>JALMGJ010000002.1:140998980-143757730 GCA_023362775.1 Charina bottae | reverse complement strand
TACAAACCGATGGTAGAAAAGCAATTCTGGTTCAGCAGGGGCCCCAAACGTGCTTCTAAAATAAGTTTTAACTTGCCAGATGAAGGCCAGTAATGGTGGAGTAGCGTATAGCTATAGTACAAATGCATTTTATTTATTCAGAACTCTGTAGGATTAAATGAGGTAACTACTTTCCCTCAGTAACACCTTTGTCTGTTCTTCTAGCTAAGAAGCTGCCAAAGAGTGAGCCCCAGAGCACGGGTGGTGCTGTGGGGCGGCGAGGAGTGGACCTTCACGAGCAGTCCCAGCAGAACAAGAGCCAGTGTTGTAGCAACTGAATCGTGGCATTCAGGCAGCGAGAGATAAGATATAACCTCCATTTCTACCCCACTCCACCTCCCCTCCCCTCCAATAACAGCATTGGCACACTTGGAAGCCGTCCCCTTCCTTCTCCTGAGAGCTCCGTTTACCTGCACTTCTAATGCTTCAGAAACCATCACCAGACGTCTGTTATCACCACCCAAAGGAAAGTGGAGATAGACCGACCGGGGACTTAACTTCCAAAAACAAACTCTTATTCACTTTGTATTATAGGTGCAAATAGCTACCTACTTATTTGGATCCCCCTGCTCTGTTTTCTCCCTGATAATTACTCCTTTCCCTTGCCATCTCTTATCCCTCCAGTGCACGTGCACCCATACACATTCACGCTGTCTTTGCTCTGATAAAATATGTGTTCTTAGTCCTATAACATCCACCACCACCCTGCACCTCCTCCCCTTTCCTTCATTTTCTTTAATAATCTGGGGGACAGTCACAAGGAGAAACATAATTCTTGTAGATTTATTTTTTAAGAGCAAGATTAACTGACTTTCTCAAAAAACGCACAGTTCTTTGAGAGGATCCTCTTAGGAGTTCTCTTACTCATTTTCCATTTTCAGAAAAGCTGCAGTGTCCTCAGTTAACTTTTTTCAGGGTAGAGTTTTGTGGCTAGATTGGAGAGGATGGTTGTATTTGCTTGGTTTTTCCTGGCTATGGCATGAGAGTGGTCCTATGTCTCAATGTCATGAATACAGGAATTAAATGGTTATAAATATAGAGTATAAGAAATACTTTTCAGGACCCTTGGATTGCTCTTGATGGATGCCTTATATCTTTTGTTGGCCAGGACAATACCGGGTGGGGTGGGGAATGGAAATAAGTATGACTTTTAAAGTTGGTGTTCCAAGTCAGAAGGCTACAATGTCTCTCCTCTGTCAACATTCAGTTGTTGGCCCCATTAGGTGAAGAAAGACAGAATCACGGTCTGTAGAAATAATCTACCAAGAAGACTAAGTTCTCTTTGTTACCTTGGACCCTGTGTCAGGATTCTCCTTGGAGAGGTTCTTTCTGCTTAGCCTGCGCCTTGCAGTCACATATGTACAACCTTTGTCCATTAAGTAGAGGGGTGTTCTAAATTGCCAAAAGGAAAAAAGTCCGTGTGTCCTTAGCAAAACTTGAACAGGCACAGTTCCCAAGGGCCGCTGCAGATTTTAGAAGTTTTAAGCTGTGTGGTTGGGATGCAGAATGAGAAGAAAAGGCAGCACTCTTGTTGGAAGGAAATGCGAGCAGGAGGACTAGCACTGCACTTGATATGTTTTCCTTGCTGAGAAGCACCAAGTTTTTTGCCTTCTGAATCCTTCCTCACATACAAGTCTTGGCTCTGTTACATTGCTGAGAAGTAGCACTTTGAGTAGCTGCTTGAGCAATTCCATCTCTCAGACCTCAAAGGCCATCTAAACTTGAGAACTGTTTAAATTAACAGTTTTTTCGTGCATGCAAAAACAAAAAATTGAGGAGGTGGGTGACTGGGGTTTTTACTTTCCTGCTATTAGCTAAACAAAAGTAATAGCTTTTAAAAATTAACTGTAGATAGTGCTGCGTTGTAAAACAAAGTACACCACACTCTCTCAAATAGCCAGCAACCATCTGTTTTCTTTATAAGAACTGTCTCCCCTCTCAGCCGTGGCCTTTACAAAGTTAATAGCATATTCCTCCAGCCCCATGCTCTTCCCCCTAACTGTTCATATTTTTTTCATGCTTCAAACTTGAATACAGTTTCTGAAGAGGAGCTGCTTCCCGGTGCTATCTAGATCTGGTTTTAGGAGCGTTTCTTGGATGTATTATGTCCACTCCATGCAAACTTCTCACGTGGTTGAATGTTCTTCCACAACAGCTTGACATGGGTTTATAAACACAAGCACATCTTTTCTCCATTATTTGCCCATGCATTTTAATACTGTGTTTTGCACATAATTTCCTCCTGTATTCTATATAAAGGCTTGCATTTTCTCCCATTCACTGGTGTAACTTAAGTACTGATGTCCACTTTGGCAGTGTGAGCATTTAGCATTTAAACTCTAAGCCACCCTGTAGCCTTATGCGGAAACTGTTAAACTCTGCACTGCTGCTGGCATTTGGCTTTACTATGCTGCCGTTATAAAGGCTAGCTATCTCTAGTGGTGGCTTTATTGAGCTGGAAGCAATGAATGGAGGAGGCAAACTAGCCCGTGGCTTTAATTCTTCAGCAAGATGCTGTAGAATTAAGTTGTATGTGCTGTAACATCTTCCCTCGCCCAATTCACATGTACAGTTACCTCTTCAGGTTTAATCTGGCTTTTCTCTAAAAGGTTCATATAGTCTATAGAGCTATTTATGATCATCTACATCACCTTAAGAATTTCCCAGTACTTCCTGAGACTTGTTTCAGATCTAATCCCCTTTTTCTTCAAACCCCCCTAGTTCTACATGAATCCTGAAATGGAAGTCTTGCACTCACGGCTTCACTAACTGTAAAGCTCTTCTTTGCTGATTAATGTGCTCTGATTAATGCGCATAAAATGACACTTGCAGCCATTGTGGAGAACCCAGGAGGAGTCAACGAGCACGTCCTTTCCCTCCTCAATAAAGCTGAAATACTGCACTGTGCTCAGCTCATGGCAACGAAAAAGTAGATTTTATATTTAAGTATCAAACAAACCCATTTATTTCAGTTGTTGCCCACAACTTGTTTTTACTACTTTGCTATTAGCTCCTAGACCAAGCGAGGACACTGCAGCTTTTTCTAAACAGAGCGGTCCCCCTTTTTCTTCAACTTACTCTTCTCATCTGATCAGAATTCTTTTTTTTTCTTCTTCTGAGAAATCTCTCCTATTGCATTTAAAATAACAAATCATGGTAACAGAATTCAACTGCTGATTTACCAATGTATTTAATGTAAGTAAACAAAAATCAGTGTATTAGATGAGCTTGCTGCTTTATTGTGATTTAAAATACATGCCGAATGATAATAGAAATACGAGGTAACTTTGAAAAGTGTAAATATCCTTTTGCAAGGGGAAAGACATGGCACCAACCCGGAGCTAGCCCAGGCGTAGAAGCAGATTAGGTGGCTGCTTAGGATACTTTTGAGTTCGAGAAGGTTCCTCCAAAGTGCCTAATAAACCAGGCTTAGCTCTTGGACTCTTGTCGGTCTACTGGAAAAGACAGGGCTACATATGCTAGATCAGTTAACATAAAATAATTACTTAGCTTAAAACCTTGAGCCTGCCATATGCGAATATGATTCTGCATAGCAGAAGACAGTAGAAGAACCAAACCCAGCAGGTTTAGATAAAACCCTTCTTAAAATTCAAGCAGCACAAGTTTTATCTAATGAAAAATAAAGGGATTTGAAATGAATAATGGAAGTACTTTATAACAAATTTTCTTAGAATAAGTTACAGAAATATGTATAATTATTAGCCCAAGCTACTCATCTTTATTTGGTCTAGTTCCACTTATTTGAATAAGATTTTGTTCCCCAAAAAAGTATTCATAAAATTTCAGCCATCTTATACCGACAGCTACTCCCTGAAATGTGATCACCATAGGATGGGCATGGAAAAATTCCCCATACTAGCACCTTGGACATTTCTACTGAAATTCACCTGAGGAAAGAAGTGTCAGTTCAGTTGAAAAGAGTTAATGGTATTGGCTAAGGGTGAAAAATGCTCCCAATTCAACATTCACAAGGTACCTTGTATGAGTTTGTAAATAAGACATCTGTAAATACTGCCAAACATGTTGGGTAGCAAAATGAACAACTTAACTGTGTGTGAAAATGGCTCATTTTTTTCCTAATGAGAGTATAAACCTTTTGCAAGGGTAGTGGTAAAGATATTTAATAAATACAGCCAACTCCCAGTCTTGGGGAATCTTTTAGGCATTGCTGTCTCATGCACATTTTCCGGTTTTGAAGTTGGAGAATCCAGATCTTCAGAGGTTGGAACTCTTTATTTTCAGTGGTCTTCATGAGCCTCTAGCATACATTTATTCAGCTGTATGGGTAGGGTTGGTAACGTATAACTCTGCAAATGCTGGGATGGAACGCTAACCCTGGCAGAAACTAATGGGAGTTAGTCCAGTCACATCTGGAGGGCCATAGTAACTGGGCCATGGTCAGTAACAATCATCCACCTCCAGATTTCACTGTTGTCCTTATTAAAATCAAGCAATATGAATATATGTTTTGTGTTTCAAACATGCAAATGAACTGACAAAATGAGAGCATGACTATATTGGCTTACTGTATATTACATATTACAGTTTGCTATGAACTTCATTCTGTACATACTGTATAATCAGAGCTGCAACACAAATTATTCCATAATGCTTGTTAGCCTGTACTTGCATCTAAACCACATTCTTTCCATCCCCTTATAGACCCTTCTTCGGTTTGGCCACCATAAACTTTTGAATTAGTATATGGAAAGCAAGGACTCGCCCTAAAAGAAACGGACAACTGCAGATTGGCAAAACTTTTGACTGTATTTCTGCATAGTGGCCTGTAGGGAGTGCTGCTGAATGCCAGTTTGGGAAGCTGGGACCTCAGATGGAATAAGTTATTTCCAAAAAGGATGAAAAGAAAAAAGTTGTTGCAAAAATTATTATTCGGTATTCTGGATATTCCTTGGGATGAGCAAATTACTTGAATACAACAGGGGCTTAAACCTATTTTAATCAAGATACTCACTTATGGTTAAGACACTGGATTTAAACTCCCTTAATGTTTCATGTTCTATTCCTTTATCTTCCCCAGTCGAACCCAGTATTTGTGGATAAGGCTTTCAAACAGATGTGTCAGTTCACTGTTTGCCCAAAATGGATTTCTTCTATTGAATATTACTAAAAACCAGGAGTATCACCCCCATACACATATTCTTGTCCCTGTCGTCTCTCAACCCCCTACCAGAACTTCCTTTCTTTCCTGCTACCCCAGTTCCTTTCAATTTAGATTTAGACATTATAGACTATATTAGCCAGCATATATATTAATGGATAAAACAGCATCCTTGATCAGAACTTATAAGCAAACCAGCTGAGTTACAACTTGTCCTTGATAAATTAGGCAAAATACCTTTTTTGACTTTAAAGGGTGGCCTCCAGAAACAATAATTGACAAAAAACTACTGTGCATGGATAGCTTTAATCAGGGAAAATTTTGTCAAAGTAATATGCCTTTTTTTTCCTCCAACAGTGTCAGTTTGTCAAATACCCAGTCTGCCTTTCTGGAATGTGGACAGCTTAAGAATTTTTATCATTTTGGAAGACATGCTTAAACTGAAATTACATACTCCTGTAATTGATCAATCAGTAGTATTAAACCTGAATCCAATGTATGCTTATTTTTGAAGTTCACAGAATTCAGTGGGATGCATGGGAAATATATGTGAAACTCAAGAACCAACACTCTTGGGAGGAAAGCTAGTTCCTATCAGAATGCTTCACATGAATACTCTATAACATGACATACTTTCCCCATTTTTTAAATTCCATAATCGGGTTCAAAGGTGGTAAGTGGTAAAATCCCTTTCCTGAAGAGCCGGTATTTATTTTCTACATCTGTACTTGCCTGCATTCTGCCAATTTTATTGGGGAAATTACAAAAATTGAACAGATAACTGCTTGCCACCATTATTTTATGATATCAAGGTTTGTTGCCTGTTTTATATAGGGCAGCCCTTTTAAAATCTATGAATGTAGATGGTTTGGGATTCCTTTTAGAATTAGCTGGGGGAATATGTTGATGAAGATTCTCAGTCATCCAGGTGGAATTATCTGTAGGTTGAGTCATGGCAACTGGATTTCTTTCTTTTGGTTGAAACATTTTGCTACTTATCCAAGTAGCTTCTTCAGTCTGGGCAAAAGATGGTGAGGGGACCCCATATATGTCTTCAGGGTTGGCTGTATTGACCTTACACCTGATTGGCTTGTTAACTGGGCAATTGAGGTGTAGATAGTCTTTAGGATGTCTTACGCCTAAAAGGATAGGGTTAACCCTAAAAGGAGTAAGATCCTAAAGACTGTCTACACCTCAATTGCCCAGTTAACAAGCCAATCAGGTGTAAGGTCAATACAGCCAACCCTGAAGACATATATGGGGTCTCCTCTCCAACTTTTGCCCAGACTGAAGAAGCTACTTGGATAAGCAGTGAAACTTTTCAACCAAAAGGAAGAAATCCAGTTGCCGTGACTCAAGCTACAGATAGCTAGAGGAATGTGACTTTTTCATAAAGGCGTCCCCATTTCCAGACATTCACTGGCTGATTTTGCACTTCAGCCTTAGTGTATAATCAGTTCTCCCCAAATACAATGTTCTATCTAAAAAAAGGATTTTCTAGGGCTCCCTTTTAAAATTTAATTTAAAACACTATTTCCCCAAAAGCTTTAACTGTCTTAACATTCTTGAATATAAATTGAATAAAAATACTTGCACTGTGCTTTTAAACCAGTCTTTCCATTTTTTTTTATCACAGCTAATATTTTTTAATGCCAGAGGTATTAGAAAGGTATTCTGAACAAGTAAAGATTAGAGGTGTGTAAAACAGTTCAAATTTGAAATTCCCTGTTTCAATCATTTTGGAACTGTTTTGAGCTCAAGGATGTTTTGGTATATTGTAACGAATGCTAACTTCATGTAGCACCTGTCAAGATCTGAACATGCTTGGGCGTTAATGAAAATTGTCCAGGAATGTTAACTGTTACATTTTAGCAGTTGTAAGTCACGCATTGATATTAACATAGCAGAGCTACACTGAATAAATGTTAATGATAGTTGGCTGTGTTATTCTCTCATGTGCACTTAACAATTTTGTTTGCACTGAAATGAGAATAGGAAAAGTTTGTACCACTAAATTTGTAAGATACATGAAGAAATGCTATTTCTAAATCTTGGAAAGGGCTCTCTTCATCATCATCTAGCAGGGCGTTTATTGCTACAATCTTAATTACATCCTGTTATTTTTATTACCAGCAGTGTCATAAACGGGGAGGCTGGCTCTCTATAGTAAAGCAAAATCAGCATATAATCCTTAGTCCACTATTAACGCATGTTCATGTATTTTAATTGTGTTATAAAATATTCAATATGAATTCCTGGTGCTGGAGAAACTATCTACTCTGAGAATGATCTACTCTGCATGCTGGAACATGTTGCTTGTCAAAAAGAGTGGGATAGACTGGTTGAGTGCTATCATTTGGCTTGCAATTTTTTCCTTTGCTAAATTTAGCCAGAGAGAATCAAGTAAACTAGGATTGTTAATGATCCTCTGGTTTGAGTGGTACAGCAAGTACTTTGCATATAGATGGTTTTAGATTCAGTCTCCATATGTTTTGGGAAATACGCCACAATACCATATAAACTTCTTGTTTTCTTTGTGTAGGGCACTATTCTGTCATATAGGAACAGCACTACTATATTAACTAATTACTAAAGGTGAGGTGACACCTTTACTTTTTGCCCAGTATCTTGCTGGGAGTCAATGTATTCTACCTTGAGCTACTTGAGGCCTTTTATGTAAATTTGGCACTTGGAGCCCTATTTTCAGCATGTTTACTCATAGGTTTGGGGGATTCAGCTCAATGGGATTTACACTCACGTTAAGCTTAGTTGTGCAATGTGGTGCAGTGGTTAAAAGTGTTGGTCTTGAGAAACATAGGTCCACGTCCACCCTTAGCCATGGAAACTCATTTTGTCCATGTCTCAACCCAATCTTCCCATAGACTGTGGGGGTGGGGGGAATCAGACTAGTGATCAAGTGCACCACCTTGAGCTTTTGGAAGAAAAGGTAGGTTATAAACCTAACAAATACCAGTCCACGTGGCTTTAGCTTAGAAGCTTCCTCCTGCCTTAGAATATCAACTATCCCAATCTGCATTTTGGCTTTACAGATAAAGGACCTGCAAAGACTGGTAGAGAAAACTTCCTCTAGACATAGTATTTATAAACTTCCCAAGCCACTACATCTTCTGTTTTAGACTATAGTAGTTAAATGTATTACATCAGTGTAGATGCAGGGTTATATTAACATTAAATAGTTAATTATAAAAAGTTGAAGTTTTGTGCAATCCTTTGGCAAAATGCCAATTACCTTAGTAATTCTTTTTATTCTATACACTTAAAAACTCAATGGGTATTAATAAACACGATAGACTTCGCCAACCCTGTGAATGGCTCTGGTGTATGAGGACTATGGGGTTTGTACTCCAGCGCCAGAAAAGGGTATATAGCCTGTAATAGGCTGAGCCACCCTATAGGAGGCATCACGTGCTTTGATCTAAATCAAGCAGTCGGAACCAACCACAGGGTGCTGTACAACCGCAACGCTCAAGTTGTGCGGGAAAGGGCGGTGCCAACCTGGCGGCACCTGCGCACCATGAACTGCACGCGGTAATCGGAGCATCTTAAAAGGCGTACGCCGCCAAGAAAGCCTGGGAGAGAGCCACGTTCCGGAGGGAGCTGCGGGGGTTATTTGCATTCGCACGTCATTGAGCTTGGAGTGGGAGCTGGCTGGAACGCCTTCCCGGCTTTTCGAAGCCTTCCTTTTTTGCGGCAGGCGCTGCTGGGCGAGATTGTAAGAGCCGGTCCTCTCCCTGCGGTTCCTCCAAGGCGAAGGCGCGCCGCCGCCGAGAGCGCTCTTTCCTCGGACCACAGGCGGGCTTGACTCGAAGGCGGAAGGAGGGCGCGAGTATCGAGAAGGTGCTGGGCTCGGCCCGAAGGGAAAGGAGTGGGCGGCTCTTCCTTCAGTGGGGATTGGGAGGAATCGGACTTGGAATACCAAAAGCGTTTCGGACCAGATCCCAGCGGATTTATCGGGTGGAGTTTGGGGCTAGTGGTCTTTCCAGCGCGCTTCCATGGTCTGGCAAGGCCAAGTGACACGTGTTTGGTCTGTCCTTGTGTCCTCCGCTCTTGGAATCTTCCCCGGAGCGCGCGCGACCTCTCGGAACTGGAGGATGATCCGCGGGATCATCTCTCACGGCTCCAGGCTCCTGGGTGTGGCGTTAGCTGGCCTTGGGACGAAGCTCTGAAAGTCTTTTCCTCTTTCGATGTGGTATTTATTCAAAGGGGCCTATCGCTTGCTTCGATCGAAGAGAAGACCTGTGGTGCTATATTTGGGGTCATCTTTAGTTGTTACGCTCTAGAATCGATTTGCACCCAGCGTGACCTTACAGGGCAGCACCGCTGAACTTGGTGAGCCTCTTGTTCTATTTGGCTATACTCCCGTTGTCCCTAGCCTGCCCAATGGTATGGTATGATTTAGTTTTTTGTTAGAAGTATTGTCCACCGTTTCTTCAGGTAGTGTAGGTAATACCCTGTCCTTTAATTGTTGCCAATAGCTTCAACTGAGAGTGAGGGTCTGGCCCACAGTCACCCTGTGGGTTATGGTGGTCTTGAATCTGACCCATCCTAGTCCAGTACCATAACCATTACACCACATTGGCTCTTAATCAGGGGTACAGTAATACTATTCCCAACTAACACAGCCAAGGGTTATAAAATTGTAATTTAAACATATCAGGAATATACCTGATTGGAAGAAACCATGTACTTGGGTAAATGGCTCGTTTGTATTCAATAGGGCTTAATTCTGGGTACTGTCACTGTAAAAATTTAGCATATACTTGTATTTTTGTTTCACAACTATTAGGTATTTTCCATGCCTAACAAAATAGACATAATCACTTCTAAGCTAGCTTGACACACCCACCAACACAACTGTTCCTGTAGGGAAAGGTTTTTGTTCCATCCACTTATTTTTAGCTGAACTTTTGCTAGCCTGTTCCTGTTCTTCCTGTTTCTTTCCCCATAATCTGACCTACAGCAGCTTGAGCTTCCGCAATAAAAGTGGTGTAGTGCGTAAGGCAGAGCTTTCCAAACTGTGTGTCGCGACACAAAAGTGTGTCGCCACGCACAGCGTGGTGTGTCGCCGCACCACCCGGAAGCAGCGGGGCGCGTGCGCACAGTGGCAGCGGTAGCCGCCGCCGCCATGCACACGCGCACCGCCGCACGCCCCCCCGCGCTGCTGCTGTGTGTGTGCCGCCGCACGCCCTCCTGTGTCGCTGCCGCGCGCGCCCCTGTGCCGCCACCGCCACACCGCCACTGGCGTGTCGCCAGCGGCGGCACTTTGGAAAGCCCTGGCGTAAGGCATCAGGCTAGAGACCGGGAGTTCTAGTCCCTCCTTAGACACAAAGCCAGCTGGGGGACCTTGGCCCAGTCCCTCTCAGCCCAAGGAAGCCGGCAAGGGCAAACCACTTTTGAAAAACCTTGTCAAGAAAACTTCAGGGACTAGTCCAGGAAGTCTCCGAGAATCATACACGATTGAACGGATTAAAAAAAACAAGTGATGGGAAAACTGCGAACATGTAATTTTTGTGGTCCTGAGTAGATAAAAACAGGATTGAAAGCCAGTATAAAATAAGAAATATTATATAAATGGGTGTAAAGTAGCGATAAACAACTTCCTTGACTGGAGGGCCGCATACTTTGTATGTTATATCAAGTATAATATAGTATAAGTATATCAAGTATGTTGTTTCAAGTTATTTTGAAAATCTAACCAGCTCCTAGATGGTAGCAAAGAGATGGAGAAAATTCAAATTTTGGCTGCCGGTTAGTGGCTGTTTGGATTTTTGCAGCCCTGATCTGGTAGCCATGCTTTCCAGGGCTGCATTCCAAAAGAGGGTAGAGCAACAGCTATTTTATTTGACAGTTCAGGGGCTTTTAAGGGGTAAAATAAATACATTTAGTTTCTGCAAACCTCAGGCACCATTTTCTCTTAAGCCTCACTGCTGCAGTTCCCAAAAAAACCCCACAATGTGTGGTTCCTCCCATGCTAGAGAAACTCTGGAGGCTGCGGAAGTGATGCTGGTAGGTTGCACAAAATCTGTATATTTGCATAAGAGTACTTTTTAAAAGGTCACTTTTATCAGCAGTATGGGCAAGGTTATCTTTCTGTACTGTGCTTGGGAAGCAAAGGAAGGGTGCCAGATGTTGCAACTCCAAATTTATTTCCTGGTGCCCTGAGTGCCTGCAACCCTTAATTGCTTAATTTCATTTATGAGTTAAGAAGCGTTATGTATGAACTTACTCAGGTGTATTAACTGTGTAATTGTTTAGAATTATGTGCATAATGCAATGCATTCTTAGCAATGTTGTACTATTAATGTATATCACATGTTGAAAGGCCATCATATATAATATATTAACTAGGATTAACGTATGCCTTGCAGTATAGGCTAATCTAGTCATTCCCATATGTAACATAGGACCCAATTGATACACTGTACTGGGCCAAGAAAATTGATGACACCTTCGTCATAATAAAATAAATAAAATTGATGACACCTTCATCGTAATAAAGGAACAACTGGAGGAGACACATGAAACCATCAACATATTCAAAGGAATAAAATTCACAAGGGAAGAAGAAAACAACACACTACCCTTCTTGGACATCCTCATCAGTAGAGGAAATGATGGCAAACTAGAAACACAAATCTACCGGAAATCAACCCAGACTAACCAAGTGCTCCATTACCAAAGCAACAACCCAACCTCCCGCAAGAGGAGCTGTGTAAGAACGTTATTCAGATGAGCACAAACACACTGCAGCAACCCAGAACATCAGAAAAAGGAAACAGACCACCTATACAGCATCTAGTTTGATCTAGTGGTTAAGACAATGGGCTAGAAACCAGGAAACAGAGAGTTCTAGTCCCGCCTTAGGCATGAAAGCCGGCTGGGTGACCTTGGGCCAGTCACACACACACAGCCCAACTCAGCTTACAGGGTGGTTGTTGTGGGGAAAAGAGGAAGGAGTATTAGGTATGTTTGCTGCCTTGAATTATTTATAAAAATAATAGACGGGATAGAAAATAAATAAATAATAAAATGGATACCCATGCAACTTTATCAAAAAGTGCCTGACCACTCAACCCAACTACAGCACAACCAACACAAGCTATGAAAAGGATAACACTGCCATACATCAGAAACATCTCAGAAACTACTAACAGAATATTACAACCACACAGCATCACTGTAGCACATAAACCAACCAAAGCCCTTCAGAACATCTTAAGCAAACCAAAAGACCCAGAAGCCCAAGAAGGAAAAACAGGAGTCATCTACAACATACAGTGTAAGGACTGTAAGAGCCACTATGTAGGACAGACAGGCAGAAGACTAGCAGAGTGCATCCACGAACACCAACTAGCAGTCAGAAGACACGATGAAAACTCCTTAATCTCATAACACATGGACAGACTCAAGCATATTTTCAACTGGGAAACAGCATCCTAGACCAAGCCAAATCCAAAAACGCTAGGGAATTCCTGGAAGCTTGGCATTCAGACAAGTCAGCCATCAACAGGCACATAGAGGTAAACAACATTTACATACCATTCAAAAGAGACAATAGAAAAGCCAAAAGACCAGAACACCACCTCACCAGCAATCAACACCCAGATATGCAAAGATTAACACCAGACCCGAACCAGTCCCACTCCCTTTTTGCAGTGAAGATGTTGCCTAGTCTGGCAGTGAAACGTCTGCAAGAAAACCAGAAAGCTCAGAGAGCACCAAGGACTCCACAAGAAAATTGAATTACACCCCATAATTCAGATGATGCCTAATAGCAAGAACTGCATTTTTTCATTTAAATTTAGCTTAAATTTGCCCTGTTAAGAGAAGTGGATCTATCCACAGAAGAATAAAAACACTGTATGAAAATCAGGTCAGAAAATGTATCCAGGAATGTTCAGAATTTTGAAAGTGAGCTTCCTTGTTTTAGTGCAATGTGGGAAGTTGAAAAAGGAACTCTTCTTTTGCTTTTCTCTGTGACTATCAAGCTACTAAAGCTGGCAGTGGCTTCAGAAAATTTCTTGGTATCTCTTCAGAGTTGATGGATTTCATTAAAAAACAGTCTATCCCTATTTCTCCAACCAAAAGCTTCAGAAATAACAACGGCTAGAAAGTTGGATTTGGACCTGTCAATGCAAGCTCACTGGATGGCTTGGGACAAGTTATTCTTTGCTTCTAAGGACACCAGTACACCAGTTTTCATAATTCCTCAGCCAGTCTGGGGATCAATGACTATTTGTTCAGAGAAGTTACTTCAAAATACTGTCTACTTTATAATTGGAATAGAAATAGACCGTGTTGCACACTTAAAGTGGGAAGAGTTTCTCAGTTATTATTTGGAGATTTGCCTGTCCAGGTCGTCTGCTCCATATCAGTTTCCTAGCTTTCCATCTGCCGGAACAAGCAATACCCCCCAACAGCTGTCTGTGTCTTTTTTTCAAAGCGGGCTGGAAGAAACTGCAGCTGAATGACTCCCAGTGCTGTTTTTAAGAAGTCCATACTATGATGTGATCTCTAGGTTATATCTGAGCATTTTTTATAATAAGTAGCTAGATCCAAAGAATTTTTGCTCAGTCAAAACCAGATGGAGACCAGCTTCACTGAATCTTTTTTTTTAATAAATTTTATTGAGTTTTAAAATACATATTAAAAGTCAAAGCAGAAAATAAAGATAGAAATGCAAAGTAAGAAAAAAGTAAGAAAAAGTGAAGTCAAGAAAATAATAAACAAAGGAAATATAGAAAATAGATAGCCTCCAATCTATCTTTGGTCTTTAAATACAATAATTTGCTTTAAATGTTAGTCTTTCATACAATATACAGGAACTTTTCTTTGTCATATACACTTCAATTTCTATAATCCAATCTTCTGGTCTTCATGTAAGTTTCACCTTTCTTGCAATTCTCCAATTATCCATCTGTGGTTTCCACTCCTTGGGATAATGTCCATTTAAGTGTTCTTAGCTGTATCAGTTTAATGTTTTTTATTCACTCTTTCCATTTTTACATCTATATTTATATCCTTAATAAAGTCCAATTAGTCTTAAATCATATGTATAACAAATAAAGGCCTTATTTTAATTCTAATAAAATACAATATATTCTATTCATATATATCCATAAAAATAACATTAATTTAATCATAATCTTATTTAAACTACAATTATACCATCTTATATATTTACCTAATTAACTAATTTTGTGACTATATATTCCACTAATACATAACCTAACCACAATTCTCATAATATTCATACATATAATTATAAAAATATGTCATCCTGTAATAACATTAATTCTAATTCCAACTCATCATCCCATTTCAATGGTATATCTTCTCATACCTGCATCTCCATAAAAAAAAAATAATCTATAACATCAACTTATTTATATCACTAATTTCTAAATCCCAACATATAATTATAAAAATATGTCATCCTGTAATAACATTAATTCTAATTCCAACTCATCATCCTGTCCTAATGGTACAACTTCTCATACCTGCCTCTCCATAAAAAAAAGTAATCTATAACATCAACTTATTTATATCACTAATTTCTAAATCCCATATCCTACAATTAAAATATCACATTTTTATATATCCATACAGTTTCTCATATCAACTTTACTCTATGTCCAATCCAAATCCATGTTTTCCTTAACCATGTATCCCACATTATAATAAATCTCATATTCAGGTTATGCCAAAATCACAGTATGCAATCTGTTTTGTTCTATATCTCATGTTCTTAATCTTTCCCAGTGTTTCACAATAGCTATCTATTTGCATATTAAAATCTTCCTGTCTCAACTGCCACGATGAGTTTGTACCCAAGTTGTAATATGTAACCTGTTTTGTTGACCATTTCATGTAGGATATCAAAATCTTCTTTTGAAACAATGTATTTAAATCCCCCTTTTCTTGTTTCTTCACTATCTCAAAAAAATTCTCTTCCATTTCTAAATCTATCTTTTGTTCCTTTTGTTCCAAGTCTATCAATAAAAGTTCCAGTGATTTCTTAATTTCTGAAAGAGATTCACAAAATTCTTTTTTAAAATCTTGAAGTGCTGTTAAAAAAGCCATTCTCTCTCACCCCTCCTTCTTTCAAGCTGCCATAGCCAGCCGTTCTACTCAAAACAACAATTTTCCCAGGGAGTGAGAAATCAGCTGATCTATTCAGATGGAAAATTACCAGCAGGGTTTATCTATTAAATAATAAAAAATTAAAATAAAAGATAAAAAGATTCAATAACCCCCAAAAAAGAGAGAAAATAGTATTTCAAACAGTTTATAAAAAAGGGAAATGATAAATCATCAATAGTTAGTCCAACAGAATACTGTATATTCAAAATATATTTTTTAAAAAAACTTATATTTCCAAGTGAGACAAAATCCACTCTAGAAAAAATAGAAAGGTAAAAAGAAAAAAAATGCAGACGTTTCACTATGCTTCCAATATAAATCCATCATGTTTCCACCATGATTACTATAGCAAAGAAAGCACAAAATTTGCCAACATTTATGTGCAAAGTCCAGAGATAGATCTTTGATCATAAAACAATCTATTCTAATAAAAAATTTTAAAAAAGTAATCTAAAAGCCGGCTTTAGCTCTTTTACTTCTTCCCTGTAAGAGCTTGTAGTATACTCCAGTCATTCTTACTTCCAGCCTCTCGCTCTCTCCGCGGTGGAAAAACAACAGAAAAAGCGGGGGGAGGCAGTTCCAACGACCCTGTGATCAATCTTCCGATTCTCCCCTGTCCAGGGAGACATTCCAGTGATCTTATCTTATCTATAGACCACTGCAAACAGGGAAAAGCTAGCCAGGTCTTCAGCGCTCTGAAAAATTCTGACTCATCGAGCTGCTAGTCCGGCTTGGAGTCAGCTTCACTGAATCTTATTCTCAAGCTTGCCTTCCTGCACACAGAAAGTTACAACTTTTATAGGAACTATAGTGTCCCATAGAATATACAAACTTGACAAACTACTTTCTAAATTCCCTGCAATTAAAGAAATATTGAAGAGGAGGAACTGCATAACTTTGTCCAGAACTAGGCTGGCTGTTTCTTACTCTGATTGCAATTGTTCATGAATTCATTTATTTATTTATTAAATTTCTTTTTTTTATATACTTTTTTATTGAGATTTTAAAATATACATAGTTAAAAGTTTGAAACGAAACAGAAATAGAAATGCAAATCAAAGAAAGGAAGAAAAAAGTGTAGAAAAGCAAAGAAAAGAAATAGAAAAATAGAAAAAGATATAGAAATTAGTCGACTTCCGATCTATCTATGGTCATAGGAATACATAAAAGAAATTTCTTTTACATGCTAGCATTTGATATAATATTCATATACATTTCTTGTCTAATATATTTTATTTATATATAATCTAATCATCAAAACCCCATGCAAATTTATTTATTTATTAAATTTCTATCACCGCCCATCTTCCCCCAAAGGGGGAACTCTTACAACTAATGATTAATAATTTATTAAATTTATATGTTGCCCGACTCCCAGTGACTCTGGGCGGTTTACAGTGGTTAAAACTTTTTAAAAACGAAGAATACAGAAAACAGAAAAACAGCACAAAACAAGGAACAACGGTGACAGAGGGGAACAGGAAGGAAGGGGCATCAGTCGTCCTCACCAAAGGCCTGGGCGAAGAGCCAGGTCTTTTAAGGCCCTTCAAAATCCCAGTAGGGTGGGGGCTGTTTGAATTTCGGGGGGAACCTCACTCCAGAGGACAGGTGCTGCTGCAGAGAAGGTGCGCTTCTGGGGTCCCGATAGGTGGCATTGTTTAATCGATGGAACCCAGAGCACGCCAACCCTGCCAGATTGAACCAGTTGGGCAGATACTATGGGAACTAAAGTCTCTGCCTATAAAAAGGACTAACATCCTTTTCCTGTAATTTAATTGCTACATTTTTTTATTAAGCAGTATATCAGTGAAGTAACTGTCTAAAATGGACATATTTGTCATCTTGGCACTACTGGTAACAATTAGCTTCGCAAATTGCTTTCTAGGAATAGCTGTTTAGAAACAGATCTGAATATCTTCAGTGCTAATCTGCCATATTTTTTCTGATAAAGTTTATCAGGTCTAGGCAGATGTAAGTATTTGCCAGCAGTAAAGTTAGAGAGAGGAATGTGGTTTTCAAATGTGCATCTGGTAGGCATTTGGGGGATTTTTTTTTTTGTACAAACTTTCACTGATTCTCTCTTTTGCATATAGGTTTGGGGAAGATGTTGCTGTCCAGATCCAGCCGAAATGGTCTCTGCGCTCTTCAGAGAACATACTGGTATGGAAAAAGAGTTACTCATTTGAAAGCATATTTACAGTGAAGGGAAATTTTTAATCCCAGACAATACATCCAAATTCAGAATTCCTGCTACCCACAATCCTGTCAAAGTGGATTCCAAAAGCTGCTGTACAGAGCACTTTGTCAAATGGAATCTCAGAAATGGCAATGAATAAAGATATTATCAGAGATGCTTTTTATTTGTTAGAGCTATCTTGACAAAGTTAGAAGGGTAAAACTCTTGGGTTCAGCTAAAAGAGTTTCTCTAAGGAGAAGAAAGAGGAGATAACTTGTCATGATATTAAGATTGCTCAAAAGATATTGGAATATCATTGTTGACCTTTCCCCTTTAGGTCCATTTTTAGACAGGGAACTTGTTTCTACATTGCTACTGTCTTAACAGGATTGAAAGAAAGGCAGTAAAGCTCAAAGGTTTTCTTTTTAATTGACCCAGGAGTGTTGATACTGTTAAAAAACTTCTAAGTTATCCAGCTTCTAACCTCAGGCAAGGCTAAATCCATTTTATTAAATAACAGAAGTCTTCCAAGAGCTTATCTTAGCCCAGGGGTGGGGAACCTTTTTTCTGCCAAAGGCCATTTGGATATTTATAACGGGGACCGGCGGGGGGAGTGGTTTCTGGGATTTCTGCGGACCGGGGGCCGGAGTTTGCGGACGGGAGCCAATCACAAGCACTGGGGGGCGGGGTTTGCGGGTGGGAGCCAATCACGTGGAAGGGGCGGGGTTTGCGGGTGGGAGCCCCCTGGGCCTTAGGCGGGAGCCCCGCGGGCCTGACGTTGCCCACCCCTGTCTTAGCCTATCACCTTCTTGCTGTTCTCCTTTCAAGCCTGTCCCAATGCCATCCTACCATTTTCCTCACTCCCAGGTGGTGCTAGATTCTGTAACCTAATAAAAAGAAAGCCAGACACCTTGACTGAACTTCCCTAAACAATCTTGTTTCAGACTAATTTGCCTTGGCTCCTTGCCCTGTTATATATGGACTCTAATCTTATCTATAAGTGCTTCCTTTCCCTTTTAGCAAGGCTTCTGTCTTTGCAGCTCCAGAGGAAGGATACAAACTTAGAGATCATTTTTATTACCCCTTCAGTTTCACCTTGAGTGGAGGCAGAAGTTAATCAGTAATCTTTGAGCTTCCTGGAAAGCAGACGTCTGCCTCCTATTGCTATTGATTGCAAGAATCCTATGTTCAGAAGTTTTAAGGAAAAGGAACAACCCAACTGCAAAAAGTTTGCCTGCCTCTGCTTTCAAGGAAATGTTTTGTCTGTTTCTAATAATCATCCAGAGCCAGTTTGGTGTAGTGGTTAAGGCACCAGGCTAGAAACCGGGAGGCCATGAGTTCTAGTCCCACCTTGGGCACAAAGCCAGCTGGGTGACTTTGGGCCAGTCGCTTTCTCTCAGCCCTAGAAAGCAGGCCATGGCAAGCCACCTCTGAAAAACCTTGCCAAGAAAACTGCAGGGACTTGTCCAGGCAGTCTCTGAGAATCAGACACAATTGAACAGATTTAAAAAAAAATCATCCAGAAGCTGCTTTATTTTAAAAGTTTCAGAAGCTGCTGCATATGGTGAATGCAGGCTGCTTTAAGAAAGGAAAACCAAACGCTGCCAAGCCATGGGAATGCCTGCCAGGGAACTGAACAAACTCGTGTTTTATAGATCTGGCAAACAGCCCTCTAGGTTGCATGTTCACACTTTTCTCTCTAGAAATAGGAAACTGTCCTTTTCTTTAAGAAGATTTATTTGAAAGTAGGCTAGGGAATTCTTAAGATTTGTTGCTTGGAGACCAGAAGGGAGTTCGTTCTTTCTCAGCCCCCCTGCTTCCTGGCAGCCTCACTTTAAGGCTGCTCCCTCCTCCTCCCAGTAATGTATTTCTACAGTCTGTGTTACATGGCAGGTTTCGTAAGTCTGTGGAGTGTGATTCAGCACATCCTAAAGATCACAGTTACGACACAGCACATCTCCTATTCGGGGAGATGGGCGGGGATAAATTGAATGAATGAATGAATAAATAAATAAATTTAAAGGACGCTGGGACGCCTCTTCTTACATTGCTGATTGCAGAATACAGTATGTGCTTTCTAGGATCAGGAAGGAATCAGCCGTGGTGTGCAGTACCCAGCTTGAAAACCATTTAGCTGTCATTACTATCCATGAAGAACTGAATGGTAAATAGCTTTGTGAGGTTGCTGAGAATTCTGTATTGACAACCTGAAGCCCTTCAGAACACAGAGCAGCCCTGGTAGAAGGGATCAAATATTTATGTAGTTTGGCGTCCTACTTTCGTGGGTGACAACCCGTTATTTCCAGGAACTCTGCAAACTGGGTAACACTGAACATGTTCCTTGTCCCTAATGTTCGGAGATATACAGTAGCTTCTACCTTGTTACTAGGTTATCTTCCATAAATGTGTCTTATTTTCCTCCCTCTCTTTTTAAAAGCCCCCTAAGATAATGGATATCACATTGTCTTTCTTTGGGAAACTGTGATGGGTCTCTGATCTTTCATTAAGAGTTAGGAAGGCTTAACTTGGGGGGCGGTGTAGATATAGATATATAAGATGCAGGCAGGAACAGCATGCACTGAGGCACTGATCATGGCAGCACAAGAACAGGCGCTAAGGACCAGATCCATAGAAGCAGGGGTCTACCACACTAGACAGAACCCAAGGTGCAGACTCTGCAGAGAGGCCTCAGAGGCAGTACAACACATAGTGGCAGGGTGTAAGATGCAGTCAGAAACAGCATACACTGAACGGCATTGTGTACAGGAACATCTGCACAGTGTATGGGCTAGACCAGGGGTGGGCAACGTCAGGCCCGTGGGCCATATAAGGCCCACGGGGCTCCCGCTCGCAAACCCCGCCCCCCAGTGCTTGTGATTGGCTCCCACCTGCAAACTCCGCCCCCCGGTCTGCAGAAATCCCAGAAACCCCGCCCCCCGGTCCCCAGTTATAAATATCCAAATGGCCCTTGGCAGAAAAAAGGTTCCCACCCCTGGGCTAGACCCTCCCAAGTCCAGATGGGAGATTCCGCAGAAGGTCATGGAGAATAAGAGCTAAAATCCTGTGGGACTTCCAGATCCAGACAGACAGGCAGGTACTGCCCAATCAACCAGACATTGTGGTGGTAGGCAAAGACCAGAAGACGGCGGTGGTGATAGATATAGCGGTGCCAAGTGACGGCAACATCAGGAAGGAGGAGTATGAGAAGCTGGAGAAGTACCAGGGCCTGAAGGAGGAACTGGAGAGGATGTGGAAAGTGAAGGCCAAAGTGGTCCCAGGGGTGGTAGGGGCGCTTGGGGCTGTGACTCCCAAGCTGGGAGAGGGGCTCCAACAGATCCCAGGAACAACATCAGAACTCTCTCTCCGGAAGAGTGCCGTGCTAGGAACAGCTAAGATCCTGCGCAGAACCCTCAAACTCCCAGGCCTCTGGTAGAGGACCCGAGGCTGAGGAAGACACACACAGACCACCCATAGGGGTGAGAAGGGAATTTTTTTTATACATGTCTTCTTAAAGTACTGCATCTGGCCTGTTTTTCTCTCAGGTTAAGAGAGATGACTTGGAGAACCTACCCACCCACTTGTTGGGTCAGGCTCCCCTTCTGTGCCCATAGCACTTGGAACACTATTGGAAGCAGGAGGCGCAGGCTGATGGTAGCAGCAGGGGCAGGTCTGGGTGTGTGCACCATCTTGGCTTATGGAAATCACTGTCGGCAGGTGAGTGAGTGAAATATGGGGTGGCACCAAGGGAAGAACGGACCAGGAAAGGCTTGAGGCTGTTGCAAGAGGAAGTTGTTGAAACTCTGCCTCGCTTGAGACTTCTTAAATGCTTTGCTTCATAGCTTTCTGATTTAAGAAAATGGACCCTATTTAAGGCTGAATGGCCCCATTACTGAAGGGGCACAAAAGGTATGTCCTAGGCCATGTGCAGTCACCGTTACCCCTTTCGTGGCCCTGGAATCGATGGGAGTCAAATATTTGCCCCCCCCCTTAAATTTTGCTTGGGGCAGATGCTTAAGGCAGCTATTTTGCTGCTTAAAACTCCTGAAACTGCTTCCCCAAACGTGCCCTGGCATCCCATCCCTATTTTTGGAGTGCGGCCCTTGACGTTTCAAACCGTGCCTGGGGTGGCTCTTGAGCTGAGAGACGTTGTGTGTCCCCAAGTGCTGTTCCTTTCCTGATTGCCTCTCTTTTGGTTTTCTTTCAGGCAACCAAGGCTGAGCCTCCAATATCCGCACCTGCTCCCGCCTTCCCTCGCTTCACCCGAGAAGAGGTGGCTCGCCATCATGACGAAGCTAGTCGGGTGTGGGTGACTTACGGCAGTGAGGTTTTTGATGTCACCGATTTCATAGAGCTACATCCTGGGGGCAAAAGTAAGATTCTTCTGGCAGCAGGCGGTGCTTTGGAACCATTCTGGGCTCTCTACGCCATGCACAAACAAGAGCACGTTCAAGAGATCCTTCAGGAATATAAAGTGGGAGAGCTGAGCCCAGAAGAGCCTCCTCCGCCAAGCCCAGATGACCCTTATGCGAACGATCCTCCACGACACCCTGCCCTCCGAGTCAATACCTTCAAGCCCTTCAATGCAGAACCTCCTCCAGAGTTACTCTCAGAATATTTTCTGACTCCCAACCAGCTCTTCTTCAAGCGCAACCATCTTCCTGTGCCCGTTGTGGACCCTGAAACCTACCACCTGTGTATTCAGAGTCCCTCTGGACAGACACTGTCCTTCTCTCTGCAAGACCTGAAACAGAATTTTCAAAAACACGAAGTTACAGCCACCGTACAGTGTGCTGGCAATCGTCGTGCAGAGATGAACACCATCCAGAATACCAACAGGCTCGGGTGGAACATTGGGGCTATTAGCAATGCTTGTTGGGGTGGTGCCCGGCTTCGGGATGTTCTGATACAAGCTGGGTATCAACCAGGGGATGAGGGGCATGTCTCCTTCGAGGGCCTGGACAAGGATCAGAGTGGCACTGTGTACGGAGCCTCTATCCCCTTTAAAACAGCCATGAGTCCTGATGGGGATGTCCTGTTGGCTTATGAGATGAATGGGGAGGAGCTGCCTCGGGATCATGGGTTCCCACTCAGAGTTATTGTGCCAGGTGTAGTGGGGGCTCGTAATGTTAAATGGCTGGCCCGGATTACCGTGGGGCCAGAGGAAAGCAAGAGTCACTGGCAGCAGCAGGATTACAAAGGATTCTCTAGTTCTGTAACATGGGAGACCGTGGACTTCTCCAAGGCACCTGCCATTCAAGAGATGTCCATCCAGTCTGCCATCACTGAGCCATCTCCTGAGGCCTCTGTCTCCCCTGGGGAGCTCAAGGTGAAAGGCTATGCCTGGAGCGGTGGGGGGCAAAGGGTGATCCGTGTAGATGTTTCACTGGATGGTGGGAAAAGCTGGCAAGAGGCAACACTAACTGGTGAGGAGCAGTTGCCTGGCCAAGCTTGGGCTTGGAAGCTTTGGCAGCTGGACGCTTCTGTGCCTGCTGGAACCAAGGAGTTGAACATTGTCTGCAAGGCTGTGGATACCAGCTACAACGTGCAACCTGAGTGCGTGGGCCCAGTCTGGAACATTTTGGGAGTACTCAACAACGCTTGGCATCGGGTACATGTCAGCGTGGGAGAGGATTGAGAGGCCTAAAAGCATGGAGGGCTGTGGAACTTGGCTTCCCTACATTTGTCTGCTGCTGCGGGGACATTAGCCCATGCCCCCTTGAAGAAGCCAAGAAGAAGAGTTGGGTGTCTTGTAACTTCTGGGCTTCTTTCCTCATTCTCTGTGCAACTCCTGAATGTAGCAGTTTTAGGGCTGGGGTGTTTATCTTTTTTCTAAGGGGGTGGTGGTGGTCTCAGAGGAAAGTGTTGATGACTCTCCTTCACTTAGCTTTCTCCCTAACAGAGGTCCACTTTCCTTAGGAATTTTGGATTGTGGCTCTTATAGTAGTCAGAATTTTTTCAGTTATCAAAATTACCTACTTGTTTGCTGGCTTTTTTAATACCTCCTCCAAAGATAAATATTTATTAAAGGTATTTGATCACTGAACACTAAATACCCCATCATTTTAGGAACATGGCCCACCTTGCTTTCTCTGTTCAGTGGGGTGCCCACTTCAGTCTTGCCATATTTAGTGTCTTTAGCTATTTTATGGGAGAACTTTAGTAGCTGATATTTCTCCCACTGTAATGCTGAGCAGCATCAGAAACTGTTAGCGTTCCCCACTTAAAGACTGGCAAATCAGTTCTTGCTGCATGAATGCACTTAGACCACCTCTTCTCTTAAGCTATCATTTTGGGCAGCTTTCGCTGTCCCCTAGAATCCATAATACTGGGGTAAGAGACCTGATGCTCCCAGCTGCTTTGATCTACTGCTCTCAAGCAACACAGACTTGCTTGTGCCTGGCTTAGTGCTTTCCCTTTTTTATTTCAAATGTTATCTGTTGTAACCTTTGTCAATATGCCTTCATTATCTTTGCTGCTAGATCTTGGTCTAGTTCATAGCTTTCCAAAGTGTGTGTCGCGACACACTGCTGTGTCGCTTGCGGTGTCCTGGTGTGTCGCACGCAAACCCGGAAGCGCTGATGGGGGGAACCGTAAGGAGCGGCACCCCCGCCAATCGGTGCTGATTGGCGGGGGTGCCGCTCCTTACAGTTCCCCCCATCAGCGCTTCCGGGTTTGCGTGCGACACACCAGGACACCGCAGGCCGTGCCGCTGCCGTTGGTGTGTGTCACGAAAATGAAAAGTTTGGAAAGCTCTGGTCTAGTTAGCGCACTTACAGGTTCTTACTGCTGAAATAAGAGCTGTTTCTAATTTCTCATCCCTACCTAAAACAGGTGCTTCAGTTGTCCCAGATGTAAAATTGGATGGGATTCTTGAACCACTGGAAGACTAGGGAGAAGAGCAGATTTCATCAGCTTTTATCCTCACTGGAATTCTTTTGTGTCTGAGGATCTTTTTTTTTATCTGTTCAGTCGTGTCCGATTCTCAGAGACTGCCTAGACAAGTCCTTGCAGTTTTCTTGGCAAGGTTTTTCGGAAGTGGTTTGCCATTGCCTCCTTCCTCGGGCTGAGAGAGTGTGACTGGCCCAAGCTCACCCAGCTGGCTTTCATGCCTAAGGCGGGACTAGAACTCACGGTCTCCCGGTTTCTAGCCTGATGCCTTAACCTCTACACCAAACTGTTCTACCCCTGTTCTTTATCGGTGGAGAACGGCCTTGACATACACTTTGAGAAACATTTTAAATTAAGTCTCCTGAGCCAGCAGGTTTCAGGGAGAGAACGGCTCGAGGAGAGAGACTGCCACGTACTGCCACGGATCTTGTTCTGTGAAAACAGCCAGGCAAGCAAGGGGGCCTTCTGGTAGGAAAAGTAATCTCTCTCTTTGCGTGGCCTGAGCTTCACAGAGGGGTTCCTGTTGCCACGAGAGCTGCTGCTCCTGGTGTTAGCAGGCATTTGATGTTTCTTCCAGGCCATGCTGGGATCCATTTTCATTTTTGAACAGAGAAGTCTTCTTGGTGCCATCGAGCATGTCGTACCTTCCTGACACCCTTCTTGATACCCACAATATGTCCTATAAATGACAGCATAGATTAGGTCCAATTCAAATTCAGAAGTGAATTATTTAAGGTCCTAGAGCAGTAAAAAAAAATTGACTGCCACCTAAAATAATAAGTGCCTGATTAGCTGCCCTGGGAGAACAGCCTACAGGTAGAATGCCACCTCAGAGAAAACTCTTCCCTGCTTTTGACCCATTAGTTTTTATTTGGCACCAGCACCTTGAGAAGACGCTCTAGCCATTATATTTGTGTATAGCCAGGCAGAGCGGGAAGTCAGAGAGACTTCAGCTGCCTCAAATCCAAGATATTAAGCTCAGTATCTCAGCACACTGAATTGTATCTAGAAAGGGACAGAAAGCCCATGGAATTCACCTAAGGTGCTAAACCATAGTTTAACCATGACTTAATAAACCATAATTGGTGCTATATGACTCGCAAAGCTATGAACCATATTTTATAACTCAGTGGTTGGATTCACACAACATTCTAGTCCAGAGCTTTCCAAACTCTCTGTCGTGACACGTTAGTGCATAGCTTTCCAAACTCTGTGTCGCAACATACAGTTTAGTGTGTCGCAACACAAACCGGAAGAGGCGGCGGCGTGCGTGGTGATAACGGCAGCAGCGCGCCATCAGCGCTTCCGTGTTTTAGCGGAAAACGAGGTCGCCGTGCGCCCACCCATGCCACCACCTTGCACGCCCCTGCGCCGCCGCCGCTGCTGTTGGTGTGTCACCAATGGCAGCAGTTTGGAAAGCACTGCGTTAAGTGTGTCGGCTGCAGTGTCTGGGTGTGTCGCAGCTGCTGCTGCCTCCGAGCCCTGCCAGGATTCTGCGCAGGTCCTAGTGGCTGCCTTGTGCCTTGCTGCCTCCAAACCTGCTGTGATTTTGCACAGGTCCTAGTGCCTGCCTTGTGCCCTGCTGTAAGAGAGTGTCGCGAAATGATGCGTGTCTAAAAGTGTGTCACCAACATGAAAAGTTTGGAAAGCTCTGGTCTAGTCCAAACTCAAACTATACAATAGCTTAGCATGTCATTTGAACCTGGACCGAGTTCCTTCTCGCTGTCCAAAATTGAACTTTTGTTGTATTACTCTTTGTTTCCTTCAGGTCAGGGCCATCCTGCTGGAGAGCAGTAGATCAAAACAGCTGGAGGGCATCAGGTTTGGCTGCATGTGGTTATGCAAAAGCTGTTCTGCAAGATTGCTTTGTTGCTCTGGGCATCAATTCAAGCAGGCAGCTGGATTGATTCCTCAAGTTGATTTATGAGCTTGTTTGCAGTTCACCTGAATGTCAGCACTGCTATATCAGTCCTCAGCGTGAGAGTTGGTGGCAGAGAAAGCGGTTGATGTAGAGAAAGCATTGCTGTGCATGTATTCAGCGTGGCCCAGCATTGTCTTTGCATCTTTGATAGGCTAAGCAAAAGATAGAATGAAAAAGTATCAGATGAAAGTTCTCCTACAACATGTCGATGAAGGTTCTCAGTCATCCAGGTGGAACAGTCTGTAGCTTGAATCATGTCAACTGGATTTCTATTTTCTCAGTGGAAACGTTTCGCTCCTTATCCAAGAAGCTGCTTCTTCTGAAGAAGCAGCTTCTTCTGACTGAAGAAGCTTCTTGGATAAGGAGCGAAACGTTTCCACTGAGAAAATAGAAATCCAGTTGACATGATTCAAGCTACAGATTCTCCTACAACACTTCCCAAGGTCTGGAATCCAGTTTTGAATGGAAAAAAAACACACTTCCATCCTACCATAAAAAGATATTTGTGTGCCTTTTTCACTCTTGTTTTTTAAAAATACCATTTCCCCCTGTTGGAAGAGGTAGGAAATGAATTTATTTCAGTAATGCTCTCACCTTCTTTTTGGAGACTTGCAGAAATTCTAGGGCTAGGTGGATCTTCCCCACTCCCACCGTGCTATAGCACTTCATAAGGGGAAAAACAATCAGGAATTGTTTTACTTTTGCTGAGGTAACTACATTTTATGGGCAATTCCAAGAAATTATTCTGTTTGGTTAGACGCTGGAAGACCAGTGGTGGGGAAAGGACCTTTCAGTAATTCAAGCAACGGAGGCTGACTCCCAAGTTGGCTGGTGTTGGATCATGATGTCTGTCACCCTCAGACCAAAAAGAACCGGCTAGAAATGGTGGAACATAGAGCAATACCGCAGGTTTGAGAAAGCTGGTTTGATACAGCATCATGATTCAAGCAAAGCCCAAGCATTATTTTTGGAAGCCCAGCACAAACTTATCACTTGGATAAGAGCCAACATAACATGGAATCTCCTGAGTCAAGATTCTAATTCTGAAATGAACTTGGCATATTTTTTCATCAATAATTGAGACCAATCTAAGTTAAGCCTTTCTGTACTCTGGCTGAAGTCATCATCTCTTGAAAAACTGGAAGACTGATGTTAGCGTTTTGTTTTTGTTTCTGTTTCCTTTGTCATTGTTTCTGGCTTCCTTGGTTGTATTTATAGCATAGCAAATAAGGTGTATGGGTGTAGTTTGAGAGGTTCCAATGTGAAGACTGGACTCCCAACCATTGTCCTTCCTCTGGGCTTGATCTGGACAAGTCCTCCGTGTCTCAGAGAAGGGCCTCGACCAGCAATTACTGACTCCAGCCAATTTCACAAAACCTGGACAATACATATACCGAGATACAGAGAAATACATGACAAATGGATACATAACTGAACCTAATGTTTTCTGCTATGATGATGTAGCTACAGCGGAGAGTTTCCCTTCCTGATCTGACCTGGAGAGTGTGCTCCTCCCCTATAAACGTGCTTGATCATAGCCAGGGGGAAAATTGCAAGAAGTTGCTTCAGGACCTTAAAGAGTCCAAGAAAGAAGGGAGCTGCCCTTTAATTTTCTCCTGCCTGGTGCAGATTTTCTCAGTTCCATTGTCCTCATAGCCAGTGGGGGAGCCCCAGGATCAAACAAGTACAATCAAGGAAAGGGGTTAAAGGAGAGGAAACAAAATGTTCCCTTCACTGCTCCATGGTCTCAAAATGATAAGGGGGAAATAATTTCTATGTATGCCCTGGGCTACTCCAGAAGAAGCAGATGTTCTGTTGCCCAAGGAGGTTTAGTTAATTAGCCAAAAAGAACAAACAACAGTATTAGGGATGAGTAACTTGGTGCCCCCCATGTGTTTCAGACTCCAGTTCTCATAATCTCTTTAGCCTTCACTGGTATTGGAAGGACATCAGGTGGGCTATGGAATCTAACTGGAAGGCTGTCTAGACCAGAGTTTCTCAACCTTGGCAACTTTAAGGCTCCCACATGGGAGGGGGAATTGGCTGGGGAATTCTGGGAGTTGAAGTCCACACATCTTAAAGTTGCCAAGGTTGAGAAACACTGGTCTAGACTGTGCTGGCTGTGAAGGGGCCGAGTGCTTTGTCCAGTCACTATGGCTGAGCCTACAAGACAGCATTTCCCAAGATGATACCTTGGTGGTCCTGTTGGCTGGGGATGTTGAAAGTTGTTCTCCAATACATCTAGATTGCATCACGTGAAAGAAAGACTTCAGGAAATGCGACCATATCTATAAGCAAAGGGTACTATTTTCTGTTGGTTGGCTATTGAGGATTACAGAGAGTTGGTGGCATGCAAAACATTTGTGGTGAGAACCTGTAGTTATGTCAAGTTGTGTTGATGGATTTAATTTGCTAGACTAAAGTTGCAGGCTCTTAGCTCTGGTCATAGCATGTGTAATTTTATCAGATGGAGCTTTCTTATCCTGTGTTTCAGGCTATGGGAATTTCTGTCTTTGCAATCTAAGCAGACCAACTGGTCTACACAGTAGCTGGGAAGAAAGGTCAATCAACTGGCCAGATAAATGTAATCCTCTAGATATCATATTAAGTGTGTCCTGAGCAGTCTGAGCCCACCTGCAGAAACTAGCATAACTATATAGTGGCTCCTTATATTCTGTTTGTGATCTGTCTTCATTCCAAAATTATATAGGAAGCTGGTGCTTCTCAGAAAAATAATGCATTTGTTGTATTATATTTGAAAGAATTCCCCCCCATAGTACTTAATAAAAGCTCTGCCTTGTTTTTCATTCCATCTTTGTGTACTCTTTCTCCTTCCTCTGTTACAAGTTGCAAATGCCATTTTTTTTGCTCTCATTCAGATAAGGAACAGCTTGCCATTCCTAGGGCTGAGAGAGAGTGACTGGCCCAAGGTCACCCAGCTGGCTTTGTGCCTAAGGCAGGACTAGAACTCATAGTCTCCCAGCTTCTAGCCTATTCCACCTTTCAAGACCTCGAGTTGATATATTTCCCCACTTGGATCCAGAGTCACAATTTGGGGGTCCTCTTGGACTCATGGTACCTTCTTGGAGAGCAAGTGGTAGCCATGACCAGGAAGACCTTTGCACAACACCCCAGGGTTCAGATGACCCTACTGGCTTTCTGTAGAAAGGTAAAGTCCTGGCTTTTCCCTTATACCCTAGGTTGGGATGATAGATCAGCCTGTTCTGCAATAAGAGTGCATGTTATCGTTGCCAGCCTTGATTATGTGTTGATTGCATGTTATTTTTGCTTATTTTGGTTTGGCATTGTATTTTTTTATTTTGATTTTCTTTTCTGATTTGTATTGTCATATGCTATGCAGAGTTACAAATTGTGAGAGGGGCAGCTTTATCAATCTCTTAAATAAAGAGTTGTTGGGAATCAGATGGCATACAGATTTGATAAATAAAGAGTGTTCCATTCTCCTATTTTGCCTCCAAACAACAACCCTGTGAGGTAGCTTGGACCAAGAGAGAAAAACAACCCTGTGAGCTGCTGTGGCTGACCAGAACCTGCTCTCCTTGCAGCTAGTTCAACACCTTAAATACTTCACCACACTAGCTTTTTTTTATCCCATACCGTCATTTTAATTAAATTGAGGTACAGGGGAACTTGCTTTCACTTTATAGGATGTGATGGTGGATATGCCCACACCATCAAAAGTTTGGTCCCTGTGGAGCTTCCTGTGGAAAATGGCCGACTGAACAACTTTGCCTGTGAGCGCCATGGGCAGAGCTGGCAGCGTGGTAGTTTTTTTGGGCACAGACAGGTTTTTCTGTAGCCCCAAGTGTTTTTCCGGATTAAGGAAAACACTGAGAATCGACCCATTTGTCCTCCAGACGGTGAGTTGTAGCCAGGAGATCGTAGACAGCGTCTGCGACCGAGCGGTAAGACTACACCGGGAGGCTGGGATTTAATCTTGTTCTAATCCACGTTTGCATTCCCTTATTAAAAAGGGAAATAAGTCATTGCCTTTCCATATCTTAAACACCCAATTTGTTTTTTTAAGTTTTGTATCTTAAGAGAAGCTTTTTACAGTAAGAAAAAGCGGAATCTCTTGGTGATTATAGTTATTTTTGGAGTTTTTTAACTATAAAAAAAAAGTTTTGGCTTTTTTCCCCATCTGGGTTATATTCAGAGCTGTAACATTGCCTTTCCGTTGTTATCTTTGTGGCTAAATTCCAAGGTTGAAGTGTTTTTTCTCTCTACACATCTCTTATTTTAAATTTTAGGCTTTCTGTTTACTTTTTTCAACTGTCTGCTAGTATATTTTCTTTGGTTAATTTTGGATTAATTCATTAACCTCTATTTCTGTGAGTTAACTTTTTAGGGTGTGCTATAATTTACTGTTTGAATAATGGAAGAGTTTAAAGAAGATCTCAGAGAATTACGTTGTCAGCAAGAAGATATCATTTCAAAGGGCTGTCAAACCATTATACAGACTGTTTGGGACATTAGAGATGAGATTTTAGTTAAAATGAAACAACTATATGAAAATACTATGATAGAAGAAGACGACGTTGGCAAAGATGGTGTTTTTACTGTTGTGGGGGGAAATGGAAAACTCTCAGCTGAAAACTCTGGATTGGTGTTTATGGGATTAAAACGATTGTTTAACTTTAGGACTGCAAAATGAATTGCCAAGTGGGGGAAATGTTATGACTATTTCAATCAATGTTATGGGAAAGAAGAGTATGTTATGGGGGAGTTTTTTTCCTCTTTCGCTGGAAAGTTTATTTTTTGAAGCTATTGGACTGTTAGATCTTTGTAAAAAAAATGCTGTTGGTGTAATGTTGAAATATCTGAATGCCCTGGTATATTTTGAGGAGGGGTAAAAAATTAAGAATATTTAATTTGACTGATAATGAGGTTAATATGATTTACAGGATTTTTGATTTCTAAGACTTAAAAGATATTGACAAGTTCTGGTAATATTTTATATTGTTTTTAAGCATAATTAGGGTTAAGATTGTTAATTATATAAGTAGACAATTTATAAAAATTAAGAATATTTAATTGGATTGATAAAGAGACTAATATGATTGTTTTATAGGGTTTTAGATTTGTAAAACTTAAAGGATATTGATAAGATATAATGTTTTATACTGTTTTTGAGATCTAATAGGGTTAAGATTGTTTATTATAAAGGCAGACAATTTATTTGTTTCCATAATTTGATGTTTATTGTGTAGACAGAAGTATATAGAATAGTAGTAGAAGGGGGGAAAAATTATTAAATGGATTGCTGTTGTGGGTCTTCCGGGCTGTGTGGCCGTGTTCTGGAAGTTGTGGTTCCTAACGTTTCGCCAGCATCTGTGGCCGGCATCTTCAGAGGGCAGGAGCACAGACAGAAGCCAATTGCCACTCTACCTGGGCACAGAGAGTTCGCTTCTGTCTGTGCTCCTGCCTTCTGAAGATGCCGGCCACAGATGCTGGCGAAACGTTAGGAACCACAACTTCCAGAACACGGCCACACAGCCCGGAAGACCCACAACAGCCATTGAACTCCGGCTGTGAAAGCCTTCGACAATACATATTAAATGGATTATTTTTTAAGAGGAAGGGAAGTTTGAAGTAAAAAATTAAATATATGTATATATATATATATTATGTAAGGGGAAGGAGCAATTGTATTAGAGATTTATATATGTGTTAATGGAGGGATTTATAGAAATAATGTGATTATGGTTTGATATAGAGGAAGCGTTTGTTTGTGGGAATTGTTGTATATTCTTTCTGTGAAAAGCGGGAAGCCACCTGTATGTATGTAACTTTCTAAAAGTTTTCTCTTTTGTGTTCTTACACTTTTAATGTTTTTTTGTTTGTAGTGTTTTTGTTTTTTGTAGTTTTTTATCCTTGTTCTAAAAGATAATAAAAACTTTGGAAAAAAAAAAATTTGGTCCCTGTGGCCAGTCAGATGTTTGGATACAAAGGCAATAACCTTATTGGTTGTATCCTAGCAACTGAATGCTGTGACTGAAACCAACAGGTTTCTTGGTAAAAATGAAATGATGGAATAGGGAGAAGAAGAAAAAAACTTATGTAGAAGCTGTGTCTAAATCAGCCATTACAAACTACAAACTAGCCAACCATATTTTAAACTAGTACAGGTAGTCCTTGTTTAACAACCACAATTGGGACCGGCAACTTGGTCATTAAGCGAAGCGGTCACTAAGTGAAATTGCGACTGCTTATGATCCTTAGTTCAGCTTTCCTTTGCCTTATAGACCTTTATAGACTTTATGTGAAGGTCATAATGCAAGGATTGGTTGTAAAGTTACTATGTCATCACCATCGTAACTCTGAATGGTCGCTAAACGAGTCAGTTGCTAAACTAGGACTACCTGTAGTGTGTAAATGCAGTTTTTATTTATGTCATTTCTATACACAGACTCCCCAAGGACTCCTAATGGTTTGTAGAAATTGACAATAAAAAACATAAAATACCAACAGAAACCATAAAAACAAACTTGCTTTCTGACCCCTAACTGAAAACCTGGCGTCCAGCAACTTATTATTCCTCATTCATTAAAAGAGTTGTTTTTAGAACCCCTGAAAGCTTGTTCATTCATGGTTCAGTGTTCTGTACAAACTCAGAAAACTGAGTTGAATAAACCATGGTTGGGTTAACCATTGGTAAAGATATGCAAATATGAACATATTTAGATGGGATGTGAAAGTAGGCCCCAAACAAACATACAAACCCCAACATTGGATTATACAGTGGGGCAAAAAAGTATTTAGTCAGCCACCAATTGTGCAAGTTCTCCCACTTAAAAAGATGAGAGAGGCCTGTAATTGACATCATAGGTAGACCTCAACTATGAGAGACAAAATGAGAAAACAAATCCAGACAATCACATTGTCTGATTCGGAAAGAATTTATTTGCAAATTATGGTGGAAAATAAGTATTTGGTCAATATCAAAAGTTCATCTCAATACTTTGTTATATATCCTTTGTTGGCAATGACAGAGGTCAAACGTTTTCTGTAAGTCTTCACAAGGTTGGCACACACACTTGCTGGTATGTTGGCCCATTCCTCCATGCAGATCTCCTCTAGAGCAGTGATGTTTTGGGGCTGTTGCTGGGCAACACAGACTTTCAACTCCCTCCAAAGGTTTTCTATGGGGTTGAGATCTGGGGACTGGCTAGGCCACTCCAGGACCTTGAAATGCTTCTTACGAAGCCACTCCTTCGTTGCCCGGGCGGTGTGTTTGGGATCATTGTCATCCTGAATGACCCAGCCACGTTTCATCTTCAATGCCCTTGCTGATGGAAGGAGGTTTGCACTCAAAATCTCACGATACATGGCCCCATTCATTCTTTCCTGTACACGGAACAGTCGTCCTGGTCCCTTTGCAGAGAAACAGCCCCAAAGCATGATGTTGCCACCCCCATGCTTCACAGTAGGTATGGTGTTCTTTGGATGCAACTCAGCATTCTCTCTCCTCCAAACACGACGAGTTGTGTTTCTACCAAACAGTTCTACTTTGGTTTCATCTGACCATATGACATTCTCCCAATCCTCTTCTGGATCATCCAAATGCTCTCTAGCAAACTTCAGACGGGCCCGGACATGTACTGGCTTAAGCAGGGGGACACGTCTGGCACTGCAGGATCTGAGTCCCTGGCAGCGTAGTGTGTTACTGATGGTAGCCTTTGTTACGTTGGTCCCAGCTCTCTGCAGGTCATTCACTAGGTCCCCCCGTGTGGTTCTGGGATTTTTGCTCACCGTTCTTGTGATCATTTTGACCCCACGGGGTGAGATCTTGCGTGGAGCCCCAGATCGAGGAAGATTATCAGTGGTCTTGTATGTCTTCCATTTTCTAATTATTGCTCCCACAGTTGATTTCTTCACACCAAGCTGCTTGCCTATTGCAGATTCAGTCTTCCCGGCCTGGTGCAGGTCTACAATTTTGTTTCTGGTGTCCTTCGACAGCTCTTTGGTCTTCACCATAGTGGAGTTTGGAGTGTGACTTGTTTGAGGTTGTGGACAGGTGTCTTTTATACTGATAACAAATTCAAACAGATGCCATTACTACAGGTAATGAGTGGAGGACAGAGGAGCCTCTTAAAGAAGAAGTTACAGGTCTGTGAGAACCAGAAATCTTGCTTGTTTGTAGGTGACCAAATACTTATTTTCCACCATAATTTGCAAATAAATTCTTTCCGAATCAGACAATGTGATTGTCTGGATTTGTTTTCTCATTTTGTCTCTCATAGTTGAGGTCTACCTATGATGTCAATTACAGGCCTCTCTCATCTTTTTAAGTGGGAGAACTTGCACAATTGGTGGCTGACTAAATACTTTTTTGCCCCACTGTATTAGGTGCAGTGTGGATGTTAGAGGGCTAGAATGATGAAATAAGCAAATTTTTACCCTTTTTTAAAAAAAATACCATTAAATCAAAACTGGTCTTCACCCTTAGACAAAACAGAGTGATCCCTCCTTAGATAGAAAATAGAAGAGACACACGGGCTGAATTCACTTATTACTTGATTTTGAATCTAGAAGGTGGTGTGAACCCTGCCCCTATGGGCTATGCTTAACCAAGCCATGGCTTGGTGTGAAGCTTGAACTCTTAACAAAAACTAGCCAGCCCGTATAGCTGAAACCTGGCCGAGATCTGGTGGGGACATGATAGTGTTTTACTTAGTATACCCAAATGTTTGAGAATGACCCCAAGTACAACACAGTAGAGTTAAGGAAGATGACCTTGATGCAGGAGTCTGCTGTCAGCTAGGCAAAAGGGGCTGAAGCATTTTTGAAGCCCAGAACAGCTGGGTAACATGTGGAAGCAGGTCGGACAGATGCCTCCCTAATTCACTGCATATAAGAGGGGTGAGGAGGTGCAGCACAACCAGACTTGTTAAAGTTCTGTCGTCGCCATCTCAATAAAGGTGGTAGACTCCAGAAAAAGGTAGTTAGGTCTGGAATTGTCATTGGTCTTAGGTAAGCCTAATGGAGCCTAGCCATGCCAAATTAGGCTAGGTTAGTGTCAGAGAAGAGCCAGCTTGGTGTAGTGGTTAAGGTGTCAGGCTAGAAACCAGGAGACGGTGAGTTCTAATCCTGCCTGAAAAACCTTGTCAAGAAAACTGCAGGGACTTGTCCAGGCAGTCTCCGAGAATTGGACACGATTGAATGGATTAAAAAAAAAGTGTCAGAGAACTCTACTATGAAAATAAACAGTAGCCTAATAAAATGTACCAGAGATGAAAGGATTGCTTTTACCTCAGAATATGTTGCAGTTTGACCCCAGTGATTAAAAAAAACAACGCATAAATAACTTATGGTATAATTTGAGGACAGTCTTGATTCTGTTTCCCTGCCCAGGACTGATGTGTTTGAAGTGCATCTTGAATCTAGATCAAAGAGATTCTCAGAGGCAAAGGTAACATAGATTATATCAGCGCTGCCGCCCTGTCCTATTTATATGTGGGAGAAAGCGTTTTAATTAGCTAATTCATCAGCAACAACCTTCAAAGAGGGTCACATTAGCACACACAGAGTGAAAACAACCACTTTTAATGTATTCCTCAGACAATGCTGCCAGCTTCAAAAAGAATCTTAAAACTGGTCAAGAAACAAATTTAAATTTATTACTAAGCATAGTTCTTCATGTTAATTTTTTTGTGCCACTTACCTTTCCAATTACTCTATGGATCTGAGTATTATTAAAATCCACAGGTTTTGTGTTTGAGTATAAATTCAATCCTATCACAAATATGAAAAAAATCCTTTACAATATTTAATTTAGTCTCTCATGAAAGGATCCTATAATACCCAATTTTATACCTCCTGAAATTAGTATTTCATTTTCTGAAGGCTAATCCTCTTCAACCGACAATTTTATTTCTATGAATTATGTAATCATACTACTACACTGTATAAAAATAGGTCCAGCTTTTAAATATAAAATATTAATATAAAATTGCTCATTGTCTATGTCACAGCTTTCCAAACTTTTCACCTTGGTGACACACTTTTTAGACATGCATCATTTTGCGACACACTCTTACAGCAGGGCATCATTTCGCAACACACTCTTACAGTAGGGCACAAGGCAGGCACTAGGACCTGCGCGGAATCACAGCCGGTTTGGAGGCAGCAAGGCACAAGGCAGGCACTAGGACCTGCGTGGAATCCTGGCAGGGCCCGGAGGCAGCAGCAGCCGCAACACACCCAGACACTGCAGCGGACACACTAATGTGTCCCGACACACAGTTTGGAAAGCTCTGGTCTATGTCTTCCTCACATCTTTTCAAACCATCACAGCACCAGGTAGACTGTTTATTGACCACAGAATTCTCAGTCATTCCTAACAGACTGATCTATAATTTTTGAAACATTGCCTATTTTAATTGACTTTTTGGGTTGGTTTAACATGAAATTTTGGAATTTTCTTACATGATCCTGCTATCAGCGCTTTTATTAATCAGAGAGGGGTGATCTTATAATCAAGTGGTAATTCTAAGGTTTTGTGAGGCAATCATATTTAAAATGTATGTCTTATGGCTCAGTAGGGTGGGGGAATTAGCCCATTCACTAACTTTGGGTATTTCTACACTGCCAACCACTTCTACTCACCAATCCCTCAAAAGCAGTTTGAAAACTTTGTTGACTTTGCAACTATGGGAACAAGAATCCTCAGAGAGCAAATGCGGATATAAGAGGCTTGAGCTGCAGCAGTTCTATCAAACCATCTCCAGGACAGAGCAAAAATAGCTTGTTTCCCCTACTCCCATCTCCCAGAGTGCTTGAGTTGTTTCTGTTTATGGAGATTCCATTTTTATTTATTAAACCTATCCTCTTAGGCATACTTAGCTGGAATTAAGTGCCGTACTAAGTGCCAGTGGGTTTTTCGTGCTTAGGTTAGCAAGTCTGTACATATGCCCAATTATTCTAACAGCAAAATTTATTTATAATTTAGAGAGCCATCTAACTCCATAAAGACTCTGGGACCATGGACCATATAACATTACAGAACATTTAGAACCAAAATAAAAAGAACAATGTATGTCCAGATTCCAAAAGGTAAAAAAAAATCAAGCTAACATATTCAAAAAGAGCCTTACCACTGATCCTAATCCAAGGCCTGGGGGAAAAGCCAGGTTTTCAGACTTTTTAAAAGCGATCAGGATGGGAGCTATACGGATTGGGGAGGAGAGAAGCTGATGCTTCCTGGGACTCCTCAGCTGACATTCTTTGATCGATAAGCAGAGTGTGCCAACTCTGTCCAATCATACAGGTTGGGCAGAAACTATTGGGTTCCAACAAGTAAATTAACTTACTTAATTTTACCCGCTGAAACAATTTCATGGTGGGGAGACATTGTGTCTCAGGCAGCAAAGACAACACGATCATGTGGCTCCATAAACACTACAAAATCCCTACCAGGATCAGCGGGCTTGAAGTACCAGCTGGGTGGCCCAAAACCTCATGTCATTATTCCACATTTCTTGGAATTTACGTTCTCGTATGACTCTTTGTTGATTTGTACTTCGAATGAATTCATGCTGACAACTTACATGTGAATCAGACTGGAGGGGCACAGAAAGTGCAACTTCATATAATATTAGTAAAACACTAAGTCAAGAAACATAAACTGTGCCTTGTTGCAAAATAAAAGCGGCATTTATTTATTTATTCATTTATAATTTATACATACATACAGTAGAAGCCGCCTGGACTCCACAAGACCCTGGCCTGCTTACAACTTTAGGAAACAATAACACAAGAACCTAAGTCTTAGACCAGTGCTTTCCAACGTGCCGCTGTTGGTGACACACCAACGGCAGCAGCGGTGGTGGCGCAGGAGTGCGCGCGTGCACGGTGGCGGCGCGGGGGGCACGCGGCGGCGGCGTGCATGGCGGCGGCCTCACTAAAACGCAGAAGCGCTGATGGCGCGCCACTGCCGTCTTTGCTGCCACCGCCATGCACACTGCCACAGCTGCGCGCGCCCCCACACCACCCCTGCGCCGCTGCCGCGTGCGCCCCCACGCCGCCGCTTCACAACACACTAAACTGTGTGTTGCGACACACTAAAGTGTTGCGACACACAGTTTGAAAAGCTATGTCTTAGACATATTCAGATGCTGATTAATATGCAGCCTTTCACTTTTTAGAGGAAACATACACATTCGATTCCACGACGGAATATGCGCTCGAGGAATCAGATAATAATAATAATAATAATAATAATAATAATAATAATAAATCTATATCGAACACCATTGTGTATGTGTATGTGTATATTGGTCAACTCGAGGCGACATACATACCTAATACTGTACTCCTGCTTCCTATTTTTGTTTAGACTTGGGATATGCAGAAAACCCTGAGATCTTAATAGCAATCTGTTCCACCTAGTTCCCACTGTAAAGGATCGACTGACAAATGTAACACCCTTTATTAAGGATATGTCTATGAAGGTTCTCAGTCATCCAGGTGGAATTGTCTGTAGCTTGAATCATGTCAACTGGATTTCTATTTTCTTAGTAGAAACGTTTCGCTCCTTATCCAAGGAGCTTCTTCAGTCTGAGCAAAGTTGGTAAGGGAATCCTAAATATGTTCCTAGGTAGCTGTGTGACCTTACACCTTTATTACTCCTTTATTAAGGAGAAAGCCGGGGGTACTGATCACAACCAGCGCTATAAATGAATCGCATACTGTATTATATTCCGCTCCAGACACGCCCCACCGCTTTCCTTTACTGTACTAGCGCCCCCTCTCGATGCTCTCGAAGTTCGGTTGCGCTGCCTTCTCTTCCCCTTCATAACTCCAAACGCCGGTGCTTCTTAACATGCTAATCGATACGCTAGGCATTCGGATTTGTTCCTGCAATTCAGGAATCTCCGTATCCAGGCTCTTTCTCACCCCTCCTCTGGCTACGACGCTTCCTTCACATCTCTCCATCGATTCGTTCGGTCTTCTACCCACTCTCCTCCTTACAACGGAACGAGTCTCTTGGAGTGTGTTCGATGCGCTCAGTGCTCACCCACCCCCTGACGGAACGATGCCCTGGGCGCTTTCTCTGACCACTCGAGCCTCTCGACGCTCTTCTTCCCGTGCCTGTCTCCTAGCAGAGGGACCGGAAGTGGCTCGGGGAGGGGAGGGGGGCTCGGTCCCTCCTCAGGTGAAGGCGCTGCTGATGGAGCCGCCGTTGCGGAGCAATTGAGCCCCCCTCCAGCGCCCCCCACCCCCCTCCCAGCGGCTGGGCCGGGGGGGCCCTCCCCATAACGAAGCAACCGGACTTGGAGCCCCGCAATTCAGGTGAGGAGGAAGAGGCACGGTGTACGGGGGCCGGCCGGGGACAACGACCAGAGAGGCAGCCGGAAAAGTGGGGAGTCGGAAAGTGGGATTGAGGTAGTAGGGGGGGGACAGTTGGGGCAGAGCTCTGAGGCTCCGAGTGCCTTTGGGAGAGGCGACCTGATCGGGACTGAGAGGCGATGATGGGAGCCGAGGCAAAGTGTGGCTGCCTATTCGGAGTCACTATTGTAAGAGGTGGTAACTAAGGAACTGCTGCCAGTAGGGAGAAAGGCTCAGAGGAAACTTGGGCTGCGCCTTGGGGAAGCAAGGATTTGCTGTGCGAGGAAACAAAGAGGAATTGTGTACTTAGGGGTGTCTGGGGGGCAGTTGGGAGTGCAGCTGATCGTGGGTGGAGGCAGCTGGCGAAGTTGCCATTATTGAGGGGTGAGCTTGATTCAACGGATTGGGAAGCGCAAGGAAGCAGTTGTCATTTCAATGTACTCTTGCCTGAACTGTTTAAAAGCAGTCACAAATGTTTCAAGTTCTCAAGTGATAAGTACTTTGAGTATTGCCTTGTACCAAGGATCCAAACATAGGATATTATGCATGTTTTGGAGACTTAGTTTCACACCATAGCAGCATCTCTTTTGGCCAGAAATGTTTCCTGCTGTACTTTTTTCTTGTTGCAATTAATTATCTATCATTAGTATTTTATCTTCAGGTACATCTTTGCCTGAAAACGAAGGTATTTTGGAAAGGTGCTTCTGTTGCATAATGCTTAGTATAGTTTCCTTCTGGAAAGAATCTTATGTGCATTAGTTGTCAACATGGGGGGGGGAAACTGATAAATTTTGCTGATATGAAATCCAAAATACTGCAAAGCTCACTTATATAGCCTGATTACCTCTAGTGCATTTCAGTGGAGCAAAACTTCCCTCTTGCCAATAAACTTTGTTAGCAGGTGGTTACTCTAAACTCCAGTCTTTTGCATGTTCCAGTTCTTGCTATATTAAACAGTTTGTTATAAAAAATAAGGCATTTCATTTTTAAAACATGATAATACTTTTTCCCTTTCTCTGTGTGTGTGTGTCTGAAGAGAGATGAAAATAGCAAGTGCCAATATCTCTGAAAATGCAGTCTAAGAATAAACAAACCTGTTGAGCAATGTGTAGAAAGTTAATTTTCACTATTTTGTTCTCTCTCAATTTGAGAACTTGTTTGCTAATACATTGGGATTTGCTTTTGGGAGATGAGTATTATTCAAACCAGCTAAAGGTCAAACTGTACGGGCCACCTTGCTCTGGAACGAATGGTTTATGTTAATAGAAATCAACACTATAGCATCCAACATCAAATTCCAATTTGCATAGCTCTCAGGTTTGGCTGCTTAATTAAATAATTAATCTCTAATTAATAAAGGTTTGCTTTGAGGCAATCAAAGGATGTTTAGCCAGCTTTTGTCATAGTGACTGTGACCTAAGTGACAAGTTTGTGTAGGGCTTTCTGACAAAAGCTATGTTAGAGAAGTGGCTACTATGATTGTCTTGATGAATCATTTGATCACTCTTAGATTTTGGGTGAGTTTTTTGCACATTACAAAACATTTATGGAAGTTATGGAAAATGTGTTCAGTTATTGAAATCTACAGTAGCTAGTGGAGTTTCAGATGAAATCAGATGCTCAGTGTTATGAGTGCAACAGTATCTACTGTCAAAAAGCATTATTTGTGTGGCCAAAATGCTCTCTCCTGGTTAGGTTACCCTACAAAACAGACTTCATTCATTCTCTAGAGTATGTCTAATTCTAATATACTTGTATCAGGCAAATGAATCTTAGGATGGTTTTAAGATTGTTAACTTTATGAGTTGGCACTGACTTTGAAGATGGGGGTGGGAGTTTAGTCCAAAACTGGTTATTAGGTTTTAAGTTTTCTTTGCTCTTATGCTAACGATATGCCATGTTACTTTCTAATCAATGATAGTTTCTTTGTCTTTATGGGAACAATACAACTTGCTGACTTGAAGATCTTGGTGTTTAATATGATTGGATAGATTAATTTCATCAAACTGCGTTATGAAATAGGCAGTTTCTTGTTACTGACTAAAAAGCTTTGATTTTTTTTCGTAATTTTGGGGATTTTCTCTTTCAGGTCTAATAGCCTAGCTTTATACAAGTTTAGTTAGAAGTAAAGCCCACTGTGTTTAATGGGACTACAAGGTTGATGATGATGGTTTTGCAGTTTCTACGGCTGAGACAGTGACTCAGTCAATCTATTTAGTTCATGATAAAACAAAGATTTCTACCAGGGACACACTACCTAATTTATAGTTCTGAGTCCAAGGTGTTGTATTGCATGAAATACAGGTTAAAAATCTGTTATCATGATAAATTGATAGTGTGCTTTATTTAATGCCTTCTTCAAGTGGCTGCAGTGGAAGGAAGAACAGGCTGATCTTTCAAGTTTTTGTTAGAAATGATAGGGTTCTACATGTTTTAGCAACTATCACATTCCAAATCATCTCTTGTAGTCTCAAGTTCAACCAAGAACCCTTTTTGAGAACCCTGCTCAGACTGTGTGTTTAACCACTATGGCAAGAAATTTTATGGAACCAAGTCTTCTGACATCTCTGGAGCTGTAAAGATGTTTAAATTATGCAGAGTTGCTCTTAGTGGCCTTGGTTAAGTATATTATGGGTAGCTTTGGTTCATTATAATAAATCTTTCAATAAAATATTGTTTTTATTCTTTTTGCAATGTCACTACATTCCTTTAAATTTTAAAGAAGGACTTTAAAAATGGAATGACCAAATGGGATATTTCACTTCCATTTCTATGTGATAGAGTACACTAAGATATGTTTTGACTGTTTAAGGATGCTCAATGCTATTACTCATGTATTTAAAATCTGGACACATGACTATCAAGGGTTAAGAGTAATATATATGGAGAAAATTAGGGCCATTTTCCAGAGCATCCTTTATAAAAATAGATTAAAAGTGGCTCAAGAATTCTAGACCATCCTTTAGGGCAAGCAAAAACAGAAAAGTTCAGAAATGGTCAGTTGTTTTAAAATAAAATGGAATATGAAATTTATTGATCAAAATTTTGCTAACCAGAAACTCAACCCTATGAATAATGGATTTATGGAAATATGGAATAGTTCAGATAATGATGGAATCTCTATATATGGTCATTTTTCCTGTTGAGGGAGGTTAAGTTTATCACTGTCAGAGATTCAAACAAATCATCTGCTCCAATCAGTATCAGCCCAACCAGTTAGAACAGTTAGGGAGAAACTTCTCATAATCTCACATTTCTGAGAGGTTTGAGGGGCTGAGGCTAGATGGCGCTGCTTTTTTCTGGCAGTACCAGTACTTTGGAGTAGCTTCCAAAGGGAAATCAGGCTGGCCCCCTTCTTGTTGGTTTTCTGGAAACCTTTAAAAACAGAGTTGTTTTGGAGGACCTTACCTTCAGTCTGTATCTGATGCCAATGTGATTTTTGTTTCTTGTTTTATTCTTTGTTCTTGTCATTTTTGCAACTTTTAAGTTTCTATGTAGGGGCTGATGTGGTTATTGTCATCATGATTGTTTTGATTGGCTTTAACCTCATTCTAGATATTTTAATTTTTGTTTATAAAGCCTGTAAGCTGCCAAGAGTTGTTTGATTGTTGTGGAGTAGAACTTAAATAAATACAATGTTAGAACTTTAGATTAAAGTTGACTATAGTTTCTTGAAGTTTTATCTTAGTTATGAAAGTTTTTTTTAAACCAGACCAGAAGTTAAAACTGTTAAATGATAATTTTTAAAAAAATATATTTTAGATCAAACTCCTTGGCTGAAATACTGTTATTCTTGTTAAGATCTCCATTTATTTGAATCCATTTACCTTGGATATTCAGGGTGGGTAACATCTAAAAATAGTAGAAAAATAAAATAATGTATGTTTTTAAATATGCAGAGCTGCATATCTTTTGTTGCCAAATGCATAATCAAGTTTAAAGCTTGTGTGGCTTGTGTGATTGGCTCAGGCAAGAATTCTGATTGACTTATCTTGAAATATGTCACCACTTATAGCCAAGGGCAGCACTGTTTCCTCAGGATGGCTAGAATTTTGTAATTAAATATTGAGATTGTGGGTATTTGGCCTTTCACCTTGTAAATTGGTAATTATGTGAGGTCAGGTATAGAGAAGAAGGCATAGGTGTCAGGGAAAGCTAAGCAGCAGAGGGGAGAAAGAAAAGCTGGTTCATTTCTTTTTTTTCCCTGTGGTCCATTTCAATTTGAAATGTTTATGGATCTATCTTTAATATTGGTAGTCAAATAGTATATCTCCATTTCTCGAAATATTAGGGTTGAGAAGTGGCATACACCATTTATTTTTGAAAGCTCAGCTCTGCTGTTAGAAAGAGGGTGAAATGGGGGTGATTTTTTGTGAATCTGTTTATGTTTGGCTGAAAACTTTTCTGTTGTGTTTTTTCATGGAAGAATGAGGGGGGGGAAAATAAGATTTTAATCCTATTTCAGCCAAGTTGGTAACTGACTGTATGACAGTAGAATCTTCCAAGCCCTCTGCGGAGGCTGAATTGAGGCAGTAGGAAGGAGCTTTCTACTTTGGACAAAAGCGTTTTTAACTTAGCCACTTGGATGGGCCATGAAAGTGTAGTCTGCCAAATGAAATGATATGCTCCTGTCTTGACACTGCCAATAAGCAGAATATGCCCCAAAGATCATAGTGGACAAAAGGACATAAGAAAGTCAGCACTAGTAAAAAGCTGTCCTAATTTATTAACTTTATTGTTTATTTATTTAGTGAACTTGTTATGCAGTGTGGTACTGAAGTAATATCTTAGCAGTGGTCTTTTGCCAGATGCCGGTGTATGTCTGTGTGCCGCCTATCTGAGCTCAGCTCTCTGACACAGAGAATAATCACTTTTGCAAATCCTGGTATCTAAATTCTCTAACATTATCCTGATGTTCCTATTTGTTATGCAGCACACTGAGGATAGTGATGCCACCCAATTATTCACATATTTTAGTTGATTTAATTCACATTAATTTTCATATTACAATGCTAGAACAATTATGCAGCAAAAAGCATCCTTCTTTTGTTTTCAGATAATCCATTAATGTCATAACAGGAATTGTAACATTATGATAACTTTAGGGGGAAAGGAGAAATGCCTCCTTTAAAATTGCAATTGCCATTTGCATTTTTTGAATGTAGTTCTGCTGGTGCTATTCTAGTGCTTGATTACTTGAGTCAGTTTCTTAGCTCATTATGCTTGTATTCTTATGCCCATTTATCTGGAGTTAAGTGCCTTGGAAAGTAGCTTTCCAAACTGTGTGTCGCAACACAGTACTGTGTTGCCTGCGGGGCCCAGGTGTGTCACGTGAAAACCCAGAAGCGCTGAAGGTGCGCAGCGGGGGCGGGCCATCAGCGCGTCCGGGTTTTTGCGCGGCACATCAGGACACTGCTGCCGCCACCGCAACACACAAAAACCCGGAAGCGCTGCCACTGTCGTGCGCAAAAACCTGGAAGCCCCACGGCGGCGGTGCTTCCAGGTTTTTGCACACTGCCGCCACCGCTGCACTTCCGGGTTTTCGTGCGCCACCGTTGGTGTGTCGCTAACGGGAAAAGTTTGGAAAGCCCTGCCCTAAAACATAGCTTTCCAAACTGTGTGTTGCAACACAGTACTGTGTTGCCTGCGGTGTGCAGGTGTGTTGCACGAAAACCCGGAAGCGCTGATGGCGCGCTGCTGCCACGCCATCAGCGCTTTTGGGTTTCGCGCAACAGACCTGCACACCACTGCTGCGCACGCCGCCGCCCTGCTGCCGCCGCCGTTGGTGTATGTCACCAACAGGAAAAGTTTGGAAAGCTCTGCCCTAAAAGCTTCATCACACAAACAATCTGTGCCTGTCAAGATGCCTGGATCGTGCGTGTATAAACTAGGAAAGCTCTCTTCCAGTTTACAAAATCCTTTTAGCCATTGACTAGCCTTCCTTAGAGAGCTCTCTTCTCTGCCTTCTCCATAAGAAAATTCTACAAAGCTGACATTTTTTTCACAGGATTGCTAACCTGTATTTTCCCATGCCTGTACTTACAACATAGTTGCCTAGGAATTCTCATAGAAATAATCCAATAACTGATCAAATACGGTATTATATAGACATAATGCAGTGACTTCTTGCTGAATTCCCTTCATTATATTTTCTAAGGCAGAAGACTTGTATGAAGAGGACTCTTCTTTTCTGACTACTTGCAATGCTCCCATGGCCTCCAGCAAATTTGTTCTTTGCTTTGAGTTGGCCCTATTTCTGTGACACAGGATTTAGCTGAGGTGGGTTTCCTGGGGAGATGAAAATAGCATGGGGAACTGAGAAGGTGAACTACCCTCCCCTTTTAAATTTCTATCTTTCTGGGAATTGCGTCTTGCTCTGCAGTATTTCCAACCAAGTTGACAGGGAGCTGGCAAGAAAAGGTAAAGTGTGTGTTTGATACAGAAATACCTGCATGAATGTTAAAGTAATGCTCACATTACTTTGGCAGTGGTCCATAAACCATTTTAAAATAATTATTATTGACTTTATTCCCCAGAGGTTCTTAACTTCTTACAGAAGACCCAGACTCTCTTATCATCTGTGCTTAATCCTTTGGGAATAAAAGTACCTGGTGCAAGTGGTTTGAAGAATTTGTGTGTAAATTTCTTTCAGAGTATAACATTTCAGTGTATTAACCTACAAGAGAGACCTAAGGGAGATATCTAAACCTCTGTTTGAAATAACCTTTCCATTTAGCACTTATGCTTAACTTTTTAAAATATTAAATGCTTGAATTTTGAACAACTCTAAGGTTACTCTGACAAATGAGTGTATCATACTGTGGGTGTGGGCTACAACAGCATATAGTGCCTTGAAGTCTATAGTTAATATGCATGTAATATTTTTATTAGTTAACCCTAGAAAGCTGAACATGTACAGCATGTAGCAGAGTTTTTGATAAAGATTAACTATCGTTTTGCACTAAGATGGTCATAAACCACATCTAGAAGACAAGTCTTAGCCTTAGCATGCATACAGTTAGCTAAATGTTCAGTAATTATTCACTTTTTAGAAATGATAAAATGTGTTAGGAAAAGCATTTGTTGCTGCTACTGTATTTTTAAGCACAAGGTTAGAAGTAATTGTTTAACTGAAAGGTGAAGTTTGAGATTTTTCAGAATGTAAATAATGGGAGGCAGGAGAAAGACTTGTCTAGATTTGCAGTACTGTAGTGTGATTCTTCAATGTAAGAAGAGTTGGGAAAACCCTGGGAGCTTAATCTTGAATCATAGAAAAACAATTCAGAACTCCAGTAAATGTATGTATTAATCTTCAAATTTACACAAAGTTTGATTCCACCTCTCTTTCAACATCAGTTTGATTCAGATGCTGCACAGTTTTACTTTGGCGCTTTGAAGCATTTACATTCATACAAGTGCAGTGCTGGCAGTAATAGGATGCCTTGTACACTGCTTCTCCTTCCTGATTGTTTTCTCTCTTCTTTTGCCATAGGATTCCACTTTTCACCAAGGCGCTCTCTGCCACAGTTAAGAGTATCAGCATGTGCTAAATATTGGGGAAACACTTTCTTCAGTGCTCAATATTTAGCTACATTAGCTTTTTGTTAATTTACAAATAAAAGCTTTTTTTTTTAGCTTGCTTTTTGAAATATTCCTAATGATCCACATTTCCCCTTCCCCTTCTTTTTCCTCTGAATGGTTTGTTCATCTGACTAAATTCTCTTTGCAACAGGAGTGGAAAACAAATGTTCACAGAGGAAAATAGGCTATTGCTCATGGAAACAATGGTTGAGGAAAAACCAGTAGAGTCTTTCTAGACCTAAGTTTTCCCATAACTCAATAAACTTCAAGGTGTTAATTATTGTCTCTATTTACCAGGCTAGCCTCAAGTCCACACTTTCCCTGTTCTACACAGTTTTTGAAATCCCTGATTGGAAACATACAATTGCTGATAATGCTAATTGCTTTAATGGAAACTAGACAACCGTGACCTGTTGGGTCATCGTTTCAGAGATATTTCCTTACCAGATTCAATGCCTTCAACGGTGGCAGAGCTTCTAATGTACTGGAAAAGTTCTTTAAAATTCAGGGAGACATTCAGAGATGTATCTGCCTTGAAAGTAGCCCATGTTGAACTGTATAGCACAAACATTCACATTATCATTAAAATATTTTATGATAATTTTTATGTCATAAAATGTTTTATAAAATTTGCCAAATTTCTATTCCACAGGAGACATGGGTCCCAGATTTTGGACACATTCTGTAAGTTAGCCCATTTGAGGTATCTTGGTTCAAAAATTGTTGGCTTATGGTGTACTGGTTCGCCCAGTTAAAGGTTACAAGTATCAAACAGACACCAGAGTTTTAGTAGTATATAGATTGGGCACTTAACTGCTTCTTTTCCTTGCCTTTGTATCTCAATGGCAGCAATATATGATAGAAGTTTGAAAAAAGCTGTTTCTCCTCTACTTCTCTTTCCACGTGTGCAATTGTCCGCCCTTTCAGTTCCCCTCTTGCTATTACTATAATCCATTTGTTCATTATATTCTCCACTACTGATAGTGATTCCTTATGGCTAAACTGAAAGCACACCACTTCTCAGTCTTGCTGTGAAGAGCTGCAGTAATAGGGTGTTTTAAATAAAATATTTGTGTGGGGTTAAGGGGGTATGCCTAATGCTAGAAGGCTAGGACCCTTCTGTAAACCCTATGAAAATTTCACGTTTTGAGAATTACTGGACATAGGTCTATTGTGAAAGTTGAATTATGTGTCTTGAGTTAAATAAACTTTGATTGGCCCTGCCTTTTAATTGAAAAAAATAAACCTCTGTTTGAGGGCTGATTCATATATAATATTTTTGGGCTAGATATACATGTGATATAAGATTAGAGAAGCTGGTTATGGACATGTGTTGCAACTACTAATGTGTAGCCTCAGAAGTGAGTCAAAGCTTGGATTGGACTTCCTTGGTAGAACAACCTGGATATAACTTGCTGCTATTTCTTGTGGAACACTTCTTATACATGTTGCAAATCTGTGACATTCCTTAGAATGGTATTGAACTGTAGAGCTGGACAGAGAGGGATCATTTAAGCCATCACCCTGCTCTGTGCAAAAAGCCAAATTAAAGCATCCCAGGCAGGTATCTCTTTAGGCTCTGCTTGAACACATCCAACGAAGGGGAACCCATCACCTCCCAGGATAATTGGTTCTACTGTTGAACTGCTCTTCTTGTCAGGGTTTTTTTTCTAATCTTAAATCAGAATCTACCTCCCTCTAACTTAAATATATTATTCTTTCTTCCACGCTCTGGAATGAGAGAAAACAGGCCTTGACTTTCTATGTGATATCCTTTTGGGTGTCATATCCCCATTCAGTCATTTTTTTTAAAGGCCAAACCTATCTACCTCCTTTATTCTAGTCCCCTGATCATATACAGTGCCCTTCTCTGAAACCTTTCTAATGCTCAGAACCTGATGTAGAGTTTGACCAATGCAGAATAGGGTGGAATCATTACTTCCTGTGATTTGAAAATTATACTTCTGCTGGTGCAGCCTAACTTTGCATTTGCCTTTTTTGCAGCCATATCATGCTGCTGGTTCATGCTTTGTGAACATATTGTACAGCTCCTCCTCAGTGTAGGGACTGAAGCTGAAGAGGCAAAAGCTGTAGCTCTCAGGTTAGAGGTAAAGTTTGGTCTAGTGGTTAAGGTGCTGGGCTAGAAACCAGGAGCCTGAGAGTTCTAGTCCCGCCTTAGGCTTGAAAGCCGGGTGGGTGACCTTGGGCCAGTCACACACACTCAGCCTAACTCACCTCACAGGGCTGTTCTTCTGGGGAAAATAGGAGGAGGAAGGAGTACTAGGTATGTTCCCTGCCTTGAGTTATTTATAGAAATAATAAAGGCGGAATTAAAAAATCTAATCTAAAACTAATCTAAACATTATGTCAACAAAATCAAGTGCCTTCCTAGGCCATGAAGAAAACAGCCAAGTATCCATTGATCTGAAAAGGCAAGAGGAAAAAGCCTAGAATTTAAATACAGGAACATAGATTTAAATAGAGGTTTGGAATTTGTGTTCTGCAGTAGACAAATCTTCCGTGTGTATATAGTTTTATTCTTGGCTGTGATAAAGAGACTAATTAAGCCAAGTCATGCCTATGGGCCTTTTGCTGATTGAGTCAGTTCCTGAATAAGGGATTAAATGTCTGGAAAGCCCAGCTTTACAGCTGAGCCTACTATAAGCCTGACATTTGCCTTTTATTCCATTTTATTTTATTTTATAAAAAATCCAATTATTATATTCTGGTCATGTCAAGTCATCCCATCAGGTCTGCATTGTACTTATCTTTTTAGCACTTCTTTGCTAAGAGCTCAAGCTCTACTGGTTTTTTTCCCATGCTATGAATGTTAGTGTGTATACAATGAAGGCCATTAACTTTATGAGACTATGTTGTTTCTGATTTTTCTTTGAGTGGTTTAAGAGGCTCCATTTTCAACAAAACCCCCACTTTCCAGAATACACAAGTTCTTATCTGAGGTTCTGACTTCAGGGTTTTTGTTTCTACCTCCACAGGCTTGTGTTTAAAATTCTCTTAATCAAGCTTGCCATGTGTTAGTAAAACATTGTTACCACATGAGGGGCAACCCAATTCATGCCAGCAGTCTATTAACTAGATAATTCAGATGATGGGCCTGGAAACCAAATCTCTCTCATCAACACTATTTGCATTAGCAGCCGTTAATTTGCAGTACAGGTGGTCCTTGTTTAACAACCACTCGTTCAGCACCTGAACTTATGACGGTGCTGAACTAGTGGTAGTTATGACCGGACCTCATACTTATGGCCGTCACAGTGTCCCTGAGGTTACGTGATCGTGATTTGCAGCGTTCCTTGCTGGCTTCCCACAGTAGGACGTCGGAAGTCACGGTCATGTGAGGTTGTTGCTTAACAACCTATGTGGTCCTTGTTTAACAAACCAGACTGCCAGAACTGTCACCGCTAAGCAGTGTGGTCACGTGGTTTTTTTACTTATGACCGTGTTGCTTAATGGAGTTTCTGGTCCCAATTAGCGTCGTTAAACTAGGACTACCTGTATTCTTTCCTTTTTTATTTCTCTTCCATTCAGTAGAAGAATGGATATGAATATTACCTGAACTCCCAGAGTGTGAATGCTAGAACAGATAAAGTCAGCAAGGCATGTGTCAGCTCTACTATGTAGACCAGACTAGAAAATCAACTCTGCAGGAAGACCAGAACTATGATTTATTGAGATAGGCAGTACTAGCAGAATCTTGCAACTCTAATTCTGCTTTAGCTCCCCTCCTCCTTATACTCCAGTGAATCAGGAAGGTGTTGACTTCAACTGCTTCCAAATATTATCTTGCTGCCAGGACTTACAGAATGTTTCAGCCCTCTTTGCCTAGGTAACAGTTCTTGCATATTTCTGTCAAGGTCCCCTCCCTTACTCTCTACAGCAGGGCTTTCCAAAGTTTTCCCGCGGCGACACACCAACCGCCGTTGGTGTGTTGCCGCGGGAAAACCCGGAAGTGCTGCCGTTGCAGCAGCGCGCAAAACCCCGGAAGCGCTGCTGCCGCTTTTGGGTTTTTGCGCGCCGCGGTTGGTGTGTCGCCGCAGGAAAACCCGGAAGCGCTGATGATGATCAGCGCTTCCGGGTTGTGTGGCGACACACCAGACTCTGTGTGGCGACACACTTTTGTGTCGCGACACACAGTTTGGAAAGTTCTGCTCTACAGCCTGAGAACAGAATGCTCTTTTACTGTAACAGTGGTTAGGTTGTCAACTGCTTGCTCTGCCAAGAAACAAATAGGACATGATGCAGGAGTGGGATAAAGATGTAGCAGTTGAACTTTAGGTCTGCTTTATATGTTGAGTCTTGCAGCTTGTAGTAGCTGGTTTTGTTATTTTCTAGTATCTGTAGTACAACTATCTTATCAAGAGCTATGTCCTTGCTTCTCTTTCTGCCTACACACATCTTCTGTTTTAAGTATTGGTCTGACTATACCTGAAATAAAGACTTGAGCTTCCTTCTGAGATTTTCAAGTCTGTGGCGATATATTTATAGTATTCTTCGCAATATTCCTTGTCCCAACATATATCAGCACCTGTTCATTTTAATTCCTCATAAAAGTGAGTCACCAACAACAATGACTCTTCTTTTTGACTTTTTATAGGGCAATGTTGCATCCACTCTAGAGGTACACCATCCTGTTTTCCATTCTGCAGTATATCTTTTTTCTTTCCTAGAACATCAGAGCCTGCTTCATCTGCAAAGGCCAGAAATTTTTTTCGGGCAGTACAGAAAATTTTCTACATGTCTTGTGTGTGCTTGTTATTCTCATTCACAGCAATTGTTCTTTCTTTGTTCCTTTGGGCCTTAGAAAGGGTTTTTTTTAAATTTATTTATTTATTTAAAAGATTTGTGTGGGTGCCCATATTATATAAAATAACTCTTTACAACAAATAGGTAACAAAATACAAAAAAAATAAAAACCCTCTTATGCACCAAGCACCCAGACAACCCTATCACAAACGTTGGGCTCACCTTCCCTCCTAACCCAGTGCCTGAGGGAAAAGCCAAGTCTTTTGGGAGGCAAGAGAAGTAGAGACCCTCCGCACCTCAGAAGGGAGGCTATTCCACAAGATAGGTGCAGTTATGGAAAAGACTCGCTTCCTAGGTCCCATCAGACGACAACATTTAAGGGAGGGACCTGGAGCAAACCCACCTTACCCAATCTAGTTGGATGGGTATTTGTCTTCTGGAAGAGGCGATCCTGCAGATAACCTGGCACTGTGACATATAGGGCTTTAAAGAACCAGCACTCTGAATTGAATAGGAGGAAACTCGGAGCCAGCGCAGCTTGTGCAACAGCGGTGTAACACAGGCAAACCATGGGGTACCCAGAACTGTGTGTGCTGCCATATTCTGGACCAGTTGAAGTTTCTGGGTGATCTTTAAGGACAGCCCTATGTAGAGCATGTTGCAGTAGTTCAAACGGGAAGTGACCAGAGCATTGTGACCATTAGTAGGTCCTCTGGTCCAGGAATCGGTACAATTAATGCGCAAGTGTAACCTATGTAAAGGGCTCCTGGCCATGGCTGCTACAGTACCTGCTTCTTGAGCAGGAACCACAAGTCCATTTGGACTCCCACAGTGGTTGCTTCCACTGTCCTTTTCTCTTTGTAGTTTCCTGTCTCTGAATTGATAAATCCCCATCCTTTCTTCTTGGCTGAAGTGTGGCTACTTGCTGTTGTCAATTTTTTGACTTTTTCTTCAAGGACTGCTACCAGTCCTTGCTCCAATTTGAAGAAAATACTATATATGCCATGTTGTTTTCAGGCAGGAAGATGAACATGTCTCAATCATTGCAGGTCACAATTGCAGGCTTTAAAAAAAAATCTTTTTTTCTATTTAGAGTACCATCAGTAGAAAAGCTTTCTCTTCTTGTTCCTTTTTCAGATTAGTCAAGTATCTTGTTTAGTGACTCCCTAGCAAACTTCTGTTAGCCCTTTGTTCACTTCCTCACTGAACCTTCCCTAGAACCAAGCTGTCTTATATTCCTCTTACAGTCTCTGTTTACTCAGCAGGAAGCAGTCACCCAATCAGCCATGATGGGCATTCACCAGCTCTTAAGACACACCCCCTGCAATCAGCAGCTATTCAGGAGGTAACCTTTTTGCCTCTCGCAGCTCAGCCTGTAGTCCCTCAGAACACACAGTTCCCCTGATTACTCCTTCCAACCTTTTGAGCTCCCCAGGCAAACGCTTGTTAGCAGTCCCTAATTGTCTGTCTTTACTCTAAATAGAATAAAACAAACAAATTTAATAAAAGGAAACTGTCTTGAAAAACTATAGTATACATTAGAGTTTTGTTATGACAATTGTGAAAGTAGCAATAGCAAAGTACCGATGACAGTTATGAAGAGTTATTTAACCATTCTGCAGCTATATTTTTATAGAAGTACTTTAATTACTAAAGTAACCAGATAATGTCTAATTCTATTTTTGCCACATTAAAATCCTTGATAATTGTAATTCCTTTGGAAGTGCAGTTTACATTGCCCTAACAACCCTGTGGTGATTTGGAAAAATACTAAGAAAAAAAAATATTTACTAGAGCATGCATCAACCTGTAATATAGTCTTCTAAGCCAGGGTTTTTCAAACTGAGTTCGGCAGAACCCGAGTTCCATGAGAGCTTAATGGGATTCTGTGAACTCAGAAAAAAAAGTTCACTTGAACACATCTACTTTTCTATTACTAGAGTTTTGCCTCTTGATCATGGTTCTGGGAATTTTTTTAAAAAATCAGGTTCTAAGGCCTAAAAAAAATTGAAAATTCCATAATACACTAACACTCTGAGGGCAAACATGGCAACAGGAAGTTTCCTTGGCTGCAAGTTGCATATTGGTGTTTGCTTGAAATTAAATTGTTTTTTTGGTTCTGCCCAATTAAAAAAATGAATTTCGATTTGCATGTTAATGTTGCCTAGAGGTTGGATTTGTTAATGTCTGTCCATTTTATATGTAGAAGATCTTATTTTTGTATAAGAGTGATTTGAACTAAAAGCAATTAAACTTGAATACACAATTGCAGTTGAAGTGGTATACATGCAGCTAGTTAATCACGCCAGATGGTGTCTGATTCCATTTGTATACAGTATACTAGATTAAACATCTTCAGTCATTGCAGACCTCTGTCGCCAACCTGAAATGTAGGGTCACTTTGATATTGGAGACAAAGCAGTAAATCATGGTGATGCAGATAATAATGATGATGATTATGGTTTATGAGAAAAATCTTTAAAAACATTATTGCCTTGCATGTTTTAACCGCTAATGTTCTCCCAGTTCTATTTTATTTTCACTATTTTGGAGCCATCCTGAAGATAATAGTCTGAACAAACTGGTCTAAAGCATAATGTGGTTTGTTTATTGTTTGAATTGTGGTTTGTTAATTATGCTTTGAGGGTTAGTAGTATGTATGTCTCAGGCCACTGTGGTTTGTTCTACAAATTACAGGTAAAAGCTATGGCTTAGTGCTGTATATGAATGCAGTGCTGTATTAGAAATATATTTTTGTATAGAGAGAGTGCGCTGTACTCATGCACAGTTCAAAACATTTTTGTCAGTGTGTCTGCTTGATGCATGTATCTTCTTGGGACATGCATTGCAGTGGCATGGCTTTTCAATTCATATTTATATTTATCATTTTAGTTTTATGTTTATTTATTTTAAGACCTGCCAATTTTCCAAATTCTTTTATGTTTTTCATTAAATATTCAATAGATTTTATTGGATTTTGTATTGTTAATGCTATGTCATCTGCAAAAGCTCTTAATTTGAAGCTTTCTTTTTTAATCCTAATCCCTTCTATTTTTTCTTCATCTCTGATATCATTAAGAATTTCCAATATTAATATAAATAATAAAGGTGAAAGTGGACATCCTTGTCTTGTTCCTTTTTCAATTTTAAATACTTTTGTATAATCATCATTAACTATAATTTTCGCTTTCTGAGTTGTATATATTGCTTTTACTGCTGTTTTAAAGGGGGTACCGAATTCCATATATTCTAAAGTTTTGAGCATGAAGTCCCAATTTAAATTGTCGAACGCTTTTTCTGCATCTAGGAATAGTAAGGTTATTTCTTTTTCGTTATGAACCTGGGTATATTCTATTACATCTAAAATATTTTTAATATTGTCCTTTATTTGTCTTTTCGGAAGAAAACCACTTTGTTCTTGTTTAATTATTTCCTGCATAACTCTTTTCAGTCTTTCTGTCAAAATTAATGTAAATAATTTATAATTGTTATTTAATAATGATATAGGTCTATAGTTTTGGCAGAGTGATGTATCTTGACCTTCTTTAGGAATTTAAATAATGTTGGCTTCTGTCCACGATTTTGGTATTAGACTTCCGGTCAAAATCAAATTTGCCAATTCTTTAAATGGGGGGATAATTTGATCGATAAAGCATTTATAATATCCTGCTGTAATTCCATCTGGACCTGGAGCTTTTCCTGGTTTCATTTTTTTTATTGCCTCTACAATTTATTGCGTTGATACAGCCCCATTAAGAATTAATTTCTGATTACGAGTCAGTTCAATAATCTTATGTTTCATCAAATACTCCTCTATTTTCTCTGGTGCAATGTTTTGCTTTTCATATAATTTAGAAAAATAGTTTTGAAATGCTTTTTGAATTTTTGCGTTATCAACCAAATCTGTGTTATTTTCTTGAATCTTAGTAATTATTTTCCCCCCCTATCTTTTCTTAATTTATAAGCCAGCCATCTGCCTGTCTTATTTGCATATTCGAAGTTCTTTTGTTTAGCGTATCTCAGTTTCATCTCAATTTCTTTAAGTGTGATCATATTTACTTGTTGTAATATTTTAATTTGATGGTTTATTTTGTGTTCTGAAGGTTTTTCTTGTAATTCTTTTTCCTTTATTTTAATTTGTTCCAAAATAGTTTGTAATTTCTGTTGATTTGTCTTTTTCATTTTTCTGCTTAAATACATAAAATATCCTCTCATATATGCTTTACTAGTATCCCAAACAGTACTGGCATCAACTTCATTGTTTAAATTTATTTCAAAAAACTTTTAATTTTTCTTTGTAGTCTTCTACCAATTCTTCTTTTTTTAAAATATCTTCATTTAATTTCCATTTGTAGCTTTTTTGATTTAATTTTATTACAATATTAACTGGATTATGGTCTGAGAAAGTTTTGGGCAGGATATTAACATTTGTAATTTTATTAACTAAATTTAGTGAAATCCAAATCATATCAATTATCGAAAATGACTTGAATCTATCTGAATAAAAAGTAAAATCTCTTGCTTTTCCATTTTTATGCCTCCAAGCATCAACAAGTGTTAAGTTGTCAATTAGATTAAAGAAGGATTGGGTAATTTCCCTTGATTATGTTTAATTGGCTTCGCAGATTTTCTATCTATAATTGGGGTAGTCACCCCATTCCAGTCTCCTAATATACACCAATGGCTATGTGAAAAAGTAGATAGTTCATTCATTAGATCTTTGTAGAATTTATTTTGGTTTTTGTTTGGTGCATAAATACCCACTATTAACATTTTCGATCCCTGTACTTCTATTTCAATTACCATATATCTACCACTTTATTCTGATTTTATTAATTTAGGGTTTAGATAAGGCTTTGCATAGATTACTACTCCATTTATTTATTTTTTCATTTGCAGATATAAATTCAGTACCCAATTTTTTGTTCACCAAATATTTAATGTCTTTTTTCTTAACATGACTTTCTTGAATACATATTATGTCTTGTTTTAATTTATATAAGTAATAAAAAAAATTTCCTCTTTGCAGGAGCATTTATACCATTAACATTCCATGTTAGGCATTTTAATTAATGCATTCACTTCAGATACTTTGGGGCTCAATGATGTTTCCTCTCTGGTACTCTCTCTCTCTTTTGTTTCTGAATTTAATCCATTTTGTTCTAAGTCCTTTCTGTGTTTTCTAAAAAATTCCTTGGCTTTCATGGTAGATGTTAATTTGTATCTTTCCTTTCAGAATGTAAAGCTTATTCCCTCTAGTCTTTCCCATCTAAATGGAATTTCATTTTTCTTTAATATATCAGTTAAGAAGGTATATTCTTTTCTTTTCTTTAATATTCTTAGAAGTATTTCTTTTAGCACCAGTATATCTTTGCCTTCTATGTTAATTTTTTTTATCATAGTTTGCCTGTAAAATTAACTCTCTGGTTCTTTTTCTAGAGAATTCTATAAGTAAGTCTCTTGGTTTGTTATGAATTTTGGCGTATTTCGAATTTATACGATACATTTTCTCTATTTCTTCCTCCAGTCTATCTTCTTCCCAGCTAATTAGATTAGCAAGCATTTGAATTACTATTTCTTCTATGTCATCATTCTCTTTTTTATCAGGTACACCTCTGAGTCTTAAACAGAAATCTTTTTCTTTTAATTCTAGTAACGCAATTCTATCTAATTCTTGTTCCTTATCAAGTTCTAAACTATCAATCCTTTCATTAACTTTTTTAGTCTCAAATTCTATTTTCTTATCCATTTTTTCTAATTTTTGCTCTATGCTTCTTTCTAAGTTATCTAATTTTTATCCAGCATACTTATATTTTGAGTAATACTTTGTGTTGTTTTTGCTGTGTATTCTTCAAACATCCCTTTTAGCCAATCTCCTTCCCCCGCCCCTAATCCTGTTCCAGACCCTCTTCGTGCTTGTTTTCGTGTATAGATTTCTTTTGATTTCTTATAAGTTTGTTAAGTTATCTAATACTTTTATACTTTTATACTGTATACTGGCACAGTTTTTCTTTTACATAAATAACCACAGGATTAGGTATAAAGTTAAGAAAATATGGCTGACCAAAATAATTAATTAATAAGTCCGTTTCTTGTCCGTTTCTTGTCAAGTTCGTGAAATAGAGTAGGGCTCACCAAGCTAAAACGTTCTTTCACCTATTCAGATAACCTCTTTTTTTTCCTATAAGTATAGTTCTTTTCTTTTTTTTCTTCTTGTTTTAAGAGTGAAGAGGCAGTAGTTTTACCTTCGGTTGGCTGCAAATGTGATTCCTACCAAGATCTCTCTCCGCTTCCCAGCTGATTGCGACGCGCTGTCTTCGCTCATCAAAAACAAAACCGCGCTGTTTTCCTCAATCGCACAGCTGTCCGGAAGCCTTCTGAGTCAAGCGCTGAGGTTTCTCCCTTTCCCGGAGTTGCAGCGGCATGGCTTTTGATATGATCACATTGCTATTGGCATAGCAATATTACACTATAGGATCTATGGGTAGGGTGAGGATTTTTGAAATGTAGAAGATTTGGTAAGTCAAGACACTCCCGAAATATCTATCATAAGTTGCTTCAACATTCTGGGCTTTTATCTGCAGTGATAGAGAGAAAGCTAAAATTTCAATAACTCAGAAAAGGCCGCCTTATTTGGACTTTGTCATTTCCAGCCAGAATAAGATGCTGGTTGGGGATTATCAGAGATGAAATCCAGTATAAATTAAGGGTCCCAGATTGGGAATAGCATGGCACATCTCATAACTCACACTTTTTTTTCTTAAAGTCCATAAACCTTTGGGTGTAATTGTCTTTGCATTGAGCTGTTAAGAAACTTCAGTTGGTGCAGAAAGACTGGACTGTTTAGGATTATCTAATTGAGTGATATCTATCTACTTCTAAAGCAGATACATTAGCTCTTGGGGCCCAAGTCAAAATGCTGGTCTTGGCCTTCATAGCCCTGTAAAGCTTAGAACAGAGCTTTCCAAACTGTGTGTCGGGACACGTTAGTGTGTCGGCTGCAGTGTCTGGGTGTGTCGCGACTGCTGCTGCCTCCGAGCCCTGCCAGGATTCCGCACAGGTCTTGGTGCCTGCCTTGTGCCTTGCTGCCTCCAAACCTGCTGTGATTCCACGCAGGTCCTAGTGCCTGCCTTGTGCCCTGCTGTAAGAGTGTGTCGCAAAATGATGCATGTCTAAAAAGTGTGTCACCAACATGAAAAGTTTGGAAAGCTCTGGCTTAGAGGATCTTCTACAAGTCCTCCCATCTGCAGAGGGGAGGCAAGTAGTCAGTTACCTGAGATAGATATTTTTAAAATTTATCTTGCCTTTCCTCCAGGAGCTCAAGGTGGCATACATAACACTCCCTCCTCCAATTTTTCTCCACAACAATTTGGACTAAGTGATTGGCTCAAAACCACTCAGTGAGCTTCTGTGGCTGAGAGTGCATTTGGACCTAGGTTTTACTCTCTGTAAAGTTAAGAACTTTATTTCAGGCTGGAAGTATATCCTCCATTTTGCCACATACTGAGATTATTTTTACTAGCAACTCATAAGCAGTAACAATAAAAACTGCTGATGATCATGTCTGTTAATTACATTCATGCTGATAAAAGTTGTTTCACTTTTATAACTTCTTAAGGACTTAAGGATGGATCTTTATTGTTTGATCACAAACAAGTATAATCAAAAATATTATATAAACCTATAAAGAGGAAGTAGACTTCTCTGACCAGGGGGTACAAAATACCTAAAGACAATTTATATTGTATTTTTTATATTACACTTTTGTGTTAATAGGAGGGCAAATAAACTTTATATAGACTCACAGGTTGCAACCCTGAATCTGAAAGTCAAATAGATGTGTAGCAGATACCCTCTGGGGTTTCCAGTACCATATACTATTTAAATACTTGTTGACATCTTTATAAGACATCGCACTCATCTGCTGTGGTTTGTATGCTACAGTTGTTGCAGATTAGTCTAGAGAAGTACCCAGAGCATTACTTTCTTAAATGAAATAGAAATCCAGTTGACATGATTCAAGCTACAGACTGTTCCACCTGGATGACTGAGAACCTTCATCGACATATTTCTTAAATGACTTTCAGTTATTTGGGTGTGGGCAAAATGATTGGTGAAATCAGCCACAATCCTATTCATTTTACCTTATATCTAGAAAGGAAAAAATATCTAGCTGAATTCAGGAAATAATAAATGTTTTATTAGGAGAAGGAGTGGGTTCCAGTTGATTTTAAAAAGGACATGATAGTATTCTTCTGAAGAAACTGGTATGAACCTAGAACATTATTGTCAGGATGTCATCCATGCCATCCTGCCATGGCGCCAGGAAGCATCCCACTAGTCTGTTAAAACTCACAGGGTCGGTTGGGGGGTGCTTTTCAGTAAAACCACCAGACATGTAAGCGGAGACTTGGTGTATTCACAGAACTGCAAACTATGCTTATCAAAGTATTGAGGTGAGCGATTCAGCACCCAGGACAGATCAAAGGGCAATACGGCTGCACCTAGAAAGAGAAAAACAGAGATGAAGGGAAGGGCAATCGAGCAGTGAATCCCGATTGGGGGGGGGGAAACTTGGAGATTATTAAGCTGTTGGTTGCCGGAGCTTGATTCACTCGAATCTTTAATGTGCAATGGATCACTGGCTTTAATAAAGATTCCTTCATATCCCTAAGTGGCTTGTGTCAGGAATCCTGATTTAATAGTCAATGGATCAGGAACATCACAATTATTTTGAGTCATAGTTTTTACATACAACTTCCTTGGTCACTCTGAGATTACTTTTGCTTGGAGAAATGCAAATATTTATTTATTTATTTTATTATTTAAATTTGTATCACCGCCCATCTCCTCCATACCTGGAGACTCTGGGCGGTTCACAACAATAAGTTAAAAATATAAAATTACAACAACAATAATTTACATATAAAATCCAAACAGAAAGAAGTTAATAATAAGGCGGGTTTCATGGCACCAGCCACTCCCAAGAGGAACTGTTGGCATTCCTGTCCCAAGCAAGGGGGCAGAACCAGGTCTTCAAGTCTTTCCGGAAGGTCGGGAGCAAAGAAACTCGCCTCAGCTCCAGGGGCAAGATATTCCAAAGGGCGGGTGCCATGTAGGGCTTTAAAGGTGATAACCAACACCTTGAACTGGACCCGGAAGCAAACTGGTACCCAATGCAGCTCACGCAGCAGAGATGTTACATGGGCCGATCTTACAGCACCCATAACTGTCCGCGCGGCCGCATTCTGGACCAGCTGAAATATACAGTTCAGTTGATTGTCTTGGCTCTTTAGGAGGCTTTCAGTAGTACCAACTATGATACTTTGATAGATAATTTAGAAGGAGATGCTGGGGTCATAGGGGTATAGTAAAAGCCATAAATGATGTTACATATGTCATGACACCGTACATGATTGCATTATTGTGCAATGACATGATAGGTATGACATCACCACCACCACCCCGGTTACCCTTTCTGTTTGCTATGATCTTTAACCTTGACATGAAACTGTTAAGTGAGATCATCTGGAATTTTGGTTTGAGGGATCATCATTAATTGGATGATGCTCCAACTTTTTCTCCATTTTCCAAAATCCAACTAAGAAATGAGGGTACTAAATCAAAGACTAGTCTCAGGGATGGACTCACTGATGGTCAGTATACTGATACTGTTTCCAAGCTGCGGATGTGTTTTCATTATGCAAACTAACTGACCTTCCCATAAATTAAATTGTAATCCCAGAAGCAATTTTTTACCCATTGCCTGACATCAGTTGCTCACCAGCACAATTAGAGGCTGCTAATGTGTGTGGCCATACAACCATCTGTTTTCCAGGTAATGCTGGACAATTTGTTTGGAATACTGGGTAGCTGGGAATATTGGGAGAGCATGGAATGTTCCTCTCCTGGCCTTGTTTTATTTTAGATGCAGTACACTGTTGTGAAAGAGAAGAGCTTTGGCAGGCCATGCTGTAACTATGAGAGACTTAAAGAATCCCACCCTGTTAAAGGATGATGTAAACCACAGTTTGACATTGGTACCCAGTCCTTTGAGCATTGGCAAATACTATCATATTCTTTTTTGATCTCCAAGGTATGCAAACTGCCGATTAAAGCAGTTTTTCTGTTAAATTCCGTGGTTTTAGTCTCATGGTTGTGCCCATGCAAGGGAATTGTGGATCCTGTTGATGTGATCAGGATTGTTTGTCATGTTGCCATGCAACGTCTCTGCCTTCATAACCTGTTAACTGCTGCTGTCTGTGTTTGAATGTTAGATTTGTATGGCTCACAGTTTGGAAAACAAACAGCTTAGGGTTCTCTTGAATTGCTACACCACTGAAAGTGTGGGTGTGTGGTTTGAAGCTGGCAGACAATATCTTAGCTCTTGGCATTGTGTTCTATCCCATTCATATCTTCTCTGTTCAGCAGGATAGAGCTTTAAGGGGGGAGGGAAAGCTCATTGTATTCTAACTAAGGAAGGTCCATATTTCCTTGATGAGGCTTTACTTTTTTCTATTCATTTCTGGGATCTGGAATTACAAGGGAATACATCAAGGTCTTAGATTTCGTTTCCCTGTAGCTTTTCAGTAACTGCTTTCCATCAAGAAAACACTGATCTTTCTTCCTTTCGTAAAGGTTCCAAATCAACAACGTCATGCCAAAGTTGCAGTATGCATGTCTGTTTAAAATAATTGGGTTACTTCTGAAGGTTTTATTCCCTAAGTTTTGTCATTTAGGGAGGAAAAATTCATTATTTCAAAAGTGAAAAGAACATCAAGGGCTTCTGAAGGCACTGTGCTCTACTTTTAACGTGCTGATGTTCTCAACTCACGGAGCCTGAAGGGGATTCTAGACAGCAGACCTGTTTCTCGCTTGTATAGGTGATGTCTGAAAACTTGTATTTTAGGTTTATATCCCAAGGTAGTACATGGATTTTACTCTCCCTTGGAGGTAAAATAATACCACAGTATGTGTCTTTTTAAATTATCAGTTACAACGCATGTGAATATATGTAGACCTGATTTGATTTCTGTTTACTTTCTTGGTGGACATTAATGATCCTTCTCCTCCCTTGTCTCATACCCAGAATAGATTATCACTGCTTACATTTAATATCCTAAGTCTAAGCAACAGTTTTAGTTGCTCAACTGAACCGCTCCACACAAAGCATGTTTTTTGCATTGTCTTGTTGTCTTTCTGTTAAGTTATTGTAATTGCTTTGATTGCAGGGAGAGTTGCAATTCTCTCTCTCTCTCTCTCTCTCTCTCTCACCCACCCACCCACCCACCCAACAAATATGTATTCAGAATGAAGGGAGATAGTTTTGACTGGATTAATTTAGACATATTAGGCAAGTATTCTTTCTCTACAAATTAAGTGGATGTAGTGAGAAGGGATTTGGGAAGGAGAAGAATAAATGGAAAAAGTATCCACAGAACTGAACAGCTTTTCAAGAAACAGGCTATTGTGGACATAATTAACAACTGAGCTTTACATGTTGTCAGACATGCAGTTACCAAGTTGCTAAATTAACCTTTTCGTCTGACTGCATTTGACATTTCAAATTAATCTGGAACATATTGTCAAAATAATCAAACGTACTTTTTAAAACTCCAGAATGTATAAACATTTGTGTGGGCTTCTACACAGTCAAAACTTCATGTTCCCATAGTTACCCATTATTCGATACTTATGGCCTCACTCCAAAAACCAGTTGCAGTGAAAGCATCCTTTTATATATTATCCTAAGAAATATCCAATGTTCTGGTTTGTGAGAGATTATTCCAGCAACACAACTATACAACTGAGAAAGCTAGTAAATCTCGCAGTTTCTCATTCTATGCTGAGATAGTCTCTCAGTAGGCATTGTTAACATGTTTTATCAAACTGCTGGAAGTGATAGTTACTTATAGTATAACGGTCAGACAAAACAAGTTAACTGTATATGGAACAGAAATAAATGCTGGATAGAGATATCTCATATGCTGAACACCCCTTTAGGGAAGTTTGCATATTTTGTGCCATTCTGATGTTCAAAAATTGTGAAAGCCAGTGAGTTTCCAAGAATAGTTCTCAGCCTAGGATAAAATATCCTTAATGAAAGGTGAATTTTCTTTAATGGGACTTTCATTCATACTCTAATGTTTACACGGCATTTTAACTTTTAGTAAAAGGTATTAGTTACTTGGTGTCTCTTACAGGATAAAAATGTGTATTTTTATTGTGTATTTTGTACTCAAGCAATTTGTATACAGGTAGTTAACAACCATTCATTCAGCGACTGTTTGAAGTTACGACAGCACTGAACGAATGGTACTTACGCCTGGCCCCTGAAGCTACGCCCATTGCAGTGCCTCCGTGGTCACATGATCAAAATTCAGGCGCTTGGCAGGCCACCCTCACTTATGACCACAGGGGCGCTTCAAGTCACCCCACCTGCTTATCTCCCGCTCCATCTCTGGGAGATAGGGAGTTGAAGTGCTCCTGCAGTCATGTGGGCGGGCTGCCAAGTGCCCGAATTTTGATCATGTGACCGCAGTAAACAACCTAATGACTGAGTAGGTACACTAAGCCACAATGCCTTGTGTGACTCCAGCCACTGTGATTTATAAACATGGTTTTATAGCCCAGCCAATTGTAATTTACTCAGCTTACCATGGTTAAGCAAAAACATGGCTTTACACACTCTCTGAACCAGGTTTGTGTCTTTGTTCAAAAAACATTCCAATATAGTGGTTTAGTTAAGAGCTGGTGTTGCTCTTTCATTGATATCCTCCTTTATCAATTGATTCAGTCCAGTATTTTGTTGTATGGGTTTTACAATAAAACATAATTATAGAGCTAACTCTGTGCTTTTAATTACAGGCTTCTTGTTTCCAGATCCTACCTTTTTATTGTTTCCTATTTATTAAGCTTTAAGATTAACCTTTTAATGACCTCTTGAATAGCTTCTTTTGTCCTGAATGTAAGTTTCTGTGTTGGCGGAGGCAGGAATTTAATTATAGGTTTGCTTTTATTCTTATTTCTTCTTCAACACTATTTGGCAGAAGTAATTGAGAAAATTCAAGAGACCTGATAAAGAAGCTAGTCAATATTAATCCTCCAACTGTGATTAATAGCAAGCAAAGCATAAAATTTATTTAGAATGTTTAAAAGCTATAATAAAAGGCAAGATTTATAAATTAAAAACTAAAATTACATTAAAAATGGCTGACAAGTAATATTCAACAAAGACTTTTAAGAATTTTGTTAGAAAAAAAGCATTGCTGAGTAATGTACCCCTATACTAAATGTCATTTGTGCTTTAATTCCATTTCTAGCTAATTATTGAAAGCTTCCTATCATAAAAAAGACATAATGAAGAAGCAATGCTCATTGTCACTTGTAATCAGGAGATTTTTTTTCTGGTGTGGAAGTAGGGAGAATATTGGGAACTAGACCATATATTGGCTCCAGGCAGCTACTTACATTGGGAAAATATGGGTAGTCTGCTTTATGGGATTATTTGTCAATTGAATAAGACACACAACTGTACATGTTCTATGTACAGTTAGGCTGTTAATAATAACTCCAAATAAATAGTGATATGCATGAGGTTGTAGTGAATTTAATACTTTTATTTTTAATTGCTTTCATATCCCTAGAATTCTATCAAACCATAATTCTCAGAACATGCACTAGGTCCTGGATGTGCATGGATGAAAATACATTATGTGTTTCTAACAATGACTGCTTACCCTGTAGTGGCTAGAGTAAAGCTTATGGAGAGTTTCCTGTTGATTGAACAGTTAACCAAGGGCTGCTGTCTATGTGAGGTATTAATCCTTAATGTATCTACTCACCATTGGCCCTCCTTACAGTAAGAGTAATATTTTTGTTATTGAATATGCAAGTTACTGATATGTGAACTTACACACATGGATATAGCTTTTTATTCCCAGTAGAAAACATGTGTGTGTTTGTGCATGTGTACTAGAGAGAGAGAGCACATTATAATTTGGCATCTGTTTACGCAGTTCTAGATTCCAGCTGTGTTTGTGTTTGTGCATGAAATATGTTCATTTTTTTTGCCAGTGTTTTAAAAATGGTTTGATGTACAGTTGCAAATAACATTGCAGCTATAACCTGGAAATATATGTTAATACAGTACAATTAAAGTGGTTTAGTTAACTCTTGTATATTCAAGTAATATGACACACTAGTTGAGCCAGAGGGGAAGACTATCTTGCAAAAAAAGCTCCTGTTTTAGTTTGCCTGGTGTTCTGACAGACCTCTGTTTTTCTCCTTTTTTTCTTAGTGAAGTGTCTTCAAGATGGAGATAGAAGACTGCAATGGGCGATCTTACATATCTGGTATGGGATTTTTTGCCTTTCTCTGATTGAAATTGATATTTTAATATGATATTTAGTCTTGATTTCTATTTATTGTTATTAAATACATTGCAGGACGTCTAGTTTTTTATCAGAGTAAACTTCTACTTCCAGCACTTTTATACAAGAATGTTCAAAATGACTGAAGGTTGAGGACCCTCGTTACTTCTTTCCCAATGTAAGGTGGGAATTAATTCCTCCATCTGTTGCTCTCTTGAAAATCTGGGGATAGAAGTATGGGAGAATAATTTTTCTCTCCACCTTTTTGCCCTTAGTCTGTGGTGCTTGCTCCAAGGAATGACTGATAATGGAGGTCAGGTACTGTAAGTTGATTCAGTTCAACAGAACAAATATCCTAGAGCAAGGGGTCTTTACCTGGGTGTGTGAATAGATTTTGGGGGTCCATGTACTTGGATGTGAAAAGAATTACAACTTTATTTTCACTAACCTAAAATTGAAATTTAGCTTGTCTTGTAATTGATTTAGTGGATTAATAAAGAAGCACATATATTACTCTATTTTGTTTATTTATTTATTTATTTATTTATTTACTATCCCGCCTTTATTATTTTTATAAATTATTCAAGGCGGCGAACATACCTAATACTCCTTCCTCCTCCTATTTTCCCCACAACAACAACCCTGTGCGGTGAGTTGGGCTGAGAGAGAGTGACAGGCCCAAGGTATATATTTATTGTTTTTTTAATACTTTTTTTAAAATACTTTTAATACTTTTTAATAACTGTCTTTAAGCATAATTGGTTTCCTTTGTAACACAGTCTATATCTATGCATTTTATTTTATGTATTTAAGTGCATTCGTCTGAGAAGGGGTCGGTAGGTTTCATCAGACTCTAAAGGTGTCCATTGCACAAAAACATTAAGAATCCCTGGCTTAGAAAATCATAATTTCTTTCCTTGCCTTCCTTGTGGAGTTCTAGGTACTCTCTGAGCTTGGTTGTTTGCTTGCAGATGTTTCATTACCCAACTAGGTAATATCATCAGTGTGAGTGAGTGTGGGGTTTGCTGCCTGTTTATATATAGTAGCTTGCCCTGCCAGATTTGGTGGGGGTATGGTTTCCTCCTTGGTGGTTCCTTGATTAGAGTATTGTTTCTGCCAGAACTGGCACGGTAAGCTACTACATATAAACAGACAGGAAATCCTAGTTGGGTAACAAAATGTCTGCAAGCAAATGTCTGCAAGCTCAGAGAGCACCAAGAATTCCACAGTTCGACCCTGGGCTATAGATATTCTCTTCTATTGGCTTCCCTTTCTTCCTCTACCCATGTTCAACCCAAAGCACAATTTGACTCAGAAGATTCCATACCAGGTAATTGAGCACTCTCATCTTTTTCCTGGCTCTGTTGGCCTGAAGCAGTGTGCCAAAATTGGAGTGGCAAGGGATGGGCGAGGTGGTCTTGCTAGGCTGCTGCACAGTGACTGTGCTTGGAAGAGCAAGTGTGGAAAAATACTGGAGTTTGTCCTCAACCCACTGTCAAATTTGGCGTATATATTTTTGCTGTGAAACATAGCAGACTTGCAACTTGGGCCACTAATTCACAGCAATTAAATTAGTTGTTTGTCTGACAATCTCCTGTTCTAGAAATGATAGGTTTCTCTGCGTTTATTAGCTGAGAATAATCAATTCACTACAAATTTAAATTAAACCTTTGTCCAGCAGAATAAAGAAAAAACTATCTTTCCATTAACTGACTGATGCAAACAATTCTCACTGAATACGATCTGTTTTCCAGGTTTATCAGATAATGGCATACTTAATTATTTCCCCCCCAATTTTTTCAGCTTGGTCATTGGTTGAATTTTTCTTATTATGGGGTTAATATGGGATTCAGCAGTATATATGCACGTAGGCACCCCTTTGCTTTCCTTTTTGAACCAATCTCTCTTATTAAATCTCCTGAGATATTTTTTGATCCTATCCCTTAGCAGAGTCCTAGGCAGTCTATGAAGTAGCTTATTGGTGACATTAGAGACTCACCTTTCACTGGAAGGAAAGGGATTGAAAATCACTGCAACAAAAATGGTGTGCTTTTTATCCCCTGTAGTGGAATGGACAATTCTTATGCCATTTCTTTTTTCCGAGGAAAGAAGAAAGCAGAACAAGTGTCTGTTTAGAAGAGAACTTGTGTACATGGTTTATTTGTCTGTGTCTGTGTCAGAAGGGAAGGGGTGTGTGTGCCTCCTGTGTGTTGTCTAGACCCACACAGCCAGGAGGAGAAGGAGGACAAGGACATTACTAGCTGGTATTCCCCCTTGACCCCTCTTGGGCTAGCAGCAGCCCACTACTTTGAAACTTTTGGAAGGGCTGCCCCCATCTATTGTATTATATTGAAATGGAAATTCTTTTAACATTAATTGCAATGCTTGGGAGACAAGGGGTTAGGGCAGGGCTTTCCAAACTTTTGCCATTGGTGACACACCAACGGCCGGCCCACAAAAACCCGGAAGTGCTGGCGGCGCAAAAACTGGAACTGCCGGTGGCGGTGCTTCCGGGTTGCCGCCACGGTGGCAGCGGCTGCTCCTTCGAAAGGGCAGGCTCCGGGAACCCCGAAAATGCCCTCAGTTCAGGCAGGGAGGCAAAATGGGGTAATATTCAGCCATGCTGATACTTCCCTAGGAAGGAGGCAATGGCAAGCCACTTCTGAAGAAACTTGCCAAGAACACTGCAGGGACTTGCCCAGGCAGTCTCCAAGAATTGGACATGATTGAACGGATTAAAAAAAAAGATGTGTCTAATACAAAAATTACCATTAGCTTACAATCAAGCCCACTAATTTATTGAAGAAAAAACCAGAAGGTCGAGCACTGTTTTTTGTAGACAAAGTGTACTGGTGAAGTTTATTTATTTATTTATAAAATTTACATCCCGGCTCTAGGGCAGCGTGTGCGTGCGGCGAGGGGAGGAGCCTGCCTTTTCGAAGGGGCAGCCACTGCGGCCGCAGCATCAGCAGCGGCTCCCCTCGCCTCCAGCACATGCTGCCCTGGATCCGGGGTGGAAATTCTCCCAGCACAACAGCTGAGCGCCACTCGGCAACATGCGCGCGCAGCCTCCCTGCCTGAACCGAGGGCATTTTCGGGGTCCCCGGAGCCTGCCTTTTCGAAGGGGCAGCCACTGCGGCCACGCAGCAACCCGGAAGCACCGCCGCCGGTGCTTCCGGTGCCTCCGGGTTGTCACGCGACACACTTGGGTCCCCCAGGCGACACAGTATTGTGTCGCGACACACAGTTTGGAAAGCTCTGGGTTAGGGGAATTCCCAATGTGAATTTAATTTAATTTGACTTCCTCTATGCATGCAATTGGCTGGTCCATGAAGTCATGAAGAGTCGGAAGCGACTGAACGAATAAACAACAATGCATGTAATTGTTTATTTTACAGATGGACTTATTAGTAATATTATTAAAGTTGGGACAGGTGGGGCAAATGAATATAATAATTTTAAAGGTATGTAAATATGCTAATAATTTAATTCTATATCTTAATTTTAAATGTATTTGGCCTGACTTGTGAATGGCCCTGGCTTGGTGAAAGCCTTTTTGAGGTAGTTCCTTGATATGTTCTCAATCTTCCTAATGTGGCTGTGGGCTTAAAAGTATCAGTGTGGCTGAATATTACCCCATTCCAGATCACATTCCTGAGATGTGGGTTGGGCTGAGAAAAAGTGACTGGCCCAAGGTCTCCCAGGCACGTTTCATGCCTAAGTGAGGACTAGAACTCATGCTCTCCTGGTTTCCAGCCTGGCACCTTAGTCACTACACCAAACTGGCTCTCAGTTTACATAAAAGTTCATAGGATTCACATAGGAAGGGAATGTAGAAAAGTTAGAAAGTGTATTTCTTGGCCAAGCTGAGAGATAAGATGGACCAAAGGCTTTTCCGTTTATATAGTGTTTACAGAGGATTTAAATGGTGCCCGGAAGACAAATGAATAAATTAAACTCTATAAGGAACGTGCATTGGTGTAAGTAAAAGCCATACTTTGGTTGTTGGAGGAGAGGGGGGCCAGATTGTCTTTGGAAGAAGAGCATATATATTTTTATTGGACAAAAAAACATCATAGACGAGTGATTGTGAATAAAAGAAAGATAATCAGAATTACTTGCAGTTAAAACTTTATTGATTTAAATAACAAATACATAGAATATGGGTCAGGTGGAACCTTTGGAAAAATGAGCTGGCTGTTTTATTTTGAAAGAATGATGAAATAGATGCAATTTGTTGGCAAGGATTTTTTGATTACTAGTGATGTGTCTAATAGAGAGCCAATGTGGTGTAGTGGTTAAGGCACCAGGCTAGAAACTGGGAGGCCATGAGTTCTAGTCCTGTCTTAGGCACAAAACCAGCTGGGTGACCTTGGACCAGTCACTTTGTTTCAGCCCAACCTACATCTCAGGAATGTGATCTGGAATGGGGTAATATTCAGCCATGCTGATACTTCCCTAGGAAGGAGGCAATGGCAAGCCACTTCTGAAAAAACTTGCCAAGAACACTGCAGGGACTTGCCCAGGCAGTCTCCAAGAATCGGACATGATTGAACGGATTAAAAAAAAAGATGTGTCTAATACAAAAATTACCATTAGCTTACAATCAAGCCCACTAATTTATTGAAGAAAAAACCAGAAGGTCGAGCACTGTTTTTTGTAGACAAAGTGTACTGGTGAAGTTTATTTATTTATTTATAAAATTTACATCACCGCCCATCTCCCTCCACCGGAGGGACTCTTTTACTGGGAGTTACTGGGAGATTAATAGTTCCAAAAAGCATAAACAGTTAAACTGATGTGATATAGTCTGTGATGCAAGATGTTGCCATAACATAAGAAGAATGATCCCAATTATGGTAGGAAACTACTGTACTGTACTGTACTGTATGAATGAGCAATCTTTTGGAAGCTGTGCAGAGGTGCCTTAGAGCTGAATATTTGAGAGCTACCTTAATGAATTCCTGTCACATGAAGTGTGTGCTTTGTGATTAAGGATGCAGTAAATTGCCTTGCCTAGTTACCTGTCTAAAGTTATCAAGTTGTTAGGAGGATGAGAAATTAGTAATCTGTAGGTCACAAATCATAGTAATTAGTGGGATAATTGTGTGCAGAACCAAATGAACAATTATATGTGGCTGTTTTGTGAAATACTGATTACTCAGAATTTGGAAATACCCATTCAAAAATGTGGACTAATCATCTAGACCAGGGGTCGGCAAACTTTTTATGCCGGGAGCCATTTTGACATGCTCGTGCACATTTTGAAATGCTAGAGAGCCAGGGGGCGGGGTTTGCGGGCGGGGGCCAATCGCGTGGAAGGGGGCGGGGTTTGCGGGCGGGGGCCAATCACGTGGAAGGGGGCGGGGTTTGCGGGCGGGAGACGGCGTCCACCCGGCCCAGCTGCCCGGGGTCCAGGGAAGGAGGCGCGCTGAAAGCCTGAAGCGCGCCGCTTGTCGTCGCCGCCCGCCCCCCCCCCCACGGCCGCTCTTCGCCACAGATCCCGCCGGAGCTGATCTCCCTGGACCCCGGGCAGCTGGGCTTGCCTCCCTCCCCGAGGCCCAGGCGCGCTGGAAGGAGGCCCGGGCCGCCTTCCAGCGCTGAAAGCCTGAAGCGCACCGCTTGTCGTCGCCGGCTGCTCCCCCCCACGGCCGCTCTTCGCCACAGATCCCGCCGGAGCTGATCTCCCTGGACCCCGGGCAGCTGGGCTTGCCGCCCTCCGCGAGGCCCAGGCGCGCTGGAAGGAGGCCCGGGCCGCCTTCCAGCGCTGAAAGCCTGAAGCGCGCCGCTTGTCGTCGCCGCCCGCCCCCCCCACGGCCGCTCTTCGCCACAGATCTCGCCGGAGCTGATCTCCCTGGACCCCGGGCAGCTGGGCTTGCCTCCCTCCGCGAGGCCCAGGCGCGCTGGAAGGAGGCCCGGGCCGCCTTCCAGCGCTGAAAGCCTGAAGCGAGCCGCTTGTCGCCGCCCGCCCCCCCCCACGGCCGCTCTTCGCCACAGATCCCGCCGGAGCTGATCTCCCTGGACCCCGGGCAGCTGGGCTTGCCTCCCTCCGCGAGGCCCAGGCGCGCTGGAAGGAGGCCCGGGCCGCCTTCCAGCGCTGAAAGCCTGAAGCGCGCCGCTTGTCGTCGCCCCCCGCCCCCCCCACGGCTGCTCTTCGCCCGCCCGCGTTGAACGAAGATGATGATGGGGGTGGGAAATGAGGCCTGCCCGCTTACCTGCCTGCTTGCCTCCCTCCACGAGGCCCCCCGCTGCCTTCCCGGGGTCCAAGCCGGATCGGGGGCCTCGCGGAGAGAGGCAGGCAGGCAGGTAAGCGGGCAGCCCTGGCCTCTGCCGCTGGGCCCGCCCCCCTCGGCCGCTTCCGCCCGCCCGCGTTGAACGAAGATGATGATGGGCGGGAAACGAGGCCTCCCCACTTACCTGCCTGCTTGCCTCCCTCCGCGAGGCCCCCCGCTGCCTTCCCGGGGTCCAAGCCGGATCGGGGGCCTCGCGGAGAGAGGCAGGCAGGCAGGTAAGCGGGCAGCCCTGGCCTCCGCCACCGGGCCCACCCCCCTCGGCTGCTTCCGCCCGCGTTGAACGAAGAAGATGATGGGGGGCGGGAAACGAGGCCTGCCCGCTTACCTGCCTGCTTGCCTCCCTCCACGAGGCCCCCCGCTGCCTTCCCGGGGTCCAAGCCGGATCGGGGGCCTCGCGGAGAGAGGCAGGCAGGCAGGTAAGCGGGCAGCCCTGGCCTCCGCCGCCGGGCCCGCCCCCCTCGGCCGCTTCCGCCCGCCCGCGTTGAACGAAGAAGATGATGGGGGGCGGGAAACGAGGCCTGCCTGCTTACCTGCCTGCTTGCCTCTCTCCGCGCAGGGGCTGCTGCGGCTGGAGATGGCGCTGCCTCCCTGCCGCGCCGGGCCTCGCTCAGTGCGAGAGCCAGGGGGCGGGGTTTGCGGGTGGGGGCCTATCACGTGGAAGGGGCGGGGTGAGTTCAGCTGCGGAAGAGCCACACTCAAGGGGCCAAAGAGCCGCATCTGGCTCGCGAGCCGCCATTTCCGACCCTTGATCTAGACCATTGCAGGCTATATTTATAATATTCCTCAAGAAAATAGATGTTGATAGATCTGCTGGAGATCAGGTTATGAGGACAAGATACAAAATTCTAAAAGGCTGTAGACTAACCAAGCTTTTAGTCATTGATAGTTCTAGGAAACTGTGGAAACATTCTAAATCCTACTGGCTTAAATGTAATAGATGCTTGCTTGCTTGTATGAGAATTAGTAAACAAATGTGCATATATAATATTGAACACTTTTAAGAATTGCCATTTGCTATGGCTGAAACCTTGTACACTCGCTGATCTTAATGAAGAGTCAGTAAAGAAGTAATACCTGCCTATTTGGCTTATAATGTGGGTAAACTCAATTACACATGTGCTGTCCAGAATGCTACAAATTATCTGTGTCCTTTTTTCCACTGTGTTCTTCCTGTATTATTTTTGTCACACTACTGTATCATGTGGATCAGGAAGAACAGCTAACCAGGTACATAAAACTACAGTATGTGAGAAAATGATTTGAGGGATCTTTCCCATTCCAAGAAATGTAAATGCTTGCTGCCTTTCAACTGCACCTTTTCTTTTCTTTTCTTTTTTTTTCTTTTTTCTTTTCTTTTCTTTTCTTTTCTTTTCTTTTCTTTTCTTTTCTTTTCTTTTCTTTTCTTTTCTTTTCTTTTCTTTTCTTTTCCAAAACATGGAAAATACTTTTTCAACCAGGTGTTTCCAGTGGCAAGAGAAATTATTTAATGCTACCCCAAAAGGGGAAAAAAGTACCACTGTTATGAAATGTATATGGGATAAGTCTCTGCCTCCCAAAAAACATGATTAAGATTTGATGGCAGCCATAAAATTTGACTAGCTACCAAAGCTTGATAAATGTTGGACTTCTGCTCCCACTTATTTTTGGATTGGTTAATAATGCTAGGAATATTTTAGAGTTCATTCAAATCATGGCATCTGCCCTGTCACTATTAAGATTTGCAATGTCATCCTGTTTCTTAGCATTGGAAGCAGCATATATTTTCCACTGTTTTCCTCTTTTCTGTGTTTTCCACCTTCTTTTTAATATAAACTCCAATTTGTATCTCTCTCTTTTTTCACATTCTTACCATGACAAGTATTGTGGGTGACTCATTGAAGGAAAATATTTCCAGGGCAAAAATTGCTGGTGTGTCTTCCCCTTCTATTTAAAGAACTTTTAAAGTGCTCACTCACATAAATTTGGCAATAGCTGTCCCTTCTTAACTATAATGGACATGAGCAATATTCCTGGCATTTGGTTCATAAGACTTCCATTCAAGCATATTTTTGACTAATATAACAAAGGTACATAGGCAGGCCCAGGTAGTCACCCAAAGTTGAGCCTGACTTGATGGAGGGAAGTCTGCTATTATTGTATAACATTACAGTGCTTAGAGATGTACTACAATTATTATGTGTTGGGGCCCCCAAAACAAATATTAGAGGAGCAGGCTTCCACTTGTAAACTAAGGACTTCCCTTCCTTCTTTCTCTTGTAGCTTTTTGTGTGAGCTATCACCAAATCTGTTCCAGGGGTCTTCTAAGCTTCCAAAGCAGATTGGGAACAATGAGGGCTGGGGAGGATGGAAAATCCAGCCAGTTGTGCAAAGGGGCTCGAAATGTCAGAGGATTATGTAAAATTATTTTTTCTGCTTCAAATTCTCTTCACTGTTGATAATGAGAACTAAGGAAGTAAAGGCTTGCTCTGAAATAATTAAAGGTGAATTTTAAATGGATTAAAAGCAGATTCTAACTGCTCACCCTCATCCATTTTAAAAAGTTCTCTGATTAATTGGATGAAAGCTCTTTAACTTTATTCCTAATAAAACATAGATAAAAATAAGGGTAGCGGTTACGATCTCACAAGAGGTAAATGTCTCTTCTCTCATACACATGGGAATGAGTTGCTTCAGAGAAAAAGCTTGCTGTTGAATTTATGCATAACTGAAAATTTAAAAATATTTCTTTTGAACTATTTTTATTATGTGAATTGATTACACTTGCATAACACTCCTGTATCTTCCTTTTTGTTTCTGAGACTGGTCTTTTAAAAAAGGTTAGGATAGCAATGTAATGTATGTTTCCAATAAAAAATCAAAAGCTTATTTCTAAGAAGTTGATAAATTCCAAGGAGAGGTAGCAAAAGGAAACAAACCTTTTCTGTATGGATTTCAGTAGAATAATGGACTTTTCTTAGGATGCATCCAGTAAATTTAGGACAGCTTTCAAGGTTCTTTTTAAAGGCTGAAGAGTAATTTATCTCTGTAGATACTTCTGTCCAAAAAGAGTAGAATACAGTAATGTATTTTCTTTATTTCTATACTCCACATATTCATTATTTTCCCCTTTCAATTTATAACAGGGAATATTTTATTTGTTTGTTTGTTTATTCTTTCTCACCATGCACTGATAGTTTGGATCTGGCTACAGCTTTGTCGTGATAATTAGACCAAAACACAGGGATGTGTTTAAACCTCATTGGATTAGGTCTGAAGCAATCACCAATACATTTTTCCTCAATGAAACATTGAGAGACCTTATTTCAGTTTATAGAGTGCTAAAAATTCCTGAATGGGTGCCTTTATCTTTTTAGAATGACACATTCTTTCCTGTACAGCATCCATGACAGTTGCTCAAGTGATGGCAAGCAGATAACTGATTTTTGTTCTTGTTACCCTCAGTCTGGTCAAGATTTTTTTTTTAATTCCTTAAGGAATGCCCCCCAGAAGCTGATTTAGGAGACAGGACATAAAGCGTTGAGAGAAGGAGCCTTAGTCTCAGCCCAAGGGGACAGATATTGCAGCCGTACAAATTCCTGCTCTCACAGTGCTGCTTGACTGTAAAATGACGGCCGTTTCTCTCACTTCCAGGAATCTCTTCTTCCTGGAAGGTGAGTGGCTGAGTTCACCCTACTGCCGAGATGCAGCCACACACACTCACAGTCTGTATTCCACTGCTGTTTCCAAGGAGTTGGCTGTGATAACACTCCAGGGTATCTTCAGCAAGCTAGAATAATGTAAGTTAAATGGGGAGGGTGTCTGTCTGGAATAACTCCATGCTGCTTCTGTTTTTATTTACACTTGGCGCCATGGGGAGTGTTGGTAGAGGGTGTTTTTGATGCCATGCAAAACAGTGCAGGAAGCCAATCACTTTAGACAGAGATAAATTGATCTCTAGAATTCCTTATCTGTGGAAGGAGAACAGTGGCAGCTTGGAAATGCATCTGCAGGCTTTTGGATATGGATGAACAAGGAACAACAAAAAGAGCAAGATAAGACCAGTTTCTGTTTATAAAAGGCGCTGCTAAGCCTCTGTTAAAGACTCCCATTTTTCCTCTCCTCTCCTCCCCTCCCCTCCCCCTCCCCTCCCCTCCCTGACTTCAATAAAATCCTGGGGAGAGGTGGGACCATAATTCACTGTGTATGTTATGGCATGGTGCAGAAAAAAATCCTTGGTCCAAGTAACTTGATGGTACTAGGGAGAACAAATTCTTGGTTCAAATTGCTGATAGTTTTTGCTAGCTACTTTGCACAATCATGTTATCACTAACTTCTAATTCAAAACATTATTAGGAATATGCCACTATTTCTAGGCATACCCATGGGTGTAAATGTACCTCAGATCCTTCTATTTAACCCTCTGAGGAATCAAGCTGTTCAGATAGCAACTGAGAGATGATCATCTGGGTCTAAAAGACTCAATTCTAGGGAGAAGGGGACAAAACGTTTCAAAATTCATAAATTCTTAGCTGTACGGATACTAATCCTGGGTTCACTTGGCTGACATTATATGTTTCCAGGAAATGCTGGAATGGGTTAAACAATGTGAGGGTAAAAATGCAGGTGCAGAAGAGAGTTACCTGTTTCTCTACTAAAAGTTTCAGCACTCTCTCCAGATTTGAGCTGGCATTCAAGGTATACAAATGTTTCCAGGAAATGGGAACACTTAAGGGGAACTGAAAGGTGTGGGGAACTACCCCATGCAAAAGTTGTGGAGGAATTTGGCTTTGTGTGGAGTACAATCTCTGGGTTATCATGATGGATTCTGCTGTCCCAGTTGCATAGCAAGTGCCAGCAGACAGGTTGTCCACATTGTGATATGTATATGTTTGTCTGGAAGTCACCAGAATAAATGTAAGGCTTGGAGAGAGCAAATTATTAATAAATAAGGGATACAGCTGGTATTAGGGTGCTCGGCTGGCAATTAAAGAATAAAAAGTAAAGTTTCCCCCCGCACATTTGTGCAGTTATGTCCGACTCTAGGGGCTGGTGCTCATCTCCGTTTGTTAGCCGAAGAGCCAGCGCTGTCCGAAGATGCTTCCGTGGTCATGTGGCCGCATGACGCATGCGGAACACTGTTACCTACCCACCAAAGTGGTACCTATTCATCTACTTGCATTTGCATGCTTTCGAATTGCTAGGTTGGCAAGAGCTGGAGCGAGTACGGGAGCTCACTCCGCATGCAGGGCTAGGGATTCGAACCTCCGAACTTGCAATCTTCCGATCGACAAGCCTGGCGTCTTACCCACTGAGCCACCATGCCCCCTAATTAAATAATATTGTCTCCATTTACCGTGAATGAAAAAGGTTAACCTAGGCCGTTGTATGGAAGCTAGATTTACAGTAGCAAGAGTCTACCTCTCGCTAAACTATGAACAGAGTTCACACACAATACAAAATCATGGTTTTCTGAATAATTAGAACATTCAGTTCCCTGGGTGATTTTGGGTCAACCAACCTCCCTCATATGGCTGTTGGAGAGAAAAATGGGAGGAGGGAGCACTGTGTGCTGCCTCGGGCACCCAAACAAAAGGCAAAATCTAGTTCTAAGAGATAACTAAATACAGGAGGTCAAAGTTGTAATCCACAATGCCATACTACCATACTAGTTCATACTAGCCTGCTGGTAAACTACATTTCGAAAAAATGCAAGTAGATTAATAGATACCACTTCGGTGGGAAGGTAACAGCATTCCACGTGCGTCATGCCGGCCACATGACCGTGGAAGCATCTTTGGACAACGCTGGCTCTTCGGCTAAGAAACGGAGATGAGCACCGGCCCCTAGAGTCGGACACGACTGCACAAATGTGCCGGGGGAACCTTTACCTTTAAACTACATTTTGGCTTAATGTGATGTGTGATTCCAGCCTGTGCTAGAGAATTTCAGGTGGTCTAACTAAATATTTCTCCACAAAGAAACATTACAATTCACACAGCATTAGAAGTCAAAAGTTATGCTAGTGTTCTTCTAATATACTTGTTTGTGTTGGAAGAGCATTTGTTTATCTGATGCCCAATCTGCAATTTGAAATACAGTTATGATACAGTTTTTAGCCATCTTAATAAAAATGAAGGGTAAATGTTTATGCTTAGTGTCTACACTTAGAGTTGTGTACTGTCTGCTTTGCTTTCTCACATCTTATGCAAGGAGCTCCTTCTGTTGTAACAATCTTGGTTGCTCCTCCATTGCATATCAGTTCTGATGCAGTGACTCTGGTTTTTCCTTGATGTCAATTTACTGATTAGCATTTCTTAAACTGTAGCTTGATCCTGATTTAAGATGATTGTTAATAATCTGGATTTAGGAGTAAATAAGTATAGGATTGCTGCCTAGATTAGAATTCCATTAAGACATAATGTGGAAACTGGTTTAAACAAACCACAATAATGTCTGAGTCACAGCAATTTAAACTCTGCCCCTTTTTCAAATTACCTTTAAATTAGGCATATTTAATTTCTGTAATTTTGCTTTATATGGGATGATTTAAGCATCATATTGCATTTTAGTCATTTAAATTTAATATTATCAGCATGTGTCACCCCATTCCTCCTCCAATATATTGTTGGCTGATCAAAGAGAGCCATTTATATATTCTTAATTAATCACATGTAATTAAAGGAGAATGTGGTAAGGAATCATTTTTACCTTGCAAAATGCCTTGAAAGTTCCAGGTGACTTATTAGTTGGCAATGGTTTCTAAAATGTCCATAACATTCTCACTGAGTGACCTCAATTATGCAGTAATGCCAAATCTTTTAGATTAGGAAATTTTGGCAACTGAAACTTAGTGCTGCAAGAGACTGATAAGCTCCAAAATTCCATGACTGCTGGAAGCTTGGCCAAATTTGTCCTGGCTTATAAATGAAATGTGGGGGCAAGTTGGATAGAGAGTAATCTGAATTTGTCTCCTTTGCTCTAGGATCAATAAGATCTCTTGAAGATCTTAGGAATCTCTGTTCTTCAAAACCTCTTGATTGGATTGATTGAGAAGTACAGCTGTAACAGTGCCTGTAACTTACAGAGGCAATTAATAATTCATGCCTCAGTATCCTAAAGAACATTCCTAAACGGAGGTGTTATCATTGAGACCTAAATTGGTAACAGTTAGATATCATCTCACAAGAACTGAGAAAGAAAGATCCTCGTATTTTGTAAGCATTTATAAATGCATATTGAGACTGATAAGCCCCCCCCCCCAAAGTATGTGACTGCAACCAAAGCATACCTAAGATACTTAAGACATTTTAAGAAGAAACACAGTAGGATAACTTTTGAATAAATATGGAGAAGATTTCACTATTAGAAAAAATAAATAAATGATATAATGGGCTTTTAGAATTGCAAAACTCAGAAATGGGCACATTGGATTAACCAGTTCAATAAACCACAGTACAGGAAGAAGATACCTAAAACAATCAGAGGATTAGCTGTTTACTTTAAATTCTCGTGAGTGTGTGAGAGCAAGAAAGATATGGTCTTTATAAAAATAATTTTGCAAAGAGTACAAAATAGTATTATATAGGTAGTAAATTACAGCCAGGCACAGCCAGGCAAGTATTAAGAGGGTGTGTTCATTGTAAGGTTTTTTTTATTTTTTACAAGCACGTTTATATGATGAAGAGTGTGTGATTGTGAAGAAACTAAAGGTTCACTAAGTAAATACATCTATACTGAGACTTTTTCTTCTTATCATATTCAGTTAAATAAGAAAAACAGCAAATCATGAGTATTATTCTAATAAAGAAATGAAATCAAACTTCTAATTCATTATGGTGAACAGTATAGGACTATTTATTCATGTAATAAGGTCATTTTTCGAGATTCCCAAATGAGCAGAATATTGACAGAATGAGCAGAAGTAAATCCACACACTAAAAAATAAAGAGGTTTGACGTAGGTGCACCTTGAGATAAACCTAGCACAATAGTTTAGTTTCTCCAAAAGGCAAGTTGTCTGATGTTTTGAACAAGCTGAGTATCTAGCAATTTATAGTTCTATGGCTATGAATACACTAGCTCTCATCTATATATTTATGAAAATTCATATTTAAACCGAAGTGTCTCTGTCTAATCATTGGTATGATACGTACACTTTTTAAAGAAACCTCAACTGCTACTGTATATATAGATTACAAGCATTCAGGTAGTCTAGGGGAACCATGTTATTTTGACAATGCACATTCAACAGCTGCCAGAATTCTGAACATGTTTGTCAGTTCTCAGTCTGACAAACATGAGCATTACAGCCTTTATGTAATTGACTTGGCTTTACCAGTATCTGGTATCTCTCTTCTGATCAGATGCAGGTCAGCAATGAGTGATGGGCCCAGATGATCCTCTGATCATCACAAATTATATTGTATGAAAATACAGTATTACTACTACACTGTGCTGTTTTGATTCTGATAAGCTTGGATTTTGCTTCCTGTATTATTCACTTATTAACAGCGTTCCGCACGAGTCATGCCAGCCACATGACCGCGGAAGCGTTCGGACAACGCTGGCTCTTCTGCTAAGAAACGGAGATGAGCACCGCCCCCTAGAGTCGGACACGACTGTGCAGGGGAAAACCTTTACCTTTACCTTATTATTCACTAGGAGCAACAGTAGGTAATTTTTCTGTTGCAGGTTGCAAAGGCTACATCCTCTTCAGTTACACGAGGAGAGCCATTTTTCTCCTCTACTGTCCTGGTCATAGATATGTTTATTTCTTGAGATATTCTTGCAACAAGTTACCCAGATTTACCTCTGCTCCCTTCTCTTTTTTCCTTGCTAAAGGTAGTGGAGATTCCTCTTTGGAAAAGGAGTTCACCTCCACAATTGTGGGGCCCACAGTGAGCACACCAAACAGCCAACACTCCTCCCCAAGCCGGTCCCTTAGTGGTGAGTACACAGTTTTCTGATTCTAGTAGGTTACTCCTGAAATGTGTTGCGCTGATTGTGGTCAGAGCAGAGACTGCCTCTTGCCTGTGTAAGGCAATAATTGTTTTCCCTTTAATTTTATCTGAAAAGGTTTAGATAATGTCCATCAGATTAAGAATGTGCCTGGCATTTATTTTGCGTGTGACCCTGGTAAAAAAAAAACAGCTAGGGTGAACAACAGAGGGGCTCACTGGATTTTTCTGCAGAAAAAGTTGTGTTTTTTTTCATTGCTTTATATTTTTCACTCTAAACTTAGGAAGCCCCTTGCTCAGATATATACATGACAAATTTTGTCTGAGAAATTGAGTCATTTCACAATTTTTGTTCTTACGATAGTCACCAGCAATTGGGATGGTTGAGGAGATAAAGATGGAAAAAAATGTTTTTTGGGGGAAGATTCATATGTATTGATTAAATCTTTATATCTTCAGCAGCCATATTTTCTTGCTAAAGTAACATCTGACATTTGTGAAAACTACCAACTTTTGGTTGCACGTGCCTACATTAGCTTCTCTTAGACAGACAGAATGTATATTAAATATATAGAAAATCATTATTCTTAAATTAGTTTGTTTCTATTATTCTGTCTGATAATTATTCTTTGTGTTAGGCATTTTTGCCATTTTTAATATGAAGCTGAAGAGTTTATATAGGTGTCCAATACTGAATTGGAAATACTACGATGGAACCCACTTCTAGTAATTTAGACCCAGTTCAGAATTTCCTGTAATGTATTCAGGGCCTTGAAGGCTGGTTGTTTTAGTTGAAGGCATGGCGTTACTTGTGTAGTGAAACATAAAAGGAATTCTGCATATGTTTTGCCAAAGCCCCAAAAGATACCTTCCCCTTTACAGGGAGAAGCTGGCTGGTGGAGTTGCTTCTGATCTGCCTTGATTCATTGCTGGATAAGCCAACAAGCTCATGTCCCAATAGAGCAGAAGTATTGTATAACCTGTTTTGCCATCCTGACCAAATACTGCTATTCTTTTGTAAGGAAGATTGCAGAACAATAGTTGGTCACCCAGGAGATTGCAAAAACATCCAGATTCAACCAGCATTAATGTATCTGAGCAGTTCCTGCCCCAGTAAGCAACCGTGTACTTCATATTTGTGCACAGCAATGTCAGCTTGTTTTGGATCTCCAGGGTGCTGTTTTTGGTAGATAAAACCTTTTTTTACTGTTAAATCCATTATTTCCCACTTCCCTTTGAGTTCTGATCCAAGTACCAGCTTCCAACATTTTTTTTTTGTAATATGATAAACTTGTTTAAATGATTTCCCATGACACACACAAACACCCTTTTATTTTTCTATTGATGAAGATATGGTGTTTAGAGCCAGAGATCCTAAGCCATAGCTTTCCAAACTGTGTGTCGCGACACATTAGTGTGTCGCAACAAAACCCGGAAGTGCTGATGGTGCGTCACCGCTGCCCCTGCGGCGGCGTGTGCGGCGGCGGCAGTGGGTCGCCATCAGCACTTCTGGGTTTTAGCGTGACATACGAGGCCACCGCTGCTGGTGTGTCGCCAACGGCGGGACTTTGGAAAGCACTGTCCTAAGCTGATATGCTGCCTTGCCCTGCATTGGCTCATTGCTGCAAGCAAAGGCTAAACCTTGCCTTGCAAAGGATTTTAACTGAAATTTTAACTGCATCATTTGCTGTGTGTTCTCTCTCTCTCTCTCTCTCTCTCTCTCTCTCTCTCTCTCTCTCTCTCTCTCTCTCTCTTGCTATATGTATAGTGGCTGGATAGCATAGTGGTTAGAGTGCCACCCTTTGACACAGGAGACTGGGGTTTGAATCCTGGCTGGTACCTACCTTACCAGTAGGGGTTCTTGGGCAAAGACCCCATAATGCTTCACCTGCCTACCTCAGATATGAGAGTGACACAAAGTAAGAGAGTCATGCCAGATCAGACATAACCCAGATTAACAAGGTGCGCACCAGATGTTGGGGGACCAGGACAATCTGACAATAAGTGGGCTACTGGAACAAACCATACATGAGATGGGTGGCCATATAAATATGAGCATAAATAAACAAACGGGCCAGAGAACCTGGAATAGATGGAATGCTACTACATGGCTGGACCGGCCATGTTGTTCGAATGCCTGACCATCGTCTTCCAAAGCAGCTACTTTACTCCCAACTTAAGAATGGAAAACGGAATATTGGTGGACAGCAAAAGAGATTCAAAGACACTCTCAAAGCTAATTTTAAAAAAATGTAACATCAAGCAAACCCTCATCATGACCGTCTCCCACCCGGAAACGTATGCCCTCATTGTGGGAGGTTGTGCGGATCCAGAATTGGCCTTTACAGCCACTTACGGATCCACTGATAAAATTTTACCCTTGGAAGACAATCTTACTCGGCTACGAGTGATCACCAATGACTACAACAGTAGACCTAATGAGAGGGGATATATGAAATGTATGAGGGAACTATGGATGGACAGAAGACCTACTAACTGAGAAACGTCTAGTTACCCAACGCTTCAACATAGTGAAGAGGAAGCTGCTCTCACCACTTGAGATAGACCAACTACTGATTACATCCCAGACTCAAGAAGACCCAGAATAACAACTGGAGGTGCAGCCAACACCTGAAGCTGGAACATCACTGCCACCCCCTCCATTACAGAGCACAGCAGTTGATATGAGGCAAAAGATCATGGATAAACTAGCTACAGTCAACTCTCGAGACCTATTGCCAAGGCTCAGTGGAGAAGTACCATCAGATAGTATGCTAGAAGATGCCAATAGAGCCCTCATGACAATCCCTACTACCACCATAACTCAAACCAATGAACTGGTATACGCTACAACCACTGTAATCCTGGAGATGCTTGGCTACATGATCAAGAAGGACAGCAATACATACCCCCCCTGGAAAATGAGGTTGGAGGCTAAGATCAAGGCAACTCGGAAAGAGGTTAGCTGGTGGAACAACAGAAGGGTGTGGAGATGAAGGATAAGACTCAGCTACTGAAATGATATAAGGGCCTGACTCCATCTGAAGCCCTAGAGCAGAGCTTTCCAAACTGTGTGTCGGGACACGTTAGTGTGTCGGCTGCAGTGTCTGGGTGTGTCGTGGCTGCTGCTGCCTCTGAGCCCTGCCAGGATTCCGCGCAGGTCCTAGTGCCTGCCTTGTGCCTTGCTGCCTCCAAACCGGCTGTGATTCCACGCATCTCCTAGTGCCTGCCTTGTGCCCTGCTGTAAGAGGGTGTCGCGAAATGATGCCCTGCTGTAAGAGTGTGTCGCAAAATGATGCATATCTAAAAAGTGTGTCACCAACATGAAAAGTTTGGAAAGCTCTGCCCTAGAGACTGCTAAACAAAGGCTCACAGCACTCGCTAATAGGCAGAGGCCAAAAAGATAAATGCCCTGTTCTCCAAAGAACCATCCAAGGTGTATTCCCAACTGCAGTGCAACAACACAGTAACAGCAGAAACTGAACAGCACTGGAAGAACATATGGGAGAAAGAGAATACACATAACACCAGTGCAAAGTGGCTGCAGGACCTGAGAGCAGACCACAGCAATCTCCCAGAACAGGAACCAGTCACCATCACAGTAGCAGACATTCAACAGTGGGTCAAGAACATGAAGAGCTAGACAGCACCTGGCCCAGAAATGATCTACACCTACTGGCTAAAGAAACTAACAAAACAGCAGTGCATGAACGCCTAGCAGCACAGATGAATCAGTTGCTAGCAGCAGGCTCCTATCCAGACTGGCTAAAACAAGGAAGGACAGTGCTGATCATGAAAGTCCCCCACAAGGGAACAGAACCAGCCAACTACCAGCCAATAACTTGCCTCCCCACAACATGGAAAGTCCTATCAGTCATCATAGCCACCAAGCTACAGGACCATATGGGCCAGTACATGAGCACAGCTCAGAAGGTCATTGGGAACAACACCAGAGGCTCAAAACACTAGTTGCTTATAGGTAGAGCAGTCACCCGAGACTCAAGGTCTAGACAGACCAATCTGAGCACAGCCTGGATTGACTCCAGGAAAGCCTACGACTCAATGCCACACACATGGATCTGTGAATGCCTGGCACTATACAAAGTCAACAGGACACTAAGGACCTTCCTCAAGAACTCAATGGGACTGTGGAAGACAACACTGGAAGTCAACCCAAGACAGCTTGCACAAGTGGCCATCAAGTGCAGCATATACTAAGGTGACACACTGTCCCCACTGCTGTTCTGCATAGGGTTGAACCCCCTCAGTCAGATAATCACAAGGACTGGATACGGATACAAGTTCAAGAGTGGAACTACCATCAACCACCTCCTCTACATGGATGACATCAAGCTGTATGCTAAGAGTGAACAAGACACCAACTTGCTGATCCACCTAACACAGAGCTACAGTGAGGACATTGGGATGTCATTTGGACTGGAGAAGTGTGGCCAGATGGTAGTAAAGAGAGGGAAGGTAGTTAAGACTGATGGAGTGGAATTACCAGCAGGCCACATAGCAGACATACAGACCAGCTACAAGTACCTTGGTGTCCCACAGTCACATGGGAACCATGAGGAGGAGGCAAGGAAGAAGCAACATCCAAGTACCACCAAAGGATAAGACAGGTCCTGAAGAGCCAACTCAGTGGGAAGAACAAGATCTACGCCATCAACATGTACATCCTGCCAGTCATCAGATACCCTGCTGGTGTAGTGAGCTGGCCAAAGGAGGACATGGAGGCTGCCAATATGAAGACCCGGAAGTTCCTCACAATGTATGGAGGCTTCCACCCCAAGTCCAACAACCAGAGACTGTACACCAGCTGGAAAGAGGGCGGGCAGGGTCTGGTGAGTGTCAAAACCACTGTCCTGGACAAAACCCAGAGCATCCAGGAGTACATCAGTAAGATGGCAATCAAAGATGAGCTGCTGAGAGAATGCCTGAGGCAGCAGCAGACATGGAAGGAAGATCAAGCAGAGGAAGTGCCATGGCAAGACAAGACCCTGCATAGGATGTACCATCGACAAATAGCTAAGGTGGCTGACATTGGGAAATGGCTGGAAAGAGCTGGACTAAAAGACAGCACTGAGGCACTGATCATAGCAGCACAAGAACAGGTACTAAGGACCAGATCCATAGAAGCAGGGGTCTACCACACTAGACAGGACACAAGGTGCAGACTGTGCAGAGAGGCCTCAGAGACAGACCAACACATAGTGGCAGGGTGTAAGATGCAGGCAGAAACAGCATACACTGAACAACACAACCAAGTAGCTGGCATTGTGTACAGGAACATCTGCACAGTGTATGGGCTAGACCCTCCCAAGTCCAGATGGGAGATTCCACAGAAGGTTGTGGAGAATGACAGGGCTAAGATCCTGTGGGACTTCCAGATCCAGACAGACAGGCAGGTACTGGCCAATCAACCAGATATCGTGGTAGTAGACAAGGACCAGAAGACAGCGATGGTGATAGATGTAGTGGTGCCAAGTTACAGCAACATCAGGAAGAAGGAGTATGAGAAGCTGGAGAAGTACCAGGGCCTGAAGGAGGAACTGGAGAGGATGTGGAAAGTGAAGGCCAAAGTGGTACCAGTGGTGGTAGGAGCGCTTTGGTCTGTGACTCCTAAGCTGGGAGAGTGGCTCCAACAGATCCCAGGAACAACATCAGAGCTCTCTGTCCAGAAAAGTGCAATGCTAGGAACAGCTAAGATAATGCACAGAACCCTCAAACTCCCAGGCCTCTGGTAGAGGATCCGAGATTGAGGAAGACATATACCACCCATACGAGTGAGAAGGGAATTTTTTTTAATTTAAAATATTTGTATATTGTTTTCCATTTAAAAAAAGTCTCCCAACAATCTGAATGTAGAAGCTGCTCCTTTTCTGGAACCAAGATTGTGTGTGTGTGTGTGTGAGAGAGAGAGGGGGGGGGGGGGAGGGAGGGAGGGAGGGAGGGGGAGAGAGAGAGAGAGAGAGAGAGAGAGAGAGAGAGCGCCTCAGTAGCCAAAATGGATGGCATGCTAACTACCCCTATTTTATCCTGTGGAAATACCCATGTCCTGGTCAACATAACATTGATGGTTGTGTACCACCCACTTGTAAACCATATTTGTGAAGATATTTCTTAGGCAACTCTGCTGCTGAATATGTCCTTATACAAATAGGGGAGCAATAAAGTCTGGTAAATTCTCTACTGCTATTAATACTAGATGTGAATGTGTTCACCCTTTGTCTGTCTCTGAGTAGATAGAAGGCTGTCAGGATGGACAGGCAATTTGGTCTAGTGGTTAAGGCTCCAGGCTAGAAACCAGGAGACTGTGAGTTCTAGTCCCACCTTAGGCATGAAAGCCGGCTGGGTGACCTTGGGCCAGTCACACACTCTCAGCCCAACTCACCTCACAGGGTTGTCGTTATGGGGAAAATAGGAGGAGGAAGGAGTATTATGTATGTTCGCTGCTTTGAATTATTTATAAAAATAATAAAGACGGGATAAAAAATCTAAAAAAAATCCCATTATATTAAATCCTGTTGATTCCCAGTTTTTCCTCAGCACAAAATTGGTCTCTGTGGCAAAAAGAAGACAGTTGACTCTCTTGCAGCTTCCTTCAAATGTGCTGAACTGCAAGTCCCATAATCCCCAATCAGCATGATCAATGAGTCCAGTTTTGGAATGTCTTGTATGTGTTTGTCCTCCAGAAAACTAACTAGCCATGATCTGAGTCACTATTTACTCCCTCTCATCATGCCAAATAGAAGAATGTACATCTATTTGTCCAATTCTTTTAGAAGTACTTTAATGGAGTAAAAAATGTGGGGACTCAGGTTTATTGGACATAAAGGCCTAATTCCCACATCCAGCCTTTTAATTAATGCCAAGATATTCTGGGTTCACAGGCAATTTCTATAACTAGGCTGCTCTGGTTGTCTATAAGTAGTACCAGTGTATGCCTGTCAAGGTCCCTCCCTCGCACCTTTTTTTCTTCAGTTCTGTAGCATGATCAGCTACAACGGGATGTGGGGGGAAGATGTGTTGGCAATGACCTATATTCTTAACTGTTTTAATACTCTGTGGAATGCCACAAATCAAGCAGCTTTTAGAAAAATACATCATAATTAGATGGTAATAGCTACCTTTATTTTAGAGGCTATCTTACAGCGTCTGTGGGTTTTCCAATAACATATAAGGGCGGAAAAATATTATCTTTGGAGTCAAACTAGATAGAGCTTCAGCAGCTACAGTGGAGCAAAAAAGTATTTAGTCAGCCACCAATTGTGCAAGTTCTCCCACTTAAAAAGATGAGAGAGGCCTGTAATTGACATCATAGGTAGACCTCAACTATGAGAGACAAAATGAGAAAACAAATCCAGACAATCACATTGTCTGATTTGGAAAGAATTTATTTGCAAATTATGGTGGAAAATAAGTATTTGGTCAATATCAAAAGTTCATCTCAATACTTTGTAATATATCCTTTGTTGGCAATGACAGAGGTCAAACGTTTTCTGTAAGTCTTCACAAGGTTGGCACACACTGTTGCTGGTATGTTGGCCCATTCCTCCATGCAGATCTCCTCTAGAGCAGTGATGTTTTGGGGCTGTCGCTGGGCAACACGGACTTTCAACTCCCTCCAAAGGTTTTCTATGGGGTTGAGATCTGGAGACTGGCTAGGCCACTCCAGGACCTTGAAATGCTTCTTACGAAGCCACTCCTTCGTTGCCCGGGCGGTGTGTTTGGGATCATTGTCATGCTGAAAGACCCAGCCACGTTTCATCTTCAATGCCCTTGCTGATGGAAGGAGGTTTGCACTCAAAATCTCACGATACATGGCCCCATTCATTCTTTCCTGTACACGGAACAGTCGTCCTGGTCCCTTTGCAGAGAAACAGCCCCAAAGCATGATGTTGCCACCCCCATGCTTCACAGTAGGTATGGTGTTCTTTGGATGCAACTCAGCATTCTCTCTCCTCCAAACACGACGAGTTGTGTTTCTACCAAACAGTTCTACTTTGGTTTCATCTGACCATATGACATTCTCCCAATCCTCTTCTGGATCATCCAAATGCTCTCTAGCAAACTTCAGACGGGCCCGGACATGTACTGGCTTAAGCAGGGGGACACGTCTGGTACTGCAGGATCTGAGTCCCTGGCGGCGTAGTGTGTTACTGATGGTAGCCTTTGGTACGTTGGTCCCAGCTCTCTGCAGGTCATTCACTAGGTCCCCCCGTGTGGTTCTGGGATTTTTGCTCACCGTTCTTGTGATCATTTTGACCCCACGGGGTGAGATCTTGCGTGGAGCCCCAGATCGAGGAAGATTATCAGTGGTCTTGTATGTCTTCCATTTTCTAATTATTGCTCCCACAGTTGATTTCTTCACACCAAGCTGCTTGCCTATTGCAGATTCAGTCTTCCCAGCCTGGTGCAGGTCTATAATTTTGTTTCTGGTGTCCTTCGACAGCTCTTTGGTCTTCACCATAGTGGAGTTTGGAGTGTGACTGTTTGAGGTTGTGGACAGGTACTTTTATACTGATAACAAGTTCAAACAGGTGCCATTACTACAGGTAATGAGTGGAGGACAGAGGAGCCTCTTAAAGAAGAAGTTACAGGTCTGTGAGAGCCAGAAATCTTGCTTGTTTGTAGGTGACCAAATACTTATTTTCCACCATAATTTGCAAATAAATTCTTTCCGAATCAGACAATGTGATTGTCTGGATTTGTTTTCTCATTTTGTCTCTCATAGTTGAGGTCTACCTATGATGTCAATTACAGGCCTCTCTCATCTTTTTAAGTGGGAGAACTTGCACAATTGGTGGCTGACTAAATACTTTTTTGCCCCACTGTATATGCTCACATGTCTGCATGAAGTGAAAGACTTCCTATCTAAACAGAAAAATAATTGAACCTCTATCTCCTTATTGTGCTATGTGCCACTGTCCCGGGCAGTTATTTCCCAGCCTAATACAAGAAACAGGCTGGGTTCAAAAGACCTTGGGCCACAGATCATGAGGCAGTAAGGAGGGGTTTAGATCAGCTTCCTTTTTTATTGTAAGAAGCTTCATCTTCATTTTTAAGTGAGCAGGTCAGACACAGAGAGAGGAAGCACAGGCAATCAGTGGTAGAGCATTAGCTTACATCTTCACACAGGAGGAGGAGAAGCATTTGTCTGAAACCCTGTTGAATGATTGCATCTCAGCGTTGACAACACTAAACTGTATGGAACACTGATCTAATCATTTAAGGTTTTTTACAATCCTAAACAAGGCTTCCCCGTTGCATCTAGTCTGGTTCTTGTTTTTGCTATCTTTCCACTGCCACAGAATGTTATGTAGAAGAGAATGCACAGATTAGGAGGAGATATGAATATTAGATACCATCTTTACAAACACATTTTCAACTGAAATGGAATGATTAAACAATTATATATCATAAAGTAGAGACAGGAAATCCTCATTTTTTATACTGCAGTTTGGGGAGCTATATTACAGTGCAGTCCCACACCAGATGCCCTTTGCTTTCTAAATTGCAAACTCCCACCTGATACACCAGATTCCTTCAATCTGTCCACAGTGGAAAAGCATCTATCTTCAGAGTCTCAGAATGGAGCTTTTCCCCGCTGCTTAGCAGTGATCCTGTCCACATTGCTATTTGGCTGGTAGGGAAAAATGGCTATTGCTTTAAGGATCTCTGAGGACCATTGTATGCTCTTAGCTCATAGGCTGTTTGTGCCTAAGGCTTTTATTTCAGTTCTGAGAACATGTCCAGCATTGTAGCTAGTTGTCCACTTTCTTTAATGCATGAAAGGTGAAGAATATTTGTAGATGATACCTATGAAGTGTGTCACTTTCGTTTAACAGTTGGTTAATCAGATATGAAACAGAAATTCCAGATTCCTTTATAAAGAGATAGTGCCTGCTATCTTTCTTGGTTTTCCTGCTTTTAAATATATAATACAGTATATTTTATCTCTTGAAAGCAGCTCTTGGACATCATCTGATGAGATTGGATTTGCTAGTCTATTGTATTTTCTTCCATCAGGAATTAGCACTACACTCTAATATAAAGGTAGTCCTATTTGCAAGTATTTAATATTATACTTTTAATAGATTGTTTTTCATTCTTTTTCCCCCCCACAGCAAATTCTATCAAGGTGGAAATGTACAGTGATGAAGAATCTAGCCGGCTGCTGTCACATGATGACCGGCTCATTGAAAAAGAGGACAGCGTGATTGTAGAGGATTCCCTCTCTGAGCCCCTTGGTTACTGTGATGGGACAGGACAGGAACCGCATTCCCCAGGCGGCATACGGCTACCCAATGGCAAACTGAAGTGTGACATCTGTGGAATGGTGTGCATTGGCCCAAATGTACTGATGGTGCACAAACGCAGCCACACTGGTGAGCAGAATTCTGGGAAGCGTGAGCAGGAAAGGCTGATGCTTATGCTTGTCCTTTGCAAGGTTCTTTAAGGTTTTAATAGTCTGAGACCCTGCTAGTCCTACTCAGGCCCTAAGGTGCTTCTGTATTGAGTTGCCAGGGACTGAAGCTTGGATCTTCCACAAGTGTAGTGATGGAACTGTGGCCCTTTGCTTTGGCAAAGCTAAGACCTGCTGGTGAGTTCATTATTAAGACAGGATTTGAACTGGGGAATCTACTGGTTCATACTCTTAGCCTCTGAATAATGCTAGCTGTTAATATAGGTCAACGCTGAGCAGTCTGCAGCCTTCATTGTAGCTTCATATGGCCCTTAGGTTAATTTTAAACCACTATTGTGGTTTAAGTTTATGTTAAGTTTATGAATCCTTTAGATCTGCCTGTAATCCTACACTCTTGTGACCTATAGTGCAATCAGAGCTTCATCTACTGTAAGTCCTGTTAATAGATAAAAAGAATCGGGTTAAACAAACAACACCCAAAACACTGTACTGTTCATGTCTTTATTGAAAACCTTCACCCAGCATTCACTATGTTTTTGGAAAAAGTATGAGAAGCCCAGGATAATAATCAGGTCTTTTAAGGGAGTTCAGCTGAGTTAGATGTTCCAATCAATCAGGGGATGATCAGGTGTGAGTTTGAAGGACCCTTCCCTATAAAGAACACATACGCATGTCTGTTGCTACCATCAGAAGTATATTTTTGCAATAGAGGCTTGTGAAGTGGATCATACCCCAATCAGAGGACATTTCTGTGTGGACCACAAAAAAGGGTTGCCAGTACTCATGAAGCTAGTAAGGGCTACAACACTTTGCTCTCCATCAATCTACTGTCAGGCAGATAGTATACAAATGAAGAAAATGTAACACAATTGTTATTCACCAGAGCAGTTGTCCAACAAAATCACCTCAAGACCAAGGTGTACAATAATCCTGGGGGTTGTAAAGAATCCCAGGGTAATGGCAAAGGATCTTCAGGCTCTCTTGCAATGTCTGTGTCAGTGTTCATGAATCTTTTTGTTGTTTATTCGTTCAGTCGCTTCCGACTCTTCGTGACTATATGGACCAGCCCACGCCAGAGCTTCCTGTCGGCCGTTGCCATCCCCAGCTCCCCCACGGTCGAGTCCATCACCTCCAGAATATCATCCATCCATCTTGCCCTTGGTCGGCCCCTCTTCCTTTTGCCTTCCACTTTCCCTAACATCAGCATCTTCTCCAGGGTATCCTGTCTTCTCATTATGTGGCCAAAGTACTTCAGTTTTGCCATATGAATGATATAATTCCCTCAAGTGAGCAGTTTGGCATTATTTCTTGGAGTATGTACTGGTTTGGTCTTCTTGCAGTCCTAGGCACTCTCAGAATTTTCCTCCACACCACAGTTCAAAAGCATCTATCTTCCTTCGCTCAGCCTTCCTTATGGTCCAGCTCTCGCAGCCATAGGTTACTACGGGGAATACCATTGCTTTAACTATGCGGACCTTTGTTATCAGTGTGATGTCTCTGCTCTTGACTATTTATCAAGGTTTGTCATTGCTCTCCTCCCAAGAAGTAGACGTCTTCTGATTTCCTGGCTGCAGTCAGCGTCTGCAGTAATCTTTGCGCCTAGAAATACAAAGTCTGTCACTGCCTCCATGTTTTCTCCCTCTATTTCCCAGTTATCAATCAAGCTGGTTGCCATAATCTTGGTTTTTTTTTTGAGGTTTAACTGCAACCCAGCTTTTGCACTTTCTTCTTTCACCTTCGTCATAAGGCTCCTCAGCTCCTCCTCTCTTTCAGCCATCAAAGTGGTATCATCTGCATATCTGAGTTAATGTTTCTTCCAGCGATTTTAACTCCAGCCTTGGATTCATCAAGCCTAGAACGTCGCATGATGTATTCTGTGTACAGGTTGAATAGGTAGGGTGAGAGTATACAACCCTGCCGTAGTTCCTCTTGCCTTTTTTAAACCCAGCTTGTACATCTGGCAATTCTTGCTCCATGAATTGCTGGAGTCTACCTTGCAAGATCTTAAGCATTACCTTACTAGCATGTGAAATAAGTGCCACTGTTCGATAGTTTGAACGTTCTTTAGTGTTTTCCTTTTTTGGTATGGGGATATAAGTTGATTTTTTCCAATCTGATGGCCATTCTTGTGTTTTCCAAATTTGCTGGCATATGGCATGCATCACCTTGACAGCATCATCTTGTAAGATTTTAAACAGTTCAGCTGGGATACTGTCGTCTCTTGCTGCCTTGTTATTAGCAATGCTTCTTAAGGCCCATTCAATTTCACTATTCAGGATGTCTGGCTCTAACTCACTGACCACACCATCAAAGCTATCCCTGATATTATTATCCTTCCTATACAGATCTTCCATATATTCTTGCCACCTTTTCTTGATCTCTTCTGCTTCTGTTAGGTCCTTGCCATCTTTGTTTTTGATCATACCCATTTTTGTCTGGAATTTACCTCCGATGTTTCTAATTTTCTGGAAGAGGTCTCTTGTCCTTCCTATTCTATTATCTTCTTCCACTTCTGCCCATTGCTTGTTTAAAAATAATTCCTTCTCTCTTCTGGCTAACCTCTGGAATTTTGCATTTAATTGGGCATATCTCAGTTTATCACTGTTGCCTTTTGCTTTCCTTCTTTCTTGGGCTACTTCCAGTGTCTCAGCAGACAGCCATCTTGCCTTCTTGGTCTTCTTTTTCTTTGGGACGTTTTTTGTTGCCACCTCCTGAACAATGTTGCGAACTTCTGTCCATAGTTCTTCTGGGACCCTATCTACTAAATCTAGTCCCTTAAATCTATTCTTCACCTCCACTCCATATTCATTAGGAATATTAGTGAGCTCATATCTAACTGATCTGTGGGTCTTCCCTATTCTCTTTAGTCTGATTCTAAATTGTGCAATAAGAAGTTCATGATCTGAACTACAGTCAGCTCCAGGTCTTGTTTTTACTGACTGTATAGATGTCCGCCACCTTTGGCTACAAAGGATGTAGTCAATCTGATTTTGGTGTCGACCATCTGGTGAAGTCCATGTTTAAAGTTGTCTTTTGGGTTGCTGGAAGAGAGTGTTTGTTATGCACAGTGAGTTGTCTTGGCAAAATTCTATCAACCTATGTCCCGCTTCATTTTGTTCTCCCAGACCATGCTTACCTGTAATTCCAGGTGTCATTTGACTACCCACCTTAGCATTCCAGTCTCCTGTAATGAAAATAACATCTCTTTTTGGTGTATTATCCAGTAGGTGCTGCAGATCCTCATAGAACTGATCTACTTCTGCTTCTTCAGCATCTGTGGTTGAGGCGTATATTTGGATCACTGTGATGTTAAATGGCTTACCCTGAATTTGAATTGAGATCATTCTATCGTTTTTTGGATTGTATCCAAGCACTGCTTTAGTGCATGAATCTACCATAAGAAAAACACTGCTCCCCAGAAAGCACACTGTTGCTCATCTCAATTTGGTCAAAGACCATTTGAATGATCCAGCAGGCCATTGGATTAATGTACTGAAAACAGATGAGAACTAGTGGAACTTTCTGGCATTAATGAGAAACATTATGTTTGGAGAAAACAAAGCGTTGGACTCCCACAGAAAGAATCTCATCCCAACCATGAAGCATAGTGGTGGAAATAGCATACTTCAGGGCTGTCTTGCAACCTCAGGAGCCAGGTGGCTCACAAGCATTACTCTAACAATGGATTTTGGCCTGTGCCAGCAAATTCTATAGGTGATTGTCAGTGTACCCATCCATGAGCTGAAGCCAAGAATATGGGCCATACATAGGCTGATCATATTTCCTTGAGTCAAAAATGGGACATTGGGATGGCAAAACGGGATGGGGTCTTATGCCACCATGCCGGACTCCGAACCCCACCCCCCTGTCTGCGCGATTGGCTCCCGCTGGCAAACCCTGCCCCTGGGATTGGCTCCCGCCTGCAAACCCCGCCCCCTGTCCGCGCGATTGGCTCCCACCTGCAAACCCCGCCCCTGGTTCACACGATTGGCTCCCGCCTGCAAACCCCACCCACCCCAGTCTGTGGAAAACTTTTGAGTATCTGTTTTTTTCTCAGTATGCTTAGCTCTACATCAGGAAAAATTTTTTCTTATGTTCACTTTACATGTGTTGTTCATGCAGATACATTCACTGACACACATCTCAAGTAATCTCTGATTTCCCCAAAGTGAAAATCAAATAATAAAAATTAGTGCAGTGGGACTATTTTACCACAATATTTTTCTGTTTATGGTGAAAAGCAAGGACCAGGCCCTAATTTAATACTTGATAATTATTTTCAAAGACTTTTACTGACCCCAGAGGGCACTATGCTTATCCTCAAATAAGTCTCCACTTTTTGCAAAGTACTTTCTGCAATCATTTCCCCAAGATTTGGACTAGTTCCTAGTATAATCACGATGCCACAATTGACTCAGAAGCATTGCACAAGCTGCTCTGAGACCAACGTGTTAAATCAGTGCTTTCTAAAGTGCCGCCGTTGGCGACACACCAACGGCAGCAGAGCAGCGGTGCGCGCGGGGGCGGGGGCACGTGTGGGGGTGTGCATGGCGGCGGCAGTGGCCTCCGCTAAAACGCGGAAGCGCTGATGGTGCGCTGCCACCGCCGTGCACGCCACCGCTGCCGCTTCTGGGTTGTGTGGCGACACACCAGACTGTGTGTTGCGACACACTAAAGTGTCGTGACACAGTTTGGAAAGCTGTGTGTTAAATGATTAATCTACAAACCAACAGAAAATAGCATGCCAACTTGCCTGTCAGTTAGATTATTAATCATCTTATATTTATGGAATAAAAACACAGCACTTGCACTGAGAATGCTAGTTAAGATCATCAATTTGTGCTGATACTGTCATAGATTTTAATTATAGATTAATTATGTTAGGAGTTTATAAAAAAGTATAGCAACAGCTGAGTCAGTAGATGATTCAGATGTCATTTCCATTGATGAAAACATATTTTACTTTTAAAATTTCCTAATTTTAAATCAGGGTAAACCAAACAGTTGGCTTAAATAAAATTATACTGCAAAATTATCTGCTAATCTGTCACCATAGAATTATATTGGATATTAATTATTCTTCCTCTGCACATTATAGACAGCCATCAAGATTAGCAACCATTGTGACAATGATTCCTATGTAACTTGCAGTATATCTTCCCATAAAGAATCTGGTATTTCCAGCCCAACTGTCTGGACATTATGATTGCCAGAAGCCCACCTGAGGGTGACAGTAATTTCAGCTGAAGGCTGAAAGAAATCAGGAAGTGTTTTGTGCTGCTTTTAATTATCAAAGCTAGAAACTTCATATGGTATAAACACCTTGCCCTGTAATTGTACCGTATTTCCTCTGAAGAACTTCTCATACTATTTCCTCCATTGGCTGAGAATCAGGAAGCAAGTTCAGAAAGCAGTGATTGACTGCAACTCTCTACAGCAGTGTTTCTCAACTTCAACTTTAAGATGTGTGGACTTCAACTCCCAGAATTCCCCAGCCAGCCATGCTAGCTGGGGAATTCTGGGAGTTGAGGTCCACACATCTTAACATTGCTGAGGTTGAGAAACAATGCCCTACAGCAAAGCTGTGTTTCTTCTTATATAATGCATGAAGCACAATTAGCAGTTAAAGATAGGAGCTCCCGCAGCCCGGTGGGCGGCAAGGGGCGGCTGAAGCCCCCAAATGCAGCCGGCTCCTGCCGAGGACGGAGGCCCACTGCCGGCCCGGCCCCCTCGGGCTTGGCTGAGGGAGGGAGAGTCGCCGCCGCCGCCACTGAGCAGGATAAGCAGGAGCCGGCCATGCTGGGGTCTTCAGCCGCACCACTCCGCCCCTTGCCACCCGCCGGAGCTCCTGCAGGATTCCAGGCAGGATCTCCGGCTGCAGGTATACTTGCTTCCAAGGCTGGGTCCAGGGCAAGGATGAGCCGGGGCACGGTTACTGGGTCTCGGCCGGCGGCAGGCTCTGTCAGGTCGCACGTGGTGGCGGGGAAGCGTTCCTCAGTACGCGTCTGGCGCCGGCTGCATTCGGCCTTTTAAGGCAGGAATCTTGTGCCGTTTGCGGCTGGGACCCAATTGGCGCTGATTGGTAGAGGGGCTTCTTGTTTTGGGCTGCCTCCAATCAGCAGCTCCAGTTCGGACCATGCCAGCTTCTTCCGGAGGTCGGCTTGTCTTCCTTCGACTGAGTCTGAATCTGGCATGGCGACAGGGGCTGACCCCCTCCTGGCAGGCTTACTCCTGACTCAGATTTTTCAAAAACGGGACAAAATTGTGATTTTGACTATAACAACGGGACGCTCCAGAAATGGTGAAATAACGGGACAGTCCCATTCAAAACGGGACGTATGGTCAGCCTAGCCATACAGCACAACAATAATCCTAAACACATAAATCAATCTATAATAGAATGGCTGGAGCAGAAGAAATTTCATGTTTTCAAATGGCCGAGTCAGCTCCCTGAATTAACCCAATTGAGATGTTGTGGCAAGACCCAGAGTGAGCAGTTCATGCAGGATAGACCAAAAATACCAATGTGTGGATCAACAGAAAGAGGAAATGTTTTGTTGAAGTCAGTTACTACATTTAAATGTTCTCATACAGCTTTCAACCAAGACACTGAATATTGGCTCAATGAGTTCAATAAGCATGACAAGAACACTGTCTTGTGTGTGGGTTTAAAGAGTTCACAAACTTTCATCCACCGCTTTAGGCAAGAGCTCAGTTCCTACCTTGTTAAGAACTATTTCTCCTTTTCCTCCAGCTGGCTACTTGGAAAAAGAAGATACTGGAAAGAGAATGAGTGAAAAAAGAAGGGTATAAACAGTATTAAAGAATGGGTGTCCCTATCACTTCACTTTTGACTCTTACACCGCGCATTGCTTACTTTAGCCTAATAAACTCTCTCCCAGCAAAATACTTAAGGCATAGGTGGAAAAGGTGGAAAAGGGCATTCCTACCAAAGGTAAAAGCACACATTAAAGAGTGGGCATTCAGGAATTGTTGACATTATGAAGCAAAGCATAAGTCAAAATAAAGGTAACAACATAATGATATTTCATAATAGTTATACAGATAATGTGCATTATCATCCCCCAAATGCTCCATGGAAGAGCTGTTTTAGTAGCTTCTGGAAGGCCATTAAGATGGGTGCTGAGCTGGCTACATTGGAGACATGATTTCATAACACAAGAGCTGCAGCAGAAAAATATTGTCCTTGAGCCTGTGCTCCCTTATCTTTTAGATAATGGGGGTCTATTAATAGATATTGTTGGGGAGATGCATTGGAGAAGTCAATTCCATGTGGAGAATTGTGCATATACACATACTGTATATACAGATACATATATAACTGTTAACATGTAATGTAACATCAGAGGAAGAGGTGACAACTTGAAAATTTATATCATTGACAAAACAATTCTAAAACATTTGACCAAATTATTAAATATCCTCTTCTTTGCCCCTTGTCAAAAAAAATGAATCAGATGTTGAGAAACACATATGATTGCTGCAAATCTTATATAGATTTATTCTAGGCTTGTTCATCCCACATGCTTAGAAAGTCCACCGTTCTTCATGTCTTGATAGATTCCAAATGTTGAGGACATAGCTGAGAAAAGCATTCATCTTTGATACTCAATGAAATTTAAAAAAATTAAACCTCATTTTAACATTAAAAGAGGCTAAATTGCACAACCTTTTAAACATCCTTTTCCCGATTTACAATAGGATTTGCACTCATTATTCCAGAGGTTGTATAAATGATATCAATTTCATCAAATTATTACAGCTTCTTAAAAAACGGATTACTGGTTTAAGAGTCTCAAAAACCTTTACTCCAAAACCTTTCATAGATCTGTAACCAGAAGCAGCAATAATATCAGGACTAAATAGTCCAAACAACAAATGCTTGAGTTGAATGTACTGCCAAGAAATGCTCTGAGGTAAATCTTTCTAGGTTTTAAGCTCTGCAAATGTTTGTATCAAAGAACAGATTTGGTTCAGAGCAATAATATAAAGAGAGGCCCTGTTTTTGTCTCCAAAATAGATTTGCTGTCTATTTTCAAATAGGGTTATTTCAACATACAAGCTTTTAATGTTTTTTTTAAAGAAATAGGTTGACAAAAGGATAAAAACTCAAGTCCTTGTCACATTTTTTTCTTGCCAACTGTACAAAAATGTTTGCCATTGCCCTCTTCTGGGACTTCTTTTTCAATTTGAGTCTAAACTACAGTCCTGAAATTCCTGGTACTGTAGTTTCTTATTCAAAAATTGATCAGGCCTGACCATGCTTAGCTTCTGAACCTAGTCTGGTGCTAAAAGGATGAGAAAAAAAGAGGTTTTTTTATGTGTGAGATAGTTTCAGCAAGGCCAAGGAGCCAGGCAAGCTTATCTGGTGACTTGGTTATGATGCCCTTCCTTCTAGGTGAGAGACCATTCCATTGCAATCAGTGTGGTGCCTCCTTCACTCAAAAGGGCAACCTCCTGCGCCACATCAAGCTGCATTCAGGCGAGAAGCCCTTCAAATGCCCCTTCTGCAATTATGCTTGCCGGAGAAGAGATGCACTCACCGGTCACCTCCGCACACACTCAGGTGGGTGACCAACATTTCTCTTGAATCAAGTATTGAAGGATATCTTGTTAGACTGGTAGACTGGTTTCTTGCTCTGCTGCCTGTGCCCAAACCACTGTCAACATTACTTGGTGTTAAAGAAAGTCTTATTGCCCACTGCCTGCATTTCTTCTGTTCTAATTTTGGCTCGGTGCCTCTAGTGCTTCCTTTTGATTTGTACCCACTTACATATGACACCTTTCTCTCTTGCAGATGCTATTTACATATGTATCTAATACTTCCTTCCAAGAACTCATTGTAACATAGATAGGCTCTCAAATCCAGTAGTGGCTATAGGCAGTCTTACTTAACATTGAAGGTATGAGTACTTTCATACCATTCTCTATCATTAATCAAATCGTATTTTTAAGGAATGTCTCTTAATTTAAATTGAACCTGGAAATCTTTCTGCTAATGACATCACTTTAGATAAAACAGTGAAAAATCTCTGCTACACCACAAAGACTAAGAAATTTATGATCACATAAAGTTTTTCTAAATCACAGTCCACTTTATTAAATGCAAAGAATATAGTCCATGTTCCATGTTAAAGTTACTGAGATCCACAGAAGCTCATACAGTATTGAATTGTTAGCCCTCAAAGTTCTACAAAAATGCTTGCTTTTTTAGCTGCAACAAACTTATTTGGCTACTCCTCTGGAAACAGTCACCTTTTAAAAATGGTTGTCATAATCTCATGATGAGCTGAATTTATATTTTTTGTCCAATAAGTAGTTGTATTGATTGTTGACATGGAAATGAATGGATAGGCTTCACAAAGATCTTCTAGAATATGTCATTTTATGTTGTTGTTGTTTTTAATGTAGTAACAGCTAGATTGTTTTTTGTAGAGAGTGAAATCTTTTATTGTTTTTCCTTGGTTTCTGTATTCGGATTGTGTTAGGGCTTTTTGACTTCATATGTGTTTTTACGTATCTGTGATGCTTGTCACTTCATATTTCAAGTGTCAAATAGGAGAAGTGGTTGTTAGATTTATCATTATTATGATGGTTTCTTTAGTCTCCCAGATCCATCTAGTGATTTCTTATCTAGACAAATTATGTGTTGTAAGACAGAAAGCATTTGAGCTGCACAGAACTGTTCTTTGTGTAGAGTCTACCGTGGTAGAGATGGGCGGTGATAAATTTGATAGATAGATAGATAGATAGATAGATAGATAGATAGATAGATAGATAAATAAGAGCAGTGCCTCTGTTGTAGAGGACCTTGCAGAATTGGCCCAATAAAAAATAACTGAACTTTGTCCTATTCACAAAATCAACATTTTGAGCACTTTTCTCAATTAGATTAGAATTTTACAGAATAAAATTATGTATGTTCCAGTCTCTCTACTGTATGATCTTGATCCAAGTAAGCTACTTGACACCTTCCAGAAATTTTGAATTACATCTCCCGATAATTGGCGGTGTTTGCTGCTGCTGTAGCAGCGGATCAAAGATCCTGAAAGGCATTATTAGGTTGCCTACCCTTGATGATCATGCTTTGTGGTATTACATGAATAGTATGAATGGGAAGCATCATATTGCTATGCCCTTTCTTAATATTTTAGTAAAAATCACAATGTCCATTTTCCACTTGGAACCTTAGTTATTCTTGTGTTCTTATCATTATGAAATGAACTAGTTTCTGTCAATTTGAAGTTAATGTGGATTTTCCATGAATGGCTAGTATGATCCACAGTTAAAAACAGTAAGATTTCTGATCTGTGAAAGGAAAACAGTCAATCACCTTATTGCTAAATTATAGTTGTTTAAAATTTAGAACTGGTCATGCAGTGGGGTGGGGGGAGGGTACTACCTGCTGCCAATATCTTATACGGTATCTTGATAGTGGATGAAGCTGCACTTTGGGTGAACTTCACTAAGTTGAACCCAGCCAATTCACAGGAAACCAGTCTTTTCAAGTTCAATTAAAAGTTGGAATTGATGTGTAGAGTTTTTCTAAGCATGTATTTTATTCTCATTTCTTGGAAAATGAATATGACAGCCCTGTTGCATAGCTGAGGATAGGATGAAGCTTGTTCTCTTCTGTACTGTAATGGGAGAGATGAAAACAATGGAGAGGAGAATGTGCATTCCAATATAAGTGGCAACACATGTGTGGGACAGCCTGTCTATTCTTTTGAGAACTATAATTCTGACTCCAGTTGGGATAGTGTTTTTGTTGCATTCTGGTTTTTATGATATTCCTCTTGTCTTGATTGATTTCATTTGAAGGTAAGTAGTGATTTGTAGTACAAGTAGCTGGATAGTTGGAGAATCATAGATACTTGCTCTTCCTGAAGAGTCTTCCATTCTACAACAATCAAAATCAGTGGTCACTGTGTCTAGCCAGTTTCCACTTGGATTGCTCTTGGTAACAGTTAGCAATAGTGACATCTTGGATTTTCAGACGCTTTGGCGAACTAGCCAGTAAGTCTCCAGTATGCTTAGCATGGACTCAGTCCTATTTGGTGTGTAACATTTTTAGACCTAAAAAAAGCTGGAGTTTTGGGGTTTGTTTAGTAGCCATTAATGGAAAAATGTTGGCATTTGCCATCAAGTGATTTGCTGTCTTTATGAAGATCAATTCAGGGTCGTTCTGGAATATCAAAAAAAGTCTCAGTCTTTTGTGAGAACTGGCATATTACTTAAGTCAGTGTCCCATCTTCAGAAGAAGACTTGCTCACCTACTGAAGATACTAGCTGGGGCTGGAGGACTAGTGTCTTCTCTCTAGTGGCTATTTACAAGCAAATTAATATAGAAGAGTTGTATCATCTAACATGTTTGGAAGCTTAATTCCTGTGCAGCACTGGTGCCTTGGAGATACAGTATCTGACAAATAAATCAATTACTCAAAGCAATTTGAACAATAGTCTTATTAAATACAAGGGTTAACCATCAACAAGAATTAGTAAAGTAACGTCTAACCTACTTATTGCTGTTCTATCTCCTCTCCCACTTGCCACCTCTCAATGGTGTGGTAATTATCTGGGCTTTACCATTTTTGAAGTACAAGTGAGGGTCCTTATCCTGAATCCTCATCCCACCAAAAGCTAGCTTTCTCCATGATGTGTGTGTCTCTCTCTCTCTCTCTCTCTCTCTCTCTCTCTCTGTGTGTGTGTGTGTGTGTGTGTGTGTGTTTTGATCAGGGAATGGGGGATAGTTATATAAACTTCCACCTGCAGAATGCCCCATTTTTCAGACATTGACAAATAAAATGCCCCTAGAATGGAGCAGAATTTATCTTCGTTTTACTTTTCTTATTCATTACTTTGTCACCCATGACATCTCTTGCCTCTTCAAAATATACAGTATTTGGAATTGAATATAGCTTAAAGACTCATAGAACACTGCAATCCAGGTATAAGAAAATTAATATACCCCTATCCACTACAAAAGTGTATAATCTGTGCTGACTGCGGGAAGCATTGATTTACAGAAACCCATAGATGCTGACCTTAAGAATGAGGCAGCAGTGGGAAAACCGAACTGTGACAACCATCTTCATGCATCTGTGTTGCTTACTGCAGCTCTTCTCCAAGGATTCCTAGGACCTATAGTTCCATGGCAAGAGATCAGGCAGAATTATTGGCATCTCCACAAACTGAAGTCCTCAAGGTTGCTTGTGGTCATGAAAACATACACATTCCATCCCTCTCTTCCAAAGATATACAACATAATCAAGCAATTGTTGTTGTTAGTCATTAAGTCGTGTCCGACTCTTCATGACCCCATGGACCATAGCACGCCAGGCCTTCCTGTCCTCCACTGTCTCCCGGAGTTTACTCAAATTCATGTTCATTACATCGGTGATGCTATCTAACCATCTCATCCTCTGCCGTCCCCTTCTCCTTTTGCCCTCAGTCTTTCCCAGCATCAGGGTCTTTTCCAGGGAGTCCTCTCTTCGCATTAGGTGGCCAAAGTATTTGAGCTTCAGCTTCAGCATCTGTCCTTCCAATGAGCAGTCAGGGTTGATTTCCTTTAGGATTGACTGGTTTGACCTCCTTGCAGTCCAAGGGACTCTCAAGAGTCTTCTCCAGCACCACAGTTAGAAAATCAAGGAATTACATAACAATTATTCAAACAATTATATATAAATTGAAATAGTGTAAGATATATTTGCTGTCTCCTTTTGGCCGTTTGTGAAAATTAACAGTGAGGGTTTAGAGAAAATGTACACTGCTTTCTCTTCATGTTCTTGTTGTCTTTATTGCTGGTTTATCTTTTCAACTCCTGCTAAGATTTGGTTACCTCAGGGCAATGAAATCTGCAGAACAATTTTGCATTAAGCAACAAAGGATTGGCATAAATCCATGTACAGGCACCAGTATGTATTCATTTGAATTTCTAGTCCCCAACATCCATTACTTTAGGCTCCTAATCATAATTTTAAAAAAAGCCCTCCAAAACTAAAAGCACAAAAGAATTAAATATGACCATAATTGTCCAATTTAATTGTTCCCACTAAAAGTCTGTTCAAATAAAATGCTTTTGCAGTGCTTTCTAAAAATGTATGGCCTGTCTGAGTGCTAAAGGGAAGGGAGTATTATAGGTAAGTGGGCAGCTGAGAAGGTTATGTCCTTGTAGAATGAGATTGTAATGATGATTTGCCATACGGTGGGCTCACCCTACTAATGTGACCATTATGCCTGAAGCTTAAATGAGCCAGCACAACTTGGCACAACCTCAACCAGAGAGTAAGGTTAGGAACATCTGGGAAACCCAGTCTCAAATCCTCACTCAGACTTTACAGAATGAAGTGAGGAGGGGAAAAAAGTAATGGGCTACAGAGAAAGAGGCATTTTCTCTTGATACATGGGGTTGAATCCAGGACACTTATTCAGAGGCAATATGGTTTCAGTTATGTGAACAGCTTTTGTACTGGGGCTGGAAAGGAACGTATAACGTAAACTCTGTAATCTGCAGACACTGTGTTCTTATTGTATTATTATTGTATTGTAGAAGATATCTTGTTAGTCCAGTGATGGGATAGAGTGGCCTGTGTAATTCTTGCCTCTCATATGATTGACAGTAGCAGAAAAAAATGATGTAAAATGAGCAGCATAATGATTCATATGGGGTGTGCAATTCCATTTTCTTGACTTGACATTTGAATAACTTTGATTCAGAGTTTGCTTTTTATGTCCATGCAGCATACAAACTTTAAGGTGTAGCTCACACAGCATCTGTCTGAAACTACCATGAGTATGTGTGCTCTCTCTCTCTCTGTATATAATATATACAAATACAGGTAGTCCTCGCTTAACAACCACAATTGGGACTGTCAACTCCATCGCTAAGCAACACAGTCGTTAAGTGAGACACCATGTGACTGTGACGGACTTACAACCACCATGGTTGTTAAGGGAATCACTAGCGGTCGTTAAGTGAGATGTCACGTGACCACATCTTACAATTTTACTGCTGGCTTCTCCATTAACTCTGCTTGTTGGAAGCCGGCTGTGAAGCACGCAAATGGCAATCACATGACTGCGGGACACTGCGATGGTCGTAAACACCCGCCAGTTGCAAAGTGCCCAAATCTCAATCATATGACCGCAGGGATGCTGTGATGGTTATAAATGCAAGGAGCGGTTGGAAAGTTACTTTTCAGCACTGTTGTAACTTCAAACAGTCCTTGCCTTGCAATATACAGACTAATTACAGGTAGACCTTGCTTGACGACCACTTGTTCAGTGACCGTTCAAATTTACAACGTTGCTGAACAAGTGGTACTTACAACCAGTCCTAGTAGTTGCAGCCATCGCAGAGTCCCCGCAGTCACATGATCAGGATACAGGTACTTGGCGACCTGCTTGCAGTTATGACATTGCAGTGTCCTGTGGTCATGTGATTGCCATTTGCGACCTTCACTGCCTGCTTCTGACAAGCAAAGTCAATGGGGAAGCTGGCAGGAGGTTGCAAATGGCAACCACGTGATGTTGCACTTAACAATGTCATGGGATTTGCTTAACAACGAGAACTGGAAGTTCTGGAACTGCTGTAGCTAAGCAGTACAGTCATGTGACATTGCACTTTACAACTGCATCACTTAGCAATGGAAATTCCAGTCCCAATTGTAAGCCACTCCGAGTCACTTGCTGAGATGGGCGGCTGTAGAAATTGAATAAATAAATAAATTACCGTCATTAACCAAGGACTACCTGTAAACTGAAAGTTGGCAACTGAGCATATACATTTTTCAGATAATGTATATGAATAGATGTGTCGATACACAAAACCCCAGTAATATTTTTTGCTGTATCAGAGGAGGAATTCTATTCCTAACCTTTTTTTTCTTCTGGAGTTATTTCCAAGTGAGACCTACTGGGTCTTATCCAGCTCTAGGATAGAAGAAGAGAGACTAACAGTGTAGACTGTCAATGGCCAACTAGATGCCGATGGGAAACCCATGAGTAGGACAAAAAAGTAATAGATTTTCAGCTGTGGTCTTCAACAACAGATACTGAGAAATATATTGCTTCTGGTGCTGTAATTAATATCTAGTCATCATGACTAGAAATCTTGATAGCCTTATCCTCCATGAATGTCTGATCTCCTTTTAAAGGTACATCAGTACATCTTTTGGTAGCAAATTCCATATTTTAAATATGTACTGTGTGAAAATAATACTTCCTTTTATTTGCTGGGAATCTCCCACCATTTAGGATCATTGGATAACTCCAGGTTGGAGTACTGAGACAAACAGCCTCCTTTCTGCTTTTTCTACATACAATATGTGTAATTTTCTAAGGCAAAAAGGTCCAGGTGTTGTAATCTTTAGACGTAGGGGAATTGCTTCACTCACTTGTTCATGTTGGTTTTCATTTTGGGTAATCCAGCTCTGTGGTAATATTTTTTACATTTGTCCCAAATTCTTTACAGATATTCCAAGTGTAGTTGCACTGTAGATCTGTATAAAGGCATAAATTATATTGACTACAGTACTTCATTTTTAATTCTTTCTCTAATAATCCCCAGCATAGTTTTTTTACACTGAGCTGCACACTAGATTGACCTTTTCATCCAGACCCCCACTACTACTACCCCATATTCCCTTGCCTGGTAATCGCCACCAGCAGCCCAGACACCATCAGCATATATGGGAAAGCTTTTTTGTTTTTATGGACATCTCTTGCTTACACTGAGCGGCAGTTCCTACTTTAATGCTTATTCCCTAGTTTAGACAGATTTTGAAGGTCCAAGCTACCTTTTTTGATTGAATCACTCTAAATCAGTGGGTATCACCAGCAGATTTACCCTTACTGCTTATACTTAACTCCCAATTAGTTATGAATATATTAGAAAAGACTGCTGCAAATGTCATGGAGAAGATACTTAGTTCCTGGCAGTCTCTGAGTTTTAGTAGTTTAACCCGTGACATTGAAAGAGCATATTTTGATAAATCACCAGTCATAGCATGGAGGCCATGGGCTGTTCTTTGGGAACGTCAGCTTCAACAGAAGACCTTTTGCTTACAGTGTTTATAGCAGTGTTTTTTATTTATTTTTATTTATTTATTGTTCAATTTATATCACCGCCCATCTCCCCCCACAAGGGGACTCTGGGCGGTTTACAACAAAATTGATTAATTAAAAGCATATAAAATACAATACATCATTCCAGTTTAATTAAATATAAATATATAAATATATAAAATCCAAGAGGTTATATTATTGTTTAAAGGAACTCTATGGTGCCAGCCATCTCCAAGAGGAGCTATTACCCCCCCTATCCCAGGTGAGGTGGCAGAGCCAGGTCTTCAATTGCTTTCGGAAGGTCAGGAGTGTGGGGGCCTGCCTCACCTCCAGGGAGAGAATGTTCCAAAGGGTGGGTGCCAATGCCGAGAAGGCTCGCCTCCTGGACCCCGCCAGATGGAATTATTTTATAGATGGGATCCGTAGCAAGCCCTCTCTGCATAACCGGGTGGGGCGGGTCGACGTTCTGGGGATGAGGCGGTTCCTTAGGTAACCTGGTCCCATACCATGTAGGGCTTTAAAGGTAACCACCAACACCTTGAATTGCACCTGGAAGCAAACTGGTAACCAGTGCAGCTCACGCAGCAGAGGTGTCACATGTGCCGATCTTGAGGCACCCATAACTGCGCGCGCAGCTGCATTCTGGACCAGCTGAAGCTTCCGGATACTCTTCAAGGGTAGCCCCATGTAGAGCGCATTGCAATAGTCTATGTGAGAGATGACCAGGGCATGAGTGACTGTACGGAGGGCATCTCGGTCCAGGAAAGGGCGTAGCCGGTGTACAACTCGAAGTTGCATAAACGCCCTTCTGGCCACGGCTGCCACCTGCTCATCGAGCAGGAGCCGTGAGTCCAGAAGGACCCCCAGGTTCCGCACCGAGTCCGAACGGGGTAGTGCCACCCCATCCAGATCTAAAGATGACAACTCTCTGGATCCCGAGGCGCCATCAATCCACAGCCACTCTGTCTTACCAGGGTTCAGCTGAAGCCTGTTGTTCCCCATCCAGACCCCCACAGCCTTCAGACACTGAGAGAGGGCAGCCACTGCATCACTTAACTCGCCCGGGATGGAGATATACAATTGAGTATCATCAGCATATTGATGATACCTCATCCCGTGTTGGCGGATGATCTCACCCAGTGGTTTCATGTAGATATTAAACAGGAGAGGGGAGAGAACCGAGCCCTGCGGCACCCCGCAAAGTAGGGGCCGAGGGTCGGACCTCTCATCTCCTATTACCACCGATTGGGACCGATCCCGGAGGAAGGAGGCGAACCAGCGCAAAACTACGCCGCCCACCCCCAACTCTCCGAGCCGCCCCAAAAGGATACCATGGTCAATGGTATTGAAAGCCGCTGAGAGGTCAAGAAGAGCCAGGATGGACGCACTGCCTCCATCCCGCTCCCGCCAGAGATCATCTGTAAGTGCGACCAATGCAGTTTCCACCCCATATCCCAGCCTGAAACCTGACTGGAAGGGGTCAAGATAATCCGTATCATCCAGGATCCTCTTGAACAGGGCCATCGGGCGGCATTCTGCGGATGCAATAAGAGCGGAGAAATATTGACGTTTCGCCACTCTTACCGCCACAAGGTAGGCCTTAACTGCAGCTCTAGCTTGTGTTCGGTCGGATTCGGTCTTTGTTTTTCTCCAGCGGCGCTCTAGACGTGTTGGCTATGCTGGCTGGGGAATTCTGGGAGTTGAAGTCCATACGTCTTAAAGTTGCCAAGGTTGAGAAACACTGGTTTATAGTATTACTTTGTTAAAAAAAAAGTACAAGGAAGTAGTTATACCTATACAGTATATGAAATTGCAACTTGTTCAGGCTATCAGTTCACAGCATGCTGACCAACACAACTTGTCCAGGGTTTCATACAGAGGTATTTTCCGGCTCTACTTGGAGATGCTAGAGGTTGAATCTGAGATCTTCGGCAATCACGTGCCTTATCTCCGAGCTCTGGTCCTTCTACATCTCTGCATGGCCAAAAATGGCCAAAATACTGAGAAACATTCTGCTTTAATACCTGCTATCAGAAAAAGAAAAAAAATCAAAACATGTTAGAAATGTTGACAGAAATTTGGGAACAGTCAATTGTTCCCAAACGTAACATTGTACAGGAGGCAGCAACTAAAACCATCCCAAAGAAAAAGAAATGCAAGAAAGCAAAGTGGCTGACTGATGAGGCTTTACAAATAGCTGAGGAAAGAAGGAAAGCAAAAGGCAAGGGAGAAAGGGAAAGTTATAACCAACTGAATGCAGATTTCCAGAGAATAGCAAGGAGAGATAAGAAGGCCTTCTTAAATTAACAACGCAAAGAGATTGAGGAAAACAATAGAATGGAGAAGACTAGAGATCTCTTCAAGAAAATTGGAGATATAAAGGGAACGTTTTTGTGCAAAGATGGGCATGATAAAGGACAAAAAAGGCAGGGACCTAACAGAAGCAGAAGAGATTAAGAAGAGGTGGCAAGAATACACAGAAGAACTATACAAGAAAGATCTTAATGTCCCTGAGATTCACTATGGTGTGGTCACTGACCTTGGGCCGGACATCCTAGAGAGTGAAATCAAGTGGGCCTTAGGAAGCATTACTAACAACAAAGCTAGCGGAGATGACAGTATTCCAGCTGAGCTATTTAAAATCCTAAAAGATGATGCTGTTGTGCTGCACTCAATATGCCAACAAATTTGGAAAACTCAACAGTGGCCACAGGATTGGAAAAGGTCAGTTTACGTTCCAATTTCAAAGAAGGGCAATGCCAAAGAATGTTCAAACTACCATGCAATTGTGCTCATTTCACATGCTAGCAAGGTTATGCTCAAAATCCTACAAGCTAGGCTTCAGCAGTATGTGAACCGAGAACTACCAGAAGTGCAAGCTAGGTTTCGAAGAGGCAGAGGAACTAGAGATCAGATTGCCAACATTCGCTGGATCATGGAAAAAGCAAGAGAGTTCCAGAAAAACATCTACTTCTGCTTCATTGACTATGCTAAAGCCTTTGATTGTGTGGATCACAACAAACCATGGCAAATTCTTAAAGAGATGGGAGTACCAGACCACCTTACCTGTCTCCTGAGAAACCTGTATGCGGGTCAAGAAGCAACAGTTAGAACCGGACATGGAACAACCGACTGGTTCAAAATTGGGAAAGGAGTACGACAAGGCTGTACATTATCACCCTGCTTATTTAACTTATATGCAGAGTACATCATGAGAAATGCCGGGCTGGATGAATCACAAGCCGGAGTTAAGATTGCCGGGAGAAATATCAACAACCTCAGATATGCAGACGATAACCACCCTAATGGCAGAAAGTGAAGAGGAACTAAAGAGCCTCTTGATGAGGGTGAAAGGAGAGAGTGCAAAAGCTGGCTTGAAACTCAACATTAAAAAAACTCAGATCATGGCATCTGGTCCCATCACTTCCTGACAAATAGAAGGGGAAGAAATGGAAGCAGTGACAGATTTTATTTTCTTGGGCTCCAAGATCACCGCAGACAGTGACTGCAGCCATGAAATTAAAAGACGCTTGCTCCTTGGGAGGAAAGCTATGGCAAACCTAGATAGCATATTAAAAAGCAGAGAAATCACCTTGCCAACAAAGGTCCGTATAGTTAAAGCTATGGTTTTTCCAGTAGTAATGTATGGCTGTGAGAGTTGGATCATAAGGAAGGCTGAGCGCCGAAGAATTGATGCTTTTGAACTATGGTGCTGGAGAAGACTCTTAAGAGTCCCTTGGACTGCAAGGAGGTAAAATCAGTCAATCCTAAAGGAAATCAACCCTGACTGCTCATTGGAAGGACAGATACTGAAGCTGAAGCTCAAATACTTTGGCCACCTAATGCAAAGAGAGGAATCATTGGAAAAGACCCTGATGCTGGGAAAGACTGAAGGCAAAAGGAGAAGGGGACGGCAGAGGATGAGATGCTTAGATAGCATCACCAACGTAATGAACATGAATTTGAGTAAACTCCGGGAGACAGTGGAGGACAGGAAGGCCTGGCATGCTATGGTCCATGGGGTCACAAAGAGTCGGACATGACTTAACGACTGAACAACAACAACAAATCAGAAAAAGAAAAAAAAATCAAAACATGTTAGAAACATTGACAGAAATTTGGGAACAGTCAATTGTTCACAGTTCCCTCTGCAAATGATTTGTTTAGAAAACCTTTTTTGAAGTCAGGATTTCAATTTGATTCTGAAGAGAAGCCGTGCTTTCTTTTTCCCAGGCCTGATCTTTGATTGCATCACTGTATTTTCTTTGTCACTTAACTTCCCTGTGTCAAAACACAATAGTCAGTTACAGATATTAGGAACAAAATGTCAGGATAAATGTTTAGATTTATAAATGTAAAATCATACATCAGCGGATTGTTAATGGAGAAAATAGCAGAAGGGGGAATAGCAGAACCCTTATCGGTGTTTGGATTGTGCAGCTGTAAAACTAGCTTGTCCCCCTGGGGGAAGTAAGAAAGGAATAATCTAGCCTCTCCCTCCCCATCCACCCCATAACATGGTATGCTGTCCTTGGGTGATGCAGTTGCTTTTATCTGTGAGGATCTGCCTGCAAAACAAAAGTGAGGACTTACAGCCCAGACCAGCACATTTCATCATTTAGAACTAGGTCCAACCAGGATCCTTAGACTGGGGAGATCACCTCATTTCAAAAAGACACACACTCCTCTTTGTCCTCTCTGTAGCTCAGTCAATGTATGAAAGCTTTTTAATATTAGTAGGCTGAAAGCAAAAAATAAGGTAATTGCAACTTCTGTTATAGAACTTCAATATGCTGATGATAACGTAGTCTGTGCACACTCCGAGGAAGATCTTCAAACTATCCTAAACATCTTTGCAGAAGCATATGAAAAACTCGGCCTCTCGATTAACATTAAAAAAACCAAAGTGCTTTACCAGCAAATTCGAACCAATCCCTCTGCAGCGCCATCAATCCAGCTTAAAGGTGTGTCACTAGAAAATGTCAATCACTTTTCTTATCTCGGCAGCCATCTATCTACAAAAGCCGACATCGACGCTGAAATTCAGCATCGCCTGAGCTCTGCGAGTGTAGCTTTCTCCCGAATGAAGCGTAGAGTGTTTGAGGATCGGGACATTCGCAGGGAGACCAAAATGCTTGTTTACAAAGCCATTGTACTACCAACCCTTCTGTATGCCTGTGAAACATGGACCCTCTACAAACGCCACCTCCAACTTCTTGAAAGATTCCATCAACGCTGCCTCCGAAAAATTCTGCAAATTACTTGGGAAGATAGGCGGACTAATGTTAGCGTATTAGAAGAAGCGAAAACCACCAGCATTGAAACAATGATCATCCAACATCAACTTCGCTGGACCGGTCATGTTGTTCGAATCCCTGACCATCGTCTTCCAAAGCAGCTACTTTACTCCCAACTTAAGAATGGAAAACGGAATATTGGTGGACAGCAAAAGAGATTCAAAGATACTCTCAAAGCTAATTTAAAAAAATGTAATATCAGCATTGAGAACTGGGAAGCCCTAACTCATGAGCGTTTCAATTGGAGGTCATCCTTTATTAATGGCGCTTTGGACTTTGAAGAAGCAGGAGTACAGGGCGAAAAGGAGAAAAGAGCTAAAAGGAAGGCACGTCAGGCAAACCCTCATCATGACCGTCTCCCACCCGGAAACCTATGCCCCCATTGTGGGACGTTGTGCGGATCCAGAATTGGCCTTTATAGCCACTTACGGATCCACCGTTAAAATTTTACCTTTGGAAGACAATCTTACTCGGCTACGAGTGATCGCCAATGAATAATGGGGCATTTTCATTTTACCAATTTTGCCACAAGCGCAATTTCTAAACAAATGTCATTGTTGTAATAGTCTTTCCCTTCTCATTGCATCTTTCTTAGAGTACGTTGGGAAACTGTATTTCCTGTTTCAATATTTCATTATTTGTTCCAGCAACTAGGTCCTAAGAATTTATTTGAACATCAAAACCAAGAATGGGGAAGTTAGAATAGCCTCATATGTTTTTCGCAGTGAATCAGCTTCATCTCATATGGAAGTTTAGGAGGGGAAAATTTACCCCCCCCCCCAAACAAACAAATTGCTTAAAAGTGACTTACCCAGTGGTCCATGGACTATTGACTTTTTTTCTTCTTGTGTTAGAAATACTAATTGCCTAGAACCACTAGGAGTGATCTGACCTTGTTATTGTTATGGGAAAAATGGTTACTGTTTCTCATGAGAGAGATTGGATCTGAAGACTTGTGTTGCTCTCAAAAAGATCTGAAAAAAATAGCTCCTTCCTTGTAAGTAAGGAATGAAACTGGCGAGGCAGGAACTAAAGGTTCCTATGCCAGAGAAAACCAAAATAGCCAAGATCAGGAGCTTTTCAAGGGCATAAAGAGAACAGCCAAGTATCAGTTGGCATGGAAAGGTGGAAATAAAAAGCCTAAAATTTAAACTCTGGAGCACAACCCTATATATAAGCATTGGCTTCTGTGTTCTATGGTGTGCGTATGGCTTCATTATTGACAGCAATACAGAGTCAATTTTGCCTGGCTGTTTCTACGAGAGGTTTAAGTGTCTGGAGAATCCAGATTCACAGCTGCGTTGTCACCCAGTGTTCATTTTGCCCTTGCAAGGACTATGCAAGAAAAATCAATGTTGTTTTTATTGTGCAAATGGGGAACTAAGTATAACTCACCAAGTAATACAGTATGTAAGACAAAAACACAACACTTGAACTTCCTGAAATTGGTATAGTGCATTGTTTAGGTGGGAAAACTGAACTTGAAAACTGAAATTTCAGCCAGTGGTCATTATCTGTTGCTAAAAGTGAACCCATACCTTTATTCCAGAACATATTACACCTGCACAAAATGTTCCTAGCTGGTGGTTTGTGTACCAAAGCTGATGTAGCTCAGCTAGACGTGTGATATAAACAGCTCTCTAACTGATGGCTGTGATTCCTTTCATTCTGTGTCTGCACCAGTTCTTCGTTATCAAGAACATAACTGTGAGAAGTATATTGACAGCATAGCAGTTTTAAGTTTGTGCCATATACCTGTGGTTGCAAGCAAGCTGTCCACACTTCCCAATTCTTGATGACCCGTAGGTTGCTATGATAGTTCAAGAAATATAATTTTTATTATAGGGCTCCTTTTGTTTCTGTTCCCTTTTTAGTCTCTTCCCCCACAGTTGGCAAGCCCTACAAATGCAACTATTGTGGTCGCAGCTACAAGCAGCAAAGCACGTTGGAAGAGCACAAGGAACGCTGTCACAACTACCTGCAAAGTCTTAACACTGAACCACAGTCGCTGGCTGGCCAGCAAGGTAAGCCTGCTACCAGGCTAGAACAGAGACAAACCTAAGGAAAGTGCCATTGGTTACTCTGTGAATTTGGAAATTTGGAAATTTTTGCAAATATTAAAAAAACTGGGAGGATCAATGAGGATGGCACAGGCTACCTACAGAGGCAAGCCTCAGCTCAATCTTCCCACGCTGATGCTTCCCCCATGTGTTGGGCTATTGCTGCTACTATGCCCAGCCAGCATAGCTATCAGTACAGGTAACTGTGAATGGTCGCTAAATGAAGCAGTCACTAAATGAGGACTACCTGCATGTTGATTGTGAATTCTGGAAGTTGGAAGTCTAACACATCTGGAAACTACCAGCTTGAGAATAGCTGGTCCCAGTTAGTACAAAGTCCCTTTTTCAAATGCCTTTTACTAGTTTAATATTATAGTCACTGCAGTTTCATTAATATTTTCTGTAGCAGGACTAAGATTCTCCTTTCTAGGACAGGTGGAAACTAGCTTTAGTGTCCAAACGTGGGGGATGGGAGACATGAGAGGTGCTAGTACTGAAATACCATGAAGCAGGAGAATAGAAGCTAAATGGGATGATCATGACGTGGGCAACAGGCTCTAATAGGGTTGATTCAAGTTAGCACTGGGTACCAGTTCTATCCTTATCTATTCTGCTGTGTGATTTTTTTCCCTCCAACAAATTAATTTATCGGTACCATTCATCTATTGCTTTCATAACCTTGTACAAGCTCTTAAAAGAAGAAGATAGGGTAGAATTATGCTGGACAACCAAAAATGAAACCAATTTTGTTTTATTACCAGGTGACGAGATGCGAGACTTGGAGATGGTGCCGGACTCCATGCTTCACTCCTCAGCAGATCGGCCGACCTTTATTGACCGACTAGCAAACAGCATCACCAAACGAAAACGCTCCACACCTCAGAAATTTGTAGGTAAGGTGCCTCTCAAACATTTCTGGGGAAAGGGCTGGTGTTCTTGTCAGTCAAGAGTTGTTGGATTATATGATGTCTTGGGTGCTTCTCCCTGAGCTAAAGAACTCCCACCTGTAGGTTTTTGTAGTGTTGTTTTTCCATCAACATTATTTGTCTTACTCTCATAATAGGCTTATTATCTGATAGTGAATCCATTTGTAATCTGATCCCTTTTACCCTATGCATTAGGAGAGAAGCAGATGCGATTTGGCCTCCCCGACATGGCATTTGATGTCAACTCCAGCTTTGAGAAGGACGTGGAGATGGTGGCTGCTCACCATCCCATGGACGCTAGCTTTGGCAGTTCATTGTCATTCATGGGAGCAGAACATTTGCGCCCCCTCAGACTCCCGCCTACAAACTGCATCTCTGAGATCACACCTGTCATCAGCTCTGTCTACACTCAGATCCAGCCCCTACCAGGCAGGTTGGAAATTGCAAGTAGTCGGGAAGCTGCTGAAGGCCACGAGGATCTTCCTGATGGGACGCAGATTGTGTATCGGGCATCACGGGAGCCAAGCATGGTGTCACCTAGCAATGGTTGCCAGGATTCCACAGACACTGAGAGCATCCATGAGGAGAGGGGCTCACAGCAGCCGCTGCTGTCCAGCATTGGGAATTGCACCAGCAGCCGGCAGAGTCCAGCCTACGCCAAAGAGGACCCAAAACTGCAGGAGGGCATCATTCCCACCACTACTCGGTCAACTCCCAGTTCAGCCAAAGAAGCCCTGCGTGTGGTGAATGATGAAGGGGAACAGGTAAAAGCCTTCAAATGCGAGCACTGCCGGATCTTATTCCTGGACCACGTCATGTTCACCATCCATATGGGCTGCCACGGCTTCAGAGACCCTTTTGAATGCAACATCTGTGGCTATCACAGCCAAGACCGGTACGAGTTCTCTTCCCATATAGTGCGAGGGGAACATAAAGTAGGCTGATCTTACTCTGTCCCCTTACTCATCTCTCTCCATCTCTAGTGCTCTATCCCAGTTGGGCATGGAACTGTTCGTTTCTTTTGTACACCTTTGCACTGACTTTGGCTAAAAAAGAGAAATATTAAAAAAAAAAGAAAAGAACCCTAAGTTTAAAAAAAATCCAATGAACTTGAGACGGGGAGGAGCTCATAACATTTTGCCTTTCTCTATGCTGTGTTATTTAAAAGTTGATAATTAATTTTAAAATTTGTGCTTTTCTCTCACACTTGTAGTTATTTATTAACTTTTCCCTTCCTTCCTTCCTTTTGCTGAATAGCTTTTTCAGTCATTTCACCAGGAATGTCCTCTATTGAGGAGCAAGTAAGGGCTGGCACACACACCAGCAGCAAGCTTGTCTCTTTAAGATCTAGGTCTCTTCTTCTTCCATTTGGACTTTTTTTGGTTTCAGTTCCCATATCTCTGTTAAGCCACCATGTTAGGTATTAAGAACCTCAGATCAGGTGCTAAACACATTATAGAGCTTCCCCCATTCATGGGGCTAGGAAAGCCACGGCTTGAGGTATATTGCTGTTCAGGTGAACTGTATATATCTTCTTTTTATGGGTGGCTATGAAATGGAGCATATAAAGGTATCCTGCTAGGAACGCTGTGGTCCCAAGAATTTAATACCTCTGTGCATCTACTTAACACAGCTTTGAACTGACTTGTGTTATTTCCTCTATTGGGGCCTGGAAGGGATAGTGAATTTTGTATCTGGTGATGATGAAGGAGCTACAGTGTTTCAAGGAAGACGATGAGCACTTTGTCTATGAAGAATGCTGCCTTTCCAAATTGAACTGAGGATCAACATTGGGAAAGCAAATGCTGTTTCCAGGATGCAATGAAGGAACCTTAGCATCGTCTGGTTAAGATATATTCTGCTTCTAAAGAGTCTGGGATGTCCTGTCTTCTCTCCAGATGGGTTGTCTGAGCTAATTTTCTTTGAGCTTCCTGTGGTTAGCGCTTAAAGAATAATTGTTGCTGGAGGCTTTAGAATCAGGGTAGGCAAAATGTAGCCTTTACAACTCCTATCATTTCTCAGTACTGTCTGAGCTGGCTAGGATTCATGGGAGTTGGAGTACAGCAACATTTGGAGGCTCAAAGGTTGCCAATCCAAGCTTTGGAAGATGTAAGCCTCCTAGGTGAGTGTGTGTCCTTAACTTTTCTCTCCCAAAGTATGCAGGTTCCTTAGAGAGCATTAATGAGCCTAGCTTTGCTGACTAGGCTTTGCTGACTTACTGATTTGTAAGATACAAAATGGAGGAGTTTTCAGTGGGAGGTAAGAAAGATGCTAGCAACAATTGCTGGAGTCAGCTTAGGAATTGCTCTACAACTACTAGAGCCAAAGGAATGAGGAGTCAAATCCTGCCAGTGTCTCTGTTACAGTGCCTAACTTACACCTCCTTGCTCAGATTCCCAGCAATCAATTATTGCTGAGCAGCTTGGAACTGGATTTAGTTTCCCAGTCAGTTTAGCTGTCCTTATTTATGTCAATCAGTTATAAGCCTTATGGATCTGTGTCCAAAAAGCATGCCCTTCGAGGGCCCATGAGCAAGATCGGAGAGTGGCAGCCTTGTGGTAAAAGTTCTCTGTATCTATGGAAGACCATACACTGCTCATCCAAACTAAGGGGATGTAAGTTTGCAGTGACAAGTTCAGTTTCCTTAAAGAGAAATCTTTTCTCCAGATCAGAGGCAAGAACAACTTCTAAGCTGATTTTGCTGAAAAAGCAAAGGAAAAGCCAGCAAGATCTGCACAGTTAACAAGCCCCCTTTTTTTCACAGGTACATGGCCCAGGGTGTCAGAGGGGAACATTAGATTTCTGCAGTAAGGGCCCTGAAAGGACACCTCATTATGTGTACTTTAGTGTCTTAAAAGCTTTGATCATCATCAAGGGCAAAAAACTCCATTCTGTAATTGGGTTGCAGATTGCTGCTGATAACAGGCTGTAGGCAAGGGATAAAACACCACTTGTCTGTATTATGCAGTCATTCCCCCCTAGTCTGAGTGGCAATCCTGTTGATAATTGCTTTTCAAGAGGGTAATCACCAAATTAGAGGGGTTGTGTGCTGAGCCAATAAAACTTGAAGCTTGCCTTTTTCCAGGGCTTGCTCCATCTTTGTCCCTTAGAAACATCTCATGGGACAGAAAGGGGTGTAGGATTAAAAGTCTCTCTGGTCTTAGCTGGGCAATGCAGGTGGCAAGAGGGGGAGTGCTTTTGGTTTTAGGTAAATGCCCTTAATGCATAAAGATCCGTTGCTCAACAGCAGCCCAGGGAACTGCTTCCTCGCAGGAAAAACCAAAGGCTGTTCTTTTTCTATTTAAAAAGCAAACCTCAAGCTGCAACGTTTTGTTGGTTTTCCCTCTTTATTGCTTTTTGTGATGTGAAATACAGAACTGAGCTTTTTTAAAAAATAAATAAATAAACAAACAAACAGGCCAGACCAATTTGATTAACTGGAAAGGCCTGGTTGGATGAGATGTTTGTGGGAATTGGCCAAGGAGATGGGAGTGGAACTTTTCTTTAAATAGTCTGACTCCACTGTTCTGCCATACTTTAAAAAATGTTGACCTTTTCTGGTACAATATCACTTTTCCCCTTCTGCTTTCTCTTTCTTACATTCAGCATATGAATGGCATCTTAGAGGCTTGGGAGGCATTTTGAGCTGGTCCCAGCAATGTATATTTTAGCTTCAGCAGGAGAAGTGGACTAATTCAATCTTTGTCATTCTGGTTATATTGTGCAATACAAGTGAAACATGCTGAGAGACTTTGCCAAATTGTTAAGGGAGTTTGAAAGTCCAGTTCTTACATTCTTATTGATTAGAATCGTACTTCTGGCTCCCTGTAGTTCTACTGGCCCTAAGGTAAAGGATTTTTTTCCCCCTATTGATGTACTCATGTCTTCTATTGATGTACATTTAAAGTATTCAACACTTTTTGTGATTGTTAATCTAAAAAGTTATTTCACGTGACATAGTTTTCCCTGTAATAATCTCCATGATTTCAATGCTCATTAGAATGTCTTGTGTGAATGAAATCCTAGAGGGAATTATAGGAGCTCTCCTTTGAGTGGAAATAGTCACAAGAACCAGCTTTTATACATTGTAATTTTGAATGTTTAATGTCATCCTGCTCTAAAGGTTGAGATTCCTTCACTGCCTACTTTAAAACTATGAAGAATTTGTTTTTAAATTAACACCACAATTTGATAAGATTATAATTGCATTGAATGAATGAATTTAAGGTGTTATTTAAAGTGTTCGAGTTATGCTCCAGAAAACTGAGAGAACATATCTTTAGGTTTCTTCTAAGCTACTGTTAAAACATACAGGTGGGTTCCTGGGAAACCTTATGAGAAGATCTTAAAAGCAAAATGTTGGACATCAAATACGTATTTATTGCATATAGTAAAACCTCCAAGCTGATTTCCGACATTCCCAACAAAATAAAACCACTGTACTTGCCCATTTTGTGAGCATGGAGATGTGTGTGTGTGTGTGCCATACATACATATGCACACCACACACCCATATCCACCTCTTTCAGAATGAGTTACCCAAATATTTGTCCTTGGCCAAGAATTGAGCTACTCAAATAATTGTCTAAGGCAAGAACTTTAGATTCCTCTGCTGATAAGTTTTTTCCCTTAACAAATGATTCGTTTTGGCAGTACAGTATAGCCTGTTCATGTGCATCTGAAGAAAGTCCAGATCTTTATCACCTAGGCATTCTCAGAGGTCACAATGGAATTAGGCCTCTGAGAAAAGGGAAGGTGCAGATAGGCCTATGTAGTAGTAATAACAACAGAAATGAGAGGAGCAGTCCTCAAAGTCAGTTGTGTGCATGTTTCTTTTCCCATGTGAATCTAGACCTAAATAGAGCGTGTATAGTCACGCCCCAGTTTTATAGGTAGCATTTATCCCTTGTGGGATCCAGCAACCCGCACTTCCCTCTAGGTACGTGAGACTTTCTGGACTTCTGGTAGGGTGTATGTGCTCCAGAGTGCTGGAGTAAAATCCATTTACTTTAACTGGAGAGCATTATATTGTCTCTAATGAAAAGCAAACATACATACATGAACTAGTAGTGACAAAGTCCAAAAATGTAACCAAATTCCAAAAACATCAAATTCTGCAGAGAAAGGATGCCAACTAATGATGTTTATATAATCAATCTTTTAAGCAGAACTGGAAATAAAACAGCAAGATTCATACCTGTTTTCTTTCTACATATTGTACTAAATCCGCTGTAAGAAGCAAGATAAATACCTTTTCAACAGATGGAAGATTGAGCTTGCATTAAAGATACCAAGAGTATGAGTTTTGTTGAGATATCTCTTTGATGTCTGAGTTTTTTTATCAGTGCCCTGATCTTTTCCATGTGAGATGCAAATTACTTCTAGTTCCAATAGACAAAATTATGGAAAGTTACCTTTCGCCCCCCCCCCCCCATGCAGACTAAAACTTCTGTCAAAGCAATGTAAAACATATTGAACGGCTGACCAGATATGCTTTCCATATGTTCATGTTTCCAAGAACATATTTGCCAAGAGGAGGAAGCATTTTTTGGCTTCTTGGAAGATGATGATGTTGGGAAGAAAATACGCTTGTGAAGTTTTCCTTATTTATGTCCTGTTCCTGAAATAAGTATGAAACTTTGACAAGAAAGAAAGAAAATAAAGCTTAGATAGTTGGACACTGACTTCTTGAAAGCCAAAGATGGCCCTTGGGTGCATTGGCCTCACTTCGTTGCCACACTGATAAAAGCACCTGAAGTGTCATTTTTACTGGGTTTTTTAAAAGCTGTCCTTTGTGCCTCCATACAAAGCCCACATCCAGAATTGCTCTGCTTCCTGTTTCTAGTGGGAATAGGACCACTCTATGCAGGAGCCATTTATTTTTGTTTTAATGGGAAATATTAGACAGTTCTAGAGCTAAATGAAGATGTCCAGAACATCAATTGTGAACTGTATTTACTGCACTGTGGAACGGTACTAATCTCTCTCCGCCCTGCTTCAGGGAACATGAATCCTGCTTCGGACTTCACATATTACCTCCTGCTTGCCCCCTTTTGTGAAAATGAAAACAGGTTTGTTTTAGAGAAACAAAGCTCTGAAATTTCTAAGAAATCAGTGTTCCTTTTTACTTTTGCTTTCACCTGTATGAAGAGCCTAAAACAAAAAAATGTAGGAATTTTGTAAAACTCCAGGTCTCTTTAACTTGTGTAAATATATATATTTTTTAACCAGATGTATGAAGAACAAAAAAGATGTGCAATATCCCCAACCCGCTACAATATTCTTCACTTGTTTCTAACAAGCTTTCATTTGTATATTGTTATTGGGTTTGCTGGTGTGGCGCTCTTCTCCCCCCCCCTTTTTTTTTTTTTTGGTGGGGTTAAACTTGCTTTTAAATAAAAGAAAAACCTCTTACTGCAAAAGCTTTTTTGTATTTGTAATATATTGTAAGTACATATTTGTGTAATGGAGATTATACTACTGTTAAGTTTTGTACTGTACTGGCTGAAGGTCTGTTATAAATAAACATGAGTAATTTAACAGTATGGTTCCGGGCTGTCCTTAGCTAATATTGCTGATACTTGTGATGACTCTTCAATCTTAGATCAGCATCCTGATTTGGCACCATGTTGATGCCTTGCACATGCCAACAGAATGAGCAAATTGGAAGGGAATTTGCATGTGGTTCTCTTGCTTGTAAAGAAATCAACAGTATAGCCCAGAGCTTTCCAAACTTTTCATGTTGGTGACACACTTTTTAGACATGCATCATTTCGCGACACACTCTTACAGCAGGGCATCATTTTGCGACACACTCTTACAGCAGGGCACAAGGCAGGCACTAGGACCTGTGCGGAATCACAGCAGGTTTGGAGGCAGCAAGGCACAAGGCAGGCACTAGGACCTGCGTGGAATCCTGGCAGGGATCTGAGGCAGCAGCAGCCACGACACACCCAGACACTGCAGCCAACACACTAACGTGTCCCGACACACAGTTTGGAAAGCTCTGGTGTAGCCCTTTAGAGAAGGCAGCCTTTTTGCTTCAGAGATAAGCCTTGTGCTAAACATCTATATATCCATGTGTTGACTGTTACTCCATGGTTGCATGGAAACAAAGGTAAAATGTAAGTCAAGGGTGCACAATCTCTTTTGGTAGGAACCAAAACTTGTTCTCTTGACTAGCTGTTAGTCTGCAGAATGCTTTCTGGTAATATCTCTAGAAGGCAAGAAACCAAATAGGCTTCTTTAGCTTGTGGCATATGGAGTAGGAGGTAAACTGCTTCCATTTTGACTTTTAAAAATTATTTGAAATTGCATAGCCATTGGTGGAGAGATGTATGGGTGGAAATGGGTATGGTTAGCCTCCCAGAGACTTTCCCATGCTTGTTCTCATCCTCTCGTTCTCATCCTTTTTTTTTTATCTACACTCCTGAAAATAGACAGTTTTCCCATTAGACTTATGGAGCATGATCTTTGGAGGCACTGGAGAACTGCCTGGAGGACATAGGGTCCCCCACCTAGGGAATAAAGACGAACCCGTTTGCTGTGGTGTAGAATTAAAATGGACGAACCTACAACGGGCCCTGCAGAATCCCTATGCTTTCTCTTTAAAGTAAGATTAGAACACACACTGGCAGCTGAACTACAAATCTTCATATTTAGATATCTTAGAAGGGAGTGTCCATGTTTCTACTTCTGAAAAATGCAAGGTTTTGATCATCTATTTGTTGCTGGGAAGTGACTGAATGAATAAACAAAACATAATGTTTTAGCAGTTCAGGCATAATTGGTGTGTGTGATGGTCGAGTGCAGGCAAAAAAGAATATGTATTGGGAGTCACAGTGGATGTGGATCTAGAGTAAAGTGCATTTTAGGAGCCACACATTTTACTAATTAGCACTTTCCATCAATGAATTGACTATCACTTGTAATAAAAGAATGAATGAAGGAGCAAGTTCCTTTTTATCTCTATCATAGGAATCTGATACAAGAGTACCTTCTTCCTACACCAGCTGCTGCTGCTGCTGATAGTGGAACCTAATGCATATGGGAGGGTCTGGATAAATGTGTTAATTTCAGTAGCTGTTAATGGACTGCTTCACACAAATATCCCAATCCTGGTGGCCGACTCCTAGAGGGAAAATCTGAATAAAAAGGCTATTTTCTCTGGCAAAAGAAAAATGCCCTTCAGCTTTGGCAGTTTCTATATCCCAAGTTATAGAATTTATTTTATTTCAAAAATGTATTAGTTTCCCTACAACTAAGGGCAATATTCAATAAAACAAAGTTTGATTCAACTTCAATCCCAAATATATGTGTAAAATATGTGAGGGTTTTTTTTAAAAAATCAAATCCCCTTTTAAAATTTTGCAAATAACCTTCCCGTAAAGGTTCCTCATAAATAGGTGATCACCACCATGACTGTTCACCCCCTCCTCAGGTTGAGCTCTTAACAAAGAAGTTAAGGTCTGAAACATGCTGGACAAGCTAAAATTTTAAAAATCTGCAAGAACTTGGAAAATAATCTCTTCCCTTTTTACATTTAAGAACTACCCTTCCCTCTTTATGAGCAAAAAGAACAAATTAGTTAAGACTCCAGCACTACCAAGGGGATTTATAATATCCCCAACAAAATGGCAGTCATTTCTCCCAATAGCAACAGTTGTCCAATTTAATACTGCACTCCTTTTCTTTTTTTTAGATTTTTTATCCCACCTTTATTATTTTTATAAATAACTCAACGCAGGGAACATACCTAATACTCCTTCCTCCTCCTATTTTCCCCACAACAACAGCCCTGTGAGGTGAGTTGGGTTGAGAGAGAGTGACTGGCCCAAGATCACCCAGCCAGTTTTCATGCCTAAGTTAGGACTAGAACTCAGAGTCTCCTGGTTTCTAGCCTGGTGCCTTAACCACTAGAATCATTTTCATTTTTGTACACAGTATATTTGTCCTGTTTTCAACTTTATGTGGGCTAAGTGAAACCTGACAGTATTTGCTTAACTAATTTCCATAGTTGTGCATGTTTATCCGGGCTCTAATTAAATCAATAGCTTTCAAACTCTCTTTTCTCCCTTCCAGCAAAAGAAGTGGTAGATCCAATGCTAATTACGGATTTTTTCCCCAAAGGATTCATTCATTCTGAGATTTCCAAAACTTTGGGACTAAGCGCTCTCCTGTAGTTTCTCTTCAGCTACAAAAGATAGAAGCCACAAACCTGTATCGTTTTTTTGTGCTCATCTCATCCAAATAATTTATACTTTGCAAAATTGTCCACATTTTGATGTCCTGCTCATGTACATTTTTCCATTTTTGTGATATTGCCAAAAGTCTGGTAATCTAACATTCTGAGCTGGGTGCCGATCGGAAGGTCGGCAGTTTGAATCCCCGCGCAACGAGGTGAGCTCTCGTTGCTAGTCCCAGCTCCTGTCGACCCAACAGTTTGAAAGCTTAGCAAGTAGATAAATTGGGTACCACCTTAAGTGGGCAAATTTGCTGGCGTCCTGTCGGGAGTCGGCCACCGAACGGAAGATCTTCAATGGTGGCGGCGACGACGGATCCCGAAGCAGTAACATCTACAGGACGTCAGCAGCCAGCTCCGACGCAAGGCATTGTGGGACATGTAGTCCAGTAGCCACGGAAGAGTCGGTTCCCTTACCCCTTCCCTTAGTGCGCAGATTAATGGATGTAATGTATAAAAATGAAATGTATACATGTATTTAAGCCGCCTAGAGTCCTCCGTTAGGGAGGGGATAGGCGGGGTATAAATATCAAAATAAATAAATAAATAAATAAATAAATATGTTGTAGATTACACCACTAGGTCTCAATCATTTGTTTCTTAAGGCCCATCCGTCACTCAGTGAAGCAAGTGGGACCTATTATGATGGAAACAAAATACCAATTTTTTTTCCCAGAAGGACCCTTATAAGCTTATGTAATTTTTTATGCATTCAGTTATATTTATCCTTAATGAAAAGTTTTAAAAATCTAATTAAAATTTCAGTGACTTATCTTCGATATTTCTGAGTCCCCTCCTCCTCCTTGATATATTGATCCTTGAGAATTATACAACTTCTCCTCTTGGCTAAGCATTGATTCAGAATGTGGGTGCTTCAGCAGACTGTATGTACTGTTCATGTCTCCCTATACGCATACAAGGATTGGAAATAATACCCTTTTAAACAGAAAGCTAAGGTGCTAAGTTATCTTCTACATTCCAGCTTTGTAAGTATCCTGATTATACCCCAGCTTTGATAGCACACTGTCACGAATCCTGTTCAAATAATATGAAGAATATTATCCTTCCCCCCCCCCCCCCCCAGTCACCAATTTGCCTTTGTATACCAACAGCACATCACACAGGAGTCTGAGTCAGTCATATGGCCACCATTTTTAAATTTCTTCTAGTCACCACAAAGGAGAATAGGATGCTGTTTGTCACTTCCACCAATCCCAGCTTCCTGCCTCCCCACAAGATAAAATGGAAATTGGGCCTCTCTTGGATGTTGTCTCAGTCTTGGGAGTAGGAAAAATCAAGAAACACTGGTAAGTAGTTTGCATGATCTTGGTCTGTTTGGGGCTAAAATTAATTACCCCTCCGAATTAAGGTCATTTTTTTTCGAATAGAAAGTTTGCAGAACCCTGACCCTGTTCGGGGAAGAGATCCATACACTGTGTAAGTTTTATGAACAGACCACGTAACATTCAGCCAGCCAGCTACTTGTGTGGGAGAAACTAGTCCATGTATTAGAGCACATGAGCACAGATGATGGAGACAGAGAACAGTCATCTCTGATGGCTTTCCAGTTGCTGCAAAGGGAACAGCTGGGAAGCTGTTATTTTTTGCTGATTTTTTAAACATACATATTTACCCTAGAAAGTTAAACTTAATTGCTAGGTTGACAAGAGGCAACAGAAGCAAATTAGGGAAGAACTGTTTACAACTGCCTCATTGCTTACCTTTCCAAACCCAACATTTAAGAAAAAGAGGACTAATAATATATAGGATCATGGTTCTGTTTATTAAAATCATGTGAGCCTGCCAGTATTTTTACCTCTAAATCAACCATCTTCGAAAAGTATTAGTATGTGAATTGTGCATTGGAAGTCTGCTGAGTGAGGTACCTTGCTATCATGTTACTTCATTATGGGAAGAGAGAAAAAGTTACTAAAGTGCCCAAATACTGAATGATTGAGCATCTGGCTCTGGATAAGCATGTATTGCTTCTGGAATTCCACCGGCATATTTATAAATTTTATCTTCACAATTATGAACATTAATAACCTCTCTAATGTTAATATTAAATATAACCTCTTCAACATGCTAAGTTCTTCTTCAGAATTGTATGCACAGTCCTGCCTAAAGTTGTTATATGTACCTTTTGTCAATTCCAGATTAAAGATGTGAATTCATTCTAAAACATGTCCTGAACTTTTGGAACAGGTATCACTTTATCATAATCAACAGAGCACTCTCGGGAGCTACTATTTCCCACCAACCTAAGTTTACCAATTTTGTATTCAATTTATTTCCATTCAAATGGCAATGCTGGCCAGAAAATAGCAGTGGGAGATCAGCCGCTGAGATAAACTGAATTGCTACCTATTTTTGCCTCCTACAGTTCCAGGGCCTTTAATAGATGCAGTTGAGCAAGTCAAGGTTTCTCATAAATAGCTGTCCATACCTGAGGCCAAGTCTCAACAAAATAAAAGTAACAGCAGCCAATAAAAAGTGACTTCGTTTGCTTCAAGTCCCCACCCTGCACAAACCAAATTTAGATATTGCTCCTTTTGCTCACCATCTCCATCTGCAGTCCAGAGCTTCATCCATGCGTTTTCCTTCATTAACATTGTGCTGTAATTGGGAGGTATGTTTGTTGCCTAGATCACATAATCTACTAGCAAGCAGGAAGAGGTACAGAGGACGAAGTTCCCCATATGTTTGGGGGTTGTCTGCTTGCCAGAGTTTATAAAAATGAATCTCAGAACTAAACTTTAGCTAGTGTAATGCAGATGTCATACTACAGTTAGCGGTGCAGTCCACAACTGACACGTATACAAAGCCCCAACCCCAGATTCTGCTAGCTCTTTTCAAGAATTTCTGGTCACAGGCTGGGAAAATTGCAGTTCCTGGCATCTTAGAGATGTGTGGCCTGTCAGACTAAAAAAAAAGGTAAAGGTTCCCCCCGCACATTTGTGCAGTCGTGTCCGACTCTAGGGGCCGGTGCTCATCTCCGCTTGTTAGCCGAAGAGCCAGCGTTGTCCGAAGACACTTCCACGGTCATGTGGCCGCATGACACACGCGGAACGCTGTTACCTACCCACCAAAGTGGTACCTATTCATCTACTTGCTTTTGCATGCTTTCGAATTGCTAGGTTGGCAAGAGCTGGAGCTAGTGCTGGAGCTCACTCCGTCACGCGGGGCTAGGGATTCGAACCTCCGAACTTGCGATCTTCCGATCGACAAGCCTGGTGTCTTACCCACTGAGCCACCATGCCCCTTCTAGCCAGTCAGACTAGATGGTACCAAAGGCACAACCTGATAAAAGGTTCATCCTTATCACCTCCTTAAATTCTCCTGGAGGTGAGCTAGGAGAAAAATGAGAGGATCCAATCCCAGATGGATTGACAGCTGCTTGGCCTTTAACTTGAAGAAGTGGAAGGTGATAGAGCTATCCTCATTACCAATCTATAAAGGTTACCAGCTCATACCATTGTCACAGAAGTGTTCCTGTATATTGCCTGAGCCCTGCTGACCTTATGATGAACTGGTTGCTTTTTCCAGTCTCTGCCTGACATTTCTGAGGCAGAGAAAAACTGCATTTAATCATCATATGGAGTTAAAGAAGCCATTGTCCTGGCCAGGCCTTGAATATATTACAGAGACAGGTGTGTTCAGTTTCTGTCTCTTTTTAGTTGTTTGGAAGCTATTCTTTCCAAAAAGAGAGCTATTCCTCTTTTACTTGGCCAGCAAAGTGAAGTTAATTACTTGGAAAAGGTTTATTCCAACTGGTGCATGCAGAGTCATCTGCATTATTTCAGCTTCTTCCAAAGGTTACTGTATGCGATAAAGGAAAACTGGCCATATAATGGAAGAAAAGACAAGATTACTCTTCATGCCTTTTCTCTCCTGAACTTACAACTCCATCTATAAATGCCCCTCCTCTTTTTGCAGTGTTGTTTATAAAAACACAAGGAGACAGCATGATGAGCAGCTACCTTCATGTCCACTTTTTAGTCAGTAGTAGAGGAATAGAAAAAGGAGCTTGGTGAAAAACTTACTCTCTAGCCTACAAAATGATGGATCCCTCTGTAAGCAACAGTATAAGAGTGATAAGCCTCAGGGACTGGGAGAGAGAATCAAGCTGGGTTCTGCCTGATCTTCCAGTTCTTTCTCCAGCTTGATCTCATGAACTTTGAATTGACTTTTAGCCTGAGACTCAGTGGACTGGATGGTCTCACTTCCTTTTGGATTTTCTTTTGAATGGCACCTCTGATGTTTCACCAGCACTCCCCTCTGCCTGAATCTTCTCCCACACTCCAGGCAGCGGTAGGGTTTTTCTCCTGTATGGATTCGTTGGTGTGTAATGAGGTCAGATAGCCTGGTGAATCTTCTCTCACATTCATCACAGGGGTAAGGTTTCTCTCCTGTATGGATTTTTTGGTGTCGTGTGAGATCAGAAGGGTAGGCAAACCTCCGGCTACACACCTTACAGGAGAAAGGCTTCTCCCCTGAGTGCGTTCGCTGGTGAGAGACCAGGTTGGAGTGCTGGATGAACCTTTTCCCACACACCCCACAGGCGTGAGGTTTTTCTCCTGTATGGATCCTCCTGTGTGTAGTGAGAGAAGATGAAGAAACAAATCGTTTCCCACAGTCAGTACAGGCATAAGGCTTCTGGCCCATGTGATTCCGCTCATGGATCTTAAGAGCAGACTGGTGGCTGAAGCATTTCTGGCAATAAGAGCAGTGGTATGGCTGCTCTCCTGAATGACTCCTTTGATGGCTGACAAGATATGCCCGTTGGCTGAAGGTATCTCCGCATTCAGAACAGATGTGAGGCTTCTCCCCTGAGTGGATTTTCTGATGTCGTGTAAGATGGGAAAGCTGGCTAAAGCTTTTCCCACACTCCACACAAAGGTAGGGTCTTTCACCTGTGTGAACGTTAAGATGTTTTGCCAGATCTGAGGGACGAGTGAAGCTTTTGCCACATTCGATGCAGACATGGCTTTTCTCTTTCCTTTGGGTTCCCCCAGAGGCTGGGCGGGCTGCCACAGTCTCGTCTTCCTTGGACTCTGGCTGCTGTTCCAGCTCCTCAGTTCTGCTAACTAGATTGACACCTGCAAGGGGAGGAAGGTGGTCACAATGCTGTTCCATAGACCATGGCTAAGGAGGAGGTAGGCACCTCATATAGGCTTTTCTAAGCATTCTTGTGCGAAATCAAACCAACATTAGACCAGGATTTTGCCTTCCATAGTGTCCAACCCGATCACTCTGGAAAGATCTCTTGCGGGCGGCTTAAAGGAATCAGCCTTCCCATCTTGTTTGTCTATAGCATCTGGTATTTAAGAAGGATGGCACTTGTAAAGTCAACTAAAGAATTAGCAATCACCACATATTGTTACATTGTGGTAGCAATTTCCATAAATTGTTTTTGAGCTTTGAGTAGACACCTTGCCACTTCCAATGTGACTGACTACCATTCCCATAATTCCAAATGAGCATGGCTACACTGGCTGATGTTATGGGGCATTGTACTTTGCCTGGTTTTCACTGGCTGAGAATTCTTGGGTACTGTAATCAAACACAACTGAAGAGTTGCAGGTTGGGGGAAATTGTTAAGTCTAGGCGCTAACATAAATTTAAATATCCATACACAGCAATGTGTGGTAATTTATGAAGTATCTCATGGTCCTGCAACTAGAACCTAATATAAAAATATCAAATACCTGTAAACTGAAGAACCCAATGTCCATTTTGAAAATCATGGGAATTCACAACTATTTTAAACATCCTTTGTGAACACTTGTATTAGAATTAGAGGTAACTTTGAGGCCTTATACCTCAAAGCAGTTTATGAGCCTATGTAACAAACACTATAAACATACATTATAGTTATGGGAAGAAATCAGAATACAAATTTAAACATTAAGAGAGAAGCTACATAAAGATAACATTCAGTTCCGGTCTGAAAAAGCTGGTGACAGCAAACGTGTTTTTTTTCTCTTGGCTATGGAGCTCAATAAGGAGAAGTCTTGTGAGCCTTATGATCATCTGACAGACTAAAACTAAAACTGAATTAGCATCTCCACCAGTTTTCAAAGATAGTCTCATTTTTGGAGTTGAACTTCCACATCCTGCAGATTCATGGAAATACTGAATGGCTTCAGAGACAAGACAGAATTCTGTGGGAACTCCTTGGAATAATTCCAATGGGAAAGAGCAGGAGTCTGTCAGTGTCACTTTCTGGAACTATACTGTGAAGCTAAAGATGAACAATTCCCACCCTACAACATGTTGTCCCAAAAATGCCATGTACTTCATCAAGACTCCAATCCTCAGCTGTTCTGGAAGTGGCAAAGGTGCAAACCGAGGCTAAACATATCCTTACCCATCGAGAGGTTAACAATATCCACCCTCCTTATCTTGCTGTCAGATTGCTGCTGCCTGACCTCCAGTGACACTCTCTGTGCTTCTGAAAAATCCACAGCCACATCTTGAGATGGTCGAGGCCCCTGAAACAACAATGAAAGTCAAGTTCATAGAGACATGATGGGTGAAGGTGTACTGAATTGTAGACAGTGTACGTAGAGTATATTCAAGGAGTTATGCAGTTGATCTCGGTTATTAAGAGTTAGAAGACATTTCTATGTGAGATTCTGAAAAACAATTCCTGCCAATCAAGATGGAATACAACTCTGTTCAATATTTATTATGGGCTATTTTAACCAGGGCAAGAGGAGTCTCAAAGATTATAGCATCTTCCCAGTACCCAAGATATACAGAGAAAGAGAGAGAATATTTTATTTGTATTGTCGAAGGCTTTCATGGCCGGAGTTCAATGGCTGTTGTGGGTCTTCCGGGCTGTGTGGCCGTGTTCTGGAAGTTGTGGTTCCTAACGTTTCGCCAGCATCTGTGGCCAGCATCTTCAGAGGGCAGGAGCACAGATAGAAGCAAAATCTCTGATGCTGGCCACAGATGCTGGCGAAACGTTAGGAACCACAACTTCCAGAACACGGCCACACAGCCCGGAAGACCCACAACAGCCAATATTTTATTTATTTATTTATTTATTTATTATTTTCTATCCCGCCTTTATTATTTTTATAAATAACTCAAGGTGGCGAACATGGATTCACACATTCTGTCAAGCCACAATGTGATTTGTTTGGTTTTGAGTTATTGCAGGGCTTTCCAAACTTTTGCCGTTGGCGACACACCAATGGCCGGCCCACAAAAACCCGGAAGCACCGCCGCGCAAAAACCAGAAGTGCCGGCGGCGGTGCTTCCGGGTTATCGCCGCGGCAGCAGCGGCTGCCCCTTCGAAATAAAGACCTTTGCATCTCTAAATGAAGCATCTCCAGACTGCCAGTAAAGTATCTTTCATTATGACCTGAATTTGCATCTAATAATATTGATATACTCCATTTATTTGGTACAAATGTTTTCTCTCCATCTTGAAGAAAGGAACTTCCAGTTCTGCGAGCATTTATATTTTTTAGAATGGTATGTGTGTGTGCACACATACAACTGCAACATATAATTGGAAGAAAGCATTTAGAAGCAGCGCTGGGGGCTTTCTCATTAATTTGGGGAGGGCAACGAGTGGCCCTCCAGATCTATTAAGTTTCAGGTTCCTCCAAGCCTGGTAGCATAACTGCCAATAGTGGGGGATGATGGGAGCTGAACTCCAACGAAGTTGGAGGGCCAACATTGCTCACCTCCCTCCAGCCCTCTGAGCATGTTGATTCCCAATAGGGATGAGTTTGTAGGAGCACTGGACGGCCTGCCCCATCAGACCAGTCCCCCAGAGAGGTCACATTAGCAGTAAGGAGGACCTTTTTGAGGTGATCAGGGAAAGCAGAGCAAAATCCTTTCTTTATTGCTGATTCTGAGCCATCAGAAGCTAATACTGTACAAATTAATTATAGTTCCCATTGTGCTTTTTCTCAGTATTCCGGCTTCCACAGCCTGTTTTGGAAAGCCGAGACTTTAGAAGATGAAAACTAGCCAGAGAGGAAAGAAGGGGGTCTTTTTCATTATTGGGGGACCATTTCCTTTCTCTTTATTCCCAGTGGGAGACTGAAGAGGTGAACATGTTTTCTTGCTGCTAATTTATGCAGCTAGTAGCAGTTACAGGCAGTCCTCGCTTAATGACCATTCGTTTAGTGATGGTTTGGACTTACGACAGTGCTGGAAAAAACGACTTACAACCGGTCCTCACACAACCGTCGCAGCGTCCCTGTGGTCATATGATCACGATTTGGGTGCTTGGCAAGCAGTTCACATTTATGACCGTTGCACCATCCCATGGTCACGTGATTGCCATTTTCAACCTTCCTGGCTGGCTTCTGGCAAGCAAAATCAACGGGGGACTGTGTGATTCGCTTAACAACCACGTGGTTCACTTAATGCCCATGGTGATTCACTTAACAACCACTGCAAAATAGGTTGTAAAATCGGGTCGTATTTGCTTAATGACCACTTTGCTTAGCAACCAAAATTCTGGTTCCAATTGTGCTTGTTAAGCGAGGACTACCTGTATTTCACTTCTTTAAACAAAAAGGTGAAAGGGGAGATTAGAGGCTGACAACTGTGTCCCCCTCAGCATCCCTCAACCTTGGCCCTGTGGTCTGGGACTGACAAGAGCCATAGCTCCACGCTAAGAGGAGCGGCAGCATAAGCTTCCTATCCTGAGATGGATGTAACCCAAGTGAAGCATCTGATTTCAAGGGCAGAGAGAGGAGGGAGCCAGGTCTGCAGCTGCCCCCTGCCTGCTCTGGAACGAATGGGTCTCACCTGCTCCTCCTGCTGCTCGCCTTCTTGCTGCCGCAAAATGAAGCCTTCGGCTAGGGCCACTGCCTGGGCACAGGTCTCCGGGTTACGTTCCCTGACCTGACTTTGGATTTCCTGGGGCAAGATGGTCAGGAACTGCTCTAAAATCAGCAGCTCCACAATCTGCTCTTTGGTACGGCTCTCTGGCTCCAGCCAGCAACGGCAGAGTTCCCGCAGGCGGCCACAGACCTCCCGAGGCCCCTCGGCTTCCTGGTAGCAGAACTGCCTGAAGCGCTGGCGGTGTAGCTCCGTGCCGGGGGAGTTTTCTTGCAGGAAGATGGTCTTGGCTTTCCCACAGTCTTTTTTGCCTCTGGTGTTCCTGCCGTTCAACGCTTGCTGGGCTTCTGCACCGAAAGCAGGCTTCAGTCGGGTCACCCCGTCACCTCTAGGCCACTGGCAGGCCCCAAACATTCTCTCAAAAGCAATCAAGTCATCCCAAGAGGTCAGGTCTGGAAGCCCTGGGCTGCCCCAGGCCGTGGCCGGAGAGGGCGTCGTCTTCAAGAATTCCCACCACTGGGTAGGCATGCCCTCTGGCTGCAGTGTTGCCCGGTGGGGTAGCTCCCATCTGATCCTAGGCTGAATGGCAAAATGGTCTCTTCCTGTTCCTTCGGATGCCTGTGCGGGCCTGGGTCCTGCTGGCACCTTCTCCATTTTCCGTACCAGGCACACCTTCTTGCCAAATGGTGCCTGAACTACTACCTCTCACACTTAGTCAGCCACACCTATGTACTCAAATCAGATATTTTATCCCTCGGGAGATATATCCAAATCCAGTGTTATCCCTCCTCCCCACATTATTGTCCTGCCATTTTGAGAGCCTCTCCTACTTTCATGCCCCTGCCCTCCTGTGTCCTTGAATCCACCCAACGCCAGTATAAATAACTCCACAGCAACTGTGGGCTTGAAGCGGGGGGCCAAGGCCTGTCCGTGACTGGCTCAGAGTTCTTGTTCAGTTATCCGGAACTTCTTCCTGGGAAGAAACAGAAATAAAACTCCATTTAGAAATTTGTCCCATCTTTCCCCCCAAAGGGCTTAGGACCATGTACATAAAGTTTTGAGTTTCTTCCTTAAAAACAAAAAAACAAAAACAAAAACCTTGAGGCAGGTGAAATTGAGGAGGAATGGTTGATCACCCAGGGAGTTCAGAGGCTTCTCTGAACAACTGGCAGACATATCACATATTATAATATGGCAGAGTGTAGGTCATACTAATGCCAGATATGGCACAAACACCCATATATACACTTACTGCCCCAGAACTAACTTTAAAATGAATGGCATATAGCAAGAGTGAAAACCACAATTATATTGAGGCAACAAAATAGTAATGCTGCTGTGTGAATTATGAAAAAATGATGCTGACTCCTCTAAATAAAGATGTTACACTTGATTGTGATAACTGCTGTTTTCTTCCAATTTTATATTTTTCGGTGCAAAAAAATATGGGCTATGGCTTCTGCCAGCCTTTCCCAAACTGATATATAGATAGTCCGCGCTTAGCGACCACTCATTCAGCGACCATTCGAAGTTACAACGGCACTGAACAAGGAGACTTATGGACAGTCCTCGAAGTTGCGGCAGTTGCAGCGTCCCCGCGGTCACGTGATTGCAATTCGGGCACTTGGCAACCGGTGCACAATTACAAGGATTGCAGCGTCTGCGGTCATGTGATCACCATTTGCAACCTTCCCTGCCGGCTTCCATCAAGCAAAGTCAATGGGGAAGCCAGTGGGAAGTCACAAGTCGCGGTCACGTGACAACCATCTTAACAACTGTGGGTTAAGTTGGTGCGGTCACATGATTTTCCATTTTACGACTGCGTTGCTTAGCAATGCAGTTCCTGATCCCAATTATGGTCATTAACTGAGGACTACCTGCACTCCAAACATACTGGATGTACTCCTGAAAATCCACTGGCAAAGCTGGCTGGGCAGTGATGAGAGTTGTAATCTCAACATCTGGAGGACACCATGTTAAAGAGGGCTGGATTATATTTCAATGAAAATCAGCAATACTAGTTTAAGAACTGTACTCTGCCAGTCTGGCGTAGTGCTTAAGGCATCAAGCTAGAAACCGGGAAAACTTGAGTTCTAGTCCCACCTTAGGCCTTGGGCCAGGCCCTCTCAGCCCTGGGAAGCAGGCAAGGGCAAACCACTTCCGAAAAACCTTGCCAAGAAAACTGCAGGGATTAGTCCAGGAAGTCTCCTGGAGTCAACACTGACTCAAAGGCGCCCACACACTCTGCCAGAACATCTCACTTTTGTGCTGAGAATAAAGAACACCTGGATTTCACTGATTTTACACATCACTGTAACAGTACTGCATTTCTCCTGTACAAGCTGATTTACAGCTCTCCCTCTCTGTCCTACAGCATGTACCATCTTTCCTTCAGTTTTCAGAAAAGCACATGATACTCCCAAGGGAAGTTTTCATCAAATGTTCTAGTCAGGCCCGTGCTTCCATAACTGAAGAGACTGAACCACTACGAGCCCCATATTTCTGACGATGCTTTGGTCTCGTAATCCCTGGTTAGTTATCTAAGAGCTTGGGACCAGCTCTGCCATTATGCCGAGAACAGCTGCAGCCCACAGAGTTTTGCTGGCTGTCTCATTTTCAGTAAAAAGGAACAGGCAAGGAGAAAACTCCTTCCCTTCTCTTTCTAAGCCCCTTGAAAATTGCTGCACAGAGCTGATCTAGATGGAGGACCCTTTCCCCGCTGGCTCCATCCAACCAAAAGTGTTGAGGTTTCATGGCCATGTTGGCCAGGGCTTATGGGCCCTGAAGCACCAATGCTTCTGCAGCTTATCAGTTGGGGTGAAAATGCCAGAGAAGCAGCAGCCTCTCAAGATTTAGAGGGAGGCCCTCCGAACTCTCTGTTTAAAAGTGCTGTCTTTGAAAAATTGCTCTCCTTGACACGGGGTGCTCCTTTTTTAGGAGGCTTTATTGTGCTAAGTATCACCATGAGATAAGCTCTGTTTGTCATTTATTATTTTCTAGGAGCAGCACATGACAACAAGTAATGGGCCAACCAAAGGCACAGATGTACATTTTCCCCTCCCAGTTGATGACAACTTGCACACATTTTTTTTTTGGGGGGGGAGGGGAAATAAATGTGAAATATTCTGGACGGATACTGTGAGTTTATCACTTGGAGCCATCGAATGGCGATGAAGGGTGTTGTCTAAATATTTCCCTGGCATTTGTCGTTTCCTTCCTTATTTATTTCCGTTTCGGTGAGCTATAATAGACTAAAAAACAAAAAGCAGAGGTGTTATTATCTGAAGATAGACATCAAGTGCAGACTAAGCGCACAGAGTCCTTAATAGCTCAGACGCCTTCTGTGAAGGAGGAGTTCGGGAGCTGCCCCTCATCATGCACCGCCCCCCCCCCCGGGTCTCCTATGAGCGCCCCTCAAGTCCCGCAGGCGGCGTTAGGAAACCGGAAGAGCCTGTTGGATAGAAGCGGGGACGGGGCTTTTATCGGACCCCGCGATTCTCCATCTCCTCTCTCTCTCCCCCTCCCTCCCCCAATTACAAGGTCCGATAGACTCTTCCTTCCCCGGGAGGCTGGAGAACTCTTGGGTGGGGAAAAAAAGGCTTGATGGGATACTCCCCCCACCCCCAGTGCCATTATTCAGGCTTGGTTTTAACGAGGCACAGGGAAAATCCCCCTTCCTTTCTTCGCCATAAAGACACAAAGCAAAAATCTGGCATTTTGTTGTTGTTGTTGTCAACAAGGAAGAAGTGAAGCCCAGCTAGCTCCCCTCTTCTTTCTTTCTTTCTTTCTTTCTTTCTTTCTTTCTTTCTTTCTTTCTTTCTTTCTTTCTCTTTCAATTTAATGCATCCACGAAGCCTGGAGCGGACTTGTTTGGCTGTAGCCCGGTGGGGCGGAGGGCCAGTGACGAACTAGCAGCTCTGGACAAAGGAAGCGAAGGGGCTCCGTCGAAGGCCCGCAGAAGCGCCACCCTGTCCACCGCTCCCATGGCTCAGAGACACCCCCGCGCCTAACTTCACAAAGAGGCGGGTGGCGACCCCCCAAAAAAAACTCTACAGAAGTCCGCGAGAAAGCCCCCTCTTGTCTCTCCAGTCCCTCCTTTCCCCACCCAGATTTCGTTCTTCGACTCCGCCTGATTCCTCCCCCACCCCGTTCCCGCCTTTGCGGATGCATCGGCTTCCCTTCGCCCCGCTGCCCCTTAAACTCACCGCTCCCCATAATTCCTGCCTCCATGCAGACCCCTGAGATATCGAGCCCCGCAGACAATCCCACCACCCCTCAATAAAATTCTGATTCCAAGGCTTTTAATCCAGGGCGGAGCAGGATGGAGCCTTGGCTACCGCATCCCCTTCTCGGCTTCCTGGGCCTCTCCAGGGTTTAGCTCTCGCTCAATAGGACTAAGCCGGCTTAAATCCAAGGGCTCCTGTTTAACTGGTTTGAGGATCGGGCTGCCAGTCATTGTAACTCTTGACGCGTCTCAGCACTGCGGGGCGGGGGGGGGGGACTGGGAAGGGTGGAAATAGTTGAGGGTGACTTTGACGCTTGGCAGCGCGAAGTATTCCTGGCGGCGCTTAAATGCGAGTCTCTTTGATTCCCATTGCACGAAGTACGCTTTGTCCCGTACTAGTGCCACCTGAACCAAAATAGCCAGATGCGGAGTGCAACACAATTCCAAAGCAGTAATGCGCAACGCAAAGGTGCACAAAGTTTCTTTAGCATGTCCAGAACTAGCCAAACCGGGGACCAATTGAGTTTTTATGGTTGTGTCCCACTTCCTGGCTGCTTAACTTGAAGGCGTTAAGATCGGTATCTCTAAGAGAAGCTGTTCCCCACGAACAGCATAAAATAGTACTGAAGTGGGCATCAAATTCTGTTAGTAGGCAGCAGCCAAGTCTGCAGAGCTGGGGAAAGGATGGCAAATAAATATTAGCCTCAAAATGGGATATTAGGGATGGAGCTGCAGGGGCATCTTGAATATTTTTTAAGTTAGATTCAGAACATACAGAATGGCTCAGATTCCACACATAGTATACTGTATCTCAGCATGGAACTCTTTTTTTTGTACTGGCTTTAGTCAGTGGGATAATCTGTTAGGTACCACATGCCAGCAGCAGGGCCGCAACGGGGGGGGGGGCAGGCGGGGCATGTGCCCTGGGCGCCGCGCTGGGGTGTGTGTGCCAAAATGACAAAATAACCCATGGGGGAGGGGGATGGCGGAATCCATGTTTGCCCCGGGTGACACAGACCCTAGTTCCATCCCTGGCCAGCAGCAGGCAAAAGGATCCACCAGATGATACGGGTCCATTCATTGGCTTGGGTCATACAACATATTCATTGGGCCAAATGCAGAGGTGGATTAGTGTTTTTTGTGGGTGCCCTAACCCAGTTAATTGACCGTAACAATCCATTCTTTTTTTTCTGATGGGTTTTACTCCTCTAGCCAGCAGGCTGCTGGAGAGGGAAAGCTTATTTTTGCCGATGATCTTGTCTGAGCTGAGCTTTTGAAATGAGTTAAGGACTATGTGCACAGCCTTAGAATGACAGGTTACACTTAGTAAGGTCAACGGAGAAGGTCGTCTTGATACTGTTTGATGTGCTTCGGAGTTACCAAATCCAGAAGCAGACAGCAGTCCTTCCTCCCCTTTGGGGCTTCTCTACAACAGATAGAACTGGTTTCCCTGGTGATCACCAACGTTTGCACAAGTACTTATCAGGAAGAAGCATTTTGGCTCATTTTTAAAAACATGTTGCAGTTTCAATCCCAAATATTGCATTCTAGTCAAGTGATTGGGGGAGAGGGTGTTTTATTTTGTTGCGGCTTGGTTATATTCTCTTGGAAGTTTAGGACTGCATATGCATAACGCATGATTTTTGTTTGATTTTTCATTACTCAGTCCTTTATGATATGGAGCTGAATAAAGATGTGAACTGAGCTCTAGTGCAGGGGTCCCCAACCTGTGGGCCCACTAGTGGGCCGCGGCCTGTTAGGAACTGGGCCGTGGGGCTCCCACCCGCAAACCCCGCCCCCTTCCGCACAATTGGCTCCTGCCCGCAAACCCTGCCCCCGGTGCTTGTGATTGGCTCCCGCCCACAAACCCCACCCCCGGTCCGCGGAAATCCTGGAAACCCCGTCTACCCAGTCGGCGGAAAAATCGTCTTTTGAAACCGGTCCCTGGCGCCAAAAAGGTTGGGGACCCCTGCTCTAGTGCACTGTACCAATGTGAGAAGTTTTTCTAGTTGTATGGGGTTGGAGTGAGGGGTTCATTTTGGTGAGTCACCAACTGCTGCAGTAATCATCAAATTAAACACATGTTGAATCTGCTCTTACCTGGGCTACTCATTTTAAAACTTGAGGATGGAGCAAAACATATATAAATATTAATCAAAACAAATACCCAACACTAAGTATTTCCTGGCATATTCTTGCAAATCAACAAAGACAAATCTGTACCCTTTCATGCATAAAGCTCCTTCTGGCATTCCCAAGCTCATGAGGCATACATCATACCACCAAACAGACTGAATGTCTTACTATCCTGGTACTATATGTAGAAAATGTATTGAATTTGTATCTGCACTTCACTTGATGAACTCTTCTTACCTGATGAGAGAGGGCCACCTTAAGGACCAGGATTTAATTACTCTGATTTTCCATTTTTGTGATGTAGTATTTTGAGAATCTATTACAGAGTATGTCATTTTTTAAATTTCACCCAAGATTTAAAATCTCAAAATAGTAATATCAGCAAAAAATTAATAAATATATATAAGAAAACCAACCAGATAGATGGATGGATGGATGGATGGATGGATGGTGTGATATTTCTTGGATAAAAGAACACAATTTTGTTCTGAAGCTACAGTTTAAGAAATTGTCTGAAGCATGTGGTTTCTCATCTCCAAGGAAAGAGCTTTCTCACTCATATGATCAGGTTATGCATGCAAAACAGAACCAGTGTAACCATTCTCTTCTGCTAAATGATGGGACCTGTAACTGTGTGTTATGTTGATGCCATTGCAATTTAATCCTAAATCAGGAAGACTCACTTCATTACCATTATACCTACATTAAATTGTATATTGGCACATTAAAGCAAAATATCTGCAACAATTATACTGTACCTCTAGGTATCCTGTCCATGCTATAATGTCTTCTCAGCCCCTTAAATAAGAATATTGGAGTATAATAATTTTATTGGCTCTTGTCCATTTTTGCTCACCAATGAGTTTTGTGTCAATTGTGTCAACGTATTTCAACTGTCTCACCCTTTTCCCCCCAAATGGGTTAGGGTTATTGGTCAATGGCTAACAGTTAGCTCTGCAAATTTATGTACCAATCACAACAAGGATATCATATCAATCAATCATGTCTGCAGTGGGCAAAAACTTCAGACATGAGATTTTAACACTAGTGGCAAGCAAAAAAGGAACAAGAGTCAATTTATTGCAACATTATTCACATATAGTCCATGCTCACATGACAAAGCTAATTGAAATATCCCTTCTGTTACATTAATTATCTGTGTTGATAATGCATTATCAGGGATATCTTAATTAGTCATGCAGTGACCATATTTGCAGTCCTCCCAGCCTCAGCAAAGAGGTGGAAAACTGTCACTTCTTTTCCAATTTCTTGCAATTTTTTTTCACTATAGTGAAAATAATGATTTTAAAATCCCCAGTGACACGATCAGGGTTGGCACCACCAGAGGCATTACTGAAAATGGAAACAGACATACAGATGGGATGTCTAAAGTGCCTCATTTTCACAAGGACTTTCAAGGACTTCATCTGAATCATTTTCAGGAAATTAACCTGAAGGTGTTCAAAGGAACACCTATGGGATCACCACTCTCAGGACTCATAGCAGAGATAGTAATGCAACGTCTAGAAAGGATAGCACTCCCACGCATGCAACCCAAAGTATGGATCCAGTATGCAGATGACACCTTCGTCATAATAAAAAAGGAACTACTGGAAGAAACACATGAAACCATCAACAACATCTTCAAAGGAATAAAATTCACAAGGGAAGAAGAAAACAACAACACACTACCCTTCTTGGTCATCCTCATCAGTAGAGGAAATGATGGCATTCTAGAAACACAAGTCTACCGGAAATCTACCCACACTAACCAAGTGCTCCACTACCAAAGCAATAACCCAACCTCCCACAAGAGGAGCTGTGTAAGAACACTATTCAGGCGAGCACAAACGCACTGCAGCAACCCAGAACACCAGAAAAAGGAAACAGACCACTTATATAGCATCTTCCAGCAAAATGGATATCCACGCAACTTTATCAAAAAGTGCCTGACCACTCAACCCACCACAGCAAAACCAACAGAAGCTATGAAAAGGATTACACTGCCATACATCAGAAACATCTCAGAAACTACTAATAGACTGTTACAACCACACGGCATCATCGTAGCACACAAACCAACCAAAACCCTTCAGAACATTGTAAGTAAACCAAAAGACCCAGTAGCCCAAGAAGAAAAAACAGGAGTTATCTACAACATACAGTGTAAGGACTGTAACAGCCACTATGTAGGACAGACTGGCAGAAGACTAGCAGAACGCATCCATGAACACCAACTAGCAGTCAGAAGACATGATGAAAACTCTTTAATCTCACAACACATGGACAGACTCAACCATACTTTCAACTGGGAAACTGTGAGCATCTTAAACCAAGCCAAATCCAAAAATGCTAGAGAATTCGTGGAAGCTTGGCACTCAGACAAAGCAGCCATCAATAGACACATAGAGGTAAACAACATTTACATACCATTCATAAGAGACAATAGAAAAGCCAGAAGACCAGAACACCTCTTGGCCAGCAATCAACAACAAGATAGGCAAAGATTAGCAGCAGAGGAGCAATCAAACAACACAATAGACCCTAATCAAGGAACTATTAACTCAGTCAATCAACTAAGCAGCAAACAACAATCCAATCAAAGTACTACCAAGGAGAGTACAACACCCCCACCAACACAGGCAGGACAAGCCAGGGTATATAAACAGAGAGCAAGTCCCACTCCCTTTTCACACTGAAGATGTTGCCTAGCCTGGCAATGAAACGTCTGCAAGAAAACAACGAGGCTCAGAGAGCACCAAGGACTCCACAGTTCAACCCTGAGCTACAAATATTCTCTTCGATAGGAAATTAACCCTTTGGTCAACCCTGTGGACAACAGTCTGAGTTAGTTTAACCTCAAACAAGCCCAGGTTTGAGACTAAATCTAATTCCCTTAGGGTTAATGGGCTGGGTCATTTTAGTTTTCACATGTCATCCCCTGACCCAGTTAAATATGCCTCACAAAGACGGTCATAGAGTTTTACCAGCGCAAGTGCTAGAATGGCCAGGTACTCTATCCCCAATGCATGGAAGCTCATATGCCCACTGCAGTCCTTATGTCTGAATTGATTATGTCATTGTCATCAAGTCATGGTCGACTTTAGCATTCACGTACATAGATTTTCTCCATGACAATCTGTCTCTAACCTGGTCTTTCAACTTTTCCAATGGTGCCCCAATCACCACTGTAACTGAGTCCATCTACTGTACCTTGCTACTGGTTGTCTTCTTCTTCTCTTTCCTTTCTCCTTACCCAGCATTAGAGCCTTCTCCGGAGAGCTAGGTTTTCGCATAATGTGTCTGAAGTAGGATAATTTGAGCCTGGTCATTTGTGCCTTGAGTGAGAATTCTGGGTTGATTTGTTCGATGATCCATTTGTTTGTTTCCTGGGCTGTCCACAGTATTCTCAGAAGTCTTCTCCAACACCAAAGTTCAAAAGCATCAACATTCTTCCTATTCTGCTTCTTCAAAGTCTGTAAGGTGCTCCTCTCCGATGCCCTAAAGTCCCTTTCTCTAGAGTAAACCACAAACGCGAGGTTTCTTAGAAGTAAAAGGATTTATTAGGTGCATGAAGACTAACACAAACGAAGACTGGAATGAGCAGGCATAGCATGGCATAGTACATTTAAACATTCTCCCCCCCCATTGTTCTTAGGTGATGACACGTGTAACACCCAGGCTCCAGGGTGCTCAGACAGTCGTTCCTGGAGAATTCAGCTTGGCAGCTCGTTGTGAGTCGTTCCCCTTTCGGCATTGTTGCTTCTCTCTTGTCAGTTTCAAGCTACCCTCAATACACAGAGCTGTCTAGCTTAATGGCAGAGGTCTGCCAGAACTCTGACAAAGTCCTTATGTCTGAACACTATCCATTATTTGCTAACATGCTATAAAACAGCTTTCTAAGACATGGTTGTAGTTATTCTGATGCTGCCTAAAAGACAGTTCGTTACTACAGATTGCAGGAGAATGTCACCTATATTATTAGGAAGACCTTTAACCAACAGGCTTCATGAGAACTCTGGAAATGGATAGCCTCCCCCCCCCCATCCATCATTTGCAATATACAAAGAGCCCATATAACTTTGATTTGCAATCATATTAACTTAGGGATCCAGAGGACAATCTGAATTTGTCAAATAGTACAGATTCCCCAATCATCAACACACCTGCCTCCAGTCTTAGTAAACAAAGCTGCTTGAGACTGAGTAGATACCTAGCATGAGCCAACTTTTATTCAGCCCGCCCTTAAAATGGAATTCTGCACCATGCGTGTTTTTTCTTACGATTAACGTTGGAGAGCCACCTAAAGCTCCAAAGGTATGAAAGCTTAACAGTTAAAAATTGCTAATAATGCAAGTTAAATTAGGGTTATATGTTGGATTTATTGCAACAAAAACTAGGAAAAAAGACAAATAATTAAAATGCAACGTTAAAAAATAGAATATACGGGAGCAACAATTTATTGTGGCTCTCTTGCAAATTCCACAAGGCCTCTGTTCCCCTCCTATCATGCACAGCAAATGCTCCGCAAAAAAACAAAAGTACAACTCTTCGTGCACGCGCTACACTGTAACTCTAGGAGAGGGAAAAAACACAAGTCCCAATATGCACTTCTTTAGCAGACGCAAGAAACTCAACTTAAAAAACCCGTAATGTATTCTGGGATACATCCGGGAATTCTCTAGTTTTTAAAAAAATACTCAATATCCTTCCGCTGAAAACTAGAAAACATATAGTCCCATCATAAACGTCCCAGAGTTAAACGAAGAAATCGGAGCGAATCTTCTTTTTTTTTTTTGCCGTTAGGAAAGTCTATATTATGTCGTATTATTCTCACTCCTCAAACTTTATGAGAGAATCAAAGGCTTTTGATTGTGGGAGGAAGTATGGCTAAGTGTTTCCGCTTGGCGGAGGGATGCAATATAAGGAACTCAAGGAAAAAACCGGGTCCTCTTTCGCCTCCTCAGCGTCAAAATGGTGGGTACCGCGCGCGAGAGATAGTGGGCCGCAAGAGGGAAGCGCGGGAAACAAAACCAACCCCGGAGAAGAGGAGGGCAGAATTTGAGACATCAGTGAAGTTACGTGAGGGAGGGGAGGTGGCTGTGCTGTTAAATCTTGGCCCACGGCATGCGCGTCCCATTTAAGTGAGCTTGGCGGAAAGCTACTCCTGTGGTCACCCTCGCCCTTCTCTGGTATCTTGGGGCTCCTGGCACAAGCCCTCTCAGCGGTAAAGTCCCTCCTGCCCCGTGGAGTTCGCCTGAACGTTTCTGGCTCGCGATCCTTCCCCCAGCGGGGACGGGCCATCCGCGCGCGCAAGAGACGGGAGACCGCAACCTCTCCCGGTCCGGTGGCCTCCAGGGGTGCTGGGTTGTGATGCTGTGCTTGTTGCGAATGATAGTGGGGTTTGCATTCCGGAACCTCTGGAGGGCACCAGGTTAGGGGAGGCCATTCTAGTAGGGTGAGCCGGACTTAAATGGCGCCTGAGACCAAGCTGGGTTAGGACTTGGATAGCACATGTTCTGTACCCATTGTGGCTTCTCTGGAAAAGAACCTCGATGAAGGAATGTTTAATGAAAATACCTTATACAAACAAAATTTAATGTGAAATTGACAGTCTAGTAATTCAACTATACAGCCAAAGGATCTTTAAATGCTATTTTTTCCTGGAGTGCTGTAGGCGTTTTTTGGAAGGCACATGCCAAAGGCACCTTACTCCAATTTAGAAAACTTTTGATTACGGTTCCTGATCATTAATATTTGTTTTTAAAGTCATGTGTAAAAGGCAAATATGGGACTGTTTTGCTGGGGAAGACATTTAGAAATAAATTTAGGGTGTGTAGAGATAAGAATAGATGTCCATCTTTTCCAGTATGTTGGTTTAAACACTGGCTTCTTGGGATCTATTTTATATATTTTTTAGACTCCGAAGACACCTTTCACATTAACATACGAATATATACACACACATATAAGGTAAAGGTTCCCCCAGCACATTTGTGCAGTTGTGTCTGACTCTAGGGGCCGGTGCTCATCTCCCTTTGTTAGCCGAAGAGCCAGCGTTGTCCGAAAACACTTCCACGGTCATGTGGCCGCATGATGCGCGTGGAACGCTGTTACCTACCCACTGAAGTGGTACCTATTAATCTACTTGCATTTGCATGCTTTCGAATTGCTAGGTTGGCAAGAGCTGGAGCTAGTGCGGGAGCTCACTCCGCACGCAGGGCTAGGGATTTGAACCTCCGAACTTGCAATCTTCCGATCGACAAGCCTGGCGTCTTACCTGCTGAGCCACCACGCCCCTACACACACACATACATGTGTACATTTGCTGCTGTTTGGATTTGTCCTTTTTATTTTTGAAAAAAAACAAAACGGAAAAAAGCAATAATGGTTCTGTTTGTACATGCACATACAGAGAGAATAATGGAGAACATACAGTTTGTAGGTTCAAGATCCGTGTAGTGAGCCCTTGGGAAGCCTGAAAGGTATCAAAGCAGTGTGATCCCTGCAAAATATATGAGTTAAAGAGGTGTTAAGGAGATAGTGACAGGACAGGAATGCTACCTGCTTGTCAAAGTAGGTACTGTCTGTAATAATACTATTTGCCCTTAGAGGAAGATATTTTCTTGCGTGGTGGTTCTAGAATTATCTGAGCCACCACAACATATTCCCACATTGTATTACTTTGCGTCGCATAGTTTGTCTTTCAATGATTAACATTGTTACAAATTTTGTTCCTTTAAACAGACAAGGAAGAGAAGAAATAACGGCCGTGCCAAGAAGGGCCGAGGACATGTCCAGCCTATTCGCTGTACCAACTGTGCCCGTTGTGTTCCCAAGGACAAAGCTATTAAGAAGTTTGTCATCCGAAATATTGTAGAAGCAGCTGCAGTCCGAGATATCTCTGAAGCGAGTGTCTTTGACTGTAAGCACCTTCTCTTGCTGTGCCCTACATTTAATTGCCAATGTAAAGTTGAGGTCAGAAAATTAAAGCATTAGGAGAAGGCATTGCAACGAAAGGTCATACCTTCCTTTATATTTGAGATGAGCAATGTGAAGATTGATGTTATCTAGCCCACTACTGTGGTGCTCGTTGTTAATATTCTGTATTCTTCTGCTGTATCTGACAGGAAGCTTTTGAATTAAAAAGCTTAATCTTGTTTGATATTTCATCATCCAAATCTTTCCTATTTGTGGCATTGTAATCTTCACTGATTCAAGATCCGTCAGAAGAAAAGATAGGAAAGAACCAGAAGTAGAACTCATATAAGCGTTGTCATAAATTTCAACTGGAGTTTGGTGGAAAAGTTTACTGTTGCCAAAAAACAAACCCACTCCATTGATTTTAATTTGATATCTGTAGGAGAAGCAGAATTTGAGATTTTTCTTACCAAGATCTTTTCTTGAGGGACCTTGCTTTAAAATGAATAATTGTTGAGAGGAGAGGAAATTAAGTTCTAGTTGCTGAAAATACCTTGTTCAAATTTGTTCATTGTGTCTTACTTGGCAAAATAAAGTTGAAGTTTGTTTTTCTTTCTGGTTTTTAGATTAGATAATGTATTCTTTCCTGGTGATGAAAGGAACCCTGGGGCAGACTTTCAGAGGGAATCATGAGAACTGACTGTTTCTTTTATCTGGTGTTGAAATCTTGGACCATTGTACTCTTACCTAGTTACCTTTTGCTTTTTCCTCAGCCTATGTGTTACCCAAGCTCTACGTGAAGCTTCACTATTGTGTTAGCTGTGCTATCCACAGCAAGGTGGTGAGGAACCGATCCCGTGAGGCCCGAAAGGACCGCACTCCTCCTCCCCGGTTCAGGCCAGCAGTAAGTGTATGATCGGCTGCAAGTTATTGCATTATTGCTAGCCAAAAAAAAAATCCTAACTTAGTTGATGGAGTACAAACAATCATGCCCTGTTTTTGCATGATTATATCAGCCAAGGGTATGTAGGGGGCACTCTAAAAGTTGGTGGGGTCAGGGCCCATTTTGGGGAGGCATTTCAGGGGTTTGGGGGGTGAAATGGTGCCCTACGTGCGCGTATAGATATAGATATAGATATAGATAGATAGATATAGATATATTTAGGAGCATGAGCTACTGGGCTGCACTTTTTGTGCTTCTCATACAAGCAGATGTGCTGAGGATTTGCCTTTCTGGGTTCCCATGATATGCTACACATCATGAGGATTGTTTGATTCTGTCTTAGAATGAAGTAATCCTGATAGTTATAGGTTTCTTGTGCTCTCTGTTATCAGCATGGAAAAAAACTAGATGAAATGTATTTATAAAAGCTAATAATTACCTGCAGCTTTTTAATCTAATAGGAAATGAAAGGTTACAAATAAAAGGATTGCATATTGTCAAGGAACTGTTGCACCTGTTAGCATTCTGTTGAATCTGGCAGAGGCCACAAATATTCTTTGTTTTACACGGCAGCTATGTTTTAAATCTCTGCTGAGATAGAAATTAAGAGGTTCTTAATTTGTTATATTTATCATTAGTGACAAGGTTAGATGAATGTCTTCTAACACATACTTTTTTTTTCTCCTCCAGGGTGCTGCACCGAGACCACCCCCTAAGCCTATGTAAGGAGATGGTTTTAAAAGATGTCAGTTCCAAATATTGATTCAATAAATACATTTACAAGTGATGATTGTTTGTGTTAATCCTAGAGTGTTTTTAAAGGGTTGGGCTTTAAAAGTGGTTGGGGTACAAGTTTAATAAATTGCTTTTAAATATGCTCCAAATAATTTTAAAAAATAACTTAAGTGACCCAGCTAACCTTGAAAACACAACTATTTCGCTCTGCTCTTAGGAGCCACCCAATATTGCTTTATGAAGCAGCGTTGAGAGAAAACCTTCACCAAAGCTTGATAGCAGCACTTTCCCTTTATGGGGGTTTCTCCCATTTTGGAGAGTGTGGACTTAGCACACCCTTCCTTCTCTTGCATACTATCAAATCAAAAAGGCTCACAGTGGTTTACAAATATCCAGTAAAATGTATATAGCATACCATTCCAAATGCTGTAGAATAGCTATTGCAGCTTTTAACCATCGCCTTCCAGAGTTGATGTAACAAGCAGCAATCTGAAAGTTAATTGTGGTTTATTGAACAGCAGGCAGTAATGAATGAAAAGATCTTGATGCAAAGCAGAGATTTTTCTGGATTTTTTTTCTCTCATGGGGATATGTATGAAATAACTGATTCTTTAAGAATAATACAAATGCAGTGTGTGTGTGTGTGTGTATAATATTTTTTGAAAAGGACCGATTAACTAAAACAAGAAGTCTTGTTATAATTATTAATAGTTTATGAGATACATACATTGTGAAATTTAGAAATCTATGATTAGGTGTTGGTGAGCCTGTTTGGTGTAGTGGTTAAGGCACCAGGTTAGAAACCAGGAGACTGAATTCTAGTTTCACCATAGGCACAAAGCCAGCTGGGTGACCTTGGGCCAGTCACTCTCTCCCAGTCTTAAGGAGAAGGCAATGGCAAACTACTTCTGAAATCTTGCCAAGAAAACTGCAGGGACTAGTCCAGGCAGTCTCCAGGAGTCAACACTGACTGGAAGGCACCCCCCCACACACACACACAAAAGATTGGATGTAGCATGATACCTTGGCCATGCAGGTGGTTTGTGCAAAAGATTGGAAGTATAGGCAATAAGCTTTCAAGCTAGAGGAAAGAGTGGTTATCTTTAACTGCTTGTCAACATGCTAATGGAGTTACCTATTTTCTCACCTATGCTCTCCAAAAATCATCTCTAAAGTACTGCCACCCTTGTCATCTGGAGTAGATTTGAAGAGGATGGCAGCTGCAGTGGCATGGGGAAATCTTTTTTCAGGTGAATGGCCAATACTGGATTTCACCAATAAGTTTTCCTAATAAGGAACATTAATCTTTCAGTAGTACAAGGTGGACTTTGATGGGAAATGCAGTTTAGTACCAGGGTGTACCATGTGTAGGATTTTAACAGGAGTGTTGAGAGTTTCTCTACTTGAAAATTCTATTCATGAATATGCATCCCCCTACTGTGGAAATGCATCTGAGCATGTGTGCACGCTGACCCAAAAGCTACTTTGGCATGTGACCACTGCTGGTGTCAGGGAAGATCATATGTATCCTGTTCCACTTCTTGGTGACAACAGTTAATACAGCTAAACACTTGAACTGTAATTTTTATATCTTACTGGGAAAAGTCTTAAGCCATACTTCTGGGCTGATGCAGTATTCCTTTAATCAGTTATTTAACAAAAGGCGTATCTGAAGTGGAAAAGCAAGTACTAGCACTGAATGGATGTTTCTCAGGTGAATGCCTATTATAAATGCTGTGGTTTGCCATGGCAGTCTAGAACAAGGACTCTTCAGTATAATTTGCCAAATCTCAAAACTAGTGCTAAATTTACCTTGCAAGGTGATTTTGCCTGAGCTAAACAAAGCTGGACATGTGTGTTGCATTATTTTCCTTATAAAATGGTAGCGCAATGTATATGCACAAGACATTATTATGAGTTACTGTTCCAATTTGTCTTGTCCCAGCCAACTTGGATGATTCCTTATGCAAGTGGCTGCTGTTGTGTTTTCTTGGCACCTAATGGAAGCTTGTTTTATCCATTGGCAGGAGATGGATCTATGGATAAGAACTCCTACTGTATTACTCTTAACTTGGTGATACTGAAATAGTTCAGTGTGCACAGCCATTTTGCTGCCCCCTCCCCCAATTACATTTAGAGGGACCTGTGAGTTATATTTATGGGCTAGTAATTTTTATCACTACCCACTGAATCACAGTACTGCATCTGCCTTCCTCCTCAGGGCAGTATTAGCTTATAACATTGTATACTCTTGGAGATGTGTGTATGTGTTTTTATGTAAAAATGTCTCTCCAGCTAGTTTTAGCTGTTTGAAATTCTAAAGTTGAAAAAACTTAAAATACAATCAGAAAAATCAGAATTAAGTGGCTATAAATGGAAAAGATACCTTTTGTTAAGACCTTGTAATCTCTACATTTGAGATGTGAAAATGAAAGTTTGTTTCAACCAAAATTCTTTGTCCAATAATATCCTTTTGAGAAAGCTTCAACTGCTTGTATTTCTACATGTAGTTGAAGTAAATTATTTGTTCTGGTCTTTGCTAATAATTAAGAAGCAAGGCAAGAAAAAGCAAATTACTGTAGTTCATATGTGTAACTTCAACTGCTGTTGGATTTGGTCATAATCTTTAAAGGGCTCAGCAGGTGGCAGCACCTGGCCAGCCTCCTCTGAGTTTGGAAGCTAATTCTGGGATGGGAAAGTAATCAAAGGGTCCTAGTCTAGACCGGAAAATAAAAAAACATCCTGGAAGAGGTTAATGCAAGCCACTTATATTGGCAAGAAAATTGCTTGTTCATGAAATCAAGCTTGATTCGGCTGAGACATTCCCTTTAATCTTCAGAGGGCCCTAAGACTTCGCAGCAATTTGCCAGAATAATGCATCTTTTTAAAAGTGCAAAAGAAGTAACGGCAGATTTCCAGATTCTAGCTGGAAATAAGATATTTAAGGAAGATACTCGGGCATAGGTTGGCCCTAGACAGATCCACAAGATGGAGCATGGATTTCTTGGTGTATCCAAGGCTCCGTGCCCCACTGAATGACCATCCTACTGGGGCAGTTCTCCCTTCTTAGTAACTGTGGCACCTGCAAGATCCTGCCAAAACTCCAAATGTGCCCTCTGCCCTAAAAATTTGAATTATATCTGGATTGGATCTGGAAGGGTGACGTGTTCTTAAGAATGTTCATTGTCCTTGTTTTCACCACTTGGCCATATGGCGGTAGCCTTTTTGACAGCTTAGGCAGCCAGAGTAGGATTTATTCCTGTAATCTCATCTGGAAGCCATAATGGAGAGCAGCAAATTTTAGGCTGCTGTAGTCAGGGGTGTGTGACTGACATCGGCGGAAGGTCTACAATCCAAAAGGGATGGATTCTGGAGTTTGGGGGGGGCGTTAAAATGGATGCCTCTAGCACTCTTTTTGCTCCTTCCTGCATTGCAAAAGAAGGACCACGTGGTCCCATTGCCCTGGAAGAGTTAGGGGTCCTGGCAAGCCCCGTGTGGCCCTCAAGCTGGGCTCTTGGTACTCCTGTAGTTCCTGCTTAGCAGCTAAAGGGGGCACCAGAGGGCAGCCTCCGGTGGTGCTTGCTTCGTTTTTCCAAATCTCAGTCCTGCTTGAGGAAAGTCCCTCCATTCCAAATACTGTAAGCAAGGGTCAGCATTATTCATTAAGAAAAGCATGTTCCCTTGTTTTATGAGTGGTCTGTATTAGAACAAAGGGACAAAATGGAAGGAAGGAAGGCTTCCTTGATTGAAAGACAAGCTAGAAAGATGGGGTAGCTTTAAAGCCTGTGAGACCAAGCTCCTACAAAAAAAAAAAAGTAGGGAGGAAGTCGGTAGGTGGCTTTTGGTAGGTGGCTTTTCTTTTCATCTCGCTTGCTGTCCCTCCCATGGCAAAGTACTCAAGTTTGTTAAACTGGAGCCTTGGCATTGTTCTTGCAGTGCATTAAAGAAATAATATCATTTGTGGCTTAGGACCTACCATTGTGGTTGATAAACCATAATTTATTGCTCAGCATGTGCTGTTAACTCAGCCAATTATGGCTATACAACAAATTATGGTTAAAACAAACTCTGAATCCAGGGTGTGAATCCAGCCCATTTCCCTGGATGTGAAATTTGCATGGGACTGGGCTGAGCTGGAGCCCAGGAAAAGAATCCATTTTGTGGTGAGAATTAGCTCTATAACCGTTTTCCTTTTCTGGGGTCACCTGTTTCCAGCATGATTTTCCTTCTGGGGAGGTGGAGAGCTTCTCTTACCAGAAGCAAGGGTGCTGGGACGACGACGACAGTAACCTCCTACTTTGGTGGGCAGGGTTGTGGGTTGAGCTAGATAAGTTCTGGGTTGCCTCTGACAGCAGCTGTAATTGAGGGAAAGGACCTGGACACTAGTAAGTTTCGGTCAAAGCATAGTTAAGGCTATTTATATTGTGCCTAATTGTCCCCTGTCTACCATGATAATGCCAGTTTGGAGAAGAAATGTATTGGCTTGAGTCCGAGATTAAACCTGCCCTTATTGTGATTTATATCAAGGCAGATTATAAGAAACGTTGTTAAAGTCCTTTGGGTTATCTAATCATAGCTCTCCATCTAATGTCCGATGTTTGGTCTTAGCCCTGATCTCTGTGGCCCTTACCTTAGAACGGGATTACCTTTGGTGGGGTTGGAACTGGGCACTTCTCTTCAGATCAGTTTTGAGTTTTTGAGTTCCCTTTGTCTTTTCCCCTCTGTTGGAAACCTGGTCACAGATACAGAACAGAGGGCTCCCTTTGCAAAACTACCAGCTTGAATAAAACCAGGCCACAGGGCTTCCCGTGGGTCAAGGTTCCATGCCCCAGGATGTCTTTGGCTGGATCTCCTCAGGATATTTTCCTTGGACTTAAAATAAACGGTTGCTCTTTGTTAACTGCAGGACTTTACATTTCCAAAACTGGGAGGACAGCTGCTACTGTTGCTCTTTCCCAGAAGCCCTCTGTGGAATTTCAAATCTCTTACTCCCATAGCATAAAATAATTTAATTATGTCTGCCTGACACCTCTGGCATTCCATATTAAGAGAGTAACAAACTGCAGACTTTGGGGCTCCGCCATCATGTTCTCCGCATATCTCACACAGCAGCCACACTGTAAATGGCCCCATCTCTTGACTTCCCCTTCCAAAAAAGAGTGGGAATGTAATACTCCTTTCTCAGGACTAGACTTCATGTATCTGATGAAGTGGAACAGAATCCTTAAAAGCTTATGTACGATACATTGGGGAGTCTTTAAGGTGCCATAAAATTATGGCAACAAGCTGACACTTGTCCCTCCTTAGTGACATTTGAGATAATTCTAGAAAAGGCATTAGCTTACTGTGGAGATTCTTTTTTTTTCCAGGCAGGCCACAATGGCTGGCTGTCTATCATGGGCATTCTCAGTGGAGGACCAGTGACTTCATGTGCATCATGATGCAAATTATGTCATGGTGTGGTCGGTCACACCGTGACCCAAATTACATAATTCACTTCATTTGTGTGATGATGTCATAATGCATGTGATCTCACTGTGGCTTCTACCCGGTGCCTGTGCTATCTATGATTTTTATATTATTTCATTGCATCCTGTTTTTTATCTCCTATTTTACCTCATTTTTAAAACATGGAAAACTCAGTGTGGACTACACCACCACCACAAACCTATAAAATGATAAAAGTTATTCTTGTAAGCTTTGGAGTTTGTCCAATAACTGGACATCATGTTTGAGAAATACAATGTGTGACTTGTTTTTCTGTGGTAGGCAATTCCAGCATTTAGTTTTGAACACCCTCCCTGTAAAGTTCTGGAGAATGATGGGAACATGCAATAAAGCAATGCAGAAAGCCATGCCCTGGCTTCCGTGCTTTGTACCCAGCATCCACCACCCATTCTTCCAAAGAGATACATCTACAGAATTCTGTCCTGTGCATTAGCTTCAGCCTGCAAATGCAAATCCCTTTGGGGGCTGGGAGAAGGTCTAGTGAACAGCCATGAAGGTTGTTTTCCTTCCCTTGATGGCCCTCATATCGTTTCCTCCCACTCTCCACCTGACCGTGTCCATGGTTCAAGGAACCCACTCCTGAATCTGCTCTCGTCTTCCCCTCTCCTAGACAGGAGCAGTGACCTTGCCAATAGCTCTGCTAAAGGTCTCAGGATCCCACCACTCCCTTCTGCCAGGATGCCAGAAATCGGGGGCAGAAAGAATGGAGAAGTTCAGCCTGCTAGGAGGGAGCTGGAAGGCCACACTATCTTGAGTCTTCTTCCCAACCTTGCCTCTGTGTAGGGGAGAGGCAAGGGGTGGGCTACTTCAGACCTGCTTCTTGCCAGTGGAAATACAGGAGGCTGCTTTACCCTGAGTCAGACCATTGATCTGTCTGGCTTAGCAGTGTCTCTGTACTCTTTGGCAGCCACCCTGCCCCGTTTTCATAATAGAATGTTTGCCAACCTTGCCTGCCTGGAGATGCACATGACGAAACCTGGGATCTTTTGCATGCAAAGCATGTGCTTTCCTCCTGAACTGCTGCTCTTCCAAATGAGGACATTCCTGACAAGTCCAGTCATGGGAGCCCTCTTCTTAGCACCCTCTGAGTCCTCTTCCCATTCCCTTTGCACGTCTTACTTTGTGGAAAAACAAGACAGAGGACAAGATGCCCATCCACCCCCAGTAACCCATCAGAGGTTACTGTGAAAAGAAATTAGCCGGAGCTGTCCTGGGACCAAACAGAAGGAAGGTGCCATGATTTCTTCGTGTCTTTTCATTCCTTCAGTAGAACCGAAGCTTTTGGAGAGTCCAGCAGCTCATGACTCTAAATCAGTTGCTTCCAATCTGATAGGCTTTAGGCATGTTTGTCTATGAAGGTTCTCAGTCATCCAGGTGGAATTGTCTGTAGCTTGAATCATGTCAACTGGATTTCTATTTTCTCAGTGGAAACGTTTCGCTCCTTATCCAAGGAGCTTCTTCAGTCTGAGCAAAGTTGGTAAGGGAATCCTAAATATGTTTCTAGGTAGCTGTGTGACCTTACACCTGGGGTCATGGTTATATTGAGATGTTATTTTAAGTCCTTTTATCATCTAAAGGAGGATCATTAAGATCACCATGCTGCTGTTGAGCTTGTGAAATGGTCTTAATCTTCCTAGGCACAGAAGACAAAGCGGGGAGGAAGATGGGAGAAAGATTGTGCCTGAGGCCCCCACCTCTATTCAAGGAAGGATTTTCCAAGTTGGCATAAATGGATTCCTTGACCCCTCTCTCAAACCACCTATCTTCTCTGTCTAAAATGTGAACATTAATGTCCTCAAATGAGTGTCCTTTTTCCTTTAAATGAAGATAAACTGCTGACTCTGGTCCTGTGGTGTTACTTCTCCTGTGTTGGGCCATCCTCCTGTACAAAAGTTGTTTGGTTTCTCCAATGTAGAGTTCAGAGCACTCCTCACTGCACTGGATTGCATAAACTACATTGCTTTTCTTGTGTTTTGGAGTTTGATCTTTGGGGTGTACAAGATCAAACTCCAAAACACAAGAAAAGCAATGTACCCTTACCAACTTTGCTCAGACTGAAGAAGCTCCTTGGATAAGGAGCGAAACGTTTCCACTGAGAAAATAGAAATCCAGTTGACATGATTTAGGCATGTTTATTTATTATTTATTTATTTATTTAATTTATATGACCATAATTTGTATATAAATTTTTATGTCGGACTACAGGTCCCAGCACCTCTGTAGAGTAGTGTCTGGGAATTCCAGGAGTTGTACTGCCATGATGCAAAGCCAAAGCAGGCTGGGAAGGGCTGCAGTAAACTGGGCCTTGCACAGAGTCAAGTGGTAGGACCTGGCTTCGGAGAAGGGATAGATGTCAGCTTTTTCATTTTAGATTCGGCTATGCTCGTTTGGGTGTAGCCTATGAGAACACCGGAATCAATTTTCTGTGATCCTGCCTAAGGAGCCAAACATGCAAGGGGAACAATTAATTAAAATACTTAAAAATCCAAAGGAATGTGTGGTAGGAACAGGCCACCCATTTTAACAGGCTGCTGTTAAAAAATGCAGAGTAAAACACGTCTGGTTAGTAGAGAATGTTTCCTGCACAATTATGCGTATTATTTATTTAATTTTCAAAATCTCTCTACTGCCTCCCCAAACAATTTTATGCAGTATGAAATCTAAAAAAACAAAAATCCATCCTTAAACTAATAAACCCACCTTCATAAAATAAAGGATTAAAAAAACCTTCGGTACTGAAAACATAGCTAAAAACAGCCACCCAGTTGTCATCGGGCGAAGTGCCAAGCATCTACTTAGAAAGAAGTGTCTTCAGTATCTTCTGGAATGCCAGGAGGGAAGGACCAAATGCCGCCCTGGGGCAGCATAATTCATAGGGGGGCAACCACAGAGAAGGCTTTGTGTCTCTCATGGAGACAGGACCGTAAGCAGGCCCTCTCACAGAACGGGCAGAATCATTCTGGATAAGGCAGTCCCTAACTTAACCTGCTGCCATGCTGAGAGGGCTTTATAAGTAATGGCCAGCACCTTAAATTGGGTCTAGAAGTGTTATGCTGCAGTCCTGGGATTTGCCTGCTGGCAGTCTGGGTATCAGTTATAGCTTCAGAGTTATGTTCAAAGATAGCGCCACGTAGAGCTCATTGCAGTCATCCCGTTGGGTAGTGATGAGCCATGAACACCATCACCAAGGCTTTTTGGTCCAGCTAGAGTCATACCTGGTGTACAGCTGAACTGGGCATAGGGCCCCCTGGCCATGATCTCCACCCGCTATTCAAGCAGGAGCACTAAATCCAGAAGAACCCCCATGTCGCAGAGTTGCACCTTCAGGGGAGCACAACCTGCTCTAGAACTGACACTGGAACCAACATTTTTGGAAAGCCCAGCTGTTTACAGACAAGCAGTATCTCTGTGTTGCTAGGTTTAATCTGAATTTGTTTCTCTCCATCCAGTTTCTCACAAGACTTCTATAGCATTTCTGGCCCGGCCTGGGATGTAATGTAGGATTGAGCATCCTTAGTGTAGTGATAACACCTCATTTCAAAATCATAGATGACCTTTCCAAGTAGTTTCATACAGGTGTTAAATAACATTGGGGAAAGGACTAAGCTTTGTTGTAGCCCATAACCACAGGATCAATTGCTCCTCTTGCACAACTGGAGGAATTGTGCAGTATTGTCCAGCCAAGTAAGGGCAGAATCACTGTAAAAGAGTGCCTCCAAATACCAGTCCTGGCAGGTGTTCTCTAAGGATACCATGGTTAATGGTATCTAGTACCACTGAGAGATCTAATAGGAGCAGGAGAAACACACTTTCACCAACTGATGAAGGTAATCCACCAGAAGAAACCAATTCTGTTTCCACCTACAGTATGTCTGGGCCTGAATCCTGAATGGAAGGGAACTAGATAATTTGCATTTTCTAGAATCCTCTCTAGTTGATTCCCCATCACTTTCTCAACAACTTTTCCCCAAAAGAAAGGTTCGAGACTGGGTAGAAGTTGTCTAATACTGGTGGAGTGACAGATTACTCTTCAAAAGAGAGGCATAACACTGCCTCTATCAATGTAGGTGGCATCTCATCCTTCCTCAGAGAAGTATTAACCACCTCCTGAATCCAGCTGCACATTTCGCCCACCAGTTGCCTAAGTAAGTTAGATTGGGAATGAATCCAGTCCACAGATGGTGGAGGTCATACTACAAAGCATCTTTTCTACCACCCAGGATCCATAAGCTCAAGATAATTCCAGCTCACATAGTGGTAACCGTTCACTTCTATAACTCTGCTCAATTGGCATTTGACTCTGAGCAAATACGAACTTTTGCACATAAGGTAAGGTAAAGGTTTCCCCTGCACAGTCGTGTCCAACTCTAGGGGCCGGTGCTCATCTCCGTTTGTTAGCCGAAGAGCCAGCGTTGTCCGAAGATGCTTCCGCGGTCATGTGGCCGCATGACGCGCGGAACACTGTTACCTACCCACCGAAGTGGTACCTATTAATCTACTTGCATTTGCATGCTTTCGAATTGCTAGGTTGGCAAGAGCTGGGGCGAGTGCGGGAGTTCACTCCGTCACACGGCACTCGGGTCTCGAACCGCCGATCTTCCGATAGATAAGCCTGGCGTCTTAACCACTGAGCCATCGCACCCCTTTATATTATGTGAAAGGGGTGCGATGGCTCAGTAGTAAATATAAATATAAATATAAAATATAAAAATATAAAAATATAAAAATATAAAAATATAAAAATATAAAAATATAAAAATATAAAAATATAAAAATATAAAAATAAATAATATAAATATTTCCCTTCTCACACCTATGGGTGGTGTGTGTGTATCTTCCTCAACCTTGGGTCCTCTACCAGAGGCCTGGAAGTTTGAGGGTTCTGCGCAGGATCTTAGCTGTTCCTAGCGCTGCACTCTTCCGGAGAGATTGCTCTGATGCTGTTCCTGGGATCTGCTGGAGCCACTCTCCCAGCTTAGGAGTCACAGCCCCGAGTGCTCCTACCACCACTGGGACCACTTTGGCCTTCACTTTCCACATCCTCTCCAGTTCCTCCTTCAGGCCCTGGTACTTCTCCAGCTTCTCATACTCCTTCTTCCTGATGTTGCTGTAACTTGGCACCGCTACATCTATCACCATCGCCGTCTTCTGGTCCTTGTCTACTACCACGATATCTGGTTGATTGGCCAGTACCTGCCTGTCTGTCTGGATCTGGAAGTCCCACAGGATCTTAGCCCTGTCATTCTCCACAACCTTCTGTGGAATCTCCCATCTGGACTTGGGAGGGCCTAGCCCATACACTGTGCAGATGTTCCTGTACACAATGCCAGCTACTTGGTTGTGTTGTTCAGTGTATGCTGTTCCTGCCTGCATCTTACACCCTGCCACTATGTGTTGGTCTGTCTCTGAGGCCTCTCTGCACAGTCTGTACCTTGGGTCCTATCTAGTGTGGTAGACCCCTGCTTCTATGGATCTGGTGCTTAGTGCCTGTGCTTGTGCTGCTATCTTTTAGTCCAGCCCTTTCCAGCCACTGGTAGGATTTCCCAAGGTCAGCCACCTCAGCTATCTGTCGATGGTACACCCCATACAGGGTCTTGTCTTGCCATGGCACTTCCTCTGCTTGATCTTCCTTCCATGTCTGTGATCTCAGGCATTCTCTCAGCACCTCATCTTTGGATGCCGTCTTACTCCTGGATGCTCTGGGTTTCATCCAGGACAGTGACACTCACCAGACTGCTGCTCTGGCCTTGCACATATTCATTCACGCAACCGAGGAAGGAGTCCTGATAAATAATCTGGATGAGTTTTCCAAAGTGTCTGCTGTCAGGGAGGAGCACACACATCCGGTCCCCTTTTGTGATGCTAACAACCTCTGCATGCAATCTAAAGAAAAACCAGTTCTTTAAGTCTCTGAAGAGATACTCCATATTCTGGAACAGCAGACACCTTTCTGAAGTGGCAGAGCAAGTACTACTGCTAAATGGATGTTTGTCAGACAAATGTCTGCCACAGAAGTCTACGAATCATACCTGGCCATGGCAGTGTGAAGGAAGGACTCTGTTTTATCATGAGATGACTTGTTGACATCCTGAATCGAACAGATTATCCTGCAACACCAATTTGCCTTGCAGAAATAAGGGTGGTGGACACAGTCTACGTTACATCCTTTTGCTTAGGGAGCATCTTACTTGACATGTTATTGCCTTAGCTTGAATCAGATCTGTCTCTGCTTCTCGTGTAAACGGATGTTCTCAGACATTATGAGAATATGCTTCTCATTCTTAAGGCCAGCAGAGCCTTGGTTCAATCTGAAGCCTTTGGCAGAACATGGGTCTATAGACAAAAATGCCATTAGACTTACTAGTGGTATCTACTACGTAGTGCTTTAGCTTACAGGTAGTCCCCACTTAACAGCCATTCATTTAGTGACAGTTTGGACTTATGACAGTGCTGAAAAAAATGACTTATGACTGGAACTCACACTTACGACCGTCACTGCAGTCACATGATCACGATTTGGGTGCTTGGCAACCGGTTCACATTTATGACCATAGCAGCATCCTATGGTCACGTGATCACCATTTTTGACCTTTCTGGCCAGCTTCTAGCAAGCAAAATCAATGGGGAACCGTGTGATTCGCTTAACGACAATGTGGTTCACTTAACGCCTGCAGTGATTCACTTAACGGCCACCACAAAAAAGGTCATAAAATTGGGTCGGATTCGCTTAATGACTGCTTTGCTTACCAACTGAAATTCCAGTCCCAATTGTGGTCGTTAAGCGAGGACTACTTGTACAGTCTTTTAACCTGCCAGATTGTGTTGAGTTCTACTTGATTTCAGAGACAGTGACTTCTGAAATGAAAACATTCCACTCCTTTCACACATAGGCAGCTCTTAGGATCAGATGTGCAGAGGAACACACTTAAAGTTCTGATACTCTTGGATGTGCAACTCGGGCCTGGAGATTTTTCATTTTTAATTGGTCAATAAGGTCCTGAACTTCAGTTTTGTCACTATTTGCCAGAGTTCTGCAAAGTCCCTTCCTGAAAAAGTAAATTCAGATGTATGTATCTGCCATATATCTTCTGCGGTAAAGAAGTGCACAGACAACTTAGTTAACTTTTGGGCAATCTCCTTATTTCTTTACCACATCTCCCTCTTGGTATGCAGAAGTCCAACTATCTTAACTGGTTTCCTATTTCTGACATAACTGTTCTGTTGCTGATCTTCAGTGTTATACTTTTCCACATATTTAGTTTTCATTTTCTGGATATTGTCTGCTTGCTTTTGTATAAGTAGACTGGGATTCTTTTCTGATCTTCCCCTTTGGGTAATCTCCTCATTGTGGAAAGTTTCCTCTTTCAAACTCAAATGTGACTATAGCAGAGCAATATCATATAGTGATTAGGAGAAGGCTGAAATTTTCCAGACAACATTCTGATAAATGTGTTTATTTAAAATGAAATAGTCTATATTTAAACAAAAACAAAAACTAAGCAAGACTAATCAGGTAAGGGGCAAGGGGCAAAATCAGATGAGAGAATTGTCGCAACAATACCCAATGAACACAAATTAAAATTAAGGGGGTCCATAAATATTCTGAAAATATTTCCACATAGCAAAGATGCTGCAAAGCTAATGTGATTTCAAGTGTTACCATATTCAAGATATGACCTATTGGAAAGGTATGTATTAAAATATTTGTAAAAAAAAAGAGGTTGACCCTTAATACCTTACACACTAATATTATTAAAGTGAAAATGGATGTCATAAGTTCTCTGTTTTTTTCTCCTCCACATCTCTTGGACAGTTGCACTTAAAAAAATACTTGAAACATAGCCAATATATGTTTCAGAAATTTGATCTTGATTTTCTCAGGAAGGAATGAATTTGGCTATAGTATTTTTACAGTTGCAGTTTTCCTCCAAGGTAGCCTGTATTTTCAGCCACAGGGAGGCGCCAAAGGGCAACGGCAGATACTTCTACTGCTTCCACTTTTCCAGTGCCCCAGTTCTTCTCAAATATTGATATTCCCATAGTTAAGGTGATTATTTGTCATGACTGAGGAAGTGTTTCTGTTTTGATTCAGAATAAAGGAACCAAGTCCACAGGAGAAGAAACAGTCATTTGGGGACAAAATGGAAACTGTTTCAAGAATAAAGGATTAAAGCAACCTGAAATAGATTAAATCAAGTCCTTCGGAAGACTTGAGTAGGAAGTAGGAAGGGCCTCCACATTATTTACCAAGGTTTGCCTAAGGCTCGCTGGGTTGGCTTCCAGGCCAAGACTCAGCCAGGGGCCCTAATTAGTTAAAAAATAATAATCTTTTTCCTCTCTGCCGTCACCTATTGCTGGTGTGATTCACCTTTGGGTGGGGTGGAGAGGATTCTGGTTTTGGAACCCAGCCACGCCTAGGATGGAGTGGCAGGCGTGGAGCTGCTCATTTGTGGGCCAGGTGGGCAGGGCTCTGGCTTCACCTGCATTAGTTCTAGGCCATACCTGGAAGCTGCTTTAATGGAGGGGTTAATGTAAATATGGGTCAGAGCTACTCATATCATGCCTGTTTGTGAACCCCTGGAGTGTCCCCAAGGCATGGTCAAAACAGTCAAGATGGTGGCTGCAATAGTGCAGTTGAAGCTTCACCTGTTTCTTTTATGCAACGCTGATAAAAAACAGAGAGGTCGGATTGCATCACGGCGGCCATCATCTTTTGACCACACCTTGAGGTCACCCCTGCAAAAGCTAATAGTAGCCTAATCGGGGGCACGCTGGGTTGTGGCATATCCCAAAATTGGTTGTGCTTCTGCCCTCACTGTGGTTCAAAATTGAGGTTGATTGTAAGCATGTTTTTATTTATTTATTATTTATTTATTTATCATATTTACATAGCCGCCCATCTCGCATAAAAGTGACTCTGAGCCTTCTAAATAGAGGCATTGGCATACAAGTTGTAGATCTTACCTGCAGTGGAGGATTTTGTCTCTGCCGTGTTTTGCTATCTCAGTAAAGCTGAATTAACAACCGTCGGGGGCTGGGTTTAATCTCCCCTTCCACCTTTGTTCTTTAAATGGTGTCCTTACTTCTGGTAGCTGCTGGGGTCTGGTGTAGTTCAATGTTTCAACTTTGGGTGCAGAAAAAAAAAATCAACAAATTCTGTCCTGTAATTGCTGGGCAGCCACAAACACTGCAGTTTATTAGTGATCATGCTTGGAAACTACTAAGTGAGTTTACAAACAATAAAGTGAGTTGGATTTAACTTTGAAAAATCTCAATTGGGTGGTTTGAAGCATAAAAGGAAAACTCTGCAGAGCTGTGCCTGCCTCAGATGATCTGTGTGTCTTGTGTGACTTTTATCATGAGTCCACAGTCTTTCAAATAAAATGGTGTATCAAAGCCAGGTGAGCCCCAAATCCCTTTTATGGTGGGGAGTCCTTGACCGGCAAACATCCATGAATATTGCTTTCCCTCTCTGGCTGCTCTGATCTCATTTCCTCCCACTCTCCTCTGACTGTGGCCATTGTTCAGGGCGCCCACTCCTGAATCTCTGCCATCATCTCTGCATCATGTGTTGTGACCTTGCCAACGGTGGCACTTTCCCTGCTGTATTCTCTAGCTAAAGATCTTGTGATCCCATAAATGTGAGAGACGACTCCAGCCCTCTTGCCAGGATGCCAGGATTCTGAAAGTTCATGAGTGCCCATGAGAAAATAGAGGGTAAATTTTAAATTGGCTACTTTCCTAAAAGGTTGGAACCGTGAGCAAAACTGCTCCCAAACTCACCAGATGGAAGGTCAGCTGGCTGAGATCAAGCACCACAACGGTAGAGAAAAATAGAAATATTGTAAGCTCATGCTCAGCAACTCTGTTGCTGACTTCCTCAAATTTCTACATAATCACATCCATAGTCACGACAAAGAGGTGATGGGCTGTTGAACTTCTCCTCAAATCCATAACTGGGAATGAGATCATCTACTTAACTTAGAAGCCAACATTCCTGATTCCAATATTAATTTGCATGTAGACAAGGCTGGTCTAAATGCCCCTCCTTAGTTCAGATGTTACTTCCTAAGACCTTCCCATGCTTGGTGGTAGCATTAGACAGGGAGGGACTGTTGTAGAGTAGAGGAACTCATGCTTAAAATGAAGAAGGTCCCAGGTTCAGTCCCCGGCATCTTCAGGTCATGCTGGGAGGAAATCCTGCCTGAAGTCCCAAGAACCACTGTCCAACATTACAGACAGAATGGAACTAAGATTTGTAGAAGGTGGCTTCCTATGTTTCTTCTAATATGTTCAAACTTCTGTCTCTTCTTAGCTTCCAAATATCACCCTTTTTGGAAACCTTATCAATGAGCACATTACTTTCCAAGATGTATTCCATATATTCTTCCAGTAACCTTGTAAGGCAGGCAAAGCTAAACCGAGATAGCAAGCTACCTAAAATCTTTTGGGGAACTTTGTGGCTATGCAGGGATTTGTACCTGGATCTCCCATAACAAAAGGGAGTGATGATGGTTAGCCTATGACTGTGCCCTCATGATACACTGAATGACAAACTAGTCCACCAAATGTTGATTATGTGCCATCAATTCGGTGTCGACTCCTAGTGACCACATAGATAGATTTTCCCCATGACTATCAATCAGTCCCTAACCTGGTCTTTCAGGTCACCCATTGCCACTGTAACAGAGTCCGTCCACCTTGCTGCTGGTCGTCCTCTTCTTCTCTTTCCTTCCACCTTTCCCAGCATCAGAGCCTTTTCCAGAGCTGGGTCTTCACAGAACGTGTCTGAAGTCATAATGTATCCTATTTCAGACAAATTATGCAGGATATAAAGTAGGATACCAAATGTTAGCCTAAGAAATGCTGTTAACTCAACCCTTGGGGTTAATGCAGATCAGATTAACTTTAGTAAATGGGCTAATTGGGTTAACTGTGGGGGACAGGTTGTGAGCACTAGTCTGTGCGAAGTGCAAGGGTGCTGGTGGGAAATGGTGGGAGTGGGACAATGAAAGAGACTTTCAAGCTACCCATGAGGAAGAATTCATTTTGAAGCACATGAATTAAATGAAACGATCAAGGGCGATAGTTTTAGCCCTCGTCCAAGGCTATCCAACTTATGGTGCCAACCAGCCATTGCTGTACTGATGCGTCGTTAGTTTATACCGCGACAGAGATGGTTGGACGATGCTATAATAAACTGCTAGCATGGATCGACTCTCTCGCGCGCGCTCTTCTTCTCAAAACAAACCTCAGCTTTTCATTCCTCATTCCGGAGTTCTCTCGTTGTCCTCTGATTGGCCAGAGCGCGGCGCAGCCCCAGCCAATTACGCAGGAGTTTCTCTTGAATGAAGTGTGTGTAATTTGTGAGTTGTGTGTGAGTAAAACAGATCAAAGCGCCACGGCCGGGGCTCATGGCTCCGGTGGGGGGAATTTGCCACTTTGGGGGACGAAAAAGAGGCGTCGACGGAGGGGATTCGCCAAAGACCCAATGAAACGGGAAAGAAGCAAGTGCTCGCCCCCCGTCAAAGCTGACTCGTCCGCCTTCCCCTCGGGTCTGGATCAGGTGCCTCTCATCTCCGCTGCTGCTTTCCCATCCCAAAGCGGAATGCTGTAGCCTGAAACACTGTACGCGCCGGGAGAAGCGGGGAAAGGGCTCTCCTCAAGTAAACCCGAAGACCTCCTCGCAACCATGAAGAAGGGCCGGATCCGAAGTTGCCTGCCTGCGCTAACTCTTCTCCTGTGGAGCGTTCGCTCTGCAGATTCTCAAGCAGGTAAGCCCTCGTCGCCGCCTGTTCTTTCCCGCGGCCTCGGCTGTTGTGAGCGGGATCGTGCGGAGAAATTGCCCTTTACGCGAAGACAATCGAGTATCTGTTTAGCCCTAAACAGGATCTTAAGCTGTGGGTGTGTTGAACACGGGCACGATGCTGGCTTTCTCGCTTCCTGGAAATCGGACCCCCGAGTCGGGGATGGAAGTTTTCTCTAACTTTTGTTGTCCGCGGCGGGGAGGGGAAGCGCGCGAGAGTTTCGCCCCACCGAGCGACGCCTTTGAACCTGCGCGCCGCCGCCGCCGCCGAGAGGCAAAACCTGTTTGTCTCCCTCCCCGGACACCCCCCTCCTCCCCTGTCAGAGGGAGCGCTGAGCGGTTTGGTTTTAGTTTATTTGTTTAGTTTACTTTAGTGTAGTGTAGTGTAGCGTTTTTGTAACTTCCCCGCGTTCGAGGCTAGATCGCCGACTGGCGCGGTGGGGTTGGAAGGAAACGCGGGGTATCCCCAAAAGCGCAAAGGGAAAGGCGAAACTTAAAGGCAGACCTTCTGTGGAATTTGTGAAATGTTGTTTCGCCGGCTTCGTCGCCTAAATCATTCTCTGCCTGAAAGGGAGTGCAGGGCTGGGCTTCGAGAAGTTTTCTTCACCCGGGCGGGGGGGGGGGGGGATATTCTTAGGGCATTAGTCAAAGCTGTGAACAACCCGGACTTGTTTCTAGCGCCTTCACTCTGAGCGTAGGTAGAGAAATGCCAATAATTCATAAGTGTCTCAGAGCATGTGCAGAGAGCGTTTACTTTTCCTTAGCTGCCCACAGCTCACCCTCATATAACTGAGATTCGGGGTCTAAAGGATGCTAAGAGCCATAAGGCATGGTTTCCAAGTGATTCTGAGCTTTTTCTTGGAGTAAATTTTGTCCAGAACTATTACTGTTAAGGATAACAGGTGTGTTCTCCATAATTCTGTTAACAGCCACCAACATTTACTTTTTCTGAGAAAGTAAAATCAAATTAATAAATAAATAAATTATGTCTGTATATACACACACACATGCACGCACATATACTGTATATTCAAAGTACGAAACATATTTTCAGTTGCAGACATGGTAGGATACATGTGCCGTGATTAGCTGAAGAACAAAAATATGCTTTTGCTAGCAATCTTGGCTGATATTAGAAAGGCAAAACAGAATTAGTAGTTAGATGGGACACCTCCAGGAGATCCCATATTTGTAAACTACTTAAGAAATTTTTTAAAAATCCAAGAAGCAGTGGCAAACCTTTCTCAAAGAAAGCAGGAAATTTATTTATTTGATTGATACTCTGCATTTCTGTCTCTTTGAAAATCAAGGCAGCTGACATGAATAAAACAACACATAGATCAAACAACAATGTAACTAAAATACAGATAAAAGTTAAACATTAAAATGAAATATATTTAAAATTAAGAATGAAGAATTAAATGCTTGGAGGAAGGTACGTGATGTGCTTTTACCAACCTCCTAAATATTAGGTAAAGGTAAAGGTACCCCCCGCACATTTGTGCAGTCGTGTCCGACTCTAGGGGCCGGTGCTCATCTCCGTTTGTTAGCCAAAGAGCCAGCGTTGTCCGAAGACGCTTCCACGGTCATGTGGCCGCATGACACGCGCGGAACGCTGTTACCTACCCACCGAAATGGTACCTATTCATCTACTTGCATTTGCATGCTTTCGAATTGCTAGGTTGGCAAGAGCTGGAGCTAGTGCAGGAGCTCACTCTGCACACAGGGCTAGGGATTTGAACCTCCGAACTTGCAATCTTCCGATCAACAAGCCTGGCGTCTTACCCGCTGAGCCACCACGCCCCTAAATATTACTTGTGCACAAATTATGCAGAGGAGGCTTCTGATTAAGCAGCATCTCCTTGTGTGTTTGGAGGAGGAATTCTCAGAAACCTTTCAGCCTTCCCATCATCCACTACTGAATTGAACCAGGAAAAGGAGAGGGGAAACGTTTATTTTGCAAACCCTGACTCCGCCTAAGCCGTCTGGGCAGGGATGGAACTAGGGTCTGTGTCACCCGGGGCAAACATGGATTCCACCCCCCCCCCCGGGTTATTTTGGCGCGCCCGGGGCACATGCCCCGCTTCCCCCCCCCCCCCAGTTGCGGCCCTGCATCTCTGTGTTGGGGAGGAGGGTGCCGAGTGCTAGGCTTAAACAGACACCATTAAGAGAAAAGAGGGTTTGATTTGCGAAGGGCTAAGTCCACTGAGTCTTGCTTTATGGCTTCTTACACCAACCGGATAAGATGGGGGAGATCCTTTAAAAAGATGCTGTTCAAAAGGTTAATCACAGCTCCTAGGCATCGTGGCACTTCATAGGTGCCCTTCTTCCTTAGACTCTGGACATAAAGGCACAAGAAGTAACCCCTCTCTAATGTCTTGCTCCCTCCAGGCTCCTAGGGCATGATTCCCATCATCCCCAGCCACCATGACCATTCTGATTGTCTCAATTTACATTTCCAGATTGGAGATGGCTTCTTTAAACCGACATTGGCTATACCGGTCAGCCTTGAGCTGCTGAGAATTTCTGAATTGAACCAGAAAGTCAGATCGATTGGATTACCAGACTTTGGAATCGATTTAGAAAATCAGTCTGATCCTGTCTGGACTTTGGAAAAACATGTTTGTGCATATGCCAATTTCCAAATTGGTCCAGAATCTTTCAAAATTGATTTAGAGTGTCTGATTCAGTTTGATGGTTCAAATTCCTTTGGAAATATGATTTGAAAAAAATCAAATCATTGTTTTAATTAAATTGTCTTCAAATCATATCTCTGAATGGAATAATTGCACAGCCATAATAAATTATGCTTGAGTCACTAAAATACTTTCCAATGAGGCAAAAATGTGTAATATTTACCTTGTCCCTCAAGGAAGACCAAAAGCCCAGTTTTTCTTCCCAAAAAGAGACAGAAGATAAGCCAAGCCCAAAGAGAAAACAACTTTCCTTAAAATGAAGGAATTATGGAAGAAAGAAAACCATTTCAACATCTCTCAAAGGTAGAGCTCTGCCTTTGGCAGAATGAGATGGTAGCTCAGAGGGCTGATCTTGGGTGTCATGGTCAGAAAACTCCATGTGGGACAGGAATATATCATCAGGAGTTTGGGTTTTTTTTAGGTACAGGTAGTCCTTGTTTAGCGACCACAATTGAGACTGGCAACTTGGTCATTAAGCGAAACAGTTGCTAAGTGAAACCGCGACTGTGCTTACGATCTTACTTCAGCTTTCCTTTGCTTTGCAGACCTGCAAAGGTCGTAAATGCAAGAATTGGTCGTAAAATTATTTTTTCATCACTGCCGTGACTGTGAATGGTCATTAAACTAAGCGGTTGGTAAATGAGGACTACCTGTATATACTTGCTGCTAGGAAAGGGAAGAGGGGTTCTGTTTCAGGTGCCAAAATAGCTGGGTGACTTTGGGGACAAAGTATTTAAGAGGGGCAGCCACCCTTGGCTGCTCTGCCTCGAGCTGCAAAACTTCTAGACCCAGACTTTATTTCTCCTCCTCCTATCCAAACGGGAAACTTGAAAGTCCATTGTACTCTGTAACATTCTTGATGCTTGAAATAAAGAAAACAAAAATCCTGAAAAAGTAGGGCCTAGAGAAACAAGCTGCTAGTCTGGTCCAGCTCTGAGGGTTGTGAGCTGAAATGGAATTGCAAGCATTTGAGTTTAATTAGGATGCAAATCTGGGAGGCACTCATCCCATTAGCCCCAGCCTGGTTTCAGCTGCAGACGACTGGGACATTCTCCACTTGCAAAAATGCCCCCAGGAGGGGGGGGGGGCTGGGGGTCGCCGGAGCATTCCTCCTCCTTTGTCCTGGGCCGGGCTCTCCAGAATCCAGCCCCCGGCAAAACTCTAAACTCTGTTTCCCTCTAACTGTTCCCCTTGAGAATGGCTGCTTCTCAAGAGCAAAGGGACAGTCAGTCACAGGAATGCCAGGGGTATGTTTTTGCTTTCTTCATTTAGGGATTAATGGATTAGTAAACTGCCATGTGCACCTTCAGCGGAAAAGCAATGCAAACGAGGTGCCACTTGGCGGTTGGTAGCAGCCAATGGCCAAACAGGCCGGAGCGTCTGCAGGGTATGGTAAAAAAAGTCGGAATGGCAGCCACAATCGAAGCTCGTCTGTTTTTTCTGTGAAACTTTGCTCGCACTGTCCTGGCCGCCATCTTGACTTTTTGGACCATGCCCTGTGGACACCCCGGAAAACAGGAATTGTGATGAAGAGCAAGAACCAAAATTGTTGGCATCACATCAGTTACTTGAGTTGTCCTGGGCTCTCGTTTGCATCTGCTGGTGGACTTGTCTATCATGTCACTTCCTTGCTTCTCTAAGGCTGTTTCTACAAGAGGCTTCCAGGGCTGGCCATCCAACATACCTGTTTGCCCATGGAGCAGGCATCGCCTGGCCATTAGAACCTCTTCTGATGAAGCGCTGCACACATGCGTAGGGAGGGGTGAAACGATCCATCCAATTTTGCTCAAATCAAACGGAAAACAATCAAACTTTTATTCTAACAAAAGATGAACTTCCCCCAGTAAAATACCGAATAGGTAAAAATAAGCTACACACCCCGAAATAACAAAACAGCATAAAAGTAAGATGCAAGCCAGAATAAAACACATGAATAGAAATGGAAAAATACAAAGGGGGCAAACTACAGCAGTGTTTCTCAACCTTGGCCACTTTAAGATGTGTGGACTTCAACTCCCATGGCTGGCTGGGGAATTCTGGGGGTTGAAGTCCACACATCTTAGAGTGGCCAAGGTTGAGAAACACTGAACTACAGGGATAACAAAAGAATCTCTTACTGGTGGAAATCTAGAAATGGGGCCCAGTTATCCCCTCCAAACTGTATCTCTACTCCAATTCAGGTGTTTTCCCTTCAAAGTTTCTAAGGAATATATTTGGACGTAGGCCTTTTAAAATGTGCCTGAGAATTTGTATATGCTCCATGTGTATTTCTGCTAATGCAGAGCCAGTTTGGTCTAGTGGTTAAGGCAACGGGCTAGAAACCAGGAGACAGAGAGTTCTAGTCCTGCCTTAGGCATGAAAGCCGGCTGGGTGACCTTGGGCCAGTCTCTCTCTCTCAGCCCAACTCACCTCACAGGGTTGTTGTTGTGGGGAAAATAGGAGGAGGAAGGAGTATTTGGTATGTTCGCCAAGAGTCCCCTTGTGGGGGGAGATGGGCGGTGATATAAGTTGGAAAAATAAATAAATGAATGAATAAATGTTCGCCGGGATATAAAACAAACAAACAAACAAATAAATAAATAATGCACTTTGCATACAGTTTTCCTAATATTCACCTTTTTTACAAGCATTTTGCTTATCGTAATGAGGTTTTTGTGTGTTATTTTTACCATGAGTACACTTTCTGGTATTCGTTTTTCACCAGAATAATTGTATTGAATCCAGAAGATGGCTAATACCAATGCGTAAATGTGTTTTAGTTCAAGCCCTGCAAATAAGTTCTCATTAAAAACAAACCTCGAAGTGTTTCTTCCCCTTCCCTGTAGATGCTTGATTCTGTCTTGCGTTTTGATGCCGAGCTTGATTTTGTGCGATGTTTTGGCTGTTCTACCTTCAGCCGCTGAACCTTTGCCTTGTACTGTGATACACATCTGCATCAGGGATTCACCTTTGAACAGTGCAGTGATTAAGCCATCACATGGATGCAGCTGCACGTTTAGGGGAAGTTGCCTTTTCTGCGGGGAGTTGTAATTTGGGTATGCCGTTTCTGCAGCTGGCATTAGAGAGTTGTGATCCAGGTCTCCTCTTCAGAGCATCTGCTGCCTGCTTTAAAGGAATGATTCCTCAAGTAGACTGTCCGGGATATGCATCTCTGTGAAATCTTGTCAAAAATCCCACCTAATCCTCCTTGGCTAAATTTCCCTTCCTTGGAGAAAATCTTCTCCTTCTCCTTCTCCTTCCTGGGTTAATGAGCTGATCTCTCTCTTTTTTTTGCAGGGTTTGGTGGCAGCTGGAGGACAAGTGCAGTGAACTTTGTTTATGTTTTTGCAAACAGGGTTTACTAATGAGCCCTCTTGCTTGCCTCTCCCTGGTTTATAATAGAGGCCAGGTTTCCCTGGTTGCTTGGAACCAGTTCTGTGTCAACATTCTTGACCTCTGCTAATTGCTTTCCCCTTGTATGCAGTGATTGTCAAATGGAGAGAAAAACAAACAGTGCCTGTCAGGACAACAGGGAGGAAACCCTCCCTTTCTCCAGTAGGCCCAGCTCAAAGCATACACACACCTGCCATACACACAAACGGGGACTAGGGAGAAACCAGAGCTGCTTTCAGCATCCTGGAGCCACTTGAGTTCTGCTCCCACATGATGGCCTAAAACCTTCCCTTAGCAACAACAGCAACAACAACCAGTTTCACCTGAAGCAGTATTTTGATGAATGCATCTCAATGAGTTTCCTGGCATTTTTCATACATTTAAGTGTCTGGAACACAACTTTTCCAGAGTAGGATTTGTAAACTCTGCACCTGATCATTCTAATGTCTGAATGCTTCCTTAGAGTGCTGGCTTAACACAGAATGTGATTTCTTACCAACACTTACTTTGAGAAGATGAGAACAAAAGATGATACACTGAACATGATCCGTCTGGGACTAAGATAAAAGTGGAACACTTTTGAGTTGCATTAAGTGCCTGCATTTTTCATTTTTAAATGTCCAGTTCAGTTTCAAATATGGGGTTTGGCCATACCTTGAATGCATTGCTTAAGATGCAAGTCGAGCAACCAATTAAATTACAGTATATAGCCTAGCCTTGATGCAGGAATTCCCTTCAGCTGATATTTGGGCTCATCCTAATTATTCTAGGTTAAAATGTAGCTTTTCCAAGGGCATCCTGTCTTGATCTGAAGGTTGTGAAATCCACCTCAGCTCCCCAAAGGCCTGTCCCAATATCTGCTCCACTCGGCATTGCTCTTTCCACTTACCAACATCTCTGCGTTCACACTTCCACTGTGTGCAATATTTTCTCCATTCCAGAAAGAGGCATTGTATAGGGAGGACAACTCTTAAGATGGAAGGCTTTATTGGCTTCCCTTGGTCCAGCCATTCCCTGCTCTGTTAATAGACCCAGCCACCCTACATAGGTCCTTTTTTCCAAGGTTCTTGCAAATAATCGTATCTTAGGTAGGGAGGTAGATCTTCCCAACTGCGTTTGCTGCAGAGTTGTTACTTCTCAGCAGGTCACCCTGCAATGAAACTCAGAGTAACAGCAAATGAAATGCAAAGAGCCAAGTAAACACTCAACTCCAATTCCCATCCTTAGCAAGTGAGCCAAGACCCATGTCACCGGAGAAGGGAAAGCGAAAGCTAGAAGCCACCAAATCTATTATGTATTTGTCACTGATGTATGCTGCCCTTTCTCCAAGGTTGCAGAGTGGCTTTAAGGGATGCTGCTTATTTTTATATTTACAACAATCTTAGGCTGACCATACGTCCCGTTTTGAATGGGACAGTCCTGTTTTTTTAGCATTTTTCAACCGTCCCATCGTTTTGATAAAAATCTCAATTTTGTCCCATTTTTTAAACCCGGCGGGAATGGTGCAGGAGGAGGATCCGAGCTGGAGCTGCTGATTGGAGGCAGCCCGGAAGAGGAAGCCTTCCCACCTATCAGCGCACAGCAAAGGAGGGCAGGGTTTGCAGGCGGGAGCCAGTCGCGTGGACTGGGGGGGCGGGGTTTACAGGCGGGAGCCAACTGTGCAGACCGGGGGCGGGGTTTGCAGGCGGGAGCCAATCGCGCAGACTGGGGGGCGGGGACCCCTTTTTTCATGAATACGGAATATTACATAAGACCCCGTCCCGTTTTGCCATCCCAATGTCCCGTTTTTGTCTCAAGGAAATATGGTCAGCCTAAACAATCTGGCAAAAAAAGAGGAGCTATTGGAGTGCAACATAAGCAATAGTGAAACCTAATAATACATTGGCTTTCATTTGCTACAGATTAAACTGGATTTTTTTTTTTATGCCTTCAAATCTGTTTTGACTCCTGGCAACTACCTGGACCTACCCTGAACTACCCTGCAACTTTTCTTGGCAAGATTTTGGAAGTGGTTTGCCCTTGCCTCCTTCCTAGGGCTGAGAGAGAGTGACTGGCACAAGGTTACTCGGCTGGCTTTGTGCCTATGGTGGGACTAGAACTCACCTTCTGCTGGTTTCTAGCCTGGTGCTTTTATCCACCACACCAAGTTGGCTCTCCAAACTAGATTTGCCAGGCAGAAATGTAAGGGTTCCTGTGTTGTTAAAGATAAACTGTTTTGCTCAATGTTAAACACGATGGGTAGAATTGGACACCATAATAAATCAAAGACAATCAAACCACATTCTAATGTGAGGTTCTAGATAAGGCATGCCTAAGTTTGGGTTTGTATGTGTGTCTCTGTAGTTTTCATCCCAAGGTGCTACATATGTATTTGTCTGGAGGAGAAGCATCTGTGGGGCTGAGATGAAGACGATCAAGAGGCAGCGGCCTAACGAAGGCAGCTATATCTCAGATATGTTTGTTTCTCACTGGAATGTCTCCAGTTTCTAGCTCAGACTGTGTTTCCTCCTCCAAGATTAAAGAACTCTTTGTTGCCAGAGAGCTCCTTTTCTTGTTTGCTAAGTTAAAGAGGACTAAACATCTTAGATCTCACGCTTGGTGTTTAATTTGAAAAATGGGAAGTGTTTGTTGAATACCTTCTTTGGAATTTGATTGTGGATGTCAGGAAACCATAACTGATAATTAAAAAAAAAAAATTAGCAGGTCTTGTGCCAGAAAAATGGTTTTTGCTGGCTGTGATCTCCCAGAGAGAGAATGGCCCATGGTGCAGGCTTAGAGGCTTTGGATAAGCCGTCAAGCCATCTTGCTGGAGAAACAGCCTAGAATGCAGTCGTCCCATGGACATTTCTGCAAGTCAAGCAGCCCAGAGATTCTTGTAGGAGGACTTGGCAAGTTTTGGTTCTTGAGATGCATGGAACTGCCCCACTTGCCTTGAGCCTCCTGTGAGTTGTGTCTGCCTACAGCAGTGAAATCTGACAGGGAAAAACAGGTAGTCCTCGCTTAATGACCACAATTGGGACCAGAATTTTGGTTGCTAAGCAAAGCGGTCATTAAGCAAATCCAACCCAATTTTACAACCATTTTGTGGCGGTCGTTAAGCAAATCGCCACGGGCATTAAGCAAATCAATTGGTTGTTAAGTGAATCACGCAGTTCTCCATTGATTTTGCTTGCCAGAAACTGGCCAGGAAGGTTGAAAATGGTGATCACGTGACCACGGACGCTGCAACAGTCATAAATGCGAACCAGTTGCCAAGCGCCCAAATCGTGATCACGTGACTGTGAGGACACTGTGACGGTCGTAAGTGTGAGCACCAGTTGTAAGTCGGTTTTTTAAGCACCATCGTAAATCTGAACCATCACTAAAATGGTTGTTAAGTGAGGACTACCTGTACTCAGAACTGAAGGGAGCATGAGACAGAGGTTGTTCAGCTGCACACACTCTCCCCCAAAGCAAAGCCATCTAGCTCGTCATCATCATCATCATCATCATCACCACTAGGGAATCCAGGACACATGGTAGCAATGAGGGGAGAGCCTAGGGATGGGGGTGTTGTGATTAGAATATTGGAGTAGGACTCTGGCAGCCTGATTCCTGTCTTTAGTATTGATTATCTAGTTTCTAGTCCTCAAAAAAGTATAGTGTTCTCAAGGGTGATCAGGGCCAGCAGCCATCTCTGAGCATAACCAACTTTTCACAGTTCCTGTGAGGATAAAATGATGGAGAGAAATCTTACCTGTTGCCTTGAGTTCCTTGAAGTTCCTTGAAGACATACATAAAGAGGGTGACTTGCTGACACAGTTGGTTGTAAATACTTCAAGCTGCTATTTGCAAGAAAAGACCGATAAACTCTGCAAAGCACTCTAGCAAATTCCTCCTTGATAATAGTGAGTTTCAGTTCTAATAATTTTTTGAAGAGGGGTTTTCCTGCACTCTGCCAGAGACTAAAGGACAAATACACTGGAACTCTGGTTGAGTCTTCCCCACATCAGCTCCTGAACTCCTTTTTGAGGCTCCCAATTTCTTTCCTTCTCCCTCCAGACCAAGGGAAGTAACAACAGCAATCAGGTGCCCCTTAAACAGGGGGGACCCTATTTTAATAAGAACTAAGAAAGACCCCAATCTCAGCAAAGACCCAGAGAACAAAGAGGAACTCTCATCCTCAGCCCTGAGAACGACCCTGTACCCCCTACATGAGTGTCCCTCCCGCCTCCTGCAGCTCCTGTGCCTCCCAAAGACTGGAGTGGCTTCCAACTTGCAGAAAGTTGGTCCTCCCCTACCAACTGCTTTCCCAGATGTGTCACACCCATCAGGTGCAGTGGGGACGAGGGGAGTGGTGGTCCCACACATCTGGATTGGGGAAGGCTCTACTTCAAGTAGTCTGGGATGCTGAATCGTGGCACTGATGGCATGTTATGCTTTAGTGCCGGCTCCGGTTCCTCCTCTGACGCTTTGGCTTGCTTTCTCTGTCGCCCCTCCAATTTTTCAGCAGAGGCTCAGGCAGACCAATCTGCACAGTACAACGGCAGCCCCAGTCCCTCCCTCTGCACAGGGCTTTAGGCTGTCAGAGAGATACATGGCCAGCCTGGGGAGGACTGTCCCTCTCATCTGAATCACCTGTGGAGGGACCTTTCCTAACAGGTAAGGCTGGCTGAGTAAACAGCTCCCAGCAAAAACTGCTGGCCATGGAGCAACCCCAACCAGCAGCAAGACAAGAGGGAAGATGTTGGAGGGATGGTCTGCTCTGGGAAAAAACAGCTGTGTGGCTGACTCCGCCCACAGCTGGGATGGGTCTGCTCTTTCTAGCCAGGGGTTTCTTTATAGACAGCCAGCCTTCCCTGAGACAGGAAGCAAGATACATGGTGGGAGGCGAGGCGAGAGAAATCTCATGGCCCTGCAAGGCTGAGCAATCCTGGGGTATGGTGAGGGTTTGGGCAGGGAGAAATTTTGTGAAAGGTGGCCGTTACCATGGAGGGATTCTACATTAGGTCAACCAGAGCTAGGCCGCAAAAATCCGGGCAGCCACTAGATGGCAGCAGGTAGTCTGATTTTCTGTATCTCTTGGCTGCCATCGACTAAACATCCAGATTTTTGGTGTTCAGATGCGGTAATCCTATTCTGCTCATTTCTGTATTATCTAAAGTACACACCAAACTGACCCATGTTTTGTTTAATCATGATTTCTTGAATATCACAATTGGCTGGCTTCACCCAACATCTAAGCCAAAACCAAACAAGCCACATTATAGTTTAGGGTTGTGTGTGAACCCGGTCACGGTCAGCCTTGCCCCACCAGGTACCTTCCTGATTTGTTCTGAGCCTGGTTCCCAGAATCCTCCTGATTGAAGGAGGCTCCTCTAGTATTTTGATTCCTTGCTGTCTTTCAACAATTTGAGATTCCTTCCCTAAGGAAAGGTGTGTTAGGTCAAAAGAGAGGAAGACTGCATTTACCCATTTCGAGTAAACTCCACTAAGCCTAGTGAAACAGGACTTCTTTCTCAGTTGACTTACCAGAAGACATGTCTTCTGCTCCTTCTCTCTGTTTTACCTTTTACGCTCTACTAAAATGAATCAGGATCTGGGGCAAACCAGGAGGAGTTGAACTATTGCCTCTTTCCTCTTTCGGGGCTAAGATGGGAAAGGAGGAAGTGGGGGGGGGGGGAGCCACCACCTGTGCCCTCCAGGGCAGCTGCCTGTGCTAATTTTAGGCCTTTCAGCATTGACATTGGCCCCTGTAAAAATACCTTCCAGAGTTTGCCTTCTTGGACATTCTTACACCTCCTCCTGACCAACGATTGCCCTTTGCAACCTGGATATGGCCGGAAAAGCACAAAGCTCTCCCTATAAGAATCACTATTTTACCGCATCCATTCTCTTTGCTGTAGCGTAAAAAATCGTGACTGGGTGACTGACATCAGTAGACTCCTAGCATGTTATGCTTCTGACATTTTGTAGCCTGTGATCTCCCCAGGGAGCTTTGATGACTTTAACTCTCCTTTTTATACAACAAACCTGAGGCTTCAAGGGAAGTTTTGAGAATGTGGGTGAACCAAGATGTCCTGCATGTGCCTGGTGCCATGAAAGGGAATTTGAACCCTTTTCTCCCTCAATCTGGCAACTGCTAGGCATCCACCACAGACAATTCTGCTCAGAAAACAAGGATGAATTCAACCTTTGTGGATTAAAACACTGTTTGGCCTGCCTAGAATGTCTCACTTTCTCCAGGCTGGAGAGAAGGTGGCATTATAGAACTCAGGGCCACCGGTGTTTTTTTTCTTCAAGAGTCTTATCAAAACCTCCCTGAAGTCTCAGGTAGACTGAGGGAATTGCCTCCACAGCAGCAGGAGATGATGGACAGAGGCCTCCAAGGTATTTCCATTTGCTGGAGGACAAAACTCCACGTTCCACTGTGCCCCTTGGCCGAAGTGGAGGAGCTGCCCTAAGTAACATTCCACTGCCAGCCTGGAAGGCTTCTTTAGGGGAAACCCATGGATTGGAGGGGTCTCGTTTTGTCCAGTGCTGCTTCAAGTACATTGTTTGGATCCAACCATGTTGTAGTTGGTGTGTAGTTGGATAAAAGGACTGTGGTTGGAGATTGGTGGGAGAACCTGCTGCTGCCTTACTGTACATCTAATAGATGGTCACATTTAAATGTACAGGAAGGAACTCCTTGAGTCACCTAGCAAATTACTGTCACTCCTTTCTTGGACTTGGAGAGAAACTTTCTGGTCTGTGTTTTAATTTGTTTGACTTCTGAGTCACCCCAGTGTCACTGGATAGGGCCGGGCCAAAATTTCAGCCCCTTTTTGGTGGGGCTCCGTGAATTTAAGAGGCAAATAGGTGCCCTAAGTTCCATCAGCCCAATTTGGGGCAGGATTAGGGAGTATTAAAAGGAAAACATGGTGCTTTAATTCTCTTCCACGCTAGTATACAGAAACATGGAGATAGTTTTTTCAAGAGGCTGCCATAAAAAGCACAGTAGCAGGGCTTCTAAAGAAGATGAGGTATTATAAAACACAGAAACGTATGTAACTCTGCAAAGCACTCTAGCAAATTCCTCCTCGATAATAGTGAGTTTCAGTTCTAATAATTTTTTGAAGAGGGTTTTTCCCACACTCTGCCAGAGACTAAAGCACAAATACACTGGAACTCTGGTTGAGTCTTCCCTACATCAGCTCCTGAACTCCTTTTTGAGGCTCCCAATTTCTTTCCTTCTCCCTCCAGACCAAGGGAAGTAACAACAGCAATCAGGTGCCCCTTAAACAGGGGGGACCCTATTTTAATAAGAACTAAGAAAGACCCCAATCTCAGCAAAGACCCAGAGAACAAAGAGGAACTCTCATCCTCAGCCCTGAGAACGACCCTGTACCCCCTACATGAGTGTCCCTCCCGCCTCCTGCAGCTCCTGTGCCTCCCAAAGACTGGAGTGGCTTCCAACTTGCAGAAAGTTGGTCCTCCCCTACCTACTGCTTTCCCAGATGTGTCACACCCATCAGGTGCAGTGGGGACGAGGGGAGTGGTGGTCCCACACATCTGGATTGGGGAAGGCTCTACTTCAAGTAGTCTGGGATGCCGAATCGGATGCTGAAGGGACACAGACCGTCCCTTCCAAGCTGTCTCCCTTTGCTCCCAACAAGCTTGCAATTGCATTTCCACCATGTCACTAACAGTGCTTTAAAAGACAGCTGTCTACCTGATGCCCTGGAGGAATGGTGAGAGGATGTGTGTCACCAACAGATCTGGAGGGTACCCATCAAAGGAAAGTAGGTCAAAGGCAAGCTCTGTTTCCCAGGTTCTTGTGCACTGGAGGGACAATCCACCTCTTTACAATCACTACATCTGCATGAGTTCAAAATTTGTAGGAATCTTCCCAAACGGACAGTCTGGAACCAGTAGCTCTTTGTTGCATCTGAGCTCTTATTTTTCAGGCTGCAGAACATATTTTGGGAGAGAGCAAGATCTTGAAAAAATGCCTAGATACTCAGCCTTTGCTTTTCTACCTGCCCTATAGGAAAATGTTGACACGTTCTGATCTGGTCGCGGTGGGCTCTGATAATGAGGATAAAATCAGCTCTCTGCTTCTTTCATTGCCACTAAAAGGCAGCTCAGTCAGAAAGCAGATTCATTTCCAAAAGTTCTCAGGACATGCTGAGGCTCCAGCATTTGACCACATGACTTTGCTGATCATCCTTGTCTCATAAAGCTGGTCTCTGGAGATATTCTGTGGGACATAGGAGAGAATCGTGGGGGTTTTTTTTGGAGGAGGGGGTCTTCTTTTCAAACTGTTCCAAAATTGGATTTTCCTTTTTCTCATTCCTATGGAGGAATTGAAAGAATTTTATTAATTAGACTGCACATCTGATGGTTAAAAGCTGTTCTGTAGTACATTAACCCCAAAGAGATGAATCACAGCAGAGGTGAGCAAGTGTTGGTTCCAAGGGCTGCCCTAACCCTACCCACCACCTCTTGTTATCCTAGCTGAGAATTCGGGGAATTGGTTTGAACCCCTCTGGAGATCGCCCAATTGGGGAAAGCTGCACTAAAGCCAGCAGAAAGCAAAACGTGCCAGGATTATGGCACTGGAAACCCTGGCTGAATTGAGAAGGTTGCTGTGGGAGAACCAGTGGATATCAGAAGGCCCCGTTGACTGCATGGAAGGAAATGCAGAAAATGTCTGCTGCTGAAACCGCCCCACTTACTTGGCTGTTGGTGCTCTGATTCTTCCTTCCCATAAATCCTGTGCAGACCGCGAACATATCAAGCATGTGATCCACACAGATAAGGATGGTGGTGGTTCTCTCTCTGATGGCACTGGCCCCATTTGGCATCAGGAGGAGAAAGGGTGGCTGGGATTGGCAAGGTTTGATGGTGGTTGGTGGTGGCCAAGTGCCAGGTCTGAGTACACCATTGGCAGCCAGTGAGTAGTAGAAAATGGAGCTGAAGCTTTAGAGATGAGAAGTCAATCAGGATCTATGTTCTGTATCTTCCTGTAGAAGTCAACAGCCTCCTGGGCTTGGCCTTACAGGCAGACTTTGAACTCGGCCTACACAAATAACAATCATATTGCGTGCAAGACAAACAATTGCTATCATTATTTCTCAATAAACACCTGAAATGTACTGAGTGCTGTGCAAAGGTTAAACACTGACAGTTCCTGCCCATAGCCTTGCAATTTAATGGGTGTAACTTTAGAAGAAAAAGGAAGAGCAGGGAAGAGGAAACATCTACAGATTTTTGTGGGCTGAGTCAAAGTTGTTGCTTTTTAGATTGGAAATATGCGGTTCAGGTTTAATTTTGTTTCAGGCTCTTGCTGTAGAGCTAGAAAGGCATCAAGAGGTGCATTAATAAACTGAAGTATGTATAGAGGATGTGAGATCAGAGTTCTCACTGTAGGAATACATATGTTACCATGCTAACTATCTACAACTATTGCTCTCTGCACAAAAGCATCATAGAGCTGTCAAACCTTTTGGTATATCTAGGGGTGCAACATTCTATGCTGTCTCTAAATCACCGAGTTCTGTTCTGCCTACAAGGGATGGAGCAGTCTTATTGCTTTGGCACTGACCATGGCAGCTACCTTAAAGAGGAAGCTCACAAAAACTCAGATGGAGAGGTACCACTTTCATTCAGCACAAGAAATGCTTAGTTGTGATTGTGATTTTGAGCATTTCAGGCTTCCACTGTGGAATTGGTGGGGAGCAGGGAGAAATTAATGGCACAGCACAGAAAGCAAGATTCATAAGCTGAGCTCAAAGGTCTGTTCTTGGATATGTTGAAGCTCATTTTGTGAAACAAAACAATGCCTCTTGAGCAAATGCAGTGCCTGTTTTATATATCAAAATCATAATTGTGGAAGTTCTCTGCCTTTGTGGTAGAACAGAGAATTTGGTGGGAAGTTCTTTGCTGTAAGCATTAAAAAGGTCCCCTTTTGTGCTAATTCTGATGAATTCGGCCTCTCTACTTTTTCCTCCTCCTCCTCCTGTCCAAAAGCTTTATCCCTCTTTGCTGAAGTTTTTAGACCTGGCTTACTCAAGCTTGACAACTTCATCCTGCAATCTGAGTCATTTTCTGTCTCACTTTTTGATTTGAGACAGTAAGAGGGTAAGGGACAGAGAGGAGGCCGGTGGTCTGAAAAGAGCCTGGGGACCAAGGCGAGGGCTTTTCCCAGAAAGGAGGAGATAAAATGCTGGACACCAAGCCCAAAATGGAAACAGTGGCGGCAGCGCTCTAGCCAGAGGCAGGCTTTGTGGATGTATGTTGCTGGGCGTGTAGGAATGCGGCTGGTGCAGTCCTTAGTTTCACGTGGCAAATACCAGCTCTGCACAGGAATGCACAGAGATTGCTCTGTATGAGGACTAGAGAACTGGTGGGTTTTATCTAAAAATTCCTCTGGGCCACCTGAAATGTAGGAAACATTTAGCAGGTGGGCTGGTGTCATTTTTGAAGGTATGACTCAGGCTCCTAAAACCTTTGAAAATGTAAAGGACGGGGTTTCGTATTAACCTGCGCCAATGCGCTCTATGCCCCTGAAAGAATGGTGGGCCCTCCGTCGTCGCCGTTGCCATGTTCGTGCCAATTCTGAGCGGTGAAAAGCTCAGCGCTGCCACATTTATTCTGAATTTGCATATATTTGCATACCTTTTCTTCCTCCTAGTCACAGAGAAAGCTCGCATATATTTGCATATCTTTTTCCCTCCTCCAAATCAGGGAGAAAGCTCAGGAGTGCCTCTGCAGGAGGCTCAGATTTACTCTGCCCCCCCTGCGTGCTCCTGCATTCACCTGCCTCTGCATATCCATTTTAAAGCCTCTCTTTACAGCCTTCAGCATCCCTTGGTAGGGAAAGCAGGCGATCTCAGGAGGGTGAATTCAGCCCTGTTAGCAAATTCAGCTTAGGCGGGACGTGAGGGCACTTTGCTAAAGAGCCCAAAGTGCCGTCTCCAGCTATTTCCATTTCTCTGCCACCCTGGCAGCTTTGCCAGTCAGAGGGAGCTCTCTTCCCTGCTGAGAACATGGATTCCCCCCCCCTTCTTCTTCTTCTTCTTCTTTTTTCCCTTTCTAATCTGGGGACATGGTGCTTTCTGTCTCTGTAGCTCTTTTGTTCCAGGCTCCTGGCTGCTCTGACAAGCCAGCATTATAGAAAGCCCCTAATGGGCCGCAGCAGTGAAATGAAAGGCAGCCCAACGCCTTTTCCATGCGAGGGCATAAAGGCTCCTCATTGTGTAGCCATGACAGCCTTTTAATTGGGGGGAGCTCTGGGTCAGGACCCCGGGGCAGCCCGCAGCTCCAAAAAGCCTGCCTCTTCACTACCCGCCCACCCTGGCCAGCCAGCGAAGCAGAGGCCAAGGCTGTGGGAAGGAGGGAGGGAAGGAAGGAGGGCGGAGGGCCCCTCCCTCCCTCCGGTCGCCCCCTCCCTCTGGAGAACTGGGAAGCACCTTCTTTCTATGGGAGGAGATCGGAAGAGGACAAGGAGGGAGGTCGTTCATTTCAGGCCTGCCAGTCTGGGGGGAAAGCAAGGCATGAACAGGTTTACCCTGGCAACTTTCCCTCCTTTTGCCCATCTTTTAAGATTTCCCCGCTGCGGTGTGTTATTTGTTCCTCCAACAGAGTCAAAGAGAGGATTTATTTCTCAAAGTTAACCAGCAAACGTGTTCCTAAATAGACTTAGGTCTCCCCTGTTTAAGTTCCACAGTCAAATCCCTGCACGCCATTGGTTCTCACCGATTCCTATACTGTGTTTTTGTAGCTCTCTGAGGACTAGAAACTTGTTTTTGAAAATAGAAATAAAAGACTAGACCAGGGCTTTCCAAAGTTTTTCCCGCGGCGACACACCAACCGGCGTTGGTGTGTCGCCGCGGGAAAACCCGGAAGTGCGGCAGCGCGCAAAAACCCGGAAGCGCTGCTGCCGCTTTCGGGTTTTGCACTCTGCCGTTGGTGTGTCGCCGCGGGAAAACCCGGAAGCGCTTATGATGATCAGCGCTTCCGGGTTGTGTGGCGACACACCAGACTGTGTGTGGCGACACACTTTTGTGTCGCGACACACAGTTTGGAAAGCTCTGGACTAGACGTTCTCAGCCCTCTCGGGCTGGCTGAGAACCCTGGGAGTTGCAAGCCTGATACATCCTGAGCTTTCCCTTGAACAGGGGAGGCGACTCAAGGGGCCACGTTCTGCCCCATGCAGTGCTTGGGGTGGACCCGATCCTGACCAATTTTTGCCTGGGCTATTTTTTGGGGGGTGGGGCTTGGACTTTTGAGACAAGTGGCTTGACAAAGGCGTGCTCTCTTTGGAAACCTCTAATATACGTATGCATGTATTTGTTAGATTTATATCCCACCTTTCCTCCCAGATTCCAAGGCGGAATACATAACACTCTCTCCACCCATTTTCCCCCACAACAACAACCCTGTAAAGCAGGTCGGGCTGAGTGGAAGTGGCTGAGCCAAAGTCACCCAGTGAACTTCTATGTCTGAGGATGAACTGGGTTTCTCCAGTCCTAGTCCAGCACCTCAACTACTATGCTACACTCTACCCTTAACCTGGGAGCTTTACTTTTCAATTTTTCAAGCTTGCCCCACTTAAGTGGCTTCACTCCTCTTCTGTTGTCTCTTAACTTGCAGCTGGCATAATATATATTTTTTTCTGTCTACGTTTCTAAGTGCTTGATACTCTTCAATGTGTGCACTGATCCATACTGGTCCTGGAAGATCTGTACTTGCCCATCATTGTCTCTCATCATCTTCAGCCAGAACTGGATTTTATTGAAAGCCATAAGGAGCATCTCAGCCTGCCCAGCTCAACGTCTAGCATCTACACCAGAAAACCTGCCTCTCTGGGAAGCCCAGCGGTAGAAGCAAGTGAGCTGCTGCCGTGCTTTCTATAGGAAAGAGATGGATTTTAATCAACCAGCCATCTACTAGAAAGATACATTGCTCCAATTAGCAGTAACCTATTAGATTCATTATTTGCTAGGCTATGCCCAGTTTGGGCCTTAGCATGCCATATTTTTCTTAGCCATGTTGTCCAGGAATTCTGGGAGTTGTAGTCTCATACACATGGAAGGTGAAGGCTGAGGCAGGTTGCCCAGCTGTGGCTCTGGATCTTCCATGTACACACCTATAAGGACCTTGGCATGGGTCCATCAAGCCCTAACTTCTGCCCACCTTAGCCTATGCTTTCCAATCAAAAGTTGGCAGTCCTAGGAGAAGGCACTGCCACCAGCACCAACCATCTATAGGTCTACCACCAGGGACCTAAGTTGTGAGAAACTGTACAGTCTCTGCCAAAAGGTCTACTCTACTCTTTGTGCAGCTAACATGGCTGCTCTGGCAGCCATTTCCAAGCCTGGCTCATCATCTGAGAGATTTAGAAGCAGGCTGGCCATTGAAACACCTGCATGCTGGACAAGACCTGTACATCCCTGGTTCGTTCAGAAGCCCCAGGGAAGGCACCTGCTCCCTCAACGGACTAACTTCTGACTGCTGTAGCAACCATTTCCTCTGTCAAAGCTCAGAGACTCTGCAGCCTTCCCAGGCCGAAGCCAGTGGGAATTCCTCTGTCTCTTCTTTGCTAGCCTGTTTTCTGTGAGAAGGAAAAGTGGTGAGCAAAGAGAGGTTGACATCAACTCTCTCCCCCTCAGTACATAAATATTTATCTGGCTTTTGGAGGGCACTTAATCGAACACTTTGGCTCCTGCCCTATATGTATTTGTATGTGGGTTGGTGGGGCATATAATAACTCTTTGTTTGTTGCCCTTAAAACCTTTTACGCTCCAATGAACGGGTGGGAGGATATAAATATAAAACGAAAAAGAATAACGAAGAGATAAACCCAGTGCAACCTGCAGTCCTTGACGGATAGCCTGACCTCCTGTGGGAGAGCGGGCAAGGCCGTGTCTTCCCCGGACTAAACAAGGCCGTTGGTCAGACTCGGCCCATCAGCAAACTCCAGGCATCACCTTTTCCAAAGGAAAAACTGGGGAGGGGTGTGTGTGCAATTCCATGCCACTGATCTCACTGGAATTACAGCTGAATGTTTCAAGCACAGAGGTCTTGCATGAAGTTTCCTGTTGCTGTGGCCTGTCCATCTCTTTCCCACCCCAAGATGTATATCCTTGTCCACCTCAAAAAAAAAAAAAAAAAAAGGAAAAGGAGGACAGGCCTTCCTCAGCAGCTGCCTTCTCTCCCTCTCCTCTTCCCTGGTGAAATGTATCCCCCTCCTTCCCCCATCCCTGCAGCCCTATCAGTGCAGCATGCCATAGATATCATCCATATTCCATACATGCCTTTGCAACCCATAGCAAACACCATAGCAGCGCAGCCATCTGATAATAGATGACAGCTTGAGCTACTGTTCATTGCTGGACAGCAAAACCTTTCAGCAAATGTCTCTCAGCTCCTTGAAACTTGGGGTGGGGGTGGGGAGAAACAGCCTTGCTCCAGGCATCTGTTGAGGAATAGTAATGGGCCAAAGGGCTGTGATTTGAGGAGATGGTTGCCCCCCAAAGGATCGCCCATTAATGATTGCTATTGTTTTTTGGCTTTAGAGCATTAAATTGTTGAGAATGTGTGAAGAACTTTGCTCCTCAGGCAGAGCTTGTGAGTCAGGTTCTTTCTTTTTTTTGAATTGTTATGTCCCCTTCAAGAAAATATATACTCTGGGCAGTCCAATGTAAAGTTGTAATCTAGACTCAAAGAATGGAAGATAAATCAGCAGTGAAGACAAAGCAAGCCTTCCTGGAGAGAACAAATGCCATGAGGAGGAGATCATCATCATCAAGAATCTTTCTTCTTGACCCACCACCACCACCTCACCTCACCTCAGATGCTAGAGGCATCTGGAGCATAGCTTCCCTGGACAGTTTCAGTGCATGGGCCAAGCAGTTCTACTTGTCTTCCAAAATGTGAAGTTGATTCTGCAACTTAATCATATTACACAAATGTCAACTCTTTGCCATTCCTGCTCTGTTTATCTTGCATAATGATAGCCATGAGGAATAATAAAGAATTATGACTCCTTTTTCTCTCTGGGTTCTTGTCCGGCTTTTGTTGTTTCTGATATTTTTCTAAAAATGCCTCCTGCATTTTTAGAGAAATCAATGCTTGCTTTTTGCTTTTTGTTTTTAATCCAATGCAGAGATCCTTTGGATGTTGAATTCCAAACTTGATGCCAAGCTGCCTGCTTGGAGAACACAATAAGCCCCTCTTACTAATGCTTGTTTTGCAAATCAGGAGTTGAATTGCAGGCCAGTGACTGGTCCTGAGTGCGTCTATAGTTCTTTTTCTCAACTGCATTGACCCCATTTTCTTATTTATTTATTCCTGAGCAACTTATTTATCTGTTCAGAGTAATGGTTGCACTCTCACATCTTCCATTTGATTTGAACTATTAGCTTATATTTAATTTTGACTGAAATTGCTTTTCCAAAGGTGCATAATAATAGGCTCATCTCTTCTGTTGGCAAGGAACAGTTTTGGACGCAATGGGTGTGTTAGAAGGTAATCTTACCAAGGTTCGTCCCAAGCCGGGAACGAATAGACACGCAGGCAGTTGCTGGAACAGAGGTTTGCAGGTTTATTCCCAAGAGCATATGCAGAGTACAAAGTACAGAGTATGCTGGTTGGAAGGTGGCCACACCTGTATTTCCCCCACAGGCCATTTATATAGGAGAGCTTGGTTGTTGCTATGCAAAGGTTTTCCCGCCCCCTAGGAACTTGAGAGAAGTGTAATTTGCCAGATTTCAGAGAGGAGGCGCTCTGTGGTTGGGCCCCCTGCTGTTCATGTTTCCTGTCTGTGTTCCCTGTGGGCTGTGGCTTACTTGGAATGTGCACCTTGGAAAGAAGTCTATTGTTATTTTATTATGGAGATCTGTTTGGCTGAGGAAGAAGGTCTACTTGAATGGGCTAGCTAATTTCTGTGAATGAGCTGACCTTTTGTGTGTCAAGATTTCCAATTGAATAGGAAGGGAATCCTTTGTCTAAGCCAGTGGTCGGCAAACCATTTTTATGCCATGGGCCATTTTGACATTTATAACATCACTCGAGGGCCAGGGGGCGGGGTTTGAGGGTGGGAGCCAATCGCACGGAAGTGGGTGGGGTTTGCAGGTGGGAGCCAATCGCATGGAAGGGGGCGGGGTTTGTCGGCGGGAGCCAATTACGCGGAAGGGGGTGGGGTTTGCGGGCGGGAGCCAATCGCGCGGAAGGGAGCGGGGTTTGCGGGCGGGAGCCAATCGCGCACACTTAGGGCCTGCTGCCGCCATGCCTGCCACGCCCACTGCAGTGCCCGCCGCCGCCATGCCCGCCGCCACGCACACCATGCCCGCTGCCGTGCCTGCCCCGCCACGTCCGCCACTGCACCTGCCGCTGCCACGGCCGCCGTGCCCGCCTCTGCACCTGCCCCCGCCATGCCCACCATGCCTGCCGCCACACTGGCTGCCATGCCCAGCATGCTCGCTGCCAGGCCCAGCATGCCTGCCATTGCGCCTGCCCCTGCCACGTCCGCTGCCGCGCCTGCCCCCGCCACGCCCGCCATGCCTGCCTGTGCGCGGAGACCGTCCGGATGCCCGCAAAGCCCGTGCAGCGCGGCGGTCCAGGCGGGGAAGTGGCACCTCCGTTCGGGGCTACAGGAAGACCCCCCTCTTCCTCCTCCGAGAGGGAAAAACGCCGCGGCCGGGCCCTGCTGCTCCCGGGCTCCGCCGCTCAGGACCCCCACCTCTCCTGGCCAAGCGCAGCAGCTCGCCGGAACGCAGCCCCCAGGGAAGAGCGGGAGGACGAGCCCGAGTCGCCTCTCGGGATGGGGCGCCCAGCCCGGCTGCGCTCTCTCGGCATCTCGGGCGCGGGCAGGCAGGGGAGCGCGCCCGCCCGCCAGCTTTCACTTTCCGGCACCCCGCAGCAGCGGTTCCCTCGGTGCGTCGCTCTCTTCAACGGGGCGGGCGGGCGGCCCTCTCCCCGGGGTCCGAGTAAGCCGCGACAGGCGGGTGGCGAGCGAAGCGTCGCCCCGCCTCCTCCTGCCATTGCCTCGTGCCCTCTGCGCCCGCAGCTCCTCTGTTCCTTTCCTCCTAGCCGCTAGAGCCACACTCAAGGGGCCAAAGAGCCGCATGTGGCTCGCGAGCCGCGGTTTGCCGACCCCTGGTCTAAGCAGTTGGGCTTCCTTTTCCATCTTAATCTCTGGCAATATCAAACTCTTACGCTATTTTGTAACCTTTTAACAATTGGGCTTCCTTTTACCTGTTCTGGGGGGAAACAACATGGAGGCAGACAGTGTTCTGGGGGGAAACAACATGCAGGGCAGGGAGAGATCTTAATTTATCCCAACAGGTGAAAGTGCATAACCCTGTTTTTCACCTGTGCAGCCCTAGTAGGGCAAATGCCCAAAGTGCCCATTTCACTCCACCTGACTTTTCAGTTCTCTCTTTCACTTCAAGGGCTGTCCTGTGGACACACAGGCCCTTTGAACAAAACAAGGCGCCTTCTGCTTTCTGTTCTTCTCAAAGCAAAAACAGCTGCAGCCTCCAAAGAGTAGGAACTCAGGGCTCTTTCGAAAGAGTTAAGATCTTGATCTCTTTGAAGCAGGAAGAAAGGGAACAGGGCTGAATCTAGATCATTGCTCTTCTTTCAAACAGCTGACCAGGAGACTTCTAACCCTTTTGGAAAAAGCTCCACATCTGTAACCTTGGCTGTTCAAAGGACCAGATTGCAGGTTAGAAGCAGAGGGAGGGAAGAAAGTTAATATCATTGGGGAGAAAATATGCCCATTTTGTGCCCTTGAAATGTGATGAGAAGAAAGTGTAGAATTAACCCTTAATAGCGTTAGAGCAGCTTTACCAGCTGGTGGTTGTAAGAACGTCGTAAATAAGAACTGGTGTCCTGAGTTGGCTTTTTTCATCCTCCCTCTTAATTCTTGAGGTCATTGTGGTTTGGAAACAATCTACAGCTTCACTTATGAGAATTAGCCAGTTGTGGTAGTAAGCACGGCATAGCACTATGGGCAAATCAGAATTTCTTCATCCTTACTTTAAAGCTTTAATAAGCACTACACCATATTAGTTCTCTGATTTGTTTTTCAACTACCCACCTGAGATGGCTAAACTGGGTTAATGGTTATAACCACACCTGAGTTAATTTTCATATTAATAGGAGTCTTTAAAGGATGAGAATGTGGCTGTCTCCATGTCTCCAGGACAGGGCTTTCCAAAGTTTTCCCGCGGAGACACACCAACTCCCGTTGGTGTGTTGCCGCGGGAAAACCCGGAAGTGCCGCCGTTGCGGCAGCGCGCAAAAACCCGGAAGCGCTGGTGCCTCTTTCAGTTTTTGCGTGCCGCCGTTGGTGTGTCGCCGCAGGAAAACCCGGAAGCGCTGATGATCAGCGCTTCCGGGTTGTGTGGTGACACACCAGATTTTGTGTCGCGACACACAGTTTGGAAAGCTCTGCTCCAGGAAATCATTGCAAGCAAATGGTTGAGTTATTCAGATGTTGATGACTTAGTTCTGGTAACGTTATGCCCTCAATTGGATATTCTTCTGACAATGAAGGATGTGGATATGCATTCTTAGTTCAAATGACATTCATACATTCCCCTTTTTCAATATTTGCAGCCTTCCAAACAGGAGGAAAAAAATGTTGAAAGTGGATAAGGTAGAATTAAGCACACTGAAAATGATGCAAGGGTTGGGTTGCAACAGCAGTAAAAATATTTTTGAAGGGTTAAACTACGAAATTAAAATGTAAAGCAAAATGAAAAAAAGCAATAGCAGTAGTTTACTTTGGAACACTAATTATGACTGTACAGGATACACTGTTTTCCCAAATTAAGAATTAAATCAGGCAAATTTCTATGGATGTGTTGAAACTCCCTCCAGGTGCTTCTGATGTTATCAAAGCATTTGTGAGTCACCTGGTTCTCTGTGAATCTCAGGTGCAATAAGGCTTAGGTTACCAGGCCCTTTAGAAGTTAGGGACCTTGGTGCAGTGAAATGAGCAAAAGTACTTCAGAAATGGACCCAGGATAAATTCTATACTGATAAAATAGTCTCTACTTGAAAGGGCAAAAGAGAAAGTAAAGCAGTAAAAACAGCCTTCCATCTCAGTAACTTGGATGCTCCTGAAAAAACAATCTCTTCAGGCTAATAATGACATATAAAATACCTGAAATGAAAATGCTTGGTGCGATTGAGAGAGAAAAAATAAACATTTTACTATATAAGGGCTCATTTTTATTTTACTTAATTTTTAAAGATCCATGAACATCTTAATTTGCAAAGGTCTACCTGTAATTTTAGGGTTATGCTTTTTTTCATCCCACTAAGAATATTGTTAGATGAAAAATCAACAGATTGGATGGTCCAGTCCATAAATTCCATCTTTGGTTTGCAAGTAAGATTTGCACATTCCTCCCCCCTCCCTTTAATTCTGGTGCTGCTTCTAGAACAAATCTCTGATTCTCCTTTTTATTATTTCCTACACTCTCCTTTCCCCAAACTATTTTATGTAACCTCTTAGATCCATATCTAATATTGGGCTACTATCCTATATCTGCAAGTATATCCCCTGGATCACACAGGGCCTACTTCCAAGTAAATCCAAATGGGATTGTGCTAATAGTTCATGTAAGTGAAACATTCGTGTGTCGTGCGTTTACTCCTGCTATTGTACTCCTCTGCTTTTCCCCATGTTTATGTTGAATTATATTGAAAGCGCTTTGGTGCATGTTCTCTCTACCCATACTTTGAAGAGTGCTGGGAATATGGATGCCACCCTGTATGTAACAATGATCCTCCTAACAGGTGGTTTTCAGAACAGATTTTGAATTCCAGCATAATAATTTCACATTTCCCATCTAAGTAACAGCGTAATCAACTTTTGGAATCTAGGAAGCATTGAAGTTAAAGACATTTCGGCTGCAATCCTGTACATGCTTCCTTGGAAGTAAGGTCCATTTAACCCAGTGTTTCTCAACCTTGGCGACCTCAAGATGTGTGGATTTCAACTCCCAAAATTCCCCAGGCAGCAAAGCTGGCTGGGGAATTCTGGGAGTTGAAGTCCACACATCTTGAGGTCGCCAAGGTTAAGAAACACCGATTTAACCCAATGAGACTAATCTCTAAAAAGGTATGTGCAGAATTGGGCTTTATTGTTACAGTACTGAACTCCTTCTTATGAAGTAAACTCACCAAACGACCACAGGGAACCTTACTTTTAAACAAACAGGCATAGAATTTAACTGAAAGGCTAGAAGAGAAGCAGGGATAGGGTCTAATTTAGGCTCTGATCACAGCAGGTCTCCCTGTAGCTTGACCCTCTTGAAGCTGCGGGGATTATAAGTAGAGAAATTGATTTCACAGTGCAGGGCGCGCTGTGAAAGTGACATGTAGCTCTGTGGGCTTCACAACAAGCCCTTTTGTGGAATGATGGGTTCTTGAAGTCTTGGCACACACCCCAGAAGTTTCCTAATTTGGCTTTGATGAATTTGCTGAAAGGCTATTTTCAGTCCCCATAGGATCAGTCAGAAAACAGAAGCTGCCATTCACGTTCTGTAAAATGTTACGAATAACTTCTTTGGCCCTCCCTTGTGTTTGTAAGGAGCCTTAAGGTGATTAAAATGGAGAAGAGTCAAATACTTTGTTTATTCCTTATCTTTGTTATGCTCCCAGTTCGACCTTTCTAAAATAATTATTGACAAGTCAAAACCTGTGTGCAGAGTTGTGACTGTTGTCCCCAAACAAGGCTGCTGTGTTTGAGAATTCTGGATCTCCCATCATATGGATATATTTTTGGAATTTACCAGGGAGTTATATCCCAATTTGCATACTTTAATCGGCTGGGCTCTCCAGAAGATGCTAGCTGATTAGTGTCCATTTATTTATTCATGTTGAAATTTATGAAGGGCACTTTGCAGGGTATCTTCTAAATTTGGATTACCATCAGAGGCATCTGCAGCTGGCCACAGGGATGCCAAAATGATAAAAAGTGCATTGTGTCATCACAAGCTCCATCTGTTTCCTGACAAGAAATTCATCTACTTATTCTGGTTTTCTACCATTTATGTATGCTTTCCAATAATTCACTCTGTTTTCCCTGTCATGTAAAGATACCTTGATCTTTGATGTATTCATTTTCAGATCCATGCATCTAACCATGCATATTGTTAGCTGCCCAGAGTCACTGGTCTGAGATGAGCGGCTATATAAAACAAACAAACAAACAAACAAATCTCATTGCATCACATGATCTGTCTCACATTCACAGCAAATAATTAGGTTTCTCAGCCCACCACACCACATTGTCTGCATACAAAAGTACCCAGATACTCACTTCGCCAACACACACATCTCTAATGTCACCACAAGCATTCCTTATATATTTATATGTTTGTACATTAGATAATCTGAGGTACACCATACATCCTTGCCTTACTTCCTGCTTAGCATTGAACCTTTTGTAAACATTCCATTTAGTTACACATTTTACTTTCATTATCATATCACTCTTACTGCATTCAACAGCCAGCTTTCAATTTCATGTTTTTATAAAAGACTAGAATTCAAGCCTATTTACCACCTTACACTTTCTCTATATCAACAAATGTACAACAGAATTTTCTCACATTCATAATTCCCCAGTGATCTGTTGAAGAGCTAAAATCTGGTCTGTACACCCACTGTCCAGCAGCAATTCTTACTATGCTTTCCAAATTTTGCACATCATCACCTCTTGTACAGTTTCAATCAAAATTCCCCAATACCTTCCCCAGTTAGTGCCTCTATAGGTTTTGCTTAAATTTTGCTATCTTTCTCTTTGGACAAATGCCATTATTGTTCCCCATACATGTGGATTCAGTCTGCACACATGTTAAACAAATTACCAGCCACTCCATAAACAAGAGTTAAAGGTTTTCCCCTGCACAGTTGAGTCCGACTCTAGGGGCCGGTGCTCATCTCCGTTTCTTAGTCGAAGAGCCAGCGTTGTCCGAAGATGCTTCTGTGGTCATGTGGCTGGCATGACGCGCGCGGAACGTTGTTACCATCCCACCGAAGTGGTACCTTCTGATCGACAAGCCTGGCGCCTAGCCCCTGAGCCATTGCGCCCCTCTCCATAAACAAACCATACTTGCATTTGCATGCTTTCGAATTGCTAGGTTGGCAAGAGCTGGGGCGAGTGCGGGAGCTCACTCTGTCACGTGGCACTCGGGTCTCGAACCGCCGACCTTCTGATCGACAAGCCTGGCGCCTAGCCACTGAGCCATTGCGCCCCTCTCCATAAACAAACCATATCCATATTTTAACATTTATTCAGTCACACCATTTAAATTTGCAGCCTTATTTTTCAATATCACAGCATTTATTGCTTTTTACATTTTTTCCCCTCAAGTTCTAACATTGATAGTATTTGTTTCAGTTCCATTGGTTTTTAATTCCATTCCATTTAATTCCATATTTAGCTCTTTCTTGCCTCCTCTTGTTTCAGTTCCATTGGTTTTTAATTCCATTCACTCTGCTGGAAACTGTTTAGCTCTTCCCATCAAAATTCTTTGGTGTTTTCTCTGCTGCTTTTAAACTTAACCATTCCTTACTCTTTGAATATATTCTTTGCAACTCTCTTTTTCTGTATAAGGGTATTATACAATATTTTTCATTGTCATTTTTGCAGCAATCATTCCCTTATATGCATTTTTTTCTCATCCACAGTCTCTTTCACTTCATCATTACATATGCCATCGTTTTTCATACTTCCAATTAGCATTACTACTCACACTTTGTGGCATTCTGTAGCATAATTATTTTCCCTCTATTTTAAGCCGCTATCACATCCTTGTTCCTTATGTCCCCCTTTATTTATTTATTTATTTATTTATTTATTTATTTATTTATTTATTTATTTATTGGATTTATCACCACCCAACTCCCCCAAGGGGGACTCTGGGCGGTTTACAACAGAATTAAAATCATTAATATACATTTATAAATAAAATAACATACATAATAAGTAATAATTTAAAATATAATGAATAAAATGGAATCCAAAGGCAGAGTATTCTTAAGTTTATAAAAAGGGCCCCTCAGAGCAAATCTAAGGTGCTAGCCATCTCCAGGTATGTCCAATCTCCTTCTGACCCCAAGCATATTGACAAAACCAGGTTTTGAGTCTTTTTCGGAAGTCCAGGAGTGAGGGGGACTGTCTGATCTCCGGGGGCAGAATGTTCCAAAGGGCAGGGCCAACCGCAGAGAAAGCACGCTTCCGAGACCCCGTTAGGTGGAACTCCTTAACCGATGGGGTCCATAGCATGCCCTCTCTGCATGCCCGGGTGGGACGGGATGAAGTGATGGGGATGAGATGATCCCTTAGGTATCCTGGTCCCATGCCATGTAGGGCTTTAAAGGTGATAACCAACACCTTGAATTGTACCCGGAAGCAAACTGGAACCCAGTGCAGCTCGCGCAGCAAAGGTGTTACGTGAGTCCTCCTTGGGACACCCAAAACTGTCCGCGCGGCTGCATTCTGGATCAGTTGTAGCTTCCGGATATTCTTCAAGGGTAGCCCCATGTAGAGCGCATTACGGTAGTCTATGTGAGAGATAACCAGGGCATGAGTGACTGTTCGAAGGGCCTCTTGTTCCAGGAAGGGGCGTAACTGGCGCACAACCTGAAGTTGTGCAAAAGCTCTCCTGGCCACGACTGCCACCTGCTCTTCAAGCAGGAGTCGTGAATCCAGGAGAACTCCCAAGTTACGCACCGGATCTGTCTGGGGTAGTGCAACCCCATCCAGAATTAAAGATGATAATTTCCCAGAAGACAAGGAGCCATTAATCCACAGCCACTCCGTCTTACTAGGGTTCAGCTGAAGTCTATTTCTCCCCACCCAGGCCCCTACAGACCCCAGGCACTTGGACTTTCATTCATTCTCTTGGGAGACTAATCTTTTAGTCATTTTGCAGTCATTCTACTTTCACTCTTGTTTCTTTCATGTTTTCCTTTACACTGTTAACACTACCAAATAATGGTCATTCTCACATTCAGACCCTCTCATCACTTTTGTATTCATCACTAATTCTCTTACTCTTATAAACAAATCAGTAATGCTTTTCAGTTCACTCCTTTTCCATGTGAAAATATGAACAAACTTATGCATAAATCACAAAATTGAAACAAACAGCAGATGCTGAGCTGATGCTCACTAAACAATCTTCACTGAATTGCCCAATCATTTTTTTGGTATTCTTTCATCTTGCCTCCTCTCATCAATCCATGCTGCCTAACAGAATAATTTCCCCAATTTTCTTGACCATTATATCAAAGTGATTTACTGCTGCCTTCTTCCAAGATGTTTCTTCAACTCCCAGGTCAAACCTCCAGCCCTGGGATTTATTTCCTAATGGTCTCCATCCAAGTGGTAACTGGGTCTGACCTTTCTCAGTTTTTCAAGATCAGCCACGGCTAGCTAGGCATTATCATATTTGCTACATATAAAGGCTTCAAAATGTGCAGATCATGTTGGATTCATCCTGTGATTACAGAAATTATATGCCACTGTGAAGTAGCAGATGAGAAGGACTATTCTGGAAAAATATAGGATGCAACAGTTGGAGCCTAAATACATTGAGGAAGAGGCACTTGAGATGATGTTTGAGGAGCAAGTACATACATATGATTCTTAATGAATATGCTGATCTGTGGCCAAAGAAACGCGCAACTCACTCTTTCTGTACTTTGAAGGTTTTTGAGCTTGTGTTTTTCATGCACAGCTTCTTATGCCATAAGGCAAACATCTTTTGAAACTGTGGAGAGCTTCAAATGCAGACTGCTATATGATAAACCTAAAGAATGGGGCAGCCGGCCATTAAAAGTGGGAAAAATCTAATTTCTCACTGAGACTGTCTCAAATGTAGTTTTTTTTGGAACTCAGCTTCTGTTTAGGAGAGCTCTGACAGAGAAGAAGCAAATGCAACAACCATACATACAAAAAGAGGATATATGATTTTTCATGTCCTTGTCCTAAATTAATTTATTTTAATTTCCAGGAAAACCATAATTGGCAAAAGATTGTCCATGCACCAAGACTATGGTATTTGGCATTTATACACACGTGATATTGTAAAACTCAGGGCTCTCAAGTTACATTTTTTGAGACAGAGAGTGTATTTTTAACTTTCACAAGGGCAACAGCTGTCCAAGTTCTACCTATAGCTATAGGAAATTCAGTCTTTGCTGTGTAACAAATCTGTTTGAAAGGTGGCATGGACAGAATTATTGGTATCCCTAACCTAATATTTCTTAGCATACCCTTTTGAGGCAGTAACTGCAATCAAACGCTTTCTCTCACTTCAGTTTTAAATTTAAAAAAATTTGGGGGTGCCATCAAGTCAGTCTTTGACTCCTGGCAACTGCCTGGACAAGTCCCTGCAGTTTTCTTGGCAAGATTTTGGAAGTGGTTTGCCCTTGCCTCCTTCCTCGGGCCAAGAGAGGGTGGCTGGCCTGAGGTCACCCAGCTGGCTTTGTGCCTAAGGCGGGACTATAACTCATCGTCTCCCAGTTTCTAGCCTAGTGCCTTGACCACTAGACCAAACTGGGCCTTGGGGTACCCTTATCAGCCCAGGAATTGCCATCAAGCCTCTTTGGATCTGCCCCCATCACCTGCTACTCTCTCGGTAGACCCTAGCAAAAGCTATGGTTGTATGGTTGCATCCTCGACTGCATCTTATGAGCTCAAGGTGCCCCCTCCCCAGGCCTTCTGGCACTTCCTGGTCTGTCTGTCATTCCTTGCTTCAGTTTCCTGCCTCAAATGTTCTGTTACCTAAGATGGCTGTTTGATGGTGGGGCTACCCTGTTAATGGTTAATAACGGTAACTGAATGTTTTTATAGCACTTCTGTCAGGTGCTCAGAGTATGTTCTATGCCATCGGGCTATATCCGCAGCAATGCTGGAACTGTTGTTGTTTCTTCTAATTTCTACCTTGTAAAGGTGGGGTGTGGAGGCAGAAGCTGAGATGAAGAGGCCTACATTGTTCTTGGGGAATTCTTGTTAGAGGAGTAATTTCTGACGGGACTTCCGGGTTCATGGGCCATTTTCTGTGTCTTAACCATTGTGCTACTTTTGTCATTAGGAGGCAGAGTTAGAAACAAAAACAGAGTTGGGATAATAAAGTATAAGCAGTTGGAATGGAGAGGTATTGATATAAAAGAATTACGGGGTTGTGTAAATATCAGTGTTGTGTTTCAGGTTGGTTGGGTCAAGGCCACGTCTGTTTGTGCTTTTAATCTGTAAAGGAGCATAGTGGATAGATAATTATTTACCCGACAGTGCCTGTATCCCAGAGCACCACAATACCCAAACACTTCATCGCCAGCTGAAATCATTGATTGCCTTGGCAGAACTGAAATAAAATGTAGAGGTCCTAAAACTGACCCCAGTATTTGCCAGGGGTGCGTGGGCGGGAACTGCTCTTCCCAGCCTCATTTATGGTTAGGAATGGAAGAAGTGCGGGGACAGTTTCCAGAATATGCCCTGCTTTTCATCCAATCTCCAAATCTATCAGTTGGAAGCAGTAACGTGGGAAGGAAGGCAAGCTCAGCCTGGAAATTTGTTTGGAATGCCCAAGCCAGACTTTGTACACAAGACCTAAATCTACTCCAATTTGTGGAGTCCTTGGTGCTCTCTGAGCCTTGTTTTCTTGCAGACGTTTCATTGCCAGGCTAGGCAACATCTTCAGTGCGAAAAGGGAGTGGGACTTGCTCTCTGTTTATATACCGTGGCTTGTCCTGCTTGTGTTGGTGGGGATGTTGTTCTCTCCTTGGTAGTTCCTTGATTGGGCTGTTTGCTGCCTGGTTGCTTGACTGAGTTAATAGTTCCTTGATTAGGGTATATTGTGCTGTTTGATTGTTCCTCTGGTGCTAATCCTGGTGTTAATCTTTGCATATCTGGGTGTTGATTGCTGGCAAGGAGGTGTTCTGGTCTTCTGGCTTTTCTATTGTCTCTTATGAATGGTATGTAAATGTTGTTTACCTCTATGTGTCTGTTGATGGCTGCTTTGTCTGAGTGCCAAGCTTCCAGGAATTCTCTAGCGTTTTTGGATTTGGCTTGGTTTAAGATGCTCACAGTTTCCCAGTTGAAAGTATGGTTGAGTCTGTCCATGTGTTGTGAGATTAAGGAGTTTTCATCGTGTCTTCTGACTGCTAGTTGGTGTTCTCTATCAACTCTCCACTACAGTGCCTCCAGAAAATCAAAGACCTAAAAATAGATGAAGATGAAATTATGGTGTCATTTGATGTCACTGCACTCTTTACATCCATAGACCAAGCACTAGCAATTGAATCCATGGCAGCAGTTCTACGCAACACACCTGACCTAACTATATACACCAAGATCGAAATACCCAGAATCATGGACCTCATCAACTTCTGCCTCACCACCTACTTTCAGTTTGATGGACAAATATACCAACAAATCAAAGGAACACCTATGGGATCTCCATTCTCAGGACTCATAGCAGAGATTGTAATGCAACGTCTAGAAAGGATAGCACTCCCACGCATACAACCCAAAGTATGGATCCGGTATGTAGATGACACCTTCATCATAATAAAAAAGGAACAACTGGAGGAAACACATGAAACCATCAACAATATCTTCAAAGGAATAAAATTCACAAGGGAAGAAGAAGATAACAACACACTACCCTTCTTGGACATCCTCATCAGTAGAGGAAATGATGGTATTCTAGAAACACAAGTCTACTGGAAATCTACCCACACTAACCAAGTGCTCCACTACCAAAGCAATAACCCAACCTCCCACAAGAGGAGCTGTGTAAGAACACTATTCAGACGAGCACAGATGCACTGCAGCAACCCAGAACACCAGAAAAAGGAAACAGACCTTATATAGCATCTTCCAGGAAAATGGATACCCACGCAACTTTATCAAAAAGTGCCTGACCACTCAACCCACCACAGCAGAAGCTATGAAAAGGATTACACTGCCATACATCAGAAACATCTCAGAAACTACTAATAGACTGTTACAACCATATGGCATCACCGTAGCACATAAACTAACCAAAACCCTTCAGAACATCGTAAGTAACCCAAAAGACCCGGTAGCCCAAGAAGAAACAAAAGGAGTTATCTACAACATACAGTGTAAGGACTGTAGCAGCCATTATGTAGGACAGACGGGCAGAAGACTAGCAGAACGCATCCACGAACACCAACTAGCAGTCAGAAGACACGATGAAAACTCCTTAATCTCACAACACATGGACAGACTCAACCATACTTTCAACTGGGAAACTGAGCATCTTAAACCAAGCCAAATCCAAAAATGCTAGAGAATTCGTGGAAGCTTGGCACTCAGACAAAGCAGCCATCAACAGACACATAGAGGTAAACAACATTTACATACCATTCATAAGAGACAATAGAAAAGCCAGAAGACCAGAACACCTCCTTGCCAGCAATAAACACCCAGATATGCAAAGATTAACACCAGGATTAGCACCAGAGGAACAATCAAACAGCAAAATATGCCCTAATCAAGGAACTATTAACTCAGTCAAGCAACCAGGCAGCAAACAGCCCAATCAAGGAACTACCAAGGAGAGAACAACATCCCCACCAACACAAGCAGGACAAGCCACGGTATATAAACAGAGAGCAAGTCCCACTCCCTTTTCGCACTGAAGATGTTGCCTAGCCTGGCATTGAAACGTCTGCAAGAAAACAACAAGGCTCAGAGAGCACCAAGGACTCCACAGTTCAACCCTGAGCTACAAATATTCTCTTCGATTGCTACTCCATTTTCCCCATAACCTTTCTCGATTTCAGCAGCCCCATTTAGGTGGATAGCCTGTTGTTTTCTGATTGGAGGAAATGGGGTTGAAATGACACAACTTTAATACTTCTTAGGTAGCTGTGATCTCACATCGGTCTCTCCAGACTCTGCTGGAATAAAGATGGGATACAAGTATAATCAAAATGTGCTAGGAATCTGGTGTCTTCAGATATAGGGAGGAGAACCCAGGAGCAGGAATCCATGGTCTCTGCTGTTTTTGTGTTGCGGTGTCCATAAGTGTTAAGGGACTGCAATCTCATTTCTCCCATTCCCAGTAGAATTTTTGGACTGGTGGCAATTTTTTCTTTGTTTAAAAATAATGATTTTCCAGCTCCAACTCTCCTATTAGCGAACAGAACCTTTCATTCACTCCCAATGATTCAGCCTTTATTTGTCCCCCCTCAGATTAGGAGTGAACAGCTGGATACATAATGAAGTGTGTATTTGTACATATACAGCATCCAAAGTAAAACAAATATCTTTCAGCAAATGAAGATGCAAAGAGGCAGAGTTAATTGAAACAGTAGGAGATGAACAGGTGGTATTTTTAGAATCTGCTATAACATCTTCTTTGGGGGATCTATGTGTTTTATTGCTAGTTTGCAGAAGATGAAGGGATGAAAGAGTGTTGATTTAGTTGGGAAAAGGTGAAACAGAGGAGCATTGAGGAAGAATGATTGATTCTACAGCAAGGTGAAGTTACCAATTCCTTTCATTACAGGTAATGAGGAAATACGTTGATTATTGGAGCTGAACAATGTATGTGGTCCTCCACCTGGGAGGCTTTGAGTCATCTACTGGGGAAATTGGGGGTGAGCTGTCTGGTGAATTTGGTTTGATGCTAATTTGTTGATTGAGGTTTCTTGTGGAGATTTGTGCTTCCTATATCTCAAGTTTCAATTCTTACCCAAATTCTGTGATTTCATCCGAACTGGTGAATGTTGATTACTTTAAAATAATGGATGACCATTCTGAATAGCTTTGCCTGAAATATAAGGTTACCTTTCGCAGAATCATAGAGTTGGAAGGGGCCACTGAGGCCAATCCTTGTCCTACTCAAGCCTTTGATTGAACCCGTTAGGGTAAGGGGGAGTCCACCACTTCTCTGGGTAAGTGCTCTTACTGCTAGGAAACTTTTACTAACATAATATTGGAATCTACTTTTCTATCCGTAAATTCATTATTTGGTGTCCTGCACTCGGGAACAAGACTGAACAGGCTTTGATCCTCTATATGACATCCTTTTAGGTATTTAGAGAGTGCCATCTTCTTTTCTTAAGGATAAGCATTCCCAATTCTTTTCTTTCTTCTGATGACTTAGTTTCTTGACCCCTGATCACCCTCTTTGAACTTATTTTAGTTTTCTGAGTTCTCCTTAAAATCTTCATAGTAATTTTATTAAAAATTATAATTATAACGATAAAAAACTAATACAAAATAAAAAATAAAAAATAGAAGGTGCAGAAAAGAAAAAGAAAATAGAAAAAATAGAAAAGAAAGAAAAAATAATATAATAAAGAAAAAGAAAAATATATAAAGAAATTACTTTCCTCTTCATCACAAGTATAAACAATTTTAGTAACTTACCACCTTCTCTTAAAATACAACAAATTATCTCCTTTTCCCATATCCCATTTTTATATATAAACAAATCCTTAAAACTTCGTCATTTCAGTCCTGATCAGCAAAAGTCCATTAAGGGTTACCAGAGATAACATATCTATTTTACCTTGATCAAATAAACCAACTTTATATTGCTTCCTTTTACTTTTAACAATCTTGATCTTTAATCCCTTCAAATAATGTCCTAGAACTTGATTTCTTCTCATTTTTTCTCTGCCCCTTCTCACTAAATTCTTCAAAGCTCTTTTGTAAATCCAATATAGGAAAATTATCCAGGTAACTCTCTTGGTTTGTTATTTGTTTGTTATTTATATCCCTTTTAATTATTAAGACATCAGCCGGTTTCTTTTGTATGTCCAGTGTAGCATCTTTTTACATATTATTCTTGTAGCCTGTCATTTTTAAATCTACTTTCAGTCTTGTCTGATAAAACTTGTTCCATAACATATTTTAAACACAATCTATCTATAGAGGCAGACACTCTTAAAATGAACTTCTGGGTCCATTGTTGAAAAATATCCTTCAATACGTCCAATGTTAAAATACTTTGCTCCATTCTGTATTAGTAAGTCAAATTTAAGTGTTCTTTAGTTGTAATCTTTAGTTCCTTCTAGTTCCCTCTGGTGTCCAACCTTCAAAGTCCCATCCTATCATGTTTTTTTTTTTAAAGAATTTAAAACAAAAACATTTTCCTACAGGAAGGATTCTTATAATTAATTCCAAAATCTTACTTCAAATCCATCTGGACCCTTAATCCATTTGTAACTTTCCAAAATCAAAGTTCTAATCACCCTTTTGCTGTTTATTTATTTTTATTTTTTTAAACCTTAAAACTTGTATTAAAACTTCTTTCACTAAAGATTGAAGGAAACTCACCCGGTGCTGTAAAACTTGTCGATCCAAAGGTTCCTAATAGCTGAAAAGCAGTTAAGAAGCAATTTCTGAAAGTGATTAGAAAAGGAAGTATGTGAACCCAGTGTCCTTAAATGCAGCAACCATTGTTTGAGCAAGATGGCTATTTCCTCATCTCCCAGAGCTCTAAACCCACTGGAGACCACTGTCATGCAGTCTCCTCGTGAGGAGAAACTGTCTGGAGCACTTTTGAGTGATCTGAAGTCCTTTCCTTGTCTGGAGAATTATGAAGAGCCAGTCTACTTGCTGGCTCTTCATTCTGCCGCAGTCGTCTGCTCTGCTTTTGCAGAGCTGTCTTCAGTTTGACATTTCTTCCCTGGAAGTCCCGAGTTCTCTTTAAAATGTGGTGTCCAGAGCTGGACATAAAAGTTGAGATGAGGACTCACCAGTGCAGAATAAACTAGTTTCCTGTGATTTGGAATCTGCACTTCTATTGATGCAGCTTAAAATTGTATTTCCCTTTTTTGCAGCCATATCACACTGTTGGGTTATCCAATTTGTGATCAACTACTATTCCAAGTTCCTGTATTATCTTGTCCCATTTCTACATCTGTGCATTTGATTTCTATTTCTAAGTTAACTTTGTCTCTGTTAATTTTTTTTAATTTTTAGTCTATTTGTCTCATCCATCCAGATTTTTAAAATTTATTTCTTTCAGGGTATTAGCTATCCTATACAATTTTGTGCCACTTGCAAATTTGATAAGGATTCTTTCCATGCCCTCATCCAATTGTAAGCAAAAATATTGAAGAATTCAGGGTGCAAGAATGAACCTTGTGATACCACAACTGATATCTTATTCCAGTTTGATTAAATGCCAATGATGAGCACTCTTGAAATGTAATTTTTGAGCCAGCTGTGGATCCATCAACCAATCATACCATCTAGCCCAGTGATGGCGAACCTATGACACATGTGTCAAAGGTGACACGCCACGACCTTTTGGGTGACATGCCAGCTTTCAACAACACCCGACAACAACTATTCTCCCTGTTTGAGTTGCCAAAGAAATGTTTCTTTATATAATAGCACCACACGATTGGATTGGATTTTTTAAATAAACAAATATGTAAAGAATTGTTTCTCTTTTGTTCGGGGTGTGTGTGACACGCCAGCAGAGTCAAGTTAGACATTTTTGACATGCCAAGCCCAAAAGGTTCGCCATCACTGATCTAGCCCATACTTAATTAACTGTTAGATAAAATGTCATGAAGTACTTTCTGAATGCTTTGTTGAAGCAAGATATATTAATCCTACAGCATTTCCATCATCTAATACAGAAATTAAGACTTAAATCAAGCTGAACTTGTGTCTTCATGGACATGTTCATGTAGTCGTCTTGGCAACATTATGGAATTTATTTGCCACTGCTTTCTTCCAGTCTGACCTTACAACCCAGTGACACTTGGTGGTCTCCCATCCAAACAATAGCTTGGTTCAATGTTGCTTAGGTTTCTGAGATCATTCAAGGTCGGCTGCATGCTATCACCTTGATCAAAAAATGAGGCAAGGTTAGTTTGGCAAGACTTGTACTTGACATATCCATATTGACTTGTGGTAACTACTGCATTGTTTTCAACGTACTTACAGATTGACATATTTATTATCTGCTCTAGAATCTTTCCAGGTATTTATGTTATGATATTTATTTACTGCCCAGAGTCCCTCCTTTAGGGGAAGATGGGCGGTGATAGAAATTTGATAAATAAATAAATAAAATAAATGTTAGAGTGACTGATCTGTAGTTCCCTGGATCCTTCTTCTCTCCTGTTTGAAGGTAGAAACATTTGCCCTCCTCCCCTTACCTGTCGCTTCACCCATTCTCCAGGATTTCTCTCCATAAATGTTCAGCCAAACCATCAGCAACTTTCTTCAGCACTCTAGAATGCAATTCATCTGGTCCTGGAGGCTTAAGGTCATTCAAAAGAAGTAGATGTTGCCTGATAATGTTCCTGTCAGTCTCAAATTTCAGTACTCATCCTGTTTTCCACAATTGTCTGGTGGAACATACACTTTCTTCTCAGAGAAGACAGGGACAGATAGGAAGACCTTTTCTTTGTTATCTGTTGGGATTTTGCTGTTTCATACAGCAGCTGACATACTGATTCTTTTCTTTAAAGACCCTCCCCGCTCCCCCCCCAAGTCTTCACCATCTACAACTCAAGCTGAGCTTTCCTGACACCATCTCTGCAGTTCTGAGCTAACCGGCTTTTCATCTCCAATCCCAGAGAATACATGTGAAAGCCTTTCTGATCAAGCAATCCATGCTTCAGCCAAACACTTTTCTACCAGTCATTATGAAACACAACCCATACCACACCAGTGGTCCACCATAACTCTCCTGTATAACCAATCATTCATTTGCAGTGGATGAGAACACCACCCAATTCCCCAGGTTCTTGAGCTTCCGTCCTAGATCTTCAGAGTCCATGGCAATATGGTTGCAGCTGTTCTTTGAAGTATCATTTGTCCTCACATGGATTAGTAGGAAGGGATAATTGGAGATTATTCTGTCACTTCCCTGAGCCCTGCTCCAAGCAGACAGCACACTTCACAACCTGATGGGTCCACTTGGAAAACATTTCTTTCAACTCACTATAGTAAAAAGTGATCAACTACAAGGACTGTTCTTTGTCTTATTGCAAGGAACAATTGCATCCCCTCTACTCTTGAAGAACTCCCCATCCTGTCTCTGCTTTGCAGTATCTCTTTTTCCTCCTCTGAAAACTCAGAGCCCTTCTCTTCAGCCAGCTAAATGCCAGGATCTATGGGAAGTGCCACAAGGGATCTAGGGAACCAGTGGGTTACAAATAGTTTCCTCTCCTCTCCTTTTCTTGCTAAAGATGTATAGAGTGTTGACGTTCTTGTTTGTGATGGTGGAAGTAAACCCATTCTCCCTAGGACTGAAAAGTGGAACTACAGACTGAAGCAATGAGAAAGTAAAGTTTAAACACCAGTGTTTAAACAACAATATTGTTTTTTCACAACTTCTGTCAATGTACAGTACATGATTTGACACACCCACTCAAGCAGCAAGGTTATAATTATATAGTCAAAGTGTAGGTTGACTAGTGGCCTGCCAAATTAACTAAAGTTGGTTTAGTTATGTAAGAATGGTCTTATATATTGCTTTAGTTGGGTTCAGATGACTCTCTCTCAGGGAATGGATGACGATATGTGGATATCAATCTACTTCCTTCTTATGTGAAGGATCTTAGTACACATACTTCAAGCACATATGCGCAGAGCTTTTTTTTATATGCGTGCAGAATGCACGTAAGTGAGGCTGGCTGTGCTCTTTCAGAGCTCCCCACCATCTTTTCATATGCCAAGGAGGTAATCTCAGCCTTGTTTTGTCTGTGTGATTCCTTTGTGGAGCCTTGTAGCTCACAGCGACTCACAAGGTTTCAGTAATCAGCCTCTCTGGCATTTTGTTTGAAACATTGAGATGGCTGGGTCCTCTGACTTCCACAGGTGCATCCTGCATATCTGTGTAGACTTAGAAATGGCTCTCTCGAGCTCAACCCTGGAACCATCCAGTTCCCAGTGAAAATCAGGGCCTACAATACAAGAGGGTAAAAGAGATGAATGGAAAGTGAGTTGCAACCAGCAGGATTCTGTCCGGCGACAGTCTGGTCAATCGAGGTGATCGAGGTGACAAGAGGGTGAATCCACTTCACAGGATGGGTTACTTACCCAGTATTTCCAGTGCAGGACTGGGACACTTAATGGATCTGATGACAGGCTCTTATGGGGCATTTTTTAGTGAGAGCCTCTGATTTATATTTCTTCATTCACATGATACCAATCAAAGAGAATCATTCATATGAGGCTGCCGTTTCCAGCAATAGATTGTATACATACCATTGGAGCAATAATTTTCCTGTACAAAAGCCAATTCAGGTATCCTCGCTCTGATAGGACAGAGACACTGAAGTTATGGTGAAGCCTATGGTGGCTGGGGGAGGAGAAATAGTTCTTATCTCAGCCTGGGCAGAGACAAAACTCCTCTTTTTTTCCTCCCGCTGCTCAGCTCTGAGTCACGTCTGGGACTTGAATAGCGGCCCTGCAAAGGACTTGTCACTATGACAGGGGGACAAAACCCAGTAGTCCTGGCTCCTAGCCCTCTCCCGCTTCCAAACCACGACTTGTCATTTCCTCCCTGCCCCCTCCAGCCCAAGCTGAGCATAGACTCCAAAAACAACCATCTTTGTAATCCGCGTCTACACACACCACTGAGGGCTGCCACCCAGGGAAAAGTATTCCGCATTTTGGCCTTAGAGCTGTTCAGATTGGGGAGGTCCGAACTGGGATCCCAGTCTCCGAGCCTGAAGAAGGAAAACAGGAGGGATGATTGAGAGGTGGTAAACATTTCCCCCCTCCCGCCGTTCTTTCCTTCCACCCCTCTTTTTTGTACACCCCCCCCCCCACTGTTATCTCTTCAGGAAGTGCCTCCATATGTCTGGCTGTTGCCTCCCTCCCAGGCTGGAGCCACCGTCTGGATTAGGAAGAAGGGGGTGGGTGCAAAGTTGCCAATGCGCTCTCTTTTGCTCTCTGCCTATCTTGCCCATCCAGCGTGGAGACTGCCAGCAGAATGGACTAGGACGGATGTGCCCCTCATGTCCGTGGGTAAGAGATGGACTCTCAAAGGCAAGCTTCCCCCGTACAGAACAGCATCTTCCTCCACAGTACCAAGGGCACTAACACCACAGCATGCAAAGAAAGTGAGAGTGTGTGTATTGACAGAGTATGTAAAGCAGTGGCTATCTGAGATCCGTGATTTCAGCTGAAGATGGGGAAGGTTCTGTACTAGCCATTGTTTGGGTCCAGAATCAAATTGTTTTTCTAAGCACAGCTGTTTATACCTAGATAGGAGTCCTATTAAATGTGAGAAATCTGGCTCTAGCCCCTCGTCTCTCCATTCTCATCCTGAATCATATATGTACATGAGGTGTGTGAATTGGAACTAAATGTTGGCGGCTGCATCTCAAATACACTTTGGCCCATTCCTTCAAATAGATAGTCATGAATCCTTGGAATAAATTTTAGCAGTTCAACAAGAAGAGATTGGATAAGTAGAAATCCCTGCAATAAACCCTGTTTATTCGCTTCCTCTCCTTTGGCTTGCTGATTTTCTTACAGGCTTAGATTTAATTGTTGTCATTCACTTGAGCCCATTTTTGGTGGAAAGGTGATGGTTGGGAAAATATTGTAGATTAAAACAATATAATCTCACTAAGGCACAGGGTAGCAGGGCCGCAACTAGGGGGGGGGGCGCGCCAAAATGACAAAATAACCCATGGGGGGGGGGTGCGGAATCCATGTTTGCCCCAGGTGACACAGACCCTAGTTCCATCCCTGCAGGGTAGGCAAACAATGATTGTAATGGAAAGATACAACCAGATCTAACTGGTGAGTGAATTGACTACCTTGATGAACTGTCTTGGAGCATCACTTTGGTAGATTCAGCTACATCCTCTTGAAAACTACTTTACGTCATGGATGTTACAGCTACTCTTCTTGCCTGGCTTGACCAACTCTTGGTTGCTTGAAAAATCTACAATATACGAGGGAGGAAAAGAACTTGGCTGGTCAATTGGAAGAGCAAGGCATTATTTGCAACCTGGTCCTCTTCACAAGATTCCTGTGAACATGTACCCAGTTGTGAGGACCCACATGATGCAGCCATCTTGATAAAGCATGCTCTTGTGGGTCTGGCCACTGTTTGGAGGAGAGACTATCTGGAATATCCATGTATGCTGCTTTACATGGGTTCTGTGAGAGAAAAAAGTGGGCTATTAATATGCAAAATAAATAAAGTCCAAGTTTGCCAAGGAGCTGCTAGTTGTCTGTACTGGCACCCCAAGGACTCTAAAATGAGAAAGGATACTGATATCTTTCATTTTCTAATAATCAAATGCATGCTATATTTCTGCTGCAGAATGCCTTAATACAGCCTTTCTGGACACCTTATAAAGTCTGGCCATATTACTTAAGGGTGGTAGGAACTGAAATTAAATTAAATTAAACTCATCTGGAGAGTACCAGATTGTGGAAAGCAATGTGAAGCTAACTAACGGCCAAAGGATATTTTAGCAGGTGCACCTTTTCTTCTCTTGCAGCACCCTTAGATGCATCTACCAGTCTCCTTTCTTCTGCATAATCGATAAATCTTCAGGACCCCTGTTCTCTTTCTGAGGCTCTAGAACAAGGGTGAGGAACCTTTAGCCCTCCAGACAATGATTCTCAGCATCCTTCACCATTGGCCATGATGGTTGGAACTTTGGGGAGTTGTAGTTCAGGGACATCAGGAGGCCACAGCTACCCACTCCTGCCCTAGAGTAGAGGCTTCCATTCCATGTTATCCTTGCGTAGAAACTTAGCAGGAGTTCCTTCATGAGATTAACAGTCATGTTAACCTCCTTCTGCAGTGCAGGGACTGTTGAATCGACTGCATATGATTTCTTGGATTGTTCAGATGACATTAAAATCCATGTCAGTCAGTGCCATTTTTGAACTTAGTGGAGGCCCTAGAACAATCAGCCCTCGTTGTGCAGCTGCCTGATAGCCCTGTGGCTTCACTGAGTTGCAGTGTGGTAGAATACCCCAGACAGAAAGAGAGCGTAGGGCTGGGAACAAAAACCAAGCCAGTGCCTCTGCAGGAGATGTGGAGTAGAGGCTACTCTTAGAGCAGCGCCATTTCTATTGCTTCATGTGGCCTTGGGGCAGGATCTTTTATGTCCTCGCTAGGGTGGCGTTCTTAGCCAGGCCTCCAGTTCCTTCCACCTTCCCATGGATAATCAACCCCTTGTTGTCCAGCCAGGACATTGCCTGAAGCAGCCTCTTCAAAAAGGGGGCTGGGAGCAGAGCAGCCCCATCCAAGGACAATGCAAGCCCTGTGACTGCGCTTCCCGCCCTTTTCAGAGCTGGCAGGGGCTGCTGTCTCCACACCCAAGAGGCCCAATTCTTCTGTGGTTGCTTGGACCCTCTGGATGACTCATGGGGTGAAAAAGATTTGAATTATGAGATCAGCCAGGAGAACTATTGAACAGATTCTAAATTATTGAATGGACTTTTAACATGCCTCTCAAGTTAAATTCATCAACGGGATCAGTTTCCTAATTCCACTAGAGATGTGTCACAGAAGCAGTCAACCAATGAGCAAGGAATTGTGATCTTCTAGATGTCACTGAACTACAAAGCCAGGGTGGTGTGATGGTTAAAGTGCTGGGCTGGCACCCGGGACACCCTCAGCCATTCAAGCTCACCACTTTGGGTCAGTTATTCTCTCTTAGCCAAGTTGTTGCTGCAGAGAAAAATTGGAAACGGGTTGAGCTCCTTATCAACAACAATAATAATAATACGTCCCAGCATCCTTCCTAACTCTCCCTGCTGTCTGGGGCTGCCAGGGGTTGCAGTGTAGCAACATCTGGAGGCCCACTGCTTCCCTCCCCCTATGCGCAGGAATCCAGTGTTGTCATTTCTAGCCACAACTGTATCTCTTTGTCCTCATCCCCGCGGTTAAGAAAGTTGTGATACGTGTTTGGAATGCCAAATCCTGTTGTGTTCTGGGTACCAACCAACGCTCTGAACGTCAGTCACTCTGGACTCCTCATTGGCTGAAACTGTTGGTTGAGCCGGTTGGTTGGTTGGTTGTGCCACACTTGGCAAAAGAAGCTGCCCAGCCAGTTTGGTGGTGTGTCAGTTTTGAGGCGATAGGAGGAGGAAACTTGTGGGCTTAAGAAGGTTTGCATTTAACTCCTGTAAACTTCATAGATATTAAACATCTGTACACACCCAAGCTGGGGCCTTCCGTAGGGCAAAACATACCAGCAATTCAACAGTGTGAAGCTGAGCATTCCCCCAACCCCCATCCTAAAAGCATTTATTAATTTCTACAGATTATTTTTTTTACTGAATTATGTGGAAATAAACCGCACTGAACTTAATAGGACTTTCTTCTCAGTGTGAACAAAGCCCTCCATTTCTTAGTTGAAGAATAGGAAACAAGAAGGATAATATATGTATAAATTTATCTCCTAGAATTTATTTTCTAAATTTTGAAGGATGGAGTTTTTATTATTCACTGACAGGGCCATAATATTTTTTGCATGCTATTTCACTAGGCGTACAACTGAAATTACTTCTTTATGCACCTGCAATCTATTTATTTACTGTATTTGCCTTTTCTGGACCACTAGCTCCCCAAACTAGGATCAGAGATCTTCCAGTAAAGCGACTGGAAGGAGATTTTGACCAAACAAAAGAAAGCACTTCTTCACACGGTGTATAATGAACATGTGAAGTTTATTTCCACAAGAAATAGCGATGACCACTAACTTGAATGACTTTCAAAGGAGATTGACTAAATCCATGGAGGACAGTTCTTTAAAGAGCTATGAGTCTTGAAATGTCAGTCTTCAAGAGAGCTCCATTAGCAATATAGGACACAGACACAACGACAGTATTCTGCAAAAGCTGACACTTCTCCGCAAACATGCCATATAATGAAAATATTAAGGTGGGGGAATGGAAGGTAGTTTTTGATGGCTATCTCTAGTTTCTAGGGGCATGGTGGCTCAGCGGGTAAGACACCAGGCTTGTCGATTGGAAGATCGCAAGTTCGGAGGTTTGAATCCCTAGTCCCGTGTGACGGAGTGAGCTCCCGCACTTGCCCCAGCTCTTGCCAACCTAGCAATTAGAAAGCATGTATTCAGTGCTCTTTGCTAGTTCTGTCTCCTGAGAGCGGAAACATTTAACCATTGAATAATTTTGGTGGAGTCTGTGGACTGGGCAGGCTGCAATTTGAATGTTTGTTTGGAAATGCTGGATGTTCAAGTTCTTCTTGTGCCACTGTATCTCCTCATATCCATCATATGCCCTGCCTGACTACAGTTTCAATTATTTGATGACTGTTTTCCACTCATCTTCACTTCCTAACCCCAACACTTACCCTTCTGAAATTTTGCAAGGTCCCTCCCCTGAAGCGCCTTTCTGATGTAACTATTTTTCATATTGATTGCTAAGGCACAGAACAGTATGTCTGCTGGGTCCATCTTGGACATGAAAGTAGGACTGCCAAATCCGGCTGCAAAAATCCAGGTGACCACAAGGCTGTGACTGTAAAATCTTTGCTGACCTACCGTGAAACTTTGCCCCCCAACATCCCAAATTCTGTTGCAATTCACATCACATCAAACCGCCCAGAGTCCCCTCTGGAAATGGGGGGAGATGGGCGGTGATATAAGTTAGAAATATAAATAAATAAATAAATCATTTGTGTAATGACATCATAATAGAAATGACGCAGGGTTGATGCAAATTCCATTAATTGTGACAATTTTCATCGTGACATCATTACACAAATGGTGCAAATACATACAAATGATGGAATTTGCATCATTTATTTCACTATGAAGATTTACTCTTCAATTTACCAGACATTGGGAAAAAATGTGTCCCCCTCCCGCCCTTAGTTCATTAAAGTGAGGTGTCACTACTGAGGATCTTTGGAGGTGTTCTAATAAACTGCAGTTGACGTTGTGCTTTCATCCAATCTAGTGAATTAAAGAAGATGGGCTCCCCACCCTCTAGTTATTTATACCATGTTTATATGCAGGTCCTGATTCAAGCATCTATAGTGCTTGTGCATAAGAAATAGGAGGTGAGGTATGCATTTAAAGGCTGGATAGAGTTTCCTTCTTCGTTGTTTATTAACTCTGAATCAATGCACTCATGGAAAACAACCAGTGGGTCAAAGCTCCCTTAGCCTATGGTCTGTGACCAAAGTGTGGACCTGCAAACACCAAATACTGAAGATTGTACCTCTGTTTTCAGAGCAAAATAATCCAGTCCAGAACCTTCCCTGATTACTCCCCTGCTCCATTTCATATTTGTTCATCTAGTTTGGCATCTCTTTCCCCTTTCCTGATAAATGTGATTCAGAACAGTAAAACTCCACCCATGTACAACGTAATCAATATTGAAACAGCTTTGAAAGTGTTAGTCACAGTACTCCACCTGACTTCCATGTTTTTTTATAGATTCTTTTAATTAAAAAGGTACATGGGTGTAAAGAATCAAGCTTTAAAATGTCCATTAACAAGGGTGTCTTTGGGCCCTACAGACCTTTTGCCAGAAACATCTGGGGGAGGACTGTCAAAAAAGTCAAGATGGCAGTCGCAGCAGTGTGATTGAAGCCCTGTTCCTTTGTGTATGCCTACAACATCAAAACACATACAAAAAGGGGAGGGCCATGATCATGCTGCTGTGGCTGCCATCTTGATTTTCTGATCCTCCCAGTAGATGCTGCTGCTTTCTGAGAAAATTAAAATGGTAGAAGGCTGTATACCAGCGCTTTATTCGAAAGTGTACCTACCTGTCTGGAAAAAGATAAAAGCAAGCTGGGGTATTGGGAGCAGCTGGGGAGGAGGTTACCAGGAGCAGCCTGTTCTATTTGCCTTCTTGTTAATGGGCATTTTATGAGTGAACGTTCCACAGTGGCAACTTTTTTGTGTGAGTGCCCATAGCATGCTCTCAAACTTTGAAGTGTGCTCACTGACTCAAACAAATTGGAGATCCCAATGGTATGTGCTGGTTTTGGCTTAGTGTATTGCATGAACCTCACCAATTTTGGTTTATTCAACCAACTGTGGCGTAGTGTGTTCCACAACACAGGCTCTTATATTTATGGCAGCAGAGTAACATTGCTACCCTTTAGAAACATTTTCATCTGATAAGCTGTAGTGTTAGGTACATGAGTACCATTCACCCAAAGAGAAAAGAGCATCTTATCTGCGCTCTCATGGTGAGTGGCTGGGTGTATATATCAAGTGCGTTGTTTGGTTTTGACTTGCTACAGTGCACAACTGTGGCCATTGTGGTTTGAAAGCATAGTTTATTACTTGGTAAGTGAAACAGCCAAATGTGGCTTCTTCAATAAAGCAGAATAGAAATTCTAGCTTATGGCCTACATGAATCCAGCAGATAGTCCTTTTTACTTTTTTGGGTCTTACTTTTCCAGTCTACTGTTCTGATCTCTGTGTTGGATACAGGAAGAATTGCCAATTAGTGCTTGCTTGTTTATTCAGTTATTATTTTTATATACTACTTCCTGTTACTGTAAATCTCAAAGTGGATTTTGTGTTTTCAAGTAACTAGATCCAAAGGGGTTGATCCTGATCTCATCAAGCATCTTAATTCCTTATGGTTTCAGCCCTATCACACCCTTCCTCTTACAGTGTAGTTAATCTGTACTATCTAAGCTGTGGGGGAGAACCTGACTGTTTATTTACCTTCTGGGAGAGTGCACTAGGTGTGCAGATGCTCAGAGTTTTAATTCTGGCAGTGTGCCATCTAGGACTGGGTGAGCTTGGTCAGAGTTAGGAAGCAGGGCACCATGGTGACTGTTTTATACCCTTTTCTAAGCTACTTGGTAGCACCTATTTATCTTCCAGTACAGCAGCTTTTTCCAACCTCACACCCTCCAGATAGGTTAAGACTGCAGTTTTCAACATTCCTAGTTAGCATTCAGATTTTGAAACTCAGAGGTCTTATTGTAAAAGTGAATTATAGATCTATATTTCACAGTTGAGGGTAACGATTCTTTCTTGATGGTTGGTGATGGATCTTCATACACTGTAAAACTGAATGTAAAATCAGTGAGGGGATTTTACAAAAGTGAAGTAAGTGATGCGGTGACTGCCCTCTCTCGGTGCCTGGGGGCTGTGGGGGTCTGGATGGGGAACAACAGGCTTTGGCTGAACCCTGGTAAGACGGAGTGGCTGTGGGTTAATGGCTCCTCTGTATCCGGGAAATTATCATCTTTAGTCCTAGATGGGGGTCGCACTACCCCAGACAGACCTGGTGCGTAATCTGGGGGTTCTTCTGGACTCACGACTCCTGCTCAAAGAGCAGGTGGCAGTCGTGGCCAGAAGGGCCTTTGCGCAACTTTGTGTTGTGTGCCAGTTACGCCCTTTCGGAGGGCTTCTCCAAACAGTCACTCATGCCCTGGTCATCTCCCATATAGACTATTGCAATGCGCTCTATATGGGGCTACCCTTGAAGAGTATCCGGAAGCTTCAGCTAGTCCAGAATGCGGCTGCGCGGGCAGTTCTTAGTGCCCCAAGATTGGCACATGTGACACCACTGCTACACGAGCTGCATTGGGTGCCAGTTTGCTTCTGGGTCCAATTCAAGGTGTTGGTGATCATTTTTAAAGCCCTACATGGCATCGGTCCAGGTTACATGAGGGACCGTCTCATCCCCATGACATCAACCCGTCCCACCCGGTCATGCAGAGAGGGCATGCTACGGACCCCGTCTGCAAGAGAATTTCATTTGGCGTGGTCCAGGAAGCGGGCCTTCTCTGCAGTAGCCCCCGCCCTCTGGAACACTGCCCCCAGAGGTGAGACAGGCCCCATCGCTCCTGGCCTTCCCGAAGAACCTGAAGACTTGGCTCTGCCGTCTTGCTTGGGGCGGGAAGGGGAGTAATTATTCCTGGGGGTGGCTGGCGCCTTAGAGCTCTCCTCACTGATTTAGATCTCTTTTAGCCATTTGGATTTTATATTTATTCTTACTTTTATATTTATATTTGGAAATAGTGTATTTATATTTTAGATGTTTTTATCTCTATTGTTTTAAACTTTTTGTTATTGTTATTGTTTTCAAAACTATTGTAAACTGCCCAGAGTCCCCCTTTTCTGGGGGAGATGGGTGGTGGCAAAATTTGAAATAAAAATAACAAAACAAAACAAAACAAAACAAAACAAAACTTTTTGGTCTTCCTAAGAAACATTGAGCTTCTTCTGATTGGATGGGACTTTCCTACTCCTCAGGGTAAACAAGTTCAGAAGTTAGGGAGAGGGAAGAGTTAATAATTGTTTGTAAATGGCAAGAGGAGGAGGGGGGGGAAGAAGGAGGAAGAGGAGGAGGGGGAGGAATGTAAAATGTTCTAGTTTGTAGGTCACACACCTGAAATTTCTCTTTGGATATTAGCCCTCATTACTATCCTTCTGAGGAATTCACAGGTAGATGCCTATCTTTAATGTTAATAGTTCCAAGATGGAAACAAAAAGTGAATTTGGCAGGGGATGCCATCAAACATAGTTGTTTGGTACTGCCCTCACTGGATTTTGCCACATCTTCTTATTCTTCTTATTAGTTTGGATTAGCGGGAATCTGTTTTAGGAAAACCCCTTTATGGATTATGGCTCTGTTTCTTACATACCTTTGTTATGTGTATCTCTGTTCCTCTGCCCTGGAAGCATTACACTAGAGTCCACAGGGAATATTTAAGGACAATAGCTTTTCTGTTTCCCAGCTTTTCTCGTTCCAGTACAAAATGTACCTGAGATCAATCCAGGCTATTTTGGCTGTAGATTTATTCCCAGTCTTCCATTCCTTACAGCTCCTGCTGCCAGTTAAAGTAGCCCAGGCAAGGTGAACAGGGGCAAAATTGACCAGAGTTAATTAAACCAGTTTGAACTGTCTGCTATCTTTTCTCCCATGACTTGAAATGAAATTGCCTTGAAATTGAAGCTCTCCATCCATAGAAACTATAGGGACAGAATGAGATTTTGCTCAATTGCAAGCCTTTGGCCATGGTGCTATTGGATCATCAGGGAGCTTATTCCATCTCAAAACTGAGACAGCACCTTTGTCTAGTAACCCCTTGATAAAACTGACTAAAATGTCTAATCGTCCTTCCTTGTCCCTAAAGAATTCTTCAAATAGTAATCCTGGAAGAGGTAACAACAATATCTTAGCACCTTCATAAAAATCTAATTCAGGTGTTTTTAGATGGAACCCATGACAGTGAAACTGACCTAAAACTGATACAAGGTAAATATATACCCATCAAGACTGATACTTTGATTAATTTGATAGAAGTGTCTGGAACGAAGTGCCCTGTAAGAACTTTGATTGGCCTGGAGCACCTTATCTGTTCCATTCCTGATATTTAGTTGTGCCATGCTCTGGTGGACATGGTTGATCAAAGCAGAAAGTGGTGATATGTGGATAACTCTGCTTTTTATGGCGGAGACTGTTATGGAATGACCACTGAACTATGGCTGGTGGGCTTCATGAATGATTTACGCATTTCCTTTCTTTCTTTTTTCTTGCAGTCTGTGCAGGCACCCAAAACGAGCTCAGTGTGACAGGAGATGCCCAGCAACGGTACCAGACGCTATATACCATGTATAACAACTGTGAGATCGTCATGGGTAACCTTGAGATAGTGCTCATTGGACAAAACCAGGATCTATCTTTCTTGCAGGTAACTGGGTGTGGTGGGGGGCTTACACGTTTTCCTTTTTTTCAGCAGGTGTGAAGCTAGCACAGAAAATTCATTGTGGGAATCTTGGCGTTCTCCATCTACATTCATAAGGCTGAAGTCATCTACTCCAACTTTTTGTTTCAAGTAATGACTGTAAATAGACATGACAAGCAATGATCATTCTCTCACTTGCCCTTGGCAGATAAAAAAAATCAGTGATATAGCGCATCGTACTAGGGAGGTTTCTTACTTTCTTGTATTCTCCAAGAAGATTCTAGTTCATTTGATTGATTGCACAGAAAAACCAGAAAATATCTACAGTACATGTCCATTCCCTTGTATCCCGTCATTCCTTTCCCATCCCTGAATACCTGAATCATGGGAGACTAATGATTTTGGACAATTTAAATAATTTATCCAAATGAAATATCAAATTTACTGATCCTAAACATCTTTACTCAGAGGTAAATAAATTTAGGATTGATGCTTCATTTGTATAATTTAACGTTTTGAAGTCATTGTCAAAAATTTCAGTAGATCTTAGATTATTCAACAGAAATAATATTTTGGATTTGCTTGCTTGCTTGCTTGCTTATTTATTTATTTATTTATAGAACGTATATGGCCACTCATCTCACACAGTGATCTTATTGGATTCCATTGCATTTGTATAGGAAAGAGATGAGTAAATGATCATATTGTTGGAGATTCAGTGAGAATAACATTTAATTAAAGCATATGTTTTTGTGATGTCCTAAAATTATTATGTTCTGGGAAAAAGTAATCATACATATTAATATGACCTTGAGCATACATTTCTGAGTGTAATCAGAAGTCCCCAACACTTTTGGAGCAGCAGGAATTTTGAGAATTTATTGTGGATTGCTGACAAGATGTCTTCAGTGGAGAAGGGAGTTGCTAATTCGCATAATAGCTGCCTTTTTAGGCATGGCCAAATCATAAAATATCCATATCCTGGAAGAGGCTCTTGCGAAGTTAAAAGTGATTTACCTGAGAATCTCTGTACAAGTGAGACTCCACACTTTTCTGTTCCTTTTCCCAGAAAGTAACCAGGTGTTATTCAGAGATGCCCAATCCACAGAGAAAGAACATGCTTCACCAAAATGCCCACAAAAAGACAAAAAAAGATAAAAGCCACAAATGCATGGCAGACAGGCAATGCACCTTATCTCCTTCCTATCCTCTCCGGCCCCAGCGTGCTTCCTACCATTTCCCATAGCTTACCTTTATCTTTTTTCTGTCACATTTCCAAACAATATACTGGTGCTATAGCTATACAACATTTCTATTTATAAGAATGTTTCTTGGTCCACGGAATGTCCAAAGGCACTCCTGGAATTAAAGAAGGTTTTGAAGGCCAGCATTCCGTTTTGCTGACCAGCAGCATTCCGATTAGTTTTCTTTCTACTTCAACAACAACAGCAACAACCACCCAAGAGTGGTAGAGGATGCCCACAGTCCCCCTATTAGGTAACCCCAGACATAGAAAGGAAGCCTACTTTGATTTTTTTTAAAAAGGGGGGAAAAAGAGGAGGTATTTGTGCTGTTGGGAAGAACATAGAATGTGTTGGTAGTAATTTACTGGCTGGCTGAAAACTTCTGTTGGGGTAATTTGTTTTCATTTCATTATTGACGCAGTGGAGGTTTGGATTATGCTCAGAGAAGCAGCTGCAAGGGTGAGATACCCATCTCTGAATGGCTATATGATAACATTAATCTAGACTGAGGCTGCCTGCCTATGCGATGTGGAATCCATGTCATCACAAGTAGAAAAGAGAAATGGGACCAAGTTACCGAAGTCAACTCTCCTTCCTTCCTTCCTTCCAGTGGCACGATAATCTGTCAACTACTAACCCAATGAGTGTTTTTGGAAATCAGGGAGGCCCTTTCCTTGCCCATTTACTCTCCCACAATAATCTGGGGTTTCTGAAAGGTCTTTTCTGAAGCTAGCCAACTCCTGGCTCCAAAACTGACACCTAATTAACTAAAGAACTCACAATGTGGTGATGGCCACCCCGCAGTATGACAGCTGGCTGAAAGAGAATTGGTTACATGTCTGGCCGATAGGCCTGCCATTGCGTCCAGCTGTAACAACCAATGTCAAGCCATTATGTTCAGACATTATGTATACCTTACTATGAAATGTTCAGGATAGCCGCAGTAGGTTTTCTGGATTTATTTATTTATTTATTTATTGTTATGCTTCAGATATAGTATTTTGCAAGAAGATAAAGTAGACTCCTTCAGGTTTTACTTATTTCTTGGTGACTTCATGGACACAACCATACACACACACACACTTAAAATGAATCTCTTGACATCTACATTTAGTGGGTGTAGACTGAAATTTAATTATTTTTTTCTTAATCCCAAAAAGAAGCAAACAGTAACTAGTGAAATGAGAGAGGGGATGATGGTGGAGGAGGTGGGGCAAAATTGATGTAAGCAGCCCGGAAATTATTTCTGTTCTGATGCCCTAAATATAGAACTGTGAAGGTAAATGTAAGAAATTCTAACAAGACCTTATAACACAAAGCAATGGGAAATTCAATATTAATTTTTCTGAAAATGTAATGAATATTGCAAATAACTGGTGTGCAGCAAAGAACTATGAAAGTATGAAACGTTCAGTGTACACTTACATGTTATGGGGAATATCTGAGTTTTTAGATATGGATTACCTCCAAATATTCATTCATTCATTGGCGATCACTCGTAGCCGAGTAAGATTGTCTTCCAAAGGTAAAATTTTAACGGTGGATCCGTAAGTGGCTATAAAGGCCAATTCTGGATCCGCACAACCTCCCACAATGAGGGCATAGGTTTCCGGGTGGGAGACGGTCATGATGAGGGTTTGCCTGACGTGCCTTCCTTTTAGCTCTTTTCTCCCTTTCGCCCTGTACTCGTGCTTCTTCAAAGTCCATGGCGCCATTAATAAAGGATGACCTCCAACTGAAACGCTCATGAGTTAGGGCTTCCCAGTTCTCAATGCTGATATTACATTTTTTAAAATTAGCTTTGAGAGTATCTTTGAATCTCTTTTGCTGTCCACCAATATTCCGTTTTCCATTCTTAAGTTGGGAGTAAAGTAGCTGCTTTGGAAGATGATGGTCAGGCATTCGAACAACATGAACCTCCAAATAACAGTATAGTAGATGATATGGAGTCTACCTGAAGGCAGGTGGCAAACAATCTCTGAAGGATATGCTTGGTATATTGTTATATGGTGTCTTTTATGATTTCATTTCATTCTTCCTAGACTATCCGAGAAGTGACTGGCTATGTTTTGATCGCCATGAATGTCTTCACTTACCTGCCATTGCAAAACCTCCGCATGATACGTGGGACCCAGTACTACGAAAACAAGTATGCCCTCTATGTGGTCCTCAACTATGAAAAAAATGTCACACATGCTCTACATCAGATGGGCTTCAATCAACTCACGGGTAAGATGATGATGGAGTTTGGGCTCCAGGCAAACCAGTCAATGTTCCTTTACATGTGAAACAACCATCAAGTAGTTTGAACAGCTTATAGCATTACACAGGCTTGTTGAAAATCAGTGGTGTATATACAATCAAGGTAGGGGTGGTAGTTGCTTTGCGGCCCCCAAGCACAAGGGTCCCTGGCCAAGCATTTAGCCGTGGCGTGATGGGTGGGAGCCAAATGGCAGGTGGGAGCAGGCAACAAGTAAGTGGGGCGACCTCTAGATGGCAGCAAAGAGTTACAGAAAACTCGAATGCTTTGCTACCATCTAGTGATCCTTTGGACTTTTGCAGCCTGGATCAGGCAGGCCTAGCACTGATGCCACACTGCTCCACCCCAGAGACTGTCGCGAACTAACACTGCTTCTGTTCCGGCCTAACAGCAGCTTGTGTGCACAAACCCAGGGCCCTAGAACCAGTGTAGCCGCTAGCTTTTTAAGTAATGGCTGATGTTGGGATGACATCTGAGAGGTTTGTCTTGAGAGTGCTTGAGCGGGGCCCCAGAATGGGCTACTTCCTTTCCTGATGAAAATTATTCCCAGACCAGAAAGAAGAAATATGTGAAGGGCACTGTGCCCTCCAATGTTCTGAACACATGATACATCTTAATGAAGCAACGTTATGAGGAGAAGCCTTCAGTTGGTAAACAGAGTTAGTGTGAAGGAAGAGGAAAAGGATGAGGAAGAAGCAAAGGGCTCACACTGCAGCCCATCTGTTGGGCTTCCTACTTCCCATGATGGTAGCCAAGAGCTGCCTGAAATAGCCTCCTAGCATATTGGTTCCCAACAGCTTAAATTCAGAGGCTCCCTACTTCTGGACCTGGAGATCTAGCATAGCCACCATGACCACCAACTAATTTATCTGATTACCTTTTAAATGGAAAGCCACCATACTCTCTGATAGCAGCATGTTCAATCAATTCTGCATTGTGTGAGGAGGTCTGTCTAATTGTATGACCCTGAATGCTAATATTATGAGTGGAAGAGAAAAAGGGGGTTCCCTCTACTTTATTTACACCTTCACATTTTAGAATGGAAAATACCATTTGGAAAATATCCCTGGTCTTGCCAAAGGCACAGCCAGGAGCCATCTAGATAAAGGGAGATGTTGTGAGCTAAAGAGAAGCCTACAATTTGTCAGGATTAAAATTCCATTTGCCTCTGATACCTTGATAGAAGCCATCGACAGGTGAATAATTACGAGGCTCACATGAAATAATCCCATGAACACTTTCAGGCGGGATGAAACTTGGAAAAGAAACCTAAAAATAAGAGCTTCAAGACCAAATTGTGACCACAAAAGCAAATTTAAGGAACTAGTTTCAAAATAGCTTCCTCATTATTGCAATTTGTGAAGTTAATTCCTAAAAATTCAAAAGGCACAAACAGCTTCAGGTTCTTAAAGCAGAGCTAGGGAATAATCTCTCCCTTCTAGCACTCCACCAGCTTGGGCTAGTTCTCAGGAGGGGCATTATAATAGCACTATATATTTACTGCTGTGAAAATATTTTGGATTGTTCCCTTCCCCAGAAAACTCTAGTAGAAGTCCTACCTTTATAATGAGCGCTTAGATCTCAGAGCACCGCGCTACAGTTCATAGGGACTGTTGACAGAAACTGTAATAATTACGCAATATGAATGTGTAGGTAGACAAGCTCTTACTTGTGACTTTTGAGTCCTTGCCTTAGCATTTCTTGCTCCCCTCGTTATGATTGCATTTATCGGGAAGAGGGACTGAAGGCTGAAAGGAAGTGTAATCGGATCCACACAGATTGTATCAATAACATGACAGACAGCAGGGGAGGAGAGAGTTCAGATCTGTGGGATCTGCTTGGCTTTCTTTTTAATTAAAATTCTTCAGTATATGGAAGGGAAGCTACGTTGAACTCTCCTACCATAGAACACTCCACTCTGGAGTTACCTGTTCCCCCTGCTCTGACTTTCGTAATTTCAGCAATATAGTTTTGGGATGGGATCATTTTGCTGTTGCTATTGTAAATAGTTGGGTGTCAGAAATTATTGACTTAGTTCAGTCAGTGATCTACCAATAAATTTCCTTTCTGCCAGATACTCAGGGAGGATTTTGAACTGTATAGCTTTAAATAAAGTAGTACATGTACTTGGACCTCTAATGAAACTTGCTAAGGGTAGAAATGGTGTACATAGAACCCATTCTCAAACCAAGGCACTGATGTGACTTAGTGGTCTCCTAGATGGTTAGACTACAGTTCCCATAAACCAGACTGAACAATGGTCAGGAACAACAGAACTGTCATTTAGCAACATCTGAAGGGCAACACATTTCCTACTTGTTTTTTATTCTTAATATTTATTTATTCTCTGTTCTTCAGTAGCAAATTTCAGTCATTGCTTAATTGACTAAAGTAGAACTTCAGCGGCTGGTTTCTACATTGAACAATAGCGGTCACCTTGAAGCTGTTGGGCGGAAGCTTCTAGGAGTCAACTTTGCTGTGTTGGTTTGTTAGTTTTTGAATAGTACCTGTCCTGCAAAATATTGAAATTGCCATCTTCCCAACCATTCTCCAAACCAATTTTCTAGCCCTCAGAAAAGCTGTGCATCTTGAAATGCAGTTGATCAGTTTGTTGGTAACCGCTTCCATTTTAAAAAGTAGATTAGGGTTCTGATGGGGAGTTTCTTTAATTCAACCACAGCTCAGATTATTTCCCTGTGACCCCCATATAAAAAGTTTAGTAAGGAAAAACACCATTACGAAACACATTTTTAAGTGCATATGCAGTTGGCATAATTTTGTCTTTTTGGTGATAGAACTTAAAAGTTATAATATAGTATTCCAAATGACATATTATGGGCTGTAAGGCACCATCTCAGATGAAGCCTATTAGTTACCCTGTCAACTCTGGCTGGTATAGCATTTTCAGTCCCAACTCCAATATTGGGAAATTGAAAATCAAAAATGTAAGAGAAAACTCAACAGAATAGAAAGAAAAGCATAGCATCTTCATTAAGGTACATAGGATAAGGTGAAAAGGTTTTATTTTGTTGTTGTTGTTGTTGTTCTGGGCCAGCTTCCATTGGTGTGGCTTTGTTGCAACACAGAGTAGTTTGTGACAGTGGTGGGAGTATTTAGCATGGCATGGAATGGACTCCTCTGTAATTAACTTGTGGCTTTGCCTGTGTTTTCTTGTAAAGCATCCTCGGTACTGTCAGAGTTAGGAAACAGGATTGGATGTTCTACCCTAGATCATAATTCTGAGATAGCTTTATGGATGTTGTTTATTGGGATGTTCTACCAATAAACTTGACCTTTTCAAATTTAAGGATTCAAAAGTTAAAACTGAGCTTCTCAGAAGTTTGCCATCCTTTTTAAAAAGTATATCTTGTATTTTATTTACTGTATTTATTTTTATTTTATTTTATTTATTTTATATCCCGCCTTTATTATTTTTATAAATAACTCAAGGCAGCGAACATACCTAATACTCCTTCCTCCTCCTATTTTCCCCACAACAACAACCCTGTGAGGTGAGTTGGGCTGAGAGAGAGTGACTGGCCCAAGGTCACCCAGCCGGCTTTCATGCCTCAGGTGGGACTAGAACTCACAGTCTCCTGGTTTCTAGCCCATTGCCTTAACCACTAGACCAAACTGGCTTAACTTTAACTGGCTTAATTTTAATCAGAAATCTTCTAAGCATGTGAACTGGAAATAGCTTTTCTCTAATTATTGGAAAAAATAGAAAGGGAAAGGAAGAAGGAAAGCTTACTTTCTTTCATGTATCTTACAAATGTGGTTTATGCATTGCATTAAGGCAGGGCTTTCCAAAGTGCCGCCGCTGGCGACACACCCGGCGGCGGCGACACGCGCGCGCACGGCGATGGCGCGGGGGGCATGCGGCGGCGCGCGCGCACGGCGGCGGCGCGGGGGGGCGTGTGGCAGCACGGGGGGCGTGCGGCGGCGCGCAAGGCGCGTGCGGCGGCGCAGGGGGTGTGCGGCGGCGCGCGCCTGCATGGCGGCCGCCGTGCACGCGCGCGCCGCCGCTTCCGGGTGGTGTGGCGACACACCACGCTGTGTGTGGCGACACACTTTTGTGTCGCGACACACAGTTTGGAAAGCTCTGCATTAAGGTATGTTTTGCCTAAGCATGGTTTATTGAATGAACCACAATTGCCTGCATTTGTACAACATGCTAAGCAATAAATCATTTGCAACCATAATGGCTGGATTCACACACTGTACTAAGCCAAAACCAAACAAACCACAGTATGTCTTAGTATAATATGAGAACCTGACAACATTAAAATAGTTTGATGCAGTTGAGGTAGTCTTGTAGCTTGCCAGTAGGATGAATTCTGGCCAGTGGTAAATATTAGTTTCTCAAGGAGCTGAAATCTGTGCCCAGTATGAAATTCCATTTTTTTCTCTGCTTGTACAGAACTGTAGATTCCACAGATGGCTGAGTTAAAATAGCTTTCAGTAGTACAACTGGAATGGGATAAAATATTTTTATATACTGGTGTTCCTTCAGCACAATCCGTAAAAGCCAATGAAGCCAATTTTTGACAGCTGCCCTAATAAAGGGATGGTTTCACACCAAGGAGTGAAAACAAACCTGTGTATCTTTTATCAGCCACTGAGTCAGGTCTTTTAAGTGGCAGCCTACACCCCTGTTCCTCCTATTACTATCTCTCTGAACTTCTGCTTATATCTGAAATCAGCTCTCTGATTTGGAGATTTGTGAGTGAAAGTCCAATCCACCGAAAGAATGTATGGATCCACTTAGACAATAAGCTTTGAGGGTTTAAGTTAATTGCTTCTTTATCAGTTCCAAGAAACAGGTTTATCAGCCAGTCATATTATGCTGTCTTCTAACTGGCCAAACCTTAAGTTGTACAGCAGGTAGAGCTAATAAACAATAAGAGTAGAGGCTTGGTTCAAGGTCATATCCATATACCATAGCTTTCCAAACTATGTGTCGCAACACTTTAGTGTGTCGCAACACACAGTTTAGTGTGTCGCGAAGTGGCGGCAGTGGCGTGCACGGTGCCGGCGGTGTGTACGGCGGCAGTGGCGCGCCATCAGCTCTTCCGCATTTTAGCGAGGCCGTTGCCGCCGCCGTGCACACTGCCGCCGCGCGCTCCCCCAGCGCCGCCGCTGTGACCCCCCCCCGCCGTGCGGGACCCCGCGCCGCCGCCGCTGCTGCCGTTGGTGTGTCGCCAACGGCGGCAGTTTGGAAAGCACTGCCATACACAGTGGAGTACCTGGAATTCATTGATGAAATAGCTTCATTTGAGTCTATAATTTGGGGACAAAACTTTCAGGAAAACATATACCAACTAATTAGCTGAGAGATACAATGCCCCTGCTTGTCTGACTATGATGAAATTGATATTATGAAAGATCTTGGGATTAATTTGCAACATATGGAATCATCAACTATTTTACACAATAAATGCATAACACCATCTGATTAAGCAGATTCTGGGTTCCTATAAGGATCTTTTTCTGGTTCTTGTTCAGGATTACATCTACCCCCTTTTGGGGGAGATGGGCGGTCATAGAAATGTGAATAATAAATAAATAAATTTCAGTATGTAGCCACATTAGAAGAAGAAATGTTAACAGTTGAAAGCATTTCCAGAGGATTCTTTCGGCATCATTGCTGCAATATATTTGTTCTGTGATTCACTTTCTCAGTGACTAGACAAGATTGTTTTATCCAGATTCTGGAACAAATGCTAAATAGTTTGGCTGGTTGAAGTTCCAGATCAATCCTTATATTGAAAATGCTTTGTACAAATAAGATCCCAAAGATTAGTTTATATTTTGCACAACTGTCAAAGGTACGGCTTGTCTTTTGAGTGTCTTCTAGTCAGTGTTGTTCTTGATCCCCATGCTAGATTAAAACCTAGTCCTGCACAGGACAAAAACAAATCACAAGGCTCTCTCCAAGTTGATCAGCCTTCCATTTCTGGTGCCACCTTTATGTTTTGAATCTGCGCAGAGATTATGAAAACCACCTTGAGAGCAGAAGGTTTAATTGCCCTAGCAGATATTCAGGTAGTAAACCCTGCTGCAGATAAGCTCTTTCAGAGGTTAGGAGAGTGAATCCAACTTCTCATCTTTTTCCCCAAATAGGCAATTAGCAGAATCAAAGCAAATGTGAATCAGATGATTTTGATAGAGATGTGCTTAAAAGTCCCCCAAGGCTTTTTTTAGTGCTAATAAATTTGTCCCTATGGTTGAGTTCTAATCCAAGTCAACTTTGCCTTCTGTGGATCATAGCAGCTGCTTCTAGGTTTGTGTGAAACCTCAGTTTAGATTGGCTACCCATATGGGTTAGCAAAGAGTTTTCCAAGTCTGATTTAATGTATCTATCTATTAGTTAAACCCAGATGACTAGAGCCGCATGAGAGCTCTTTTAGAGTAAGGCAGAAAACCTGAAGCAGGTCTGTGCATGTTCTAGATTCCTGCCCCAACCAACCTGTTTGGTTGATATTGATGTTGTTGTTGAGCTACCATGGCATCAAGAGACAACACCTGTCTGTCTATATTCCCATCACTTGATCTTTCTGTTGGCTGACAGAACATCCTCGGCTGGGGAGGCACTCTTTGTTTTCAGAATGATGTGGATAGCATTACTTCTAACATGGAAGTGCCTTTGGGGTTCCATGTCTGTTGCTAGTACTTCAAATGTATTTCATGCTGCTAGCAGTATGCTTGGTAGAATAGTAGAATGCAGAATGTACTGTGTACTTTCTGATTAAAAATTACTAATTTGGGGTCAAATTCTGGTTTACATGAATGAAGAATATACTAACACCTGCTACTTGGTCTTCCTGCCAGCAGGAGTGTCTAAGTTAGCAGAGGGAATTTTAGGGCTCTTCCACTGTGGCTGAACTACAACTCCCAGCAGCTCCAGCCAGCATAGTCAAATGTGAGGGATGATGGGAGTTCCCCATCCCCACCAAAGCAAACCAAATCCTGCCAGGATTTGTCTACTGGATGTTTATGCTGAAATCACTAGCTTATCTCAAACAAGCCAAAATCCAAAAGCTTGTTAGGAACAAGCTAGAATTCTTAGACTGCACATTTCAGTAGATGAACAACTCATGGAAGTTATCTAGGTTTCTTAGCTATGCCTCCTAGTAGGAGGTGTGATTGAGTAGTACATAGAAAGTTGTTACTGGTTCCTCTGTAAGCCACATTTTAGAAGAAAAGAAATTTATGTTGGCAGTGTCAATTAAATGTACACATTACTGGCCTTTGTTGATAAATGTTTATGTTTCCCCATTGCATGTGCATTTTAAGATTATTAAAATATGACAAACTTTAGCAAATAATTTGGCCAATTTGATAGCTGTCTGTCTGCAAACTTTAAGGATTCTAGAAGATCCAGAATATCTTCACACAATAATGAAGTTACTTCATTGGCAATCCAAAGTAATCAGTCACTCAGGTAGCCATTCCAAAGATATGAAATGTAACCGTGGACCCCATTTGGTGTGATGTGTCAGCAATCTAGATTTTTATATTTTTTATATTTTAAATAGAGCAGTTAGTCAGAGTTGCCTAAGGGAACTCCTGTGCCAGGCAGGAACTAAAGCACATCAATAAATATGAAATATTTATACTAGGCCTGCCTACTCTACTAATAACTTCCTACTGCAACCATTATAACGCCCAGAGTTCCCCGTTGGGGGAGATGGGCGGTTATATAAATTTAATTAAATAAATAAATAATAAATTATAGCACCCACCCCAAGCTGCTGGTGAGGGTTCATATATTTGACCTGGATTCATTTGATTAAACATCTGGCTCCAAGAACTAAAGGTGCTAATTTAATGTATATATTTGCATGTGTGTAAGTATGCATCCATTGATGCATACAGCCAGCTTGAAAAAAGCACAGAAAGGGGAATGGGACAAGAAGCCAAAGATTTGTAATAGCATTTCGGAATGGAGATGGAACAAATAAGAAAATAGGTGTCTAAGAAAAATTCAGACAGACTGCCTCTTTGGCAGTGCATTCTAGTTCCTTTTTGATGTTGTATGGCTGCCCAGATCGTCATGGAGGAAATCTGTGTGGTCACTAAGAGTTGACACTGACTTGATGACACAGAAGCAGTAACTGCACAGAGAGGAAGATCTACACATATACATGATAATGTCTGAAAGGAGGCCTTGCATACAGATGTTAGATGCCCAGAGCTTTTGTGCATAGTCAGTGACCCAGAAAAAGCAGGAGTCCTCTTCACTTGCACAGAAGTTCTTTTACACTTATCAAACTATGGGAATTGGACATTCAAGGTCCATTTCCCTTTCTTCTTCTGCATTCTGAAACAGGCTTGGTGGAGATACTCAACACAGTTTTGCCTCTCGGTAATTTCCAACAGGAAGAGAGGAAAACAGCAGGCATGAAAACGGCATCTCGTAGAGCAGCGCTTCCCAAACTTTTTCCTTCATTACCCAAAACTGCTTATCAGAAAGCCCTTTTTACCCAATGTAGGTAAAACACTTTAAGTCAATTTAACTGTCCCTGTTGTGATTGGGTAATGGGTTTGTGTGTCGTTACCCAAAGAAAAACCACTTTTACCGAATTTTGGGTAATTTACCCAGGTTTGGGAAGCACTGTCATAGAGGCTCAGCATACTGCCCTAAGTGTACAAGAGGAAACAATTACAGTTTTTATCTTTCAGAAATCCTCTCTGGGGGCGTCTATATTGGGAAGAACAAACAGTTGTGTCATGTGAACACAATTAATTGGGAAGATATCATCCGAAACCCAATATTCCACGCAGTGGTCCATGACAATGGGGAGAAGTGTGAGTATTGGTCATCTCTTCACATCCCCTATAACTGGCCTTTCATTTACACAGGAGACTTTAAAGACTGTGTTCTTCTTCCAGAGGAATGGCTTAGCCTTACCCAAACTGGTGTCTTCCAGATATATTGGGATGGCAACTCCCAAAGTTAGATTAATGGCCACACTGCTGGTTGGGAGTGCTGAGAGTTGCAGTACTAATACAGGTAATCCTCAACCTATGACCATTTGGTCTGCGACCGTTCCGAGTTACGACGGCGCTGAACAAATGGTGGATACGACTGGTCCTCAGAGTTCTGGCCGTCCCAGCACCCCCATGGTCACACGATTGCAATCTGGGCACTTGGCAACCAGTTCGCACTTATGACCAGTTGCAGGGCCCCTCGATCATGTGATCACCATTTGCAACATTCCCTGCCAGCTTCCCACAAGCAAAGTCAATGGGGAAGCCGGCAGGGAAGGTCACAAGTCACTGGGGTAAGTCTCCCCCACCTGTGCACCCTCTCCCAGCCCTCTATGCTTGCATCATGCCAGCCACTCATGCACCCTCATGCACCCTGTCCAACCCAGGCCGCACCCCTGCACACCCTCCCCGACCCTCGCCACACCTTGTGCACCCTCCCCGACCCATACCGCAACCCTGCGCACCCTGACGACCCTCGCCACACCTTGTGTACCCCCCCTGACCCTCGCTGTACTCCTGCACACCCTCCCCGACCCTCGCCACACCTTGTGCACCCTCCCCGACCCTCGCTGTACCCCTGCACACCCTCCCCGACCCTCGCCACACCTTGTGCACCCTCCCCGACCCATACCGCATCCCTGCACACCCTGACGACCCTCGCCACACCTTGTGTACCCTCCCTGACCCTCGCTGTACCCCTGCACACCCTCCCCGACCCTCGCCACACCTTGTGCACCCTCCCCGACCCATACCGCACCCCTGCGCACCCTGACGACCCTCGCCACACCTTGTGTACCCTCCCTGACCCTTGCTGTACCCCTGCACACCCTCCCCGACCCTCGCCACACCTTGTGCACCCTCCCCGACCCTCGCTGTACCCCTGCACACCCTCCCCGACCCTCGCCACACCTTGTGCACCCTCCCCGACCCATACAGCACCCCTGCGCACCCTGACGACCCTCGCCACACCTTGTGCACCCTCCCTGACCCTCGCTGTACCCCTGCACACCCTCCCCGACCCTCGCCACACCTTGTGCACCCTCCCCGACCCATACCGCACCCCTGCGCACCCTGACGACCCTCAACACAGCTTGTGTACCCTCCCTGACCCTCGCTGTACCCCTGCACACCCTCCCCGACCCTCGCCACACCTTGTGCACCCTCCCTGACCCATACTGCACCCCTGCGCACCCTGACGACCCTCGCCACACCTTGTGTACCCTCCCTGACCCTCGCTGTACCCCTGCACACCCTCCCTGACCCTCGCCACACCTTGTGCACCCTCCCCGACCCATACCACACCCCTGCGCACCCTGACCACCCTCGCCACACCTTGTGTACCCTCGCTGACCCTCAATGTACCCCTGCACAACCTCCCCAACCCTCGCCACACCTTGTGCACCCTCCCTGACCCTCGCTGTACCCCTGCACACCCTCCCCGACCCTCGACACACCTTGTGCACCCTCCCCGACCCATACCACACCCCAGCGCACCCTGACGACCCTCGACACACCTTATGTACCCTCCCTGACCCTCCCTGACCCTCGCTGTACCCCTGCACACCCTCCCCGACCCTCGCCATACCTTGTGCACCCTCCCTGACCCATACCGCACCCCTGAGCAACCTGACAACCCTCGCCACACGTTGTGTACCCTCCCTGACCCTCGCTGTACCCCTGCACACCCTCCCCGACCCTCGCCACACCTTTTGCACCCTCCCCGACCCATACCACACCCCTGCGCACCCTGATGACCCTCGCCACACCTTGTGTAACCTCCCTGACCCTCGCTGTACCCCTGCACACCTTCCCTGACCCTCACCACACCTTGTGCACCCTTCCCGACCCATACCGCACCCCTGCGCACCCTGACGACCCTCGCCACACCTTGTGTACCCTCCCTGACCCTCGCTGTACCCCTGCACACCCTCCCCGACCCTTGCCACACCTTGTGCACCCTCCCCGACCCATACCGCACCCCTGCGCACCCTGACGACGCTCGCCACACCTTGTGCACCCTCCCTGACCCTCGCTGTACCCCTGCACACCCTCCCTGACCCTCGCTGTACCCCTGCACACCCTCCCTGACCCTCGCTGTACCCCTGCACACCCTCCCCAACCCTCGCCACACCTTGTGCACCCTCCCTGATCCATACCGCACCCCTGCACCCCCTGACGACCCTCGCCACACCTTGTGTACCTTCCCTGACCCTCGCTGTACCCCTGCACACCCTCCCCGACCCTCGCCACACCTTGTGCACCCTCCCCGACCCATACCACACCCCTGCGCACCCTGACGACCCTCGCCACACCTTGTGTACCCTCCCTGACCCTCGCTGTACCCCTGCACACCTTCCCTGACCCTCACCACACCTTGTGCACCCTTCCCGACCCATACCGCACCCCTGCGCACCCTGACGACCCTCGCCACACCTTGTGTACCCTCCCTGACCCTCGCTGTACCCCTGCACACCCTCCCCGACCCTCGCCACACCTTGTGCACCCTCCCCGACCCATACCGCACCCCTGCGCACCCTGACGACCCTCGCCACACCTTGTGTACCCTCCCTGACCCTCGCTGTACCCCTGCACACCCTCCCCGACCCTTGCCACACCTTGTGCACCCTCCCCGACCCATACCGCACCCCTGCGCACCCTGACGACCCTCGCCACACCTTGTGCACCCTCCCTGACCCTCGCTGTACCCCTGCACACCCTCCCTGACCCTCGCTGTACCCCTGCACACCCTCCCTGACCCTCGCTGTACCCCTGCACACCCTCCCCAACCCTCGCCACACCTTGTGCACCCTCCCTGATCCATACCGCACCCCTGCACCCCCTGACGACCCTCGCCACACCTTGTGTACCTTCCCTGACCCTCGCTGTACCCCTGCACACCCTCCCCGACCCTCGCCACACCTTGTGCACCCTCCCCGACCCATACCACACCCCTGCGCACCCTGACGACCCTCGCCACACCTTGTGTACCCTCCCTGACCCTCGCTGTACCCCTGCACACCTTCCCTGACCCTCACCACACCTTGTGCACCCTTCCCGACCCATACCGCACCCCTGCGCACCCTGACGACCCTCGCCACACCTTGTGTACCCTCCCTGACCCTCGCTGTACCCCTGCACACCCTCCCCGACCCTCGCCACACCTTGTGCACCCTCCCCGACCCATACCGCACCCCTGCGCACCCTGACGACCCTCGCCACACCTTGTGCACCCTCCCTGACCCTCGCTGTACCCCTGCACACCCTCCCTGACCCTCGCTGTACCCCTGCACACCCTCCCTGACCCTCGCTGTACCCCTGCACACCCTCCCCAACCCTCGCCACACCTTGTGCACCCTCCCTGATCCATACCGCACCCCTGCACCCCCTGACGACCCTCGCCACACCTTGTGTACCTTCCCTGACCCTCACTGTACCCCTGCACACCCTCCCTGACCCTCGCCACACCTTGTGCACCCTCCCCGACCCATACCGCACCCCTGCGCACCCTCACGACCCTTGCCACACCTTGTGTACCCTCCCTGACCCTCGCTGTATCCCTGCACACCCTCCCCGACCCTCGCCACACCCTTGCAATCCCTCTCCAACCTGAGTTGCACTCTCACACACCCTCCCCAACCCATGCCAAGCCCTCACGCCCCCTCCCCATCCCACGCCGCACTGTCGTGCACCCTCCCTGACCTGCAACGCACGCTCCCCGACCCATGATCCACTTCCCCTGGTGCCCCCTCGCTCCCTCCCCCACCTGGCAGCAGCCACTTACCTGCCTGCCAGCCTGGGACTTGCAACTTCCTGCCAGCTTCCCCACCAACTTTGGTTGTGGGAAGCCGGCAGGAAGTTGCCTCTCCTAACGACCATGGGATTCGGTTAACAACGGCAACTGGGACTACAGGGATTGCCATCGCTAAACAGTGCGGTCGCGCTTTATGACTGTATTGCTTAGCAACGGAAATTCTAGTCCCAATTGCCATCGTAAGTTGAGGACTACCTGTACATAACTTGAGGCCTCCAGTTGGGGAAAGTAGGTTTAATCTTTCAGGGAAGGTTTGGGGATTTGAGATCTGTTTGGCCATTCAGTGCAAAATATCCCCTCTCCATATTATTCTATGGAATCAGTCTGACCCATATGCATCTTCCCACCTCCCATCATTCTGTTCCTTTTCTCCATTTTGTTACCATTTATCAACATCAAGAGGTACCTGTAGCTCCTTCTCTCAGCCTTCAGAGGTAATTTGGAATGCTAAGGTCTTCTTAACACCATCCAGTCTTCCCCTCTCTCCAGTTTCATGCAACTGTTGCCTCTGTTTTTCCTGTTGCCTGTGTACTTTACTTTTCTTCCATCACGGAATGTGGGATAGTGACCTGGGCATCAGATATCCATGAATTGATTCCATTTTATTTCATTCATAACAATCCTGGGATAGTCTGGCCTGACAATGGCCTACCCCAGGGATTTTGGAAGAGTCTCCTGGCTGGGGGTGTAAGGCCCAGGAGTGTAAGAACAGCCTGTTGGTATAAGGCCAGCATTCATCTTGCATGGTAGGCCTGCCTTGGATCCATCAAGCTCACTATCTCTGTTGTGATGTTGTGTGTCTTTTTCCTCACCACAATGCAGGTACTCCATGCCATGAAAACTGCAATGGCCATTGTTGGGGGCCTGGCCCTGAGGACTGTCAAAAATGTAAGCATTACAAAATATCTGGCATAATTCAGCTGTTCTCTTTGATTAAAAGTTGGGACTCAGCATTTCTCCAGCCTTTTTAGGGCTTCTTCTAACAGCGGTTAGAAACCTTTTCAGCAAGATGAGCCCCCTGATGAACAAATGATGTTGAAGCCAGAAGCTGAGGTTGTGATACATTGCAACCTATCCCCATTGTTGCCATGAACAGGAAAATTCCCTTTCAAGGCAATTGCTTGTAGGCTGTGCAAAGCCTTTGAAAGATGTGTTTCATGAAGTGTCTTAGCATAAGTGACATGTCCCTCCTTGAGGCAATAAAGCATCTGGAGACGGCATTCAGAGCAGCCACCGTCAGCTTTGCAGAAGATGGGGCTGCTTTAAGACTTCAAAAAGGGTGTTTCACTTTTGCTAGCTCACTTTGAAATGCTTTGCCCAGCTCTAGTCACTTGTGGGGGGAAAAATCAAGCTTTGCACCACCTGACCCAGGGTTAAAGAGGAGGGGAAACAGACCAAACATCTGGCAATTTCAACCCTCTTTTTATGGCTGAGCGACTGTGACACGGGAAGAGTTGCAAGGATCTGCAAATACAGTAGTTAAACTAGCTGAGGTCAATTCCAAGTACTGTAAGTTTTAAAGTGGAATCAGAATATTTGGGCAACAAAACGGATGGTAGTCTGAACATGCCGTTAACAATAGTTTTTAGATCTCGGACTTCCCAACCAACATAGGCAATAGTGATGCTAGCTGGAAATTCTAGGAGCTGTAGTCAAATATTAATTGTTAATTTTCATTAGAAAGTTGATTTTTCATCAGCCAAGTTGCCCATATACAGGCAGAAACAGAATCCATCCTGCTGTTTCAGAATGGTTCACTCTGTGGTAAACTATATGTCTATGAAGGTTCTCAGTCATCCAGGTGGAATTGTCTGTAGCTTGAATCATGTCAACTGGATTTCTATTTTCTCAGTGGAAACGTTTCGCTCCTTATCCAAGGAGCTCAGACTGAAGAAGCTCCTTGGATAAGGAGCGAAACGTTTCCACTGAGAAAATAGAAATCTGTGGTAAACTGTTTTACTTAGTTCCTCTCAATTATGTATGTTCCCCACCTGTGGAAAACCAGTGCAAAAGCACCCTTTAAAACAACATAAGCTGCAAATACAACAAAGCTATATTCCCATTCCCATTCATGGCAATTCAGTGTCGTTTAGTTAGCTCTGGGATTAGAGTTTGCTAAAGTTTGGTTTGAGCAGCATACTAAGGACAACATCCCAAAGGCTTGCACTTTTCATTATTATTTAGAAAGGTTCTGTGTTCAAGGTAACAAATCATTATATGTGTTTATGGGCATGCCCAAAGCCTTGGATGGGAGAGAAGGGGAATGACTAGGCTGACCATATTTCCTTGAGAGGAAAACGGGACCCTAACCTACCCACGGCTCGCTGGACAAAGTGGGCGTGCGCGCGCTTCGCCGTGGGAACTGTAAAAAACGGGACAAAATGGATATTTTTCTTAAAACGACGGGACGGTCGGGAATTGTTTAGAAAACGGGACTGACCCGTTCAAAACGGAACGTATGGTCAGCCTAGGAATGACTGACCTTTAGAGTGCCACCAGGACACCGACCAGCATTTTTCCTATCTCTACCTTAGTGACAAAGACCATCTGTGCTCCCCAATGCAACAGACGCTGCTTTGGTCCCAACCCCAATGAATGCTGTCATGACGAGTGTGCAGGAGGCTGCACTGGGCCTCTCAAGACAAAGTGTTTTGTATGTAACCATGCCCAGTTTCTGGGTTGACCCTCACAATTGCCAATTGTCTATTTGCACTTTATAGTTTCTTCTTCTTCTTTTTTTAGTTCTATTTTCATGCTTTTCTGTAGTTTCTATTTTGTATTTTATCTATACTCTGAAAATCAGTAAAGTTTAAACTAACAAAAAAAAAACCAATTGCCAGCACCTCATATCTGCTTCTTTTTCTGCACTAGGCTAGCTTCTAGGCTAGCTTTCTAATTTTTACCCCCTGTCAGAATTGCTAATATTTCCAAAACGTCATACTATCTCAATCCTACCGCCTTCTCCTGGCTTCTGGAGTTTCGATGCCAGGGTCTTCCAGCGAACACCATCATCCTCTTTCCTAAATCTTTGCACTACTTTGTACAGTCCTGCCATCACTCTAGTCCTTGAACATTAGGGCCTTTTGTTTTCATCCCAGAATCGATGTATCCCGCCTTTCTGCCCCGCCTGTGTTTCTTCCCACGTTTTCTATCTTCAGTTTCCCTTGTCCTACAAGCACAGTTTTCCGGGAGGTTCCAGGGAGAATTTGAGCCCTCGTTTTGCAATATCCCTCCCAAGCCTGTGTCTCCCTTTGATTTGTTCAGGTTCTGTGTGTGCTATCAGGAAGGTTGGGGAGAGTCTGCCTTTCATTAGGAGAAAGGTCTCTCAGCCTGGGATGATGGGGACAAAGGTCTAATCCATCATTCAATTACGTTCTTTCCTCCATCCCAGGCCTGCCACCACTTCAATGACAGTGGAGCCTGTGAAACTCTCTGCCCTCAGCCAATGATCTACAACAGACTCACCTTTCAGCTGGAGCCCAATCCTGATGCTAAATACCAGTACGGTGGCGTGTGTGTCAAAAATTGCCCACGTAAGCCCTGCGTCATGAACACAGTGATATACTCGCATGAAACAGAAATAGACTATATTCTTTGGGGCTTTTCCTTCTGCTCTGTGACTTTCTATATTCCCTTTCCAAAGATGGAGATATTCATCAGTGTTCTGTCTCCCAGCTTTCTTTGATTCTCAAGTATCCCACTCTCTAGCTACCCGTTTCTTACAATGTTATTTTTCCCACCCTTTATTTCACCACCTCACAGATAATTTTGTGGTGGATCGGACCTCCTGTGTCAGGACCTGTCCCAATGACAAAATGGAAGTTGAAAAAAATGGCCAGAAGGTCTGTCAGCTTTGCGAGGGACTCTGCCCGAAAGGTATGAATGGGAAGCGCTATCAATTTGGCAAGAATTTTGAAAATATCCAACCATTGTTAGCCTGGGTTGAACAGAAAATAAGGTTAGAAGAGATATTGAAATTTTCAGCTTCCCAATTGCATGGGCCTTTCAAGTCCATCTCCACTAATCCCGTATAAAGTCTGTGAGTCAGAAGTGTTAGTTGTTACCAACTGGAGTTAATAAATGTAGTAAACTTTATTTGATAGCCTATGATTAAAAAAAATGATTAGCTTATGATGGCCACTGATAATAAACTGCTTTCACCCCAAAACTCTTAACCTACAGAGGGAGGAAATAAATATGCAATATGGCATTATCTAATATCATTTTCTAATTATATTTAAAATAAATAACACAAACTGACTTTTTCAAAAATTGAAAAATAAAGGAATCTTACTTCAAAACGCTGTTTTTTGGAAGTTGGGTTTTTTTGTAAAAAAAATTTCTTACATGTTTTTACTATTGCTGTGAGCCACCCAGAGTTCTGGTATATAAGATGAGCAGCCATGTAAGTTTAAAATAAACTAAAATAAAATAAATAAAAATCTCTGCACATAACTTCCGTAATTTGGCAGGTATCTCATCAAGAAGCACCTTACAGTTTCATAGACATGTATTCACTAAGTAATGGGTGGGATTAATATTTTTCTTCTCACACAAACATGCACAACACAACCGCACACACTAAAGGCCTCCTTTGCCAAAACACCCTCTGTGCCTGTCTGCCTGCAATTACCCAAATAGACGTAAGGGACAACTCTTTCTGCAAATGAAATTTAAATTTGTCTGAAACCAAAATATCAAAGGCACTTATTTAAAAAAAAAAATCAGCCTAGCATCTATTACTCTGAAATCGGGCAGGCTTCATCCTGCTTCTTATCGGTCCAAGTGAAACCAGTTTCCAATTACCAAATTGGCCTCAGATGTAATAATTGTATAACTTTAATTTTTGTATAACTTTAATGTTTGATTCTCCCAACTCAAATTAAGCGTTTCCTTGGATGGGGAAGTAAGAAAGAAAAACCACAATCTCAATGAACTCCTGAGTGAAATCTGAAAAGCTGAATTTTTATATGTGTGTTTAATAGATTTTGCGTAGTCTGTTCTGTGTTTGGGGAGGAGGCTGCTAAAAGTTATTTCCATACATTATGAACTCTTTCATGTCAGCTTGAGCATCCAGTGACCCAAACCAATGAAAATGTAAATCATATTATCCCTGATAGAATGCTACTTATTTTTTTAATAAGTTTTATTAGAAGTTTTGCAAAGAACGTAAAAACTAACACAAACTAATAAAGAGTAAAAGGAGCAAAGAAAGGAAGAAAGAAAGAAAGAAAAAAGAAAAAGTGCAGAAAGAGAGAATAAAAAAAATAGGTATAGAACACTACAATGCTTATTTTGATTATTCTGTTGTACTGAATTAAGGGAGGGGCTGGGGGTGAAAACTATCTACAATGGCCCCCCTAGCTACTGATTTTACCAGGGTCACAGGCTAAGCTACTCCATTCAGTTACTCCAGGTGCCCTTGGCCGTACAGGGCTCGTGCATGACAAATTAGCTGCATATTATTTTAGAAAAACAGGTGGGTTTGCTGGGAATGTATTGGGCTGCTCCTTACGAGGTTTTTAAAAGAAACAAGTGCAAAACTAGACACTTCTGAGACTTTATACCTTTGTCCTTGGAAATACACACATTGATTACAAAAGGTAAAATCAGATGACCCTAACTTGGAGCCAGTCCAAAACCTGGGGCAGAACCCAGTCACCGAACCCTTCCCTCTTCCATCAACTTCAGGGGAATATATGGAGTGGGAGGCTAAATTTGAGTCATTTACCACCTGATTGTTCATCCCATACCTTCTCTTCTCCACAGCTTGTGAAGGGACCGGTATTGGAAGTAAATATCAGACAGTGGATTCCAGCAACATTCACCGATTTATCAACTGCACCAAAATCTTGGGCAACTTGGATTTTCTTATCACTGGTCTAGAAGGGTATGTACATGTGTGTGTGCATATTATTTCAAATTATATCCTGTCTTTCTGCCACTCAAATATGCAAGGATGATGTATCATTCTAAAACATAGCTATACTTGTTGAGTGGGACAATCTTAGCTTGGGTTGTTCTCACATATCTCTGGATCCCAGCAAATTGGAGTGGAGATAGATATAGTACCTCTTTTATCATTCTTCCTTTGCCATCCACTTGCCAGCATTTTTGTTGGAATTTAGTGATTTACAAGTAACAAGCATGAACCTATGGATGTTATATTCATAGTCATGTAAATAATCACATACAGGTAGTTTTATTTATTTATTTTGTTTATTTATTTTCTATCCCGCCTTTATTATTTTAATAAATAACTCAAGGCGGCAAACATACCTAATACTCCTTCCTCCTCCTATTTTCCCCACAACAACAACCCTGTGAGGTGAGTTGGGCTGAGAGAGAGTGACTGGCCCAAGGTCACCCAGCCGGCTTTCATGCCTAAGGTGGGACTAGAACTCACAGTCTCCTGGTTCCTAGCCCGTTGTCTTAACCACTAGACCACTAGACCAAACTGTTTGACTTATGACCACAATAGAGACTGGAAAATTCATTGTTAAGTGGTGTGGTCGTTACGTGAAGCATTACGTGACTGCACCCAATTTTATGACATTTTTGCAGTGGTCATTAAGTGAATCATGCGATTCCCCATTGATTTTGCTTGTCGGAAGCTGGCTGGGAAGGTCGCAAATAGCAATCACATGACCCCAGGACACTGCAACCATCATAAATACATGCTGGTCGCCAAGCACCCAAATTCACGTGACCACAGGGACTCTGCGACGGTCATAAGTGCAAGGACTGGTCATAAGTCACTTTTTCCAGCCCCATCGTAACTTCGAACAGTCGCTAAATGAATTGTTGTAAGTCAAGGACTACCTGTACTTGTAATTATGGAAATAAACCAAGGTGGAATAAGTTACCCTGTAATACATGTTCCTATAATGACATTCTTGAAGGAAAATGCTATCAGATTCCCTCTCAAGGTGCTCCACTGGTTTTGACCAGCTCCATTCTTCCAACAGAGACCCTTGGCACAACATAAGTGCCCTGGATCCAGAAAAACTCAATGTCTTCCAGACAGTGCGAGAGATCACTGGTGAGTTGGGGTGCAGAGAACTCTATACAAATATGGAATATGTAGCATTTTGTGTGTAGTGTAGACGGTAAGGACAGTGTCTCTTTGATATTTCGTCTGGTGTCTGGTGTCCTCTTCCTGGCATGAAACAAGCTTGAAGAAAAGCTAGAAAGAGAAACTTATTTGGAAAAGAGAGTTTGCAACTCTGAGGAAGGTCATACTCTGGGTTTTTTGGGAAGAAAAGCCCACATTTCCCACGCTGAGTTCCACATTTCTCTTGTGAGCTTTGAACACTAAGTTGGCAGAAAGATGGAATACAAGTAAAGTAAAGTAAATTCCAAATAAAATTAAATTAAATGGTTGGAACAGACTATGTAGGATGTAATAAAACAGACTCAGATCCATGCAGGTCACAGTGTACCAAATGAAAAGTACAGGTTTGCTATTAGAAAGGAAAGCTGGCATAATAACACTTCTTGAGGAGGTGGTGACCTATTAGTCATGCTGGTCAGTCATTATGGGAGCTTTCTGGAGAGCACCAGAAAGTTAGGCAAGGCTGCTCTGGAAGTTAGAAAAATAGCAAAATTTACATGCAGGGGTTTGAATTTTGGAGGTGGCATAATAGTTGCTCAAAAAAGTACGATTCCTAACATCACCAATCAACATATGCAGTGCAACCATTTCATCGTCCTTTTGGGGATTTTCTGGGCTAAGAAACAGAATGGAAGAAGCATTGATAGGGCTACAAATAGCAAAGGACAATGTTGCCCCCTTGTAAAATTCTGTGAGGCAGGCCAGTTGCATGGTAAAAAGTCTTACTTGGGGGCGCCTGGAGAGGTGGATGTGTGGTGATGATGGAACAAGGTTTGGGGGATATGCTTTAGAAATTACCAGCTTGTTCTTGTTCTAGGTTACTTGAATATCCAGTCGTGGCCCAAGCACATGCAGAATTTCAGCATCTTCTCCAACCTGGTTACCATTGGTGGGCGCAGCCTGTATAAGTAAGCATTTTCCCCTTGATCAGCATCTTTTACCTTTGTATTTCAGTTGTAGGAAACTTTAAGGCTGGTGATCCCTCCAACTTGCCTCTCCTGCTGTAGGCAAGTTTGAAAAGCCACTACAATAAAGGCAACTGAGTTTGCAGTCTGGCGCTTTTATGAATATGAAGATTCCTCTGTATCTGATCGAAGGATGGGATTGAAGAAGCGTGTTTAGATTCTGCTCTGCCAGTTTCCCACACTCATTGTGCCTCCAGTACCTGCGAGTTTAAACAAGTCGCTTCTGTATTCCCAGCTGTTGTGACATTCCTCTTCTGAGACAGAGACTGTTGTGTGCTTTTTCTAGCCGTGGATTTTCTTTGCTGATCATGAAGAACATGAATGTCACCTCTTTAGACTTCCGCTCACTTCGGGAAATCAGTGCTGGCCAGGTCTACATCACTGAGAACCGGCAACTTTGTTATTATCACACCATCAACTGGGCACGCCTCTCTCGCCGACGTGCAGATCTTAACATCAAGAGTAACAAATCTCCCAGGAAATGCAGTAAGTGTGGGTAATAGAAAAGGGAGGGAAGCCATGGAGGGGCGTGGCATCCCGTGCATGAACAGAATCAATCAGCAACGGTGGTTTCTGTAGCAGTAATACAGGATGTGGCTAACTGCTGCACTAGGAGTTATTTTTCTTTTTCTTATGTGAGCAAACATACACATGGACAGTACATAAAGCCACTTAGCCCAACCGGCTGCCCTCCAGATAGGCTAGTTTATACTTCTCAGAATTTGGAGACAGCACGGAGCACATCTATCACATAGGAATGAATCTGTCACTTTTCCTCTCCAGGACTAACCTTACAAGGACATCCCAGAGTGCTCTCCCCTTCACCCTCCTAGAAAGGGAGCACTATCATAGGAAGGGGTGTTACACGCGCTCCCAGGTTTGGCTTATGGTCACTCACTCACAGACTGTTACGGCATGCGGATCTTGTCAGCCCCCTTCTTTCTTTCTACCTGGGTTTTCCAGATAGGTGCGGCTTCAGCAGACAAGACACACAGCCCTGGTCAACAGCCGGGAAATAATTAGGGCAGCCTTTCTCAACCTTTTGACCCTGGAGGAACCCTTGAAATATTTTTCAGGCCTCGGGGAACCTCTGCACATTCAGGTTCAAATATAGGCCACGATTTACAAAGTAATTATATTCGTTTCATGTGTAGGCCTGTACTGTATATATGCACTAACAGTGTTCTTAAACTAAAAATAAAGAATGAAACTTACCTCTTTAATGTGAAGTTGCCCAAATTTGAAATAAGGTTTAAAATAAATTGTGATCTCCCAGGGAACCCCTCGTGACCTCTCACGGAACCCTAGGGCTCCACAGAACCCTGGTTGAGAAACCCTGGATTAGGGACACACACAAATCACTTTCAACCAAACACTGAGGCACATCAGGTTCTTTGGAATACGTGGAGACCCAGTGAATTTAAAGTAACAGCAAAACTTTACTGGCTACAATGTACCTTTGCTCTTTCTCACACGCATACACACACTCATCCACACTTACCCATGTCCTCCTCAACTAGGCTGCCAGGTACTAGCTAGAGGGACGGAAGTGGGCGGGCTTCAGGACTCCTTTTTATCCCCAAAACTCCTTGCTTTGTTGATTAGCTGGAATTGGGTTTTTTTCCATGTGCTCAGGCCCAGCTTCCTTTGTCTGCTTCAGGTGACATTTTTCCTTTGTTTCCTTAATGACTTTTAGTCAAGATTCCTGGCTTTTTGTCGTCTCCAGCTTATGTGCCTGGTTCATCTTTAGGTTATGGCAGCTTCATGCTTACGTGCCTGGTTCATTATGGCAGCTTTAGCCTAGGCTTCAGCCTCATCTCACAGGGGAAAGTGAATTTTGATTTGATCAGACTCACTCAGACCACACACATTTCCCACTTGTGTTGTGCTTCTGCTTCTGGGTGTCCATACATGATGAATGATGTGGATCTGCTTCCATCATGAGATTGTTGCTGGTGGAGAGTGTGTGATTGTTCCAGCCATGTATACAGGACCAGTCTCAGATCTTTCATACACACATGATAGCCTCTCTCCTATCCAATTGCAACGAACAAGACAACTGCAACCCCATCATATCCATGCCCCCAAAATGCTCGTTCTCTTTTGCCCGCAGCTGTCTCAGCCAGTGCTGCTCCCAGATCTTCCACTAACTTCTTGATGACATGGCCAATGAGCATGCTGGTTGTGTGCAGTAACAGCAGTGTTGTCTGGGAAGAGCAAGAGCAATTTACTGTAGCAATTAGAGCCACTGGCGTTTCCAAAGGGTTCTGTTTAAAATAAATAACATGATTGGATTTTATCAGTTTTCCTACTCGGGACGACCAAAAGGGGCTTGACACATGGCCCCCACTTTAAGGCACTGTTGTGATCCAGACACTCTCTTTTTCTACCAGTTCAAGAGGGAAAGGTCTGTGATTCCCTTTGCTCCAGTGATGGGTGCTGGGGGCCTGGCCCAGACCAGTGTGTCTCCTGCCGCAACTACAGCCGTGAAGGTGTCTGCATTGTCTCCTGCAGCTTCTACGAGGGGTAAGAATGACAGCCGAGGGCACTTGCTTCCCTCCTCCCTGGTTCCATCCTGGACCCACGTTTCTAACACTTCCTTTGTCCCTTGGCTACATGCAGGGAGAGTCGAGAATTTGCTCAAGGGGACGTTTGCTTGCCGTGCCATCCACAATGCCAGAAGATCGAGGGAGGCCTCACCTGTAATGGACAAGTATGACAGAACACATTTTTTAAGGGAGCAGTGAGGGAGGGGCTGGGAGGGAGTACAAAAATGTCTTCATTTAAATTACTTCTTCATTTAAACTCTCTCTGTCCTGCATTTTCAGATGTAAGAGGCAGTTTACAACATCTAAAATAATTTCCAAGAGTTGTCCTGGGGCAAAACAGCTGCCCCTATCTCCTACCCCTGTGACTGCTTTTCCTAAACAGATGCAGCCTTTCCCGAATGCTAGACAGGAAGAGCTGAGACGTTCCTCTCTTGGGAAGTAGCTCCTGGGGGACAGTAAAGGCCCTGTTCCTTGTAGGCGATGCATGGAGAAGATTACTGTGAACAGGGTCACTTTGGGAAAATTTTTACAGGTGCTGGCCTCATATGAACAGTGAAGCTTTTTAAAGTTTGGGTCCCAGGCCCGGATGCAAAGCCATTGGCTGACCCAGAATTGTTTCATTTTCTTTTCCAAGTACTGAACTAAGCATATGAGAAGTTAGCTAGTTAGCTTACAGGTAGTCCTCGGTTAACCACGGTAATTGGGACTGGCAACTCTGTCACTAAGTGACGCAGTAGTATAGCGGAAAATCACGTGACCATGCCGACTTACGAAGGCTGTTCCAGTTGTGGTCGTTAAGCGAATCGCACATGGTTGTTAAGCGAGATGTTACGTGACTGCGATTTGCGACCACCTGCCGGCTTCCTCACTGACTTTGCTTGTCGGAAGCCGGCTGTAAAGGTCGCAAATGGCGATCACATGACCATGGGACGCTGCGACTGTCGTAAATGCAAGCCAGTTGCCAAGCGCCCGAATCGCAATCACGTGACCGTGGGGATGCTGCAATGGCCACAACTCGAAGACCGGTCATAGGTCTCCTCATTCAGCGCTGTCATAACTTTGAATGGTTGCTGAACGAGTGGTTGTTAAGCGAGGATGACTTGTATTTATTTATTTATAGAAAAGTTTACATGCTGCCCTACTTCAAGGGATTCAGGGTAGTTTACAATAGAATATCAATGTCGCAATCATGCAACTTTTTATTTCTGGAAATGAAGTTTGTTATTTATTGTTTGGTTTTTAACAATAGAGAACAAAATATCATTTCCAGAAATAAAAAGTTGCAGTGGCAGCCCACCATCTGTACTGAAGGCTCCTCAGAGGTGGATGATTTTCACAGCCTTATGAACGATGATTTGGAGGGGGGGAGTCCTTGTGGCGTAGGGGCCAAGGTGTGCCAGAACATGAGGGTTCCTATGAGAAGACAAGTTACCAGGTACCCAGTCCTTTCACCTCACTAGGGGAAGGAGCCCTCCTGAAATGAATGCACCAGATGGGCTGAATCTGGGTGGGAGAGACAGTCCTGTAACTACACAGCTGTTGAGCCATGTAGTCTTTATAGGTCACAACCAGCATCTTCACAGGAAGACCATCACCAACCAAAGTACAGGTAGTCCTCGACTTAACGTTTAACGATGGTCTGAATGGGTGCTTTACGGCCTGTAAAGCACTTCCGAGCGTCACAAAACATCAACCCCCGCAGTCACATGATTGCATTTCGGGTGCTTGCCAACCAGCCTGCATTTACGGCCAGTTGCAGCATCCCGCAGTCATGTGATTGCGTTTTGCAACGTTTTTTGCCGTTTTCTGGCAAAAAACGCCCATTGGGAAAGCTGGATTTGCTTAAGGACCACAGAGATTCACTTAACCACAGTGATTTGCTTAACAACCGCTGTAAAAATGGTCATAAAATTGGGTCCGGTCACGTGGTGACTCGACTTATGACCTCAATGACTTACGATGGAAAATCTGGTCCCAATTGTGATTGTAAGTCTAGGAATACCTGTACAACCAACTCCTTGCTCCTTGCTCTTAGCTAGGCTGCTCACCAATAGCCGTTTTTGGGTTGTCTTCAAGGGTAGCTCCATGTAAATTATGTTGCAGTAGTCTAGATGTGAGGTGAGGAGGGTATGAATCATTGTTATAAAGGCATCCTGATCCAAAAAGGCCTGTGGTGACCAGGAAAAGCTGAACAAATGCCCCCCAGCCATGGCCTCCACCTGCTGCCCAAGCAGGAGTAACCCAAGTCAACGATCCTGTCCAGAGCCAGACCGAGAATGGGAATCAAGGCAGATGGATCATCACAAACAACATCTTGCAGGGATTTACTTTCAGCTTGTTTTGATCCATCCAGAGCCTCAGAGCCTCCAGGCAGGGGGTCAGGACCTCCACAGCATCTCTGGCTGAGCCTGGAGAGGCAGTATAAAGTTGAGCTTTCACTTTTAGATGATAATAATAAGCCATTTTTCCAAATCTTCAGAGTGAATATTTTTTAAGAGGCATAATGAAGTAGTAATACATACATAGATGTGGCAAAACCAACCCCAGAACAAAACTGGACACTGAACAGAATGAGCCAAACTTTTGCCGAAAAAGGCAATACAGTATTTGCCATAACTTCTTAATCTTTACAGAAATGTAGAGTCCTACACTGCTTAAAGATAGCGAAGCCAACACTGAGGAGCAAGGTCCTCCAGTCCTTGCTTATCCTCAGTTTACCCTGATACAGAGAGGCTCACCCAAGAGGTTCCCTTGTAGCACTTCAGGGGTTAGTAGTTCGGCTTGCTTACATGGCAAAGGGCCCGAGAGGGGGGCTGGTCTCTTTCTCCCTAAACGTGGAACGTTCGGAAGCTACTTTGCACTGGGTCCAGCAGGACCTTAAGATGGATGGAGCAAACAAGATCAACTTGGCAAAAGCCTGTTTGATTTTCAATTGTACAAGTAGAGAAAATAAGATGAGGATCTAGTATGGCTAAGCCTCAAGACACATTCCATGGTTGTATAAGTTAAAGTCGAATGGGGCAATTTCTGTATGCCTTTCTTAACAGCAGCTATGAAGAAATTTGTAGGAGGATGTGACCATTTCATTACTTGCTATACTACTGACTGTCTCAGCGTATGGCAGCACTTGGCTAATGTTGTTTGGGCTTGGAAGCCAAGCCAGGCTGGCTTGGATGGGAGACCACCAGGAAATACCATGGCTGTAGGCTAGCCTGGGAAATGTTTTTTTTTAAATCCTGGAAGAAGAAATGGCAAACCACTCCTCTACTGCTGCCAAGAAAACTGCCATTCAATGGAAACTTGACTGATAACCCTAACTTCTGAACTGTCTCTGTCCTGGGAACTGCCTACCTGCTCTGACTCATGGCTCTGGGATCGTCCCCTTCCCATACACTATAGTGTCCCGTTTTCCTCCTCAGGGTGCTGATGAGTGTGTGACCTGTGCAAACTATAAGGATGGCCCACATTGCGTTGAAAGCTGCCCGTCGGGGATCCTTGGGGTGAAGGGACTAATCTTCAAGTACCCTGATGCCAACAAAGAGTGCTGGCTATGCCATGAGAACTGCACCGAGGGGTAAGGGTTAAAAATAGTGCCCAGATTGTTGCAATAGTGTCTTCTGCTGCACTATCTCATTGAATTCAGTCTCCCGTGCTGGCTGGGGAATTCTGGGAGTTGGAGTCCACGCATCTTAAAGTTGCCAAAGTTGAAAAACACTGGTGTAAGTAATTGGGAAAAGAAATATATATACACATACATACATACACACACACACACACACACACACACACACACACACACACATAAGGCTCCTTAGTGAGAATGGCATTTGTTCCACAGGAGATACAACTTGTGTCTGTTATTTTATTTTAGCTACCAGCCTTCCTGGTTTTGTTATATCATGCTTCTGGTTTGTAATCTTTGTTAACAGCCTTCTGTTGGTTTTAATTGCTGGTAACCATCCTGAGAGGTGCACAAGAGCTGTCTGGGCAGGATATCATATTTGTACAAATAATACAGGAGAACCCACATACATATCTATCAAAGTGCCTAGAAAAAAACCAACATTTCCAGGTGCCTTTCAAGAAAAGGGCACACTCAAAGATGCTAAGGTTCCTGCTCCCACCCCAAGCTCAGGGCTCAGTGGTTTCAGTCCAAAGTGTGAAAATAAGATCTCTAGGAAGCAGTCAGAGCATGATTTCAGGTAGTCACTTGGTTAATATTCTTGACGTAGCTGGGCTGGCACTGTTATGACTGCAGCCACCAGTACTGCATTGTTCAAACGTCAGGAACATGGCAGGGTGAGGAAGACGGTGGAAAGCTGCATTGGAATTAAAATAGGCAAAGCCGTTTCTTTCTGGGGAACCTTCAGGTGCAGCGGTGTATGGAGTCAAGGGAGCAGAGTCCTTACAACTTGAACATACGCCTGTCAATCCAAATCATTTCCCAAGAAACATAACAAGCAATCATAGCCATGTTGGTTTGTGAGGAAGGGGGGGGGGAAAAAAATCTCCAAACCATATTTCATTGATATATTTATTTATTAGCACTACCTAAAATGATACAAAACTAGGTGCAGGATTTTGAGTTCTTCAGAATTTTTCATTGGGCAAGTTGGTACTAAAAGCAGGAAATGGGGGGAAGTCCAAAAATGACACCTGAGGTTTATGCCAGGCCAAAATCACTGTTAAGATGGAGACTGTAGACTGAAGTATTTGTTAGTGCAAGGCATTATTAATGTCAGGTTACTCGTGGTGTTTGGGGACAAAGAATCTGATTGCTCCCCCAGCTCTGAAAGAAACGAAGGCCCATAGTGCCGAGAGAGGCAAAATTCACAGGCTCCTGGTCTTGGAAAACCACAACCACAGGAGAGTCACATAACAGCCTGTGTTTGTGAAAAAGGTGGCCACCCCCCTGCCCTGCCCTGCTAGATGCTGCTGCTTCTGTAGAAAACATAGTGGCTGGGTTCTCATCATAGGCTGTTTTGTGGCTCAAGGATTCTGCAATGCACTGTGGTTAGTTTATGGTTTAGGATGTTGTGTGAATCCTGGCAGTTGGATTAATTCAGTAAATCTGGGTTCAGGTCAGCAAGCTAACCCTGGGCTTCCATTCCTTACAGGTGTTCCGGTCCAGGGATTGCAGATTGCGCTGTGGAACCGAATGAGCCCAGGTACCTATCAGGAGCTGTTGGGAGGCCGGGGAGACAGGGAGAGAATGTAGAAAGATTGGGTAGGTAGAAAGAGTCTTTCTGATTCTTTCTGCGCTCCCAGATTACTAATATTAGAAGGAAACCTTACCCTTACAAAGGATTGCTGGGAGAACCTAGACCACCTAGGTGTTAAATCACCATTTCTTTGTACCAAGAAAGTCCTAAATTCCATCTCTAACATCTCCTGTTCAGACAATACGTGTGAGCAACCCACAGGCTGCAGAGAGCCCTTAGTGGTGTCTGCATGGCTTACAAACCCTCAGGAAGCCTTATTACCCATTTTTCACTGCCATTCGGTGGACAGCCTGCAGTCGCCTCTTTGCTGCAAAGCCTCTTATCTTGACTGTTTCAGGATTGCTTGAAGAAGGGAAGGGAGAAGGAGAGGGGGCAAGACTCACATCTCTACCTTGGTCCAGGGATTGAGATAGCAGCAGAGGAACTGTGTTGTCTTGCTCCTAATCATTATTGCTTCTCCCTCTGCCTGAGGTCTGATAGCCATCGCTGAAGGCCAGTGTTGGGGAAGAAGATTTTTCCTCCTCTCCTCCCAGATTCCTTCAGATAAGCTCATGCTTTAGCATGGAAACAGCAAACTGGAGTGGGGTTGCTGGGGGAGACAAGAGAGACTTGCATCTCCCCACCCTACCCCCACATTAGTAATCCTCACACCGGAAGGAAGAGGATGCTGTGTGAATGCATGAGGGGGTGTGTTTGGGTGTACAAGGAAGATGATGTGGGCCTGTATGCATTAATTAATGGAAGAATGCATTCCAGTCCCACCTGTCACTATTCTATCCACCACTAGCTCCATCAGTGTCTGAGCCTCAAACAGGTCTGTGGAAACTCTTGTAATTTCCATCTCCTGTATTAAAACCCATCTCAGACAGTCTTACCAGGGGCGTGGTGGCTCAGCGGGTAAGACGCCAGGCTTGTCAATCGGAAGATCGCAAGTTTGGAGGTTTGAATCCCTAGGGGTGACGGAGTGAGCTCCCGCACTCGCCCCAGCTCTTGCCAACCTAGCAATTCGAAAGCACGCAAATGCAAGTAGATGAATAGGTACCACTTCGGTGGGTAGGTAACAGCGTTCCGCATGCGTCATGCCGGCCACATGACCGTGGAAGCGTCTTCGGACAACGCTGGCTCTTCGGCTAACAAACGGAGATGAGCACCGGCCCCTAGAGTCGGACACGACTGCACAACTGTGCGGGGGGAACCTTTACCTTTTACAGACAGTCTCTGTCTGAAACACTGAGTACTTACTGAGCCATTCAGAGCACACAGTCCATGGTCAGTACTCAGACTCTGGATAAAGCCTATCTTCCTACCTTTAAAGCAGGGCTGGGCCCTCTTTAAAACTTCACCCTCTTTTCGGTAGCCCCTAGACCATCCTGTTGAAGTTCAACAATAAAATGCCGGATTATGGCCATATAACTTTTACTCATGTTTTAAATAAGTAGTCAAGTGGCTTCATGTTCCAAAAAGCTTAATATGCTTATTTTATTTTATTTTATTTATTTTATTTTATTATTTTATTTTATTTTATTTTATTTTATTTATTTTATTTTATTTTATTTTATTTTATTTTATTTTATTTTATTTTATTTTATTTTATTTTATTTTATTTATTTTATTATTTTATTTTATTTTATTTTATTTTATTTTATTTTATTATTTTATTTTATTTTATTTTATTTTATTTTTTAAAAGGAGAGAGCAGACAAAATAAACAAGATGTCTCAGTAAATGTTACATAGGCTGTGATGATTGCCAATCGGCAATCCCTCATGGACAGGGTCCATAACATGCCCTCTCTGCATGACCGGGTGGGGCGGGTAGATGTAATCGGGATGAGATGGTCCCTCAGGTACCCTGGACCCATGCCATGTAGAGCTTTAAAGGTGATAACCAACACCTTGAATTGGACCCGGAAGCAGACTGGCACCCAATGCAGCTTGCGGAGCAACGGTGTTATATGTGCCCTCCTTGGGGCTCCTAAGACTGCTCGCACGGCCTCATCCTGGACCAGTTGTAGCTTCCGGATACTCTTCAAGGGTAGCCCCGTGTAGAGCGTATTGCAGTAATCTATATGGGAGGTGACTAGGACATGAGCGACCGTTCGAAGGGACTCCCGATCGAGGAAAGTGCGGACCTGGTGCACAACACGAAGCTGTGCAAAGGCTCCCCTGGCCACGACTGCCACCTGCTCTTCAAGCAGGAGCCGCGAGCCCAGGAGAACCCCCAGGTTCCGCACCGGGTCTGTCTGGGGCAGTGCAACCCCATCCAGAACCAAAGATGGTAAGTTCCCAGATACCTGGGAGCCCCTAATCCACAGCCACTCTGTCTTGCCAGGGTTCAGCTGAAGCCTGTTGTTCCCCATCCAGACCCCCACAGCCTCCAGGCACTGAGAGAGGGCGGTCACAGCCTCACTTATGTCGCCCGGGACAGAGATGTATAATTGCGTTTCATCAGCATATTGATGATACTTCATCCCGTGGCGACGGATGATCTCACCCAGCGGTTTCATGTAGATGTTAAAAAGGAGCGGAGACTGCTTCAAGCAGCAATGAATGTTCAGCATGTTCCACTTTCATTTTCCGTGGTAATTCTTAAAAGAGGTCTGAGAGGGTGAGGTTTTTTTCTTATTTCTAAATTCAGATTAAGTCCACTTTCCTGAACCCTGCGGCACCCCGCAGAGCAGGGGCCGAGGGTTGGACCTTTCGCTCCCTATCAACACCGATTGGGACCGGCCCTGGGGGAAGGAGATGAACCAGTGCAGGACTACGCCACCCACCCCCAACTCCCTGAGCTGACCCAAAAGGATACCATGGTCGATGGCAGGGCTTTCCAAAGTGCTGCCGCTGGCGACACGCCAGCGGCGGTGCGGCGGCGCGGGGGCGCACGCGCATGGTGGCGGTGCGGGGGCGCGCGCGCGGCGATGACACAGGAGAGCATGCAGCGGCGCACGCACGGCGGCGGCGCAGGGGGCGTGCGGCGGTGCGTGCACGGCGGCGCGCGGGGGCGTGTGGCGGCGCGCGCGTGTATGGCGGCGGCGGCTGCCGCTGCCACCGTGCATGCGCGCGCCGCCGCTTCCGGGTGGTGTGGCGACACACCACGCTGTGTGTGGCGACACACTTTTGTGTGGCGACACACAGTTTGGAAAGCTCTGGTCGATGGTATCGAAAGCCGCTGACAGGTCGAGAAGAGCCAGGATGGATGCACTGCTCCTATCCCCTCCCGCCAGAGATCATCCATAAGTGCGACCAAGGCAGTTTCCGTCCCATATCCAGGCCTGAAACCTGACTGAAAAGGGTCCAGATAATCCGTTTCATCCAGGACTCTCTGGAGCTGCAACGCCACCACTTTCTCAACCACCTTCCCTAAAAAGGGGAGGTGGGGGACCAGACAAAAATTGCCCAGGATGGTAGGGTCCAGTGATGGTTTCTTGAGGAGGGGGCGCACCAGTGCCTCTTTAAAGGCCGCTGTAAACACTCCCTCCCCCAAGGATGAATTCACCATCGCCTGGACCCACCCACACGTCACCTCCCGGGCTGCCTTCACCAGCCAGGACGGACAAGGATCTAATTGGCAAGTGGTGGCATTTACAGACCCGAGAACCCTGCCCACTTCTTCCGGTCCAACAGGATCAAACCGTTCCCAGATAACCGGGCAAGTCCGCTCCCCAGGCATCTCCTCAGACCCTGAGGAGATATCATGAACAGCTGGTTGAAGATAACAGATTACAGTAATTTTTGAAGAGTCAAGCCCTCCTTCTGTTAAAACCTGGTTAAAATAAACGCTTTTGCTTCCTTATTTTGATTATTTTTTTTAGCCAAAGGGTTCCTTTTTCAAGTTCCTTTTCCAAATTAAACTAATTGTGGCATGAATTCTCTCCAAGATTAACCCCTTTTCAAGATAGTGGGGCTTGAAGGAGCACTTTGGCATACCTGTAGAGGCCTGTACAGGCCAAGACTAGAAAACTGGCCAGGATCACAACCTCTTCTCTCTGTTGCCCCCCTCTGTTGTTGTTGTTGTTGTTGTTGTTGTTGTTATTGCCCTTCCACCTAAGACAAGCCCTCCTGTAAAAAAAAAGTTTCACAACCTGAGCGCTCAGCTCCCTCATACAGAAAGAATCCCATGAGTGAGAAATAAAAAAAGTGGTGGGGGGAAGGATTAGGGAGAAATTAAAATATATTGATTTGGGTCTCACGCATGCAGCACACTGGTGCAAAATCTCTACCTCCCCCAGTGCTGGCTTAAAAGGGCCCTTCCTCTCACCCCGTTTCTACTTTCTCCTGCTCCATTTGCAACCTTCTGCCTTTCTCCCACCAGTGCCCGTTGTTTGCCTGGAGGCCTTCACGGGTGGGGGGCACGAAAGGAGGGCTGGGCTACTGCAGGTTCTGGCCTGCTGCCGGAGGGCGAGGATCATCCCACTTTGATCTCCTTCCCACGCCCTTGTTTTCTCCCATAAGAAGGGAAAGGAAGTTCCCACCTTTTTGTGAAAGCTCATTTCCCTTCCCTTTCTTCTCTCGTGCTCTTGGAAAAGCCAGGAATGCAGGGGAGAAAGTCATTAGAGCAAGGCAGAAGGGGACTGCTGGCATTTGGGCTCCCTGTTGGCTTGGAGCCCAGTTAGGTGGCAGCACCTTGGCTGGTCTTGAAAAGCTAAGCAGGGTCAAACCAGGTTAGCGCTTGGATGGAGGGTCACCGGGAAATCCTTAGGCTAGCCTGGGAAGTCAGAAAAACGTTCTGGAAAAAGGGAATTGCGTACCATTTGTTGCCAATAAGAATATTGCATGCTTATACCCATAAACTCACCCCAAGAGTCGAGTTTCATTCAAAGGAGGTCTTGTTTTAATTGCTTGGACAGTAAACTTCTGGAATTGGGCTCCCCTTGGCAAAACACAAAACAAACAAACAAACACAGCCAACCCCCACCAAAACTCCTTGCTATGGGTGAGAGGCAGTTTCCGTGATGAAAGGGGGGAGTTTCAACAGATTATAAAACAATTTGGCTCGAACACTTTAGTTTGGATGTGTTTGATATGGCTGGGATTTACAGTTTGTCTTGAGCCTGGCAATTGGAGCAGAACAGAATAGTTCAAAGCAGAGCAGCTTGGAGAAAAAAGGCTGTTTCTGGACATGGCTCGAGACAGACAGATTTCGCTTTGCCACTGGCATAGGGAAGGCCTTGAGGAGCAACGGGCTAGTAAAAGGGGCACAGGAGACGCTCTGCTCTCCAGGAAAGGAGAATGGCAGAGGCATTTATGAGGAACAGCCCCCAAGCATCTGCTATCTGGGTTGCCTTCCCCCCTCTAATTTGGTAGCACGTCTGCTGCTCCGTCTCCGGCTTGCAAAGGATTGTGGAACCGTGGCAAGCTCTTTGATGCTGGGCAACACTGATGGAGGTTCATGACATTTGTCTTGATTGTCCTAGGGCTTCATCTGCCAAATGCATCACTCCTTTGCCGAAGCATCTCCAACACCAGGCCTTTGTGTACTAAAAATGATTATGAGCAACCTTCTCAATATATATATATATATATATATATATATATATATATATATATATATACATACATACATACATACATACATACATACATACACACACACACACACACACACACACACACACACACATACACACACACACATACACACACACACACATACATACATACATACATACATACATACATACATGTGCTCACTGGGTAAATTATTTATATGAGCATTCTATTTTAGAATGTTCAGCATGTTCCACTTTCATTTTCCATGGTAATTCTTAAAAGAGGTCTGAGAGGGTGAGGTTTTTTTCTTATTTCTAAATTCAGATTAAGTCCACTTTCCTATATTTGCCCATTAATTCTGCCTCTGCCCCTCCTACAAGAAAAATCTTACATGTCTGCCATCCCACTACTGAAGTTTAATCAGTATGGCCTTCTCATTTCACCAATTGCAGCTTGAGGGCCAGAAACTTGTTTTCAGATGAAGGCTAGGATGCTGAAATCTCTCTCTCTCCCCCCACCACCTCCTTCCTTACTGTTTTTTCTATGCCTGCATGGAACCGTGATGCCTGCACAGTCCTAACATTCAGTGTTTCTACTCAGGAAAGCTCCAACAGTGATTGCTGTGATGGTTGTGGGCTGCCTCTTCGTCTTCTGTTCATGTGTTTTGCTCACCTTCTTATACTGCCGTGGCAAGAAGATTCAGAAGAAGAGAGCCATGCGCAGATACTTGGAGAGAGGGGAGGTAAGATAATATGCCTATGCCACTTTATGGATCACAGGTAACCAGTCAGGTTTGACCATATGGAGGGAAGGGGGAGACTTACATTTATTATCCAAGACCTGATCCTGGTCTGTTTCTGTTGAGGGGCAGCAGTCTACTAAAGCTGCACTCTTCCCTGGGAGTAAGTACAAATTAAACCCAAAGAGTCTGCCTTCAGAGTGTAGAACTGGACTTTGCATGAAGTCTAGTCAAATACCTTGAAATGGGAAACATCGCAGTACAGCGAAATGAAGGAGTGTCCCATGTGGAGGTGCCTTTTATGTGCATTGATATGTGCAAAATATGTTTAAAAGGGTAGGCTTCAATTGCCCAGTTGGGCCTGCCATTTGAAGCTGTTAATACTTCCCTTCTCCCCACACCCACAGACACCCCATGGTCCATCAGTAGCTTTGCTCACTGGGGAGCTGATAGGAGATATTGTGCCTGTTCTTTAGGACTATGAGAAATGCTTTTTCCTAAAAGAAATATTGGTCCTAAATAGAAATACCACTGGAAAGTGCTGGTATGATGGGAAAGAATTTCACAGTTGACTTATTTGGCACCATTATAGTTTCTAGAAGCTGCACTAGAGATAATAGCACACAAATCCAGTTGAAGTGAAGCTCATTTTAAAAATCTTAAATGCTTTGGTATATCACAGGAATAAGCTGCACTGGGCCCACCGGCACAAATACGCCTTAGATTCCTTGCCCTCCTGACTTTAAAGATGATTTTAACAAAAATAAATGATTAGAAAAGTTGCCTTCTGCAAAGCAAAGACCCAGCTCTCTGCATCATATTTTTATCTCTGCATCATATTTTTATCTAAACAAAGCCTTTGGACACCTAAAAAAATTTCACTAGGATGGGAGCAGGCAACTTGAGAAGGATAGTCTTCTCGCAAATGGATGTTTTGGGATAGTATCCATTTTATGATTAGGCAAGTTTCCTGTGGTAACCCTTTTGTTGCCCACCCCCGCCCTATCAAAGAGGGATATATGAGAAAGCAAGGGTTCAGTTACCGGTTTTTGTTTCTTTCCTGTAGAGTTTGGAACCTCTGGATCCCAGCGAGAAAGCCAATAAGGTCCTGGCTCGGATTTTCAAGGAGACAGAACTAAAGAAGCTGAAAGTTCTAGGATCAGGAGTATTTGGAACAGTGCACAAAGTAAGTTGGAAACCTGGTTCTGTGTAGTTGAACATGCTTCAGACTGCTTCAAGCAGCAATGTAGCAATGGACAGAGAATATTGTGCTGTCTGTGAAGAAGGATTCACAACTAGACAATTATATCTAATACAGCTGGGGAAGTTGGGGAACCTAGTGAATGGGATAAGATTGCTAAAGGATGGCTTTTGATCCTTTGCAGCCCTGTTGAATCTCTACAGCAGTGTTTCTCAACCTTGGCAGCTTGAAGATGTGTGGACTTCAACTCCCAGAATTCCCTAGCCAGCATGGCTGGCTGAGAAATTCTGGGAGCTGAAGTCCACACATCTTCAAGCTGCCAAGGTTGAGAAACACTGCTCTGCAGCATTTTGCTCATATCTGGGCTCCTCCAGGTGTGGTGGGCCTACAATTTCCAGAAGCTGACTAGGCATTCTGGAAATGGTACTACCAACACATCTAAATGTTAAGTGCTACGGAAAAATGAACCAGTTCCTTTCAGAGAAAGGAGCCAGATCTTCCATGCTAAGTTAGATGCAGTAAATGAGCTATCCCTAATATTTCAAAGATGAAGTCAGAAGTGATGCCTCCCTGCTTATTGTCACTTTTGCTCTAGATATTTGTGAAAGCACAGTAGCCCCTGGAATATCCTCTCCTCTCTATGGTGAGAGAGAGAGAGGTTAATGTACCAAGAACCATAGAGTTGGAAGGCACTATTTAAGCCATCAAGACCAACTGCTGCTCCTTGCAGGTAGCCAGAATACAGCATCCCAGACAGACGGCTGGCTATACTCCACTTGAACTCACCCAGTGAATCGGAGCCCACCGCTTCTTGTTTAATTGGTTCTACTATCAAACTGCTCTTATTATTGCATTCTTTTTTTCTAATATTTCTATAACTTAAATACATTATTCTGTGTTCTGCACCCTGGAATTAGAGAGCAGATCCCAATGTTCTTCTACATGACATCTTTCTAGATATTTGAAGGGAAAAAAGTGATTAAGGGAGGAACACTGTCATATCTCTCCTCAGCCATTTTTTTTAAGGCTAAGCATCCTTCCATCTCTCTTCATAGGACTTAGTTCTTAGTCCCTGATCGTCCCCACTGTCCTTCTCTGAATCTGTTCCAATTTCTCTAAATCCTCCTTAAAGTGCAGTGCCCAGTACTAAACACGGTACTAGGTGTGGTCTGATCAAAGCAGAATAAAAAAGAATGATTGGTTTCCATGAATTAGATGCTATGCTTCTGTTGATGCAGCCTAAAACTGCAGTCACCTTGTTTAGCAGCTAGATCACACTACTATCGCACATTCAGTTTATGATCAGCTACTGTTCACAAGTATCTTTACAAGTCAAACGTTCTTCATTCTGTGCTTGTACATTTGCTTTCTGTTTCCTAAGTAACTTCGCATTTGTCTCTGTTAAACAGAGAAGTGACTTAGCTCAATAAGCTGAGGGGTGTTATATAAGGAGCACCCCTGACTTTCTGCTTTGGCTCTGATGAGGCTGTAAAAAATTCTGATGGTGGGCAGATATGACTAATAATCAGAGCCATCACTGCTCCGCGATTAAAAGTTTAGACTAATGGGATCCTCTGCTTCTTGTTTTGTCTGAAAAGAGAAGTGAATAAGAGAAAAATTCCACCTAGAGTTTGTTGAATGACAGATAGGATAAGGCAGTTAAGAATTTGAGAAGACCACGATTCCCAGTGATTTCTCAGCATTTATTGTTTCATGAGTGGTTTCTCATTTTAAACCACTGGTCATTCCCAGTTGGTCATTCCCTGTTTTCTTTCCCTCCAGGGTGTCTGGATTCCAGAAGGAGACTCTCTTAAGATCCCTGTCAGCATCAAAGTTATCCAGGACCCGAGTGGCCGACAGTCCTTCCATGCTGTGACCGACGTAAGTGCTACATAGGTCACAGGCAGAGAAGTTGGGATTGGCCTCCACAAGTTCCTTGTCACGCACAGGCAGGCAGGCAGACAAGAAATTAATAGATCAGTATCTATTGATACATCTTTGGGTAAGGTGCAGTAAACCCCAAAGGGCATGGGATTCCCTATTTTTCAACTGCAAGAAAATCATCTTCAGTGTGGTTGATCTGGATATTAATTGGTTGCTTCTGACTGAATATTTATTCAGCTTTGCTGGTCACTTTTAATTGGGCTAGGATTACTGATAGCTGATAACTCAGAAGTACACGTGAATGGACGGTAATGTATCAGTTCAGCGGGTGTGCAGTGTATGGTGAACTTCATCCCTGAGCTACTGTTTCTGTTGGTAGACCTCAGTGTTTCAGTAAGATTGAAGACTTCTCATCTGTGATGACTGATTATGGTCTTCATAGTTTTGTGCTTCTCTTTGTAGTCCCAATAAGAAACACATCATCTAACATGGAAGATGGAGGTCAAACATAAGTTGTTGTTGTTTATTCCACTTTTTTAATACATAATTCAAGGTGGTGAACATATCTAATACTCCTGCCTCCTGTGTTCCCCACAACAAGCACCCTGTGAGGTGGGTTGGACTGAAAGAGCGTGACTGGCCCAAAGTCATCCGGCCGGCTTTCATGCCTAAGGTGGGACTAGAACTCACAGACTCCTGGTTTGCCATTGGCTCCTTCCTAGGGCTGAGAGACAGGGACTGGCCCAAAGTCATCCGGCCGGCTTTCATGCCTAAGGTGGGACTAGAACTCAGTCTCCTTGGCCACCACTTTAGCCAGTCCACCAAACTGGCTCTCAATATCCCAACTTCTTTGCTTAAAAGTCCTTTGGGATCAGGACCATGATGCTCTGTGTGTGTGTAAAAGAGGGGGAGTTTAGGGCACTTCTACACAGCCATTGGTTTCACTCCCCCAAACTTTATTGTTTCTCTGATTTCACTCAGGTACTACATATTTTAAATAAAGTAGCTTTAGTTTATCTTGAGGATGTCTGCCCCAATTGATATTGTGAATGCAAGTCTCCTCTTGTAAATTTCCACTTGGATACCAGGATTAGGTCACCTTCCTCTTCCAGCTGCACCCAAATCAAGGGCTAGGAGAAATCCAGTGACCTCTTGGAACTGGAAAGTGAGGGAGAGAAGCCAGTGCACTCATTTCCCTATAAGGCAGTGAGTGAAGTGTGTCTGACAACAAGCAGGGCACATTCTGTAACAAGCCGGGTTTCTGTAACAGTGGCTTCCAGACATGTTGGTCCTGTATGCTGGTTAGAAATGTTGGGAATTGTAATCCTGACACATCTGTAGGGGGTCAGACTGAGGAAGGTTGTAGTAAATTAAGTCATCTTTGTGAAAGTCAAAATGAACAGGGCATTTAAATCTATCATTTTTGCAAGGGTGTACAGAAGTCCGTGGTATTGGTAGCAGATTGGGGCAGGATGGGCAGGACAGATCTTTGGCAAACTATGCCCAAATTAACCTGTCCATGAGCATTAAAATGACAGAGAAAGTACCTTGTAGTTAATGCCAAGCATTAGCACTGCAAGAAGGATTCTTATCTGATGCTCCTTCAGTGTTGCCACCAACATAGTGCTGCTGCACGATTGCCGGTGGAAACCAGTACTGAGAGCACAGATTGGCAGTCTCTTGGAAGCTTTTCTTGGCCACTTTTTAGAGGAGATGGCTAACCTCTTGTATATGCATAGGCAGGCTAGGGTTGGGGACGGGAGGGGTTGGATAGTGAAAAGTCTAAAGCAAGCTGTGGCTAACTGGTGCCACTGTTGATTCTATGTTCAGTCATTTTTTTCTTGGAACTTTCCCTGTTCCTGCCTTCACTTTTGGCTATAATCAGATATTTGTCCTGATGCTATGTTTCTTTTTCTTTTGTGCAGCACATGCTAGCAATAGGTAGTCTGGATCATGCGTACATTGTCCGTCTCTTGGGCATCTGTATTGGTCCCCAGCTGCAACTTGTCACACAACTTCTACCGTTGGGCTCCCTGCTGGAGTATGTTCGCAAAAACAGGGATGCCATTGGTCCTCAACTGATGCTCAACTGGTGTGTCCAGATTGCCAAGGTAGGTTTTGTACAAGAATAGCAGGGATCCTTTTCCAGGTCAGTTAGGATGGAGTTCATCTCCCAGATTATTGTTCGTGGGAGGGAAGGCCTTCCACTCTAGTTCCCATATATCATACTTCAGGAATTGAGGAATCCTCTAAAACAGTGCTTTCCAAACTGCCGTCGGCGGCCTCGTGTTTTCCGCTAAAACGCGGAAGCGCTGATGGCGCGCCGCTGCCGTCGTCGCTGCCGCCGCTGCCATACACACCACCACTGCCGCACACGCCCCTGCGCCGCCGCCATGCACGCCCCCGCCGCCGCTTCTGGGTTGTGTCGCGACACACTAAACTGTGTGTTGCAACACACTAAAGTGTCACGACACACAGTTTGGAAAGCTATGCTCTAAAATAATATGAGATCTATCCCAGGGCCACCAGCAGGATAGGGGAACTGCAAAACTTTGAGGACAGAGGATGTTTTGTAGGAGCGCAAGTACATTTTCACTGACATAAGTGGAGCTGGAGAAACTTCCCTGAATTTTTTTTTATGTTCTCTTTAACTTATCTTGCAGTTATGTATCTGTACAAGGGTGTTGCTCTTGGTTGCTCTTTTGACTCATACAGTGCAGCCACAAGCCTAAATGGATCTAGGTTTTAACATGAACTGAGTGTACATCCTAAAACTTGTTTCAGAATTTTCTACGACGTAATATATGTCATAAGTTCCACAAATCTTCAACCTCTCTCATTTTTGCTCCTGCCCAACACATTCTTGGATGGCCCCACTGATAAGAGTTTTTACAGATCCCTGGGTCTGCAGTCATTTCAGAACTCACAATCTCTTGAAAAGAGGGGGCATGAAATGAAATACTTGATCTACATTAGGATGAGCTGAGCTACCATGTCTGGGCAGGACCAGCATAGAATGTTACTCTTGTGAATCAGACACTCAAACCATAATGAATCCAACTGGCTTGAGCTTTGGAATACAGTCATTCATATGAAGGGTCATTTTACCATGCATGGTGGACTTGCAAAAAAGCAAAAAATAAAATAAAATAATTGGATACAAATGCATATAATGATACAAAGGATTCTAAAGATTAACGTTCAGATGAAACCAGAACTGTTCTTACTGGGACTTACGGATAACCAATTAGAAAAGACTTATGGAAGATTGGTTTTGTATGTGGTAATTGCAGCGAGACCACTGTATGCACAAGGATGGAAAAATACAAAAATACCCACAATGGACGAATGGATTGTGAAGATGATGGAATTTGCAGAAATGGCAAAATTGACCTGTTTGATCAGGGATAAGACGACAAGTACTTTTATGAAAGACTGGAAACCTCTTATGGACTTTTTGCTGAAAATGGAAAAAAATGAACTGGTGATTTATGGATTTGCTGATTAAAAAGGGTTGATTATGGGAAGAAGAGAATAACGATGTAATTTTAATGATGGAGGAGAGAGGATAAGTTTGTTTGCTATAAAGAAGATCAGAAATCACTTCTTTATATAACTTTTTTTTCTATTTGTATTTCTTTTCACACTTTTCTTACTTTTTCACTTCACATTACTCTTCTTTTTCTTTTTTTAATTTTACTTTATATTATTTCATGTTTATCTTTTATCTCTGAATTAATAAAAATTATTTTAAAAAAGGAAATACAGTCACTCATCTGTTCCTCCTTCTTAATATTCAGGGTATGTACTATCTGGAAGAACACCGCATGGTACATCGCAACCTTGCTGCCCGTAATGTTTTGGTTAAATCCCCTAGCCAAGTACAAGTAGCAGATTTTGGCATTGCTGATTTACTCTACCCAGATGACAAGAAATACTTCTACAATGAAATTAAGGTTAGTGCCTGTTTGAGTGAAAGACATATCTCTATCTCTATCTCTACCATCATCTATCTTCTGCACGAGTGTTTCGTACCAGTTTAGATCTGTCTGATCTCACATCATGGTCTGGTTTGGGGAGAAAAATTAATTATTCCTAGCTCTGCACTGGATTATTTGAAACTGGAGCAAAGCTGGCTTTGTATGCCAAGTGGTGATTTTTGTTGTTCCACAAGCAGTCAGTTGGGGCAGGCCGCCAGTTGAATGGTGCTCTTCTCATTCTTTACACGCTTCTTGATTGGCTGGAAGGACCATGACGGACATATGACATGTCAAAGCTGTATTCCCAGGGGGTTGTGGGCTACAATTGTCACAAGCATAGCCAGGAGCCTGCTTCATGTACACTGTCTCAGGGAGATCTGCATTCAAATATGCTGTGTCAACATCAAAATGATGGACAACCAATTCACGCTGTGCAGCCAGAGAAAGTACCATACGTAAAGACTCTGGTCTAGCTGTGGGTGCATATGTGAGATCATGGTTCAAAAACCTTTCTTGTGAAAATCCCTGAGCAACAAGCCTGGCTTTGTACTGCACTGTGTTATCAGGAAGAAGCTTCTTTCTGAATACCCATCTGGAACCTACAGCTTTCTGGGATGGGGGCAGGTCAGTGACTTCAAACACCTTTTGCCGCCAGTTGAATGGTGCTCTTCTCATTCTTTACACTCTTCTTGATTGGCTGGAAGGACCATGACGGACATATGACATGTTAAAGCTGTATTCCCAGGGGGTTGTGGGCTACAATTTTGACAAAAATATACCCTTTAAGATGTGAAGGACCACTTTATTTCAAAAGTTCCAGGGGAAAGGAATCAAATTCAGAGTTGCTTAACCCACAAACAAACTTCTACCAGTCTTTCCATGTATGTGTATCTGCAGGTAGATCAAATTCACTGTTAGAATTTACCTTTCTGATTTGTGTTTTTCAGACACCAATAAAGTGGATGGCATTAGAGAGTATACATTTTGGAAAATATACACACCAAAGTGATGTGTGGAGTTACGGTATGTGTCTGACTATTGCCATCTATTAAGAATTTGACTGTGGTTACTCAACCTTTGTTATTGTCATACGTTTCCAGAAATCAAGAAATTTTTTATTCGAGCCTGCTTAGTTGTAGCTAAGTTTGCCTTCTTAGTGTTCAGATTTGTCTCTAATGACAACACAAGCATTTCAAGAAAGAGAGGCAGATTCAGGCTATGAAATATTACATTTCAAGATTAAATTTAAAGATTTCAGTTGAAGATCTTTTCAAAGTGAATCTTAAAATGAATGTGGCATGTTGAATTGAACTGAATGCTATCAAATTGACTAGTTTAGTCAAATTAACTCAATCTGATGATTTTATGATTTGAACTGACTTATGTCATTGAATTATTTAAATCAGATCAAGGGTGGCTCTCACAGCCCTAATATACCTGCTGTCATTATGCTTTAAGATTCTTTGAGATCTTTGGTGAGCTGATCTAGTAAGAACTCAGAGATACTCCAAAGACTTTTATCACTAACAGTCAGCATAAGAACTGTGAAGCACTTGTCCCTTTTGTGCATGGGGAAAAGAGACCTGTAGTCTGTAATTTTCCTCCTTCCAGATAAAGACATGCAGTAAATGAGAAGAATGGAGGAGCAATCTGCCCACACCCTTGGCAACTGTTCTGGTCTCCCTGACAACGTTCATCTTGCTTTTTTAGGAATCCTCGTGCTAGGCTGTGAAGAGCTCCTGCTTGCTGAGCAGTGGATCCCCACTCACGAGCACTAATCATGCCTGCTCCTGGGGTTGTAGAAGTCCTCTGGCTTATTCAGAGACCATCTACAACGTTAGGCGCCATGAGACTTTCTCCTCTAATGTTCTATAGTTTAAAACGGGGGTTTCTAACCTTGGGGGTCCATGGAGAGATTTCAGGAGGGTTGTGAACTTGGATGGGAAAAAATGTACAACTTTATTTTCACATATATTACAGGTAGTCCTCGACCTACGATCATTCGGTCAGCAACTGTTCCAAGTTACGACAGCGCTGAACGAGCAATCGTTACGACCAGTCCTTGGAGTTCCGGCCATCCTAGCACCCCTGCAGTCACATGATTGCGATCTGGGTGCTTGGCAACCTGTTTGCACTTTCAACGGTTTGCCAAGTGCCCCGTGATCACGTGATCGCCATTTGCAACCTTCCCTGACGGCTTCCCCAGAAAGTCAGTGGGGAAGCTGGCAGGGAAGGTCGCAAATCACTGGGGTAAGTCTCCTCTACCCATGCACCCTACCCCAGCCTCTCTCTGCTCGCACCACGCTGGTCAGTTGCACACCCCATGCACCCTCCCTGACCTGTGCCGCACCCTCATGCACCCACCCTGACCGGTGCCTCTCACACACACCCTCACACCCCCTCTCCAACCTGCGCAGCACCTCTTGCACACCTCCATGCACTCTCGCGCACCTCCCTGACCGCAGCGCCTCTTGAGCACCCTCCCCAACCCGCACCATGCCTCTCACGCACCCTCCCTGACCCACTCTGGCACCCCTGTGTAGCCCCTCACTCCCTCCCCCACCTGGCAGCAGCCACTTACCTGCCTGCCAGCCTGGGACTTGCAACTTCCTGCCAGCTTCCCCACTGACTTTGGTTGTGGGAAGCTGGCAGGAAGTTGCCTCGCCTAATGACTGTGGGATTCAGTTAACGAAGACAACCAGGACTGTAGGGATTGTCGTCGTTAAGCGATGTGGTCACACTTTATGACCACATTGCTTAGCGATGGAAATTCCGGTTCTAATTGCTGTCATAAGTCAAGGACTACCAGTATTATATTATCTTTAATTGGATAGGTTTCACCAGCCTCTCAAAGCTCTTAATCTTAACAAAAAGGTTAAGAATCCCTGATTTAAAGTGACTTTTTCATCTAATCATTAGGAAATACAGTCCTCCATTGGAAATGTAATATTCAAGAACGTTCCTATCATGCAACTATATCTTCCCACTATTTTCCTTGCCCCCCTTTGGGGAGGATGGAAGTGGAAGAGCAGGCCACTCGCACTTCTGCTTAGCTTTTTGCACCCAGGACCATTCTGCCACGACTCCTGATCTGTTTCTACCAGCTAGGACACACCTACCCATCTCTTTGCCCTGACGTTTTTCTCATTGTATCCTCATTGCTGTACAGCTAACCATGCAACATCTAGTGTGACCTATTCACTCACATTTTTCATCACTTCATCCCCTACAGGAGTGACATTGTGGGAGATGATGACTTTTGGAGGAGAACCTTATGCGGGAATCCACCTTTCAGAAGTTCCTGACCTACTGGAAAAGGGAGAACGCCTTTCACAACCCCAGATCTGCACTATTGATGTCTACATGGTAATGGTAAAATGTATGTAATTTTTTTGTACTCCATCTCACCAACACCTTTCAAAACAATGTTTTTTCATTAACTAATCAAGAATCCACAGGCTTGTGTTGTTACCCTAAGCTACAGGAGATGTCATATTTGGGGTTTCCTTGAAAGATTTTCACCTTTTCTAACCTCACAGGCTGGATGATTGATGAGAATATCCGTCCCACCTTCAAAGAGTTAGCCAATGAGTTCACACGAATGGCTCGTGACCCTCCTCGCTACCTGGTGATTAAGGTCAGTTGTTGACTCCCTTTCCCAGCTGAAGTTACAAATTAAACCAGTGGAGACCTTAAAGGTGTTAAATACTCAACCGTTTGGTTGCTCAGGTTTCACTTTTCCAAGATAGGCCAATAGAAAGGTAGTGTGTGTGACATAGGGGGGCATGCCAGTTTTTATAACAAAATAAAAACTTTTTCTTAATGGAAATATGATCTTGGAAAACTAATATTTCCTATGTTACTGCTGAAGTAGTTACATTGCCAGGAAGTGGCTACGCCCCATTAAACAGCAGCTCAGAGGAGTTTTGTAGTTTTTCATCTCATAGCTGAGTTCTCTGGCATGAGAAGGGATGCCTTTAAGAACCCAAAGCTCACCTTAGAACCTGCTTGAAACACAAGAGTTTGACTCCATAGCATCTAGCTTGATAGAGTAAGAGAAATATGTCTGCTGGGATTACGGAATTTGTTCGCAGTTCATCCATAGGCAGTTTGGACTCCTCTCTCTCGTCATGCCTGGACGTTATTTAAACCAAGACCTGCAGGGAGTGGGGAATGGACTTCCAAGAAAACTGGAGGCCTGGCACCTCACCTTTCTTGAAGTTAGGCTCTACCCTCTCATCCAGAGACAGAATATTCTGCTCTCACTATGTTACTCTCAATGATGTTTAATGACAATGCTCAGCAGCTGAGGCATGGTATTAAGAGGGTACCATTTGAAGTAATGTTAAAGGTAATGCATGGCCTTCCCCACAGAGAGAAAGCGGGACGCTCTCTCCAGTTGAGCCACCCACACTCAGCGAAAAGGAGTTAGATGAGATGGAGACACTGGAGATGGAATCAGAGTTGGAGGAGGAGGAACTTCACAACCTCTTTGCCTCCCGGCAATGGGTGGACTCCACACGGGTAAGAAGGTCCCCCCTCACTGTGGTCTATGACCCTGCTCCTCACAGCTACTTTAGAATAGGATCAGAAAGTTGGGGCTGGAGCTGTAGAATGATTTATTAGATTAAACTTAGACTGTCAATAAATGTATTTGTACTGTTTGGGACAAACAAGTGAGCTGTTGGATTTCTGACTTGAGGAGATTAATTGGGGGACTACGCCGGAAGGCCCCTTTTTACTTGGCAGAACACTTGCTTTTCAGTAGCACCGAGGGAAGCGTGTTTGTAGAGAGAGAGCAACGTTCTGCTGCCATAGCTGATTGGAAGAGGCTTTGCTTTCAAGTATTGTCTTATTAACTTTATTTCTCCTACTCAGAAAATGGAGGAATGTAGGGTGGCCTAATACACAGCAAAATGTTCAGGAGGCAGCACAGGGGACCCGTAAGCGTGGAGCTGAGGCAAAGGAGTTGTGGGTGAATATCAGGTCCTCAGTGGGGAACGGGGGCTCCCTGGGAAACCGCAAGAGAGAGGGTCAGCCTGGATCCTCAGCAGAGTGGAAACCTGGAGACCTGTGCAGCTGGAGGAGATGCCCCTGAGGCTCCCTTTGCTGTTGAGATTCGAGGGTGGGCTTCCAGTCAGTGCAACCCCAGAGAATGGAACATCCGGTATCCCTTCCGCACTTCCTAGAGCCTCTGTCAACCAGAGTTCCGGTAGCTCCATTCCTCAAAGGAGAATGTACAGATGTAGGATTAAGACCCATTTGTAAACAAATGTTCATTCTTGCCCCATTGTATGATATTAAGTACCTTGAACACTTTGGTTGAAAAGCAGAATGAAACTATTCTATGTATATATTAAGAAAAAAACAGTTGGTATCCAACACCGAGTCAACTCAGCTTATCCCTATACCTTCTTCTTCTTCTTCTTCTTCTTTTTCTTCTTTCCTTAAAAAAAATCCACCCCAGCCTCCAAATCTTCTGAACTCCTCTGCTGGATACATCCCCATGAATCAAAGCAGCCTCGGTAGAAGTCGGCAGGTATGAATTTCTTCTACGTTTCTACGGAGAAAAGAGCTGGAGTAGAATAAGGCACTGTAGGTCCACCATTAGTATAGCGGGGAGGGAGGCAGTGAATTGGGAGGTGGTTGTTGAATGGCGGGAAAGGGGAAGCCTTAACGCTCTTCAGAAAATTTATCTTAGCTTTTCCTAATGTGTCTCCAAGTGAGTTACACTAGTATTCCCAGACAGTGCAAGTATTGAGTTATGCTAATTAGGAAATCTGGGAGTTGTGCTCCAAAATATCAGGAGTGTGCCAGGTTGGGGAATGCTGCATTAGAAGGCCTGGTGTCTGCTATTAAAGGAGCTCAGGTAGAGACCTTGCAGGGTGAGGGCCATCCCACCTAGACCATGCCTCATCATTTGTGACTCCTGAAATTCACTAGCCATGCCCTTGTACACGTTAGGCCCTTGACAAACTTCCTGATTTGCAGCTCCTGAGCTTCTGATGGACTACCATGGGCAACCAGAGGCCTGGGCCTTCTTGGCAGGTCACAAATTGTGTAGGCCTACTGTAGAGCATGACTGAATGGTTAAAACTTTGGGACACCATTACGCAGCCTAGGTATCCCCTGGATATGTGGACTACAACTCCCAGAATTCTCATCAGTGGCAAAGTGGACTGTAGAATTTTGGAAATAGTCATTTGTAGGGTACCATTATCAGTTCTAGCAATCAGAGGAAATGGGAGCCTTCCAGCTCTCAATAAATCTTTATCATTACCTGATTTCTGACCCCTTTTGGATCCAGGGTACGGGACTGGGCTCCCGGCAGACTTTGCGCATAAGGCAGGAGTCGATGGGCCGTACCATATCTGAGTCCTCTGAAGGACAAGGCACAGCCTCAGAATACGATCTCACGGAGGATATGTCACTGTCTGGAAGTTTATGCCGCAGCCTGCAATCCCGGGGAGACAGTGCCTACCTGTCTCAGCGGGAGAGTCTCATGCTACCAGTTGGAAATGCTGATGGAGAGGAAGATGCCAATGGCTATGTCATGCCGGATCGAAAAGGCAGAGGTAAGAGCAGTGCCAGAAATGAGATGCAGTTCATGCCCTCCTGCAAATAGAACACTGAATGTTCCCACACCACAATGGGAAAAGCAGGGTTATAACAGAACTGCCCCATAGGGACAATACATTGATCTTGGCTCTCCCTCCACCATGACTTGCTCCAGTTGTTGGCCACAGCTAATAATTTTGATTTACTTACTCTCAAGTGAATACAGCCACACTGAAATAGAATAAACAGAAGCTATGATCCAAGGGAGTTGCTACCACCCCTCTCCTCCTCCTCCTCGCAGTGGAATTATCTCGGATGCCTGAGATTGGCATAGTCCTATAATGGAGTTGCAGGTTCAGCCTCCATGATCCTGCTCTGCAGTCAACTCAGTTCTGCAATGTTGTGGGGCTGCACCTGGGGTTGTCTTTTTCTGATTTCTTACCTTATCCCTTAGTATAGGGATGAGCCAACTGTGTATATCAGCATAACACTACCTGCTTTCACACAAGGCAGCACTAGACAGTCTGCTTATACTCTTCATTTTTCTTCCATTGTTCCTAGAAGCAGACCCCATGTATAACTTCCCCATACCTTTCCACGTGGCAAATGCATTACAGTGCTGAATCCACTTAATACGCAGTTGTATTCCAATTTCAGGGGATTGCTGTCTCAACCTTAGCAGTGGCTGTGTCTCATCCTAGGTGGCCACAGAATGACAAAACCTTTGTCCTCCTTTTTTGTACAGAGCGTGCTGCTGGCATTGCCGCCTCCCTGATGCGTGGCTCCATCCCTGTGCACGAAGTGGAGGAAGAGTATGAGTACATGAACCGCCGTGCTACACAATCCTCGCAACCCCGGCCAGCCTCTCTGGAGGAGCTTGGCTATGAGTATATGGATCTTGGCTCAGAGCTGAGCGCATCTTTGGGCAGTGTGCCAAGCTCCCAATTGACTACACCTTGCAGGGAGGACGAAGATGAGGAAGAGGACTATGAGTACATGAACAAACAGCCCAAACTTAGCAAGTCCCTGAGCAGCATCCGCAGTTCTCGGGGAGACTATACCGATATGGATTCTGGCATCACCCAGGGCTCCCCAGATGAGCAGGGATATGAGGAAATGGGGGTTGTGTTGCCCCCAGTCCAATGTCCTGGCTGCCAGAGTCCACCCCGTCACAAGAACGGTTTTATGAAACCCTTGCGCACACTGGAGTCCTCAGACTGTGCTTTTGATAATCCAGATTATTGGCATAGCCGGATGTTCAGCAAAGTTGATGCTCAGAGGACATAGCTGGGCCTGGAAACTTCCTCTGACTCTTTATGGGTAACTAAAACCCTTGCTCTTTAGCTGCAATCACACTTTACGGTGATTGTGGACTGCAAAGGCAAACTTCTATTCATCTTCAAAGCCTCTGTGACGTTGACCATAGCAAGCAAATAGATCTGGACCAATGATGGGCTTCTCAAGAACTGCGTTACAGTTTTCCCATCTTGCACTGTGGATCAACAGCTGTACATGAGGTCTCCTTGGGTCAAATGCTCTGGACCTGCAAGGCAAATAGGACCAGTAGGGGAAGCCATTCCTGTATACAGAGTGAGGCCTGCTTTTGCAGTGTGGGCTTTTGAAAGAGACCTGCTAGCTGCTAGACAAAAGTGCCCTGCCCACAGACGGATGACACTGGAAGCAGCTCTGATAAAGCCAGAGACCCTTCTGTGCTGTCTAGGAAAGCATTGAGCTCTGGGACAACCCGCTGTCCATCACAAGCAGAGGGGCCTTAATCATGAGCCAAGCATGCTGAGCCTTACAGATGGCCATAAGGCTGAAGGGACAACCTTCTGGAGAAAAAAGATGCCAATAATTATATCTCCCTCTAGTAATGTGTATAACAGTAGGGGAGATGATTAATTATCAGGGTGGATATGAAGGATAATGGTGCTTTTTCTGAGAACTTGTCACAAGCAACCTCACTGAAGAAGCCAATGTGCCCAAGCATGGGCGATGAGATGACTGGGTTTTGCTCCTACCTCTCACCAAGACATTTGGTACTCCTGGTTCTGCCTATGTCATTATGAATTTGCTGTTAGGAATCCCCATATCACAATGAGTTATTTGAGAAGAATGGGTATTAACTAAGTCTGAACAGGCAGGAGGCCAACTTCCATTTTTGGCATTTGGATGTTCATGATTACAAACAACTTGAATTTTCTTTCTTGGCTGTGGAAGATCCAGCAATAATCTCAAATACCCCCAAACCACAAGCAGTAAGGAAAGAGTACCAACTATTGTAAGGAGGGTAGGGGGCGGGAATCTTTCTCTTGTCCTATGCAGAAGTTAGGGGCAGAGAGATTTTTTGAAAGGCGGTAATCTTCATATTCTCTCCTTTGCTAGAATGGAATATGGGATGTTTCTCAGATTAGGGACCAAGGAAAGAGACCAGCAGTAACTTAATTCTTGCTACAACAAATTGACAATAGAGGGGAGGTCTCCTTATTCCTGAAGTTAACTACTGTACTTCTGTTTGAAAGGGCACGAGGTGGAACTCTCAGCTTTAATAGCATTATTTTGATTCTTTTGAGTCAGGCTCATTTATACAAGAACATGATTTGGGAACAATTTTTCCCTTTCCTCACCACCATTCCTCCCTACCCTGAGGGCCCGTTACAGAGTACACAACCTTGACATAACCCACGTGTTTTGGATTGCATCACATAAATGGGTGTTTACAAAAGGGAAAAATCCATCCCAACTTGGAAGAGGCAAATGTTGTGATTTGAGCATGCTATTTTTTTTTTTGGGGGGGGGGGATCCTGTTGATGGCTTCTGCACAGTTTGAACAGCATGTTCCTCTCTTCTATAATTGGTCAACATTCTGACCTAGCTTAGAATTTACCATGCAGAACACTGTTATGGTCCGAGCAATTATCTAGATTGTTTTAGGGCCCACCCTGCTGGTCTCTGGGCACTCTTTTGAGTTGCCAATGTCTGACTAAAATTTCAAAGGAGATTTCAGAAAACCTATGTATGTATGCAATCAGTCAGGCTGCTTTGATGGTTTCTAGCTAAACTACTTCTTTCCCTCTAAATCACATTGAATGAAGAAAAAATAAGAGTGTATGATATAAAAGGAAATTCTATTCTTTGCCTATGAGAGCCATGTCCAACCATTATGATGTATTTTCAGGTGTACATCCTTGAAATGACAGTTGAACTCAACTGGATTTAAACTGACCTTGAGTTTCAAGGGATTCTGGAGGAATCCATTGCAAGTTCTTAGACTCTCACCATTAGTGGTCCTTTGCTACTGCTGATTCTGGGGAACACAAAATATTGATTGAATAAATCAGCTCTGTTCCTGCTCAGATCAAAATTCCTTAAGGTACAATCATACCTGAAGGGCTGAGAACCGCCCAATTTATCTGGGTCCTGCCAGCTAGAAGTATCAGAGAACTATATGACTATACAAGAAGAGAAGGATGCTGGAGACGCTAGTAGGCTGCCCTCTACTGAGTAAACTACATAAAATGTACTGCTTTTTGACTGGACTGAGAGAGAAGTTCACTAAAATGAAATCTTTGAGGAAATGGGAAATACAAATTTGTTCTCATTCATTAAATGAACACAGCTTCTCCCATTTCTTCTGCCCTACATAGCAGAACAAATATGAGTAAAAACAACATTTTAAATATATTAAATTGTGTATGCCCTGAACATTCATAAAGTAATGGAGTAAGCCCAGTTGAACATAGTAGGATTTACTTCTGAGTAAACCTACATAGAATTGCAATATTCTAAAATCAAAATCCATCAGAGCGGTGTGTAATTGCAAAAGAGTTCTTGGTTTGATTTTTGAGCCAGGAAGTTTCTTCCAGCTCTTTTTTCAAAGCTGCTTTCCCATTCTTCCAGAACGTCACAGACCTCTAGATCAGGATGTTCAGTAGAAATGTTTTTAAATGTTGATTAAACAAATTAGTCCACCTTCCTTCAAGAAAAACCCCAAATAAGTGAATTTTGAAGGAAAAGGTCCCATAGAACAAAACTGAAATTAGAAGGGCAGTCATTCTAACAGTTCTGGTTTTGGATTATTTGGATCTGGGTACCTAAAAGTACAAAGAAGCAAAACTCAGCACTGCTTTGATGCTCATTTTGTGACATGCAAAGAGGGCATAAAATATTCCAGATAAATCATGGCATAATCTAGTAGACATAGGTATGCTAAAATTTAGCAGTAATACATAATCAGACATAATACTGTTTGGATTTGTAGACAGAGTCTCCAAAGGCTGCAAGCCACAACTTTCTGTTGTGGCCAGAAAAGAAATTGTTTGGCGTGCACTGCTTGTACCTACAATAGAGATCAGTATGAAGAAACATTATCTGAAGCTTTTCATAGCATAAAGATGAATAGTGGCTAGGGTCAGTGCTCATCCGTGCTTTGTTTAGCAAGCCCCAATTGACTGGGTTCACTCATACTAACTCAAAGCTAGGCAAACAATATTATCACTTAGCATGAAGGATGATCCCCAGTTACCATCACCATCTAATTGCTACAGATCAAATTCTTAACAGAATGAAGAGCTATGTAGGCCACTTTCAAATCTAGCAAGTTTATGATAGATTCACCCCCTAGAATTTCTTTTATACATATGGGGGGGGAGAGAAAACCCCACCAACTCCTAGTCCTCCCTTCACTACAGCATTTGCTAGGAATTATCACATTTGTTGAAATGCTCTATTCTGTGAAACGCTGACAGCCCTAGTTTATGCACGTTTCTTTGGTTTTAATGGTTTTATTCATAGGAAAGAAATTTGAGCCACGTATTGTCGAAGGCTTTCACGGCTGGAGTTCAATGGCTGTTGTGGGTCTTCCGGGCTGTGTGGCCGTGTTCTGGAAGTGCTGGCGAAACGTTAGGAACCACAACTTCCAGAACACGGCCACACAGCCCGGAAGACCCACAACAGCCAATTTGAGCCACCTTTAATTTAAGGAGAAAGGAAAAGTGATAAACCAGAGTTAAAATAAAGGGATTGGTGTTAGTGGGATTTTAAAGTGGAGGTGTGTTAATCCCTGCACATACTCCAACTGCTGTTGCTTCTCTCTTCAGTTACACATCTGTGCCATATGAACAGTAACCAACATCAGAGATAAGGCATTTCTCAGAGGTACAACAAATAGATGCCAATTGTTACAGGCTATGGTGAAAACAAAAACATGAAAGCAGCTCATTGAATTGTTTTAGAACTGGTACTTTTTGTTCATTGTTTTTGTAGGATAAAAGTGCCACTTTTAATGTTTCCCTATTCTGTATATTGTTTGTTATAAAAATCATGTTGGATTGCTTTGTTTTATTTTATTTTTGCCCTGCTTTGTAACTGGTGAAATGAAGGTTGTCTTTTTTTTTTAAATCAAACTGGAAGGAATCCAAATATTGGCATACTTTGAATGGCTTAGTACAATGTTCCAGCTTCAGTATAACAAGGAATAATAGTGGTGTTTAAAAACAAACAAACAAACACGAGCTGTCTCTATTGTCACTGGCTATGATGATGGGAGTTCTTTCCTGTGCCAAGACATAAGCCAATTGCAAGAATAGCAACAGGCATGGATCACATATGGAGTTACATTTAAAAGGGTTTACATATCATCACAACTTTCTGCTTCCTCATCAAAGCAGTGCTGATTAGGAAAGTTGAATATAGCAAGGTGACAGATTTCCAAGATTTGTGGGGCCGAGTTATTGTGACTTTACTGAGAGCTGGATATGAATCAGTATGTATATCCTCAGTCCTAGTGGTAGATTTGAGGCTTATTTCTTGCTGGGCAAGGACTAGACATTTAACCATTTTCAAAGAAAGGATGGTTGAATTTTTCCAGACAGAGGTACTTCCTGTTGCTGAAGACCTTACAGACGTTTGTGTGTTTTTGTGTGTGTGTGTAATACAAAATAAAAATGTCATTGATAAAGCACAATGTTTATATCCATGTCTGTTGATGAAAATTAGTAGGGGATGGCAGAGGTAATTTTATTTAACGTTCCACATTATAATGTATTTCAAGTGTTCAGTATACTTCCTCTATGTTACCTCAGTAATAATGAGCTGAGAAGTTGGGTGTGTGGACATTTGATGCTTGAGAGTCATGATGGGGCTGTTGCCCCCTTTCTTGGAGGGGGCAGTTGCTGCAGAACGAAGACTGTTTCTTACACTAAGTAATGAAAGACAGCTTTCCTCATCACTGCAACTTGTATTTGAGAAAAAAATGTACCATCGACTTTCTGCCAACAGAAGAGCTTTAATAAGAGACAAATGGACTGAGAAGACTAGGTTTGCATATTACGGGACAGCATGATTTGCCTTAGCTATGATTGGTGGTATAAGCCCCGAAACTTGAGTTCGCTCATATTATGCCATAAACCACAGTTGACAAGCTACAATGGTTAGTTTCAGACAATCTGTTAAGTCAAACCTAGAGAAACCACATGATGACTTAATACAGTTTGTGAACCCAACCAATGATAGCAAGCCAAGGAGCTGTCAAACTTGTTTTTGCCCAAGCTGCTTCCCATTCAAAGGCCATGTGGGCTCTGGCATGGGAAAGTTTCACATCCCTTTCAAATAGCATCTTGATTGCCTTCAGCACCAGTGACCCCAGCAGCCAAGCTAGTAAGATCTGGGAATTCCTGGAGAAGGAGATTGAGGCCATCCACCTCATCTTTCCCCATGCCTATTCCATGCCAGAGAGGATTCCTCAGCCCAAAGGGGTTGGAAAGCCTTTGTGCATGGGAATGCACAATCTTTGTGTTGGTGGAGATTACACATGCCTGTTCTAGCCTCCCCCATTTGGAGGGGGGGTATACAGCACCAACAACTTCCTGAATACAAGCACCTGGTCATTCAGCAGGTACCCAGAGCACAGCAGAGGACAAGAGCTTCGATTTTATCTTTGTTTCTCTGTACCCAACAGCCTGATTAACAATTAAGCAAAATAAGCAGATGCTTAGAGCACCAAGGGAAGGGGGGCACTACAGAGTTTTTTTCCTTAGCTATCATGCTGACTCTCACTGCCACACTCAACTTTTGTCACATTTTTTGTAATTGTCCTTATCTGCCTTGTTCAACTTTGATCTGCATTGTTAAAAAAAATTCCTTGGCATGGTGAGTGACTACAGTTTAAAACAGAGCTTTCCAAACTGTGTGTCGTGACACAAAAGTGTGTCGCCACACACAGTCTGGTGTGTCGCCACACAACCCGGAAGCGCTGATCATCATCAGCGCTTCCGGGTTTTCCCGCGGCGACACACCAACTGCAGCGCGCAAAACCCAAAAGCGCAGCAGCGCTTCCGGGTTCTTGCGTGCTGCCGCACTTCTGGGTTTTCCCGCGGCGACACACCAACGCCGGTTGGTGTGTCGCCACGGGAAAAACTTTGGAAAGCCCTGGTTTAAAAGTTTGATTTGAAGGGGTCATCAGATATCACCTTTGTTCCCATCTCATGGCATGAAAGTTTCACAGCTGTCGAGGGGCACCATTGTTGGGCTGTGCTTAATCCAGCTCTGGCTATCATCATGTCAGGAATAGGCAACCTGGAGCCGTCCTGATGTTTCTGACCTACTCCCAACAGCCCCAGCCAGCATGCCAACAGCAAAGGATTATGAAAACTACAGTTCACAATACCTGCAAGGCATTAGGTTGTCTCTGGCATTCTGTCTGGGTATTCTGTCTTGTCAACTGCATCATTCCTCATACCCTTTCCCCTAATTTCCCATCAGCCTCAAAGCCACCCTTTCTTTTAAGCACAGCAGCTTCATCAACTGAGAGTTCATATCCATCACAAGAGTTTTGTTTTTGTTTTCCAATTTTTTTCTGCTGAACAAGTACCTCACTAGCGGGATTCACAAGCTCACCGTCCCTAGATTAGTCCTTCATTACCCACCCTATGCTCACAATTAAGGCAACAAACACCTGCGGCTTTTTTTTTCTTTTAATATTATCTGACTTGATGCAGAGATGTGGAAAGTATGCCCGTAGTTCAGGCGTTTGTCAACTTGATGCTAAATTTCCCCCCTCCCTGGTGGTTCAACGCGTCTCTTTGTTTTTAACGTGGCCAAGTAAATGCAAAAGGGTGAATTTGCTCAGACTGAAGCAGCTCCTTGGATAAGGAGCGAAACGTTTCCACTGAGAAAATAGAAATCCAGTTGACATGATTCAAGCTACAGGCAAAAGGGTGAATGTTTCGCACAATTTCCAGGCAAGTTTATCAGTGACCTGGCATTTTTAATCAGCATTTATATTTGTTGGCTATATAACCAAGGAACAACAACTCTGGATTAACTCGCAGAGCAAGTGCCTGTAAAACGCATCCTACAAGCTGCGCCAGTCGCCGAAGGAAGAGAAAGGTAGGGCAACCAGAATAAACGTCAGAGAATGCATGGGAGAAGGGCCTGTAATCTCGTCCACGGCCAGGAAGAGACGCTAGTTAAGAGAATGAGGAGGTCTCGTTTTTCCCGTCGTACCTCACCAACTTGCTTCGTCTGCGGCCCGACGGGAGTTGTAGTTCTTTGCCGCCGAAAGCGTGGACTCGATTCCCAGCGTGCCACGCGCAAAGCCCGCGCGCTCGCTCCCTTCCAGCCTGTCTTGCGTTCTGTCTTGGTGAGGCGGCGGCGGCGGCGGCGGCGGCAGCGGCGGGAGCAGCGAGCGCGGCAGCCACCAGCACCAACACCCGCCCCCCCTCCCCCGGAGCGTGGAGAAGGAAAGGGCTTGAGGAGAGGCGGCGGCGGCGGCGGCGGCGCGGCTCGGTCCGACCATGTCGGGCGAGGAAGAGGCGGCCGAGCTGACGATCGCGGAAGACGCGGTCGTGAACAAGTACAAGATGGGGGGAGAGATCGCCAACCGTGAGTATGGCCCGGCGGGGGGCTGGGACGGGGGCCTGCGTGGAAGGGCGTCCCCGCAGCCGTGGAGTCGGCGGGGAAGCTGTCAGGGAGCGAAGGAACCCTGTCAGGACAGGCGGCAGCGGACGGCGGGGGGTGACAGAGAGGGCACTGAGGAAGGTGGGGAGATCGCGGGAGTCCTGGGGGCGTATCTTGCCCAGCAGGACGGAAGAAACAGGGTGTAAGTCGTGAGAGCCGGGCTGGAAAGAACAGGGGAGGAACCGGCTCAGGAGCCTCCAATTGCCTCTGCGGGGGAGAGACCCATTTTTAAGGGTGTCCCACCTAGGACTAGGGGAAAAAAACAAAACCTCTTGGGGCGATGGGAGATTCTGCTTTTTCCAGGAGAGTCGAACTGCCCGTGATAGTCGACCTCTCGTATTGTGTACTTTTTAAAAAAATATTATTTTCCCCATCTTTATGTTCTTTTTCCTCTCTCTCTCCCAGCTTCAGTAACCCCAAAAATCTGGAAGGGAAATGTAGTTTTATTTGCATTAATAGCCCTTGGTTTGAGGGGAAAGGAGGGGATTTCACTTGTTACCTCAACTCCTTCGGCAATATTTTTAAAAAAGAAATTATATTCGTCCTTTAGGTGTTCCGATTCTTTGGGGGGCGGGAGGAGAGCTGGTTATCCGCGATCCCCCTGGGGAATGGAGATGCCGTCCTCCGGGAAACTGCAAGGCACATGGTCTGCGACTTGCCATGTGCTGCTGGCGCTCGCTCCCTCGTTCACTATCTTCCGACGTCCTGGCTCGCTCCCAGGTTTCCCCTTTTGTTTAAGGAAGAATGTCTGCTTCGGATCAGATCACCTTAAAAAAAGAAAGCCACCGTATTCTAGGAAGTCGGTAATTAGGCAGGCGCGGAGATAGGCAAAGGGAAGTCCTTTATTTCAGCTCAGCCATAACTTGCCTGTGTTTGGGGATATGGAGGCTTTCCCTTTAGCAAACTAAGTATGTATATATAGCACAGTTGACTTTTCAGCCCGGGTGGTTTCTATGTGTGAACAAACAGGCACAGACAGATTGGGTAATCAAATATCTTGGCTTACTTCATTTGTGATACATCTGGCTTACTATTTTAAAAGTTATTTTTGCTCTATCGAGGATGAGGTTTGCTACTAAAAGCCTCATACTTCAAGATAAGCTGGCTCATTTTATGCTTAGGATAACCGCATGGTGCATATATGCTGTAATAAATATTACTGGGAAACATTCAGAATCTAAAGGATTGGAAGGCTTAAATGCAGATGCTAGCTTTATGTTGGCTCACATAGTAAACGAGAGATAGCAGCCTTATTTCTCAATCACAATTTTTCTTGGAGAAATATGTCTATGAAGGTTCTCAGTCATCCAGGTGGAATTGTCTGTAGCTTGAATCATGTCAACTGGATTTCTATTTCTCAGTGGAAACGTTTCGCTCCTTATCCAAGAATAAGAACATTTCTTGGAGAAATGTTAGCAATCCTTTCCTTGCATTTTTATAGCAGCTATGTTAGAGTAACACGAGATGGATCATAACATTGCTAAAAAGGATGAAAACTATTTATGCAACCAACTGAGAACCTAATTGAAATACATTGTTATAAATTGTGTATTAACCTAAATCTACTGATTATATTGCACCTAGAATAATTTGGATGATCACAGGAAAAAAATGTATCTGGCATTTTTTTTACTATCAAATGTAAAATGTACTACCAAATGTGTTTGGTTTTGATTCTCTTATGTTTTGCATAAATTAAGTAATTATATGTTCTTTTTAATGCTAGATATTGTAGAGACGTTTATTTAATAGTGGTGACTTATTTTAATGGAAATAAGCACACAAGAATTACTAACCTGCAAAAAAAAATTACTTGCCTACTGGGAGAGAATAGAGGAAAAAATAGAGAGCTGTTCTGTGCTGGGTTTAGAAGAAGGGGTTTTCCTCTTGCAGCAGCCTATTTGGTTTTTACATTGGGCATGTATGGAATTTCATGCACTAAACTTACTGCAGCTCCTAAGAACCTATGTAGCTACTAAGATGCTTCTTAAATTCACAGAACTGTAAAGGTAAAGGTTCCCCCTGCACATTTGTGCAATTGTGTCCGACTCTAGGGACATCTAGGGTCATCTCCGTTTGTTAGCCGAAGAGCCAGCGTTGTCCGAAGACGCTTCCGCGGTCATGTGGCCAGCATGACGCACGCGGAACGCTGTTACCTACCCACCAAAGTGGTACCTATTCATCTACTTGCATTTGCATGCTTTCGAATTGCTAGGTTGGCAAGAGCTGGAGCGAGTGCGGGAGCTCACTCCATCACGCGGGGCTAGGGATTCAAACCTCCGAACTTGCGAATCTTCCAATCGACAAGCCTGGCGTCTTACCCGCTGAGCCACCACGCCCCAATCAGAACTATAGAGTCCCTTAAAACTCTGTGTATATTTAAATTGGATTGGGGTTTCTTAAGGGCAGAAAGATGTCAGACTGGAAAAACTACCATAATGGGATAGAGTGCTTAAGATTTCACCACCCTATGTATGTTTAATTCAGAGTTCTGAAAACATTTTTGAAGTTTTTACAGTACTTTGATGTAGCTAGGGTCTCTTAATTCAATGCATGCTAATTTGCATAACCCTGCGTGCAGAGTGAGCTCCCGCACTCGCCCCAGCTCTTGCCAACCTAGCAATTTGAAAGCATGCAAATGCAAGTAGATGAATAGGTACCACTTCGGTGGGTAGGTAACAGCGTTCCACGCATGTCATGCGGCCACATGACCGTGGAAGCGTCTTCGGACAACGCTGGCTCTTTGGCTAACAAAGGGAGATGAGCACCGGCCCCTAGAGTCGGACACGACTGCACAAATGTGCGGGGGGAACCTTTACCTTTTTTTAAAATTTGATACATTGTGAATGGGCAGTAGAACTGAGGTTCATATGTTATACTGGCATTATCTGAGGTTCATATGTTATAGTGGCATTATATAGTCTTATCATATAGTCTTAATGGCATTGTATGTTATATTTTGTGGCATTGAATGTGCCCTGGGACTGCTATTACCAGAACCCTGTTTGAACTACAATGCATTTCAGAATAGCATTATGCTGCGTTTTTGAAGATACAGAATGTTCTGTTGCCCAAGTTCTGGCATAACCCATGTAAAGTTACTTATTGAACAGAATGCTCAAAATTGGAGAACTAATTTTTCCTCAAATGAAAGAAAGTAGGGGAATCCTTAGCATAGAGTTGCAGTGTGAAAATAAATAATGTTTAAGTAAAAATAATTCACTTTTGCTGGGCCAATTTGCTGTTAGTTGTTCCCAGGAAACAATATGAGATTGACTATGATCAGAAATGGCTATTATAATTTTCAGAAAGACACATAAATTTGATCAATAAACAAACGTGGGGTTCCTTTCTCTTTTTGAACTGTATCCTAACCAGGTTTAGGAAGGAAGGAAGGAAGTTCTACTGATATCAGTGGTACTTTTTAAAAATATGGTTATGCTTAAATGTTATGTTAAGAAAGAGTTTCAAGCAAAATCTGTGCTGATAATCAGACAGTTCTAGGTGCATGAAAAATAAAACGGCTACTAAAACTACTACAAAGTTCATGATTGACTTAGTGGCATTTCCCCCCAAATATGGTATGGCAAAATTCTGTGAAATTGTAAAGTAATATCAAAATTTTAATTTGTATTTTTATGTTAAACTTCAGGTGTCTTGCGTACGGTGGTAGAGGCAGCTAAATCTGGAGTGTCTGTCCTCAGTTTATGTGAGAAAGGAGATGTCATGATCATGGAAGAAACTGGCAAAATCTTTAAGAAAGAGAAAGATATGAAGAAAGGTATTACACAGCCACAATGTTTTTAATATATTAATTGTTCCCTATTTAAATTCCATTCATTATGTCATGCTCTTACGTGTGTAGAGATGTTGATATGGAAATTGTTGGAATATAGCCAAAGTATTTGCTGCTACCAACAAATCGAACCCAGATTTTTGTGTCTCGACTTTCTGCATGGAGTTTGCACTAACTAGACTGTAGATTTGAAGGGTAAAATGTGATGTGGAGCAGTGCATGTAGCGCCATTTCTTGGATTTGCAGGGCTGCCTTCTACAGCTGATGTGAAGTGCCAGGAAAAGGCATGTTTTGTTTAAGGTAGGGGTGTGCACGAAATGAACCATGTTTTTTTGTTTCAAACTCGAAGCAAATCATTGTGTACTGGGAGTTTCTTATAAATCACTTCAAATCAGGCACAGTTCGGAGAAACAAAACATGGAACATTTTAATTGTTCCAAATTTTGTCTGAAACAAAACGTGGAGGGATCCCATAGTAATTTTATGAGGGGAGCAGACCGTGGTTGATGCTTGTCACTTTTCCCTTCCCTCCTTCGAAAGAAAAGAGCAGGTACTTCTCCAAGGGCTGCCATTGCCGCCTGTCCACCTGCTTCTTCCTGCAGTGGTCTCAGTAGATCCCAGAACAGCAGATCTGACTGACTGACCCTCCCCTGATCTTCCTCGTACCTTCCTTTTCATCCTACTTTTTCTCATTTGCCACCACTGCCAACCACGTGGTGAAAGTGGGGGCTTCTGCACTATGTGTGGGCCTCCTCAACGTTCCAGTGGCCATGTAAGCATCTGGCCCCTCTCTTTTCACCATTGTTGTAAAGGAAACCCCTCGGCTTTTTCTCCCTTTTAAATCCCCCCCTCCAGTACCTCTCCTTAGAACAGCATTTCAAATCAGCGTCTGGAGCAAAAGAGCCTTGTTTTGTCCCAAATCAACACACATGAAACACAGATCAGGCACAGACCACCTGACACTAGTTGTTCCTTGCACAGGACAGTTAATTCACAAATTTGTTTTTTTTGCACATCCCTGGTTTACAGGGTCCCCAGCAGTTACCTTGTGCATTCCCAAGTATGCTCCAAATCTCATTTTGCCTTTCAAATCCATATTTCTGCACAGCCCTGCTAGTTTGTTTGCCAGCCATAGTAGGATTAGCTATTCCTATTAATGGTCATAAATTGTCCTTTTGAATATCAGACATTTAATTTTTGCTAATTTAGAACTTCTGAGTAAGTCTTGTCTGTAGCACTGGGGGAAGCATCTCACAAACACTGCTCATGTTTCTGGGAATCCGTGTTATCTGGTTAACTGAAAACAGTGAATTAAAGTTTTGTTTGTTCTGTCCTAGTGGGTGATTTGATACTGTGAGCAGCTAATTTGTCAATTTCCCCCCTTTTTCTTGGATTCATGTACTTTGAAGCATTGCAGAACTTCTAAAGTGTTGGTTTATTTATATTTCTGCTTACTTACTGGGCTTATAGGCAGCTCCAAACATAATAGACTCTGAGCTGCATACATACCTGGTACAACAATTGGATAAAAACAAATAGGTAAAAAATATATAATCTCAAGTACCCCAGGCACCAATAACAGGACTTATATCTAGATTTCCTAGTCAAGAGGAACAAGATATATCAACACCTGAAGGCACAATGAAAAAAGCCAGGTTATTATCGCTTTTTGAAAATGCAGGAGCACGGCCGCTGATCTAATCTTTGGGGAAATGCTGTTCTAGAGCTGGAAACAGCATTTTCCCAAAGATTAGCAACTTCTTCCTATAAGATGACATTCCGTGTAGGAAGGGACCTGGAGAGAGCCTTCTCTTCCAAATCTCAGTGGAAGGGCAGTGACCACTGGGAGTTGGTTATCATCTTTAAAGCCTTTCCTGGCTTAAGATCTGGGTATCTTCAGGACTACCAACACCCTGAATTGTGCTCAGGTATGAAAACCAAACCACATCAATATCCTTGGGGATTTTAAAGTAGCATAAATGTCAGTCTTGGAGGCAGTGAATGTAAGCCTATTTAAAGATTAATGGCATTAACTGACCTATGTATTTGGAAGTAATCAGAAATGGGGTTCATGACTTAAGTCAGTATCTTGAATGACTTTTCTTTAGTTCCAGAAAACTAAGATTTAAGCTGCAGGATGCGTTTCAAACCAGGGCACACTCGGAAGACCACCCTGAACAAAATAGGATTTATTTCCATCTGAGCGTGCAATAAGATTACAGCGCTAGAGTGGCTGAATTTGCCTTCACCTCTTGACTGAGAGGTAGCTTCACTACATGCACTGTCATCCTTGGGAAAAGTTGGCTGGAAAAATAGTTTATGCTTCTTCAGCTATTCCTGGTCACACCTTAAGTGTCTGCCTCTAAGTATTGACCAAGCCCAAGGAAGCTGTTGTTACAAGACAAGTTTGTGCAGCTGTAGTAAATACTGTGCACTCTCAGTGTCAGCAGAAAAAAAGATAATTCAAATGAGCAGTTTGTGGGGCAGATGAAGTTTCTGAGTTATGTAGAGGTCCACAGTATTACTCCATTTATTCCGGTCTTACTTTAAAAATGGATAGGCAAAACCAAGTGTCTAATATGAAATGTCTAATATTAAAACGATAAAATTTGCACATTCAACTGATAAATATATATTTAAAGTGGGGAGGTGTTACAGGACTGGTATAAACTCACTGCTGCTCCCTTTTTTGTGTAGGTATTGCCTTTCCCACAAGTATATCGGTAAATAACTGTGTCTGTCACTTCTCCCCCTTGAAGAGTGACCAGGATTACATCCTCAAAGACGGTGATTTGGTCAAAATGTAAGTGTCTTTGATTACATTCCTTTCGCTAATTTTTACTTAGTTGGTTTACTGAACATTGCTATGCATGACAAGGAGCCTGTATGAGATCCAGAAATGTATTGTTGGAGCAGCGTGCAGGACTGCTATTGACATAGTGCGGATCTCCCAGGACAGGACAGGATAAAGTTAGTTGGCTGTGCCCTGCTTACCAGTGGAGAGTGTTGGTTTAGCTGCCATGGTGTAAACTGTTGGTTTTACTGTGGTATGTTTGGAACACTGAGGACAAATGTCTTTAAGCAGAACATTTAAATCATAGAATGTCACAAGAATTGTCCTTGTTGCTCATTTTAAAAACATTTTAAACTCTTTTCCCTCTTTGTGCTGCAGTGACTTGGGAGTCCATGTCGATGGCTTCATAGCAAATGTAGCACATACTTTTGTCATTGAGGCATCGAAGGTAAGTGACCTGTGTGCAGCTTTGAGAAATCATGGACAGTCAAAGTAGATCTGGTCTAGCAGAGGGAATTTATATAAGCCACATCCCTAAGTAGAAGTAGTTTGTGGTGGAGTCCCAAATGGATGGCCACAGCAGTGGAAATGCCCATGCCCTTCTCTCTGGAGTCCCTTTTAAAGGGCCTGCCCAGGGAAGGGAGCCAGCCTTTCAGAAGGGCTCAGCTACCTCAGCCAGAGAAGCAACAACAGAAAAGAGGAGGCGAGGCCTGTGTGCAGGCCAGAGAGGAAATGGTCAGAGCGCGCCAGAGTGAGCGTGGCAGAGTCGTGGTGTGGGTGACAGCCAGAAACTCTAGCAAACGTGAGGAAGTTTTGGCAACGGCTGTGGGGTGACTGAGGACCCAGGCCAGGATCATGGGGAAGACAACGGCCCAGTTGCCGATGCTATTGTCAGGAAAAGAAGAGAAGGCCGACGTTGTCAGGAAGAGCTATCCCCATTACCACAGGAGAAGGCCGAGGCCCATGTCACTTAGAGGAGAAAGAGTATCTAAAACATAACAAGCAAGGCAAAGAACACCGTGGAGCTTTAGGGACACGTCAATGTTGAATGCTGTTAAGCAGGCCCAAGACATCAGCTGCCCTCCCTTGCCCTGCTCTCCGGCAGCTGGGCTAGAAGAGGCTCCTAAAGAGACAGGGAATGAAGCCAAGGTCAAGTGTCAACCCAAGGGCAAAAAGAAACATCTAGAAGTCAAACGCAGAACATAGAAGTAGGGCACCATAGAATACAGTATCACAGAATAAGAAATAGCAGATATAAGTAAGATAGTAGGAATATAAGAATAAGGTATAGGATAGATAAACAAATATGAGAGATAGAAATAGAAGGTAAGAAATTGGACTATTATGGCAACTAAAAGAGCCCTCTACTATTTAACAGAAGGCAAAGTGTATTTTGTATGGAACATTTTGTACAAAAAAAAAAGGAGAGGGGCTTTCCCCTAATGGGACTTGACCTGTGTCCTGCCTGAATCTGTACCATCTACCTTTGATAGGATTATGCAGCACCACTGAAAAGAGAGGTTTTTAAAGTGCAACGGACGAACTTTCTGCAACTGTATAATGCAAAAATAATATTGGTGGTAGTGTCTTATGAATGATCAATGGAAATTAGATATCTAAGATAGCAGGTTTTATCATTTTAGTCCCCTGGGTACTTTGGAAAGATAGTTCATAAACTTTACCTCAGATCAAGCTGGCTACCGTGACTGGATAAACGCTGTTGTGGGCATGTGAAATTATGGCTTTCAGATTTGGTTTTGCCAGATTTTCACACTTAAGGTTGTTATTCAAGCAACTTGCTTCTGTGATATTTGTTGCTCAAAATGTTTGTGCTGGGTAAACTTGCTATCTGCAAATGGCTGCCTCTATTGATGGGAGCAGTTGAATCTATGTATAGTGGTGATCTCTATCGTTGCCAAAAAGAGCAAATAGCTGTATTGATTGGTCAAATCATCAGATGATGTACATTATTTACAGCTTTTTGAAGGATTTGTCCTATTCAGTTTGGCCAGGGTAGTCAGCAAAAAAAGAGACCAAAATTATTAAAACCACAGATCTACAAAATGATAGGACAGAAGACCGTAATGAATAATAAAAGACTAAACATGGGTGATGCTGTGTTATATCAAGGTGTCTTTTGAGCTTCTACTCAGTTGCTGCAGATAAAGCACTGGGTCATTCCTGTATTTATTTATTTATTTATTCAGATTTATTATAGCTGCCCAACTCCAATAGACTCAATGGAATAACAGTCAATCTAATAAAGAATAATGACAGTATGGATTATTATTTCTAATACTTGTCAGGATTCTTGAATCATAGGTGCTAATTTAGCATCAGAAGCAGAACACTGGGGAAAACATTACCTTGTGGATCCCAAATGTTTTGCAGCTCTTGGGTGGCAAAGCATCTGGGCCTAATCAAGACCAAGTTCCAGATAGGCATGAAAGTCAGTGAGACAAAGTTTCCACTTTTAGCCGGGTTATATCTTTTATGTTCTGTGCAGCTGCATTCTGTTATCAGAGTTTTAGGGTTTGTTTCTTACATATCAGTTAGAAAGCTCTTAGTAAACTTTGTTCACTTTTAAAATGAATGTTTCTGTGTTACTGTTTTCTCTCCCCATGTCAGGAAACGCCCGTGACAGGTCGCAAAGCTGACGTCATCAAAGCTGCCCACCTCTGTGCCGAAGCCGCCCTGCGCTTGGTCAAGCCGGGGAACCAGGTGAGATAATAGGCCAGAGCTTTCCAAACTGTGTGTCGGGACACGTTAGTGTGTCGGCTGCAGTGTCAGTGTGTCGCTGCTGCTGCTGCCTCCGAGCCCTGCCAGGACTCCGCGCAGGTCCTAGTGCCTGCCTTGTGCCTTGCTGCCTCCAAACCTGCCCTGCCAGGATTCCGTGCAGGTCCCAGTGCCTGCCTTGTGCCTTGCTGCCTCCAAACCTGCTGTGATTCCTAGTGAGGTCCTAGTGCCTGCCTCGTGCCCTGCTGTAAGAGTGTGTCGCGAAGTGATGCCCGGCTATAAGAGTGTGTCGCAAAGTGGCACCCTGCTGTAAGAGTGTGTCACCAACATGAAAAATTTGGAAAGCTCTGTAATTGGCAGTTACTTTTCACATGGACTGCAGCAGATTGTGGGAGATAGCCAAGAATTTCCAGCTCCAGTTCAAGCTTGAACAAATTCTGAGTATACAAGTGAGAAACTCTGACTTACTCTGAGAGGAGCTAATGTGAGGAATCTAGGGAACAGAGCTGCTGTCTAGACTGGGCGGGGAGGCCTTCTTCATGAGCATATTGCTGTTGCTTTCAGACTGCAAAGCGAAGAACGGCAACAGGCCCCTCTTAAGACTCAGCCCTTGCAGCATAAGGATAGCCTGAGAGGATAGAAGGAGCGCTCCAGCAGCAGCTAAAGAACCACACTTTGCCTTCTTCTACTTTAAGGGGCTTATAAGTGCCTGGCCAGCATTTAACCCTTTGCTTGTGACAAAGTGAGTGTCCTGGAAACACCTAAAAGTTCTTGATGTCTTTTCAAAAAGGTGACACAAAATTCGGCAGCTTAGAATTAAAAATTAGACTGATCTTTCCTTTCCCCATTTAATTAATCCATCCTTGTCTCCTAGGTTATGATGGGCTTATCTGATATTTCAGCGGTTAGTTTCTGCCCTAAAAACTAGAAATCATAGATTTGTTCTCTTTCAGTCATCAATGGTATTCATCTCTGATTTTGCCTGCACAGTTTACATATTTCAGTAGCAATCAATTCCCCCCCCATCATCTTGCTCTTAAATTGGAAGCTTTTTCTCCTCTCTTGGAATGCAGAACAACTTTTTTGTTAAGGCTTTGGATTCCATAGTATTAAGTGTTGGGCTGTGCACCCTTTGACATTGATTGGAAGAACCCTTTCTGACCTTGCACGAGTGTAACACCTCTCTGCTATTCATTAAAGCATTTGCATCTTTTTCAGTTTTCTGTGGGAGCCTGAAAAAGAACACATGTGTGCTTTAATGAATGCTATAAAATTACTGTGCTTATACTTTCCAAATAATTTTTGAAGCATGCACAGCCCTAGTTCTGTGTATAAGCTTGGGATGTGGGGAGGAGATCCATATCCAATGATGTAAATTTCCAAAAGGGTGAAATTGGAAATGGTATTAGGCACAGTTTTCATTGCATCATATGGTCATATTTGAATTGGGTCCATATTTTCAACAGAATTCACAAGTAACAGATGCCTGGAACAAGATCGCTCACTCATTTAACTGCACACCAATCGAAGGTAAGAGTTGGCTGGCTGAAGAGTGAAGTTGATGCAGAATAATAATGAGTGTTTATTGTAAGCAACAGCCTGTGATCTGAACAACTTGAATTATGAGAAGCGTTAATTATTACAGTGAGTTGTAGCATGTCAGATTTAGATGCCTTAATAACTCTGATATAACATTCTTGTAAATAATTATTCTAGGCCATTTCTTTCTGACCACTTAGGATCTCTTTTCAATCACTGAACAATAATTTCTAAACTTCATACCTGCCTGTTTGGATAGCAGGATTAATAATTTAATTTGGGAATTACAGTTCAAAGCTGGGGGTATACCTATGGTGCTTTTAAAGGCTTTGCTGGAAACTGCAACAGAGAGGTCAGTAGAATCAGTTCAAGCTGTTAATTCTTTGGTGCCTTGGACAGTTCTTAATATCACTTTATGGGGTATCTAGCAAAATAAGCCCAATGCCTGGGATTAAAGGTTATCAGAAAAGGCTCGTGGGAGTAGATTTTGTTTTAGGTTCTGTGAAGATGGATGTCAGTCTCAGGGTAATATGATGTTCAAATGCTGTGTCAAGGAAAAAAAGGTAGTCTTGCCACCTGTCCATTAAACTCTATATCATTTCATTGGGGTAACTTGGAGATTTGCCCAACTCAATACCCATTGAAAAAGGTGTTAAAACAAGGGTGCAGACCTGCTCCCTTGCTACTTAATTTCTGTTTTAATTCATCTGTCAAAAAACACATTCCATTCCACATTCTGGGAAGTAAACCCACATCTGTCCTTGAAGATGCTGACATAGTTATTTTATATGTGACCCAGGTGGGCCTAAGGTGAAGTTTGCAAGCATTACCAGCTTATTTCAGTAAAGGAAAACTGAACATTTATTATGCCAGAATTAATGCCATTGTATGTACCAAGAAACACAGTATTTATAACTGGAAGAGAAATAAAATTTGTGTTGAACACAAATAGGACTGAAAATATTTGAGGGTCTTCTTCCAGTCTTCCATAATATGGAAGAACCAAACAAAATAGGTCATTGTTCAAGCCTCAAAGGTATTTAATGTACTTGATTTGCTAGCTGCAGATGCGTTACTTTTGTTTTTACAACAGTAAAAGTCTTTAAGTGAGCCTTTTGCTTTTATGGCGCACAGTTTTGTATGTATAAGGACTTAAGAGCCTTAGAAGCAGCCCACATTAGCCTGCTGTTTGTCAAATTCTCTCTTGCATATGGAAGCTGATCTTTCCTCCACAGTTGAGATATTGATTAAAACTAAACTGTATGGAAGGCTCTCCCCCCAGCCCCACTCAGAAAATATTGTCAAATGTGTTTACAGATTTGCTGTGTTCCTCCTGTAGAAAAACTGTCAACTCTGTAGTAAAGAGGCAACTGCTCTTTCAGAAACAAGTGCTGGCAGAAGTATAAAAGTTCAGTTTCTTAAACTAAATAGAGTAGCTGTCTACCATGTTATCTGATTGAGGAAGACCCTAGTTTGTGTGCGCCTTATATTTTCCCTGATAAGGGGGAGGCCAGGTCCATCCATCTAATCTTGAGAAAAAACACTCCTTCATGGAGAAATGAATGACACCAAAAGGAAAGGTTTGCCTTCATTAAGTTTTCTTCCTTGATATCACTTAGTTGGTAGAGCAAGTGGGAGGCTGGATGTAATATCTGGACTACACCCAGTTCATCTCCCATCTCCCATTTCTTTTTTATTATGAAAAAGCCATACAGATAGTCCTGGGGTTACAGCAGCAATTGGGACTGGGATTGGGACTGGGACCGTCGCTAAGTGATGCGGTTGTAAAGTGTGACATGTGACTGCATTGCTTAGTGCTGGCAGTCCCGGTTGCTGTCATAACACCAGGACCGTGCAGGTCATCAAGCAGGAAGAGGTGGGAGTCCCAGGCAAGGAGCGGAGGGGGGTGGGGGGTGCTGCGGGCAGGCGCTACGGAGCACGGATGGGCCAGCGGGGGGGGGGGGGGCTGCAGGTGTGCACACTATGGAGTGTGGGTGGGTAGGGTGCTACGGCGTACGAGATCCCTGGGATCTCATACTCCGTAGTGGGGCTCCTCGGAAGAAGAGTCACGGGAGCAACTTGTGACATTTCTTGCCGGCTTCCCCATTTACTTTGCTTGTGGGAAGCTGGCAGGGAAGGTCACAAATGGCGGTCACATGACCGTAGAATGCTGCAACCATTGTAAATGTGAGCTGGTTGCCAAGCACCCGAATCGCGATCATGTGGCCACGGGGGTGCTACAACGGCCAGAACTTTGAGAACTGGTTGTAAGTAGCACTTGTTCAGCACCGTTGTAACTTTGAATGGTCACTGAACGAGTGTTTGTAACCCGAGGACTACCTGTAACATGTTTAGAAGTGCACTCACTGTACCAGTGAATGCACTCAGCTGCAAATTCCTATTACCATGCAATGTATAGAAGGACTTGTGTTAGAAATGGGTGCAGTGCATAGTGTTTACTTCAGGAAGGTGCAACTGAGGCAAGATGAGACACTGAAACAACGTGGAAGTGCAAAAGTTTGTGGGGATGGAAAACAACGCAAGATAACAGAAATGTGGTATAGAGAAAGTGCTGTTGAGTGGGAGTAGAAAGAGGGTTAAAGAAAGAAGATGTGTGAAGCAGCTGGCGATTGGGAGAATAGGGAGAAGGAGCTGAGACAATATGACTTAACAGACTTACAAACACCATGTAATAGTTGTTGTGGCTGCCTTCATAACAGTGTTAGACTTGAGTTTTGTATCACTATCTAGGGCAATAAAATGTAAAGACGACCTCTGAATAATTACACAGAATTTTATTACCAGTTACCAGTAGCAATAATATCACACTTCCCTGTATCAGCTAAAGTCCTAAAGGCATTCTTTGCTAATGAGTACAGTCAGACTTTTAGGCAAAAGATAAGATGTATTTCTGATACTAGTTTTGATTTCAAAACATGCAGTGCCTTGGAATCTCAGCACTTGAGTCATCTAGCCTATCTTACAATACGAATACTAACAGAAGCTCTTCTCTTGTTAGGGATGCTATCACACCAGCTAAAACAGCATGTGATAGATGGAGAGAAGACCATCATCCAGAACCCCACAGACCAGCAAAGGTATGAGATCATTCGGAACCGATGCCAACCCGTTTTGAGAATGACTTGCAGTTTTTTAATCTTATCACAGCTTTGATGGAAAACAAAATGGAATCCATGATTTTCAATCAGTAGTCTATTTTACACAGCTTTCCAAATACCATTCGGATGGAAATGGTCTTTATATGTTTATTCCTTATCTAGAAAGGACCATGAAAAAGCAGAGTTTGAGGTCCATGAAGTTTACGCCATTGATGTTCTTATCAGCACTGGAGAAGGAAAAGTAAGTCTGCCTGTTTTATATCTCCCTTGTAAGTGAGTATTCCATAAGACACCCAACATAATATAATGTAACATAATAAGATATATTCCTAACTAGGTTGCTTGGCCTGATGACTTGGAAAAACCACTTAAGTTGCTAATTCCTGCAGAACTAATGAAAGTTAACCGAGTGGTGGGTTCCTGGGTTGGCCTCTCTCTTCACATGTATTGATCAGGATATTCAGATGCCCAAAGACTGGTGGTGGTCTGTTAGTCCCAGCCTTTTAAGAAAGGCAATAAATTTGATCCTACTGTATTTCCACTCAGTCTAAGTGTTATTTTTACTAATAAAAATATGATACACATCTGCATGAGAAACACATTGATTGGCTAGGATAGCAAGTCTTGGCTGATGAACAAGAAGCTTCAGGGCAAGACAAACAACAATAGATCAAAGTATTATTCTAAAAGATTCCCTTTATGACACCTTTGCAATTTGAAGGCAGCTTTTGATTCAGTCTCTAATAAGAAAGTGATCTATAGAAGTATTTAGTATTTTTCACCACAACCTCTCTCTCAATACTTCTATAGATCACTTTCTTATTACACTTACAGCAAGTGGAGGTCTTTCTGCCCCAATTTCTACTATAAGAAAAGGTGGTACCCTGGCCCCTTTTTTACTTAATCTTTATATCCACTCCTTAGTTCAAGCCCTATCAAAAAGTGAATTTTTCTCCCCAATGGTAGCAAATAAACCGGTATCTGTTTTGGTTTATGCAGACGACATCCAAAAGTCATCCTTTTCCTGACACAAGTTGATCTTCAACAGAGTGCAAGCCTTGGATGCTTATTGTAGGGGGGAAAACCTAGAAATTAATTAAACAAAAGTCATATTCACAAAACGATGTTCAGATGTCCTTCATAAATGGAAAGTCAACAGCAATCAGACTGACAAATCCTTTAAATACTTAGGAATTGTGTTAAATACTTCAATACTTGGAGAGAGCATGAAAAGGCTATTTCATAACACACACCACAAAATCTCCAGTGCAATAATTGGATTTGCCAACCACCATCGAAATAATGATGTTCCCCTGCAGTCATGCTTTTGGGGGCCAAACTCCTGAGCCTAATACTCTGTGGTGCACAAATCTGTGCCTAATATGATGCAAAAAATTTGGAGGCAATTCAGTCCAAGTTCTTTAGAGCAATGCTTCGCGTCCCTCATTGCCTTCAAACATGAGCTTGAGGCTGGCTATAGGTTGTGTGTCAATCAAGGCTTGCATGAGGGTTTGTCAACTGAAATACTGGCTAAAACTAATTTGGAGGGGGAAGATCTCTGTCCCAGTTAGTTCACAAGTTGTTATTTGATGTTTTATATAGTAGTTTGTAAATAAATTGATCGTATGGTTGTAAATAAATAAACTGGGAAAGTCACTTAAGTTGGGAATGATTCCATAAAATTGTAGTTGTATTTCTTGTTTGCCTTTAGGCCAAGGATGCTGGGCAAAGAACTACCATTTACAAAAGGGACCCTTCCAAACAGTATGGTTTGAAAATGAAAACTTCCCGTGCCTTTTTTAGTGAGGTGGAGAGAAGATTTGATGCTATGCCTTTCACTCTCAGGTTTGTGTGTAACGCTCAATAGCAGGAATTCCACTTGGCTACTCAACCGTTGAATAATTCTAACCGCTGAGTAGTTTCCGCTCAATCTAAAACAATACCTACCTTTTACAGCCTCCCTTATAATAGTAATATATTATCAGCAGGTATTGTTTTAAATTGCATTGTTTTTTCTACTCTGAAGGGTACGAAGGTTGATGACACTGGCTTGTGGTTAAGGAGCAGGACCATTACCCTGTGCTGAGGGAGTCCAAGGGGCTGTGTACGTGAAGAACACTGACTGGCTCACACAAGGCACTAAGCGGGAGTTTGTGCAATCCTGAATGCACGAACTGTGGTTGAATGCATTTGCACAATATGCTAAATCAAATGAACTACGTTGTGGCTTAGTGCAATGTGTGATCCAGGCTCCTTACAAAGTCAGGTATGGAGGACTCTGGTAGTCTGTTAAGTGCTCTTTTGGGCTCGTATGAGTCACCCACACATTTTCCAAATCAGATTTGCAGTCGTGAAGGCTAGAGAAGCTGAGGTTCCTAGGGAACTGAACCCTGTGCCTGGTGCCAGGTTCTTTGCTTAGGCAGATGCAGGATTCTTTGCAGTTAGAGCCGAGCCAGCTTGTCTTCCTGAAAAAGTCTAACATCATTGTTGAGTAACCAGAAAATCCTGAAAGACGTACGTTTGGATTCTGAATCTGCTCTTCTGTTTCCCATAGGGCATTTGAGGATGAAAAGAAGGCCAGGATGGGGGTAGTAGAATGCGCCAAACATGAGCTGCTCCAGCCCTTTAACGTCCTCTATGATAAAGAAGGTGAATACTTGCTGCTGAATGTCAGAGCTATTTTTGTCTTGCATCAGGCTAGACAGTTTCCTTCCAGAGGCAGTTGCTAGGCATTGCTTTGCGGGGCGAGAAACCACCGGCCTCTCAGGAGTCCCTGGAAACTTCCAGGGTCCCTAATCACTGACCAGGCTGCTCTGGAAAGAGGAACAGGGAGGCCTCTTCCTACTTTGTGAGACCCCTGAAATCCAGGGTAGCGGCAGGGCTTCCCTCCCTCTGCTTCCAAGCCTGGCAGAATTGGGGGAGGCCCATTTTTGCAGTTCGGTGAGGCTCGGCAGGCTTTGAAGCAAAAGGGCATCTTCCTGCCTTTGAGCATTTTGGATGCCTGGGATAATAACCCCAGCGGTGGAACTGATGACTGAGTCGAGGGAGGGGCAGAATCAGTGGTAGTTACAAGTTCTAACTGGGCATTTGCCCAGCCAGGTTTGTGGTTTTCAGAGGAAGGGCAATGACATCTCAGCCCAATAGGCAGATGTTGCTGCTCAGATAGGAACCTGAACAGAAACGTTGCCTTGGATTAAAGCAGGTTTAAGAGGGGTGGGGCCCACCTTCTGGATGACTGACATGATGCTTCATTTCCCCTGTGGGAACAGGTGGGGCAGAACCAAAGCACATTATTTTTTTTTCTTGCTGTGCGCTCATCTTGTTGATAATGGTTGGCTGCTTTATTGCTCTGTTGTTAATCTTCTACTCCCCCTCCCCTTGACTAGGAGAGTTTGTTGCCCAGTTTAAGTTCACGGTGCTTTTAATGCCCAACGGCCCTATGAGAATAACCAGTGGCCCCTTTGAGCCTGAACTCTACAAATCAGAATTTGAAGTTCAAGATGCCGATCTGAAGGTCAGTACAATTATTGTGCTCTTGTAAGAATCAAAGTCACAAGAACAAAATTTGTCATGGCGGAGAGAATGGTTTGAAATTCCTATTCGGGTGGTAAAAACACCACGCAATAAATATGCAAAGTTGTTCTCCCATGCTTGTTTAACATATCCAAAGGACACCTGTAGAGAAAGGGACATTTTTACCAAAGTTTTATAAACAAAGAGCAATAAGCATATCTCTTCTCGCCACTACACCTAAATCCATTGGAACTTGTGAAAATTATTTTGAGTTAAAATGAAACATTTTTCCTTTCTTAGGTTAGTTTATATTGTGCAACTAGATAGCTTTTTTTTTTAAATAGAGATATACTGACTCTTCCAGATCTTCCTAGTCATGGCTACTATCCAGTAATTTTCTACAAACTGTTGGAAAATGAAGCAGCTGTCTCCAAAGGATGCATAGCTTAGCTCCGTGTGATTCCAAGTGTCCATCCCAGGGTGTGTCAAACATTCTAGGGAGGTTACATTCCTATATGGCTGGCAGTGATTTCTCTTTATTTGTGTCTTAGAACTAAGGAAATCACTAGGTATCTTTACTCCTGATATTTTTCTCCCCTTTTCTAGGCACTCCTACAAAGCTCAGCAAGCCGTAAAGCCCAAAAGAAGAAGAAAAAGAAGGTAACTTGGCTCTGAGATGTATGGCGATGTAACACAGTTGAACTCCTGCAAGTACTGAGAGCTCAGATATATTTATGCTTTGGATCGGCCTTAACAGAGATTCTTGCTCTGAATGGATTGTTAAGGATAATATGCAATCCACAGCATTATATAATATTGTGTAGTTCTGTGGACCTAATTGAGTCAAATGACCTGGAAGATGGGGGGAGCTTGTTAACTCCAGGATAAATGGGGCATAATCACTTAATAGTGACCTCAGTGGCAAATTAACAATATCCTTAAGATTCTAGGAGGTACAGCTCAAAAGAACTGCTCTCATTAGATAAGTGTTAATATACTTTGATTAGCAGAAGTGTAAAGTGGTGCAGCCAGTTACACAAAGAAAAATCCTAACTCTACATAGATTGGGGCTTTCCATCAGCAGGTGGCAGCACCCAGGTGACCTTGGCTGAGCTCCAAAAAAGCTAAGCAGGCTTGAAAGACCAATAGGAAATCGCAGCTGTAGGCTAAGACTAGGAATCCCAGAAGAGGGCAATGGCAAGCCATTTCCATATTGCTGCCAGGAAAACATGGATGTGGCCCTGCAGTCCACCAGGAGTCAAACTTGACTTACAGATGTCTGTCTGGATGTGATGTAATGTAATGTAATGTAATCTCCCATGTAAATGGAGTAACTCACATCTTCGGAGCTAACCGAAGGCCGAATTGCTTAAGCTTCACACAGCTGACTTTGTTTTTCCAGGCCTCCAAGAATGCCGAGAATGCCACAACAGGGGAAACAGCAGAAGACAACGAGGCTGGCGACTGAACGGCGCTGCTTTCCTCTGCCTCGCACCTGATTCTTTCTCTCCCATGTCCCCCTCTAACAAGAGAAGCAAGCATCCCTTCATGGCTGTTTGTCTCTTAGGACCACAGGACAAACAGCCGGGACTTCCCACAAAGTGCAACCAGCTGAGATTGACTTGGCCAACCAGGGAGGAGTCTCTTGGCCACTTCAGAATACTTTTAAACGTGTGAAATAATAAAATCAGGAGTAAACAAACAGTCTACATTCACTCTTTCTAGCCTTTGATACTACTTGTGCTCCTTAGAAGTGAGCAAATGCTGTTCTCAGCAAGAGCAGGAGCTTTCTTCTGGCCCCACCTCTCTCCTTCCCTATTAAAGGTACTTTAACTCTTCTGAAAAACCCTTTGACATCTTTGCAACTAATTATACATGCAAAAACTCAAATCTTGACTTTAGAATTGCATTACATGCAGCTAGTATAACCTGCATGTCACTGCTTTTTCAGTGTTTAGGCAGTTTTCCCCTCTTAAAACTCTAGGATGTTCTTAAGTTACTGGAGGGTTTTTTTTCTCTTTTTCAACCCCAACAATATGTTTTAATTTTTGCAGAAAGGCTCTTGGAAGATTATTCTGTTCCTCTAGGCAGTATCATTTTGTGTCTATAGAATTACTTTCATTTGGTTACATATTACTGTTGGTTTAAATTATCACCCCAGGACAAAAATAGGTTAATTAACCACCTAGTAAAATCCTTTCCAGGCTCCAGAAGAAATAAACCTGATTTCACAGGAGCTCTTTGATGTTTTTTGACATTTTGTGCATTTGCATTTACTTATCTCACACACATTTGCCTTTTCATTAGTAAAACATTTCACTGTACTGATGTATATGATACCTAAAGCAGGATTTTTCAGAAGAATTCTTCCATATATATAATTTTTACATGAATGAATGGAATGCTACAGAAGTGGTTGGACCTGGAATCAACTCCATTTATGAGAATCTCTTTTCTATAGTATGTCTTTCTAAATTGTCCATCTCAATTGTATATGACGGTGTGGGATGTTTTTTCTATGTTATTCCAAACCAGGTTCTTGTCTACACCCTTAATGTAGCTGAACTGATTCCTGTAAAACTGCTTTGTGCTGTATGGCAGGCAATACCCTTCTGTCCAATACACTTGGAGTTTAGCATTTAAAAATCTCAGTTACTACCAAAGTTTCAAAAGAATTTTAAATTCAAAAGAATTTCAAAAGTGTCTTTTTTCTGTTCCCCCCCCCCATCAGTCTTTGTAAACTTCTACCTTAGTTTCTAGAGTGCTTGCCTGCTTTTTGTAAGGATCACTTTCAATGCTGAGTTAGGAAAGTACAATGGGGAACATGCTGAGTGGAGATTGAATCATACGGAAGTAATGAGTTTGCAGAGGATCATGCACAAGACTTGCAATGAGCTGCCAATTTAGTTTTAAACTGCTCCCAGTTTTTAACCATGAATTTAAGAGAAGGGGGGGTGGAGGGGGGAATACTCATTTCTAGCAAGGAACATTTTAGCATTTATAAGTAATATGTTTTCTTATTTCCCTCCCTTTATGGTTCAGCTACATTACCAGTTTATAAACCACTAAGACTTGCGGTTTATTTAATTTTTCATCTTTATTTTGAAACTATAAAGCAATTGTATCCCTTGATTTTAAAAAAATGCAGTTGGAAATTTTGGAAGAAAATTCCCACAAACTGTTCTGTAACTTGTTTTTTTTCCAAATAAAATTGATTAGTGACACCCATGGATAGATTAATGGGTCTGCTATGTTGAGGGGGTGGAGGAGTCTGAAATTTGAAATATTTTGATACAAAATAGTATATACTTGAAGAAATGTCTGCTTTTATGCACTTACTAACTGAAAATGTTATGAAGAGTTGATTGCTCTTAACAATTACTACCTACTGGATTCTTCCCATTTCTGAAGATCCAGAGTTGTCATGTAGTGCTATGTTTCTTACTTGAGATAAGCGTCTATGCCTGATTCATTGAATATTCTACAATGCATTTAAGAAACTGGAGGTTTATTTTCCTCCTATTTAAAAAGGTGGCTTTTGTTTTGATATTTTGCTTGTCCCCCCCCCCCCCTTTTTTTTGGAAAGAAAAAGTGACGTTTGAATTTTGGCATTAATTACAGCTGGTTCTTTGCTTTGGCTAATTCTGTTTGCAACAAAATTCTTGATCCTGATCGTACATTTTCCCATTCGTCAGCAGTAGAACTCAAGATGGGTCTTACATTTCCACCATTAGATACGTTGACCCATCAGTAGTTACTAATCCTAGAAAAAAGCAATGCTAACTTTAACTTACACTAATGGAGAGAGAAATAATTTTATTACTATGCTATGGACTTTGATTAAGTGTTACAGTGCACAAAACCACACAATCCACTCAAAACCACACGACAACTAGCTTACTAGGTACTTACACAAATGTATTGGTAAGTGGCTACTTCCAACTTCTAATAGCTGCCAATGATTTTGGCCAACATTTGAGGGAACAGCCTGTTTCTTTGACAGCTTGTATTGTTCCTAGCAGTCTTTATTTTCCACAACTCCAACCAAAGGGCTTCGAGCACAGTTGAATTCAATGCACCATAGAGCTGTTCAATTTGGTTTTAATGCAGGTCAAATGAAGACCTCTGTATTAGTTGGGAATCTATGTTTCTAAGTTTTAAAGTGCCTTTATGAGTCTTGAATAGAATGTAATTTAATTACTGACTTGTTTCTATACAGGAAATTGGGAAACTCCCAACATGAATTCTGTTTTGGGGTGTCAGTCAACCTTACTGTGTCTGTCTTGAATATCAGTGTTATGATCACTAGGATTAGTAATAATATTTTCAAGCTCTTTTTGACTGCCCTGTACTAGAAATGTAGATTTCAATAAAGCACTTCATTATAATTGGGCCTCAACCAAATGAGCTATGTTATTTATTTGCTCCTTTCCATCTCTGATTGTACAAGGTGGATGCAGTATCTTTATGATGAGCTTTTTTAGATGGCCTAAAATCAATGGGGCCACTAACCTTTATTATGTTGATATTCCCCCTTTTTCACAAGCTAAAGGTAACATTCCCTCCCTCTGATTTATCCTTGCAATAACCCTGTGATTGCAGGGTTAGTAGATAAGTAACTGATCTAGTCACTGGCTGGATTCATACTGTGGTTTGGGTTTCACAGAGTCTTGTGTTAACCAGTTTAAGCCACAATTTAGTATAGCATGTGAACCCAGCTACTTTCCCAGTAAGCTTCATAAGTGAGTAGCGATTTAAACTCAGGTCCTGAGTCTAGCTCAGTATTTGATACTGCGCTGTATGTTCAATATCTGGATTCTGAGTTGAACTGTGACTTGCAGTGTGATTTGAAGGATGTGATTGGCTTCATTTGCACACTGAACCATCAACCAACCAACCATGCTTTATTATGTAAACCCAGCCCACGGGTTACCATTTGTTTGGATGTGTGGACCTCCCCCCAATATTGAGCTAATTGAATGAACTATAATTAGCCATTCGTAAAAGTAAGAAACACAATCAATACCAGTAGGATTGCAGAGATGTTTGGTGAATAAGCCCCCAACACTTGTACTTACAGTATCTAGAAGTTCTGTGGATAAGGAGCTCATTGAAGTTGAGAAGTTTTGAAAAGTAGAACTGGGTGGGGGTGGTTATAATCGCTTCTATTCCTCAGTCACATCTCTCATACAATGCACAGGGGCAAGTCCCTAGTTGCCCATGGAACTAGCCAGGATACTGGACCCCTCGTTCAGCCCAACCTACTTCACAAGGTTGGGGGGAGGCTCCTGCATCGGAGAAAAAGCAGGATACAAATGCCAGAGTCGATACGCATTCTGCCCAGAGCAGCAGGTTCAGGTAATGGCAGCCATACACATTAAAGCTGCCAGTGCAGGGTTAGGCCAGGTTGGAGCCTACAAGCCTGCCCCTTGGCTCAGCACTAGATTGCCTTTACTGCAGGAGGCTTGCGACTTGGCTAGAGGGAGTATTAAAGCCCTATTCAGGGCTGGGTCCCGAAGCCACAGTACTCTCAGATACTAATCTGGAACAGACCATGCAAGCAGCATTCCATCCTGTAGCACTCTCTATCTTGACTGTCAACATACTAGGTCTGGGGGAGAAATACGATGGCCCATTGAGTTTAATCAACGTAGAGGTGGAAGAGGAGGATAGGCCTGCCATAGGACTCTGGTTCTATGTAGATTTACTTGAAGGCAATCTCCATTAGCCAATACCATTGCTGAGGTATTGTGTTGATTTTTCACACATTAAAACCCAGTATCTCTGAAATGAAGTGGCTTTCTACATTTTTTTAAAAAATGCTGTAGCATTAGCAATGCTCTTCTTAGTCATGGCCTTCTAATGGTTTCTACTACATCTAGTTGCCCTATCAGGATGCCATTGTTAATGTGTACAGTACTTTAGTATTTAGCATGTGAAGAAGTTTTTTGGAATTTAGTATTTAGGTTGGGGGGAAAGGTTGGGGGGGGAGAAAGGTAGATTCAAAGGATTGCTTTAAAACATTTTTGATACCCCCAATCTTCTATTTTCAATAGTATGTGCAATTCTCCTGTAAAAAAACTACAGCCTTCTCCGTTCTTGGGATTTAAGTGCCTATGAGAGCAGTTTGGTACAGTAGTTTTGAATTAGTAGGCTTTAGGTCTGAGGAGTTTATGGGGGTTGCTAATCCATCAAGAGTCATCAGATGGGGCCATGTATCAACTATAATCCTAATCCTGTCCTTATCTGCAATAATTTGTAAAACGGAAGGGTTGCAAGTTAAAATAATATTTTATTCATACTTCATTATTGTGCAGGGCAGTATTGATTTTTAAGATTAAAGTAGGCAATTAAATTGACAAAATTTCCAGAAGTGCCTTCTGTACATAGGAAGGGGCAGATTGTGCTCTATATGCAGCAGTTCATTACTGGAAGAAAATTACATTCAGGTCTGGGTTCACTTTTAATCATAAACTCCACGGGAATTAATTGTGCATGGCTATCACGTTTTACTATTTAGACAAGAATTGGTGGAGTGAAAATTACTTTAAATTCAAAATGGTGGAAAACTGTACAGACGTAATCAGAAAATAAATAACAAGCGTCTTTATAGGCGCAAACTACATTTCCCATCATGCAATGAGGCAGGCACTTACGTACATTGCCCCGCCTTCTCACAAAGCGAACTATAAATAGCAGCCGACGGCCTTCCTAGGCCTTTCTCCTGTTTGCTGACGGCGCCATTTTGTGCGTGAGGCGCTTGATGGTGGTTGGCGCGGTCTTCTCTATCCGTTGCCATCCGGCTATAGCCTTGCTGTCTATTTCCAGGGAGTGACCCGAGGGGCCTCGCCCCGCTATGAGAGCTAAGGTGAGTGGTGTCTCGAGCCCGGAAATGTTGGGTTTGCAGTCTGTGGACTTCGGCACTCCTTTCGATGGGTGGCCAAGAAGGAAGCAGGGTCTTAATGCTAGGTGGCGGGGGACGGTTTGAAACAAAAGACTGGAAATACTGTTGGAATGTCCCTGGCGAACAAAGCTGTTTTCAGCCTATATACTGAAAGGCCCCGATTACTTTAAAGCATGAAAAATGGGAGCATGTCGTCTGTAGCATGGAGGAATGACAGTAAAACATGGAGTCTTTTAAGCCGTCAGAATATTTTAGCGTGTGAACCGATCTGAAAAGCTTTAATTTAAATGGAAGTGTTCAATTTTTCGTTTCAAGCCCTTCCCATCATGTCATTAGATAATGGCCCTATTGAACTCTGTGGGCCCCATTTCTGATGAAACGTATATATTTATATATTGATCACCGCTAACTTCTGAATGGCTGTTATGTATAAGTAACTGCTGCTCTGTAGTAGAATGCAGTGCTCAAGATGTCTTGTAGATACCTAAATACATACAAGTATTGTGTGCACTCCATGTTTATTTAAATGCAGGCTTCTTTATTTTCATGCTAAAGAGCCTTTACAGCTTTTTGGTCATTTCTACAATTATCAATTGATTTATATATATATTGGTGAAATTTTGCAAAATAAAATTTAAAATATGTAACTGAGTATATGGGATTTTTTCATTAGTATGTAACGATGCTATCAGAAATTCTAATGTGATTTTTTTCCCTCCCACCATCTTTAGTGGCGAAAGAAGCGAATGCGCAGGTATGTGAGCATATGTTTTTACTTTATTCTGTTGCTCATTTGTTTACTCTAAAAGACTATTGGATGTTCTTACCTTTTAATCTCTATTTAATAAGATTTTTTTTACCCATGGCTAGTTTAAAATTAAGTGCTAGCTTGTCCAAGCTCAGGATTGATCTTAGAACATAGGTGCCTTGAAATGTGAACCTATTCAAAAAGCCCCGTTGTACCTGGGATTGCAACTGACTACCTTGAAGCGATGATGCTAGATTTCTGTTTGTATAAGTGCATCCAAAGGCAGCACCTTTACTGGGTCAAATAATTGATAGCAGAGATGTAACTAAAATTGCCAGGCCTTGCTTGTACTGTTCTTGGATTGGTAACAATAAGTAGTGGTTAGATTGTAGTGGCTGTGCTAAAAGCAACATTTAAGAAACAAGAGTTACCTCAAGACTCCAGTGGAGTGTCTGTAGTGCCCTGGGATATACACACTGTATGCCCCATTATTCAGACTTGTGCAAGAACAAATGGACTTCACTGGAATTGAACAAGTAATAAATAGAACATTGATCTTACATCTTAACATTGATAACCAAAAGCTCTTTAGAGGCAAACCTCAGCTTGCTTCTCTTATTATATATGCCGTCTCTTACCGTGGTTCAGTTTTAAATGGATAATCTATTCCTCAATATGTCGTGTTGATTCTTCTCTGCAGAGGTTAGAAGCTTAAGACTGAACATTTCAGGGGCCAGCAAATGGACATCCCTATGTTTCATAAACTGAGGGATTTTAAGAATTGATAGCCTAAAGAAGCAGAATATGCCAAGTATACTTCATGTGATGTTTGTTTATTAATGTTTCAATATGTATAGGTGGAAGCTTTTAAGGGCTAGTGTTAGTGTGTGTGCATATTAATACACTAAAATAACTTCTGGTATTATTGCGCTGACATTGGCTGATTTGGATTGGACTGGTTAGCATTTGAATGGAGGACCATCTGAGAATTTCTGGGAAACCACTTCAGCCAGTTTGGTCTAGTGGTTAAGGCAACAGCTAGAAACCAGGAGACTGTGAGTTCTAGTCCCGCCTGAGGCATGAAAGCCGGCTGGGTGACCTTGGGCCAGTCCCCCTCTCTCAGCCCAACTCACCTCACAGGGTTGTTGTTGTGGGGAAAACGAGGAGGAGGAAGGAGCATTCAGTATGTTCACCGCCTTGAGTTATTTATAAAAATAATAAAGGGATAATAAATAAATGCTACCAAGAAAACTGCATTAATATAGTCATCAACCTGTACTTTTGCATGTTGATCTGGAAATTTATAATTTATTTGCTTTTTTCCTCCCTGTGCTGTGGAGGTTTCTATTATCAAAAAGGAGAAAGAAATAGCAATTATTAAACTAAATGTTCCATAATGATTATTGGGGATTTCTATTTGATGGATCCTGAAATGTTCAGTCTTAACCTGCTTATCAGAAATTGATCTGGAGAATGAGTAGGTTCTGTATCTTACCTTATTTCCTCTCCTTTCTCCATCTCAAAAGTTCTGTTTTTGCAAGCATCTTGTGTATACCAGAAATGCCGAGCCTTATTTGAACTGTTACAGTGGTGATATTACTTTAGTATTTTCAGTTAATATTATTTTTTTTAGGCTGAAGCGCAAAAGGAGAAAGATGAGGCAAAGGTCCAAGTAGACATCCCTCACAGTGCTACTGAAGCTGCAAAACAGCATGGAAGGGTGGAGCTTGGGAAGCTGACTTCCAGATAATGCCTTCTCTTTGCTGCTGCTAGAAGACTCCTTGCCTATCTTCAGGAGATTCCACCTTCAAGCCTGGGAGCAGTGATCCTTTGAGGGTGGCGCCCCTGAGCTTTACTATTCTGGACTGATCTTGTCCTTGGTGGCTTGATGTAGCAACTGTATCAAATAAAAACCCCTTTTTGGGGGAATTCTACATGTTTTTTCTTTCAAATGTTGATTCTTCAGTAAAAAGATTTTGAAAGTATGGTGACCCAGATGTGGTTTCTGGGTGATTTCAGTTTTTCTTTGGACAAATTGGCCTGGGCTTACTTTATTTCTAAATAGTTCATGGTGTCTTTTCACAGTTTGGTAAACCACTCTACATGTATAGCTAGTGTTTTGATGATTGCATTCTGGAGTGAGATGCAGTCTTCTGGTGGTCAGATTTTAAAAAAGGTGCTTTTGAAGGCAAAAAGCATTCTGCTTAGAATCTAACTAGCACCATTTCTTCATGAGAAAACTCCACAAAGTACCTTGGGTGACTTTGGGGAGAAGGGTATTTTTATACTGTACTGATGAAGAGAAAGCAGACTTCTCCCTGTTAGGTTATTCTGGAAACAATATGAAAACTGCCCCATGTGTTTCTAAGCTCAAAAGGGGGAGTTTGTGATTATTACAGAATGGATGGGGTGAGCTTGTTTACTATTCAAAAGTGGTCTGGCTAGAAAACTTGAAAAGCATGTGTTTAATGCCTGTTTCAGTGGCCTGATTATTCTTAATAGGTTATAGTAATCAGTTCTGGTGAATAGTTTTTTTTAAATCTCTGGATGTAATGTCCACTGTAAAAAGGTGATGGTAAACCAGTGCAAGAAAACAAAGGCTGCATAAATGCCCTGATGTCAAATGTTGTATAAATGACTGCCTAGCCGAATGTCACAGTAAGATACTTCCTTAAAGTTCAATCTGCAGCACAATTGTGCATATCAATGATTTCAAAGCAATGCCTATGTAATCTAAAAGGAGAAAGTATGATTGTAACATGCTTTTAAAAAGCTTGCAGTGATTTCTGAAATGTATTTAAATCAATTTGTTTATTGCAAACTTCCACTTTAGAAGGGAGGAAAAGTCAACATTCAATAGAAAATCATGTCAATTGTGAACCTGTATTAGTGCATGTGCAGCACAGTACATTTCATTCATTATTCAGACTATGAAGATACTGGGGTTGAGAAAGAACATGATAGTCAAGTTCCTTGTAAATTTACTAATGCTCAGAAATGTAATTCTCCCTGAAGGGTCATCAAATGAAAAATGAATTTTTACTGCACTATAAATGCTTGGAGGTGACTGACTGTTCCTTTTCAAAAATTATTTTATCAATTTTATACAGTTTGCTAAAAAAAGTGGTTCATGAATACCCACTACCCCCTACGGTGTATTTGCTTGTGTTGGTGATGCACAAGTTTGAATTCGTGCCTAAAGTACAATTAATGGTGTCATTACTGCCAGTGATGGCTGACACCCGCTAAGATTAAAAAAAGCTTACAGATATCGGACGTTCTCTTCCAATTCTATTTAAAGTCGCATCCCCACGTGTCCGTCCTTCCTCCTCCGCGGTCATGATGGGGCTTGCAACAATGACGCCGTCAGCCCCGATTGGGTTCAGTCGCTGACAAGCGAGAGTTGCAAGAGCAGTGACAAGCACGCCAGCAGCAGGAATACCATCCACTACAGGAGCCTTAACGGGGGATTCCCCGCCACGGAAAACTTAGGAGTGGTCCCGCTCGTTACGAAAACCGGCGAGGCGGAACGGGGCTGATTCTCCCGCCGCCCTTCGTTCACGGCTCCTGTCCGGTTTTCCGCAAGTAGTAGGGCGGAAGCAGAGGAAGAGAACGTCGCGATTGCTATGGCAATCTTGACAGCCCGGAACCTCGATCGACGTCCCGGCTGGAGGACGAAACATAGAGTACTTCCGGCGGCAGCGGCAAGAGTGGGAGATTACGACCGGAAGGGGTTGCGCTTTGTTTGGAGCAGAAGAGGTCGGAGTGAGGGTGAGTGGGTGGAGGTGGAAGCGTGGGGGATCGGCTCTCTCATGGGGCTCCGGTGTCCCCCGATTTCCCCTAGAAATGGACGGTGCGTCCTTTGAGAGCCTTAGGAACCATCCTGCCGAGCCCCTTCCCGGGGCGCCTCATAGGGACGCCCAGCTCCCCTTCTGTTCCCAGCAGGGTCTTTCATCCTTCCCCAAAGCAAACAGCTCTGCCTCGGTCTTTCCCTCTCAGGAAGCTCTGGGTTTTTTTGTTTTGTTTTTCAAGCTTTGCCTTCCGGGACTTGAGGAGTATTCAAGATCTTGGAGAGGGCTTGGATAATTAGCAGAAAGCTCAGAAATAAACTATGGAGTCGCCCTGTATTGCAGCGTTTCTGCCTAAGCAAGATGCATCCTCACTACTGAAAGTAAAGAGCTTTGTTCTGAAGTTTGATTTAAGAAATATGCAGGGCTTTAGTGTGTGACCTGTCATCAAAGCTTGACTGACTGGTCCCATAAAGTAAAAACTCATTTCAGAAATTATTTGATGGGTTGTGTAACTTTTCGTTGTGTTTACTGTCCTCACAAGGTGTGTATGGGACACAACTGCTTTTATTAAAGTATATATGCTACCAAAATATAAACCATGTATTCTGATACTATAAAAAAAATACACCCAATTATCTCAGCATGTGGGGTTGGGCAAAGGTGGTATGAAGAAATAGGTTGGTTGTTTCAAATGTTGTGTTTAGATGTTACGGGATTTCTCAGAAGATTCTTACAAATTCCTGGATACAAATATCAATAAAATTGACAGGCTTCTTCAGTGATGCCTCTTTTTCTTTGATATATACTTATATTTATATTTATTGCACTTATAATTGTATTGCATTTTAACTGCATTTTTTATTGTAAACCGCTCAGAGTCCCTCTTCGGGGGGAGATGGGTGGTGATAAAAATTTGATAAATAAATAAATAAGCCATAGATGGAATACTGGGCACATTCTATTTTCAGTTTGTGTGAGATGATTTACAACAAGCCTGGCCAGGCCTTATAGATACCAAGCACATCCAGGAAACTAAATGCATTCTGTTCTCTGCAATACTAAAGACTCAGTAGCAGATTTCCAGTTATTCTCTGGCAGGTTGGAAGTTGGGGAGTCCCTGGAATAACTTGAAACCAGTTTCCTCTTGAGACTAGGATTGTGGTAGGAAAGAGCTGATCTTTCTCTCAGTTACATAGACACAAGCACAGTACCAAATGTGTGTAGAAGGATTTTCATGTCTTGTTTTTTGCCTTTCCTTCCTTTAGGTCTTGGGGCCATAACCTCTTCTGGAATGTCTTTGAAAAATTTGTATCACAAAGGTAAAGTTCAAATTAGAAATGAGTGGTTTATTTTTTTTAAAAAAATTGTTATTAGTGAAATATTAAATGTTCTTAGTTTAGTGGAGGGGCTTTAAATTCAATTTACAGTCATGTCATGATTGTAATTTAAATTATGGACTGAATATGGGAATTTTCTCACATGGTTTTACCATACAGTTTGAAACTGGGAGAAGTATGATGACTCAAAAAATGCTGCTCCATCTGTAGGGTTTTGTATCTATTTTCACTATTTGAAATTTTGCCATCTAAGCTGACACCTCTCTCCACTTACCACAGCTTCAGATAAACAATGGCATATCGTGATCTTAATGATGGACGATAGAACGGGAAATAGAACGCGGGGTAGAATGGGGATAAGACAAGCACTCAATTTCTTCTCCCTTTGTATGCCATTGATTTAGTACAGCTTTGATTTCACATAACAGTTGGTGGGGATGTGTGTCCTTTAGATCTGAGTGTGTGTAATCAAAGTAATTTGCATGATTTATGTAATTATGTAATGTAATTATGTCATTTGTATGAAGTTATAACATTTACAAATGATGCTACACAAAGGACATAAATTGACGTCATTTGCAAATGAAGTTGCACAAATAACGTAAATTTATGCAAGTGACAGAATAACTTCAATTACATAATTATGTGAATGATGTAAATTAAGTCAATTATCTTGACTGCTTCAGAAGCAGCTGATGTTGACCATTATTTGGAGGAGAAGTTTCAACTACAATTTTTAAGTCTTCAAAGAAGTTTCAGCTAAAATTTTAAAGTTCTGAACTTAATCTATTGTGACAATTAGAACAGAGCAGAGATGGAAAGGGGAGCTAGATGGGCCTCTGGTTCACCTACAGAAAGAATGTGGGACCTCTGGCCGATTGTGGCAATCCAGCATTCTAGCCCAGCCCTCTAGCCTGTGGAGCCTCAAGTGAGGCTCAACCTCCAATGCCCCATTCCTTGCAAAAAGTCTTGGTTGCAGGCTCTTCCAGATGAAGGGCCACTCAGCTGAGGCTGCTCCAATCTTTGCTTTCTGGATTATGAGTGGCAGCAGTAGCTGGCAAGAGCTGCAGAGCTGAGTACTCCCCACCCCTAGAAGTCTGTGCTTCAAGCTCTCCAGTAGGGGGGGGGTGCCTTCACTCGCCAGCTCCCAGGGAAGAGTTCCTTTAAATGCTTCTAATACCTCGAAGCTGCTTCTCTCTAGAAGTGGGTAACAGCTGTCCACTCCGCAAGAAAAAGACCTGTCCCCCCCCCCCCAAACTATTCTTTATTTGAAAGTTCACAGCATCATTATATTGTTGCTAGTTTGTTAAATATGTCCATTTAAGTTGTGAAAACCATGTTTTCCTAAGTGCAGGTATTTGGTTTCATTGTTGTAAAGGTCATTCAGAAAAATTATGGAGTAACTATATTATTCCAGTGTAAAGATATATACGTAGACTGCTACAGGTAGGTCGTGATTAGTGCGAGTTTGAATAGTGCGATATTCAATTTAGTGCAAATTATAAATTGATACCAGGTTACGTTTAATGCAAGCCAAAATTCAGTTAGTGCAAGGCTAGCGTGCACGCAGCTGAGGCTAGGGCATGCACAGTTTCTGTGGGGGGGTTAGATGCTAATTGTCACGTGTACAAAATGGAGAAAAGGAAGGTTCCATTCGAGGAAAGTTCAAAAAAGAAGAGGCTCAATTTGAAGAACTACAGCAGAATGCTTTGGATACAGGTTTATCTTCCAGCTTGTCCTTTTTTCACTTGACTTATTTTAAATATTTATGAGATCTATCTCTCCTATCTATCTTCTCTCTACTCTGTGACTTTCTTAAAAATAAATGTAAGTTGTAAGTATATTATTTTAATCTTTTACTGTTATATTTCATTAATAAACATACACAGATTTACATTTAAAAAATTTCATTACCTATTTCTGTCTGTTGGTTCCAAGTTGGAACCAATTACCCTGTTTTCCATAGAAATATCACTTCAAATAGTGTGGATTTGAACAATGCGACCATTTTGTGGGATTAATTATTAGCATTAATTGAGACCAACCTGTATAATAAGGAAGTAAAATAAAAAAGTGAGAATTACAAAAAAAAAAGAGAGAGAAGAAGATAGGAAATAGTGAGATAAAATTCTACACCCTTCCCCTTCCCTTTGGCGAAATAGGAGAAAAATACTAAAAGGGTGGTATTGAGGTCCTGTAATCCAAGGAAATGCTCTAAGATAAAGGTACCAGTCAAGGCAATTCTCACCAATAGTGAGAAACTAGATTCACACTTTTCACTAATCCATAATGATTTTAGCTTAGCATGTTGCATTAACCCAGCCATAGTTGTTTGTAAACTGTAGGGTACAAATTTGATATTGCAGGAACCCAGTCAACCATTCATACAAAGTGTTTAAAAGGTGGGTTAATGCAATGTATGAATCCAGCTACAAAAAAAAAAAAAAAACCACAGATCTGTTAACAGCCTCTTTTCCCCTTACATTTCTTACTTGGTCTCTTGTCCTGCACAGTTGCTTGATTTAAAGACGCAGCCACCAAAAGAAGATGCCTGACCGTGACAACGCCTATAATGGTAGTGGTAGCGATGAGGCAAGTGCCAACTCGGATGACATCTGCCGAGATTTCCTGCGCAACGTCTGCAAGCGGGGCAAACGCTGTCGTTTCCGCCACCCTGACATCAACGAGGTGACCAATTTGGGGGTTAGCAAGAATGAGTTCATCTTTTGCCACGACTTTCAGAACAAGGAGTGTGTCCGCATCAATTGCCGCTTCATCCATGGTACCAAGGAGGATGAAGACTGTTACAAAAAGACTGGGGAACTTCCCCCACGTCTCCGCCAGAAAGTGGCAGCCGGGCTTGGCCTGTCCCCAGCTGATCTCCCCAACAGCAAGGAGGAAGTTCCCATTTGTCGAGATTTTCTCAAGGGGGATTGCCAGCGTGGGGCCAAATGCAAATTCCAGCACCTGCAGCGGGACTATGAGTATGATGCCCGGGGCCTGGCTACCCGGGAACAGGGTATCACCACCCCTGTGCGTCGATACGACCCCTATGACCCCATGTATGACTCTGACAGATGCTACGATGACCACGACCCTGTGCTCAAAAGGCGGCGCGTGGATGGGCTCCACTTTGAAACCTATGAATACAACTTCACCAGTCCACGTACGGTGGAATATCGTCTCCTGGAGGAAGAAAACATCATGCTCCGCAAACGAGTAGAGGACCTGAAGAAGCAGGTCAACAACCTCCTGGCCACCAACGAGGTCCTTTTGGAACAGAACGCCCAGTTCCGCAACCAGGCCAAAGTGATGACCCTCAGCTCCACGGCCACAGCTACGGAGCAGACTCTGGCCCCAACTGTGGGCACCGTGACCAACTATAACCACAGCATCGCCCAGACTCACACGACTCTGAGCAGCCAAGCCCTGCAGCCACGGCCCGTCTCCCAGCAGGATTTGGTGGCTCCCGCTGGAGCACAGGCAGCACCCCCGAGCAACGCAGCCCCTCCTATGAACCCTGAAATCACCCCACTGTCAGCGGCTTTGGCTCAGACCATCGCCCAGGGGATGGCACCCCCGGTATCCATGGCCCCCGTGGCGGTGTCCGTAGCCCCGGTGGCGGTGTCGATGGCGCAGCCGCTGGGGGGCATTACCATGAGCCACGCCACAACTCCCATGGTGACCTACCCCATAGCCTCCCAGAGCATGAGGATCACAGCCATGCCCCACTAGCCCACGCTTAGAGGGAGCGCCATCGCTCAGCCCAGGCCGTGCTGTTCCTGGATCCAGGGCGGACACAAATCCCGTGGAAAGATAAGGAAAAGGGGGCGATGCTGATTCCAGATGTGGATCTTAAAGCCCCTGGAATGCTCATGGGGAAGGACTATGACTTGGGTTGGCATTTTGTCTGCAACAGGCTCTCTTTCACAGTGTCAGCAGAGTCCAGGCGTAACAGAACAACCACCGCAAAGGCATTTGGAAAGTATAGAGATCTCAAAGCCTTTCCTCTGTATCTTACTTCTGTTTTGCTGTTTGCCTGTTCTCATTGTAAGTCCTCCAGCAGTGCTTTCGCGTGTAATAACTGAGCAAATGTCCCAGCCTGTGGACTGCAGTGTCTGTTGTGGGGCTGATCAGAGGGAAAATACAGTTCACTCCCTGGTACTTGTTCATGGAGTGGAGGACAGCTTTTCTTAGCTCAGTCCGATGAAAGGGCAGAGACTTAAAAACAATAGCAGCTCCGTAGACTGAGCCAGCCTGAATTTTTGCACTCTTTTTCTTGGTGTAGAAAGGCAGGGTCCAGGCACCTGGAAAATACTAACTTAAGTTAATTTGGTTTAATAGATGATAAACTGGAAAGAGTTGTAGGAAATAGAATGTCCCTAGCTTTCGGTTCTGGAAAGAACAGGCTCAACACACGTCTACAGCATTGCATAGTTTGATAGTTTGTAGAGTGGAGGTGCTTGCGTGTATGTGTATCTGTGTGTATCCACACACTGCATGGATACACACATGTAGATGGCATCTCTCTATATTAATGTTGAGGCTTTCAAAGAGTCCAGGGTTTAGTGACAGGATCTCTTGCCACTGAGCAGCGGAATTTTTGATTGAAACCGACAATCTTGCAAACCAGAACAGCTCACTTGTTTCCCCCCACTTGCCTGTTCTTTCCACTTTATTGCTTTCTGGCTCTATTTTGTGTCTGAGTTCCTCTCACATCCAAGGACTTCGTGGTAGGAACCTACCTGCTGTACGTTACTTCACTTTCTGTTTTACAATGCACCACTTTTTTAAAAAATATGGATATCTTCCCTCAGTGTGTCTTTTTGGTTTTATTTTCTGGGGGGTGGGTGGGTATTTCTCCTTTTTTTAATGTGAACTTCAGCTCCTCCTTGGGTCTGAAGTAACCGTTTCTATTAGAATGATTTAAAGAAAATGAGAAAAATGTTTGGTGACCCAACTGTTTCTACAGTTAACAGTGTAAATGTTTTCAGCTATTAAAACAAATGTACAGTCCTCACATATACTCAGCACTGTTATGATTTTGTAGGTTCAAAAAAGATCCTCTTCTTCTGCCTTCCCCCAGCACTTCAGAGATCTCAGTACAGAATCTCCGGTGGGAAACCGTTCAGATCTCGAAGCACATTCTGCTCTGGAGCAGAACGCATCAGCTTCCTAAAATACTGGCAGCATTGCCAGGAAGAGCGAGACTGCAAAGGAAATAAGGGAGAAAGGAGACTTTAGCTTTCAAGAAACATCTGGGAAGCTTATGGATGTCAATGTGCTCAGGAAGCACTGAGGTGGATCAGAGGTTAAGAGGCGGGCCCGCCCAGTTTTTTGGGCACAGGGTTGCTGATGTTGCCTCTGCATGCAGATTCTTGCAGGAGCTGCATCTTTGCCCCAGGGTCGGCTGCAGTGCATTCCTGACCAAAGGCAGGTTAGGTTGAAGGAGCTGCAGACAGGAGCTGTCGGGGTGCCCCCCTCCCCCATGCTGCAACATTGCCTTGTCCTGTGGATCTGTTAATGGAACCGGGCTACCATAGTTTTTATCTCAATGGTGGACCAAGGAAGTAAGTCCTCTCGCACACTAAGCAGCAGTGTAGGCATATCAAGTTCACGTTGAAGTACTTATTGGTTACAGAGGCTTGCTCCCTAGTAAGTGTATTTGGATGGCACTAAAGGACACGGGAGCAGCACGGCTCTGAACTATTCAAAACCAAAACGAAGAAGGAAGGCAATGGAATCTTTGCGCGTATCAGTTTATGTTCATACCCACCGGATGTTTCCTTGCTGCTACCCTGTGGTCACCAAGCTGTGTAGACGTCAGCCAAAAAAGCATGAATCTGCGTAGGGTGTAATTATAGTTCCATTGGTTTTCGTTGTTCAATAGCCCTTGATATAACGGGAGAATAAAAATGGAAGTCTCATGGGACTCCCTCCCCAAATGGAAGCAAATTAAATAGAAATGGAGGCCCTTCCTAGGCCATAGATGTGGCAGGGAGAGGGAATGTGAGTGACAGGGAGGAAACACCCTTGCCCAGTTTGAGAAATAAGTGATGATTTGCATTCACTGATCTGTCTTATTTTAGTCAATAAATTTTTGTGGGGTCTGAAAAAAGAAATTGGAGAATTATGATCTGTTTTCTTTCATTGGCATTTTTGTCAATGATCCTAGTGGTGTTTATTGTATTCACCAGTTGCAGTCTTGACTGTCATTTTCTGGCACAAAAATATCAATTCTAAGTACTAGGAAGCAGTATACAACCAGATTTGTCTTTACTTGGGACTCATCACATATGCATAGCCACAAATCTTTTTATGGGGTTCAAACCTCTCCTGGGAATGGAACCCATGGGCCCGTGCACTTTAGATCACTGTATAGGGTACATTAGCTTTAGGAGCTATCCAGGTCCTGGCACTGAGTTGTTTTCAGGAAGGAATTATATAGAGGCAATCTGAATGGTATATACAGTCCACCTTCCCTTCAGCTCTCAGAGCAGAGAGATCCAGATGGCACATATGTCCTGCCCTCATTTATAAGGTTTTACAAGACTTCCACCATTACCCTCTGAGAAGGGGGGGGGGTTTCTAAGCGGGAGGGTGGAAGTCATGTATCACAAGGCCACAGGGCCTGTGCAGGTCCTGGGAAGCAGAACAGATTATCAGATGCTGCACAGGAAATACGAAGATCGCTTTGCAGATTTTCCCCACAAAAAGAAATGCAGCAAGGAAATGATTGAAAAGGGAGGAGGAAAGAACAAAGACTGGAGCATCGACTTTTGCACTCCAACATGGGCCAGCTGCCCTCCCCTTCTTTTTCCTCTTCCCCAGCCCCAGGGGGCATGAGTTAGGACCCTCACATCAGAGCGGGTGAGAGGTGGGGCCAGGAGCTGTGTGGCAGTCCCCTTATGTAACTTTGTAGGTTCAGTTGGGAGCCACATGAGTTGGGAGCCCTTCAGCTGGGATTCAGTTGGGAGCCACATGAGTGGGAGCAGGGTGTGTGCACATGCCATGTGTGTTTACATGCCAAGCCAAAGGAAAGTGTTAAGAAGAATGTGCACAGGCCCATTTAACTCCCAGGGACCTCTGGCTTGTTATCCAGAGTCTGAGACTGACGGTGTTATCTCTATCTAGATTATCTGTCATTCTGGATTTGCTGAAAACAAATATCCTCCTGAAAGTTTTGTTTCTCTCATGCCTTTAAGGATTTTAGGTCTTCAAGTTGTTTGTATGGCTCAAGCAGAACTGTCAGAGGGAGCGCGCGGAGATGGAGCGGCCTGCCTCTCTCCTAGGCACCAGTGATCCAAGTACTATGCAGTAAATAGACTCCAAACAGAAGTTATATCAAATATCCTATTTACTTTATATACATACGTATTTACAGATCACTTCCACAAGTAACAAATGATACACCATCAACGATACAGCTTTCACGAGGTAAAATGGGAATAAAAATGGAATACAGAATATCTCTGCTTTTATAGTCAAACTGACCAATCACATTATAGGTCACTCTCGTTATTCACCACACCCAACCTAACTCTAAGCACCTGTTGAATGAGTCACACATGACACATCATTCCTGCAACAATGGCTGCTAATTGGGTGACTGTGCAGAATATTTCACCTTTTACCTAGAAATCAAGCCTCTCTGTATAATTTATATCTAGAAGTAAATTCCTGGGTTTATCAAACCCCAACCCACTTCACCTGCTAACTTGCGGTGAAGATTTAGTGATGGGTCTCTGTGTCCTAGGAACAGAAACCCAACACACATACTGGGAGATTCAGTCCTGGTCTTCTTCTGGCCCTGGTGAAAATAAGGAAAAATAATTCCCTAACAATAATATTGTATTACCTGCAAATTACTTTTTCCTAGAGGCATATATTGGAAAGGGAAAGGGAATAAAGTTTCATTAAAATGGTGAATAGTGATCCAGTGTGAAACAGCAACATAACTTTCACAGTATCTGTAACTCAAGTATATATTCAATTGCCATTAGAATTTCTAATTTAGTAAGATAATACTTATGTATTACAAGGACATATACCCTTTCAGAAAAATGCACCCAGAATCTGCTTTTGCAACCCAATTTATCTGAATGACAACAACAACAGCTGCACCTGCTGAAGCAGAGTTGTAGTCACACTTGAGATGATGAGGCAGTGAATGGTTTCATATGGAGACCAGTAATCCACATGTTCAAATCCCTGTTTACCACAGGGTGACCTTTGGTTAGCTATTATTCTTTCAACCTAGCCTATCTCACAGGATATTTTTTTACAGATTCATGTGTGGTGGAGATGGTTGGTGAAAAAACATATAGACTGGAGCTGCTTGCGAAAACAGAAGAACTAAAAGGCACCACATCAGTAAAAATGTGCCTGAAGAACTAAAAGTAAAGGTTCCCCCCGCACATTTGTGCAGTCGTGTCCGACTCTAGGGGCCGGTGCTTATCTCCGTTTGTTAGCTGAAGAGCCAGCGTTGTCCGAAGACGCTTCCACAGTCATGGCCGGCATGATGCGCACGGAACGCTGTTACCTACCCACCAAAGTGGTACCTATTCATCTACTTGCATTTGCATGCTTTCGAATTGCTAGGTTGGCCTGGATATTGGCACTTGCCCATATTTCCTTTGCAGCTCTTAAGGGAATCCAGTTTTCTTTTTCTTTTCTTTTCTTTGATATTTTATTGTTAAAAGAATGAAATACAAAAGATAACAAGAATAACATAAAACAATAACTTCTAAATATGAATTAAAAGCATTGTGAGAAAACTCTAGTAACCAGGAGACTGAGAGTTCTAGTCCTGCCTTAGGTGTGGAAGCCGGCTGGGTGACCTTGGGTGACCTTGGGCCAGTCACACTCTCTCAGCCCAACTCACCTCACAGGGTGGTTGTTGTGGGGAAAATAGGAGGAAGGAGTATTAGGTATGTTTGCCGCCTTGAGTTATTTATAAAAAATAATAAAGGCGGGATATTAAATAAATAAACAAACAAACACACACAACCTTCCCTTCCCGTTTTTGTCTCCAACCACTAACTGCAGTACTATCTGTACTTTACATTAAACATGAATCCAGTTTTCTGTATCCAGGTTCATAACCTCTTCACCATGTTTGTCCAGAAACAAGGATATCAATTAGTTTGTCAGAGCAGAGGAATATAAGCAATTGATGATGAGCGAAGAACAACAAATATAGGTCACCAATCACCCCTTCATTAATATCTATGCACAATTGTTTTACATCGCATCTATATATTCCTTCAAGAATGTAAAAAGCAAGGCTATGGCATTTGAACCCAATTAGTAGCTGCTAAGCCCAGTGGAATAGAAAGAGTACTTTATAATGTTATGTAAATATTTATTTCAGAAGAGAATGCAGAACAATATTATCATGAAGTGGTGGTATGTGGACTTAGAAAAAGCTATGGACTAAGCTCTAAAAGAGATACTGCAGTATCACTAAATGCAGCATTAAAAGAGGAGATTGGTATGATTTTGAGGAAGGAACGTGCCATCAGTACAGATTGATTACAAAAAATATTCCAATGAAGGCATATATGAGAGCCACAGTGTGTGGTGGTTTTCTGTCTTCCTCCAGAACTGTGGTCTAGCCCTAGATCTCTGGTTTGTGGGGTGTCACAGGCCTCTACCCACTCCCTGCTTCTTTTGAGCATCTACATGAAGCCACTGGGGAAGTAATCCATTAACATGGATACCATATCTTCAGTATGGAGTCCTTGGTGCTCTCTGAGCCTTGTTGTTTTCTTGCAGACATTTCATTGCCAGGCTAGGCAACATCTTCAGTGCAAAAAGGGAGTGGGACTTGCTCTCTGTTTATATACCCTGGCTTGTCCTGCTTGATGAAGGAACTACTAAGGAGAGAACAACACCTCCACCAACACAAACATCTGCAAGAAAACAACAAGGCTCAGAGAGCACCAAGGACTCCACATTTCAACCCTGAGCTACAAATATTCTCTTCGATTGATATCTTCAGTATGCTTGCTGATAATTGTGTATCTCCAACCCTGGCTGACCCAGTGAAGCTGTCAAGGATCTGTCCCAGCATCTGGAGCAGGCGTGTCCAACCCGCGGCCCTGAACTAAAATCAGTTTGTCTCACCAGACTATAGCCAGGCAAATTGAAGGAACAGGAAAATCTATCGAAAGAGGTTTGAAGAGTAAAGCTGCTAATTTCAAATTTTATGCTTTGGTGATGGATGAAAGTACTGATGCTACAGATACGGCTCAACTTGCCATTTTTATTAGAGGTATTGATAACAAATATAATGTCACTGAAGAAATGGCTTCTTTGGTGCCATTAAAAGACACAACTAAATCTCTTGATTTGTATGAAGCAGTAAAAATGACATTAAAGCGATTTTCTTTAACCATTGTCAACATATCTGGTATATCTACTGATGGCGCCCCGGCGATTGTTGGTAAAAATGAGGGACTTACAAAATTGATAGAAGATGATGCAAGTGCTGCCGGCTACTCATGTTTGATGAAGTATCACTGCATTCTACATCAAGAAAATTTATTTGCAAAAGCTTTAAAAATGGATAATGTCATGCAAATCGTCATCAAAGCAGTGAATTTCATAAGGGCCAAGGGATTGAATCATCACCAATTCCAGGAGTTCCTTAAAAGTATGGATGCTGATTATGGGGACATCATTGACTTTTCTGAAGTAAGGTGGCTAAGTCGGGGTAAAATGCTGAAAAGATTTTATGATTTGTGAAATGAAATCAAGTCGTTTATGGAATCAAAAAGAAAATTTGTGCCAGAACTTGAAGATGAAAAATGGCTTACAGATTTAGCATTTTTGGTGGATGGACCGCTCATTTAAATGAGTTAAACATGCATCTTCAAGGTGAAAACCAAGTTATCACTGCAATGTTTCAAACCATAACAGCGTTTGAAATGAAACTTAAAGTATGGCAAGCTCAAGTTATGGAAAGTAATTTTATACATTTTAATATGTTGGCTAAACACAGTCCTGTGAACAGCGAGAAATATGCAGCCTTGCTTTTCGGTTTGATACAGGAATTTGAGAACAGGTTTCAAGATTTCTGGAAGAATCATCAATATTTTGGTATATTTTCTACTCCATTTTCAGTCGACATAACTACATTACCTCCGAATTTTTAAATGGAATGCATAGAGTTGCAGACATTCAACTCAAAGAAAAATTTGATCATGTCTCTCTACTGGACTTTTATAAGACCTATCTTCTCAGAGAAAAATATCCCTCGCTTCACAATCGTGCCTTATTCATGACATCGCTTTTTGGCAGCACATACATTTGTGAGCAACTGTTTTCAAGGATGAAGCACACGAAGAGTAAAATTAGAATTAAAATTTCTGACGAGCACCTTGAGAACTCACTGAGAATTGCAACCACTTTAATCGAACCAGACATTGATGCATTAGTTTCACAAAAACAAGGTCAAATATCCCACTAGTTTTACGTTGCCCTTTTAAAAAAATTTATAATAAAAAATATAAAAAATAAATGAAGTTTTATTACTTATTAACTATATTATATATTTTATGTGTGGCCCAAGACAATTCGTCTTCACTCAATGTGGCCCAGGGAAGCCAAAAGGTTGGACACCCCTGGTCTAGAGGCTTTGGGGATCTGGATGGAGAAGAACAGGCTTTGACTCAACTCAGGAGTACTAAGATTGAGTGGCAGTGGATGTTGGAGATCCAAGTCTGGGAATTGGGGAATTTCCATCTTTGGTTCTGGATGGGGTTGCACTATCCTGATAAGACCTGGTGCATAATTTGGGAGTCTTCCTGGGAATAAGGGAAAAGTACATGACCTTAGCATATCTTGGCTCAGTTGGGAATAATGATTTAAAAAGCATTATTATATATCAAGTATCCAAATGGACACAGTATTTAATGTAACAGATTTAAAGATATGAACCAGATATTCCTGAAGCTATACACATCAGACAATCTTTATTTTATGGAAATCTAACAGAGATAATTTAAAAGCTCTTTTGAATATTTTTAAAAATATTTGAACTTGACTTGACTCTTTAATGCAGTTTTGGGTGAATCAAATAAAGGTCTTATCCGTAATTCTGGATTTTTTTTTGCAAGATGGAGCAACAGTGTTATCTTTTAAAACATTCCTTCTATCAAGTAAACTTTCATGCTAAAATTTCTGTATAAATCTCTTCACTATGTTCTGAAGAGAGTAAATTATAATGGGATTAAAATTTTGCAACATAATTCTGTACAGAAATATTGTTGTATAGACACATAGATTCTTCCTCTCCTCTTGGGGTAACTTTCCATAGTATGTGGCCATTGTGTATAGTGTATACGGATCAGAAAAGCAACATAACTATTGGTTTATCCTCTAACCATTTATTTCAACCTTGAAGCTTGAAGTTATGACAAATTCTGGTTGGGACCTTGGGCTGCAAAGGCTACATAGATAAGAAGAAGGTTTTTCATTCTTAGTAATAATGGAGGTGCTGCAAAAGGGTAGAAAAAAAGAAAGGATTCAAAGCCTTCATTCAGATGAAAAAGGGGTTGTGCACAGAAAGTTGAAATAAAGGACAATATACAACTGTTTCAAAATCTACTTTTATTCTTGATTTGTGCGAAGTTCTTATTCAGAAGGAATATAAAAGTCCTGTACAAATAGAACTACAAAAATATGATTTCAATTAAATTAGGTTAAGACTATAATTATTTTCAAGCTTTGAAATCCTGTAATGTCTCTCTTTGGATATCTTACCTTAATATTCGTTGTGTATCATAAAACTAGGAAAAAAAAATCTCCCTGTAATATAAGGCCCTAAATGAACAGGACAAAAGACGAAGCAGAAACCAAGTCCCCATATTAATGCCCGATCACACAATTAGCCATTAATGATTTACCAATTTAAGACACACAAAGAGCATAGGAACGCAGATTAAAAACCTCCTTATCTTAAAACATTTTTATCTGGATTGAATGAAAACGAACAAGTCAATGGAAAAGATGCTTTTTATGTTTTTCCTTCTCCATGTTTATTTTTTTTAAACAATTACTTCCCCCAAAGAGGGCTTTGTTTTATTAGAAAAAGGAGCAATTTGGCATGCTTTCACCTGTACCATTTTCAATGTGGTACTAACTTGTGGTAAAAATTAAATAAATATAAATACACAAAATAAATTATTTTGTAAAAGAACATTACAAATAGGTCAACTTTGGAGCACACTGTTGGGGATTCTTATTTGTTCTGCACCTACAAGATTACACATCCTAGTTTTGGAGATGCTGGAAAGGAAAACCACATCCTTCAGAATGGGAAGCAAATCCATTAATTTAGCTTCCCACGAGAGCCTGTGTGTAAAGAAAAGTGGGTTTGAATGACCTAACAGGACCCCAGTAACCATATGCCTGATTTCACTGTATTTTTTAAAGGGTAATCTATACCCAAGTCTATTTTCTCCTACTAACTCTTCATTTGGCTGAACATCTTACAGTGCAATCTTATACTTGTCTACTCAGAAACAAGCCCCACTGAATTCAGTAGCACTCCCAGGGAAGAGCACAGAGTATATATGATTACAGCGTTAACCTGACAAATGAAATAAAGCACTTCGTCAATTCTTGCATCTCAGTTACACAGCTAACTACTCACATTCCTGAAAAGGAACCTGAAATAGCATTGGAATAGATTTCTCCATCTACAGTATGTGGAATTTAACATTATGATTGCATATCTGTAAGCTAGTAGCTCTGTACAGAAGCTGCCCATTGGTGATTTCAAGGACAAGTTTAGATCTGCACAAAAGTATTTGGAGACCAATATCGGGGGCCGGGCATGTGTTTTGTGTTGGATCTGGCATTTTTAAGCTACAACATACCCTTTCAAAATGATTTCCTATCTGCTTCAAGTACACAAGCTGGCAGTGGTACATCGTGGACAGAGACGGCATGCTACAGTTAAAAGGATCCTTCCTGAGATCCAAAAGGCGCTTGGCAATGTTATAGTTTCCATCGTTTTTTAAAAACCATTCTGTGCAGTAAAAAGGCCCAAATGCCAGTATTAGAAGACCCTACAGGACAGGTGTCCTTGAAATCAGGATATCTCCACCTCGCTTTCCTTCCTAGGGACTTCTTTTGACTGCTCCTCCCTTAGAAACCTGTGTCCTGGTACCGTTCCTTCCTTCCTTCGATTCGATTCTAACCTGGAATTTTCTTCCTGAGTCAGAGCAGGCAGAGTACAAGGCACATTTGAGAAGTCTGTCTGTCTCAAAAGAGTTTGGCTTGGTCTGGTTTACTCTTTTACAGTCTGTCCAGTCACTCTGCTAAGGCAGGCCGATTGCTCAGCCCTGTATGTGCAAGACCACTCCGACGGTCAGACAGCATCTCCTGGAAAAATCTGCCTGGCTGAGGTCTGCATATAATAAGGCTGGAACAGTCTTTCCGGACAGCAGATGCGCATAGCATTGTAGGTGTGCAGCAGAAGATGAGGAAAACGCGATGTAAAGTAGCGTACAAAATCATCTGGGACAGATCCCAGTGTCTCCTGCACCTCCGGAGGCAATTCTCGATAGTGATGTTTCTGTAAGAAGAAGAAAGGGACAAAGATAGGCATATGCTTGCTTACGTTTATAAGCAATCCACATTTCTAAAACGTAGCCTTTTGTAATAGTCTGCCTGCATTACTATATTGAGCATGATCATATTTTCATCAGGTTAGAGTGTCTAAGATAGGGGAAACTTTTGATTTTCCTGAGGTTTTTTTTTTTTTTTTTAAAGAAAAGCAGCTCTACTTGGTCTTCTACTGGAAAAAGAAGGCTTTGGGGTTTTTTTTTTGTTTTGCAGAGGTTTGCAACTGCTATTTTCCCTGCTGAAGAAAAAGATCAAGGCACCCGTATGTTTTCTCCACTATCACAAATAGAAGCATGGGGAAAACTGATCAGGAGTCAACACATCCTCTTCTCCTAGAGCTGTTGCTCAAGGCCACTTCAGGGAACTCTGCCTTTCATCTGGACATTAAACGTTGGGAGATCTTTTAATCCATCTTCTGCAGCTTATTTATTTAGCCCCACAGAAGTGCCTTATTCAAATACAAATTTTAGAAAGGGCATGATCAGAACTGTTCCTGGATTCAACTGCAGAGGCAGAAAGGAAGGCAATTTATGTGAATACGAGAGGGAGCTATGACAACGAATCAGCATCTCGGTACGATTCCCCCTATTTAGAAGCCAGAGGCACACCTGAGAAGCAATCAGCTTCTCAAAACACTCCTACCTTGTTCCTCATCGCCCGCAGGAGATCTCTTACTGAGCCCCCTTTATAGGATCGGAATTTTCGAAGATCTGCAAAGAAACATTCAAATTATGACATTTAAAAATAACTGCCTCTACAGCTATTTTTTCCTTCTTGCTTTCTGGACAGTCTTTTTCTTTTAACTGTACAGATGATGTGACCTGAATGTTAATGTCAAGCTTAAAGAGCAGCAACTAATTCTCTCTGAAGGAAAGGAAAATAAAGTTGAACCTGTCTGTAGAGGGACGGTTATGTGCTCTCTCCAGTCCATCTTCACCACAGCTCTTCCTCCTCTCTCCAGCTCCTTCACTATTGGACCATCTAAAGATTCTTTTTCTATCCGGTCGCTCACATCCTGCAATTAATATCAGACATTTATAGCCCATCAAGTTTGGCTCCAGGATATATGGGCTCCCACCCCTTTCACAGCCATAGGCCTGCTTTCCCTTCCTAAGGCTACTGGAAGCAGCAGATGCCTCTTCCTTGCAAAGTCTTTGGTCCTACAGACCTGGATAGAAAGTATAGGTAGTTCTCGAGTTACAAGGGAAATTGGGACCGGAATTGCTGTTGCTAAGCAATGCGGTCGTAAAGCTTGATGTCACATGACCACATCGCTTAGTGACGGCAATCCTGGCACTCCCCGTTGCTGTCATTAACCGAATTCCACCAGTCGTTAGCTGAGCTTGGTCCCTCCCGGCTCCATTCCGGGCTTGGTCCCTCCCAGCGAAAAGCCTCAGTTCTTCCAAGGTAAGGGACTGCCTCCCCTTCAACTCCCCGCACCTGCCTATCCCCCCCCCATCTCTGCCCTTTTGGCTGCCCTGCCTGCCTTGTAGGGCGGCAAGCAGCCCCAGAACTATTTAGTGTAATAAATGTTTGTTATGTTTATTTTGTTGTTTATTCATTCAGTCGCTTCCGACTCTTCGTGACTTCATGGACCAGCCCACGCCAGAGCTTCCTGTCGGCCGTCGCCATCCCCAGCTCCCCCACGGTAGAGTCCGTCACCTCCAGAATATCATCCATATAAATATATTTATTTATAAATGTTTTATAGATGAGGCTGTGCTCTACACCAAAAGAATAAATTAAAATGTAGATTTCCAAGCAGTCTAAACCGCTCTAAAAAAAATACGAATTCTGCAACCCATATAGATTATGCAGAGAGAGTTAACTGGTACAAATTGCCAGTTCTGCATAGTTCATTCCACAAGCATTATTAATCTGCATAATTTATTCAGACAGTTAATCAAGGCATCATTCACACATCCTAAGCAAAAGAAGGTAAAAAGTGCTACAGGTAGTCCTCGCTTACTGACCATTCGTTCAGCAACTGTTCGAAGCAAAGTCAATGGGGAAGCCGGCAGGGAAAGTCGTGAGTTGCTTTGGTAAGTCCCCCCGGCCTTCCTGCGCTCGCGGTGTGCCGCACCACCCGTCCCCCGGCCTTCCTGCACTCGCACGTGGCCTGCCCCGGCCCTCCCGGGGGCCCCCGGCGCCCCCCTGCAGCATCCCCACGCTCCTTCCCTGGGACTCCCACGTCTTCCTGCTTAGTGAGCCGCATGTCTTGGGGCGATGATGGCAACTGGGACTGCTGGGATTGTTGTCACTAAGCGATGCGGTCACGTCGCGCTTTATGGCCGCATCATTTAGTGATGGTAATCCCGGTCCCAATTGCCGTCGTAATCTGAGAACTATCTGTATTTCTGAGTACAATGTAGTTCAGATTTGTAGTATGCAAAATTAAATAGCTGACAGAAAAAAATCATGACTGACCTGGAAAAACTGAAGCTGCTTCTCTAAGCTCCAGAAAAAAGGGTGCTTCAGGACACAATTAGCTGAAGGTCGTTTCTGAGGATCTGTATTTATCATTTGCTCTACCAAGTCACGTGCAACAATGTCCTCTGTGAAAAAAACAAACTGGCGTATTCAGAGACTTTTTACAGACCTAGCATTTTCCCCCCTCAGGAGACACGGCAAGCCAAAATCTACAATCTACAAACTCCCAGGGATTGGAAGAAAAAACCAGAGGTTCCTTCTATGGCTGATTCGGGGAATGTATGGATACGTCCCGGGTGGCACTGCCTGCGTCTTGTTAACTGCTCCTGCAGGAAGAGTTGATGGCACCATCAGAGTCAGCGGGACCAGAATGCTACTGATTCATCATTAAGCCAAAGTATAGTTTGCTGCATCATCCAAATGCAATCCAATCCACTTTGGCGGGAATTGCACAATGCTAGATTAGCGCTAAAGTGGGTTTGGATTGCTGAGGTTCAGCTGTTTGGGAATAACAACAACAACAACAACAACCACCATTGTCTTACCAGCACATCAAGCTATAATATTTGTTTGGGCACAGCTTGTTGTGTGACCATTGCCATTAGGTTTTTTTTTTTAATAGGCCTGTGCTTCAATTTAGTATGCTGTGTGAACCCAATCTTTGAACAAACCAAGACACAAAAAGTCCACCGTTGAATTCAGCAGCCTTCTACAGAAATCAATGAGATTCTACCACCCCTTGCATACAATGCACACAGAAAATTCCTGAATGCAAACTATAACTCCAAATCAATCAACAGTTTTCATATGCAGCATACAGACCCACGCTGGACAAGTGAAGGTATGCATGCTACAAACAATAACAGCAACAACAACATCAACAACTGAACCCTAACCTGCTTACCATGGTTCTCTGGATTTAGGAAATCCAGACTGTATGTGCCTAGTAAAATGTTGGCTTGCCGCTGCAGGGATTTGCCAAACGGATGGTTGCCTTCAGATATCACATAGTAGAAAACGCATCCAGCTGAAAAAATATCCACCGTGTGGGTCTGCAAGGGAACCATTTTCAAAAAAAGATTACCACACAGTATCTTTAATAATGTTGTAAGCTGCTCAGCAGCTTTTCAAAGTTGGGCAGCCTTAAAAATCCAACAAACAAACAAACAAACGTTGGGCATATAAAGAAAGAAATTTTCAAGATGTAAGAAATATGAGAATTCCAACAAGATTATTTACAGCACCTTACTGAAACTCTGAAAACAAAGAATAGGGTGAAACATAATTTACAGAATTTGTGCACAGAGTTTACCAAATACATATTAGGTAACCTAAGTTTAAATCTATTTTAATTTCAAAAGAATATAAGATATTCTTGTATTGACAGTACATATTATTTGACACAAGGAACTTTCTTGAAATATTTAAGTATGCCCCCCCTTTTTTTTGTTCAAAACACATCTGAAATATTTTCTTTACTCAGCAATAAAACATGCACCTTATTTCTCAACATGCAGCTCTAGTTGTGACATACAACTAAACACAAAGGAAATAAATATATTCGGTTCAAATCAAATCAAATCAAATCAAATCAAATCAAATCAAATCAAATCAAATCATTGTATGGTGCTCTGCTATATTGAAAGGCTTAATCTAATAATGTCAACAGCTATTCATCCTTAAATGCTGTATGAGGGATGAGAACAGTTGCCTTTGACTTCAATTTATTAATTCACTCTAAAATTGGAATCTATAGAACCTAAGCGGGGTTCGAGAGATTTTAAACTTTAAAAAGACAAGAGAAGAAGCTGGAACTGTAAAATACTGTAAAAAAATTCAACAATAACAGATTCATCTCTACTGTTTTACAGCATTTTGCTGAAACCCAGAACAATAAGGTCAGGTTATTGGGGACTTGACTCTCCCAATTGATCCAAGGAGAGATTGGAAACACTCCTTCCTCACCCCTCCTCTATATGCTTCACCCCAAAAAGGAATTCCTGATTGAACTCCAAGACCCACATTATCTAAAGAGTTAGGCTGGTCTAGGACTGTAATAAAGATTGACTTTATCCTAAAGAGCAGGGCTTTCCAAAGTTTTCCCGTGGCGACACACCAACCGCCGTTGGTGTGTCGCCGCGGGAAAACCCGGAAGTTCCGCTGTTGCGGCAGCGCACAAGAACCCGGAAGCGCTGCTGCCGCTTTCGTTTTTTGCGTGCCGCCACTGGTGTGTCGCCGCAGGAAAATGCGGAAGCGCCGCCGTTGCGGCAGCGTGCAAAAACCCGGAAGCGCTGCTGCTGCTTTCGGTTTTTGCGCGCCGCTGTTGGTGTGTCACTGAGGGAAAACCCAGAAGCGCCGCCATTGTGGCAGCGTGCAAAAACCCAGAAGCGCTGCTGCTGCTTTCGGTTTTTACGTGCCGCCGTGGCTGCGGCCGGCATTTTCGGATTTTTGCGCGCCGCCGTTGGTGTGTCACCGCGGGAAAACCCGGAAGCGCCGCCGTTGCGGTAGTGCGCAAAAACCCAGAAGTGCTGCTGCCGCTTTTGTTTTTTGCGCGCCGCCGTGGCTGCGGCGCTTTCTGATATTTGTGCGCCACCGTTGGTGTGTCGCCACGGGAAAACCCGGAAGCGCTGATGGCGCGCCATCAGCGCTTCTGGGTTTTGACGCGACACATCTGGGCCCCGCACGCGACACACTTTTGTGTCGCGACACACAGTTTGGAAAGCTCTGCTAAAGAGGGATCAGATCTCCCTGACATTCTTGTTAGGAAGGAAAGCTCTGTCCTAGAGGTGCTGCTTTCAAACTTCTGCAGGATAGCCTGCCTTTCGAAGACAGTATTTGTTGTACAGGGTTGAACTGTGGAGTCCTTGGTGCTCTCAGAGAGCACCAAGGACTCCATAGCTTGCCTTGCTTCTCACCTTTTTCATGTGAGAGAAAGAAAAAAGAGGCCATCACATACATGTGCGCCCTAATTCAAATCACTGTTCGAGGAAACCCCAGCAAATAGGATCCGGAGCAAGTGAGCAAAATGCTTCGGACTTACGGGGTTCTCTTTGCGGTCCTCACTCAGTATCTCTGGAGCAATCCAACCTTCAGTGCCTGGGACACCAGACCGTCGGCTAAAACTGTGCCTGCCGACCGCGAGCTTCTTGCAGAGGCCAAAGTCGGAAATCATGGCTTTTACCTTGCCATGGGCGTTCGGCATAGAGATGAGGATATTGTGGGGCTTCAGATCTCTGTGGACTAAGAGGAAGATGCTGAATGAGAAAAGAGTCATCTTACTTCTTCAGGGTGCTTATCTCATCTCAAAAACCAGTCTTATGATAGACTTGGGTCATTCCCACACTGGTGATTTATGGCATCATCTACGGTCATCCAAATGCTGTTGCGCCACTGTAACAGTCTCGAGTATAGGCTTCATATTGTTACGATGATGGCTGGGGGGTGCTACCAAGACAGCCTCTTTGTAGCTCCCCCAGCCATTGTCGTAACGATATAAAGCCACTAGTGCAGAAATGACCTCGTTTTATTAACATGTATCCTTCCCATTTTCCTTTGACACAGATGAGAAGACAGCCAACCCCAAAGGAGCCATTCAGTTCTTTGGCTTCTCCTCATTATGCTGATAGATGATAGAGATAGATAGATAGATAGATAGATAGATAGATAGATAGATAGATAGATAGATAGATGATAGATAGATGATAGATATCACTATAAAATATAAAAATATATGCTGATATATAATATATAACACTGCCATCAGACAAAACAGTAGCTCTTTCCTCATCTTGTTTACTTTCCATCTCACAAACCCAGAAGCTGCCAGGACTTCGTGAAAAATATTATCCTGCCCCCCCTCCAAACTAAGCCTCTAATTCTTCCCTTGGAAAATGCGGCGAGAGAGTTGCCCATTCAAATAAAAGAGTTTCTTACCTATATTGAGAGAGTGAAGATAAGCAAGACCAGACATGGTCTGCTGTAACAGGATGATTGGCTGCAAACCATGATGACTGAAGTCCTTCTGTTCCACATACTAAAATACACATACGCAAAATCAGAATGAGTTTAAGGCTACGATGCTCTGTAGCCTCTCTAGAGCAGTGTTTCTCAACCTTGGCAACTTTAAGCTGTGTGGACTTTAACTCCCAGAATTCCCCAGCCAGCATTGCTGGCTGGGGAATTCTGGGAGTTGAAGTCCACACAGCTTAAAGTTGCCAAGGTTGAGAAACACTGCTCTAGAAAGCAGACCAAGTAGTGATTTTTTTCTGGGTAAGCATGCACATGACTGGGTTGTATAGCTTCTGTAGCAGAGGTAACCAAATGGCCTTCAGGTATTTGGGACTACAATTCCCATGATATTTGTATAACCCAGAGAGTAGCAGTAGAGCAGGGAGATGAATGAATCTGGTGTAAATTGGTAGGGGCTTGCTCTGAAAAGCTTGAGTGTAAAAAATCTAGTGGCACAGCTCTGTAATTGGGAGGAGGCACAAATAGAGGAAACAAGATTCTCTTGCGGAGCTGCGGGTTCAGGGACTCCACTGGACAATAGCAGATTGGATGCAGAGGGACGCACAGAGGGAGACAGGAGAGAAGCAGCAGCAGCAGCAGATGGGCCTGGAGGCACTGGGCAGGAGAAAGAGGAAGAGGTAGCCCAAGGAGACAAGGGGTATAGGAGCTGATGCTTTACAGGAAGAGAGACAGAGAACAAGAGAGGTAAGAGGCAAAGCTTTCAAGTTAAAGGAGAGCCAGAAAGGTCCCTGGTGAGTGGGATGCAAAGGGGAGGAAGCCCAGGACCAGGTCCTGCTGGCATGCTGCCTGTAGCTACCAGGGGAGGAGGCAGCTTGGGAGGGCAGTGGGATGTGTTTTGGTGGGCACACTCGGCCAATGGGGATAAGGGGCTGGGGGGGGGGTTCACTAGCAGACTGGATTTGGACAGGAACGCAAAGGGAGGCTCAAGAGGAATTAAGCAGCAAAAAGGAGATGGTCCCACTCTCAAGCTGCTCCATGAGACTCGTGCAAAGGCAGATGTGGCTGCATGTTTCAAATGTATGATCCCTTTTCCAGCTGTTTGGGGAGAGCCTCTCAGGACTGAGGGATTCATCCCTACTGAGTTCAAAAGCTATTGTTGGAGACTGCAAGTCATTAAACAAGACTCTCAGGACCGAAGGATTCATCACCATTGAGTGTCATTTAACGTTACCAATCTAGCTGCATTACAGGTAGTCCTCACTTAGCGACCACAATTGGGACCAGCAACTCCATCACTAAGCAGCGCAGTCGCTAAGCAGAAAATCACATGACCACGACTTGCGATTTTACTTCCACGTTCTCCATTAATTCTGTTTGTCGCAAGCTGGTTGTCATCCTTGCAAGGTAGTCCAAACAGGAAGCACACCCAGATGAACTGATAATCTGATCGTTCCCCTGGCTGTAGCTCTTCCCACTGCCTCCCAAGGTCATTCCCACATATCATTACATCTGTTGGGAAGCACGCAAATGGCAATCATGTGACCACGGGGTGCTGTGACAGTCGTAAATGCGAGGACTGGTCACAAAGCTAGTTTTTTTATGCCATCGTAACTTTGAACGGTTGGTAAATGAGGCAGTCAGTAAGCAAGGACTACCTGTATATTGTTTCTAATGATATACATAGCATCTAAACCAGGGCTTTCCAAACTGTGTGTCGGGACACATTAGTGTGTCGGCTGCAGTGTCTGGGTGTGTCGCGGCTGCTGCTGCCTCCGAGCCCTGCCAGGATTCCGCGCAGGTCCTAGTGCCTGCATTGTGCCTTGCTGCCTCCAAACCTGCTGTGATTCCGCGCAGGTCCTAGTGCCTGCCTTGTGCCTTGCTGCCTCCAAACCTGCTGTGATTCCGTGCAGGTCCTAGTGCCTGCATTGTGCCTTGCTGCCTCCAAACCTGCTGTGATTCCACGCAGGTCCTAGTGCCTGCCTTGTGCCTTGCTGCCTCCAAACCTGCCCTGCCAGGATTCCACGCAGGTCCTAGTGCCTGCCTTGTGCCCTGCTGCCTCCAAACCTGCTGTGATTCCGCACAGGTCCTAGTGCCTGCCTTGTGCCCTGCTGTAAGAGTGTGTCGCGAAATGATGCCCTGCTGTAAGAGTGTGTCACGAAATGATGCATGTCTAAAAAGTGTGTCACCAACATGAAAAGTTTGGAAAGCTCTGATCTAAACAGTTCACAGTTAGAGGTGGGGTAATTTTTTTATTCTTTGGATGGGAGAGAAATCACCCCATAGAGCTCCGCCTGCTGGTGGGTGTTTTGATAGCAGGCTTGGTGAGAATAAATTCTATATGAACTGGGAGAGATTCTGTGGGGTGAGAATCAACTCTGTAACTCAGGGCCACTGGCTCCCATGTTGTAGCAGGGGCTACACTTGTCCACTGGCCATGTTGGATGAGGCTTCCTGTGTGCTGTGGTCCAAATCTAGATGACCACTGACCCAAGCCTAGTTGACTACCGTAGGGAATTCCTTGGAAGCTATGTATTTTCTTTATCTCTTGAAAAGAAGAATATCGCAAGCATAAACCAGCCTTAGAAGAAAAGCAATCTAGCATTCTAGGGCCATTGTACTGTTTGTGAGCAATTGCCCTTTGCTGCACTGAAAATATAGAATTTCTCTGGATTTCTTTGCCGGAAACTCTTGCAGGCATATATGCCTGCAAGAGTTTCCGGCAAAGACATCCAGAGAAATTCTATATTTTCAGTGCAGCAAAGGGCAATTATAAATTATAAATATATATAATTATAAATTATAAATATTATAAATATATATATGTATATGTATATGTATATGTATATATGTATATATAACTCAGGTTTACCTCTTGTAAGGTGGCAGCACAGAGTTCCAGAGCAATATACTGGAACTGACGGTCCCTCTCTGTGCAGAAATAGCGGATTACATTAGGGTGTTCATCAGATTCTCGCAGCAGCTGGACCTCCCGGTCAGCAAAGCTGAAACATTCAGGGAGAATTCTCTTCACAGCAACATCTCTGTTGTCAAACGTGCCCCTGTAAACATTCCAACGTAAAACAGGGCAATGATTTAACATTTAACCAGACAGTCAACTAGGATCTCGCCTCTAATATGGCGTTAAGAGGCTTACAACTGTATCTAAAGAGATTTTTAATCTGGTTTGGAAAGAAGAATATCCTGGGCTGTGGATGCACTTATTGGGGGGCTGATTATAGTATTGCAAGGGGGACACTGTCAGGGGTTAGCTTGTTTTTCCAACCTGAAAATAAAAAGTGACATGGGTAGCAGAGAGAGGCATCACATCTGTAAAGATCAGCTCTACTCATCCTGTGGAAAGTTCCTAGTCTAAAGTCACCGTGCAATATTCTTTGTTTACCTCTGGAAGAACCTTTCTGCTGAGGAAGCATGATGGGAAAGGCAGTGAAAAAACTGACAGGGCTGCAATAAAAGGAGAGTGATGCTACCTGGGTCCCTCCCAAAACTGAATGAACAGGAAAGGCAGATGGCATCATCCATGTAATTTCACAGCACCCCATAAACAAAGCACAGAGAATCTGAGCGACCGCAGGCATTCAAGTGTTCCGCTGAAGGCTTAAGTGCTCCTCCCCCTCCCCGCCTGCAGCACTTTTGCAACCCCGCCCCCCACACACACACACACGCCCTCCCTGCTGGCCTGCTTGCTCTGTTCCACCTTCCCACTAGTTGGCCAGGGCTTCTTCAATGGGCAAGCTGACACCCGCCATGCTCTTTCCCCACTAGGCTTTTTGCAGCAAGGAAAAAAAGAAGCCCAACGACCAGCATCAACGGGAGCAGCAAAGTGGCACCTGGGGCAATCAGGAAGGACAGGGAGAAGGCACCAGGAGGGGGGAAGGAAAACTCTGAAGAGTAGGGAGTCAAGGTGAGGCAGGATTTCCTGCCAGAGAAACTGCCTCCTCAGCAGCTCCAGGGGAAGTTCTGCCAAACCTTCTGGAGCAGTGGCTGTGCTGGAAGCTATTCGGCTTGGCTGTCAAAGAGCTCTGGAAGATCCACAGCGTTTTAGGGCTGGCCCTGTGTGTGGATCTGCAAAGCCCTTGCATGTGGAAAGGGCCTCAGAAGCTTATGAAAAAATAACTTTCGGTGCCAGACAAAGATATGTAGAAATGCTCCACTATGTAGCAGAAACTGACCAATGTAATTTTAGGCAGCACCAATAAATGTATAGTTTCTTTCAGATCATGGTAAATAATAATTCCACTTTACTCTGTGTTGGTCAGATTTCATCTTGAGAACCATGTCCTGTTCTTAACACCACATTTTAGGAAGGATTCAGGCAAACTGGGACAGGTTCAGAGAAAAGCAACAAGGATAGTCAGGGAACTAGAAACTAAGTGCTTATGAAGACAGACTGAAGGAATCGGGATGTTTACTCTTGAGAAAAGACAACCTAGAGGGGATATAGTAGCACTTTTCAAGTACCTGAAGGGACATCATGAATAGGCTGACCATACGTCCCATTTTGAACAGGACAGTCCTGTTTTTTAAACAATTCCCAACCATCCTGTTGTTTTAATACAAATGTCCATTTTGTCCCATTCTCAATGAGCGTCCACCCGCCCCGTTTGCCGGGGCGCTGCAGGGAAAGCGCTGCCGGCGAGGCTGTTAGATGGAGTTCGTGCGTGTGTGCGTGTGAACACACTCCGTCTAACAGCCTCGCCGGCAGCGCTTTCCCTGCAGTGCCCTGGCAAACGGGGCAGGTGGGCGCTCGCTCGAACGCACGCACGCCCACTTTGTCCGGCAAGCCGTGGGTAGGTTAGGGTGGGTCCCATTTTCGTCTCAAGGAAATATGGTCAGCCTAATCATGAAAAAAGATCAGGACCTGTCCTGGGTTCCATCATTCCAGAATGTACAACGTGGAACAATGGATTTAAGTTACAGGAAGGCAGATTCTGACTGAATATTAGGAAAAACAGCTTGACAGTGGAATCAATAACCCAGAAAAGTGATGGTGTACAGGATCTGTTCACGTGGAGGCTACTCAGCCATCTGTCAGGGATGCTTTAATTTAGGTTCTTACACTGATCTGCACTTGATGGCCCAAAGGGCTCTGTTCACACAATTAGTAGAAAGGCAGATCAACATGGATTTTATGCTATGGAGGAGAATGTAAGAAAGGGTGGTCTCCCTCAACAATATACAGAGCTGCATGGACAGCTGTCTAGTTATAATAATTTATTAAAAATGCATCAATGAAATACTGGATTATGAAATATTTCCAGTCCCTGAAAATATGTCTTCTGCTTTACCTATAAACAATTGTTCCCTCAGCTCCATGTCCAAGAACATCCTTTGGACTGAATGAAATCTTTCCCACCACAATGGTGCCTGAGTTTCCATCTGAAAAACCATGAAAGAAAGAGGGGGAAAAAAGAATCACACAATATACTTCTCAGATGGTATTTAAAGTATCAACTCCAAAAACAAGATAAAGGAATTAAAAGGAATTACGAAGTTTCTTCTGATGCAGTCAAGAATTCAAAGGTAACAATGGCAATTAAGATAATATATTTTAAGGAAACAAATGCTAATATAGTTTCAATGAGGTGTATGGGCAGCTCATGGACCTAACAGTTGCTAACTCGTATTGCTGCGACATAACTTCCCCAACCTGGTGTACTCCAGATGTGTTGGATTTCAGTTCCCATGATCCCTAACCAGCATGGTTATTATGCATGATTTCTGAGGATTATGGGAGTTGAAATCCAATCCAGAAAGAATCCAGATGGGAAAAGTTGGTGAATCAACTTTCCAATCCGTCACCTGAAGATAGCAGATCCTGAAATGTTACCATAAGGATGAGAAACAGTGTATTGTGGAGGAGCTTTACACACACTTAGATTTCCCCACTTGAAATAATGAATTATTTTTATTCCTGAGCTCAGTCTTAGCTCTGAACAAGAAAAGTGCTCTAAGAATAGAAAATACATTTCCTAAGCCTATGGTTTTGATGTGGCCACTCAGTTTTGGGCCCAGGTTCAGTAGCAGTCAGCTGTGTCTCATTATCACTTATCTTTATTTGTTTCTCATACATTCTTCAGCTCATGAGAGTAGCTCTGCTGGATCAGGCCTAGCTCCACATAGCACATATGTCAGAACATGGTCGGGCTGAGTTCCATGTATGAAAGCGTGATGCAACAATTCCATTTCCAATTCCTAAAGCTATCCATATCCAAGAGCCATCTGTACAATAAAGGCACACAGAGCATACTTCTTTTTCTTTGTCTCACTGCAATATGACCCCCTACTGGAAAAAAATACTTAGGTGAGTTTTATCACCTCCTTCTGGTTCGGTGGAAAGGCAGCTTCCAACATCCGAGGCAGAGATGTTGGAATACGCAGAGTGGTTCGATGTCTTTGGCGACATATTTGGAGAGCTGGTGGCTGAGCCCTCTTGCCTGACACACGGGCCATCCAGAAGTTCTGCCTCGGGAGGAAGATCTGTGGGGGGTCTGAAGGGCTGCTGCTTCAACAACTGTAGCTTTTCTTCTATCTGTTTCTGGAATTGCTGATGCTGACGCTGTTGCTGATGATGCATGCTCTTAAAAGGATAGAAATAATCTTAAGCAACGTGAATCAACTTAAATGACCTCATAAGCCCCTCTCTTTCCTTACCCCCCTCAATCATGCTTTCAATTCCATATGTAGCTAACATTAAGTATAGCTTAGTTTAAACAAGCCAACTTTGAATTACGCATTATGAAGATACCTAGATTTAAGATTAGTTAAGGGCCAGGACAGGGATACAATCTGCACTCCTTTTCCTGCAAGCTCAGAAACTACTTATCACTCTGGCTGAACATGGTTTACACTGCCCTTGCAGTTTGGAAGCAGGAAACACATGAAAGCTCGATGTTAGTGGTAAAACAGACTTAATTTGGTTTGAAAAACAGAGAAATCTCTAAAAACAGTTCCCTAAACCAAAAACTGCAGCCCCACCCACTCCATACAGCCAGCCCACTCCCCAGTGCCACAATATTTCCCTGCCCAAATGCAGCCCCAGCAATCATTAAATGCAGCACCGGCCACCCAAAGGTTAAAGGTCCTCCAGTGGTTAAGTGTATGGTGTGATGATGCCAAGCCGGGATGACTGAAATGGAAAGCGAAAGTTTCTGATCAAGATTTATCGGTGTTGGTGCAGCTTCAATCTGCTTTTTGTGCTTTTTGTCTTTGCCAACAAGTCTACATAGTTTTACTGTCTATGTCGGTGTTTCTCAACCTTGGCAACTTTAAGATGTGAGGACTTCAACTCCCAGAACTCCCCAGCCAGCATGGTCTATATTGTATAGACCAATCTGGTCTATATTGTAACGTATTGCTTTGTAACCAGCTCTCTGTTTCTGTTAGTAAAAAGATAGGATGTAACCTGAACAAATCTAAAGGATCCAGAAGGAAAAGAGCATATATTTATTCTACAGTATATTTACTCATCAATCTCAGTGTAAACCTGTCTTCTCCAGCCAGTCTTTCCCAGATGCTGGCTGGGAATTCTGGGAACTGTAATGCCAAGAGATTGGGAGACACTTGGTTGAGGAAAGCGTTTGCTAAAAGAGCTCAACAGTACAAAATGTATTGATACAGAGGTATGCGATGTAATGCTTAACTACAATATCATTGCTAGCTTTAATATTCACACCAGGGTGCCCAACTCCACTGAGGTCTGGTTTCACATGTTCTCAATTACGTAGAAAATTCTTGGTAATTTAATCCAAAATATTTTTTTTTGTATTAAAAAATATTTATTTTACTTTTCACTTAGAAAGCAGATACTGATTGACCTGGGGCTTCTAAGAGATTTTTGTCAAAAAACTGAAACATGTCTATATCTCCTTATCCATGCTCAACCATTCACTGTTATTATATTATTAAGACATCCCTGGTTTAAGAGTTCATAAAATTAATTCAGGCACTGATATTGCTTTAAAATGATTACTACGCCCATACCATACCATGGGATATGTGATAACGAAGGCTACCCAGCCAACAAGCAGGAAAGTGCTCAAGATAACGGTGGCCAAGTCCTTCAGGATGGAGTCAACTGGAGTCTCTGGTCGGGGTGCAGTTTGGCTGGTTGTCTCTCCGGCATTCTCTGGATCAGGGTGTGGCAAATTTTTCCCGGGACTTCCAGCCATATTAATTGCCTGAGAGAACCAAGAACTGCATTAATTTGAACGATCCCCCTTTCTTTCTCTGTTACGACAGCTCAGCTGCTTACAATACAAAGTTAGCCACAAGGTTTGTTCCTTGAACAATTAGCATACAATTAGAGAAAATAATGCAAATGTTCAACCCCCGCTAAGAGGGTATGAAAACTGGCCCCAGCAAAAATATGATACCTAAGCAAACATAACAAGTCTTCAAGAATCAAGTTTAATATGTCGATGAAGGTTCTCTGTCATCCAGGTGGAACAGTCTGTAGCTTGAATCATGTCAACTGGATTTCTATTTTCTCAGTGGAAACGTTTCGCTCCTTATCCAAGGAGCTTCTTCAGTCAGTTCAGTTCTTCAGTTGGACTGAAGAAGCTCCTTGGATAAGGAGCGAAACGTTTCCACTGAGAAAATAGAAATCCAGTTGACATGATTCAAGCTACAGAATCAAGTTTAATGTTGACAGTTTCACCACCTTTCAGATTTGTGAAAATTATTTTTGTAATTCTACATTCAATATAGAAGTTAGCCAACTCCTCCTAGCTGATCTGTTTCTTCTGTCTACTTTCAAATGTAGGCTAGCAATATTTCTCAATCAATTTTGGGCATTCCACTCATGCATAGGGCCCCCAATCAACTCCCATCCAGAGATCAGGCATGCTCAATTTAGCTTTGGCAATGCCAGTGGTACTGTACACAGAGCTCCTAGACTTCAAATATATAGCTGGGGGTCTTACCAGGTTACACAGGAAGCACACCCACCCTTGGTCTCCTGCTTCTTGCATGACCTATAAAATCACTGATTCCTGCCAAGAGAGCCACAAACTCTTCTTGGGCTTCTCCTAGAGCAGTGGTCGGCAAACTTTTTTATGCCAGGGGCCATTTTGACATTTATAACATCACTCGAGGGCCAGGGGGCGGGGTTTGAGGGTGGGAGCCAATCACGTGGAAGTGGGTGGGGTTTGCAGGCGGGAGCCAATCGCGTGGAAGGGGGCGGGGTTTGCGGGTGGGAGCCAATCACGTGGAAGGGGGCGGGGGAGGTTTGGAAGAAGAAGGGAAAGAGAGGCTCGACTGCTCCAGTCGCTTCTCTTCCAGAGCCGCTCACGCCCCCAGTCCAGGCACAGTAAAGCTGGTGGGGAATCCAGCACGGGAGCGGGGTTTGCGGGCGGGAGCCAATCGCGCACACTTAGGGCCTGCTGCCGCCATGCCCGCCACGCCCACTGCAGTGCCCGCCGCCACCATGCCCGCCGCATGCACACCCTGCCCGCTGCCGCGCCTGCCCCCGCCACGCCTGCCTGTGGAAGAGCCACACTCAAGGGGCCAAAGAGCCACATGTGGCTCGCGAGCCGCGGTTTGCTGACCACTGTCCTAGAGGATGAAATGCAATGATTCCATTTTGAATGAGGTGTTGTTTCATAGGAAGAAGATATAATTGGGAATTATATAACCGCCCAGGGTCCCTCCTTGTGAGGGAGATGGGTGGGAAATAAATGTGATAAATACAAAAAATTGGTTCCTGAGGGGCAGGGTAATGGCCAAGTCATATGAGCTAGCGTGCGGGTTGACTCTGGTCTTAAGCCCATCGACAGGGCCCATTAACTTGGTGGCCCACACTTTTTGGTGGGAGCTGCATCATGCTGGAACTCATTGCTGGATATTAAAATGCGTGTCAAAAAAACCAGCTGTTCACATCTGCTTTTAAGCAAGTTAATTTGAATGGTTAGGGTTTCTAACTGATTTTTAAATAGATTTTTTAATTCTATTATTTTATTGCTGATTTTAGATAATTTTTATGGAATTCTGGAGATACTGATACTCATTCTATATTTCTGTTTATCTTTATTTTGCACGTAAGCCAAATTGAAAAGGCTGTATGGCCCTTAAGGATGATATATAAGCACCTGAGTAATATATGAATAATACATGAATAATATATTCGTGATTGGGGAAATGTACTGACAATGTTGGTTGGTTTAATCTATTTAAGAGAGGCTGTTAAGAGAGCTCATCTCGTAATCTGCAAGAAACTGCATCTGAGATCTTTAGTATATTGACTGTATATCAATTCCTCGCACATACAGTATGTACATTTATTTTACATAAGTGGAATATTCCCTTCCCTAGTAAATTTGCTAACAAACACTGAGTTTTTAAAAAACAAACAAACCTCTTCAAAAACAGTTTTGTCTGTATCTGCTGGGATCACATTTTCCTGACGCTTTGGCAAATTGCTTGGAAATTTCTCCAGGATCCTGGTTGGGGCTGATAATGGTGTCTCATGATGCCCTTGAAATAGGAATATGGTTTCTGTTATTCCCAAGGGGAAAAAAATGTCAAAGAAACAGTTTCACATGGTATACTTCCATTTGAATGGCTTGAAAATATGGCAGCATGATCAAGAATATAAGAAAACAAGGAACAGACCCAGTTAGATAAGACCAGAGGTTAATCTAGCTCAGAATTCCATTTCCAATAGTGACCAACTTCTTGGAATATTGCAAGCAAGACAGGAAGCCAACGTTAGCCCTTCCCTGTTACTTGTCCCCAAGGCTGGTTGTGACTGACTACTGAGGTTCCACTTAGCTATCATTGTTAGTAGCAGCCACTCATAGGGTTGCCTTCCAAGACTAATATCTGTACCCTTCCAGATGTTAGTAGACAGCCCTTACCAGCATCCTTCCCCCTTGGCCAGGCTGGCTGAGAATGCTGGGAGTTGTAGCTCCGCAAATATCCAGAGCCAAACATTCTTTACCCCAGCTCTAAGAGCTTACCCAATCTCACTTAAAAGGGAATGCAATCATGACGTATTGTGGTTTTGGATTCTGTTGTAAAGTGGAATACTTGCATATTGCATCCTTTAAATTAATACCCAGGATTTGAAGAGAATCACACTGCTAGTTCCTTAAAGCTTCAGTTCTAGATTTCAACTTACTGATAGCGTATGATCTCAGCAAGTCAGAACTCAGATGTACATGTAGAGCATGGATTTTGTACTTCATAATAAACTTACTATACTTAAAATGATTTTTTTCCCTTCCAAATTCCCCTCCATGACACATATTTTGCAAAAGCCAGAAGTACAGAGAACTGTCTTTAAAACTTTAAATTAAACAAGTTATAATGTGGAAGCAAGTAACTGGCTTCTACAAAACTGTTTTTTTTTTTTGTTTGTTTGTTTATTTATTTATTATCCCGCCTTTATTATTTTTATAAATAACTCAAGGCGGCAAACATACCTAATACTCCTTCCTCCTCCTATTTTCCCCACAACAACAACCCTGTGAGGTGAGTTGGGCTGAGAGAGTGTGACTGGCCCAAGGTCACCCAGCTGGCTTTCATGCCTAAGGCGGGACTAGAACTCTCAGACTCCTGGTTTCTAGACCAGCACCTTAACCACTAGACCAAACTGGCTCTCATTATTGCATTATTGTTAGCATATTCATAGAAAAGAGAATTTCACTATTTTCCCATCTCTTGTTTATTAAAAATCCATAAAATGATACAGCAATTGGGTTGCTTGAACAATATGGTTCAATTATTTTAACTTTGCACTTTGTCCACCAGAGGGCAGGGCAATGCAGAAAAAGCCTTCCAGATACCTATTAAAAGCCAGTGGTTCCTCAGATAATGGAGTCCTTTCTTTGATTTAAATCCAGGCTGAAACCTTAGATCAGTGCTTGGGGTGATCACACATTCTTCAATGGTGACCCCCTGTGTTTTGGGGCCTTCTATCAATGGAATGGGACTTCCCCGAGGCTAGAGAAAGAGAGAGGAAGGAGGGCAAAAATGTGGAATTATTATTCTTTAGACCAGAGCTTTCCAAACTTTTCATGTTGGTGACACACTTTTTAGACATGCATCATTTCGTGACACACTCTTACAGCAGGGCATCATTTCGTGACACACTCTTACAGCAGGGCACAAGGCAGGCACTAGGACCTGCGTGGAATCCTGGCAAGGCAGGTTTGGAGGCAGCAAGGCACAAGGCAGGCACTAGGACCTGCGTGGAATCCTGGCAAGGCAGGTTTGGAGGCAGCAAGGCACAAGGCAGGCACTAGGACCTGCGTGGAATCCTGGCAGGGCTCGGAGGCAGCAGCAGCTGCTGCGACACACCCAGACACTGCAGCCGACACACTAACGTGTCCCGACACACAGTTTGGAAAGCTATGCTTTAGACACAGCAATAGAACATTTAATGCTTTACAAATGTAAAACAAAAGAAATTTTTTCAAGGATTTAAATATTTCACATTTATACATAGCTCTGTAGAATTCATATAGCTTTTCCATTTTTGTTCTTCAATTTGGGGATAGGTAGCCTAGTGCTCTTCAGAAGTTTGGAACTGTAATTCACACAATCCACTGCCGTCAGTCATGCTGGCAGAGAGGTTCCTAAACACGGAGTCCAGAACGTGTGGGGCCACCAGATAGCTTACATTAGATTTAAGCAATCCAAGTATTTTTTTCTTTAATTAAACCAAATAAAGGGAAGTAAACAGAATTCATTAAATATACTGGGTATAAATCCAAATTGTGGAGAAATAGGCAAAGGAGCAGGAGATCTGATTTCTGGGTTACATCGGCTCTGCACACTTACCATAATAGCTACTCCTTCATGTACCATAGATGGTGAAGCGTATAAGCCGGTAGAGTATTTCCCTACATAAAGCGTGGGCCTAGAGGAAGAACATTGGAAATCAGGAAGAACGTTAACAACGCCATGTCTGTATTATCCAGTAGGCCCAATAGGTACAGTGCCTAAGACTTACACAGTACAAATGTTGTCAGTTAAGAAAGATACTGAAAATAGGGAAGCAGTGAAATAAAACTTGTGCCTTTCAATTACGCTTGGAAATACAGTAAATAGAAATGGATGCTTGAACTGAAACTATTACAATGTGCTCTCAGACAAAAAAAAATTCCCTGTGACTCATCGAACAAGATAGGTCCAGGGAATACCTTGATAACCCTAAGCATCCAGCTTATTATTGCAGAAAGGCCCTACAAAGGTCAGTGCGCCAAGGACCTACCAGGGTCTTAATGCAGACTTGAACAATACACACACTCTCCTCTCCTCTCCTTCTCCCTCTCTCTATTTTCAGAGTTATATATCATCATCTGTAAATATGTTTATCAATAGACTTACGTTGACTAGGACAACATGCATTAACAAGAAAGGACAGATCAGAAAGAATAGGTAGGTTTTAAAAGTGTTCCCCCCGCCCCCGTTTCTGGGTAACTCTTGGCAGTGCCACATCTACCAAATTACTAGAAACTTTCTCAAGTGCTGCAAGAGGGCGGTAACATTTTTTCTTAGTATGGATTAATTATTGGCACCGCCTGGTTTTTCCTTGCACCAGTGCCAGCGTGATACACACACGCACGCACGCACACACACATATGGCTCACTGCATGAGGACCACTGATATTATGAACTACACCTGCAGCCATGATCATTAATGGCTGCCCTCAAACTACATCCTAGAGAGACATTCACAGGCCTCAAGCAAAACAGCCCCCACCTAACCCTTTGGCTGAACTTCTGCGACACCTGTCATTCATCTACGTCTGTAGGTTTTATTAAAACTGCACAGGAGGTATTCCTGCAACAGAAATCAAATCTTGGATTTCTATTTGCATCTTTTGCAGCACCTGTGCAGAAGCTTCTTTGTGCTTTTGTTGTGGGGTGGGGGTTAAAGTTGTCTGGGGTGTTCCTCGTGAGCAAGTGTTAATAATGGCAATAGAAGAGTCATCTGCAGGCTATGACATTTGAGTTCTTTTTAAGGCAAGGTGCTCTCCATCCATCACCCCTAGACTAAAACGAAACAGGCTGTTTGCAAGTAATGGGAGACTGTACTTGAATCCCGTATTCTTTCCCTGCAAGAGAATGACTGAGCTGACTTGATATGCTAAATACAGTTTTTGACAAATAACCGAACAGCTTCTGATTGGGAAAAAGAAGCCCTCTTACACTCACATCAGTTTGCTTTTGGCCTCTGTTTCTTTGGGAAATGGGTATTTCCATTTAGTGATGCGCCCAACTTCACCAGACATGAACGTCAAGTAGCGCAGGGTTTCTACTCCCACATTGGTGTGCATCACTTTCCATAAGCCTTCCCGCTGCCAGATGTAAAAAGCCACAACGGGGGAGCCATAATTCTGGATCCACAAGACATCCCCCGACTCGCTGTCCACAGTCACCACTAGTCCATCTCCATTAGATGCGAAGTGGGACATTTCTGGAATGGGCACAGATCAAAACCGTCACATATTCGTAATTAGACCAAAGAAGCAGTATTATTACTTCAGCCTGCAAGTAGGACGGATATTCTTACTATATTGAACGTCTTCATCAGGCAATGTGGCTGCGTAGTTAAAGTAAGTGGCATTCCAGCGGAGTTCCTTACTCTTGGTATCGTACATTGTGATGGTATACTCTGTTGAAAGGAAAACAACACTTCGATCTGAATTTTGTGAAGGAGGAGAACAACAACAATGGCTTCTAGTCCTGAGGGCCCTCTCTTGCTTCCAGGACACAGGGGAATTCTGGGAGCTTCCCACCAGTGTCTGGTTGGCCGCTGCGGGGGAAAAAGAGGAACCCTATGTTTGCAGATAAAATGTTTGGGAATATGTAGTGTGAATTAATCATTAAAGTCTGACATCTCTCAAAGATAAGGCCACATAAAGCCTTGAGCAGAACTCTTTATGAAAGAGTTTATGAAATCAGATCTCCCTGGGAGATCACAATTTATTTAAAACATTATTTCAAATTCGGGCAACTTCCCATTAAGGAGGTAAGTTTCATTCTTTATTTTCAGTTTAAGAGCACTGTTAATGCGTATATACAGGCCTACCCATGAAACGAATATAATCCTTTTGTAACTTCTGTCCTGTATTTGAGCCTGAATGTGCAGGGGTTCCCCGAGGCCTGAAAAATATTTCAAGGGTTCCTCCAGGCTCAAAAGGTTGAGAAGGCTGCTCTAGGGATTACAGGAATGCAGCCTAAATAAAAGCCATCAATATAAACATCTCCCTTTCAAATGGCTTGGCTTTCAAAACCATCTTACCTGTTCGGCCGAGATACAGCAGTGAGGTAGATGGGCACAAGCTTTCGGCAAATGAAGAGGTTAAAGTCTGCTGTTTTTCTCCTGTTGCGAGGTCTACCACATACCAGCTGTCCTGCTTCTTCCCTAATATTAAATATCAACACGAGTGTAATTAAGTTTGGAAGGAAGTAGTATTTTCAGAATAAGTTTCCCACATACTAGGAACTAAAAATGTATACTCTTATCATCTGGGTCTTCTATAAACATGAAGGAACAGAAGCTCACAACATTGGCAAAAATCCAGCCAATGAGTGAACTGCTGAAGATTAAATACAATTCAGGTAATCCAAAAACAAACAAAAAGCCAAAAGCCAAATAAGCAAAAAACAAACAACCCTACATAACTGCAATATGGAGATAATTCTTGGTAGTCCGTCAAACATAACATTGCACTCAGCATATAAAGGATTTTAAAATTAACTTCAGTGCATAAAAATTACAAAGCAGTCTTTTGCCCTTAAGCTTGTTGCATAAGGAATTAAAGGCTAGATTTAAACATGAGAAAATACCCAAGGGCCATAAATGGAAAGAAATTTCCATGCAAGTATTCTGGAGGTACATATACCGTGTTTTATACTTACATGGAAACGCTGTATAATAAATGCAAGTTACTTTTCAGAAGCAAATGGAACATTACCCATGTACAGAATTCCGTCTGAACTGCGGCAAGGGGACGCCTGGACGAGCTCGGGGATGGTGAATGGCAGTTTCTAGAATGTAAGGATTCGTATTAGCCATCTTCACTTCATACTAAGCATTTAGCGGGGATCGCAAGATAAAAACAATTGGTGAATCTTATTTCTGAGCATGTTGTTATTTAGGGTGATTGTCAGTAGTTTCATGTACGTCGATACCAATTAGCAACACCTGCAATCTGCATTTGCCTTGCGTCATGCAAAACGACAAAGATTTGTATCAGCAGTAACCCTGTGGTATTCATTTTTGGTCACTGCAACTTCTCAGAGAAGAGCTATCTGTAAGTCTTACCCTTTGGCTTATCTACTCTTGCAATCCTTTTTGCTAAAAATACTGTATTATCGCCCTTCTTTTATTATTGATTGCAACTTTGTTCACATTCAATAAGGAGCATATTAAGTTTCTATATTGAGAAGTAAGTACAGGAAAAAGAAGCAGGTGCCACTGCTCTGTAATGCATACTTTTTTTAAGAGTGGAGGAAGATGGTAGATCTATTTGCCCCAAACGCTCCAAGATGCATGAACACAGAAGAGACTAAAATGGAAGACACTAGCGTGGACAGCAAAATATAAATACATCATAAGCCAATTCCCCCCCCCCAAAACAAAAAACAAAAACAATCCGTCTTCTAGATGTAATTATTTATCTAAAAAGAAAAGCAAACTATCTTTTAAATGTAGTTATTTATCTAGTCCTGTACTTCCTCAAAGGAGTTCAGGGTAGCATATACAACCCTCTGTGTTTTACAATAACCTTGCGAAGCTAAGAATCAAAGACCAGCCCCAAATCACTCAATGGCCTGAATGGCCCATCTTGGATTTCAACCTCGATCTTCTCAATCTATATCCAATGCTCCTGCTTTGGATACCTCCAGAAATGAGATAACTCCAATGTTGAGAAACAAAAGCCAAAGCACACTTTTTTACCATTGACCATATCCTGCTATCAAAGCCCAGAAAGGTAAAGGTAAAGGTTCCCCCTGCACATTTGTGCAGTCGTGTCCGACTCTAGGGGCCGGTGCTCATCTCTGTTTGTTAGCTGAAGAGCCAGCACTGTCCGAAGACGCTTCCACTGTCATGTGGCTGGCATGACACGCGCGGAACGCTGTTACCTACCCACCGAAGTGGTACCTATTCATCTACTTGCATTTGCATGCTTTCGAATTGCTAGGTTGGCAAGAGCTGGGGCGAGTGCGGGAGCTCACTCCGTCACGCGGGGCTAGGGTCTCGAACAGCCGAACTTGCAACTTTCCCATCAACAAGCCTGGCATCTTAACCACTGAGCCACCATGCCCCCTTACAGTCAAGATAGATCACCATTATCATCATTATTAAGGTCCTTGAGTGACCAACATAAAATAGCAAAGCACATTCAGTAGACAATACTATAGAGCAGAGCTTTCCAAACTTTTCATGTTGGTGACACACTTTTTAGACATGCATCATTTCGCGACACACTCTTACAGCAGGGCATCATTTCATGACACACTCTTACAGCAGGGCACAAGGCAGGCAGTAGGACCTGCGTGGAATCCTGGCAGGGCAGGTTTGGAGGCAGCAGCAGCCGCGACACACCCAGACACTGCAGCCAACACACTAACATGTCCCGACACAGAGTTTGGAAAGCTATGCTATAGAGCAATAAGATGACACATATTCTGCCCTTAGTTTTTTTTTTTGTCTGTGTGTGTGCCTTCAAATCAGTGTTGACTCCTGGTGACTACATGGACAGGTTCTTGGCAAGATTTTGGAATTGGTTCGTCCTTGCCTGCTTCCTAGGGCTGAGAGAGAGTGACTAGCCCAAGGTTCTTGCAACATTTAAGGAAACTGATGTATTTCAGTCAGAGAATAAATAATTCAAGTGCCCTGAGAATTTTGTTACTAAAGGGATTGCAAAGAGAAAGCAATATTAAGTAAAAATGACGAGATGAAACATGGGCTGTGATTTCAAGAGCTTCAGTACAGCAAGGGTGCCGTCTAGTTTATAAGGAACTGCAGTGAAAATGATCCATCCCTCAGTCAAAAGTGTAACTTTATTTGTGGGAAGAGCTTAACTTCCAAAAATAGCAATTTTGACCCTCTGTGTATATGGAGAAACATTGAAAAAATGAAAAAATAAAAAGGCATGGTCAAAAAGTTCAAGATCACAAAAAGTACTTCACGTTTCATATTTCAGTTCTGTGGGCAAGAAAGTAAATATTTCCTGTGCTGAAGTACAATATGTTATGAAAGAGATCTGAATCTTTCCAAGAAATTGGTGACAGCATACCAAACCACTTGAGTCGGGTGCATTTTAGAATTATTTCTAAGCACAGTGTGATTTTTACTTTCTTGTGGGAAGATGAAAAGTCTAACATAATTGCCACCTTCAGGACATCAGTGTACTTCAAAGATCTAAAGCAGGGATTTCCAAAGTGCCGCCGCTGGCGACACGCCAGTGGCGGTGCGCGTGCGCGGCGGCGCCACAGGAGGGCATGCAGCGGCGCGCGTGTGCACGGCGGCGGCGCGGGGGGGTCTGCGGCGGCGCGGGGGGGCTGCGGCGGTGCAGGGGGGCTGCAGCGGCGGCTGCCACTGTGCATGCGCGCGCCGCCACTTCCGGGTGGTGTGGCGACACACCACGCTGTGTGTGGCGACACACTTTTGTGTCGTGACACACAGCTTGGAAAGCTCTGATCTAAAGCATAGCTTTCTAAACTGTGTGTCGCGACACTTTAGTGTGTCGCGACAAAACCTGGAAGTGCTGATGGCGCGTTGCTGCCATCCCTGCGGCGGCGATGGCAGCAGCGTGCCATCAGCGCTTCCGGGTTTTAGTGCAAAACACAAGGCTGCCCCCGCTGCCGCCGTGCGTGCCCCCGCCACCGTTGGTGTGTCACCAACGGCAGGACTTTGGAAAGCACTGATCTAAAGCAATGCCTTTTTAATACTCTAAAGGCTGCAAGTGCTAACAAAACAGTGTTTAGAAAAGGTTGTCACCTACACAAAAGGTGGAGAAAAGGTGACTTACACCATGAAAAACTATTTCTTCACTTCATGCTGCCTATTTCAGCCTTCCCCAACTTGCTGCTTTTCAGATGTCTTGCAATTCCCACTCAAAATTCCCAGATAAAGGTTTTCCCATCAGCTGCTATCTTCTTTAATTTCAGATGCAAAGATATTGCATTTTCCTCTAACATAAAGAAAATGTTCTTACCACTGTGCCTTTAGGGGCATTTGAGAGGAAATATTTTTTTTTCCCAAAATTATAAGAGGAAGTCATAACAGCTTCAGGAAGGAAAAAAACTTACAGGAAGCCAAATTTAATCTTTATTTCATCACAAAGCTGCTGTTCTTAAGTAACTAAGCAACAGAAATCTTTCAGATGATCACATCAGTCCTGTTTAACACTTAGGTACTTTGAAAACAATTACAGAGGTATTGTGGTCTGAATTAATACTGTAACCGATGCAGCTACCCCAGACACACATCTTTTCCTGGGATAAGTTGGATTTTTTTATACTTGCTTGCTGATCTCCTTGAGACTATAATTAACTATCTGGCTCTCTTCTAGACACATCAAAAGATGCTCCCAAGTCCAATTAATCTCTTTCAATATTGCATATGTAGTGTAATTGAAAAATAAGCCAAAGCATTTATTAGACTTATTACAAAGCCAAAATCCTTTTCCTCAAGACAACAATGAACATTTTGAATTCAGTTTTCCCTGCCTCCAAACCAGGAACCTGGGAATCCAGACACATTGGCATCACTACCTGGGTGTATCCATTCCTGGAATTAGAAACCTAAAGTTGGCACTGTAGCTTGAATCATGTCAACTGGATTTCTATTTTCTTAGTGGAAACGTTTCGCTCCTTATCCAAGGAGCTTCTTCAGTCTGAGCAAAGTTGGTAAGGGAATCCTAAATATGTTTCTAGGTAGCTGTGTGACCTTACACCTGGGGCTAGGTCATGGTTATATTGAGATGTTATTTTTAAGTCCTTTTACCATCTAAAGGAGAATCGTTAAGATCACCATGCTGCTGTTGAGCTTGTGAAATGGTCTTAATCTTCCTAGGCACAGAAGACAAAGCCGGGAGATAGATGGGAGATAGATTGTGCCTGAGGCCCCCACCTCTATTCAAGGAAGGATTTCTTCCTTGAGATCAAACTCCAAAACACAAGAAAAGCAATGTAGTTTATGCAATCCAGTGCAGTGAGGAGTGCTCTGAACTATACATTGGAGAAACCAAACAACTTTTGTACAGGAGGATGGCCCAACACAGGAGAAGTAACACCACAGGACCAGAGTCAGCAGTTTATCTTCATTTAAAGGAAAAAGGACACTCATTTGAGGACATTAATGTTCACATTTTAGACAGAGAAGATAGGTGGTTTGAGAGAGGGGTCAAGGAATCCATTTATGCCAACTTGGAAAATCCTTCCTTGAATAGAGGTGGGGGCCTCAGGCACAATCTATCTCCCATCTATCTCCCGGCTTTGTCTTCTGTGCCTAGGAAGATTAAGACCATTTCACAAGCTCAACAGCAGCATGGTGATCTTAACGATTCTCCTTTAGATGGTAAAAGGACTTAAAAATAACATCTCAATATAACCATGACCTAGCCCCAGGTGTAAGGTCACACAGCTACCTAGAAACATATTTAGGATTCCCTTACCAACTTTGCTCAGACTGAAGAAGCTCCTTGGATAAGGAGCGAAACGTTTCCACTAAGAAAATAGAAATCCAGTTGACATGATTCAAGCTACAGACAATTCCACCTGGATGACTGAGAACCTTCATAGACCTAAAGTTGGCACCAACAGATAACAAGCTTCTTAGACAACTACCTAACTTGTACAATATTCTGGTAAATGCAAAAACTTCATCAGGAGAAAACCAGTACTTCAGAGCAGATACAGAAATTTACAACTTCAGCATTGTGGACCTGGTTTGCTGATTAGAACAACAGATACAACTATGAATTTAGAGAGAATACATGTGCCCAGTAGTAAAAAAAATGCTCAGGATTTCCTATTGTGACTACCAGGTCTATCTGGGTTGCAAAAATGTCATACGTACATATTGCAATAATTTTTAAAGTATCTTCCAAACAAGTACATCTGCAACCTTCTAGTAAGAAAACTAGATCATATATAATCCTAAACCATAATGTGGTTTGGTTTTGGCTTGGCAAACTCATTCCAAGAAAGCAGCCATGGCTTACAAACCGCAGTAGATGGAATTGTCTATCACCATGTGCCAAAAACAAGCAAGCTCCTCGGTGAAATGTATGAACCCATGTTAGTCAAGCTGCAACGGAGACATTTTGTTCCACCATCCGTGCATCCTTTTTGCTCTTCTTCCAACCACTTGTTAGATTTGCAATTGAGATACTGTAGCCCAGTATTTAAAGACATTAGATTTTTGCTAACTCATACCGTAGGCCTCTGAATCTTCTATAATGTGACACACAGAAATTTCCACAACAAATACATTTATTAATGTAGAACAGCTCTCCCAGGGACAGAAATGAGTGTTTATCTTTGGAGATAAACCGTTTTACAGAAATCTTGCACCTTACCAGTTTTTCTTAAAAAAATAACTCCAAATGTTAGTCAAGTGAGGGCTCACTTATATATAATGTGGGGAAGAAAACAAAAACTGAACATTTTTTTGTTTGGGGAAAAAAAAGTTACTGTATGTAGGCTTCTTGTCCAGTATTATTTCTTATAAAATCAGAATTTTACGGACATTGTCAAAAGAGATCTCCCTTAAGCAGCAAGGCGAGCTAGATAAACATGCTTTGTTCATCTGCAGAGTCTATGTTTCTCAGCCAGCAAGAACAAAATCATTACTTCGTGATCAAATTATACGTACAGTTAAGCCTTCATTATTCTTGCCACCAAGAGTGTAGAGACTTCCATCGTTAGGATCAGGAAGAAATGCTGGCCTAGGACTTAAGAAGTGATTAAAAAGGCAATTATTGCATTGCATTTGTGAAGAGAAAAGGCAACAGAGTGGTGGTCAATGTACATTTTCTTGTGAGGGTGGCTACGTTACAAAACAGATGTTGTTTTTTTTTAAGTGAAATATGTCTTTTTAATTAAGCACAGCAATTTAAACCTCCAGTTTTGCATACCACCAGCCTCTGGAATTGGACTGACATAGTAATCTTTCAAATTACATGTCACATTTCAATTTGAAAATTAATTAGATGGGTTTATTTCAGTAATCATTTCTAATTAGCTGTTCTGGTAAAGCAGGGAACAGGTTGGGCAGATCTTGCTGAATTACATGCCCAAGCAGCCACTTGGCTGGTAAACAGAGTTACTGTCTCTACTCCTGCTGAAGAGTAATACATTTGTTAGTTTACAAACCAGCATGTCCCCTTTGAAGCAGATACCATACTGAACTGCTCTTCACAATCAAGAATAAAGCTGTGATTTGTAAAATAAACTTCGACATGTTAAGTACATATTAAAATAAGTGCCTTTCAGTACATATTTTAACTTAATCTTGGGTTGACATTTTGATTTTCAGAAGTCATTTAAGCCACAAGCTTTTGGTTCAGATACCACAGGAAACTATTAGGGGTATTCAGAGGGCGACAAAAAAGTCAAGATGGCAGCCACAACCACACAAAGCTCTGCCCCTTTTTATGCGCTCTGCACATGTGACACATAGCACGCTGGCTGGGGAATTCTGGGAGTTGAAGTCCACACATCTTAAAGTTGCCAAGGTTGAGAAACACTGCACTAGAACATAGTATTCTCTAATCCTCCTGTTCCTGGTGAAGCATGGAAATCCTCCCCCCAGCTTTCCTGTTTTGTAGGAGACAAATAGATTATTGATCCTTCCACACTTTAGAGCAGGGTTCCTCAACCTCAGCCATTTTAAGATGTGTGGACTTCAACTCCCAGAATACTCCAGCCAGCAAAGTCCACACATCTTAAAATGGCTGAGGTTGAGGAACCCTGCTTTAGAGTACATTTGAGGTATATTCTGAGAGTCCTGCACACATCTAGCTTCTGCCAGGTTCGTTGGGGAGAAGGGCCCGACAGAAATTGGGGAACATTATCTCTTGGGCTTGATGGAATTTAGCACTGACTTTGGGCATGAAGCAAAGTCTTAGTACCACGTGGTCTTGAGGGAAATACATAGATTCCCTCTTACTAAGACAGCTCCTAATTCTCCCACCTTTCTGGCTAAAGATAGGCCTAACAAAACAGCTGTCTGCAAGGCAAAGGTGTTAATGGGAATTTGACTGATAGATTTGAAAGGAACAAACATTAAAATTTTGAGAATCAATGACAGGTCCCATGAAAGGAAACAGTGAGTGAATCACTGGAAATAAGAGGACACTTGTACCTTGGAGGAAGCGAGGGATATGCAGGTGGCCCTTGCCTGTCCAGAGAATGGGGCCAAAGGTAGATGCAGGTCTGCATAATGGCTGCTAGCCCTGTCCTCAATCCCACTTGGAGAAACCTATATTGGTGTCATGATTTATACCACCAGTCAACGGCATGTCCAGTCAATTGATATACAGTATTTTGGTGGTAGCTGGATACCTTCACAGTTTCTACTGCAGGACCTGGAAAGCTGTCACTCAGGAGATGTCCTCATTCACTTTCCAGGCACTTGGTTGTAGCCAGCGTGAACCTGGATGTAGAACTAGGTTTTGAGGTTGGATGTCTGGGCTTTCCATGAGTGCTCCTATGTCATTTCCACTAGGGATTATGCATGTGGACTTGTTCTGAAGGCCCTTTAATCTGGATCTGCCGATTGCTTAAACCATAGCTTTCCAAACTGTGTGTCGGGACACGTTAGTGTGTCGGCTGCAGTGTCTGGGTGTGTCGCAGCTGCTGCTGCCTCCGAGCCCTGCCAGGATTCCGCGCAGGTCCTAGTGCCTGCCTTGTGCCCTGCTGTAAGAGTGTGTCACGAAATGATGCCTTGCTGTAAGAGTGTGTCGCCAAATTATGCATGTCTAAAAAGTGTGTCACCAACATGAAAAGTTTGGAAAGCTCTGGCTTAAACAATAAGCAATAAGCGTCACTCTCTCACCTGGTCTGACAATGCTCTGAGTGCCAGCCTTACTGCCCTCAGCTCCAGCAAGCTAAGCAGCAGTGTGAACTTTTGACGGGATGCACCAACTTGTCTGGGATGTGAGTTCCCCACACCACCAGGCTGGCATCCGTGACCACCTGATGTCCGACTGGCACTCCCTGTGCCAGATTGGCTGGGATTAATCATTAATACAACGATTGAACTACTCGCTTAGAATCATTAAACACAGGTGAAATATGCTGGCCATTTGGTCCTGGAGTGGGAGAAGACGTCCAGTACCTCAGCCACCTTCCTCCATAATTTTGCCTGAGAATCAGCCTCCTCGATACTAGGATCTCCCTCACAGTCTTTTGGAACTTGAGGGGCTACTGATACACAAACATTTTTCTTTCTTCTGTGTTGACGGAATCCGATGCAGGATTTACTTCCAAAGCCTGAGTATGCTCTTGTCAAAGTTAATGGTGAAATGCACTCCTGGAGACAGTGAAGCCTCAATGTGACGTTACTCACTACTATCTGCGTAGAGGTTATTGTGATAAGCCTGGTGCCTAGTTCATGGGAAGGAGGCTGCTAAGTCCTGCTGCAGGGTAGGGAAGCTCAGTGCCAGCATTGCTGTTCACATGTTGGCCGGGGATTTCCTCTCAATTTGCTTTGCTGCCTCTGGGACCTTTGCTGCCCAGTTTGGCTCAGTCAATATGGCTGGTTGATTGGGATGGCTCCAGTGGCACTCCTTTCCTTGGTCTTATCTTTGGCTGACATGTGGCCTCTTGCCTGCAGCCTGTTGCTGGTGCCTTGATCAGCTGGTACATGTTCAAGTACATGCTGGTGGTACAACTAGTATTTTTCTCCTATTTATTTTCCCTCAGCTCTCAAAATGCAGGGGAAGCCTCTGCTTCCTCCTAGAAGGCGGAGCTAAAGAGAAGGGAGGGGTCGCTCCACAGGACAGGAAGATGTCTTAAGCTAGGCATTTTAGTGGTGGCATTAACCCCTTCCCTACTGGCTCCGTTTTTAAGGACCAAAAATGAAGTTTTCCTTCTTGCTACACCCCACAATGCCCCCCTATCTATGCCCAACTGATACTGTAGGGATTTCAGCAGAAGAAGAAATCAGTGGGAACCTTTCTTGAACAAACAAATAACCGTACTGCGATCTAACCAGATAGCCTGTAGAAGTGCTTTCATTTTAAAAGTTTGGAGTTATGTTAGTTTGTATTTTCCAGTGCAATAAAAACCAAGCTAGGAACACTGTAGATCCTGAAAAAGAAAGGAGAGAAGGAGGACTTACTCTTCCATGTGCAGTGGCACCTGAAGTACAGGATCTGCAAACAAAAAGAAAAGGTCAAGGTACAAGCAATTAAACATTCTGGCCTCACATCAAGCTTATAGTCTGGGAGTCAGCTGGCAGCTAAGAGGGTTTGTAGTTTGCAAGAAAAGTAAGATAAGGAGTTTGCAAGTTCAAACAGCAACATGCAGTCGAAGAGTAACCTGATTAGCAATTATATTCCAAACGCTACAATTCACGGACTTGGCAAAAATGAGCTCCCCGAGTTACCACAGTTAAGTTAAAGCTTATAGTCTGGTAAACCTTTCTACCCTGCTCCTTGTGAGTTTTGCTTCTCCATTACATTCTTTTTTTTTTTTTTATTAAATTTTATTAAGTTTTACAATACATAATAAAATTTAAAGTAGAAAAAGAAATAGAAACAGAAATACAAAATAAGAAAAAGATAAAGAAAAAGTGAAGTCAAGAAATAATAAGCAAAGAAAATATAGAAAATAGATGTCCTCCAATCTATCTTTGAACTTAAAGTACAACAATTGATTTTAAATGTTAGTCCTTCATACAGTATACAGGAACTTTTCTTTGTCATATGCCTTTTGATTTCTTTAATCCAATCTTCTAACCTTCATCTTACTGTCTCCCAATAATCCATCTTTGGCTTCCACTCCTTGAAGTAGTGGTTAAATGTTGAATGTTCATTACTACATATTTATATCTTCAATAAAGACCAATTAGTATAACAAATAAAAGCCTTATTTACTTCTAATAAACTACAATATATTCTATTCATATTATGACTCATAACCTAACATGTTATGTAACTTAATACATAATTTAGCAATTCTTATAGTGTTCATACATATATATTTCTATAATTTAATTCTAATATATATATATATCTCCATAAAAAAGGAATTCTTGAATCTCAATTATCCATCTGTAATTTCCATTCCTTGTAGTAGTGTCCATTTAAACTAAATGCATAATCTATCATATCACTTAACCTAATAGCTAATATATCAATTCTTATAATATTCATACAATACATATTGATATATATCATCCTGTAGTAACCATCATTCTAATTCCATCATATCATTATCTTCTCATAAATATATCTCTAAGGAAAACAATATTCTATAATATCAACTTGTGTTTGTATTTAGCATCTTACATTTAGAATATCACTTTTTATATATCCATACAATTTCTCATAACAATTCAAGTCCATATTTTTTCATTAACCTTTATATCCATACAGTTTCTCATATCTTCTGTTTAGGTTATGCCAAAATCACAATACACTGTGGGAGATTCGCAATATACAGCCTGCTCTTTTCTATATCTCATATAGAATATCAGAGCAACCTTCTCTCCCTTTCCACATATTTCACAACATCCATCCAACTGTGCACCCATATTTTCACTCTGTCTCCACTGCCACAACATATCTATACCAAGATTGTAGTGTAAAGCCTTCAGAATGTTCTTCTGAACTAATATACTCAAAATTTCCTCCTTCTGTTTCTCCTCCACTTGAAAAACATGTTTCCTTTCTGTCTCCGTTTCTGTTCTCTGTTCTTTCTCTCTGTTTTGCAGAGTTACGAACAGTAATTCCAACGACCTTTGAATATTTGAAAAAGCCTCAGTAATCTCTCTTCTGAGCTCCTCAGGTACAAGTTGGAAAGCCATCTTTCCTGTGTCCTTCAAATTAAAACAACAACCCTTCTAGTCAAAACAATAATCATGTAATCTGTCCATGGAATACTACCAGCAGAATCTATTAAGCAGAACGTCGTTGTTGTTGTTGTTTTTTTTTTTAAAGTCAAAAGAAAAAAGAAAGTTCCAATAATCCAAAATACAGGAGAGAATAATATTTTAAACAGTTTATAGAAGGAGAAATAAAAAATATATTCCAAATGAAGCAAAATCCAACCAGGGAGGATGTAGAAAAAGACGACAAGGAAAAAAACACGTTACCCTGTGTTTTTATTCTTCAAACTGCGAGCTTTCGTTCTTCAAGCTGCAAGCTGCTTAATCCAAACAAAGAGTTTCTCAAAAAATGAATAGTCATTTAGTTTATCAAGCGAAGAATTACAAACAGAGTCTCTTAAATCCCTCTAATACAAAAGAGAAGTAAAAAAAAAAAAATGCAGACGTTTCATTATGTTGCAAATATAGAGTCCATCAAACTTCCACCAGAATCAGTTATAGCAAAGAAAGCACAAAGTTAGCCAACATTTTCAACAAAGTCCAAAAAATAGATCTTAGATTTCAAAAATATTTTAATCTAAAAAAAAAACATTCCTAAAGTGATCTAAAAGCGGCTGGGCGCTCTTGTGTCTCTTCAAAGAGACTTGTTTCCCCTGCGAGAGCCTGATATATCTCGGCCATTGCCTTGCACTTACCCTGTTCCTTCCGCGGTGGAAAACTACAGAAAAAACAAGGGTAGGCAATCCCAATGGCCCCACGAGTAATCTTCTGGTCTCCCCTTCTCCAGGGGAAAAAAAAACTTCAGTGGACCACAACTTCTGCAATCCACGCAAGCAAGGGAAATTCAGTCAGCTTCTCTGAGAAATCTGACTGGTCGAGCTGGCAGCCAAGCCTGGAGTGGCTTCTCCACTAACATTCTAACCTTCACCTTAACATTTGTCACCTCTCTCTACATCCCTTTCCCAAGTTTTATGTTTAATTTGTCTCCTCTTTAGACCAGGGTTTCTCAACCAGGGTTCTGTGGAGCCCTAGCGTTCCGTGAGAGGTCACCAGGGGTTCCCTGGGAGATCATGATTTTTTTTTTTTTTAATGATTTATTAAAAAAATTATTTCAAATTCAGGCAACTTCACATTAGAGAGGTAAGTTTCATTCTTTATTTTTAGTGTAAGAACACTGTTAATGCATATATACAGGCCTACCCAGGAAACAAATATAATAATTTTGTAACTTCTGGCCTATATTTGAGCCTGAATGTGCAGGGGTTCCCTGAGGCCTGAGAAATATTTCCTCCAGGGTTGAGAAAGGCTGTTTTAGACTATGTATTTATTTATTGCTTAAGTTTCTCTGTAAAGTGTCACGTAAATGAATTGAAAGCAACAGTGTTCACTGCACAAATCCAATGATCTCCCTGGCCCTTCGTGGCGGCTCCCACATCACATGACAATGCTGCATTATGATCAAGAGCAGACTGGAGAACTTCTCAACCTCCAAATTCTGCCGGGATCCCAGCATCTCGAACCAGTACGATCAATGATCAAGGAATCAGAATTATTTTTATCACTCTTTCTCTAGTTCTTATTATCCAAACTGTTAGACTTACTCTGTGGAGGAGAAGCTGCAGTGTGCTTGCCTTATGCATATTTTCTACATGCAAGCAATAGAAGGAAAGGCGAGTATGTTACAAATCTTAATAGCTATTTATGAGAGCAGGGGCGGGTCATGGATGGTTACTCAATACCAGCCAGTTCATTGTGATTTTTTAAAAACTTCTTAAATACCATACTTAATCAATTTATATTGATAAATTCAGTAATTATACCATCTTACCTGACACAAAATAGAGCAATAAATACATAATTAATATTAATGATATGTTGAGTTAAAACACTTTAATGAAATACTTAGATGAAGAATACATTCCGATTTACACAAAAATTCAGGAAGACTTATTTTTGCATCTGGTCTTTCAAAAAGCATATTCCTTCTTGGAAAGAAAACAGATCTACACACCGGCACTCTTTAGTGCTATAAACAATTGCAGATCAGCTTCTTCCCCACATAAACAAAATGATGCAAGAGCAAAGAAATAAGAGAATGAGCAGTCAGTCCTCTTACAGGGAAACTCCGCACTGCTTTACGCAAAACCATTTTTCACATAAACAGGTCGCTACCTTTGACTAAACTGCTTAGTAGCTGACGTTTTCTCATTACTGAATTCCATGACAAAAACCCCGAACATGTTGAACTGTTGCCTGCTGAATAATTTTTAGGCACAGAAATCTTTCCAAGAAAAGGATAAATCTTGGGTACCTCCAGACAAGATTTTCCCCACTAAGTCTTCCATTATTTGTCATACCCCCAAAATGCATTAAAGACAGAATAGCTGTGCAATGTCTTTGGACTGGTTATGCTAGAAACCTTTCACCTAGACCCAGGTCTTACTTCACTGTAGGATATTGCCTGCACACCTTTACGGTAAGCAAAATGTACATCTATTTTGTCATGTGTACATCTATTTTGTTATGCCTTATGGCATACACCCATTTTTTTTTATTTCCAGTATGGGGAAAAATAAAGAACTGTGCCTTTCTCACACATTATGATGTAGGCACCATTTTCGTTTATGAAACTGATAATCCTATAGGGAAAAAAAGCCTACTGATTTATTAATATTTTCAGACCCAGGACTCACTTTTTGCCCAATCTGCATCTAAATATTCATTTAATTTTGGCCATGTCTTTGTCTTTTCTATCTGTTCTCCTTTCTTTATTCTTCTGCTCCTTTATATACTCTTCTCTCCAAATGATGATATAACTGGATCTCTCTCTCTCTCTCTTCCTCTCTCTCAAAAAAACACTATAACTATCTCAGAGCCTTTTGTAGTTGAGAGGCATATACTGTAAATTGCAGCAATAAATAATCAGAGAGCCATAGTTTTATACATTCACTAAAATGCTAAAACTACAAGTTTCTCTCCTTCATTACAGAGGATCCAATATACACTGGGCCAGTTTATAATATACTGTAAATATAACCCTAACTCTATTCTTCCTTTTTTTTCAAACAAGGAAATTTAACGAATAGAATACCCATGTATCCTATATTTCATAAAGGGCCCCAATTTATACTTATTTTCCAGTGTTTCTTTGTGCTGCCCTGCAAAAGCACTGAGTTTCATTCACACAGGGTAAATTCCACATCAGTTATAAAGGATAACGAATCATTCACATATTCACTTAATACTACACCGGAAGCAGCAAGTCCCGGGATTTGACGGCATGCATTCCTAGCATGGTCCAATGGTTTAATTATATAAAAAGCTTTCTGAAGAGACCCTGCCCATTTCCATGCGCACTTCCAAATTAATTTATCTGTATATAAAATAATACATCTTTGAATTCTGAAGTGTGTCTCTCAAGTAAGTTGAAGGCTTCTTTTTATTTCCATTTTGAATGTGGAGTCTTTAGGAGACACAAAGCATATGATGCTTGGGCTCTTGTCATCTTCTCCAGATAATATTGGCTGTCCAAAAAGAGTCGGGCTGGGAGAGGATACAATGGGTGTCTGCTTGTGAAGAGATTGGTAAGGCCATGTTAGGTTAGTTAGTTAGTTAGTTAGTTAGTTAGTTCGTTCATTCATTCATTCATTCATTCATTCATTCATTCATTCATTCATTTATTCATTCGATTTATCACCGCCCAACTCCCTCAAAGGGACTCTGGGCGGTTTACAATCTAACACAAATTCTAATACAAATATGAATAAAATTAAATAAACATTAAAATAAGCAATTTAAAAATACAATACATATAATAAAATCATGTTAGCTCTTCACAGTATACAAGGTCAAGAAACAGAAGCAACGGGGATTCCAGGAATGCTCTTGAACATTGTAAGGTAACAGAATCTTGAAAGCCGGTCAGAAATTCTCTCTGCCTCATCTAATACGAAACAAAATCAAGGCGGGCAGGGCTCTTTTGGATTTCTTTCTTGGGGTTTCTACTTTCTTAGGACTGAGTTGCTGTTTCTTCTCCCTTAATGTTCATTGCTTTTTTGCCTTTTCCCAAGGCCAGACCTGCATTCTTCCACAGGCAGTGACCCAGAGGAGACATTCTCACTGGCATCTCCTTTACTTGGGAACAGCTGGCCCCCGTGTTCATGTTGGCCCACACCCTTTTGTCCTTCAGGAAAACTGGTGAACAGAGTTTTCTTCCACTGTGCATTCAGAGAGGTCACCAACAGATTGTAATTTAATGTGGGAATATTTTTAATGGATGTTTTAATGTATGTATATTGTAAGTCATCTAGAGTCTTACAAGTAAACAGCATAAAAATGTTAGAGACAGATGTTAGAATGGAAACTAGTGAAACCTTCAACAAAATGTTGCTTTGGGCAGGAACCTCCATCCCAATCCCTCCGACCTCCGGCTCTTCCCTCAATTCAGTGTTTGGTAGATTGTGAGTATCTTCACTCCTCATTGGGTGTTTTCTGGAGGATGGTATCATCCCTCAGGGAATACCCTCCTTGCACTCTGCAATTCTCTTTTTCATTTATTTATTTAAAAGGCATGGAATCAAGAAAAGAAGGAAAAAAGTAAAACGGGAAGAAAATAGAAAAGAGATTTACGAGTAATATAAAAATAAAAATTTCAATGTCTCTTAGATTAGTGCTGCATATTGAACTATCTTGTATCAGTTGAAGACTTCAGAGCATTATTGAAGTCAAGCTGATACTCAATAGTTAAAAACAGTAGCCACTATAATATGAATTATAAATCAGAGTAAAGAATTAACAAAGATTTCCATCTAATCTAAGAATTCTATCCTTATTTAATGCATCAAACAGGAATCAATATATTAAAACCTTATCTTAAGGGAAACCCAAACTTTGGATGCAATACACAACCGTATGTAGAATTGTAATCCATACATAGTTTACAAGTTGAATTAAATTCTGTATCAGACTTGTTCTTCAAATATGAGTGGACAGCTTAGTTAGCCATTCTACTTTATGCTTTACAATAAAAGGCATAAAGTGTCCTAGCAGTTGTTAACATATACAGAGCCAGCTTAGTATACCTTATGGAATATAAGGCTCAGTAATGTTTGACAGAAAAACAGCTGGCTGGAAAGATAACTCAACCTTTAAAATTTGTTTCCTTCTACAATAAATCATCTTCCAAAATTGTTGACCTTTACAACATTGCCACCAAACGTTAAAAAAACTATCTGATCTAATTAGTGCATTTCCAATTTTTTAAAGAAAACGAATTAATATATTTTAGCAGTCAATACTGGAGGTAAAAGATCTTGTACCAGTTTTCTGTAAGTGCAACATTTACAGTAACTTTAATATTTGTTTTCCATTTATATTTCCATTGCTGCATATCAATAATCCTGTTTAAATTCTGTATCCATTTAATCATACCATCTTTAACTTGTTTGGCTTCTGAGTCATATTTCACTAACAACATATAAATAAGCCCCAACTGATGTTCTGTGTTTTGTGTTAGACATTTTTCAAATTCAGTCAAGTCTCTAAGAATTCTACCTTATTTTTGTAATTCCTTTTGAACTATATTGCTTATTTGAAGTTACTGCAACCAATAAAGTGGTTCTGACCATTCTGAAGACAGACTCTCAAAAGATTTCACTTTTGTTTTGTTAATAATGAGCTCTTGCAGTATGAACATATTATTCTTTTCACTGGTCATTTTTTTGGGGTGCATTCACCTGTATGAAAATAAATATTATTGAAGCAACGGAAGATGGTCTGCATTGATTTTTTTTGTTTATTTATTTTATATCCCGCCTTTATTATTTTTATAAATAACTCAAGGTGGCAAACATACCTAATACTCCTTCCTCCTCCTATTTTCCCCACAACAGCAACCCTGTGAGGTGAGTTGGGCTGAGAGAGAGGGACTGGCCCAAGGTCACCCAGCCGGCTTTCGTGCCTCAGGTGGGACTAGAACTCACAGACTCCTGGTTTCTAGCCCAGCGCCTTAACCACTAGACCAAACATACTTTTAATACTCTGCTCATGATCAAATAGGTTGAGCGCTTCTGTCTTTATTGAGCCAAACACAATCTGGGAGTCCTGCTCACTCAACAGAAGCAACCCATCCATAAAGTGATAAAATCTAGTTAGTAATCCAAGTTAGGCAGATAGCTTGATAATACAGGTTGAACTTTCAATCAATTAAATTGAAAAATTACGGCCTTTAGGCCAGGGACCACAACAATAAAATACATAAACCTGTAATTATTATTAATAAAACTTAAAAAAAAAGGGGGGGGAGAAAAAAATGCCTTTTGTAAAAAAAAGTTTTATTAATAATAGTTACATGTTGAAATTTGGTATTGCCAATCCACCTCATTATTCCATGTCTTGTAAAATCTTAAATCTAATTCCTGGTCTTTTGTTTGACCACTTAATTATTTGACTCTGCCACTCATTTAATAGCTTGTCTTCAATTCCCATCAGACTAATTTGATGTAGGAAGTTCAGCCTTGATAAAATATTCATTTTTACTGCTGCTCTTCTTCCTAGTCAGTTTTAGTTTTCTCCATCTTGAAAAGTCTGCTACTGTCAGGGAGACTCTAGAGAGCAGAGAAGAAGGCTGGACTATAGATAAGAAGCGAGCACGTAGCTCAGAGAGCCTAGCCTATTTTCCCAAACGTCAGAAGAAAGCTCCGCCCTAGGGTGAGCTGATATTCTGGGGAATCTTCAGGCACTGTTAGTTTAGCAGGATTTTGCTTGTAGGTATGCAATAAACACTAGAGACTAGATTCCTGGCCTCGGCGTGTTATTTCTGCACCTACACACGACATCAAGATTGATGTCGTGTGTAGGTGCAGGTGTGTAGGTGCAGAAATAACACGCCGAGGCCAGGAATCTAGTCTCTAGTGTTTATTGCATACCTACAAGCAAAATCCTGCTAAACTAACAGTGCCTGAAGATTCCCCAGAATATCAGCTCACCCTAGGGCGGAGCTTTCTTCTGACGTTTGGGAAAATAGGCTAGGCTCTCTGAGCTACGTGCTCGCTTCTTATCTATAGTCCAGCCTTCTTCTCTGCTCTCTAGAGTCTCCCTGACAGCTACTATGTTTTTCCAAGTTCGTGAATAATTGTTCTTAAATAAAATATATTGGTTTTTGTTAAAAAAAAACTAGATACCTGGAAATTTATTTAACAGTAGTATTAAACCCCGTCATTTGCTGCAAATATTGCTTTTCTTCAGAGACATTCCAATGTAATCATTTGAGTCTGATTCTTATTAATCTGATATCCTAATACCATACTGTATGTGTTCCATTCCCAATTTTAGAGAATCCCTTGGATGATTAACTGCACCATAATCTGCATATAATCTTAATTAATGTTCTTGATTTGCCAGTTTAATTCCTGAAATTTTATTTACCATTATCTTGGCATCTTTCTTTTTTAAATGCTCTGTACTCGTGGAAAAAAATGAGTCACAGTTCATCTTCTTCAGAGTTGTAAATATGAAAAGCCATTCCAAATTATCAAAAGCTTTCTCCACAATAAGAAAGGACATAGCCACTTCCTTCTTTTTCTGATTTATGTTATCAATAGCATTCAAAATATATTTAATATTATCCCTCATGTATCAGGCTGTATTTGTTACTTAAAGGGCCATTTAATCTCTTTGCAAGTATTGCTGTAAAAGTCATCTACATTCAGTAGAGAGATACAGTAGGTGTATACAATTTTGGACACAGGTGGATCACGCCCCTTGTTGTAAATCAAGGAAATAAAAAGCTTGATGTGAAGGAGGAAGTACTTGATGTTACTTTATCTCATTCATTACCTGAGTTAATGGTTTAATGAAAATTTCCTGGAAGATATCACAGAAAAACCATCTGGTCTTGAGGACTTTCCAATAACAAAGAAAGGAGATTTAAAAGAGTGTGCAAACTATCATACAATACCCTTATTTTAATATGCTAGCAAAATAATGCTTAGGATCATCCAACGCAGATTAGAAAGGGAGATGCCAGATGTTCAAGCTAACTCTAGAAAAGACCGAGGAACACATTATTGCTGATACTTGCTGGATAATTGAGAATGCCAAAGAATACCAAAAAAGTATGTGCTTCATTGATTATAAAACGGCCTTTGATTGTATTGATCATGTCAAGCTGTGGAATGTACTTAGAAAAATGGGAATCCCAGAACATCTCATTGTCCTCATATGAAACCTATGCATAGGTCAGGAAGCCACAGTTCAGCCAGAATATGGTGAAACAGACTGGCTCTAGGTTGGCAAAGGAGTGAGATGAGGCTGTACTCTCTCCCCTTATTTATTTAAACTATATGTGGAATATATATTGAGAGAAGCTGGACTAGAAGAAATGAGTGTGGTTTTAAAATTGGAGGAAGACAGATCAATAACCTACAGCTGTAATCAAAATTATTCAACCCCCATTGCAAATCAGGTTTATTGTCAAAATTTTCAGTCTTTCAGCTGTTAGCAATGAACAAACCAAACAAAGCAATTGAAATAGCTCAACACAACGAATGCTCCAAGTGGTGTCCACAAATCCAACTGAAAATGCAACTTATAATGACTTCTCCAGTCTCAAAATTATTCAACCCCCTGAATAGAATCTGTCACAACAGCACACATACAGTATGCAAAACTAAAAAAAACTAATAAAAAACTAATAAAAAAGTTAAATTAAATAAATAAAAATAAATAAATAAAAAATAAAACAGGTGTTGTCTCAAGCACACCTGATGCAACTAATCAAGGGTTTTATTAGCTGCACTAGGTGTGCTTGAGCTGGAACACATGAAATACCTGAACTGGCTAGGGTAGTGCTTTCCAAACTGCCGCCGTTGGCGACACACCAACGGCGGCAGTGTCGGTGGCGCAGGGGGCGCATGCGGCAGTGGTGCGGGGCGGCAGCATGTACGGCCGTGGCAGCAGCAGCGTGTTTTCCACTAAAACGCGGGAGCGCTGATGGCGCGTCACTGCTGTCATTGCCGCCGCCGCCACCATGCACACCCCCGCCACCGCTTCCGGGTTGTGTTGCAACACACTAAACTGTGTGTTGCAACACACTAAAGTGTCGCGACACACAGTTTGGAAAGCTATGGGCTAGGGGTTTGTTGAGTGTCACGTTTGACTGCATGTTAGAAATATGGCTAAGTCAAAAGAATGGTCCAAAAAGGTGAAAGAAGAGATCATCGCCCTTCACAAACAAGGAACAGGATACAAAAAGATAGCGAAGGCACTGAATGTTCCTAGAGACACAGTTGGAAGCATAGTTCGCAAGTTCAAAGTTAAAGGAACAGTGGTTACACTACCTGGACGGAGCAGAAAAAGGAAGCTGTCAATGGCTGCAACCAGATTTCTAAGAAGGCAGAAGACTTGGTGGCAACAGGCATTGAGGTTTCAGTGAGCACAGTAAGGCACGTACTAAACACAGGTTTCCATGCCAGAACTCCAAGACGTACACCACTACTGACCCAAAAGCACAAGAAAAGTCGGCTCCAATATGCTCAAAATCATATAAATAAGCCACAGAAGTTTGGGGATTCTGTTCTGTGGAGCAATGAAACAAAACTGGAACTTTTCGGCCCGATGGATCAGCGGTATGTCTGGAGGATGAATTAAGCATACGCTGAAAAGAACACTCTGCCTACAGTTAAGCATGGTGGTGGCTCGGTGATGCTCTGGGGCTGCTTTGCATCCTCTGGCACTGGAAACCTGCAGCGTGTGTAAGGCAAGATGGATTCATTGAATTATCAGGAAATCCTAGGAGAAAACGTCACGGCATCTGTGAGGAAGCTGAAGCTTGGGTGTCATTGGAACTTCCAACAGGACAATGATCTCAAGCATACCTCAAATTCCACTAAGGCTTGGATGCAGAAGAAATCCTGGAAGATTCTACAGTGGCCATCACAGTCACCTGACTTGAACCCCATAGAAAATCTCTGGTGGGATTTGAAGAATGCAGTTGCAGCACACAAACCCAATAATATTACTGAATTGGAGGCCATTGCTCATGAGGAATGGGCTAAGATTCCTCAGGAATGCTGCCAGAAGCTGGTGTCTGGCTATGCATCTCATTTGCAGCAGGTCATAGCAGCTCTACTAAGTACTGAAGATGCTTGCCATGAAGGGGTTGAATAATTTTGAGACTGGAGAAGTCATTATAAGTTGCATTTTCAGTTGAATTTGGGGAAACCACTTGAAGCATTCGTTGTGTTGAGCTATTTCAATTGCTTTTGACACTAAAGCTGATTTGCAATGGGGGTTGAATAATTTCCATTACAACTGTATGCTATGCTGATGACTCTACTCTAATAGTTGAAAATGCAAAAGATCTGCAAGGTCTACTGATGCCAGTATATGTCTATACCTACAAAGTTCAGAATCATGCAGGCAATGTTTTTCCCCCATGGCATTCTTTGGAAGTGAAAGTTGGACTTCTAGGAAGCAGGATAGAAAGAGTATTGATGCTTTTGAACTTTGGTGTTGGAGAAGAGTCAGAATCCCATGGATAGCCAATAAAACAAACAAATGAATCCCTGAACAAATCAACCCAAAGTTCTCACTTGAAGCACAAATGACCAGGCTTAAACTATCTTTGGATACATTATCCGAAGACCTAGCTCTTTGAAGGAGTCTATAATGCTGGGAAAGGTGGGATGAAATAGAAGGTGATGACCAGCAGCAAGATGAATGGGTGCACTGTTGGAAGACCTGAAGGACCAGGTTGGGGATGGATCATCATGAAGAAAAGCTATGTGGTCAATAAGAGTTGACACTTGACTTCTTGGCACACAATCAATTTTTTATTCAATTTCAAACTCTGTACTGTTTCATTTGTTTCATTTTCTGTAATTGATTTATTGAAGCTTTTCTTTTCTTGATTTGTAAATTTTATAATCTGTATTTTATTTAAGTACTCTTCAGTCTTTTCTGGATTAAATGCCTATTTACTGTATAATTGAGAATAATATTTAACACATTGATTTATCATTTTTTATATTGTTGGAACACTTCTTTCCATCCCAAATAGAGGTACAGTAATAATTATTTTCTCTCAAAAGTTTGTTACCTTTTATTACCTTTTTCAAAATATTTCTGATAGCAAAACTCATCTTCTTGTAAGTTTCCTTTACTTCCACTAGGTCCAATTGATTGTTTGTTCTAAATCCAAGATCAGGTTCTGCTTATCTCTTGACTCTAATTGCTTCAGTTCATTCATCAATATGTCTTTTCGTTTTTGTATGGCTTTCTTTCTGTTTCATGGCCAAGAAATTACACTTTGCAATTCTTGAGGTTTCCTCAATCTTTTTGAGACCTCTTTTTTTGTTTCTGGATGGTGCAATTTTGGTCACATAAAATTAGCAGAGAACTATGTCCACTATTATCAGTACAGACAGTCCTCTACTTACGAACAGGTTATGTTCCAAGCGGCTGTTCGCAAGTCCATTTTGTTCGTAAGTCCAACCAAGTATAAAAAACATGCCCAGAACAGTTCTTACCTTACATAAGTGGCGGGTGTGCCATAATAACTGACGGCGATGGCATAGGCTCATCCTCTGGAGTTGATACGGCATGTTCCTCCACTTTCCTGAAGAAGCGATCCAGTGAAGTTTGGGTGATGGCCTTCCTCTTCACATTATGAAGGTTCGCACGAGCCTTAAAGTGCAGGAACCACCCGTGACTTTCAACGAGTATCTCTTTAGCAGCACCTTCACCAACCTTCTGTTGCAAGTTATGGAATAAGCTGTTAGCCTTCTCCTAGATCAGCACTGGGCTAAGCAGCACACGCCGCTGATGCTGATCTTTGATCCACATGCCAAGCAGTTTCTCCATCTCTTCCATCACTTTTCCTCTCCTCTTATCGTCAATTGCATAGGCACTGAACTTTTCACATGTTCCATGATCTTCTCTTTGTTCTTAATGATTGTTCCGATTGGCTCCCTTACTGCAGCTAACATCATCCTCTCCTGATGTTGTGCTTTTTTGTAGTTTTTAAAAATGAATGTTGTCATGTATTTATTGTTTTTTTAATCAAGTGTTGTACACCGCCCAGAGTTTTTTTTTTTTTTTGTGAGATGGGTGGCCATACAAATTTGATAGATAAATAAATAAACAACACAAAATTGTAACAGGATAATATTGCTCTGAACACCGACTAAATCTGGTCCTTTGCTTTAATTAAATAATTTGCATGATTCAGATTTTTTTTTTTACTAAAGACAGATGAAGATGGCAAATACTTGCCCATATAGATACCAGGAGTTGAACCAAACTCGATAATGCTTAACTATGATTGGGTAGAATTTCAGGACTTAATATTTGTATAATATGATTACTTTTGTATTTGCTCTTTAATGGGATCCCTATGAAACTGTTGACCGAAGAGAAGCCCAACACACAAAGAAAGCTGCAATCTGGTAGACAAACTCAGCCATGCCGGACTTGCAAGTTTCATAGATATTATTCAGATGCCTGAGCTCAACATTTCCATTTTTTTCAGGAAAAATTGGCCAAGTTAAAAAAACTTCTGAAACTGCTGGGAATAAGAGAGTATACATTTGTGTGTGTTAAATAAATGCATTGATCTTTTTAAGTTTCTCTGTGCTAATACTTTCCCTTTGCTTGTGAATATGACAGTTTGTTGAGCTTGAGTTTAAGAATTTGACCCAACTAATTTCCAAATTAAATTAGAAATAGCTACCTCCCAAATTAGTGAAGTTTCAGGTTGTACCCTGCACCACGGTCAAAAGACCACTATTTCAGATGTTTAGCTGTACACATACAAATTTGCTTATGCACATAAAAGAAATCCAACAACCAGCTATCACATGAGTGGCAGACTAGTTTTATTACGTTTTGTAATTTGCATACAAGATCCATAACAACCTTACTGAGCAGGGAAAAAACCAAGTTGTCAGATTCATGTGCACACATGGCAAAACCTGTTTGACAGCCAGTATTTTATAGGTCAACAACAGTCATACTGGGGCCAAAAAAACTTTATAAGCATGTTCCCTTTCTGTTTGTTATTCTCCAAGGTTGGGTGAACAGAGAACACTTTCTTATATTACTGTTGTATTTCAGGTTTTTCAAGGAGTACTATGGGAAAAGATTTAACTGCTTTTTCACTGCAACAGATCTTGTAGAATTATGGCTTAATTTTTTATAGTGCATCCAGTTTTGTCATTGCTAATGCAAAGAATGCTGCATTTTCAAGGCTATAAAGCATAGCTTTCCAAACTGTGCGTCGCGACACACTACTGTGTCGCCTGAAGTGTCCTGGTGTGTCGCGCAGTGTCAGGATTGTGCCTGGGGCCGAGGGTGTGAGGGCACGTGCGCCCAGCGGTCCAGTTGATGCGGCGGCGGGGACCGTGAGGGGAAAAAAACGGGATCAGCGGGAACAGGAGGAGGAGGAGGGAGGGGGAACGGGTGCTCCACTGAGGGGAAGCGACGTGGCTCAGCCCTGTCGCCATGCGCCTGTGCGGACGTGCGGGGCGGGGCCTGAGGCGAGGGAGGGAGAGAGGGCTGAGTTGCCCCGTCTTGCGCCGCACGTGGTGGAGGCGAAGTTGGCTGTGCGTCTGTTTTCAATGGGGGCAAATAGAAGAGACGCCCCACGTTGGAAGTGCAATGCTGGTGGCTTCCCCCTCTCAGGGGCCGTTCGCTCAGCACGGGCAGCCTGCTTGCCCTGAGCCCTTTTTCGGATTTCGCGCCACCTGCCAAGCCCCTGGTGGGTGGCTGACACATTGTGGGAACAGATGAGCGGACCCCCAGGCCTAACCGTGCTTGGCATGCCGTGCGCAGGCCTTTCCGTCACCTGGTGGAGGGGCGTTGTGTGAGTACCTCTCTTGCGTGTCAAGACCTCGTAGGGAGCGGCTTTTCTGTGACCTGGTAAAAGGGTGTTGTGTGAGTATGGCTCTTGCATGTCAGGACCCCGTGGGATGCAAGGAGGGGTGAGAAAAGTGCTCTTCCCTTTGGTGGCCTTACAGAAGGGTTACCTATGCGCCAAGGAGAGCGCCCTTCCCCTTCCAAAGTGCCAGCCCAGAGCCTTACCAAGCATTGGACGCAGTTTTCCCATTCTCTGGCAGTGTTTCTCAACCTTGGCCACTTTCAGATGTGTGGACTTCAAATCCCAGAATTCCCCAGGCAGCCTTGCTGGGTAGGGAATTCTGGGAGTTGAAGTCCTCATCTCTGAAAGTGGCCAAGATTGAAAAACACTGCTCTGGCATCTACCTTGGATCCATGACCTCCCCATCAAGCACATCTGGAGGGTGTTTTTGTATTTTATCTACAATTTTATACAATACAATACATACATTACAAGACCAGGGGCGGGGTTTGCAGGCGGGAGCCAATTGCGTGGGGCGGGGTTTGCAGGTGGGAGCCAATCGCAGGGGGCGGGGTTTGCAGGTGGGAGCCAATTGCTTGGGCCGGGGGGCAGGGACCCGTTATTACTGTGTCGCGAAATGATGCATGTCTAAAAGGTGTGTCACCAACATGAAAAGTTTGGAAAGCTGCTATAAAGTAAGGATTACTGCTAGCATTCCCATTCCATCCCTTTAGAAAATCCATGTCCAATTATTATTTTTCTGCTCTTATGATTCTATTAAATAGCAAAGGCAGTATTCTTTCCCTTAAAAAAACTAATGCCCAGCCCATATTGTCAGATTCTTGTCAATCACTCAGCAGTTAGATATTTCAAACAGATCAATATTACACAGAAAAGTAAGTAACAACATTCGTTCAAAGGAGCCTCTGCAAAACAAGTCAGGAAGAGATCTTCTAGATCAGACTAAGGAGACTTTTTTTTTGGTGCCTTTGAGTCAGTGTTGACTCCTGGCGAGTGCCTGGACAAGCCCCTGTAGTTTTCTTGGCAAGGTTTTTCAGAAGTGGTTTGCCATTGCCTCCTTCCTAGGGCTGAGAGAGAGTGACTGGCCCAAGGTCACCCAGCTGGCTTTGTGCCTATGGTGGCACTGGAACTCAGAGTCTGCTGGTTTCTAGCCTGGTGCCTTAACCATATACCAAACTGGCTCTCACAAGGAGCTGTCTGGTCCAGCAGTATTTTTCTGACACTAGACAATCTGATGTTCTGGGAAGTTTCTAATTGTAATCGTTATGTATCATGAAACTCAGCAGCCCTCTCCTCCTCTTTGGCTGCAAGCAACTGGTTTTCAAAGCTTTATTACTCTTAAATTATTTAACTGTCATTGTAATAAGCAGGGGAAAACCTAGCCCTCTATAAATTTGTCTAATTCTATGTCCACAGTTCCTAGCAGTAAATTCACCATATTAGTGGAATACCTTGTGAAGATGTACTTAAAGCTTTCCTGAACCTACCACTAAGTAGGTCATGGATTCTAACATTATCGAAGAAGAAAATGGATAGTGATCCATTTTCTCCAAACCTGTCATATTTACAGTATATTAACTGCTATCCTGGTCCTTATTGCTTTTCTAAACTAATCCCAGTTCCAAATGTTAGCTATTCCTCAAACTGGAGAAACCATTTTGGCTGCTTCCTGTAATATCCTTTCTGAGAAGGATGATCTCAGCTGATGGCAATACCCAGAACCCAAACTGGCACTTCCTATTTTCAATTCTTCTTTCAATTCTTCTTCAATTCCTTTTCCAAAGATTAGATGGGAAGGCTCTTTGCTGTCCTTGGCTTATTGATGGCAACGAGCAATAGGGCTTTTCAGTAGATGATGATGATGATGACCATCCAAGTAATTGTGGTTGCTCCATTCTCTACCTATCTGCCTGATTTCCCTCCACATAGAGCTGGAGAAATTTACTAGAAGGACAAAGTTATAATATGCAAATTCCAGCAAGTGTTTTACTTTCAAATGAGGCATCTCTATAGAGTCCATTATGGCAGCAAAACACTTGACCCTGTTTCTTTTGTCTCTTTTGACAGAGGGAGCTGGAGGGGAGGATCGGCTAGGGCAGGGGTTGGCAAACCGCGGCTCGCGAGCCACATGCGGCTCTTTGGCCCCTTGAGTGTGGCTCTTCCACAGGCAGGTGTGGCGGGGGCAGGCGCGGCAGCGGGCGTGGCGGTGGCAGGCGCAGCACTGGGCATGGTGTGCGTGGCGGCGGGCATGGCGGTGGCGGGCACTGCATTGGGCATGGCGGGCGTGGCGGGGCAGGCGCGGCAGCGGGCGTGGCGGGGGGCAGGCGCGGCAGTGGGCATGGTGTGCATGGCGGCGGGCATGGCGGTGGCGGGCACTGCAGTGGGCATGGTGGGTATGGCGGCAGCAGGCCCGAAGAGGCTCCGAAAGAGAAGCGACTGGAGCAGTTGAGCCTCTCTTTCCCTTCTCCTTCTTCCAAACCTCCCCCGCCCCCTTCCACGCGATTGGCTCCCGCCTGCAAACCCCGCCCCCTTCCACGCAATTGGCTCCCACCCTCAAACCCCACCCCCTGGCCCTCGAGTGATGTCATAAATGTTATAAATGTCAAAATGGCTCCTGGCATAAAAAGGTTTGCCGACCCCTGGGCTAGGGCAACCTGCATTTGCTCCTCATTTTGATAACTAATAGGCCCTTTACCAGTCTGAAAACTGATTCACACACTATCTTTTGCAGGTTAGTTTAAATCAGAGCTTTCCAATCTGCCACCGTTGGCGACACACCAACGGCAGCAGTGCGGGGGCGCGTGCAGGGGTGGGGATGTGCACGGCGGCGGCACGGGGGAGCGCGCGGGGTCATGCACAGAGGTGGCGGCTGTGGCAGCGGCCTCTGCTAAAACGCGGAAGCGCTGATGGTGCCGTCCACGCCGCCGCCGCCGCTTCCGGGTTGTGTGGTGACACACCAAACTGTGTGTTGTGACACACTAAAGCAGAGCTTTCCAAACTGTGTGTCGCGACACAAAAGTGTGTCGCCACACACAGCGTGGTGTGTCGCCACACCACCCGGAAGCGGCGGCGCGCGCATGGCGCCCGCCACGCACCGCCGCACGCCCCCCCACGCCGTCGCCGTGCGCGCGCGTGTCGCCGCCGCTGCCGCCACCGCCACTGGGTGTGTCGCCAGCGGCGGCACTTTGGAAAGCCCTGCACTAAAGTGTCGTGACACACAGTTTGGAAAGCTGTGGTTTAAATATTGGTCTGAGCAGGCTTTCTGTCTTTTAAGTACTGTATTAGGAATGCGTGGACCAGAATTGACAGCAAAAAGGTGCTTGGGAGCACAGGCAGGCACAAATGTGGCATTTGGCTGTGACTCCTTAAATCAAAGACGCACTTTCCCTAGATTTTGTAGCAGCCACACAATCCTGAAAAAAGATGCAACAGCCTTAAGGAAGTATAGACTGGCACTACGGGAGCCCCCCTGAGCACCTCATTGCCAATGAATCTGAAGCACTGCAAGCTGTACCAAATCTCTGCTGTTTTTTATAAATCATGTCTTATCTCTAGCCCAGCCTTTCTTAACCTTTTGACCCCGGAGGAACCCTTGAAATATTTTTCAGGCCTGGCTTCCGGTGGGAATATGGCAGTCTGAACAGCTGTGCTCGTGGGCTCCGCAAGCAGAACAGACAATGCGGCAATTTTTTGGGCTCAGGCAGGTTTTTCCTGAAGCCCAGGAGCGTTTCTCTGAAGAAAGGAAAACACTCGGAATCACCCCATCTGTCCTCAGGAAAGCTGCTTGCAGCCAGATAATTGCAAACAGCATTCGCGATCGACTGGTAAGAGCAGCCGGGAGGCTGGGGCGTCATCATTTCCAAGCCGCGCTGTAGCCTTAAAGGGACATTAAGACTGGCCACCCCATTTCTAACTCACTCAATTTATTTTTCTTTTAAGTATGTGTACCCTGAGAGGCTTTTTACAGCAAGGAGAAATGCGTTCTCTTCGTGCTTATCGTTATTTTTGTTATTAATTTCTTTCTTTTTAAGTTTTGGATTTTGCTTTCCATCCAAATATTAAGGAAGGTTGAGAGTACGCAATCATCTTCCTGTTATTATTTTTGTACTAAATATGAAGATTTTAGCATTTTCCTACATGTTGAATCTGCTGTTTTGAACTTTCAGCTTTCTGTTGCTTCTTTCCCTGGGGAACTGCCTGTTATCATACTTTCGCTTGTGTAAACACATCTCAGAATTTTTCGATTATCTCCCACTTTCACTGGTTAAGTACCTAGGGGGCGCCATAATTTACTGCGTGAGACATGGAGTTTTTCAATCAGACTCTCTCGGATTTTCATCGAGACCTTAAACAGATTCTTTTTGATTCCTGTTAAGTTTTTATGCAAGGCATTAAGGACATTGTGGAAAACATGAGGTCTAAAATGTGTCATCTGGTTGGGGAAGCTGGGGAAGAAATTGAAGAACTTAACAACGACATAAATGTTTCTTCCAATAGCGAGATCGGGGTTTCTGTTGAAATGCTAAATGAAGATTGGATAGTCGAGTTGAAGAAATTAAAGGAACAGATCGAGTTGCAAGTCATAAGTGAAACTGATTTTCTAATGGAATGTTATGGAAAAGAAGGGGTTATTATGTATGGGAGGCTTTCTGTTGAGAAGTTGGGAGTTTTTGAGGGGGGCAGTTGGGCTGTTTGATTTTTTTATGAAAAAAGCTCTGTATGTATTGTGGGGATATGTAAATGCTCTGGTTTATTTTGAAGTGGGGTAAGGGTTTAAGAATATCTATTACTTCTTGGGAGGAGAGCAATGACAAATCTTGATAAAATAGTTAAGAGCAGAGACATCACACTGACAACAAAGATCTGCATAGTTAAAGCAATGGTATTCCCCGTAGTAACCTATGGCTGCGAGAGCTGGACCATAAGGAAGGCTGAGCAAAGGAAGATAGATGCTTTTGAACTGTGGTGTTGGAGGAAAATTCTGAGAGTGCCTTGGACTGCAAGAAGATCAAACCAGTCCATACTCCAGGAAATAAAGCCAGACTGCTCACTTGAGGGAATGATATTAAAAGCAAAACTGAAGTACTTTGGCCACATAATGAGGAGACAGGATACCCTGGAGAAGAAGCTGATGCTAGGGAAAGTGGAAGGCAAAAGGAAGAGGGGCCGACCAAGGGCAAGATGGATGGATGATATTCTGGAGGTGACGGACTCGACCTTGGGGGAGCTGGGGATGGCGACGGCCGACAGGAAGCTCTGGCGTGGGTGGTCCATGAAGTCACGAAGAGTCAGAAGTGACTGAACGAATAAACAACAAATTTGGATTGCTTCTAGGGTTTGTTTGACTTCATACGTCTCTAATGATTTGGATTAAGATTAGTAAGGTATAATAATAAATGCCTGGTTTTAGGCTTAATATGATTAAGATTATTGTAATGGTTGTATTACTGGCTGTTGTGGGTCTTCCGGGCTGTGTGGCCATGTTCTGGAAGTTAGGAACCACAACTTCCAGAACACGGCCACACAGCCCGGAAGACCCACACCAGCCATCGAACTCTGGCCATGAAAGCCTTCGACAATACATTGTTGTATTATTAATTATAATGGCAGACAATTTATATGCTTTTTAGTTTGATTTTTATTATGTAGACAGAAATGTATAGAATAGTAGTAGGAAGGAAATAATTAAATAAAAGTTATCTTGGGGGGGAAGTTGATTAGGATATATATACTGTATATATTTCTTCTTTTAATATAAGGGGATGGAGCAACTGTATTTAGTGATTATTATAATGTGCCAATGGAATGATTTATAGAAATAATGTGATTTTGGTTTAATATAGAGTAAGGGATTATGGACATTTTGTTGTATATTCTTGCTCTTAAAAGTCAGAAGTCACCTCTTCTTGTAATTGTAAAAAAAAAAATTCTCTCTTTTCACACTTTTTTAGTTTTCCCTTTTTTCTTTTTGTAGTTTTTTGCTTTTTTGTAGTTTTTATCTTTGTCTTAAATCTAATAAAATTCTTATTAAAAAAAAAGAAATATTTTTCAGGCCTCAGGGAATCCCTGCACATTCAGGCTCAAATATAGGCCAAAAGTTACAAAATTTATTTTTCAAATGAATCGTGATCTCCCAGGGAACCCCTAGTGACCTCTCGCGGAACCCTAGGGCTCCACAGAACCCTGGTTGAGAAACCCTGCCCTAGACACTGCCTTTGTGGCATCTGCTGTTACTCCCTAGAGTATTTTCTCAAGATAAAACAATACAGTAAGATGTGTACAATTACAATTCAATTATATTTTGAGAATAAACTTTACTGCATTTTGATATTGTGATTTCTACATTGCTGTAAGCCACCCTGACCAATGTTTATAAATAATTAAATCCCAACATGGAGTTTGCCCTTTTCATGGTGGCTACTGTCAGATATTTAGACATTTAATAGATAGCTGATATTCTCTTAAATTGAATCATTTCATGTTAGTTCTAGCCAGGTAAGCCACTATCAACTGGCATACGAAATTAAAACTTCTTGAATCTACCTGCCATTTTGTGCTTGTTAATTTTGGAGTATATGTTGGAGATACAGTATGTTGTGCTCATTAATTTTGGAGGATATAGTCCTTTCTATAGCCTGAACAATTTAGTGACACTTGCAAACAAGATCCAAAATCTAACTCCAAAGCTAATACCAATGTTGGGCCACAAGCTTACTTTCTTCCCTTGTGAAAACTGTTTCAATTCTTTGCTTCTTATTCTTTACCCAATTATAGGACATTTGGAGACCCACAGATTTATTGGAGCCATTTATGAGATATGCATCAAAAGGTTTTTGGAAAACCAATAATCATATGCCTATTATATAAATTTTATTGGAATATTATTTATTCTCTTTATTATTTATTCTCTTCGACTGGAATCTTTATTAGAATTTGTTGGTCAAAGAATTCTAAAACGTTAACAAGGCAGAATTTTTCTTAATGAAAATGACATGTATTCTTCTTTATTTTTAATTATTCTAATTTAGATGTTGCTTTCCAAAATGTTTTCTGGGACTGAAATTAAGCTACCATGTCTATAAATTCCAGACAACTTTCCTACCAAATGGATCTTTTTTTTTTAAATTGACCTTAGGTAAAGGTTTTCCCCTGCATAGTCGTATTTAATAATATCAGCTGGAAAATCAACAACTGTACCTTGAGCTCCTTAAGAACTCCTGGGCGTATGCCACCTGGACAAAGTAACTTGTTAATTTTTAATTTGTCAGTTAGACCTAGAACAGTACTCCTGTGTGTGTGTGTGTGTGTGTGTGTGTGTGTTTGTATGTGTGTGTGTGTGTGTGTGTGTACATATATATATGGTAAAGGTTTTCCCCTGCACAGTCGTGTCCGACTCTAGGATTCTGTTCTATACACCATTAATTCCACTTCCACAATTAATTCCACTTCCACAATTAATTCCATTAATTCCACTGTATAGCCCCATCTTACATTGTTGGTCACACCAGAGCAGGATAGGACTAAATGTTGGGAATTATTTTTGATAGGCAGATCAATTAGGAAGCATTACATTCAATATTTATTTCTCCCTTTGGTCTGTTATGAGGTGGAGGAGATTTTGCAGATACTGCAACTTTTTATTCTTGTATAAATCCAGGTGGAAGCTTGTCAGTGCTTGGTACAAACACTTTAAGCCAAACAAACAATGATACGCTGGTGGCTATGTTTTTTTGTTGCATCATGTGCTTTTTTATTGTGGGTGGACAATCTACAGCCCCATGTTTAAACCAATTCAGTGGCAAACCAGCAAATAACGGTGGCACAATTTTCTACCGATATTCATGGGAAAGAAAACAGTGAATTACACTGTTTTAGAAAAACAGGACTTTAACAGCACCATCAAAACATGCACATTTCAGGCAATCTCAGGAGGTTTCAACAAACACAATGGGTTTTAACACATTACAGTTGTTAACTGATAAAAGACTTGTCATCTTCTCACATGTAACCTGCATCTATATAATTACCCCATTTTCTCCTCTTTTCCCACCCAGCTCACCCTAATTTAAATCTCACCTTAGTCTAGCCACTTCATGCATCTGATGAGGTGAACTAGACTCATAAAAGCTTATGCCTGTTGATAAAATCTGTTAGCCAGAAAAGGGTGCTACCAGATTCCTGATTTTTTCCAAGAAACTGAAAACATACCTAAAAAATATCTATACAAACAAGAAAGAGAAAATAAGGTGTGCTTCTTCCAAGTGATATCATTGTGCCACTGCTTTGCCTCTCACAAGCCCTGGCAGCTGAAAAAAATGAATTTTAAAATATGTGCCCCTACCATTAACTGCAAACATCCACCCATCCGTGGAAGATAACTGGGGGATCTGCACTACTTGGATGAATTTTCTCAAAATACAGAGACAGGAGAATGAGTTCTCAAATACTTCTTTTTTAACCTGATGCACAGGGACCCCAGAAGAGAATATTAAGATTTCCAAATGTTTTGTATCTTGCGTAATTCAGCATTTGTTGTTGTTCAGTCGTTTAGTCGTGTCCGACTCTTCGTGACCTCATGGACCATAGCACGCCAGGCCTTCCTGTCCTCCACTGTCTCTCGGAGTTTACTCAAATTCATGTTCGTTACATCGGTGATGCTATCCAACCATCTCATCCTCTGCCGTCCCCTTCTCCTTTTGCCTTCAGTCTTTCCCAGCATCAGGGTCTTTTCCAGTGAGTCCTCTCTTCGCATTAGGTGGCCAAAGTATTTGAGCTTCAGCTTCAGCATCTGTCCTTCCAATGAGCAGTCAGGGTTGATTTCCTTTAGGATTGACTGGTTTGACCTCCTTGCAGTCCAAGGGACTCTCAAGAGTCTTCTCCAGCACCACAGCTCGAAAGCATCAATTCTTAAGCGCTCAGCCTTCCTTATGGTCCAACTCTCACAGCCATACATTACTACTGGAAAAACCATAGCTTTAACTATACGGACCTTTGTCGGCAAGGTGATGTCTCTGCTTTTTAATATGCTGTCTAGGTTTGCCATAGCTTTCCTCCCAAGGAGCAAGCGTCTTTTAATTTCATGGCTGCAGTCACCATCTGCGGTGATCTTGGAGCCCAAGAAAATAAAATCTGTCACTGCTTCCAATTCTTCCCCTTCTATTTGCCAGGAAGTGATGGGACCAGATGCCATGATCTGGGTTTTTTTAATGTTGAGTTTCAAGCCAGCTTTTGCACTCTCCTCTTTCACCCTCATCAAGAGGCTCTTTAGTTCCTCTTCACTTTCTGCCATTAGGGTGGTATCGTCTGCATATCTGAGGTTGTTGATATTTCTCCCGGCAATCTTAACTCCGGCTTGTGATTCATCCAGCCCGGCCTTTCTCATGATGTACTCTGCGTATAAGTTAAATAAGCAGGGTGATAATATACAGCCTTGTCGTACTCCTTTCCCAATTTTGAACCAGTCGGTTGTTCCATGTCCGGTTCTAACTGTTGCTTCTTGACCCGCATACAGGTTTCTCAGGAGACAGGTAAGGTGGTCTGGTACTCCCATCTCTTTAAGACTTTGCCACAGTTTGTTGTGATCCACACAATCAAAGGCTTTAGCGTAGTCAATGAAGCAGAAGTAGATGTTTTTCTGGAACTCTCTTGCTTTTTCCATGATCCAGCGAATGGATTCATGCATTAGTGATTCCCAATTAAGCTCTGGTTTACCATGACCATTACACCCACTTCCTACTATCCTTCTCTTAAGAGTGCTGGTCATGCTAGGGCTGTGTTAACAGTGGGAACTGTTTTCTTCCAAGCTTTATGCATACGCATTTATTTATGTATTAAATTTATACACCATCCATCTAACTATGGCATAGCTTTCCAAACTGTGTGTCGGGACACGTTAGTGTGTCGGCTGCAGTGTCTGGGTGTGTCGCGGCTGCTGCTGCCTCCGAGCCCTGCCAGGATTCCACGCAGGTCCTAGTGCCTGCCTTGTGCCTTGCTGCCTCCAAACCGGCTGTGATTCCACGCAGGTCCTAGTGCCTGCCTTGTGCCCTGCTGTAAGAGTGTGTCGCGAAATGATGCCCTGCTGTAAGAGCGTGTCGCGAAATGATGCATGTCTAAAAAGTGTGTCACCAACATGAAAAGTTTGGAAAGCTCTGCACTATGGAAGTGACTCTGGGCGGCTTACAAATAAAAGGTCATAAAAACCATTATAAAAGTACAAGAAGTACAAGAAATACAAGGAATTTAGGCAGAGACAGTGTCTTCAAACCACCAACCACCCCAGGGCTGCCTACCACTCTTGGATCCCCAGGCTAGTTGGCAGAGCCAAGTCTTGACACTCTTCCAGAAGGATATATCATGGTGTCTTTTTGCCCACTCTGTCTCCTGTATTCGATCAAGGATCCCAAACTAACTCTTTCTGTACTGAACCATGTCTTCTATTTTACGTTTTATGTAGGGTCTAGTAATATTCCAAGTTAGTTAATGTTTGTAATTATTATGGTGGAATTGTTCAGACAGAAACAAGTCATAAAATTGGCTCCAGCCTCTTTAAAATAAGAGTATCTACATGTATTCAATATTACAACTTTTGAAATTATATGAAAAATATTGTTAACTAAAGTGTTCCATCCCAATTTCCCATCACATAGAAATAAACATTAAAAATTGGTCTTTTTTTTCAATCAAGTGGTATGGGAAATAATGTTTATATCAAACCAAAATTTTATACAAACCATTCTGGAATACAGTCTAAACATTGAGGCTATTCCAATGAAGGAAATATTTTCCTCCTAATCTACCTTAATGTTTCCAGATTGGTTATGCTTAGCTCTTCCAATCAAAAGATACTATGCAGCTTAACATTTTTCTTTTTTTCCTTCTTGTTTTAAAAAGTTAAAAATAGTACACTAGATTGTCTGGATCTCTTCTAAAATTGCACATTGGAAGCATAGCAATTGCACAATAAAAGTCTTATCTGATGCCCTAGTAAGAAAATGAGGATGATATTTTTAATTATCTTTTTGTAACTGTAACAGATTCAGGTAAGAGAATGAAAATTGGTTCAAAATATGCAGCTATGACCAAGAAACCCAGAGATATTTTAGTCCAATTTGCTAGGAGGAAAACCAGAGATTTAGTTCTTCAAGCTCAATTTGAATCTAAACTTAATATTGATAATGTGGACATAATAGTACTGAAAGAAATTCCTGTGAGGACATTAAGAAAGAGAAAAGAATATACTTTCTTGACAGATGCTTTGAAGAGGAATAAGATTCCTTTTCGTTGGGAGAAATTGGAGGGAGTGAGTTTCACTTTTCAACAACACAGGTTTAAGTTAACTTCGATTCCCAAAGCTAAAGAGTTTATGACTAAATATGGAACTAAGTTGGATCAGGATGTATCTGGACTGCAACAAGAGTATACAATGACTCAAGATGAGGAGATGGTTGGGGTTGCTGCATTGAAAGACTGTGCTGAGTTAAGTTTATAAAAATGGCTTTAAATTGTCTTACGTGGAATATAAATGGGGCAAATGCCCCACAAAAAAGGAGAAAAGTTTTTCATTATTTGAAAAAAGTGAAATGTGATGTGATATGTTTACAAGAAACACATGTAAAGGAAAATGATATAAAATATTTGATAAACAAACATTTAGGACAAGAATTTGTTTCAGCAAATCTAAAGAAAATTAATGGACTTGTATTGTATATTAAATCATATTTGAAACCACGTTTATTACTAAAAGATTAACATGGAAGATATGTAGCAGTTGAAATTGAATTTTATGGCTTAAAATCTATTATTGTGGGAGTTTATGCACCTAATGAAGATAAGAGTAAATTTTTTACTCAACTTTTGAATGATTTGTCAGTTTTTTCATATCAAAGTTGGTGTTTAATGAGAGATTGGAATGGAGTTACTTCTCCATTAATTGACAGAACCTCCAAAAAACAAATTAAAATCAAACAAGGAAGATTACCAAAATCTTTTTTTGATTTGATGGATACTTTAGCATTGGTGGACTCATGGAGATATAAAAATGGATTGGCAAAAGACTATACTTTTTACTCAGAGAGACATAAATCTTTTTCAATAATTGATATTATTTGGGTTTCAAAGGACTTGGTGAATAAAATTTGCAAAGTGGATATATTACCAAGGACTTTTTCTGATCATAATCCTGTTAGTATGATAGTAAAAAGAGAATCTAGATTATATAGATGGAGGTTGAATGAATCTATTTTACAAAAAGAGAAGGTGGTAGAGGATTGTAAGAAGAAATTGAAGGACTTTTTTGAAATTAATTTGGACAATGAAATTGACTTAAAAACTGTATGGGATGCGAGTAAAGCAGTTATGAGGGGACATTTTATTTACCATAATCGTAACATTAGAAAAATATCTCAGCAAAAAGTACAAATGATTTTGGAACAGATCAAATTGAAAGAAATTGAATTACAGAAAAAAACATCAGATAACAACATTGTATATCAACTCAAATTATTATATCAACAAATATCTATGATGACTGAAAGAAATTGAAACAAAGTTGAAATACGCAAAACAGAAACATTTTGAATTTGCTAATAAACCAGGAAGATGGTTAGCATATAAATTAAGGAAGGAAAGAGAGAAGAAAATGATTTTAAAGATCAAAGAAGGTAATGTGGAATTTTTGGACAATGAAAAGATTAAAAAAGCATTCTATAGCTTTTCCTCTAATTTATATAAAAACAAGTAGTACTTTTGGAGAAGATAAATGAATATTTGAATAAACAACTTTTACCAAAACTTACAGAGTCACAGAAATTAATATTGAACAGTCCAATAACTACTTTTGAAATAGTTGAGGCTATAAAGAGAATGAAATTGGGTAAAGCACCAGGACCTGATGATTTGTCTGCATTATATTATAGATTTTTTGAAGATCAGATTCTTTTACCTCTCAAAAGACTGATGAATTCTATTTTGTTGGGGTCATCAATGCCGGATTCATGGAAACAAGCTAATATTGCTCTTATACCAAAGGAAGGTCAAGATCCTTCTTTAGTTAAAAATTATAGACCAATTTCATTGTTGAATAATGATTATAAGATATTTGCATCAATATTGGCGGAAAGAATGAAAAATTTTTTGCAAGAATTTATTCATTATGACCAATGTGGATTTCTACCAAAGAGACAGTTAAAAGACAATGTAAGAGTTGTTTTGGATGTTATAGAATATTTACAATATCATAACGAATGTCAAACAGCTCTTATTTTTTTAGATGTGGAAAAAGCCTTCGATAATTTGAACTGGAGTTTTATGTTTAAAGTTTTGGAAATTATGGACTTTGGGGAACATTTGATCCAGGCAATTAAGACTATTTATAAAACACAACAAGCAAACATTATTGTGAATGAAGAATTAACTGAACTGTGTCATATACAGAAAGGAACAAGACAAAGATGTCCTTTGTCTCCTCTGCTTTTTATTCTGGTATTGGAAGTTTTTAATAGAGACATTAGAAGAGATGAACAAATAAAGGGCTTAAAGATCAAACAAGAAGTTTTTAAGTTGAGGGTTTTTGCTGATGATTTAGTCTTGATTTTACAGGACCCATTGGATACTGCGGAACATCTGATGAGGAAATTGAAAGAGTTTGGGTCATTGGCGGGTCTGAAAGTAAATAAACAAAAATGTTAATTAAAAATATGACCATGTCTGACCAAGAACTACTGATGGGTAAGACAGGTTTTAAGACTGAAAAAAAGGTTAGATATTTGGGGGTGATCCTGTCAACTAAGAATAGTATGTTGCTTAAAAATAATTATGTAAAAATTTGGAATGATGTGAAAAATGACTTGTTAAGATGGGGAAAATTACAATTGTCTCTTATGGGAAGAATATCTGTGATTAAGATGAATGTTTTGCCTAGGATGTTGTTTCTGTTTCAGACTTTACCAATTTTGATGACAGATTTACCATTTAAAGAATGGCAGAAAGGTATTTCGAAATTTGTTTGGCAAGGCAAGAAACCAATTGTTACAAGATGTTAAAGAACGAGGAGGTTTGGGCTTACCTAATTTAAAACTATATTTTGATGCTTGTTGTTTGCTTTGGATGAAGGAATGGATTACTTTGGAGAACAAGAAACTATTACAGCTTGAAGGACATGAATTAAGATTCGGGTGGCACTCCTATTTGTGGTATGATAAAGTTAAAGTTAATAAGGATTTTAAAAATCATTTTGTTAAGAGTGCCATACTAAGGATCTGGAACAAATATAAGGTAAGATTGTCTCCTAATGTACCGTTGTTGTCACCTCAAGAAGCATTTGTTAGAAGAGAAAATGTGGGAGGAATAAGTTGGTTAAAATATAAAGATTTGTTGAATTTTGAAGAAAGTGAACCAAAGTTTAAAACAAGGGAAATGTTAGAGTTGGAAGGTTTTACATGTCACTGGTTTACCTATATGCAATTGTCAGAACGCTTTAAAATGGATAAAAAGAACTTTAAATTTGTTAACGAAATAACTAAGTTTGAAATGGAACTTTGCATGAATGATGAACATATTATTACTAAAATGTATAAAATGTTGTTACAGATGAATTTGGAAGATGAACAGGTAAAAGAATGCATGATCAAAAGGGCTAAAAATTTTGGATATAATATTATGCTTGAGCAATGGGAAAATATGTGGAATAAAAGTTTGAAATTCACCTTAAATTATGACTTAAAAGAGAACTTTTATAAGATGATGTATCGTTGGTATCTAACCCCTGATAAACTATCAAAAATGTATAATGGTGTAACTAATGCTTGTTGGAAGTGTTTACAGGGAGAAGGGACTTTTTATCATCTCTGGTGGACCTGTGAGAAAGCCAAAAAAATTTGGGATTAAATATGCATTATTATTCAAAAGATTTTAAAAGTGAATATACAAAAAAAGCTGGAACTGTTCCTTTTGGGTTTGATGGAGAAGGAGCTGGAGAAACAACATGGAGTTTTGCTTTTATATATGATTACAGCTGCAAGACGCACAGAGATGGAAAGATCCACAGATACCTACAGTTGAAGATTGGATTGTTAAATTAATGGATCTGGCCCAAATGGCTAAATTAACAGCATTAATTAGAGAACATTTGGTTTCTGGATTTATATCTGTTTGGCAACCACTTCTAGACTACTTGCTTGTGGTAGAAAAAAATGATGTTCTGATTTTGGGTTTTAATTATTAATTGGTTTATTTTAATAGAAATGATGTTACTATGGTTTAATCATTGGTAAGAGATTATTTTTGTAAATTTATCTATATCTGTATTGGACAGTCGGAAGTCACTTTTCCGTTTTTGTTTTCTGTCTATTTGCACTTTATAGTTTTTTTTCTTTTTTCTTTAGTTCTATTTTCATGCTTTTCTGTATTTTCTATTTTGTATTTTATCTATACTCTGAAAATCAATAAAGTTTAAACTATATAAAAAAAATTGGTTCAAAATCCATTTTGGTCCAAATACAGATCAAAGATGATTTGATTAGGCTTTTACCAGAATCGCCACTGTGGAAGGTATCTCATAGTTTTGCATTAAGAAATGTCAATAGCAAGCTTGATTCATGCTGTGTCCTCAATCAAGAAATATAGTATTAAGTCAGAACACAGGAACGCTTTTAAAAGGAATTTTAGCATAACTAACTCATAAAGGCCTTTTTCATGTACAGAAATGTGGTTTTATTGTATATGGAGCCAAACAAATAGGTATTAAGTGTCTTACAATACATCAATTGAGAAGGCTGCGTTCAGATAAGGATCTAGAAGAATACTTCAAATGCAGTAACATTTTTAATAGAACTGGATTATCCAGTCTGACTGTTCTAATTGACCAAAGATATTTTGCAATATATTTGCTTTGAAACTAATGGTTCCGCTGCACACATGTCAGTGAGCTTTCCTGTCCCCATCCCTCTTACCGCACTTCTCCAGCAAGGCTGGTAGTTGGTGCTGGACCAGAAAGTAACATGTGTTACTTCCTGTGCTGTGACTGCTTGTTCCGGGTTGGGAAAGAAATGGCTCTTGTGGTCTTGTGCCGTTTTTCCCCAGCCCCAAAGTAGCGATCTCCTGGATGGGGAACAAGCAGCAGGCAGCATTTTCTCTGCTGCAAGTGCTACGTTCTTCCCCCCGCCCCCGAGATTCCTTCCCCTGGAAGAGGAAGGTGTCAGCCCTTAGAGGTAGTCCAGACAAGAAGCACCAACCATGAGTACTAACACTACCTTTATTGTAAGGTTACAGTAACAGAATCTTGCAAGTACATCTCTCCCCCCTTGCCTTTACAGCCCAAGAAACAAGGGATGGTCCTTCCGAGACGTTTGACATGCCCCCATTGCTTCTGCGGGCTAAGCTGCCTCTTATCTGACGTTGCCCAGGCCACGGTTCCGCCTCCTCCTGTCTCTCAAGGACGTTCTCACAGACCAGGACAGAAGGCTTCTGCTGCTTTTTCATCCTTTCCTGCTGCAAGCACTGGGTCCAGCTGGTTCTTTCAAACCTTTCCTTATGCAGGGCCGCAACTAGGGGGGGGGCAAGCGGGGCATGTGCCCCGGGCGCCGCGCTGGAGGGCACGCGCCAAAATGCCTCTTTTGACGGCCAGCCCTGAGGGAGGCCCATGCTCCTGTCGCCACCGCTGCCCGCAAAGAGGCCCACCGAGGCATTGCGTGGCTGGGCTCGTCCGCTCCTTGGGGCTGGCCGCAGGCTCTGGGGTGGCCGCAGGGTTGTGCCTCCCCGCCGCCGCTCCAGACCGTCCCACTTGGGAGTGTGGCGGCGGGCAGCTCGCTCCGCCCGGTCCGGATGAGCAGACGGGAGCACACTCCTTCCCCTGGAGCCACAAGAGAGCGTAGCCAGGAGTGGGGCGCTTGTCCCGGGGGAGCCCCGCACTGCTCTGTGGAGGGGGGTCTGCGTTGGGGTGCGGGGGGGGACTCGACCCTGCGGGCGAGCGCGGAATCCATGGGTGGAGGGCGCGGAATCCATGTTTGCCCCGGGTGACACAGACCCTAGTTGCGGGCCTGTCCCTATGCCTTCTTACCTTCAGGTTTTCTGGAAAGATGTGGGGCCCAGTGGGCTAGGAGGCCAGAGGCATTCACAGAAGGGGGGGGGCAAACAATGAACATAGCATAGCAACCTCTGCCCCTTTTGAAAGTGCCCACCTTTCCCTTAGCCCAAAGCCAGCTAAGTTATTTTGGCACAGGAGGCAAAAAGTCCCAGAAGCATCTATGTCCATATGCAATAAGCCACATTATCAGCAATTTTCTACCTCTTCAAGGCATTGCAAATTACAATGCACTTTCAATATCATTGTTAGCGAAAAGTTTAAGAGGTTTCCTCACTGGAATCTCTTGCCTCTTGTTCTTTATCAGAGCACAGAATTAAAACCAGAAATATCCAAATTGCATATATTGTATAGTGATCTGATCAACAAGTAATCATTATAATATATTATTATCTAACAAATTAAGCTATTTTCAGGAGAATTACTTCTAGAACAACAGAAGACTGCATAACCATTATGGCTTTATAAATAGGAGAGTTTGCATAACTCTTGGCAACAGTTATCAGTATTTAATGATTTATATTTCACTTTTTTAGTCCATTGAGTATTCTAGTTGGCTAATCAATACTCAATAGAGCAGCTTAACCACCAAAATTATTAAATAGTCTTTAACAGTACACTGAAACTGTGCTAACATATGTTACTATTATACCTGTATCAGGAATAGCCAAATGCTTTGAACTTCAATTCCCATGCCTTAAGAGCAAGCCAACAAGGCTGATGGCAAGGAATTGGAAGGACCAAAGTTGCCTACTCCTATCCTATTAATAAACTGCCAGCTCGTTTTCAGCTCTTCTGTGTGTCTTTTTTAAAGCCTTATACGTTTATGAAGAAAATTTCTTTTGTGGTGCAGTTGCCTTAAAATTAGTTTGCATTGGAAAAAAATTCAACATTCTGACTTAAAAATAAAATGTAAATTCCAATATACAGTTTTACATAGGCTTCAATTCCAAATCGACTTTTCTGAAACTAAGGATCACTAAAGTCAGTACTAGATATGTTTGAATAATTGCACGCTTATGTTCTACTTTAGGGTGGTATCCATTTAACAGTCCCTGGCAATCGAATAGCATTTGTCACTGGAATGGCAACTTTCTTCCTCTCCACAGCCCCCTTCACCCACATGTGCTCTGCAAAATAGCTCCAAGCAGATTTAGGGAATTATAGGGATGTGAATGTCAGTTCTTATGGCATTAGATTTTGTCCTTAATTTAAAACCATAATAAAACATTTCTCTCTCTCTTATACCCACTTACTCACTCAGATATGTGCATACACCTCTTTTCTATAAAACCATTTGTCAATACTCCTATCTGGCTAACTGAAGTGTCCTTTCACATACCCAAACAGTTTTGGGCTGAACAGCCATGGGTAGACTTTAATGCAAACCTCATCTGCATGACAATCCCCTTAAAGAGGAGCTGTACTGTTTTTGTGGTCTAGGGCATTTGCATAACCATTACACATTCTTGTTGTCACTTAAAATAAATTCCACATTCACCGCAGTGAACAGAGAAAATGGGATGAAGGAAATCAACCCTGACTGCTCATTGGAAGGACAGATGCTGAAGCTGAAGCTCAAATACTTTGGCCACCTAATGAGAAGAGAGGACTCAATGGAAAAGACCCTGATGCTGGGAAAGACTGAAGGCAAAAGGAGAAGGGGACGGCAGAGGATGAGATGGTTAGACAGCATCACCGATGTAATGAACATGAATTTGACTAAACTCCGAGAGACAGTGGAGGACAGGAAGGCCTGGCGTGCTATGGTCCATGAGGTCATGAAGAGTTGGACACGACTAAACGACTGAAAGACACGACTAAACGACTGAAAAACAACAAAATGCATGGGTCTCCGTATTTTGCAGCTCATTAACAACCTATCCTAACGAGTCCATTTATTTGTACACCAATTCAAATAAAAAGCCTCTTTAATTAAGAGAATAGGTCTACTTATCCATTAGAGATAAAAAAATATTTCTACCTGAGAAAAAAAGTACTGTACCACATGGCATTTTCTCAGAGTTTTGTTGGGAAATAACTAGTCTGGGCATATAAAGTACACCTTATCTGGTGGAATCACAGCATGCCAACCAGTGCAACAGAGGAAGAAAACCCTGAAGTCTTGGAAAGGGCCACCCAGAGCCTGGAAAGAGCCTGGATTTCTTATCAAAAATCATGGTACATTTTAATTAAGGCTAGATTTTGTAGCTTTCTGATGGCATTAGCCTTTTTTCCTATCCAAGATGCTGAGTCCACAATTATGCTACCACCGGTCTAAATCAGTGTTTCTCAACCTTGGCAACTTTAAGATGTGTGGACTTCAACTCGCACAATTCCCCAGCCAGCCTTGGTGGCTGGGGAATTCTGAGAATTGAAGTCCACACTCCCAGAATTCTGGGAGGTGGAATTCTGGGAGTTGAAGTCCACACATCTTAAAGTTGCCAAGGTTGAGAAACACTGGTCTAAATAATTTGAAGTTAGACTTTGAAGGCAAATATTAAAAACAGATTTCCAATATTCCTGAAGATAAGCAGGCCTGAGAAATTGGTAGATTTGGCTGCCCTATACTCACGTAGAAGTAAGTTTCACATCCCTTTGAATAGTCACGCCTAGGTTTATTCTCTTAGTCTGCAATCCTGTGTATTCTAACTTGGAAATAAGCCTCACTGAAATCATAGGACTTGCAACCAAATAATAAGCAACCATGCACAGGCTAGTAGACTCTTCAGAATGTGAGATTTAAAAACAAAACTGATTCTAACATATGTTGACTTTGCAGTTATCAAAAGTTAATGAAGAGAAGAGCAAGACAGCATCTCTTATACTCACCCTCCTTTAAAGTCCATTTAATTGACCCCGTTCTCTTGCTAACTGCATGTAAACTCCCATCAAGAGTTGAAACGAACAATAAAGTCTCTGGCAAAGTCACTGAATTGGCATTTCCACAGCTCTGAAGGAAAAAAAATGCAGAAGCCACACATTTATTTTGTTGTTGACCAAGGAAAGTGAAGACTTGGTAGGAAGGGCAGGAAAGGTGACTGTATATTATTTCATGTGATGACCAGTTTTTCTTCCTCGCAAAATAAATGGGCTACTTAGCACAAGCAACCTGAGCAGGATTATACTACTCCAAGCCTATGCTTTTTACTAGCTTTCCTACTGTTGCTACCATATATCGAATGCTTGGGCACTTTAGATGTTTAGCTAGGAGGAAAAGGAACCATGGTACATAATCATCCTCAATCTGAAGATCACATTGTGCTAGTTGGGCCACGATTTCGATCAGAACACAATCTACCCACTGCATAGGGAGAAACAAAAATGATCTAGAAGTTTCAGTGATCAATGTTCATAAACTTGATTTGCCTTTTTCTTGTTTCCCTTCTGCTGCGTGGGCACCAGGAGCGGGGAACTTATGGCCTTCAAGATGCTGCTGAACTATCAGCCCTTCACCCCATAATGGACAATGGTAAGAGATCCTTTGAGCTGTAGTTCAGCAACTTCTGGAGAACCCCAATTTCCCTGCCCTTAAAGAAGGGTGGGGGAAAGGAGTGAGTAAGGACTGCAGTGATGATGTAAAGCACGTAACGCCATGTCACACAAGTAGGTGAGATTAGGATTTTCTCTTCTGTGGTTGTTTTCTCTCCATTTGGTGCTCATTTTTAAAACTAAACCTTCTTTTACCATTTACACTATAGTTTTCATATATTTTCTACTTCAAAATGGTGAAAAACTGTGCTGTTGGTTTTTTGCAGAGACTGCAAAAAAAAGGGGGAGGGGGGCTAGGGAAAGGCCTCAGTTTACCAACCCCTTGTCATAAGACCAAGAAAGAGGAGCTCCCATTAAATGCCCACTGCCTATCACTCACAAAACTCTGGAGCAACTCATGTAAAGTCCTGAAAGGATGCCCTGGCCTATCTGAGGTAACTGAGTAACAAAGAACAGAGCACAGCCAGTGTAGTGGCTGATCATAATCAAGGGTTAAATTCTTTCCCCTTTGGAGGAAGAGAAGGGAGAAGGTCTGAGGAAAGAGGGTTGGGTGTTGGGACAGTTGGGAGTTGGGTTCGTTGGTGGTTGACAAGAGGAAGGAGGAAGAAATGCCAGATAGATATTTCTAAACATCAGTTTCCATCCATGAAAAGATAGCAGGAGTAATTTTAGCAGGGCTAAATGAAGGTAGCGACATTAGGATATTTTGTCTTTTCCTTTTGTTAAACGTGCTTGGTTTTGTTCTATAAGAACGTATTTGTACAGTCAAGCTTCTGTACATTCAGGCGTCATGCGCTGAAACAAGTAGCCTCTTGAGTACCTGTACTAGTCAAGCCTAGCCATCAGAATTTTCCATCTTCACCCTGAACCCAAAAGTAAAACTGCAAAGGACCTTCCTGGGTTTGTCCAGGGAGGAGGAAACCTCCTATTAAAACATGTGGAGAAGGCTGCTGCACCAGGAAGGCACCTGTGAAACTCTTGGCTGTCTCCTGGCCAAGGAAAAGGGGAGCCAGAGAGGAAAAGTAGATCCTGCTACAGCCAGAAATCACACGATTAATTTTGTCAGCTAAAATAGTGGCTTAATCCAGAACAGAAGTTAAAAATCGACTAGGCATTTCTTCATAAACTCTACCAAACAGAAAGGGGAGGAAAAAACGTTGCTCTGCCTGCAGGGACAACTTCCCCAGGATGATTTGGGACACCACTAAAGTTGACAGAAACAAAGAGAGCTGAACTCCGAGACGTCCTCTCATGCACAAACCTCATGGAAATCAGCAGATGCTCCGAGAGCATATTGTATCCCAGGGATAGAAAAAGAAAAGGTACCTCATGTCCCAAAATGGTTTAGGGGCCTTCATTGTCTTAAATGACAATACCAATAAAATAGAGGAACATATAAATTAAATGTTTCCAGGTGTTTACCCCAAACTGGAGTTCTCCTCAAAGTCTATCGGGTGTTTCACATTCCACCAGCTAAACAAAATAAAAAGGAAAGCTCTGGCCCTGAGCATTTTTGCTGCAATTCTTTTATCTTTGAAACAACTGTTCAGCAACTACATTTGATTGCTTAGCCACCTGCCAGTGCCTGAGAAGTTTCAAAAGTATATTTAACACAAAACTTACTACTGTCGGCAATATGAAACTGTTAAGGGCCGAAATGACGTATCTGGGTACAGGACTGAAGTTTGCCCAAAGACAAGAAACTGTAACTGGAACATGAGCCGAAACAAAGAGGTTAACCATATTCCAATTCTTTACAAGATGCACTTGTGTTTGAAAAAGGAAGATACAATCGGTTTCAGAACAGGGTTGGTTATTTTGAGGAACTGAACAAGCATTTTTTAACTCTTGAGTTGCCTTCTGTCCAAACAGAGCTATACTTGGTATACGTGGGAAGCCCATGTGCTATGGGATCAAATGAGTTATTTTACCCAATTCATACGATTCCCATAGCAGATCTGCTCATCGTGCACAAGTTAATTTTGGAGGTCCCTAATTAGAAAAAAAACGAGCCCTTTTCAACTTCCTTATTGAGAAATTCAAAAGAGATCACAGAGATATTTCTTTTGCAGTTTACATGGACTGTATGTAAGAAAAAAACCCCAAACCCACAAGTGGAACACCGTTCCTCCAGCTGCACCTGCTAGTTGGTGCTTCGGCTCTATCACCTCCCAGCATTTCTTCCTCGTGATAAAGAGTTATTCTCACACCCAGAGTATTTTATAACCTTGTATTTTGACTATTTTTGATGGGTTTCCTGGAAGAAGATTAAATCAGGATATTTCTGAGTGTGTATCTTAATCTTATAGCAATCTCCACAGCATATACCATATTATAACAATTTATTTCATTAATTTTATGCTGTTTGTTTACACTGCAGTGCCATATTTTAGACTTTATAGTTTTAATATCACTAGTAAGTACCATTCTTTTAATCAGAACTTAGTGTTATAAAGTCCTATAATCCTTTTTAGTAATCTCTGTAATTATATTATTAATATGTTATGCTATACCTTAAATTCTTACTCCTGGAATGATTTTACATATTTTATACTGGTCCATGACTGATTGGCTGATTGATATATACAATGGGTTTTTTTGCATTTTTAACTCTCCCTTTATAAAAAAAGGCAGAGCTTGAGTAAATGTTTGAACTTAATTGGGATAAATATAAATACACATTTTGATTAATCTCTTAATGTATCACATCAGATTTGACATCATGTGTTGTGTTGAGTATTCTTCAGCCCCATTAAAAGAGGGATAAAGCTTGAGATATTCATTTTCATGATATATGAAGTTTTGTCCTGCAGTAATATCACATTGCATAGTCTTTATGTTTTCCTCTTCACAAGAGGTGAAATCTAATGATAATTTTCTGCTGATGGAAGTATTTCAGTCAGTGGCATTCCAAGGACGGAGATTCATCTTGCACTCCCAAATCTGCCCCATTGGTTTGGAAGATCCTTTAGAACAGATTTGGAGAGGGCAGAAAAAGCAGTAAGTCTAATCAGCAGGCTTTAAACTCAAGCAGGCACTGTTAAGCTTCATCCTCTAAAACTAGCTAAAATGGAAGTAGAGAAATTGTACCCTAAATTAATGAAATAAACTTCTGTTGAAATAAACAGCATATTACAAAAATAATTACTGAGTTGAATGGGAGTTACTTTTAGTTAACTGCTTTTTAATAAACTAATTAATCAACTAATTAACTACATTTAAAATACTGCAAGTTTTAAATGAGGTGCAGAAGGAAAAGAACTTGCTTTTAGCTTAATCATCTTTAAGTGTCTATATCTAAGCAAAACACCTACTAAGTTTCAGGAGAAGATTCAAAAGGCTGTTTTCCAATGATGGAATTCGTGGGATCCTTAAAACTCAGGTTCAACATCATCTGCCTTACATTCAGGGCTTGCAATGCATATGAATATTATGTTGACCAAGGATGTTGTAGAACACCTTAAGCACTTCTGAAATTCTATGAAATTAGCAGAACAAGAAATGCTCTATGGGATAAGGAATAAAGGTAAAGGTTCCCCCGCACAGTCGTGTCCGACTCTAGGGGCCGGTGCTCATCTCCGTTTGTTAGCCAAAGAGCCAGCGGAATAGAGATTATTAAAAAGGTATACTATAGCACTGTAAGTATTTGACAAATATTTCTTCAGAAAAAAATGTCAATTTGTCTTTGATTGCATTCTCAATATAGAAATATTCTACGTATTATCACAAGCAAAAAGAAAAGCAGAGAATAAACACTGTTCAACATTTAACTGTTTGCAGAATTGTGCAGTGTGCACATTCTTTTTTGACAAGTTCTTTGAAAATTAACAGCCACATCCAAGAAAAGGGAGGGTGTACAGATGATCCAGTAAGAGCTGGACCACTTTTGCTTTTTATAAAAGACGTACTGGCATTGATTAGCTTGTAGCTTGGGATATTGATATCTGAGATAGTAACTCTTATTCGGTTACATTTTATCTAACAAGCTGCAATGTAAATACAAACACTGAAACAGCCACACTGCATTATATTTTTGAAACCATTCATATTGGATGTCCACCCAATAATATACCATTTAAGGACAAATTTTTCATACATGTTATCTTGCTGATCCTATAGACATTGTCCAAACAGCATCTTTGAAGTATTCTTTCAAAGATACTGTTTCAAATGGAAGATTTACTACCTCAACAAGAGGGGTCCCCCCCCCTGAAATTGCACTTACAGCTTTTTGTTGAATTTGAACTAATTACTTCATAAGAATTTGTCATCACATCCCAAACACTTGCAAACAGTCCCAAATATTTTGCTATGTAAACTTCTGTCACTCGCTCCTTCTCTTATACTGGAGGCATAGTGGGGTGATAAATGAAAGGAGGCAACTAAACTACTCACAAATTGAAAAAAAACAACCCGGAAATCCTAGCTGTTAATTGTCTATGAAGGTTCTCAGTCATCCAGGTGGAATTGTCTGTAGCTTGAATCATGTCAACTGGATTTCTATTTTCTTAGTGGAAACGTTTTGCTCCTTATCCAAGGAGCTTCTTCAGTCTGAGCAAAGTTGGTAAGGGAATCCTAAATATGTTTCTAGGTAGCTGTGTGACCTTACACCTGGGGGCATGGTTATATTGAGATGTTATTTTAAGTCCTTTTATTATCTAAAGGAGGATCGTTAAGATCACCATGCTGCTGTTGAGCTTGTGAAATGGTCTTAATCTTCCTAGGCACAGAAGACAGAGCCGGGAGAAAGATGGGAGAAAGATTGTGCCTGAGGCCCCCACCTCTATTCAAGGAAGGATTTTCCAAGTTGGCATAAATGGATTCCTTGACCCCTCTCTCAAACCACCTATCTTCTCTGTCTAAAATGTGAACATTAATGTCCTCAAATGAGTGTCCTTTTTCCTTTAAATGAAGATAAACTGCTGACTCTGGTCCTGTGGTGTTACTTCTCCTGTGTTGGGCCATCCTCCTGTACAAAAGTTGTTTGGTTTCTCCAATGTAAAGTTCAGAGCACTCCTCACTGCTACAGACTAGCTGTTAATTGTTTCTCAAAGGAAACTAATGCCTTTTTGTACACAGGGTGTGATGGACTTCACTAACGCTGCTGGTTCTCAGGAAGGAGGGAGCTCATTCCAAGGAGGGGAGAGAGATAAGAGAAAACACAGTCCAGGGGTGGGACGTGGGAAGACGAAGAGGTTCAGGCTAGCCCTGCCCTAGAGCCTTCCCAGGTCATTTCCCCTTAGGTGAGGTAGAGCAGCTTTAGTCTGGCAAGATTCTCTCTATACGGTGTGAGCAAATAAAGAACTGAAGTCTGACTGGATTGATTCTTCGTCGTTCTTGGGCTGGGCCTGACACAGGGTTATCTTTCCAAAATGGGGAGTTATTTGATGTTGATACTCTCGGTAATAGATTTCTTTATATAGTTCACTAAAATTTCCGTATTTCCTATGATACAAGGACTCATCTCTCATTTTAGTGTCACAGCATCAACACCTTAAGACAGGGCTTTCCAAAGTGCCGCCGCTGGAGACACATGAGCGGCGGCGGCAGTGTGGCGGTGGCGCGCGCACGGGCGGCGACGGCACAGGGGGGCGCACATGCACGGCGGCGGCGCGGGGGGGCGTGTGGCGGCGCGCGTGCGTGCACTGTGGCGGCGCGGGGGGCGTGCGGCAGTGCGGGGGGCGTGCGGCGGCGCGCGTGTGCACGGTGGCGGCGGCAGTGGCTGCCGCCGTGCACGCGCACACCGCCGCTTCCGGGTGGTGTGGCGACACACTTTTGTGTCGCGACACAGAGTTTGGAAAGCTCTGCCTTAAGAAGTACAGTTCACTCTTCTGGGCAACTGGAACTTTGAAATAACTTTATCACGTAAGCAAACAATAAAGCATGTGGGTAGTTCCCATAGAAATGAATGAAGAAATACATGAAATTTGTCCATTCTCTTCTGAAAAGAAAATGTCACTCAATAGTATTTGTTTTGGCTAGAGGCCTCAGCCTGAGATCTAACTGGCAATATTTACTGTCAGAAACAGAACATATGCTTGTATTTTCCAAGAAACACCTTTGAAGTTGAGTAATATCTTAACCATTCAACTGCTCTTTAACAAAACCTCTCATAAGCACATGGAATCAATAATCAAACTGGATTTTTTGTCTCTAAATGTATAATTTTTCTGATAACAGAAGTGTGCTAAGGACAGCTGTACAACATTGGGGAAAGGTAAATGTAAACATTTCAATGTTAAAAAAAGAAAAGGAATTTACACATTTGCTCAGAATCATAATACAGCATTCAATATCTCATTGTTATATATCCAATATATATAATTTGTGATCTTCTACAATTGACAGCGAGAGCCAGTTTGGTGTGGTGGCTAAGGCACCAGGCTAGAAACCAGGAGATTGTGAGTTCGAGTTCCGATTTAGGCACGAAGCCAGCTGGGTGACCTTGGGCCAGTCACTTTCTTCCAGTCCTAGGAAGGAGGCCAGGGCAAACCACTTCCAAAATCTTGTCAAGAAAACTGCAGGGACTTGACCAGGCAGTTGCCAGGAGTCAAGACTGACTCAAAGGTGCACACACACACACACACAATTTATAGCAGGGAATTTGTTTGCGGTGTACTTCACCATTAATTGCTAATGTGGTTTCATAAAACCCAGACACTACTGGAGGAAACAGTACTGTAATTGTTCTCTTCCTATTCAGCAGACAGAATAGTGGATTTCTCTCTTGGATCCACATCTTTTAAGTATAACATCAGAATTCGCAAGTGAAAGTTTGTGTAATGCAGCGTAAGACTTTTGCTCATTAGTCACATGAGTTAATTATTACTCATGAATAATAAAATAAAAGGTTCAATAAAATCTAGCTATCTTAAATTATTAAATCATAAAGGATATAAGAAGTTTTGCTTCATTTGTTTTGCCTTAACTGCTAGATGGATCACCAAATTCTACCAACAGAAGAAGACTCCTGCCTTCTTCTTCTCCTGGTCTGGGGCGGAGAGAGAGAGAGACTGGTTCAAAGTCACCCAGATGGCTTCTGTGCCTAAGGGAGGATGAGTCCTGCGTCTCACCACTCCTAGACCAGCACTTCCCCACCATACCCCATACATAATTCTCAATTCTATGAATAGAAACAAATAAAACAAAATGGTCTTCTAAGTTTTAAGATTGGCCATTGCTTAGATCAACTATGAACAAGGTAATTTCCATTTACAGTTACCATCTTCCAAAGCTAAACATTGCTCTAACACCTGGTTTTGAATGTTATGTGGAGGATATGGAGATATATGCAAGAGGGTGAGAAACAGAAGACCTTATCAAAAAGATACATACTGTATGCCAGGTATGGTGCATCACCATGCTTTCAAAAGGAAAAGTGGAAAGAAGGGGATTAGTTGGGTTCAATGGGATGAAGAATTATAGAGGGGAAAGCAGAGTTAGATTGAAGAGATTTGTGCTCAGAACAATAGATTTCTGCAACGACAGATGTAGGCACAGGTTGCTAAGCAAAACTGACCTGTATGTATGTATGTACAGTATGTGTGCAATCTCTATGTATTCAAATTTGGCCAATCACTCCCTATCACATTATTGTTGAGTCATTTCAGTGAATATTCAAGTGGTCAACTTCCCCATTCTATGCTGAAGAATGAACTTTCAGCATGAGAGGGCGAAGAGCTTCTTCTTCTAAGTGATTGGGGAAGGGCAGTCCCTTAGAGCAGAGCTTTCCAAACTGTGTGTCGTGACACAAAAGTGTGTCGCCACACCACCCGGAAGCGGCGGCACGCGCGTGCACGGCGGCCGCCATGCACGCGCATGCCGCCGCACGCCCCCACGCCGCCACATGCCCCCCACGCCGCCGCACACCCCCCGCGCCGCCACCGTGTGCGCGCGCCGCCGCACGCCCCCCCGCGCCGCCATGCGCGCGTGCCGCCGCACGCCCCCCCGCGCCGTCGCCATGTGCGCACGTGTCGCCGCCACCGCTGCCGCCGCCGGGTGTGTCGCCAGCGGCGGCACTTTGGAAAGCCCTGCCTTAGAGGATCAAGAGAACAGAGAAACTGGATGCTTATCACATCACTCCATCAATATCAGGGAGCATAATCTATAACAATATGTGTTGCTTAGCATCCTTTCTTTGATATCGATAGTTCAGAGTTTGAGAGATGTGCAGATACAGGTAATCCAATCCTTGCAGAAGGTCATGCATGAACATACAGTAGTAGTGACGACAGTCCATATATCTCACATCTTATAGTAGGGATATGCAATTTTTTGGCAGCCAAGGGTGCCTTTTACAGTTTTAGGAGGAGCAAGAGCTGTAGTATGTGGAGCTACATCATACACAGGGTCATGGGTCTTTTCTCTAGATTTGGGGGGGGGGGATTTGCAGTCTAATTTAGGATTTGTTTCCCCCCCCTCCACCTAAAAATGGCAGGAAACCATTCTACCATTGGTAGCATTGGTCAGAAAGGAATACAGCAGCCCCCCAAAAGAGCTTTCTAGCTGTTGCCTCAGGTTGCTGCCACAGATAACTCCTGAGTAGGGGGATGCTATCCGAGAAATAACACTCAAAAACCTGGAACATCAGTGCAATGCCTTGTATTGCAGCCATAGCTTTGCCCTTAGCCATCATTTTCCTATGCAGCGGCAAGGAAAAAACAGATGGGAAAGGAAGACAGGCTTGGCCCATAATTTCAATCCACCTCTCTAGCTAAACTTCTTTACACCCCCGCCCCTTCTTTACACCATTTGGGGTTTTTGTCTTAAACTATTTGTCCACTTAGCCTCTTTTCTTGGTCCATGAGCCTCCTGCTTCTGCCTCTTTTCAGACATCTCTCATAAGGACAGTTGGGCTGCTGTGAGAACAGACGATTCCTGATGGGTAACTGGTCCAGCTGGCATGTTAGGGTCCCAGGCCAAGCTAAGCTGGGTCATGCCAAGGTTACCAACTACTTTTGAAAACAAGAGATTAAAACAGATAAATGGAGGCAAGCAGCAGTTTGCCATATCGTTTTCAAAATGTAAACTGATTAGGCAACATGGTGCCTTCCAGATGTTTCGGACTTTAATTCCCATCTATCTGGGCCAGCTGGCTAATGTCCAGAGATTGTAGTACTTTTAAAATAAACATCTGAAAAGCACCGGGTTGGCTATCTCCTGGCTGTGGTATAGCATGTTGATATTAAGGTGTATGTCCAACAGAGTGGGCATGCTCCAGGTCCCATCTTTAAAGCAATGCCATTTGATGGGATCCATGTGGTGTGCTTTTTCTGTCGCAGTGGCTGCCCTCTGGAACAGTAACACCCCCCACTCCCCCCTGTTTGAGTAGCCCTGACCTGCTGTCCTTTAAATGGGGCTTGAGGACCTGGCTCTTTCCCCAGGCACTGGGTTAGGTGTGGTATCTGTCCGCCTGAATGAGGTCGTATCCTGGGTTCTGTTTTGAATTTGTATGCCGCCCAGACCTGTTGTGACCTGGGTAGCCTTATCAGCTTGACAAATAAATACTGAAGCAAGCTAGATCGTGGCCTGAAAAGCTTGGCATGTACTGCAAAAGAGGATCTCACATCCATGTATTAAAAAGCAATGTCATTTCATGTAGTTTTCATAATTCTCCCACTTCTAATCCAGCAATTTAAAAACTGCAACAATCTTGCAAGTAACAATTACAAGTGAAGTCTATAAGACTAAAACAAAATGAGAGGTGCGAGGGTGTGCAAGTACAGAAGACAATTATTTAAATATTTTTGAAAATGGGAAAATGAACATCTATGTGTCATAATAATTTCAAGTATCCTCTTTGACTTATTTATCTAACCTTTGCATATTTTCAACTTATTTTCCGTTTTAGTCTCCAGTTATTTATTAAATAATAATCATTATTGGTTCATGGTAATGGATCATTGGGAAAGAAGGAGTTGACAACAGCAACACGAATGGAATCTTACTTCTGACTAAATGTGCAGAGCATAACCTTGTCATTACTAACACACTCTTTCGCCAGAAAAATAAATTTAAAACATCATGGAAGCACCCACGGTCGAAGCACTGGCATCTTTTAGATTATGTAATTGTCCGTGCTAGAGATCGCCGTGATGTACTTCTCACCAGAGCCATGACGAGCGCCGATGACTGCTGGACAGACCATCGATTAATTCGATCCACGATGGCCATAAAGATTGTCCCTCATCGTAGGCTCCAAGGAAGAAAACCAAGGCGTAAAATGAATACACTGGCCCTTCAAGATCCTATTAAACGAGCTTGCTTTCAATCAACTCTCAAGGAACATCTGCCTATGGAACTTCCTGAAAATGCTGAGGAACACTGGATTAAATTGAAGACTTCTGTTATTTCAGCCTGTGAACAAACTATCGGATACCAGACTAGGAGACATCAGGACTGGTTTGATGAGAACGATAGTGAGATTGAACATATTATTGACAAGAAAAGGAAAGCCTTCCAGATATGGCAAAAAGATATTAACTGTGCCGTTAAGAAAAAAATCTACGCCAGTGCAAAGGCAGAAGTCCAAAGAAGAACTAGAGAACTTAAGAACATATGGTGGATAAAAAAAGCCCAAGAAACCCAACATTTTGCAGATGCTCATGATGCACGGGGCTTTTTTAATGCCATAAAGGCCATCTATGGACCAACAAACTATGGTACAAATCCCTTACGCTCAGTAGATGGTGCTAAACTTCTAAAGGACAAAGAGTCTATTGCACTGCGCTGGAAAGAGCATTACTACAATCTCCTTAATCGTCACTCTACTGTGGCTGATGAAGTCTTCTTGCAAATCCCGCAAAAACAAATAAGAAATGAGCTTGCAGTACCCCCTAGTTTGGAGGAAGTCAGTAAAGCCACTAAACAAATGAAAAATAACAAAGCTAGTGGACCTGATGGGATTCCTGCTGAAGTCTTTAAAGAAGGCGGGCCTGAACTTACACAACAACTTCATAAGCTCATCGAAAAAATCTGGATGAGGGAGGAGATTCCAGCAGACTTTAGGGATGCCATAATTATCACTCTCTTTAAAAAGGGTGATAGAACAGACTGTGGAAACTATCGAGGCATTTCCCTTCTAGCCACAGCAGGCAAAATCCTGGCAAAGATCATTGCAAACCGTCTCCTATCTGTATCAGAAGACATCCTCCCTGAAACGCAAAATGGCTTCCGCCCTTCCAGGGGAACAGTGGATATGATCTTCACTGCACGACAGCTTCAAGAAAAATGCAAGGAGCAAAACCGCCCTCTGTACATGGCGTTTATTGATCTGACTAAAGCTTTTGATACTGTAAATCGTACTGCTCTCTGGACCATCCTTCTGAAAATCGGATGCCCTGATAAATTTGTGAACATCTTGCGGTTACTCCATGACGACATGATGGCAACAATCCTGAATAACAATGGCTCTCAAAGCGATCCATTTAAAGTGGAATCCGGCGTTAAACAGGGATGTGTTATTGCTCCAACCTTATTCGCTATCTTCATCGCTATGATTATGCACCTTGTTGAAGAGAAACTTCCTACTGGTGTAGAAATTATATATCGAACAGATGGAAAGCTTTTTAATCTTAGTAGGCTGAAAGCAAAAAATAAGGTAATTGCAACTTCTGTTATAGAACTTCAATATGCTGATGATAACGTAGTCTGTGCACACTCCAAGGAAGATCTTCAAACTATCCTAAACATCTTTGCAGAAGCATATGAAAAGCTCGGCCTCTCGATTAACATTAAAAAAACCAAAGTGCTTTACCAGCAAGTTCGAACCAATCCCTCTGCAGCGCCATCAATCCAGCTTAAAGGTGTGTCACTAGAAAATGTTGATCACTTTTCTTATCTCGGCAGCTATCTATCTACAAAAGCTGACATCGACGCTGAAATTCAGCATCGCCTGAGCTCTGCGAGTGTAGCTTTCTCCCGAATGAAGCGTAGAGTGTTTGAGGATCGGGACACTCGCAGGGAGACCAAAATGCTTGTTTACAAAGCCATTGTACTACCAACCCTTCTGTACGCCTGTGAAACATGGACCCTCTACAAACGCCACCTCCAACTTCTTGAAAGATTCCATCAACGCTGCCTCCGAAAAATTCTGCAAATTACTTGGGAAGATAGGCGGACTAATGTTAGCGTATTAGAAGAAGCGAAAACCACCAGCATTGAAACAATGATCATCCAACATCAACTTCGCTGGACCGGTCATGTTGTTCGAATGCCTGACCATCGTCTTCCAAAGCAGCTACTTTACTCCCAACTTAAGAATGGAAAACGGAATATTGGTGGACAGCAAAAGAGATTCAAAGATACTCTCAAAGCTAATTTTAAAAAATGTAATATCAGCACTGAGAACTGGGAAGCCCTAACTCATGAGCGTTTCAATTGGAGGTCAGCCTTTATTAATGGCGCTATGGACTTTGAAGCAGCACGAGTACAGGGCGAAAAGGAGAAAAGAGCTAAAAGGAAGGCACGTCAGGCAAACCCTCATCATGACCGTCTCCCACCCGGAAACCTATGCCCTCATTGCGGGAGGTTGTGCGGATCCAGAATTGGCCTTTATAGCCACTTACAGATTCACCGTTAAAATTTTACCTTTGGAAGACAATCTTACTCGGCTACGAGTGATCGCCAATGAATGAATGAATGATTTATTAAATTTCAAACTGAAATAGGATTCTGAATTTGATATTGTTTTCTGGTCAAGAAGAAAATACAGATATTATCTCTCATTTATTTATCCCATTATGCCTCTTCTTCCAAATGCTCTTGTGTTCAATAGCAAGGACTACTTGAATCACAATACTGACCAGAATTCTCAGCCATAAATAACATCTATTCACACTATAACTTACTTGTTTCCTTCTGTTATCATTACATTACCTGCAATATCCATGAGAATTTTGTAAGAATGTCTCAGCCACTAATATGCCAAGTCCACGTTATCCAAAGCTTAGAGACCCTCTCATCACCCTCAAATTAAAAGAAAAGAGCCCTAGAAAGAAAATGGGCTTAGGGAAACCCCACTAGTCATCCCTTTTATTTTTATTTATTTTTAATTGCAAATAATATTTTTTCCAATTTTGCTTAGGATACCTTTTCCTGTAAATATGCTTTAGCACAATAACTATCTGAGGCCAAAATATCTAGATTGCAATTTAGGTTATAGCTACCAAATCTGGGCTGCAAACCTCCAGACAACCATTAGGTGGGAGCCAAGAGTTGCCCAATCTAGCTGCAATTCTTACAGCCAGCACGGCCATAGTGCCATCTCTTTCTTCTTCTTCTTCCTATATCAACGTATCAGTGATATCGACATTTTGTTATTTCTGCATTTTGATGCACACAACATAAAATATTATATATGTTTCTACATCATAAAAGGCTTAATGTACTATAAAACACCTGAATTTAAGTTTCAAAGAGCCCAAGAGCTAAAGTCTGTTAATATAGTTTGCTTTTTTAAACAGCACCATCAAAATCTGCAAAGCAATCATAGCCCTGTTGAGCCATGAAATCCACAGCAAGTAATACATACAGGTAGTCCTTGCTTAACAACCACAACTAGGACTGGAATTTTGGTTGTTCAGCGAAGTGGTCATTAAGCAAATCCAACCCGATTTTACGACGTTTTTTGTGGTGGTCATTAAGCAAATCACGGTGGGTGTTAAGCAAACTACGTGGTTGTTAAGCAAATCATGTGGTTCCCCATTGATTTTGCTTGCCAGAAGCCGGCTGGGAAGGTTGAAAATGGCAATCATGTGACCGTGGGACACAGCAATGGTCATAAATGCAAACTGGTTGCCAAGTGCCCAAATCATGATCATGTGACTGTGGGGACGCTGCAACAGTTGTAAGTGTGAGGAGTGGTCACAAGTCGGATTTTTCAGCACCATTGTAAGTCCGAACCGTCACTAAATGAATGGTTGTCAAACAAGGACTACCTGTGGAGACTTGAACTCAGTCACGGCACCAACATGTTGGAACTTTAGTATCTTAGACTGAGATGCGCTAAAACCCAAGTGATTTCAGAAGCAAGCCAAGACTTCTGATGGTCCGGCATATGATAACAAGGGTTAACACTGGTAGGAATGGCAATTTTAACATTTTATGTCGTTTATTTGATTATTTATGGAGTACAAGACAATATTATATTTAAAGAACTCCTGATTACATACTGTATAGCCCTCCTGTAGTTCCTGTTTATTGTGTAACAGGGCTGTATGTTCAGAACAAGTTGTTTTCCACAGCTCATCAGAGGCAGCACATAATCCTGTGAGACTAAAATCCTAAGTATGCTTATTTGGGGATCATGCCACTGAATGCAGTGAGACCTGCTTTTCACTAGACCGCACAGGACTGTGCTGTGTATAAAACGCTTTCGATCACAAATATTTTTTTAAAAAAACCTGAGGGTTAATTTTCATAGAAACGTTGCAAAGCTGAAATGGAATCACTCTCCCAAATAGCATAGAACTAATTCCACAATTAAATACAATTCTATAATTTTAAGATCTGATGCCCAGAGAGACTTCTGCCCAAGTAAATATGCCCAATATTGTGCTGTTAGAATCACTGGGGTGGCACATGAGTATTCTAAAGCGTTCCATGTGTTTTCAATTTCATGTTGCCCAATTGGGCATCGGGGATTAAACAAACCAAATAATTAAATGAATGATATAATAATCAATTCTGCCTGCCAGACTTTGGCAGTTAAATAAGGATATAATGGACTAATTTTTGCTTAAAATGAGTTTGTTACATTAATTTTCTATAGTATTATTTATTTATTTATTTATTAATCAAATTTATCACCTAAATTTATTATGAAATGCTTGAAAGGGTACCATAATTTAACCAGGTTGAAGCAACTGTTCCACTGAACCATCCCATCTGCCACTCAAATAAAGTAGGTTTTAGGATTTAGGAAAATTCAATTTTGCTGGAAGCAATAAAAACAGAATATAAAAAAAATTAAAAGTTAAGGATAAAATAAATTCTAAAATGAGTTAAGGGTTGAAAGCCTGGAGAAAAAGATGGCTCTTTACAGATTTCCTAAACCCTGAGAGAGTGGGGGCAAAATGCTACTCTTAAGGGAGTGTGCTCTTTAGCCTGGGAGTAAGACAGGAGGAGACTGTGTATGCCAGGATGATGAGTCTTTGATAGTTGGTTATCTTCAGAGGAGCCTCTCCCATTGATCTTAACAACCTGACAGATTTGTAATAAGAGAGGCTGTCCTTAAGATTACTCAGTCTTAAGCTGTTTAGGCTTTAAAGGTAGATGCCATCACCTTAAATCAGGGGTGGGGAACCTTTTTTCTGCCAAGGGCCATTTGGATATTTATAACTGGGGGGGGGGTGTTTCTGGGATTTCTGCAGACCGGGGGCCGGAGTTTGCGGGCGGGAGCCAATCACAAGCACTGGGGGTCGGGGTTTGCAGGCAGCAGCCAATTGCGTGGAAAGGGCGGGGTTTGCAGGCGGGAGCCCCGGGGGCCATATACGGGCGCGGGCCTGACATTGCCCACCCTTGCCTTAAATTGTGTCCAATAAACAATTGGCAGCAAATATAGATCAATCAAAGCAGGCGTCATATGATCCCTGCATCTTGTACTGATTAGCAGCAAGGCTGCCACATTTTTCACTACTGCAACTTCCAGACAATTTTCAAGGGTGGCCACATATAGAGTACATTACACTAGTCAAGATGGGATGTAACTATGAAGTGGATAACCTCTGCCAAATCTGACTGGCCCAGGAAGGGGTGTAGCTGGCACACTAGATGTAATTGTGTAAAAGAGCCCCTTGCCATAGTCACCAGCTGGGGAGCACTTCCAGACAGTAAACCTGCTCTTTCAAAGGAACATAATCCTGTCCCAAACAGGATAAACCACAATCCCTGAATCCTATTTACCAACAGAATCTCCATCTTGTCTAGATTAATTTCAGATTGTTCTCTCTCATCCATTATCAAATTTGGATAATGCTCAGGGAATTGGATGGTAAGGAAAAATAGAACTGGATGTTATCAGCATATTGATAGCACCCCACTTCTAAAGTCCAGATGATCCCCCTCTTCAGTGGGTTCATATTATGTGGAGGAGCATAAGGACAAGATGGAACTCTTTGGGACACAACAGATCTATCACCCGCGTGTTGAACAACAGTGCCCTAGCATTGCCTTTTCAACACATCCTAACAGAAAACACTAGAACTACTATAAAACAGTATTAATCAACTAACCAATCAATCGATTGATTAATTAATCAATTAATCAATCAATCAACCAACCTGAAGGTCAATTCTCTGAGTTATCAAGAAGGATATCATGGCTAATGTTATGAAAAGCTGCAAAGAGGTCCAGGAGAAGTAGTGATGCTACACTCTTCCTATCCAGTTTTCTACCCAGGTCACCAAAGCAGCTTCTTCAGTACCATATCCCATTCAAAAGCCTGATCCAACCAGATGAACAAAATCACTGAGGATCTCCAATAGGCTGTCCAAGTGGCTGCTAATAGAGATCAAAAGCTTGGGTTTCAACTACATTTTTACAACTTTCAGTCGGTTTTCACACAGGAAGGCAAGACCAAGCCAGAAGCTCCTCCTCTGTGGGGTGCCTCAAGGCTCGGCACTCTCACCCTTCCTAATATTTGTATGAGGGTGCTGGGTGAGGTCATCTGTCAGTTGGGGTCTGGTATCATTGGTATGCTGATGATACCCGGTTACACATCTTGGCCCTGGGCCACTAAGTGATGCTGTCAAGGTCTTGTCCTAGTGTTTGGAAGCTTTGTGAGTCTGGATAGGGAAGAATAGGCTTAGGCTCAACCCTGACAAGACTCAGTGGCTGTGGATGTTTGGACCACCCAAGTCTGAAGTGGATTCCTTCTTCAGCCCTGGGTGGGATCACCCTTCCCCCTTCGGCCCTGATGCATAATTTGGGGTATATATGGCTCCTGCTCAAGCAGCAAGTGGCAGCTGTGGCCAGAGGAGCCTTTGCACAAGTTCACCTAGTGGGCCAGTTATACCCATACCTGGCACAGGACGTCCTTAAGAATGCCCCTCATCTTTGGTCACCTCGCATTTCAATTATTGCTATGCTCCCTACATGGGGCTGCCCTTGAAGACCACTTGGAAGCTGCAGCTGATCCAAAGGGTAGCTGCATGGGTGGTTATGGGTGTGCCATGGTGTGCCCATACAATATCTCTGCTTTGTGAGCTGTACTGACTACCAGTAGTCTTCTGGGTGTAATTTAAGGTGCTGGTTATTATCTGTAAAGCCTTTCATGGCATAGGACCTATTTATTTGAGGGAGCACTCACTTTCAGTAGTTTCAGCCCATCCTATATTGCAGAGTTGATATGGCCCCAGTGATTAAGCAGTGTCATCTGGTGAGACCCAGGAAGTGGGCTTTCTCTGTAATGGATCCTGTTATTCCCCCCCGTTATTCCTATGCCCCCCTTCTTTATTTAAATGAGCCCTCAAAACTGGGCCATCCCCCAGGACTTGGGTTAAAGTTATGCCATTCTGCCAATGGAACAAAGTTTGCTCCTGGCTGAAGGAAATCAGCAACCCTGACTGTTAGCATGTAGAGATAAAAACTTCATCCCTTTGACCCCGATTGCGTGTTGCATGAATGGATAGGATGGGATGGGAAAACTGGGCATGTGTATTTGTGCAAAAGTGTGGACTTGTGTGCTTGTAGCCTCAATCCACCAGCTGGATATCACGCACCTTAGACAGATGCTACGTGGATATCATCTCCTTCCATAAGATGAAATGGAAGAAATGGGAATCCAAAAGAAGATAATAAGGGTGGGAGCAGGAGATTAAAAGGAGATTCTGCCTTGAACTATTTTAGTAAGTATTAATCTAAATATCAGCCATTACTAATCAGGTAGCCTCTACCATACCATGCTTCCTCTTATGATGGCTACCACAACGATAGCAAGTGGCACAAAAAAAACCCAGTCTTATTTTCTGAGATGCAAACAAAGAAAATTCTGCAAAACATGTTGGGATCTTAGTATGTTATGATTACAGAAATATGTAAAGCAGAATTGCATGCCTTTTGATGTACCATAAGCCTTTCCATTGTTGTTAATAATCAGCATTATTGTTTACCATTACAGTATCCATCAGGAAAGTCTTCCTGACACACAAATATCCGGATGATTTATCTGTTCTGTTTATTTATTGATATACTCACTATATACTGTTCCAGGGTCTATGACTACCACAGAAAAAGCAACAAGCATAATTTCCTATTGAGGATGCTGATCGTAATTCTGGTAGAAATGGATGCTCTGTTGGGAATTTGGAAGGTATCTGTCCTTACTTTTCCTAACATCATTGGTACATTGCTGGGCTGATGGGGGACAAGAGAATTTATTTATTTATTTATTTATTTATTTATTTATTTGTTTGTTTGTTTGTTTGTTTGTTTTTCAAATTTTGCCACTGCCCATCTCCCCCCCAGAAGAGGGACTTTGGGTGCTTTACAACAAAGCTAACAAGTTAAAAACAATAACCATAAATAGTATATAAAATATAAATACAAATACAAGATATAAATATAAAAAATAAAATCCAGATGGCAGTGAAAGATCTCATTCACTTCATATGTATGTGGGGAGCACTCTAAGGCGCCAGCCATCCCCAAGAATAACTACTCCCCTTCCCGCCCCAAGCGAGGTGGCAGAGCCAGGTCTTCAGGTTCTTCTGGAAGGTTAGGAGCGATGGGGCTTGCCTCACCTCCAGGGGCAGAATGTTCCACAGGGCAGGAGCCACTGCAGAGAAGGCCCGCTTCCTGGACCCCGCCAAACGGAATTCTCTTACAGACGGGGTCCGTAACATGCCCTCTCTGCATGACTGGGTGGGACGGGTCGATGTCATGGGGATGAGATGGTCCCTCAGGTAACCTGGTCCCATGCCATGTAGGGCTTTAAAGGTGATAACCAACACCTTGAATTGGACCCGGAAGCATACCGGCACCCAATGCAGCTCGCGCAGCAAAGGTATTACATGTGCCGATCTTGGGGCACCAAGAATTGCCCTCGCGGCCGCATTCTGGACCAGCTGTAGCTTCCGGATACTCTTCAAGGGTAGCCCCATGTAGAGCGCATTGCAGTAAGTCTACATGGGAGATGACCAGGGCATGAGTGACTGTTTGGAGGGCTTCCCGATCCAGGAAAGGGAGTAACTGAATAAATAAATAAATAAGCAAGCAAGCTAGCTAGCTAGCTAGCTCCAGGGTGAGAGAGGTATCTGTTTCAAGAGCATTCCTGAACTTTTTGTGAGTTCTCAAATTGGGTGCTTGAGAAAAGCATGAGCTTTTGGAATCATTTCCTAAAGCCTGGAAATGCGCAGCCTTTTGGGAATATGGTGGTGCATCTCCGTTAAGAGAGAAGAGGACAAGGGATGCAGGTGTCCTCCCTTGCCTTTTAGGTAATTCCTTGAAGAGGCGTGAATGACCAGACCCCCGAGAGCTAACATTTATTTTCTTAGTAGCTTTACTCTAGCTGAATCAGAACAATCCCATGTTTAAATGAACCAGCTTCCCAGTCTGATTATTTACTTATGTTCAGAGAGCAAATGGAGAAAAGAAAAAAGAAGCGGTGTCTATATCTGGCATTAAAAAAAGATAAAGGTTCCCCCCGCACAGTTGTGCAGTTGTGTCCGACTCTAGGGGCCGGTGCTCATCTCCGTTTGTTAGCCGAAGAGCCAGCGTTGTCCGAAGACGCTTCCACGGTCATGTGGCCGGCATGACGCACGCGGAACGCTGTTACCTTCCCACCGAAGTGGTACCTATTAATCTACTTGCATTTGCATGCTTTCGAATTGCTAGGTTGGCAAGAGCTGGAGCTAGTGCGGGAGCTCACTCCGCACGCAGGGCTAGGGATTCGAACCTCCGAACTTGCGATCTTCCGATCGACAAGCCTGGCGTCTTACCCGCTGAGCCACCACGCCCCCCCTATAACTGGCATAGGAGTCACAATAACCCCACAGGCCACTCCCAATGCTGCCTTAATGCAATCATGGCCAGGAAATATTGACTGGATCCTTCTCCTAATTAAATAGAGTAAGGAAAGAAATGTGCTAAATGCATCGGCTCCTAATTTAAGCTTGATCTTGTTTTGTCTGGGTTCCCAGGTATATTGGACAGAAAGTAGGGTCAGGATGTAAGTTACCTTTGCAAATATTTTACTGAACTGAGTCTCTGATCCTGCCTCTAATTTTGATGGGAATACAATTTCAATTGGCTGAAACATCAGTTGTATTCCTGAGAGCCTGCCCTGGTCATATGGGCAAGGAAAATATTTAAGAGAGCTTCCGCACCACAACACACGCAACCAAGACGATCATCGTATATGCCCTGTGATTCATTGAGCTTATTTTGTCAGCTAGTGCTCTAATTACATTGCTAGGTTACAAGATGATAGTGTGCATAGGTTTAAAAAACAAGTCACTAAAATATGTTTAGTGGAGAAGAGGGAATGGTTATTTTTATAAAATAATTTTGTTAAAAGGGAAGCAGAAGAAAATATGACATGTGTCAAATGAAAGCTAAAAAAATATTTTAATATGTTTAAGCATACAATAATTCTAACATTTTCAGTGCTTTCTCTGAGTTTCTACTCCTGCTGAGTATCATTTTAAAATTCCATATGTATCCTGCTCTTCCACCAGGGAATTTCTTCCATTTACCCTCACAGAAATCAGGCCTGATTACAATAATGTTGCTTGCAAATTAGATCACTGAATTGAAGAGGCTATCTTTAAGGGCCTTTGGATAATGCAGTTGTGCCAGAAAACAGCAGGGAGGATGTTAATAAACAATCTCCATTGGTTCTGCTGGGAGCGCATCAGTTGCCAATTTGTTTCTAAGCACAGTTCAAAGCATTGATGATGATTACCTTTAAAGCCCTATAGCAATGGTTAGGAATGGGATCAGCTCTTGCTTTTGAGAAGGGTGCTAACTGAAAAAGAGAGATACAGTAAAGGGTGATCTGCAATTCCCAACATACTGAGCAATGTGAGTAGGTAGAAGACAGAAAGAAAACTATACCAAATATTTATGATTATCCTTTGTTAGTACAGTATATGCTAAGTTATATGGAAAGCTTATCAATTCACTCATATAAATAATGGAGCAACAGAGCTGAGTGTGCACACTATATGCTCTATAATTGGTAGAAGCACCTTGCAATTGGACTTATATACACTAGCATCAAGAGAGCACTCGTAAGTAGCGTGCTTAACTATACAGTATACAGCAAGAAAGTATAGTGAAATCAACAGTAAGCTTCCATTGAAACCCATGGTACGCAATTTTCAAAACAGCCTAAATATTTGTCAACTTTCCCTCATTAAAATTAATGTGATTTTCCTCAAAACAAAAATCTTGAAGCCTTCCAACTTAGCCTCCAAGCACAAACAACAAAACAACAACAAAAAAGTAGCCGTACGATTTGCTGACCAAAATTACACAATTTTCTTCATGTTTTTAACTTGGAAAATGCATGAATATTTGTTTTGCAGGGACAGAAATTTATAAACAATAATAAATATATACACAAGCAAATTAGTACTTATATCCCCTTTGGTTCATGACTATATATAAGCATTATTAGATATTTTTAAAATGACAAAACATTTTTAATGAAATTAAAGAAATACTGTATCATGTTATAACATGATAATGCTCTTGAAGTATGTGTAAACCCCCCCTTCTCAACATCACCAAAATGGTGAGAGAAAGAGCGTTCTTAAATTATTTTTCCACATTCACTTTATTAAATTTGCACATTATAGCACAAACACCACCATACAAATTTCAACTTGAAACCACTAGGTCAGTGCTTTCCAAAGTGCCGCCGTTGGCGATACACCAACGGTGGCAGCGGCACGTGGCAGCGGCGTGCATGGCAGCGGCCTTGCTAAAACGCGGAAGCGCTGATGGCGCGCCGCTGCTGTAGTCGCTGCCGCCACCACCGCCATACACACTGCCGCCGCGCGCGCCCCCGTGCTGCCGCTTCGCGACACACTAAACTGTGTGTTGCGACACACTAAAGTGTCGCGACAAAGAGTTTGGAAAGCTATGCACTAGGTCATATCTTTCTAATGGTTACGTCACCAGGCATGTGGGTCAGAATATGTGACAGAGCCCATGGGATGGTTGTGTTGATGGTTGGGATGGTTTTTACCTTGGCTGCTGATTGGTATTTATTGTGATATTGTTATTTTATGTTTTTAATTGCTGTTCACTGTCTAAAATCACATGGTTGAGATGGATGGCCATATACATTGAAATAAATAAATAAGTAAATGCATATTACTTTAATTAAAGGGAAGGTCTAATGTGTTAACTCCTAATGATGTAACACTTCAGTTTGGGGGTGGGTATTAGCACCAATAACTATACTAGTACTGTGTATTTTATTTTATTTTATTTTTATTTATTTATTTTCTATCCCGCCTTTATTATTTTTTATAAATAACTCAAGGCAATGAACATACTCCTTCCTCCTCCTATTTTCCCCACAACAACAACCCTGTGAGGTGAGTTGGGCTGAGAGAGGGGGACTGGCCCAAGGTCACCCAGCTGGCTTTCATGCCTAAGGCAGGACTAGAACTCACAGTCACCTGGTTTCTAGCCTGTTGCCTTAACCACTAGACCAAACTGGCTCTTTTAATGAAGATAAGCATGATTACAATTATATATCAACAGGGTTGCATTCCCAAATTTCTAGAACCATCCATCAGGGACAGCAAAGACTCACAATTAATTTATGATTCTTTTTCTATTTTCTAAATTAATCTGAGAAGTTGGGCCATGGGGAGAAGGGATTGGAGGGGGATCCACAGGGCTTCAGAAAACTCTAGTTAGCTCAGTTGCTGAGCTGTGAATTTATACAGTGGTGGAATGATCCAATTTGTCTCTATTAAGTGGGAGCAAAATTTCTCCGAACCCAAGCTTTGATCAAATTGACTCACAAAAGGTGTGCCAGCTATAGAAATCACTGGCTAGAACAATGAGCAAAACAGCCAAGTTTTTTCCTTCCCAGAATGATGCCCCCCACACCAAAGAAAGAGAGGAACATTAGAAAAGCCCTGATCCATCAAGACGATGGTTCATCTTGTCCAGCATTCTCTGGATCAAGAAGTGCCCACAAGATGACATGGATGAGGAAGTGTTAACTATCCAGTCTTCCACTGATGGCTTTCTAAGCAGACCACTCATGATTCCAGAGTCAGCAGAAAGCCATCCATAAATCTGTCCAGTCAACCTTCTCAATCTGACACAAACATCATCATCCAGCGGCAGAAGATTACACATTTTAACTTTGCATTGTGTGATAAATATTTCCTATTATTTATTTATTTCATTTTTATCCCACCTTTATCATTTTTATAACTCAAGGTGGTGAACATACCTAATACTCCTTCCTCCTCCTATTTTCCCCACAACAACATCCCTGTGAGGTGAGTTGGGCTGAGAGAGAGGGACTGGCCCAAGGTCGCCCAGCCGGCTTTCATGCCTAAGGCAGGACTAGAACTCACAGATTCCTGGTTTCTAGCTCAGCACCTTAACCACTAGACCAAACTGGCTCTCATTATTATTATTATTATTATTATTATTATTATTATTATTATTATTATTTTATTTATTATTCTTTATTTATTTATTAGCCCTGAATGTTGCTATATTTTGCTTTAACAGATGACCCCATGTTTAACACTATAAAAATTGGGAGAAAACCTTTCTGTCAGCGATTTCCAAGCTGTGCTGAATTTATATATAGCTAGACAGCATATTAAAAAGCAGAGATATCACTTTGCCGACAAAGGTCCGTATAGTTAAAGCTATGGTTTTCCCAGTAGTAATGTATGGCTGTGAGAGTTGGACCATAAGGAAGGCTGAGCACCGAAGAATTGATGCTTTCGAACTGTGGTGCTGGAGAAGACTCTTAAGAGTCCCTTGGACTGCAAGGAGGTCAAATCAGTCAAACCTAAAAGAAATCAACCCTGACTGCTCATTGGAAGGACAGATACTGAAGCTGAAGCTCAAATACTTTGGCCACCTAATGCGAAGAGAGGACTCATTGGAAAAGACCCTGATGCTGGGAAAGACTGAAGGCAAAAGGAGAAGGGGACGGCAGAGGATGAGATGGTTAGATAGCATCACCGACGTAATGAACATGAATTTGAGTAAACTCCGGGAGACAGTGGAGGACAGGAAGGCCTGGCGTGCTATGGTCCATGAGGTCACGAAGAGTCGGACACGACTAAACGACTGAACAACAACAACTACCATGTCTCCCCTAAAGCCCCAAACCTTGTAGTCTTTCCAACTGTGCCTTTCTGTGTGTGGGACAGATCTACCCCTAGGTTGTTGTCTTTCATACCTGGGGCAAACCTTCCATGCTCTACCCTTTCAAAGTAACTTCACAGCATCACCCAGACATTGTTGAAGTGATATAAAGTCTGCTCTCCTTGCTGTTATTTTCACACACAACAATAGCTGGATGGATGACCCCTGAAGACACTGTAAGTCACTTGCTGGCAAATGATCACCGTTTCAGTGTGCTGCAGTGGATAGCGCAGGAAGATGTGAGATAAAAGGGACTGTGGCATCTTATGTTCAAGGATGAGGCAGAACATAGTTTGTAACCTTGTCATCAACAGTTCAAGGAAGAAGAAAAAGAAGGCCATCTTATTTAAAGTAACAAGAGTGACCAAAAGCTACAGGATTTCCTTTAAATAAAAATCTACTCTAAATCAGACTAAACAGCAGTACTCCTAAAAGGCAGGAATTACTCCATATTCTCAGTATCTTAAAGTGGAAAACCCAGGAAAGATTAGACAAACTTTCCCCAACCTGGCGCCCTCCAAGTCGGCTGGACTGCCACTTAACTGATCCCCCGCCCCAGCGGCAGCAGCATGCTGGACAGGATGAGGTCGGGATCCACCCACGGGGTGGTCTGTTCTGCCCCCATCCCCATCCGAGGACACCGCCGCTGTTTGCGCGAGAGTGCGCGCGCGCGTGTCTCAGCTGCAATAACAGCTGCTCGGGACACGCGTGTTCCCTCCGCTGCCCTCCTCACAACAAGTGTCTCTGCACCCCAAAACTTAACTTCGCCTTTTCTCTGCCCGTCCTCATTTCTGTTTGCGATGTCGCAACCGGCTGTCACTTCTTTCCTCCTCCCCTCCTGCCGGCCAGCCCTCTTCGGCGCCCCTCTCTCCGTCCGGGACAACGACGCCCAGCCCAGCCCGCCCCTGCGCGTCCTTACCCGGGGTCCCAGCAAGAGGAGCAGCAGCAACGCGCCCAGCCCGAGGAGGTCGCGACTGCGAGCCAAGCGCTCCCGCGCCCCCCGCTCCATGGCTCGCCTCGCAGCCAGCACCGGGCCCGCCGCGGCGCACACCAGAAAGTCCGGCCCGCTCGGCATTCGCCGGCGCCCCTGCCTGCAGCGTGTCCGGCCCTTCCTCCTTCGGAGGCGGAGCTGAGCCGGAGCTTTCCCGTCACCCACGCACCGGGAGGGGAGCCGGGCGGGGAAAAGGCCGCGAGGGAGGAGGCACGGCTGGGGCCGGGGGCCTTCGCCTCGCTGGCCTGGCCTTGCCTGCGCTGCCCTTCTCCGTCTGCGGGTAGAACGTGTGTACGGCCGTCCTGGATGGCCTCTGCGCCCCCGGCTGTATAAATAGAAGAATAAAGCCTTTCCTTTGCAAAGCTCCGCCTCTAGCAAGCGAAAGGCTTGATTTAACCTGCTCTGGAAATAGATCGATCTATCAGCCTCCACCCCCACTCTCGACCTGCCCCCAGGTGTATGTGACACCTCAACTCCCATAAATCTGAATCAACTCTCCAAAGGCCATGCTGGTTGGGGATCCTGGGTTATAGTCCAAGGTATTGGCAGAGATCTAGATTAGGAAAGGCTCTCATGGGCAGCTTCTGGAGTTTGGTATGGGCAAGGAACAGAAACCTGAGCACCTGTCTCTTTTGTTCACACACGACTTAAACAATCTTTAACTACCCATTCTTAGACCAGTTTATGAATGCAAGAATCTTGACACTGATGAGATAGTATATCTGTATGCAAGCTGTATCCAAGCTACAGGCGAGCGTTTAAACAATGACCCCTCAAACAGAAAAATTAAAAGAGCTAAATATCATAGTGGGGCTTGATGGCTCAGTGGTTAATATGCCAGGCCTGTCAATCAAAGGCTGCCGGTTCGAGCGTGCGTGACGGAATGAGCTCCCGCACTCGCCCCAGCTCTTGCCAACCTAGCAATTCGAAAGCATGCAAATGCAAGTAGATGAATAGGTACCACTTCGGTGGGAAGGTAACAGCGTTCCGCGTGTGTCATGCGGCCACAGGACCGTGGAAGTGTCTTCGGACAGTGCTGGCTCTTCGGCTAACAAACGGAGATGAGCACCACCCCCTAGAGTCAGACACAACTGTGCAGGGGAAAACCTTTACCTTTACTTAAATATCATAGTAACAAGGTGGTTTCTAACCCTCCATGCTTTGTCATATGAAGGGAACATACCTTTTCTCTGAAATGATAACCCCCAATACACATTTCTTTGCTGTCCCTATGAGAAAGAGCTCACTATGTCCATAAGGCTACCAAATCCGGCCTGCAGAACTACTAGATGGGAGCAAAGAGCTAAGGTTTTCTGTGTCTCTGCTGCCCTCTAGTGGTCACCTAGATTTTTCCAGCCTAGATCCTTGGTTGTGAAACACAAAATATCTGTGGCAAGGGACATACAAAAAGGGATATAAAGATAAATAACTCAAGACTATAAAAATATTGAATGCCAACATCTTCGAATGGCAACAGTGTTTGTTGTTGGTGCCTAGGAAATTTAAGAGCTAGATGTTTGCAGAATAATCTATGCCTAAACTCAAGAATAAATAAACCCATAAGAATAAGAGGGCTAGAGAAAGCCAGTTTGGTCTAGTGGTTAAGGCAGCGGGCTAGAATCCAGGAGACTGTGAGTTCTAGTCCCGCCTTAGGCATGAAAGCCAGCTGGGTGACCTGGGGCCAGTCACTCACTCTCAGCCCTAGGAAGGAGCCAATAGGAAACCAGAGACTGAGAGTTCTAGTCCCGCCTTAGGCACGAAAGCCGGCTGGGTGACCTTGGGCCAGTCACTCTCTCTCAGCCCAACTCACCTCACAGGGTTGCTGTTGTGGGGAAAATAGGAGGAGGGAGGAGTATTAGGTATGTTCGCCGCCTTGAGTTATTTATAAAAATGATAAAGGCAGGATAGTAAGTAAGTAAGTAAGTTAAATAAAGAAAGAAAGAAAAAGAAAGAAAGAAAGAAAGAAAGAAAGAAAGAAAGAAAGAAAGAAAGAAAAAGAATTGGCAAATTTAAAACACTCTATGTAGAATGTATGAAAACCACTTGAATGCTCTGGGACTCATTTGAGAGTAATTGTGCTTTGAACTTGGGAAGGATCTTCCTCAGTTTCCCAGAAACCATTAGTCATTGGCCCAGTTTACACATAATCCTTGCTACTGATTCTGGTTTGTTAGTGGAACAACAATCCAGGGATCACATTTCAGATAAAATGATAAACACAAGTTTCCTGTTTTATTTAGCCACTCGATTGGCAGGAGGAACCTGGGAGTATTTTATAGCATGTAGAAACATGCTTGTTCATGTGGTTTATCATGGTCATAGCATTACATTTCTATATTTTTGTATATGTGTTTACAAGCAAGCACTCATAATGCTTTCTCACTGAATCAACCTACTGTGTGGGAATAATAATTGGTTAGATTTTAGAAAAATAGAAGGTTAAGAGCAATCAAGTATCTTCTTTGAATGAGGAAAATGCTTGACAAAATGGCTGGAAGTCATTCTAGCTGGAATGGCTAGAAGTCATTACAGAAGTTTTAAAGGGTATGATAAAAGCTTGTTTAATGTCCTGGCAATTTTAACTTGCAGACAGAGTTAGTCCAATGAAAAGTATATTTGCTTTGCACATTGGCAGGAAAATCAAGGGGAGAAAGTCACCATGACCCTCCTATGCCTAAGTGAATTTCAGCTGTAATAAAGAGAAGCCATGCATTTCCATTACCCATTCATTCATTCCAAAGGTCCTTGAACAAATACAATGGTGACCAATGCCGCTTAGCAAATGATTTTCACAAAGGATCCTATTTAGTATTTATACTGTATTCTGTGCTGCGTTCATCATTCCTTGATGGATATCATTTTCGGTGATCATCTTTCATAAGACCAAAGCAGATACTATGCTGTTCTTTTCTAAGTTGTTTCCCCTAAATGTGAAATTCAGAAGAAAATTCTGGTCTCTCTGTGGCCAGAACAGCAGAAGGGGGGAAGGAAGGGACTAGCAGGGTGAGATACCCAAGAATCTGTACAAGAAACAAAAATTTAAAAAGTAATTGGGAACCCAAATTACTAAAAATGTGTTCGCTAGTTACAAAATACTTACTGAGTGGAAGCAGAAGAATGGGGTTTTGTAAAAGTGGACATACCTGACTGCTGGAACAATGCCCAGAAACTTTCCATGCTGCAGTACCTCTACATCTGTCAGGTCTGGCCCCTTTGAAAGCAGCAGGCTTTCTGGAGCTTCCGGTGAGGATTCATGGCGAACTAGACGTCCCTGAAGGAGCAGGGACGGCACTGCAGTGGAGATCAGCGGCCAGACAGCAAATTCTGGCCTGCAAAGTCTCTCTGGAAAAAGGAGAGATTGTGAGATCACCCAGTTGTACTCTGGACAGCTGCTCCTCATGAGTAGACTGCAGGAACTGAGGTTTTTGCAGTTGGCTCGTGAGTTGAACGGCTGGGAGTCGAGAGATTCCAAACAAGCTCACAGCCTATATGGATATAAGGTTTGCCGCGCCTAATTTCTTAACCACTTTCAGATGTAACTCATTTACAGCTAGAGAGATTTTCTGAGCAGCAGGATAAGAAAATTCCACTTGGTGAGTTATTATTTTTTCTGGATTACAAAGGAATAAAGAAAAAGGGGGGTTTAAAGACTTAAAAACTTTTGGCAAAAAGCTTAACAAGGAGTCGTAAAACAGATAAACAGATAAAGGGGACAGTTATTTTGAAAGATTATTTTTTGGTAAAAATGCTTTTGAACAAATTGGAATTTTTTTAGACAAATGAACTGGACCTCCGTGGGAATGTTTTTTGTTTACTATTAAAGAATGCAGACAATTGGTGGATTTTACAAAACAAAAGATAAAGGTAATATGAGCCAGACTGTGGTGCTGACTGTAATTACGGAGTGCCATTTGAGACAAAAGTATTAAGGGCACAGGAAAACAAAAGAGGAAAAAAGGGGGGAAGCTTGCCTTTTCTTTTTCCCTTGTTTGAGATACTTTCATTTCTAGATTACAGGTAGTCCTCAAATTATGACCATTTGAAGTTACAACAGCACTGAACGAAGGGACTTAGGACTGGTCCTCGAAGTTCTGGCTGTTGCAGTGCCCCCGCAGTCACGTGAACAAAATTTGAGCACTAGGCAACCAGCTTGCATTTACGACTGGTTGCAGCGTCCCGCTGTCACATGATCACCATTTGCAACCTTCCTTGCCGGCTTCCCACAAGCAAAGTCTATGGGGAAGCCAGCAGGGAAGGTTGCAAGTTGCTTGGGTAAGTCTCCCCCATCCCCGGCCTTTCTTCACTCACATGCCCTCCTTCCCCCCTTTGCTCGCACTCACCCGCACCCTTTCCCCAGCCTCCCTCCACTTGCACACACACATACACGCACTCCACTCCCTATTTCTCTGGCCTCCCTGCTCTCGCACACATGCACACACCCCACACCCTTTCCCCAGCCTGCCTGCACTCGCACACACCCCACACCTTCTTTCCCTAGCCTTTCTGAGCTCACGCTGCACTGCAGCAGCCCCCCCAACTTATGCGAGGCCTGCTGGATATCATAGTGATACCCAGATATTTTACCTTCTTCTCAATCTTAAAACCTGTTTTATTCATCAATTCTGTTTGATTTTCTATTTTCACTTTTTTATTAACATCTTTGTCTTCTGTTTATTAATCCTAAAACCAATTTCTTTTAATTTGGCCATTAATATTTCAATTCCCTTTAGAGGATCTTCCAGAACCAACACCAAGTCATCTGCAAAAGCCCTTAACTTTTAAGTTTCTTTTTAAATCTTTACTCCCACAGTCCTCCCATCTTGTCTTGTATCTCTATTCAGTATTTCAAGAACTAAAATAAACAAGAGAGGAGACAGTGGGCATCCCTGTCTTGTTTCTTTTTGTATCTCACAGGGTTTTGTTAGATCTCCATTAACAATTATTTGTGCTTTCTATGAAGTGTAAATCGGACTTACCCATTTTATCAAGTTCTCTCCAAAATTACTATCTTCCAAAACCTTGGACAAGAAAGCTCAGTTCAAATTGTCAAAGGCCTTCTCTGCATCTAAGAAAATCAATGCAGCTTGTTTTTCATTATGTTGCTCCAAATATTCCAAAATCTCCAACGCATTTCTAACATTGTCCTTTAACTGTCTTTTAGGTAAAAACTCATTATTGATCCTCATGAATAAATTCTTGCAATATTACTTTCAGTCTATCAGCTAGAATCATTGTGAACAACTTGTAGTCATTATTCAATAATGATATCAGCCTATAGTTTCTTGTTAAAATCAAATCTTGTCTGTCTTTAGGTATATTGCCCTCTTTCCAACTCTCTGCCATCTTTCCTCCCTGTAGGATAGAGTTCATCATGTTTTGTAAAGGTCGTAAAAGTTCATCCTCAAAACATGTATAGTAAGAACCTAATAATCCATCTGGTCCAGGCACCTTTCCTAGTTTAATCTTTTTTATAGCTTCAGAAACTTTCCTTATTGTTATAGGTCCATTCACAATCTGTCTCTGATCCTCTGTAAACCTCGGTAAATTTTGTTTCTTTAGATATTCATCTATTTTCTTTAGAGAGATGCCACTTCCTTTATACAAATTGGAATATTGATGATTAATATTATTGATATTATAATAATATTGATGAAAGCAGGCTTTCTAGAATTCAGATTATGTTTATATACTGTACAAGGGCTCCAATACAGCAATATAGCATGGAATGCTGGGATGGGATTGGAGAATACATTTGAGCCGATGATTAATACTTTCGGCTACAATAATGCTAATAATGGGGGGCCAGAGGAAAAGAAGTGTCTTTATCTTGGATCCCTGTTTTCTATGTCTCATTATATTTTGGTCATGTGTTTAGAAGGAGGTTAGTTGCCTGCTACACTTCAACACCTACAAATCAAAGCTACTGAATATCATTACTCAGAAATACATTCCACTGTGTTAAAAGGTTTGGAATCCTATGGACATGACTAAGGTAAAAATTCTATTGAATATATAGGGATGTACAGTACTTCCAAATAAACACACATAGGATCAAGGTCTGATCATTTGTATGATTCTAGCCAAGGGCTATCATCCTCAACAAACTTGCTGGCAATGGATATTATTATTCTGTGAGTTTAATAAGCATAACTGGGATTTTATTATACCTAATAGAAGGGGAGGTTGGAAGGCCCTTTAGCACTGTGAAATAGATTTATCACCGTGGCTGCACATGCTGTAATTAGAACTATATTGCCATTTCCATCCCAAATGTCCATCCCCTTGGCAATATCCAAGTAATCCCAAGCAACCATTTGAAGCATGCTTGTAAATGTTTCAATGTTATGTTCATTAGCACTTGCATTTTAGTGAAAAACAAAATGCATAAATTAATTAAATATCAGGGTGTTTTTAAGTATTGCTATTGAACAAATAACTGGTGGTGAGACTCCTGGAAGAGATGGCAGAGTTGCTACTGCCAGGAGCAAGACAAGTTACGATAAGGCCAATGAGCTTTTCCAAAAGGTGAGCTGAGGAGGCTGAAACCAGGTTCCCTGGGTTTTCCCATAAGCAGTTGCTCTGCAAATGTTCTATTGCACTGAACAGCTTCCACTAAAAATAATGGTGGCAATACAATCAAAAGATGCAGAGCAATTAATAAAAAAATTCGGGGTTCAATAGCCAGGTGTCCAGTTGTGTCAAAGACTATTCTCAGTGCCAGTTAAATGGCAAGCTCTTCCAAGCCACATGTGATAGCTTGACATGGTAGTTGGGATGGAAATAGAGGAGAGGAGAGGAAGGCTGGAATCTCCCCCTACTGGCTTTACAGGACAATGGGGAGGAGGGTGTTGATGGAATCCATCAACTGATTTGGCAGTGACCTTCTAAATAATTGAATTAATCAATTATGTCAATTCTTAAATCAAACAAAAAGTGTGGTAGGATTCCCATGGTGCAACCATGCACCTCATTCTTGGAGTTTTGCAGGGATTTCAGACAGACCCATCTTCCATGTATAACCCTCTTATGTTTCTCTCTACTTCTTCCATCTCTCCAGAAAAATAATATCTCCACACCATGCCTTCTGACTGATAAAGCTAGGAAATCTATGAGGACTAAAATAAGGTTTACCAGCTCATTTCAAGGCCACATGCAAGAAACTAGGGGCAGCAGATACAGTATCTAAAAAACACAACATATGACATGGAACTCAAGGGTGGGCAACCAGGAACTCAAACTGAGATCCCAGAGTTATTTAAATTTTCATTTTAAATAATATTTTATTTATTTGCAAATAAATAAATACTGGTAAACAAAAGGAAAGCCATTGAACAAAATACAGCCAGAGAATACAAGGAATAACCATTTGACACTTTTTATTTTCTAATATCACACTCAATTGTGAGGTATTGGCCTTCTAACCAAGCTCTTCCCTCCTTCATTCCCAAAAGGCAAAAACCGAGTGTCAATCACATTGCTCTTCTCAGCAATTCATCTGAATCGGGGTGGGCAACCAGTGCCCTTCAGCTGTCTTGAATCACATTACCTACCATTGGCCATGCTGATTGGGGTTGATAGCAGGCAAAGTTCAAAAGATTTGGAAGGCTCTAGATTCTAGAACATGATGTGTCAGCTTTTTCTGATAGTATTACCTGCTTGCACGCTCAGTATGTGTGTCAAACCTGCTTTGTATATCCTGTACTTACTCTCCAATTAAGATTATGTGTATGCTTATATACTGTATATATGAATTAATTGGACATATGGATGAGAACAGTGACTCTCAACCTTTCACATCTTAAGTCCCACCAAAAATCTTGGTTCAAACAAAATAGAAACAAAAGGGCCATTTTTTCCAATAAGGACATAAATATATTTAAAAGCACCCCTTTGGGTCCAGTTAGCCCTTTGAAGTAGACCAGGGCAAGAAACAGGATTCCAGGAATGCTACTTTATTGTTGTAGGGAATGTTTACAGAGTCTCAAAAGCCTGTCCAGAACCTTGGCTGCTCCTTTTTAAGGACAACCAAGTCAAGGCAAGTCTGTTCTGAGTCTCTTTCTCACGCTTTCCCAGGGCTGAGCAAACATTGCCGTTGTCCCTCTTCCTTCTCAAGACCAGAACTAAATTCCTCTATAGCTCCTAACACCGAGCCTCTCTGAGGCTCTTCCAGTCCAGGATGTGCTTTGCTAAGATGTGCAATTCCTTTGCCTCGGTGTATTCAGTTGGAGTCTGGCTCTGCTCTCCCTCTCCCTGCCCTGACTCCCGTTCTCATTTGGGGAGTGCTGCCACATTCCACCTAGACTACTTCTGTACACTACCACGGTGCACTTACCACTGGCTGAGAAACACTGTACTAGAAAGTTCCCAGTATTCTAGGCAGCTTCTGATTGGCTAGGGCTGCTGAGTTGTAGTCCCCAAGGCAGCCTTTCTCAACTTTTTGACCCCGGAGGAACCCTTGAAATATTTTTCAGGCCTCGGGGAACCCCTGCACATTCAGGCTCAAATATAGGCTAGAAGTTACAAAATTATTATATTTGTTTCATGTGTAGGCCTGTATATATGCACTAACAGTGTTCTTAAACTAAAAATAAAGAATGAAACTTACCTCTTTAATGTGAAGTTGCCCGAAGTTGAAATAATGTTTTAAATAAATTGTGATCTCCCAGGGAACCCTTAGTGACCCCTCACGGAACCCTAGGGTGTCACCGAACCCTGGTTGAGAAACCCTGCCCCAAGGAGAGCTGCTTCTCCAAGAATTTATTTATTTATTTATTTATTAATTATCCCGCCTCTATTATTTTTATAAATAACACAAGGCGGCGAACATACCCAATACTCCTTCCTCCTCCTATTTTCCCCACAACAACAACCCTGTGAGGTGAGTTGGGCTGAGAGTGAGTGACTGGCCCAAGGTCACCCAGCCGGCTTTCGTGCCTAAGGCGGGACTAGAACTCTCAGTCTCCTGGTTTGCTCTTGGCTCCTTCCTAGGGCTGAGAGAGAGGGACTGGCCCCAGGTCACCCAGCCGGCTTTCATGCTTAAGGCGGGACTAGAACTCTCAGTCTCCTGGTTTCCCATTGGCTCCTTCCTAGGGCTGAGAGACAGGGACTGGCCCCAGGTCACCCAGCCGGCTTTCATGCTTAAGGCGGGACTAGAACTCTCAGGCTCCTGCATTCTAGCCCGTTGCCCTAACCACTAGACCAAACTGGCTCTCTTTAGCCCTCTTGGCAAAAGGATCTAGTGACAGGGGTATGCATCTTTTCCCAGAATAAGGGCTTCACTTTGCCTTCCAATGGTGTGCTTGAAAGGTCACCTGCCAAAAGTAGCGGGTGGGACTAGGACGAAAACTGAATGTAATATTAAAATTAGACAAAGCAAATATAATTACTCACGAGTCAGGTATTTAATCAGTTCTCCCTGTCCCGGTACTGTAAAAGCAAAATCCAGTGCTTCTTAGATTTTGCAGGCCAGTTTCCTATGCTATCCCAATGCCATCCATTTTCAACTCATCCATTTTCAAAATGAGCAATGAGTGTTCTCTAGTGGATAGAACAGCTCACACACTTTGGAGGCTAAAAAAGACTTGGTTGAAGGCAAGGGGACAGCATTATTCAAACCATCTGGCTTGCGTTAGCTGTAAGATTTGCCCGGAACCAAGTAAATGGATTCGGACCTACTCGTTTACAAATGTACAAAATATATTAAATGTTATCCTTAGAATAAATCCACTGAGTCCAAATTGCTGACGACTAACAAGAATCAACTAATAATCGATAAATACAAAATTAAAAAGAAAGACAATCAGTAAACTGAGTAGGATAAAGTGATGTGGAAAAATCGAAAGATCCTCGCCTATCATTTATTCATTATATATTTTGTACAACCCGACTGATAACATATGTACTTAGAAGTCAAGCACACCAAATAGACATATGAAGAAATATGCATAAAACAGCAAATCTATACCAACCCATTTGGGAGAAAGTCTCATTAAAACCGGTGAATAGACATGCATAGGACTCAGATATTGTAAATCTGCTGTGGTTTCTTTTCTCGTGCTATAATTCTTCAGAGGAGCATAACATTATTTTTGTTGTTGTTCAGTCGTTGAGTCGGACCCCAAAAAAGCATCAAGAGTACGGCGGGAAAAAATCTGCATTGCGCGTTACCGACATACTCACCTCAAGTTGGCACCAGTCACGTGACAGTTCCATAGTACTGCAATTGGCTTCTAGAAAAAGGGCGTGTCTCTAGCCGCCATGAGGCGTATAAATAGAGACGCAGGCGTCATATTCGGCCTTTTCGTCGCGGGAACGAAGCCGTGGGAGGTGTGTGCTTGTTCCCTTTGTTTTGGGTGGTGTAGTTGCTGGGAAAGCAGGGAAGATAAACCAGGTCGTCTCTGATAACAATGTAGGGCTACTATATCAGCGCTACAGTAATCTGAATGATCATTAGGTGGCAAAGAGTTCCAGCTTTATATATCTCTTCGATGCCATCTAGCTGGGATTCTTGCAGCCCAGAGGTGTAAAGTAGTCCTGGTTGCAATTGAGGCCTGGCAAACGTTATTGACCTAGAACTTATTTCCGAGTAAAAATGCATGGAATTTGGACGCGTTGGTTACGGAGCCCGGTATCGGAGGGATCGTGTCGTGCCTTGCTGTGATTTTGTAGACTTGCCTTACTGCACTCGTACACCTTGCCTAAGGGGGTTGAAGCTCTGTCCAGCCTTACGACGGCAATTCGTCTAGAGCTGTTTTACAAAGCAACACGTGGAACTATGAACTGAGAATGGGGAAAATGCACTGCGTTATACAGGAGTTGTTTTGAGAAGTTGTGTTTTTGAGCATGACCTCGTGGTTAAGTTGGGTGTGCTAAGTGGTCTTGAATGTATCGTCCTTGGTACTGACAGAATTGTATCTCTTCAGTCCATGAAAAGGGAGACTTTCGGACTTTTTATGGTATTGTGGTATAGAGGTGCATTTCCCTCTTCTATGTTTTGTTGCCAAGCCTTTGTTCTAATGGCTGGCCTGAGTACACTTGAGATACAGCCAGGGTAGTAATTGGATAATGCATGTATAGTTTGCTTTTGCATGGACTGAAGAGAGAAGGACTGACACATCTCTTGATTCTGAGGATAGATTTGTGGGTTTTGGAATATGGCTTTGCTGATGCCAAAGTATCCCCACCTATGCTTTCAGGTGTGTTGTACTCCTGACTTCTATAATGCATTCTAGTTAACATGCTTGAAGAAGCTGGAAATAGTATATAATTGGGGAATTCAGACACTGTCCATATGAAAGAAAAATTAGAACTTGTTTCCTAGCTTATGATCACAGTATATGCCAAACTGGAAAGGGAGAAACTTTTTTCCCTCTCAAATATGCAAGGGCCTGCAGTGAAGCTGATTGGAAGGTGCTCTAGAGCAGACCAAAAAAAAAGCCCTTTTCACATAGTGGAATTTATAGGCACAAGAGTGATGGCTACTAATTTGGATGTCCTTAAAAGAGGAGTGAAGAAATTCATGGATGACATGTCTGATATGGGCTATTAGTCTTGACTGAAATGTTTCCCCTGGGTTGGGAGCAGCATGCCTCCAAGGAACAACAGTAGGAGAGGGATATATCTGTATCTCCTTGTGAGCACATCAGGATAATCCCCCATGAGAAACCAAATCCTGGACTAAGATGGACCTCGGTGTGATCTAGCAGGGCTGTTGGGTGATCTAAACTGGGAACACTATGCTGGCTGCTGTGATGATTCTTTTTTGGCGTGTTAGACTGCTGATGCAGATGAAGAGACACTGAATCTGAGCCGCCAGCATCAGTTGCCCAGCTGCAGGTAATGGTACACTAGCTCTTAAAAACTTACGTTCAGTGGTTATACTCTTAGTAAAAAAAAGAACAGACATACAAGCCGATCTTGCTAGGTTTGAGCAAAGGTATCTCAGTAGTCTTAAATCAGTACCCCTAATTCTGTTTTTGTTTTTTGCTCTAGGTGTGCCAAGATTCTCACTTGATGTTATTAAATGAATACCCCTGGAGCCAACTACTACTTGTTGAATAAAGCAAAGTGGGCTGATGGGATGTCCTGAATGTAAATAAATAATTTTGTAAAATTTAAAAACCCTGTTTGTTTTGGATATTTTTTTCAGATAAGTTTGAAGCACTGCCTTTGAACTGGTGCATGGCCCATTCATGGTCTCACTGGCTACGCTACAGTGCAAAAATAAAAAGCTTGCTTATAACTGGTGTTGCTCAGCTTAAACCTGAGTGATTCTTTTAAAGACAAGTTACAATCCATCTCATGCTTAATGCCAAAATAAGTACATCAAAGAAGAATTGCAATGAATGTTCAGAGTTGAGATCATCTGGAAGAGTGTATTGTGTAGGAGTACTTTGATTTTACCTTGTTCACTAGAATATCTGAAGATAACATGAATTAAAGTTCAGATGAGAGAGTTAAAGTGGAGACTGGCTTATTTATTACTTGGGTTCTTACTGACAGTCTTTGCATAACCATATATTCCACAACTATAATCCAGCATCATGCAAAAATGTTGTATAAAACCCTATTCAGACAAGCCATAATGCACTGCAGCTCAGTGGAATCTTACTGGTGCCCAATTTCATGAAAAAGTGTGTGTCCGCCCAACTGAATATAGCACAAGCATTACCTCCTACTAAAAGGATAACTCCTTTATCTCAAAGATGTTTCAGATTCTGAAAGGCTACTCTGGCCATTTGGCATAATTGTAGCACACAAACCAGCAAAGTCCAGGTAAATCATTCTATGCAAGCCCAAAGAGAAAAAACGACTAAAATTACATGCATAGAGCAGGGTTTCGTGACACCCTAGGGTTCCGTGAGGGGTCACTAGGGGTTCCCTGGGAGATCATGATTTAAAAAATTATTTCAAATTTGGGAAACTTGGCTTTAAAGAGGTTAAGTCTCATTCTTTACTTTCAATTTAAGAACAGTTAGTGCATATATACAGGCCTTCACATGAAACAAATACAATAATTTTGTAACTTGCGGCCTATATTTGAGCCGGAATGTGCAGGGGTTCCCTGAGGCCTGAAAAATATTTCAAGGGTTCCTCCAGGGTCAGAAGGTTGAGAAAGGCTGGCATAGAGGGTGCCAGCTATAGAGGACAAAGGCAGTCTAGTGGAGCATCCATGAACAACTAGTGGTCAAGGTAGGGTGCTACACTGCTAATTCCCCTCCGTGCTGCCTAGGACACAACTTCAATGAAAACAAATTTTAGAACAAATCACATTTCATAAGTAAAGCCCTCTGATGTGACTGCATCTTAGACCCTAAATCTAGCAACCAGAGTTCATTTGCAAACCACCACCCACTCAAGCATGTGTGTAATTGACATACACAACTTGCCAACGAATCACCCACATCTGCTTTAATGCTACCTAGTAATGAGACATGCAACTCAAAAACCTATTAAGGATGCAACACACTAAATATGTAACTTGCTTCAAATGAGGCTTTGCCGATATTTCAAAGGTGAATTGGTCTATTTCTGATAAAATTTTCTCTTGGGGACAATTGTAACACTACAGAGCAGCCTTTCAGCCTTTTTTTATCCTGGACTAACCCTTAAAATAATTTTCACATCTTGGGGAACCCCTGCATAAAAATTGTATCTGCAGTTTTAATTTTTTTAAATCATCTTGCAGAATCTGGGCAAAGCTTTTACAATACTGTCAAATAAGTTGATGCTGATTAAATTAGCACAATATACTTGACTGTAATGCAACCCAATCTGGGTTCCTGTGACACTGAGCTGGAAACTAACAATGTGACAGGTTTGTAGTGCTAAACCATGGCCTCTGGCTCAATGTGATAAGTAGGGTGAGGATTTCTATGATGTGTCATATTTTTTCTGGAACCTTTATTTGAATTTATAAGTAAGTAAAAACATGTTTTAGAGTAATCTGATGAGAATTAGATGCTTTTTATTTTGCCTGAAAAGTCATTTTGACTTTTTAAAAGTGTTATGTCATATTTCTGCTTAATTTTGTAACAAACGTCATATTTTGGTCGTATTTTGATCATTGGCAACCCTCCTGATACGCCAGCAAGTTTGAGCCAGCAAAGAAAGTGAGAATTTGCCTGTTTTGTTTTCTTTCTCTTATTTGCTCCCCAACTCGGGGAGGGGTGTGTGTGAGAGAGAGAGTGTGAGAGAGAGAGGTGGGAACAAAGGCTTCTCCCCTGACCAGGCCTGAAAAAAAAGTGAGAATTTGCCTGTTTTGTTTTCTTCTTATTTGCTCCCCAACTCAGGGCTCTGTGTGTTTGTGTGTGTAACAGAGGGAGAGCGGAGAGCAACCTTTTTTAAAATGACTTCAGCAGGCAGAGGCTTCTCCCCTGACCAGGCCTGAAAAAAAGAGTGAGAATTTGCCTATTTTTTTCTTTCTCTCATTTGCTCCCCAACTCAGGTGTGTGTGTGTTCGAGGTAGTGGAGTCACATGAGAGCTGCAATCTGATTTCAACATGCCTAAAAGTAGATGTTCAGCGAGTGTGAAATTACAGCATCTTGTTCAAGAATTTGGGGAGCAGATTTTCAGTAGTGATGGTGATGTTTTGTTTTGTAAATTGTGTGAAGTTACGGTATCGGCCCAAAAGCGTTTTGATATTCAACAAAATTGTGACACCACGAAACACAAGAGTTGTTTAGCAAGATTTACCTTCACTGAGCAACGTCTCCTTTTCGAGAGAGCTGCTTCTTCAACTGCAGGTTCATCAAATACCCAGTCAGATTTTGTAAAGAACTCAGTGATGGTTACTTCAAATATTCCCTTAAGGAAATTAGGTAGTGGTAGCCTTAGGCATTTTTTGGAGAACTACACCAGTCACCCGATTCCAAATGAATCAACTGTAAGGAAAAATTACATCTCTGCCTGCTATGAAGATGTGTTAGGAAAGAGAAGATCTGCTGTTGACAATAAGATACGAGTTTCAATAGATGAAACAAGTGATGTAAACAAGATATGTAGCCACTGTTGTTATTGGCACTCTGAAATGTGACAAGCCTGGTGAAGTAATTTCTTTTAACATGTGAAACTACAAAAAGTAAACAAGTCCACTATTGCTATGTTCTGACGATTCTATGAAACTACTCTGGCCAGATGGTGTAAAAAGGGGAAATATCCTTCTCTTTGTAACAGATGCTGCTCCATACATGACTCAAGCAGCCAAGGGACTTATTCTTTATCCAAAAGTGATCCATATTGCATGCCTTGCACATGGTTTACACAGAGTGGCTGAAGAGATTCGAAGCAACTATCCTGATGTAGATAATTTTGAATGGGAAAAAATGTTCATTAAACCTCTACTTCGAGTACAAAAGTTCAAAGAAATTGCTCCTACTTTGGCTCTCCCTCCCCAACCTGTTGTGACACGATGGGGGACTTGGCTGGATGCAGCTATGTATTATTTCACAAATTATGCTTCCTTGCAGCGGATAGTTAAAGGATTTGACTGTTGTGAATCTTCCTCCATCGAGATTGTGCAAGATTCCTTTTCTAAAACCTTGGCTGGAAACTTAGCATATATAGGATCTAACTTCAGTGGATTATCAAGAGCAGTCACCCACCTTGAAACTGTAGGAATGGAATTTAGTGATGCATTGAACATTGTAAAACTGAGAGTGATTTAAAGCAAGCAAAGGGGAAAGCGGCTGAAAAAATTAGTGATAAACTGCAAAGAGTGCTGCAATCTAATCTGGGTTATTCAACACTTTGCAAAATAAGTAACGTTCTAAATGGACTTGAAGCAAAATTTGAAGACTTCGAGCCAGAATTTTCTCCAGATGAGTTTGTTTTTTTCAAATTTGTTCCTATAACCTCTTGTGATGTCGAACGGAGTTTCTCCAGATACAAGAACATACTGGTGGACAACAGGAGTTTTGAGTTTGATAACCTCAAGATGCACGTGGCCATCCAATGCAATTCTGCTGTTAATGAAAACTAATCCAGGGATGACCATTTTACTCTCAAAATGTTCATTTGATTCCTTCAATACTAGCACTTATGCACTGGAAGTGAAGAATAAACCTTTTAACTTGTGTGTGTAAGCACAGATTTTTAAAATTTGGGTGCTAATATCAGAAAAATTGTAAAGTCATATTTTTGGTTTAATTGGTCATATTTAAACAGTTTTAAGGTCACAAATGCTTGCATATTTCTAACATGTTTAGGTCATAGAAATCCTCGCGATAAGCACAGATGCTGTTCCATGTTATTGTTTTAAGGAAAAGACCTGCACCCTTTGTTGTGTGTCTGATCTCAGATGCAGCTTTAATTTACATCCTGTTGAGAGACTGATTGTAAAGGAACATGGAGATGGGTGCATCTCGTGGAGCAGATGACCGAGAGAGACAACTGCTACTTACTGAACAGCAATTTTGGAGAAATTTCCTGAGGCACTCAACCAAATAGTTTGCACAGCTCTAATACTGAGCCACAAACCACATTCTAGATTAGTGTGTTGTATCAATACAAATTGGAAAGAGTAGTCTTTAGGAGGGACTATTGGATATATAGCAAATCTTCCTGTCTGGGAGGCTAGCTCTGTTACTTAGAAAAGATGACTTGTGGGTGGAAATGGATTGCACCCCCTGAACCTTTCTCTACAAGTGGAAGAAAAATAATTTTACAGTACTTCATGGGGAAAAAAAATCCATGCCCTCTACTTGGGGGAGCAAGATTTAGGAAGCTGCCTGTAGGGAAATAAAATTAAAACCTGAAGAGAGAGATACTATTTAAATTCTAGAGCTTTTTATGCTCTGGCTCAAATAACCCCCCCCCCCCCGAATCTTGCACAATTTTGGCTTAGGGGAGGATTGACTCCAGGTGCCATGAGGTATAATATATTTTGCCTGATTACTCCCACAGAACATACACCTTTATGAGTACTGGAAATAAGGGCCTCCTGAAATGTTCAAAAGAATTGTAAGGAATTTGCATCCAATTTGTTATTTTTTCACTATTTCAGCCCCACTAAACTATGAGTGCTATACTCCTGGATATGCATCCCTACCCCCCAGCCCCCCAAATATCAAAACAGATTTTTGATATGGGATAAATTTATTTCAGAAAACAAAGCAAGCCCACTGTAGTAACCCACAGAATCTGATTACAAAGTGCAGTGAATTCACTTGTGCTGGACCTGGATAATTGTTTACATATTTGTGCATTTAGTATTTTGACTTACTGCACAGGGGGAAAAAAGAGCTGTGAATAAGACATGCAGATTTAAGGGGAAGGCAAATGCTTTCATTGTGATGAGAAGAATAGTACACAAAATGGAATGGTCCCAGAGTTGAGGTAACAAAATAGTTGTCCAAATAATATCGATATGTCCATATATTAAATGCTAAATTTTAGATGTTTCAAGCAAGGTGCTTTTAAAAAAAACCTCAATCAGCTTCATTTAGAGATGGCAAATCATGAGAAATTTTGTAGGCAGTAACCTAACAACATACAAAAAAGATTTTAAAAACATGTAAAGCATAGTACACTATCAAAGTGAACTCCATAGCTCACCTGCTTTCTTTGTAAACTAAATTAACATTCTTTCAACATAAGTAGTTGGCAATACTCAGTATCAAGAAACACTCATCGCTTATGTAGTGTTCAAAAGAGTTAGATTCAGTATGTGTGTTTAGTCCATAAGGAAAAGGAACAGCAAGGCAGTGTTCTCTTGGCCATTCTCACTCTTGGTGCTTTGGAGTTGTTAGTTTAGTACAGGAACACCAAGCCAACCTAGAAGGTGCTTCAGCTATGTTGACAAAAAGCTGCAATGTGGATTTGCACCTCCTTAAATGGTTAAACAAGAGGATCCACTACAGTGTTGGGAACAAAAGCAGAACTGGTCATTTTGGTTGGTGGAGGTGAATGGCTCCTTCCATGCAATCATTTCTAATGAGTACATGCATGGCGTTGGGCATTTCCATGTGTAGTCATCTCTGATAGTCAACATTAATCACAATTACTGTGATTGTAATACACTAACTAGAAGGCTTACTGTAGTTTGGTCTCATGGCTTTGTCTAATTTCTGTTTCTTTTCTAAAGAATCACAAGATCCCTTAACAAAAGCAATTCTGTACGTTTGCATGTTTTATATGGCTACTCATTTCCAAGAAACTCAATTTCATATGAAAAAAATAAGTTACTATGTATATTCTACATGAAGTGATTCACAATATCACCTATACATCCAATGTACATTCTTAGCTCCAGAAAACATTTCAAAATTGCTTGACACAAGCTATTGGGATTGCAGGAGTGAAAAACATGCCACTTCCATTTATATCTCCAGCTGCTTGAGAGGAGAAAGTCTTCCAGTTAGACACGTTTGTTCCTTACTGAAAACAGGTTTCACATGGCTGGATGAGAGAAACCATCAGTGTTCAGGGTATGTCCTGAATTACTGCACATCCATAAAGAACTCCATTTGGATCAAAGCTGTTGGATCAATTGCTGCTAGTTGGAATTTTTTCTAGTTTACTGCAGAATAGTGCACATTAACTACTAGGTTTAAAGCCTAGCAGAAATGGAACTAATGCTCTAAGTCAATAGAGAGCAATAACTGGAGCAATTATTGGCATAAGCAATCTTATTTTTTAAAAATAAAACATGGCACAAGGACAAAAATCGGCTAGACAGTTTCATTTGAAAGAGAACATGAAAACGACATCTGTTAATACTGTAAACTGCAGTCTTCACATTTCCTGGCTGCTCGCAGTTTCTATATAAGAATATTTCAAAGGGCAAAAAGATGAGCGGGGGTCCATGGCTGAGTGCATTAGAGGAATATAAACATCGTCCATGTTTGGCATGACAAAAATTTTCTGCAAGGCATAACAATGAGTTAGAATACAATTTGAAGGTAAAGTCAAGTGAACTCAAATACACTGAACTCATATTTTGGATTTTCCCATCAGGCCAAGTGGAATCCTAAACAGGTTTATTTGAATCAAGCCATGTCATGGGTCACTAGTAAACGTCTATCTACTTTAAGCATAGATTTGGAACAGAGTCATTATGGTATTAAAGCAATGTTGCTTTTCAGGGGTTACAAAATCTTACATTCCATTACATTTCAGCAAACTTCACTGACACATTTTTAAAAACAGTTGACTCCTATCAGCTGTAGCCCCTTGCCCCCATCATCCCAAATTTTTAAAGGCAATGGCTAGAAATTTGAACAGATATTTCTGTACAATATTTCAGTAAATTCATGATGAACAGCACCCTAGAAATATAGTCCGTCAATAGAAAAGTAGGAGCAATAATCTATTCAAATCATTTGTTTGTCTCAGGCCAAAACCAGCCTTTCTTTATGAGATTATCCACAATAATCCAGTTTGCTTCCGGGTCCAATTCAAGGTGTTGGTTATTACCTTTAAAGCCCTACATGTCATGGGACCAGGATACCTGAGGGACCGTCTTATCCCCATAACATCGACCCGCCCCACCTGATCATGCAGAGAGGGCTTGCTACGGACCCCATCAATAAAAGAATTCCATCTAACGGGGTCCAGGAGGCAGTCTCTGCAATGGCGCCCGCCCTTTGGAATATCTTGCCCCCAGAGTTGAGACGGATTTCCTCCCTCCCGGCCTTCTGGAAAAATCTGAAAACCTGGTTCTGCCGCCTAGCGTGGGAGAGAAAAGGTAATAGCTCCTCCTGGGGGTGGTTAGTATCGTAATACCCTCCTTATTGTTTAAGATTAATTCGCCAGACTGGATTTTATATTTATATTTATGATGTCATTTTTATTTATATTGTATTTTAATCTTTTTTATTGTAAACCACCCAGAGTCCCCCGTTGGGGGAGATGGGCGGTCATATAAATTTAAACAAACAAACAAATAAATAAAATAATATTCCTTCAAATTCTTTGGTATCACTTGAAGGAAACTACAATCAGGCACTATCCCCCTACTTAAAAAAACGGCACACGAGGTATTTTTTAGTGTGGATATAGCCCACTTCAGGTCCAAAGTCAAAAGAAGTGTTTCTGGGCACCAGTGGGCTCACTTGGTGCTTCCTTAAATCAAGTGAATCTTTTTCTGGGATCATGTAGTGCCTGTTGAGCCCAGGAAAAGATATAGCTTCTCAAAGGAGGCACCAACAGGTGTACATTGTGTCCCTACACCTATTTTGAAGTACCTTTATGGCTTTGGATCCAAAATGCAGTATGTTCCTATGTGTATTATCAAAATGAGAACCTGAAATTCTCGGAAGTAATGACTGGCATTAAACCAATGTCCAGCCAATCAGTGTGTATGTGTGCTTTTTCATCTTAGATAGATGCTACCATCAGCAAGCTTACGGATGGGCTAGCTAATGACATACTTATTCTTTTAACACAATTAATGTTAATGATATTTGAACTACCTGAAATTCTTGTTCCAGTTTCTTCTCTATCCACTCAGTCACATGAACCAAAGTCACTTCTCTTTCACCAAGCTTTGGCCGAGCTTTTAGCTCCAAATAAGGTGGTTTTCGGAAACCGTACCTGGAGATAAAGAAAGTAATGAAGGTTAAGATATGTTTCTATCCCAGATTTGTATCCCATATTCTCTCCAAGGCCTATGGGAGAATATAATCCATGCTCAGATGAGACATGTTTATCCTAAGCCATCTTGGGATATTCATGGATGAACAGAAATTTTAATTTCTGTCTTCTTAAGCCAAATCCAGCAATGCAACCACTACACAATGCTCCCCAACCCCATTCACACTGGCTATGGATTCTGGGACTTGTAGTCCCAGACATTGAAGGATTCTAGGTCAGGGAAGGCTATAGTATCTCATATAGCCTAATCTTGTGCATTTACTTTTTCAAAGACATGCATCTTCAAGGATCATTACCCGGTTATCTGGGATCGGTTTGATCCTGTTGGGCCTAAGGAAGTGGACAGGATCCTCCAGACTGTAAAGGCCACCACATGCCATCTAGACCCTTGCCCTTCCTGGCTGGTGCAAGCAGCCAGAGAGGTGACATGTGGGTGGGTCCAGGCGATGGTTAATATATCTCTGGGGGAGGGGGTGTTTCCAGATGCCTTCAAGGAGGCGCTGGTGCACCCCCTACTCAAGAAACCATCACTGGACCCTACTATATTGGACAATTTTCGTCCTGTCTCCCACCTCCCCTTTTTGGGAAAGGTGGTTGAGAAGGTGGTGGCGTTACAACTCCAGAGGATTCTGGATGAAACGGATTATCTGGACCCCTTTCAGTCGGGTTTCAGGCCGGGATATGGGGTGGAAACTGCATTGGTCGTGCTTATGGATGATCTCTGGCGGGAGCGGGATAGAGGAAGTGCGTCCATCCTGGCTCTCCTCGATCTCTCAGCGGCTTTCGATACCATCGACCATGGTATCCTTTTGGGACGACTCGAGGAGTTGGGGGTGGCTGGCGTAGTTTTGCGCTGGTTCACCTCCTTCCTCGGGAGCCGGTCCCAATCGGTAGTAATAGGAGATGAGAGATCCAGCTCTCGACCCCTCGTCTGTGGGGTGCCGCAGGGTTCGGTTCTCTCACCTCTCCTATTTAATATCTATATGAAACCGCTGGGTGAGATCATCCGTCGCCATGGGATGAGATATCATCAATATGCTGATGATACACAGTTGTGTATATCTATCCCAGGCGAAGTAAGTGATGCAGTGGCCGCCCTTTCTCAGTGCCTGGAGGCTGTGGGGGTCTGGATGGGGAACAACAGGCTTCAGCTGAACCCTGGTAAGACGGAGTGGCTGTGGATTGATGGTTCTTCTGGATCTGGGAAATTATCATCTCTGGTTCTGGATGGGGTTGCGCTTCCCCATTCAGAACCAGTGCGGAACCTGGGGGTCCTTCTGGACTCACGGCTCCTGCTCGAGGAGCAGGTGGCAGCCGTGGCCAGAAGGGGCTTCGCGCAACTTCGTGTTGTGCACCAGTTACGCCCTTTCCTGGATCAGGAGTCCCTCCGTACAGTCACTCATGCCCTGGTCATCTCCCATATAGACTACTGCAATGCGCTCTACATGGGGCTACCCTTGAAGAGTATCCAGGAGCTTCAACTGGTCCAGAATGCGGCAGCGCGCGCAGTTATTGGTGCCCCTAGATCAGCCCATGTGACACCTCTGCTACACCAGCTGCACTGGGTGCCAGTATGCTTCCGGGTGCAATTCAAGGTGTTGGTTTTGACCTTTAAAGCCCTACATGGCATGGGACCAGGGTATCTGAGGGACCGCCTCATCCCCATAACTTCAAACCATCCCACTCGATTATGTAGAGAGGGCATGCTTCGGACCCCGTCGGTAAGGGAGTTTCGGTTGACGGGGTCCAGAAGGCGCGCCTTCTCGGCAGTGGCGCCTGCCCTTTGGAACATTTTGCCCCCGGAGGTGAGGCAGGCCCCATCGCTGCTCTCCTTCCGAAAGAACTTAAAGACCTGGTTTTGCCGCCTCGCGTGGGACGGGAATAGGAATAGCTCCTCATGGGTATGGTTGGTGTCTTAGAGCCCTTTTAAGATCATGTTGGTATTAGGTTGGTTAAGATCGCCCTCTTGGATTTTCTATTTAATTTATAATAATAAGTAGTTGTATATTGTATTTTTATATTTTATAATAGAATTTTAATCTTTATGTTTGTAAACCGCCCAGAGTCCCCTTTGGGGGAGATGGTGCGGTGACAGAAGTTTAATAATAATAATAATAATAATAATAATAATAATAATAATAATAATAATTTTGGAGGCGCTAAACCAGGCCTGCACAATGCGTAGAGGGGAAAGGGTCACAATGATCAATTAAAAATATTCATGGGCTGCAAAGGAATACCTGGCGCGCCAATCAGCTATTTGGCAGCTAGCAGAGTGGCGGTGGGATTGAAGCTGGGGCAGCGGTGAGGCTTGGGGGTGCTTAGCAATGCATCTTTTGGAGCAACAGTGAATGCATTACTTTTTTAAAAATGCCAGCGCACAAGGTTGCTTGGCGGGCCGCATGCAGCCCGCAGGCCGTATACTGTGCAGACCGAACTAAACTACTGTGTTAAACTAAACAAAGTATTTATTCCAAGTGAGTACATATTTCAACATTAAAAAATAGTCTCGTTTTCCCCTCCAGTTCAAGGGTATAGTTTTGTTTCTTCTATGTACCCTGTAAACAAATGTGTCCAGGTTCACAATATGTCATTTTGAGATCAGATATTTATTAACAAAGTGTATTATTGCTGAAGAATTTATTTATTAACAAAGTGTATTACTAGTTGCTGAAGAATTTTATGTCTGAAAGATTTCATGTATCTTGACTGAAATTAAGTCCTAATGATATAGCAGTGGGTACCATGTTTCTCTCAAGGATGACCACAGTGAGAAATCAAGTCAGCACCTACTTATATTCTTACTTGTCATTAACCCTTTTCCCAATACAATTTAAAATAACTCTGTACTGTTGGACTGAGACAATGTTTTCTGTACTGAACTACACTGTGCTCCTCCCAGAAGTTCATTTCCTCAGGTTTAATTGAGGATCTCTTTTTTGTGAAATATTTTCACTTGAAGAAAATGGAATCCCATCTTGATTAAGGCAGCCAGTGGCGAAGATGTTGGACTGAGGAAGCCCAAGTTCAAATCCTCATTGAACATGGATCTCCCTGAGTTGTTCTGAGAATAAAATTAGGGGAGACTGCCATGCAAACTGCCTTGAGCCTCCCAGACAAAAAAGGCAACATACAAATGTTCAGTGAAACACTCCTGGATAAATGAAAACAGAACTTCAGTCTCAACTTCATTCCGTATTTCTTCCAAATAAAAAGGAGCACTGAAATTTTTCTTCTCCTTTGGTAATATTTTCGATTATGAGATAACACTGGCAGAAGTGTCAACACTGACCTTTTAATTAATACCTCTGTAGGTAAAGGTAAAGGTTCCCCCCGCACATTTATGCAGTCGTGTCCGACTCTAGGGGCCGGTGCTCATCTCCGTTTATTAGCTGAAGAGCCAGCGTTGTCCGAAGATGCTTCCACGGTCATGTGGCCACATGACGCACGCGGAATGCTGTTACCATCCCACCGAAGTGGTACCTATTCATCTACTTGCATTTGCATGCTTTCGAATTGCTAGGTTGGCAAGAGCTGGGGCTAGTGCGGGAGCTCACTCCGTCACGCGGGGCTAGGGATTCGAACCTCCGAACTTGCGATCTTCCGATCGACAAGCCTGGCGTCTTACCCGCTGAACCACCATGCCCCATAATACCTCTGTAGATCCTCATATAATTCAATATGCTGTTTTACCCAGCAAGCTTCTGTATTATTCTGTATTAAAGGGAGGGGTGGGTAGTGGACCTGGGTAGTGACCTGATTTCTGGTTGCTGTAGCTTTATTCCTGGATGATAAAATTGCTAGGCTTTGTTAGATTTTCAATTTCTGGAAGTTTACAAAATGCATAATGAGAAATGGAATTGTACATTTTTACAATAGATCTCTTTTTGGATAGAAGAGTAATTCAATCACATGAGCAACTTAAAATAACACCCGGTTCTATTATCTTTGTCAGTTACTGTTCATAGGAATTAATGGCAAAATCCCACACATTTCTTCTCAGAATTAACTCATTTAACCCTGTATAAAATGATACAAGACAGACTGTTCCTTATGACTCACACATTAGTGCTGCAATTTTCTAAAAAGGATCCTTACTAAGGATCATGTGAGTGCTTGTCAAACTCAGTAATGATCACACACTGCAGACCAACTTTCACTTTATAAGCATGTTTTCTTGTGTGACCTCAAACTATGTTTTTGCTGCAAAATTTTTTATAGTTCATTAGTCAAATGGTGCAGCTTTTTTTCTTTGATATGTGTGAGAAAAATGGGAAATAGGGGAACTGAATAATAAAATATGTTTTAGTGACATCTTTCACAGCACACATAAAAATAAGAAATCTATTTTGACACTTTCATAAATTGAAGGAACACATCATACATGATGGATTCCAAAATCACAAGTCTTCTGAAATACACTTACCATATACGATCAGTAGGTGGGGGCGGAATGTTAATTGCTAACATCCCTTTGCACTCTTGTACCTCAACTGTGAGCAGGAGTGGTGTATTTGAGACTTCCTCAATCTTTTTTTTAATGAATTCTGTCTCAGTCGCCTTCTGGAAATATTTTGACTTGGTAATTTTATCCACAAATCTCATTATTTTACTTGTCCGGTGCCCTACTCCATACCTTTAAGGGAGGAAATAAGAGGAAGTCATCTAAGTGAGCTTCAGCTGTCCCTTAAAAAACTATGGTTAATGCTTTGTGGTATTCTGCAGCTGAAAATACAACATGTTAAGGGCACAGAATGCCAATCTGATACTGCAGATTGTGAAGTGTTGTTGTGTAAGTGCACAGACAGCAAAGACATTTAGCCCTCATGAAAAAAAAATGGAAAGATCCATAGACCTGGCTATGACATCTGCCTGCACTGTAAATCAGAACTAAAATAAAATTCACAAGGAGAGTCAGGTGTTATTTATACACACATTAAGGATTTTGGTAAAGCATTGTTGGCCCCAAAAGTTCACTATTATTCTTGAACAGTCCAACATTTTGGCCAGGATTTCTCCCAAATGTTTGAGAGCTCTGGCCCAGCAGGTTGCTTACTTAACTGTGATGGACCTTTCAACCCCAAACTGCAAATTCAAGGATTTAGCAAGAGGATGTACAAATTAACAAATTCTGGATTTTTCCTTATAGCATTATTGTTCTCAAATTTTTATATTATGGTTTTGCTGCACTTTTATGTTTGATTATTACTTGGTGTGGATCCCAGTAGATTAGAAAAGTGGGATATAAATGTTAGATAAAAGAAAATAAAGACAAACTGTAATTAAAAGAAAAGCCTGATGTTTTTCTAAACATAAGTAAGCTGTGCCTTACTTATTTGACAATGCTGCTAAGCATAATCTATACAGCAGGGGTCCCCAACCTTTTCGGTCCCAAGGACCGGTTTCAAAAGATGATTTTTCTGTGGACTGGGGGGGGGGCAGGGTTTGCGGGCAGGAGCCAATCACAAGCATCAGGGGGCGGGGTTTGCAGGCGGGAGCCAATTGCGCAGAAGGGGGCGGGGTTTGCAGGCGGGAGCCCCGCAGCCCAGTTACTAATAGGCTGTGGCCCACAGGTTGGGTACCCCTGCTATACAGCACAAAGGTAAGTATTAGGCAGTTTAAGGTCTATTGATTAATCTCTGGATGATCTGCAGTAGATTGGCAAGAATGACAGCCACCCAATTATTAAATAACAGTAGTAGCAAATCCTCTGCTGAAATGAAAAAAAAAATTAGGATAATCTGTTCTGCAACAGATAAAGCAGAATCTCTCTCTCTCTCTCTCTCTCTCTCTCTCTCTCTCTCTCTCTCTCTCTCTCTCTCTCTCTCTCTCATAAAGGCCTTTAAAAACAGCTACAGCAAAATAATTATTTCTGCAACTTCGATCATCTGTTATAGTTACTCAATTATTTATAGTTTTGCTAAGAGGCTGCATTGATCTATATGCTAGTCCAAACAAACATTTAGATTTCTGTTATCTAAATGGTTGTTTGGACTAGCATACAGATGTCTTCTGACATTCAGCTAACCAGCAATTCACAAAAATCCATGATAAATTTCTTTCTCCTTAAAGAACTATATTTCATTCGGCCCAGATTATTCTCCTTTCTTGGTAGCACTTGAAATATACAAGTTGGATGTTCTTAAGCACTGAATTTGTTTACTGTAAAATGATCTTCCATGTAAATGAAAATGCTATCATTATCTTAATTTGTTCTTGTACCTATTTCATTCTAAATTTTTAATACAGTAACAGCAGAAAACAGCCATCTGCAAAACCAGACAATAATCTTCATGGATGGCTTGTAAATTAATAAATACCAAAGATGGAAAAAACAGGACTGCCTCTTAATCCCATTACTTTTTTTCTACTGATTAGCAAATATAATTAGGATCACCCAATGAGATAAGGCCATTTGGATTACCGTAACAACAAAAAGTATGTAATTATTTCCAGATTATATGGCCTTACTAATTAGCATTTTGAAAACTGAATCACCAAAAGCATTAAAATGACAAATACCATAGTCTGGAAGCATTGAAACATTTATAGAGTAAACTCTGAGTTTAAATGTTCAATATAGATCAAATTTAATTTGAGACATTGTGTAAGGCTTTCAAGGCAAAAGCTGCTTCAGGGCACATGAGGCAAGCACATAACACATTCCTGCAACTCCTTATACCAAATACTATTATTGACTGACTGACTTCCCAGTTTTTGTAAACTATTCTAATGTGCAGCCTCTGGGTGGTCTGTACCAGTCTTAAAATACAAAATAAAAACAAAAAGACCTGCAATCAATAGAAATCCCCCAGATGGCCCCCAGAAACATTCCATCCTGGTGCAAAGCACAGGGACATAATATTGTTTTAGCAGCTTCACGAAGTGTCAGGAGGGAAGGGGCTGCTCAAACCTTCAGAGGGAAGGAGTTCCAAAGTGCAGGGCCACAACAGTGAAGGCCCTGCTGTCTGGCCCATGTTCTCCCCACCTCAGATAGAGTAGGAACTCTATGGGGCCTTCATGTGACATTTTTATTGGATGGGCAGAGTCAACCCTAGCAATCGGCACTTCCTGATGTCTATTCCTAAGATTGCACAGCAGCTGTGGAGGACACCTGCGCAATCCCAGGAAAAATGCAATTGCTTTGAGGAGTTGTAGACGGGGGCTATGTGAGCCCTTTTGCATGTTCTGAAGCACCTTTTGCCTTTGATTCCAAGTGCTACACCGCCCTACAATGCGATAATATAACCACTAATATAACCGTGTGTGTGTGTGTGTACACACACAAACAAAATTGGATTTTTTATTGTTATAGAAAGAGAAGATCGCTTTGATGGAATGCACCACTGTTGATAATACAAGCAGTGGGCAGGGCACAAACTGAACCAACAGCTGCCTAAAGGCAAAGACTCACCCTTCTGCTCCTGATACTGAACCCTTTTCACTTCCTGTTGCTTCTAGAGCGTCATCTTCCTCTGAGGATCCTGCACTAGAAGATTCTTCATCACTGTCAGCAAGGCAATATGCCCTTGGCCTGAAACTGAAAGGAGGGACACATGTCAAGACAGAAGCAGCGCTTCATTAACACTGGTCAGGACAGCTTTTTTATTCCTTAGGCAATTAGAGACTCTTTCCACCATTCATTTCTGCCTCCCCAGTTTGTTTTTAAGTGCACTGGATGTCAGACAAAGGGTAGAAATTAAGTTGTACATCATTCTGCTTTCCCTGAACACAATGGTGCCAAACTTCGCTTCAAATGAAAGGAAGCTGGCTTGAGCATCCAACATGCAGTCAAACGAAATGTCAAATAAATTAAAGACATATCAGGATGCATCTCTTTGATACCTAACTTCCCAATATAATGGAATACAATGCTGGCAATTATAATATTAAGATGATGAAGGTGAGAAACTTGGCATGTTTTTTCATTTTTTAAACTTAATGGGATATGCTTCTGAGGTCCAAATGAATTGCTATATGAAAAGTCAGAATTGATTTTGTAAGTGCTGCATGTTTCCAGAAGAATATACAGTACATTCCTTCCACCGTCTCTTTCACACATACACCCCTAGCCTATTACCCCATACCCACAGCTGAGTCCTAGCTGCCCCCCACTGCTAGCAACAGTGGAATTAGAAATATTCTAAACAAGGAATTTGGTAAATAAATGCAAAATACAGTTATAGTATCAGATTCAAAGCATGTTCAGCATGCTAACAGGCCTCAAATGATTCAGAACAAAGGAAGAGTTTCCATAAGGCTGGAGACTTCTTTGCAGGATTTCTTGAATTTAAAGTTGTCTTTAAAAAGAAACACACAGCTGATTGTATATGATGCCTGGAGAAGAGATTTCCTCTTGGACCTCTTTAAAGGGAGACTTATAGAATGCATACATAATGCTCAGCACCTCTATCTTTCATCAACGGCTTTTCCTGGGAGTGAAATCTATTCATAATCAGTTCTTCAGAGAACGTTATTTAAACCTTGATTAAGTAAATGGCAAAGTTAGAAAGATGGACAATGCCTTCAGCCAAATTTGATTTGGCAGCAACCACAGGATTCTTCCCAGCTGAGAATGGACTTCTTATTTTCCTTGTGCAAAACAGAGAAAGTGCTTTTGCAAAATCTGTGAAACTGCCTATTAGCTGACTACAAATGCACCCCATAAGTATCTGACAAACTTTTTTTATACAATAACAACAACACTGCTCTATAAGAATTCAATCACTACAGAGTAAAGATTGTTCAACAGGGACTGTTAAACTCCTTTTTGCCAATAATCTCTTTTGTCTCCCATAATTCCCCAAATAGTTTTCCCTTGGGTTGGATTTGGAACCTTTCTGGAGAAAAATGGTAAGGACGACAATTTGGAATAGATAACACTAAAGAAGAAGTAGTTTAAGAATCTCCCCCCCCCCCCAAACTGATCCCTCCTGAAACAACTTTTCTGTTTTATTTAAAGTATTGCGGCTTGGTATGTATCATACATAACGTGTATTTAGCCCCTTACACAAGCCCCTGGGAATAAATGGACACCTTTAGCTTGTGGAAGGCTTCATGCTTCAGTGTTATGAACAGAGAATCTCCCTTTCTTTCTCTCTCCACACACACGCACATCAATAACAATTTATAATTGTTTATCAAGGTGTTTTGTTGTTTATTCGTTCAGTCGCTTCCGACTCTTCGTGACTTCATGGACCAGCCCACGCCAGAGCTTCCTGTCCGCCGTCACCATCCCCAGCTCCCCCATGGTTGAGTCTGTCACCTCCACAATATCATCCATCCATTTTGCCCTTGGTCGGCCCCTCTTCCTTTTGCCTTCCACTTTCCCTAGTATCAGCTTCTTCTCCAGGGTATCCTGTCTCCTCATTATGTGGCCAAAGTACTTCAGTTTTGCCTTTAATATCATTCCCTCAAGTGAGCAGTCTGGCTTTATTTCCTGGAGTATGGACTGGTTTGATCTTCTTGCAGTCCAAGGCACTCTCAGAATTTTCCTCCAACACCACCGTTCAAAAGCATCTATCTTCCTTCGCTCAGCCTTCCTTATGGTCCAGCTCTCACAGCCATAGGTTACTACAGGGAATACCATTGCTTTAACTATGCGGACCTTTGTTGTCAGTGTGATGTCTCTGCTCTTAACTATTTTATCAAGATTTGCCATTGCTCTCCTCCCAAGAAGTAGACTTCTTCTGATTTCCTGGCTGCAGTCAGCATCTGCAGTAATCTTTGCGCCTAGAAATACAAAGTCTGTCACTGCCTCCACTTTTTCTCCCTCTATTTGCCAGTTATCAATCAAGCTGGTTGCCATAATCTTGGTTTTTTTGAGGTTTAACTGCAACCCAGCTTTTGCACTTTCTTCTTTCACCTTTGTCATAAGGCTCCTCAACTCCTCCTCGCTTTCAGCCATCAAAGTGGTATCATCTGCATATCTAAGATTGTTAATGTTTCTTCCAGCGATTTTAACTCCAGCCTTGGATTCCTCAAGCCCAGCACGTCGCATGATGTGTTCTGCATACAGGTTGAATAGGCAGGGTGAGAGTATACAGCCCTGCCGTACTCCTTTCCCAATCTTAAACCAGTCCATTGTTCCGTGCTCTGTTCTTACCGTTGCCTCTTGGTTGTTATACAGATTCCTCAGGAGGCAGACAAGATGACTTGGTATCCCCATACCACCAAGAACTTGCCACGATTTGTTATGATCCACACAGTCAAAGGCTTTAGAATAGTCAATAAAACAAAAATAGATATTTTTCTGAAACTCCCTGGCTTTCTCCATTATCCAGCGGATATTGGCAATTTGGTCTCTAGTTCCTCTGCCTTTTCTAAACCCAGCTTGTACACCTGGCAATTCTCGCTCCATGGATTGCTGGAGTCTACCTTGCAAGATCTTGAGCATTACCTTACTGGCATGTGAAATAAGTGCCACTGTTCGATAGTTTGAACATTCTTTAGTGCTTCCCTTTTTTGGTATGGGGATATAAGTTGATTTTTTCCAATCTGATGGCCATTCTTGTGTTTTCCAAATTTGCTGGCATATGGCATGCATCACCTTGACAGCATCATCTTGCAAGATTTTAAACAGTTCAGCTGGGATACTGTCGTCTCCTGCTGCCTTGTTATTAGCAATGCTTCTTAAGGCCCATTCAACCTCACTCTTCAGGATGTCTGGCTCTAACTCACTGACCACACCGTCAAAGCTATCCCCAATATTATTATCCTTCCTATACAGATCTTCCGTATATTCTTGCCACCTTTTCTTGATCTCTTCTGCTTCTGTTAGGTCCTTACCATCTTTGTTTTTGATCATACCCATTTTTGCCTGGAATTTACCTCCAATGTTTCTAATTTTCTGGAAGAGGTCTCTTGTCCTTCCTATTCTATTGTCTTCTTACACTTCCGCACATTGCTTGCTTAAAAATAATTCCTTATCTCTTCTGGCTAACCTCTGGAATTTTGCATTTAATTGGGCATATCTCCCCCTATCACTGTTGCCTTTTGCTTTCCTTCTTCCTTGGGCTACTTCCAGTGTCTCGGCAGACATCCATCTTGCCTTCTTGGTTTTCTTTTTCTTTGGGACGTTTTTTGTTGCCGCCTCCTGAACAATGTTGCGAACTTCTGTCCATAGTTCTTCCGGGACCCTATCTACTAAATCTAGTCCCTTAAATCTATTCTTCACCTCCACTGCATATTCCTTAGGAATATTAGTGAGCTCATATCTAACTGATCTGTGGGTCTTCCCTATTCTCTTTAGTCTGATTCTAAATTTTGCAATAAGAAGTTCGTGATCTGAACTACAGTCAGCTCCAGGTCTTGTTTTTACCGACTGTATAGATGTCCGCCACCTTTGGCTGCAAAGGACGTAGTCAATCTGATTTCGGTGTCGACCATCTGGTGAAGTCCATGTATAAAGTCGTCTTTTAGGTTGTTGGAAGAGAGTGTTTGTTATGCACAGTGAGTTGTCTTGGCAAAATTCTATCAGCCTATGTCCTGCTTCATTTTGTTCTCCCAGACCATGCTTGCCTGTAATTCCAGGTGTCGTCTGACTACCCACCTTAGCATTCCAGTCTCCTGTAATGAAAATAACATCTCTTTTTGGTGTATTATCCAGTAGGTGCTGCAGATCCTCATAGAACTGATCTACTTCTGCTTCTTCAGCATCTGTGGTTGGGGCGTATATTTGGATCACTGTCATGTTAAATGGCTTACCCTGAATTCGAATTGAGATCATTCTATCGTTTTTTGGATTGTATCCAAGCACTGCTTTAGCCACTTTATTATTAATTATGAAGGCTACTCCATTTCTTCTGTGGTCCTCTTGTCCACAGTAGTAGATCTGGTGGTCATCTGATGTGAAGTGGCCCATTCCAGTCCATTTCAGTTCACGGACACCTAAAATGTCTATATTTAATCTTGACATCTCACCAATAACAACATCCAATTTGCCCTGGCTCATAGATCTTACATTCCAGGTTCCTATGGTGTGTTGATCTTTAGAACATCGGATTCGTCGTTCACCACCAGCACCGTCAGCCGCTAGCCGTCCTTTCGGCTTTGAGCTAGCTGCGTCATCACATCTGGGGCTAGTTGAACGTATCCTCTGTTCCTCCCCAGTAGCATTTTGACCATCTTCCGACCTGGGAGTCCCATCTTCCGATGGTATATCGACATATCTCTGGTTGTACTGATCCATTTAGTTTTCACAGCAAGAATACTGGGGTGGGTTGCCATTACCTTCCCCAGGGATCATATTTATTCTGACCTCTCTGCCACGATCTTCCCGTCTTGGGTGTCCCTTCACGGTTTAGCTCATGGTTTCATTGAGGTGCTCAAGCTCCAGCACCACGACAAGGTAACAATCTCCTTTGCTGGAGTATCAAGGTGTAGCACAGATCAAAAGAAAAACAGAATAGCTGCAAAATTCCATCCAGTAAAATTAGTTTAAAGCTTAACAAACCAAATATCTAAAATTAAAACAAATCAAATGCAACAACCATATACTGTATATTTAAGAAACATCCTCAGTACAGCAGAGTGCACCTCCATCCATAATTAACGTAAAACAATTATTAGCCTGAAAACTACCAATCTTAATGAGAGTAGAGTAAAATAATAAGGCCCCGTATTAGCCCACTGGTCAAATGCAAAGGTCTTTAACCCTCCTTTAAAAGCTGCCAAGCTTTCACAGAGACAAAGGGAAAGTGGGAACTGATTCCTAAAAGCCCAGAGACTGTGACCCTGGAATGGGAAATGGAAAGACAGCCCTGATAAGCACAGCTATTTGGGAAGGTCAAACCAGATCCTACAAATACTCATCAAAGGAAAATTTGCAATCCTCACTGTAAGGAAACTATAACCCTAACCCTAACCAACTGGAAGCCCCAGAGAAAGGTAAAGGTTCCCCCCGCACATTTGTGTAGTTGTGTCCGACTCTAGGGGCCGGTGCTCATCTCCGTTTGTTAGCCGAAGAGCCAGCATTGTCCGAAGACGCTTCCACGGTCATGTGGCCAGCATGACGCACGCGGAACGCTGTTACCTACCCACCGAAGTGGTATCTATTCATCTACTTGCATTTGCATGCTTTCGAATTGCTAGGTTGGCAAGAGCTGGGGCAAGTGCGGGAGCTCACTCCGTCATGCGGGGCTAGGGATTTGAACCTCCGAACTTGTGACCTTCTGATCGAAAAGCCTGGCATCTTACCCGCTGAGCCACCACGCTCCAGAGAAACGAGAGGACTAAAGAGCAATTTTTCCATAACCTGCCGTTTCTCCATCACTTCTATGCCAATCTAATAAGCAAGAGTTTCACACAAAAAATTATAATCAAAAGCTCATATCCTTCAGTGATATCCACAACAAACCATGCTAACATGAAAATGATAACACAGACATGGTGACCATCACATGAATGCTACCATTAAGTATTTGCATCCTGATGTCTGATTTGTCACAGCACGAGTATGATGATATGGTCACACATATGATATCATTAGCCTCCCCTGTCTTAGAAATTAGCTGAGATTTTTGTATGTCACTGGTTTGACAAATGTTCCCTGCCTGGGAAAACCTATGATCTATTCCAGCCTGCCACATTTTATTCATTGCTAGGAATACTTCTTTCCCACTCTCCAGCTTTACCTGCTGCTCCAGAATGATTTACATGGGAGACTCTAGCAACTTTCAACTAGGGCAGCAACTTTCTGTCCATCTTCCAATCCATCCAGAGCAGAGCTCTTGGTCATTTTTCAAGGATTCCAATTTTTTCTGTTCACTTGGCTAGATTTAATAGGAAGTAGTAACCATTGCAGACAGTAACTGTAGTTTGGAGTTTCAGAAACTGCTTCTGTAGTTTTTTCTGAAACTATGACAATCTTATAGTCTTTGCTATAAGACAGTAGGAAATCCACCATATTCCAACCAAATTATTTTTCCCTTGTCATGTCTACTTGGTTATCTGTGCTATCATCTTGTGTTTTAAGCCAAGGATAAGATGAACACATTAACCTTCAATTCTGTGCTTCAAAGAGCTAGGTTCAAATCCCCATTCAGCCACAGAGATCAGTGGTCATTCTTTTTCAGCTCAATCTACTTCACAGGGTTATTGTTATCCAGAATATAATTTAAAAAGGATCCCATATACGCTGCTTTGAGCTTCCAAGGAAAAGGCAAGGAATAAATGCAATACTGTAAATAAATATCCTTGTTACCTTTTAATTCATTATGATGAGGTCTACAATAGCAAGAAAAAATACTTCAGAATGTTAAAAGCTTTCTTATTAATGTTCAAATTTCTCTTTAAAGTCATAAAGAAGGAAAAGCAATGTCCTGTAATGAAATACTTAAACATCTCTGGCCAAAAGCACCCAACCATGAAAGGAAACGGGCTATTCATAGGATTTTCTAGTAGATAGATCATTATTATTTGCACTTTGGCACCTTCAAGATTTAGCACATGATTTTATTTGCAGACTTCAGAAGGCTAGCTATGAAAGGTCTTTTAAAAAATATTCAAAAGTTAGGAGGATTCATACATATTCTACCCATGGCTCAATCTTTCCAGACTTACTGCTTTACATTGCAGATGTGGATTCTTAGGGAACCCTAAGAGCCAGTTTGGTCTAGTGGTTAAGGTGCTGGGCTAGAAACCAGGAGTCTGTGAGTTCTAGTCCCGCCTTAGGCATGAAAGCCGATTGGGTGACCTTGGGCCAGTCCCTCTCTCTCAGCCCAACTCACCTCACAGGGTTGCTGTTGTGGGGAAAATAGGAGGAGTATTAGGTATGTTCGCCACCTTGAGTTATTTATAAAAATAATAATAATAAAGGCGGGATAGAAAATAAATACGTAAGTAAGTAAGTAAATAAATAAGCTAGATATTTAGACACTCTGTGTTTCTCAGCCTCTGCAACTTTATGATGTGTGGACTTCAACTCCCAGAATTCCCCAGCCAGCATGCTGGCTGGGGAATTCTGGGCATTGAAGTCCACACATCTTAAAATTGTAGAGGTTGAGAAATACTGCTCTAGACAAACTAGAGCAGTGTTTCTCAACCTTGGTGAGAAACTAGAGATGGAACTGCACCTTCTTCAAGCAGTACCAGTAGTACAAGAGAAGTACTACTTGTAATGAGTGATGTTTGCCTCCAAATATAAAGAGTGCACATTCCTCTGTCCCTCATCACCTCCACAGACAGACATACTTCAGACATTCCAAGAACTGTGGAAGGAAAAGGTAACTATTTAAGACTCCCCTTCCTCTATTACTTTAGGAGGTGTTGCATGATTCCAGCTAGAACTAGAATCCAGCACATACACATTTGAAGTGTGGAAATCATATAGCTTTGATCAAGCATTTAAGAAGGCACTATAAGTGAATTAAAGCTAATTATCAAGAAATACTGGTTCCAATGAACTGACCTCTCCACACCCAGACTGTGTAGCAAATGCACTGTACAGTAGTTTCAGCAATGGGAAAACTAAAAACCCTTCAAATTCAACTGATTTATTTAAGAAAACCTTCTGAATGTTTCAGCACTAACAGAATCAACACTCTACAAGGAATGGGATGATATGACACATACCACTCACCAGAAAAAATCCACAGAGTGACGAATCCAAATATTATTAAAAAGAAAAGAAAATGAAGGGGAAATAAAAACAAATGTAAGTTAGAGTAGAAACAGTATAGAGAAATTTTTGGCTAATCTCAATTAAGACACCTTATTTGGCCAGCATGAAGTAAACAGAATTAGCTGACTTTTTTAAAAAGTGTATTTTCTTAGGTCACACAGCGTAATCTGGACTATTATTAAAGTATCATATACACTGATATATAAATGAAAATATATAGCTGCCAAGATCTTAATTCTTTAAAATGTATATGGAAAGTCAACCTTTTTTTTTGGGGGGGGGGAGGCAAAAAATATACACCACTGCAGAGTTATGTGAAAGGTAGATTCAGCCACATGTAGTGTCAACATAGACAGCTAAAATATAAGGATATGAAATCAACAGGGAAGGATCAAATAGCAAAGTCATTTAAAAATTAGTCACAATTCATCCATAAATATGACCTGTTTATTTCAGTTTTTATTAAACCACAATGTACATATATATGTTCATTGATTGTTGTATGTCTGCATGCCTTGAGTTACTCAGCCATATTTTGTAGCAATACTGTCTTTCCTAAGAGCTTTGGAGCTGTGCCAATAGCAAAATATTTCTTTCCTCTATTTAATGCAGGGTGTGTGTATGTCAGCTTTACTGCAGTATGCCCATCCTCCTGCAAGACAAATAAGTAGGACTTCCAGCAGGAAAACATAAAAAAGCGTAACAGGAGAACCAAAACCATAAATTCACATCTGAGAATTTAAAATCACATCCAAACCTTAAGCAAAGGCCAGAACACGAGATGAGGAGGAAGTGGGGCGAAGGAAGAAAGCAGAGAAAAATGCTGCCTTGTTGCATTTTGTAGCTAGTCGAAATTTAAATTGGTCTGAATATACATTCCACTGCCCAATAGGCACAGATATTTATATTTCAGAGCCAGTTTGGTGGGGGGGTTAAGGCAGAGGTCTTAAACATGTGAGGTAGCCCAGTAAACTCTTTGCTACGGCCTGCAGTGGCTCAAAACTGTTAGGTGCCACTGGAACCCAAATCCTGCTGGCCTAGCCCTGCTCTCTGCTGCTGCCATCATTATCATTATCATTATCATTATATTTTTATCCCACCTTTTTATATATAACTCAAGGAGGTGAACATACCTAATTCTCCTGCCTCCTATTTTCCCCACAGCAACAACCACTCGGTGAGGTGGGTTGGGCTGAGAGAGAATGACTGGTCCAAAGTCACCCAGCCGGCTTTCATGCCTAAGGGAGGCCTGGAACTCACCGTCTCCCGCTTTCTAGCCCAGCGCCTTCACCATGACACCACACTGGCTCTCGGTCTTTCTGCTTTGCCTCATGTTCGAGCGCTGCACTGGCATGTGATGGCTGTGTAGGTGCACAAAGCGAACACTGCTGGTGACATTGCCATTTGTCTGTACTAGTTGATCCCGGGCGGGATGTAGAATAACACAGCGGTGAGGTGTGGAACAACAGACAGCTCAGAGACTACAGCCAAGTGATACAATATTTTATTGTTTTATAGTAGGCAACATGTTTTTGCCTTTATTAGCATAAATGCCATTTTAATTTAATTTTATAATCATAATAATTATTAATTATAAATATAATACATTATTTTAATTTAATAAAATTAATACTTAGTGGATGTTCATATTTAATCTTGGTTGCATTTTTGCATGTGTATGAGTGTGGCCCACTGATCAGTGCATTCTATGAAATGTGGCCCCCATTATCTGAGACCCAGGTTAAAAGGTCCTGGACTAGTGACTGGGAGACGGTGAGTTCTAGTCCTCCCTTAAAGGGCTGGATGACTTTGGACTAGTCACTCTCTCTCAACCCAATCTACCTCACAGGGTGATTGTCACAGGGAATATTGGAGGAGGGAGCATTATATATATTGAGCTCTAATGCAACAATACTAATTATGAGGTTGGTATTTATTGTTTGTCAACAGGAGGCCCCAAGGCTGAACAACTAGTACATGCCAGCTGGGTGACTTTGGGCCAATCACTCTCAACCCAACCCAACCCAACCCACCTCACAGGGTTGTTGTGAGGAAAACAGGAGGCAGGAGTATTAGGTATGTTCGCTGCCTTGAGTTATATATTAAAAAAAGGCAGGATAAAAGAACAACAATATGCAAAAGGCTTATCAACACATTTTGAGCTTGGGGGCATCAAACTACATACAATAGCTTCCACATAAACTATTACTACATTCACTATAAAGAATTCATCAGGTTCTTTCATGGGTAAAAGTGGAAAGTAGCTCATACCAATTTCTTTCTGAACAAAAATTTAACTAATAACAATATTCCTTACCCTTCTTTACCAAATTCTCCAGATTTTAATGCTTCACCCAGAGGTTCTTTCCCAAGTTTGGTCAAATTCATCTTTGTCTCGAGAGTCATCAGAAAAGATCCATTGTAGGATATTTCCAAGTCAATCCAAAGCCCTAGAATTGTTGGGAGAACATAATTTTAAGTATAAGCAACAAATATTGGGAAAAAATTGTCATGGGGTGCAAATACACATGTGTATCCAGACTGTTTCCACTTCTTCTTTAGAAGTCAAGGCTATTATTATAAATGTAAACAGCGATTTGATCAGTAAATGCAAGCTTGATGTGGGGGCTGCATTATATAAGTCAGCAGATTTAGAAACGTTAGCACTTTAATTGGTATGGTGATCTTGGAATTAGGTTATGTTTCAAAATCCTAAGAGTTTCTCGAAAATAAGAGAATGATTCTCAAAAAGAGACCTGCTACAGAGGGTTCACTTTTACTTTTTTATCTTAAAAAAACCTGATGACCAATTTTTATCCTATGATACACTATTGTTCAAATCATAAAATTCACAGATTGCTAGCTTCTGACAGTGGAGCCTCCAAAGTGACACAGGTAAAAGAATTTTATGTCGCACTCAGACAGTAGCAAAACAGAATGCGAACTCAGCTAAGGCATACAGGCACTCAACCTTACATTCATTCCTTCTTGTGCTATTGGATATCTGCATTTCAGTGTGGATTAGAGGCAAATCTATTCAGAAGGATGGAAGTGGAATATTTTCTACACTGCACACTGGAGTAGCACTACTTGCATTATATGGAGGATCTTTGCGTAAAAAGTAGGCCACCTCAGATTTAAGTCTAATACTATTTTTCCCCCCCTTCTACAGCAGAGGTGATCAACTTTTTTCCTCTTTGGGCTGCAAGGGAATATGGTTGGTGATGTGATGATGTCATCAGACTCAGTGGGGCTGCAATTTTTGGACCATTTAAATTTACTTTGGTGGCAGTTAAATGAAAAAAAATTGTAAAAAGAGTTTAAAAATTAAATCTTTTTAAATTGCTATTTTGCCACCAAATTTCAGTAGCATAATCTTTGAAAGCTGTAAATCAAAAGAGATCCTTTTGCTACAAATTGCCCATCCCTGTTCTTAATACTGTACTCAACCGTTCTAAAAGCATCCAAATCTTGGCTTCCAGTTTTCTCCAAAAATGCCCCCCCCCAAGTAAGTATCCTTATGAACCCGTCTTAAGAGGCAGTTAAAAAGCCTGTAAGAAGAAACTAAACTCAGAAAGTCAGCTGCAAATGAAAGCTGCCCACACCGCCTTCGAAAATGTTTCAGCATTGCAATCCGGATCCTGTCATCTGCCATGAATTCCATAAGGGGGCATTCATCTATTTGAGATAGACTAGCAATAACCTGCTTGCAACTGCTTGTAATTGTACTGTTCTGATCTGTATGTAATATCCTGCAATTATAAAGGGGAAAGCTTTAGAGAGCATCTGTGAGGCAGAGAGATAAAACAGCCACATAGCAGACTCAAAACATTGTTCCTATCTCGCTAAAGAAGACAGGAAATGAAAAGGATCAGCATTTCAGAGCATCTGCAGCCTATTATTTACAATCAATTGTGAGGAAGCTTGTTCTTTTACAGCAAACAAAAGACACAAAACTGCTGAGGGAGGGGACACTTTGAAATGTGATATCCACAGCCAAATTCATCTAGTGGGGATGTGCAAAACTTACCCCTTAATTTCCATGTCATAATTTTGGCTATAAAAAACACTATGTGGAACATTTCTAATATTCTTGTTTTAAATATCAGATCTGGATGCATGAACATGTTTGGAGGGAAGCCACTGGCATAATGCTTAAGGCAGGGTTTCTCAACCTGGGCTGCTTTAAGATGTGTGGACTACAACTCCCAGAATTTCCCAGCAAAGCTGGCTGGGGAATTCCGGAAGTTGCAGTCCACACATCTTTAAGCGGCCCAGGTTGAGAAACCCTGCCTTAAGGTGTCTGTCTAGGTTCAAACTACCTTCCAGTCTCTCAGCCCTGTCTACTTTTGGCCAATCACCCACTCTCGCCACCAAGCCTATTCCCAGGGTGGTTATTGCAGGGGTAAAATGAAGAGAAATCCCCAAGTAAGCTCCCACAAAAACCACAGGATATAACTCTAAGAAATAAATAATAAACGGGGGCAGGTGTGGTCTAACAAAAACTCAGATGTGTTTGCGCCAAAATACTTCAGACAAAGATTTCTCTCAACATCCTAGTAAAGCATACTGTATTTGATTGAAACACAGTGCCTGGCCCAAAGGCATCCGGTCTCCTCCTTCTAAGTCCACATTTTCTCCCTTATAATTAACTGCTTATAATATACCCACCAGAGCATTCCTAAACTGAATATGCTACAGTTTCACAATTAGGATAGCTTTTCAACTCTAAAGGGCTAAGTAGCAAGTAGCCTCTTTTCTTTCATCTAAATGGAGACAATAAGCTCTTTAATGATATTATCATGTGATATTCTATTGCTTGCCTCTGAAAACGTTGTCAACGTTTCATTCTCTTTGGACAAGCAATTCATGAGAAATGGACATATTTTTCATTCACTGGAAAAGTACCCAAATTTTTAAAAGGTGGAAGGGAATGGAGTAGAAAAAAATAATACCCATTCAGCAGTCCTAACCAGTAAGTTTTTCCTTCAGCACCAAACACTTAAAATTTGCTTTCACTTCATGCCTGTATTCTACAATGCCAGGTCTCAGTAATAACCTAGTTAGAGTAGTCACAAACTGCTCTACAATTATTTATTTATTTATTTATTTATTTATTTATTTATTATTTAAATTTGTATTACCGCCCATCTCCCCTGACTGGAGGACTCTGGGCGGTTCACAATAAAACAAATTAAAAACATAAATATAAAATTACATCATCAATAAAATAAATATAAAATCCAAGTGGAATAGATGTTAATAATAGGGCGGGCTTCATGGCACCACCCACCCCCAGGAGGAACTAGTAGCATTCCCATCCCAAGCAAGGCGGCAGAACCAGGTCTTCAAGTCTTTCCGGAAGGTCGGGAGCGAGGAAACTCGCCTCAGTTCCGGGGGCAAGATATTCCAAAGGGCAGGTGCTACTGCAGAGAAGGCCCGCCTCCTGGACCCCGCTAGATAGAATTCTTTTGTCGATGGGGTCCGTAGCATGCCCTCTCTGCATGATCGGGTGGGGCGGGTCGATGATCTGGGGCTGAGACTCAGGTTACCCTCAGGTAACCCGGTCCCATGCCATATAGGGCTTTAAAGGTGATAACCAACACCTTGAATTGGACCCAGAAGCAAACTGGAACCCAATGCAGCTCGCGCAGCAGATTTTAGCATGATTTTAGCAGCATGAGCCGATTTTACGGCACCAATAACTGTCCGCACGGCCGCATTCTGGACCAGCTGAGGCTTCCAGATACTTTTCAGGGGTAGCCCCATGTAGAGCACATTGCAGTAGTCTATATGGGAGATGACAAGGGCATGAGTGACTGTTGGGCATCAACTCTGGGGGTTACAGGGTGGGCTGCCCTATTGAAGTGGTGACGGGCCAGGGATGTTATGACGGGAACCAGAAGGCAGGCCATCTTCAGGGAAGACGCCCCCAGTGTTTGTTACCGGTGGCGTGTTTCGGCCCTCCGGGTTCAGACCCAGACCCTGGTCAGCAGATCCTTCAGCGCCCTGGTCTCTGGCTGCTGCTTCTCAACGCCAGGTCTGTTAACAACAAGGGCCCCCTCATATGTGACTTGATCACGGAGGAGGGGGCAGACCTGTATTACTGAGACCTGGCTGGGCCCAGGGGGGGGGGTAGCCCTCTCTGAAATATGCCCGGCCAAGTTTCAGGTGTGGCATCAGCCGAGATTCCGGGGCAGGAGAGGAGGGGTGGCGGTTGTAATCTGAGAGTCTCTAGTGGCCTTCAGGGGCGCTGCTTCGCAAGTGGCCGGTTGTGAGACCCTGTTTTTCAAGTTGGGTTCTTGAGAACAGTTGGGAGTGTTGCTGCTGTACCAGCCTCCCTGCTGTGGAGCAACCTCTCTGCCTGAGCTTCTGGAGGCCGTCTCGGGGTTGGCGGTGGAATTCCCCAGGCTTATGGATCTGGGGGATTTTAATCTGCCGTCCCTGGGTCGTGCCTCTGAGGTGGCTCGGGAGTTCATGACTACCATGGCAGCCATGGGCCTGTTCCAGATCATCCAAGACCCAACTCGAAACAGTGGATTCACCTTGGACTTAGTTTTCTTGTTGGAGCAGTGGCTTTCTTGTTGGAGCAGTGGCAGTGTGCTCTGAGGGGAGAGTTACATCTTTCCCCTTTGTCATGGTCAGATCACGCCCTGGTGGCCTTGAGATTCTGTTATGTCACCCCACTCCGCAGGGAGGCAGGACCCATTCGATTGGTCTACCCCTGGCGACTAATGGACCCAATACGGTTACAGAGGGAGCTGGGGGTTATACCTGAGGATCTACTGCACGCTCCAGCGGAGGTCCTGGCTGCAGCCTGGAACAGGGAGGCGGCTGGGGCCTTGGACAGGATTGCGCCTATGTGGCCTCTCTTACCACATCTCATCCGATACTCCCCGTGGTTCACGGAGGGGTTGAGGGTTTTGAAGAGGGTCAAGAGACGCCTAGAGCGCCGCTGGAGAAAGACAAAGACTGAATCTGACCGAACACAAGCTAGAGCCGCTGTTAAGGCCTACCTTGTGGCAGTAAGAGCGGCGAAACGTCAATATTTCTCCGCTCTTCTTGTGTCCGCAGAATGCCGCCCGACGGCCCTGTTCAAGATTACCTGATCTCTCTTGGGTAAGGTGGAGTCAATGACCCACCTGCAGGGCCGTGCGGAGGAGTTTTCTGAGCATCTGCAGGATAAAATCGCTCAGATTCTTTCCAAGTTGGACTCTAAGCGTGAAATGCAGTCTGGGGAGATGCCAGGAGAGCGGCCTTGCCTTGTTATCTGGGAATGGCTTGATCCTGTTGGGCCTGAAGAAGTGGACAGGATCCTCCGGATTGTAAATGCCACCACATGCCATCTAGACCCGTGCCCTTCCTGGCTGGTAAAATCTGCCAGGGAGGTGACTTGTGGGTGGGTCCAGGCAATGGTTAATACATCCTTGATGGAGGGGGTGTTCCCAACTACCTTTAAGTTGGTGCACCCCCTCCTCAAGAAGCCATCCCTGGACCCTACTATCTTGGACAATTTTTGTCCTGTCTCCCACCTCCCCTTTTTAGGGAAGGTGGTTGAGAAAGTGGTGACATTGCAACTCCAGAGGATCCTGGATGATACGGATTATCTGGACCCCTTCCAGTCAGGTTTCAGGCTGGGATATGGGGTGGAAACTGCATTGGTCGTTCTTACAGATGATCTCTGGCGGGAGCAGGATGGAGGGAGTGCATCCATCCTGGCTCTTCTTGACCTCTCAGTGGCATTCGATACCATCCACCATGGTATCCTTTTGGGATGGCTCAGGGAGTTGGGGGTGGGTGGCGTAGTTCTGCGCTGGTTCACCTCCTTCCTCCGGGGCTGGTCCCAATCAGTGGTAATAGGAGATGAGAGGTCCGACCCTTGCCCCCTCTCATGTGGGGTGCCACAGGGTTTGGTTCTCTCCCCTCTCCTATTTAATATTTACATGAAACCGCTGGGTGAGATCATCCGTCACCATAAGATGAGGTATCATCAATCTGCAGATGATACTCAATTATATATCTCCATCCCGGGTGAGGTAAGTGATGCGGTGGCTACCCTTTCTCAGTGCCTGGGGGCTGTGGGGGTCTGGATGGGGAACAACAGGCTTCAACTGAACCCTGGTAAGACGAAGTGGCTGTGGATTGATGGCTCCTGTGGATCCAGGAAGTTATCATCTTTAGTTCTGGATGGGGTTGCACTACCCCATTCAGACCCAGTGCGGAATCTGGGGGTTCTTCTGGACTCACGGCTCCTCCTCAAAGAGCAGGTGGCAGCCGTGACCAGAAGGGCTTTTGCACAACTTCGCGTTGTGCGCCAGTTACGCCCTTTCCTGGATCAGGATGCCTTCCATACAGTCACTCACACCCTGGACATCTCCCACATAGACTATTGGAATGCGCTCTACATGGGGCTACCCTTGAGGAGTATCCGGAAGCTTCAACTGGTCCAGAATGCAGCTGCGCGCGCAGTTATTGATGCCTCAAGATCAGCACATGTGACACCTCTGCTGCGACAGCTGCACTGGATACCCGTGTGCTTCTGGGTCCAATTCAAGGTGTTGGTTATTTGGCAAGGCAAGAAACCAAGAATTAAATATAAATTGTTACAAGTTGCCAAAGAATGAGGACGTTTGGGTTCACCTGATTTAAAATTGTATTTTGATGCTTGTTGTTTACTTTGGATGAAGGAATGGATAACTTTGAAGAACAGGACGTTATTGTAACTTGAAGGACATGAGTTAAGATTTGGGTGGCATGCCTATTTGTGTCATGACAAGGTTAAAGTTAATAAAGATTTTAAAAATCATTTTGTTCGGAGTGCTATACTGAGGGTTTGGAATAAATATAAAGCAAGATTGTCTCCTAATATACCATTGTGGCTGTCATTATAGAAACAATGTTACTAAGGTTTAACTAATGGTAAGAGATTATATTTGTAATTGCATTCATATCTGTATTGGATAGGCTGACCATACTTCAGGATGGCAAAACGGGATGGGGTCTTATATAATATTCCGTATTCATGAAAAAGACAGGGGTCCCCGCCCCCCGGTCTGCGCGATTGGCTCCCGCCTGCAAACCCCACCCCCCAGTCTGCGCGATTGGCTCCCGCCTGCAAACCCCGCCCCCGGTCTGTGCTCCAGCTCGGATCCTCCTTCCGCGCCATTCCCGCCAGGTTTGAAAAATGGGACAAAATTGAGATTTTTATGAAAACAACGGGATGGTTGAAAAATGCTTTAAAAACGGGTCTGTCCCGTTCAAAACAGGACGTATGGTCAGCCTAGAATTGGAGAGTCGGAAGTCACTTTCCTTTTCTATCCTCTTCTAACTTTGCACTTTTATAGTTTCTCTTTTTTCTTTATGTCTATACTCTGTCTTTTCTATATTCTATTTTGTATTTTAACTATGCTTTGAAAAATAATAAAGTTCTTTAAAAAAAAAAGGATGGAACATTCCTATTGTAGTAAATTGTATGAACCAATTCATAAATATATCACACTATTTTTTCAAAATGAAAAAATGGTATTGCTTTAAAAAACCCACTATCTTGGAAACAAAAGGGGTCATTCAAACTACAGCTTTGTTCTACTGAGTTCATTAATGTGTACTCAGGTACTGTTCTGATAATTTAATGTAATGTATTGATGTAAAGTAACATATACGAATAGAGCCTATTTGATTAATATCCACCATAATAGACCCACAGGTCAAGAACCAGCAAATACATTTTTTCCTGTGATTTCAGTTGGTGCAATTGTCAAATTTCTCCTGTAGCTATATCCTAATGCTTTCATTTATACAATCAGTGAGTCAGCAATCTCCAAGTACCAATTCTTTTTAATAATACTGTATAATGAAATTCAACAAAGACAACAATTCAAGCAAATGGCACCATGCAACAGGATTCCCCCCCTTTCTTTCAAAATTCAAGGAGGGTTAGGGCCATGCCTACCTTGAGGGGGGAGAATTCTATAAAGTGGGGGCTGCTGCCTTGTTCACACCTCATGTACCTTGCAAGGAGGGGGGAAGTCTAGCAGGACCCCTCTAAATGATGGGACCTGATAGGAAGGTTTTATCTGGGCAAGGCATTGTCTGAGATAACCTGGTATTCCACTGGGTAGACCTTTGAAGGTAACCTGAGCACTCTGAATTGGGCTTGGGAGCCCACTGCTAACCAGTGCAGCACATTTAAGTAGGTGCTCCTCTACACTGGTGGCAGTGTCCCACCAGTAAGCCCCCTGCAGCTTGTGTGTGGTTTCCAAAGGCAGCCCCATGCAGAAAAACATGTTATAGTAGTCTAAGAGGTCTATTATTAGAACTGGAGAAAAATCATTGAGTGCATATTATGGTTAGGTAACAGCATGGTAGTTTTCTATTGTTAATGCATCCTACAACATCAAAGTGGAATGCAATACCTTTATAATCAACGCTAGGCTTATAGGCTTGAAGGATTTTTGGCAGTGCAATTCCCATGTCCAGTTCAGTTAGTGTTAATTCATTCATGAAGTATGGCAACTAGAAGAAGAAAACAATAGAATAAAGCAGCGTTTTCTGTATTTTCCCAACATTCATGGTGTTTGAAAGATTGACAATGCCTGCTGCAGATAATACATCCAGGGCCACATTAAGATCCTGAGAGGCCCCTGGAAGCAATAATCTGGGTTATTAAAATATTCCCTGGACCTTTACTTATCAATAAATTACAGTAAGTATATGCATAATAAAGTAGTAACAATATGTTAAATATATTTAATTTTAAGATATTCACATTTTTATTTTATTACTACTTTTCGTATTTTTTGAAACTTAAAACATTTCCGAAGCACCCGCCCTCCCCCCGCAAAGTTTTGTAGGCCCTGGGCACTGTCCCTTTTGTGACCAAGGAATAACCCAGGCATTCCCCCATTCCGGTCACTGGGCAGTGCTCTCCACAGCCATTTCCGTTTGGGCTACAAGAGAGACCAGACACCTGGAGGCACCTGCCCACGTAATGCCTAACCTGCATTTTGCAAAGCACCATTCAGGCATTATGTGGGCTCGTATATACAGTGGTATACTGGTCTTCTGAAAGGCTGCTAGAACTGTTCCTAAACACAAGTTCATCAGTCTTTCAAAAGATTGGTAGATCTGTCAAAAGAAAAAGAAAAAGATTCCTGGTTGATTTAAACTAGAAGGAAATACTGTACGTACGTCACTGACTCTCCCTAATGAGGGGTGTGTGTGTGTGTGTGTCTGAGTCAGTGTTGATTCAGACAACTGCCTGGACATGTCCCTGCAGTTTTCTTGGCAATATTTTCGGTAGTGGTTTGCCCATGCTTGCTTCCTAGGGCTGTGTGTGTGACTGGCCCAAGGTCACCCAGCTGGCTTTGTGCCCAAGGCAGGACTGGAACTCTTTGGTCTCCTGGTTTCTAGCCTGATGCCTTAACCACTACACCAACCTGGCTCTCTTGTCCCAAATGAGTGCACTACAGGTTTTCTGATGCTTCTGCCAGCAAAGGGTTTTCTATGCTTTCTACTATTTTTCATTTCTTGAGAGGGGTGCTATTTTGCCTACTCCAATACTATTCTGCATATTCCACAGGATACTTCTGGGTTCTGTCAGCCACAGCCACTTGCTGCCAACATTACCATTCCCTTGCAGCACATATCAATTTGGACATATCGAAGGTGGAGTGAAATTAATAAGGACCTCCCTTTCTAGCTCAAGTGACAGGAAGACCATGAATCTGTTTCCAAAAATAGCCCGGTTGACAGATCAATGGGGTGACAGGACTGTCCCAATGTGACATGAAGGCTCCCTCCTGCTTCACCCTGCATACCTTCTCCACTCCATCAATCTGTCAGCTGGTCTATTTCTTGGCACAGATCTACCAGTCTTCTGAATGACCAGTAGAGCTGTGTTCAGAAACACCCTGAGTGACCAGTGGCCAGTGTGGAGCATCTCTGGGCCAGTGACAAGTCACCGGGGCAACTTGAAAGATGGCTAAATCCTCTGCATCGAGCACTCACCCAGATGCCGAAGCCCATCCTACTCCACTTTAAGGAGAGCAACCAGTCCTGCCAGCTAGTGGTGCAGAAGGGGAGGGGCAGCAAATTGAGGGGAATCACCAACCGCTTCCCTTAAAGTGTCCTGTAGTGAAGCCATAAGGACAGGACTTGCAAGTTTTGCTACTGAGGCAGATTGGAGCTCATCTGTCAGGGCAGTGCATACTTTGCTGCTGACTCAAGCGCGGGAGGTGTGCACGTTAACCCTGGGTGAGGAGGAGCCCAAAGTCAAACAAGAAACCCAGAACTGGCTCTGCAAGAAGGTAGAGGAATCTCTTCCTCTCTCTCCTAAAGAAATGCCATTTAAGTCACTATCAGAGCCTGTGATGGAGGCATGAAGGGCACAAGACATACTTTGCTGAGTTGGACGAAAGGCCCGTGTGTGTGTGTGTTTTTCAACAAAAGCCATCTAGAAGTTACTTCTTTCTATTTAAAACAAACAAAACAAAAAACAAAAAGGGGAGGGGGCAATACACTTTTACATGTATTCTAAAAATGAATGGCTATACCAAACTTGTGAATGACAGTGCCTCGGCATCCATTTCAAAATCTTCCAACAGTGCCTCATAATCCCAAATGAGTCCATAAGCCCAAAATGAGTTGCCTGCCCCCACTTTAAGAAAAAATTAAGGATCTGTCAAAGGAAAACTGTTTAATTTTATCTCCAGGTCTTGTGGGAAAAACAGAAGTGGAAGAGAGGAGGAAGGGAGGACACATTTTACTAGATTAATGTATGGTTGAGTAATCATAGCTAGTTAACGAAGTGCTCATTTTAAGCAATCTTCCTTGCTGTGGTGTTGTCAGAATAGATAGTCTCAACGCATTTGGAGAGCATCGGATTGTGGAAGGCTGTTTTTAAGAAATGTACTATAGAAGTGTAGGGTGTCTGTTCTGATTTAGCCTAACCACTTTTGGGTAGGTGAGTTCTACTTCTCATCATTATTGTTTTCCACCTCATTTTCCAGCTCCACTGTTGTACAACAGAGAATGGATAAGAATGTGAGACTTGATTCTGGCACCATTTTCCTAGCTTTTCTGGTGCTCAAGCTTTAAGTAGGTCCTCAGTCTTGCTAGCTACTAATGGATAATTTCTATAGCAACGTTGAACTGGATATAGCAACAAGATCGGTACCAAGATGACAAGAATAAGAGAGAGGGTGTGTGAATAATTAATTCAACTGACCTAGTGAATTCCACACATATTTCCAATATCAGAACACTATTACTTCATGTACATTTGAACAAAATGTTCCAATAGGAAGAACAATAAAAGCTTTGGCTGTGCTTGGAGGGCAAGTTTTTGTGTCCAGAATATACAATTTTAATTCACAGATGCATCAACGGGCACCTACATTGGCTGCAGTTTCTTTTTTAAAGCATGCCAAATGGCCATCCCTACTAAAATGTTCCAATGAGAAATTCGTTTCCATGCATACAATAATTCGTTTCCATACAATAATTGCTGCAGAATGGCATTAGGAAACACTTATCACTTATGCTGCCAACTAATTTGGATCTGATGAAAGAAAGATTCAAGTCCATTCCTTTCATTTGTGCAATCAAGACACATACAGGAATTAACTGAATGGGACGCAGCTGAATCACAGTACTACCTTGGGTCATACATTTTCATTTAAAACTCATTTAGAGAAACAGAGAAACAAAATCAGAGCTTGGATCATTAATTATTTAAAAGTCTGCAGACTTCATTGGGGCACAAACAGCACCTATCAGAATCTCTGCCTTGGCTCTCTGATACGCCACTCCTGAAGATTAATGCTTGGTGTGGAGAAATATTTCACTTAAATGAAAAACCCTGACCTGTTATTGAGCAACAACTGTTCACATGGTATTTAATGTCCTCTAAAACAAATGAATTGAATATTATCACCGGAATGGTCTAGACATATATTGAGAATTGAAATGTTTTATAGAAATAATGCTTACTATAAATCTAACTTGGAGTAAGAGGTTGATATTGATTTATGTATATCTTTGCTGTAGAAAGTCGGAAGTCACTCTGTAGTAGTTTTGTTTGTATTTCCACACTTTTTAGTTTTTTCTCTTTTCTTTGTAGGTCTCTTTATTTCATACTTATTAGTTTTTATTTATATGTTGAAAAAATTTAATAAATTTCTTTAAAAAGAAAAAAGCTCTCTAAAACAAATGAATTGAATATTATCACCAGAATAGTCTAGACATCCCAAAAACTGTAGTTGGACTGAGAGAAAACAACAGCTGGAGGATGCTAGACATCCTCTATAGGGTTCCATCACAGAGAAGAGATTATTTGAAATCATATGAACGTTTTTCTGTGGGAAAGAAAGGATTACTTTCCAAACTATGTTCTGCTAGAGAGGAATTATACCAGACATTACTAAGAAACTTTGCAGACAATAACAAGGGCATGTAGGCAAAAGAGCAATTCCCTGTTGGAGCAGGGAGGAAATGGATAATTTTGAAAGTCGTAAATAATAATAATAATAATAATAATAATAATAATAATAATAATTTGAATTTATCACCGCCCATCTCTACAACAGTAGACTCTGGGCAGTTTACAACAATATCATAAAAACAATTAAAACTTATACAGCTAAAATCCACTAAAATAATAAATAGAAAAATCCAAAGATGGTAAGTTCGTAAAAGGAGGGTATTACTAAGCCAACTACCCCCAGGAGGAACTATTATTTCCTTCGTTCCAAGCAAGGCGGCAGAACCAGGTCTTTAAAGACTTCCTGAAGGCCAGGAGCGAGGGCGCCCGCCTCACCTCTGGGGGCAAGATATTCCACAGGGCAGGTGCTATCGCAGAGAAGGCACGCCTCCTGGACCCCGCTAGATGGAATTCTTTTAGTGATGGGATCCGAAGCATGCCTTCCCTGCATGATCGGGTGGGGCGGGGAGATGTAATTGGGATAAGATGGTCCCTCAGATACCCTTATTATCTTCGTAAATTATCTTCCTACCCAAGGAAGGGTCAGTATGTCAAATGGGTTTACTCTGCTGGACTAGACCGGCAAATTTGCAAGAATCAGACCATGCAACTTCTCCTAGCTTGTCCAGTGTTAGAGGCAGGCTGTTGCAGACTGAAGGACCTCACTGAAGCCAATGCACAAGCATTGAGTTGTGCACAACAGGTAAATGGTTGCTGGAAGAAAAAGTATTGTTCATAATGTAAAAGAAGAGGATAAAAGTATGTTTATGTTATTAAAGAAAATATATTATTTGGGTTCTAAAGGGAAAAAAGTATCAGACCTTCTGGGAGACCATCTCCATGAAGTTTCACCATTCAGTGATTTTGAGTAAAGGCAGAAAAGGGAGCAGGGCCATTTTATCAGATCTGCAAATGTGACCATCTTTTCTCTCAAAATGTTTCTGTACTTGGGTTTTTTCCCCCACCCGATCCTTTTTCCTTTTATGACATATATTTTAGGTTGTCTGTCTAAGGGTAGGGACTGTTATTACTAATCTTTGTAACCTGTTCTAGGAGTTTATTTCAGCTAACAAGCGAAATTAAAAATGGTTCAAATAAAAAAACCTCAGATTCTACCAACGATACAAGAATGGTTGTTAAAATTGATGGACATGGCAGAAAATGATAAACTCACTTGTTTATTAAAAGAAAGCTCAAGTTGTCGTTATCTCAAAGAGTGGAAACCACTGGTGGACTATTTGCGAAATGCAGGAGGGGCGAAGATTACATGGGGATTTGAAGATTAGATATTATAAATATAATGGGGTATATTAGACAAAGAATTATTCTTATCTATTGCATGAAAAACTAGCACTTAGGATGGATTTTTTTGTTTTCATGACCAGGGATAGATTGGAAGTTACCTATGTTTCATACTTTACTTTTTCTTCTTCTTTTACTTTACTACATAGTAAATACATAATAAATACATAATAAAGGGACTTAGAAATAAACATCTCAAATAACCATGACCTAGCCCCAGGTGCAAGGTCACACAGCCACCCTAGAAACATATTTAAGGATTCCCTTACAAACTTTCAAATAAGAAAATAAAATGATGATCCCTCAGGAATTAGAAAGATAGAAGTTGAAAACCTCTAGAAGGGTTTAGACTTCCAAAAGTGTCCGGAAACTGCCAAGAGTCTGAGTAACAGTTATGGTAAACATGCTAAGCAATATTATGGCTCAAGAGAAAACAGACTGGTATAGTCCTGGCACCAGGGTGCAAGATAGCCTCCTGCACCACCACCAGACTGAAGATCCACAACATGCTTCTTGTTCAAGAACAGGCTCCCCAAACAGACGGTAGATACTTAGGAAAATATTCATACCTTTATTTTGCTGAGCTTCATCTGTATTTTCTTTGAGACCACGTCAGACCAGTATTTCTCTCCCAAGAAATCCCAAAAGATTCTTCCCAGCAGAGCATTTATCCAGGCTTCCTGTTCCTCATCATCACTATGGGAGGCGGCTAGCAACTGGCAAGTTTTTTTTTTAAAAAAACCACTTTTAATAAGTCTCACAATGCTACTGAATATATAAAGTTAACAGCTAATGTTAATAAGTTTATTGAAATAATCTATTTTTTGTACTTATCAGCAAGTTAGAAATATTCCACATGCATGAGTCTAATATATTGTCCAAGGTAGTCAGCTGTCATGCTTCAGTATGTAAATCATCAGTGCAGGAGGAACAAGACAGGAGGCTAAACAGACTGAAGAATTGGGCCCGAGAAACAGAAGCCAAGCAGAGCCCTGCCCCAATTCAGCCCATGAAGACTTTGACACTGATCTAAAGTCAATCATCCAGCCCAAGAGATAGCTGCTGCCTTTGGCAGTCAGAGATGAGTAGCACCAGATGTGTTTCGTTAAAAGCTGGCATTCCTTCCTAGCATAAAAACTTCTATGCAAGAGCAATCAGAAGTTGGAAAATGTTTTGATCTTGTGTACTTCCATGTCTGCTCTCCAAACAGTGTCTTCCTCCCCAGGACATTCCTTTGCCAGGATCTGACAATGCTTCCTGCTTTGCCCAATGATCACAGCAGCTTTTAGTAAGGAATCTTGTGCCTTCTGAATCTTGGGTCAAATTAAGTATTTTCTTACTGATTCCACTGTGAGTGTTTCTATTAATTTTGAACTGAAGCTGTTAACAGATTTCCTAAAACCTTTGGGTCAGGGCAATATGCCTTATGTGGGAGCAAGCGGACATTTTTGCCAATAGTCAATAGCTAATGCAGAGCTTTCCAAACTGTGTGTCGTGACACGTTAGTGTGTCGGCTGCAGTGTCTGGGTGTGTTGTGGCTGCTGCTGCCTCCAAGCCCTGCCAGGATTCCACGCAGGTCCTAGTGCTTACCTTGTGCCTTGCTGCCTCCAAACCTGCTGTGATTCTGCGCAGGTCCTAGTGCCTGCCTTGTGCCCTACTATGAGTGTGTGTCGCGAAATGATGCCCTGCTGTAAGAGTGTGTCGCAAAATGATGCATGTCTAAAAAGTGTGTCACCAACATGAAAAGTTTGGAAAGCTCTGAGCTAATGAATGGCAGAAGACCACAGCCAGGCCATCTGGAAGTTAGGGGGATTATTTGTGCATTCCCCATCATCCCTGCTAACTTCCCAGTTGCTGATAAAATGAGGGCCACTCTCCAATTGCAGCTTATCAACAAAAATAGAACTCAAGGTGCCTGAGTAGCCTTGGGCCTTACCAATGGGACTACTATGTTTGGCACTTGGTATGAGGGGCGTGGTGGCTCAGCAGGTAAGACGCCAGGCTTGACGATCAGAAGATCACAAGTTCGGAGGTTCGAATCCCTAGCCCTGCGTGCAGAGTGAGCTCCCGCACTCGCTCCAGCTCTTGCCAACCTAGCAATTCGAAAGCATGCAAATGCAAGTAGATGAATAGGTACCACTTCGGTGGGAAGGTAACAGCGTTCCGCGTGTGTCATGCCGGCCACTGGAAGCGTCTTCGGACAATGCTGGCTCTTCGGCTAACAAACGGAGATGAGCACCGGCCCCTAGAGTCAGACACGACTGCACAAATGTGCGGGGGGAACCTTTACCTTTTTTATGAGATGGCAGAAGAGGAGGGCTAGGGTTGCTACCAAAGGGCCACAACTTTGGTGGCAAAGAATAAGCCAAAATGATTGGAGAAGTCCAAACTGGGTGCCTTACTAAGTTAGCAAAATTACAGTGATCACTGGGCTCCCAAGCAGCAAAAGCTAAGAGCACAGAGACTGATCAGAGAAGATCTTCTACAGGGTTCTGTCCTGGTTTGAGTGTAGAAATAACACACTGAGGCTTGGAATCCAATCTCTAGTGTTTTAGCACTGGTTTAAGCTCTTACTAACAGAAATCCAGCTAAACTGAAATGGCTTGAGGAAGCCCAGATATAAGGTCCAGAATCTAAGGCGGGGCTTTCTTGAGACGTTTGGGAGGTAAGGCTAAAGTTTTAGTACTACGCACCTGCTTCCCTTCCTGGAGGGAGCCCCCCCCCCATCGCTGCCTGTTATCTCTCCGACAGGTTCACAGAGAACGGAAAGGGGCATAAACACAGTTCAATCTCCTTAGGAATACTTTAAAATTGTAAATTGTAAATAATTTACAAAGAAATGTGGATGGGGTTGCCCAAGGAAACTTGGCTGTCCTCCTGTTTGGTACAAGAACATTTTGTATTGCTATGTCACTTAGATTAACAATAACACAAATGCCACATTAACTGCCATTTGTTGTTATTTTAACCATATGACCCTCAACCCACCTCAGGGGAAGCTGTAAAGGCATTCCTTATCTACACCCTTGAGGAGATTACCATTGTAAGGGCATATAGTTTGTAAATCAAAGCCATCCATGATTTAGGAAGGACATGTGCCTAAGGGAGTTGGTTTGAAATGAACAGAAAAAGCTACAACAGTTAAATCTATTGTGACTGACCTGTATCCAACAAAGAGAGGAGAAAGAAACAAATTCAGAGGTTCAACTAATACAAGTTACTGAACTAATACTAATGTATGCATAGAAATATTAGATTATTTACACAGACTAAATTATAAAGTCACAAAAGTCTCAATGTTGCCTCCGCACAACAAATAGGGCCTGTTGGGGCTATTGTTTGGGGAAGGAGCTCAAGCCTTGTTTGTGAGAGATTAAATATGTGGGTCTCTGGGTGTTAATTTAAATTTAAGTGCAACTATGAATCAGAAGAATGTGTAATTCTTGTTGATTGTATGTTTCTATTATTGAAGAAAATTGAGCATTATATTCCTAGAATAAGTACTGGATTAGGCACAGCAGTCTGGCAGGTCAGTTTGGGTGGCAGACCAAGAAAAGGCAGCTATTAATTCAGGATGGAGACAAAACAACCCTAAGAATAACTGCAGGTAGGAACTGCTATAGCAATAGAGGAAGAGGAGGTTGTTAGTGGGAAGGCAAGATCGTATCTATGTGCTGCCTTAACACCAATCTCTCTGCCAACCTTGATAATATTGCTGACATGCTGTTAATAAGTACCAGATCAGTTAACAGAAAGATATTTGCATCAATAAGCTCTGCCAAGAAGTATATCAACCTTGCTTATTTAGCTGGTTGGTGGAAGGGGAGTTGTATTAGTCGTTTACGGATGCGCACCCTTGTTTTCAGGTGGGTGCATCAGCTGGGGCTTCCAGATAGGGGAAAGGGATGGCTTTAATCTCTAAAAAAGTCATCCGTCTGCTCATGTATCCTGGTCTGCAGTGTATACATTTCCATTGTGCTGGGAAAATGAGACAGGACTGAGATGGGGTTGGTGTACCCTCTACCTCACTGCTCAGTGCTTTGGGCAAACCTGGTATAGGGGAGAAAAGCTTACCCCACTCGCTATGGAAAACACACAAGCATCTATACTGGACATTACACATAAACAAGGAGCGAAAGGAATCATAAGTAAGTCACATTTCATAAATAGTATTCAAAACTGCCTCAAGTAAGACAGAAGAGACTATATGGGTTAGGGGTGATGTTCATAGAATTGAAGTTGGATGGGGCAAATCCAACTCACTGCTCAGTGCAAGTAAAACATCCCCACAATGGATTATTCTATTATTCTGAACACATTCAGCAAAAGGGAACTTCAGTTTTTTTGGGTAATTGGTTCCACTGTCAAACTGCTCTTATTGATAGAACAAGACTTCCTAACATTGTAGCTGCCTTCCTGTAATTGAAATCCATTACTCCACCTCCTGCACTCTGGAATGATAGAGAACAGGTCTTGATTATCATTTCCTGATTTGATTATATCCCACCTTTCTTTTGTACAACTTAAGACAGTGTACACAATGCTTCCTCCTATTATCCCCACAGCAAGTGGGGATATGCTGAGGTGGGTTATGCTGAGTGTGTGTGACCAGCCCAAAGTCACCCAGCTGGCTTTCATGCCTAGGGGAGGCCTAGAACTCCCAGAGTCCCACTTTCTAATTCAGCACCTTAACCACTACACAAACTGGCTCTTTATCTTCTGGGTGACATCTTTCAGCTATTTGAAAAATGTGATCATATCTCCCCTATTCCAAACCTGTCTGCTTTCTCAAGGCTAAAGATGCCCAGATCTTTGAATCTTTCTTCATGATTTCTAGTCCCCTTATCATTTTCATTGTTCTGCTCTGAATCTGTTCGTTTCTCTAAAATTTTTTAAAAGTGTGGGGCCCAGAAACTGGACACAACACAGTATTGTGACCCAAATAAACTGAAATTATTACTTCCTATGAATTGAGAACTATACTTCTGTTAATCAGCCTAAAATAACTGGTGTTTTAAATAAACACTTGAGGTACACATCTTTTTAGGACAGTTTAAGCCCTAATTATTATTCTGTTCTAAAAGAACAGTTTATACAATATTTTTAATATTGCTCTCTAAGATGCAAAGTAGCTCTATTGATGGGTGGTCCTAGAAGTGTAAGAACTAAATAAAATACCTACTGTTGCAGAGATATTTTAAGCTGCACCAAAGTAGAAGGATGTTGAGAAAGTGAGCATATCATAGAAATGTATCAGCCCCACACTCCTTTGGGAACAAAAAAGCAACCCCCTCTTGAGCGCAGCAGACACTACAGGGTAATCATAAGACTTCAATCAAGAGTATTTAAAGAATATACTTCACCTTTTTCACAGCTGTGGGGCTACTTTCAGCACTGTGAAGGGGACTAACTACAGGGCTTGGGAGTTCTGGTGGAATGCACCTTGCCATGTACACATTGTAGTCTAAAAGTATTTTCTGTCTCACGAGGGTCCCCAGTTCCTTCTGCTTTGGCTGAGCAAGGATTTCTTCTACACTTCCTTTACTGTTGCTACGGCTGTGAGTAAGAATCCCAGACTGGTTGTTGGGTTTACTGTGTTCTGGCAAGATGCCTGAATGCAACAAAAAGGGGAAACAAGGGTTGAAGCATGAACACATAATCAAATATGGAGGATAATAATGAAAACCAGAAGTTTACGATGCTAATACTCAAGCAAAAAGCAGCTATTACAAGACTGTCAATATGACAAGGCGGTAAATACACATTATGATTTAATCCAGTGTTTTTCAACCTTAGGGGCGTGGTGGCTCAGCGGGTAAGACGCCAGGCTTGTTGATCGGAAGATTGCAAGTTCGGAGGTTCGAATCCCTAGCCCCACGTGACAGAGTGAGCTCCCGCACTCACCCCAGCTCTTGCCAACCTAGCAATTCGAAAGCATGCAAATACAAGTAGATTAATAGGTACCACTTCGCTGGGTAGGTAACAGCATTCTGTGTGCGTCATGCTGGCCACATGACCGTGGAAGCGTCTTCGGACAACGCTGGCTCTTCGGCTAACAAACGGAGATGAGCACCGGCCCCTAGAGTCGGACAGGACTGCACAAATGTGCGGGGGGAACCTTTACCTTTACTTTTCAACCTTAGCTGCTTTAAGATGGCTGGCTGGGGAATTCTGGGAGTTGAAGTCTACATATCGCGGTGGGTAGGGATGCGGTGGCTCAGCGGGTTAAACCGCTGAAGCTGTAGGGCTGCCGGTCGAAAGATCGGCAGTTCGAATCCCCGCGCAACGAGGTGAGCTCTCGTTCCTAGTCCCAGCTCCTGTCGACCCAACAGTTCGAAAGCTTGCAAGTAGATAAATTGGGTACCACCTTAAGTGGGAAAATATGCTGGCGTCCTGTCCTGTCGGCAGTCAGGTTCCACCGGACGGAAGATCCTCGAATGGCGGCAGATCCTGGAAGTAGCAACACCCACAGGACATCAGCAGCCGGCTCCGACACAAGGCATCGTGGGACATGTAGTCCAGAAAGCCAGGAAGAGTCAGTTCCCTTACCTCCTCCCCTTACGCGCGGATTGTATAATGAAAATGTATAATGTATAACAATGTATGTAAGCCGCTCAGAGTCCTCCGTTAGGGAGGGGATGGGCGGGGTATAAATATAAGTATAAATAAAAAATAAATAAATATCTTAAAGTTGCTAAGGTTGAGAAACACTGATTTAATCTATTCATTGTAGAAGTAGATACATTATTATTCCACACCAATCTATTCAAGATTACTGCATGATAGTTTTGACTTTAATATACTTGTAAACCACTGGAGATGTTACTCTGTAGCCTTGAGTTGCTGCTGAATTCCCAGGGCCCCAGCTAACATGGACAATAGTGAACTATGTTGGGAATTGTACTGTAGTTCAGTAACATCTGGAAGGCCACAGGTGCTCCCCTGCTCTCCGCCGCTCTAAGGCAGATGGTAAGTAAATTATCTGGTAGTACAGTACAGTATGTCTTTTTCAGTACAGTGTATAAAGACACCGATCCTTAATTAAAAAAAAAATGTTTTGGTAATTGCAAGAAACGATCTGAAAATCATAACAAAATCATAACAAACAGAACACACAGATGGTTGTTGTGGGTTTTCCAAGCTGTGTGGCCATGTTCTGGCAGTTTTTGTTCCTAACGTTGCTGGTGTTTATAGCTCCTGAGAGGTCATTTGCATAGACCAGCAGGAACACACACCCTCCACTTGGGCACAGAGAGAATCCTCTAGCTGTGCTCCTGGCCACTGAAGATGCCAGCCACAGCTACTGGCGAAACGTTAGGAACAAAAACTGCCAGAACATGGCCACACAGCCCGGAAAACCCACAACCACCATCGGATTCCGGCCATGAAAGCCTTCGACTATACAGAACACAAAGAATTTTAGAGGAAAAAAGACAGCCAAGGATATAAAAAACTGCACCAAATCTGATATGCTGAAGAATTTTACTCTAGAAAAAGAACATGAATTTAAGCAGAGCTATAAATCCAAGAATCATGACTTCCGGCAAATAAACACATACACACAGAGTACACAAACACACATACAAGTCAGCCTCGATTCAAATGCTTAACAGGATTGAGTAGGTGGAACCACTTCCAATTACCATTCCCACTTCTGTGAAAGGGTTTATATTCTTTCATAAACTGGGTTAAGAGGAAATATTTCTGAACTACACTGCACGAAAAATAACTTTCAGCTTGTCAGAAGTTTGCCATAAGCTTGGCAAACATTTATATATAAACAGTGTGAATATTTTGCACATAGGTAACTTGAAGGTTGATTTGGAATACTGTAAAGGCAAGGACTTTGTAAATTGTATTTGAACAATTTGCATTGTGTTTAGTGAAGTACGTTTCAGTTGTTTTAAAAAGAATAAAAACTGAGATATTACTGTACCTGCCTAAACTTCCTCTGTAATTATTAAGCATGTAATTATTGCCATATTACATGCTCAAACGTTCAATTATGGCCCAGTTTCTGGGTCTTACCAACTTTAAAGAGCTAACTTTAAATACTTTGGTAAGCCGCAATCTTAAAAAACAATGTCCCAGAAACATTGCAAAATAGAGGGTGGGGGGCTTGTACTGGGAGACAAAGGAAAAAAATACATTAAACATTAATTGCTGTATGCTGTATCACACTTCAAGATTTGAGAACTGTGGTAGGAAGTCTAATATTCCTATAACTTTAAAATATATAGAGTCATATCATTCTGAATCAACAGCATGCCTTCAACTTTTCTGTTTTTCTAAATATTTTTATAAAGACGCTAAACTGACATGCGTTACAAAATGGCACGATTCCTTTTTTAAAGAAAGGAAACCACCGGAACATGCCCAAAGCATTAGTGAGGATGTAGCAGAATTGGAACGTATTTACATATGGGACGGTCTTGTGCAAAAATTCAAAGTTTCCGACAAAAGGCTTTCATTGAAATAGGGAAAATAACTAAGATATTGTATTAGATTCTAGGTTAGCCTTATTATCAGCATTTGAGGAAGCAAATAAATTACTGCATAAAGAATTGACAATACTGTATTAGTAGCTACTAGACAATTTATAATTCATGAATGGAAGACTGGGAATAATCTTTCAATGTCAGTTTGGATTCAACAATATTGGCAAATAATCCTAAAGTTGACCAAAAAAAGGGGGGGTAGGGGGGAAAGGCTTGGTATAGCTGAGAATATTTTCAAACAGTTTGGCATAGCTTTATTGAGTATACACAAGGAGGCATCAATTTAGATACTAATACACATAATAATATATGGTTAAGTATTTATTAGTTTAAAAAGAACCACTGTTGTTGAAGGAACCTGTGTACTATGTTTTTCTGCACTAATTTTTATCAGTGCTTTTAAGATATTTGGAAGTTTTATTTTATAATTAAAAAAGATAATTGAACTACATACTTAGTGTTAATAAAGTAAAAATTAAGTTCCTTCAAGAAACAACCTTTAAAATAGCAGTTTATGCCTGAAATGTATGTGTACTATGCCTGGAAATATATTGGAGTCTCATACCATTCTAAATTACTGTTCTGCAAAACAAAAAAGGCAAAAGAAGGATTAATTCTAAGTCTGATGTTTACTCAAATCAGTGACTTATATAAGGCTGGATATTAGAATGTAGATTGTTAAAATTTATAGGATGTCTTGAGAAGGAGTTAAATTGCCATCAGATTTCAGGCTAAGCATATCTTGATTAACACACTGAATAGCAGAGTTCTTTCTGGATCATGTAATCCCAATAAATCTTTAATAAGCTGATATTTTGACCTCCTTACATGAAGTCTCAATAGAATAAACCAACAGGTTCCTACCTGACTTGTTTCCCCAAACGATGATGGGCTTTTTTTCTTCAGATTTTGATCTGCAAGCTAGAAGGAATCTCCTAAACCATTCCTCCTTCTCTCGACCTGTCCTTCCAAACAGATAAAGCACTTGGCTCTTCTGGGTACCAGACTTTGCTCCATCCTGAGAGGGTTTCCTGAATTCTTCACTGCTTAGGTTTACCTTTTCTGCAGAGAATTTTTCTTCTGAGGGTTCTTTATCAGTCTGGGCTTTGGCCATGAAGTCATCTTGTCTCCCAAGTTCAATGCAAATTGGATACTTTTTATTCCAGACTCGTTTTCGAGCCAAACTTTTGGGAACCAAATAAATCTGGAAAACAAGATGTGAAAGAGTTTCACATTTCACCTCATCAGAGAATAGTATGTGTTGCCATAATCAACTACACAACCAGGTCAAAACAATGTTGGCCAAGCTGCCTGCCCAATATACAGGTGTGATAAAATATGGATTAGGAACTGTTGCTCTGAATCAAATAATATTTGGGCTTCTTTTGTATTTTCTTTGAGAGGTTGGAAAGACCTGGTGCGGGGCAGACCTACATCAGCCCAGCATTTCTTTTATTTTGCTACTACATTTCCTTCCCTACAAAAGTCAGGGAAACAAGGCTTAAGGGGTATGGTGGTCTGGAGAGTAGCCGTAGCAAGCTGTTGTGGGCGTCTGTGCATATGTGCGCAGAATAACTGCTACCTGTAATTTCATCCTCAGTCATGAAGCATGCAATCTTACAGAATAAACTGAACTGTCCAATGTTTATTTTAAACCATTTTTTCTGGGTATACAAATAATTTAAAGATCAAGGCAAAAAGGGACAGAGAGGATTTCAGATGGTAATAGAAACTCCAATCATTCTTTGATGGGATTAGAAGCATGGTAAAAAGACAACCCAACAGACCTAAATATTATCACAGACATGGGGACCGGCATTAAAAACAGTACCAATAATTCTGGGAATAATACAAAAGGGTATTCAACTAATGAGTTTCGCCCAATAGGATAATTTCCTCCTATCCACCATTCCTCCCTTCCCCTTCTCTTTGTTGATCCACTTTAGTGTGAAGAGGCAGAGAAGCCAGCAGCAAGAAGATATATTTTGAGGATTCCTAAGTTATAAGACAAATGAGTGGTTTGACCAAGGCTCACAGATCTTATAGTTAGCAGCTGTCTGTATCATTCAAAACTACTAGTTCAGATGAAAACAATGTAGAACAGAAATCAAATCATACAGGTAGTACTCGCTTAACGACCGTTTGTTTAGCAACTGCCCAGAGCTACAACGGTGCTGAAAAACCGACTGTTCCTCGCACTTACAACCGTCACAGTGTCCCTGCAGTCACGTGATTGCAATTTTGGTGCTTGGCAACTGTCACGCATTTACGATGATTGCAGCGTTCCGCAGTCACATGATCACCATTTTCGACCTTCCCAGCTGGCTTCCGATAAGCAGAATCAATAGGGAACCGCACGATTCGCTTAACACCCACCACAAAAATGGTCGTAAAATTGGGTCCGGATTCGCTTAATGACCGCATCACTTAGTGACCTAAATTCCGGTCCCAATTGTGGTAGGTAAGCGAGGACTACCTCTACTCCATTGTCAGATAGGAATTACTAATTATGAACTCACCTTACTATCTGTAAGATCATAAATTTTCTGGCTAATGTAGGTAACTTCTGGCTTGGTTTCATTGTAAAGAGCTCTTCTGGAAATATTTTTGTTAGGTTTTGAAAGTCTCAGGATGTTTCCTTCAAGTCTCACAAAGACAGAGTGAGTTAGCGTAGCATGGTAGGTTTCTGGATCATAGTTATACATCTCATTCATCCAGGCCTAGAGAAATTAAAGAAATGAAGACTTTTTTTCATTCTAAGACAAAATTAATTAGAGATGTTGATTGCTGAAATCTTGAATCACTTTAGTCAGTTTGGTGCTTTCCACATGAGTTGGGATTACAACTTTCAAATTTCCCACATAGTAATAACCTTAAAAAAATATCTAGAGGACATTTGATTAGTGAAGGCTGACCTAAGTGAATTCCCGACAGGAAAAGGTTCAAACTTTCTTTCACCTCTGGAAAAAATATGTTGCACAATGCTAACTGCACGTTTTACAAGAGTAGCTGACCCCTGTATTTCACAGTAGGCTGAATGCACTTCTTCTATAATATTGTAAGGAGATAGATTTTTAAGTATCAGAACTGGAATGGGACAGACAGGTAAGAATGACATAAGATGGTCCACTTGGAGTGCTTGCTTGCTTCCTCCCAGCTAGCTAGCCAGCCACGAAGCAGTCAGGGCATAGCCTGATAGCTGCACTGGGAAGGAAGATGCCTCAATACAAGGGATTCCTGGCGTCCAGGAACTGTATTTCTTGCGCGTATCGTTTTCATCTCCTCTGTAGATGTCACAGCTTGTGCTTAGCATGCTACCCAAACACCTTTGGCTTGTAATTCTAGTATGTCCATCTTCACTCATGTTAGAGGTGGGCAGTGCTAGAGAGGCTGAGTGCTACAATTCAGCCTCCTAATCCTCTGAATGGCCACATGAGGCTACCCACCGATGCTGTGATGCCACCAGAAGAGATGCGGCTAAACTCAGCGGCTTTGGGATATGGTAGTTAAGAGTGGGAAGAAGAGCAGAGATCTTATAAAAGCAAACTATTCTTACCCTTAAGACGACACCGAACCCTAAAAATGAACCAATAAAATTGCGTTGCTGAAATTAATCACTGAAATTTGGCAGCACAATGTGAGGGTGCTAGGGGATGGCAGGTGAGCTGTGGGTGGCCCATCTCTGCCTTAGGTAGTATGTATGATCAGTATTATGTTCATAGTAGTAGTATCAGTAGTATGTATGATCAGTATTATGTTCATAGTAGTAGTATCAGTAGTATGTATGTATGTATGATCAGTAGTATGTTCATAGTAGTAGTATCAGTAGTATGTATGTATGTATGATCAGTAGTATGTTCATAGTAGTAGTATCAGTAGTATGTATGTATGATCAGTAGTATGTTCATAGTAGTAGTATCAGTTGTATGTATGTATGTATGATCAGTAGTATGTTCATAGTAGTAGTATCAGTAGTATGTATGACAGTATGATCCAAAGCTCAACAGGGCTCTGTTGGTCAAACTGAAGTGTACATAAAAGGATTTTCTAAAAAACTGAAATATTGTGTAAATAATGACAACTAATTACATTAGCATGCTGTTTCTTTGCTACACAAGACTTGGTGTATTTCTATACTTACGTAAAAGAAACAGTCTCTGCATGAATGAAGTAATTCTATACATCTGTATTATGTCACATACTAACATATTATCAATCAATTACAAAAGTACAGTATGTACTTTCTGAGAGCAAGAAGAAAAAATCCATAACAGTATGTAATTCTACTACAGGATATAAGACTAGTCCTGAGGAGTCATGTTTTTCTACATACAGACACACCTTTTAGACATGCATCTCATTGCCTGTTTTCCATATGCCTGCCTATCTTTACTTTTAATTAGATAACAGAAAAACCACATGCTGCACTATTGATTTATTATCCTGTTGATGCAGGTTTTCTGGATAATATAACGTTAAGCTCCGCTAGTCTAATTGCAGCAAAGGACCTTTGTCCATTTTAAATGAATGTGTATTTTTCTCCTTCTCCGAGCTAAATACTGTCTGGATTTTTCAGGAACATTGGAAAAAGCAGGATATACTTACCGTGGAGAAGAGATGAAAGAAAGACATGAGGACAGCTTTAACATTCAAATGACTGTCACCCTGATGGCACAAACTTGCCCTCTAATGCAACAGGAAAGCAGTGAAATATTAAGATAACTTATTTGCCAGCAGCACAGAGGTAATGGCTTATCTGCTGCTAGAAATATTTAAACATAATTTGGGGGGCCATTTTTCAAGAGCTGCTATGGCATATTATCCAGTGTTATTTTGTTGTTGTTTATTCATTCAGTCGCTTCCGACTCTTTGTGACTTCATGGACCAGCCCACGCCAGAGCTTCCTGTCGGCCGTCGCCACCCCCAGCTCCCCCAGTTTTATAGGCCTCCAAAATACTTCCCAATTCTGATTCTAAAATAAGCATTTTCAGAAATAACAGTTTAATTATATACAAGAAATATTATTACAAACTTCCAAAATACAATAAAATTAAATTAAAAGGGCAAAAACAAACAAATCAATCTCTGACTCAACAAAGTAAAGTCTGTCTTGTTTCCTGTGCTTCTGGTGCTATGCAAAGATATGGCTTCAATCCTGCTGACGGTTTTGTGATGCAAGTAGTTTTTCTGTCTTCTAATTAAATGTAAAGATAGGTAGGAATATGGAAAACAGGCAATGAGATGTATGTCCAAAAGGTGTGTCTCTATGTAGAAAAATATGACTCCTCAGGACTAGTCTTATATCCTGCAGTAGAATTACTTACAGGTAGTCCTCATTTAACAACCATTTATTTAGTGACAGTTCGGACTTACGACAGTGCTGGAAAACACCGACTTACAACCAGTCCTTACACTTGACTGTCGCAGTGTCCCCACGGTCACATGATCACAATTTGGGCACTTCGCATTTATGACCATTGCAGCGTCCCATGGTCATGTGATTGCCATTTTCTACCTTTCCGGCCAGCTTCTGGCAAGCAAAATCAGTGGGCAACCATGTGATTCGCTTAACGCCCATGGTGATTCACTTAACAACTGCCACAAAAGGCCGGAAAATCAGGTCGGATTCACTTAATGACCGCTTCACTTAGCAACCAAAATTCTGGCCCCAATTGTGGTTGTTAAGCAAGGACTACCTGTACTGTTATGCCCCCATACTTTTGTACCTCTTTTTTTTCCTATACCTTTCCCCTCTTAGGTGTACCTGTAACCTCTTAATTTCTTTGCAAACTTTTCCTGAAAAATGAGTGGAAGATATTATCAAAATATTTGAAATAAATAAGTTACCTCAGCCATGGCTGAGACACAGAGAAAAGCGTATCTCCCCTTTGTGCAGTCAGGCTGCAGCTAAGCTATTGAGCCTGAAAGGTATTCACCACCGCTGTGAATTACACCTGGAAACATATTACTGTAATTATATGATGGGGGAAGGGGCACGGTGGCTCAGTGGTTAAGACGCCAGGCTTGTCAATCAGAAGGTAGCAAGTTCGGAGGATTGAGACCCGAGCGCCGCGTGACGGAGTGAGCTCCTGCACTCACCCCAGCTCTTGCCAACCTAGCAATTTGAAAGCATGCAAATGCAAGTAGATAAATAGGTACCACTTCGGTGGGATGGTAACAGCGTTCCGCGCACGTCATGCGGCCACATGACCGCGGAAGCGTCTTCAGACAACGCTGGCTCTTCAGCTAACAAACGGAGATGAGCACCGGCCCCTAGATTTGGACACAACTGTGTGGGGGAACCTTTACCTTTTATATCAGGGTTGGGCAACGTCAGGCCCGTGGGCCGTATGAAGCCCGCGGGGCTTCCACCCGCAAACCCCGCCCCTTCCATGCGATTGGCTCCTGCCCACAAACCCCGCCCCCAGTGTTTGTGATTGGCTCCCACCCGCAAACTCTGGCCCCCTGTCTGTGGAAATCCCAGAAACCCCACCCCCGGTCCCCCATTATAAATATCCAAATGGCCCTTGGCAGAACAAAGGTTCCCCACCCCCGTTTTATATGATGGGGAAAGGGCCAATATGCAACAGCGGCTCATCCTTTTCTTTTTACAGTTTTCAAAATGGCTATTATACCGGGAGCCTTTAGGACCTCAGATCCTAAGGATCAGACGATATTGCACAATTAAAGCTGAACTGTACCATTTTCCCATCTGCCTCCAGATATGCTTGAGAAGCTACCAAGGATGCCCACTTAGCCCAGGGCCCTATCAAATGTCACTGGCTCCACTGGGAAACTGCCCAGTCACAGATTGAACAATGGAAGTCAGGTCTGCCAACATCCAGGCTCCACTGCTTCCTTGTCAGGATACTTGGATACTTTATTGATTTAGTCTTCTGACCATATCAAGTAAAAAAAAAAAAAAAAAAAGTTAAAATAAAAAGCCATTTTAAACATACAAGTGAATATGAGTAAATACAAATAAAACTATAATACAGATTCATATCAAACCATCTCCCCTACAGTCAACTCCAATCTGGTCTATGTAATCTGTCCTCTTTAGGATTGCCTTTGATATGAAGAGTGCAGTTTTGCTAGTAATGAGCTGGTTCTTACCCTGTAAAAAATAAGAAAGTTTCTGCTGGCTGCTCCAGTATTTTTTATTTTTTAAATATAAATCTAAGTGGACAGTCCTTTCTACAGAATATAATTTGCAATCAAATAAGATATGTGCAGTATCTTCAACAGCTGGGGCACCACAAATACATAATCTGTCTTCATAAGGAACTCCTTGGAACCTCCCATATCTTACCATGGAGTCTAATTGATCGAAACGAGCTCTAGTAAAAGCTCTTCTGAGATGTTGGGGGAAGGAAGTTGTTAAATACTTTTCTAGTTGAAAGACTGATTTGTGTTGGGCCAGCCACTTCAGGGACTTAGCATGTTTAAGGGCTGCTATATCCTCTTGTGCAGCCACATCCAAAACCCTTTGTTTGAAATTTTTCTTAGCCTTCAAATCTAATTGGGCTCCTTGTCAGGATCACTTGAATGCGAATCCTGCCAGTACTAACACTCATTGGGAAAAAGCAACAAGATACATGTCAGTGTCTTTCCCAGCTTCAAGGCCATGAGCCTGCAAGAGGCAGCGAGGAGGGGCTGGCTGCGCGAGTGGGAACTGAAGACTGGGCTGGCACTTTGGGGACAGGGGAGATTTCAACTTTTAGATTTTTGGTGGGAATCCTCATTGGGTCTTTGAGAATGCTTTGAGTTACATGTATCTTTAATAAAGCTTATTCTGCAATTCTAATGAACTGCTTTGAGAAGTGTATATTGGGGATTTGAACTCAGGGTCATCACATTCCTGGATTAAGCCTCTTTCAAGGCTGGAGACCATTCAGAGATCCATACCGGAAACAATGAATCAGTTATTTTTTCTTTAATGCCACACTTAGTGTTTGAACTGAAAACTTCCCCTACACAGTTGCACTTATCAGTACCACTTTGAATTTCAGAACCAGTTGGTGCTCTTTATAAATGTCAATGTGCCAAACAATTTATTTACACAGATATGGAACAGGACTGCTTGAGCTCTTTTCAATTATCAAGGGCTACTTGCTTGAATAGTCACACTGCAGTTCTACTAGACACAGTTAATCCTATGAATTAAACATAAAGGAACGTCTAAAGTACTAAATCATCAGTGAAGTTGGGCATCTTTTACCTTAATGTAACCTGAGTATATGTTGAGTCAAGTTCAAAAGGGGGGGGGGGATAAATAAATAAAAAGGCAAGGGGAGCAAAGATCAGAAATTGTGTTTTAATTTACTGTATTCCTCTAAACTGGTCTTTTCCATGTGTGTTGGGCTACAGCTCCCAAAATTCCCAGCCAGCAGGACTGCGTACTGCCTAGCAGTAACATGAGAACTATGTGAACCTCTGAATGTATGTATGTATGTATGTATGTATGTATGTATGTATGTATGTAGGGACATGAATGTAGCAGCCGTCTGCAATTCCTTCAAGCTGCATAATCCCAAGAAAAAGATGTATTTGGCTTAAAGAGTTGCAGACAGATACTACATTCATGTCTGCATATCTTGAACCCCTTTTTTTGCCAAGGTGTCCAAAGTGCAGCACAACCCAAGTAAATATACCATCCATATGGAAAGGCTATTCTCCAAGGATACATGAACATATGAATCATACCAAATGACATGTGTAATCCTAATAAACCTGCTCAAAGAAACAACCAACTTAGAAATATTATGCAAATCCAAGCAGTCGGTGAAGGACACGGATGTGACCAAGGGTTCTCTAGCATGAAGTACAATCTGGATTCCAGTTTAAGGCCACATGAGCTATGAGAGAGGCATCCATACTTATTTATTTCCAATTCTGTTCCTGCCAAGGCAGAAGGTAGCTGGCAAAATGTTATCCTCAGAAAGGGAAGGAGAGCCCAACCCTCCTCCTCCTCAATTATTTCAGGCACTGTTCTTCCAGCAGGTCTCTTACTGCAGAAGAAGCAGGCCAGCCTGGGGAGGGGAAGAGAGGCCTCTGTGCACTTCAACAACTGCTTCTTCCTATGTTTAAACTGGACAGCCCCTGTAATACAGGACAGTGGAAGACAAGCAAATGGCACAGAGCTTCTCCCATTATAGTTAGCTTAGCCCTCAGTGACCATTGTAGGGACAGCTCTTCTGGAAATGACCAAAGGCTCATCAAACCCAGCAACCTTTTCTCCACAGTAGCCAAGCAGCTGCCTCAGGTCAGTCCACTTGGAGGCCAGAGACCCTTCCTGCTGCTGGCAAATGATTCCTGACCAAACTGATCGGGATCTAAAATCTGCCAAAATGGCCTAGCCTCATCACTACCACTAGACCATAGCTTTCCAAACTGTGTGTCGCGACACATTAGTGTGTCGCGACAAAACCTGGAAGTGCTGATGGCGTGTCGCCGCCGACTCTGTGGTGGTGCGTGCAGCGGCAGCAGCGGCGCGCCGTCAGCGCTTCCGGGTTTTAGCACACCACACGAGGCCACCACCGCTGCCACACGCACCACACCGCTGCCGCCGTTGGTGTCACCAACGGCGGGACTTTGAAAAGCACTGCACTAGACTCACTACCCACAAATCCATAAAAAGCCAAGAAAAGTGTTTAACAGTATTCTGAACTCTGTCAGTAGAAATTTGAGGTCTTGGGCTTCATGTAAGATTTGATATTATTGGAGTATGTACAGAGGAACCTTTTTCAATCATCCATTGACACAAATAAAGATTTCTGTGCTCCCTTTCTCTGATACAGGGAATTCTAATATTGTTTTATTTCTGCTTTTTCTCTTCTCTGTTCTCATCCCTATTCTCTCTTTTCTTATCAGCAACCATGCTTCTAATCTGTGCAGCCAATCTATCAAGCCAAAATATTTCCCTAGTATTCTTCATGTCATATTTGGTAAACATGTTTTTTTCCTCTTTCTGCCCTTACTAGAATATTTAGAATTCACAAAATAGTTGCACAGTAGGTGATAGAGGGTGAATTATTGTTGCCCCATCCTATTTTTTGCTTATTTGTATATCAAATATTATTTTAAATATTAAATAAAAATTACTTGTGTATCAAATAAACTTATTAATTCTTAGAACTTTAATTTTCGCCTGAACTAATTCTTCTCCTGTGTGTGCAGAGCTACTGATTTTCTATGGGACAGTAAATCTTGAATGCATTTTGAACTAATTATTCCACAGAGTCAGAAATATCAATTCCCTAAATAGTAGGCCAATTGTACATAAATCAGCTGTACACCCACAACACTTCAGTTAAGTCATGGTGCCCGTCCTCCAGAATGAGGTTCCCCCTGAGATCCTTGATTGCGTTCCAAAGGGCCTTAAAGACATGGCTATTCTCCCAAGCATTGGGCAAAGGTGGCTGGAACCCCTTGTGGGTGTTCGACACGTTTGTGTTGTTGACTGTATTTGTCATCTTATTACTGTTATATGCTTGCTTTGATTGTATATTGTTGTTTAGTTTGTATGCTATGAGCTGCCCAGAGCTGATTGGAGTGAGGCGATGCCTGTCAAATTAAATAAATAAATGATCCTTTGTATCAGCTCTTGACTGCATGTATGTGAGTTCACATAAAAATGGGAATGGAGGTCCACCAGCAGTACATCTACATATATACAAAAGCTGATCAGACTAATAGCTACATGGCACTTTAACAGTGATGACAGGACAATAATTTTCAGCCACCAAGGACAACAGCAAAGTTAAGAGAGCAACAGGATATGATACATAGCACATATAGAGCCTGAGGGGAATACCTTGTTCTTAATGATAGAGCACGGGTCCTTAGAATAACAAGTTGTTAAGACACACACAGAGAAAAGAAACGTGAAGTCAAAACATGATTTTACACAAAACATGATTTCTTTCATAAAGGTTAATAACATTTCACATCCATCCAAGAGAAACACCACCATTTTAGACACTAAGCCTCCTGGGATACTGTTAAGGAGAACACTCTTGTGGGCAGAACTTTCTACTTTGCTGCCCCAGCAAATTTGCACCCCAGGCTTCTCATAGAGACATAGAAAACTGAAAAACGCACTACATGGTGCAGTTGCCATACATATTGCATAAACCTCTTAGAAATCGAATCATGGGCACCACTGGAACAGTTTTCGAGGGGGAGAAAAGATTCTAAGCCTTTTACTAGTATTACCCTTCAGTACACAAATTAAATGCATTCCTTTGCTTGCACAAGCCTTCAGCATTTAAGAAGTGTACAGTAGTTATTATAAACCATTTTTCAAATATTCAACCACACTGTGTATGTGAGCTATAATTATACTAAATGAAGAGTGAGTAATGTGTGGCCTGCCAGATGTTTCTTGTATTAGATCTTCCAGAACCTCTAACTATTGGCCATGCTGGCTGCAGCTGCTGGGAATTGGAGCTCAGCAACATCTGGAAGGCTGTAAATTGCCCATTCTTCTATAATCTATAATTTTCCTATTAAACTATATCTATCATAATAATAAAAAAGATACGAGCTTCTACTTTCTACATTAGCTTTATGCCACTTCCTCAAAAGGATAATTTTATTGCTCTGGTTCCATCATCTTTAAATGAATGATTTGTAACTCCCTTCCTTTTAACCAGTAGTCACCTTCTCTTCTAGACCTAGTCCAAGTTAACATCCCATAGAATTTCCCAACATAGATATGACAACTTCTGTGTTGGCAAAATACAGATATGGTAACAAAATTTTGCCATGTTGTTACCATGATGTAGTCCTAAGATTTGAATGTAAGCCTTTTTTTTTTAAAAAAAAAAAATCCAATATGAGTAAAGGGATAAAGTTTAAATGCTGTGAAAAGCAGTATTGTTCCCAAAATAATCTCTAAAGCAGATTTCCAAACTTTTCATGTTGGTGACACACTTTTTAGACATGCATCATTTTGCGACTCAGTAATTCAGTTTTACTAGCAAACCGGAGGTTAAACTAACTTATAAGAGATATGGACACATACATAAATTGTAATAGCGAAATGTATGGGGACACAACATATCTCATGAAAACAGAGTTCTCCTTTACAGCAGGGCAAGGCTTGGACAGAGCTCCCCTCTTACAGCAGGGCACAAGGCAGGCACTAGGACCTGCACGGAATCACAGCACGTTTGGAGGCAGCAAGGCACAAGGCAGGCACTAGGACCTGCGCGGAATCCTGGCAGGGCTCGGAGGCAGCAGCAGCAAGGCGCTTGAGGCTCTGAGCGTCCTACTCAGAGGTTTCTCCTTACGTTTGCGCGACACACCTACACACTTCAGCCGACACACTAACGCATAGCTTTCCAAACTGTGTGTCGCAACACACAGTTTAGTGTGTCGCAACACAACCTGGAAGCGGCGGCGGGGGCGTGCACGGTGGTGGTGCGGCAGCGCTGACGGCAGTGGCGCGCCATCAGCGCTTCGTTTTAGCGGAAAACACCGGGCTGCCACCGCGCACGCCCCTGCCACCGCGCGAGCCCCCACACCGCCGTTGGTGTGTCGCCAACAGCGGCAGTTTGGAAAGCACTGCACTAACGTGTCACAACACAGTTTGGAAAGCTCTGCTCTAAAGACTGCTTATATTCCATCTGGCTGCAACTTGGGACATCCAATTATTCAGTCAAAATAGTCTAACTCAGAGGTGAAAAGTACTGATATGTAATTCTGTTTCATCTGAGGTTGCAGAATGAACAAGGGGAAGGACAAGCTAACAAAAAGCCACACTATTTTTTGTTAGATAGTGAAGAAACAAGACAGTGAGTGCAAAGTCCCAAAACAGGATGGGATAAGTCCATAACTAAAGATTTTTTAAAAAACATTTTGCATAAAGACACAGATACCTTATTATAAACATTATTTTTTATCTAGAAAGCATTTGATTTCTAAGAAAATTGTTGGAAAGCAAAGGTCATGCACAAAGAGCAATTGATTATGAATCTTTGTACTTAAAAAAACATGGGAAAAAGCTAGATCATCTATACATCCATCTATCATTACTTCAATGTATAAGCTGCTCCATTTCAGGAGACTCTGTGTGACTTACACACTCTATTAATATAAGATTAAAAACAAAAATGAATTAATAAACATATAATCAATCAGTCTGATGTACCACCATGTGGGGATAGCATGATACTATTTGTATCCAAATTTCTTTTTGAAGATCCATTTTATGGCTCTCCAACAACGTAGTAAGAAGAGGGGTCATCATCAAGAAGGCTCAAGCCGAGATGACATTCCCTCAATAATAAACAATAATAAACAAACACCCAGGTCTGAGGATGGTCAAAATCTTTAACCTTGGATGGGGTAGCACTTCCACATTCAAGTGTGGTACGCAATCTGGGGGTCTTCCAGGACTCACAGATCCTGCTTGATGAGCAGATAGCAGCTGTGGCCAGGAAGGCCTTTGCTCAACTTTATCTGGTGCATCAGTTACACCCTTTCCTGGATCAGGTAGCCCTTCAGTCAGTCACTCACACCCTGGTCACCTTGCTGCTTGACTATTGCAATGCGCTCTATATGGGGCTGTCCTTGAAGACCACAAAGAGGCTTCAACTGGTCCAGAATGCAGCAGCGCAGGCAGTGATGGGCATGCCTGAGTATGTTCATGTAACACCTCTGTTCCATGAGCTGCACTAGTCACCAGTTTGCTTCCTGGTGCGATTCAAGGTGCTGGTCGTTACCTATAAAGCCCTATGTGGCATAGGGCCTGGTTACTTGAGATTTTGGATGGCCTTGAAGACCTGGCTCTTTGCCTGGGCTTTTGGCTAGGATGGGTGGAGCCCCTTTTGAGGAATGGATGTGTGTTTGTTATTGCCTGGTTTTGTCATCTTTGCTTCTTCTTTTATTGCGGTCTTGTTTTTATTGTTTCATAGTTTTCATATTTTCTTGTGAACTGCCCAGAGTTGTTGGGAGTTGGGTGGTGTGCAAACTGAGTCAAACAAACAAAGTCGAGGGCTGATTAACACATTTAAATCTGTGTTACAACATACACTACAGTAAAGCCATCATTTGACCACCTCATTAATCTTCCAGATAGCAAACCATAGCATGATAAATATGCAAATTAGTCTGAGGGAAAAAAAAACTATTAATTAAATTAATCACAGTCTAACAGTTCAAGCAAGAAATTGGCATCCACTCTATGTCTTACTTCAACGGAGATTTACATTAATTTCAATATTGTTTGTAATATGTTCATGTTTGAATAATGTATGCAACTACAGAAGTTTCAAGGCAAAGCAGTGACTTACCTTCAATATCTCAGGTTCCTGAATATCCAGAGCTTCTGTACTAAGCTGGCTGTTCCAGATGGTATATCGCCTGTTATATCTAGCATTTGGTGTAAAAAGCCAAATTATGCAGGTAGCAATGATAAATCCAATGGCAATACCTAAGAAAAGTCCACTGAAGTAACTAGGGAGAGGAAGTATAAAGTAAACATAGATCAACATGGTGAGAAAGTACAGTGTCTTCATCGGAAGCCTAGTTTGTGGTGCTGGTAGTTCAATTCCACCTTCACTAATAATTGGTGTAGATGTTTCTTCTTGTATTTCTATCTTTTGCAAACTTTCCAACTGTTTGTCAGGTCTGTCATCCTCTATTAAGCAGAAGTCCTCAGAATACAACTCACAGAACTCTTCATCTTCCTTACTTGCCAGGGCAGACAGGCAACACCTTTCAAGTACCAGAGAAGCCTTAGAACTGGAATCCTTTGTGCTTAACAACGGGGAGCTTCTAGGTTCAATCTCTTTTGCATGTCCTTCAGCTGGGTCGGTTTTGGTATTCTTATTTACACTGGAATTACTTCCATAAAAGTCTCCTTCCGAATCACATTCTTCTTCCTTTATGCTATAGTTATTATTGCTTTCCAAATGGCCATTCAAGCTGGAGAGATTGGACAGTTCTGAAGCACTTGAAGATAAGGCTTTGGGCCTGTGGCTACTACTCTCATCACTCATTATTTTGCTGAAGAGCTGAAAAGGCTCATAAATCACTTCTGAAAATCGCCTCTTTGTGTTCTCAATTTTGGCTTCCATTTCAGGTACTTTAAAAAAGGAGCGAGTATCTGGGGATGTCAAGGGAGATGAGGGAGCTGTTTTGGAATCACTACCTGTGCTTTGAGGCTGGGTGAACTGTTTGAAGAGGTGCAAGTTCAATTTAGAGTCAGGTGGTTTGAAGGACACTGTTTCAGGCTCCTGCTTAGAAGTGTCTGTGGACAGAGACTTCACCAGAGTTTTCATTAACTGTCTATGTCTTGTGGAGAGAGAGGGCTCTTTTGGTTCAATGTCTGTGGAAAGGGATTTGACTAAACTCATGAAAGGCTTTGAGCTAGTAACAGTTGTTGGCGTGCTAGACAAGACAAGTGACTTGGAAGGGGAGGGCAACGGAGAAGATGAAAGGCTGGTTCTCTGTTCTGAAGGCAATGCCACACCCAGTGGGCTAGGGGCTTGGCCCAAATCTGAGGAGGGTGATGCAGCCAATGGCACCACATTAAACCCTTGGGACTCCAAGGGTTTCGCAGTTGGCAGAACTGTGGGAGATGCAGCCACAAAAAGCGAGGTAGTGGGAACAAAAGAATTCTGCTCACCATGATCAAAGCATAGGTCTTCCTTAGCTTCAAGTGCAGTTACAATGCTTTGGTCATCTGGTGTCTTAGAAGGAGACTCCTTACAATTTTCTTCTTCCTCCTCCTCCTCCTCCTCCTTCCCAAATGCCGAGAAATGAATGGTGATGGTTTCTCGAGAAACAGATCGCTGAACCTGCACTTTTGGCGCTGGCTGCTTTGAGGACATTTCACTGGTTTTCTCTGCATGGCTAATGTTCAGACTTGTCATTGCAGGTCCCAGAGATACACCAGGGTCTATGAAAAAGAAGACAAACATAAATTAGATGGAAACTTTTTAATGTTTATTTATTTATACTTCAACTTTTATTACCGCACCATCTCCCCCAGAGGGGACTCTGGGCGGTAATAAATAAAATGTTGCACAAGATAATACATGTACAACTATAAGAGTAAACCTAGCCAGTAGAAAGTATGAGCCTCTAGCACCCACATATTTCACCTAATACATAGCTTTCCAAACTGTGTGTCGTGACACTTTAGTGTGTCGCAACACACAGTTTAGTGTGTTGCAACACAACCCGGAAGCGGATGCAGGGGCATGCACGGCAGCGGTGTGTATGGCGGCAGCGACGACGGCAGCGGCGCATCATTAGCGCTTCCGCGTTTTAGCGGAAAACACGAGGCCACCACTGCCACCACCGTGCACACCGCCACCGCCACACGTCCCCGCCGTGCACGCCCCTGCCCCTGCCGCCGTTGGTGTGTCGCCAACGGCGGCAGTTTGGAAAGCACTGACCTAATAGGAAAAATAATTACAGATAGCCAAAAAGTGGTTAATGACAAAAGGGACATAAATGGTTGCATTACACAAGCTGAAGAATATCCTTTGAGCTCATTTGGATCAGTCTAAAGCATAGCTTTCCAAACTGTGTGTCGCGACACATTAGTGTGTTGCAACAAAACCCGGAAGTGCTGATGGCGCGTGCAGTGGTGGTGCATGCAGTGGCGCACCATCAGCGCTTCCAGGTTTTAGCGCAAAACACGAGGCCACCACCGCCACCGCACACTGCCGTGCCGCTGCTGTGCACGCCGCCGCCACTGGTGTGTCGGCAACGGCGGGAGTTTGGAAAGCACTGGTCTAAAGCCTTCTTACTAAAAATGTGAAGAAGATACAAAGAGAAGTAAAAAGAGAAAACTGCTGGCAAATTGACACATCATAACTGTATGGGAAAAAGACATTGAAAATGGATTCCTATATGTTAAAAGTTAAACAATACAAGCTATATTAAACAATACAAGCTATGTGGCTTGCAACAATACAATCACTCTCACTTGTGCGAGTGTGTACATGACAGAATTCTCTCCCTATTCTTTCTCTAAACTATGCCTAATCTAATACACCTCAGAAAATACAGCACTTTTACTTTTGTTTGCATTCCTGCAAATTTTCCATTTGAAGATATCTTTATAGGTTTTGTTAAGAGGAACAAGAGCAAGTGATTAGTACTAAGTTACTTCAGGGATATGGTGTTGTAGCCCATAAAGAATCTGTGGAGGAATTTCTAATTTGAAATTAATTTAATTAGATTTAGTGATGGTCATATTCCATTGATTTTTCTTTGCCACTAGTGGGACATTAATACCACAATTACTCCCTTCACTGCCAGCAGTCTTAAAACTAGAATGCTGTGCTCTTGGTTTAATCCATAGTGTCCTATGATATGAAAGAACAATAGTACCATAGAGTGAGAATAAAGACTCTCTGCAATACTTTTAAAGGGGAAAAGGGGCCTGGTAGAGTTTTCAAATTGCAAAATCAGTAGCAAATAGATGGGGAAATAAGAGCTACAAAAAAGAAAAACAGAAACCCTGCACCATTGGATAGCAACTTATTGAGCTAGTCATGCATATTTGATACTTGTGAAAGAAGCCAGGGTCTGACAGAATGCCATAAATGCTTTACAGACCAGATTTCTAATGGTGCAGGCAAAACCTGCACATTGCAACAGAGACTAAGAACATACCCTATGTCAGTCATGCTCAACCTGACATCCTTCATGTGTGTTGTGACTGCATCTCTCATAATTTCCAGCCAACACCTACTGCATAGCTTTCCAAACTGTGTGTCGCGACACATTAGTGTGTCGCAACAAAACCCGGAAGTGCTGATGGCGCGTTGCCGCCGCCCCTGCAGTGGCAGTTTGCGGCGTGTGCAACGGCGGTGGCGTGCCATCAGCGCTTCCGGGTTTTAGCACGACACACAAGGCTGCCTCCGCCGCCATGCACTCCATGCATGCCGCCGCCGCCGTGCGCGCTGCCGCCATTGGTGTGTTGCCAACGGCAGGACTTTGGAAAGCACTGACCTACTGTATTTGAGAATACTGTATATCTGAAGGGTGCCAGGTTGGGGTGAGCCTACCTAGGTTATATAGTACTGAGAAAGTCTTCCTGTTACTGCCAGGCATACAGTAGACACAGATCTATATTTTTGTAATAATGTTGACAAATTCTAGTCTCTTCAATGTAGTTCTGAGAATTTAGGCCCTCTTCTAAATAACTAGAAAACATGACAGAATGACATCTTGGGAAAATTAGAATCGAGGAAGAAGTCTGAAAGCAAAGATTATTTCAAGACAATAGTTTGTCATATTAGTAAAAAAAACAATATTCAGGAGCTGTGAAAGGTGCCAGAATCAAACTGTTAGACAGAATTTATCACAGCTCCTTTATTGTATCAATAATACAAAAACTCTTTATAGTGCTGTTGACCTATAATGGTAACAGTCCTTTTGATACTGGCACTCATACTTCCACTATAACAGCCAGAAATCTGCCCTTTGCCAGAGTAGGACTTTGTATTTTGGCATTCTCCATTACCATATTACATGTAAATAAATCATAACTTACTAAACCATTTAAGAAGTTATACTGGAGTTAGGTGGACTAGTTAGTTAGGTTCCAGTGAATTGGGTTTGACCCCCCGTGACTCTATGGAAAAATGTTTAGTAATAACTCACAGCTCTTCCACGGGCATTCTAGTAAGCTCTTTGTTCCTATCTAACTACCCAATCCATTTTTTCCCCATCTTCTACTTCTCTCAACCTTACCAAGCAGAGTAATTTGTTCTAGTACATCATGCACACATATCGTATGTCCAAAACACCTGAGTTTTGGCTTGCTGGTCATTGTCACAAGGAACCACCAATCATCCTTTATTTAGCCCAGAACGGGATATTGTTTTTTCCTGAAGTGCATATCTAAGCAACCATCTCCAAATCTGTAATTCAAAGATGTCTATCTTCTTCCTCTCACTCTTTTACAATGTCCTGCTTTCACAGTCACACATTACCACTGTTTTTATCTCTTCTGTTTTTTGTCACTGAAATACCCTATCCATCAAGATTTAGTCTAAATGTATCATTGTCTTCCTCCCTAGGATTAATCGATTTATTTCTCAAGCACATTGTTGATCTTCATTTATTCTTGAAGGTGGGGAATAGCTAACTACCATCTTTGCTTCTGTGTCATCAAAATTAAGTTCACTAAGCTTGTTGGTTGACATTATCTCTGGTTTCTTAACAGTTAACACTAACCTGGCTTTTTCAATTTCCATTTTTACTTTATAATGAACTCTTCTAAATTTTCTTTACTTTTGTCTAACGAAGTGTGTCTGCATATCTCAAATTATTAGGGTTTCAACCTCCAATTTTGATTTCATCTGCCATCTCTTCCACCCTGCCATTCTCACGATAGCTTTGTGGTACAAGTTACTGTAAATGGCTAGGGGGACAATATGGACCCCTGTCTCATTCCCTTTCATGTTCTGAAGCACTTTGCTTCTTCAGATTGTTCTTACAAGAACTTCTTTTTGAGATTCCACAGAATAATAACTAGATGTTCTGGCACATTCATTAACCTGAATGTTCTAAACCAGGAGTCAGCAACCTGTGGTCCACGGGCTGTTAGGAAGTGGGCCGCAGAATGAGCCGGAGCAGCTGATTGGTGGGGGCCTGGAAAGGGAAACACCTCCACCTATCAGTGCGTGGCAAAGAAGGGGGGAGGCGGGCCGAGGAGCACCCCCGCCAATCAGCCTCCCCTTTTTGCCTCCCTGCCGCTCGGTGCATTTTTCTGCAGAACCGAGGGCATTTTCGGGGTCCCCGGAGCCTGCCCTTTTGAAGGGGCACCCCGGCGGGGCGTGGGGTGGACTTCCCCCCTGCTTTTGCTCCCTGCAGTTTCTTTGGCCCCTACTGGGGTAGCTCGGACGCACCTCCGCCTCCCCGTCGCACAGCTGATCAGTGCGGAGATTTTCCACCCTGGGGCGCCCCCCCATCACTTTTTGTGGTGAACCGAGGCTTTTTCGCTTCGCGACAGTGGCGTTCTGCCAAGAAAAGCTGCGGTTCCACGAAAAAACATTGCACCAAGCAGTAGGGAGGCGAAAAGCCTCGCTGGCAGTGCCTGCCTGGGAGGCGGGGTTTGCAGGCGGGAGCCAATCACATGGGCCAGGGGGCGGGGACCCCTAGAAATAAAGTGCACAATAAATGTAATGCTCCCACCTGCAAACCCCGCCCACCAGCCCATGCGATTGGCTACCGCCTGCAAACCCCACCCCCCGGTCCTTGGAAAAAATTTTCCCACGGAAGTGGTCCCTGGTCCCAAAAAGGATGCCGACCCCTGTTCTAAACAATCATAGTCTTCCTTTAGTCAAAGCAAAGATTATCTTCTGTTATCTTCTCTATTATCCATCTCATATTAGCTACTTGATTTTATGTTTTTCTGCCTTTTCTGAAATCTGCCCCCTCATTTGACATGGATATTACCTTAAATAATCAATATGTGCTGCATACATTTCTTTGCTGAAGCCAAAGTCATTTTACTGTTTGAAATGCTACTTTTTACATGTTTTTTTTTTCCTTTTGGAACCCATAGCAGACAAGTCACACTACCATCTTCCCATCTAGTAAACAAAGGATGTAATTATACTAACTCAATATTAAATAAAATAGGACAATATCCTGGAACACAGCATGACTACATCCTGGATAATTGTGAATGGCACAGATGTACTGTATATAAGGCAAAGGTTAATCTGAAAACACATTCAGAAGTACAAATGAATCTGAGAGCATAATAATTTTATGCACAGCAATATTTACAAGTTTTGTTTGTAATATAGCAACCCTATGATTTGCTATTTGTAAGGAATGTAATTCCACAATATGATCTTGAGAGCCAGTTTGGCCTAGTGGTTAAGGCAACGGGCTAGAAACCAGGAGACTGTGAGTTCTAGTCCCGCCTTAGACATGAAAGCCGGCTGGGGGACCTTGGGCCAGTCCCTCTCTCTCAGCCCAACTCACCTCACAGGGTTGCTGTTGTGGGGAAAAGAGGAGGAGGAAGGAGTATGAGGTATGTTCGCTGCATTGAGTTTTTTATAAAAATAATAAAGACGGGATAAAAATTAATTAATTAATTAATTAATTAATTAAATATAACCACAATTTTCAAAGAGAATATTGCATTGAAGTCTGAACTTTATTGATTAGGGAATCAGAGGAACTGTGGAATAAAATCAAATAAGTTGTCAGGATGAATGTGAAAAGAGACTGCCAAAGAGCAAGAAACAGAAGAAAGCAAATTGGATTTTAGAATAAATGATGGAAATTGCCAAGAAGAAAAGAGAAGCCACCCAAAGCCAAGAAAAGACCAAGAAATCTCATAAAGGAACTTAACAAAAATTTTCAGAGCTGTGAGAAGAGTCAAGAAGCAGTATTGTCATTATAATTATCTGTGAAGACGTGGAAGATAGAAACAGAAAAACAAGGTAAGTTTTCCAAAAGATCTCTGAACTCAGAAGGAGGTTCTTGTATGCTAAAGGATGCCAATGGACAGATAGTAACTGATTCAAAGATGGAAGGAGTATACTGAAATTCTGTACAGTAGGGATACCAACATGCAAGACAGCTTAGAAGATATTCCTTACAGTATTTACAAGAATTTCTAAGTACTAGAACAGTGCTTTCCAAACTGCCGCCGTTAGTGACACACCAATGGCGGTAGCGGTGGTAGAGTGGGGGCGCGCGCAGCGGTGGCGGTGTGCACAGCGGCGGTGGCCTCGTGTTTTCCGCTAAAACCTGGAAGCGCTGATAGCGTGCCGTTGCCGCCGCCGCCGCGCACACTGCCGCCGCCGCACACGCCGCCGTGCACGTCCACTTCCGGGTTTTGTCACGACACACTAAAGTGTTGAGACACAGAGTTTGGAAAGCTATGTACTAGAAAATGAAGTTAGATAAGCATTCTGCTCATTACCAAGTTAGAAGCTACAGGAATTGATGGTTTATCTAGAGAAATATGGCAAGTAACAGAGGAAGAAATATTAAAGATTCTAACCAAACTATGCCAGCAAATCTTGAGAACACCACAGTGGCCAACAGATTGTAAGAGATCAGTCTACATACCAATATCAAAGAAACGACAGTTAACATAGTGTGCAAACTATCATACAGTATCTTCAATTTCACATGCTAACAAAATAATGATCGTCCAACACAGTGGTCTCTGTTGACACTGACTTGATGGCACATAATCAAATTATATGAAGACCCAGCTCCCTTGAAAAGTCTATAATGCTGGAAAGGAGAAGAGAAAGGAGAAGAGGGTGACTTGATAGGTGCACCACTGGAAGACCTGAAGGGTAAGCTGGGAACAGATCATCCTTGAGGAGGTCTATCTATGTGATCATTAAGACTTGACAATGACTTGATAGCACATAAGCAATCAATCAAGCAATGTACACAATATCTGTTGGAACGGTAACACAACATAGTTAATTTTTTCATTAAATGTTTGTTTAATAAAGTTATAATCCTATACAAACATGGGAGTAAACCTCATTGAACACAACAGGTCTTAATTCTGAGTAAATATGCATAGGAAAATAAAACACAATTCATCTTGATGTTCATCTTCGGTGCTCCCAAACAGCTGAAAAAGTTACTCCCTCAGATGCCACAGATGACTTCTTCATTTTATATCTCTGTGTCAGGAACTACAGTGGGGCAAAAAAGTATTTAGTCAGCCACCAATTGTGCAAGTTCTCCCACTTAAAAAGATGAGAGAGGCCTGTAATTGACATCATAGGTAGACCTCAACTATGAGAGACAAAATGAGAAAACAAATCCAGACAATCACATTGTCTGATTCGGAAAGAATTTATTTGCCAATTATGGTGGAAAATAAGTATTTGGTCAATATCAAAAGTTCATCTCAATACTTTGTTATATATCCTTGGTTGGCAATGACAGAGGTCAAACGTTTTCTGTAAGTCTTCACAAGGTTGGCACACACTGTTGCTGGTATGTTGGCCCATTCCTCCATGCAAATCTCCTCTAGAGCAGTGATGTTTTGGGGCTGTCGCTGGGCAACACGTACTTTCAACTCCCTCCAAAGGTTTTCTATGGGGTTGAGATCTGGAGACTGGCTAGGCCACTCCAGGACCTTGAAATGCTTCTTACGAAGCCACTCCTTCGTTGCCCGGGCGGTGTGTTTGGGATCATTGTCATGCTGAAAGACCCAGCCACGTTTCACCTTCAATGCCCTTGCTGATGGAAGGAGGTTTGCACTCAAAATCTCACGATACATGGCCCCATTCATTCTTTCCTGTACACGGAACAGTCGTCCTGGTCCCTTTGCAGAGAAACAGCCCCAAAGCATGATGTTGCCACCCCCATGCTTCACAGTAGGTATGGTGTTCTTTGGATGCAACTCAGCATTCTCTCTCCTCCAAACACAACGAGTTGTGTTTCAACCAAACAGTTCTACTTTGGTTTCATCTGACCATATGACATTCTCCCAATCCTTTTCTGGATCATCCAAATGCTCTCTAGCAAACTTCAGACGGGCCCGGACATGTGCTGGCTTAAGCAGGGGGACACGTCTGGCACTGCAGGATCTGAGTCCCTGGCGGCGTAGTGTGTTACTGATGGTAGCCTTTGTTACGTTGGTCCCAGCTCTCTGCAGGTCATTCACTAGGTCCCCCCGTGTGGTTCTGGGATTTTTGCTCACCGTTCTTGTGATCATTTTGACCCCACGGGGTGAGATCTTGCGTGGAGCCCCAGATCGAGGGAGATTATCAGTGGTCTTGTATGTCTTCCATTTTCTAATTATTGCTCCCATAGTTGATTTATTCACACCAAGCTGCTTGCCTATTGCAGATTCAGTCTTCCCAGCCTGGTGCAGGTCTACAATTTTGTTTCTGGTGTCCTTCGACAGCTCTTTGGTCTTCACCATAGTGGAGTTTGGAGTGTGACTGTTTGAGGTTGTGGACAGGTGTCTTTTATACTGATAACAAGTTCAAACAGGTGCCATTCATACAGGTAATGAGTGGAGGACAGAGGAGCCTCTTAAAGAAGAAGGTACAGGTCTGTGAGAGCCAGAAATCTTGCTTGTTTGTAGGTGACCAAATACTTATTTTCCACCATAAATTGCAAATAAATTCTTTCCGAATCAGACAATGTGATTGTCTGGATTTGTTTTCTCATTTTGTCTCTCATAGTTGAGGTCTACCTATGATGTCAATTACAGGCCTCTCTCATCTTTTTAAGTGGGAGAACTTGCACAACTGGTGGCTGACTAAATACTTTTTTGCCCCACTGTATATGCATCATTTCTCCGATGATGTTAAATGGGTTCCTTTGATAAAACTTTGTGCTATCAATGTTTTGCTTTATTAGACCCAAATACATGCATTTTACTAACATACTAACGTACTCAGTGTTTCAACCACATCTATACATACTGATTTCATCTTAAATGAGATCCCATTCAGACCAGCTGCTTTTGACGGCACATACAGATATCAATACGCCTCTGGCCTAGCCATCAGCAAACAGCAGCCTTTTTCTTTTTCTTACATTCCACAAGAGAAGTGCAGCTATGTGTTTTTCCCTGGAACATTTGCATCTGGCTGACCTTCTCTGGGCTTGAAAGCTAAACATGATCACTCTTGGTTGGTATTTGGGTGGGAGCCTTCCAGGAATACCACACTGCAATACTGGAAAACCATTCTGGAGGAAGACAATGGCAAACCATATGGCTGCCAAGAAAACTATATGGATGGGCATAACTTGAAGAAAATTACTTTTGGAGAGCCAGTTTGGTCTAGTGCAGAGCTTTCCAAACTGTGTGTCGCGACAAAAAGGTGTGTCGCCTGCGGCGCCCAGATGTGTCATGTCAAAACCCGGAAGCGGTGATGGCGTGCCATCGGCGCTTCCGGGTTTTCGCACGGCGACACACCAATGGCGGCGTGCGAAAATCCGAAAGTGCCGCAGCTATGGCAGCGCGCAAAAACCAAAAGCGGCAGCAGCACTTCCGGGTTTTTGCGCGCTGCCGCAACAGCAGCACTTCCGGGTTTTCCCGTGGCGACACACCAACGGCGGCGTGCGAAAATCCAAAAGCGCTGCAGCCATGGCGGCGCACAAAAACCAAAAGCGGTAGCAGCACTTCCGGGTTTTCCCGCGGCGACACACCAACGGCGGTTGGTGTGTCGCCGCGGGAAAACTTTGGAAAGCCCTGCTCTAGTGGTTAAGGTGCTGGACTAAAAACCAGGAGTCTGTGGGTTCTAGTCCCGCCTCAGGCATGAAAGCCGGCTGGGTGACCTTGGCCTGTCCCTGTGTCTCAGCCCTGGGAAGGAGCCAATAGGAAACCAGGAGACTGAGAGTTCTAGTCCCGCCTTAGGCATGAAAGCCGGCTGGGTGACCTTGGGCCAGTCCCTGTCTCTCAGCCCTAGGAAGGAGCCAATGGGAAACCAGGAGACTGAGAGTTCTGGTCCCGCCTTAGGCGTGAAAGCCAGCTGGGTGACCTTGGGCCAGTCACTCTCTCTCAGCCCAACCCACCTCCCAGGGTGGCTGTTGTGGGGAACATAGGAGGAGGAAAGAGTAATAGGTATGTTCGCCATTTATAAAAATAATAAAGGCGGGATAGAAAACAAACAAACAAACAAACAAACAAACAAACCTTTACTGGAGAAAAATATGTTGCTGTGCCTCAGCCCCAGTACACAAGTATCTTCAATGTGTCCTCCAATCATTTTTCCAGGGATGTAGTTGAGAACAACTGTCAGTCTTGCACACAGGATGTCATACAGCTCAGGGGAGACAGGCTGCTTGCAAAGCAGTATTTCTGCGTTAAGCAGAACACAATACCTACACAATGTGCAGTTTGCAGTCCAAACAGAAAACCTCACAGCAACTTGTGTATCTTGCAACTTGGGCCTGGCAGTGTCAAAATGCAGCTCCACTGAAAATTGGAGCAGGGAAATCAAATACTGGCTCCTTCTCTTAAAAAAAAATGAACGAACCAGGGACACCCTTTCATTGGGTATTCTTTGAGATGGACAGAAGTGAACAATAAGTTTTCCAAACAGTTTCCTGAGTGAGGACAAACAAGTACTATTGTAGGAGGTCTAGATTTGTTCAATTGTGCACCCCTAGGAGTAGGCAGGTCATTCATTCTAATGGGTATGGTATATCACCGTGCATGGTTAGAGAACTCTCCCCCTACCAGAAAAGTTCATACCATGACTCCCAGAATTCCCAGCCAGCATGGTGATAGTTAGGCAGGCTGGGAATTCTGCAGTGGCAGCCCCAAAGTATCCAGAGAGTACTAAGTTGAAGAAAGCTGGGTTAGAGGTTCTTACTTACAAATAGCATTGATTGTACAAAACCTTCACAAAGATCCCTCTAAGTAACAGTTCCCTCATTATAAACCTCTGAAGAAAGGCAGTCAAGTTTGGACTTTAGCAGCATCCATGCAGCGTTGTCTGTAATAAGACCACAATTGTCCCTCCAGGCCTATAGGAGTACTTTGTAGGCATTGAAGATGCTGCTCTGCACAGGCAGGGTGCTGAGCACCATGAAGATGCAGATGCTGGGCCACAGGAAGCGCTCCAGGAAGAGGAATGGCCTGGGGGTGGCAGCCTCACAACTGTCCCAGCAGGTTTCCCGGCAACAGTGGGGCTTGGTCAACCAAGCGGTGCCACTCTTTGAAGCCCCCAGTTGCCCTCACCCTGTGACAGGCACTGCTTTGGGGTTCTGTGGACAGGGGCAGATGATGGACTGGGAGAGTGGGGCTGCCCGAGGGAAGGTAGAAGGAAGAGGTTGCTGAGGAGGAGAAGGGCCAAGTCTGGCTGCCCCACTGTGAGGGTCTCTCTGCCAGACAAGGAGTGAGAGAGACTGTGAGCAAGACCATTTCTCTGCTAGGCAAAGGAATGGAGGATGATCTCTGCCAGGCATGGAGAGAGAAAGGAACGGGGAGTGAACCCAAAAGAAAGGGGAGGAGAAGAGATGAGATGAGGAGGATCTGAGCAGCTCTTCAAAGAACAGATTTTAGATTTGATCAGGTATGACTGGAACAGGGTCCACACAAGGGCACTAAGGATCTGGCCAAATTGGAGGTATCCATGTTTAGACAGGATGACACTCTCAATTTCATCTGCTCAAGCCTTGCACCCTTGTGGATTGGTTAGAGCAGTTTCCCCCAACCTGGGCACCCACCCTTCCAGATGTGTTCAATTCCCAGAATCTCCCAGCTAGCATAACCACTGCTGGGAATTCTGAGAATCCAAAAATCTGGAAGTTGGGAAATAAGGGCAAGAGACTTGGGAGAAGATGGCAGAATTTGCAGAAATGGCAACATTGACTTGTTTGATCGGGGATAAAACAATAAGCACTTTTATAAAAGATTGGAAACCTTTTATGGACTTTTTGCTGAAAATGGAAAAAATGAAATGGTGATTTCTGGATTTACTGCTTGAAAAAAGGGTTGAATATGGGACAGAAGGGAACCTTGTAATTTCAAAGAGGGAGGAGAGATAATAAGTTTGTTTGTAACTGCTGTAAAGATCAGAATTTGCTTCTTTAATTATCTTTCACTTTTCTCTTTTTCTACTTGTATTGTTTCCTGCACTTTTTCTTTCTTTCTAACTTTTCTTTATATGTTTTCATGTTTATCTTTTACTTATGTAAAAACCTTTAGTAGAAGAATTATATTATTTTTAATAATAATTAAAACTTTAATTATTTAATTAAATAATTAAATATTTAATATTTATTTAAATATTAAATAATTTTAATAATTTAAAATTATTAATAAATTTTAATAAACTTTAATAAAAAATAAACTTTAATTTAATTTAATTTTAATTTTAATTAAAAAAATTAAATAAACTTTAATAAAAATTATATTAAAAATATGATTTACTGTCTTAAAAGAAACCATGGTTTATTTACAACTCCTTGATTCAGATATCACACTAGATCTAAAACACACCATTATAGTTTAGTAGAATGTGCGAATCCCATTTTAAATGTTCTCATCATCCAAAAATATCTGAAACAGCAACAGTAATTCCTAGATGAATAAAAAGGCATCTGCCACATGCTCAGCTCCAGCAAGATCGACCACAACCAAAATACTGCACCACTTAACGGTCCCAAATGCTGCTCTTATTTATAATGGCTATTAAAATGGGAAGCATAAGCCTGGCAAGTCAAATCAGGACTTTAAAAAATCCTTCACTGTTTGAAAATTCCCCCGATGTTATTTTGGAAAGAAAACCAGCATAAGGGATATTTGTGATGTACAAAGAACTGGTACAGTGGATGCTTTCAGCTGTGATCTCTTTTGAACTGCTTGTAGAATAAAGGCAACAGTGCAGAATAATGCACTTTGTTCTATTCACTATTTTGGTTCGACGCCCTTTAGATGTACCAGAGTCAACAATTTTTCATCCCTGAGTCTTATGTCCGGTTTTTTTTTTTACTTTCACACAATATTTTCTCTAGCAGGAAGCTTGCTGTCCTTTAAACTAGGCTTTTCAAATGTATAATGTTATGTAGTTTTCACAGTTCTTTCAATCATTAATTGCTAATATATGTTGTGTTAATTACCTGAAAATAAATGAGAATTCCTGTTAATGAATTAAATGGAAAAAATATTGATGCATATTGAATTAACAGGCATTAAACAGACAAATTAAAAGGTACAAGTATGCATTTAAATGGCGTCTTTTAAAAATCTCACTAATAGAAGTAGCTGAAATTTTACACTTGTGTTCAGCAGAATGCAATTACCTAACATCTTGCATATGCAACTATAGATTTGCACAAAGAAATACTGAATACCTAAATTACAGGTTTTAGAGGAAATTTATTTATTTATTTATTAGATTTATATTACCGCCCATCTCCTCCAATGGAGGACTCTGGGCAGTTCACAATAAAAAACATGATAAAACACAATAATAATCAAAACATCAATAAATAAATATAAAATCCAAGTGCAAAGATGTTAATACTAAAAAGGGTTTCATGGGATCAACCAGCCCCAGGAGGAACTGTTAGCATTCCCCTCCCATGCAAGGCGGCAGAACCAGGTCTTTAAATTTTTCCGGAAGGTCGGGAGCGAGGAGACCTGCCTTAGCTCCGAGGGCAAGATGTTCCAAAGGGCGGGCACTGTTGCAGAGAAGGCTCGCCTTCTGGACCCCGCTAGGTGGAATTCTTTGATCGATGGGGTCCGTAGCATGCCCTCTCTGCATGACCGGGTGGGGCGGGTCGATGTTCTGGGGACGAGACTTTCCCTCAGGTAACCTGGTCCCATGCCATGTAGGGCTTTAAAGGTGATAACCAACACCTTGAATTGGACCCGGAAGCAAACTGTTACCCAATGCAGCTCGTGCAGCAGAAGAGTTACATGTGCCGATTTTCTGGCTCCAATAACTGTCTGCGCGGCCGCATTTTGGACCAGCTGAAGCTTCCGGATACTCTTCAAGGGTAGCCCCATGTAGAGCACATTGCAATAGTCTATATGGGAGATGACAAGGGCGTGAGTGACTGTTCGGAGGGCATCCCAGTCCAGGAAAGGGCGTAATTGGCGCACAAGCCGAAGCTGTGCAAAGGCCCTCCTGGCCACGACTGCCACCTGCTCTTCGAGCAGGAGTCGTGAGTCCAGGAGGACCCCCAAATTCCGCACTGGATCCGAGTGGGGTAGTACAACCCCACCCAGAACCAAAGATGACAACTTCCCGGATCTAGGGGGGCCATCAATCCACAGCCACTCCGTCTTACCAGGGTTCAGCTGAAGCCTGTTGTTCCCCATCCAGACCCCTACAGCCCCCAGACACTGAGACAGGGTGGCGACCGCATCACTCACTTACCTGACTTCACAGACATGTTTGCTATCATACATTTAAATCAAAATAATAAATAATATTTTTTCTATTTTTCAGGAAAAACTATTTTGCTATTCTGCCAGCCCAGTAAAAATAATACCATCCCTCTATTAACTGAAGAAAAGGTAATCTAAAATATGTTATATGTTTAAATAGTGCTAGAAAAAAGTCCTAGCTATCCTCTGGTATTCCTGCTGAAAGTTCAAATACTATTAAAAAAATCCTCCATTGTTCAACTTGTGGGGAGTGGGGGGGGGGGAATCTGCTTACAAGACAGATATGCCACATTTATTTGGATTTTTAAAAATGTAAAATAGAAGTGTAATATTTTATTTAATACTATTTACTCCATAACAACAACAACAACTCACTGTGAAATGATGCTAACCTTGTTTTAGAATCTGACTCCTCAAAGTTGTATGTTGGGTGTACGTGAAGCAAACATACATTTGGGGGCTACAGATGCTTCAAGAGCAATCATTTCTGTGTTAGACACAGCACTACCTGTTACGGTCATTTAAAATCCATTATTTATTTTATTTTATTTTTATCCCACCTTTATTATCTTTATAAATAACTCAACGCAGCGAACATACCTAATACTCCTTCCTCCTCCTATTTTCCCCACAACAACAACCCTGTGAGGTGAGTTGGGCTGTGTGTATGTGACTGGCCCAAGGTCACCCAGCCGGCTTTCATGCCTAAGGCGGGACTAGAACTCACAGTCTCCTGGTTTCTAGCTCAGCACCTTAACCACTAGACCAAACTGGCTCTATCATCTTTCTGATTATAAAAATATTAAGTCTCTTCTCTACAGCAAATGCTAAAAATCACGTTATCAGTTGTGTACTGTATTATTAGATTTAAGAGTATTATTACTATTCAATCTTAACATAATTAAGTTTTACAATTCATTTAAACCTCATACAAATTGATTCTCATATTGCCTCTGCTACGAGTTTCATTTGGAACCCAGAGAAATAGCTCTGTTTTCTAGCGAGAACATTACAAATGTTGTCTGCCTTCACATACTTAAAAGTAACTAAAAGGCAATTTATACATGTTTTGATTTGATCTCATCCATTAACACAGAGGTATGACGTTTTTTTCTGAATAATCTCTTTGGGCTGCATCTCACACAGTGGTGAATCAAGTGGTGGCCAGAACCAAAAGTAAGTGTGTCACCCCCTCATCTCTCTCATTCTGGCAGCTTCTTCTCTCTCTTTGCCATCTGACCACACAGAAGATTGAATGGACAGTTTGCTTTTGAAAGAAGTCTACATTGCTTGCAAAGGGCTTTTAAAATCAGGCTGAGCGCCACATAAATTTAAACCAAGGGCTGCATATAATCCTTTGATCTAAGGCCCTAGACTGCTTTGGCTCCTTCCATTACACAGTCCTTGCTACCAGGCTGTGCATTCAGCTGAAACATCTACAAAAGGACAAAACGTCAAGCTTCTGTTCACCAAAAATGTGCAACCAATGCCAGAATTTTTTTTAACATGTTGCCAGATTGGAGATATGCCAGACTATGCTCTTCACTCATCAAAACATATTTAGGTGTGAGTCTATTCTTTGGCAGTCTCAAATCCTGAAGTGCAAGTAACATTTCAAGCCTTCATGATTTGAAGGTGGGTATCTCCAATACATATAAAATGTTTGTGCATGCACTCCAAACCTAGTAAATATACTATTACTATTTCCTCAATTTCTTACCTTAACTTTCCTCCTGGTTAAGGCAAGCTGTACAATAGGCAATATCAACCATATATATGATTCTACTATTATGCAATCATCTAACACATTCCGGTTTCTATGCATAACCACCCCAGAATTCACCATGCAGCTATGAAAGATGATAGCAAACTCTTAAGTGCTTCAAACTGCATCTGTACCACTTACACACTGAGAAAAACTCCTCTAAACATCTTATTTTGTTTCCTTTCTCACTAGAGCCAAGTGACATACATTATCTTAATTCTTATCTTCTACTGAAGCATTTCACAATGGTTAGGTTCACACATCACAATAAGTCATAATGTAGTTTCTTTTTTGTGATACCAGCCAGTGATCTGTAAACTATGGCTTATGGCTTTGTGTGCTGTGTGAATCCAGCCAATGCTAGCTTATTAAAAACATGATTAAAATATGGCTTAATGTAATATAGTAAGACGCTAGATATTCATTAATATTATGACTTACTACATCCATGTTCCTTCCTTCCTTCCCAGACAGTGTCTTCCCCAATGATAACATTCAAATTGCAAGATCAGGGGGAAGAAGCTTCCCACATCCACATACTTTTGTGCTAACTGATACTGGTATAAGGCTGCACTCAGTAAAATACTAACCTAATCATTTTTCACACTAATTTAAACATACCTTTTTCCATGTACTTCTATCATCACATGCTTCCAAAAAGTCTCTCAAGTACCTTACGTATGGCCTATACAATGTCTGCCACAAGTTCCATTCCTCATTTAAAATTCTTCATAATTATAAATGTGGGGTTTTATTAGGATTTGGATGTCTTCTGTGTCTTTCTGCTAGCTATCCTCTGAAGTTATTCAGCTACTTTCTTAAATCTACATGAAACTATGCTTATTTATTGACTCCCTGATTCTCCATTCTTTCCTGAAAAGCCTGCTTCCTCTCTCCCAGCTACCACACACACACAAAAAAAACTGTCATTCTCAACCTTTAAAGAACTTTATAGTATCAACATTCTTATTTCCTGTTAAAGGAACATCACTGTCCTGAGGGAGGGCCATGGTGGCCATCACACGATAGTTCACTGAATGAACTGAGTGAACCATTTTTTGATGGCCAGAAGCCTCACCTAATCCTTTCTGGACTGTTGGAGTGGGGGTGGGGGAGGGCTACTGCAAAATGGATGGAACCCAGGTTTTTTAGCTTTGGGTTTTACGGGAGAGTTGATTTTTTAAAATAAATTATTGGGCCTATTTCAGAACTTACATTACAGTTTTTGCCAACGTCAAAGAGGAAAAAGCTGCTTTCAGCAACTGAGGTCAACAAAGGCTTCAGGGCTTGTAAGGAAGGTGTTGAGAAACCACATGCAGCCCTGTAGGGCCATGCTGCTCAACCCTGACGTAAATCAGTGCAATATTTCAGAGGGACAAATGTAGACTTGATGTTATATATGGCCTATTTGAACTCTCACCCCTAATATCCTAGAAGAGGTTTCAAGCTTTAGAAGGTGGGGGACAATATATTCTAAAATTCAAATTTAATCACTCTAGAGCAGAGCTTTCCAAACTGTGTGTCGCGACACAAAAGTGTGTCGCCACACAGTCTGGTGTGTCGCCACACAACCCGGAAGCGCTGATCATCATCAGCGCTTCCAGGTTTTCCCGCAGCGACACACCAACGGCGACACGCAAAAACCGAAAGCGGCAGCAGCGCTTCCGGGGTTTTGCGCGCTGCCGCAATGGCGGCACTTCCGGGTTTTCCTGCGGCGACGCACCAACGGCGGTTGGTGTGTCGCCGCGGGAAAACTTTGGAAAGCCCTGCTCTAGAGAGATCAGAGTGAACTTAATTGGCACTGCAAAGGTCTTTGAGCTCCATCTCCAAGACATAGAAACACTGGGAAAAGGTGGAATGATGTTGTTGTTCAGAGCATGAATATATGCTGAAGATAAACCAAAATGAAAAGGCAGGGCTGGCCATAGTTTGAGACTCATTGCTCACTCTTATCAATCAGGTCACTGCTGTTACAAACACATGCCCTTTCATCAAAGAAGAGGGTAGTAGTAGCTGGGTTCATACAATATGCTAATCCCAAACCAAACCAAACCACATTATGGCTTAGGGTGTTCTATGTAAACCGCAAGAAGCCACAGACTTAACTCAAACTTACCATCCAGTAAAACTGAGAATCACAAACAGAATAATACTTCATCCTTTAAATGTCCACTACAAACAAAAAGTATATCCAGAGCTAAATGATAGAATACTCATAAATTTGGTCAACAGTTAGTGGCACATATCCATTTAATGTGTCTGTTCAATAAACCATCATTTAGCAAACCACTGCATAGTGTGACATGTGAACCAGATCTATGATTGAATCCTTGTAATGAATTGAGGAATCTCATCCCAAGATGTTCAGACACTGAGAGTATTAAAGGAAAACCGGACCAGTCAATCCAGATAAATGGACAGAGAAATCCGAAGTCTACACAAATCAGAGTTTGAGGAACCAATCAGGAGTAGGAAGTGTCCCATTTCAGGTGGGCTTTTAAAAGAAGATGGGATCAGTTCTCTTTTCCTTTTATCTCTTTCAATGGAGCTCTCCTCTTGGGCTGTTTGGATACCTGGTAAGAAAGGAAGCCCCAACACAGAAATCTGACTTGCCAATTGAAACAAGCTAGTGGCTAACAAGAGTATGATGTGGTATATAATTTGGTTTCTCTTATGGACTATGAGCTGAGCTGGGGACTTTGTGTTGTGCGTGTGTGTTTGTTCCTAGGCTGAGCAGGTAGCCGACTGAAATCAATTTCTTCAGCAGCAGTTGTTTTATTTCTTCTCATTTTCCCCCTTTCTTCTTTCATTTCTTTCAATTTCCTTCTAATTCTTTGACCATGATGTACACAAGGAAGACTTGAATTCTTAATTAATCCCCTTTCTGGGGAAAGGGACTAGACTTAGAAGAGGTCTATCCTCCTATTAGGTTAAGCTACTGAAGGAAGAAGGAGTGCCACTTGCCTTAAGACTTCCTATTTTTATCAAGAGATAACTTACCCAGGCAGAGAGAGACTTCTCTCTAGAGATTTCTCTGGAGTGGCTGATGGCAGCATTATTAAATCAGCTGTTCCCAGGATTTGTGAGAATTGTGGATGGAAGATTTAGAGATCTCTTGTGGGAGCTATACCCCACTACATTCCCTTTCAAGCTTTCTTCTTCAAAAGCTGATACCTTGTGGACAGCAACTTAGCCTTCTGTCTACTGAAAAAGTTCATTTGTCACTACCTTTGAAAGGAGGGTTATTCTGTGCTTGTGGGAGCCAATTCTTAACAGGAATTGTTGTGCCCAACGATCCACAAAGCCTGAAGCCAGGGTTTGAAAAAAGCACCTCCAAAATAAATGTCAGGATGTCATCCATGCCATCCTGCCATGGCTCCAGGAAGGAACATCCTGCCAGTCTGTTAAACTCACAGGGTCATTTGGGGGTGCTTTACAGTAAAACTACCAGATGTGTAAAGTAGGGGTTGGTGTATTCACAGAACTGCAAACTATGTTAATCAAAGTATCCTGCGAAGCAATTCAGCACTCAGGATAGATCAAAGGGTGATCGGCCCCAAATCCCAAGGGGGGGGGGGAAACTTGGAGATTTTTAAACTGTTGGTTGCAGGAGCTTGATTCACTTGAGTCTTTAACGTGCAATGGATCACTGGCTTTAATAAAGATTCCTTCATATCCCTGAGGGGCTTGTGTCAGGAACTCTGATTTAATAGTCAATGGATCGAGGGCGTCACAATAAATCTCTTCTCCATATGACCTAGATGGGGTCACATGATCTGCAAGCCATCACATTGCAATATAAACACAAAAAATATAATTATTTGTTATAAGACTCAACTGTTAATGCTTGGAAACCAGGCAGTTAAAATACATATGCAATATTCATGACAAGCAGCACCTTATTTATGTTTATCTATTTTCACAAGACCTAGATCCAAAAAGGTAAAGGTAAAGGTACCCCCCGCACATTTGTGCAGTCGTGTCCGACTCTAGGGGCCGGTGCTCATCTCCGTTTGTTAGCCAAAGAGCCAGCGTTGTCCGAAGACGCTTCCACAGTCATGTGGCCGCATGACACGCGCGGAACGCTGTTACCTACCCACCGAAGTGGTACCTATTAATATACTTGCATTTGCATGCTTTCGAATTGCTAGGTTGGCAAGAGCTGGAGCTAGTGCGGGAGCTCACTCCGCACGCAGGGCTAGGGATTCGAACCTCCGAACTTGCAATCTTCCAATCAACAATATCAACAAATCAACAAAAGTACCTATGTGTAAATTGGGCCAAAGTACACATGGAGCTTCATCATCAAGCCAGATTATTTAAATCACTACACTATTAGCTCTGGAATCACAGACTTACCTCCCACTGAGTGAAGTGCTTCCCATCCATTCTTGAGTCCACAAGAAAACTATTAGCACAAAATCAGTTGTCCCCACTGTTAATCCCTGTTTCAAGTCACTGCCAGCCACCTAGCTTCCCTCCAAGGCAATGAGTGACAAAGCCTAACAGATTTTACATATCTCCTGGCTGCCCTTGGAGGGTGTTGGAATAGGGAGGAAAACACTACTTTAATGCTGGTACTGCTAAGGGTGACTTAAGGATGCCTCATCCATAAGATGAAAGTAACGTCTTAGGGGCATGATAGGAAAAAAGGGGTTGTCAGAGCATGTTTATGCCATGGTTATGTGCAATTGGGAAAGGCTCAAGAGTTTTTATCAAGAGGTAACCTAATTAAAAGTTGAGTCTTTTTAACATACTGCAAGAATATCTATTAGGATTAATGTGTGTTTATCAAATAGGATGTGATTGACATCCTATTAGAACAGAGTGGAGCTTTAGTAAAAACTATCATGAGCTGCACATTACAAAATCCTGCTTTTTCGTAATTATAACTTTTTAAAATTGTTCTAAGAGGAGGAAACAAATCTTCAAGAACCACCTTAACCATCTTCTCATATTTCCTGTACTTGTTGAAAAACCAGTTTAATATTTCAATGATCTAATGCAGCTTTTCTCAACCGTTGACTCTGGAGGAACCCTTGAAATATTTTTCAGGCCTCGGGAACCCCTGCATATTCAGGCTCAAATATAGGCCAGAAGTTACAAAATCATTATATTTGTTTCAAGTGTAGGCCTGTATATATGCATTAGCAGTGTTCTTAAACTAAAAATAAAGAATGAAACTTACCTCTTTAATTTGAAGTTGCCCAAATTTGAAATATTTTTTTAAATAAATCGTGATCTCCCAGGGAACCCCTAGTGACCTTTCGCAGAACCCTAGGGTTCCACAGAACCCTGGTTGAGAAACCCTGATCTAATGAATGAGCTTTTGGTCTGCTCTTTATTTATTCACTCACTTAAAGCATATTTACAGTTCTTTAACCAAATTGCACGAATAAGTTGGCCTCTATCCTCAATCTTACAATCTAAAAACATAAAAGAAAAGGTAAGAGGACTGGAAGTGAGAGAGCTGAGTAGAAAGGCAAACTTAGACACACGTTCTTGATCACAAAATAATTCAGCAGATCACAGAGATGGATCTGAGCGCAGTAGAAAGGCTGGTTTTTATTTATAAGAGACATGAACCAGCCTACCTCCCACCATGGTGTGACTACAGTTAAATACACAATGGTTCGTGTTAATTACACAATTTTATTTATTTATTTATTTATTTATTTATTTATTTATTTTCTATCCCGCCTTTATTATTTTTATAAATAACTCAAGGCGGCGAACATACCTAATACTCCTCCCTCCTCCTATTTTCCCCACAACGACAACCCTATGAGGTGAGTTGGGCTGAGAGTGAGTGACTGGCCCAAGGTTACCCAGCTGGCTTTCATGCCTCAGTTGGGACTAGAACTCTCTGTCTCCTGGTTTTTAGCCCAGCACCTTAACCAGTAGACCAAACTGGAGCACCTCTTGTTCCTGGCTAATCGAGCATTTCCTAGTGGACATCACATTAATTAATTAATTATCCTGCCTTTATTATTTTTATAAATAACTCAAGGCAGCGAACATAACCTAATACTCCTTCCTCCTCCTATTTTCCCCACAACAACAACCCTGAGAGGTGAGTTGGGCTGAGAGAGAGTGACTGGCCCAAGGTCCCCCAACCGGCTTTCATGCCTAAGGCGGGACTAGAACTCTCAGTCTCCTGGTTTGCCATTGGCTCCTTCCTAGGGCTGAGAGACAGGGACTGGCCCAAGGTCACCCAGCCAGCTTTCATGCCTAAGGCGGGACTAGAACTCTCAGTCTCCTCGTTTCTAGCCCAGCAACTTAACCACTAGACCAAACTGGCTCTCATATTACTTCTTCTCATATTACTCATTTTATATTTTTATTTTATTTTATTTTATTTTATTTTATTTTATTTTATTTTATTTTATTTTATTATTTTATTATTTTATTTTATTGATTGATTGAATTTCTATAACCGCCCATCTCCCCCTCAAGGAGTAGACAGAAGGCTAAGTTGCTTTATTACCTTTTATATTTTATATATTTATATTTTATATTACTCATATTACTTCTCATATTACTCATATTACTTCTTAATACAGTATTATACAGTAATACTGTTCCGGCTTTCATACAAATTTGACTTAAGGACAGACCTTGGGAACGGAACTCGTTCTAGAACTCAGACTGCACTTCTGGGTCTTAACTCAAGGTTGCGGTGTCTTTCACTCCTGACACCAAAGCATGGTATGCTATAGCATAGCAGCACAAAACTTAGCTCTTATCCTTGGATTTGCCATCTGCTTGAATCAAAAACAAACATAAGACTCCCTGAAAAAATCCACCTATCATTATTCCACTTTAAACAAACTACGTTAGAGAGACCTAGTACAAAGGAAATGTAATGAGAACAATGAAAAGCAAGCCTGGTTTCTTTTTCTTTTAAAATAGTCTGCCTTTAACTTACATAACTGGCTTTGATATAGGAAAGATGGTTCATTCCGCCTGTTACTCACTCTGCAATAGCATTTGGCTTATTTTATGCAAAAGCATTTCATGCTGAGTTACGATAGCTAGAATCCACAGAAATATGACAATTAGCAACCCCTATTTAATTTGGGAGGTTTCCAAAACAGTCTTTAGTATTTGGAATATTATTGCACATTCACACACACACACACACACACACACACACACACACACAAAGAGAGAGAGAGAGAGCTAGGCACAACAGACACAATGCCTAAGGCCCACAAAAATGTTTTAATTTTTTTAAATCAGAAAGAATACAAAAGAAGTAGAATTTATTTATTTTCATGCCTTTTAATAAAAAACAGACAACAAATGCACACATTTTAAACATCAGAACAATGATTTTATTTGTAACCTATAGGCGTAGTGTGAATACTAAAATTTAGTAACTTTGATGATACATAACAGACATCAGGCAACAACTGATTATTATTGCAAAATAATACATATATTATTTACTATTCCCTATTTCTCTGTAAAAATATGAAGACATTACTGAAAATCATATGAAATGTAATTTTTAATACTGGTATTATTATGGAGGGAGGAGCCCATGAAGGCAAAAATGCCTTTGGCCGACAAAAGTCATAATGCGGCCCTGCATCACACAGACAGACAGACAGACATCACATCAAGAGAGAGTCTTCTCTGTGAAAAAATAAAAATAAAAAGGCTACAAAGAAATCTACCTTATGCTTCTCAGTTATTACTGGACAATTAGAGAAAACTATCAATTATTAGCCAACTCTGAACATTTTCCAAAGTCACCAGCACAGTTTCCTAATATAACTTTTTGTCAGCTATGAAATCCATGCAAATAAATATCAAGAACTCTTTTCAAGCAATCAGCAATTCCTGGATTATATCTGTGTGAATCCTAGTGTTGCATCACCTGCATATTTTAGACAGAGAGAGAGAGAGAGAGAGAGAGAGAGAGAGAGAGAGAGAGAGAGAGAGAGGAGAAACCTTCAAGGGCACAGGACAGATAGAATCTGTTCTCCAACAATATTATTTATATTGTTGAATTAGGTATCAAGGTGCCCATTTATCCACACCCACTTATTTGGGGACAAAGGCAAGCAATTTACCACTACTAAAGAATCATGAATTAAAAATCCATTGCTGATACCTGGAGATCTACCTTTTCTCCAAACATAATGCAAATATTCAGTTCTTGAAAATATCCTCTCCAGATGTTTTGTTTCTCTAATAACATTGCCTACTTTTACATTATACCTGTCCTAAACTTTCATTAACCATTCAGATACTGATGGTATGTATGCTCTCCCTCCCCATTAAACACTATTCCCAAACCTCAGAACATGAGATGAACGATTAATGGCTTGAAAAGATAATATATAACTGTTCATATCTTTGACAATGTATGTTCATCATGGTTTGTTTCACTATCCCTGAGCTACCCTGCAGACAAAGAAGCAAACTTTGATTTGTGTTCTGTTCCCATTGTTTGTTCTCCCTCCACTTCCTCTATTTACTTACTGCTGATAATGGCCCAAGTGTCTTCTCATAGTAGTATGAAGGTGCTTCACCTATTTGCTTACCATTATAGAGTAAGAGGGTGTGGAAATTCCTTCAGCTCTTTCTGGCAAAACTCAGAACACCTCAAGCCAAGGAAAATAAACTATCACAATCCTTCCTTGCCCATCTCCTTCTGGAGGAGACAATAAGAGGACTCTTGATTGCACCATTTTTAACTCTTTCTTACCATTATGAATTATAGCAAAAAGTGGAAACAATGCTTCAGCGCCAAAACCTTTTGCAGCAATCACTACAATGTTCTGTTACTCTGTTTGGAGAGCACCCTTTGGATTGGTAGTAGGAACCAGAGATATGGCTGTGTGCTTTTCACCCCTACCCACTATCATTCTACTGATTTCTCTTATATTTCTTTGTTTTTTCCTTTTTATTTTTTTGTACAAGCTGTGTTTAGCATTGCAGGCTTCATATAGTAAAACGTCTCCTTGTTTCTTTGCAAGTAATTTCTGCTGATGGCCTTTTAAGTTACTTTCATTCTATTTATTTCTGTGTTCCCCAGTAACCTTTTGTTAATTCCTATGAGGGAGTAGCAAGAGTTAGCTCTTTCTAGAGTCAAGAGAACAGACAATTGCTTACTCAAGCAAGGACTGTCAATGTCTTGTTTTAAAGCTATTGGTCTTTTTCCAGCTGAGTGAAAATGTCATTTGCCCATCTTTGAGTTGACAGAAAGCCACACTGTCATGAACATTTTTGTCCCTATTGCTGATCCCTATTCTGCCTCTATTGCCTCTGTTTTAAGTCCCTGCCAATCCAAGGGAGTGGGTGGTGCTCGAACAAGAGGAAAATAACACTTCATTACCAATGCAGCTAAGGACATTTTAAGCCTGTCTCCAAAGTCATGGGCTGGGGAACAAGATAAAAGCAAAGTTTTAGAGACACAACAGAGAAATGTTGTCAGAACATGTCTCTGCTGTGATTAGGTATAAACAGGGAAAGGCCCCGTGTTTACTTCTTTTAAGCACTTATTATTGACAAAGAAACACAAGAACAGGCACACTAAATAATGAAGCCAGCAGCTGGAGCCACAGCTTCAGACACACAAGTGCCAGGAACTGGTCAGCTTTAATAGAAATGTTTTAGGAAAACACAGGGTTTGCCTGCACTTTACCCGTTGCTGGGAAAAATACACTTGACTGAATGTCTACACTTTGCTGTCCCCATCATCAATACACCCATTTCAGTGAGAAAACAAATACATTCTCATATAATAGGAGGGGGAGGATGAAACTCTTGCAACAAGTGCCTGAAGGAATGCCTGGGCACCAAAAATCTGTGTATTGTGCAGAAAAAGAGAACATTCTTTTCCGCAAACATTCACCTGGTTTAGCAATGGAGCTGCATTTTGCCCCTGGACAGCTTTTTCCCAGCCTAACTGGAAAATTCTAGATGATGTGATTGCAGCACTTCTGAAGGGCACCCTGTTGGGGATGCTTGCCTTATGTTACCCCTCTCCTTGCACCTATATTTTTTCTCAGGGCCCATCCACACATCCATGGCTCAAAACATGTGCTGCTAACTATTCTTTAAGGATGTGTCCTCATGATGCTGCCTTTGTCTCATCCTAGCCCATAGCTTTCCAAATCATGTGTCACGACACAGTACTGTGTTGCCTGCGGGGCCCAGGTGTGTCTCGAGAAAACCCAGAAGCGCTGATGGTGCGCTGCTGCCGCCGCCGCACACAATGGCCATCAGCGCTTCCAGGTTTTCACCCGACACACCAGGACGCCGCCAGCGTGGCGGCGCTTCCGGGTTTTCGCGCGCCGGCGTTGCTGTGTCGCCAACGTGAAAAGTTTGGAGAGCCCTGTCCTAGCCTATAGCATTGTGCTTACATTATCTACGCCGGCCTTTCTCAACCTTTTGAGCCTGGAGGAACCCTTGAAATATTTTTCAGGCCTCAGGGAACCCCTGCACATTCAGGATCAAATATAGGCCAGAAGTTACAAAATTATTATATTCGTTTCATGGGCAGGCCTGTATATATGCATTAACAGTGTTCTTAAAATAAGGAATGAAACTTACCTCTTTAATGTGAAGTTGCCCAAATTTGAAATAATTTTTAAAATAAATTATCATCTCCCAGGGAACCCCTAGCGACCTCTCGCAGAACCCTTGGGTTCCACAGAACCCTGGTTGAGGGACCCTAGTCTAAGCTGAAGGGGTACTTTCGATCTTTTCCCATCTTGTTTTGTGTGTGCAGGATTTCTGGCACTTTAATAGCAACCACAGTGATGATGCATTAAGGGCCTGGGTTTTGCTCCCTCTGTCTGGTTGCTTTGCTTAGCACTGTCATCTATAGCCATTTTGGCTTGGATTGCAGAAGAAATCAATCAGACACCTGGTGCCACAGAGGCGAATGCTGCATAATGCCTGACTGGTGTTTTCTGAAGGGCTTGTCAGGTGTCAAGCAGGCTCCAGTTTTTTTAAAAAACAAACCCTGAGCCAATGCTCTCTTGGCTCACGTGTGCCCATTCCCCCATGCAGGCCGGCTGGGGAAGGCTGCGGATAACATTTCAGGCTGTTCCAAGCCTCAAGAGGATTTAAAAAAAATTAAAATTAAAATGGGACTCTTGTTCTCTTGATCAACGTGAGTGTCCCAATAAGAGAGTGACCAATTCTCTAGACTAGAGCTTTCCAAACTGTGTGTCGCGACACAAAAGTGTGTCGCCACACACAGTCTGGTGTGTCGCCACACAACCCGGAAGCGCTGATCATCATCAGCGCTTCCAGGTTTTCCCGTGGCGACACACCAACGGCGGCGCACAAAAAGCTGAAAGCGGCAGTAGCGCTTCCGGGTTTTTGTGTGCTGCCGCAACGGCGGCACTTCCGGGTTTTCCCGCGGCGACACACCAGCGGCGGGAAAACTTTGGAAAGCCCTGCTCTAGACTGTAAACTCCATAAGTCATAAGCTGCTTTTTCTTTCCTGCAGGTTCCTGGGGAGGACAAGAAAATAGAAACAGCCTGGACACCTCTCTCTTCTCCCTCCCTCAGTTCATTTTGGATTTAGTGAAACAGCCCACTGTGAAACTGATTAAGTTTTAAAAATGGTCAAAAAGGTGTCTCTGGCTAAGACCCATCCATCAGATCTCAATTCAGTGGCTTTGCTTGTGCCCACACACATCCTCCTGATTGCGTGTCAGCCAAGCCAAAAGTGGAGTGCAAGACAGCACACACTCCAGCTTCCCAAAAAGTTTATTCTGATCTAGAGCTAGCGGTGCGGGGGGGGGGGGGGGGGGAGACAAAGCTGCTTTCTCTTTATGTATATATGTTGGGGGGGGGCGCAACAGAGCCCTGGGTTTTTGTTGTTCGTTTGTTTTTAGTGTAAACTTCCACTATTTAGTGCTATTATGGAATAGGACCAATCCTGAGTCCAAAAGGAACCTAACTATCAGCCGATAGCATTTCAGTCACATTTCCAATCTCTTAGATATACAGTATCTGGTTCCACAGTATATTCGGCGTGTATTGCATAATATGCAGAACAGACTATTTATTAACAAAGAATATCAGTTATTAGCTAATAGTTGGGCTCCCTTTTAATGCACCTGAATGACACTGTCGTGCAAAAACAAAGCAAGTTTTGACACATTTTGGCTCCTCAGCCCACTCTAAGGGCAGCAACTGTTGGATGTTTTTCCCATCAACTGGTGAGGTATGGAGTGGGAGAGCAAATAAAGCTTGGGAAATCCACCAATTGCTTTTTTCCTTAACTTGTCCTGCATTCAAGACATTAGCTGTCAGAACAGAACAAATTAGACAGCCAGTTTGGTGTAGTGGTTAAGGCATCAGGCTAGAAACCGGGAGACTGTGAGTTCTAGTCCTGCCTTAAGCACAAAGCCAGCTGGGTGACCTTGGGACACTCACTCTCTCTCATCCCTAGGAAGGAGGCAAGGACAAGCCACTTCTGAAAAAAACTTACTAAGAATACTGCAGGGACTTATCCAGGAAGTCACCAGGAGTTAAAAACTGACTTGAAGGCACACACACAGAGAACAAATTACATTTTGTAATTGAAGGAAAACACATTAAAGCAGCTATCTGGATAAGCCCTCAATGTTTTTCTGAAGAAATCAGAACATTATTCTGTTTCATTTATCACCCAAGAGAAAAGTATACATTTCAAAGCTATAAATGTTCCAGCAAGTAAGACTGCAAAGTGAAAAATTCTGCTCGATTTCTTTACTTCTATCAGAACCATTTTGAAGTTCCCTTATGCAACCATCCAAAACTAGAAATCACTTCTAAATGAAGTTTGCAGTAAGTTACTCTTCAGATTGCAATCAGCTTTCCAATGCCACATCCTCTCAAGCAGCATTAAAGTGCTCCTTTACAAACCTCTCAGACTAGGTTTCAGGACATTAGCAGCTGCACCTAGTCAAGCCCTCATGTTATACAATAATTATATAAAACCTTTTCAATTCATTATTTCTGAAAAGCAGACACACATTTTCCACTGTAATCCTATCTGAGGCTTGGCATAAACAAGTTAGAAAGCTAGATATGGTAGGGTAAGATCATCAAAATTAGACATTTTAATTTACAAATCAATGTGTGTTGCTGAGGAGGTGCTGGCAGACTAAAGAAACTGAATGAATTATCTCTACAAAATGCATTCCCATTTTAGGGAGAGGAATATTTCGCAACTCCATTTCATATCAGAAATTTTAATTTGGGAATTGAAATCCAACAATTATGGAGGATATCAGGTTAATGAAGATTGTGTAGTTCAGAGCTTTCCAAACTGTGTGTGGCGACACAAGTGTGTCGCCACACACAGTCTGGTGTGTCGCCACACAACCACAACACAACTGATGATGATCAGTGCTTCCGGGTTTTCCCGCGGCGACACACCAATGGCGGTGCGCAAAAACCTGAAAGCGGCAGCAGCGCTTCTGGGTTTTTGTGCGCTGCCACAATGGCGGCACTTCCGGGTTTTCCCGCGGTGACACACCAACGGCGGTTGGTGTGTCGCCGCGGGAAAATGTTGGAAAGCCCTGGTGTAGTTTAAGACCAAAGTGTCATAATTCATCCCTTTTAAACCACAATTTGTGTATTTTTAACTTGTCTTTATGTTTTTATCCTCACCATAACCCCTGCATCGAAGGCTGCTCTCAAAATTTGACTATGCTTCAGGTACGCCTATAGCTTCTTGATGACTCAGAATGCAGAGCATATATAAAGCTTACCTATGGAAACCAGACTCTGTAATTAGCAAAGGCACTATTAGTTGCCTACCAATTTAAGCATTTAGGATTCATTCAACCAGCAACTAGAAGAGCTACAAATTGCTGTTGGATATTTCAGATTTAATGAAAAGCTAATTAGTTGCTCAAAAATTGAGCTGTGTTGCTCATTTTTTCAGCCTAGCATTGAAGGAACAAGATTCAGTATACAAAAATATTGTTCAAGGAAACTCCTCTAGGGAAGCAAACTACCCATATATAAGCTTCTGTGGGATCATGACACTGGTGCAATCAGTTGACAAATCAAGTGGAAGTGTAAATATGAGCAGCTGTTCACACAGAAACTCCCCCCCCAAAGAGAACTCTACTAATTTATGAACATCTGCAGATAGGATTCGCTGAATGCCCGATGCTCGGAATGAGCCAAAAACAGTGCAAGAGTGGCATTCACCTTTTATTCATTTCAACAGCCTTTAAAGTGCAAAAAGATCAGTAAGCACAATAACCTATAATAAATTGTACTTCTTAAACTATGGTTAATCATTGCATGTGCAATTCTTGGAACCAGTGGGCTTCACATTCCCTCCTCATGTCATCATGAAGTGATAAGCTTTCACTCTCATTTGCAGCTAAACATCATACTAAATCAAAACAAACATCATATTTTAGCACAGTGTATGAATTAGCTATTATGTCCAAACCTAAACCAGGACAACTATAACTTAGTCAATTTCACCCTTCTTCACAATCCTGGATTTTTCCCATAGTGCTGTTCAACACTGGCTGGGAATTATGAAAGTTGTAGTCCAGCACAGTTGGAAAACGCCAAAATGAGGATAGCTGCCTTTAAATAAGGAACAGACCTAAGTTTAGAGCAGATAGTTGAAAACAGAACTGAAATCTTCAGATTTCCTCTTCATGATCATGTGGAAGAAAGATTGAGTATGTGAGTCTGAGATTCATCTGGGCTAATTCACATAGCACTGTCTAAACTGAAGTTTGAATTACTGTATGTCTCAGTGGTACCATTCCACCTAAAGAGTAGGAAGGAGAGATATCCACAACCATTAAACTAAGAAATAACAAAAATCTCAACAAACAAAGGTAATCTCTGTCTGCCTCCCCCACCAAAACAAAACAAAAAAGCCCAAAACAAAAAATAATTGACTCTTTCAGTGCCATAAGTGTAAAAAAAAGTATTTCCTGATTGACATCCAACTCACCTCTGATGACAGGGCTCTCCAGGCAAAGGATTCCTATAATAGTAATACTTTGGATAGTATTATGAGTGTAGGCATCACAGCCCTTTGAATGTTGAACTCGAAAATCAAGTTTCATATTATAGACCCGTATTGTTTAAGATCTGTATTTTGACTTCTATTCAGGACCAGACTCAAACTGTCTACAAACTGGTCCAATGTACTGTCACCCTGATCCTTTGATGCTACTCATGGGTAGGGAACATATGGCCCATAGGCCCCTCTCCCAAGAAATTCAGTAGTGAACAACCAAACAGCAATGCAATTTCCCATTCACCTTTGACGAGAAACAAAACAGGAGTGTTAAAATTGGACAGCGAAAAAATACTTAGAAAACCTTTTAAAATCAATTCCCTCAGAAAAAAGAGGACCAGAAATCCACCTTATTTATGTCATCGTGGTCACTGACCTTGAGCCGGACATCCTAGAGAGTGAAGTCAAGTGAGCCTTAGGAAGCATTACTAACAACAAAGCTAGCGGAGAAGACAGTATCCCAGATGAGCTATTTAAAATCCTAAAAGATGATGCTGTTAAAGTGCTGCACTCAATATGCCAACAAATTTGGAAAACTCAACAGTGGCCACAGGATTGGAAAAGGTCAGTTTACGTTCCAATTCCAAAGAAGGGCAATGCCAAAGAATGTTCAAACTACCGTACAATTGCGCTCATTTCACATGCTAGCAAGGTTATGCTCAAAATCCTACAAGCTAGGCTTCAGCAGTATGTGAACCGAGAACTACCAGAAGTGCAAGCTGGGTTTCGAAGAGGCAGAGGAACTAGAGATCAGATTGCCAACATTCGCTGGATCATGGAAAAAGCAAGAGAGTTCCAGAAAAACATCTACTTCTGCTTCATTGACTACGCTAAAGCCTTTGATTGTGTGGACCACAACAAACTGTGGCAAAGTCTTAAAGAGATGGGAGTACCAGACCACCTTACCTGTCTCCTGAGAAACCTGTATGCGGGTCAAGAAGCAACAGTTAGAACCGGACATGGAACAACCGACTGGTTCAAAATTGGGAAAGGAGTACGACAAGGCTGTATATTATCACCCTGCTTATTTAACTTATATGCAGAGTACATCATGAGAAATGCCGGGCTGGATGAATCACAAGCCGGAGTTAAGATTGCCGGGAGAAATATCAACAACCTCAGATATGCAGACGATACCACCCTAATGGCAGAAAGTGAAGAGGAACTAAAGAGCCTCTTGATGAGGGTGAAAGAGGAGAGTGCAAATGCTGGCTTGAAACTCAACATTAAAAAAACCCAGATCATGGCATCTGGTCCCATCACTTCCTGGCAAATAGAAGGGGAAGAAATGGAAGCAGTGACAGATTTTATTTTCTTGGGCTCCAAGATCACCATAGACGGTGACTGCAGCCATGAAATTAAAAGACGCTTGCTCCTTGGGAGGAAAGCTATGGCAAACCTAGACAGCATATTAAAAAGTAGAGACATCACCTTGCCGACAAAGGTCCGTATAGTTAAAGCTATGGTTTTTCCAGTAGTGATGTATGGCTGTGAGAGTTGGACCATAAGAAAGGCTGAGCACCGAAGAATTGATGCTTTCGAACTGTGGTGCTGGAGAAGACTCTTGAGAGTCCCTTGGACTTCAAGGAGGTCAAACCAGTCAATCCTAAAGGAAATCAACCCTGACTGCTCATTGGAAGGACAGATGCTGAAGCTGAAGCTCAAATACTTTGGCCACCTAATGCGAAGAGAGGACTCCCTGGAAAAGACCCTGATGCTGGGAAAGACTGAAGGCAAAAGGAGAAGGGGACGGCAGAGGATGAGATGGTTAGATAGCATCACCGATGTAATGAACATGAATTTGAGTAAACTCCGAGAGACAGTGGAGGACAGGAAGGCCTGGCGTGCTATGGTCCATGAGGTCACGAAGAGTCGGACACGACTAAACGCCTGAACAACAACAAAATTATCATTCTGCCCACTGCAGCTCTCAGTTATTACTATATATGAACAAGTGTGACCTCACCACCAGCCACTAAAAAAATCACCACCTCAATCTAGCAACTATGTTCTTACATTACTTAAGTTTCTGGATAGATTACAAACAGTATATCAACTACAAAAGCGCTGGAATAATTACACCGTAGATTTCCAAAGCATGGAAAAAATACAACCAGTCTCTCCCTATCTACACTGGTGACAGCACATACAACTCTTCACAAAATTACAAAGAGTAAATTTCACAATGAAGAGGGAGGTATATATGCAACCTATTCAACTAACACAGTGAGGTCCTGGAAGACCTACAAATAGATAATAGTTTGTCATGAGAATGAAATAAAGTAAAAGTCATACTCAATCCTTCATGACTTCATGGATACATCCATGTAGTTTCCTTGACAATTCTAGAAAAGGGTTTTGCCTCTGCCTTCTTCCAGGATATGTCTTCAACTTCCCAGTACAGTCAACAACTGTAGGATTTTTTTGATGATCTCCCATCCAAGCACCTCCAACCCTGCTTAGCTTTTTGAGAACAATCAAGGTTGCCTAGTTACTTGCAGGGCAGTCAGAATAAACGAAGGATTCAAACCACAGAAAGCAGTATACTTAATCAACTTGGCTTCACAGGGATGATCAGGACTTTTTTTTAATAGAGAGAAATGACAGAGCCTTGCAGAACACTGTTAAGAAGTCACAAAGGAAATAAGATTCTGCCTTAATCTTTGCTTTTTTTGGTAATATATCTTCTACCCTGTGCACAATCTTAACCGATTAACACCACTGTGCAGAAGAACACAGTCAAAAGAAAAAAATCCATAAAGCTTTATCAAATATTTCAGCTGTGTTCTGAAAACATAATATAAGCTCTGAAATATAGAGCAGATCAGAATTCAAAGCCTTACACAATTTGGAAATTGCTTTCTGTTCACCCTGCCAAGCACAATTTAATAAGCAACAATTAGAAGCAAGGGATTAAAAAGTTTTATAACCCATCACTTTGTCCTGGAATAAAAAGATAGAAATTTGCCCAAATTGCAGAACAATTTAGAAAAATAGCACTCAAGCACATTTTTTTTAAAAAAAACCTTAAACATGACCAACCTTCCATTTGAACCCATATAGATATGGATTTATCTTGATATTTTGCTGCTGTCCTGTTTATCTTAGGAGAGAAAGAGACACATGAAGACATTGCAACAGACTATTCCAAGAGAGAAAGCTGCACACAGGTGTTTCCTAGGAATGGAAATAACACTTTAATTATCAGAAATAAATTATATACAAACTATAGCTCAAAATTAGTCAGCTGCATTTAGCACTATGGAGTACTTAGTACACAGATCATGCACCCATCAGCAACTTTGGAGTCATCAGCAATATGCTGCTTTCTTGAAGTCATCATTTATTCTTGATGACATCTCAGTCAAGCAAAACTGAGGACGGACCAGCTTGCTCTCTGTCATAAACTGAAACTAAATCCCAACAAGACGGAGGCACCCCTGGTAACTGGTGTACAGCCAGTTTTGAATGAGTTTAGGCTTCATCCTAAACATCATGAACAAAGCTCGGGATCACTTTTGTATCCAACACTGCCTATATAGACCTCAATAGCTCAGAGTTTTGAACAACTTTGGTTAGTTAACAGCCTTGCTTGGACTAGAACAGCCCCACTCTGTTCATCTCTTGAGAGGGAGATGGGTGGGATATAAATATGATTGATAAATAAATAAATAAATAAATATTAAATTTATATGATTAATAAATAAATAAATAAATAAATAAATATCTCTAAGTTGACTTATTAAGATGAAAGTGGCTGCCAGTGAAACAAGAAAGTCCAATGTGCAGAATTCAGCAACTAAAATTCTGGTTCATGTAATATGACTTCACCTTTTCAAACTGATCCTGAAAGAATTACACTTTTTACTTATTTGATTCTGAAGCCAATCTGTAATAATACTATTTACTTTTAAAGCCCTAGACAACCTGGAACCTCAATATCTTAAATAATGCCCTGTCCCATACTATCTAATCTATAGGTTAAGATTATTTGAGGAGACACTTCTCTAGTAATCTTAACACATAGATTAGACAGTATGGGAAAGTATCAAAGATACATTTTTACTTGCCTGGACATTTTGATTGGCTTTTTAAAAAAGATACTGTTTTAGCTGCTGATTGCCAAGTTTCTGATGAGTTCATTTCTCCCTCCCCCCAAAAATGGGTCTTACTGGATTTCATTATTGTACTGGCTTTTTATCTTTCGTCACTGTTCTTGAATCCACTTTGGTGGATAAATGGAAATACATACCAAAATAATCATTTCTGTCCATTAAAACATATAAATGAATTGCCTTTTCATAAACACTGTACCAGTTAAGAAGCCCTTATCACAAAATCATGTGTGCAGCTCATAAATTAGGTTTTTATTACTAATGGTGGCCGAACACTAAATGAAAAGTTTCACCCCGGAAAAACACCAAGAATTGTCCATAGTAAATATCTACTTTTGTGGAACTCCTTAGCCTTTACAAATGTCAAGTCTTTTCAGGTATATCAACCCTAATACAGTACCTAGGCCTCACGATGGTCTCTTTCACCAGTTACAATTTGTCAGACAAATACCAGGAGAAGGGCCTTTGCTGTGATGGCACCAACCTTACCCTCCACACACAGCCCTGCAGAATCCAGGAACTATACAGTATACCAGAGGGGGAAAAAATGTCTTATGCTTTTACAATTGGCAATTTGCACTGAGCTAGTTGTAAAGAAAGCTGAGATTAAAAAAAATGTTGCAACTGTTTTGCAGAACGGGAAGATAGATTATAGTGGCAAGAGAGCTGGTAGAATTCTGATTACTTAATTAGATTTTATTCTGGTAAGAGATAATTCTCCATTGTCTTATTATGGTGTCATTGTTGTTTATGTTGTTATTCATTATTTTTGTTTTGTTGGTTTTTACTCCTATGTTCACTACCCAGAGTTGTGATTGTGAGATGGGCAGCTATATAAATCAATATAACTAACTAACTAACTAACTAACTAACTAACTAACTAATTTCTTGCATTAATTCAGTCTTTACCCATAAATGAAGAGATTGTTATAATTTGGTGAGTTTATCACAATGTTTGCAGTTGGTACATGGGTCTAGTGCAAAAATAAACAACCTTTTCTGCAGTCAGAGCAATCAACATATTTAAGTGTGAAAAATCCTGGGGGGGGGGGGAGAGATGGAATGAAATACGCATTGGGCATCATGCCTGAACTCTTTGGATACCTTGTGGGTGTATGGAAGGCAGCAAAGAGTAAGATTATTGTAACAGTAAGTCAATTACCTCAGATATTTTCTCCTTGAACCAACAAAAGAATGAGCAACTGGACCAAGAGAGTCACAAGTCTAGCACAGACTTGGCAGGGAAAAACAAAGCCATAGAAAACTCCCTGGGAGCCAAATAAATACAAGCTTTCTCCCAAGATATCTTTGGTGAACAAGAACATTGATGGAAAACCACGTGTCCATTAATGGGAAATCCACAAAGGGTTTACTTTGTATACTTCCCCCAAGCTATACCAACAATTAAGTCTAATCTTGGAATAGCACAGACCTCTACACAGAGTATGATTTATCACGGGCATTTTAAAGAACATATACCCATGATATCTTATAGATAATTGATTCTATGCTTCAGACATTCTATTCCACCAAAAAAAAAAAAAGGCCCTTCTAGAGGCCAAGATGGGGTCAAATAGTAACACCCCATCTTCTCTACTTTTATAAATGTTACATCACTATGAGGCCGAGCTGGAAAACAGAATTAAGCCCCAGCAAATATGGCTAATTGGGAGGAATGCTAGGAATTGTAGTTCAGCAAGCTATGTGTGCAAATTACTGCAAAACATTTCAATTTTGAAACTGCAGTTTCAGGTATTCTAAGCTTCAAAGAAAGGAGCCTGTTCCTAGAGTTTGTTTTGCCCTAGAACAAAACTTGGCTGTTTCAAGAAAGATCACCCTGAATGTTCCAGTCATATGAAAATGGACATTTAAGAGTGTTCCAAGTTCAAAATACCTATGTTTTCTGAGTTTTATTTTTTGGGTCAAAACAAAACACTTTTTTAAAAATATTGATTCAATAGAACACCACTGACAGAACACCTGTGCCATGCATACATGTAGTTAACAAAATGTCATGAACTACAAGTTCCTCACCTCACTTTAAAACAAAGTGCTAGAGCCAACTGGTAGACCATATTGCTTGAGTTTTAAAAGTCCCATGTTTAATATCTTCCACAAATACGAAGGGAGCATCAAAATCTGCATCACAAGGGAACTGGGTTAAAGTGACAGGAAAAGTACAAACCGTGAAAAAGAGAACAACATAAGCTTTCACTACCAACCCTTCTGTACGCCTGTGAAACATGGACCCTCTACAAACGCCACCTCCAACTTCTTGAAAGATTCCATCAACGCTGCCTCCGAAAAATTCTGCAAATTACTTGGGAAGATAGGCGGACTAATGTTAGCGTATTAGAAGAAGCGAAAACCACCAGCATTGAAACAATGATCATCCAACATCAACTTCGCTGGACCGGCCATGTTGTTCGAATGCCTGACCATCGTCTTCCAAAGCAGCTACTTTACTCCCAACTTAAGAATGGAAAACGGAATATTGGTGGACAGCAAAAGAGATTCAAAGATACTCTCAAAGCTAATTTTAAAAAATGTAATATCAGCATTGAGAACTGGGAAGCCCTAACTCATGAGCGTTTCAATTGGAGGTCAGCCTTTATTAATGGCGCTATGGACTTTGAAGAAGCACGAGTACAGGGCGAAAGGGAGAAAAGAGCTAAAAGGAAGGCACGTCAGGCAAACCCTCATCATGACCGTCTCCCACCCGGAAACCTATGCCCTCATTGTGGGAGGTTGTGCAGATCCAGAATTGGCCTTTATAGCCACTTACGGATCCACTGTTAAAATTTTACCTTTGGAAGACAATCTTACTCCGCTACGAGTGATCGCTAATGAAGACCCACCACTTCTGAAAACTGCTGAGTTTTAAACAGTTCTTGACTTTATTTTAGGATTTTTTTTTGTCCTATTTCTTTAGTGCTCTGATTTCATGTAAACCTTACTGGGAAAGTAAGGTATACATTTATAAACAATTGTCATAATATATTATTAGATTGGAAGAGAGATTAAAGACAGCCACTGCTATTCAAATGGTATATGGAAGTGTCACATGCAGCTACTTTAAATGTACTCTGCATCCTAGTTGTACTATGCTAACAGATTCACTGAATGTAGCACTTTTGAGATAAGCTCAAGCATTTGTTCATCTCAAGCACTTTTAATATTTTATATAAGACCTTTATATTCATACAAGATTTTTAATCTGTTCCTGATCTAGATTTGTTTACTGTAATCTGTATTGTAAATTTTGTATGTTGTACCTCAAAAAAACCAAGATTATGGCAACGAGCTTGATTGATGACTGGCAAATAGAGGGAGAAAAAGTGGAGGCAGTGACAGACTTTGTATTTCTAGGCGCAAAGATTACTGCAGACGCTGACTGCAGCCAGGAAATCAGAAGACGTCTACTTCTTGGGAGGAGAGCAATGGCAAATCTTGATAAAATAGTTAAGAGCAGAGACATCACACTGACAACAAAGGTCCGCATAGTTAAAGCAATGGTATTCCCTGTAGTAACCTATGGCTGTGAGAGCTGGACCATAAGGAAGGCTGAGCAAAGGAAGATAGATGCTTTTGAACTGTGGTGTTGGAGGAAAATTCTGAGAGTGCCTTGGACTGCAAGAAGATCAAACCAGTCCATACTCCAGGAAATCAAGCCAGACTGCTCACTTGAGGGAATGATATTAAAGGCAAAACTGAAGTACTTTGGCCACATAATGAGAAGACAGGATACCCTGGAGAAGAAGCTGATGCTAGGGAAAGTGGAAGGCAAAAGGAAGAGGGGCCGACCAAGGGCAAGATGGATGGATGGTATTCTGGAGGTGACGGACTCAACCATTGGGGAGCTGGGGATGGTGACGGCCGACAGAGGGCTCTGGCGTGGACTGGTCCATGAAGTCACGAAGAGTCGGAAACGACTGAACGAATAAACAACAAAAACTGATTTATTGTACACTATGGCAATACATAAGTAAATAATGTTCTTATATAGTAGTTTTTATACCACAAAAATAGTTCCAAAGGGAGGAGAGAATTGCTTTGTGATTGATACACAAGTCAGTCTACCATTGCTATACAAATCTGAGGTGCTGCAAGGATAGCACAGGATTCTTGATCCAGAAGAAAAGATCTTTAAGTGTTCCAAAAGGCTTATTATATTTTCATAACGGATTAACTGATAAAATTATATGCTTCTGGGTGTGCTATTATGAAAAAAACCCAGTATTCTTTCTTGTCCTGGTTATAGCCACAGCTTCTTGAGCCCTTATCAAAATGAATACTAAATGAATACACTGAAGCATTCTCTGTGTGTATGTAAGTGTTTCAAAAAGTGGGAATCTGACCTGAACAAAGATTAGTGACGTAGGTTTTGTAACTATAACAGAAAGGAGATATATATACAGGAAAGACATTACAGGGGTAGGCAAATCTACATCCGATCAGAAGGAGAGCCCAAGAACAGGTGGTCTGTGTCTGTGGTCTTTGCCTGGGAGCAAAGGAAGAAGGAAGTGATCTCAGGTTTATGAACTTTACGGCAAAGGACAGGCACAGTGATACGCAAAGAGGGGCACAGAGTAAATCCTCAACTCTTTCTCTACAACCTGCCTCCCACTTGAAGTCAGTAAGTCATGTGGTGCTGAAGAGCCAGTAGCTACTGGATTTGCACCTCCAACAAGAATATGTAAATGCTGGGCAAAGCTATTCCAACTGTCCCATTCGCTAGTTTTATTGTTATAACTGCAGCAGCATTTTCTCCTCGTGCTCCTCGCCCCCCTCCCCGCTAATGCCTATCTCCCCTTTCACATGTACCCATCTACCTGACTAAAATATAGTATTATATTTTAGGGATATAAATAAATGAAATAAATAAATAAATAAATAAATAAATAAATAAATAAATAAATAATAAAATAAAATAAAATTTCACTGCAAAAGGTCAGTCAATACACTGCTAATGCTGGGTTCATATTTCACACTAGGCCATAATGTGACTTTTCTGAGTTTAGATTTGTACATTGTCTGAACCACAAACCACAGTTAAGGAAGCCATGGTTTGTGTCTTTGGTTGCTTTAATTATTTTAAAAGGCCTCCATTTTTATGAAGAAACCTAAAAAATGAACTGAATTAATGAGCTCACTCAACTACCCTAGAACAAGCAGTAGAAATCCGTGCAATCAGGTATGAATGTAAGAGGTTTCTTCAGCCTCCACTGAGCCTGGCAACCTCTTAGCAGGTTAGCATGCAGAAGGAATACCATCAAATGGTGCAGGATCATGTCCCATGCAGATTTCAGCAGATCTGAAATTGCCCTCCCGACCCAGTCTTTTTGGCTACATAATTTTAGGCAGGAAGAAAAAACAAACTTGGAAAAATACCTAGGATTGAATTAATCCAAAATGACACATTTTAAAGACAAATCTGGTCCATGAAAAATCTCAAGCCATCTTTGACAAGTACAGAGCTTTTAATCAAACAAAACTCCCAGAAGGAAAAGTAGATATGCTGGGATTCAAAAAAGTCTAGCCTTTCAAGAACTAGGTCTTGTGCCTAAAAGAGGAGGAAAAAAGGGTCACTAACAAATATTGCTCTATTAATACTGTTTTTAGACTATGCAGCAAAAAATAATGAAGATACTAAAGAATCAGCAGAACAACAATCAGAGGTAAGTCTCTTTGCCAGGTGAACGTGCAGCAGGGAAAATGTCAGGGAGAAGCAGAAGCAACAGGAGGAAGAAGCAGCAACTGATAAAAAGATATATTCACTTCCAGCAACACCAGGTGATCTTGCAGTGTTTCTTGGCCCCAGGAAACCACAGCTAAGATCTTCACCTCAAACAAATTACAAGAATAGATCTGAGTTTGCTTTTATATATATGGGCTGAATATTTGTGAAATACCAGACAATGATTTGAAGCCTGGAGATAGCTCCAAAATAGGTATTTGGTCTGAAATAACATCAAGCAAAGGAGGGCAAGCCCTTTTTGTAAAAACACTTCAGAAAGCACATCTATCTGATCTGAGAGAAAAACTGGAAATTTTCTGAAATAAAGCTACTTAATGGGATTATAAAGTGTGAGAAGTCTCTTGACTTCTTAACACTAAAAACATTTTTGGGTTATTACAGATCCAAAATGGAAACTGAGATGAAATTCTTACCAAAAGCAACTCAACAGTATGAGTAGGGAAAATCAATGACTGACAGTTTGCTATGGCTGCTATTTCTTTTCTAATTAGCAAGTTGGCTTCCATGAACTATACCAATTATGTGAGATCAATGCAAACAGTCCTATATCTAGAGCTGCCTTTGAAGAGTGGAAAATTATCTGAGAAACCATGTGGCAAATACCTAGTTAAAGAATTTAATTATCACAGTACTGAAAAAATAATAATAATCTAAGTCACTTGATCTGAACAATTCTGTGGACAGCTTATTTCTAGACACATTTAATCTACAGCAAAAATGTTGCTTGCCTAGTTATATTGCTCACAATTCCTTGGCTCCCAAGCTAATTGTTCCAAAGCAAGGGTTACCTACTCGTTAGGCTCCCCTCAAAAGAGTCCAAAATCTCATGATCACTGATACATAGCAATCTCTCCAGTATCAAGTTTTATGTGCCTGATACTGGAATCAGAAGCTTCACATACTGTAATTCAAGGACAAATCTCTGAAAACTAAATCTATTGCAAGATCTAGGAAAGTGGTTAAGAATTCTAGCTACCCCTAAATATGAAATTGAATCTCTATTTATAGTAACACAAGGTTCAATTCTTGTGTCTTTTTCACCCATCTATGCAATGTAACTGGTTGAAGACTTTCCCGCTTTTGTGTAGAAGAAACAATCACTACACATGTCTATGAAGGTTCTCAGTCATCCAGGTGGAATTGTCTGTAGCTTGAATCATGTCAACTGGATTTCTATTTTCTCAGTGGAAACGTTTCGCTCCTTATCCAAGGAGCTTCTTCAGTCTGAGCAAAGTTGGTAAGGGAATCCTAAATATGTTTCTAGGTAGCTGTGTGACCTTACACCTGGGGCTAGGTCATGGTTATATTGAGATGTTATTTTTAAGTCCTTTTATCATCTAAAGGAGGATCGTTAAGATCCCCATGCTGCTGTTGAGCTTGTGAAATTGTCTTAATCTTCCTAGGCACAGAAGACAAAGCAGGGAGGAAGATGGGGGAGAGATTGTGCCTGAGGCCCCCACCTCACATCACTACACATCCATTGTTAGGGTAACAGATTAGTCTGGGTTTTGGTGTTTTTTTCTGACCTTTCCAGAGCTAGCTCTCACCCAAGGTTTAGACAATCATACCTTAATCTGTTCTGGAGGAAACACAGACAATGCTTGACATACTCTTGGATGTTGTCAATTTTTGTTCTAGAGTTACAGTAGCCACTAACCTGCAATTCATTTATTTGCCTCCAAAGATTAACCAGAGTCCTGAACTTACAGACATCGCTGATTAAATTATTATAGAGGTCAGTTCCCACAGGGTTTTCTAGCCCTAGTAATTCCATTTCAACTACTGTAGATCAGTGCATACAGATCTTGATTCCTTTCAGTATTCTTTTTGGTTGACCGAAAGCAAGATGGAAAATACCAATATGTTTAAAGGCCGTGATTTCTATCTGGGAAATCTCAGTCCAGAGAAAAGACAGGAAGAGACAGAAATCTGTCTATCCTCTTCAAATTCATAAGGAAATCACAAGATGTGCTGGAAAGGGCACAGAGAATACAAAGTGCTTCTATTTCCTCATGTAGCAATTGCTCAACACTGTTTTCATAGCAATGAATTTCCAAATGGATTCACAAGTTGCAGTAATGTAGCACTGATGTAGTTAGCTCATTCATGACTCAGCCTGTTATATAGGCCCAACCATTCTTTTAATAAACAATGGTTAAACGAACCATGGCTGAGTGCAATGTGAGAATCCAGACTCTCAAAACTATTCAGTGCTGAACCATTCCAGTTCATTATAAAATACTTGGCTTAAATATAGGGCTCCACGACAGTGCAAAGCAAAAGTCCATAGAAATTGAGCCTAAGAAAGATGACTTGGAGAAAGAGGGGTTGTTATCTCAAACCTAACTTACCAATTGATAAAGGCCATACAAGCTACTGGGAAAGTCATTTCAACTAGTTGCCAAATTTGCCTTAATCTCTACCAGACAGGCAACAGTCACTTAATTTTAGAAGAGCTTGTTTTGCATAATTAATCAACTGGTTAGATGTTAAAATTCACCTTTATGAAACTGTATTCTGTAATTAACATCTATAATTTTCAGGCCATTACTTTTAAATGAGCTAGGTATTAAGGATCTCATGGATGCTTCCCTGGCAGAGTGCAGTCTCTGCTGTCTCAAGGTGAGCATTCATTATTTCAGCTTCATCTTTTTTTCCTATTTCCTTGGGTTTTTTCAGAAAAAATGATTTCTAATGTGTATCTGAAAACACAGTAAAGGAGCTGGAAATTAAGGATTAATCAAGGGAGGGCTGAAATGGCAATTAGTCTCTTTAGTACACAAGACATCTGAAAGCACACAAATTAGGACATGAAATATTGAAGACACAATCAGATAGGGCTATCAGCTTGAATGCTTCCTCTGAATGTGCACCGTGAAATGCTCACAATGACTGTTCTAAGTATATCCATGTTATAATCTTAGCAGTCAAAAGTAATTAAAAAAATAAACATGTTTATTTGTTACTCTTATGCTTTTGCTCGTTATATTTTTGCTTCTTTTTTTGGGTAGGTTTATATCTCCCCTTTCCATCATGAGTTCAAAGTAGCAAAATAGCACTCCTCTCTCCAATTTCCCCTTAATAGCTACCCTATGAGGTAGGCAGGGCTAAGAAAGAATGATTAGCCCCAAGCCTCTCACTGAGTTTCCATGGCTGCAGACTTGAACTCAAGTCTCCCTGGTCCTAGTCTATACTTTAACCCAGTGGTCCCCAACCTTTTTGGCACAAGGGACCGGTCGTGGAAGACAATTTTTCCATGGACCCGGGGGGGGGGGGGTTTGCAGGCAGGAGTCAATCGCGCGCACCGGGGGGCGGGGTTTGCAAGCGGGAGCCCCACGGCCCACTTCCTAACAGGCCGCGGCCCACTAGTGGGCCATGGCCCACAGGTTGGGGACCCCTGCTTTAACCTATACGAGTTGCCTAAACATCCCACAAGGTATAGCAATGTGATTTCAGAATTAAGACAGTGAGGAAGGCTGCCCTATTTAAAAGATAAACCCTCCTATTCATTTTTTTTCAATAATTTTATTAAGAATTAAAGAGTTAAAACTAATACAAGAACCTAATACAAAAATACATAAACCCTCCCATTCAGAAGGAAGTTTTCTATAACTGTCATGAATTTCATCCATATCTACTTTCACATTTCTGATTACAAGACATCTTTCACCAATATCATGCTAACAAAATATAACTGGAGGCAGGATTCCCATAGAAATGTTTCGCTGGACTTTCGCTTCCGGGTGCTGGACTGAGTGGAGCGAAGAGCTGATAGCTCCGCGGTTTTCTGTCTGCGGCGAGAAAATCGCTGAAAAATCACCCTCGAAGAGAGGGTGGGCAGAAGATTTATCACAAGGGTCGTCGAACCTGCTGCTCTATCCTGACCCCTGTATACCCACTACAGGGGAAGAGAGATTTGAGTGGTAACAGACGACTGGAACTAACATGAAAGCTCTGCAGAAACCGTGAAACTAAATAAGTTAAGTAGCTCCTCATCCAGCCTTTTAGTTGCACTTTTTTTTTTTTAATATTACTGGATTTATTAAGCACTAGGATTTATTTCTGGACTGTGATTTATAGATGCTGGTGTTTTATTTTTCTTTCTTGTCAGAGGAGTGTTTGAACGGTGGGTTTGGAAAGATAATTGACTCTGCCTGGAGTGAGCTGAGTGACTTTCTCTTTTGATTCTAAATATTTCTACTCTTGGTTTGCTTTCATCCTTATTGCAATTATAAGTATTTTTTTTTCCTTTGGGGACTAATTTGTCTGGATTTAAAGTTTTTATGGATAAATGAATTACTGATTTGATATTCTTTCTTCTACCTGTTTGGGATTTTTATTATGAAAGAACTCTTTTTGCTTTTCTCCATAAGTGTTTGAATATTTTTTGAATTATATAAGTCACTTTATAGAATTTTTATGAATGCCTTGGACTCCTTCTGTATATAAATTAGACGACTTATTCATGGTTGGACTGTGTGGATATAAGCTGCCGTGAGAAACCTTGGGATTGTTTATCTTTTTTGTTATTATTTTGACTACAATAAAACCTCTCTGTTCTTTTTTTATCTTTTATTTACTTGCTCTTACGCTTGGACATACAATTTTAATGGACTAGATTTTTTGCTATTCTGATAATTACATTTAAAGGACTATTTTTATTTTTAAAAGTTTTTTTATTCTCCTATTATTAAAGGGGGAGAAGAAGAGAGGTTCTTTGTCTTTGTCTTCCCCCTCTCCTCTCCTTTTTTTTTTTTTTTTCCTTTTTTTCCTTCTTGCCTTTTCTCTCTTACAGGGAAACTATCTACATTATGACAATCATGGCATTAACACCTGGAGCGTCGGTGGAGCCTCTTCAGTCAGAGATGAGAAAACTTCTGGAAGTGATGACATCATTTAATAAAGAAATGAGAGAGAAGGAGTGCATTTTGAGACGGAGACAAGTTCCAGAACAGTTGAATGAAGATGTAGGAGAAAGGACTGTTTCTATATTAGATAAACCCTTGGAGATAAAAGAACAAGACCTAGATTTGGAAATAGATAAAATTTTTAGAGAACAGAAAGTGTTTAAAGAACAAAAGTTAAGGATAATTTTTACTTTAAAAGTTAAAACATTTTTAGAGAAATATAAGACAGACATGAGGGAGGCACCAGGAGAACGTAAGAAGCATTTCATAGAATAGAATAGAAGTAAAGGATAGAGATAAATGGCTGACCTATAAGGACTTTTTATTGTTAAAATTGATGGATTGGCAGAAAAGGATAAATTGACACGTTTATTAAAAGAAAATTCAATTATTACTCTTTTAAAGATTAGAAACTATTAATGGACTATTTGGAAAATGTTGGAGGGGCAGAGCTTATAAGAGGATTTGAAGATTAAATTATATATAAATTGATATATTAGATAAGAAATGTTTTTTAATGTGATTTACAGATTTAGTATGTAAGATGCATTTTATAGAATAGAATAGAAGTAAGGAATAGAGATAAATGGTTGATTTATAAGGACTTTTTATTATTAGAATTGATGGATTGACAGAAAATGAGAGATTGATATGTTTATTAAAAGAAAATTTAAACTATTATTTTTTTAAGAGTAGAAACTAATAATGGACTATTTGGAAAATACTGGAGGGGCAAAGTCTATATGAGGATTTGAAGATTAAATCATATATAAACTGATATATTAGACAAGAAATGTTTTTTTAATGTCATGTATAGACCTAGCATGTATGACAAATTTTGTAAAGTATTGTGACCAGAGATTAATCGGAAGCTGACTACTTTCTATGTTTCATCTTTTTTCTTTTTTTTCTTTGCTTTACTACACCTTTTTTTCTTCTTTCTTTGATTTGTATTTCTGTTTCTCTTTCCGTTTCCAACTTTTAACTATGTATATTCAAAACCCAATAAAATATTTAAAAAAAAAAAAAAAAAGAAATGTTTCGCTGGAATGCCATAATCAGGAGAGCTACATTTTTACCGAGCAATTGGCAGTTCTAGGAAAAGAGATCTTTTCCAGTTGGCCATGTCTGTGTTAGCATGGACATCCCAAGCCAGTTTCCCATAAAACAAAAAACCGCTGGCTGCACAGGTGAGAACCCAGCTATGTTCCCTCTGGAGAATTACGCAACTCAACATTCCACTGGCTCTTACAGAACAAGACTGAAAGTCTTAACCATCAGCATTTATGAGTTATGTGGCAAAGCAAATACACTATTCTGAGCTTCTTTCAGAAAAAGTTTGGAATTTAAATAAGTAAAGAACACTGTCGCTGTGTTGAACACAAGAAAAACAAACATAAAACCCAAAGGCAATACGTATTTTGGAATTTTATTTACATATTGGTTCTTCTTCACTCCAAAATACTAGACAGGATTTCCCACATCAAAGTATTTTAAATATGTTGATAGAATATATTTGTCTAATCCAGCGCTTCCCAAAATGTGTGTCGCGACACGTTAGTGTGTCGGCTGCAGTGTGTAGGTGTGTTGTGCGAACGTAAGAAGAAACCTCTGAGTCAGACGCTCAGAGTCTCAAGAGCCTTGCTGTTGCTGCCTCCGAGCCCTGCCAGGATTCCACGCAGGTCCTAGTGCCTGCCTTGTGCCTGGCTGCCTCCAAACCTGCCCTGCCAGGATTCCATGCAGGTCCTAGTGCCTGCCTTGTGCCTGGCTGCCTCCAAACCTGCTGTGATTCCGCGCAGGTCCTAGTGCCTGCCTTGTGCCTGGCTGCCTCCAAACCTGCCCTGCCAGGATTCCATGCAGGTCCTAGTGCCTGCCTTGTGCCTTGCTGCCTCCAAACCTGCTGTGATTCCGTGCAGGTCCTAGTGCCTGCCTTGTGCCCTGCTGTAAGAGGGGAGCTCTGTCCAAGCCTTGCCCTGCTGTAGAGGGGAACTCTGTTTTCATGAGATATGTTGTGTCCCCATACATTTCGCTATTACAATTTATGTATGTGTCCATATCTCTTATAAGTTAGTTAGTTTAACCTCCGGTTTGCTAGTAAAACTGAATTACTGGGTCGCGAAATGATGCATGTCTAAAAAGTGTGTCACTAACATGAAAAGTTTGGAAAGCTCTGGTCTAATCTTTACTTGATTATGTTTTCTTATTTCAATAGTTTTAAATGAGTTCAGCTAAGTACGTTTACTTGTCTACTTCAAATTGGAGAGATAAAAGGTAAAGTCATATGCTGAATGTTGTGCTTTTATAAAGAGAGATTCTAAGTCCCTTTTGCAAGGGCATTACTTTCAGAGAATTGAAAAACAGGTGACCAGTTACATAGTTCCTTTTGAACTCGTGTTTCTCTTTTAGGAATAATAATAATAATAATAATAATAATAATAATAATAATAATACAGAATAGATTTAGAAATTGTCATTAAATCAACAGCACTCCCAAAGAAAGCCATCAAATCTTCTGTTAGAGTGGTTCTATCAGATAGGGGACATAGCAGTTAGGTTATTAATTTATTTTTGGCTCACTTTTGGAAAGCACAGCTATTGCTAAGTGCTTTATAGAAATATTATTATTCATCAGTTGATATAAGTCCACCCACTCCTTTTTCATTAATTTGATTTGTAACTGTAGCTATGACCATGTTCATATGTATCATGAAAAGACAAACAAATCTGTACAGTATTCAAAATCTGATAGAGAGATAATTTTCATGGAGGATCAAGCAGTCATTTAAATGACCAGATTCCATTACAGTCCATTTCAAAAAGCACTCCAACATCTCAGGCCTTTTCCAAAGTATTATTTAAATAGAGTAATTCTTTGAATTTGGGATGTAATTTGTGCAAGCAAGTATACTTCCTTATCATTGCACTGTAGTCTTTCTTCTTCAGTTCAATTGTTTCAAAATATATTCCAATAGCAAAAGCTATTAGAAAGCTATATATTCCAAAAGCAAAGGAGAATAAATAAGCTGCTCAAAAAAATAAAGGGAACACTGAAATAAGACATCCTAGATATGAATGAGTGAAATATTCGTATTAATTACTTTGTTCATTACATAGTTGAATGTGCTGACAACAAAATCACACAAAAAGCAATGGAAATCAAATGTAAGCAACCCCTGGAGGTCTGGATGTGGAGTTACACTCAAAAATTAAAGTGGAAAAGAACACTACAGGCTGATCCAACGTTGATGTAATGTCCTTAAAACAAGTCAAAATGAGGCTCAGTAGTGTGTGTGGCCTCCACGTGCCTGTATGACCTCCCTACAACGCCTGGGCATGCTCCTGATGAGGTGGCGGATGGTCTCCTGAGGGATCTCCTCCCACACCTGGACTAAAGCATCCCCCAACTCCTGGACAGTCTGTGGTGCAACGTGGCGTTGGTGGATGGAGCGAGACATGATGTCCCAGATGTGCTCAATTGGATTCAGGTCTGGGGAACGGGCGGGCCAGTCCATAGCATCAATGCCTTCGTCTTGCAGGAACTGCTGGCACACTCCAGCCACATGAGGTCTAGCATTGTCTTGCATTAGGAGGAACCCAGGGCCAACCGCACCAGCATATGGTCTCACAAGGGGTCTGAGGATCTCATCTCGGTACCTAATGGCAGTCAGGCTACCCCTGGCGAGCACATGGAGGGCTGTGCGGCCCCCTAAAGAAATGCCACCCCACACCATTACTGACCCACTGCCAAACCGGTCATGCTGGAGGATGTTGCAGGCAGCAGAACGTTCTCCACGGCGTCTCCAGACCCTGTCACGTCTGTCACATGTGCTCAGTGTGAACCTGCTTTCATCTGTGAAGAGCACAGGGTGCCAGTGGCGAAGTTGCCAATCTTGGTGTTCTCTGGCAAATGCCAAACGTCCTGCACGGTGTTGGGCTGTAAGCACAACCGCCACCTGTGGATGTCGGGCCCTCATACCAACCTCATGGAGTCTGTTTCTGACTGTTTGAGCAGCCACACGCACATTTGTGGCCCACTGGAGGTCATTTTGCAGGGCTCTGGCAGTGCTCTTCCTGTCCCTCCTTGCACAAAGGCGGAGGTAGCGGTCCTGCTGCTGGGTTGTTGCCCTCCTACGGCCTCCTCCTCGTCTCCTGATGTACTGACCTGTCTCCTGGTAGCGCCTCCATGCTCTGGACACTACGCTGACAGACACAGCAAACCTTCTTGCCACAGCTCGCATTGATGTGCCATCCTGGATGAGCTGCACTACCTGAGCCACTTGTGTGGGTTGTAGACTCTGTCTCATGCTACCACTAGAGTGGAAGCACCGCCAGCATTCAAAAGTGACCAAACCATCAGCCAGAAAGCATAGGAACTGAGAAGTGGTCTGTGGTCACCACCTGCAGATCCACTCCTTTATTGGGGATGTCTTGCTAACTGCCTATGCTTTCCGCCTGTTGTCTATTCCATGTGCACAACAGCATGTGAAATTGATTGTCAATCAGTGTTGCTACCTAAGTGGACAGTTTGATTTCACAGAAGTGTGATTGACTTGGACTTACATTGTGTTGTTTCAGTGTTCCCTTTATTTTTTTGAGCAGTGTAGTAATTTAATGCCCAAATTCAATAGTTTAACTTAATTATTGTAATTCAGAGATGCTCCCAGTTCAAGAAATGGGAAATAATGCATTTTAGATTCCAGACCAGTCTTCCCCACTTGATGCCTTCAAATAGTTTGGACTTCCTAATCAGTATGACTTTGGAAGATAATAGCCAACACCAATGGAGGACAGTGGTTGGGAAAGGCTGGCTTGAACTATTTAGTGCACTACCTTCAGACTGGAGGGACGCTTTAGAATTCTTGGTGGAAGGTGTATATGTGGGGAGAAAAAGTAAACTGTGGAGTCCTTGGTGCTCTCTGAGCCTTGTTGTTTTCTTGCAGATGTTTCATTGCCAGGCTAGGCAACATCTTCAGTGCAAAAAGGGAGTGGGACTTGCTCTCTGTTTATATACTGTACCATGGCTTGTCCTGCTTGTGTTGGTGGAGGTGTTGTTCTCTCCTTAGGAGTTCCTTGATTGGGCTGTTGTTTGCTGCTTGGTTGATTGACTGAGTTAATAGTTCCTTGATTAGGGTATATTGTGCTGTTTGATTGTTCCTCTGGTGCTAATCTTGGTGTTAATCTTTGCCCTATCTGGGTGTTGATTGTTGGCCAGGAGGTGTTCTGGTCTTCTGGCTTTTCTATTGTCTCTTATGAATGGTAGGCAAATGTCCTTTACCTCTATGTGTCTCTTGATGGCTGCTTTGTCTCAGTGCCAAGCTTCCAGGAATTCTCTAGCATTTTTGGACTTGGCTTGGTTTAAAATGCTCACAGAAAAAGTAAAAGCAATTGAAGGATTGAACTCTATTAAACCCCCTTCCTATGGAATGTGTACATGTTCAGCAGAATGTATGAACTGTGGATGCCACAGAAAATCTTAACTAAGGACAAATAGTTAATCTCTTCACAGGAAGGAAATCTTGATTGCATCCACCTTTGTTTATCTCACAGACTCCCTGTGAGATAACCACCTAACACCAGACCCCTCTCCTTCTCTTATCAAAATTCCAGGATATTCATAACTAACTTGTGATGTCTGTAAATTAAATTGTGATATCTGTAATCTTTAATGAAATCTTGACCTTTACACTTCTGTTAAATCCTTAAAAAACTTATATCCTGTGTGATGTATGAGTTAGAGATCTGAAATGTATAAAAACAGATGCTTCTTTTGTCTGGGGCTCTCCTTTTCAGAGGAGGTTGCCCCCTATTACTTGAGCTCAATTAAAAGGGTTATCCTATTTCTCGTCTTGGTGTGAATTTATTTTGGGTTCTTCGTACCAAGTTAAACGGACACGGGACCAACTTTGGGTCCAACACAGTCTTATTTCCTTCTTCCATTCCCAATATATCCCTCATCCAAATAGGTATTACATGGCACTATGAAGCATTATTTCACAAATATACATTTTTTATTTTAAATTCCAGAGTTGGGGGAACCATAGCACAGGCATCTCTTTCTTTACATTGCTAACCCCCTCCTTTAGCATACCAATACAGGTTTTTATACATTTCTTAGAAACAATGACTGAGGGGATGTCCTGGTAGGATTTAGTGGTCAAGAGGTTGAGTTATTAAGGGTGATTAGGAAGAGTGCTAGGCACTATGATTCACAGTCCTTTTTGAGACCCAGGCATTTAATAAAAGTCTTGAGGGGGTGAACAGGAAGAATTTTAAACAAAGTATGCTTGTGGTCAGGTAAAGGTCAATCTTAGCTAAGCTCCTCTGAGAGACTTAATCTCGGAGAAAGATCCAGTAATTGTTGTTGTTGTTGTTCAGTCGTTTAGTCGTGTCCGACTCTTCGTGACCTCATGGACCATAGCACGCCAGGCCTTCCTGTCCTCCACTGTCTCCCGGAGTTTACTCAAATTCATGTTCATTACATCAGTGATGCTATCTAACCATCTCATCCTCTGCCGTCCCCTTCTCCTTTTGCCTTCAGTCTTTCCCAGCATCAGGGTCTTTTCCAGGGAGTCCTCTCTTCGCATTAGGTGGCCAAAGTATTTGAGCTTCAGCTTCAGCATCTGTCCTTCCAATGAGCAGTCAGGGTTGATTTCCTTTAGGATTGACTGGTTTGACCTCCTTGCAGTCCAAAGGACTCTCAAGAGTCTTCTCCAGCACCACAGTTCGAAAGCATCAATTCTTCGGCGCTCAGCCTTTCTTATGGTCCAACTCTCACAGCCATACATTACTACTGGAAAAACCATAGCTTTAACTATACGGACCTTTGTCGGCAAGGTGATGTCTCTGCTTTTTAATATGCTGTCTAGGTTTGCCATAGCTTTCCTCCCAAGGAGCAAGCGTCTTTTAATTTCATGGCTGCAGTCACCATCTGCGGTGATCTTGGAGCCCAAGAAAATAAAATCTGTCACTGCTTCCATTTCTTCCCCTTCTATTTGCCAGGAAGAGATGGGACCAGATGCCATGATCTGGGTTTTTTTAATGTTGAGTTTCAAGCCAGCTTTTGCACTCTCCTCTTTTACCCTCATCAAGAGGCTCTTTAGTTCCTCTTCACTTTCTGCCATTAGGGTGGTATCGTCTGCATATCTGAGGTTGTTGATATTTCTCCCGGCAATCTTAACTCCGGCTTGTGATTCATCCAGCCCGGCCTTTCTCATGATGTACTCTGCATATAAGTTAAATAAGCAGGGTGATAATATACAGCCTTGTCGTACTCCTTTCCCAATTTTGAACCAGTCGGTTGTTCCATGTCCGGTTCTAACTGTTGCTTCTTGACCCGCATACAGGTTTCTCAGGAGACAGGTAAGGTGGTCTGGTACTCCCATCTCTTTAAGACTTTGCCACAGTTTGTTGTGATCCACACAATCAAAGGCTTTAGCGTAGTCAATGAAGCAGAAGTAGATGTTTTTCTGGAACTCTCTTGCTTTTTCCATGATCCAGCGAATGTTGGCAATCTGATCTCTAGTTCCTCTGCCTCTTCGAAACCCAGCTTGCACTTCTGGTAGTTCTCGGTTCACATACTGCTGAAGCCTAGCTTGTAGGATTTTGAGCATAACCTTGCTAGCATGTGAAATGAGCGCAATTGTACGGTAGTTTGAACATTCTTTCTCTGGAATTGGAACGTAAACTGACCTTTTCCAATCCTGTGGCCACTGTTGAGTTTTCCAAATTTGTTGGCATATTGAGTGCAGCACGTTAACAGCATCATTTAACATTTAACAGCATCATTCAATCCATCCTCAGTAATACTGAGGATGGATTGAAGCAAGCAGGGAGCACTTGGAAAAGCAGAGAGGGAAATTCAAGGTTGGAGGAAAAAGAAGGAAGAAAATATGGAGGAAGACTTGTCATTTTCTAAAACCCAAAATGGCTATGAATAAAACAAAGGAAATAAGAAGAGGCTTGTCTTCTTAGAGCAATAATAGTATAAAAGTAACAAAATTAACAGAGAAAACATACAGGAATACAAAATCTCCATAACATGGATGTTAGTTTAAATTGTTTTTCAAAAGGGGATACATCAATGAAGGGAAGACCAAACAATAAATATTAACTAAAATATCTATGCTGAAAGTCTGTCTCCAATTGCCACACATTAAGGTGTGCAAGCGAGGAGGTTGAGTTTATGCCCTGTTAATTAACTTCCTAATGTTTTGCTACCACCAGAGGCTCCACAGACATAATTTGAATTATTTACCAAAATATGTCTGGCAAATGCTACACTGATAAATTAAACCAGACCAGAAGAAATAGCAGATTGAACTCACTAGAGCTTTGTTTTCACACACACTTATCCATGGCACCACTGTGCCTTGACAACCCCAATTTCTCCCTTGCCCCACAACTTGTTCTTATTTTGTCCATAGCTTATGGGTGAAACAGCCTAAAATCATCATTAGGTGTACCAGGATAAAAGTAGCTGTTTTTCCCCTTCAGCCAGCATTATCCCACACCAGAGCTTCAGGCTGCATAAAATCTATTAACACCCTGCCACCCATTAGCTTGGAGGCAAAATCAGATGACCTGCTGTGAGTGGGATCACAAATGTGTTTTGGGAGTGTTGGAAGGGGCAGACATGATCCCCCTTCTAGCTTCCATGGCAGCCATGCCTCTCCCTGAGTTTGTCTTCTCTATCAGCCCTTGTCAGAACTCTGGCAGAGTCCTGCCATTGAGACAAACTATTATGTGTATTGGGTAAAAGAATGTGTATACAGGAGACAACGGACGGTTCTGGAGGAAGACAAACCATTAGCACAACTGAAACCCTGATTGTTCCCAACAACACATCACCGGTGATGGCTGTCTGAGCACCAAGAGACATTTACATGACCCGGGTCAAGGAAGACAGGAAAGGGAGGGGGGAATACTCCGGGTTTGGGAATGCTTAAAATGTCAAGTCTTGTCAAGCACAAATCACTCAAGTCTTTCTTTCGTGTAACCTCTACTTGTACTATAATAAACTGTTTACTATTTGGCAATTGCGTCCCATCGATTGCTTAAGAGAAACGGTTTACTGAGACAGGGAAGCGAAGCACATTACAGCCCTTGCCTGCCTTTCATATCTGTCACTTCCCCCATTTCTATTTTTGACCCCACCTTCTCTCCAGACTTCCAACAAGACAGAGGACAGGAAAGCAGAGCTCCACTATTCTATAGGGGGGAAAGAGAGGCTTTGTTAGTGCTATTCCACTGCAGTAATAACCAATCAGATTTCCTCTATTCCATTTGGGGAAGAAGGAGCAGTTTCCACAATTCCATCTCAATAATATTCTCAAATGTATCTCTTTTGTAGATGCAACAGTCCTGCTTTTCTTCATTGCAGTGTCCAGAAATTAATGAGGGATGTTGATTTAGGCTCTGTTCCTTATTTGCCAGTTTCCCTGTATTTGTCTATTTCAGTCACTTTCAACCACTATTACTTATCCATAAAATGAGAAAATTGTTGCCCAGTGGCTAGTCAGTTGGACTTCTCCAGCTCCGCAGAATCTAGCTAGTGGAACAATCATGATGTGGTCTGGTTCCCTCTTCCCTGGGCCCATTTCTGCCCTGGGATTTCCCCAAATGTTTATTTCACATAAATTTAATTGGGGAGACGCTGAAATGAGAAGGGGCAGGCATACCAGCCTAGAGAAGTCCAGGCCAAATCCTGAAATCAGACTCTTCCTATGCCTTGATGGACAGATGATTTGTCCACTGGTTGGGAATATGCTGAAAAGGAATGGCAGCAAACAAGAGGAGAAAACCAATCACCCTGGCACATTCACAACTATGGTCAACACCAGTCAGCAGTGGTTCACACAAAACACAACAGAAGCAGGGCTGGGATTGGCAATACGGGCACCATGTTTTTATGCCTGCATGGTTTTGACTCAAGGATGGATGTATCTCCATTGCAGGGAAACATCCTTAGAATACTAGTGTAGTATCACTATAGGTCTCAATCCACCCAACAAAATTATACTGCAATCTATACATTCTGAAGAACAATGTAAGTTCTATAGTAAACATGTGTTCTGAGCTATTTAATACGCTGTATTTGTGCATCCAATTTGTCATATAGGTCAGGCCAATAGTTTTGCGATACAGCTTTGTTTTTTTTTCTTGATGCACAAGAGAGCCTTTCCCCATGCATTTCTGTGTATAAAGTGGCAATTTTTATAAAGGGCAGAAAAAACTAAAACAAGTATAGAAACTGTATAACTTAAGCTCTGTAGTACTAAGTCCTAAAAAGCTATTGCAACCAGTTCTTAAGATGCTGGACAGGTTTTGTTAATAACGCATGATGAACAATTTCTCATTTTTGACTAGCAAGTTATGAAAAGGTGGAAAGCTCAACACAGAGCACACTTAAATGAGAAGGTTGCCTTTATATTCAAAGCCAGAATTATCCAGAAACTAAGCACATGATGCACTCTTTCTACAGAGCTTTGTAACTAAAGCAACTATTAAATAACTCTAATGCAGAGACAAAAGGCAGCACCAGGATTTTCCAGCAGGGCATGCTTAAGCTAACTGAAACATAGATTCATTAGTAATTGCTATACTGATTAGAAAGAAAACTAATGTCAAAATAATTCCTAATTAAATGTGTATACTTTGCCTTGGAATAAGAAAGAATAGAAAACCTCTACAGGTTTCCACCACGAATAAGTTGCATTAAAGGGAATTAAAAATAGGGTGGAATGCCATTTAGTCTCTATTTTCAAGGCAATTTGAAGCATATGCCCACTACAGTAGATTTTGTAGTCCAGGCCCTCATTTCATGGGCAAATGCACACATGCACAGACACAGAGAACTAACTGAGACTGCACCATAGCAACAGCAGCTGCTTGGCTTCTTGGGCAGCACAGCCTAATATGAAGTCAGGAACTAGTTCATTTCAAAATAATTTCAGGCTGGCCAGGAGTTTTCGGCTTCAGTTGCCCATAAGCCATCATAATTTACTGGGGGACGGGGCTGGTCATGGTTTATTTGGCCCATGTAAGGTTGCCTTCAAATATACTAAGAATTTTTAAACAGTTTGTTGAACAAGACATAATGATTGCATTTGTACCTCTTATTTATTTATTTATTTATTTATTTATTTATTAATCAAATTTATCACCGCCCATCTCTACCACGGTAGACTCTGGGCGGTTTACAACAAATGTTAAAATTAAAGTTAAAAATCAATAATCATTAAAATACAATAAACAGTACAATAAATAAGAATATAAAAATCCAGAGGATGGTAGGATCTTAAAAGGAGGTCATTATTAAACTAACCACCCCCAGGAGGAACTATCTCTACCTTTGTCCCACGCCAGGCGGCAGAACCAGGTTTTTAGGGACTTCCTAAAGGCCAAAAGGGAGGACGCCTGCCTCACCTCTGGGGGCAAGATGTTCCACAGGGCGGGCTATCGCAGAGAAGGCACACCTCTTCCTAAACCATAAACCAAAGTCCTTTGTAGTTTAGTGCAATGTGTGATTTGGTAGGTCAGTAGCTAATGCCCTGACCCTGTAAATCAACTCCTTCCAAGGTCTCCTCAATTCTTTTCAGTCCTCCACTTGGAGCATGGACATAGGAATAATGATGTTAACATTCTTGGAAGGGAATTTTATACAAAAATCTGGCATCAAGAAGAATAATGCTTCTGTCCAAACAAGACCTCAAAGTGCCTTTTACTTCTTGATGGGATTTATCCCCAGGGGTGTTTTTTTTCAGCAACTAAGGATAACATAGGAGAGCCAGTTTGGTGTAATGGTTAAGGCACCAGGCTAGAAACCAGGAGACGGTGAGTTCTAGTCCCGCCTTAGACACAAAGCCAGCTGGGTGACCTTGGGCCAGTCCCTCTCTCTCAGCCCTAGGAAGGAGGCAATGGCAAACCTCTTCCGAAAAACCTTGCCAAGAAAACTGCAGGGACTTGTCCAGGCAGTCTCTGATAATCGGACACGATTGAACAGATTTTTTAAAAAAGGCTAACATAAGAAAATACCAGTGAAGAAATAGTATAAAAAGTACCACTGAGTATAGTTAACACCTCCAATTGCAGCCTTCATTTCTCCAAGTTGTGTAACAGCAATCAGCTGCCTGTATCTGTAGCTTGAATCATGTCAACTGGATTTCTATTTTCTTAGTGGAAACGTTTCACTCCTTATCCAAGGAGCTTCTTCAGTCTGAGTAAAGTTAGTAAGGGAATCCTTAAATATGTTTCTAGGCTGGCTGTGTGACCTTGCACCTGGGGCTAGGTCATGGTTATTTTGAGATGTTTGTTTCTAAGTCCCTTTATCATCTAAGATGATAAAGGGACTTAGAAACAAACATCTCAAAATAACCATGACCTAGCCCCAGGTGCAAGGTCACACAGCCAGCCTAGAAACATATTTAAGGATTCCCTTACTAACTTTACTCAGACTGAAGAAGCTCCTTGGATAAGGAGTGAAACGTTTCCACTAAGAAAATAGAAATCCAGTTGACATGATTCAAGCTACAGACAATTCCACCTGGATGACTGAGAACCTTCATAGACAGCTGCCTGTATATTCTGATTTATGTATATAAAAGGAGGAGAGACTTTCAAAATGGTTTAAGATTACAATGATCAAATTCACACATAGTAAACCATGATTTAAAACATACTGCAGACACAAAATCACAGGAGATCCACAAGGAAGTCAAAGTCAAAGAGATCCATTTGGCTCCTACTCTGATGATGTCCCGGAAGCCTTTATAAACCAGGCTGTTCTCCCAGGCCTTGGGGTAGGGTGCTTGGGGAGCTGCTGTCAGTTGTGTTTTATGTTATAGAGCAGAGCTTTCCAAACTTTTCATGTTGGTGACACACTTTTTAGACATGCATCATTTCGCGACACACTCCTACAGCAGGGCATCATTTCATGACACACTCTTACAGCAGGGCACAAGGCAGGCACTAGGACCTGCGTGGAATCACAGCAGGTTTGGAGGCAGCAAGGCACAAGGCAGGCACTAGGACCTGCGCGGAATCACAGCAGGTTTGGAGGCAGCAAGGCACAAGGCAGGCACTAGGACCTGTGTGGAATCCTGGCAGGGCTCGGAGGCAGCAGCAGCCGCGACACACCCAGACACTGCAGCCGACACACTAACGTGTCCCGACACACAGTTTGGAAAGCTCTGTTATAGAGAGTGTATTTTGGCCAGACACATAGGGTTTTAGAACATTCTGCCCCTGGAGGTGAGGCAGGCCCCCACACTCCTGACCTTCCGAAAACAATTGAAGACCTGGCTCTGCCACCTCGCCTGGGATGGGAAGGGTAATAGCTCCTCTTGGGGTTGGCTTGCGCCGTAGAGCTCTTCTAAATATATCCTCATAGCCTCTTGGATTTTATATATTTATATCTAATTTATTTTTAGAGGTGTTATATTGTATTTTATATGTTTTTAATGACTAACTTTGTTGTAAACCGCCCAGAGTCCCCTTTGTGGGGGGAGATGGGCGGTGATACAAGTTGGACAAATAAATAAATAAATAAATAAATAAATAAATAAATTTTATTTTAATTGTTTTCTGTTTTTTAGTGTAAGCTGCCCAGAGTCTTCTGGAGTCGGGCGGCCTCCAAATCTCATAAATAAATAAATATTTCAGCTGTTTCCTCCAGGAGTTCTCTGCGGTCTATGACCCCCTCAGCGATAAATGAATTTGTGTAACCCATCATGAATAAAACTACAGTTTAAATTGGGATTAAGGATGAGAAATAAAATATACCACTTAATTTTAATAATGAAAACTAATATATAACATAGGGATTTTCAAACTTGCAGTATCCCAACTGCTCTCTGGGGCTCATGCAGTGAAATTTTAATAGCCTGCCTTCCTATTCTTCCTATGCAAGGCTGATCAGTTTTTGTAAAAAAAAATGTGAACGCTCACCCTCAATTGCTTATGAGCCCCTGGGGGATCCCAACACAAAGTTTGAGAAATCCTGCCTTAACCTGTTAGTTCTGTTTCTGGTACTTTCAAGTTCTGTTTTTTTTAATCTGTTCAATCGTGTCCAATTCTCGGAGACTGCCTGGACAAGTCCCAGCAGTTTTCTTGGCGAGGTTTTTCAGAGGTGGCTTGCCATTGCCTTCTTCCTAGGGCTGAGTGGGTGTGATTGGGCCAAGGTCACCCAGCTAGCTTTGTGTCTAAGGCGGGACTAGAACTCACCGTCTCCTGGTTTCTGGCCTGATGCCTGAACCACTACACCAAACTGGCTCTCTATTTCAAGTTAGCCATCTTTTAATCTTCTGAAATGTGTATAATGTACATTATGGAGGCAATGGACTTGATTCTCTGTAAGTTGTGCTTCTTAAAAGATGGTTTCAAGTTAGCCATCCTTTAAGAAGCACAACTTACAGAGAATCAAGTCTATTGCCTCCATAATGTACAATAAACACATTTCGGAAGCCAATTTCCCTGCACAATCATTTACCAAATTTATCTCCAGGTAAAAGAGTACAACCGCCACAGCATGAATCAATGCCATTGACTTCAGATTTGTACATTTCTGGATATTTTCAAGCCATGGGGAGTGAAGCAGGAAAGAGGGAAGAGAGAGCACTCACAAAACCTTTTTCCAGTCTAGCTTACATCACTGTGATTTCCTGATGTCTCACATTCAAATATTAACCAGTCCCAAGCCTCCTTAGCTTCTTACCCCAACAATGTTGCTGAAGTATTCCCATTTGCTGAGATGAAGCACCAATACAGTAATCATAAATATGTAGCTGTATATTTCTTCACCTTATGCCACATCCCCAGATTTTTCCACTAGTTAGCAAACAGTCAAAAACAAGATGAATTGAATATGGAAAGCTTAGAAATGCTGTGTAGATGCTAAGGAGGTATGTTTTATATTCTAAAGTTATACTTTTGAAAAGATGAATATGATTATAGAACAACATTTAATAAAGGACCAAAACTGGTCTCTCATCAGCTGATCAAATCCACACCACTGCTTCAAGACTAGCAACAATAAAAGTATAGGAGAAGAGAGGCCCCAACTTTCAAAATGCAATACTAACAATTATAACTGAACAGAGGACAAGCAAACTGATATGACATACTTCTCTTCTTTTAGGTAGAGAAGAGGTAGCTGCATGGTTGCATTCTCAGGTTTTTATTTATCTTACGGAAAGTCAGTTACCAAATGATTCCTATCTTACTGTACTTTCATGCATATGAATTATGAAATATAAATTGCTTCACTGATCCAAAAAGATCTGAAATAATTACAGTTTGGACATCTATTCTGTAAAGAGTGAACTTAAAAGAAATAATGAACACATTTTATTCTTGGTTGTTAAATGAAATTTGTTTTTAAGAAATGTTTTATTGATTCAATATTAACAAGAAGTCACATTTCTTAAAGAGTCTCTCATCACACCTTCCTCTATTTAAACCCAATAAACAGAAAATAGCCTCTAAAAAACTGACTTCAAGATGTACTTCGTGTAGATTAGGATGGGTGGGGAGTATTCTTCATGCAAGTACAAACCTGCAGCGAATTCCCAACATCTCAGAAGATGCCCATGTGAAATCTTAAAACCTCTAAAGCCTTTGATGCAGATTTTATTATCTGATCAGATCTATTTTGTCCAGGCAGCAGAACCACCCTTAGGTACCACTTTAGATTACAAATGTGGAATCCCCTTTCCTTAATGAAAAATATTCCAAGGCAAGTAAAGAATTAGGACCAAAGAGAGGGGCCAAGCCAACAATACAGTATTTTTTGCTTTACTTATCAATCAAGTTTTTAAAGACGGCTTCCCCTACTTCCAATCTAAAGAAGCACAGTTCAGTCTGTAACTCAGGCTTCTAGCACTTCAGTCTAACTTCAGTAATCCTAGCAAAGCTAGGCAACATTGCTTGCTTGTTTGCTTCATCATTAAAATATACTTACTTCCTGCTGTGGAGCAATGCTTTCAGGCTTCTGCAGGAGTAAATAATGCTATAGGAGGTTTTAAAAAACATGGAAGGAAGAGAGAATTAAGCAACTCTACTGAAACTACCCAGTCTGAATAAGATCAGAGCATAACACTTTTTAAAAATTGAACCAAAAGGAGAGCCTCAATGACTCATATGGACCAGGTCCTCATTTTCTTAAAGTTCACAGTTAAGAGATTAAGACCTACTGTAGATATTTGGGTTTATATTTCACATAATCTTTTGTTTACAACTTATTCAAGAAAGGGCAACTGCATGAAGTCTAAGGACAGAGACCACGCACAAGACGGTTGTATTCTGAGGCTTCAAGATTACTTACTGAGAATCATCTATTTAAATTGGCACCATGCTAAAAATATAGAAATGTTTTCTGAAAAGTGCATTGCTTCTCAGATACTTGTTCTCTACTCAGAATCCTCAACTATACAAGGAATCATTGCTACAGCTTTCTTTCAACCTAGATACCATTTCACCATGTAACCAATTATCTATCGCAAATCTTTTTGGATTTATAACTCTCATTAGCATTAACTAGCATGGCTAAGGTCAAAGAATTATAGAAGATGTAGCCTCAAATGTAAGGACGGCAACAGGTTGCCTATCACTGATCAGCAGTTGTATAAGCACTTCAAGCGTGAAGGGGGAGCTAAAGCTATTTTCACAAATAGCAGTCTTTCTCTGAATCCCTCCTATTTCTTTTGACACTGAAAAGAGCTTCATAAAAGCTTGGGGTATCACACAGAGGTCAACTTAACAGAGGGATCAGTGACAAATCACAGAGATAGTTTCCAACTCCTTTAGGCGTACCTGAAGTACAGTTTGTTTGATCCTAAAATGTTCAAATAAGCCTTCTGTATTTTTATATTTGGGATGAGAAACAAGGAGTTGTCTGTCTGCTTCCTAAAGCAGCACTAAGATGACCACATCATGTTAATATTTAGAACATAGCATACAAAATGGACATCTTATCCTTGAAAGCTTCTTCTGCAAGATCACATTTTGCAGTTCAATATTTTGTGCTGGATCAGCTCAGCCCGGTTCAAAATTACAGCTACGGTATTTCACAAGCAAGGAAGATGATTCATCCTTAAAAGATAAAGGGGGTAATATGTTCCTATGCAGAGAAACCAAATGCAGGATTAGATGAGTTTGTAATCTCATGGAGATCCATAAAGTTTTACTAAGCGAGGGTGAGATTGCATCTGTGGAGCAGTATTATTTCACGAGGGTGAGATTGCATCTGTGGAGCAGTATTATTTCACGGAGAGGAGACTTCAGGAACTATACATTTAAAGATCTGAAATAATTACACTTCCTCTCCCACTGTGACCATTTGGTGTAAGTTATGCAGAACATGTAGTCCCATCACATCTGTAGGGAGTCAATACAGACCCCAGAAAGACACACTTAAGGAGGGCTTCCCTGTATACAAAGATTAGTAGAGTGTCAATCATTCATATATTTCTTAAAGTTCACTAGGGCTGTCTTAAATGCTCCATGAGCTCCTGAGGGGCCCCATAATCTCCCACAAGCTATTTGGCTTAGTGAGTACATACAAATTTATGTTTATTTCATTTAAATAAGGAAACACCCCAAACTGAGTAAGAAACAAGTCAATTCTACTCCTTTATCTCCTTCCCAACTCACTATGGTTGGGAAAAGCCAGCTCCTGTCTTTTCTTTTTTTGCTGAAATTTTATTCAGTACTTATCGAAGAGAATATTTGTAGCTCAGGGTTGAACTGTGGAGTCCTTGTTGTTTTCTTGCAGACGTTTCATTGCCAGACTAGGCAACATCTTCAGTGCGAAAAAGGAGTGGGATTTGCTCTCTGTTTATATACCACGGCTTGTCCATTCAGTACTCACGGCTTGTCCATTCAGTACTGTTATTCAGTACTTTTTAGAGCTGAAACTAAGAGTGACTACACATCAGATAACTTACATTCCAGTTATAGCATTACATTTCCAGATATAGTCCTAAGGTGGAGTTCTTATATTGTGATAACCCAGATGTACCTTCCTGAATCATGATTTACTGAATACAGACAATAGACTGGGTTCTTACAATATGTTAAGCCAAAACCAAGTAATCACATTATAGCTTAGTGTGATGTGCAAGGTACAGAAACCTTACATTAGATCCTATAACATGTTACACTGCTGATGCAAACATTGACTTCCATGGACACTAATGAGCAATCTGCATGCTTTTAGTTAATTTGTATGAAAACGCAATGACATCTGTTCAGGAGGGGAAAACCTATGGCCTTCCAGATGCTGCTGAACTACAACTTCCAAGTATTCGAGCCAGCACAAGTAATAGTGAGGGATGTTAGGAATTGTGGCTTTGTAACATTTGGAGAGACACATTTCCCACTCCTAACAACTGTAAAAGAAAGTGTACCTGAAAAAGCCATAAGGCTCAACATCATTTGGTCCACTTTCTAAAAATAAATCCAGACATATGCAGCACTTTATATTTTTTCTCTTTGATCTGCTCTTTTTTTTCTGTGAGTGAAGACTAAAGTGAAATTGTTGGCATTCAAACTTTATACTAATGATTGGACATGTGGAGGAAGGAAGATAGTAAGACTATTAATATATCTGCTGCATATCAAACAGAAACACCAGCACATTACTTATCAGCTTTTGAAGAGTCACTTCATCCAAAATCAGATTTTAAAGTTCTCTTGAGAAAAAGAGGCATGCCAAGCAGCAAACAGCAACATCTTTCCATTTTAAATGTATCTTGCCCAAAACAAGAAACTGATCATTTACTTGGAAGATGATAGAGATTTTGCTTATTCTCAAATTCTGCATGTGGCAGCTATATTTAAAAGCTACAGTAAGTTTAATCCTCAGCATGTATCAATACATTTAAAGAGCAGGAGTCACAACAACACAAATAGTTAGTACAATTAACATGAGCCACTCAGTTCAGCAGATGGCTTACTTCTTCAGATTTTTCAGAATCACATCAGTATGTTTGAAAGCTATGCAATCACAAAATTAGTACTGAAGCAGAGACTGCTTCCAACCAGTAGAAACCTCTCCATTGTAACTAGGTAGAAAGCACCAAAAAGTTCTACACAGTGGTTCATTTCAACAACACAGCAAGGGCATTGAGCAAGGCCATGAATTTACCACCTGTTCAATCCTAAGGCATACGTGTACTAATTATTACTATGTAAATGACAGGTGCAGGTGCAATTTACATATCCTCCCAAAATTCAACTGCAAGCTAATAGTAATGCATACAGAAAAATGAGGGTTACAAAATCCTTAACAAAGAACTATTCTGGAGTCAGTAAGAAACAAATACCTGTATAATATTCAAAAAGGAAACAGAACAATGCCACCAAATTGCAAGAAGCATTGTTAAAGCCACTTTTTGTTGTCATTGTCATAGAGATATGCAAATATTTTGACCTTGGAACGGAGTCAAAATATCTGAATTTTGAATTTTTAGAAGGCTATTCTGACCTTACTGCAAATGTTCCAAAGGCAAAACAGGACCATTTCAAGGTCAGCCCCCTTTGGTAAGGTCAAATAGCTGTTTCAACATTTAGCATACCTTTCATTGTTATTTAATGAAGTCATTATTGGAGTGAATTGAGGATAAGAGTTAATATTCTGGTTTTGACAAATTAATATTCTGGTTTTGACAAGTCAGAATCAAAATTTAATGTCAAGATCTTTCCCCAACAATGAAAGCTCTACTTGTGTGGGGGAGGAAAGGAAGGGAGGTCCCTTTGATTGCAAGGCTCTTCTCCCTACTGCAGTAAAAAATGATCATTAAAACCCCAAGAGCTTGTTTCAGTAATGCAGATTTACATTTTCTTCTCCTGAAAAGGGGGGGGGGCTTTTGCTATAAATTAATCTAGGAGGGAGCAGTATATATTTATATTTTCAGGCACAGCAAGCAATACTTTTGATGTGAGCAAGCTAACCAGCACAAATGTAATCAAATTAATGGAAATCATAAGGCTTCTTTTTCAGCCACTACTCCAGTCATACATCTGAAGTTAGTTGATGGTAAGACAATCTATGTTCTCCACTTAACTGGTCCCACAGGGAACAAAGTTTCTGATGCACATCGTATTTTCATAATATATTGTTTAGTTTTGACAGAGCCATGGCACAAGATGTGCTACACCTGCAAATTGAAAGCAAGTCACTTCCATTCATACTAAGCTCAGAGTTTTACACAAACATGCACCTGTTGCCAGGTTTACTTCTGCTTTTTTATTCTACTCAGGTTGTGATATTTGCCAAGAAAGTAATCTTACTGTATTATGGAAAGGTGCCTTTCCAGAAATGTTTAGGGTTGATTGGTATCTTGAGCAAAGATCATGCCTTTGTATTTTTGCTCCAAAACAAGCAGCTGATGCCCAGGAAGCATGACATAATCCAGAACTGCTGGCTGTTCTTGCTATGTCGTAAGGCCTTGCTTATTGCAGGGCTGGGCTACGGAAAAAATTTGGACATGGGCAGCCTGGATGGCTTTGCAGAGAGTGTCCTTGATGGATGGATGGATGTTTGTATGAAAAATGAGTCTGCAAAGGGACACAGAGAAGACTTGCTCTCTCTCTCTCCCCCACATGCACCTTGGGATACAGTTTAGCAAAGAAAATTCTATTCTCGTAGGAAAGCAACCCACCCACAAAAGTCACATGGCATGGCATTTGCCTGTAAGTGCTCCCCCTCAGCACAGTATTTTCTCTCAGCCATAACAGCTACAGGCTTGCTCTACATAAAACACTAAGCTGAAATGTGACCGGCTAGTTTGCAGCTCAGTGTGTTGTGTAAATCCAACCAGACTGGTTAGCTTGGTTCAGTTAACCATGGGTTAATATCTTGAGCCAAGACAGTTTTGTATTTACCTTTATATATTGGACATGGCTGCAAAGATCAAATAATAGGGGAGTCCTTTTGAGAACTCTAAAAGGATGGGATTTTTCTTCAACAACTTGCAATTTAATAAACCAAGATGTACACATAAAACTATGCCATTATTTGTATTTATTTGTGTGTTAGATTTACATACTGACTTTTCTCCAAATCCTCAAGATAACTTTCAAGGGCATCTTCCTTCATTTTATCTCCACTGCAACCGTTCTATAAAGTAAGTTGAGCTACAGAGATCTCCCTCTAAGTTTTCATGGCAGAGTGAACTTCAACTTGAGTTCTCCTAGCTGAAGTCCAACATCTTTACCACAACACAATATATATATATATATATTTATTTATTTATTTATTTATTTATTTATTTATCCTATTTATACCCCGCCTATCCCCTCCCTACTGGAGGACTCTAGGCGGCTTACAACAACATCAGTACATTTTTCCCATTATACATCACATATTGTAAATTTACCGCGCGATAGGGAGGAGGGCAGGGAACCGGCTCTTCGGCTGCAGGCACTGGACTACAAGCCCCAGCATGCCTCGCTTCTGTGCCGGCTGCTGACGTCCAGGAAGCTGTTCTTTTTCCGGATCCGTCGTCCTCCGCCGTCATCACCGGGATTCCCTAGGTCTTCTTCGGGACGAGGACGACCCTCCACTGGACGCCGGCAAATTGACCCACGAAGTGGTACCCATTTATCTACTCGCATGTGCTTTCGATCCGCTGGGTGGGCGGAAGCTGGAGCTAGTGGCGGGAGCTCACCCCACCCCGCGGTTTCGAACTGCCGACCATAAGGTCGGCAGACTAACGGCTCAGCGGTTTAACCTGCTGAGCCACCTAGCTCCTCCCAAAAGATAACCTATTTAGCCAAAAGATAACCAGTTCTTACAACACACAACCAAGCACGCTTTGACTCAGCACAATAAACCAATCTGGCCACCTTTAAAGTTCTTGGAAAGATCTTCCAGTGTCAGATTACTAGAGTAACACTTAGAAGCCAAAGCAGGTTCAACATAGATAATTAGACAGAATTTATAAATCATCCTAAGCGATAAAATAGATGTTTACTTTTGGTTGTTGCATAAACCCAGCCACTGAGGTTTATAAATCATAGTTTATGGACCACCATAAATATGCAAACTCAGCCTGTTCTGGCCTCTTCAGTATATCATGTTCAAATGAACCATGCCTTAGGGCAGAGATTCACACACAGTGCCCTTAGCGTCTTGATAATTTTTCCATAGCGCCCCAGGCCAAAATTGTGAATTACCTTGAGCTAGTAGTTTGTGTGGTGTCCAACAGATGCTGGGAATTGTGTTTCTCTTGAAAATTTAAAATATCCTACAGCACTCCTGTGAGTTCGCTGAGGCACCCCAGAGCACCACAGTGCAGTTTGGGAACTGCGGCCTTAAGAGTAATGGGTGAATTCAACAATAGAGGTGAACAATTGAAATAAATGGGCCTTAATTATAATTAACTTCCAGTTGCTTCAATAGGCCTACTATAAGTATAAACAAATCTGAATCCAGCATATACTGGAGTTCTAAGCCACAGTACAATTTGATTTGTTTTGGGGTTAATATACAGTACAGAAATAGGAGAACTTAACCTTTTGGTTTGTGCAAATCTAGCCACTTGTGATATACTAAACCATAAAAAAAAAAAGGTAAAGGTTCCCCCCGCACATTTGTGCAGTCGTGTCCGACTCTAGGGGCCGGTGCTCATCTCCATTTGTTAGCCGAATAGCCAGTATTGTCCGAAGATGCTTCCACGGTCATGTGGCCGCATGACACGCGCGGAACGCTGTTACCTACCCACCGAAGTGGTACCTATTCATCTACTTGCATTTGCATGCTTTCGAATTGCTAGGTTGGCAAGAGCTGGAGCTAGTGCAGCAGCTCACTCCGCACGCAGGGCTAGGGATTCGAACCTCCGAACTTGCGATCAACAAGCCTGGCGTCTTACCCACTGAGCCACCACGCCCCTTTATACTAAATTTATACTTTATACTAAACCATAGCTTAGTGTTAAACAGGTTCACAAAGCACACATGCAATTTGCTTAGTTGTGATTCAGTTTGTTTTGTAAACTCAGACACTGGTTTACAAATAATGGATTATAGTTTATAGTTGGATAAACCCAGCAAACTGTGGTTTATTCAATAATCCATAATTAAGCAAATCATGACTTAGCATATTATGTGAACACAGCCGTAACACTGAACTTATCCCAAAAGAGAGACTTTAGCCACAATGGAGGGGTGTTCATGTTCCACCAAAAACAAACCATATCACATGCTGGTTTAGCAGTGTGTAATTGCCAAAACCCAATCCTATGCAGAGTAATGGACATTTAAATACACTGAAATAATTGTTTTAAACATTCCCTAAATGCTTCAGGTGAGAGCCAGTTTGGTGTAGTGGTTAAGGCACAAGGCTAGAAACCTGGAGACCATGAGTTCTACTCCTGCCTTAGGCACAAAGCCAGCTGGGTGACCTTGGGCCAGTCAGTTTCTCTCAGGCCTAGGAAGGAGGCAATAGCAAACCACTTCTGAAAATCTTGCCAAGAAAACTACAGGGACTTGTCCAGGCAGTTGCCAGGAGTCAACACTGACACTAAGGCACAAAAATAAACAAATGCTTCAGGAGGCTCAGGTTACAAGGCTCCAATGTTAACATTCAAGCAAATGTTATAGTTAACTGTACAAATCTAAATCTGATTTCTACAACATCTCTTGTAGAAAGTAGCTGAAAGGCACATATAATAATGGAATTTGGGGAATGTTCAAGAGCATACTGTCTTACTGATGTTGTGGAAACAATTATGAAAATGTTAGTTTTGGTTTATTATTAACAAGTTTTGAAGATACAATGCTTGCTGACTGCTTTGCTTGTAAAAGAATTTCAATCTGGATTTGCATATAAAATCAATTATTACAAACTGCCTGCTTGGTATAATCAGAAAATATCACAATGCTTTATCTGAAAAGTATACTCAAAGAATAACTTGGATAAATAAACTTCCTTGATCTTCTATTTTTTCTCATGGAAGTAAGGCCTAACTCTTTTCTGGCCTAACTCCAGAAAACAAAAATAAAATTTTAAGCAAACATCCAAGATAAAAAAAATCTTGCCTTTTAGCTCCTGTTATCAATTATCTTCCTCCACCAGCACTTCAAACTTGTAGCATCCCATCTTCTTTGGTAGCTTTAACATTTCAGATGGTCAAATTCTAATCTCATTTAGAAGTTACACTATCCCTCAGGTCTAGCTCAACTCCCGGGTGCCTGCATGGACACAACCATACAATTTTCTTGACAACACTGTGGAAGGTATATGCTACTGCCATCTTACTTTTTTTTAACAGCTTTGGGATTTCCCAGTGGTCTCCTATCTAGGGCCACCGCTGCTTAACTTTTCCACATGACATTTAAGCCAGAGCTAATCAGAAAACATTATACTGCTGACTCAAGTTTCAAAAGCAGTCACATTGGACAATCGCCTTAGGATCTTCACAATTCCCTACTATCTCCTTTTTGTGGTAGTGTTCACCCTCTGAACACCACTTTGCTAAAAAACAGAACCACCACTTAGTGACAACCCAGACCAATTTAATACAGCACAAACTGTGCTCTTGTAGCTGGAAGTCCCCAGACTATTTGCCTGCAAATTTCAACTACAGCAGAGGCCAATATAAAAATAAATTTATTGTCGAAGGCTTTCACGGCCGGAGTTCGATGGCTGTTGTGGGTCTTCCGGAACACGGCCACACAGCCCGGAAGACCCACAACAGCCATAAAAATAAATTCCTCCCCTGAGAGTCTCACTATGAAAACCACTTTTCGTATCCCTAAAGATGGAGCCAGTTTGCAGGTCCCCTTCTTGGGGGGGGGGGGGGACATGTGGCCATTGAGTCAAGTACCAGTCTGTGCCCCAAGCCTTGCAAAAGCCTTTCTCCTCCACCAACATGTTTAATTTCTCATCCTGAGATATTAGTTTCACCCTAAATTTAAACTGCTGCTATCCATTGTGTTCTAGTATACAGCCAACATTACCTTACTAGGGATGGTGGGGGCTATAGCTGAACACACCTGGGGAGCACCTGGTTAAGGAAACTGCTTTCCTAGATTTGTTAGTCAGAAAAGACGCTACTAGACTCCTGTTTTTTGCCACCCTAGACTAACCCGGCCCTTTTTCTACAAAGCTTTCCCAGAGAAATTCATACCCCAACCTCTTCAGCCAAGGCTGCTCTGTTTAGAGATCTCCATTTATAAAGGCATCTCTTTACTCAACAACCACCACAGCTGAAACCCAAATCCCCCTCTCTTCAGAGATTTCCTCCTGCGAAAGCTTTCACAACTCAACCTTTCTTACATTGGTTACTTCCCTAACACACGACGCTTGGTGGCAGCTAGGTTACTCCATACTAGGAGGCGGAGGGGCGGGAGCTGGGGAGAGAGAGAGAGAAAAGAAACACACAGCACGCAACCTTCTTTCTTAAGACTTCAAAAACTCAAGGGGGGAAAAGACAGTGGGGAGAAAAAAAGTTCCAGGGCGAAAACAGGGTCGCCGGTAGTAAGTTTCTCAGAAATGTAAACAACTAGCTGCCTCCTCCCTGCATGGCTTCACGCACTCGCCGAAAGTCGGCTCAAAGTCTTGCCAAACCCCAAGCATCGCCTGGAAGGGATCACCTCCAAGGCGGAAGGCTCAGACCGGCTTAAAGTCGCGCCATTCCCGAGGTGAGGGTGCAGCGTCCGCATCCTCAGAAGCCGAGGCGCCAACCGCGAGGGAACTGCACTCTTCTCAGGCTCAGAGGCACGCGCTCCCTGGACAAAAGGTCCAGGCGCCGTGGAAGAGGTTGCTCCCGGAACCGAGGCGCGTCTGTAATGACCGATTCTGCAACTCACCGGAGCCACTTCTCGCCCCAACGCGGCCCCAGCCAATCCCCAACCCCCCGCGGATGCCAACCGGTTGGGCTCACCTAGGCTCTGCCTGCGCCGCCTACCATGTGGACTCCCCGGAGGCTGGAGGGCTCCCTGCTTCGCGGCGGTGTTGCCCCAGCAGCCCTAGGCCCAGGCAGACTCCACTGCCTCCGAGGCCGAAGGTCTCCTCCTCCCAGCAGCCCGAGAGAGGAGGGAGGAGGCGAGCGGGCGGTTCGAGGAGCCTCAGCCCGGGCTCCTGCTGCCGCTACTGCACCAGGGCGGCTGCAGTTGCCTGTCAAACGCTGGTGGCCACCGCTGGCAGCGTCTGGCTTACCTCACCTGCGGCAACTCATGGCATCGCATGGCACAAGGCTGCCCGGGCGGCGTAGCGGGGCGAGCGTCGGTGGCTTCTTCCTCCCAGCCCGGTCCCCAGGCTCGCCCTGTCTCGTCACTGCCAGCGCGAGCCAGGCGGCAGCGTGAGGGAGACGCGCGACAGGGACTGACAGAAGCTCCGAGGCAGCCCCGCCCGCCGGTGGGCCGGGTCTGCAGAAGAGGCCGCCTCCCCTGTGGAAGGCGCAAGGGAACTGGGACGAGGAAGAGTGAGCCGGGGCAGCCCGCCGCCTTTCCTCCGGTGTGGGGTGCAATCCCAGCCTGGCCGAATGCTCTTAGCCGCGGAGTCTGTGCAGAAGGTCAGGAATCTAGGCTGAGTTCACGCAGATCCCGCTCGCGTATTCACTAATGTGCTTTGCAAACTGGAAGGGCAGGGTCGTACAACAGGCCTAGCAAACGATTCACTTTTAGGGTGTGTTTAGTGTGCGTGTACACAAACATATGCTGCCTTCTGCCCATAGTAGTCAAGGGTGCTTAGCGGGATGGGCGAACAGACATAAACTCAAAAGGCCTTTGTAGGCATGTGCAGAGTGCAGAGAAACCCAAATCAGAAAGGCTAACGAGTTAGTGTTTATAGCAGCCTTTCTCAACTTTTTGACCCTGAAGGAACCCTTGAAATATTTTTCAGGCCCCGGGGAACCCCTGCACATTCAGGCTCAAATATAGGCCAGAAGTTACAAAATTATTATATTTGTTTCATGTGTAGGCCTGTATATATGCATTAATAGTGTTCTTAAACTAAAAACAAAGAATGAAACTTACCTCCTTAATGGGAAGTTGCCTGAATTTAAAATACTTTTTTAAATAAATCATGATCATCCAGAGAACCCCTAGTGACCTCTTGTGGAACCCTAGGGTTCCATGGAACCCTGGTTGAGAAACCCTGGTTTATAGTGTCACAAGACTTTTTGGTGCTCCAGCCAGAAAATATGGGATTAGAGGGCAGGGCCATGAATCAATGGCCCAACCAAGTTTCCTAACCAATTTCTTTCCATAGAATGGTCGAGTTCACACATCTCCTTAAATCCTAATGTAGATTGTTGGCTTGGAGCTTAATGTGATGTGTTATTTCAACTGACTTTCCACCATGTGCTTGGCTGAAAAGTGATTGGTTAAATTGTGGTTTGGTTTTATGCAGACCTATCCACTCTAGTATGTGACTGAACGCAGATTAGATTTTTATAATGGCTAATATGTTGTATGAACACTGTCACTGTGACTCAAGTTTAAATGTGAATTGAGAGTCTTATTCAAATCAGTTAAGAATTCTGTCTGCAAGTGATGTGTGAAATGCCTCTTCTAAGGTTATACTTAGTATAGTATCCATTTTAATTACAAATAATGTAGGGTGCTTTTTAAATATCTGCTGTCAAATTAATTGGGATAAACTTTTTAAATATTCTCTTCGATTGATAAACTTTTTAATTGAACAAATGATCATTTGACTAAACTTAGCAAATGATTAAATATTGCAGGTTGTTATCTTTATTGTTGTTACTAGCATCTAAATCAGAGCTTTCCAAACTTTTCATGTTGGTGACACACTTTTAGACATGTATCATTTCGCAACACACTCTTACAGCAGGGCATCATTTCGCGACACACTCTTACAGCAGAGCACAAGGCAGGCACTAGGACCTGCGCGGAATCACAGCAGGGTTGGAGGCAGCAAGGCACAAGGCAGGCACTAGAACCTGCGTAGAATCCTGACAGGGCAGGCTTGGAGGCAGCAAGGCACAAGGCAGGCACTAGGACCTGCGTAGAATCCTGGCAGGGCTCGGAGGCAGCAGCAGCCGCGACACACCCAGACACGCTAACGTGTCCGACACACAGTTTGGAAAGCTCTGATCTAAATGCTTTGTTCTTTCACTTCATAGACACCAAAAATGTAGATCCAGCTGCCACTTTATAATCTATACCAGGGATGTCATTCTCCTGTTGATGCTAAACTACAACTCCCAGCAGCCCTGCCAAAATGGCCAGTGATAAAGGATGCTTGGAGTTGTATTCAGCAACACATGGAAAGGAGCAGTTTGCCTCTTCTGAATATAAAGACTGAAGGAAAGAGAAAAAGAAAAAGGTGAGGTAAATATGAGTGTGTATAATTTCAATTACTCGGTATAATAAATACATAAATGAATCTTGAGGATATTACTTCTTTTTAAAAGTCTCTCTTTTTAAAATTAAAAATAAGAATCATCTCTTCCTATTGCAGTAGGACAGGGTAAGCCTTACCATGAGACTGCAAAGATACCCTATCTTTGCCTTCACCTTAGCTGGAGATATCTGAGATGATCACTAGATGGCAGCAACAAATCCGCTTTTTTCCTCTGTACCATTGCTGCCATCTAGTGGTTTCTTGTGTATGTGCAATCTAGATATTCAGCTAAATGCAAGCATCCTGTCACTTTACACTTTCTCTCATACCAACTACAGGCTGATAAGAGAGAGCTGATGAGGAACAAAAAGGGAACACATTGTCTGGATTTATATTGTAACTCAGCTATTAGTGTTTAATGTATGGCCTTAGCTGAACTGTACTGTTTTTTTAAAAAATCATGATTAAAGCTGAGTGTATTGTGTTACACAGCTTGTTGCCTTCTTCTGAGATGTTTTTGCCTTACCAATTTAACCAAACAGTCTTGGGATTTCTTGATCATCTCCCATCCAAGTACTAACCAGGTCTGACCCTGTTTAGTTTCTTTCTTTTTTCTTTTACTTAAAAAATATGAATGGTTCTGCTTAGTTTCCAAGCCCAGAGAGAGTCAGCCAGATGCTACTAAAGAATTATTTGTTAGTGCATCTAGAAGTGAATTGGTGGCTGAGCCTTGAGTCCTGGCTTAGTTAAAAATGGGGGCCCTTTGCTGGACATAAATTGCTGCCTGAAGTTGCATATCATTTAGTTACAGCAGCTACAGAATGACTATATATAACCATTCTATATATATAATATATGTCTGTTTACCATTTTATATATACTGTATAGTCAGTTGTAGCTGCTCTGACTAATAGGCTTCTACCCACATGGATTAAGCAAATTGCATTATTCCATATGCTGCAGCACTGCTGATGCCAATCTATCAGTTGCCATTGAAGGTAGGTACAATCCTCCCTCCCTCCCTCTGATTTAAAGATATTCCACATTTGGAGGAGAAATCGGGGGAAAGTGCCTTGTTTCCAACAAAAAGTGAAAAGCTATGCAGAATTCTGATTGGCTGGATCTTGTGACAATTAGGAAATCACAGCCTCTCACCTCTCCAAAGAAGTAAGGAAAGGATTGACACTTTCTGGGGAAAAAAAGGTACTATAAATACATAATTGCATAAGCATTTTACGGACCTCATATGTTCGTAACTAAATGTCTGTATGGGACAGTCATGGTATTAGAAGTCATTTATTCCACCTTTGTGGTCTTGGCAGAGAAGGAAAAATACCTTTAATAGCTGTGTAGAAGAAGTGGGATCTGCAGCTACAAAGAGGCTGGAACTTTAATTCAGCATTTTAGAACATTTGACCACAACATCATAGTGTCTTGTTCCCCAACATAGCATTATGTTGTTTCTACCCGTTCAATTGGGCATGTTATGAGTCCCATCAGCCAAGGAATGTTGGCTGGCAGGGACCAGGAGACGTGCCTTCTCTGCCATAGCACCTGCCCTCCGGAACATTCTCCCTTCAGAGATCAGGATGTCCCCGACCCTGTTGGTCTTTCGTAAGGCCGTGAAGACCTGGCTGTGTGCCCAGGCCTGGGCCCCCGAATCTGTTAAAGGCCCAGTTTCTTAGCTATATTAACATCTATGGCAATAGTTTTACTCGGCAGCTGTGGTGGATTTCGGCGCTGCCGCTGGTTCTCAGGGAGGAGGGAGCGCATTCCAAGGAGATAAGAGAGCTCATAGTCCAGAAAGTGTTGCTGGGAAAGTAAAGAGGTTCAGGGTCGCCCTACCCTAGAGTCTCCCAGGTTATTTGTGCTTAGGTTAGTTAGAGTAGCTTGAGTCTGGCAAGATTCTGTCTGTATGGTGAGAGCAATAAAGAACTGGAGTTTGAATGCACTGACTTGTTGTCGCTCTTGGGCTGGCCCTGACATCAGCCATATATATTTATTTTGTGTTGTTTTAATTGTTTTATGTTTTATGATTGTACGCCTCCCAGAGTCACTTGTTGAGATGGGCGGCTATAGAAATCAAATAAATAAATGAGCACCAGAGTGCCCAGTAGCACCTTGTTTGATGCATGCCAGCTGCCTGCCTTGCCTGATGTTATATTTTCCTTAAATAGTTCTTTAATTAAAAACAATTACATGGGAAGAAAGTTCACTTCAAAGGGTAAGCAACCTTACCCCGTTATCTGGGAACAGTTCGATCCTGTTGGACCTGAGGAAGTGGACAGGATCCTCCGGATTGTAAAGGCCACCACATGCCATCTAGACCCATGCCCTTCCTGGCTAGTGCAGGCAGCCCAGGAGGTGACATGTGGTTGGGTCCAGGCGATGGTTAATACATCCTTGGGAGAGGGGGTGTTTCCAGCTGCTTTCAAGGAGGCGCTGGTGCACCCCCTCCTCAAGAAACCATCACTGGACCCTACTGTATTGGACAATTTCCGTCCTGTCTCCCACCTCCCCTTTTTGGGGAAGGTGGTTGAGAAAGTGGTGGCGTTGCAATTCCAGAGGATCCTGGTGTCAGATTTCTCGTATGAAATTAGCAAATTGTTTTCTATACAAAGCACAGCTTTGATGACGTGACGCCAGGTGGCCAGATAACAACTGTCACGTGTGTATTGTTTTGGCTGGTTTGCATGGGAACAAGTCCTCCTGATTCCTTCTGTGGGAAGCCTTGCTCTGTGTAGAGCAAGGGAGGGGGGGATCACATGCTTGCTTAGATGCAGCACTGCCAGCCAATAGCAGGTCATGCTATGTGCTATGGCCTATGCTTTAGGCCTGGTGTGTGTCACACCTAACTTCCAGCCAATCAGAAAGCTGGAAGAACTGAATATCTAACCATGCAAAATGGTGTTCTATGCTTCTTGACTTCTGTCCGGTCTTTTAGCCATGTTCGTGTGTGTGTTCTACTTCTGAAGACTGGGAAGTGCGTAGCTATGCGTGGCTGTGTGTGTAGGCCATGGCATGAGCCCTGGCCCTGGAAACAATACACAAAACTCTGCTTGTAAGTTTGTTTTTCCTTTTGCAATGCTGTACCATGTATATTCAACTTTGCTTTTATCACAAGTAAAGATATTATAGCCATAAAAGCTGCACTCTGTCTGTTTACTCTCACACCTTGATTTTTCCCTATAAGCCAGCGTACATCCTCTCACCTGGATGACACGGATTATCTGGATCCCTTTCAGTCAGGTTTCAGGCCGGGATATGGGGTGGAAACTGCATTGGTCGCGCTTACAGATGATCTCTGGCGGGAGCGGGATGGAGGGAGTGCATCCATCCTGGTTCTTCTTGACCTCTCAGTGGCTTTCGATACCATCGACCATGGTATCCTTTTGGGGCGGCTCAGGGAGTTGGGGGTGGGCGGCATAGTTTTGCGCTGGTTCACCTCCTTCCTCCAGGGCCGGTCCCAATCAGTGGTAATAGGAGATGAGAGATCCGACCCTCGCCCCCTCTTCTGTGGGGTGCCGCAGGGTTCGGTTCTCTCCCCTCTCCTATTTAACATCTACATGAAACCACTGGGTGAGATCATCCGCCACCACAGGATGAGGTATCATCAATATGCCGATGATACTCAATTATATATCTCCATCCCGGGTGAGGTAAGTGATGCGGTGGCTGCCCTTTCTCAGTGCCTGGGAGCTGTGGGGGCCTGGATGGGGAACATCAGAGAGGGCATGCTGCGGACCCTGTCGGTAAGGAAGTTTCACTTGGCGGGGTCCAGAAGGCGGGCCTTCTCTGCGGTGGTGCCCACCCTTTGGAACATTCTACCCCCAGAGGTGAGGCAGGCCCCATCACTCCCGGCTTTCCGGAAGAACTTAAAGACCTGGTTCTGCAGCCTCGCCTGGGATGAGAAGGGTGACAGCTCCTCCTGGGGATGGCTGGTCCCATAGAGCCCTTTTAAAAACAATTTTGTGCCACTTGGATCTTATTTTTAATTTATTGTAGTTATATATATGTATAAGGATTGTGTTTTTATCCATTTTAATTATTGATTACGTAAACCGGCCAGAGTCCCCTTCGGGGATGATGGAGCGGTAATATAAATGGAATTATAAATAAATAAAAATAAAAAGGGTGAGTCTCCAGCGCCATCTTTACTTCCAAGAATACCCTGTTTCCCACATAGGCATTCTTGGAAAACAAAAAATCACTGAAAGAAACACCAACAAACAGAGAGGATGGAGTTTGGGGGAATAATTTATATAATTTTATTATTCCCAAAGCTAGAAGGTTACAGTGCGTCACTGGTGGTGACTTGCATCTGGAATGGTCAAGCGCAAGGGGCTCCAAGGTTACATAGTTTTTTTAGATATTGACAAAAGGCAAACGAGGCATGTTCATATACCCAGTGGACACAAACACAAAGAAGAAATTGTTTTACAACTGGTAAGGAAGCAGAAGTATCCTCCTCAGGAGGAAGCAGAACAGCTTCATTCTTTGAAGCACAGGGTAGTTGCTTTGACATGGGAGGGCACCAAAGCCCAAAATGTTATTCTACAGTAATAGTCTGACCCTGTATTTGACAGTGGAAGGAGAGGTGGTAATGATGTCATTAATCATCACCTTTGAGAATCTCACAGTTCTTCAAAGAGCATAAAATTTATAGCAATTTGGGGTCATGCATAATGTCAAAGGAAGTAAAGGCAACACATCTAAGTAATACTACATAATGAACACAGTACCACAGAGATTATAAACAGATATAAGAAATCTCGTGAAGCCCTCAGCAGGGATGAAGAACTTGTGGTCCTCCAGATTATGCTGAACTATAATTCCTACCTCCTTTTGCCACTGCCCATGTTGGCTGAGCTGGTTGGAAGTTGTAGTTTGGCCCACTAGTGATCTGTCTCAATATCATTCACAGTACCAATACTTATCATCTATTCTGAAGCTTGCCAGCTTTCTCCAAACAATGTCATCTAGAGGGACCCAGGAGGGGGGGCCATCATAGTCACAGCAGCTGCCCTTTGTTAATGGTTTCTTCCCCAGGCCTAGGGCCAGGGGGCTTGGTCAGGCCCTTTTAAATTGGGGGTGATGTGGAAGGATGATACATTCACTCAGATGATTGTTGGTTTTTGTATGATGCTATTCCTTTAACTCTGAAAAGCCACCCAGAGTCATTTTGGAATTAGGCATCTTAGAAATTCCATATATAAATAAACTTCTTACCAGAATGGACATTTAAACTTTGTACTTCTTGCATACTTTTTAGATTTCAGGTATGTTTGGTTTAGATTGTAAGTACTGTATACTAGCTTTCGTACACATACTCTGTTATACTAATTTTATTGTTTTTTATCTGTATAGCTATTATTTTTGCATTCTGCATGGGATAACCCAGTAGAAACAAGGCAAGACATTTTATAGGTCCTAAATCCACCTAATTGTCTTAATTTAAATTTAATTAATTCACTGGATATAAGAAAGGCTTTGTCTTCTGAATTGTAAACCTTGCATATTCAGTCTACACACATATGTACACAAGGACAAGAAAGCAAAACTCATAAGCAGTTGCAATTGTAAAATCTTCTTCCCCCCATGTCTATCCAGATGAACATAAACAAGTTAATTATGTAGGTCTAATTTTGTCCAAAATCTATCTATCTATCTATCTATCTATCTATCTATCTATCTATCTATCTATCATCTATCTATCTATCTATCTATCTATCTATCTATCTATCTATCTAAAAAAAATAATTTTTATGGCCGCTCAGCTCAAACCATGTGGCTCTGGGTGGTTCATAAGAAAAAGCAATCCAAGATAAAACAACAATCAATAATAATAATAATAATAAACTATAACAACAACAACAATAATAACCAAAACAATAGAATGTGTGCAAATCCCAATAGAATCTGTGATTTTCTAAACCATGTCTCAAAAGATTACAGGACTGTTATTTTATGCTCCTGCACTTTATGGCCACAATTCAAAAGCTTAAGCATATTTGAGGTCATTAAAATCAATTGACTTAGACATGTTTAACTCTTGTTTCATTATGGTTCATCCTGGGCAGAATTATTTTATGATAATCCAGTTCATCAAATTATTTCTTTATAAGCTAGAAAGGTGATTTGGTGTCTACAAGTTCAATAGAAACTAGATGGTTTCCTGATCAAGTTGGGAAATTGTGTACTTCTTTCAAATATACTTTGGTGGGAAGTTGTTGCTGAGTCACAGAGCTCAGGCCCTGAAAGCCTTTGGTGTGGCCCTCAAGGATCTTCCCAAGAGAGTTACTAACTCTCATTTTGAAGGTAGTAGAAGGGGAAACTATTACAGAGGTGCCTGAAGAGAAATCATATTAACTATATTTACTTTTAATGAAAGTGACACTAAATAAAATGTAGGTTTTGTCCTGATCCCATCCATTACTTTTGGGGGGATGCTCTCCTCCCAGGTACACCAACCAGACATGCAATGCCATCTGTCATCGGTGCAGAAAAAGATTTTGCAGTCCATGCCAAGGGGAAGAAAAAGATGTCAAGCAGAGGCGGACCACCCACGTCCAACCTGCTTTCCTCCAAGTCCTGCAGGGAGGCCTCAAGTGATCAACTGCCCCCTCCCCTTCTGCGCTCTTCCTGCTGGATTTCCTTGTAAGCTGGGCAATCCTTCCTAAGGAGAGAAACCTCTTCCACCTCATGTAGCAGGAAAGGAAAGAGAGGCAGCCAACCCCCTCTGTTCCCACCTTAATGGCTAGAGCATCTGGGGAGGGCAAGGAGGAAAGCAGATCGAGGCAGAAACAGAGATGGGGAAACTGGCTGAAAAGTGGAGGCCCATTAATGTTAGGAGAGCATTGGGAACCTTGGCTCGATATTGTAAAGACCATCAATTGGAGATAAAACCAAAACTAGGGTGTTTTGCAAACGTGCCTAAAAACGATTCCTGGCACATCAGTAAGGGTCCTATTGCACAAGTTAAATCCCTCGGGGTGCTATTTCATCCCTCAGGTAGTCCAAGGGCATATGGTACCCATGCTGCATTTATAGCCCAGAAAAGCTCAGCGGCCATTTTGTGATTTTACTGGGCAGAAGGGCCTGGTCTTCCAGCAGCTCTTAAATTATCCCAGGCTAAGTCTTTGGCCCAGCTGATGCATGGAGCTCAACTGGAATGCATCCAGTCCAAATTCCTCAGGGTGGTGTTTCAGGTGCCTTCTGTTTCTAATGCATCCTTACACCTTGAATAGGTCTAATGAAGGTAGAGACCAGGACTTGGTGGTTAATTTTCACCTGTTGGGTGAAACTTGTCTTCCTATCTGAGATCCTGGCCCCCTTGATTCTGACAGAAAATTTTAAGTCTTCTTGGACGAGCTCTCTTGAAAGCAAACTACGGACATATGGTATAACTGCACAAGTTGCACTTGATAGGGGCTATGACCAGGCAACATTGCTTATTAAACAACACATTATGGGGTGCCAAGCCACCTAGGCAACGCCCCTAAATTGCAGATGGACCAATCCCTAAAGTACATCCTAAAACCTGCTTCATATCTCACACAGTTGGTTTATTCAGGGCATAGAAGAGCTTTTACCTTGGCAAGGTGCAGCGATTTTAGATTGATTTGCTTTTGTTGTTTTATAAAATTTGTGATCAGAGTTATGGAAACACCAAGAGACAAGCTTGTAGTAAAAATGTTGCTTTATTTAAAAACAAAGAAAACGAAACTAAGCTTTTCTTCAGCCGAAGAAGAAGCTCTTAGCTTAAGTACTTACATTTTAAAGACAGAGATAGCAGAGAGCAGAGTGACCAAAACAAAAGCAGAGATAATACTCTTAAAGCTTTTTTTACAATTGCAACTTGGCCATACCTAAGTGGACAGGATCTGGCATGTGACCAAAACACCTAGGCAACAGATTCCCAATATGGGCAAAGCTCAAACAGGTAATTCTGATTGGTTCAAGTAAGCCAGACTACTAGGCTCCAAGTAAATTAACATTCCTGAGGAAGGTGAACAACACGTGTTCCCCAAGAGCCCAAAAAGAAACTTTACGGCTTGGCTTTTTTTTTAAACTAGCCTTCCATATTCTACAGACATAAAAAATATATGCAACAATTTGTACCTTATCTATTTTATTTTTTTCTTAGATTTGGTTTGTCTACTATAAATCTTTATAGTCTTGGTTCTTCTATTATCTTGGTTTTTCTATCGGTGGTGGTGGTCCTCACTAGATGATGATGATGAAGTTGCCTTTCCTCATGCTATTTTTCCCTTCATTTTTATATGGTATTGCTCTCTGCTGGTCTTCAGCTGTAATGGAATAAAATGTGGAGGTAGGTTGGGAATGTCAGTTGGAAAGCAAGCTGTGCTTCCTGTCCTTAAAGCTACTACAGCAACTTTGCTCCTGGCAAAGTCTAAGAAGAAAAGTATCAGAAGTTGAGAAGGTATTTTATACAACAGTAAAGTTGTTTCCTGTTCAACTGTTATTTGCTGAAAAGATCACAAATGTTTAACAGAGGGGGCTTCTGTTTCTGTGCCTTTTGATTCAAATTCAAGATAACATTCATGCAGCAGTAATAAGATCTGATATATTGTGCAAAAGATTGCTCAAGAACTATCCAATCCAGAATCACCCTCATGTCCTTGGTGTACTTCCTTCCTTGCAGTTTAAGGTTCATTGGGTGTTTTTTTTTTATGTACACCCTGTGATTCCCCTGTTGCCAATATTATGAAAGATCTTCAGCTATAAACAATACTATTTCTGAGCTGTACAAATCAGCTGGGTAATTATGCAATCCTGTACAGGTAGTCTTCGTTTAGCAACTGCCTCGTTTAGCAACCGTTCACAGTTACGATGGTGATGAAAAAGTAACTTTGCGACCAATCCTTGCATTTATGACCTTTGTTGGTCTGTAAAGCAAAGGAAAGCTGAAATAAGATCGTAAGCACAGTCACAGTTTTACTTAGCGACCGTGTCACTTAACCAAGTTGCCTGTCCCAATTGTCGCTAAACGAGGACTACCTGTACACATTCACTTTTTAGTCAATCTTATTCTATTGCTAGTAAGTATGTGTTAAACTTTGAGTGGCTATATCACCATAAACAAAATAAAAGTAAACCACTGATGCTGATTATGTGAGCACATGCAGTTCTGAATTTTAATTCTGCTTCATGATCCTGTGTGTTAAAACTTTAACTTCTGTTTTTCAAGACTCTGCAAGAATCTTCTCCAGACTGGAGCATTCAGGATGTACATTGGATTGCAAGGCATAAATACATAATACACAATATATTTGAATACTTGTACATATAAAAATAAAGGCTTTTCAAGTGAAGCTTGACTCCAATGACTACATGGACACAACCTTTAATTTTCTTGGCAACAGTGCAAAAATGATTTCTAGATGGTCGGTATACATTCACAATAATATACAGCTCAATTCAATGTGTCTCTTTTTGTTGTTTATTCGTTCAGTCGTTTCCGACTCTTCGTGACTTCATGGACCAGTCCACGCCAGAGCCCTCTGTCGGCCGTCACCATCCCCAGCTCCCCAATGGTTGAGTCCGTCACCTCCAGAATACCATCCATCCATCTTGCCCTTGGTCGGCCCCTCTTCCTTTTGCCTTCCACTTTCCCTAGCATCAGCTTCTTCTCCAGGGTATCCTGTCTTCTCATTATGTGGCCAAAGTACTTCAGTTTTGCCTTTAATATCATTCCCTCAAGTGAGCAGTCTGGCTTGATTTCCTGGAGTATGGACTGGTTTGATCTTCTTGCAGTCCAAGGCACTCTCAGAATTTTCCTCCAACACCACAGTTCAAAAGCATCTATCTTCCTTTGCTCAGCCTTCCTTATGGTCCAGCTCTCGCAGCCATAGGTTACTACAGGGAATACCATTGCTTTAACTATGCGGACCTTTGTTGTCAGTGTGATGTCTCTGCTCTTAACTATTTTATCAAGATTTGCCATTGCTCTCCTCCCAAGAAGTAAACGTCTTCTGATTTCCTGGCTGCAGTCAGCATCTGCAGTAATCTTTGCGCCTAGAAATACAAAGTCTGTCACTGCCTCCACTTTTTCTCCCTCTATTTGCCAGTCATCAATCAAGCTCGTTGCCATAATCTTGGTTTTTTTGAGATTTAACTGCAACCCAGCTTTTGCACTTTCTTCTTTCACCTTCGTCATAAGGCTCCTCAACTCCTCCTCGCTTTCAGCCATCAAAGTGGTATCATCTGCATATCTGAGATTGTTAATGTTTCTTCCAGCGATTTTAACTCCAGCCTTGGATTCCTCAAGCCCAGCATGTCGCATGATGTGTTCTGCGTACAGGTTGAATAGGTAGGGTGAGAGTATACAACCCTGCCGTACTCCTTTCCCAATCTTAAACCAGTCCGTTGTTCCGTGCTCTGTTCTTACCGTTGCTACTTGGTCGTTATACAGATTCCTCAGGAGGCAGATAAGATGACTTGGTATCCCCATACCACCAAGAACTTGCCACAATTTGTTATGATCCACACAGTCAAAGGCTTTAGAATAGTCAATAAAACAGAAATAGATGTTTTTCTGAAATTCCCTGGCTTTCTCCATTATCCAGCGGATACTGGCAATTTGGTCTCTAGTTCCTCTGCCTTTTCTAAACCCAGCTTGTACATCTGGCAATTCTCGCTCCATGAATTGCTGGAGTCTACCTTGCAAGATCTTGAGCATTACCTTACTGGCATGTGAAATAAGTGCCACTGTTCGATAGTTTGAACATTCTTTAGTGCTTCCCTTTTTTGGTATGGGGATATAAGTTGATTTTTTCCAATCTGATGGCCATTCTTGTGTTTTCCAAATTTGCTGGCATATGGCATGCATCACCTTGACAGCATCATCTTGCAAGATTTTAAACAGTTCAGCTGGGATACCATTGTCTCCTGCTGCCTTGTTATTAGCAATGCTTCGTAAGGCCCATTCAACCTCACTCTTCAGGATGTCTGGCTCTAACTCACTGACCACACCGTCAAAGCTATCTCCAATATTATTATCCTTCCTATACAGATCTTCCGTATATTCTTGCCACCTTTTCTTGATCTCTTCTGCTTCTGTTAGGTCCTTGCCATCTTTGTTTTTGATCATACCCATTTTTGCCTGGAATTTACCTCCAATGTTTCTAATTTTCTGGAAGAGGTCTCTTGTCCTTCCTATTCTATTGTCTTCTTCCACTTCCGCACATTGCTTGTTTAAAAATAATTCCTTATCTCTTCTGGCTAACCGCTGGAATTTTGCATTTAATTGGGCATATCTTCCCCTATCACTGTTGCCTTTTGCTTTCCTTCTTCCTTGGGCTACTTCCAGTGTCTCAGCAGACATCCATCTTGCCTTCTTGGTTTTCTTTTTCTTTGGGACGTTTTTTGTTGCCGCCTCCTGAACAATGTTGCGAACTTCTGTCCATAGTTCTTCCGGGACCCTATCTACTAAATCTAGTCACTTTATTATTAATTATGAAGGCTACTCCATTTCTTCTGTGGTCCTCTTGTCCGCAGTAGTAGATCTGGTGGTCATCTGATGTGAAGTGGCCCATCCCAGTCCATTTCAGTTCACTGACACCTAAAATGTCTATATTTAATCTTGACATCTCACCAATAACCACATCCAATTTGCCCTGGCTCATAGATCTTACATTCCAGGTTCCTATGGTGTGTTGATCTTTAGAACATCGGATTCGTCATTCACCACCAGCACCGTCGGCCGCTAGCCGTCCTTTCGGCTTTGAGCTAGCTGCGTCATCACATCTGGGGCTAGTTGAACGTATCCTCTGTTCCTCCCCAGTAGCATTTTGACCATCTTCCGACCTGGGAGTCCCATCTTCCGATGGTATACCGACATATCTTTGGTTGTACTGATCCATTTAGTTTTCATGGCAAGAATACTGGGGTGGGTTGCCATTACCTTCCCCAGGGATCGTATTTATTCTGACCTCTCTGCCACGACCTTCCCGTCTTGGGTGTCCCTTCACGGTTTAGCTCATGGTTTCATTGAGGTGCTCAAGCTCCAGCACCACGACAACGTAACGATCTCCTTTACTGGATGTGTCTCTACCTAGAAATAATCCTCAGTAAGTGCAGTTTTATTCTTCCTAATGAAACCTGTTGGTCCACCACCTGGAAGGCATCAGGTTGCCTAACCCAGCATGTAAAATGGATCGTTTCAGTTCCAAAATAATCATGCTGGGCCATCCACAGCTAGGAGAATTTACCACCAGGCTCCACTAGAGGGCAGAAATTCGGTCCTGTATATTGATACCCTACAACTGGTACATACTGTATATTGCTGGTGGGGGAGGCGGATGAGCCGGTGTTTTGAATAAATACAGGTTGGGAGGATGCTGCCCTACTTTTTGTTCGACATGAGAAAAACTAGAATGGTTTGTTGGAATGCTTATTAGTTCAAGTTGATGCCTCTCTCTCTTTTTTCCTTTTTTGAATCCAGGAGATTATTTTCACTACCCTTAAAACTAATTTCATTTGCTTTCCCTGGAAGCCACTTTGATCTCTCTTGTTGTGTACCCAAGTGTATACGTGAGTGTGCTTTGCCACAGGCATGTTTCTTTCATTCTCTGCTGCTGCTGGACCCTTTGTCTTTTCAGTGCAACCATCACTCAAGAGGCGAAATCAGCCAGACCACGTGGGTCGTCCCCCACAATACTGGAACGCATCTCCCCCTCCCCAGAAGCAAGCAACTGGTGGCCTGGAACATGTGGGTGTTTGCTGAACTAATCTCTCTTTTCAATGTTTGAATGAGCCTACCTGTCATTTGTAAGCTGCTGAGATACCAAGAATGTTATTTTGTGAAGCAGAAATACAGAGGCAACACATCTCTAGCTGTCTTTTGGCTCTGAAACCAAGCTTTCTTCCTTTGTCTATACTTATCAAGCCATCTGCTGCTGTCATTTCTCTTTTCTCTAGGGCCTACTAGCTCACCCGGTTCTCCCTTTCCCGCCACACAGTCTGCTGCAATACCTTCGATTTCTAGTCATAACAGAATATAAATCCCTGCAGGTTCAGCCTTTGGAGGCTCAACTTTTGCAGATTTTACCAATGCTGTTTATCTCCATTTTGGGGCATTCATTCATTGGCGATCACTCGTAGCTGAGTAAGATTGTCTTCCAAAGGTAAAATTTTAACAGTGGATCCGTAAGTGGCTATAAAGGCCAATTCTGGATCTGCACAACCTCCCACAATGAGGGCATAGGTTTCCGGGTGGGAGACGGTCATGATGAGGGTTTGCCTGACGTGCCATCCTTTTAGCTCTTTTCTCCCTTTCGCCCTGTACTCGTGCTTCTTCAAAGTCCATAGCGCCATTAATAAAGGCTGACCTCCAATTGAAACGCTCATGAGTTAGGGCTTCCCAGTTCTCAATGCTGATATTACATTTTTTTAAAATTAGCTTTGAGAGTATCTTTGAATCTCTTTTGCTGAACAAGTTTAATTATACCTATTTTACAGGTGGCTTTTTCACTCATTCTTCTTGAATAAGCTTTGGACCAATACGGTATGAATAATGAGCTGGTTATGTGGTTCAGTGGGTAGAAAACTGCACTTTGAACATTGGTCAGGAAAATTCCCAACTCGGCTAAAAATGTATCATCTCTCAATCTGAGACCTCCACGTGGGTCTCTATAGTGCATTAAGTCATAACCATGGTTCATTGAATAAGGTGGAAGGAAAGAGAAGAAGAGGACGACCAGCAGCAAGGTGGACGGACTCAATTACAGTGGTGATGGGGGCACCGTTGGGAGACCTGAAGAAAATCTATCTATGTGGTCACTAGGAGTTGAAAACGACTTGATGGCACATAATCAATTTTAAAAAATCATTGAATAAATCACAATTGGGTGGGTTTGCACAACATACCAAGCCAAAATTAAGTATATAAAATAAAACAAAAATGTAACTATGGTTTTATTGGCAACTTTGTACACAGAATTGCTCTAAAGTTTGTGTCACACAAAGGTAGCATGAAGCAGGGGTGCAAAACATCTTAAAACTGCCAAGGTTGAGAAACATTGATTTAAATGATACCAGCAGCATTTGTGACTTTGTCATGTATGCACACTTAGCCCTACTATAGAATGTATAGCTTTATGCTTCCTTTTAAGGAGACAATAAATCCGATGAGAAGGGGAAAAGGGTCAGCTTCCTGCAAGATAATTGATTTGCTTTGGAGAGCTTAATCTAAGCCTAGGCTCAGTCAGTCAAGGTTAAGAGATACTTCTTTAGATCATGAAAACATCTGGCAATGCCTCAAGGCACTTTGAATGTCTGATCCTGAACTGGAAGAGGACACAGAAACCCATTCCTCTCTTTGCAAGAGCTGATGGGGTGCTTTTGCCCTGAAAGGCCTGCCTCTGAAGGACACTTTGGCACAGCCTTGAGAAGCAACAGCAGCCCTGAAGGACACAACAAACACTGTGCTATAAATTCAACTCCATCCACAGCTTATTGTGCCAGAAACCCTTGACAATGGCATTACATGTCACAGAATCTATCACTGGTGTTTGCTACTGGTATTCTCTTAATAGAAAAGCAAAGGCATGGCAAAAAACTAATATTAAAAAGGCTATTCCTTGAGTTATATGCGCTTTTTATGTACTTAATCTCCAATTCTATGACACCTTTATTTTAAAGTTGGGAAAGAATCCTCTTGATCCATCATAGTTCATCTGATTTAGCTTTCAGACCTGCAAAAGGCACTCTGGCAGGCTTACACTTTCTACTACTTAGCCATCCCTTTAAAAGAAACAACACTTTGGCCCACATTTTTAATGCACAGGAGTGCAAACTCCGGTCAAACTATATGCAATGTTAATTAATCCTATTATTTGTTCTTGAATCCACCATTTTCCTTTTTGCAATAGTAGGCTCCAGTCTGGGACCTTAACTCCTTTCAGGCTCTTCCAATTTTACAATTGGGGAGATACACCATTTTGCTCCTATGCAACAGGAAGCTCTGACCCAGGATCCAAAGACATTCAACTAAGTTAGCCTATTGTTTTCAGACCCTTGCACAAAGTTCCAGGCTGGCCCTGTGTAGAATCTTGAGCCTCATTTGTTGGCATTCCTTTTTGTTATCTGACTTGCTACTCCCCCTAAATTTTACTCCATATTGTGTTCAATGTTTGTCCAACCTTTATACAGTGGTTAAGCCAAGAGATAAAAATGCTAATTGCAAGGAAAAATTCCCTTCTACAGTAAACGGATACCCTTTTAGGCTAGGTGAGCCAGAATGTGCGACCTGCCACATGGTGCAAATAAGGCCTTTGTGCATCCATGTGCTTCAATGTGGCTTGAGAATAAAACAGAGATGTGGTTTGGTTTGTCTGCCTTTAACAGACTTTGTATCTACCCAGAGAACCAAGGATTGATAATACCTCATTTTATTTATTAAATTTACACTATTTCCTTCAGAATCACAACATGCATAGTGTTGTAGGAGGAGACCCATGTTAGTCTACAGTGGTAATAAATCAGGAATCTGGTAGCACCTTTTCTGACTAACAAATTTTATTCAAATATATAAGCTTTTGTGAGTTGGAACTCACTTCGTCTAATGCAGGTGTGGGAAACCGTTTTTCTGCCAAGGGCCATTTGGATATTTATAACTGGGGACCGGGGTGGGCGGTGGGGGGGTTTCTGGGATTTCCATGGACCGGGGGCTGGAGTTTGCGGGCGGGAGCCAATCACAAGCACCGGGGGTGGGGTTTGTGGGCAGGAGCCAATCACGTGGAAGGTTGACGTTGCCCACCCCTAATCTAATGCATAGGGTGGCTAGACTGATGTGGGATTTAAATTCTAGAGTTCTAGGTAGGTTAGAATGAAACAATGACTGGCTTCATCCAGTGAATTTTTGTGACCAGGTGGAGACAAACCAGGTGACTAATTTTTTTCCTAACATTTATATGTATAAATTGGTTTATACAAGACATTTGATACTAGGTTACCATTAATTGGTGTTGGTAGGAGAGTTGAGTAACTTTTTTGTTGCTGTTTCAGGGAAAGTTGACTGAGACCTCCTTTAGTTCCACTATGCACCCTCCCACCCCCAATTGTTTTTTTATTACAGTAATGGTGTTGGGAAGGGGTGTGGTGGCTCAGCGGGTAAGACGCCAGGTTTATTGATCGGAAGATGGCAAGTTCAGAGGTTCGAATCCCTAGCCCCGCGTGACGGAGTGAGCTCCCGCACTCGCCCCAGCTCTTGCCAACCTAGCAATTCGAAAGCATGCAAATACAAGTAAATTAATAGGTACCACTTCGGTGGGATGGTAACAGCGTTCCGTGTGCATCATGCCGGCCACATGACTTTGGAAGCGTCTTCGGACAACGCTGGCTGTTTGGCTAACAAACGGAGATGAACTCTGGCCCCTAGAGTCAGACATGACTGCACGACTGTGCGGGGGGAACCTTTACCTTTACCTTTAATGGTGTTGGGAGTGCCAGTATCTTTGACCCCGTTAGGAAATGTAAATTTTGTCAGCAGCACCCCAGCTGCTCCTATAAAGGGTTGCAGATGAATACAGCAGAGAGAAACTGTACTTTCCAGCATTTGTATAAAGATCTTTTCAATAATAAATGCATTTTTAAAGCTTTATAATGCAGAACCACACAACAGCCTGCAAGGAATTCAATTTTATGGCATTTGAGTAACGCAGGTTTATCATTTTGATTGTGGATGTATTTAGTTCTTTGTTTTAAAAGGAATGGCCTTCATGTTGATAATCTCTTAGTACCTGTTTCTATTGTATAATCAACAATGGCTTCATCAAGGGCACCTTATTGTGAGACCAGTTGTAAACATGTTTGTTTTAAAATAAGGATCACTGATTGAGGTATAAGCTAGGCAACTGTTGGGATGGTGTTTCTTCTTCTCCTGTTGCAAGTACTGAAAGGGAGAAATTAACAGAGCCCTGGGCGGGCACATCTACACAAAGATTCTGTGCCAGCTTGGAAACCGCTGTAGACCTACGGCCGCCACCCTGCCTCAGCTGGCTTTGAGAACACCATTTTTTTCTGGTTCTGCAGTGATTTATTTGAAAAGCTGCTTTTTTATTCACAAGGCTACTGCTCTGCAGAGTTTGTGGACAGTCTGGTTTCCCATTGTTAGGAACTTCATCCTAACAATGGAAAATGCAGCGTCTTCTTTTCCCCAGAGCTTTAGCATCTTGTTCATTTCAAACATACCTCTCTTTCTCTCCCACTTCAGCTGCTGTAAGTAACATGCAACCATGGTTACAGAAATTGGGTAAAGCACAAGCCAATGATTCATCTTTTCGTGGCCACAGCTCACAGGGCTTGTGAAATGTGCTAAAGGAAAAGCGTTTTGGTGTGTTCTAGCCCTTCTCTGGTAAAAGTGGCTGGGTGGGTGAGCCCTAAACCTGCACACCCATGTTGTTTATCATGTCCGTGGGCTACACTTTCTGACCGATACTGCAACCCCTCAATTTATAGGCATTTGTTTAGCAGGGCGAGGTAGAGTAATCTTGGCCTAGAGAGAATAGAGAGTTTTGTTTAATGGGAAGGAGCGCTGGGGAACCAGTATTTTAGCTCTTAACAGCTTGATTTAAAAGTTTTAGAAGCTGCTGAAGTGGAAATTTCTTGGCAGAGACAAGACTGCTCACGAACAGCAAAGAAACCTCTCCAGTTCATCTGATAAAGAGAGGACTTCCATTGCTGTCAGAAAGACGACAAATTAAAGGGCAGGTTTTCTTGACTGGCTGGGCACTGTGAAATCTGTGGTCTCATGTCTGTTGCATAAAATGCTGTGTTCTCTATTACAAATATCTAGAGAAAAAGCAAAATAACTGTTAGTGCTTACAAGGTTTCTTTTGCAAATTCAGTTCCTAAAGTCCCTAGAACAGGGCTTTCCAAACTTTTGCCGTTGGCAACACACCAACGGCCGGCCCACGAAAACCCGGAAGCGCCGCGGCCAGTGCCCCGCAAAAACTGGAAGTGCCAGCGGCGGTGCTTCTGGGTTGCCACGGCGGCGGCTACCCCTTCGAAAGGGCAGGCTCCGGGAACCCCGAAAATGCCCTTGGGGCAGGGAGGCGAAAAGCCTCCCTGTGCGTGCACGCGTGCTGCCGAGCTTTCCACCGCTCAGCTGATGCGCGGGGAGAATTTCCACCCCATCCCCCATCAGCTGTGCCGGGAATCCTGGCAGCGTGTGCGCGCACAGCGAGGCTTTTCGTCTCCCTGCCGGAACCGAGGGCATTTTCGGGGTCCCCGGAGCCTGCCCTTTTGAAGGGGCAGTGGCAAAGTGCAGGCTCCAGGGACCCCGAAAATGCCCTCGGTTCCAGCAGGGAGGTGAAAAGCCTCCCTGCGCACGCACGGGCACGCTGCCAAGCTTTCCGCCACTCAGCTGATACGCGGGGAGAATTTCCACCCCAGCCCCCATCAGCTGTGCCGGCAGCGTGCGCACGCGCAGGGAGGCTTTTCGCCTCCTTGCCAGAACTGAGGGCATTTTCGGTGTCCCTGGAGCCTGCCCTTTTGAAGGGGCAGCCCCTGCCGCTGTGCGGCAACCCGGAAGCACCGCTGGCGCTTCCGGGTTGTCACGCGACACACCTGGGGGCCCCAGGCGACACAGTATTGTGTCGCGACACACAGTTTGGAAAGCCCTGCCCTAGAACCTATAGTGTTACAGCCCCATTCAAAGATAGCTGTATTCCTACTTCAGATCATGGGATTGCCCAGAATACTCAGCAGAGATGCTGCATTTTGTTTCATTTCTAGAACCCTCCAGTTGCAAACGCCAACTCAACATTTGCAAATACAGAGAACACTGACTGGAAGATGCAACCCAAAAAAGGGCAAACAGTTTCCAAGCATACCCATGATGGCTAGCTTTCTGCAGCAGAAAATGAGAGAATTAAATGGAGAAAAAAACCCTTATTTAGCATGCATTGCTATTTTGTGCTATCAATCACTTGTCCTTCAGAGATGACTCAGGCTGTGAACAAGTAGGGCTAGATGCAAACAGACTCTTTTTCCAGTTGTTTGAATTTGCAATTTAAAAAGGTAAGCAATTGTAAAAAAAAACTCTTGCAAATGCTAAACATAGTAGCCCTAAAATGCAGAAGGAAAGAATCCACATGATGGCTAATATACTATTTATACAAAAGATTATGGATTAGGTTAACAAAAGTACCTGTGTTACTTTGTACTGACACAAGGGACAGTCAATGTGTTGAGGATGTAGCAATTGCTCTCTCAGACCTTAAAGCAGTGCTTTCCAAACTGCCGCCGTTGGCGAGACACCAATGGCGGCGCGCCGGCGCGCGGGGGGGCAGCGGAGTTTGTGGACGGGAGCCAATCGCGTGGTGGGGTTTGCGGGCAGGAGCCCTGCGGGCCATAGGGGGGAGCCCCGCGGGCCCTATACGGCCCCCGGGCCTGACGTTGCCCACCCCTGGCCTAGAAAGTGTACAAATCTAGTGACTGTGAAATGCAACCTAAACATCCTCATAAACTCCCCCAAAGATTTGCTGATCCTGTGGTTGATAGTGGGTTAATTTGGAAGGCAGGTGTGAAAATGAAATAGCATTCAGAAATGTTTGCAACACTATACTAGAGCATTGTGCTAGCGAATTAGCAAACAGATAAGAGAGAAGCCATAATATAAACATAGCAAGATGCATACATAGGTTTGAGTATGGGAATGAAATAGATTTCCCAAGCTCATGACAAATGTGAAAAATTATAAAACCTACCGGTGGAAATTCAGTTGGCCAAGTCTCTTATTAAAGACAGATCATCACTGGTACAGTTTTCTAAAGGCTTCACAAAGTATGGATTTGCATTTCTCAGGGGATTAGCCTTTTAGCTGAACCTGCATTAACCATTCCAAATAGTACAGCAACAGTTGGATGTTCTCTTTCTCATTTAATGTCAGATTTATGCCCACAGAGATTGCCAATGGCTCAAAAATCTAAAGTTGACCTTGTTCTTCTAACTTATAATAAAGACATTTCTAAAGCATTGGGTATGTATAAACTTGTTTTGAATTTTGTAGCATCAAAGTCCAGATGTTATGACCTACGCAGTGTAGCCGCCTATGTAGCCAAAAGGCCAACTTTAGCCAGAATAATAATTACAAAGGACCTGGAAGAAGTAGATTAGCTGAACCCATGACAGCCAGGCTTTGGGCCTGAGTGTAGGACTTAGCTTGGTGAGACTTGGATGGAGGGAGCACAGCTATTCTTGTCGTACTGGATCTGCCACCAGCCTACAATAGGGCAACTACAGCAAGGCCACCCGCAAAGCCTTGCTGGGAGTTGATGGCACTGTGTGGTGGTGGTTCTGCTCCTTCTTCAGTAGGCAGACCCACTTGGTGGTGATCTGACCCTTGGATGGTCCATTATGGGGTAGCCAGGCTAGGCCCAATCCTCAACCTGTTTAACATCTGCAGGAAGCTACAGGGAGAGGTCATCTGCTGGTTCAGGATAAGATATCATCAGTACTGTAGATCTCCAATCCAGGCTGAAGGGGGGATATGGAAGAAACCCTGATACAGGGTCTGGATGCGGAGGAACAGAATGAGTGGCTATTTATTCGGAAGGCTACTGATTCTGGGATTGCAGCAACTTTGGCTCTCAACAAGTAGTACTCCCCCTGCAGTCTGGGAATCTTCCTGGGTACTCAGCTCCTGATGGAAAAAACAGGTGGAGGCCACGCCCAGAGCACCTTCTCCCAGCTTTGGCTGGTGCACCAATTGCAGCCTTACCTAAAAAGCAGACATTAAAGATGGTCTTTTCTTCTTACACCCTTTCATCTCCCATCTGGATTACTGTAATTTGTATTACATAGGGCTGCCCTTGAAGACCACCCAGAAACTTCAGCGGGTGCAAAATGCAGCAGCCCATGTAATCACCAGGCAATCTCTCTATTGCCATGTAACAGCAGTGTTGTGGGTGCTGCATTGGCTATTGGCGTATTTCCAAGTGCAGTTCAAGAGGCAGGGTATCACCTTTAAACCTGCATGTAGCTCAGGGCCTAGGTATCTACAAGAATACCTAACCCAGATAGATTCTGCCCACCCAGTCCAAGTGAACAGAGAATGCCTGCTGAAGGTGCACACCTATCAAGAAGTAAGATTGGAGGGCACTCTCTAAAAGTGCTCCCTTCCTCTGGAATGACTTGCCCCTCAATGTAATGATAACTCCCAATCTCACGGCCTTCTGGAAACTCCTAAAATCTTGACTGATTCAGAAGGCCTTTGGATCTTTGTTTAGAACGGTAGGTAGTTTAGTACTGTTTTGATTGTTGTTATTATTAGTTAAAATCTGGTTTTATTGTATTCTGTTGTATCATCTGAATTGGTTGTGCTATCATTGCTCTTTCTGTATCCCATAGAGTCCCTGGAGCCTAAAGTAGTCTATATGTTTCATAAATAAATCAATCAATAAAAATTATCCCGTGCTTCTCTGCTGTGGTATATTAAAGTAGTATACTTAAACGAGATGGTCTTTACGGTATTTAGGAACTGGAAATCACTGCAAACAAAAATCAGTTGTGGGCAAGTGTATTAGGAGCATCTGTTTTTGCATGGAGCTAGGCCTTCAGGTGGAAGATGGTCTGATATCCGATGCTAAAGAACCGCAAAGCTGATTATGACTGAGCAAAAGAAGGACTAGCGGGAATAAGATAGGCAAGAGGTTAGGATTAAGTAGTAAATTAGGCAGAGAATGAATTGGGAATTGTTCAATGATCACAATACTAGGAATGAAACTGAAGTGAATATGGTTGGGATTTGGGGCTTTTTGCAAAGATGGAGGCCTATTTCAAGCATTCCTCCAACCTGAAGCCCCACATATCAGCTGACCCTTCTTCTCTGATATCCAGCAGTAGATCAAGGGCTTTCACCTGAGCGCAGCTGGCTCATTACATTTTGCTGCCTGAGGCAAAAACCAAGATGGTGCCTTCCCCCATTCTGCATAGAGGAACAAACTAGGCTAGTGCAGGTAGTCCTCGTTTAGCCGTGACCTTGTTTAGGGACCGCAGTTACAATGGTGATGAAAAACTAACTTCATGAGCAATCCTTGCATTTATGACTTTCGCAGGTCTGTAAAGCAAAGAAAAGCTGAAGTAAGATCGTAAGCACAGTTGCGGTTTCACTTAGCGACCGCATCACTTAATGACCAAGTTGCCAATCCCAATTGTGGTGGCTAAATGGAGACTACCTGTAGTTATTTCCATATGCCAACGGCTAATACCGTGTATAATGGGGCGCGGTAGCTCAGCGGTTAAACCGCTGAGCTGTTAGATTGCCCACCATAAGGTCGGCGGTTCGAATCTGCGTGGCGAGGTATACTCTCACCACTTGCCCCAGCTCCTGTCAACCCAACAGTTTGAAAGCTAAGGCAAGTAGATAAATGGGTACCACTTACGTGGGAAAATTTGCTGGCGTCCTTTCGGAGGGTCGCCCTCGGACCGAAGAAGACCTGGCGATTCCCGTGGACGGCGGCGGAGGACGGCGGATCCCGAATGACAACTTCCAGGACGTCAGCAGCCGGCTTGGAAGCGAGGTATTCTGGGGCATGTAGTCCGATACCTGCGGAAGAAGAGTCGGTTCCCTCACCCCCTCCCTAACGCGCGGTAACATTGTTATATATATCGTTGTATAAATATATGAATTTATATCTGTATGTAAGCCGCCTAGAGTCCTCCATTAGGGAGGGGATAGGCGGGGTATAAATACGATAAATAAATAAAATAAAATAAATAAATAATAAATAATGCAAGCCCCCCCATGGGTGAGAATACTACTTCATTTTAATTAGGAAAGCAGACAGCTTGGGCAACAAAAATATTAGCTGTCTGGAAGGATAAGGGGAGTAAGGGGAATAAGGAATAAGGGGCGTGGTGGCTCAGCGGGTAAGACACCAGGCTTGTCGATTGGAAGATCACAAGTTTGGAGGTTCGAATCCCTAGCCCTGCGTGCGGAGTGAGCTCCCGCACTAGCTCCAGCTCTTGCCAACCTAGCAATTCGAAAGCATGCAAAATGCAAGTAGATAAATAGGTACCACTTCGGTGGGTAGGTAACAGCGTTCCGCGCGGGTCATGCGGCCACATGACCGTGGAAGCGTCTTCGGACAACGCTGGCTCTTCGGCTAACAAACGGAGATGAGCACCGGCCCCTAGAGTCGGACACGACTGCACAAATGTGCGGGGGGAACCTTTTTACCCGTGAACAGGAGCAGCAGTGGGCTTCTGAGTTGTAGTAGGCTTCTGTTCCTCTGAAGCAGCTTTTCCTAACCGGGGCCCTCCACATGCGCACCTCCTTTGTCTTTAGCATTCTGGCTGCCGTAAAGACTCACATGAGGTTGCTTGCCCCTTTCTGCTTACCAAGCTGGCTGTATGTTAGGTAAGCTGACAGCCATGCTGTTAGTGCTTCAAGTGTCTGAGTTGTTTACGAGATCAGACTTTTGCTCGATACCATAGTTTTCCCTTTGGAACATTCATTGACAAAGGAAGACTGACTCAGCCAGTCAATGCTGTACACAACTCTACTCTGAAAAGATGAGAAGGTAACTTCACAATTGTTACAGGAGCCGGCAGCCATTGGCTGGTTTTGTACATTTTGTGGGGGAGAAGTCTCACTGAGCACACGCAGCAGCATTTACTTTGGAGTAAACATGCACAGGATTATTCCCCAAAAGGCTTTGCAAAGTTGGGACCATATGAATAAATGTTGGGGGGAAAATAACGATGACCTTTGTCATGTAACACTGGAGTGCTGACTAATGTTTAGTGGTTATTATATATGAAATACTATTGTGTAGGCTGTTACTGTACAGTACAAAAAGGCAGTAATTGTGTAAAGACTGAAATTATATGTTGATGATGCTGAGTCAAAAAAACCCCATAATGTGGGAAATGTATAATTAAGAAGAATAAATTACCCTTTTCTTTACAAGGGACATTTAATCAAGTCTGTTTTGCTGTGTTTGATTATATGCATCAGTCCACAACACAAAAACTGGAGTAAGGATCAACATGCAAAGACAATTTTCGTAGGAAAAAAAAATCCTAGCTTTTAATAGCTCCCAACATAACCTGCTTCTGACATGTGCGGGTATAAGAAATTTCCATCCCACAAGGTCTTTGCAATGTGAATATATCAGGCCCATTTTCAAACATGAGGAGCTGAACACCATGTTTACAGGTAGTCCTTGTTTAGCAGATGCCTCGTTTAGCAACTGTTTGCAGTTACGACCGTGATGAAAAAGTAACTTTGTGACCAATCCTCGCATTTACAACCTTTGCAGGTCTGCAAAGCAAAGGAAAGCTGAAGTAACATCATAAGCACAGTTGCAGTTTCACTTAGCGACCACTTCGCTTAACAACCAAGTTACCGCTCCTGATTGTGGTCACTAAATGAGGACTACCTCTATAGGGGATGGGCTGATACCCATCAGCTCCTGTATTTTACAAGGCCCTTGGTCATCTGCGAAGCCTGTGTATGTACAACTTGTAGAGGCAGCCACACAACTCCCGAATAGGCTGAAAGTGCAGACAATTGTCCTTTCAACATGTGCATTGCACATGTCTGTAGCTTGAATCATGTCAACTGGATTTCTATTTTCTCAGTGGAAACGTTTCGCTCCTTATCCAACCTTCATAGACATATTGCATTGTACATGGCTTCTGCAAAACTGAAAAGAGTTCTAAATGTTCTGAAAGCATTGATTGCACAGAAGTGGTAGCACATGGCCTCCATCTTTTGTAAAAGGAGTTCTTCTCAGACCACACTCCACCCGCTAAGGAAGGCTGGCCTTCTGAAGAGTGGAGCAGCTGGATCTGGGCCTCCAAGGTTTCAGCAGCTCCTGCCTCTGAGAAGGCTATGGAAACTAGCACACTGCAAAGCAATACATCAGCTTTCTTTGCAAGTCTGCCCCACATTTGCCCCATAGGCATTTTTAGATAATAAAAAGGATGCAGCCCATTGCTTTCTTTGGAAATAGGCCCTCCTGCCCAGATAAGAAAAACAAAGGCAAAGAAGAGGGGCAGGGAGCATCCTGGATGTGAAGGGGAACAGAGCCTACGCTCATGCCTTTGCCTTCTAAGAAATGGGTGCTTTGTGACAGGCTGTATTCAGCGTCACCGCTGTTTTGAGACTAGGCAGTAATGCCCCACCCTCATGGCCCCCATTTTGGGAGTGAGCTCACAATATACCTTCAACATTCCCAAGGGGCCCACCACCCATCCCAGACGTTTGCCTACCTTGGGCTGCCAGAAAGAAGATTCAATCTCTTACCCATACCAAACTGAAGTGGTCCTGACACTGGTAATTCTATGCATTCATGTTTAGTTGAATTATTTAGGGGAATTATTTTCCCTTTGCATCATTTCAGTGATTTCAGATATGAAGGTGGAGCTAACTTAGACCTTTTATGTTACCAGTGAGCAAGCTTGTAGACATTACAGGACCTTTAAAACACTATTGTTTTGGTGACTTGTGACTAAGTCAAGGAAGATTACACTTGTGTTCATAAGCACTTAGCAAGCATTGCATCACACTTGTATTATGCAGCCCAATTAAGAAGTAAGAGCAGATTACTTTGACTCAGGCACCTGCTCCCAATGGACACAATGATTAGTGATTTATTATATAAACAGGAACTTGTTGCCTAACTTTCAGGAGTTACCAGAAAGGCTCACTTTAACTAATTTCAGTGGGGCTTCAGGTACTTGTGCTTGGCACCTTTTCTATTCCTCAGTTCCTCCAAAAGAGTTTGAAATGGGTTTATTCATCATCTTTATCTTGCTGGTATTAAAATGCTGAGAACACACTGAGAATATAGTGAATGTTCTTCCAACTGAGTGATAGAAGCTGGCAAAAAAATTTAGTGAATGCCCCACTCTAGCTATTGCCTCCTCTGGAGCAACCATCATCATCCCTCATCTCTACTTCATACAAAATGGAAATGCTTTTTTTATTTTATTTGCACTTTTAACATTCAGCAAGACACAAAACAAGAATAGAAGATAACATCCAAAAACAGTGTATCGCAAAATTCAGCCATAGTTCCCAAAGATCACTAGGTTTGTCAGAGCTATTATTGTGAGCATAACATAGGTAATATTTCCAGACCCAAAAAAAGTGCAATTCTTCCCTCCAAGAATTTAATATTCAAATGTTATCAGTGATTTTTTCAAGAAGAGCAAGTGACCAAATTTTAGTGTGCCAATTGTCCAATGATAAATCATCTAAGAATTTCCACTTTTGAGTAATTATTGATTTAGCAGCTAGGAATAAAAATACTGTATACTAAGTTCATTTTTGTTTAATTTAGAGTTACCTCCCTAGAAAATATGTAATAAGCCCAATGCTGAACACATTCTACTTTTTGCTTAGTTCTTGTCTGAGTTGCTTAATTAGATGATTGATTTTCACATGCTCCGTCAGAGTATCATCCTCTTCCATCATTTCTTCGTCATTACAGAATGGAATGCTGCTTCAGTCATGTTTGAATCATCCATATAAATCTTAATAACTCTGACCTTTTGGGGAATTGCCTTTCTGAGACATCCTATTACTAATCTTGGCAATCAGCTGAATATTAGTAAAAAAAAATGCAAAAATTATCTGAAAAGCTGTGTTGGGAGGAGAGCAGTGCACCGTTTTCTCCGATGGCTGCCACGCCTCCCTCAAAGTGAAAAAAAATAATTAATGCCTCACCTTCCTCCATATTTTTACTACATGTTATGCCTGTTTGTCTAGTGGTTGGCAAAAATGTTTGAGCTGCCTGGCTATCAAGCAAACATATCTGCTCTATAAAAAATACTATTGGAAGTAGTGAAGGTGACATGAATGATATGATGTCATTAATTCTGCAGCCAGACACTTTCTCCAATGCCTCTAATCACGTCTGCAGCCGTGACTGAAGTGGTGGTGGTAAGTTCTAAACAATTTTGTTTTTGTTTTTTGCTGCAGTAACTAGAATTCACTGGGAGGATGTTTCTGCACCCCTATAATTTCCATTCCATTCCATTGATTGATTGATTGATTGATTGATTATGTGCCATCAAGTTGGTGTTGACACTTAGTGACCACATAGATAGATTTTCCCCATGATGATCTGTCCCTAACGTTCAGGTCTTCCAGCAGGGCACCCATCGCCACTGTAAATGAGTCCATCCCCAAATCCCCATTACTACCACCACCCTCCACTACACAAAGCATATTTGCTGGTGCCCTGCACAAAGGAAGGGGGTAAAAATACAGAACTCATGTCACTTTCACCCATTTCTCTTTAAGGATTGTCAGACCTCCAAAGCAGGCCAGGTCAGGAAATAGGCTCCACAGATAATACTGCAACTCTATTTTATTGCTATGGGTGATAGTAACAGAACAGTGCTTTCCCTCCTTCCCTCTTATACCCCAGGGAGTTAAGGTGAAGTCAGTTTGAGTTTCTTTCTAATGTTCTCTTCCTGTCCTGGGCCTAAAACATGTTTTTAACTACCATTGCATAGTTTCTCCAAGGTCCTCTACAGATGCACTAGAGCAGGGGTCGGCAAACTTTTTTTGCCGGGAGCCATTTTGACATGCTCATGCACATTTTGAAGTGCTCGAGAGCCAGGGGGCGGGGTTTGCGGGCGGGGGCCAATCGCGTGGAAGGGGGAGGGGTTTGCGGGCGGGAGCCAATCGCGTGGAAGAGGGCGGGGTTTGCGGGCGGGGGCCAATCGCGCACACTTAGGGCCTGCTGCCGCCATGCCCGCTGCAGTGCCCGCCGCCGCCATGCCCGCTGCCACGACTGTGCAGGCGGAGCTGCCTGCCTGGCACTCGGGCGCTCCGGCTGGGGTGCAGCGGGACGGGAGCATCGCCGGCGGCCCGCGAGGACCGGCCAGGGAAGGCGCGCAGGCGGAGCTCCCGTCCCGCTGCACCCCAGCCAGAGCGCCCGAGTGCCAGGCAGGCAGCTCCGCCCGCGTGCCTTCCCTGGCCGGTCCTCGCGGGCCGCCGGCAATGCTCCCGTCCCACTGCACCCCAGCCGGAGCGCCCGAGTGCCAGGCAGGCAGCTCCGCCCGCGCGCCTTCCCTGGCCGGTCAAGATCCCTTCCCCTCCCCCAGCAGAACCAAATATGTTAAAAAGTGGGTAGGTAAAGCACGCTCGCGTAAACATCCTGGTTCCTTCATGATCAGTTGAGCAGCAGCCGCGCAGCAGCAGCAAGCGGGCGTCTTCGACAAATTGCTCTGGAAGGGGGCGGGGGAGGTTTGGAAGAAGAAGGGAAAGAGAGGCTCGACTGCTCCAGTCGCTTCTCTTCCGGAGCCAAATCTTCCAAAGGGGCAGCGGCAGCAGCGGCGTCCTGGAACCCGGAAGCACTGATGGCCCACCACCGCCGCTGCCCCTTCGAAAGGGCAGACTCCGGGGACCCCGAAAATGCCCTCGGTTCCGGCAGGGAGGCAAAAATCGCGCGTGCAGGCTGCCGGGCTTCCCGACGCACAGCTGATTGGCGCGGTGGGGGGGGGGGACGGGGTGGAAATTCTCTGTGCTGATCAGCTGTGTGCCGGGAAGCCCCCCGTGCGCGCGATTTTTGCCTCCCTGCTGGAACCGAGGGCATTTTCGGGGTCCCCAGAGCCTGCTCTTCCAAAGGGGCAGCGGCAGCAGCGGCGTCCTGGAACCCGGAAGCACTGATGGCCCACCACTGCCACTGCCCCTTCGAAAGGGCAGACTCCGGGGACCCCGAAAATGCCCTCCGTTCCGGCAGGGAGGCAAAAATCGCGCATGCAGGCTGCCGGGCTTCCCGACGCACAGCTGATTGGCGCGGTGGGGGGGGGACGGGGTGGAAATTCTCTGTGCTGATCAGCTGTGTGCCGGGAAGCCCCGCGCACGCGCGATTTTTGCCTCCCTGCTGGAACCAAGGGCATTTTTGGGGTCCCCAGAGCCTGCTCTTCCAAAGGGGCAGCGGCAGCAGCGGCGTCCTGGAACCCAGAAGCACTGATGGCCCACCACCGCCGCTGCCCCTTCGAAAGGGCAGACTCCGGGACCCCGAAAATGCCCTCGGTTCCGGCAGGGAGGCAAAAATCACGCGTGCAGGCTGCCGGGCTTCCCGACGCACAGCTGATTGGCGCGGAGAATTTCCACTCCGGGTGGCCTGGCAGCGCGCGCGCACGCGATTTTCACCTCCCTGCCAGAACCGAGGGCATTTTCATCAGCGCTTCCGGCTTGTCACGCGACACACTTGGGGGCCCCCGGCGACACAGTATTGTGTCGACACACAGTTTGGAAAGCCCTGGGTTAAGGTGATGGGCAAGTGCCCGTTGTCAAGATGGCTGCCGGAGACGGAGGCTTCCAAACTCTCGCGAGACTGTGTGAAGCCCGTCCCCGGAGGAAAAAGAGGGGCTGGGCCTAGGAGGTTGCCAGGGGTATGCCCACAGCCATGCACACCATGCCCGCTGCCGCGCCTGCCCCGCCACACTCGCTGCCGCACCTGCCCCCGCCATGCCCGCCACGCCTGCCTGCGGAAGAGCCACACTCAAGGGGCTAAAGAGCCGCATTTGGCTCACGAGCCGCCATTTCCGACCCTTGCACTAGAGGAACTCAAGCAGATAAACTCTTGACTTGACTGAGGCCTCACTCAATGGCCTGTGTAACATGCAATCTGCCAGTCCTAGAGTCAGCAGAAAAATATATGGACATAAATTGTGCTGCCTCAGTGACTGAGCCCATCTTACCTCAGTGATGAGGTTGATGACTGGTGCTGTCCTTACAGTTTTAAGGCAGGATAATTTAAGGGCTGCAGTTGCTGGACTGCCCTGGCTGCATTTCTCCTCTCCTCCAGTGTTATCTGCTGGTGGGAGAAACAACAAACATGGGTTCTGGTCACATTATCACCAACATCATCAATGAAGTTTTGGGGATCATTGTACTGTTGGAGGTTCCAGCAAATCAGCATATAGGTGATTGCTCTAGGAGGCAAACTCTCTATGTGCTTCTCGAGGAAGCTGCTTGTTGCCCCTCCCACTTCCTCTTTCTCTCTCTCTGCCTCCATCCACCGGAGCAGGAAGCAGCCTGCTACTGCTCTCTCCATCTTGAGGCCATGCGGCCTAGAATCAAGAGATTCCCCCCCCCTTTCTCCACGCAGCCCCTGGCAGCAAAGAGGGCCAGGGGTCTATAAACAGTTTAGGGAAACACGGAAGAAGAATCATTCCTAACAGAATGGATGTAACTGTTTGTTGTTGTTTATTTGTTCAGTCGCTTCCGACTCTTCGTGACTTCATGGACCAGCCCACGCCAGAGCTTCCTGTTGGCCGTCGTCACCCCCAGCTCCCCCAAGGTCAAGCCCGTCACCTCCAGAATATCATCCATCCATCTTGCCCTTGGTCTGCCCCTCTTCCCTTTGCCTTCCACTTTCCCTAGCATCAGCATCTTCTCCAGGGTATCCTGTCTTCTCATTATGTGGCCAAAGTACTTCAGTTTTGCCTTTAATAGCATTCCTTCAAGTGAGCAGTCTGGCTTCATTTCCTGGAGTATGGACTGGTTTGATCTTCTTGCAGCCCAAGGCACTCTCAGAATTTTTCTCCAACACCACAGTTCAAAAGCATCTATCTTCCTTTGCTCAGCCTTCCTTATGGTCCAGCTCTCACAGCCATAGGTTACTACGGGGAATACCATTGCTTTAACTATGCGGACCTTTGTTGTCAGTGTGATGTCTCTGCTCTTAACTATTTTATCGAGATTTGTCATTGCTCTCCTCCCAAGAAGTAAACGTCTTCTGATTTCCTGGCTACAGTCAGCATCTGCAGTAATCTTTGCGCCTAGAAATACAAAGTCTGTCACTGCCTCCACGTTTTCTCCCTCTATTTGCCAGTTATCAATCAAGCTGGTTGCCATAATCTTGGTTTTTTTGAGGTTTAACTGCAACCCAGCTTTTGCACTTTCTTCTTTCACCTTCGTCATAAGGCTCCTTAGCTCCTCCTCGCTTTCAGCCATCAAAGTGGTATCATCTGCATATCTGAGATTGTTAATGTTTCTTCCAGCGATTTTAACTCCAGCCTTGGATTCCTCAAGCCCAGCACGTTGCATGATGTGTTCTGTGTACAAGTTGAATAGGTAGGGTGAGAGTATACAACCCTGCCGTACTCCTTTCCCAATCTTAAAACAGTCCATTGTTCCGTGGTCTGTTCTTACCGTTGCTACTTGGTCGTTATACAGATTCCTCAGGAAGCAGACAAGATGACTTGGTATCCCCATACCACCAAGAACTTGCCACAATTTGTTATGGATGTAACTGTAACTGGACCAAATAAATGTAAGAACTCTTTTGTACTTACTTTTTGAACCTACGTTGTCTAAGAGTGTAATTCTTTATGCTTGGATGGGCTATGTGCTTAAGATCAATAACCTATATCTGTCTAGTGTGCTCATCAATGCTATTTTGATAAAAACTCTTTTCTGTGCGCTTATTGCCTCGTTCCGTTAAGCTCTGCTCCATCCAGTGGTTCCTAGCAGTCCACCAATGCCATCATGTACATCAAGACTTGATTCCGGCAACGAGAGAACAGTGATGGGCTGGGCAAGAGGCAAAGGCAATATCATGGAGACACGACCTTTAAAAATAGTGGGGCACCTTCAGGCCATGGAAAGAGAGGGTGAACAAGCAGAAAAATGATTGAGCTATATTCAAAGTCTGTATTCAAAATACCTTTAAAAATGATCTGCAAAACCTATTTGCCACTAGGGGTCAGAAGTGGTTTAGCACTCATATAGCTGGAAATTTTCCAATTCTAAACTAAGGAATGTCTTTTTCAGAAATCCTTTATAAATAAAAGAATAAACTTAATTAATAAAGGAAATGAAATTAGACTATGGGGATCAAACAGTAAAAGGAACTCCAGCAGTATGAGTGAATATTTACTGCCATTCTCAGTCTTTAAGATTACACCAACAGCATGTTGATGTTAACATTTGAGGGTAGGATTTATATATACAGTACATATACATATATACATACACACACGCACACATTCCCCAAATTCATGGTAAAATTTAATTTAATTTAATTTAATTTAATTTAATTTAATTTAATTTAATTTAATTTAATTTAATTTAATTTAATTTAATTTAAAATTTAATTTAATTTAATTTAATTTCTATCCCGCCTTTATTATTATTATTTTTTATAAATAACTCAAGGCGGCGAACATACAGTACCTAATACTCCTTCCTCCTCCTATTTTCCCCACAACAGCAACCCTGTGAGGTTTGTTGAGCTGAGGGAGAGGGACTGGCCCAAGGTCACCCAGCCGTCTTTCATGCCTAAGGTGGGACTAGAACTCTCAGTCTCCTGGTTTCTAGCCCATTGCCTTAACCACTAGACCAAACTGGTTCTCTTATCCTCCTAACTGAAAGTTTGTCTTTATTTAGTTACACAAGTGCTAGTGTCAAACTGATTGTACTGTATACACAAGAGAGCACACAAGGAGGAGCAAGTGACAAAACCTGCATCTTAATATTGCAATGCCAACTCCAACTCTTACCTATGTGTATAAAATGCCACAATGCAAGTACAAAAGTTCAAAGCTTGTGTTATGACACCACAGTACTCATGTTGACATCATTGTGGTAGGAACCGACACATATGACTGCGGTATCCTTAGATGGGAAGGGAGATGGAAAGGACTTGTATGTCTTTAATAATGGATAGAATCAGGAAAGTTCCAAGTGTGGATTGTCATTCAGTTGTTATCTATTGCAAGCACCCTCCTCTTTACAAAAGATATTCTGATTGCAGGTGCTAATTAATGGTTTGGTGTGTCTTCTTAACAAATCTTGCCATATCTACAATGTGCTGTAATTTGAAACTCTTCTGATATGATTTCATGTAGCAACTTGAACATCTCTGTTATTGGTGTCAGTTGACTTGGATAAGGAGGTTTCTAATCACGATGGTTCCCTTTCATATGTTTAAGCCCATTTCATGCAAGAGATTTCTAAGCCCTGTAATGAAGATGTTTTCGACAATATCTTCATGTTGAGAATACTGTAACACACACACACACACACACACACACACACACACACACACACACATATATATATATATATATATATATATATATATATATATATATATATATGACTCTATCACCTTGGATCTGAGACAGGGGGTACCTTCTGAATTAGATAACTGATTCTCAATGGGTCATCCATTTGTAATTGCATGTTATTTGTCCTTAATAGGTTTATCAAGTATTCTGGAAAAATCGTGAGTGATAAGCATTGTATTCACTTGGAAGGAAATTCACTTTTAATTTAAGACAATCTCCCCTATAAAAGAAAGGTTGGATAAGGGGAAAACCTTGCCTGCCTTCCTCACTGTATTGAAGGTGACTCTAAAGGCACTTCCAGATGGCCACCTACTTCAAGTCTTTTACCATCTGCAGCAAATTTGCATCATTGTAGGAATGTCCTCACTGCTGAGCTACAGCTTCCCTTGTGGCCTGCCAACATTCCCTCCAGCTTGCTGCTGGGAAGGCACAGGAACCGGGAGCCAATTGCCACTCCACCCATTCTTCCCTTGCTCTGCTTCAGAACAAAACAACATCTCAATTGCCCATTGTGTGGGGAAAGCAGCAAAGCCATCCCTCAGTGCAACTGCAGAGAAAGGGGTGGATGGTACAAGGCACCAGAATGCCTGGGCTGCAAAAGGAAGAAAGAAAATCTCAGGAGCCACTAAGTGGGCAGCGAGCAATTGCTTGTCCCACAGCTCCAGAGGAATCGTGGTGAGACTGCCTTCCCCCAGTGTTTCCTGTGGAGCGTGAGCCAAGTGGAGAGTTACTGTAGTGGGCTTGGCCCCCTGGACACCCCATGACATTGTGGAGACACGGGGTGTAACTCTTGCAGTGAAGGGGACCCATAATGACCCTCCTAGTTTAAAAGTAAATTGGGGAAAAACTTTTCAGGAAAATCCAGTACATTACAGATATAAGAGAAATATGTACTGTACATTTCATTTACTTTATCACAGTTTTTAATTAGTTCCCTTGCAATCAGTGAGTCCAGATATGGGCCATCTGTTAACCACCAGTTTGTAGAGACCATAAGAACAGAGGAGAACCTTGGCTTCTCCAGGCAAAGTGGCTGTAGCTTCAACTCAGCCAGTTCTTAATGATTTAAAAATAATCTTACTGCTCCATCTAGTTTCAATCAAAGAGAATCTAGTTTCCATCTAGTTTCCTTTGTGGGTGAAGAAGGTGCTATTACCTTTGTGATAGTTTTTGAGAAGAGATATTTGTGGGGGGTTTCAACTACCCCTAGTTCACATGTATCTTGTACAGAAGCCCTCCCCATCCGATTATAGCCCTCACAGCTCTTCCTTAGCATCTACAGTGCCTCAAGATGCATAAATGAACACAATGTATGGATCCAGATGACAGAACACTCTTTCCCAGAGTGTTAATTTGGTATTTGGTATAAATTTGATTTCTGACGAGTGGGAATCCAGGGGTGCAATGGATGGAATTGTCTGGAAGATACTGTCACATGAAAATTAGCTAGTGTCATTTCGGATTAATAGTTCACCTGGAAGACAGATTAAATCCCATCAGCGGGAAAGGAAAATGGCTGATTCAGAGTAATTCAAAGCAAGCTATTTACAGGCACAACAGTGAAGGACGATCACAGAATCTGCATGAGTTAGAGGGCTAATTATGTCTTGTAAACAGGGATTATAAATAAGAAGCGTGACTTGAGGTCACATATACTTAGTATGATCCTATCCAATGTATGGAACGTTGGGATTCACCCAAGATGGCTCCATTGCAGTACATCTGGCCAGAGCAGCTCCCTTCACAAGGTAATTTAGGGTCCCCTCTTGCAGATCAAAGGATAAGATGCCATCAATTAAATCTACTTCTTTTCCCCTCATTTAAGAGTGACTGTAGTCTTGGAATCTCTTAAGATGAGCAGAAATCTTTTGCAGCACACTGCATTCTAATGGTTCAGTATTTGGAATTATCAGATGGATTTGTGCTTTTCATTCAAGATAGTAAAACAAATTATATTATAACCTGAAGAACTGTTTCATGTTTAGGCTTTCACCACGTATCAGATCACTGATTTCAATAGATTTAAAACATGGAGAAAAAATTATATTGACACGACTAGATGCCATGAGGAGAAAGTCAGGATCGTGGGCCTCCTGGAACCTTCCAAAGGCCTTCTGCAAATCAAATGATGTAGGTCCAAAAGATTACTAAAATCAGGAAGATCCATTAATTTCAAAGAGAATAAAGCTGACAAGCGACATACAGTATATGGAACAATGGCTATATGGTGTTGGGTTATTGTTATGGTTGATTGATTAAAAGTGCCTGTGATCTTGCATTATTACTCAGTTACCTTGGGCTGCTTGTATGTATTACAATTTTTGGGGACTTACAGGAGTTAGTTCTTCTAGAAGTTCCAGTACAGAAAACAACAGGGAGAAAAGTACTTCTGACTCCTAGTTCTTTTATTTGACCACTAGAGCAGACACAACAGTGGCCAAGCCAAACTCTGCCACTTTGTGTACACACAGATTTGCATGAGATTCAAGTGCTTTTGTACAAAAGGCTCCTACTGGAGCAATCACAAGACGCTGTGCAGTTCTTTAATCTTTCCCTTTGTTATAGCGATGGATGGATGGATGGATGGATGGATGGATGGATGGATGGATGGATTTTTGGTGGAGGGGAAGAAGATGGCTGAAAAACAATGGGAAGGTACCATAAAATGATTAAATAAAGACAACCCCATTGCATGGTAAAGCCATTACTGTATCAGGGAGTTTCCTTGATGATCTCTAGTACTTCTGGAGCATGAAGTCAACTGCTGAGACTTTCTGGAATGACTGCAGAGATATCCTAAAGCTCAGCTAGGCTTCAGAAAGTTGTGTCTCTGTATTAATTCACATATTATATTATATAGTAGGCAGGTAGCTGAGGTCATGATCCTTATTTTAAGAGTCTCGTTCCTCTAATTTCATAGAAAATGGCATTTTGGCAGGTTGAGATTTCCCTAACACATTGCTGCAGGGGGGAAAAAGATGCATCTAATGTAATTCCCTTGTTTCCTCAGTTATTCAATGTACAAAATATCCCTTTGCAGTTTTCCATGTGGTGATCCGAGGAGTACACTATGCATTTCTATCAGAGAAGAGTTATTTTTTTCTTTTGCGGTCTGTTTTTGTTGTTTATTCGTTCAGTCGCTTCCGACTCTTCGTGACTTCATGGACCAGCCCACGCCAGAGCTTCCTGTCGGCCGTCACCGTCCCCAGCTCCCCCATGGTTGAGTCTGTCACCTCCAGAATATCATCCATCCATCTTGCCCTTGGTCGGCCCCTCTTCCTTTTGCCTTCCACTTTCCCTAGCATTTCCCTTGCGGTCTGTACTTTACCAAAAAAAAATATATATAGGACAAGAGCTCTAAGGGAGGTGATACCATGATGTCATTAGAAGACTGGAGGCTGTTGTTATTGATTCTATTTGTATTCTGCTATTCTTTTCAGGGATTTATATTGCCCCTTTCCACATATCCACAGACTAAGAAAAACCAGTTTGCCAAATATCAGCAATTTGCCATCTAATTTTGGTAGTGCAATATTGAAGGAGGGTGAGGAAGGAGCTAAGAAGTGCAAAAATAAGACTGGGCATCATATGTTCCCATGGGCTCTGGGCATGCCAGCCCTGGCTTATGTCATCAATGTGTGCCTATGTTTGTGGTGTTTGGATGGAAAATCCAGTAAGAAAAAATGCCTGCAGGGTGTGAGATGTGGAATGATATCACCATGAGATGGGCTTCTACATGTGATTGTAGAGAAGCCCAGCAATCATTTATCAAAGTGCAACTTGGGGGATTTTTTGGTAATAGGCTCTTGCTGATTATTTTTTCAAGTGGAAAAACTGAAACAAGCCAGCAATTTCACTCTGCTAAGATATTCCTGGAAAACTCTGGACATTGCTTCTTTGTTCCAAAGAAAGGTCAGTGAGGTTCTGACCTTGATTTCACTGAACTCATTTGTGCTTTTTACTGACTTTAGATCGGTTTCTTAGAAACCTTAGGATCTTAAAATAATGCCATTTTTACTTTATTCTCCTAACAAGTTGTTATTTATTAATGTAATCTACTGATTTTATTATCTTATTACCTTACTGCTTTTAATCTTTTGAATAACCTTGCAGTATTTCCAGAGAATCCCAATGACTGGGCAGAAACTACACTTTGATCCAGGCTATTCTGAAGCGAATCCCACTGAGTTCAATAGATCTTACCCTCAAGTGAGTACAGGATTGAAGCCTTAAATACTTGCTCTGTCAGGTTTCAAAAATTGGATTTGGGCTTTTTCTCAGATTACTATATTTTAGGGCAATAGTAGGGAGTAGGGAGTATTAGAGAACCTAGCTATTTTTTGTAGTTCTTTGGTTCCAAAATATGTTCACAAGTGGTCATAAAATGGTGATAGCTTGCCTGTAGCATAGTCTTTCATGAGCTAAAGCCCAATTTATCTGATGCATGGATGTTGTCTTTAGTTGACAGCTAGGTAGGCATTGCCACAGTGAGCAAAACAAACAAACAAGATTAAAATATAAGGCCACAAAGCAATGAAACATAGTGGGTTAATATTAGTAATCATATGACGACGGAGACGACGGTATCCCAGCTGAACTGTTTAAAATCTTGCAAGATGATGCTGTCAAGGTGATGCACGCCATATGCCAACAAATTTGGAAAACACAAGAATGGCCATCAGATTGGAAAAAATCAACTTATATCCCCATACCAAAAAAGGGAAACATTGAGAATGTTCAAACTATCGAACAGTGGCACTTATTTCACATGCCAGTAAGGTAATGCTCAAGATCCTGCAAGGTAGACTCCAGCAATTCATGGAGCGAGAATTGCCAGAAGTACAAGCTGGGTTTAGAAAAGGCAGAGGAACTAGAGACCAAATTGCCAATATCCACTGGATAATGGAGAAAGCCAGGGAGTTTCAGAAAAACATCTATTTCTGTTTTATTGACTATTCTAAAGCCTTTGACTGTGGCAAGTTCTTGGTGGTATGGGGATACCAAGCCATCTTGTCTGCCTCCTGAGAAATCTGTATAATGAGCAAGTAGCAATGGTAAGAACAGACCACGGAACAACGGACTGGTTTAAGATTGGGAAAGGAGTATGGCAGGGCTGTATACTCTCACCCTACCTATTCAACCTGTACACAGAACACATCATGCGACGTGCTGGGCTTGAGGAATTCAAGGCTGGAGTTAAAATCACTGGAAGAAACATTAACAATCTCATATATGCAGATGATACCACTTTGATGGCTGAAAGCGAGGAGCAGCTGAGGAGCTTTATGACGAAGGTGAAAGAAGAAAGTGCAAAAGCTGGGTTGCAGTTAAACCTCAAAAAAACCAAGATTATGGCAACCAGCTTGATTGATAACTGGCAAATGGAGAAAAAGTGGAGGCAGTGACAGACTTTGTATTTCTAGGCGCAAAGATTACTGCAGATGCTGGCTGCAGCCAGGAAATCAGAAGACACCTACTTCTACTTTGGCCACATAATGAGAAGACAGGATACCCTGGAGAAGATGCTGATGCTAGGGAAAGTGGAAGGCAAAAGGAAGAGGAGCCGACCAAGAGCAAGATGGATGGATGATATTCTGGAGGTAATGGACTCGACCTTGGGGGAGCTGGGGATGGTGACATCCGACCGAAAGCTCTGGCGTGGGCTGGTCCATGAAGTCACGAAGAGTCGGAAGCGACTGAACGAATAAACAACAACATGGTTCTTTCTAGGGAGAGAACAAATGTAGCTTTCCTACCAGGTTGGATGAATCTGATCCCATTAGAGTTTCCTGAGAACAACTATCACTTTTAGAATCTTTCAAATGAATCTGTGCTAGACTTATTGTTCTTTTCAACCACATTTTGTTCTACAGCTGTTGATCCAGCCATGGTGGAACAGCAGAAACAGGGAGAACTTAAACATTTAGAGTTTTAATGGCCCATTGTTTGAGTGTTGTTGAAACTGAGCCCAGATTCAATTAAGACTACACAAAGATCTTTCCGAAGTGCTGTTCTTAGTTGCCCAATGGACAAACTTGGCATCTGGGATTTTTATCTGAATTAGAGAACATTAACCTCACTGCAATGGGATCTGTTTCCGTAAGAGATTACCCCCGAGCTCATTTCACTACTTGTACTAGGTGTGCCTAAGCATTTAGATATGACAATGTGTACATGTTGACTGTTGGAGCACAGCTACACCAGCACTTAAAGCTGATTTAAGAATCAAGATCCAGGAAATTCTGAAAATTATAGTTCCGAAAAGGAGGGTATTTTCAGCACCTATACTTGTTGTATTAAATGAGCATTAAGAAGTTACTAATTGCTGCAATTTGTACTTAAATACACACCTGCCATACATTTTTAACAGGGTGGGCAACCTGTGATCCCAGGATGACTTAGAATTCCCTGAAACCCCCCCCCCCCCGAGTCTCTAACCCCAGCTGAATACTGACAGCTGGAAACAAATGTGCTGTAAGCCCTAAAATAGGTGTTTCCCAATTAAAAACAGCAATGTTCTCCTCCATCTCTGCCCAGCTCCCATACGTGATGTGGATCTACCCATTTTAGGTCTTTAGCCCTCTCCTCACATGTTAAGTGTGGCCTCTGACCATCCTACCTTACTCACTCCCACGTTGGATTATGTTTAGGGAGCTTTTCAGCTGTACCTTAACAACTTAAAACTCTGTGTTTGTGTTGAATCACCCTGGGGAACTCAGAGATTGTATATTTTTCAGCATGATTCTAGGGCTGACTGGCAAACCTTCACAGCTCCTGCATTTTGTGGAGAGCTGGTGTAGAGCCAGTTGGGTGTATTGGTAAGTTACCCCAACTGAGCCATCGCTGGATCCCACCCTGATGGACAGTTTTCGTCCTGTCTCCAACCTCCCTTTTTAGGGGAAGGTTGTTGAGAAGGTGATCGCACTGCAGCTCCAGAGGATCCTGGATGAAACGGATTATCTAGACCACTTTCCGTCAGGATTCAGGCCTGGATATGGGACGGAAACGACATTGGTCTGCTTTTCGATGATCTCTGGTGGGAGCGGGATGGAGGGTGTGCAACCATCCTGGCTCTACTTGACCTCTCGGCAGCTTTCGATACCATCAACCATGGTATCCTTCTGGAGCAGCTTCAGGGGCTGGGGGTGGCACTGTGTTGTCCTGGTTTACCTCCTTCCTCTGGGGCCATTTCCAGTCGTTGTTGATGGGGGGCGAGAGGTCCCGCCCTCAGCCCCTGCTTTGTGGGGTGCCGCAAGGGTTGGTGCTCTCTCCACTCCTGTTTAACATCTACATGAAGCAGCTGGGTGAGATCATCCATCACCATGGGGTGATATATCATCAGTATGCTGATGATACTCAGTTGTACACCTCTGCCCATGGTGAGTTAAGCGATGCCGCGACTGCCCTCTCCCGGTGCCTGGAGGCTGTTGAGGTCTGGATGAGGAACAACATGTTGAAGTTGAACCCTGGAATGGCTGTGGGTTCAGGGCTCTTTGGTTTCCAGAGAATTGCCATCTTTGGTCTTGGAAGGGGTTGCACTACCCCAGACAGACCCTGGGTGTAACCTGGGGGTTCTCCTGGACTCACAACTTCTGCTCGAAGAACAGGTGGCAGTCGTGGCCAGGACAGCCTTTGCACAACTGTGTGTTGTGCGCCAGCTATGCCCATTCCTGGACCAACAGGACTTCTCACAGTCACCCACGCCCTAGTCACCTCCTGTTTGGACTATTGTAATGCGCTCTACCTGGGGCTGCCCTTGAAAAGTATCCCGAAGCTTCAGTTGGTTCAAAATTCAGTGGCCCGCATAGTTTTGCTAAAATGAAGCCCTGTGGGGTGTCTACAACCTGTGGCCCATCTCCATTTCAGTATTTCCGAGCTCGCACCCATATTATGAGTAGGAAAGAAAATGATTCTTTACAAATGACATTCAAATTATTTCTTTAATAAAATACCACATCAAATTCCGTATAATAACATCTGAATAGGAAAGCATGGTCTGGATCTTCTATGCACGTCAAGAGGCATGTTGCAAAGATTGTGCAGCATGATTTCATGTTGTATTTTTAAAAGCTGGAGTACAGCATTCTAATATTTTGCTAATGAGGACCTAAGTAGACTCACTCTTTGTATGAGTCACAATAAAGTTTCTTGAAACATGGACACTGTCCTTCAGGTTAGAAATGATCTTACAAATCTACAGAGACCAATCACAATATTTGCTTACAGACCATTTAACGGAAGGAAGAGATTACTTTAACATTTGATTGTATGGTATATTAGGGTTAATTCATGTTTTACCAATAACTAATGTTTTTTTTTCTTTGTTATATTGGGCTGTGTGTATGTGTGTGTTCCTAAACACTAATAAAATATGCATAAGTGATTTAATTGTGAACTGCTTTTACCGCTGAGGCATTTATCTTGATTTTTAAGTCTACTTTCTTGTAGAATTATCTTTTGAGAATTTGTACATTGCCTTCTTTCAATATGGCTAATCCTGAGTTGGTACTGGCAGAGTTGTTTAAGTTGAAATCTTTCTTGTCTTTAACTCGACTGAAATTGAATCAGTACAATGCATCTTAATTGAAAGCCATATGTAATATATATTATAAATTAACATCAGATTTCATTCTTCTCATCAATTAACACTGAGGTAAATTTGAATGACAAAACTTCACCTGATGCTTGAATGTGGATAATTTATTCCAGTGGTAAATTGTCATCACAGTCTGCTCTCCAAAGATTTGATCCTCAGAAGAGGCAATGGCAAAAACAGCAGCTTACATGCAAATATGGTCCAAGGATTACTTCAAACCCAGCAAGGAAGTAAGACAATGGCAGAAAACCTGTGATTGTCCTGTCAAGATATACAGTCATTCCCACAGACCCAGCCAGCATGGCTGAGAATCAAGAATGCTGCAGTTGTAGTAGAGCCTCCGGCTTATGCAAATGTTACCTTGGAATAGACTGAATGGACACTGGAGATGGAATGGGGTCATGCCTATCGGCTCTCCCTCCATTTATTTTCAGTGTAACTTTTGAAATAGCAATGCATACACACAGTCACTACACTGAGATCCTATGAACACTGATTATGTTGAATGTGCACTGGAGAAACAGACAGGAAACATGCTCCTGATCCTGCTTTTAATGTGTTTTGTTCCCATATTTTAGTTTAATATAATATCTGCACACTGTGTCAGTAATATATATTTATCACTTAACCTTGGCTTATTGAATATGTCATAATAGGCTGGGGGGTTCACATATTGTTAAACCAAAGTGTGGCCTGTTTGGTGTTGGCTTAGCATATTGTGTGAACCAAGCCATTGTGATTTAGGAAACCATGATTAAGTAAACCATGCCTTAGTGTGATGTGTAAATTTAACATTAGTATCATCATTATTGTGACCACTTGGTTTTCTAGGCATAACCAAGCAGCTCACCAATCATGAGGATTTTATAGTTTAAAGAAGTTATTTGAGGTTATTTGACAAACAGCATTTAAAATTCAAGACTGCACCGCAATTGATTAGTCTCTTGAAAAAAGTCAAACTCCTTGCACAGATATGCTGATTTAAAAGCTATTGTCAGAATGGCATTTGGTTCTTATGGGACATGTCCAGCTCTGAAGAGTCAGATATAATATGAGAGCTATTCATCAGAACAAGTAATAGCTCTTTCTAATTGCACATTTCAAATGGCAGCTCCTTTAAGGGCATTTTTATGGTACATTTAAAGGGAATATTGGAGAAAGAAGAAGGGCACATGAATAAACATTTCTTACCTTCATCTGGCCAGGTAACACTGACATATTTCACTGATGATGCAAAAGTGACAGGAAGCATTACACAACATTTTTTCTATGTGAAAGAAGTTCTTGTGTAAACCACACGTTAGTCTGGAAGCCACCACTTTGAAATGTTGTTACCGGCAGTGTTTGTGCCTGCAGATTAATTGCCATAATGCTTGCATTGTTTTCTGGGACAGGGAAGTGACCACCTGATGATGTACCTGGCAGGTTTATTCTCTTGCTTGAATGATTCAGAACAACCAACTAAGGTGGCAGGTATTTCTTGTACATACATGCTTTCATTTAGAATGGCATTAAAGAAAATATGGAACAACAATTTGGAAAGTGTGCCTCACTATGTTATGTGATGGCAATGGCAGACAGCAATAGTACTGTATAGATGCTCGGTTCACCCCACAGGGGCTACCAACCGCTCAAGCAAAGTGCGACTTCTGAAAGCACCTAAATGCTGCAGAATAGCTGGAACTGGTAGAACATCCTCCATCTTGTTTGCATGGATTTCCTCTGCCACTTTTTCTTAAGTCCCATCAGGAGAAGCTTCTATTCTCTGCAAGCAATGAGATTATAACCTTATAAGAACTAATGAAACATAGCTAGCATCATAAATGCAGTATTCCTTTGAACTGTAACCTCCATTCTGTGAAGTAATGCATATTCAGCATGATCAGTAACCACTGATGACCTTATCCTCTATTATTTACCTTTTTAATTATGTCATGCTAGTATGTCATGCTATGTCTTAATAGTGCAAATATCACAAGGCAGGTTCTTGGTATATGAAGAAGTTTAGCCTTTTTATACAAAATGTCCTAATCTTCTACAATTTGGCTTCATAAGTTGATCCAGGGTTTGATAGAAAGAAAAACTTGTCCCTAGATCTTCTCCATATCATGCAATATTTTAGAAATCACTGCCATGTCCATCCTCTTAAATATCTGTTTTCTATTGTAAAAATCCCCAGCTTTACTCATAGTGTAAGTTTACTCATAGGTAAAGAAGTGTATTTTTATTGTAGTACTTTGGTTTATATGGCTGCCCATCTTGCTGTAGCAACTCAAGGTGGTTAACACCACGTAAAAACACAATATAAAATAAGCATCAATAAACAACAGCATAAAAAGCCTATAACGGCAACCAAAGGCAAAACCCAATCAACAATAAAATGACCTTTCAAGGGCACCAACTAACCTCCCAATCCCCATGTCTGGGAATTCATTCAATTCTTTAAAACTTTCTGAAAAACTGGAGGGTCTGGAACAGTCTAATCTTGGAGGGAATATTGTTCTAAAGGGCAGACTTTGCAACAGAACAGGTCTGCCTTCCGGGTCTCACTAGATATCATTCTTTAATCAACAGGACGCCAAGCATGCCTCTCCTGTCAAACGTAACAGGATGGGTAGAAACAATCAGAGAGAGGCAGTCCCACAAGTTCCTCCAGACTTGTGATTCTAGTTATCACTTTCTACATTTTTACATCTCTACAATAATTGTTCGAGGTTGTTGGGTTGTTGGATCTTTGTAAAAAAGATGCTTTTGGGGTAATGGTGAAATATTTAAATGCTGGTATATTTTGAGGAGGGGTAAAAAATTAAGAAATATTTAATTGGACTGATAATGAGGTTAACATGATTTACAGGATTTTTGATTTGTAAGACTTAAAAAGTATTGACAAGTTATAATAATATTTTATACTGTTTTTAGGCATAATAGAGTTAAGATTGTTAATGATAAAGGTAGACTATTTATAAAAATTAAGAATATTTAATTAGATAGATAATGAGGCTAATATGATTTTCTTTTCTTTTCTTATGGTTTGGATTAGGATTTATAGGATTATAGATTTGTAAGACTTAAAGGATATTGATAAGATATAATAATATTTTATATTGTTTTTTAGGTTTAATAGGGTTAAGATTGTTTATTATAAAGGCAGACAATTTATTTGTTTTTATAATTTGATGCTTATTGTGTAGACAGAAGTATGTAGAATAGCAGTAGGAAGAAAAAAAATTAAATGGATTGTTTTTAAGCGGGAGGGAAGTTTAAAGTAGGTGTGTGTGTGTGTGTGTGTGTGTGTATGTGTGTGTATGTATGTATGTATGTATGTATATATATATATATATATATATATATATACATACACACACACACACATACACACACACACACATACATACATACACATACACATATATATATAAGGTACATACATACATATATACTTTTTTATGTAAGGGGAAGGAGCAATTGTATTAGAGATTTGTATATGTGTTAATGGAAGGATTTATAGAAATAATGTGATCATGGTTTGATGTAGAGGAAGGGTTTGTTTATGGGAATTGTTGTATATTCTTATTACTGAAAGTTGGAAGTCACCTGTATATGTAACTTTCTAAAAGTTTTTTTTTCTTGTGTTTTTACACTTTTAGTGTTTTTTTCTTTTTTGTCTGTAGTTTTTTTTGTTTTGTTTTTCTGTAGTTTTTTTATCTTTGCCTTTAAAAATAATAAAAATTTTATTCCTACAATAATTGTTCGAGATTTAATTACTGTATGAGAATTGTACATCATATTCTAAGTGTGATTGTACTCCAGATTGTATAAAGATATTACAATATTGACAGTTTTTAAATTCTTTTCTTAATGGTCTCTAGTACGGAAATTGCCTATTTCACAATAACTGTACAATTGTTCAGCCAGTGTTTTCACTGAGCATCCACCCATCCCATCAAGATCTCTTTCCACTTAGTCATTGTTAGTTCAGAGCTTGTCAGAATATAGATGAAATTGGACTGTTTTGCTCAGATACGCATGATGCTACCCTTTCTTCAATTCAATTGCATTTGCCATTTTAATACTTACTTCTCCAGTCTGAAGGGACCTTTCTGGAGCTATTAACTGTCTTTTAACCAGCCTGAATAATCTTGTATTGTTAGTAACATTAGTGCTCCAACATCTCTGGATTTGACTAATTATAAACAAATTCAAAAGCACCAGTCCAATACTGGAGTACCTGTTCCTATCCTCTCTGGACATTTTATTTTACTTTCTGCTTTCTTTAACTTTTTTTTTCTTCAACTACTCATTGATCCACAAGAGGACTTCTCCTTTTATCTCATGATCATTATGTCTATGAAGGTTCTCAGTCATCCAGGTGGAATTGTCTGTAGCTTGAATCATGTCAACTGGATTTCTATTTTCTTAGTGGAAACGTTTCGCTCCTTATCCAAGGAGCTTCTTCAGTCTGAGCAAAGTTGGTAAGGGAATCCTAAATATGTTCCTAGGTAGCTGTGTGACCTTACACCTGGGGCTAGGTCATGGTTATATTGAGATGTAATTTTTAAGTCCTTTTATCATCTAAAGGAGGGTCGTTAAAATCACCATGCTGCTGTTGAGCTTCTGAAATGGTCTTAATCTTCCTAGGCACAGAAGACAAAACGGGGAAACTCCCCCATCTTCCTCCCCGTTTTGTCTTCTGTGCCTAGGAAGATTAAGACCATTTCAGAAGCTCAACAGCAGCATGGTGATTTTAACGACCCTCCTTTAGATGATAAAAGGACTTAAAAATTACATCTCAATATAACCATGACCTAGCCCCAGGTGTAAGGTCACACAGCTACCTAGGAACATATTTAGGATTCCCTTACCAATTTTGCTCAGACTGAAGAAGCTCCTTGGATAAGGAGCGAAACGTTTCCACTAAGAAAATAGAAATCCAGTTGACATGATTCAAGCTACAGACTCATGATCATTATGTTTTTGAGGAGTCTGAGTTAATAACTGTGTCACAAGGATTTGAAAGTCCAAGTGCAGTAATAGTGTCTGCAGATCACATCCATCTACATAATTGTTTTCAAACACCCAATATCACCATGTAGGTGGCTTTTCAATTTTATGTCAATTTTTTTTTTCCACACATGCCACCATCCATAATGTTTTCAGATCCTCATTGCCAGCATAGCCAATCCATAGCCAAATGAATAGACATTTACTTGGAAAAACATAATTTGCCTTTTTAGGGATCGTTACTTTGTAATAGTGAAGGAGCTTGTACTGTACCTCCCAATAACACTAGGAGTTACATCATTGAGAGTGTACAAATATGCATTTATTAGACATATACAGTATCCAATTACTATTCTAGAGTTTCAGTTTTGGGTGTTTGTGTATTTCCTAAGTATCTCACATTACCATTTTAAACATTTTCTTTGGAATGGACAGTGAAAAGTAAGTTTACATCTTTCTCAATTTGCCACTTAAACCATATTGTATTTTTTAATTTTTTTAATTTATTTTCTATCCCGCCTTTATTATTTTTATAAATAACTCAAGGCAGCGAACATACCTAATATTCCTTCCTCCTCCTATTTTCCCCACAACAACAACCCTGTGAGGTGAGTTGGGCTGAGAGAGAGGGACTGGCCCAAGGTCACCCAGCCGGCTTTCATGCCTAAGGCGGGACTAGAACTCTCAGTCTCCTGGTTTGCTATTGGCTCCTTCCTAGGGCTGAGAGAGAGTGACTGGTCCAAAGTCACCCAGCTGGCTTCCATGCCTAAGGCGAGACTAGAACCCACAGACTCCTGGTTTCTAGCCCAGCACTTTAACCACTAAACCAAACTGGGTCTCTTTTTCTATTTGTACTAAGATCTAAATAAAACAAACATATCTACATTATGGAGGGAAAAGGATTGAAGGAGCATAGCCTATGAAGTCAAGTTGTACCTCTGAAGCAAATCAAACAATACCAAATTAGTATTTTATGAAGTAGTTCCCTTATTGTTAAGATACTTCCTTTTAATATGTTTTCAGAAACTCGTGGTAATATTAAAAGAGCAGAGAAAGATTGCCAGTTCTGATTCCAGGAAGGAAACCCACACCCAGTTCCTTTCTGAGTAACTCAAAATTTGCCCATGAAACTTTCAAAACTAGCTCGGGATAGCATGCATTATGAGTAACATGCCTTGGCCATCCAGGATTCTGAACTGGACAAAGACAAGAAGCAGATCTATGATTTTGTGTCCACTAGGAAGTAGGATGACATCTCTTAATATAACTCCAAATATCTACATAGTTCAATCTGTTCACATTTGCCTCAAGTTTTATTATACTTTGAAAATAAAACCTATCCTAGTTAAGTTTGATTTCAACTAATAGAAATAACTGAAGTTTAACAGGGACTACAAACTATGTTGATAGCTGTTGACCAGCTATGCTGGTTTCAGTACCTTTCAGAGCATCTTCTAAACAGGATAGTTTAACCCCGTATAAATTACAAGATTTGTGTATACCCGCTTTTAGATACACAATTAATTTCATTTTGCATTTTTCTCAAACAAACAAACAAACAAAAACCCTGCTTGGAATTGGTGAAGCTGCAGTGAAGCAATTGTGTGTATCCATCTCAGAACTCATAAATGCCAGATGGATAGCGATGATAGTTTGTTGCTACAAAACGTTTTAAAGACTTAACCAACTATGGTATATATTAGACTATACAGGGAAGCCATTGAAATACACAAACACCAACACAGTTTCAATAAAAAAGAAGAAAGCTTAAAGATCAGCAAAACCTGGCTGCCAGTCCTGAAAAACACAGCTTGCAAAAGGTCAATGAACTCTGCTCAACCACAGAAATATGCAAACAACTCACACAATATATGTGCTAATCCCACACACGGCAGCACCACACCCCCTAATCACCACAATAAACCCTCTCCTAATCTCTTGTAAATGACCCACAGAAGACACACACCCTCTCAGCAGACATAAACACCAGCAGGAAGACACACCTTCCACTTGGGCACAGAGAGAATCTTCTAGCTGTGCTCCTGTCCTCTGAAGCTGCCAGCCACAGCGACTGGCGAAACGTTAGGAACCAAAACTGCCAGAACACGGCCACACAGCCCGGAAAACCCGCAACAACCATATGGTATAAATTCTTATTATTAATAGTCCACTTCATCAGATGTACACAAAACCCACAACATTTAAACCAGCCCTTGAACTCCTTGTTTGAGGACAGGCATGTTTTCACATTTGCAAGTCTATAGAGCTCACAAGGAATCACCAGCCAATGAAGCTTGCCCTTTCAGGACAGTACTAAATAGAGAGAACTGTCAGCCAATTAGAACTTGCTTGCTGGTCAGTAATTATAAGTCTTCTCAGGTCTGGGTCTAAACTCATATCTCTCTTCCTCTTCTTAAAGAAAAGGAAAAGGAAAAGAAACTGGTAGCTTTTCTCAATGTTTCTGTGCTCAATATGGTGGCAAAGCTCTTTCAAACTCATGGGTTTGACACATCAGCAATTCTGCACTCTGGCTCCTTTTTCTAATCATGCCAGCAGGCTGCTGTAACAGGATCACATCAAGTTGGAAGGTGAAGCAATCTGAGAAGGCTCTATGAACAAGCCCAAAGCAGAAGATGTGCCCATTCCTAATATGCATTCACTGCATGGAAACAACATCTTCCCATCCAACACGGATATAGTGAAATTGCTTACAGTTGCAAGCCCCCAGTCATGATAATTGTGGGATCTACACTGCACTCATCTCACATACTGTAAGTACCTGCTTTGCTCCTTTGTTGGAAATACCTCAACAGAGTTTAGTAGGGCACAGGAGTTATATGACCATTCTCAAAAAGGTTACTGTGTGATGAACAGAGTTGTTCAGATGATCACCAAATCATCTGAAAGAAGGATTCTGAGGCAGAAAGTTTTAGATAAAAGGGCAGGCTCTAGTTTAAATTATCCTTGAAAGCTTTCAGGAAAGGAGACTCCACAACGGTTTATTGCATGACTGAATTTGTGCTTAGGAAGTGTTCACAATGTTCGACCTAAATATATGTTGGCTTGGATTCAGAGTTTACAGGATGCTGAAGGAGGGGAAGGATAATATTTGCAAATTCCTCTGCTCCCCTGAAAAATTGCTCTGGAGAGTTGAAGAACCCTCTAGAATAGTTCAGAAAGTGACATGAAGGGCTCCAGGACAGGAGGATAAATTAAAATCATCTTATTTTCCAGTGGAAGCTGGTTCCTGGTCCCTCAGGGCTCTTTCTCATGGCCACATTTATGGGCTTTCCTCCCATCCTTGAATTGGCAGGAAATATTTGCATTAATAGCACCGACCCCGCAGCCTACCGTTACGGCACCTCCACTGTGAGGCCAGGCAGCGTTGCTGCCCCCACACAATGTAATCCTGGGCAGTTTCAGGGCAGGGACTGGTAGATTCACTGTCATCTAAATGGGAAGTCCAACCACCAACTTCTCCTTGAACACGTGGCAGGGTGAGGTAGGGGATTCAAGCCTTCATTTTTTATATTCATTTAGTTAGCCTTCATTTTTTATTATTTACTACATGCTTCTTCTGACAGGATTATCAATCTTTTTTTAGAGTTTGGAAATAATTTTTCTGAGAGATGATTGTCTCTGGCACCACAGCCATAGAAACAGCAGTAATGTGGCCCCAGACAGCCTTGAGCAGCCGAGGCATCCTCACTTAGTCACCGAGCAATAACACCACAACCTCTGTATTATGAGGGCAGCTTTGAGCTTTCAAACACTTTTGATTATATCAGTAAAAAAACATATAAGGTAAAGGTTCCCCCCGCACATTTGTGCAGTCGTGTCCGACTCTAGGGGCCGGTGCTCATCTCCGTTTGTTAGCCAAAGAGCCAGCGTTGTCCGAAGACGCTTCCACGGTCATGTGGCCGGCATGACGCGCGCGGAACGCTGTTACCTGTAACCTATAAAAAAACATATGCTCTCCCTTAAATAAAGGTTTGATCGGTGATCAATTGTTTCAATAGGGTGTTGTGGGAGCCAAATAGGGTTATTCATATGAAGGACCAGGAAGCTTTTGTGGTAAAAAGGGTTTTTGAATAGTTCATTCTTAACCAATTTTTAAAAATGAATGATCCAAGTTGTTTTCGGCTTTATAATTTAAATGGAATCTGGACAGCTGACTGAGACATTACATAAAGTCAGCGCAAAGCTAGAATTTTGGAGGACGTTATCAAAGGTAGGTATTAGAATCTTCCCTTAATTAATCGATTCGCAGCTCCTGAATCATGATTGAAAGGGGTTAATTAGGCCCTTAAGTCTGTTCCTTATCTATCCATAAGCAAACCTTGAGCAGAAATAAACTGCGTTAGAGTAATACTGATCCTTTCTTAATTTAGATTTTAATTTGAATTTCAAGCCTCATGGAGCAGACCACCTATTCACCAGATTGCCTTTCCAAGCTTCCTGACTCAAGCCAGGGTTAGGAATAAGAGAACAGAAGGGGGAATTTTGGCCAACAGTTACTCCCTTTCTGATCCAAAGTGAATTTTGGCTCTTCAGTTGTGACTTGTATAAGGATTTAAGTTCAGGATAGCAAAGGTTAACAGGGTTGGGAAAAAGATGTCTATCGGGCAATGGATTAGGACCATGACCAATACACAACTTATATGTACATTATATTGTAGATTGGATTGTGGATTAGGACCATGTGTGATACACAACTTGCATGGTCCTAATCCAGGGCAATGTAATCCTTGCAACTCTTTCAAGGATTAAATTTATCACATCTCTTTCTGTTTATCTATGATATATACCACACAGATTCACAATACACTTAATGAAGTGCAACAGGCTCTAAAAGGTATTTATTAATACAATCCGGACAACTTGGCTTCTGCTTTGACAACTGAAATATAGGCATGAAAGCCGGCTGGGTGACCTTGGGCCAGTCACTCTCTCTCAGCCCAACTCACCTCACAGGGTTGTTGTTGTGGGGAAAATAGGAGGAGGAAGGAGTATTAGGTATGTTCACCGTGTTGAGTTATTTATAAAAATAATAAAGGCGGGATAGAAAACAAAATAAATAAATAAATAATACCAAGCCATAAGGTGTTTGCTGGAGGGAAATGTACATTTTTAGTCAGGCCTCAGCCTGGACAAATGTCTGCATTCTTTTTATAAAGTCAGTGGGAATATGATCAGCTTAAACCAAAGGCAGGCATACACAACTTCTCGGCAGTTTTGGAGCACAACAGAAAGAAAAGTTTTCTTACTCTGCTTGTGGCAGGACCTGACCTTGAGGCTCCTGAAGTGGAATATACGGAAGTAGAAGTGTCAGTGCCCGACCCTTACCGAGGTAAGGAAGATGTCAACTTGGGACACGCGCTCAACCTATTTGATCATGAGCAGAGTATTAAAAGTATGTTTGGTCTAGTGGTTAAGGCGCTGGGCTAGAAACCAGGAGTCTGTGAGTTCTAGTCCCACCTGAGGCATGAAAGTCGGCTGGGTGACCTTGGGCCAGTCGCTCTCTCTCAGCCCAACTCACCTCACAGGGTTGTTGTTGTGGGGAAAATAGGAGGAGGAAGGAGTATTAGGTATGTTCGCCACCTTGAGTTATTTATAAAAATAATAAAGGTGGGATAAAAATTAAATAAATAAATAAATAAAAATAAACGCATCTCCCCATATGTACCACTCAAATGAAATATATACTTACAGAATGTCTGTTCACCTCAGTATCTGAAAATCATAAGATATAGATTAAAAATTACCACACACCAAAGTTATCAGTTTAGTGGACAAATATACACTCATGCACTCTGGGGTTTGTTTCCTTTAAATGGCTGATTACTTACATTTATCTCACATTTCAAGGTGAGGTTTCCACAGTCTCAGCTTAAATAACCCCCTTTCATTTTTCAGATGAAAGAAAAGTAAGGTCTAATTGTTTTGATAATAGTATAGCATTTATTTATTGGGAGCATACCAGTGGGAGCTTAGAACATTTTTTGTTGAACCCACCCTTTAGATCAATTTCACAAATCAATAAAAATTTGGTCAAAGCTTTCCGATTTGGTGACCATTTGAATCCCTTTTGTTGCAGTCCTGCATAAACCCAAGCAATTTATCCCATTGAACAAAGTAGGATTTACTTTCAAATCAATATGCATGAAGCTAAAAAGCAAAATATATTAGAGCAATTCATATATGTGCCCACTTCATAGTATCTGCACAGAAAACAAAAAAGGAAATGGCCACTAAACTGGTGATTTTTTCAAGGACAACCCTTAAGCAACAGTAATTCCAGCTACCTAGAGCTAGAATTTCATCTAGTGGGGTCCAGAAGGCGGGCCTTCTCTGCAGTAGCGCCCGCCCTTTGGAATATTCTGCCCCCAGAGGTGAGGCGGGCCCCCTCACTCCCAGCCTTCCGGAAGAATCTGAAGATCAGGCTCTGCCGCCTTGCTTCGGATGGGAGGGGTAACAGTTCCTCCTGGGGGTGGCTTGCGCCATAGAGCCCTCCCTATTGAATAAGACCTCACCATCATTGGATTTTATATTTATTTATTTTATAGTAATTGTTGGTAGCAATTTTTATCTTTGTATAGATTTAACTGTGGATTTTACTGTAAACCGCCCAGAGTCCCCCTTTTGGGGGAGATGGGCAGTGATATAAATGTAAATAATAAATAAATAAATAAATACCTACCTACCTACCTACCTACCTACCTACCTACCTACCTACCTCCTGGTAGCATTAATACTAATGGCCATACCTGAGAAATGCTAATTAAAATAATTTGTCAAAAAAAGGCATATGATATATCCGAAGCATGAGCTAGATGTGAAACGTATGATGATATAAGTCCCCAGGGGATCAGAGAAGTACACTTTAATAATGCCACATTCTGAGGAAAGAGAGTAACATCAAACTAGAGAATATGTCTTCACCTCTGAAACTAAGAATGTTAATCCATGCCATGCTGTCCTGTTGCTTCCCACAATGCTTATGTCCATTTTCTACACAAAACTGACTCAGTGGAAATTTCCCTACTTCTCTGGGGCATCCTAGAATATAATCACTTAGAATGGCTACAATTTGTTAACAGAATTTTCAGCATCCTCATCAAACTATAGTTCTCAAGATTCTTAGAAGGAAGCCATGATGGGACTGAGTGCCTTTTAAACTTATATCAATGTGATATTACTTTTGGTATTTATTTTACCATCCCTTTAAAAGAGACAAACCCCCAAACAACCTGTCAGCCCTACAAGGTAGACGTCTGAATGTGCTTCCCCTTCCCTCACTTTGTGTGAACTAGAGAGAGGCCCATCTGGGATGTTTTCTCAAGTTATTTTCTTGGCAAAGGCTCAAACCTCTTTTATCTGACTGTTGCCTTGGTAATGGGTCTTCCTTCTACCCTTCAAGGCTGTTCCCTATTCCCCCTATACAACTCTTCCACAGAATTCATGGTCCACATTAATTCACTTGTCAGCCATGGAAACTCAGCGCATGGCTTTTGATTAGTCACCCTCTGTCAGCCCAACGGACCATGGAAGATGGTTGTTGTGGGGAAAGGGAAGAAGGAAGTGCTATGCATGTGTCTTTTGAGACAACCTTTTGCGGTACACCAACTTAGGAAACAGACTTCACAAGAATGCTGGAACAATACTTTATTGATCTAGTCTATAGTAGCAACATCTTGAAAACCTGATTGCATTTTTCCTTCTCTCCCCGTTATACCCCAGAGAATCAAGGCAGAATATATTTGAGTTTCTTTCTAAGGCTTTCTTCCTTTCCCAGGCTTATAACATGTTTTGGTAACTGTCATCACCTAGTTTCTCCCTGGTCATCTCTGTGGCTCTCCACAGCATGCTGCCTTAAGCTCCTGGGGAAAGGTGGGATATAAACCTAAAGAATGAGTAAGCAAGTGTTTTCCTCACCTCCCACCCAAACTGGCTCTGCAGTACCTTCTAAAGTTAGAAATCCCCTACTTGATATTGATCCCAGGCTCTCCTCCAATTGTTTATTCAGCAAAATAGAGGTTTCTGGTACAAACATAAACCTGGCAGGAGAAACCAGATGGAGGACGTGGCTCAACCTTTTGTTTGGCCTTCTCCAGTTTGGTGAGTTTGACTTCACCTTCCATAACCCCCAGCCAGCGTGATCTTGACTAACAAGACAAACGTAAAATATGGAAAACAGTTGTGATTTTTGTAAAGGAGATAAACTCCAGAACAATAATCCCCTTCAACCTGTTAAGAACAAAGAACCATTTGAAATAACATATCTGAAATTAATTATCCAAGTCTCATGTAGTATGCTAACTATTGTCTTGCCAGGAAGGAGGAAATTATAAATTTTGTATATTTCCAGAGTTCCAAATGAAAGGTTGTTTATTAATTATATGGGAGGTGGAGAATTGCAAAAAAACAACGGATATCCCATGTTTTAGTCACCCTAAATCTGTCTGGGTGGCCAGCAATATTTTATGACTAAGTCTAACCTGATCTTTTATCTGCAATATAATTTTCTATGTTAATACTCCTCAGATTTTGATAAAGCAATACTGCTAAATTGTTTCATCTCCAAAATGTGGCTTTAAATCACTTTACATCAGCTTTCCTTAATCTAGTACCCCGAGATTTGATGGGGCTATACCTCCTGGTATTACCAGATCCTGTTAGCTGGTTATCCTAATTATTACTGCACTGGATATTTAGAATCTAATGCTTATCATTCATTCGTTTGCTCACTCTGTTTTTCATGAAAGATTTGGACACTGTCTGCATATTTCATTCTAGAGATTTCTGTCTTGTTCATCCAGCTTTTTCACGCCTAGTTCAACAGTGGAATTTCAGGGCTTGTTCTTCTTGAATTAGTAGATTCTACCTCACTTCTTCCCGTTGTGTTGTCTTATGTGGAAATACCCAAAATGTCTTTTAATTAAGCTCTCCCCAGACATTTTACTTCCCACGTATATCAACATGCAGCCTAAGAATTGGGTCATGCCACTTAACTCCTCCCCCAATGCAGCATGTGCCCCTTAGCCCAATCCACAACTATCCACATGTGTAGCCCAAATTTCTGCAGAAAGGCGACTTCCATACGCACAGGTGTGGGTGTGGGTGTGGAGGTTTCCAGTATGGTCTAGAACAGGGGTCGGCAAACTTTTTGAGCCGAGAGCCATTTTGGTATGCTCGTGCACATTTTGAAGTGCTCGAGAGCCAGGGGGCGGGGTTTGCGGGCAGGAGCCAATCGCGTGGAAGGGGGCGGGGCTTGCGGGCGGGAGCCAATCGCGTGGAAGGGGGTGGGGCTTGCGGGCGGGGGCCAATTACGTGGAAGGGGCGGGGTTTGCGGGCGGGAGCCAGTCACGTGGCTTATTGGGGCAGGTGGGAGGGCCCATGTAGCAGTTTACCCCCCCCACCGGCTTCCCGCCCCTCCCTCCTTGCCTGCAGAAGGCGGGCGGCCTTCTCCCCCCACTGTTTCCGGAAGTGATCCAGCGCCGATCTGCGGGCTGCGGGGGCTCCAGCTTCGGAGGGCGCCGGCTGCCAAGCTGTTCCGAACCAAGGAGCCAGGGCGGAGCCGGGGCAGGGGAGGGAGCGCCAGGGGACTCACCCGCTGCTGCTCGGCTGCCACCTTCCTCCTCCGCTTCAGCCGCCCGCCCGCCGAGTCCCGGCCCTTCAGCCCCCGCTGGGGCAAGGGGGGCAGGGACTCAGCGCCCGCACACCCGGAGCCCGGCAGAGCTGCGTCTCGCCCCGCCCCGCCCTCCCAGAGTGGCCAGCGGAGCGCCCACCTGCTCGGGCAGGTATCAGCCTCTCTGTACGCTCCTTCCGCTGCTGCTGCAGGGAGACGGCGTCCACCCGGCCCAGCTGCCCGGGGTCCAGGGAGATCACCTCCGGCGGGATCTGTGCCGAAGAGCCCCGCCCGCTTGCCTCCCTCCGCGAGGCCGAGGCGCGCTGGAAGGCAGCGGGGGGCCTCGCGGAGGGATGCTGAGCTCCGCAGCCGAGCCTGGGCGTGCGTGCGGGACGGAAGCCGCCATCGCAGGCTTCCTCGCCGAGTTTGTCCACTGCCTGCAGGGAGGGAGGCGGGGGGACAGGGCTGGGGCGGGGGCAGGGGCCGCGGACGGCAGGCCAAAGGGAGATGCCAGGGCGACTGTAGCGACCGGAGGCGGCCAAGGGGAGAGCAGGCGGCTCTTCGCCCTCGGCGCGCCGCGGGGCCAGACGAGCCTCCGGCTGCTGCTTCCTGCGCCCGTGGCCTCTTCGCTGCCGCCGCCGTCCACCTCTTCCGCTCTCTGCTTCTCCGCAAAGCTCCTGGTTCATCTTAATGCAGGGCTTTCCAAACTTTTGCCGTTGGCGACACACCAACGGCTGGCCCACGAAGACCTGGAAGCGGCGGTGCTTCCGGGTTGCTGCCGCTGCGGCGGCAGGAGCTGCCCCTTCGAAAGGGCAGGCTCTGGGGACCCAGAAAATGCCCTCGGTTCCGGCAGGGAGGCGAAAATCGCATGCGAATGCTGCTGGCTTCCCAGCGCACAGCTGATCGGCGCGGAGAATTTCCACCCCAGGCAGCCCTGCAGCATGCGCGATTTTCTCCTCCCTGCCAGAACCAAGGGCATTTTCATCAGAGCTTCCGGGTTGTCACGCGACACACTTGGAAAGCCCTGTCTTAATGTTTCCTTTTCCTCCCCTTCAATACGTTCCAGCAAGCGAGGTGGAAGCGGAGAGCGGAAGAGGCGAGGCGGCCTCTGGCTGCTGCTTCCTGCGCCCGTGGCCTCTCCGCTTCCACCTCGCTTGCTGGAACGTATTGAAGGGGAGGAAAAGGAAACAGTAAGATGAACCAGGAGCTTTGCGGAGAAGCGGAGAGCGGCAGAGGCGGGCTGCCTTCCCGGGACCCAAGCCGGAGAGAAAGGGCGGCGGCGGGGCCGCTCTACTGGAGCGCCCGAGTGCCAGACAGGCAGCTCCGCCCGCGCGCCTTCCACGCGATCGGCCCGTGAGGACCAGCCAGGGAAGGCGCGCGGGCGGAGCTCCCGTCCCGCTGCACCCCAGCCGGAGCACCCGAGTGCCAGACAGGCAGCTCCGCCCGCGCGCCTTCCACGCGATCGGCCCGTGAGGACCAGCCAGGGAAGGCGCGCGGGCGGAGCTCCCGTCCCGCTGCACCCCAGCCGGAGCGCCCGAGTGCCAGACAGGCAGCTCCGCCCGCGCGCCTTCCACGCGATCGGCCTGCGAGGACCGGCCAGGGAAGGCGCGCGGGCGGAGCTCCCGTCCTGCTGCACCCCAGCCGGAGCGCCCGAGTGCCAGGCAGGCAGCTCCGCCCGCACGCCTTCCCTGGCCGGTCCTCGCGGGCCGCCGGCGATGCTCCCATCCCGCTGCACCTCTCCAGCTTGTCGGCCACCCGCCGCAGCGTCTCGGCCGTGCGGCTGGGGGGCAGCGCCGCGTCCCCCAGCCGGTGCTGCAGGTAGTCGCCCAGCAGCTGCGCTGTCTCCTCTCGCAGCGCGCCCAGCATGGCGACGCTCTCCTGCCTGCCTGGCGAGTGCTTGGGGGGGGCGGCGGCAGCCGTTGCAACGCGGGCGGAGGAAGAGGCAGCGGCGGCGGCGACCAACCAACTTCCCCACCCGCCGACCTCGAAGAAGCGCTGCCCGACTCTGGAAGGCTCCCGAGGGCGGGAGGAGGAAGAATCAATCGCCCTCCTCCAGCGCCGGCCATTTGGGGGCGGGATCCAATCGCGTGGAAGGGGCGGGGGTGAGTTCAGCTGCAGAAGAGCCACACTCAAGGGGCCAAAGAGCCGCATCTGGCTCGCGAGCCGCCATTTCCGACCCTTGGTCTAGAACCTGACAGCACAGGGTTTAAGATTGCATGGAATCAACTGTAAATTCAAACACTGAAAAAAATTGCAGAGTTTGTACAGGTACCCGTGGGTACAGATACATGATCCAGCAACATTGAAAATGGAGCTAGATGGCACTGCCCTGCTCCTGGCTTGCATGCTTCAGTTTGCAATAAGTGTCCTACCTGAATAGAGACTGCATAATTTCCCATTCCTTTAAGAAAAGGGAGCTCTATTTGTTTGCCAAGAAAATTACTATTAATTTCTCAATTTTGTCATTTTTAATCATAAAAATAAAATTAAAAATAATGGGGAATTAGCATCCTTGCTTTGAGGAATAGCAAATGACTAATGAACGACCAGTACAAGGAAAACAAAGCTTCTGATTGAATTAACATGAACAGTGAATAGTAGAATACCTTCTGTAAAAAGAACTTACTTTTGAACAAACATATTGTAGGATCTTGCCTGCAGGGATAAGCATTACCATTCATTTATGGAAAACAGACTATCATATTGAAAACTAGACATTCCTGTTCTTCTTCAGGAAGCCAATACCTTAGGAACTAATTTGATTTACTGACCGCTCTTATACAGGTTGCTGAGCATTTGAGTTTTGAAATCAAACAATTTTTTCTAGGCAGGTAATTAGCACTCTTAAATAACTAGGCCCAAACCAGCCAAAATTAAGCCCCGTGAAATTCCATTCTGAAGTGGCAAAGCACTTGCCTGGTTTGAATCATGATGTTTCAGAAGACTTCTCAGCTAAACTGTAAAATTTACACAAGTCCACATCCCACAAGAGTTTATGAATTTCATGGCATGATTTATACTTTCTATATTGAATTGTGTTTGAGATAATGACACTTCCAGTTGTATTTGATTTAGTTGGTGGGTGGGTTTTAAATGTTAAATAATCCAGACGCTTGTGGGATGTCACATGGGTCACCTGATTTCCACTTCCTTTCTCCTTCTTGAGTTTGGGGGATTAACAATCTCCATTACTCTTTGGGCACACCTGCAAGCAGGTCTTTGGGCACACCTGGAAGCAGGAGGTGCTGCAGAATGCAACTCTCGTCCTTTCATCTCGCTTGCACACAGATCTACTATGAATCTACTTGTATCCAGTTCTACTGAATAAATGTAAGCTATCTCTATTTTTTCTTCATCTAACTAATATGTGAAGACTGAATTTATTTCTGAACGTAATTAAGCATAATGTGCAAGTCCCTTCTGGTTCCTGCTTCTACTTTGCAAGATTGTTGTTAGCTGCTTGGAGTTCTTTTATTAACCGTCAAAACTCAATCAAGGGTTATGGGCCCAGTACAAAACCAGTACAAACCAGTGCAGCCCAGCCGAGTCCAGTATACTGACCAAGAACTGATTTCTTGAAAAGTTTTTTTTGGCCTCACAGCCAAAAAGGGAAGCCACTTGCACATTTAAAAAGCAAAGTTCAGGGAAAAAAAATTCCACTCTCTGAACAATGGAGAAAGAGGAGGGAGGTCCCCGCATACCAAAATTGACTGAGGATAATTACTCAGCATGGCTATTCAGATTGAGGATGCAGCTAGATTTTGAAGATTGTTTGGATGTTCTGGATTTACCTGAACCTAAACCAGAGGATGGGGAGGAAGCCAAAAGACAGTGGAAGAAAAAGGATAAGAGAGCTAAAATTCTTATTGCTAGATCTCTTCCAGATCACAGATTAACAGAGATTAAAAATATTTCTACTGCTAAGGAAATGATTGAGAATTTATGCACCCTATATTCAGAAGCTGATGATCAGAAAGTGATTTCTTTGTTACAAGAACTGCATGCATGCAATTTGGAAGACAGTGGAAATGTAAATGACCATCTGATCAGGATACAGGCAATCGTTGATCAGCTGAGCACAGTCCAGAATCTCATGAATGAAAAACTTAAGATGTCTTTTGTGCTGAGCATGTTACCAAACAGATTTTTCCCTTTGTTGCTGGCCTGAATTTAGAGCACAAAAATCTTTCTCAGCTTCTAGGAGCAATCAGATCAGAATGTTGAAGGCAAAAGAATTTGCAAAACAATAGAGAGCCTAGCAGAGACATTGGTTACCTAGCAACGAAGGGTAAACATGAGACAGAGCAATCAGTGACTCATCAGAAAGCCAAAGGGACAGAAAAAATTGTCTGTAATTCATGTAAAAAGCCAGGACATATTGCAATGTTCTGCAGAAATACAGACAAGAAAGATTTTTCCAAAGACAGATCCAAGGAAAAAAATTTTAAGGGTGAGAAGGCTTTACACACTGTTTATAAAGCTGATACCAATAAATGTCCTAGATGATGTGTAATAGATTCGGGGGCCAGCAGGCATCTATGTGGGAATAAACATGACTTTTGTGAGCTAAGTGAAAACACAGAAGGAAGCCTAACATTAGCAGATGGCAATTCAATTTTGATTCAAGGAAAAGGAAGTGTGCCATTGCGATGCATCAATGGAAGTGAACACAAAGATCTTATGGAAACAGATGTTTTCTATGTACCAGACTTAGAAGCCAATTTACTGACTGTCTCAACATTGAATAACAAAGGTTTTGATGTGATTTTTAATGCTAATGGACAATGTAAAGTCACCAGTGGAGAAAAGATTTATGTTACAGGTTTTCAAAAGGATGGCGTCTACCAGGTGCACTGCAAACAACTGCCACCAGATGTCAGCCTCGCCTATCAGCAGCAAAAGGAGGACAACAGCGCCACCACCTGTCACAGACGTTTTGCGCACTGTGATTTTAACGCAATTTTAAGAATGAAAACTGAAGGCATGGTAAGAGATTTTGAAATAAGCAACCATGATAAATGCCAATCAAAATGTGTGATATGCATCAAAGGAAAAGCAACAAGACCAGCCATACCCAAACAAAGGGAAAGGCAGGCAACTGAGCCACTCTAACTTATCCACACTGATTTGTGTGGACCCCTTCACACAAACCCCTTGTGTGGGCGGAAATAAATATGTTTTATGCTTTATAGATGATTTTTCCAGATACTGTGTGACCTACCTAATGAAGGAGAAATCCCAAACAGCGGACATGCTGAAAGCGTATGTAGCCATGGCGACCAACAAGTTCAACAGAACCCCTCAAGCCCTCCAAAGCGACCGCGGAGGTGAGTTTATTTCACAAACCATGCAAACATACCTAACACAGCTAGGTATAGAACACAGACTAACCAGTCCATACACACCTGAACAAAATGGAGTTGCAGAAAGGAAAAATCACTCACTAATGGACATGGTAAGATGTATGCTTTTAGAAGCAGATCTGCCTGACAAATACTGGGCAGATGCTGTTTTAACAGCTACATACTTACAGAATAGACTGCCAACCAAAGCCAACAAGGTAACACCTTTTGAGCTATAGCATGAACGCAAACCAAGCGTAAAGCATCTGAGAGTATTTGGATCCAAGGCTTATGCACACATACCAAAGGAAAAGAGATCCAAACTAGACCCCAGAGCTGAAGAAGGCATCATGATCAGGTATGCTCCAGGAAGCAAGGGATACAGAATCCTGAACCCGAAGACAGGAAAAGTAAGCACATGCAGAGTGGTGTACTTCGATGAACGTGAGAAAGGCTACCATAGTCATGCTGACGATGACTGCGCAGAAACCAACAGCGGCAATTACCAGCTTGAGATGTTTAGCCCAACATCCGAAGACACAACCACCACACCGACACAGAGGGAGATAGAAGCCCAGGCAGAAACTCCACCAGAGTCAGATGATGAGGCCGAGGATGCAGAAGGGGTTGAACCACCAAATGCCACTCCTGAACCTGCTCCAAAACGCTCATCATGAGCCAACAAAGGAGTTCCAGCCAAGAGACTCACCTACCTCGCAAGGTCATCGTTACCAAAAGAACCTGCATCGTGGAACGAAGTGCAGCAAATGCCATCAGATGAAGCAAGCAAGTGGAAGAAAGCAGCACAAGAAGAGCTAGAAGCTCTACACAAGAACAAAACATGGACTTTGACAAAACTACCAACAGGCAAGAAAGCCATAGGATGCAAATGGGTTTTCAAAGCCAAACAAGATGAAAATGGAGAAGTACAAAGATACAAAGCTAGACTAGTTGCAAAAGGCTATTCACAAAAATATGGACTTGATTACGATGAATGTTTTGCTCCTGTTGTAAAACATACCACAATCAGAATGCTCCTGAGTCTAGCAGCTTCCAGGAACATGAGTGTTGAACACCTAGATGTAAAGACTGCATTTCTGCATGGAGAGATAGAGGAAGAACTGTACATGCTACAACCTCCAGGCTTCGCCAATCCCAAGACACAACAACTCGTTTGCAAACTTCAGAAGGGGATTTATGGCCTAAGCAAGCAGCAAGAGCATGGAATAAGAAGTTGAACCAAGTACTTCTTAAGCAAGGCTTTGATCAAGGCAAAGCTGATCCTTGTCTCTACACAAGACACAGAAATGGCAGAGAGGTGTACGTTCTTTGTTATGTGGATGATTTGATGATTTGCCATAATAACAAAAGAGACTTTGATGAAATCGTGTCCAACCTGAACAAAGAAGTAGAAATCAAGCATCTGGGCAATGCCAGCTACTACTTGGGGATACAGATTGAAAAGGAAGGAGATGGAAGCTTTCTTCTAGGACAGAAGCAAAAGATCCTAGAACTCTTGGAAAGCTTAGGACTGCAAAATGCCAATCCTATGCCAACACCAATGGTTTCCACAAGCAACAGGAACCTAGTGAACTTTTACCAGAAAACAACGGCTATAAAAGTGCCATAGGTAAGCTATTGTATCTAGCCACTACCACTAGGCCAGACATAGCAGCTGCAGTAAACATTCTATGCAGAAAAACTAGCACACCCACACAGAGAGATTGGACTGGTATTAAGTGGGTGGGAAGGTACCTAAAGGGCACTATACACCTAAAACTAAAGCTACCAGCCACTGACAATCCAAAATTAGTGGGGTTTACAGATGCGGATTGGGCAGAAGACATTACTGACCGTAAATCCACTAGTGGGCATGTATTTTTCTATGGAGGTAGGGCAGTAAGCTGGGGAAGCCGTAAGCAAGATACAGTCGCACATTCATCCACAGAGGTGGAGTATGTGTCAGCAGCAGAAGAATGCAAAGAGGTTTCATGGCTCAAGCTACTGATTGAAGACATGGGGATAGAGGAATCTACCCCTATTCAGGTCTACGAAGACAACCAAAGTTGTATTAGGCTCTCATGGTCAGAAAAGATTAATGGGAGAACTAAACACATTGATGTTAAGTATCATGTAGTAAAAGACTTGCAAGAGCAAGGAATAGTCAGACTAGACTATTGTCCCACAAGGAACATGACTGTGAACATTCTCACGAAGCTGTTGCCGAGGAGCAGTTACCAAGAACTGCAGAAGAAGTTGAACCTTATGGACTCTGAGACATGCTAACTTGAGAAGGGGTGTTGGGATTATCAGGGGTCAACTCAGCATTGTCTCATAAGCATAAGGGGGATCCTTTCTAGTAAACGCATCTCTATTGTGCTTGTGGGATGTCACATGGGTCACCTGATTTCCACTTCCTTTCTCCTTCTTGAGTTTGGGGGATTAACAATCTCCATTACTCTTTGGGCACACCTGCAAGCAGGAGGTACTGCAGAATGGAACTCTCGTCCTTTCATCTTGCTTGCACACAGATCTATTATGAATCTACTTGTATCCAGTTCTACTGAATAAATGTAAGCTATCTCTATTTTTTCTTCATCTAACTAATATGTGAAGACTGAATTTATTTCTGAATGTAATTAAGCGTAATGTGCAAGTCCCTTCTGGTTCAAGCTTCTACTTTGCAAGATTGTTGTTAGCTGCTTGGAGTTCTTTTATTAACCTTCAAAACTCAGTTATGACTGTGGTCTTTTTTTGGGGGGGGACAACACTGCTATGTCCATCTACTCTTCCAGGTCTGGGCAAAATATCCAACTCTAGTATTTTCAAAATGAAATGCAATTCCAGACTACGTTGGTATTTGCTAGGAAGGATCTCAGCTCATATAAGAGGATCCTTTGGAGGTCTGGAATTTGGAAGCAGGAAACTGGCACGACAAGTTTCTAGAGCTCTGTAAAATGCAATGAGGATTTCTCATGCCTAATGCTGCTGAGAATATTTGTTTTTCCACAGAATGTTGTGGGTGGCAATACGTTTAGCTGAGTTCTTCCTGTCTCGACACTAAAGCTGCCACCTAGAAACAGAGTCATTTTTCCAACAAAAAGCACAAATGAGTAGTTTGTTGATTAGAACAACTTGGGGCAGGCAGGCAGGCTAGTGTTATAACAATTTTTTTAAAGATTAACATAATTGATTTATTTATTTATCAAATTTCATCACCGCCCACCTCCCTCAAGAGACATAATAACTCTGGACCAAAATGTACTTTATCAGTTCATGAAGTGTGTTTTTAAATTGGCAGACATAGTTGCGCATAGATAGTTGGTTGTGGAAGATGGGTGAAATGGAGGGGGAAAGAGATCAGTAGGAAACAAAATATAAACTAAATAAATATATAATTTTGTGAAAACATTACAGGCAATAACCAAGGTTGTGTTGGTTATAACAGAAATGTTCTGGCGTAGGTGACATAATGAATAAAGCTACGTGACAGATGATTAAAGAAAAGAACCAGCGTATCATAAACAGGTATATCATTGTTCCCTTCAACTTGGCACTGCTGAGGCCATTCCCAGAGTACTGTGTACGATTCTGGGCACACATCCAGAAGGATATTGACAGGTTGGAGAGGGTTCAGAGGACAGAAACATGGATGATAGAGATCCTTGAGGGCACGCCCTATGAGGACAGGCAGAAGGAACTTGGGATGTTCAGTGTGAAAAAAAGACTTAGGAGACATAATAGCCATGGTCATGGTCATGAACTATTTTCCATGGCCACAGAAACTAGGACCAGAAATTAAAGGTATAAGTTGCAGCTAACTAGATTTTATTTAAATAACAAGAAAAACTTTCTGAATAAGATCTACACAGCAGTGGAACAGTCCGCCTATGAAGGGTTCTTCATCTCTGGAGGCTTTTAAGAAGACGCTGGACAGCCACCTCTCAAGGAGGGTTTCATTGGTTTTCCTGCACATTGCAGAGGGTTGTTACATACATTCTGGATGTTTTCCTTGAATTCTTATCAGTTGGTGTCACTGATGTGCTGGGTTTTTCTCCTATTGGCTTCTAGATACTGTCACCCAGTTATCAACACCTAAGGGTTTTTGTGGCTACTAAACAGCAAGGCACAAACAGTACAATCCTGAATTCTAGATATGCATATTAAAAAGGAATTTGGAGAGAACTGAGCAGTGCTTTTCTTCCTTATAATATGAAGAGCCCATCAAGTTTATAAAGTATCCTGATTTTTTTAAATATAGGAATATATCCAAAACAGCATACAGCTTTAAATTGCAACGATCAACTAAATAGTATAAAAGAGGAAATACAATAAGTGTCTTCAAACAGCAAATCAAGAGAGAGAAAGAGAGAGAGAGAGAGAGAGAGAGAGAGAGAGAGAGAGAGAGATCTTACTGGACAATGCCTAATAGAATAAAGTAATGTTCACAGTCAATTACATTCTTCCATGATAAGAAACGTTCAAATACAAGTGGGCAATATTCAAGGCACAACAAAAGACCACACACACACCATAGTCATCTCTATTCGCAGAAGAGAGAAAGAAAAACTCCATAAATAGAGTGAAGTGCACAACAGAGGAAATTTGATGAGGGAGGACAGGAGCTCCTCCTGTTATACAGGCCACAGATTCCAAAAAAGTCAGATGGGCAAGACAAAAACTAAACTAAATGTAATGTTAGTTTAATTAAAATGAAAATTACTCAATGATTCCCCGTGCATTTTATAATTTCCCTCTTCAATTACATTAAAAATTAAAATTCAGTGGCAGCATTTGGGGAATGCATCCTGGCACCATGTTTGTGCCTGAGAAAATAATGTAAAGAAAACTATTTGGTAGAGAAAATTATTCTGTAGAATAAATAATAACAATGGCACAACATTTTCTCTGGTCACGGTGTTCCTATAGGATCAAAGCTCTTCCCACATAGCTCCATAACTGTAGTGTCAGCGTAGCGTTGAGAGTCAGTTTGGCGCAGTGGTTACAGTATTGGACTAGGACTGGGAGACCCGGTTTGAATCCAATCTGAGCCATGGAAACTCACTGGGTGACTTTGGGCCAACCACCATCTCTCAAACCAACTGAGCCCACATTATTGTTGTTGTAAGAACTGAAAGAGAGCTATATTAACCATCTTGACCTCTTGGAGGAAAGGCACAATTCTCTTCTGTTGAAAGACATAATGTAAATATAGCAAATACAATAAGAACATTTTTCAGTTATGAGTGAAATAGGGGTGGAATCCTTCCAGATGTCACTGTCAGCGTCAGCACTGGCCATGTGCTTGAGGTTGCTGGGAATTGTTAGTTCAGTACCATCCAGAAGGCCACATGTTCCCCAGCTTTGCTTTAGCGGATGGCAGAAATTAACAGAGCTGGAAGACTTTTAAATGGGGTTCATAGGCCAGAATATTTCCCCACCTCCCCATTTTGTTGCATCTCCTGTATGGGCGGGATGTGTGTTTTTATATAAACACCATTATGAACTATCTTCATAAATAAAGTCAACACAGTTATGTTTCAATAAGTAACATAATAAACTTCCAAACTGCTTTTACTGTTATGTGATGTCCTGCTTATCTATTTGAAACACTTTTCCTGTGTATCCCACAGGAAAAACCGATGTAATTAGAACAATACATTCTTACTACGTTTCCAAAAATAACTGAAGCTGCAGCCGGATATGTGCAAGAGAGAAGGTGGAACACAAGATTAAGGGGTGCTTCTCGCCAATCAAATCCAGACCACATTTTTAATCAAATGACATTTCATTGGATTTCCTTCCCTACAACAAACGAAGTGTTGATTTTAAAAGATTTGAAGTAAGGCATGCCCTTCACAAACTCCTATAGGTTGATGAAGTAGGTAACAGAGAAATTTTCTTTAGTATAAATTTTCCATAAGGAGAATTGTTGCACAAAATGTAGCAACAAATACCTCACCCTAGAGGTGATGGTGCAGAAATCCCTGATGCTAGGAAATGCAGAATTCTGTCAGGCCCCTGCCAGGAAGGGGGAACAGAAAGGAAAATCCTCCTCGCTCTTCAAGCCAAGCCAAGCCAAGCCAAGCCAAGCCAAGCCAAGCCAAGCCAAGCCAAGCCAAATCCTACTTTTGCCTTCTAGGAAATGGAAACATTATTGACACTACCTCCCAGCTGATGCCACTCTACCTCCACCTGGGGCATGCTTATAGATTGAAAAGGCTTTTAATTTCATAGTGCACCAAATGTCTGCTCTCTGATCTATCCCCCCTCCCTCCCACCAACATTGGCGCACCATAAGAGTTGCAAAAAACTCTTCTAGGAGCTAGGAGGATGATCTCTTCTAAGGTCCCTGGAACATTACCCCAAGACTGGAGCATAAACAGAGTACAGAAGAGAGAGAGTGAGCAAGAGATCAGCTTATTCCTTGAGACCTTCTATATTTCCATTCCTATGTTTCAGAAGTCTTTTTTTTTTAGTGTATGCATTTTTTCCAAAACTATAAAAGATAAAGTTCAGTAAAACAGCACTAACAATAACAGCCCCAAAAGTTTAAACTTAAATCTGGTAAAAAAAAAAAAAAGCCTGCCCCCCAAAAAAGCAAACACTCAGAATAAAATATTATTGATTATATTATTAGCATAGAGATAGAGATTGTCATTCCATATTTTGGAAGATAAAATGTTCTATATTTGCAAAGGATGTACAAATTAATGTGCACTATTTCCTGTGCAAATTAATGAATGGTTGCCATTCATCCCTAAATAAAAATAAGCACTGTACCTGAAAAATAGTAATTATGGGAAAGCAAAGAAATGGGTCATCGAAGAAATCAACCCAGAGTTTTCACTTGAGGCACGAATGACCAGGCTCAAATTATCCTACTTTGGACACATTAGGTCAAGACCTAGCTCTATGGAGAAGGTTCTAATGCTGGGAAAGGTGACAGGAAAGAGAAGAAGAGGACAACCAGCAGCAAGGTGGATGATGGGTGCACTGCTGGAAGACTTGAAAGACCAGATTAGGGACAGGTTGTCATGGAGAAAATCTATCTGTGTGGTTGCTAAGAGTTGACACCGATTTGATGACACGTAATCGTGTGGCCCAGCCTCCGCAGGACAGTGAAAAGACGAGGTTTATTGCACTCCAGGGTGCTCAGCAATATATTGACCATCATAAAAAGAAGGAAGAAAAATAAGAAATAGAAAGCAACAATGAGGCACTTCTATTGGATGAGAAGCAAGAAAAGTTTTTAAACCACAAACTATTATGACATCAAGCTTAAATGACTGCATACAAGGAACTTTGGAGAGATTTACTCAGATGGGGAAATAATAATGCAACAGGAATAAGACAGGGTATGTCTTTAAAGATGTACTGAGATGTACCATCAGCATGATGTTGATGACTAGTTTAATAATTGCCTGCACAGTAATCTCTGAGTTTATGACTACTCAGAAGTAAATCCCATTAATAGGATTTACTCTCAGCAAAATTATAAGCTTGAGTTGCTCTCCTATAATTTTCCAACGGAAGAATCCTAAGCATATATATATTCAGAACTTAAATTCCACAGAATTTAATGAGAGTTATTTCCAAGAATATTAATTATGTCTGGTAAGAGTTTGCAATACAAGAATTCATCATTTTTGCTTTCTTCTTTAAAAAAAATGTGCGTAAAAGTACCATGCAGAGATACTTAACTTTTGTATCTAATTTTTTTCCATTTGTTTACTTACCATTAACAGCTTTTCTGATTTCAGTATAAACTGTCTCATTATTCGTTACAGGAGCTGGAAAGTAAATCAGTACAAAATCAGTTACTGTCTGCTGCCTGTATGCATTTTGAACATCTGCTTAAATCAACAGACTTTCAGAAAAAGCAGCTATTACTGCCAAGTGGAAAAAGTGTCTTACTCAGGGGATAGAGCCCGCACCATGTTTGTCAGCAATGGCAGTTCAATTCTGTTCCACTGTACTGTTTGCAATCGCCCGGTTCCAGGTGCCCTCGCCTAGTCAGGTGACTCACTATCTTCCACCAGCACCACATGATCAAGAATGGCTGGTCATTCTAAGTTGCAGGGACATTTTTACCATTCTCCAAGCTGTGAGGCTATAACTTTTTGACCTCCTGCCTATTTCTTGCTTACTTCTGAAGCAAAAGCAAAAAACATTTGAGAAAAACCTACATGGCATAATCAGAGACAGTGCCATCACATTACAGGTTCAGGCAAGGAGTTTTATCCACCTTCCACCCATTTCTGTTTCTTTCACTCCTTTATGAGGCTGCACGAGGGAGGATAAAAACTGAAGCAGCCAGTTCTTCCTTATGACTGTCAGGCCCGCAAGTAGGGTCTGTGTCACCAGGGGCAAACATAGATTCCGCGCCCCCCTCCATGGGTTGGTGAGGGAGGTGTTAGCAAGTTTTATTATTCTATTATACATTAAATTAATAAAACTGATTTTAAATCAGTTTGTAATTTTCTTAAATTTAACAACTTAAGATACAGAAATATATCACAGTCATGATTGGCTTAAAAATTTTCAATCTAAAGTTTTTAATCTTAGTTAAATTTAATTTAATTTAATTTAATTTTGTATATGACAGATTTTTAGATTTAGGAAACGATTGACAAAATAAAACACACAATATCTTGCAACATTATTTATTAGTAATTACATAATTACATTTAAGGACATTCTTTATAATTTATCATCTTCAGCATTGTCTGCTTATTATGAAAATTAGTCTGAATGAATCATACAAGTCTTTCAAAGATTCAACTTGCGAGCTTTTTTTGCAGCAAAGATTTTGATGATGTCATCATAGCAGATAGACGATGCTCTCTTGTGTTCAATTGAAATAATACTCACATTTGAAAGTCGATCTTGCCCCATGTTGCTTCTTGAGTAATTCTTAATAATTTTCAATTTACTAAAACTTCTTTCACCTGAAGCAACGGTTACAGGAAGAGCTAGAAATATCCTTAAGGCTGTGGTCAAGTTTGGATATCCTTCTTCAGGTCTGTGTTTGTAAATGAAGCTCAAGAGTGTTGCTGCAGGCGCCTTTTTCATAGTGTCATCAGCTGCTAAGGTGTGGTGTTTAAAACTTTCCACTTCTTCAAGGAATTCGTCTTCATTTATGTCGTCTTTGTATGTCTCTCCTAACTTATGGACTTCAGTCTTTAAATCTTTCACGTCCATCTTGTGTATTTATCCCCATTTAGAAAGCTAAACTTGTCATTAATTTCTTCTAGTGCCTGGAACTGGGTTTTTAGCTCATTCACTATATTGTCAATGATTTCTAATATGCCCCGCTTGCCCCGCTAATTGTGGCCCTGCTGCCCGTTGCTTCCTGGCCCTGTTGAAGGTGCTGGTGTTAAGCTTTATAATCAACTCGGCTTTGGCTTCTTCACTTTCGGGGCCTAAACATCTTTGCCTCATTGGGATATGAAACCCTCTGACCATTAAGACCTGCGGGGAAGCCCTCTTAAGGACTCTCAAAGAAAGAGAGGGCACAGATCCTCTCTTTGTCACAGTGGCAGGCGATGCCCTTCCTTTGGAGCTCGGTGTAACCCTCAGTCCTTCTGCTTTCAGGAAGAGGCAGGCCCTTCTTCAATCTGGACTTTCCAACAGCAGCAGGAATCATTTTAAGTATTCATTTTTCATAGTGCCTATTTTATTTTAGACTGCTAGCTGGGCAGAAGGGTATGGTGTGACCTGACATACCAGCAGCAACACGTTAGCACATAGCTTTCCAAACTGTGTGTCGCGACACATTAGTGTGTCGCAATAAAGCCCAGAAGTGCTGATGGTGCGTCGCCCCCGCCCTTGCGGCAGTGCACATGGTGGCGATGGTGGCGGCAGCAGCGGCACGCCATCAGCACTTCCGGGTTTTAGCGCGACGCACGAGGCCGCTGCCGCTGCCGCCGTGCACACCACCACTGTGCACGGCGCTGCCACCGTCGTTGGTGTGTTGCCAACGGCGGGACTTTGGAAAGCACTGCGTTAACACATTACTAAAGCCAACATAGAACAACCACATTGTGACAGCCATGACTATGACCAGACCGAACACCAGCCAAGCAAATTTATTCTGGTAGGAACTTCGGGGGATTACAGCCCACTTCATCAGATAGCATCTTTTTGAGCCAATTTTTTAGTCTAAGGGTTGAAGAGCCTCCTGGCTTTTAAGCTTCAGGGCAGAGGAAGCCACTACTGCGGAAGAAATGGGGCGCAGGAGCAGGAGGGCTGCAACCGATGCCTGCCCGTTGGAGGGGGGCGGAGGGACGAGTGAGTGGTCCCCCCTCAGCCCTTCCCCTGTTGAAACACTCCAGTGAGATGCGTCCCACCATGCTTCCCATCACTCCCGGCCAGCGCAGCCCAGGGAGCCCTTCTTCTTTCCAGGAGCGGCTCCGCGATGTGGCCCCAAAGGGCACAGTGTGGCTGCAGAGCCTTACAGGGGCGACTCAGGAAGCCCCCGTGGATTGCATCGGGGCCATGGTTCAAGACCACATGGGCAGGCTTCCCTCATCCCCCACGGGGAACAGCAGCGCAGCGGGATGTGGGGGAGGAAGGGAACCCTCCCCATCCCCAGGGGTGCCAGGGCTCCCGCCGGCCAGCACGGATGGGGCAGGGGAGGTTTCCAAGGGCAGCCCCGGTGTGGCCGAGAAACGCCGCCTTCCCCCCGGGAGTGCCCCCGCTGGCCCACCATGCAGCCCAGTGGCTCGGGGGCTGCTCCGGGCAATGGCGGTGGCCCCCTGGAGCATCGGAGCGGCGGGACCACCCTGCGCCTCCCTCCCTCTGCGGTGAGCACCAGTGAATCAAGCGTGGTGGGTGGGAAGAGGCGCCTCTGCAGAAGCACTCGGCTCGGCTCGGCTGCCGGGGCATGCCTACACAGAGGCAGGCTGGGATTGAGGGCGGTGCTCGGCAGACGCAGATTGGCTGTGGCCTCGGCCAATGGCAAGTACACGTGAGAGCCACTCGGCCTCCTCGGGGCAGGGGGCGGGCCGGCCAGCCTGTCTCCATGCTGCCCCGCAGCCAATCACCGCCAGTGGGAGCAGTCCCACACCGTTGCATGCTGCGCCCTATCAGCGATCGCTGTCAACACAACACATGCTATTCAAGTGCCAGGAAACAGTCAGTATACAAATATTATTTTGTCATTTTGGCGCCCCCCCCCCCAGTGCGGCGTCTGGGGCACATGCCCCACTTGCCCTCCCCAGTTGCGGTCCTGGTGACTGTATTAACCTGCATTCCTCCAGTCCTTGAGTCAGAAGGAAAGTACAGGTAGTCCTTGCTTAGCGACCACTCGTTTAGTGACCGTTCAAAGTTACGACAGTACTGAATGAGGGGACTTACAGCCAGTCCTCAAAGTTGCAGCCGTTGCAGCATCCCTGTGGTCACATGATTGCAATTCGGGTGCCTGGCAACCGGCGCACAATTACGATGGTCACAGCATCCTGCAGTCAGATGATTGCCATTTGCGACCTTCACTGCCGGCTTCTGAGAAACAAAGTCAATGGGGAAGCCGGCAGGAAGTTGCAAGTTGCAGTAACATGACATCACACTTAATGACTGCACATGATTCACTTAATGACTGCAACCAGAACCGCTGTCATAAGTTGGCGCAGTCACGTGGTTTTTTCCTTTATGCCCATGTCGCTTAGCGACGGAGTTCCAGGTCCCAATTACGGTTGTGAACTGAGGACTACCTGTATACTAATGTAAGTGGTGCTGCCCCAACCATTGAACCCTGTTCTGCCTCAGTGGCAAGGTGCTGCCTGTGAGAGTTCTCACACAGTGACAAACAAGATAAGAGCAGTTCTGACTTGCAAGAACAAAGGACAGATGGACACAGTAGAGGGTATCAAGCAGTCCATTACATAGGACAGGAAGGAAATAGAAATGCAAGACAATTTGAACATAGTTTTTATACATAGGGCTTGCTTTTCAATCACAGCAGGTGCTGAAATTCTTTAAATGATCGGATGTTCTTTGATGAATATTATTTATCATGATTTCTTGGGAGTTTGTCTACATGGTTCCAGCCTGCATGACTGAGTGAAGCCTGACACTGTCCTTACAGTTTTAATATGAGGCAATTTAAGGGCAGCTAGTAGATTCCCTTGGGTGCATTTCTCCTCCCACCCAGCATCACCTGCTAGAAGGAAAATCAATGTCTGTTTTTAATGTGTGATGGGAGGGCCAACTGTGGGTGAGTGCCTGGGGCAGTAGCTACCTTTCAAGTTGCCCAAGTGACAGGTTGCCTGTGCAAAAATTATCCATAGTGGTGATCTGTCACTTGGGTTATTTCTGAACATGGGTCTAGCACTAAGAATGCTAAAGCTGTCTCCAAAAATAGCTGGGTGACAGTTCAATAGAGCAGAGAAGTGGTGGAATGTGAAGCAGGACGGGTGACCTCCCTCTTGCTTCATCCCACACCCTTTCCTCCATCCACTGACCTGTCAGCCTGGTGACAGAACACTCCAAAATGGCCATGGAGATCTGAGCTGAGACCCGAGCTAAGCAGATGTGCCCATGGCAACTTTAAATGGCCATATACTTTTCCTCAATACATAAACTGACATTGGACACTGCTGAGAAGGCATCATGCCATCTTTCCCTTTGAAAGACCCACTAGGAGGGCTGAAGCTCATAAACTGGAAAGCAGGGATGAGGCAAAGTTTGCTGCAAATGGAGGGAAAGAAACCACAAGCTCTGGAAAGTTGCAGGGTTTCAAAAGAAAGAGTAGTTTTACTGCAGTTTCAAATATATCACAGCAAAGTCAGAAATAAAGAGGCTCAGCTTTGGATTACGGGAGACATCATGGGAAGACAGAAGTCCAGTGCTAGTTTCAAACTGGTGCAGAGTCTTCATAAGAAGTATTTACCAGCACCTCTTTCCTGCTCAACATTTAAACTTGCAGTATCATCAATTCCATAGGCAAGATAGAGGTTGCATTCGTATGACACACTTAATTAGGTCAGTAAATGATCTACTGTGTTGTGTGAAACTGTAGCCAGGTCATTTCTGGATCAGGATTGTGTTCAAACTAAATCCAAAAACCGCAGAGTAATTGTAAGTTAACTTATCTTACCTGGGTCTCTCTATGTGATTTGAATCAGCTAGGGAGGGTTAACTGAAGGTTAATTTAAGATTAAACCTCTGCTTTCACCTCCAGAAACAAAAGTGATGCTACAGTGGAGCTACAGAGTGGAGCTGCTCCAGCCATACCACCTCTGTGTTTGGTTTTTTTTCCTTTTTCCTTTTCTTTTCCTTTCCTTTTCTTTCCACCCTTCCTGTGGATAAGTGTGTGGGAAAGAAGGGCACAGAACACTGGAGCAAGTTAAGCCTTCCCAACCTCATTTTTCAGTGGCTCTGGCTCTGATCAGGCCACCAAAGATTTTGTAAAGCTTTTTTTTTCCTAAATGGGCCAAAATAAATTATAATTAAAGGTGGCTGGGAAGCTGTCCAAGATAGCTGCTTCCAATATAACTGGGGCAGGCCGTAATTTCTCTAGCTTGTCTAGTCCCTAACCAGCGGGTAAGGCACTTACCCATAGTTCAGGCTGCAGATGTCATTTCTGCATCAGTGCTTCTCTGGCTTCTAGCATCTTCATAGCATCACCCAGCCAGTGTTGAAGTGATATAAAGCCTGTCCTCAGTGGTGTTATTTTTGCAGAAGAATGATTGGATGACTCCAGAAGATGCTATAAACCATGCGTGTGGAAATGATCTGTCAGCTATTTCTTGCAAATGTGGGCAGGATTTATTTCTATACCTTCCTATTTTTTTATCTCCTCTGGAAAGATTGTTATGAATGTGTTCTAGTAAGCAACATCCTTAATTCAGGCAATTAATTCTCTGGCAAGTTATTCTTCTCATCAAAATACAATGTAGGTGACCCAGATGGCTACTGCTGTGTCTTCTTCCCCATTAAAAAACCTTACATTAAATGATAGGCTAACAGTTTTATCAAGGAAAGCATATCCATAGCCCAGTCATCATTTATATTTTATGGGAGGATCCTACATTTTTAACAATGCCATATACAAAGATACATTTTTATTAACGACCAAGATGCTGTCATTAAGTCTCTGCACCAAACTGATCGCATATAGAAGTCCATCTAACGGGGTCACGGAAGCGTGCCTTCTCTGCAGCAGCGCCTGCTCTGTGGAATATCCTTCCCCCAGATTTAAGACAGTCCACCTCGCTCCTGGACTTCAGGAAAAAACTCAAGACTTGGCTTTGCCAACAGGCCTGGGGTGGGAAGAAGAGTATAAACTCTTGGGGATGGCTAACATCTTAGGATGGCCCTAGAATTGCCCTTCCAATGTTTTAAAGAAGACATCACCATCTTGATTTTATTATATTTATTGTATTTTTAAATTTTCTATTTTAATGTTTAATGTTTTATCGAATTGTAAGCCGCCCAGAGTCCCTTGAGGGGGTTGGGCGGTGAAAAAGTTGAATAAATAAATAAATAAATAAATGAGAAAAAAAATTGGAACTTTATACTCATCCTGGAAGTGAGACATTCAATCTTGTTTTGTTGAAAAAAGGAAATGTGCTGGCATGACAGCTTGAAAGGTTTTTAACCTTTTAAGGATTTCTGTTTAAAATATCATATGAGATCATCCCTGCTTATAAGGCCCTAAAAGCTCTGTATGGGTGTGGCCCGAGTTTCTAAGTTCAGACATACAAAAGCATGCAGAAAACTAACATTGACTGGTCACAATCTTGCCTGGGTTACTCATACCTAAGACTCTGGATTCAGGGCATTATCAGATGTGCCTTCAAATCTGCTGGGAGAAGTGCCAAGAAGTTTGGTTGACCAACTGGGGGACATTTTTGCTGCCTCCAAACTGGTGATATCAGTCCTAGCCACCCCCTTCACTACTCCCCCCCCCAAGTGCATGGGAGTGGATTCCCTCTCACACCAATCCATTTATTTGTCTACTGGGGATATGACACAAGCCTTTTTGAACCTACAGTACGTTGATTGAACAAATAGCAGGATGGAAGTGCTACGACAAGGGCTTGAGGAGGCCAGGAGAAATTGGCAGGGAGGGATAGTTTTGCATCAACAGATGATACTTATTGCCCTCCCAGCTAGCCAATGGAGAAAAATCCTCCCGTATACAGACATCACGCCCTTCATAGGTGGGCAGAACTCAAACCCCTGGAAGCTAGTCAGGTGATCCTCAGAGCTGCCTTATGACATATATTTATTTATTTTATTTATTTATTTATAATTCAAATTTTGCCACCGCTCATCTCCCCCAGAAAGGGGGACTCTGGGCGGTTTACAAGAAGAACCATATTAAAAGGATAAATATAAAAACATCTAAAATATACGTACACAATTTACCAAATATAAATATAAAATAAGTATAAAAACCAAGTGGCCATAAAGATCTAATTCCATGAGGAGAGCTCTAAGGCGCCAGCCACCCCCAAGAATAGCTGCTCCCCTTCCCACCCCAAGCGAGACGGCAGAGCCAAGTTTTCAGGTTCTTCTGGAAGGCGAGGAGCGATGGGGCCTATATGATGGTTAGAAGGCAGTACCTCTAAGGGGCACCAGGTTGGGGAGGCTTATTCAAGTATCAGTTGCCCACAGCCATCTTTTGCTGAGGTACCTTTTATACAGCCAGTTTTCTGAAGTCAATCTAATGTGGATTTGTTTGCATACAGAGAAAAAGTATGAGGTTGTTTCTCATGCTGGTACCCCATAGTCTGATTTCTTTTCCCTCCCCCCAAAACCTCTCTGCTCTAGAAGAAAAAGGAACTTTTCAGACCCAGTTGGGAGGCAGCTGTTGGAAGGAAAGAACAGGAAATTAGAGAAGTCTGCTTGCCCAACATTATATTTAATCTGCTATACAGAAGGCTGAGGGAAGAACTGAACTGGATGGCTTTGATAGCTTTTTCAGACTAAGGATTCAGTGCAGGTGGCCCATCTTGTCACAATGAATAGGGTAAAAGGCTTGTTTGTTAATTAATAAACAAGTTAGAAGGAAGACCTGCTGGCTCTTGAAGCAGGGGCTGTGTTTCTTCCTGTTTATCCAGGCCTAATTGTGGCTGTTTTTGAAAAGAATTGGAAAATTACCATCAATCTCACAGCTGTTCTGGACACACCGTGTCCCAAGTTGACATCTTCCTTACCTCGGTAAGGGTCGGGCACTGACACTTCTACTTCCGTATATTCCACTTCAGGAGCCTCAAGGTCAGGTCCTGCCACAAGCAGAGTAAGAAAACTTTTCTTTCTGTTGTGCTCCAAAACAGCCGAGAAGTTGTGTATGCCTGCCTTTGGTTTAAGCTGATCATATTCCCACTGACTTTATAAAAAGAATGCAGACATTTGTCCAGGCTGAGGCCTGACTAAAAATGTACATTTCCCTCCAGCAAACACCTTATGGCTTGGTATTATTTATTTATTTTGTTTTCTATCCCGCCTTTATTATTTTTATAAATAACTCAACGCGGTGAACATACCTAATACTCCTTCCTCCTCCTATTTTTCCCACAACAACAACCCTGTGAGGTGAGTTGGGCTGAGAGAGAGTGACTGGCCCAAGGTCACCCAGCCGGCTTTCATGCCTAAGGTGGGACTAGAACTCACAGTCTCCTGGTTTCTAGCCCGTTGCCTTAACCACTAGACCAGTATAAACCGCCAGAATAAGACATGGTGGTATTCATGCAACACATTAAGCCATGGTTTGATGGAAAAAACATACCAGCACAAAATTTGTGTCTTTTTTTGTATATTTTTTTTTAGAGAAGTATAACTAACCAACTGACAAACCAAAAAGATTAATACAGTGATAATACAGTAAGAAACTACCTACATTACAGTGATTAAAAGAAAAAAAGAAGTCTAAATACTAATTACGTATTGAAATCATAAAGATCTTATTTGTTTTCTTTTTTCCCCTTTGTTTCTTAGTTGCCAATCCCTGTAAACCTGCTTTTCTTTTTTTCCCCCTTGATTAATTGATTCACTGATTATGTGCTATTGAGTTGGTGTCAGCTCTAGCAACCACACAGAGAGACCTCTTCTAGGATGATTTTTCCCTTCATGTTTAGTTTATTTTACCTGACTGCACAGCAGAAGGATGGTCAGCAAGGCATGACACATTTTACACACCTCTAAACTGCAATGGGTGCTCTTGGCTTAAGGGGGAAAGTGTAGCTTTAGCAAAATTACAGCTGAGGACAATTTAAGGACGTACTGTGCATGGGTTGAGTTTAAAATAAAGGTAACATCAAAGGTACACATCAGGAAAAAAAATGGTTGCCAAGGCATGTTTGTCCCATAGCTGGATACAAGTAGGGAAAGGCACTAAGCTAAAAAGTTAAAAATGTATTTGGAAACCAAAAACAAGATATTACCTCTATTATCCTCTTTTGCACTGATGTGATTTTTTTCACCATCTTCATTATACCCTGAACCTAAATTGTAAAAATGAAGATAGAAAGACAAAAAGGAGCATCAGGGAGAGAATGAGGGTTCCCATCCACTTCAGGCTCTGTTCTTTATTTCAGCTATGACTATCGTCTAGTCTTTAAGACATTATCCCTGAGGAAATGCATCCATCAGTAGAAAAAAATTGCCCACCACTGTCCCATGTTTTGTCATCATATCTCTCATCTGCTGCATATGAACCACAACATGTAACCAGTTTTTGGTTAGATTGACAAAACTATTAACACTGGGCCAAGACTGGTTAATGATCTTGGGCCTAGACCGGATCATTATCATTGTCGTCATCATCTTGGCGATGTTGGCATTATGTTGGCATTACAAAACAATGTTGGCATTGCAAAACAAAATAAAGGGTTCTTCTGCACAACCTGCTAATTGCAGATTGGAGATGACCCACCAGATGAATCTAGAGGACAGACACAAACAACGTTTTCAACTCACCTTTGACCTACCAAGAAGGGAGACTGAGCTTAGTCTGCTCCAGTTTTAAAGTGGTCCATCTGAAGTGCATCATACCAAGGCCAGGGCGAGGGCGAGGGCCACCTGTGTCTGCTGTGGGCTTGTCCCCTTTCTGGTCCTTGGCCACTGATTTTCAAGGCCGTTTATCTTTGGGCAGCAGGAGGGTCAAGGCTCTCCCATTGTGCCAAAATGCCGTCGCTCTTGCTTCTTTACCAACCCATGGGTAGCAGGAGAAGAAGGCGGAGCAAATTATTTGGTAAAGCCATGGGCAGCTTTACCATTTGGGTGCTGGTTAAAGAGCTACTTCCAGTGTAGCAGAAAAATATGGGGGAGAAGAGCAGCTTTGATGCCAGTTCTCTTGATTCTGTTCCCCCCCTTTGCTTGCCTTGGATGATCACTCGTAGGACAGGAAGCCTGACCACAGATGTCCCACAGCTCTTCTCCTACCAGTAGCTGGCATGAAAGGAGATGGTCTGCTGCAGACAGAATCCCTACTCTGCTTTGTTGCCAGGGCAGATTAAATTAGAAGTGTCCGTTTCCACATTGGATGACAGCATTTTATTGCTGCTGTGAGGGAGTGCCCAAATCTGTAACAGGCATTGAGAAAATAAATAACCTTACCATAATAGAATTCTCCTTCATTATTCTGTCCTGTTGTCAGCTTATCACCCACTGAATTGGTTGCTCGGGTGGATCTAAAATGAAAGAGAACAAGGGAATTGAAGAGGTATTTGCATTTCAAATTACACTCAGGATTATTCAAGATCTCAGAAATATAAGTGTATACCACTCTGATGCCAGATAGGCAACTCTTCTGAACTGGTGAGCCTATCTGGGAATATTATGATCCTGTCATAGGCTCTTCCACAAAGTGGCTGACAAGCCCAGTCACAAAACACCCATTTATCAGAAGGCAACTACTGAGGTTGCTTCCTGACACTTTTCTAGCCCTCTAAGATATTCCTTACCTCTTCCCCTTTTTTCTGGGCAGGAGTACCAATACAATTAATTGGGAAAGGGTCTGACTCTATTTTTCCTTCTTTACTTAATCTTTTTAATTCACCATTTCTACGTCTCCCATTGGACCATTTCCGTAATGGAAACTTTCCTAATGCTCTCAAAACATACTCTGCTTTAATTAGTTCTTGTGTCCATTTGTGCAGATAAATGAGACATTCATACAGAACAGCATTAGGAATCTATTGCTACATATAGATTATACATATATCATCAATAACAATTTGAAATCCAACTTACACAGCCAACTCCGTAGAAATGTTTTTAGCTTGATAAGGGGGGAAAAACAATAAATTACTATGTTGTAGTGCATAAACAGAAAGGCAGCTATATAAACAAATGAACATGGAGGCAAAGTTACTTCTCATACTGTTACTCCAATACTACATGAAGAACTCTGGATTCAGATGGATCTTAGTCTAAGCCCATGTTAGTTTTCTCTAAACACTTAAGGAATAGTTTGTCATTGTAATTGTCAGACATAACAGTAAAGTTTGTATAGTACAGTATGGCTATGCAAAATGGCAAATGGGGCAGTTATGAAAAATCTTGAAAGACAACTTTTGTGAAAATAGGCTTGAGGGTCAAGTTATGAAACCAAAGGAATTCTCTAAAAATTATAATTAATGACCAGAAATCAGTGTTACAAACAGCAATGTACATATCCTTTCAATTGGCAATCAAAAATCCCTTTAATCACATGGTTTTAAACTGGAGATTTCAACAGAACAGCACTATTCAAGATTTTCAAGGCCTGCTTAGGTTTGCTACCAAATACAAAATTTTAATAAATCAATGGAATTTTCAGAACACTATTTTGTATATCATCTTCAAATATACCATTCTTTTCCTTTTAAAAATATAAATCTGTAACTTGTATAAATGAAGTTTGTTTAAAATTACACAATTTGCCCAGATTTCTAAAATGACTGGGTTCACACAGTGCTAGTTCACACAATATGCTATCCCTGGTTAACTTAGTCATGGCTTATTTAATTAATTAATTCAATTTTCTTGGGTCACATGGAACTGAAACCTTACCACATGGGCTGGGTTTACACAACATATTAGTTAAATACATGGTTGGCTAATTGTTTTCTGGGTATTGTGTGAGAACATTGAGTGTTCTAAGTCATGTTCAGCCATGGTTTGTTGAATACATCATACTGAATGATTTCACAAATAACCTTAAATGACAATTTCAGAGTTTACCTAGAAGTTAATCCAGGACCAAGACAACTATATTTAGGGTTAGCGTGGCATATGAACTCATGATTAATGGCTAGAAAATTGGGTATATTTCATAAGCATAAATACTCCTCTCCATTTCATCTTGCAAATGAATTCTTCCTTCACTTCAGTTTTTGCCCATATTGCAGCAGAATATCTCCATAAACATTTTTATTAATCACAATTAATACTAAAATATTGGTGCAACTTTGGTTAGGTGTACATTTGCAAATGTTACATTCCAGCTAATCAGACGGAGCAGAAGCATTATTGCAGGACAAATGAAGCACAAATTTAGTTTGGAAAAAGAAAGAGAATTAATTGGGGTGGGTGGGGGGTGGACTGTATTTCATTCCTGATGTTAGAGATAATATGGGAAATGTAGCGTTAATACTAACAACCAGAAGGTCAGAAGAAGGTTTCTGTACTGTTCACTAATCAAGTAAGAACTAGAGAAAGATATTATTTATATTTTACCCTTTGATTTCAAACGAAAGTTCAACCAAATAATTGCAATTGCAGCAGCAAGAAAAATCAGGAGGATTGTGGTTACAATAAGGCCTTTCTTCCATGAAGCCATGACAACTAAAAAATTAAGAGAAAAATAGGTCATGATTCAGACATATTATATCATAAGGATCTGTTTTTAGTGTCAACTCTTCAACTCTTCACCATGTCTGGCTCACATATGGCACTAAGTTAGGTTTTATTTTAACTGTATGGCTAACCTTGTACACAAAGTTAAGCCATAAACTAGGGGTAGAAAAAGTTTGACCCACCAGCAACCCTTTCATGGTTCCCATAGCCCTCCCCTCCAAAACAAGGTGACCCAAAATGGATCTACTGAATCACAATCCACTCCAGCCATGTTAGAATGAGGAAGATCACTGGAGTTTCCACATGTTAAAAAATGTTATTTCCAATCAGCCCATTGCTTGCACCTGGAACTGATATGGGAAGTAGCTAGACAGGCAGATCTTGCCATCTGATCTTTCTTACTCTAACCAAATCGGACAAAATATAGGGGCAACGTCACAGAATAAAGACTATGATGCCCCCTGTAATAGAGTTCTCCCTGCCCCTTTGCTTGGTTTGAAAGGTCATGAAAGTCTTTCCACTGGCACGTTGCATCCCTAGTGAGTATGGGCGTACAGGTATCAACCTCTAACACCAAAGTGACAAAATGCACATCCAGTTGCAATTCTACCCTTTAAGGGGCAGTGTTTGTGTTGCAACACTATAGTACAAGTGATTTCATCACTTGCTCCCTGTCTATGATATTGAAGAGCTGTCACATTCATTGGAAATCTGGGGTAATCCATGTTTCCCGTAAGATTCTATCTAAGCTTCATCATGGCATCTGCAATATTACATAGAATAGAGTCCGGGAGATTGTGCAAAGGAAATGTTTTCAGAAATACAGAAAAATTCTCCCTCATCCTCTTGTTGTGCACAGTATGCACTTTTCTTGTTTCTTTTGTAACCTTATACTAACCAAGCAGTTATCAAGGTTTTCTTAGCATTTCTTGGAGGTAGTAGCTGAAATCTAACCTGATCTAGTACAACATCTACACCTTGTGTCATGATGTCACAATGCGTGTTTCATCATGGTGATTAGGAACAGAAGGTAGTGCTGATAGACTTTGTCTTCTGTGCTCAAGAGCAGGACATACCCTTGACAATGATCTTCTCGCTTTCCACAAAGGATTTTGCTTGGTTGTCAACTCTGCAGAAGTAGCTCCCTTCATCCTGGCTTGTGAAACTTCCGCTGTGCCAAGTAGCTCTCAGTTTTTCCTTTTCTACTACCTGATTTAAGGATTTGCCATCATTTTCTTTAAAAAAATTGAACTCAACAGGGAAAGATCCTGATTGAACAGAGCAGTAAAACGTGAGGTCTTTGCCATCTTCTATGTCCCCCGGTGGGACTCTTCCAAAGCTTATGTTAGCAACTGGAGCTGTGGATGAAAGTACATGGAAAAGGTTCAATGGCAGACTAAACTGGGGTAGCAAAGCCCCCAGTCCTTCCCAATTGTGTATTTCTTGGGAATAGGGCCTAAATGTAGAAAGATGGATTTGCTGTAGGTAAAACTGAAGGTCAGTTGTCTGTAATAGAATCCATTTCCAGACAGCATGCAAAGGCAAGGAATTCCTGTCTATGTTGTGTTCTTTTTTAAAAAATTAGCAACATAGGAGTTCTAATGATATCAAAGAAACCTTATGAAATCAGCACAAACTGAATTGCTGAATTCCCTTGACTCAAGACTGTTAATCTGAAAAGGGGTGGATGAGACTGACAGCAATGACCAATATGGGCCTGTTGGTTTGTGGTTCCCCTCCAGATGCATCCACATTATTTCATTCTATCATTGTTTCATTTTTACAAACATTTGTATATTTTAACACCTCCCATGCATGTCCCATCTTTAGTAAACATTCTACTAAGATACATAAAATATTCTGCTTGTTCTAATTTAATGCCATTTATGTAGAACTTGCAAGTGTTCACTCCATTTCCCCTGTCAAGCACAATTTCTTTGAACTTCAAAACATCAGTTTTCAGATTCATGCTTCTTATTGCATCACACAATTCTGCAAATAATTTAGGTACTTAGTGAACAACACAAGTTGTCACCCACATACAAGGTGATGAAGCATTCCAGGACAACCTGGAATGTGGATATTATGTCTTTCTGAAGAGTTGAGACTATAATTCTCAGAATTCCCAGACAGAATGGCTAATGGCTGAGAATTCTGGGAGTTATGGCCCCAACATATCTGGAAGAAGGAACCCTTTTTCAGAAGAGACAACAGGTTGGGAAAAATAATTGTATTTTGATTCAAATCACTGTTATAAAGCAATTAATTTCTAGTACAGAATTATAAAAACAGGAAAAAAACAGGAAAAAAATATCCCCCACTGTGAATGTAAATACACAATTTGGCTGAGTCCTTCATTTCACTTGCTCACTATTATTTCAAACTTACTGGTTTGTGACCTTTAATTTTATTACATTTCATAAAAGAAATAGAAAAACCACAGTTGCTGACTGATCATTAGCCAGTTACACACAGATGCACACAGTCTAACCTATTCTATTGCACTGTTGCATGGTTAAAAGAGCTGGGGTGTGTGCGGCTGTCCTGAGTTCCTTGTAGAAATTTACTAGAGGAATGAATCAATAAACAGCCCATAGTTTAGGCATATTAACAGGAATGAGGAGGCACAATTAGGTCCCCCCAAACCTTTCTTATTTGTTGACAATTATGCAGCCAGGAACTGGTGCGTTTGTGTGTATGTGTGTTAAAATAACCCTGTGTGGCTTCATCAACACTGGAGAAATGGCTGTAGTGCATAGCAGTGTGGCAGAAGGAGGTGTGTCCTCTAGAACAGGAGGTTTGCTGAACATCAGATGAAAACCGTTGGCCTCCAAGCTCCCAATGGCCTGTTGTTACCACAGACCAGATTTCCCAACCTGGCACATTTCAGAGATATTCAAACCCCAGAATCTCCAGATTCTGACAGCATGACAGACAGCAATTCTCACCTATCTTTAAAAAAACAACATACCAAATAGTTACCTATTATTGTGATATTTAGCCCTTTGCTTTGTTTTGAAAGAGAGTGGCCGTTGTTAGCATGGCATCTGTACTGTCCAGGCTCATGCATATTGGTTGCTTTGACCGTAAAGTTTGCTGGTACGTTTTCTCTTGCCACCATTCTTCTGATAGGTATATTCTCTCTGTAAAGGGTGTACATGATAGGTAGAGTTCCAAACTTTGAGTAGCATTGTAAAACAAAGAACTTCTCCAACACTGCTACTTGGGAAACTGGTTGAGAAAGGGCCGGCGGAGAAACTGGAGCTGAAAAGAAATACCGTATTGGGAGATACAGTAAGTGGCAGTTGAAGCAATAAAATAGCACTGGGGTTAATTTCTGAAATGAGAAGTGAAAGTGCAGAAAGGGAACCACACAATGGTGAGGGGAAACGTATTCTGCACTTGTCCAGAAACATGCTTTATCAAGGTGGCACGTGACAGAAATGAACTACCACATGATACAGATGATCTGATTCATTTTATTAAGCACGAGTAATTGCTCTAATCCTTCCACCCTAGGCAGTGCATCGTGACTCCCTTATATATTATATATGTGCAATACATCCAATCTCTCCTTCTGTCCATATATGAGAATGAACGTATCCACATGGAAATGAATTGGATTTCTTACTCCCTGGAATCTTTCCCTAACCACCATCATTTCCATATTCACTGAGAAAAAATGTGATTAAGATACACCCATCAGATGTGTGTGTGTGACAGAGAGCACATTTTTACTATCTGGGTAGATCTATAACAACATGAACAGAATGGCAAATTATCTTTGGGCTTTGAAGGTTTAAACCTATGTTAAACCTAGGTCAGAAAACTTCCTAGCTTGGGCCTACCATTTCTGTCCAGTAGGCTAGGCACTAACTCAGCTCAGCAGCTGCTCCCTGCCCAAGTTCCTGCCCACTCCTTTCTCCTGGGCAGGTCCAAGGACTCTCCTTTACACCTCTGATTTCCTTAATGCTCAGTGTCAGCCATTCTTGCTTAAACTAGGAACCCTTTCAGCAGAACCACCGAGTCACACGGATTCTCCTCCCAGTCAGTCCTCCTCTGATCACTCTCAATCTTTTATAGTCCAGATCCCAACTAGATAGTTAAGAGAATCTGTATGGCTCTTAGTAGTTTCTGTTCTAAGTATTCTTTCAGCTGAACTAGACATACCATAAAGATGCAGAGAGGCTTTCATTCAGCAAATAATTATTTACTCTTTATCAAATAAGAAAGCCTTCCTCGGTCTTAGCATTAGACATGCCAGCTAAGAAAGTCCAAATGCATTGGACACGCCAGCTAAGAACTCCAAGATTAGTTGTCCCAACTCTCAGCATATCTAGAGAGCTCCAGGTTGGAGAAGAATGAAATAAAAACAGATGGCTTCATATCTTTAAATCGACGTACCATAAACTTGGAGAAATATTGGATCACTTTCCTTGGAAATGTTGTTTATCTCTGCTCTACACACATAGATTCCACTGTCAGATACACGGACTTTAGCCTTGTAAATGCTGGAGTTTACCAATACTTTGTTGTCCCTTATGAGTGAGAGATTGATTGGCATTGGACCATTAACTTGACACTGAATTTGTACGGTGCTGTTTTCATCCCAGTTGGTTTTATTAACTACTAACATTGGTTTGGAAAACAGTTCTGCAAAATAATTGGAGAGAACATAAATTACTGATGAGGGGAGCCTGAAGGTATTTGTTTATTTAGAAAATTTATATAACTGCCCATCTTAAGCAAATAACCAATGTAAAACAGCAAAAGTACAGTTACAAGTAAATATAATACAGTAAATACAAAAGTCAAGGCACTTCACAGACACAGTCCCAAATGCACGTATATTGGTTCCTGCTAACAATCTGGCTCTAATGCTGGAGGGAAAACTAGGATTTCATAGCCTTCTGAAAGGCCGATAGGGTCAGAGCCATTCAGATCTTTGGGGGGGGGGGATGCTGTTTCTTAGGACAGGCACTGCCACAGAGAAGGTACAGTATGTCTCCTGGGTCCTGCAAGATGGCACTGTTTCACTGAGGAGACCTGGAGTAGGTCCACCCGGTCAGATCTGATGGGACAGGCAGACATGACTGAGGTTAGGCAGTTCTGCAAGTTCTCAGTTCTGCAAGTAACCTGGCCCTGTGACATATAGGGCTTTAAAAATGATAGCCAGCACCTTGAATTACACCCAGTGGTGTTGCATGGGCAAACTTAGGTGTACTCAATACTATGTATGCCACTGTATCCTGGACCAGCACCTCCAGCACTGGATAAACACTAAGGTAAGTCATCAAACATTCATTTTGCAGAGCATGGGCCACCCTTTCAGAACCAGAAAAACAATTAAAATAATTAAAGAGAGCATATGCTCAATAGACTAAAAATTCTTGAATAAAGGTTCCAAACACAGATTCTTTTCTCTCTGTCAACCAACAGGGAATGTTAGTCAGTAGTATTGGAATTATAGTGGGAAGGAATTTGTAAGGTGATTGAAGAGGTGCAAGAGAGAAGGAGCAAGTGGAACCTTAATAACTGCAATGCACAAAGCCCCTTCCTCATCAGTGTAACACATGGGATATCAGGTCTGACATGACTAGCATCCCGAACTGCACATCTATCTATTAGGTGAGTGACCTGCCACAATCCAATGACTCTTGGCAGCTTACGAAATCAAACTGCATTTTAGTAGCCAAAACAGAAGCACTATTGCCCAACAGAGAGATGCCATTCCCAGGTGTGCAGAAATAATCATTTTTTAAAAATTCTAAAGCGGGGGGGGAAAGACAATCTATCAAAATGGCCTATTGGGCCCATAGGTATCCTACTGCCTGCTATTTACAGGGGCACATTTATGTCAGTATTCTCTTTGCATTGCTCAGGTGACCAAGCAGCCCACAGGCAAAGCCCTGAATCTTTGACGTGGTAAAGATAGCAGGCCTCTCTATTATTGGGTTAAGTTCAGGATTTAACAGATTTGCTTTTAGGAACCTGGAAATACAAATGTTACTATATTATAATGCATCACTGCCTATATAACTGATGATAACTGGCACTTTTACGAAGTATGCAAAATCATTTTTTAAATTTCATGCATGGGTGATAGTGGCCCCAACTCCACCCTTTCAGCATTTTCTCTGTGGCTAATTTTTGCTGTCACTGTCAGGAAAGTCTGGATGGTTCACTTTTGCTCTAAGAATGCTAAATGCACTCGTTCGTTCACCTGCTCGCTGCCAAATGACTGGAAGGTGCCTTTCATTTCTTCCAGGAAATTTAGTTTAATATTTATATGCTATTCTAAAACGGCACCCAAAGTACAATGGAAATAATAAGAGAAACAATAAAAATAATAGCACATTCCTGAAAAAGACATGAATTTAAAACTTAAAATACATTAAACTATAAAAATTGTATTACTCATTGATTTTAAAGAGTATTTGTTGACTTTAAAGAGTAATGTAATGCTACCCTTCTCTCATAGAAGGCCCTGTATGCACTACATTAGAGTAATTCACATTTGCCCATACACTCCATGAGATGGCTCAAAAGCACCCTTAATGCTATTTCTGCATTTGAAAAGTGCTCCTGGTTATTGTCTACTGTACCCTTCACAAAACACCCTTTCCAGAGGTGGATTAATGGTGGGCTGAAAGACTGCACTTCCTTATTCTTGGGCAAGCCTACATTGCCTTCATACTCCTGCAGCTTGCCTAAAGGCCAAACAACATCTTCTCTGTTTATTTACAGAACTGTGGTATACTAATCCCCTATCGTGCTATAATTGAAATTTCAGGAAAGGAAAGCCATGTGTGTTTAGATGCTCCCTTGCTTTCCACGTGGTTCCCCTGAAACAGTTTCACAAGGCGTGTTGAGCATTTTTTTTTAATCTGTTCAATCATGTCCGATTCTTGGAGACTGCCTGGACAAGTCCCTGCAGTTTTCTTGGGAAGGTTTTTCAGAAGTGGTTTGCCCTTGCCTCCTTCCTAGGGCAGAGAGAAAATGACTGGCCCAGAGTCACCCAGCTGGATTCATGCATAAGATGAAACTAAAACTCCCGGTCTCCCAGTTTCTAGCCCTGTGCCTGAACCACTGCACCACACTGGCTCTCGTGTTGAACACAGGACATCATGAAGCCACTCTGACCAGAACTCACCTACCCGATACATTTATATCTTTTTCAAAGTAGATATTCCACTCCATAGTTAGTGAAAAAAATAGACTAAGGTCTGCCCATGAGTTAGTAAAGCAAGGTGGAGAAACCTCTTACCAGCCACCACAAGCTCTTCTTTGTCGATTTTAGACACACTCCCATGCTCCACTTTGCAAATATAATTGCCATTGTCCTCCATCTTGACCACTTTGCAATATGTTAGGGTCTCTCTGCCCTTTGTGCTATTCAGAATTGTTCTATTTTTCTGCAAGATAATTTCAGTTTGATCCTGACGAAGTAGGACAGTTGAACATTTTATGCAGATTTTATCCCCTTCGGTAATATTCTGTGGTGGGTCGATGGTTATTTTGGGAACAGAAAATGGTTCTGCCAAAAAAGAAGCAAATCCATCATAAATTTTAAAAACCCCACAGTATATGGAAAGATTCCAGAGAGGTGGCTATGTTATTCCACTGAAGCAAAACCCTGAGTCTGAGCCTTGTGGCACCTTTAAAGGCTAACTAAGAATGTAAGGAGTCATTGTCTATGGCCCACTTCTTTAGATATACGTAGCATTATCCATATAAAGGAATCTGAGGAGAAGGGAAGGGAGGGGAGGATAAAAGTAAAGATTAGAGTAAAATAAAACATAGAACGTAAAAAGTGTATGTGTATGTGTATGTGTATGTGTATGTGTATGTGTATGGGTATGGGTATGGGTATGGGTATGGGTATGGGTATGGGTATATATCAGGGCTGTACTACTAATTATTTCTTGGGATTGTTGACAACCTGGGAAAGGATGCATTTGGTTTAAGGACTTACTGACAAGTGGCATCCATGGGCATGTGTGTGTGTGTCGAAATATGTGAGATGGTGGTTGCAGCTGCGTAATCAAAGCTCCACTCCTTTGTACATGCACGCAACATTGACGCCTATCCAAAAGGGACAAGGTTGGAATCACACAACCACTATCTTGCCTGTTTTGACACACACACACACAGATGCTGCTGGGTCAAAGTATGCTCTAAAGCATCTTTTTATCTTTAAATCCAGAGCACTGCGCAGCCCCAAGCAATTAGGGCCATTCATAACATACTTCTGGACCCCTGTTGGATGATACACACATTATTAATGCACATATACAGTGTTCTAAGAAATATTTATGTCTGTTCAGGAGAAATTGTATTAAAACCTCTTAGTAAAATTCCATCACTGATGCTTCATGATGATGGCCAGACTTGAGTAAAGTAATTACAAATTCTGATGAAATATGAATTGGGTTCCCCTAACTGCAGCATTTCCACTACTCCTAGATCAGCTCTGCAACCACATGAATACATGCTATTGTGTCTGTAAGGCAGCAGAGCCAATTAACTTCTCACTCTGTTGGGGTGCAAAGGAAATGACTGTGGAGACAATTCTGCAGCATGAACTTTGGAGCTTTGGGGTGGGCACAGACCTACTGGGCATTCTTGCCTTGTTGTGCTTACTGGCCCCTGGAGATACCACACTACCCCTTTGTTGTTCTTTTACATGGAGCAGAAGAGCCGTATGGTAGCTCCCTGGAACAGCAGTCACTCTCGTGGTTGAGAAATCACTAGATAAACAGGGAGAAGGTGAAACAATGTGTGTGTGTGGGTTTCTTGCTGCCTCATTGGTCAACTTGAGGGCAAACACGTGAGCTCATGAGGTGCTTTCGGTGTCTCACATCAATGACAGGAAGAGCAATTGTGGGATGGTTGAAAACAGTTGTTGGAATGAAAACAGTGGTAGTATGTGTCCTCTATTTCCCCTGGGTTAAAATGGTGACATTGTTTCTTATCACAGCACATGTGTTAATCAGCTGATCAATGCAAAAATATCAACTGCAGAAGGAAACAAAGATGCATACATGGCATTACTGTCTCAGGACTAAACAACAGACATCTGACGAAGTTGTACAAATAAAACGGTAACTCTTTAAGATGTCACAAGACTATTTGTTATTTTAATTTCTGTAATTTAATTTAATTTAATTTCTTTGTAAGAATTACTTTAGATACTTTGACATTTAGTTCTATTCAAAACCTTTCTATGGACAGAGGAGGAATTTGTCAAAACCTATATTTGCTTTAAATATCTATCTATCTATCTATCTATCTATCTATCTATCTATCTATCTATCTATCTATCTATCTATCAGCATCAGGGATGATCCAGAGCCAGTGACTTTCCTTTAGGCAACTTATCTTCACATAACTGCAAAAAAATTTATATATATTCAGAGAAAGGGATACACACACACAGCCATTGGGCTATTAGGCTATTGGTCTATCTATTATCTATCTCTATCTCTCTATCTCTCTATCTCTCATCTACTGCCTTTCAGGATACAAATCCTTCCAAAGCAGCTTACAAGCAATTGTAAGAAAACAATTGTAAGAAAAAATGCAAATAAAACGAAGTTCTAGGAACCTTCCTAGATAATGGTATGCATCCTGTATTTCTCTAAACACAAAAAGAAAACATTGTGTAACCAATACAGCTTTGCATAATGCAGAAAATACTAAATTTTACAAGCAATAGATAAAAGGGAAAAAATGCATTTGATAGGAGGTAAAGACACACACCCATATGCACCATGCTCCTAGTTCAAGTTGTGTGCCTTTACCTGACTGCATGCACAAAATCCTCCAGGGGTGCCTCCAAGGGAGACCAGCAAAGGCTTCAAGCCACCATTTTCCTTGAAAGACCTGAAGCCCAGGAGAAGTAGACCACCCACAGCTGCAGCATTAAAAATAGTTCTACTGTTGTTTCAAAGTTCTGAGTGAGAAATAAATGAATTAAACTCTCAAACAACTGATGTTGTGGAATCACAGAAGACTAGAGCTTCTTTTGAACTGGTGCAGAATCCTTATGTAGAAATGCCTGGGTAAATTATCTCCCTTCTTGTGTACAATTTTTTCTCAATTTGGATTTCTACCACATTCACATCTCACATGTTATATTATTATCTCACACCTAAGAACATGCAGGTAGTCCTCGTTCAGCAACTGCCTCATTTAGTGACCATTCACAGTTACGATGGTGATGAAAAAGTAACTGACATTTATGACCTTTGCAGGTCTGTAAAGCAAAGGAAAGCTGAAGTAAGATCATAAGCACACTTGTGGTTTCACTTAGCAACCGCTTCGTTTAACTTGCCGGTCCCAATTGTGGTCACTAAACGAGGACTACCTGTAGTCTCTGGCACAGTTGTGTCTCACCTAGTCCTTCAACTTCTCTCCCTAACTTCAATTTCTGCTATTCTAATCTATTCAATCAAGGGTCAGCTATCATGCTTGGAACATCTCTGTCAGAGAATGTAGGAACTGCCTTGTTGGTTCAAAGATCCATTCAGCATAGCAGTTATTTATCAGTAGCACCTAGAAAACTGGGATTATTCATAGGTTTCTCTTTTAGGAATATTTCACTGATTTTAGGAATATTTCATTGATTTGACTTTTAGGAATATTTCATTGATTTAACTTTTGAGTTGACTCCTAAAAGCCAAGTTGGCCAAGCTGTATGAGACGTAGGAAGAACCATTACTAAGTGACTGCTTAATGCATAGCTTTCCAAAGTGTGTGTCGCGACACACTACTGTGTCGCCTGCGGTGTCCTGGTGTGTTGTGCGAAAAGCTGGAAGCGCTGATGGGGGGAACCGGAAGAAGCGGCACCCCCACCAATCAGTGCCGCCGCCGGCAGCGCTGATGGCGGGGGTGCCGCTTCTTCTGGTTCCCCCCATCAGCACTTCCGGGTTTTCATGCAACACACCAGGACACCGCAGGCCGCACCGCCGCTGATGTGTGTCGCCAACATGAAAAGTTTGGAAAGCTCTGGCTTAATGAGTCAAGAAATGTGGAGGAGAGTATATTTAGGCACTTTGGGCTCACAGTGAGAATGTGTATATTTGGGATAATGGGAATTTACAACTCAGTTTGCAACTCAGCATTGTTTAAAGACAAAAATATTGTGGATATAACAAATAAATTAAAAGGCATAATTTTAATGATTACTTTTAAAAGTAAAAGCCTAACTAACTTACCAGTAACGGTGACAATTGTTCGGTTACTGCGCTCTGAGATCTCATTTCCTGTTATTGAATTCACCTGGACTGCACATTCAAAATACAAAATATTGTCTCCAGCATCAATAGGGAATTCTAACTCAACAAAATTTTCGTTTTGTGATCCCCGTTTCCTCTCATGTACAACTGCATTTGCAGACTGTGCAGTTTTATAAAATGTGAAATAAAAAGGTGGCTTTTCTTCTGGTACTTCACAGCGTAAAAGTACTTTTTCACCTTCCATCACTACTGTTTTCTGGACAGTCAATATTGGCTTCATTATTCCTTCAAAAAAAGAGAAGCGATCATGAACCAGAATATACTTTGGCAAGTGACAAACTAGAAGTCTCTTGCAGGCCCGCAAGTAGGGTCTGTGTCACCCGGAGCAAACATGGATTCCGCCACCCCCCCATGGGTTGGTGAGGGAGGTGTTAGCAAGTTTTATTATTCTATTATACATTAAATCAATAAAACTGATTTTAAATCAGTTTGTAATTTTCTTAAATTTAACAACTTAAGCTACAGAAATATATTACAGCTTAAAAAATTTCAGTCTACAGTTTTTAATCTTAGTTAATTTAATTTAATTTAATTTAATTTTGTATATGACAGATTTTTCGGTTTAGGAAACAATTGACAAAATAAAACACACAATGTCTTGCAACATTATTTATTAGTAATTACATAATTACATTAAAGGACATTCTTTATAATTTATCATCTTCAATATTGTCTGCTTATTATGAAAATTAGTCTAATGAATGAATCATACAAGTCTTGCCCCGCCCCCTGGCTCAGTATTACTGCGTCTTTTCCTCGTGGCTTATGTTCTCCCCTAGAAACCTCCGCGGTTCAGGTGTGACAACTGGGAAAGTATTGGCATTGGCATTCGCTTCAGATTAAAATAACTTCTGTGTAATTTAATTGGATTTCTCTAAACCTGAAGAACGGCTGGCTGCCAAGACGGCACTAGGTGTACATTTTGCTAGATCCCTCGGTTACAAAGTGAGCTGAGAACTTGATCTTGTAGGATCCTGCAGGAAATAAAGCTAGAACCGAACCTCTCCTCCTTTCAGGGGTGTTCACAGGGTGTGGTCAAAAAAGTCAAAATGGGGGTCCCGGCGGTGCGCTTGAAGCTCCCTCAGCTTTTTAATGTGCGTGGCCGCCATCTTATCTGACCACAACCTGCTTCCCTCCCCCGTTTGCCACTGGTTCTCTCTGAATCAACCAGCGGGGCAGGAGAGAAAGTAGATGTGTGCCTGTGTATTCGTGTGGATAAAAAGAATGGTGGGATTGCGGCAGGGGGAAAAAAGACCTTAGACCAAATGTGCTCCTGTTTTGCTTTCCTCCCCACCCTCCGATCAATCTGTCAGGGCAACATTTTGCCGAAAACGTCCAGGCCTCCCTCAGCTGAAGGAGAGGGGACCTCAAAGATAGTAACTAATGTTTCCCATTTTGCAGGGACTCAAATAATTATTTCTCAAAGTAGGCCTGCGAGTTTTTAAAATTTATTCTGAACACTTCAAATGTCCGATGAAGCCTCGAAATGTCTCCTGGTTTGGCTCAATCGAAAGAGGAACTTGCACCTCATCGCCAGTCCCGGGTTTCCCGCTCCCCTCCTATTCCGAACTTCCTCAGGGTTAATTACGCCAAAATAAGGAACTCCGCGGGCTCGCGTGTTAATTGGTTAGTGACACTCTTTCAGGCGCTCAGAGGGAAAAAGGGAGGCGTCCTCGAAAAGAGGGCGGCCGAAGTTCCCAGACCCCCAACCTGTTAGCAGTACTACCTGCGAGCTGTGGAGAACCCGCACTGGCAGGTGTGTCTCAGATCATGTGCATAGTGCCTTCGCCATTCAACCTCCCACCCCAAGGATCAGACTAGGATTAGGCCTTTCAAGTCAGCTGCAGTAAATTTTCCACCCTTCACCGGAGCCATAGAAAGGAGGGGGGACTCTTCCCGGAGGCAGCTACCGCCCACCCCTTTGGTCCAGCTCCCTCCCTCTCATGCCGCAGTGACCCCTCACACCCTGCTTCCCCACCGCATTCCCACGAGGACCGCTCCCGTGTCTCCTTTTGGGAGCCCACCTCTCTCCCTCCTAAGGCTAGCTGGCTCTGCTGCCTCCTCTTCCCCCACTCCCCAAAGCAGCGGCAGCAGCAGCAGGTAAAGGGAGGCCGCTGCCCTGGGACTTTGGCAGGGTGCCGGGAAAAGGTCTGGCCTGGGGAGGGAGGCAGTGGGAACCCCGCAGATGCTGAAACACTCCCTCGCCGGAAGGGCCTGGCTGGCCCGGTGCAGAGACGAGGACGGCGTGGGCATGGGGGGGGGAGACTCAGGTTGCTTCTCTTCCGCTAAGAAAAGTTTACAGCCGCTCTCAAAAGTTCAAGGGCGCATTTGTCCCCCAGTTGCCCAGAAATACCATTTTGGCGCCCCCCCAGCGCCCCGCTTGCCCCCCCTTAGTTGCGGCCCTGGTCTCTTGGGAGTTTTCATGTGTTTTTACTTTCTGAAAAAAAGGAGGCCTGGGATCCTGGATGTGCTCTTTTCACTGCAAAAAGAGCCTCTTCTAAAGTTGTTCTTTTGTTCCTAAAGTTGTTAGTTATAACAAATAGCCCAAAGGAGCTGAGGAAGAGAGATATTTTTGACAAAGTGAAAAAAAATGCCATAAGTCCTTTTTTTTTTTTTTTAAACAGATCATCTAAACAAAGCCATCTTGTATATCATGGCTTCTTCGTGGATTAGCACCAAATACTACTGAACTGTTGCAAAACCTCTTTGGATTTCTTCCTTGTGGAGTTGGGAAAGGCTGCTTTGTTGTTTTGGAAATTTGTAACACTAAATGGCAAGATAAAAGGATTTTCAACAAACAAGAGGATTGAAAGCAAATTAGAAACCAGTGAACCTGGAGTCCAGACAGATAGAATTTTACACAAGAGAAAGTACATCCACAGAGAAACTCCAGGAAGATGTGACTATGAAAAGCACAGGACAGAAGAGAAGTGTCAAAGAAAGAAAGAAAATGAAAAATAACACAACAAAAGATTTTCTGGAGCTAAGCAAAAAAATGAAAACAAAATAAACACCAAGAGAAAGAAAAAATAAAGGGGAAAAATCAGAAAAAAAGCATTGTGATAAAAATACAAGGAAATTTTGTGGTTAATCTTTCCTATCTATAAAGAACAATTCAGTTTTAATATCCTGACATGTTCATTTAAGTATAAAGAGACACCTACCTTTAACTTCAATGGTCAAAGGATCACTGGATTTTTTTTTCCCCTCAACATTTAATGCACATTCATATTCTCCTGAAGAAGAAAATCTAGCCTGTGAGATTGTATACTGTGCACTGTTTTGCTCAGTTGTGTTGATGAACAGACGTTCACCATTCTTGAAAAACGAAAATGTATAATTCAGTCGGAAATGTTCATTCTTGCTAATGTCTACCGAACAGTTGAGGATGAGCAAATCTCCATTGCGCACTTCTTTATCCGGAAAAGCCTGGAGTGAAACTTTATTGATAGTAAACACTGGAAAAGAAGAGAAATGATCATGATATTAGTTTCAGGAATCATCCAAAAACTATTACATAGCATCCATACATCCAATGCATTTTAATAGGATGTTGGCTAGTTAAAGAAATCTGGTTGGGTTAATAGAACATACTTGATTTGGTTAATCAAAAAATTACACAATCATTTGCTTTAATTTGCATCTGAAATAACATCATTGTACTAAAAAGGTCTCCTTTTCTGTTTTCACTTGACATATGTACATTTTGCATAAGAGCCATCTTAATGAATTCATCCTTTGAGAGAAGAAGTGGAAGAGATGAGGAATGCCTCTGCTAAGACATATAAAATACATCATAAGTCAGTTGATTGGATCACTGTTTTGATTGACCAAAATGTATTCTGTCTACTGAGCTAGCCTTCTCCAACTTGATACTTTCTTAAGCTGGGTAAAGATGATGGACTTGTAGTCCAAAACATACTAGATTGCGGAAGGCTGTACTATGTCTTTGGGTAGTTGTATAACATATTAGCCATCTTTCACTTGATGGTTCCAAATACCCAGCCTTACCTCTCACAGAAGGATTGTTTCAGCTGATGGAACAATTTCCTTGAGAGCATAATTAAGGGATTAATAAAAGAGAAAACCTGAGTAATCAAGGGGGGGGTGTCCCTTAACAATGAGGAATGATAATGAACCACAACCTGTAGCAACTGTAAAGGAAATAGTGCTGCATGGAAGTCGATGGATACTGTGCTCTTTGACTGACATAATGCATGCTGTGACAGTTACAGAAAAATCACCTTTCTTCTATGTCTATGAAGGTTCTCAGTCATCCAGGTGGAATTGTCTGTAGCTTGAATCATGTCAACTGGATTTCTATTTTCTCAGTGGAAACGTTTCGCTCCTTATCCAAGGAGCTTCTTCAGAAGCTCCTTGGATAAGAAGCGAAACGTTTCCACTGAGAAAATAGAAATCCAGTTGACATGATTCAAGCTACAGACACCTTTCTTCTAGTTAGCAGAGACAACATATTGGAATTAGAATACATGATTCTCATTTTCAAATACAGCTTTCTGATCACTTGTATCAGAACACTAAGATGGTGCTGACTTACTTTGATTCCCCTTTACACCATCTAAACTCTGAATTATTCGATGGCCTTAAGACCTCCAACGTGATTATTTCTGTCGTCAAACATACAGTATATGGCAGCTAATCCTTATATTTGAACTTGTTAACTAGAGATTAGGTTTTGAATTCAAACACGTCATAAGCTTTTCTCCTCACCCTGCTCCTCCCCTCTTCTGCTACAACCTTTTAGGGTTTCCTCCAAATCTGCCCAGGTGGCCTGGGGAGACTGCATGGGAATGGTCTTGTCCCCAGTCATCTCTCTTCTTCATTTTATTTATTTTTCATTTATTTCTTAATTTTAATTTATATGGTCACCCACTCATACCTGACACAAACAATAAAATAACCTGTGATCAAAAACAAGAACAACAACAATTTAAGAGCCATTAAAGAGAGCTGATTTGGTGTAGTGGCTAAGGCACTGGGCTAGAAACTAGGAGACGGTGAATTCTAGTCCCGCCTTAGGCACGAAGCCAGCTGGGTGACCTTGGGCCAGTCACTCTCTCTCAGCCCTAGAAAGAAGGCAAGGTCAAACCACTTCTGAAATCTTGCCAAGAAAACTGCAGGGACTAGTCCAGGTGGTCGCCAGGAGTCAATACTGACTCAAAGTCTCACACACCCCCACACACACACAGTCACCCAGTGCACCCAGAGGAACTCAGCATACATACCAACAGAACACCAAGAGAGGCTCACCCCACAACCTGGCCCAATGCCTTGTTTCCACTGACGGAAGCAGTTCCATCACCAGAAGGGGTTGACTTTATTCCACCCAGAATAAAAAAGAAACCAACAAAAATTTGGATGATTTCATTTGTATTTCTTAAAAGTATAATATAATAACTTCTGCACCAAGTGCTAAAAGAATAGTCTAACTCAGAGCTTTCCAAACTTTTCATGTTGGTGACACACTTTTTAGACATGCATCATTTCGCGACACACTCTTACAGCAGGGCACAAGGCAGGCACTAGGACCTGCGCGGAATCACAGCAGGTTTGGAGGCAGCCAGGCACAAGGCAGGCACTAGGACCTGCGCGGAATCATAGCAGGTTTGGAGGCAGCAAGGCACAAGGCAGGCACTAGGACCTGCGCGGAATCACAGCAGGTTTGGAGGCAGCCAGGCACAAGGCAGGCACTAGGACCTGCGCGGAATCCTGGCAGGGCAGGTTGGGAGGCAGCCAGGCACAAGGCAGGCACTAGGACCTGCGCGGAATCACAGCAGGTTTGGAGGCAGCCAGGCACAAGGCAGGCACTAGGACCTGCGTGGAATCCTGGCAGGGCAGGTTGGGAGGCAGCCAGGCACAAGGCAGGCACTAGGACCTGCGCGGAATCACAGCAGGTTTGGAGGCAGCCAGGCACAAGGCAGGCACTAGGACCTGCGCGGAATCCTGGCAGGGCAGGTTGGGAGGCAGCCAGGCACAAGGCAGGCACTAGGACCTGTGCGGAATCCTGGCAGGTTTGGAGGCAGCCAGGCACAAGGCAGGCACTAGAACCTGCGCAGAATCCTGGCAGGGCAGGTTTGGAGGCAGCAAGGCACAAGGCAGGCACTAGGACCTGCACGGAATCCTGGCAGGGCAGGTTTGGAGGCAGCAAGGCACAATGCAGGCACTAGGACCTGCGTGGAATCACAGCAGGTTTGAAGGCAGCCAGGCACAAGGCAGGTACTAGAACCTGTGCAGAATCCTGGCAGGGCAGGTTTGGAGGCAGCAGGGCACAAGGCAGGCACTAGGACCTGCGCGGAATCACAGCAGGTTTGGAGGCAGCGAGGCACAAGGCAGGCACTAGGACCTGCGCGGAATCACAGCAGGTTTGGAGGCAGCAGGGCACAAGGCAGGCACTAGGACCTGCGCGGAATCACAGCAGGTTTGGAGACAGCAAGGCACAAGGCAGGCACTAGGACCTGCGTGGAATCCTGGCAGGGCCGGTTTGGGGACAGCAAGGCACAAGGCAGGCACTAGGACCTGCGCGGAATCCTGGCAGGGCAGGTTTGGAGGCAGCAAGGCACAAGGCAGGCACTAGGACCTGCGCGGAATCACAGCAGGTTTGGAGGCAGCAGGGCACAAGGCAGGCACTAGGACCTGCGTGGAATCCTGGCAGGGCCGGTTTGGGGGCAGCAAGGCACAAGGCAGGCACTAGGACCTGCGCGGAATCCTGGCAGGGCAGGTTTGGAGGCAGCAAGGCACAAGGCAGGCACTAAGACCTGCGCAGAATCCTGGCAGGGCTCTGAGGCAGCAGCAGCCGCGACACACCCAGACGCTGCAGCTGACACACTAACGTGTCCCGACACACAGTTTGGAAAGCTCTGGTCTAACTGCTAGTAAATAGTCCAGTAACAGATACAGAATAGTCCAATTAATAACAGGTAAATATGTCACTTCAGAAATTCATGTGTGATGCAAGGGGAAAGCTGGAGATACTCCTGTATAGATATAGGTGAAGAACCGAGTTTCTCTATAACCCGTTCACTTTAACTCAGTCATAGGGAGGGACCTAAGATATATGTTTACTGAGAGAAAATGACTGGGGATCTGACACTGGATCTTCCCAGTCTTATGCCAACACTAATAACATCACATTATCTAATTATTTGTGGAGGAATTCATCTTGAAGACATTTAGATATTAATATTTAAAATATAAATATTGGGGAGTCCCCACATTTTTAAAAAAGATTTATTTAGTGGTCTATGATTGCAAAAAGTTTGAGAAACACTGTCATAACCAATCCTGCCCATAATTCTTATCCCCCAAGCTTTCAATCGAGCTGAAATCCCCCTGCCTGATTCTCTCTGCCTCTTCCTTACAAAATCCCTCTGGAATATGGCTACACGTATTAATTTTATTATTTTGTTCATGACAGGAATGTAGGTTGATGAATTAGTTATAGGTCATTTCCACACTAGTGACTCATCACGTCTTCATAGCGGCATCCAACCATTGTGAAGTGACTATGAAGGTTCTCAGTCATCCAGGTGGAATTGTCTGTAGCTTGAATCATGTCAACTGGATTTCTATTTTCTCAGTGGAAACGTTTCGCTCCTTATCCAAGGAGCTTCTTCAGTCTGAGCAAAGTTGGTAAGGGAATCCTAAATAAGGAGCGAAACGTTTCCACTGAGAAAATAGAAATCCAGTTGACATGATTCAAGCTACAGACATTGTGAAGTGACATATAGCCTGTCCTCGCTACTATAAATTGCTAGTGCGGAAATGACTTCTGAATCTTTCTAGAGAAAGCTTTCCAGGTGTGTGCTATCAAACCCTTGTAGCAGTTTTTAAAAAACATTTTCAGTGTGATCTGTCTGTACCATCATTACCATCCTGAGGTGGATCTGCTTGTTTCGTCTAAACTAGTGAGCAGGTGCCTGGAAAATTTGGATCTCGATTGGTCCTAAACTGACCAATCCACAGAAGATGCTGCAGGTCTTTCTCCCTGCTATTAGGGCAAGGTGAGAACTAATTGTTTGCAAATAAAAACCCTCGAAAAAGTATTAGGAAGTCAGCAGGAGACAGTGTATGTTAGCTCAGTTATTCCTCTCCACGGAATGAAAATTAAAGTGAGTTGTTTCCTCCCATTCCTATCCATTTGTCTATTGTAAACATGACACAAGCTCGCTCTTCGCTCTTCGCTCTTCGCTCTTCGTAATCAGAGCAACCTGCTGAGGGGAGAGCAGAGGACTTGGATCTGACTTGGATTTTTACAGCTTTCAAAGCATCTTTCAAAGCAGTGGAAATGGGGGTGGGGGGGAGAAAAGAAAGATTGTCCTTCTGGAAGAGCCAGGTGACTTCCTTAAAAGTCTTCCAAAGTTGTAGAGACAGCTAGAAGATCAGGAGAAATGCCAAGTCTTTGGATGTCATTAACATAATAGCTGCTATTGGGAAAAGACATTAGAGGTGTCTGGACCTTTGACAACTGCCACAGATAGATTGCTTTACTGGGCAGGGGAAGGGGAGGGAACTGTGGAAAGTTTCCTTATGCAGAAAGAAAATGTAAGCATGAGGCTTGGGAGTTGAATCAGGTACATTTGAGGTTAATTAAGCACTCTAAGGCTACCATGCCAGCTTGCTTACATTAAACAGAGTGTCCCTCGGGGGAGATGGAGCGGTAATACAAGTTAACATATAAATAAATAAATTAAAAATAAATAAATAAACAAACAAACAAACAGGCCTAACTTAGAAATAAGCACCACTTAAGTTGAGGTTTTGCCCCATAATTTTGAGAATATCCTTGTGGTTCATTAACAGTCCAGTTGGGTGGATATTGGATACTGTTGGCAAAGCAACTTATACAAATTAAGGACGAAGGCTCTGGAGTGGGGTGTGGGTTTTTCAGATAAAGACAAAATTGTGCTGTCTGCTGTTTTACAGGTGGCACTGCTGCAGCTAGATAATTTTAGGCTCTGAAAGTGGTATACAGAGCCATTCGAGAAGGCTATACAGTATATGTTCTTTTGGTAAAATGGACCAATGCCAATTTTCCTTCTCCCCTACCCAGCTGCTGTTCCATTGGAATAGCAACTACTGATGCTCCACTCCTGATAAAAGCAAAAACCAGAGAAAAGGTAGTTTTGCCAGTTCTGACTGAAACAAAGATAATACTTTTAGCATACAAGATCTCATGTTTTAAATTGACTAAAAACAAGGTCAGCTTCCATATAGGGAACAGGAGTTGTATATAACATTTGCAGTCATCCATTTCCATTCAGGAAGCATAAACTTAATCTCCATACCTAATTCACAAAAGGGGTTTTGCTCAGAAATGGTGTCCAACCAAATAAAACAGAACTTTCCAAACTTTTCATGTTGGTGACACGCTTTTTAGATATGCATCATTTCGTGACACACTCTTACAGCAGGGCACGAGGCAGGCACTAGGACCTGTGCGGAATCACAGCAGGTTTGGAGGCAGCACGGCACAAGGCAGGCACTAGGACCTGCGTGGAATCCTGGCAGGGCCAGTTTGGGGGCAGCAAGGCACAAGGCAGGCACTAGGACCTGCGTGGAATCCTGGCAGGGCCGGTTTGGGGGCAGCACGGCACAAGGCAGGCACTAGGACCTGCGTGGAATCCTGGCAGGGCTCAGAGGCAGCAGCAGCCGCGACACACCCTGACACGTCAGCCGACACACTAACGTGTCCCGTGTCCCGACACACAGTTTGGAAAGCTCTGAAATAAAATGTGCACTATAGCTGATTACAGTACAGTATATTGTAATATGCCAGCAAATTTTCAGGGAAGCTTCTGGCAGGAATTTCTTGATCTTGGGGATCGGTCCCTACTCCTGGACTGGTGCCACGCCCCTGTGATCCTATGCCTGGCACCATTGGGCCAAGCAGACAGTTTGCTTCCAACTTAGTTGTGGCTCAAAAGGAATCAGTTGTTTTCCTTTCTCTCAGGCTGCAGCACTGGATTTTCACAGAGGTTAAAGGCAGGCTATTTTCCCGTTAGTGGGAACGCCTGCCTCATATCACCCCTTAGCCCCTTGGCTGCCTTCTCTCCACACAACTATGAAACCATGGTGACTAGCAGCTATTTTTATTACCTGAAAACAAACATGATGAAGCAGAAATGTGTTGGGATTATCAGGAGTCAACTCAGCATTGTCTCATAAGCATAATAGGGGGTCTTTCTAGTAAACACATCTCTACTGCGCTTGTGGGATGTTACCTGGATCACCTGATTTCCTCTTCCCCCTCCTCCTTGAGTTTGGGGATTCTCAACCTCCATTACGCTTCGGGCACACCTGCAAACAGGAGGGCTGCACCATGCAGCTCTCGTCCATTCCATCTCTCTTGCTCATAGATCTACTATGAATCTACTCCTATCCAGATCTACTGAATAAATGTAAACTATCTCTATTTTTCTTCATCTAACTAATGTGTGAAGACTGAATTTATTTCTGAATGCAATTAAGCTTAAAGTGCAAGTTCCCTGCTGGTTCACGCTTCTACTCTGCAAGATTGTTGTTAGCTGCTTGGTGTTCTTTTATTAACCTTCAAGACTCCATCAACTAGCAGCTATTTTTATTACCTGAAAACAAACACGATGAAGCAGAAATGGGGATGGAGGTCAGGGTGCAGGCTGGAATGCCAATTCTGGCACTGCCCCATGGAGGGAGTGCTGGTCAGACAAATGTGGACCATTGCTAGAAAGCTTCTGAGACTTTGGTGAAGAACATTTGGCGAGACATATGGTGGCTAAATGGAAAAGTCCTAAGGTGTTACAATATCATCTGGAACTAGAAACAGAGGGAATGTTGGGGGCACAAGAAACTCTAAGGGCTGTCTGTATTTGAAAGATGGAGTAAGCAGCTGAATCCAGCATGGAGATAAAATATGAGGAAAAGCCAGACCGGCTATTCTAGGTGGATTCTACAGAAGGACCTTCAGAGATGGGCATAGCTGGTGGAGGCAGGGGTAACCAGGCTCTGTTTCCCTTCCCTGCATGGTGACTGCAGTCTTTGGAAGAGCACAACTGTCTTCATCACCAACATTCAACCTACAGGACATCATCAACTTGCACCTCCCCTAGAATTTCCTCACTAATGTGGGCTCAAAAACGTGTGATAAGACATCATCAGACAATTTTTTCTTGCTGCCTTCTCCTTCTAGAACTCCACAAAACAGATCAAAGAGGTTTGGAAATGCTAAGGTGTCACATGACATGTACTTTCAGCAACGCATTAAAGAGGTGGCATCTGCACATCTATCCATAACACAGTTTGGGCCAGAGAAAAGCAGTCAAGCCAGCTGGTGCCTCCTTTCCCTTTATCAAAACTATGGCCTTAGTAAGCCAAGAAATGAAAAATGATCTAGGCAATGGTCTATCACTGGACTTACAAAAAGGGCTGTTAAAGTCTTTAAAAAATTATTGCGATGGGAGAAAGAAGACTTGGATAAAATAAGAAACATTTTTACAACATACTGGAAACCCTTTATGGACTTTTTGCTGATACTGGACAGAACTGTTAATGATTTTTGGATTTGTTGATGGATAAGGGTTGGGATATGGGAAGAAGTAATCTATGTAATCTAATTTTAAAGGGGGTGGAGAGGTATTAAGTTTGCATGTGTCTGCTGTAAAGAAGATCGGAGGTCACTTCTTTAAATATTCTTTCTTTTCTTTTCTTCTTTTTCTTTTCTGTACTTTCTATTCTTTTTTTCTGTCTTTTCTTCTTTTTGATTCTAGTTTGTACTATCTTTTCCTAATGTTAAAATCTCTAATAAAAAGTATTGCACAAAAAAAAAACCCTATGGCCCAAAGTATATATTAGTTTGAAATGTACCACATCACATGAAGAAAAAATTAAGCTGAAAAGTTATTGAACAATCAGAGACTAAATGAGGACTGGCATACCATACAATTCCCAAACATATGTTTGGACTTCAGCAGGTGTTTGATTTTCTGTGTTCAGTCTCAGAATTCCTCCTGTAAATTTTGTCAATTCTGAACAAGGGTTGTGTTCTCATTTTACCTAACTTTGGCACCAACGTCTTTGTAACATATTTTTATGTTGTGTCCCCATGAGGTTGTTTTCATCTTGTTCCCAGCCCAAGAATGAGACAAGTGTACTACATTCTTGTTGTACTAGTATTATTCTGATGCCATCCAAGGGCAGCCTCAAAGTTGATAAAATCTGTTAGGCGTTGTCACCCATTACCTTGGACGAAGTCAACCGATTGCAATGACTAGGAACAAAGGAAATGGAGGCAGGATAGGGATTGGCAATGGGAACAACAAATATCATGCTGGTATGGTTTCTGCAGATACAAGGAAGGGTGGAGAGCACTCTAATTTAGTTATGGGGAAAGGCCCAAGACATAAATGGCACATGTAGGTTTTTGAACAAAGTGCTCTATTGATACAGAGTGAATAAGAAAAAGCAATCAAAATATGCTTTTACAGAACTCTGAAAAAATTCCTGTGCCCATTATAATGTGATTAGCAGCAAGAAACCAATGATTTGGTCATTCTTCTCCCTCCTCCAACTAGTTAATAAGCTTATCAGAGGGGGACTTGATTGCTCATGTCCAGTAACTAGCAGTCTGTTTCCCCACTGTTGCGGACCCCATCTACAAGAGAGTGCCGTCTGGCGGGGTCCAGGAAGCGGGCCTTCTCTGCAGTGGCCCTCGCCCTTTGGAACACTCTTCCCCCAGAGGTGAGGCAAGCCCCCTCTCTCTCCTGACCTTCCGGAAAAAGCTTAAGACCTGGCTCTGCCATCTCGCTTGGGGCGGGAAGGGGGGTAGTCATTCTTGGGGATGGCTGGCGCCTTAAAGTGGGCCTCTTATACACAGGAATTGAATTAGATCTGTTACTGCCATCTGGATTTTATTTTAAATTTATATTCTGTATTTATATTTATATTTTATGTATTGTGGTTTTATTGTATTTTAATTTTTTAGCTATATTGTAAATCGCCCAGAGCCCTTCTTTCAGGGGGAGATGGGCGGTGGCTAAATTTGATAAATAAATTAAATAAATAAATAAATTTGCTGCTGGCCGTACACTATAGATCTACAAGGCCTGCCCTTTCCGTATCTGAAGAAATGGCCCGTGTGGCCCGTGTGCCCAGCCATCCATCTCCCCAAACCCGGGTACTCTTCAGTTGTACAGTATGGACTTTGATTCCTAGACTTCTCAGGGGAAACTCAAGTGGAAGTTCACACATCTAGAAAATGCCAAGATTGGGAAGGATTGCACTACACACACAATCAAGACTGATTGCCAGAGGATGTAAGCATTCTGGAATCATGACAGGACTGTTATCTGAAGCATTTACAGTATATCCAAATTGGGAATGATAAATGCCTTCTAATCTGTTTCCATGCATGTGTGAAAATTGCAGAAAACAATTTACAAGCATCACTAACTTCAAGCCTGTTAAAATAAACACCAACCCTCTCACTACCTAAATTACTGATGGTTACCACCAAGAGTTCTATTTGATAATTCAACCAGCAAAGTTAAAAGTTGATCAAGAGGCAAAGCTCTAATAATGGAAAAGTAGATGTGTTCAAGTGATTTATTTTTTTTTTTGCTCTTAGGGTTTCACGAAATCCCATCAAGTTCTCCTGAACTAGAACACTTAATGGAAAATTTGGAACATGTCCTGCCTAATAAAATATTCTGAAATGAGGCAGCCATTATGGTCATTTGCACCAACTGGCAGAGTTGAAAACGATTTGGGGTCATTTACCAAATGGGTTATTTCCCCATATTTGGGGAAATATTCAGTGCTCCCAAGTCAAGCAAAAGCGTCAGAAAACAGGAAGATGCATTCCTCTTACTATAATATTGATTTAAATGTTAACAGTATATTATTACTAGGAAATAGTTCTTTGATCGTTTTTCTCATAAATTCATGCTATAAAGTAATCCAGATTTTAGAATTAATTAAAAAAAAACCCACTATTATATGGAAAGAGAGCCAGTTTGCTGTAGTAGTTTTAAGGCACCAGGCTAGAAACTGGGAGACGGTGAGTTCTAGTCCCGCCTTAGGCACGAAGCCAGCTGGGTGACCTGGGGACAGCCCCTCTCTCTCAGCCTGAGGAAGAAGAAGGCAAGGGCAAACCACTTCCAAAATCTTGGCAAGGAAACAGCAGAGACTTGTCCAGGCAGTTGCCAGGAGTCAACACTGAAGGCGTTTGTGTGTGTGTGTGTGTGTGTGTGTGTACAGTGCGTGTGTGTGTGTGTATACATCCATATATCCATATATCCATATATCCATATATACATATATACATATATACATATATATATATATATAAAAGCTGGATGGAAGTCAGGATTTATACCTTTGATAAATTAGAAGATGAATTTTTATCCTTCTGTATTTTAAAGCACAAATATATTTTGCCTAGTATGGGTCACTTTGTCAGTACTGACAATTATAACATCTGCTGACATCCCAATTTGGATCTGTGGCATTTTCAGCCTCAGAAACACTTAACCAACCACAAGCGATTATTAATGTGACTCAAACCCCCTGCAATTACTCTTTATAAAATTCTGTTAGTGATTAATCAATTTGCTATGCAAGCTTTAATGTTTCAATGGAATAAAGAATTAGAGACTCCTATTTTGCCCAGATAATGGGAAGAGGTGTTAATATTAATTCCAAACCTTTTAGTAAATTATGTCTTAGCGAACAAAAAATATGTTTCAGAGATATTGGACACCTTACACTTATACAGAAAAGGCCTGAGAAAATCAGGCAATTGGAGATACAATGAGTTTTTTTTTTGTTTTGTTTTTTTGCCGTTCAATCGTGTCCAATTCTCGGCAACTGCCTGGACTAGTCCCAGCAGTTTTCTTGGCAAAGTTTTTCAGAAGTGGTTTGCCCTTGCCTCCTTCCTAGGGCTGAGAGAGGGGGACTGGCCCAAGGTCACCCAGCTGGCTTCGTGCCTAAGGCGGGACTAGAACTCACCGTCTCCCAGTTTCTAGCTGGGTGCCTTAACCACTACAACAAATTGGCTCTCTACAATGAGATTAACACTTCATTTAAACTTATTTTTGTACAATGTTCTATAATTCTTCCTTTTGAGGAGGAAGTTATTACATGTATTAATTCAATTGTGAGAATATCCTTAGAAGTTTATATTCTATCACCTGGAAATTGACTTCTGGACAAAAAAAATGGATTCCCAATGTCTTATAGACTATTATAGCTTAAAAACTCACTCTTCAACACTAGAAGAAAGCCATATGGCTCCAACTACTCAGTGGCTTGCAGAATTGATGTTAGCAACATGTGAATGAATTACTTACAAACATAGATTAGTTATGGATGATTATAATGAAATATGACTATCATTTATTGAAATGTTTATGTAGAAATTTCATATATTTTATGTGTGTGTGTGTGAATGAATGTTTCCTGAACAAAAATAATGCAAAAGGAGTAAGGAGTAATGAGCAAAAGAAATTGGAGGCACAAGATAAGAAAAAAGGAAAGGAAATCTTCCATCTAGTTTGTATGTTCAACATTCACTACACTTCTCCATATATTTCTGTTCTTCCAAACCATCCTTGATTCCATCACATCCATACACTAATTCATACATTGCCTCTCTCTCTCTTTTTTTAAAATCACCTCTCTCTCTTTTTAGGATCTCATCAATTCCATCTAACCACAAACTTTGTTGGTCTTCTGCTGACCAACTAACCCCAAACTTCTGTTGGTCTTCCTCTCAACCCATTTATTCTTCCTTTGTATATTTGTTTTCCAATTATTCATTCATTCTTTCTATTTGACCAAACCACTGTTATCTACTTCTTTCATACTGGTCACTCACTTTTCTATTGAGTCCACACATTCACTCATCACATCTTTAACCCCTTCTCTTCTTGTTTACCACACACACTTCTTAAGTAAACCATTCCCACTACAGTAAATTTACACGTATGTTTCTCCTGGCATACACAACTATCACTTTCCATAGCAAGTGGGAAGAAAGACACTCCTATACATAGCTGTTTTTGCTTCTTTCAACGTACATTAATTCCTTGAAATAGATCTCATACTGGGGGTTACAGTTAATAGATAAAAAAGAGAACACACTGGCCAGAATTACACATCACACTTAGAACAAAAACCAGTAAACCCCATTATAGCTTGGTGTACTGTGTGAACTGAACAACTGTAGTTTGTGACCCATAATTTGTGGCTGTTATGGCTTGTCAATAAACAATGATTAAGCAAAACTACTGTTTGGTGAAATAATTCTCAAAGTTTGTAGTATTGCAACTTCCAAAAATAATAACTGAATTTGTGTCTCTCCCCCTCTCCCCAATAATAACCTGGATTCTTTCAGCAATGGGACTGTTTTGAGTACTTCGGAATTAAAAAATGTTGTGTAGTCTTGCTTACATAATCTGATACAAACTATTCCTACATGAATACAAGGGATTGTCCATTTGCTTTTTCAAATTTCTAAAATTTAGCAAAGCTTACCACCTGTTCTTTGCTTCCAAACGAGGACCACGATTCTTAAGAACTTATCCTTTGAATAGGTTTTGTGGCATTAAACTTATGGTTTGAACTTAATATGATGTGACTTACCCATAAATCAGATCTACAGAATATCTTTAAGCAGTCAATAACTTTGGTGATGGTGGGGAGCCTGAACACTAATGATAACTGCAGGGGTCCCCATTGGATGAATATACTTAAAACCCCAACTCACTGATTTATTACTAAAAATCTTGTTTCTATAGCCATAGTTAAAAATTTGGCTGTTACCTCTGTAATTTTAGGTTTTTCATCTGCAAGTAAAAGTTTAACATACTCAGAAGTATCTCTTCCTGGTTTCGATTTTAAAATAGTTCAGATAACGTCTTGCCGAAGACTCTTATGAAATTCATAATACAATAAAATATGATCCACCATTTCAAGATCAATACCTTTACATGTATCTTATGAAACAGATTGTAGTTCAGAATGCTTCTACTCTGATAAATTTGCTAGACTTTAAAGGTGCCATAAGGGAATTGTAGATTTGGCTGCAACAGAATAACATAGCACCTAGCATAGCCACTCTAGAATTTGAAGACAGGAATAAAGAACATTCTATGTCTACTCTTAAAACATATTGTGACTTTTAAAATTGTACCTGGGCTAAATACTTGTCTGGCATATGCAGATTTAGAATAATAAATATTTGTCTTCTTCAAATTTCTTCTGAGGAAAATGGTATATACTTTTCAAAACATGCAAACTCACCATTATCTTGACTTTTCGCCTTGCCGCCTAAGAAGAAGGAGAAGGAAAGGAGCATTAAATAACAGGCATGAGGAAACATGTATTAATTTGTTTCTAATGCAGATGTCCCATCCAGAACTTACAAAATAAGAGGGTCAGCAGCAAAATGCAATACATCTCGTAATCGGAAAGCGGACATGAAACTCCAGCATAAATAAATGTTCATGAGTTCCAATAGTTCTCTCCTTTAAGGACTTTATCTTTTCTAAAAATGAAACTCCAGCAGCACAAAGTCCCAGTGGAAGGCAATGGGGCAGATGTGTTTTCAGCAACCAAGTACTACAAACTGGCAAGATATTGGTCAAGTATTCATTCCCATTACTGGAACTGGAAGTGGCAAACAATAAAGATCTGTCTCTTGCAAACAGACAGGAAATGACTGGCCTTTCCGTAGAGCTTTTGTTAACACGTTTGCTTTGTCCAGTTTTCTTAAACTGCAAACAAGAAATCCTAGTGATATTTTTCCAATGATTCCAGTATTTTAAAATAATTTTGAATAGCTGCTTTAACACGTATGAAATTCATTTTAAGTGTGCTTTCACAGAGCCAGCCATACATACATACATAGCCATACATACATACATACTTATGGCCAGCTATATATAGGTAGCAAGTTTTCAATACCTTTACATGTATCTTATGAAACAGATTGTAGTTCAGAATGCTTCTACTCTGATAAATTTGCTAGACTTTAAAGGTGCCATAAGGGAATTGTAGATTTGGCTGCAATAGAATAACATAGCACCTAGCATGACCACTCTAGAAATTGAAGACAGGAATAAAGAACGTTCTGTGTATATTCTTTAAACATATTGTGACTTTTAAAATTGTATCTGGGCTAAATTATAGCAAGGCTATTGTGTACCTGGGCTAGTTATAGCAAGTTTTCACTAATGATGTTAAGTGCCTACTTTTCTCTCTCTCTCTTTTAATGGGGAAGGTGCTGAGTAAGTGTACCTAGAACAGAGCATCCTTTTTTCATACAAATAAAATGTTTCTAGTTATTGGTGCCTGTACTGGAAGATTTGCATTGGTTGCAGTGCTGGTATTTGCTCTGGTTGTGGTTCTGGTATTAACCATGAAAGCTTGACATGGTTAGGGCCTACCTGCCTGCCTGTCTATCTAAGGGCCTGGCTCTATAGTTATGAAACCATCCAGTGGTTCAGATTTGCAGTAGAGTCAAAATTTCATTTTGCTACTCCTATTGAGTCACATTGAGTACTAAAAAAGAGAATAAAACAAAACAAAACGAAACAATAAAATAAAAATAAAAAAAATAAAAAAAAATAAAAATAAAAAATAAAAAATAAAATATAAAATATAAAATATAAAATATAAAATATAAAATAAAATAATAAAATAATAAAATAAAATAAAATAATAAAATAAAATAAAATAAAATATAAAATTAAAATAAAATAAAATAAAATAAATAAAATAATAAAATAAATAAAATAAAATAAAATAAATAAAATAAAATAAAATAAAATATAAAATAAAATAAAATAAAATAAAATAATAAAATAATAAAATAAAATAAAATAAAATAAAATAAAATAAAATAAAATAAAATAAAATAAAATAAAATAAAATAATAAATAAAATAAAATAAAATAATAAAATAAAATAAAATAATAAAATAAAATAAAATAAAATAAAATAAAATAAAATAAAATAATAAAATAAAATAAAATAAAATAAAATAAAATAAAATAAAATAAAATAAAATAAAATAAAATAATAAAATAAAATAAAATAAAATAAAATAAAATAAAATAAATAAAATAGCAGATTTGTATTGTCGAAGGCTTTCACGGCCGGAGTTCGATGGCTGTTGTGGGTCTTCCGGGCTGTGTGGCCGTGTTCTGGAAGTTGTGGTTCCTAACGTTTCGCCAGCATCTGTGGCCGGCATCTTCAGAGGGCAGGAGCACAGACAGAAGCGAAATCTCTGTGCCCAGGTAGAGTGGCAATGTTTTGTTTGTTTTCTATTTATAGAGCTTAGTTATAGGAGATTAGGTGGAGTTTTTTGTTGTGTTGAAATGTTAATGAGTGGCTGATGAGCATGATTAGCATGTTCATTGTGAGAAGTATTCCCATGTCCTCGTGGTTGGACTGAGTTTGTTGACCTTTTGCAGGCTGTGTTTTTCAGGACTGGTAGCCAGGTTTTGCTAATTTTTAGTCTTTCTTCTTTTTTATTGTAACTGTGCTGGTGTTTGTGAATTTCAATGGCTTCTCTGTATAATCTGGTGTAGTGGCTTTTGGTGTTGTCCAGTATTTCTGTATTTTCAAATAGGATTTTGCCAAGCAAACGGGACACAAAATCCTATTTAAAAAAAGAGGGCAACATAAAACTAGTGGGATATTTGACCTTGTTTTTGTGAAACTAATGCATCAATGTCTGGTTTGATGAAAGTGGTTGCAATTCTCAGTGAGTTCTCAAGGTGCTCGTCAGCTTTTACCTGGGAGAACCATCACCCATTGGCGACTGCTGCTAATGGTGGGTTTTTCTGCCGGAGCCGCTGGCGGCCTCCCCTTCCTGCTTGGCATCTCGGCTCTGCTCCAAGCGGCAGCCTCCGCCAGTCTTCACCTACTAACTACAGGTGCATTAATGGTAGAGCAGTGGACTCCACTTGGCTTGCGAGTCAAGTTGCAAAACTGATTTCGGCGGCTGCTTGCAAACCGGCGGAAGGCTGCTGCCTGCCTGCGTGGGAAGCCGAGAGGAGAAGCGGATGCTCTACGCAGGCGATGTAACTACCCTGAGCTTTGTTACTGTCTCAAATGTACCGGGATTGTCTATTTTTGGCATGGGCCTGGCTGCAAAACAGAAGAAAGAGAGAATGGCAACCAAAAAATCGCAAAATAATGTTAAAAGTTTACAATTTTGGGGGGCCGCATTACTAGCTGTTCAGGGCCGTATGCGGCCCGCGGGCCGCGGGTTGGACACACCTGGCCTAGATCTGTTGACCTTCAACTCTCATGATTTCCACGGCCTGTGTTGACTGAGAGCTGTGGAGATTGAGTTAAGTCCAAAACACATGAAGGCACTTGTTTGGGCAAGGTTGCTATAGTGAGATCCTACAACTCTCCCCTCCCCGTCCTCGGTGCACACTTGTGACCTGGAATAATTACTGTGGTACGTTTGGTTTAAATGAGGATCCATATCAGTGGAAAGGGAAAGAGAAATTGCATTTGGGGTCCGTGACAGAAGAATTCATAGGATTTTAAACTTTTTAAGCAAGCGAAATCCCAGGATCTCTCCTTTGTGAGCATTTCCCTTCGCCCTCTCCCACACCCAATACATGGCCTGACTCAGAACCTGTTTGTTTTAGCTGAGCTCACTTTTTCCACAGGCTCTCTGCTGATGAGGATCTGTGTGCTGTCATTCCTCAGCTACTCAACCATCATTCGTGAGCGCTCGGTGTCCGAAATTAATTTTACTTTAAAGAAATAAAAATAATGACATTTTTAAAAATGGAATGGAAATACATGTTAGAAGAAAATGCAGAGAAGGGGGGAAATTAAATGCCTGCTCTACAACATTTTGTCTCTGGTGCAAGTGAGCTCCCATAAAACAGATATACTTGAGTGTGGAGTCCTTGGTGCTCTCTGAGCCTTGTTGTTTTCTTGCAGACGTTTCATTGCCAGGCTAGGCAACATCTTCAGTGCGAAAAGGGAGTGGGACTTGCTCTCTGTTTATATACCCTGGCTTGTCCTGCCTGTGTTGGTGGGGGTGTTGTACTCTCCTTGGTTTTACGCCCACTTAACTATAGATATACTTGAATTTCTGTTGGCTTTGTTCTGGATCCATGAGTTAAAGTATTTAAAGTAATGAAAATTGCCCACTCTTTAAAATTCTGTGTTCATACAAAGGAAATACTTTAATGAAGCCAACTGAACATTTGGAAAATGCCAGCTTTAGAATTTTGGAAAGTAGCCAATAAAGAAGTCTGGAGATTTGGCTGGTAAGTTTGGAGTAGGAATGGGAAGAATCCCAGAGGGTTAACTGAACTGGGCCTTCTCAGTGGTGGCTCCTGCCCTGTTGAAGGATATCCCCATGGAAATTTGTGCTGCTCCCACCCTTTTTGACTTGTGGCAAACTTTTTCTTTGACATACTTTGCTTTCTTCTAATTTTTTATCTCTACACTGTCCAGAGTTGCTATGGAGTTACAAGGCCTCAAAAACTGAATAAACAAACAAATAAATAAAATCTTGGAGGGTGTCCCTGCTTGCTTATAGCATAATCTGTCACTCAGAGATTTGGAAATGGAGGATCAAAGAATCAGAGGCTTAACAGACTTATAACAAAAGAAGCTATAAGGGATAATATACAGAGCCAGTTTGGTGTGGTGGTTAAGGCACCAGGCTAGAAACTGGGAGACTGGGAGTTCTAGTTCCGCCTTAGGCCCAAAGCCAGCTGGGTGATTTTGGGCCAGTCATGCTCTCTCAGCCTCAAGAGGAAGGCAAACCACTTCTAAAATGTTCCCAAGAAAACTGCAGGGACTTGTCTATGTAGCTGCCTGGAGTCAAGATGGCACAAAAGGAAAAAAGGGGGAAAAGGGAGACAATTTGGTGAAATGTATAAGGACTTCTTGAACTCTTTGCAAGAATTAGTTTCAAGAGATGACCATTTTGAGACTTTAAGTGTAAAAATCAGTAAAGACTCCCTTAAATCAAGCTCAAAGCCTGGTGACTTTATGGCCATGGGTATGTTATTTTCTTGGCAGTTATATGGAAATAGTTTGCTTTCTTTCAAGATGTTTTTTCGACTTCTTAGATTAAGGTCAGAGTCCTGAGATTTCCTGTAACCTCCTATCTGGATAATAACCAATCTGATTCTACTTACCCTTTTGAGATCAGCCAAGGTTGGCTTCAAGTATAATGAGTATTACATGCCTTATCTCATTATATTATTGTTGTTATTATACTATCATCCTTACTTCCCCCCCCCCACTTTGTTGGTCAAATTATAGGGATAAATCGCTTTGGATAAGATGGGAATGGGAAGCTGGGGGTATGTTGCTTGGAATACAGTTGCCGATTTCATACAACTGGATACAAAATAATTTAAACCCTTCAACAACAGTGGAGCACTGTTGGTCACGATGCTGGCCTGCTCCCCTCCATGCTTGCTTGTAAATTTCAAAGCAAACATGTATTACAGAATACAGTACCCTAGCCCCACAATAGCCTCTTGACAATCAAACTGACCCTATAAATAACTTTCCCCGAACCTTCCTACAATTTGGGGAAATGAGAAACATCAAAACATTTTTGCATACATCAGCAAGTTTGCTGAGTTTATTGCCTTCCAATAGACTCGTGGAACCCTCTGCTTGCGTTCATAGCAGCCATTCAGATAACAACATTATCTCCCAGTCCTCAAATTATGGTGACTGAACCCTTTAGAAGGGCCAGGGGGTTACCCTATAAGCTCCCCTTGGTCATGCTTCTGCTACTGAGGAAAGCAGAAATTTTGAACTTCTCCCTTTTCAGAGTTATTAAAAGGCTGCATGTAGAGAGACTTCATATGATGGTCCTACCAAAGCCACCGCAGGAGCATCAGAACAAGGGGAAGTGGAGTGCAATGCAATTAAGCACATTTGTCCCACTTCTGGAAGGGGAGGAGTTGGCTGCAAAGGGACTACACTGACCCAGGGGATTCAATGACAAAAAAATGACTGGTATTTTAGAATATATTTGCATTTACTGGTGTCCCATTAGTTTCTAGAGAGGCTTTGCACCCTAAAGAGGCCCCCAATGCTCTAAGCTCACTTTACGTCCTTGGTCTTACCCCCAAAGTGTTAGTTTTTTTTCCAGATGAACGTAATCATTGCATCCACAGAGAAAGCTGCTTGTCCTACATATCCTGTTATTTTCGTTACCACTAGATCTTAGGCTGTTTCAGAGTGTTTGCAAATCTAATCACTGAGAACCTGTAGAGCAGGGCTTTCCAAAGTTTTCCCGCGGCGACACACCAACCACCGTTGGTGTGTCGCCGCAGGAAAACCTGGAAGTGCCGCCATTGCGGCAGCATGCAAAAACCCGGAAGCGCTGCTGCCGCTTTCCGTTTTTGCGCGCCGCCGTTGGTGTGTCGCTGCGGGAAAACCCGGAAGCGCTGATGATGATCAGCGCTTCCGGGTTGTGTGGCGACACGCCAGACTGTGTGTGGCGACACACTTTTGTATCGCGACACACAGTTTGGAAAGCTCTGCTGTAGAGGGAAACCTCTAGCAGGAAATTACTTCACAGTATAGGATTGGCTAACTATTAGTTAACTTGCATGTGTCTTTACAATCCCTTTATCAACCTATCCATTTTCTTTACTATAAAAGCAATAGTCTGAGTAGAATGGCTCGAAGGCAGATTTGATTGGAGAGATTGGAGATAGTGTAGATTTGCTGTCTAAAATTGAGCGCTAGAAATGTGCATTAAGCCAGCCCTTAATTGTTGGGTTCATCTCCTATGGAACATGCTTGCCATCTCAGACTGTCTCCAGCACTAACCTGTAGTTCTTCCCAGGATGTTCCAAGAATCTCTTTGATCCCATCCATCGCCTTAGTGTCTTCCTCTTCTTCGACTTCCCTCAATCTTGCCAAGCATCACAATTTTTTTTCTAATCCACATGTGAGTCAATGCCCAAAGTATGTGAGTTTTTATTCACTAGTCATTGCCTCAGAGGAGCAATCAGGCTTTATTTGGTCCAGGGCTGATTGACTTTTTCTGCAGTCCATAGTATTCTTAATAATCATTTCCAAATCCACTATTCCTTCCCCCTCTTTCCCAGTGCCCAGCTTTCACAGTAGTACTGGAATTCAGCATTTGGGAACTTTTTTGAAGTGGGGGTGTGCCTTCGAGTCAGTGCTGACTCTTGGCAGTTGCCTGGACCAGTCCCTGCAGTTTTCCTGGCAAGGTTTTTCAGAAGTGGTTTGCCCTTGCCTCCTTCCACAAATTGGACTTGCCCACTCTGGTGGCATAATCACTACCATGCCTCCTTAGCTCCCAAGGATGATGTAAAAAGGGGGGACTGGGGTGTGTTTGTGTGTGTAAACATTGACTATCCTTGTCTTAAAATCAAAGGCTGGGATCTGGCAAAAGAATATTAATTTCTGATAAAACAGAGGAGCTGGGGGGAGGGGGGTAACATAGATAAATTACTGGTGGTCTGACTTCCTGATAAATTACAGGCACAGTAAAAGAACATTAGGGACACAGACATAAGTGGCTGGAAGGCCCTAGAGAGCAGCTTCTTTCTCTCTCAAGCTGATCTGAAGTGAATGGCAGATCTGTTATCGGTAGAAGAGCTGCAGTTTCCCTCTGGGTAGGCTTAATTATATTATTGTAAATAAAGCAAATATTATAGAAACAACCATGGCCTCCAATGTTCTCCTCTCCAAAAGGAAATCACACTGATCTAGCATTGCCCTTGAGAAAATGAAACATAAGCAACAGTAGTTAGGGCTTGCCCAAGTGTTTGGCTGATCTAAAAAGTAAATTTTGATTCTATCATTTATTCATCTTTTTTTTTTATTGACACCATCTACGTATTTATACCACGTATCAAGAATAGGTTTTCCAGGCAGCATAAAAAATTAAAAGAAGTCAAAGCATAATCACAACAAGAGTGGAATTGCAGGGCTGTAGATCCCTCAATGGAGTGAGATGACCCCATTCTCCAAGATCCCAGGATGCTGCCCCTGGGCATGTGTCATTGTGCCAGCTTCTGGCTTCCTCTGTTGATTGATCTACCTCTGATCTGGAAAAGCCCACAGAATCATAGAGTTGAAAGGGTCCATCTGTAATGAAAAGTAAAGATCCACACCAACTGCTTCTACCACAACTGCTTGAACACATGCTTCCTCTATAAGGAATCTAGTCTACTGTTAAACAGCTCTTACTGTTCTTCTAGAGCAGAGCTTTCCAAACTTTTCATGTTGGTGACACACTTTTTAGACATGCATCATTTCGGGACACACCCTTACAGCAGGGCACAAGGCAGGCACTAGGACCTGCGCGGAATCACAGCAGGTTTGGAGGCAGCAAGCCACAAGGCAGGCACTAGGACCTGCGCGGAATCCTGGCAGGGCAGGCTTGGAGGCAGCAAGGCACAAGGCAGGCACTAGGACCTGCGTAGAATCCTGGCAGGGCAGGCTTGGAGGCAGCAAGGCACAAGGCAGGCACTAGGACCTGCACGGAATCCTGGCAGGGCAGGCTTGGAGGCAGCAAGCCACAAGGCAGGCACTAGGACCTGCGCGGAATCCTGGCAGGGCAGGCTTGGAGGCAGCAAGGCACAAGGCAGGCACTAGGACCTGCGTAGAATCCTGGCAGGGCAGGCTTGGAGGCAGCAAGGCACAAGGCAGGCACTAGGACCTGCACGGAATCCTGGCAGGGCAGGCTTGGAGGCAGCAAGGCACAAGGCAGGCACTAGGACCTGCGTAGAATCCTGGCCGGGCTCGGAGGCAGCAGCAGCCGCGACACACCCAGACACTGCAGCTGACACGCTAACGTGTCCGACACACAGTTTGGAAAGCTCTGTTCTAGAGTCTGCCTTCCTGTAACTTAAGGCCAAGATTTCTTAGGGACTCTGAGACAACTGAAAATAGATCGTGGTCTTCTGTGTGAGACTTTTTCAAGTACTTCAAGAGTGCTATTTTATCCTCCCTGGACTGAAAATGTGTGTGGGGGAGGAAAGGGTGTTATTGTTTGGAGGTATGCATTCTTCAGTAGAGGTGTGTTGCCTCCTTAACTCAAAACACATTTTTTCCTGGGCTCAGGTAGCATCAGTGTAAGTCCTGGAAAAGCCATGGGTCTTTTATGTAGGCTGACCATATGTCCCGTTTTGAACGGGACAGTCCCGTTTTTTTAGCATTTTTCAACCGTCCCGTCATTTTGATAAAAATCTCAATTTTGTCCCGTTTTTTAAACCCAGCAGGAATGACACAGAAGGAGGATCCGAGCCAGAGCTGCCGATTGGAGGCAGCCCGGAAGAGGAAGCCCTCCCGCCTATCAGCGCATGGCAAAGGAGGGCGGGGTTTGCAGGCGGGAGCCAATTGTGCGGACCGGGGGGCAGGGACCCCTGTCTTTTTCATGAATACAGAATATTACATAAGACCCCACCCCATTTTGCCATCCCAATGTCCCGTTTTTGTCTCAAGGAAATATGGTCAGCCTACTTTTATGGAGCACCCAACAGGAACAGAGAGGTACAGATCTGGAGCAGGCTTGCCTTCTTTGGATCCAAATAGTTCCCTTCCCTAGTTTTCTTGCATGTCTGCACTAGAAGCCCAATTAATTTTTAGCATTGTTGAGAAATTTATAGTATCCAGTCCTAAGGATTGGAAGAATTGGCTTTTGGAGAAGGACAGAAGCTTGGTTTACAAACTCAGAAGTGCTTTGTTAAGTTTTTTATAAAGTATCTACCCGGAGTAAGCTGCAGTGAACATTAGACTTTGCTGGTATAAATCAAGGAAGTAGAAGAAGGCACAGCCTTTGTTCTCACAGCTTTCCGTATTTATATAAGGACTCCTTTGTTTTCTTCTACTCAATGGGAAGCATTTTTCCCAAGCCTATAACTTCAGGTGTAATCTCTGCTGCAGGCTTTATGTTATATTCATTCCTGTGGCATTTTGCGACAGGAAGCAGGAAGGAAATATTCTTCTGTGTAACAAGGCCTAGCAAGTATTATACCCACCCTTTTATTAGTGGGAAGGGGTCACAAATACAGTTGCTGTAGCAACAAATGACCAGGAAGTAACTGGTAGGTTTATTAGTAAGTTCCTCATGTTTCTTATCGTATATACAGTATGTCCTTGCAGCAAAGCTTTGAACAGTGGCCAGGTTACATTGTTCTGATAGAGAAGGAAAGAGGTACATTCAGATTGCATATGAAAATAGCAAAGCAGGCCAAGGACTGAATTAGGGGCACTTCCAAATGGGCTATTTGCACAGTCGTAGAAGTAATTCTGCCCTGTGTCTCTCATGTTGTTGCTCGCAATGAATTTCCTGCTTAAGTGAGGAGCACTGAAAATAACCAAAACAGTGATCACTTCTTTTACAGCTATGAACTTCTGTAGGGTGCTTTTGCAGTCAGTATTCTGAATGTATTCTAAAATCTTATCTCACCTTACTTCCTGGCTTCAGAGATTCAAAGGTCCTGAAAGCGGAAAGGTAGCATGAGGGCTTTGCAGCTGTCCCTTCATACCAACTGTTCAAATTTTGTGTTATAAGACCTTACAAATGCACACAAGTCTGCTAGTTCCACTTTATCATGTAATGGGAATTAAATAGGGCTTCTCTGACTCTTTGCATATCGTTGCAACTGCTCTCTGGGCAGAGTGGCCCAGGCAAGGTGAGAAGGGATGAAACTGACAGAGTTCTGTCTCTTGTCCTTGCAGGAAACCAGCCAGCTGCAAAGCATTAGGCTGCTGGCTGGTTTTTCTCTGCCTAAAAGGAGGGGAAGAAGATGAGGGGATTTTTGTTGTACTGGGGCCAGCTTTCCCCCCCCCTTCCTGACACCTAACTGTATGCATTGTTTATAAGGTATCTGTCCTGCCCTCCACTCCAGCACCATGTCACTGTCACAGCTATGGGAAAACACCTGGTTTCAAAACTACTGGCATGCTATCCTTTCACCATCACAGATGCCAATATGTTTTCAAATGTAATAGGAGTGTGGCTTACCAGTTTTGCAGCTTCCCTTTAGAGTAGTGTTTTTCAAACTTGGCAACTTTAAGATGCATAGACTTCAGCTACCAGATTCCCCAGCCAGCATGAAGAATTCTGAGAGTAGAATTCCACACATCTTAAAGTTGCCAAGTTTGAACAACACTGCTTTAGAGCAACTTCTCAGATTGTGTTAGAAACAACAAGTGCACATAGTACGTTCTCAAAACTTAGATAGGAATGTACCACTGGCAATTTAATTTTACTTTCTTCCTTTTTACTATGGAATGGGGAGGTGAAGGGATTTTCATTAATCCAGAACCTGCAGTAGCTTCAGGAAGGGTACGGATGTAATCATCTTTCGTATTCTCCTATTGGTCAGGCATCTTCTGCCTGTCCTCTGTGTTCCAAGGTCTGTTGAACTAAAGATGATTGCAAAAAACAGCTTCAGGGTTATTCTAGTTGAGTTGTTCAGTTCAGGTTTCTCAGGATTCGGTTGTTCAGCTACATCTTTTTTTAAAAGGTGCCATGCTGCTATTGGTATACGTAATTGCTGGAAAGACTTTTGTTGTATTTCTTTGTGCTCTGATGTATGTAATAACTATGCATGATTTTGATATTTAAAGCAATGACTAGATTATTAACATTGTGTGTTTTGGAATCTCTTTACAAGGACCAAAAAGTAGTATATAAATATCTGATTAAACATACAGTATTCATATTTTAAAAATGGGAAAACTGAGAAAATATCAAATTGTTGCAGAGAGGCAGAAAAAAGTATATGGAGAGCAAAATTTACCTTTGCAACCACAGGTCTGAGCATACTTCTTCCTATAGTAGCAAATTTAAGAACAAATCCATTTCCCTCTCACGTACATGCCACTATTCATTGTCAGTAAATGAGGTATAGAACAAGATGTCTCACAAATAAAGCACTGACGCTTTCTGACAAGATCCTCAAGGGAGAATTCACATCCTGTTAAAGCAGATGGAACGGAAGGAATTTGCAGGGAGGGCAAGTAAACTGAAGAGCTATATGTGACCTAAACTGAATTCAAGAAAGGCCAGGACAGCGTTAAGATTGAGGTTTAATCTGAATTAGATAATCTTGGTGTTCTTCAATCTATAGTTCTATTAAATATATGATACGGTAGTAGTTCTGTTTGAGTGGAACATAAAGTGACGTGACCCTACCAAAGGGTCACTAGCTCCCATTTTGTAGGGCAGTCTACAAAGTCCGGGTTGAATGAAAAATTCCCAGAGACACAAACAAGCAAAGCAGATACCTATATGGGACGCTGAATTGTATTGTTGGCCGTTCAGACTAATTGTTGCTCTAGTTGATGTTTTCGAGGCTTTTCCTACCTCTCCTCCTGAAGTCTGTAACCTAGGAACAAACAGGAGTTTTGGACTGATGCCCCTGTGTTTTTCCACTGAGCTCCAGCTCTGCAGAAAACTCCCTTATGCCTGAGCCGTATAGATTGTATTGTCCCAAACATAAAAAAGGGCATGTCTTAAAACTGCAGGAACTTCCACACTTTCACTTTTCTCACTCCCCAGGTCTGAAAGTGATCCCTGGCTGTCTTCTTTTCTGGCAGCGTGGAATGCTGAGAACAAGCAGGAAAAAGCACTGTCCCACTTTTATGTGATTCATCTTCGCTAGCTTGATCCTTGCTGATAGAAGAGTTGAAGCTCTCACCCTGTCTCTTATCAGTGCAGCCATAATTTCTGGCTCTTTGCTGAGGTCTAGATAAGCTGTTTGCATCATCTTTGCTTCCAGAATGAGTATATTTATCAAGATGTTCTTGCTCACCTCCTGTAATAGGCAGTAGAAATAACCTTGAGGAACAGGAGGAAGAGCTGCAACCAAGGCAACGGTCAGATAAAAGAAATCTGAGCCCAGGACAGAAATTTAATTTGAGAAAGCATCTCAGACTTGACCCTCCCTAGTTCTCAACAAGATAAAGGAAGGGAGAGGGGAAGCATATTCAGCCTTGCAAGATTCTGTTACTGTAAAAAAAAAAAGGTAAAGGTTCCCCCCGCACATTTGTGCAGTCGTGTCCGACTCTAGGGGCCGGTGCTCATCTCCGTTTGTTAGCCGAAGAGCCAGCGTTGTCCGAAGTCGCTTCCACAGTCATGTGGCCGGCATGACACGTGCAGAACGCTGTTACCTTCCCAACGAAGTGGTACCTATTCATCTACTTGCATTTGCATGCTTTCAAATTGCTAGGTTGGCAAGAGCTGGGGCGAGTGCGGGAGCTCACTCCGCACGCAGGGCTAGGGATCAACAAACCTGGCGTCTTACCCGCTGAGCCACCACGCCCCCTTCTGTTACTGTAACCTTATACTAAAAGTAGTATTAGCATTTATAACTTTGGTTTCCTAGTCTGGTCTACATCAAAGGGCTGATACCTCCTAAGTAAACAGGTTATACAACTAAGTTTTCTAAACTTTTATGTATCTACTGAAGTCTGAACTAATGTCCAAGTCTCCATCTTTGACCTAAATTCTCTATGTATTTTTAACCCTACTCATCAAGCAATGCCAAGCAGAAATCCATACATAAATACAGAAATCCATACATACATAAAAGGGGCGCGGTTAGCTCAGCGGGTTAAACCGCTGAGCTGTAAAGTCTGCCAATCTAATGGTTGGCAGTTGAAATCCCCGCGTGACGAGGTGAGCTCTCGCCACTCGCCCCAGCTTCTGTCAACCCAGCAATTCGAAAGCGAAAGCGAGTAGATAAATGGGTACCACATTAAAGTGGGTCAATTTGCCGACGTCCTGTAAATCGGGGGTCGCCCTTGGAATGGAAAGAAGATCCCGGAAATCCCGAAAATGGCGACGGAGGACGGCAGAGGACAACGGAACCCGATTGGCGAACATCCAGGACGTCAGCAGCCGACTCAGAAGCGAGGTATGCTGGGACATGTAGTCCAATACCTACGGAAGAAGAGTCGGTTCCCCAACCCCCTTCCTGAGCGCGCAATAAATAATAGATATATGAATTGTTGTATAAATTAGATGAATTGTAATTGCTGTAAGCCGCCTAGAGTCCTCCGATAGGGAGGGGATAGGCGGGGTATAAATATGATAAATAAATAAATAAATACATAAATACATAATGCCCAATAGCACCTCTAGGCTTCAGCAGCAAGAATCTCCTCACTCCATACTACAAGGAGAAAAAGGAAATATAACAACCATTTGATCCATTTCCCTCTACTCTGGGCACCTGGCCTGGCACTTTGCAGGAAGAGGAATGAACATACTTGCCCATTTCACTCTTGCTTTTTTCTTCACTACTGCTGAAAGGAAACAGCAAAACCATCAAATTATCATTTTCCTTACAGGACCTGGTTCTGGAGTCAGGAGGAAGGTTCAGGCAAGAATTTCCTCCAATGGGAAACACGGCTATAGCATCTCAACAGCACTCTGCTCCCAGCCAGTTTAGCTTTGCATTGGTTTCATCTTGATTGCAATTGAGCTGGAAATAAATCAACTCAGCTCTCCAACGTAGCTGACCTTGGGCCCCTCTATGTAGCATTTGCACTCTGAAGCATCAGCACAGTGCTAGTGTGTTCCTATAATATATTCCTTCTTGGACAGTCAAATCAATCTTCTTCCAGGTAGGCTGTGGTGTAGCTCAAGCAGTTAAACTTCATTCTTCAGATTTACCATGCTGGAGTTACATGAGGCTTGGGGGTGGACCAATTTTCCAGTTCACAAGAACAATTGTCTCACCTCCTCCTCCCATGATCTGAACACAGAGCTCTCTGCAGATTTCACAGGTAACCTTATCAGCAAATATGAACTTATTATTTGTATTTATTTATTAAAGTTATATCCCAACTTTCTACCAGGAGCTCAAGGTGGCTTATATGAAGTTCCCACTTCATTTTATTCTCACAACAACCCTGTGAGGCTGGTGGGGCTGAACCTTCTACTCCCAATCTTTCTAAAACTGCCCAGCCTGATTTTTCCTGCTTATATAAGCAGCATGCAAGAAGTCTTGCTTTGCCTTGCTTCACAGCTTCTGGGCTCAAGCCACACATTACTTGCCTTCTTCCCTCCTCTATCTTCCCTACCCAAAGATTGTTGTTGTTCAGTCGTGTAGTCGTGTCCGACTCTTCGTGACCCCATGGACCATAACACGCCAGGCCTTCCTGTCCTCCACTGTCCCCTGGAGTTTACTCAAATTCGGTGATGCTATCTAACCATCTCATCCTCTGCCGTCCCCTTCTCCTTTTGCCTTCAGTCTTTCCCAGCATCAGGGTCTTTTCCAGGGAATCCTCTCTTCACATTAGGTGGCCAAAGATACCTATTATGTACGCAGTATTTGGGTATGCATTAGGTACCCAAAGATACCTATGTTGCAACCATGGTTGAACTCGGGAGAAGAAGCCCATGGCTGCTAAACGGTGGAGCGATGGCTTCTTCTCAGCTTTCAGTGGGAAGTGATATGCAGGAAGGGTGATGCCTTGGTGGGCAGCTGTCCCCCCATAACAACAGCTCAGGTTTTGTTTTATGTTTTGCAAAACAGCAAGACAAACGCAAAGGGGTATTTGTTACTCCAGGAGCTGCTACAGTTCAGGAACAGGCACTGACTGAATTATGATTTGTGCAACTTACTGGTTGGTAGGAGTAGCTTAATATTCTGAGGTTATCAGGAATGAAGGTAATCATACCCACTTCCAAATGTTTTGGAGAGATTTGGGGAGTCGTCATGGTGCTGACTTATGTGCCAGTTGTAGTAACTCCAAAGACCACCACTGCTTTCAAGCTCGCATGCAATCCTCGTGTGGAAGTGCTCCCCGACAACCTTATTTCTGTCTGTTGCCTTGGCTGCCTGATTAAAGCTGGCTGTGTAGAAGAGGAGTTCCTGGTGTTAATTCCTGTTTCATTCTATCATTGCCCTCTAAAATAATTCTCCTTTGCAGAACCACACCAGGCTTTGCCTTGTGCTGGCCACATTTGGATCTCTCTAGGAGGAAACCAAAACCGCTATCTCCAATTTCCCACTGAGCTTCTAGCCAGGGTCACAGGGTTGTCCCTTGTGAGCTTGCTACAGCAGTGCACTTATCAAACTGGCTTTCAGCCAAAATGCTTGTTCCCCTCGCACCAGTCCCAACACAAACATGTTGACGGCAGATTTCCCAGCATTGTGTGGCTGAAAATCTTGGTCTCACAGCAAAACTAAATTCCTTCTCCTTGGAAGCCTGCGTACCACTACGGAGATCTCCCTGCAGGCTTTCTTCCAGACTGAAGTAGCAGAACTTTCTTTCCCAACCCCTGGCTTCGACTTTCCCCCCAGAAAAGAAGTTGCAAAAACTCAGATCCTAGCTATACATGTTGAGCTGCTCGGGGCTAAGTGTTGTCTGAGTACAGTCTTAAATCTTGTTATTATACAGTAGACATCAGTTGTTGGCCTCCCTGACCGCTGGGCCATACATACATAATTTATGGAATTAGCTATTACAAGCTGGCTCTTAGCGTAGATGGCTTTCAAAAATGACTCTATGCACCATTGTTATGGATAGCTTACCATTTTCTTCTAAGTGATAAGTGTCAACAGGAACGGAGTCAAAACTGGGCTACTAAGCAACAAGAGAGCGACACCAGCATGTCCAAGGAAATTATGAGATTGCAGAAGCACACACACCCCTAAGAAGGCACCCCCTTTGAAAAACTGTCAGATGAGTCCGAACTTCCTCAGCAGCCACAAAGTGCATGCAGCAGCGTGTTCTCACTTCCTCAGATCTCCAATGTAAGGATATGGTATGATAGTTAGGATAGCTGTGGCTCATGTACTTTGCCTGTAGAAAGTTCCTGCATCGATATCTCACATCTTGAGAAGGACTAGGAAAGTTTCCTATCTGGAATCCTGGAGAGCTGCAGTCAGTCAGTGTGGATGCTACTGAGTTAGCTGGGCTGATGACCTGACTTATACCATTGGTCAGCATAAGAGAGCTTTTTATGTTCGTGTACCATGCTAGCCATAGCTAGAGCACCAGTACAGTTAAGGCTGTCTTATTCATATGGGCTGGGGAGGAGATGGACAGTGTCACAGGGATATCACAGAAATAAGATGTTTGTGCCATGGTTACATGCAAGTTGGGAAAGGCAAACCAAAGTCTTCTTGCAAATAACCTGGTGTATTTCCTCCCTCAGCACTTTTCCAAGTGAATTGTCAATTTTTTCCTTTGAAATTCACAATGTTGCTGGCATTGTTATAAAATCTGGAGCCTAGTTCTACAGCACACAACAGCAGCCTGATTTTTCCTATTCCCCTTCCCCCCTCTGCTCTTGTGCTGAACTTCCGGATATCATTTCCGTTTGGTAACAGGGCAATACAGCATCTGCAGAGAACTTTTATGCACTGTGAGACAGTTAGATAGGTAGATGTGTGGTTTGTGGGTATCTGCAAGTAGAGAAGCACCAGCAAGTTATTTTGTTTTATTTTTGTGAAGGTGGGGATAAAGGAACCTTTGTTAATTTACAAAGGAAGAGCCTTCAAACAGGCACACTAAACTACTGGTTAGCATAGAACTAATTAGGGCAATCACGGATTGGTTAATGATTATCAGGAGCTGTAGACCTGCCCATCATTATAGCACAAGGAATATAACATAGATTTTTAAAAAGATAAAGATAACTTGGAAGTATTCCAGATCCGTTTAAGTCAGTGTGGTATAGCATCAGAGTAGGAGAGGGGAGACATCTGGATGACTCTGAGCCAGGCCCTCTCTCTCAGCCCAATCTACCTCATAGGGTTGTTGTGAGGAAGATAGGAAGGAGTGTTATGTATGCTGCTTTGAGCTCCTGAATGAAATCTAACAATCTAAGCAACAACAACAGCAACAATAATGTGCATTGCAATTTCTTGGGAAACAGACGGTTATGCAGTCTAGAGTGCTCTAATCCAGCACATCTGACGAGCATCAGATTGGGGAAGGCTGGAATAGTACATAGGAGTGGCAGTGTGGCATCCATCTATCTGCCAGTGAACCAACCAACAGGTCTGTTCCAGCAGGAAAGACCCAGGACAATTTCACTCCACAGTGTTTATTGGCTGGATCAGTAGTCACTGGCATACATTCCCCCTCATCCCTTACACCTCATTTTAATGTGGAATTCTTCAGAGAAAGAATCTCGAGGTTCAGAGTCACAAGCCAACTTTAAATTCATTACATTCAAATAATAAGCTTTAAATAACCAGAGAGGAATAGTTTACATTTGTTTGGCAGGACAAATCATGCCCACGTGACAGTTTTTTCTAAACAGGCTGACTAAAAACAGGTTGCAATTTTAGGCTTTAAATCTAAAACAAGTCTTGAGATTTAGCACAAAATCATGATACCTCTGTGTTCATCTTTGTTTTAGCTTTTGAAGAAAGCCATTTTTGTGGATGGCTCTCTCGCCTTTTGCTTTGGGTAGGTTCATGGACAGGTAACATCACTTTGTGTTTGGTCAGCCAGCCCAAAGCAATGCCTTACCACTGCCAATTCCATGACATATGAAGTGTGTATGCATGGGTGTGTGTGCGCGCACGCGCATGCATCTTGGTGGGGAAGAAAACATCAGATAATTCTTGCATTTCAGGCTCATCAAATGGGCCTGAGTCAGGGCCAATTTCATGACGTCAGGAAACACTCAAAAGCTTGCCAGCTGTTCCTTAAGAAAAACAATTAACAGGAAAGGAACAAAAGTAGCTAGTAACAATGGATGCCCCTAATTTCAGAATCCTGGAAGTCTAGACATCATGGCTGTAACTGTGTAGTTATCATCATTCTCTTTAACAGTGAGTTTGGAAGGTAGAGGGCTTCAAATAACTGAGTAGAGGGCCCGCAACTAGGGTCTGTGTCACCCAGGGCAAACATGGATTCCACGCCCGTCCGCAGGGTCGAGTCCCTTGTCCCCTGCAGGGAACAGCAGCATTGCAGGATGTGGGGGAGGAAGGGGACCCTCCCCATCCCCAGGGGCGCCGGGGCTCCCGCTGGCCGGCATGGATGGGGCAGGGGAGGGTGCCAGGGGCAGCCCCGACGTGGCTGAGAAACGCCACCTTCCCCCCCGGGAGTGCCCCCACTGGCCCACCGCACAGCCCAGCGGCTCGGGGGCTGCTCCGGGCAACGGCGACAGCCCCCCTGGAGCAGCGGAGCAGCGGGACCACCCTGCGCCTCCCTCCCTCCGCAGTGAGTGCTGGTGAATCAAGCACGGCGGGCGGGAAGGGGTGCCTCTGCAGAAGCTCTCAGCTCGGCTGCCAGGGCGCGCCTGCGCAGAGGCAGGCTGGGATTGAGGGCGGTGCTCGGATTGGCTGCAGCCTCGGCCAATGGCAAGTGCACGAGAGCCGCTCGGCCTCCTCGGGGCAGGGGGCAGGCTGGCCGGCCTGTCTCCATGCTGCCCCACAGCCAATCACCGCCGGCAGGGGCAGTCCCCCGCTGTTGAATGCTGCGCCCTATCGGTGATCGTGCCAGGAAACAGTCAGTATACAAATACTATTTTGTCATTTTGGTGCCCCCCCCAGCGCGGCACCCGGGGCACATGCCCCACTTGCCCCCCCCCTACTTGCGGCCCTGTTGGTAAGTGAGGACTACCTGTAAGGTAAAAGTACATTTCAGAACACTGTGAAAATGAAGTAGTGAAAAACATGGCTCTTCTTCTTCCCCAAAATAAAATTGTGGTGCTCTGCACTTTTCTCCTCAAAATCTTGGGAAGAGCTGAATCCAAAATTAGGGACAGGGTGAGGTGCCTGGAAATGGAAGGAACTCAGGAAGCTTCGGCTGGAGGTGATGGGGACTGAGAATGAGGAAAGCTTCAAACTTAGGAAAGGCCTCGTCCACCTAGATTGTTGTTGTTCAGTCGTTCAGTCGTGTCCGACTCTTCGTGACCTCATGGACCATAGCACGCCAGGCCTTCCTGTCCTCCACTGTCCCCTGGAGTTTACTCAAATTCATGTTCATTACATCGGTGATGCTATCCAACCATCTCATCCTCTGCCGTCCCCTTCTCCTTTTGCCCTCAGTCTTTCCCAGCATCAGGGTCTTTTCCAGTGACTCCTCTCTTCGCATTAGGTGGCCAAAGTATTTGAGCTTCAGCTTCAGTATCTGTCCTTCCAATGAGCAGTCAGGGTTGATTTCCTTTAGGATTGACTGGCTTGACCTCCTTGCAGTCCAAGGGACTCTCAAGAGTCTTCTCCAGCACCACAGTTCGAAAGCATCAATTCTTCGGCGCTCAGCCTTCCTTATGGTCCAACTCTCACAGCCATACATTACTACTGGAAAAACCATAGCTTTAACTATACGGACCTTTGTCGGCAAGGTGATGTCTCTGCTTTTTAATATGCTGTCTAGGTTTGCCATAGCTTTCCTCCCAAGGAGCAAGCGTCTTTTAATTTCATGGCTACAGTCACCGTCTGCGGTGATCTTGGAGCCCAAGAAAATAAAATCTGTCACTGCTTCCATTTCCTCCCCTTCTATTTGCCAGGAAGAGATGGGACCAGATGCCATGATCTGGGTTTTTTTATTGTTGAGTTTCAAGCCAGCTTTTGCACTCTCTCCTTTCACCCTCATCAAGAGGCTCTTCACTTTCTGCCATTAGGGTGGTATCGTCTGCATATCTGAGGTTGTTGATATTTCTCCCGGCAATCTTAACTCCGGCTTGTGATTCATCCAGCCCGGCCTTTCTCATGATGTACTCTGCATATAAGTTAAATAAGCAGGGTGATAATATACAGCCTTGTCGTACTCCTTTCCTAATTTTGAACCAGTCGGTTGTTCCATGTCCGGTTCTAACTGTTGCTTCTTGTCCCACATACAGGTTTCTCAGGAGACAGGTAAGGTGGTACTCCCATCTCTTTAAGACTTTGCCACAATTTGTTGTGATCCACACAATCAAAGGCTTTAGCGTAGTCAATGAAGCAGAAGTAGATGTTTTTCTGGAACTCTCTTGCTTTTTCCATGATCCAGCGAATGTTGGCAATCTGATCTCTAGTTCCTCTGCCTCTTCGAAACCCAGCTTGCACTTCTGGTAGTTCTCGGTTCACATACTGCTGAAGCCTAGCTTGTAGGATTTTGAGCATAACCTTGCTAGCATGTGAAATGAGCGCAATTGTACGGTAGTTTGAACATTCTTTGGCATTGCCTTTCTTTGGAATTGGAACGTAAACTGACCTTTTCCAATCCTGTGGCCACTGTTGAGTTTTCCAAATTTGTTGGCATATTGAGTGCAGCACTTTAACAGCATCATCTTTTAGGATTTTAAATAGCTCAGCTGGGATACTGTCTTCTCCGCTAGCTTTGTTGTTAGTAATGCTTCCTAAGGCCCACTTGACTTCACTCTCTAGGATGTCCGGCTCAAGGTCAGTGACCACACCATCGTATTTATCAGGGATATTAAGATCTTTCTTGTATAGTTCTTCTGTGTATTCTTGCCACCCCTTCTTAATCTCTTCTGCTTCTGTTAGGTCCCTGCCTTTTTTGTCCTTTATCATGCCCATCTTTGCACAAAAGGTTCCCTTGATATCTCCGATTTTCTTGAAGAGATCTCTAGTCTTTTCCATTCTATTGTTTTCCTCGATTTCTTTGCATTGTTCCTAGATTAGTCTAACCTAATCTTTCCTCTCCAGCTGTGCTTGGACTGCAATCCTCAGAATTGGAGGGGATCCAGTTAGGGGAGCGAAAGTGGCTAAGAAAATAAATCCCTTTCCCCCTTTCTTTACTCTGAACCAGTGTTACTCAACTTGGGAACTTTAAGATGTGTGGACTTCAACTCCCAGAATTCCCCAGCCAGCCAACACTGCTCTGAACTCTCCCAGAAATCCTGAACAGGATGCCAAGGCTTCTCTTCCAAACTGAATAGCCCTCTGAGCAAGAGCACATTGCTTAAGCACTGCCACATTTGCGTGCCCTCTAACTTCCCTGAGAATTATGAAAAGTAGCTTTCAGGGAAAGTATCTCAAATATGCAACCAGATTATAATAGCACGTTTCTTAGCATTTTCTTATGGATCTGTATTTTATTTTCTAATTAAACCAGTGAGCTTCAATGGTTGTAGTGATGTTTCAAGCTCTACAAACTCTTATGTTTTTACTGTATATTACTGTTCATGACAAGAAATCTTAAGGAACCAATCTTTGCTCTCATTTATCGTTCTTCTGCTCCTGCCCTGCTGGAGCAGAATATCTGTAATATCTGCCTGGTGTACTTTATGAGCAGGCAGCCATGCTTAGAAGGACCATCCTTCTGGGTGGCCAAGATACAGTACAATTGTGCACTGCATAATGGCGCCATCTAGTGGAATCACTACCACATAACAAGTTGATCTTGTTTGGGTCAGGCCTTCTGCTCCACAAAAGACTGCTTTTATGAATGAAAACTTCGGAAAAGTTTTGCTTTTGGTCTTACAGGGAAGATTGTACCTCTGATGAAAATGAAATGAGTGCAGTTCCACTGGGACTGAACTTCTTGGATAATGACTTTAAAAGTATCTTTTGTGTGAAAGATAAAAATCTATTTGCTCTCCGGCTAATTTAATTTATAATCAACCACCAATATTTTCCCATATGTAATAATAGTAGTAGTAGTAAGGGGTGCAATGGCTCAGTGGCTAAGATGCCAGGCTTGTCGATTGGAAGGTCGGTGGTTCGAGACCCGAGCGCCACGTGACGGAGTGAGCTCCTGCACTCGCCCCAGCTCTTGCCAACCTAGCAATTCGAAAGCATGCAGCACTTTCGCTTCCGGGTGCTGGACTGAGTGGAGCGAAGAGCTGATAGCTCCGCGGTTTTCTGTCTGCGGCGAGAAAATCGCTGAAAAACCACCCTCGAAGAGAGGGTGGGCAGAAGATTTATCACAAGGGTCATCGAACCTGCTGCTCTATCCTGACCCCTGTATACCCACTACAGGGGAAGAGAGATTTGAGTGGTAACAGACGACTGGAACTAACATGAAAGCTCTGCAGAAACCGTGAAACTAAATAAGTTAAGTAGCTCCTCATCCAGCCTTTTAGTTGCACTTTTTTTTTTTAATATTACTGGATTTATTAAGCACTAGGATTGATTTCTGGACTGTGATTTATAGATGCTGGTGTTTTATTTTTCTTTCTTGTCAGAGGAGTGTTTGAACGGTGGGTTTGGAAAGATAATTGACTCTGCCTGGAGTGGGCTGAGTGACTTTCTCTTTTGATTCTAAATATTTCTACTCTTGTTTTGCTTTCATCCTTATTGCAATTATAAGTATTTTTTTTTCCTTTGGGGACTAATTTGTCTGGATTTAAAGTTTTTATGGATAAATGAATTACTGATTTGATATTCTTTCTTCTACCTGTTTGGGATTTTTATTATGAAAGAACTCTTTTTGCTTTTCTCCATAAGTGTTTGAATATTTTTTGAATTATATAAGTCACTTTATAGAATTTTTATGAATGCCTTGGACTCCTTCTGTATATAAATTAGACGACTTATTCATGGTTGGACTGTGTGGATAAAAGCTGCTGTGAGAAACCTTGGGATTGTTTATCTTTTTTGTTATTATTTTGACTACAATAAAACCTCTCTGTTCTTTTTTTATCTTTTATTTACTTGCTCTTACGCTTGGACATACAATTTTAATGGACTAGATTTTTTGCTATTCTGATAATTACATTTAAAGGACTATTTTTATTTTTAAAAGTTTTTTTATTCTCCTATTATTAAAGGGGGAGAAGAAGAGAGGTTCTTTGTCTTTGTCTTCCCCCTCTCCTCTCCTTTTTTTTTTTTTTTTTCCTTTTTTTCCTTCTTGCCTTTTCTCTTTTACAGGGAAACTATCTACATTATGACAATCATGGCATTAACACCTGGAGCGTCAGTGGAGCCTCTTCAGTCAGAGATGAGAAAACTTCTGGAAGTGATGACATCATTTAATAAAGAAATGAGAGAGAAGGAGTGCATTTTGAGACGGAGACAAGTTCCAGAACAGTTGAATGAAGATGTAGGAGAAAGGACTGTTTCTATATTAGATAAACCCTTGGAGATAAAAGAACAAGACCTAGATTTGGAAATAGATAAAATTTTTAGAGAACAGAAAGTGTTTAAAGAACAAAAGTTAAGGATAATTTTTACTTTAAAAGTTAAAACATTTTTAGAGAAATATAAGACAGACATGAGGGAGGCACCAGGAGAACGTAAGAAGCATTTCATAGAATAGAATAGAATAGAAGTAAAGGATAGAGATAAATGGCTGACCTATAAGGACTTTTTATTGTTAAAATTGATGGATTGGCAGAAAAGGATAAATTGACACGTTTATTAAAAGAAAATTCAATTATTACTCTTTTAAAGATTAGAAATTATTAATGGACTATTTGGAAAATGTTGGAGGGGCAGAGCTTATAAGAGGATTTGAAGATTAAATTATATATAAATTGATATATTAGATAAGAAATGTTTTTTAATGTGATTTACAGATTTAGTATGTAAGATGCATTTTATAGAATAGAATAGAAGTAAGGAATAGAGATAAATGGTTGATTTATAAGGACTTTTTATTATTAGAATTGATGGATTGACAGAAAATGAGAGATTGATATGTTTATTAAAAGAAAATTTAAATTATTATTTTTTTAAGAGTAGAAACTAATAATGGACTATTTGGAAAATACTGGAGGGGCAAAGTCTATATGAGGATTTGAAGATTAAATCATATATAAACTGATATATTAGACAAGAAATGTTTTTTTAATGTCATGTATAGACCTAGCATGTATGACAAATTTTGTAAAGTATTGTGACCAGAGATTAATCGGAAGCTGACTACTTTCTATGTTTCATTTTTTTTCTTTTTTTTCTTTGCTTTACTACACCTTTTTTTCTTCTTTCTTTGATTTGTATTTCTGTTTCTCTTTCCGTTTCCAACTTTTAACTATGTATATTCAAAACCCAATAAAATATTTAAAAAAAAAAAAAAAAAAAAAAGCATGCAAATGCAAGTAGATAAATAGGTACCACTTCGGTGGGATGGTAACAGCGTTCCACATGCGTCATGCCGGCCACATGACCACGGAAGCGGAATAAATGGAAGCAGTGACAGATTTTATTTTCTTGGGCTCCAAGATCACCGCAGACGGTGACTGTAGCCATGAAATTAAAAGACGCTTGCTCCTTGGGAGGAAAGCTATGGCAAACCTAGACAGCATATTAAAAAGCAGAGACATCACCTTGCCGACAAAGGTCCGTATAGTTAAAGCTATGGTTTTCCCAGTAGTAATGTATGGCTGTGAGAGTTGGACCATAAGGAAGGCTGAGCGCCGAAGAATTGATGCTTTCGAACTGTGGTGCTGGAGAAGACTCTTGAGAGTCCCTTGGACTTCAAGGAGGTCAAACCAGTCAATCCTAAAGGAAATCAACCCTGACTGCTCATTGGAAGGACAGATGCTGAAGCTGAAGCTCAAATACTTTGGCCACCTAATGCGAAGAGAGGACTCACTGGAAAAGACCCTGATGCTGGGAAAGACTGAAGGCAAAAGGAGAAGGGGACGGCAGAGGATGAGATGGTTAGATAGCATCACCGATGTAATGAACATGAATTTGAGTAAACTCCGGGAGACAGTGGAGGACAGGAAGGCCTGGCGTGCTATGGTCCATGAGGTCAGGAAGAGTCGGACACGACTAAACGACTGAACAACAACAACAAAAGTAGTTTATTAATTGATTGATCTTACAACCACATCAAAGAAAATAAAATAAAGGTAAAATACAGGATCTAATTCCGGGTTAAAAAGATAAAACAAAATACAATAATAAATGTTGTTCAGTCGTTAAGTCGTGTCCGTGTACTTCTGGTAGTTCTCGGTTCACATATTGCTGAAGCCTAGCTTGCAGGATTTTGAGCATAACTGTAAGGCACCAAAACTTACCACGCGCCTTTAGAGAAAGCCAAATACACGAAGGAGACTTTGTAAAAAGGAACAACAGCAAGATTTATTTGGCCAAGTAAAAGTTGCCGGGTGGGAGCCAGACAGTTGTCACGTGCAAGTGACCTCTGAATGAAACCACCACACAGAGCATAAGGGTGCACAAACTTTTATACGGGGAATACAGGCAGGAAGTGAGGATGAGGAAGGTATGCCCACATGTGGGCGAGGTGTCTGATGACCATCCCCTAGGATTGGCTGATTCCTAGGGACAGGGTCCCTCCCAGAGCTGAAGCATTCTGGGACTCACCAGGTCAGGGGGTGACGTGGGTCATCAACATATTTACAAAGGATAGAATTGGGGACATTCACACCAAGGAAATACTTGCATCTTACAAGGACAACAGTAACATTCACAGAGACATTGGGTTACACAAGCAGGTTGAATCACAAAGGGTCAGAACCATAGAATCACAGTTTAACATATTTACATCTCAGGAGAGGGGAAGCAAGGCATTCCTTACATGAAGGTTAGGTAAACATATTGGCTTTGTCTCAGGAAGAGGATGCTTGACCAGATAGATGGTGCCAGACTGTTATGCATTCCTGAGAGAGGTAGACTTGGTTTCAGAGCTTTATTTAACATTCCTTATGCAGTTTTCTTTGGGGGCTTGCTGAGGCCCATCTCAAGGGTCATCCTTGGGTAACAATTCTTTGGTTCAGGCACAATCTTTGGTTTAGTAATGTTGCATCATGGGGAAATGTTACAGCATGGTGTTTTCCAGGCCAAGGTTTTTGAGCCTGGTTTCCCCATATCCCTACATAACCTTGCTAGCATGTGAATGAGCGCAATTGTACAGTAGTTTGAACATTCTTTGGCATTGCCCTTCTTTGGAATTGGAACGTAAACTGACCTTTTCCAATCATGTGGCCACTGTTGAGTTTTCCAAATTTGTTGGCATATTGAGTGCAGCATGTTAACAGCATCATCTTTTAGGATTTTAAATAGCTCAGCTGGAATACTGTCATCTCCGCTAGCTTTGTTGTTAGTAATGCTTCCTAAGGCCCACTTGACTTCACTCTCTAGGATGTCTGGCTCAAGGTCAGTGACAACACCATTGTGGTTATCAGGGACATTAAGATCTTTCTTGTATAGTTCTTCTTTGTATTCTTTCCACCTCTTCTTAATCTCTTCTGCTTCTGTTAGGTCCCTGCCTTCTTTGTCCTTTATCATGCCCATCTTTGCACAAAACGTTCCCTTGATGTCTCCAATTTTCTTGAAGAGATCTCTAGTCTTCCCCATTCTATTGTTTTCCTCGATTTCTTTGCATTGTTCATTTAAGAAGGCCTTCTTATCTCTCCTTGCTATTCTCTGGAAATCTGCATTCAGTTGGTTTTATCTTCCCCTTTCTCCCTTGCTTTTTGCTTCCCTTCTGTCCTCAGTTATTTGTAAAGCCTCATCAGACAGCCACTTTGCTTCCTTGCATTTCTTTTTCTTTGGGATGGTTTTAGTTGCTGCCTCCTGTACAATGTTACAAACCTCCATCCATAGTTCTTCAGGCACTCTGTCTACAAGATCTAATCCCTTAAATCTATTCATCACATCCACTGTATATTTATAAGGGATATGATTTAGGTCATACCTGAATGGTCTAGTAATTTTCCCTATGTTCTTCAATTTAAGCCAAAATTTTGCAATAAGAAGCTCATGATCTGAGCCACAGTCAGCTCCAGGTCTTGTTTTTACTGACTGCATAGAGCTTCTCCATCTTTGGCTGCAAAGTACATAATCAATCTGATTTTGGTATTGGCCATCTGGTGATGTCCATGTGTAGAGTCGTCTCTTGTGTTGTTGGAAAAGAGTGTTTGCTATGACCAGCGTGTTCTCTTGACAAAACTCTATTAGCCTTTGCCCTGCTTCATTTTGTACTCCAAGGCCGAACTTGCCTGTTATTCCGGTTATTTCTCGACTTCCTACTTTAGCATTCCAATCCCCTATGATGAAAAGGACATCTTTTTTTGGTGTTAGTTCTAGAAGGTGTTGTAGGTCTTCATAGAACCGGTCAACTTCATCTTCTTCGGCATCAGTGGTTGGGGCATAGACTTGGATTACTGTGATGTTGAATGGTTTGCCTTGGATTCGAACTGAGATCATTCTATCATTTTCAAGGTTGTACCCCAGTACTGCCTTTCCCACTCTTTTAGTGACTATGAGAGCTACTCCATTTCTTCTAAGGGATTCTTGCCCACAGTAGTAGATATTCCAGGTTCCTAAGCAATATTGTTCTTTACAGCATCGGACTTTCCTTTCATTTCCAGACACATCCACAACTGAGCGTCCTTTCGCCTTTGGCCCAGCCACTTCAGTCTTTCTGGAGCTACTTGGAAATTCTCTCTGCTCTTCCCCAGTAGCATATTGGGCACCTTCCGACCTGAGGGGCTCATCTTCCAGCGTCATATCTTTTAGCCTTTTGATACTGTCCATGGGGTTTTCTTGGCAAGGATACTGGAGTGGTTTGCCATTTCCTCCTTCAGTGGACCACGTTTTGTCACAACTCTGCGCCATGACCTGTCCGTCTTGGGTGGCCCTGCACAGCATAGATCATGGCTTCATTGAGTTACACAAGCCCCTTCATCACAACAAGGCAGTGATCCATGAAGGGGACAATAATAAACACATATGTGGTAAATACAAAGAATCAGCATTCAGATAAATGCATCACCTTCACATGATACCCTGACCTGTTTGATATAATGGGTTCTTAGCTGAACTGCCTTGTCTATATACACCTCCTCCTGGGTAAGCTGACTTACCAATGTTATTTCACAGCATGGGTTTTCCACCCAAAATTTACTCTCAACTACCTCCCAGGCAAAGGAAATTTTTAAACAGAGAGTCCTAGATATCAGTGCCCAAACAGACATGGAGTTATTGGCAAAAAATATATATTTAAATTGGCTGGCTAAGAACAAAACCATTTTCCAATTTGAAAAATACCTGTCAATGAGTTTGACACAATTGTTAAGAAGGGCCTATTCTAGGGCAAAATCTGAGTTGTTGGTTTCCATGGCCAAATATGGGAGCTTCCATCACCTGCCATATCATGAGAGGATGTGTATATGCGGTGCCCCAGCATTGAAGATATCGCTCATGTTTTGTTTGACTGTCAACTCTATGCCCCTTTTGAAGACCATTAGTGGGCAGCTAGTACCACTGAATGGAGCAGAGCGTATAACAGCAAAGAAACACGCACACACAGAAAGGAGTTTTTATCTTAATAGCATTAATGAGCACACTAGAGAGACATAGGTTATTGATCTTAAGCACATTTAGCCCGCCCAAGCATAAAGAATTACACACTTAGACAACGTAGTTTCAAAAGTAAGTACAAAAAGAGTTCTTACATTTATTTGGTCCAGTTACATCCATTTCAGTAGAAAATTTGTTTCAGTTACAGTTACATCCATTCTGCTAGGAATGATTCTTCTTCTTCTGTATTTCCCTAAAACGTTGTGGACCCCTGGCCCTATGTTGCTGCCAGGGCTGTGTGGAGAAAAGCGGCTTGAGTCCTAGGCATGGCCTCTCGATGGAGAGGAGCCGCAGCCGCGTGCTCCTTCCTGGTGGAAGAATCAGAGAGAGAAAGAGAGGAAGTGGGAGGGGCAACAAGCAGCTTCCTCTAGAAGCACAGAGAGAGTTTGCCTCCTAGAGCAATCACCCATATGCTAATGAGGCATGTGATTGGCTCCCGCCTGCAAACCCCGCCCCCCCGGTCTGTGGAAAAATTGTTTTCCACGAAACTGGTCCCTCGTGCCAAAAAGGTTGGGTACCCCTGCTTTAGGCAATTTCTCCTGTGCCTGACCCTTTTTTTTCCTTCCCTGTTAATAATAGGATTAATTTATTTTGTTAGATTTATATTTGTGATTATGATTATACAGCCAGTTTGTTGCAGTGGTTAAGGTGCTGGCCTAGAAACCAGGAGACTGTGAGTTCTAGTCCCGCCTTAGGCATGAAAAACCAGCTGGGTGACTTTGGGCCAGTCACTCTCTCTCAGCCCAACCCACTTCACAGGGTTGTTGTCATGGGGAAAATAGGAGGCAGGATCGTTAGGTGTGGACGCTGCCTTGAGATGACTAAAAATAAAGGTGGGATTAAAATTAAATAAACATAATTACTACAATTGGACCTTTGGTTTGGGTGCCCATCTTCCCTGTTACACTTATGGAATCTGTTTCTTCCACTTTCCTTCTCTGTTCTTTTTCTTGCAGACAGATGTGTCATTTTCACTTTTCAGCTTGCCTTTTTTTTTTCTCCAGGCATGCAAACAGTTTTAGGAGATATAATGAAGTTTCCTGGGGACTTTCTCAATGTTGGATTTGCAACAATGACACAAATCTAACTTGAGCTTGCTTTCCAATTAATAGATAATGCTTTTTATCTGAGAATAGCTTACATACAGAAACCAGTTTGGAGAAGAATCATCACACTTTTTTTAGCAAATGTTTGTAACTTTTCATTATACTGATTTCCATCCAGTTATTGCACAAGCTTCCTCTTCAGACGATGCTTCACTGGCATAACCACAGCTTTGCACAAAACAGGAAACAGCTTCTCCATTCTTGTTTTAAGATGACCAAAAGCCTAAGATATCTATACCTCCTGTTAACATTCTGTAAGGATTCCTTTGTTTTTAACAATACTTCTCTTCGAAAGGTTTCAATTTGTTTAAAGTCATTCAATATTAATTATTTTTTTAATTTCAATTCATTCAGGGGTGCGAAATATGAAGGGTGATGGTGATGATGGTGATGATAATAGTCCTAAAAGTGGTAAGTTTCTCCTTGAAATTATAGAATTACATTTAATATAGGTTATATTAATATTTTCTACTATTAATCGAATATTATTTTTTCATTATGGCCATCACTTCATAACCTTGGTTGTGATGTGTGCTAAGCATCTGTGCTGAGGATGCAGAACCATCTGTTCAAACATAATTTAAAATATATATCAAATCTTAAAGAAAAAATTAACTTATAAAAAAGTTTTAATTGCGTGTTACTCACTTTGGAAATCCGATTGTCTGTTATGATGGCAGAATGGTGGAGGATTTTCTGTGTCTCCCTTGCTCAGACTGCAGAAAATAATATACATTTATTATTACATTTTAATTCCTCGTATTTGGAATTTATACTCTGAATCACTCCTACAAACTGATTGCATTTCTCTAAATTGGAATGAAGACTGATATCTCTCCTTCCTTGCTCCAAATCCACCCAATCTTGCTTTATTAAATTAATAACATTCACTGCTTATGGATGGTCATGCTGTTAGATGTCATTCAAAGTTGAGAAAATTCACAAAGGGCAAGAAAATAAATGACTATATGGAGATTCAACCTGCTACTGAATACTAGTTGCCAAGAGAGGAGAACAACAAAAGTCAGCAATTGCCATTCCAACCAATTTGGCTTATTTACACCCTGGATTATGACCTTGCATTATTTATTTACAGTATTACATTTGTTAATCACCTATCAGCAATAACTCTCAATAAGCCATGGTTAACAAACTATGGTTTAGCATGATGTGTAAACCCACCTAGTGTGTCAAGTTTATAATATCTGTATTTATATATTATGATAATAGCAAAACTTTATTGCGGGCATTGATCAGAATACATATGATGTTCAGTCACTCCCTTTTGGTATCCGGTATACAATAAATAGCTATGATGACATGTAGTGAAAATTGATACAAGGCTCTCTTGAGACAGCTCCCATTAAGTGACAACTGAAGTCTAAACAGAACTCAAGACGCCTACAGGGTGGAAACGTTGCTCAGTACAGAATAAATGCTCAGTACAGAATAAATGATGGGGTGATGATGGATTTTAAGAAGACTGTCAAAAATATACAACTCAATGTCTTTCCAGAAGGCAGAATTTGTGACTCTAATGGCAGGAGCTTGAATGGAAATTATGCCAACACAGATCAGCATGCAGGCTGTTTGAAAAATGAGACTGGGGGCAGTGATAGGGAAGAGAGCTTTGGATCACTGTTCAGACTTCAGAAATCTCAGATTTCCAGTTTGATATGGAGACTGTCTGATCTATACCTCAGACCTCCAACAGTTTTAAGAGGCTATCTGTTCATCTTTGGCGGGCTTTATTGCTTACTTGCTCTGTGGAAAATTCCTTTTGTCTTCCTTCACTTATCTTATTCCTCTGTGGTGATAACATATGCATCCAGTGTAAAAAAAAAACAGAGAAAGCAGGAATCACACAAACCTTCTATTGACTCTGATGGAGAAAGCTTTTCAAAGCTAAAGCTGGTGTTAAAGAACAGCCAAAAGCTGAATGTTTTTCTGACCAAAAAGAGGAACTACCCACAGAAAGTAGTTTAGTGGAATTTATTATTCTAGTTGCTGTTGCTCATGATTTACAGTCTTTGAGAGCAATTGAATTTATGCAGATAAAAACAGCACTGGATGAAGAGAAAGAAAGCTCCTAAAGCATGATTTATTTAAAAAATTATTTCGAATTTGGGCAACTTCACATTAAAGAGGGAAGTGTCATTCTTTATTTTTAGTTTAAGAACACTGTTAATGCATGTATACAGGCCTACACGTGAAGCGAATATAATAATTTTGTAACTCGTGGCCTATATTTGAGCCTGAATGTGCAGGGGTTCCCCGAGGCCTGAAAAATATTTCAAGGGTTCCTCCAGGGTCAGAAAGTTGAGAAAGGCTGTCCTAGATAGAAAGTAGTTTGATTCTCTAGATCAGAGCTTTCCAAACTTTTCATGTTGGTGACACACTTTTTAGACATGCATCATTTCGCGACACACTCTTACGGCAGGGCATCATTTCGTGACACACTCTTACAGCAGGGTACAAGGCTGGCACTAGGACCTGCGCGGAATCACAGCAGGTTTGGAGGCAGCAAGGCACAAGGCAGGCACTAGGACCTGCGTGGAATCCTGGCAGGGCTCGGAGGCAGCAGCAGCCGTGACACACCCAGACACTGCAGCCGACACACTAACATGTCCCAACACACAGTTTGGAAAGCTGTGCTCTAGATCAGAAAATGTCAGGGTTAAGTGTTAGTGATTTCTTCACACAAAGAATGAATTACCTATCTTGAAAAATCTAATAATAAGCATCCATAGATGTTGAAACATTGTTGAAAGCAAATAAAGATGCCTAAGATGAAATTATCTGTTTACAGGGTCTGTTTCAGACAAATAATATAAACATTCCTTACAACAATGAGCACCATCCATCTTCAGTAGTCTTTATGGAAAAAATGTTATGTCAGACTTTTTATAGCGGTTGGAATACAGGTAGAAATTGAAGCTGGTTATCATGTGGATTTTCCTTTCCATTCAGTACAGAAATCCAGCTGTACTTTTAAGTTTTCCAATACAGGTCCATATTTTGCATTTATTTGGGGAAGTAGAATATTTGGAATGGAATGCAGAAAGATCTGCCTCCAGAGATAGTTCAGAAATAAAAGCTATTCAACAAAGCTGATTTGGCAATAAAACAAAAGGTATTTAAACATTTTTCCCAATGACTTTTATTATTGTTGTTTATCCCTGGACTATGGATTTGTTTCTATATGGATTGTGTGTGTTTGTTTCTTTATCCAGAAGCTGCAGAAAAGTTCATTGGCCTAAGTTCAGCTAATGTAAAGTAGTAGCAGTAACACGAATAAAGCAATTTTTTGTACTGTTAACAGAAAGGCTTATTTCTATGGGAGGAGGATAGCAAAGCCAAGCTTCTAGCTCACTACATCCTATCAGGTGGAGACTCGGGCAGTAGGTGGGTTCAGAAGACAAAGGAAGAAATGAAGCAATCTGAGATTAGCAATCTTGGACAAACAGTAGACACACTGAGATATAAACATGGCAGAGAGGAAATTTGTATCTCTCAATTTATATCCCGCATCTCTTTGTGGCCAGGACCTTATGAGAAGGTGCTGAAGTACTGAAGTCACACTTTCTAACCCATACTGAAAGGAATTGTTTGATAATTAGTGTTCAATTTTTATTACAGAATTGTCCTAGGATAGGATAGGATAGGATAGGATAGGATAGGATAGGATAGGATAGGATAGGATAGGATAGGATAGGATCTTTATCGATTTAGTCATCTATCAAAAGTATAAAACCAATACAAGTATACAAGTAAATACAAAGAAAACAGTAGAACAAATTCATAATAAATCGTCACCCCTACAGTTAACCCCAGTCTGATCTAGATAGTCTATCCTCTTCAAAATGGCCTTTGATATAAAGAGTTTGATCTTACTAGTGATATGCAGGTTTGTTCCCTGCAAAAAGTAAGACAGTTTCTCCTCACATTTCTAACACATATTGAAAGGAACTGTTTGACAATCAATGTTCGATTTTTATTACAGAATTGCCCCAAAATGTTACTTCTTGCCCAAAGTTTGTGAAGGATCTCAAAATTTACAGTCCCACACCAGAAACCACCATTGGAGGAAACGTGACATTGGAGTGCTACTGGGAGACGGACTGCCTGCCAATTAAATACACCTTATTTTTAAACAAAATGAAAGCACCACATCCTGCAACACAGAACAGGAGGGAAGAAAAAGTTATTTTTAACTTCACAATTGATTCTAGCCGTGAACTGGGTGAATATAAGTGCAAAGCTGAGATAACTGAGACAAGATATAGCTCAGGTTTCAACTTTACATTAAGAGGTATACGCCTGCCAAGAGACGGGCCCACCTGTCAAGGTATTTTTTTAATAACTCGGTCAGTAGATAGTCCTCACCAGGGGCTTTGTTGCTCTTCAGGCCTTTTATAATAGATTTAATCTCATTTTCTAATACTGGCGGCCAGAGGGGTTTAGCTTCAGTAGGTGGTAAATTGCTATTTAGTAACTATTTCTCAACAGGTTCCGAGAGGGTGAACAAGTGATGATAATAGTTTTCCCAATCCTCAGCAGAGATTGATATATTGAATGTGAATCTCCGTTCTTTCACGATTCCAGCTACAGAGTGCCAAAATATAGCCAAATTATGACTTTTTGCTGACAACTCAAGTCCTGACCAAATTGAAGCAGCATAACCTCTTTTCTTTGATTTAATGAGTTTCTTACATTTTCTTCTTCGAGACAGCATCTTAGCTTATATATGTACAGAGGAATGCCTCTGAGCAAGTCTCATACTGTAGCTGCCTTCAATTTCTTTTTCATCAAATGACATTCATTGCAAAACCAGGAAGATCTATCTATAGGGAAACTTTTAGAGGAGGATTTAGTTATCAGGTGCTTCACCAACATGTGGCACAAAGTTGTGAATGCCTTGAAGACTGACTGCCAGTCAGCCTTGGGTGACTGGACTGTTAAGGCTCAGCTGATAGCATTCTTTGATTTGAGGCTATTCAGTATTGCCTCAGTATCTACTTTGGACTATATTAACCTTTTACAGTCCTCGACTTACAACCATTCGTTCAGCAACCGTTCAAAGTTACAACGGTGCTGAACAAAGGGACTTACAACTGGTCCCCAAGGTTACGGCCGTTGCAGTCCCCCTCACAGTCACAAGATCATGATCTGGGCACTTGGCAACCCATTCGCACTTACGACCAGTTGCCAAGCACCCCGTGATCATGTGATCACCATTTGCAACCTTCCCTGCCGGCTTCCCCAGAAAGTCAATGGGGAAGCCAGCAGGAAGGTCACAGGTTGCTGGGGTAAGTCTCCCCCACCCAAGCACCCTCCCCAGCCCCTCTGTGCTCGCACTGCGCTGGCCACTTGTGCACCCCCGTGCATTCTTCCCAACCCATGTAGCAGCACCTCTCGTGCACCCCCGCACACCCTTCCTAATCTGTATTGCACCCCAGCATACCCTCCCTCACCCCCGCGGCACCTTTTGCGCACCCCCATGCACTCTTCCAACCCATGCCACACCCCCGCGCACCCTTCCTGACCTGCACGGCGCCTCTCACGCACCCCTTTGCACCCTCACACACCCTCCCCTGCACCCCTACGCTCCCTCCCCCACTCAGCAGCAGCCACTTACCTGCCTGCCAGCCTGGGACTTGCAACTTCCTGCCAGCTTCCCCACTGACTTTGGTTGTGGGAAGCCGGCAGGAACTTGCCTCGCCTAACGACAGTGGAATTCACTTAACAATGGCAATTAGGACTGCAAGGATTGCCATAGCTAAGCGATGCAGTCGCGCTTTACGACCGCATCACTTAGCAACGGAAATTCTGGTACCAATTGTTGTAAGTCGAGGACTACCTGTAATCTGACTCACCACTGAGTTAGCTATAACCCCCCTATCAGCCATGTTATATGATCTTAAATCTGAATGGCCTAGGAATTTTACACTCACTGGCTGATAATCGCTTTTTCCTTTTGGATAGACAACGACCTCTGAGAAGAGATTGGCTTTACTTTTTGATACAGTGGCCTGAGTAGAAGGTGTATGAGTATACATTATTATTATCCTTGCCTCCCAAAATTTGAAGATTATACTGCTGGTCTATACTTAGTATCACTAAGTTTATAAGTTTAAGATTATACTGCTGGTCTATACTTAGTATCACTAAGTATAGACCAGCAGTATTGCTTTTATTATCTCTTGAATACCAGTGTGGATGATTATCAAAAAATTCATTTGGGAGTCCACTATATCAAGCAAAATCATGGAGAGATTGGCCTAGTTTAGCATTAAATCACCGAGTAAAATAATAATGATTTGGGTATGCAAAGTAATTATTTATTTCAATATTGTATCTAAATGTATCCAGTAGTCAGAGTTGTAATAAGAGGATGTATTTGGTGGAATATAAACATTTACCAGTTCAAGCTCAAGATTTTTATATCTGAATTTCATGGCCAGTATATGAGGCAGATTATCCGTAACATAATTTCTCACCCTGCCACTGCAGTTCTTCCTTAATGGGAATGCATAAGCCCCCCTGAGGCTCTCCCTTTAATTTTTGGGCAGGGGTGTACCAGCACTGAAAACCAGGGACTTGTACTGGGGCATCCTCTCCTGTTAACCAGGTTTCTTGTAAAACTCTTATCTCAAATTCAGAAAGAAATCTCATTAAATCACTGTCAACAGACTCTTCCCAGCCAGCTACTGTACATTCCAAGTTACAATTTGTATAGGCAACATGTTCAGGATGGGATGGTTGAGTAGAAGATGAAGATTCAGAGAATTTGTTTCTGGAGTTGGAACAATATTATCAGTGCTTCCTGTATATTATAAAATTCAACTTTCCTCTCCCTAAAATTGTAACTGTTGTTCTTCTTCGTCATAAGAATCAGTGTTCAATAAACTCCGATCTGGTACTGGAGACTATGAAAGCTCAGCAGCTACTGATAATGGCAATGAACTCAGACCATCCCTCTCATTTTCTAATTGCTGGGCTTGAGGGCAAACAGGATCAGATTGAGGACTAATAACAGGAAGCTGTCCCAATTCAAGGCTCCTGTGGATAGAGTTGACTTGCAATACAGGTAGTCCTTGCTTAACAACCACAATTGGGACTGGAGTTTCAGTTGCTAAGCAAAGCAGTCATTAAGCAAATCCAACCCGATTGTATGACCCTTTTTGTTGCGGTTGCTAAGCAAATCACTGCATGTGTTATTTATTTATTTTATTTATTACCAACTTATATCACCGCCCATCTCCCCCCACAAGGGGACTCTGGGCGGTTTACAATCAAGTTAGTAATTAAAAACATATAAAATACATTATACAATTTAAATATTAAAATATAAAATCCAAGAGGCTGTTATATAATGTTTGCGAGCCGAACTCTACGGCGCAAGCCATCCCCAAGAAGAGCTATTACTCTTCCCATCCCAAGCGAGGTGGCAGAGCCAGGTCTTCAATTGCTTTCGGAAGGTCAGGAGTGTGGGGGCTAGCCTCACCTCAAGGGGCAGAATGGTCCAAAGGGCGGGTGCTACTGCAGAGAAGGCATGCCTCCTGGATCCCGCTAGATGAAATTCTTTTGCTTTCGTTATGTGAACCACGTGGTTGTTAAGCGAATCATGTGGCTCCCCATTGATTTTGCTTGCCAGAAGCTGGCCAGGAAGGTTAAAAATGGCAATCACACGACCATGGGATGCTGCGACAGTCATAAATGCGAACCAGTTGCCAAGCGCCTAAACCATGATCATGTGACTGCGGGGATGCTGTGACGGTCGTAAGTTTGAGGACCAGTCGTAAGTCAGTTTTTTCAGCACTGTTGTAAGTCCGAACTGTCACTAAACGAATGGTTGTTAAGTGAGGACTACCTGTAATGAATGGCAAGGTATGGGTGGAGCATCCACTTGGGGAGTGAGGTCGGAGTTAAGGTCCATGCTGGGGACAGCAGATGGAAATGTTCCTATAGATTGTTCAGGCTGATCCTTGGAAGCCAGTTGTAAGAAATCATCAGCTACAGAGTTATCTTCAAAGTAGTTATGTGAAGTTTGCACTACATAGAGCAGCTGAATGTTCTTTTCTTTTGTATAGTTTTGCTTTGGACTGGAACACCTTCTTTTTTATTTATTGGGGATAAATGACTCTCAGAAGCTGGGCTTAGCAGCATTTCCATGGAGGAGCAACTGGAAGGCAGTAAGGTGTTAAGATACTCAGTTACTGCTAATCTGCCTCATACACTAACCATGAAATTCAGATATAAAAATATGTATCTTTAAATATATATCTTATAGATTTTTCCTCTCTGCTGAATCTCAGGCTTGTTCTTCCCTATGATCTTTCTTTTCAGGTTCTTTTTTGTTCCTGCTTTATAATTTTGCATCCTCACTTAGCATTTGTGTACAAAACCCTAGGATACCAGCAAATCTTAATTCTAATTAGTAATCTTAATTCTAATTACTAATTTTAAAAATAAAAATATAAGGGAGATAAGGAATTGTCTTTAAATTCCTTTAAATTAAAGTCTTTAAAGACCTGGTTCTGCCGCCTTGCCTGGAACGAAGGAACTAATAGTTCCTCCTGGGGGTGGTTAGCTTAGTAATATCCTCCTTTTGAGAACATACCATCTTTTGGATTTTGATTTTTTTATTTTTATAGTAGTTTTTAAATGTATAGTCTTTTAACTTTTTATATATTGTGATTGTAAACCGCCCAGAGTCTACCATGGTAGAGATGGGCAGGGATAAATTCAAATAATAAATAAATAATAAATTGAGTAAAACCAAGAAAAGTACTAAAACTAATTGATTAAAACTAGATAAAATAAGGAAAATAAGGAAAAAATCAGGAGCTGATTACTGAGCTGTCACTCTGTCGCCATCTTGAGTGAACTTGTGAGGAGGTGCTGAAGAGTCAGTGCTACTGAAATCACACTTCTAACACGTATTGAAAGGAACTGTTTGACAATCAATGTCCAATTTTTATTACAGAATTGCCCCAAAATGTTACTTCTTGCCCAAAGTTTGTGAAGGGTCTCAAAATCTACAGTCCCACACCGGAAACCACCATTGGAGGAAACGTGACATTGGAGTGCTCTTGGGAGACGGACTGCCTGCCAATTAAATACACCTTATTTTTAAACAAAATGAAAGCACTACATCCTGCAACACAGAACAGGAGGGAAGAAAAAGTTATTTTTAACTTCACAATTGATTCTAGCCGTGAACTGGGTGAATATAAGTGCAAAGCTGAGATAACCAAGACAAGATATAGCTCAAGTTTCAACTTTACATTAAGAGGTATGCATATTTTCCAATAAAAAGACCTCATTAAGATCACAAGTGGATTTTTGGGGATTGCTTTTTTGGTGTTTGTTTGTTTGTTTGTTTGTTTTAGACCAGTGGACATTCTTTTGTGCTCATGATATTTATTCTCCAAGGAAGGGGGCAATTTGTAACCCTTCGTAATTCTGCTTGATTACTATCTCTGTCAGTATAGCTAGATCAGGGCTCTAGACTACATTTGCTCCATCAACATTCAAAGCTAAAGAGCAGGAAAAGGCCTGGGAATGAGATATAACATTACTGGGAGTATCTCCTCGCCAAGTGAAGAGAGTCTAGAGCAGATCTAATCTGCTAATCTAATCTAATCTAGGCTGTCCAGTGAAGAAGGATGTTGAAGCTGTAATTCAGCAACATCTGGTTCATTTCAGATTCTCCATTCCTAGCCTCGCAGGAAATTAGTTTTTGCATATCTTTGAAAGAATAGTGTTCTTTTTATTTTTAATACATATTTTTATTATTAAAATAGTAGAATATAAAAGAAAGCAAGAAAAAGAATAAGAAGGAACAAAAGAACATATAATGTAAGAATATATATCATATAATATAAGAAACTATTGAACATAGATTTAAAAAAAAAAAGCAAAGTGAGGAAACTTTCTAGTAACAAATCCTCCCTGTCCCATTCATTTGCGCCCCCAACTGCTAACCACAGTTTAAATATTTATGCTTTACATTGAACATTAATGATTGTTGTTGGTTTCTGTGTTAGTCCTAGAAACCATATTCCAAATGGGGAGGACAGTGTTTTGTCTGTTGCTCAGAGCAGCCTAGACAAAGGAAATATACATTTCTACTTTTTTTTTCTGACTTTACTGAGTGAAAATAACAACACACAATAAAGAACTGAGGGGAGACTAGTAACTAAACCAATCAGATTTCCCAGTCCTTAGCTCATCAAAAATCAATACTGGAGTCAGTCTCTGCCTTTATTTGTCTTTTCTCTCAATGACTCTTACAAACAACAATAAGGAAAGTATTAGTGGGGTCTTCACATTTCTATATTAGAAAAAATAATTCTACATTGCACAGTGTTTTTTTTTTCCTGGCTGTAAATGCCAGAAAAAAAACAAAAAACCAAGCTCCTCCTTCCCATCAAACATATGCTTTAAATTGGATTTTTTAAAAAATCCAATGAAAGATTCATTTTATAATGTTCTACCGTTTATTTTATTTTCTAGATTAACACTAAATCATTACAAGTCATTGGTATATTTATTTTTTTGTCTGACTCTAATCGCAATGAAATTATTTATTTATGGGGTTGCACAAATTCTTTATAATTTTAGGGGGTCATAGTATCACAATGTTTGAAAACTTCTGTACATCATGTGTTTTGTTTACCTTCAGCTCAATGGGAGTCCAAACTGAGATGGAATGGTTCTAAATCTGGATTTACGGTGTACTATTAAAACAGGTCAAGGCTTAGTATGATATGCCTGCCCAGCCACTGATTTTGATCCTTTTATGAATACAGCAGAGTTTTGCTTAGGTTCAGGAATTTACTGTCTCTTAGTTGGCTAGATGGCTGGAATTTTGCTGGATATTCTGTCCCTCTTTCTCTGCATCCTCTCTCTCTCCAAATCTTGCTCCTGAGAGTTGAGCATCCACTTGGGAGTAACGAGGGGAAAGTCTTCAGACAGAGGAGAAAATTGATGGAAATTCCTGCTATCCATGGACTAAAAAGTAGTAGTGGAATGTCAATGTTAGAATCCAAGGCATTGCTGTTTAATTTATTTAAAATACCATCATACTGGATGAAAGATATTCATCCAGGCTTACCTATCATTAATATGAATACTTTTTCTCCCTCCAGCAGGAGAAAGGAATAATCTAGTTGCTTTCATTGTGCTTCCTTTGGTTCTCCTGCTGCTACTGATTGCAGTAGCTGTGGCAATTCCACGGTTGATCCTTCCTTGGTGTAAGGCAAGTGAGTATTGGCTGGGCTTGGTTTATGACTACAGTCCTTTTGTCAGAACTGTATGGTATCCTACGAATTCTAGAGAATAGAGCATAATATTTGCAACTTGCTCCTCACAAGGAAACAGTTTCGCTTTCCTTTACTTTTCAGTTAAATTAAAATTAAATGTAGTGCACATAATTATAATATGCTCGTGCAACACTGCAGTTTTGTGAGCTGCACTGCCTTCCAGTGAGTTTCCAGGTGCAATTCAAGATGTTGGTTATCATCTATAAGCCCTATGTAGCGCACGGCCAGGTTACTTGCAGGACCTTCTGAATCTGATCGTTTCTGCTCACTCCCGCCAGATCTAACAGGGTGAGTGTGCCCTGGGTCCCTTTCGTGAAGGAGTGTCATTTAATGGGACCCAGGAGATGTCTTCTTGCTCTATAGAACAGCACCCCCTACGATCCCCAACCCTGGCCACCTTCCGTAAGGCTTTAAAGATCTGGCTTCTCCCACAAGCATTGGGGCTAGGATGTTAGATGAACCTGGTTGGTCTATGTGCTGTTTGTCAGCTAACTGGTTTGCAAGACGGAACGGATTCTTTGGGCCTCAGGTACATTGGTTTTTATGGTTGTAGAGGATACTAACAGAATCTTGAAAGCCTGCTCAAACCTTTCTTCCCCTCTGTTTACTGTGGATGGATGACTGTTCCAAAGGGCAGGTACTGCTACAGAAAAGGCACACTTCCTAGGTCCAACCAGATTACCTTGATTTAAAGAAGGGACTTGGAGCATGCCAGCCTAGAAGAGCATGTGGGATGGGACAGTATACTGTAGCTGGAGATAGGTGGTCCCACAAATAATCCAATTTTGTGCCACGTAGGGCTTTATGGGGGCGTGGTGGCTCAGCGGGTAAGACACCAGGCTTGTCGATCGGAAGATCGCAAGTTTGGAGGTTCGAATCCCTAGCCCCGCATGATGGAGTGAGCTCCCGCACTTACCCCAGCTCTTGCCAACCTAGCAATTCGAAAGCATGCAAATGCAAGTAGATGAATAGGTACCACTTCGGTGGGAAGGTAACAGCGTTCCGCATGCATTTTGCCGGCCACATGACTGTGGAAGCGTCTTTGGACAATGCTGACTCTTTGGCTAACAAACGGAGATGAGCACCGGCCCCTAGAGTCGGACACGACTGCACAAATGTGCGGGGGGAACCTTTACCTTTACCTAGGGCTTTATGGGTGATAACCAGCATCTTAAATGGTATTGTACATGGTATGCCCATCATTACCTGTGCTGCTGCATTCTGGATCAATTGCAACTTCTGGATGATCTTCGAGGGCAGTCCCAAGCAGGCCACATTACAGTAATCCAACATGGAGGAGGTAGTTTTTCCACAAAGGAGAAATCATTGTTTACTTGAACCCATTGTTTCTACCACTGGAATTCTTTTCTTTTCTTTTTTTCAGGGAAACTGAAGTCAGCCAATATTTCCACTGTATACGATATTGGTAACTGTCAACATTTTACCATTGCTATAAAATATAATACGTATGCTGTCATTGTTGCAAACTAATAATAGCAGGAAATATTTTTGAGCTTTTGAAATAGCAAGTAAATTAGTGATCTTTTCAGCTTTGAAACAAATGGAATTGGAGGCTTATCTGGTGCTTTTTGGCAGCTTTCTGCTAAACTACTGTATAGCACTGCAAATATTTTTGAAAAAGTCAGCAGCCTATTATTGAAACCTTCCGAGGAAAGTCATGAAACCCACCATGATGGACCTCTTCTTGATTCTTGCCACCATTACATTTTTCTATATTATTTTGTGGATTAAATTTTGCTTAGTGTAAACAAAGCCAAACAAAAACCAAAAACCAACCATAGAGTCAAGCAAGAAAGCTAGATTCTCAAAAAATCTCAGAGTCATTTCCCATTATAGGGAAAAATGAACAGAATCTTCGAAGCTGGATATGTGTGTACTTCAGCCCCCCACCCCTTTATCAATATCTTTGATCTTCTTTCTAGTCCTCTCCTGACTTAAGGGGGAGCCGGCTGCCTGTTGAGGAGATATGAGCATCCATTGTTCTACAGTGTTTTGCAAACGCCCATCCTTCTTCCTCAGCTCAGAGAATTCCTTTGTATCTAGCTTAGTTTTCTTGGAAAAATTATGAGAATGGCAGAGAATTAGGAATATTTAAACCATTTAAAAGCCATAGATGTCCAGGAATGGGGTGACAAAATGTGTGTCATGACACATGTATGAAAGGGAGAGGCTTGTGCCATGATGTCACAATGTATGTTTTATTTATTTATTTAATTTTTATCCCGCCTTTATTATTTTTATAAATAACTCAAGGCGGCAAACATAACCTAATACTCCTTCCTCCTCCTATTTTCTCCACAAGAACCACCCTGTGAGGTGAGTTGGGCTGAGAGAGAGGGACTGGCCCAAGGTCCCCCAGCCGGCTTTCATGCCTAAGGCTGGACTAGAACTCTCAGTCTCCTGGTTTCCCATTGGCTCCTTCCTAGGGCTGAGAGAGAGTGACTGGCCCAAGGTCACCCAGCCGGCTTCCATGCCTAAGGCAGGACTAGAACTCTCAGTCTCCTGGTTTCCCATTGGCTCCTTCCTAGGGCTGAGAGAGAGTGACTGGCCCAAGGTCACCCAGCCGGCTTCCATGCCTAAGGCAGGACTAGAACTCTCAGTCTCCTGGTTTCCCATTGGCTCCTTCCTAGGGCTGAGAGAGAGTGACTGGCCCAAGGTCACCCAGCCGGCTTCCATGCCTAAGGCAGGACTAGAACTCTCAGTCTCCTGGTTTCCCATTGGCTCCTTCCTAGGGCTGAGAGAGAGTGACTGGCCCAAGGTCACCCAGCCGGCTTCCATGCCTAAGGCAGGACTAGAACTCTCAGTCTCCTGGTTTCCCATTGGCTCCTTCCTAGGGCTGAGAGAGAGTGACTGGCCCAAGGTCACCCAGCCGGCTTCCATGCCTAAGGCAGGACTAGAACTCTCAGTCTCCTGGTTTCCCATTGGCTCCTTCCTAGGGCTGAGAGAGAGTGACTGGCCCAAGGTCACCCAGCCGGCTTCCATGCCTAAGGCAGGACTAGAACTCTCAGTCTCCTGGTTTCCAGCCCGTTGCCTTAACCACTAGACCAACTGGCTCTATCACTGTGGGTAGGTATGGATGCCTATGATAAGCAAATTAAAATTTTGCATAGAACAGCAGCACACCTGTTGACAACCTGGGCAACTTCTAAATACTCCTAGCAATGGCCATGCTGGCTGAGACGTTACTGTATATGAGGAGAGGTTGGAATCCACACATGCAGAAGTTGCCCGGGTTGTAAACCTCTGCTAGCTGATTTGAGTTGGCTGAGGGCAGAAGGCAAGAGGGGAAGAGCTGCAGTGAGAGAATTGATCCACAGTTTGGCTCTAAAATTACATGACATAAAGATGGGAAAGGACAGAAGTGCACTCACACAGAGAAAGAGCTGTTATCTACCCATGCTAAAGACTCAGGCTGAGTAAATGAGGAAAGAATGCTATACCAATATAAAAAAGGTGCCTGTGTTGTATTTATTTACAGTCAAAACCTAAAATCATTATCAAGCAGAAATAAACATAAAGGAATGCTAGCTATTGTTAAGATAGAATAATTAATAAAACCTGTAACAATTCCTAGTCAAAAGCAGTACCAGTTTGAGGGTAATAGTTCCAGCATTAGAGCCAAGTCTTTCTTACAGCACCTTCTGCTGAACAGTACTGAGCAGCCTTCCTGGTTATTTTAGGAGGGTGATCTGCTAGCAGAAAGCCTCACCAGCTGACATAATTAGCAGGGTCATTTTTAGACCCGTGTGCCACAGTTGATACAGAGGACAATGCAGCAAACACGAGGAACTGACTCAATTGAGCCCTTCCAAACCACCTTGTAGAGCAGAGCTTTCCAAACTGTGTGTGGCGACACAAAAGTGTGTCGCCACACAGAGTCTGGTGTGTCGCCACACAACCCGGAAGCACTGATCATCATCAGCGCTTCCGGGTTTTCCCGCGGCGACACACCAACAGCGGAGCGCAAAAAATGAAAGCGGCAGCAGCGCTTCCGGGTTTTTGCGCGCTGCCGCACTTCCGGGTTTTCCCGCGGCGACACACCAACGCCGGTTGGTGTGTCGCCGCGGGAAAAACTTTGGAAAGCCCTGTTGTAGAGGGACGTTGGTGCACCTGCCCTGCAGAGCCATCAGTGACCTTAAGCTTAGGTACCAAAAACACTCTTCTATGCAAGTGAGACTGAATATCAGAGAAATAGCTGGCTAGGGTAAATCCCCTTCTGCATATGCCACCCTTATGGCAAGGGAGACTAGTCTTCAATCTTTCTGGACGTTAGACTGAAGTATTGGTTTAACCCCAGAGACACTTTCTCATATGTTTGTTGAAGCAAGAACTGAGCTGAGAGGCTACAGTAACTTAACTTTGGGCCTATGCTTTTCTTCCAGGAGGAAATCAACGTGACAATGAAAATTATGTGGGTAAGAGAACCTTCCTGGTAGTTTATTCAACAAATTCTCCAACGTGCCCCTATAGGGAAAAGACCAGCTTCCAAGTACAAAAGTGCACACTTGTCAGAGAGCAGGGGATGCAGAGCACAGATCTTACAAATGCGGTCTGAGCCCTTCTAGGCCCATAGAGCAGGGAGCCACAAGGTATGAGGCTCAACCGATCCTTCTGATCAGGGGCAGACAATCTTGTAGGGGGATCTTGTTACACCTGCCCTCCAAAACTGTCAGTGGCATTAGGTCTAGCCAACAGAAGCACTCTTCTGTGCAAACCCAGACAGAGTATCAGAGAAACAGCAGTTGCTCTTATAAATTTAGTCGAAATCTCTGGCACACTGCAGAGCAGTGTGCCATAAAGCAAAAGTCTCAATACCTTGGCCTTGAAAAGCTTTCTTGGTTGAGGGACAAAATTATTGCCTCTACAGCTAGCAAATCAAACAATCACATTGGGCATTTTTGGTCTTTAACAATGACATCTTTTGTTTGATTCTTCCATACTAAGGTAGATGACTCCCAAATATTTAAACTCCTCCACTTGTTCCATAGTGCTATTATTTCTCTTACAATTATACTTACAATTATTACATCTCTTGGTAAGCACCATTACTTTAGTTTTGGCATTAATTAACAGCCAGTTTTTCTGCAACAGCTTGTAAACTCTGCCTTAGGGTTGGGGTACCTATAATTAGTAAGTGGAATAGAAGGGTAAGGGCACCACTAGTTTTGAAACAATACAAGCAGGAAGAACCAAGGATCACCAGCCAGGCTGTTCTGTTTTAGATTTATTTTATTTTATTTTCTATCCCGCCTTTATTGTTTTTATAAATAACTCAAGGCGGCGAACATACCTAATACTCCTCCCTCCTCCTATTTTCCCCACAACAACAGCCCTGTGAGGTGAGTTGGGCTGAGAGAGTGAGACTGGCCCAAGGTCACCCAGCCGGCTTTCATGCCTAAGGCAGGACTAGAACTCACAGACTCCTGGTTTCTAGCCCATTGCCTTAACCACTAGACCAAACTGGCTCTCTCAAACAAGAACAACGAACAACCCAGATGGGACTCGAACCCACAATCCCCAGCTCCGGAGGCTGATGCCTTATCCATTAGGCCACTGGGCCAGTTGGGATTTCCAACTGCCCTCTAACCCTAACCAGCTGAGAACTAAAAAACTGGGAGAGAATTAAAGAAATACCACCACATGGGGCTCTGAGTTGGTGAGACGGAGACAAGAGGCAGGAATATCTCTTCTCTGGTTTTTCTTTCTTGGCCTGAAGATGATTATGGATTCTAGATATATGGATTCATAGATCTTGCTAAACTAAGAAGGTGGTTTGTTTCTGGCTCAGTGTGATATACAAACCCAGCCATTGTCACTGTAAAAACATTTTTATAGTTTAGCACAGAACTTTCCAAACTGTGTGTCGCGACACAAAAGTGTGTCGCCACACAGAGTCTGGTGTATCGCCACACAACCCGGAAGCGCTGATCATCATCAGCGCTTCCGGGTTTTCCCGCGGCAACACACCAACGGCAGCGCGCAAAAACTCGAAAGCGGCAGCAGCGCTTCCGGGTTTTTGCGCGCTGCCGCAACGGCGGCACTTCCAGGTTTTCCTGCGGTGACACACCAACGGCGGTTGGTGTGTCGCCGCGGGAAAACTTTGGAAATCCCTGGTTTAGCATTATCTGTGCACCAAGCTACTATGGCTTGTTCAACAAACCTTGAATAAAACAAACCATAACTTAGCACGTTATGTGAACCCAGCCAGTAATAATCTTGTTCTAGTTCAAACTAGAAGTGTCAAAAACAAAGGCTGTGTTCACATAACTTGTAAAGTAACCTTTTGCTTAACCTTGTTTATAAGTAAAATATAATTGGTTGAGTTCACACAATGCACTCTCCTGCAAGCACTGTAACCTTGCAAATTATATGAACCAGCCATAATAAATAAACTGTAGCAAAACATAATTTTATTTATTATTTATTTATTATTTCAATTTATTCCCCGCCCATCTCCCTTGCAAGGGACTCTGGGCGGGTTACAACAATTGAAAATTTAAAAACTATAAAAATATCCTCTAAAAATACAATAATAAATAATACTATACAGTAATAAATTATCTAAATCCAAGATGGATTGGAGACCGTGGTGTAGATTGTATTCCTACGGGGCCAGCCAACCCCAGGAGGCACTGCCACCTCTGTCATCCCAGGCTCGATGGCAGAGCCAGGTCTTGAGGGCCTTCCGGAAGGCCAGGAGTGAGGGGGCGAGTCTCACCTCCGGGGGCAAGATGTTCCATAAGGCGGGCGCTATCGCAGATAATATAATACAAAAGCATTATAAACAATATAAAACATGTCTTTCCAGCAAAATCCATCACTGGCTGAATCAACAATATAGAAGAGCATGATCAGAGTGCTTATACAAGCCTACATTTAGCAGGCCAATCAACATAGTCATTTGCATTTTTAAATGCACTCCAATGCCTGCACAAAGAAAGGACATATGAAAATGGACAAAGTACAATGATAAACACCAAAAACACAATAAGCCAACCAACCAATGTTAATCTTTTTGCTTTTTCAAATACTCCAAAAGAGCCAGAATTCAAGCAACCAACCAAAGCAAAGCAAGCCATCTACTATATATAGAAAATGTTTTTGGGGAAAAAGATCCTTATGTTGATGGCTTGCTAAACTTACGTGTGAGTCTCATTGATGTTGAGACTCAGGATGCCTTTATAAATGCAGTGAGTCTTTCTCTTTAAAAGTACTCAGAAAGCTCCACAATCAAGCAGACAGAAGAACCTGCACAGGATACAGACACACACCCTTTATTAGACAGGCCAATCAAATCAACCCTGTATTAATACTTTTTGAATTTACATTACAACTGGTTTTTATTTTGCACACACATGAAGAAAAAAACAGACGGTAGTTTACCTTCTAGGCCTGGGTTTTTCAAACTTGGCAACTTTATGATGTGTGGTCTTCAACTCCCAGAATTCCCTAGCCAATATGGATAAACTGCACTGTTCTAGGCAGTTGGGCAGTGGCATGATGAGTGGGAAAACAGTCAAGTCTAGAACAGCTCCATCACAGCACCATGTATTCCTTAAATGCCTTTTACTTTGCTCCAAAACTCCATCTCCAGGTCACTTCCTAAGCCCCTAACAGCAAGGGCCCAACAGGTTCTTCCTGCTGTACAGCCCAGAGAGGAAATTCAAGATAACACTCCAATTGCAAGACGCAAAACCACTTCCAATCCTATCATCAAAACAACAGAGAAAACTATTCCATTCAAAACAGCTATTTTATTTCATGCTTGAACATCAAATCAGCCTGCATTGTTTCATACTCAAACCAAAACTCATGTTGAATTATTGATTATATGAATAATCATTTCAAGTTTGAACCATTTTGCATATCCTAATTCATATGTTTGAAACCCTTTTGAAGAAATGTCACTTGATTCATTGTCCTCATTATTATACCTGATTTTCTTTCTTGCATATCATTCAGCTGATGGAGTAACTGAAGAAAGTGAATATTGCAATGTGAAAATTAAAAGCAAGACAGAAGATTACAGAAATGGTAATTTTATCTTGTGGGTTGAAAGCATTCCAGTTACGTGTGAGCATCTATGCACATGCCTATATCTGCCTATGGATGACCAAGCATGTACATTTGGGCTGGTGAAACTAGCCAGTAATTGCAGTAGCGTTAGCATATAATTGTTCCCTAAAAAAGACAATGAAAAAATCCACATCTGAGCAAGAGCTCTTTGCTGTTAGTAGATGATCTACTGCTAGCTTACATGTAGTGAGGGTATCTATAAGTCACTTGGGTGTGAAGCTATGTAATTAAAATGCAGAGCATATACTAAAATAAAAATTAACCAGTTCCCTAGAATGGGGTGGAAAACTTGTGGTTTTCTGACTGCAACTCATGGCAGCCCTAGCTGGAATAGCCAATAGTGAAAAATGCAGTGAGTTGTGGTTCAGCATTCTGAAAAACTCCAGGTTCCTCACTGTTGCCCTGCAACTATTGTTGGTTGATAGTGAAGTCTATTTCTGAAATTCTGCGGGGCCGTTCTATTTACTCAGAAGTGAGTTCCACCAATTTCAACGAGAATTCCAAGTATGTTGCCAGATCTAGTTCAGAACAGCTGCAGACATATACCCTGCCAGAACAGGAGAGATAGGCCTGAATCACCAGCATGCCCAAGTGCACACTGCACAACTTTCACAGTGGAATGAGCATTCAGGTGCATCTCACAATCAGCTTTCTGACTGGAGACTCAGATATATGACAGCAATTTGTCACAATCTTCTACTAGCAGGCATAGATTTAGGTTATATTATTGTCTAGTCTTAAGAGTTATTGTTAGAATCTCTGCTCAGTGTGGTAGCATTTTTAAAATTTACCTGTGATGTTTGTTTCTATTCTAGTGATCGTCAGTGAGGATAATACAGTGACCTATGCAGAAGTCATCTGTAGATGAGAGATTTTTTTATGACAAGGATGAATTTTTAAATTATTCTTTAGTTCTGCATTATTCTTGTCGCTCTTCATTTGTACAACACAGCAGGCAATCGGACTTCTGAATATGTGTCTGAACATTGATGCGCTCCCTGGAATTTCATCATTTTCCACCATGCCAAAAAAATTTGGCAGTAAAGAGTTTTGAACCATTTTAGTTCACTCACAAGGGTTATAGTAAGAGTTAAGAGAAAGAAGCTGACAAATGACAAATATGTGTAAGATATATAGAATTCAGAACTATTTTTGAATGGTCAAGTCACATAAGACTGCCACGATGGAAATGGATGCAAGGAATACCACCTCGCCTCTAAATATCTACAGGTCAGACATCGTTCTCTCTTAGACTGGTGCAGGCTTCCTCCCTAGGCTCTGGCTGGTAGACTGGCTTATCTTCGGTCATCTCCTGCAACAGAGAAATCATCTGTGAAGGCCAGACAAGATCCAACAGTGCATCCTCTTCACCTTTGACGAGTTTTCTTCTGGAACTCACCCAGCAACTCTCTTCAGCAATTTTTCTTCTGAACTGCCCTTTAACAAGCCCTCAGCGTGATAACTCTGTCCTGACCAATTCATTTACTGCCCAGCATTACACTTTACTAAAACAAATGTTCAACAGCCACCGCTGTCTAGATCTATTTCACATGTTGGCCATCATACCTCCTCCATCCAAGTTCTCAGAATTTTCAAGACTCCGTCTTCCTTTGCCAGCTCATCAGCTCTCCTCTGCTCTCCTCTTTCAGAACATTTTCTTATGGGAAACTAAGCTATCTGTCCTACTCGCTGCTTTTACTTATCTGCTGACTAAATAAAGTGGTTGGTGGGTTGGTGGGTGGGTTGTATTTTGTCTGCATTACCTTCCCATCCCATACAGATGTACATGTAATCTCCCGGCAAACACCTGTATATTAGAGAAGACACATTCTGACTTACATTGTATGACCTAAGGAAGGATCATCATTCAGAAAGGAAGATACAAAATTGCCTTTATTTTAAAAGTTCAACTATTTTTAGCTGCAGACATATACTTGATTAAGAAGACCTTTAATCTAGATATATGCATCATTTCTTTCAAAGTAGTATCTCTGCTTCGCAGCTGCACCAGCCCATTCTCTAGTGTGGCATCGCTGATTAGGATTGTGAAGAGCACACCCATTTCATCATACCTGTCAACAGGAATAAGAGCACAGAGTTTCTGCTCTAGTATATACAGCAGCAGCAGCATGAGGCATGTATATTAGGAAAGCAAATTTTAGGAATCAATTAGAGCATAGATATGATCCATTTAAACCTTCAAAATTACTTTTAAATTACTTTAACAAACATTGCTTACTTTTCAAATGGAGTCCTAAATTTTCAGAAAACAAATAAAAGAGTAGATGGAGTTACATTTCACTCCAAGCCATAAAGTACTTTGTTTAAATCTGGCTTAGGTGAGAACTTATCCAAGTCTGATTTATTCAAAAAACCACAATTAAATTGCTTATTTATTCTATGAACTCAGTAAACTCTGTGTTAAGGAATATGATTAAACTCAATTTGTGGAGTCCTTGGTGCTCTCTGAGCCTTGTTTTCTTGCACACGTTTCATTGCCAGACTAGGCAACATATTCAGTGCGAAAAGGGAGTGGGACTTGCTCTCTGTTTATATACCATGGCTTGTCCTGCTTGTGTTGGTGGTGGTGTTGTTCTCTCCTTAGGAGTTCCTTGATTGGGCTGTTGTTTGCTGCTTGGTTGATTGACTGAGTTAATAGTTCCTTGATTAGGGTATATTGTGCTGTTTGATTGTTCCTCTGGTGCTAATCTTGCTGTTAATCTATGCATATCTTGTTGTTGATTGCTGGCCCAGGGGTGTTCTGGTCTTCTGGCTTTTCTACTGTCTCTTATGAATGGTATGTAAATGTTTACCTCTATGTGTCTGTTGATGGCTGCTTGGTCTGAGTGCCAAGCTTCCAGGAATTCTCTAGCGTTTTTGGATTTGGCTTGGTTTAAGATGCTCAGAGTTTCCCAGTTGAAAGTATAGTTGAGTCTGTCCATGTGTTGTGAGAAAACAACACAAAAATAACAAAGCTCAGAGAGCACCAAGGACTCCACAGTTCAATCCTGAGCTACAAATATTCTCTTCGATTGCTAAACTCAATTTACAGATAAATGCAGTTGTCATTTTTTTTTGTATCTTAAGGTTAATTGGTTCAAAAAGACTTTGAGCAAATTTAACAACTTGTCAATGTTGTTAATTTTTTCAATGTTTGGCTCTCAACATTAAATTCTTCATTATAGTCTTTTCCTCCTCCTTACTTTGTATAAAGCTGCTCCAAAGACGATTGCATGGTTTCAAGATAGCCAGGCCAAACAGAAATCCCGTTTTCTAACAACTCCTTGAACAACCCTTGGCACACCTTTGAAAGAAAACTATCCATCACTTTCTTAAATCATTAAATGAAAAAGCAAAACTGTAGTGGTGCAGTTTATATTTGGTACTAAGGAGATTTAAATATGTAAGATATTTTCTGGGCAAAAGAGAAAAGGAAAAATACTCTTATGCTAACACTGGTGCATTCCTTCCAACACACTTTATTTTTAATTTTCTACATTTGTTGCAAAACTCGGGATCTAAACTATTTTTGTGTAATTACTTTGATTAATTAGCAATCCATATTCATTCCTAGGAATAAGAGTTCCGTGCTCTCAGCTCCTATCCATTCTAATAGGGTCACACAGGGTAGTCTTTCATTAGCCTTTGTCCTACGATTCAGGAGTTCTCATACAGCATCAGTATAATATTATGTATTTCTAATATTGAATATAGGTTTACCTACACTAATAGATGAACAGAATTATAGAGAGCAATCCTATATTTGAGTCCTGGTAGCCAAGAGGCCAAAAATATGAAAAAAAGGCCCCAAAGATGTTTGAGGGGCAAAAAGGCTTTACAAGCAGTCAGAACCTACTTCTGGAAGATTAAGAAATGGATCAAAGCTATAGGCTGCCTGTTAAATCAGAATCACAAAATTGGAAGGGACCTCAGAGATTATGTACAGTGGGGCAAAAAAGTATTTAGTCAGCCACCAATTGTGCAAGTTCTCCCACTTAAAAAGATGAGAGAGGCCTGTAATTGACATCATAGGTAGACCTCAACTATGAGACAAAATAAGAAAACAAATCCAGACAATCACATTGTCTGATTCGGAAAGAATTTATTTGCAAATTATGGTGGAAAATAAGTATTTGGTCAATATCAAAAGTTCATCTCAATACTTTGTTATATATCCTTTGTTGGCAATGACAGAGGTCAAACGTTTTCTGTAAGTCTTCACAAGCTTGGCACACACTGTTGCTGGTATGTTGGCCCATTCCTCCATGCAGATATCCTCTAGAGCAGTGATGTTTTGGGGCTGTCGCTGGGCAACACGGACTTTCAACTCCCTCCAAAGGCTTTCTATGGGGTTGAGATCTGGAGACTGGCTAGGCCACTCCAGGACCTTGAAATGCTTCTTACGAAGCCACTATTTCGTTGCCCGGGCGGTGTGTTTGGGATCATTGTCATGCTGAAAGACCCAGCCACGTTTCACCTTCAATGCCCTTGCTGATGGAAGGAGGTTTGCACTCAAAATCTCACGATACATGGCCCCATTCATTCTTTCCTGTACACGGAACAGTCGTCCTGGTCCCTTTGCAGAGAAACAGCCCCAAAGCATGATGTTGCCACCCCCATGCTTCACAGTAGGTATGGTGTTCTTTGGATGCAACTCAGCATTCTCTCTCCTCCAAACACGACGAGTTGTGTTTCTACCAAACAGTTCTACTTTGGTTTCATCTGACCATATGACATTCTCCCAATCCTCTTCTGGATCATCCAAATGCTCTCTAGCAAACTTCAGACGGGCCCGGACATGTACTGGCTTAAGCAGGGGGACACGTCTGGCACTGCAGGATCTGAGTCCCTGGCGGCGTAGTGTGTTACTGATGGTAGCCTTTGTTACGTTGGTCCCAGCTCTCTGCAGGTCATTCACTAGGTCCCCCCGTGTGGTTCTGGGATTTTTGCTCACCGTTCTTGTGATCATTTTGACCCCATGGGGTGAGATCTTGCGTGGAGCCCCAGATCGAGGGAGATTATCAGTGGTCTTGTATGTCTTCCATTTTCTAATTATTGCTCCCACAGTTGATTTCTTCATACCAAGCTGCTTGCCTATTGCAGATTCAGTCTTCCCAGCCTGGTGCAGGTCTACAATTTTGTTTCTGGTGTCCTTCGACAGCTCTTTGGTCTTCACCATAGTGGAGTTTGGAGTGTGACTGTTTGAGGTTGTGGACAGGGTCTTTTATACTGATAACAAGTTCAAACAGGTGCCATTACTACAGGTAATGAGTGGAGGACAGAGGAGCCTCTTAAAGAAGTTGTTACAGGTCTGTGAGAGCCAGAAATCTTGCTTGTTTGTAGGTGACCAAATACTTATTTTCCACCATAATTTGCAAATAAATTCTTTCCGAATCAGACAATGTGATTGTCTGGATTTGTTTTCTCATTTTGTCTCTCATAGTTGAGGTCTACCTATGATGTCAATTACAGGCCTCTCTCATCTTTTTAAGTGGGAGAACTTGCACAATTGGTGGCTGACTAAATACTTTTTTGCCCCACTGTAGTCCATTGCCCTGCTCAATGCTCATCACGTAAAGGTAAAGGTTCCCCCCGCACATTTGTGCAGTCGTGTCCGACTCTAGGGGCCGGTGCTCATCTCCGTTTGTTAGCCGAAGAGCCAGCGTTGTCCGAAGACGCTTCCACGGTCATGTGGCCGACATGACACACGCGGAACGCTGTTACCATCCCACTGAAGTGGTACCTATTCATCTACTTGCATTTGCATGCTTTCGAATTGCTAGGTTGGCAAGAGCTGGGGCTAGTGCAGGAGCTCACTCTGTCACGCGGGGCTAGGGATTCGAACCTCCGAACTTGCGATCTTCCGATCGACAAGCCTGGCGTCTTACCCGCTGAGCCACCACGCCCCCCGCTCATCACGTAGATCCTCAGAATTATTCAGTTGTTGCAAATGGGAGTTAGGTAAAAGTAGCTAATTGCAAATGACAACTGATGAGAGACAAATTGACAGTGTTAACTCACTTAGTTAGATTTAGTTCTTTTTATAAAATACATTCAATTTATTTTAGATACTTATCTTCCGTTTTAGATGCCCCAAGTTTAAGTTCTATGTGGTCAAATGCAGCATTGCCAATCTGTATGAGGTACAGAGTCTTGACAGAACAATCTTTATAATCCCAGTGAACTCTTGGGTGAGGTAAAAACAGAATGGAGGCTCTCTGTCCAGTTTTCCCACAGCTGTCATCTTTGGATGGGAGAAAGGGCTTGAAAACCCTCTTCTTTTACCGGCCTAACCACCCCTCCTCCTGCTAGAGTGAAAGCTTTTCCAATGCAGATCTGACTGCACAAAAGACTTGCATAGGGATCAGCTTCAGTGCCAGGCATGTTAACAGGTTGGTGGATCAGAGATTTTTCTCCTCTGCACAGCAGCACCCTTGATCCAACAACAGGTACAGGGATGCCATAGATTTATTAATTTGTTTTCTCTAATTTATGTAGAATTAAATCTGTCCTATTGTCACACCATAGTTACTGGAAACACCCCAGCATTGAATGTCAATTCTGGTTATTTTTTTTTCCTAGGAGAAGGGCTTCTATCTTTTATTAGAGCTTGGCCAAAAAAGATTAGATGAAGAGTGTTTTTTTTAAAAAGAAAATCAGCTACTTTTGTTCAAATAGAGGCGTAAAAACTATTTAAAAAATCTTGCTGTGATAGCTCACCTGCCTCAACTCTATTGCTGGGCCCCTTCCCACATCCAAAGCTACTTTGATGGGTGCCAAACATGGGTGAAGCTTAAGGACCTGAAATAAAACATTTTTTAAAAAATAAAATAATGTAAAAATAACAATTGCAAATATTCACAGAGCAAGGTAGTTCTTAAAGCCAGCTTTTTTTTTCTCAGTGGAGCTCCTCACAGAATGCTCCTGCTGGAAAAATGAAGGTGATTGTTGCTGATTTCTTGCTTCCTCTGCAGTCTCCAGTGCTGTTTCTTCCATGCTTCAGGGTTATGTTGTGGGGGCGGGAGGGCACATAGATGGAGAAAGTGGGGAAGGGTCAAAAATCATACTTTTTCCCCATCAGTACATCAGAACCTTCCTATGGAAAGTTTCTAAATCTAATCCACTGAGAGCAAGCAAAATACATTTATATTTTCAAATTTACGGCAATGGAATTAGGGATATGAATCACCTTTCTCTGCGGAGCTTTCTTTTTTGTCAAACCGTTTTCAGCCACTTGCATGCTATCACAGAGATATGCTAATACTCCACTGTCCAAATTGCCACTCACAGAGAGGATATGAGGAACAACATGCTTTCGCCCATCTCGACCCTAAAGAAGAAACATCAAAATGTGCATTCAGTAAAGGTGCCGACATTTCAGCATTATCACCTATATCCCTTTGACTATGTCAAAGGGATGGTACAAAATAGTGATAGTACTAACATAACAGCAGCACCAAAGAGTTTAATAAAACTTACATGCAATCTTGATACTCTTCCTGGATACATTTGTAATAGTTCATTGTCTCCCAGAATTCGCAGAGTTTCTACTGTTTCCTTCCCCCAGGGAAAATTATAATACAGATTGTTTCCTCTTCGTCCTTCTTCATTGTGACTGCCACTGCTGAAGTTGGACGGGCTTATTGCAAACTATAAGAAAGTAATATAAAGATACATGGATTTACAGTGTATGCCAGGTACTCCCAAATTAAGTCTATCAATACTTAATTCTCAGCACAGCTGAAAACTGTTCTTTTCACTTTGGAAAGCAAGTACATATTCATTAGGAAAAATCTGGTTAGAAAACAACATATCTCTATGCACCTCAGAGCCATACTAGATGGAGACTAACTGGATTTTTTTGCTGATACCAGAAAAAATTATCCTAATCGCAACAGATTGTAAAAGCTTACCCTAACATCCCCTAAAGTAGTTGTGAAACAATGTTTTTAAAAATCGTTTCACCCTCGCAGCAGCTTTTTAAGAGGAACCATTCAATACTTTGATAACTTTAACGTGTAATATAGGTAAGACCTCACTAAATACCTTTCTCCACCACTGGAGCCGCTGACGTAACCAATAGTCAAGCCATTGTCCAGCCGTTCTGGCAGAGCTGTACCAAACAAGGGAGGCCATTGTCCTTTCACCTGTTCTTTAAAGAATACCAAGAAGAGGCCAACAAATAAGCAAATTGTTTTTCTTCCAGAAAAGGGCATAGACCTACAAAAAGAATTTAGGAAGCTGGATTACTGTACCTCAGGGGAATTTTGTCACTTGGATGAAAACATACTCCTATTTGAGCAAGTCCAAAAGGCAGTCTTTTGTTTACCAATTCCAGACATTCAACATAATGCTCCAAAGCACCTATCAACATAAATGAATAAACATCAGTTGTTGCATTACAATATTGCAGGTTAATTTCATTTATCCAGGACAGAAGCAGCCTGTGGATGAACATACAGGTAGTCCTCGCTTAACAGCCATTCGTTTAGTGACGGTTCAGACTTAAGACGGTGCTGAAAAAAACAACTTGCGACTGGTCCTCACACTTATGACTGTCACAGCGTCCCCGCAGTCAAGTGATCACTATTTGGGCATTTGGCAACAGGTTCGCATTTATGAGTGTCATGTGACGGCCATTTTCGACCTTCCCAGCTGGCTTATGGCAAGCAAAATCAATGGGGAACCATGTGATTCACTTAGCGACCACATGGTTCGCTTAACGCCTGTGGTGATTCGCTTAACGGCTGCCACAAAAAAGGTTGTAAAATCGGGTCAGATTTTCTTAGCAACTGAAATTCTGGTCTCAATTGTGGTTGTTAAGTGAGGGCTACCTGTATGCAATTATGCTGTGCAGTGATATAACTACATAGTTTACCTTCTCATAAAATCTCATGATTCTAATGCTTGTTTTTACTATATATAAATGACCTAATCTTGGACATAACTACAACACTTAACATATCTGCATTTTCAGTTAATAACTACTGTACCCATCTTTACATCTTCAAATGAAAGTTTAAACCAAACACTGGAATACAACAGCCATACTGTCATAAAAACATAAGGGGAGTCCTGGATTAGGCAATGGCTGTAAATGTCTGTTCCAAACCACAAAATGAGAAAATGTGCAGTGTGACATTATAATGCAAGCTCGACCTTTTCATGCGGACAAGTGGCAGAATTTGCACTGTGATGCATTTTTGTCACTTACTATTATCCCTTTGAGGTAGTCCAGACAAGAAGCACCAACCACAAGCACTACCACTACCTTTATTGTAGAGTTACAGTAACAGAATGTTAGAAGTCTGAAAGCACCTCTCCCCTCCCTTACTTTTACTCTCCCAAAAACTAGGGAGGGTCCCTTCTGAGATGCTTTCTCCACCCCCACCCTCCTTTGGACTCAGATTTCATTTATCAGACCATTGTCTAGGCTGCGACTCTTCCTCCTGTCTCCCAAGGTCACTCCCACATAAAAATGTAAAGGTACCCCCCGCACATTTATGCAGTCGTGTCCGACTCTAGGGGCCGGTGCTCATCTCCGTTTGTTAGCCAAAGAGCCAGCGTTGTCCGAAGACGCTTCCACGGTCATGTGGCCGCATGACGCGCGTGGAACGCTGTTACCTACCCACCGAAGTGGTACCTATTCATCTACTTGCATTTGCATGCTTTCGAATTGCTAGGTTGGCAAGAGCTGGAGCTAGTGCGGGAGCTCACTCTGTCACGCAGGGCTAGGGATTCGAACCTCCGAACTTGTGATCTTCCGATCAACAAGCCTGGCGTCTTACCCGCTGAGCCACCATGCCCCTCTCCACTCCCACATACCATTACACTTATAGACACCTATGCCAAAAGCCCATCTATTCATCATTTTCTGACATGCAATGGTCAACAGAGTGCAGGCTGTCCACAGATTCACGGATACAGGAACTTTAACTTTATAAGTTTGCTTATTTGTGGTATATACAGCTGCTATGATTGAATCTCCGACCTTTAGACATTACTGGTGATCTACTACAAATCACATCCACATCTACCTTCTGACTTCCCCACCCCTGAGTTTCACACCTTTTCCCACGAGCAGAAGTTTAACACCCTACCGTGAAGAAGGCTGTCCCGAAGCATCCCAGACTGCGCTAACGTTTTCTGCAAGACGGCTGGCGGCTGCTCTCCGTCCGACTCGGCCTCCTGCAAGGTCTCCCCGAGGGCGCGGGGATGGACCACGCGCAGGGCCTCCCCCAGGGGCCCTTCGCCAGCACCGGACACGAGGCAAGCCGGGGCCTCCACGCCCAGCACTTGCTCCCGAAACACCACCACGGACTCCCACCACTGCGCAGCCAGGTTCTTCTTCAGCGCCACCCCCAGAGGCCCAAAGGCCGGGTGGTCCCCTCGCAGGTAAGAAACCCAGGTCTGCTTCCCGTGTCCTCCCCCTCCTCGGAGGAAATGCCTCCTCTGACAAGCGTCCAAGGCGGCTTCACCGCACACCTCGCCCACATGATCGGGGCTGCTGCTGGTGCTGCTGCTGCTGCTGCTGCGAGAACTTAGGCAGGAGTGCGACTGAGCCACCAAGGGAACGGCTGAGCCCCGGAAAAGCTGCGACGGCGCTCCGCGGCTCCCCCCGAGCAGCTTCAGGTTGTCGGGCTGGCCGCACGAGGCTCCTGGCCGCCTCTCTCTCCACCTCTTTCGAGAGGACTTGTGGAGAAAACTGAGGCACCTACTACATACGGAGCAACCGGAACCGCGCCCTCCACTGCAAGCTGCGGAAACAGCAGAGTTTGCAAGACACAAGCAGCGCCACCAAGAACACCGCCCGAGCCACATGTATGAAACGTCCCGGGAAACTGATTGAAACGCGCATGTGCCGCTTCGCCAGACACTCGCGGAGGACGTAGGAGTGCGCCGGCGCGTCCGCTGTTCGTCACACGTTGAGCAACATGGACGAGTAATGCAGGGCCTTTCGGGTGCTGCTGAACTACAACTCCCGGCATCCTTCACTGTTAGCCATGTCGTCTGGGGCTGCTGGAGGTTGAGATTGTTTTGAGACTGAGCCAAATTGTCTTCCGCTTTCGGCAAGGTTTCATCTTCGCTCTCGAGCCGGGAGTAAGACCCGCCCGTACAAATTAGTGAGAGATTTGAGTGATATTCGTCATAGCGTCATCCGGTTAATTCAACAAGCTTAAAGGAAGCTAACAGATGCTGATCTGTTTTGCATGAGAAGAAGCCTTGTGGCAGAGGGCTAAAACGAGGGGCATTTTATATGGGCGATTTTATGTTGGATTGTCCTACAGACTTTTATCTACAATCACAACTGCATTAATTTCAGCAGCGTATGCAGCAGGGCTGTCCTTAACACAGGCTCTTTCCCATTAGCGACGACCAGATGTATTGCAATAGAATTCTCTGAATTCTCAGCCGGCCTGCCTTTGGGGAGTCCAACACATATGGAAGATGTTACATATTAGGGTTAGGGAAGGCTGACCTAAACGGTTCTCTTTCTCCCTTTGTTTCACAACCACCGGTAATTAAACCTGCAGGAGAGAGCACTGCGGGGCTTTGTAGGGCTCTTTCTCTCCTTAACCTAACGCGCAGTATACGTGAAACAGGAAACTGCATTGCAGCATCGTTAAACTACTCTCATCCCTCAAGCCTGACCCCCAATTTTAATCTTGGACCGTACTGTAGGGCTATGTACGTCCCTCTCTCCTAGCTGCCTCTTCCAATTTGCAACAGGGAACAAAGTAACAGCCAATTAGAACAGAATGGATGGGAAATGCAACACCCTAGGAAATTTATTGACCGTAAGTTTGGCAATATGTTCCCGACTCCATCATAATGACATTGAAATAAAAAACATAATGGGGTCTGGTCGCAAGTGCTGCTATCTACTTCTTTTCGTGGGTCCCTGTATAAAAACGTTTATGTCACATCTGCAATTGGTCCATTAATCCTTAAAATGCCCTAGAACCTGATTATCTTTACTACAATTTGCAGCATTTGAAATCCATCACGAATATAAGGCTATCATTTTCAGAGAAATCATGGACCACAGCCTAGATCAGGGCTTTCCAATGTGCCGCCGCTGGCGACACACCAGCGGCGGCTGCGCGGGGGGGCGTGCGGCGGCGCGTGTGTGCACTGTGGCGGCAGCGGTGGCAGCCTCCGCTAAAACGCGGAAGCACTGATCCTGCGCCACTGCCGCTGCCGCCGTGCACGCACACGCCACCGCTTCCGGGTGGTGTGGCGACACACCACGCTGTGTGTGGCGACACACTTTTGTGTCACGACACAGAGTTTGGAAAGCTCTGGCCTAGATATACTAAAGTGGAGCACTTTCTACCACCGCTCCACCATTGCAGATTTAAACGGGGGGCCAGAAATTGGGATTTGCATACAGCTCTGATTTTCTATGATAGGAGCCCTGAAAGAAAAGGTCAAGTAACACATTCCCCCTCTGTCCATTTGCAGGCGTCTCTATCATGTGCTGCTTTCTTTCATTTAATTAAACATTGGGTTTAATCAAAAGTATCTTCTTGGGTAAACCAGTGAAATCTGATTTAAGCTTGTTTAGGATCTCGCTTGGCAATATTCTCTGTACTCATAATGATAAGGTGTTATACAGTGCAAAACCTATTGTACATGCCAGGCGTACATGTAGTATTGTAGCTTTAGGCTGTAGTTCTATCCCTTCACCTTAGCAAACCTGTTGAATTTAACGGGCCTGATTTCTCAATAACCCTAATATTTCATTAGTAGCTTAATTGCAGTGATGGTGAAATTGCCTGAGTTGCAATTGTTTTAGCAACAGAGATAAACAATTTAATTAATAAAGATTTAAAACACATAATTTAAAGCCTCATTCAGAATGGTTGGGAGCCAGTTTGGTGTAGAGATTAAGGTTTGGGGGGGGGGGGTTCCATTCAATGATGTCCAATTCTTGGAGACTGCCTGGACAAGTCCCTGCAGTTTTCTTGGTAAGGTTTTTTCATAAGTGGTTTGCCATTGCCTCCTTCCTGGGGCTGAGAGTGACTGGCCCAAGGTCACCCAGCTGGTTTTGTGCCCAAGGTGGCACTAGAACTCCTGGTCTCCCGGTTTCTAGTTTGGTGCCTTAACCGCTACACCAAACTGGCCCTCTCAGTGATTAAGGTACCAGGCTAGAAACTGGAAGACATTTCATAGGATGGAAATGGTAAGTTTTTTGCAGTCTTGATTAATTAATTAATTAAATGAGTAAGATAAAATCTAGATTATATAGCCAATCATTATATAGCCAACCAAATGGCAATATTGTCTGTTTCTGAAGAGCAAAGACTTGGGAAATGTTATCTAGTATTCTATCTGAAGCTTCAAGATAGCCATAAAACGCCTTCAGTTAAATCCAAGAGAAAAGACAGCCTACTTCAGCAGAGGGGAAAATTTACATTAGCGAGATCAGATTTCCATACCCTTGTATCCTCTATCAAAATGCAGTTACAATTCTTATATCCAAGTAGGACCAGCAGGTCTATGAGGACACTGGGCTGCAGGCTGCATAAGGAAGTTGCAAGAAGGCAATGGCAATTCCTGTACTGCCACCAAAAAACACAGGTCCATGTAATCACCAAGAATCAAGTTTGACTTCAAAAACAGACCTTTGAAAGATTCCAAGAGCAGTGGGAAAAGAACAAGTTTTCCCCTTGATTCAGGGGCAGAAGGGAAATAAGGACATTGTAATGTCAAATTTGGATTTGACAACGTGAACGCTAATTATAAAGGCAGCTTTAGTGAGAGGGCAGAGGCAGAATCCATATTTAGGTGGGTCAAGACTAGCCGGAGGGCAGTGAAAACGAGTTAATACCCTGACCCACTTTAGAGGCAAATGAAAATAATTCAAATATCCAGTTTTTAAGTACAGGTAGTCCTCACTTAGTGACTGCAACTGGGTCTGGCAACTCTGTCCCTAAGCAGTGCAGTTATTAAGCATGACGTCACGCTGACATCACATGTCAGACGTATGACATCAGTTATGGCTGCAGCTGTTAAGCAAATCACTGTGGGTCATTAAGCGCAATGTCACATGACTGCATCTTGCAATTTCTTGCTGGCTTCTCCACTGACTTTGTCAAAAGCCAGCTGAGGGTTGCAAATGGCAATCACGTGACTATGGGATGCTGCAATGGTTGCAACTTTGAGGACTGGTCATCTCGTTTTTCAGCGCCATCATATATTCAGTCGTTGAACGAGTGGTCGGTAAGCTAGGACTAGTATGCTATGAAGTCATGGCATAGCAGACAGCAGGAAGTCAGTTGAAAAAACTGTGTGGGTAGTACTGTACAAGAGTTAATAGTAATTGGGCTGGGCGTTCATTAACTTTTGTATAACTTCTGATTTATGCATTATTGCAGAGCTTTCCAAACTTTTCATGTTGGCGACACACACCAATGGCAGCGGCGGTGTGGCCTGCGGCGTCCTGGTGTGTCGCACGCAAACCTAGAAGCGCTGATGGGGGGAACCGTCAGGAGCGGCACCCCTGCCAATCAGCACCGCTGCCGTGGCGGCACTGATTGGCGGGGGTGCCGCTCCTTACGGTTCCCCATCAGCACTTCCGGGTTTGCGTGCGACACACCAGGACACCGCAGGCGACACAGTAGTGTGTTGCAAAACACACTTTGGAAAGCTATGCATTATTGCCTTTTGGGTTAAAGGTAAGGTAAAGGTACCCCCCGCACATTTGTGCAGTCGTGTCCGACTCTAGGGGCCGGTGCTCATCTCCGTTTGTTAGCCGAAGAGCCAGCGTTGTCCGAAGACACTTCCACGGTCATGTGGCCGGCATGACGCGCGCGGAACGCTGTTACCTTCCCACCGAAGTGGTACCTATTCATCTACTTGCATTTGCATGCTTTCGAATTGCTAGGTTGGCAAGAGCTGGAGCTAGTGCGGGAGCTCACTCCGCACGCAGGGCTAGGGATTCGAACCTCCGAACTTGCAATCTTCCGATCGACAAGCCTGGCGTTGCAAATACACCATTTAGTAAAAATTAGTGTGCAACATGTCAAAATGTTCTTTTGCTACTTACATTTAAAATGAGAGCTTGTTTGGTCTAGTGCAGTGCTTTCCAAACTGCCGCTGTTGGCGACACACCAATGGTGGCAGTGGTGGTGGCGGCAGCGGTCTTGTTTTCCACTAAAACCCGGAAGCGCTGATGGCGCGCCACCGTGCACGCCCACTTCCGGGTTTTGTCGCTACACACTATAAAGTGTTGCGACAGAGTTTGGAAAGCTATGGTCTAGTGGTTAAGGCACCAGGCTAGAAGCCGTGAGAGTTCTAGTCCCACCTTATGCCTGAAAGCCAGCTGGATGACTGGGCCAGTCAGTCACTCTCAGCCCAACTCACCTCACAGGGTTGTTGTTGTGGGGAAAATAGGAGGGAGTATTAGGTATGTTCCCCACCTCTATTTATAAAAATAAACGTGGGATTAAAAAAAAAGCCGCAAAAAATCAGATGTGTATGTTTGATATTTTTCATGAAGCCTGAAGTACTGCATGCATGAAGGTCTTGGGTTTTAACAATGAAGATAAATACATTATGAGCGTTGAAGGCCAATTTTAAGTAACTAGGTTCTTGTCCCCATGCATTATTTAAGAATGTATCTCCTTGGTGAAGATCTGCAAACTTATTGTGCAAGTTAATTATTTTTGGTTTGACGCAATCACTGACTCAACATGCCAGTGGAAATTTCCATCATGCAACATGTTAAATCATGTAACTACCGACTGAAGAAGCTACTTGGAAAAGCAGCAAAACGTTTCAACCAAAAGAAAGAAATCCAGTTACCATGATTCAACCTAGAGGCAATTCCACCCGGATGACTGAGAATCTTATTTATTTATTTATTATTATTTATTATTTCTAACTTATATCACCGCCCATCTCCCCCAACAAGGGGACTCTGGGCGGTTTACAATCAAGTCAGCAATTAAAAACATATAAAATACTTTATACAATCATTAAAAATATAAAAAATATAAAAATATAAAATCCAAGCGGCTGTATGTAATGTTTACGAACCAAACTTTACGGTGCGAGCCATCCCCAGGAAGAGCTATTACTCATCCCGTCCCAAGCGAGGTGGCAGAGCCAGGTTTTCAGTTGCTTCCTGAAGGTCAGGAGTGTGGGGGCTAGCCTCACCTCAAGGGGCAAGATGTTCCAAAGGGCGGGTGCTACGGCAGAGAAGGCACGCCTCCTGGATCCTGCCAGGTGAAATTCTTTTACTGATGGGATCCGTAGCATGCCCTCTCTGCATGACGGGGTGGGGCGGGTCGATGCTCTGGGGATGAGGCGGTCTCTAAGGTAACCTGGCCCCATGCCATGTAGGGCTTTAAAGGTAACAACCAACACCTTGAATTGGACCCGGAAGCAAACTGGTAACCAGTGCAGCTCACGCAGCAGAGGTGTCACGTGTGCCGATCTTGGGGCACTCATAACTGCGCGCACAGCCGCATTCTGGACCAGCTGAAGCTTCCGGATACTCTTCAAGGGTAGCCCCATGTAGAGTGCATTGCAATAGTCTATATGGGAGATGACCAGGGCATGAGTGACTGTACGGAGGGCATCTCGGTCCAGGAAAGGGCGAAGCTGGCGTACAACTCGAAATTGCACAAAATCTTCATCGACATGTAACCACCTAGTTCCATTAGATGGAATTTATAGAGCAGCATTCAACCAACTGAGCTTATTATAAAGAGAGCAGGGAATCAGCAACGTTTAAGTTCCAGGAAATCAAAACAATCCTATTATGGGCAAGTTGAAGCATATCACCAACTAAACTCAAGGGAGTATTTACCTTTACTTGAAGCACAAGATTTCCCAGAAATCTAGTGGTCAGCACTTTCTGAAATGAGGCTAAGAAGTCATTTTAAGCAAAAAAACCCCCACAAAACTATAAATTACTGATTCATAATCCTAACTCTTGTATAAAAATATTTGCACTTATATTCTCAAAAAATAGGGCGTTATTTTCATGAGTAAAAGTATAGAAGTACTAGCATATTATAGTTTTAATTGAAAATAATGTATTTAAACACGTGAATATTTTCACATATGGAAAATTTAAAATTAGATCAACTTGGTGAGCACATGTAGTCTAACCCCATAGTGTATTTATACAATAAATACATTGTATGCATGTAGTATAAATATAACATCCTTAAATAACTTGAATTCTGATTTAGGAATGCTGCTTAACATATTTGATATTTAAGCCTAAAATAAAAAAGCCACTTTGGTTTAGCAGTCAAGGCTAGAGACCGGGAGTTCTAGTCCCACCTTAGGCACAAAGTCAGCTGGGTGACCTTGGGCCAGTCACTGTCAGCCAAAATTTTGCCAAGAAAACTGCAGACTTGTATAGGCAGTCATGAGGAGTCAACGCTGACTCAAAGGCACAAAATATATAGAGCTTGTGTGTTAAGAGTGTTTGGCACATTTGCCAGCATGATGGTTGTATTCAGAACTTAATTTTATTTTTATCCCTTTATAAATAACTCAAGGCAGCGAACACAGCTAATACTCCCTCCTATTTTCCCAACAGCAACCCTGTGAGGTGAGTTGGGCTGAGAGACTGGCCCACGGTCAACCAGCCAGCTTTCATGCCTCCTGGTTTCTAGCCTTTTTGGCCTTAACTACTAGACCAAGTAGTTTTCCTCCTTGTTGGAGGAAAATTCTGAGAGTGCCTTGGACTGCAAGAAGATCAAACCAGTCCATACTCCAGGAAATCAAGCCAGACTGCTCACTTGAGGGAATGATATTAAAGGCAAAACTGAAGTACTTTGGCCACATAATGAGAAGACAGGATACCCTGGAGAAGAAGCTGATGCTAGGGAAAGTGGAAGGCAAAAGGAAGAGGGGCCGACCAAGGGCAAGATGGATGGATGGTATTCTGGAGGCGACGGACTCAACCATTGGGGAGCTGGGGATGGTGACGGCCGACAGAAAGCTCTGGCGTGGGCTGGTCCATGAAGTCACGAAGAGTCGGAAACGACTGAACGAATAAACAACAAACTAGACCAAACCTATCCAATTCCCCAAACTGTTTTAGGCACTGAAATATGTGGTAAAAATCAGAAGTCTGGTAGCACCTTTTCTATTAACAACTTTTATTAAAAGGCATAAGCTTTCATGAGAATGTTTAGTGTCCCTTTGCATTCTTCCCCAAAGCTCAGGAACCCAGTTAAAAATCTTCAAAGCCATCTTCTTTGAAGGCTCTACCAGCCCCATAACAGCCTGCTATTTCCCATCTAGCTCCACAGAGCAGGTGCCGGGAGAAAGCAGCAGCAACACGTATTTTCCAATGACATAATGAACCAGCTCCTGCTCATCCCCATCTGAGGATTACCAAGTCAGTCTCAAAAGGCTCGAAAGAGATGCAGGTAGTCATGTTCTCCTCTCCTTGGTTTCCAAAGGTTTCACAGTTACTGGATCAAACATCTGCCTTTTTAAAGCACTGACAGACCAGCTTTTGCTTAGATTAATACATCACTCAAATACCAAGGAAATTCTGTTTTGAAATACCTTTATTGGAAGGCCATGCAATGCCTCCAGTGGCTGTTATTTCAAATCACTGTACATTTACTTCGTGAAAACAGTCTGCATTTTCTAGTACAAAAAACTAAAAATCGTTCAAGGAATGTAGAGAATATTCAACTTAAATAGCGGAAAAAGTGCACCATTGTTACTGCTGCACCGCAGACCTTTCTGCATGTTCCATAAGATATTAAATAACTATCCTTTCTCAACACACAATATAAAGAGCAATTATGAAAAACAAGACGTTTAAATAGACCAAGTTATTGAGTATAATTTGCTGGCATTGGATAACCTATCATTGGCGTACCACCAGTTGCAGGGTATGCATATTGTTGTTGGTTCATTGCACCGTGCATGTTTGCCATGTTATTTCCATACTGCTGGTCATAGCCATTCTGATAAGCTGGAGTGCCAGCCCTAAATCCACCTTGCATGCCAGCTGCTCCAAAGTTGTTGCCAAATGTGGTTCCATTACCAAAACTTTGAGCACCAAAGCCACCATTCTGAGCTTTTGCTCCAAAGTCTCTCTTGCCCACTGCACCATAGGTTCTTTCAAAGTTTTCCCTCTCTCTAAAACCAAATCCACCTCTTTTACCCGCAGAGTATCTGTCACGTCGGTCCCCTCTGGAACGACCTGTAAGACGAAAAAGCAGAGTAACATTCTTTTCCCATACTCCCATGTTCCTTCCCCCAAGTGTGCTCTTCTTGGAAGCTTACAACATTCCCCGTGCAACATGGATACAAATGTGTTCAGATTCAACACATCTTTCCCTCATACACATTAAAGCACTAGAAGTGTTCCTTTGCCAAGCATCATTACCAAAAAAGTTCTATTTTAGGCACCGAAATATTTAAGCCAAAAAGCTATTAAGAATCAGTGGGTTAGATAACAGTCATGATTTACCTGAGCCTCTGTCTTCAACCAACTGGAGCAATTTGGGGTTGATTGCTTGATTAGCTTCACGAAGTACAGAGATGAGGTCGCTTACTTGTTTTATATTATTAGGTGTAAAAAATGTGTATGCGGTGCCTGTTTTGGTGCTGCGGGCAGTTCGTCCAATTCGGTGGATATAGTCCTCAGAGGAGTTTGGGTAGTCATAATTGATGACAAATTTCACATCTTCCACATCTGTAAAGTGTTGCAGTGCAGCAAAAGCAATGTACAAAATTTTGCACACCACAACAGCCAGATGAAAAAGCAAGTTAGACAGTAACAGATCTTAAGATGGTAACTGCTGAAAATAATGTTAATTATTCCAAAAAAGAAAAATTGAGCATCGATGCACTTTCCCCTCTGAACTTCTTTGTAATTTGTCCCATGATCTAAATCCTTACCAGAGTGCCCCTACAAGTCAAGTGACATCTGAATGCTTCTTGCAGTAGGACCAATAAGTTCACAGTAGCCTCTTCATGTGCTCCCAAGGGCCTCACTTTAAACATGAGGTCTTGCCACGCACCAGAAGCTCAAAAAGAGGGCCACACTGCTCATCTTGCCAAGACCTTTTAACCGCAGCTGCAAGAAAAACATACCTGTCCCCGAAAGGTCATCAAGTTGTTTTCATGCACTGTGTCTCGTCTAGGCAAGAGCTTCCAAGAAGCCAGCGTTCACTTGAGTGTCTCTCTCTGGCAGGTCTCGACATGACGGTTAGGGTATAGGTGACGGAGGAACTCCAGGTTTGAAAAGCCACTGCTTTCCCACCCCAACTTGTAAATGAGAGGTGGACTTTCAAATTTCATGTGCCAGTACTCACCAATTTGTTCAAGGCTCAGTACATTTTAAAGCTGCTCTCTCCATTTCAAAGGTTGGGGAAAAAATACCAGACCACTGAAGTTTGATTATTCTTCGACATTTCAGCAAACTCACTGAAATCCAAAGACTCACGGACCACAGCAAACAATATGCACACAGACTAAACAGCAGTGCACCATGGCAAGTCATGCAAAGCATGGAACAGTAGAAATAACCGGGCAAAAGTGAACCGTGAATGAAGCTACCGTTTGAGAGAACAGTTTATGGGATCGTAGTTTTAGTCTTTGCCTTTTGAAGATTACTGGCACACAATGCTCAACTTTCACCTCTCTACTGGACTGGAAGCGTCCAGACGATCACTTCCACTAGTCCTCCATCCCCCTCGAGTCCTCCGATAGTCATGCCTAGGCCTTGCCACAAAGACTGCACCTTTATGTGAAAAAACTTAGAAAAATGCAGAGGTTAAAGAAAGCAATTAACTTTCTTTAAAAAAATTGTATATCACCCAAGATTAGAGTTGTACTAACCTAGACCTCTGGAGGCAACATCTGTAGCAATCAGAATAGGAGCCTTCCCATGTTTGAATTCTGGAAGAAATAGCCAATTAGTTTGTTTCACTCTTGGCATTTCACAGAAAGATCAGTAACATCATTAAACAATTTAATATCCATTTTACTCACCATTTAAAACCCAGTCTCTCTCCTGCTGACTTTTGTCACCATGGATACCCATTGCTGGCCACCTGCAATTATATTTAACATCATATACCAAATACTTTCTCAAACCAGCTCATTGATAGTGCCATTTATCATACTGATTGGTAGAAATCAATCCTGCACCAAAAATTATTTCATTTTCCACAAGAGCCAGCTACAATTGCTCTCTTAGTAGAATCATTATTTAAAGAGAATGTGACAATATTGTTCTGTGCAAGACAGACAGTATCCAAGTAGGTCTCCTTTGCCAGTACCCGATTTCCAGCAATAAGGCTAAAGAAGAGCTACAGGAATGTACTATAATGTATTTGTACTAAGAGTGTACTGCAGAAGCTAAGTATCAGAGGTGAAGGTGAAGGGAGTTACTTCAGGCATAACGCCTACACCTTCAAATTGTCTTACAGATATGCTTACCCATCTCTCCTCATTTTCCTTGTAAGATCATCACATCTTCTTTTGGTCTCCACAAACACAATTGTCTTGTTTTCTTTTTCACTCATAATTTCTTCCATCAACCGAATAAGCCTACCACAATAAAAGTGGATTTTATTGACAAACTTGACTTCAAGTATACCATGTTTTTAAAAAAGTGTATTGTATGTATCTGCCACCACTATGGGAACCCATGGCCCTCCAGCTACCTCTGAACCAGCCCCAGCAAGCAAGTCCATTCCAAATTGTAGTGCAGCAAAATCTGGGGTCACAGGTTCCCAATTTCTGATCTGTCTTTTCAATGAAAAGTTTACTTACTTGTCATCCTTCTCTACATCATGACATACATCCACTATCTGCAGAATGTTGTGGTTTGCACTCAGTTCCAATGCCCCAATATTGATGTGTACATATTCTTTTAAGAAGTCTTCTGCAAGCTGCCTAACTTCCTTAGGCCATGTTGCACTCCACATCAGTGTCTGCCTATCAGGCTAGAAATAAATTAACACTTCTTAACAATGTATTAACTACTTGGATCACTACCCACAGAACCTGGAACAAGCATGGTCCAAGGCTGAACATCCTATCATTCAGCACATAACTAAGCATGAATAATTATACTTACTCTAATCTGCTCTACAATTTTTCGGATCTGAGGTTCAAACCCCATGTCAAGCATTCTGTCAGCTTCATCAAGAACAAGGTAAGTGCATCTCCGTAAGTTGGTTTTTCCAGCTTCTAAAAAATCTATGAGTCTACCAGGTGTTGCAATGCAGATTTCCACACCTGAAAATAGTAAATGTGGTAGGTACAATTTAATTTCATAATCTGTACAGTGTAAAATTAGCATGCTGAGACATATTTAGGAGAAAGCTGCTAAACAGTCCTTTTTAATACCTCTTTCTAGATCACGTATTTGTGGTCCCTTTGGAGCACCTCCATAAATACAAGTAGACTTCAAACGGCAAGCTCTACCATATTCTGCAGCCACCTGCTGCACTTGCTGAGCCAATTCTCGAGTTGGTGCCAGCACCAGACACTATGAATAGAAATGCAAATACAAAATTACTGAACTTCGGGGTTGTCACTTAAGTTATATTAAATACTACAAGCCCTGGATTTAGACTTAGTTGCATTGAAAATAAACCCATTGCAATCAATAGGATTTTAGTTACAATCAACGTAATTTGCATTGATTTCACTGACTCCAGACTGGTAGGTATGTTACTTCATTTAAGAGAAATGCCTTAAAATTGGAAACACTGATATAACATGAGTTGACTACTTTCTTAAAATTTAATGCTAAAATTATACTGATCGTACTTTCCCACTAGTAAGTGTCAAATTTCAACTTAATTCTACCAAGAATACTATTGTATTGCAGGGACAATCAAGACTAGTTTCATCTCCCTCCTTCCCAAAGTAAGGTTCACAGAGCTAAATACTTACAATAGGCCCATCTCCTCGCTCTAGGAATGGTTGATGATTTATATGTACTATGGCAGGCAACAAATACTATTAAAAAAAGATAAACAACTGTTACTTCTCCAAGAACATATTATTTGTTGATTTAAGACATGTCAAGGGCTCTCTGCAGTAGTTACTTACAGACAATGTTTTCCCTGATCCAGTTTGTGCTACACCGACCATATCTAGTCCACTCAAAGCGACAGGCCAGCCTTGTGCCTGAATAGCAGTTGGTTCTGTAAAATTCTGTCTCTGGATTACTTCCATAACATTTGCTAGAATACAAAGCAGCTATCTAGTTAACAGCCCAAAACCCATTTTAAAACTATGATAGGATACATTACCAGTAATATTATTTTCTTACCAGGAAAGTTAGCTTCATAAAAATTCATAACTGGTTTGGGACAGTTATGGCCTTTAACAGTGATTTCTTTGCTTGCTCTATATTGTTCAATCTCTTGCTGCAAAGATAGCAAAAGGTCATTTTAGTTCATAACATTCACAAGAATCAATACTGCTTCTAGACTACAATCTTACTACTAGAGCTTAAAATACAAGGTAAGCAAGCAAGCAAAACAGTTTCCATACCATAGCACGCCGGGCAACATCAGGATGTTCCTGGTAGAAATTTTTTTCAAATTTGGGAAGCTCATCTAGATTCCATTTCTTCTTGGTAAGCTTTTCTCCAGGATTTCCAAATTTCTTCCCCCCTAAAGATCCCCCTCTACTTCCTCCGAAACGAGGGCCACCAAATCTGCAAAGGCAAATTAAAATAGTAACTAAAAGCTTGAACTAAACTGTTTTACAAAATGAAACTTATTGTTATGGCACTGATGTATTATTGTAAACCTCAAAATTAATCCACAGTAGGCCCTAAAGCACAACGGGAGAAACTAGGTAAGTAAATCCAAACTGTATTTCCAAACAAACGTCTTAATTGTTTGGCACTCCCTTTCTGCGTCAGACTCTGAAGTGGGCGGGAATAATTATGAAACGTACTCGATTTCAGCAAGAAGCTTCCTTTTCAAGCAACAGGATTGTTACTTTAAGAGATTCATAAAGGCTTCTTGTACGGCATGGGAGAAAAGATTTCTGCGCAAGCGCCTGCGAATACCAAAGGGTTTCTAAAGCCCGACCAGTATGTCGGAAAGCCTCGCTTCCCCTCCGCGTGATAAATCAGTCGTTCTTCCTAGCTAAGCTTTTGTCTGCGGCTCAAAACAGACGCGATGGCGAGGGACTAAGGGGGCGGCCGGTGATGTGTCCTCCCAAAGGGAATTCGGTCGAGCGGCTCCAGGGGGTTCCCCTTTGTCTTTTTCGTCTACGCCACATTTTCCCGTCGGCGCGTCCATTTTAACGCCGGGGCGGGGATAGAGAGAAGCAGGCGGAGAGGAAGAACAAAGACGACAGCAGCAGCAGCCGCCGCCGTCATTTTGATTTTCCTCTCAGCCACCGCATGGCGGGGCCAACCATTAACAGCCGATTAAATTTTAAGACAAAAGGAACCCGCTTTTGGCGAAAAAGCAGCGGAGACGGTGCTTTTATTACACCTTTCGACCCCCACTATTCCGGCCCCTTCTCATCCCTTTTTCCCGCCAACGCAGCCCATCCGCTCCCTAACCCTACCGCCTTTTTCTCGCCCCCTCCCCATTTCTCAGCCCTCCGACCCTTCGTATCCGACGGCAGCTACCAAGAATTTCACGAAGCGCTCGGTCCTTATCCGAGAAAAGCTTCAGGCGCTGCTGCCGCCGCCCCTCCCGCCGCGCGCGGCCGTCGACGGTGCCGGGGAAAACAGCGCGTTAAGCCTCCGCCGCCATTTTAACGCCCCAGCTTCCCGCCCGGCACAAGAAATGGCTGAACCTCGGGGGCGGCTGAGCCCCGGTGACGGCAAGCCAACTAAATTGAGCCCCCACGGCTCACCCGCGGTCCCTCTCACTGGAATACCCAGGCATGTTGACAACGGCGATGAAAACGGCCTTAACAGCAGGGATCGAGAAGACCGCAACCGAAGATAAGCCGATGACGAGGGCGACTGAATGGGGAGGGGCTGAACAGCCGGATGCCGGTTATATACCCGGCACCGCCACGAATGTCGGGAAGCCGGCTCCTGACGTCACTGAAGGTCCCGCCCACCTCTCCTGTGGTCTGCGTTCTTGTTCGAACGGCTGAAGGCTCTCTCCGCTTTTCCTTGTAGGCGGGGCTCAGACGCGAATGGCGCGTGCGCTGTAGCCTATGAGATCAGCAGGCGCCCTTCTGTGAGCAAACGGAAGGGCCCAACCCATGATGTCGTCACTCCAGCTCTGTAATTTCGGACCCGCTTATACGGCTTTGCCCTTCCCCCCCCTTGCCTGGTTTTCCGCTTCATGCCCACGCAATTCAGAAGTTGAGTTGCCCACGTTTGCGCAGACCCTAATGTATTTCGTTTATCTCGAGGGATTTGGCTGTTTTCCCTGGAGCCGAAAATAATACAAGCAAAAGCTTGAGGCTCTTCTCCTGTGTCCGTCATCCTCTTGTACGAAGCAAGTCTCCGAGAATCCCGGGTTTATTACCTTGATGTTCAGTTCTGCTTTCATTGCTTACCTAATGGACCTAGCGTTCTTATACAACCGGATGACCTTGTTCTCCCTTCGATTTGAATGGATTCTAACATGGCTGCTTGACTCACCAGTTTTGCCCCAATCTATGACCTTGTTGAAGTCTCCATATGCCCACCATGCTTTATTGTGCAATCAGTTCCGTGCCAGTAACACAGTATTACAGTATTTGTAATGCATGCTTATGTATGAAACAGACTTCAGGAAACACAGCCATATCGTTACAAACAAGAAAAGGATTCATGTCTAACCTCCACTATTTTGGTTGGAAAAAAGTGTGTGCCTGGTTTTCATTCCACCACAAACACATCAATTTGCAAAACAGATACTACAGCAAAGCCATCAATTGACATGTGCAGACAGAGCCCCATGTGTTTTAGAGAGCTTTTGTAAAGAGAGAAGTATCTGGTTGTATAATAAATGTAGCTGCTACTTTTAATGTAGTGGAATATTCAGATTGGCTGAGGAGTTGCTTACCACAGTTCTTCCAGATGGGCTGCTGTGCCTTTATTAAGAGAGCCAGTATGGTGGACTAGTTCAGGGGGTGAATTAGGAATGGGAAAACAAAAATTCCACTCTATTCCCAACTATGGAAGCTCACTGGACTTTCAGTCACACTGTCCCAGCCCAGCCTGCTATACAAGGTTGCTATTGTGGAGAAAAATAGGTGGAGGGAGCAGTATTTATGTGCCTGAATAAAAAGCAGGAAATATAAATATAAATAATAAAATATGACAGGTAGAATGTCAACAGATTGCTTTTCTTTCCATTGTATTTCAGCTTGGAAAGCTAGGGTATACTGAATATGTGACTGCCATGACAATTTATTAAAGACATAAGAGCTTTAGCATAGCAGCCCTTCAGAATGCCCAGTCAAATAGGCCAAAATGTATATTTAATACAAAGGAATTTAACTACATTTTTGTAATGCTGCATGGTTACAGAGTCAGATCATTAATAATGTGCTGTATATTCTGCTTAATCTATTCTAGGGCATTAACATCAGCAATAAAGTAATAGTACAAGAATAGCAATACATGGACATCAGAAAAAAAGCTCACACTTTCTCACATGTATTGTTTAGCACAAGGGTCGGAAATGGCGGCTCGCGAGCCAGATGCGGCTCTTTGGCCCCTTGAGTGTGGCTTTTCCGCAGCTGAACTCACCCCCGCCCCTTCCACGCGATTGGATCCCGCCCCCAAATGGCCGGCGCTGGAGGAGGGCGATTGATTCTTCCTCCTCCCGCCCTCAGGAGCCTTCCAGAGTCGGGCAGCGCTTCTTCGAGGTCGGCGGGTAGGGAAGTTGGTTGGTCACCGCCGCCGCCTCTTCCTCCGCCCGCGTTGTAACGGCCACCGCCGCCGCCCCCCCCGAAGCGCTCGCCAGGCAGGCAGGAGAGCGTCGCCATGCTGGGCACGCTGCGGGCGGAGCTGCCTGCCTGGCACTTGGGCGCTCCGGCTGGGGTGCAGCGGGACGGGAGCTCCGCCTGCGCGCCTTCCCTGGCCGGTCCTCGCGGGCCGATCGCGTGGAAGGCGCGTGGGCGGAGCTGCCTGTCTGGCACTCGGGCGCTCCGGTAGCGCAGCCCCGGCGCCGCCTTTTTTCTCCGGCTTAGATCCCGGGAAGGCAGCGGGGGGCCTCGCGGAGGGAAGCAAGCAGGCAGGCAAGCGGCCCGCCTCTGCCGCTCTCCACTTCCACCTCGCTTGCTGGAACATATTGAAGGGGAGGAAAAGGAAACATTAAGATGAACCAGGAGCTTTGCGGAGAAGCGGAGAGCGGCAGAGGCGGGCGGCGGCGGCAGCGAAGAGGCCACGGGCGCAGGAAGCAGCAGCCGCCGCCCGCCTCGCCTCTGCCGCTCTCCGCTTCTCCGCAAAGCTCCTGGTTCATCTTAATGTTTCCTTTTCCTCCCCTTCAATATGTTCCAGCAAGCGAGGTGGAAGCGGAGAGGCCACGGGCGCAGGAAGCAGCAGCCGGAGGCCGCCTCGCCTCTTCTGCTCTCCGCTTCCACCTCGCTTGCTGGAACGTATTGAAGGGGAGGAAAAGGAAACATTAAGACAGGGCTTTCCAAACTGTGTGTTGCGACGCAATACTGTGTCGCCTGGGGGCCCCAAGTGTGTCGCGTGACAACCCGGAAGCTCTGATGAAAATGCCCTTGGTTCTGGCAGGGAGGCGAAAATCACGCATGCTGCAGGGCTGCCTGGGGTGGAAATTCTCTACGCCGATCAGCTGTGCGCTGGGAAGCCAGCAGCGTGCGCATGCGATTTTCGCCTCCCTGCCGGAACCAAGGGCATTTTCGGGGTCCCCGGAGCCTGCCCTTTCGAAGGGGCAGCCCCTGCCGCCGCAGCGGCAGCAACCCGGAAGGACCGCCGCTTCCAGGTCTTCGTGGGCAGGCTGTTGGTGTGTCGCCAACGGCAAAAGTTTGGAAAGCCCTGCATTAAGATGAACCAGGAGCTTTGCGGAGAAGCGGAGAGCGGCAGAGGCGGGCGGCGGTGGCAGCGAAGAGGCCACGGGCGCAGGAAGCAGCAGCCGCCGCCCGCCTTGCCTCTGCCGCTCTCCGCAAAGCTCCTGGTTCATCTTAATGTTTCCTTTTCCTCCCCTTCAATACGTTCCAGCAAGCGAGGTGGAAGCGGAGAGCGGAAGAGGCGGGCGGCGGCGGCAGCGAAGAGGCCACGGGCGCAGGAAGCAGCAGCCGGAGGCTCGTCTGGCCCCGCGGTGCGCCGAAGGCGAAGAGCCGCCTGCTCTCCCCTTGGCCGCCTCCGTCGCTACAGTCGCCCTGGCATCTACCTTTGGCCTGCTGTCCGCGGCCCCTGCCCCCGCCCCAGAGCCCAGCCCTGTCCCCCCCGCCTCCCTCCCTGCAGGCGGCGGACAAACTCGGCGAGGAAGCCTGCGATGGCGGCTTCCCTCCCGCACGCACGCCCAGGCTCGGCTGCGGAGCTCAGCCTCCCTCCGCGAGGCCCCCCGCTGCCTTCCAGCGCGCCTGGGCCTCGCGGAGGGAGGCAAGCAGGCAGGCAAGTGGGCGGGGCGGGCAAGCGGGCGGGGCTCTTCGGCACAGATCCCGCCGGAGCTGATCTCCCTGGACCCCGGGCAGCTGGGCCGGGTGGACGCCGTCTCCCTGCAGCAGCAGCAGCGGAAGGAGCGTACAGAGAGGCTGATACCTGCCTGAGCAGGTGGGCGCCGGTGGCGCTCCGCTGGCCACTCTGGGAGGGCAGGGCGGGGCGGGGCGAGACGCAGCTCTGCTGGGCTCCGGGCGTGCAGGCGCTGAGTCCCTGCCCCCCTTGCCCCAGCGGGGGCTGAAGGGCCGGGACTCGGCGGGCGGGCGGCTGAAGCGGAGGAGGAAGGTGGCAGCCGAGCAGCAGCGGGTGAGTCCCCTGGCGCTCCCCGTTCCTCCCCTGCCCTGGCTCCGCCCTGGCTCCTTGGTTCGGAACAGCTTGGCAGCCGGCGCCCTCTGAAGCTGGAGCCCCCGCAGCCCGCAGATCGGCGCTGGATCACTTCCGGAAACAGCGGGGGGAGAAGGCCGGCCGCCTTCTGCAGGCAAGGAGGGAGGGGCGGGAAGCCGGTGGGGGGGGGAAACTGCTACATGGGCCCTCCCACCCGCCCCAATAAGCCACGTGATTGGCTCCCGCCCACAAACCCCGCCCCTTCCACGTAATTGGCCCCCGCCCGCAAACCCCACCCCCTTCCACGCGATTGGCCCCCGCCCGCAAACCCCGCCCCCTGGCTCTCGAGCATTTCAAAATGTGCACGAGCATGTCAAAATGGCTCCCGGCACTCCAAGCCTGGCTGGCAGCTCGACAAGTCAGAGTTTCTCAGAGCTCTGAGCTCTGAGACCTGGCTAACTTTCTATCTTGTTTGCAGGGGTCTACGGACCACTGAAGTTTCCCCCTGGAGAAGGGGGAACCAGAAGATTGCTCACAGAGCCATTGGAATTGCTCACTCCTGTTTTTCTTTGTTGTTTCCACCGCGGAGAAGAACGGGGGTTGCAATGAAATGGCCGAAAGAGGATTCTAGCTCTGCAGAGAACAGTAAGTCTCTTGGGAGACACAAGAGTGACAGCCAGCTTTTAGATCACCTTATATTAGTTTTCTTTTTAGATTAGTACATTTTTATTATTCTAAAATTTATCTTTGGACTTCGTTCGTTCAAGGTGTTGGCTAATTTTGTGTTTTCTTTGCTATAATTAATTTTGGTGGAAGTTTGATAGATTTTATTTTGGCAACATAGTGAACAAGTTTTGTATTTTTCTGCCTTTCTTTTGTATCAGAGAAATTGGGACTTAAGAGACTTTGTTGGTATTTCTCACTCGACAAACTTACTGACTTTTGAGAAATTGTTTGTTTGGGTTAAGCGGCTTGCAGCCTGAAGAATAAAGAAGAATAAAGAATAAAGTGTGGAGAGTGTGTGCCTCTCTATCTTTTTTTTTTCTCCTTTTCTATTTTTTTTTAGAAAGGACTATTTTTCATTTGGAATATACTTTCATCTTTCCCTTTACAAACTGTTTGAAATACTGCTCTGTGGAATTTTTTCATCTTTTACTTTAAAAGCTTTTTTTACTTAAAGAAATAGACATTATTGATAAATAATAGAACAGCTGTTCCTTGCTCCCTGAGAAATTTTTTTTGTTTTGTCTACGGCAGTTGATTACGTTTTGAACAATAAATAATGGCCTTTCTCACAGTACTTCAGGATTTTAAGGAAGAAACCAGCAAAAATTTTTTGCAAATTAAGAAATCCATAGAACGTATATTAATAATTTTGGTGGCTCAGGAACAGAAGGTACAAGGGACAGATTTAGAAACAGAGGAAAGATCTTTCGAACCAGTAGAGAAACAGGGAAAGAGGACTTTGAATGTATTGGTACAGAAGAAGATTATGATATCTTACAGGAAGTGGTCTATTAAATGTTTGGGCATAAATACATTGTGGCAGCTGAGACAGGAAGATTTTAATATGCAAATTGATAGATATGGCAAAATAAACATTTTGATATCCCACATGAGTTACAGAAATAAACAAGTTGCATATTGTGATATTGGCATAACCTAAACAGGAGATTTATTGATATTGATTTGGAATGCAAGGTGAATGAAAATGTGGATTTGGTATTGTACACAGAGTAAGCACAGATATGAGAAATATACAGATGCATAAAAACATGATATTTTAAGTGTAAGATACAAGATTATAAATAAATATGTTGATATTATATATTACTCTTTCTGGAGACACATTTATGAGAAGACAATGAGATGATGAGATGGAATTAGAATGTAGGTTATTACAAGAATATGTTGTATGTATTAGGTTATATGTTATGTTAGGTTTTGTATTTTTGCTATATTATGTATTATGTTATGTAATATGTTAGATTATGTATTAATGGAATATATAGTCATAACATGAACAGAATATACTGTATTTTATTAGACGTAGATAAGGCCTTTATTTGCTATACTAACTGGACTTTATTGAAGATATAAATATAGATGTAAAAATGGAAAGAGCAAATGGAAAACATTTAATTGATGCAACAACGAACATTTGATTACTATTCTAAGGAGTAGAAACCAGAGATGGATTGTTGGAAGATATCAAGAAAGGCGAAACCTATATGAAGAACAGAAGATTGGATTAGAGAAATCAAAGGGTATATGACAAAGAAAAGTTTCTGTGTATTGTATTAAGGACTAACATTTAAAGTTAATTGTTGTACTTAAAGTTCAAGGATAAATTGGAGGACATCTATTTTCTATATTTTTTCTTGTTTGTTATTTTTTGACTTCACTTTTTCTTTTCCCTTTTCTTACTTTGTATTTCTATTTCTTTTCTTTTGTATTAGCTTTTAATGTGTATTTTAAAATTAATAAAATTTATAAAAAAATGGCTCCCGGCATAAAAAGTTTGCCGACCCCTGGTTTAGCAAAACTTAACACAGCTAAGAAAGAAAAATATTTACAACACTAGCAATTAATTTTATTGATCATTAGGCCCAACATAAAAAAAGCATAAATAGCATTCCTAAATCTGGAATAGCACAGTAATGCCAAGTAAACCTAACCTAAAGAATGAGAAAATAGCATATAGCTCCCCTTAAGCAATGGAGTACAGCCCCATCACAGTGACAGAACATCAAGTTGCAGAAGGCATTACTGCAGAGTTCCAGAGAGCTCTAGTGCTAAACAACACCACACCAGTGTAATTGAAACAATCATAGTGTAAGACCATACAACTGCTGTTCTGCTCCCATGCTACAATACACAAGGAAAAAGAAAATCAGAAATAAGGTAATGGCAACACAAGACTGTCAACTTTATGCAGGAAAAACAGGGATTGAAAACAACAGCCAATCTGAACAAACTGAACAATAGCAAATATAAGACACACAAACAAAAAAACCCACAGCAATTAGCAGTGCCCACAGGACTTTCATGCTTTTGACAAAGATTCCAATGGGACATTCAGCAACCAGAAGAAGCAAAATATATGTGCATGACTTTTGAGGAAGGAGAAATACCAATCAAAGAGAATATTTGTAGCTCAGGGTTGAACTGTGGAGTACTTGGTGCTCTCTGAGCCTTGTTGTTTTCTTGCACACGTTTCATTGCCAGGCTAGGCAACATCTTCAGTGTGAAAAGGGAGTGGGACTTGCTCTCTGTTTATATACCCTGGCTTGACCTGCTTGTGTTGGTGGGGGTGTTGTACTCTCCTTGGTAGCTCCTTGATTGGGCTGTTGTTTGCTGCTTGGTTGATTGACTGAATTAATAGTTCCTTGATTAGGGTCTATTGTGTTATTTGATTGCTCCTCTGGTGCTAATCTTGGTGTTAATGTTTGCCTATCTGGTTGTTGATTGCTGGCAAGGAGGTGTTCTGGTCTTCTGGCTTTTCTATTGTCTCAAAAGGAGACTTTTGGGCCTACCTGCTTCATTATGAATGGTATGTAAATGTTGTTTACCTCTACACCCATGTGCTTTTTAAACAGAATTCCTGGAAGCTTGGCACTCAGACAAAGCATCCATCAACAGACACATAGAGGTAAACAACATTTACATACCATTCATAAGAGACAATAGAAAAGCCAGAAGACCAGAACACCTCCTTGCCAGCAATCAACAACCAGATAGGCAAAGATTAACACCAAGATTAGCACCAGAGGAGCAATCAAACAACACAATAGACCCTAATCAAGGAACTATTAACTCAGTCAATCAACCAAGCAGCAAACAACAACCCAATCAAGGAACTACCAAGGACAGTACAACACCCCCACCAACACAGGCAGGTCAAGCCAGGGTATATAAACTGAGAGCAAGTCCCACTCCCTTTTCGCACTGAAGATGTTGCCTAGCCTGGCAATGAAACGTCTGCAAGTAAACAACAAGGTTCAGAGAGCACCAAGGACTCCACAGAAGGAGAAATAAACAGCCTACCGTTTATTTAAGGTGCTGTTTTTGACCTTTAAAGATCTTAATGACTTAGGGGCTGATAATCTATAGGACTGCCTCTGTGGACCAGCCCAGATATTTAGATCAGGAGAGGCTCTTCTGAAGACATCCCTACTGCCAGTAGCTTAACTATCAGGTGCATGGGAAAGGATCTTCTCCTGTATGGCTCCAAGGTTATAGAAAGTGCACCCTAAGCAGGTGGATTGGTACTTATTATCCAAATATGTAGGAAGTTGGTAAAACACATTGCTTTTGCCAAATGTTATTTTAATCGCTAACTTAACTTGGTTTTGATTTTAGTTTTAATTGTATTAATTTTTTGTTTTACTGTATACTTCATATTTTTTGTTGTTGTAAGCCATCTGGAATGTTGGAATAAATGAAAAGTTGGGGTATAAATTCAATAATAAATAAAAATATGTGTCGATGTTTGAAGCCTGTTATTTACTTCTTATATTGTAAAATAGTCTTATTTTGCCATAGATAGTGATGCTCTATGGAAAACTTTGCCAGATGAAATGCAGTCCCATCATATTCAGGATGATTGTCAAGACATGTGGATGATTTGGGGATGGCCCAAAGGTCTGTAGCTTGAATCATGTCAACTGGATTTCTATTTTCTCAGTGGAAACGTTTCGCTCCTTATCCAAGGAGCTTCTTCAGTCTGAGCAAAGTTAGTAAGGGAATCCTAAATATGTTTCTAGGTAGCTGTGTGACCTTACACCTGGGGCTAGGTCATGGTTATATTGAGATGTTATTTTAAGTCCTTTTATCATCTAATAACATCTCAATATAACCATGACCTAGCCCCAGGTGTAAGGTCACACAGCTACCTAGAAACATATTTAGGATTCCCTTACTAACTTTGCTCAGACTGAAGAAGCTCCTTGGATAAGGAGCGAAACGTTTCCACTGAGAAAATAGAAATCCAGTTGACATGATTCAAGCTACAGACAATTCCACCTGGATGACTGAGAACCTTCATAGACATGGCCCAAAGATGTTTTGTGGGTGTAATGCCCAGCTACTTATTCATATCTACTTTCCATTAGCAAGATAATTTTCTTGTGCTGTGGTTACTGCTGCTGTACCTATTAAAAAAGTCTTGGCTGGGCAAGATACAATCTCACCACATCAAAGTCACCTTTCTCGATTTATGAGTGTATGGTTTGGTGTATCTCAGTAGTTTTGGAGTGTTCAGACACTATTATTCATTTCTACTGACTGTATTTTCATTAATATCAACATGTACCATAATAGAACATACAGTAAGCTTTGAGCCAAACAAATTTCAGTAATGCTACATCCTGGACAGTTTCAGGCACTTGAAAATGGATGATTCGGGATGACCCAAATATGGGATGCTACACTTCAGATTTTATGTTTAATTTTTGCATGGAGCTAGTATGCATAACATCTTCTTGTACAAAGTCAATTATTTTTATTATAATGAACTACTGTTTATTTAGGGTTTTGCAAAATATTCCACATAGAAACCATTTCACACATGGAACAGCAGGTTTTGGATGGTCCATGCCTGAAAGGAAACATGTTTCCAGTGCATTGCCTGCAGATGGAGCAAAACAGGTTTGTTTTGTTCCGGGTTTGAACACAGCTGTTCCATCCAGAAGCGGCTGGGTATTGTAAGAATGAGGATAAAACAAGGAAATCGGTAACAGAAGTAGGGCACGAAACAGAGGGAAAGGAGGACGTTAGGAAGACCGGGAATGGGCGGACTGGTGGGATATGCTGCGCGGAAACCCTGCTCTTTTTTTGCTCCTGAGACGGGCACGCAGGCCATTGTCTGGCTAGAAGAGAGGGAGGAAAAGCATCGAGAAGATGGGAGCGCGGGTGGGACCTCAGCAGCAACCAAGCGGAGGGAGGGCAAGGCTGGGAAGATGAGGGCTGGTGCCGGCAGTAGCTGGGGAGGGAGGAGGGCTGCGCCTACACCGGCTTTTCCCAACTCATCGCATAAAATCACTCCGCGATCCCTCCAGAATTTGTTTCCTTCCAAGCAGGAATTTTTTGCAGCCGACCCGAAAGAGTTCGGCATCATTTCCGGAATTCAAAACAAAACCTATTTGCGTTTCACGCACAAACACCGATTTTCTTTGGCGGGCAGAGTGATTGCAGCGATAAATGGTATATAGGTTGGATCTATTTTTATGTTTAGGTCAAATATTACATACGCGTTAGGTTCTTCATGTACACCAACTCTCCTGCTCGAGCTATCTTTTTGAGGTTTCGCGCGAATAAGAAACTGGGAATAAATCACCCCCTTCAGCCTCCTGCTCCAAATAAATGTCATGGCGCTGCGACTTCTCCACAGGCAAGACCGTTCCTCCCTTTCCAGGAATAAATTGAAAGCTCAGACAGCCCACCTCCGACATTCTCCACCTCAGATCCAGGCTGGCGGATTTCTGACCACGTATTTATTGAATGGGTGCCTTTCCCATGCCTCCCTTCCTTGTTTCAACGTCCAACAGGGGCATGGAGGTTAATTGGCGGAAATGGGCGCTTTCGCGACGGAATTGACCTGAACAAGCTCAGAAAGGCTGGGAGGAGTGTCTGCTTTCGCCAGGGGCTTTGCATTTTGCCCCTGCCTGCCAATCTGTCTGAAATCCCTGCAGGAGAAGCTAGATACCACTCAGCAATATCGAGGTTCCCACAACTCTCTGCCTGACCCTGGGCAGGCATCTCAGTCTATCGCAACTCACAAGATTGTTATGAGGGGAGGAGAAAAAGCCAGGTGTGCCAACGCTCACAACAAATAACCTAACACAACCCGAGCAGCAGCACCACGTTCCCGCTCAGGGCTTTACGTTGCGCGCGCGCGGCGCTCTATTTTCCTTCTGGGAACTTGGTTTGAAAAAAAAGGCCTCCGCTAATAATTCCCCCTTTTCGTTGCCATAGAAACCGAGCTTGGCGGAAAATAAACAATAGCATAACTGACAAGCTGCAACACAGCCGGAACTAGGCGAAGGGCGAGCATTAAGGCCAAGAGGAAGTTCCGCCTTTTCCGCTTCTGGCTGACCAATCGCCACGCAGAAGTCCGGAGAGCGGTCCGGAGTTTAAATCACCAGAGGCTTTGTCTTTTTGCGTTTCGGCTGCCGGACTTTATTTTTGCGGGGGGAATTGCGAAATGGCTACTGCTGCAGAAAAAGGTGGGTGGGATTGGGGTGCAGTCTCCCCAATACGAGATCTTATTTCTCATGCGTTCCTATTGTCATTCTCCTTGCACAAATGGACGGTGCTTCTCAGCGAAAACAGCCTTTCTAACTCAGTTCCTGAAGAGGTTGTACGAGGAGAGCTGTGTTAGTCTGTTACAGCTCCAGATCAGAAGAATTTACACGTGTCATAAGACCCGCACACGTGTGGATGAGCATCAAGATTTGAGGAAGTTATTTTCTTAAAAGAACAGTATGGTTTAAGAACATATTTATGCTACAGACGTAACTGTTTTAGTAGCCAATCTCTTTTCTCAGGGAATAATGGGGAAAGGATAGTAGGGCTCTTTAGCATGCTATAAGTTAGCCTACGAGGTTGCAACTTTAAAAACAGGAAGAGAGGAAGCAAAGCCCTTAGTACAGAGCTTTCCAAACTGTGTGTCGGACACGTTAGTGAGTCGGCTGCAGTGTCTGTGTGTGTCGTGGCTGCTGCTGCCTCCTGGCTTCCACACAGGTCCTAGTGCCTGCCTTGCTGCCTCCAAACCTGCTTTGATTCCGCACAGGTCCTAGTGCCTGCCTTGTGCCCTGCTGTAAGAGTGTGTCGCGAAATGATGCCCTGCTGTAAGAGTGTGTCATGAAATGATGCATGTCTAAAAAGTGTGTCACCAACATGAAAAGTTTGGAAAGCTCTGCCTTAGTAGGTTGTGGTGAAACTGATTGTATTGTTGACTGGAGTGAAGAGTAGTAATTACATAAATCATGTTGCATAAAGCAGGAGGAATACTCTTTGGTAAGTTGTACGTGTAATCTAAAATTGATTATCTTGATATTGATTGTGCTCACCTGGCCTGTTTACCCATTAACCCAGTTAATATTCTAGCTATACGATGGTTATATTTGCATGATATGCTGAATAATAAATCATATGAGCTGGGTTAACACTGACCTGCTACAACGTAAAGGTAGTTCAGTGAGTTTTAGGCCATTGTGAGAAAAAGCAGCTGGAGGGCTACATGTTCCCTACTCCTGCTTTATGACATAGTTGCTGGGATTACTGCTGTACTTGAAGCCTTTTGAATATTGTGAAGTGCTATAGAATGCTAAGTATGTCACATAGTAGTCCTGTACCCAGATTTGAGTTCCATTAAATAAAGTTGAGAAAATATGAGAAAAATAGTGGTTTTTTTTTATTTTCCTGATGTGTTCTAGGTAAAGTGGAGGCTACAATCCCTACTGTTCCAGGGTGAACAACTTTTAACTGGTGGCCACATGTACATTTTTTTTTTAGAAAGATGGAGTTATAATGGATTGGGCAGAGTTCTGTCATATGTGGGTACGATTTTATATGTTTTTGGGGGTGAAGAAAAGCACTGGGCTGTTCATTCAGTTTTAAAACAATATCAGACTTTTTGCCTAGTTCTCAGGTTACTTGGATTTAGCTAATAATCTCCAGGTTATAAACAAAAAAGTCTGTAATTTGGGGAGGAAGGAATTCAATTTTACTAAACTATGATTGCCATTTCATATTTTGGGAATTATAATGTGATTTACTAGATTTTGGTAACCACATTTGGATTCAAGGTGGTTTATGAACTGTAGCAGAGCTCTATTTTTAATCCTAATAAAAATATTTTAAAAAATCTTATTGGGATGCTTGGTAAAGAGTTCTGAATCCCTGCTCATACAAATGCATCCTTTGCTTTTTTCTAAAACCATAATATTTCATATTCTCTTGTAATTTTAAAACAGATTGGGTCAGTGTTGCCAATGATCTTCTGACAAAATGTAACATACATCTGCATGTTAATAACCTCTCTGACTGTGGAGCTGAAGTTTTTGTTCATCTTTATGAGTCGATATTAGGAGAAAAAGTCCCAGGTAAGAATACATGTATCTTACACTATCCTTACAGTAGGACAACGGTTTCATATTTCACATTTGAAACAGTTTGGGCATAACTCTATAGCTAAGAGTTATATAAGCTTTAATTGTTAAGCTTAACTTTCCTCACTGCTGCTGCATTTAAAGGAAAAGTGTTCTGAATTTGGGAACCAGAAGTGTAAAAACCCTTAGAAAACGAATCTCAGTTTAGGCTTTAATATTTATCTTGCCTGCCTGTTCTGGTTGCTTCCCCAAATGCTTTCTCCCTTTCCCTCCACCTCCTGTATCTGGAATTTTCAGAGTCACTCTCAGGGCATCAGTGTGTCTGAGCTGATTAATTATAAACTGCAGTAATCTATACTATGGAAGTAGAGCCTCATTGAAGGTAGTGAAGCTTAATTCTGAGTTTATGTGTATAGCATGGATAAGCTATCTTGTGTCATATATGTATAAAAAGGTAAAGGTTCCCCCCGCACATTTGTGCAGTCGTGTCCGACTCTAGGGGCCGGTGCTCATCTCCGTTTGTTAGCCGAAGAGCCAGCGTTGTCACATGACATATATGTATACACATACACATATAGGTCTTTTTAAAAAAATTCTAATAGTGGCTTGAAAATACCATGTTGGGGTATTTTTTTACATTCCATGCAATAATTTATTGTTCAACTCAAAATTAAATACATTTCTACAACCCCACATGTGAAAAGATTCTAACTTGCTCTCAAATTATTTAAGATACAGTTCAATTATTTGGCTTTATAATATATTGTCATGTGCAGTAGTAGTGTGAAAAAAGTTAATTATTTACAGATTTCATAGCTGTTCCTACTTGCCAAGAAGACAATGTTCATAATGTGCAAGCAGTGATCGATTCTTTGGCATTGGACTACTTGCAGATCAGCTTATCACATATAACTGGTGAGTATCTAAAACTAAAAAAAACATTGTTTTAAAGATGTACCATAATTTTGTGATACAAGATGGTTAAAAGTAGTATATTTACTTTTATAAATACTATAGTCAAAATGAATGAAAACACAATTATACTGGAGACTAGGTTTATAATTGGCAAAGAATCAGTTCCTCATCTAAGGGATTTAAACTGTATGATACACTTCCAGAGCATTAGGATCTTAGTCCCTGAATATATATTGCAGGCAGCTGGAAAGGGTCACCAGCTGTGCCTTTTCCTGGTTGACTTGCATCTGTGCAAGCAATCCTCCTAACAGGAAAGTCTCAGATTTAACAAACTGGCTTTTCTTGAGACTATTTTTAGCTAAATAGCAAAAATCAGGCCCCCATCAAAACTGTGAAATGCAAATCAGAAGCAATTATCCCTTTCTTGGCAAAGCACATGGGTGTAGAGGGAAGAATAAAGGAAGCATATGTTATGAGCCTTTAGAACTCATAATAGTGCTAAACGTATCATGGGTTAGATCAGGTGGGGAACCTTTTTTCTGCCAAGGGCCATTTGGATATTTATAACATCATTCACGGACTGGGGGCGGGGCTTGCGGGTGGGAGCCAATCGCGTGGAAGGGGGCGGGGTTTGTGGGCGGGAGCCAATTGTGTGGAAGGGGGCGGGGTTTGCGGGCGGGAGCCAATCACAAGCACCAGGGGGCCAGACCAAATGATTTCACGGGCCTTATATAGCCTGCGGGCTGGATGTTCCCCACCCCTGGGTTAGATGGTGTCCCAGATGTTCTAACATTTTTCATCTAGCTGATTCAACAAACCACAGAAGTAATCTTCTCTGCTTCTAGTTGTTTTTTCCACTCAACATAGTGTTTCCTAAGTTGGTGCCTTAGCTGTGTTGGTACTACAACTTTCTACATTGGGTGGCTGGGTTTTTTGGAGGTTTCTGTCCCAATAAATTTGGACAGCAGATTTGAGGCAGCTATTTTAAAAACTATAATCCAGAGGTGTAATTATGGGAATTATATGGTGAGTTTTCCTTTCAGCATTGCCTTCCTTGGAGGATGTCCAGGTTCAGAAAGCTGTCTGGAGTGAAAGAAAAAAACCGATTTTGCCTGATTTCCTGTTGCTGAAAAATATTTTTCTCCATTAGAATGAGCATCCCAACAGAATAAAAATAGTAACTGCACCATGTAATAGATTTTAAGTGGACAGGTTCATATATCAGGAATGCTCTTTTAAGCAGAACTTGAGTATTTTGCTCTTATCCCGGTTCAGTGTAGACCCTCCCAACCTTTTACTTCTTTTCTAAGATAATGATGTGTGTTTTTGTTAAGGCGAGAATATTGTGAAAGGAGATAAGGAGTCTATTAGAAATCTCTTGGAAATATTTGATGGCTTGCTTGAATATCTTACAGAAGAAATCAGCGAAACTGCTTCTCAAAATGATGGTGAGAGAAATGGCTTACTAAATCACAAATTATCTTTTGAGAGATAATAATGTCCTATTTTATTAGTACTTGTGCGTCTACTTCAAGGGATGGGGATGCAATTAAAATATTTTTAAAAAGTAAATAAAACAATCACTATTGAATGATAAATATTTTCTGTATCATTGGTTGATTGCTAGCCTTTGATGTAAAAATAATGACCTTTTATTGTTTGGATGTATGCACTTTGCTATAGTAATACTGGCAAGCACTGAAATTACGGTTTTTACACTGTAACTATAGACCCAGGTATGAAATATGCAAATTAAAAAATGTGTCATGAAAATATCCAGAATTGTCTTTGCTGAAAAGGAAACGTATTACATTAGATAAATTAGCAGGAGTGTGGTGGGTTTCCTTTTCAGCAAAAGCAATTTGGGATATTTGCATAACATATGTTCTTATGTGAAGTTATATCTGTTCTATGGGCTACATAAACATAATGGAGTGCCCTCATTAGGAGTGTTCATATATTATGCAAAGCCCTAATGTGGCTTGTTTTGAGTAAAATACAAAATGTGAATCCAGCTGATTTTGATTTATGACCAGGGCAAGCAACCTTTTAGAGTCTTAGAAGACACTTAAAAATGGAATATTGGCTTCTGAAAGCTGCAGAGGGTACAGAAGTGACCCAGTAACATCTTGGAAGATGGCGAGGCTGATATATTGGGCTTTTATTTCTTTAGGGTTTTTTTTTAGAGGGGAAACAGTTTTCACAGGAAAAAATATCAGTTTTCATCCAAATTTCAGCAAGGCAATCTAGGATGGCTGTGGTTTAAGATTTTGCTCAATGCAGCAAGTGTGACATACCAACAATCTGTGGTTGAAATAAACCTTTTATTGTGCAATATATTAATCCAGTAATAGAATGAAGAGCCATTCTTATGGATAGATTGTGAATTGTAATATCCTCTTCTTGGACGTTTTGTGGTTAAATATCTTTCCATGAAAGTAAAAAAAAAAGATCTATAATTAGAATCCAAAGGGAGAAAGCTGTTGTACCTTGGTTAAGGACTGAACAGAGTCCCTCTCTATGAGTATTTCCTGGAAAGCAGGAGCCTATCTGTGTCGTTGTAGCTTCCTTTTTCGGTTTGCTAAACATACCTTCACAATTCTGATATGCGCAAGACAAGCCTGAGCACAATTCTCAGCCACGGTAGGGTGGGGGTGGTGATGTTGCTTGGTGAGGATTATTCATGTTCTTTTGACTGCTTGCCCTTTGGTTTGAATTATTGGAAAGGGATTGCTGATGAAAGAACTCTCTTCTATTTGCAACAAAACTAGAATGTGATGCAATATTTCCTACACTGCTGTAGTCATCAGTGGATTTGCCTACTAGTAAGATAATAGAAACAAGTATTTAAAGAAGTACAGGTAGTCCTCACTTAACAATCACAATTGGGACCGTAATTTTGGTTGCTAAGTGAAGCGGTCATTAAGTGAATCTGACCTGATTTTACTTTTTGTGGCGGTTGTTAAGTGAATCACTGCAGGTGTTAAGCGAACCATGTGGTCATTAAGCAAATCACGTGGTTCCCCATTGATTTTGCTGGCCAGAAGCCAGCTGGGAAGGTCAAAAACGGTGATCATGTGACCACAGGACGCTGTGACAGCCCTAAATGCAAACTGGTTGCCAAGCACCCAAATGATGAACACATGACTGTGGGGACACTGCGACGGTCATAAGCCAGTTTTTTTCAGCACTGTCATAAGTCTGAACCATCACTAAACAAATGGTTGTTAAGCGAGGACTACCTATATACTATTTGGATGTAATCATTTTTAAATGGCAAACGGTTCACATTTTCAAAACTGTTAAAGCCACACTGCAGTAGTTCAGAACCAAACCATAATAAAGGAAGTGAAAAGGTTTGACTAGAGCTACTGGATACATGCCGAAGTTAATGTTTCCTATAGTGTTTCTTAATTATCTGCAGGGTGGGGCTGTAGTAAACCTTTCTGAGGTGATACTTAGCACCAGGCTACAAAAGGAGCCTTATTCTGCAGAAAAGGGGAAATCAGTAGGTCTCTTTGGAAGAAGTGCTCCATAAGATCTGTAGGATTTGGAGTACTGAAGGCAGGAGTGGGCAACTTTTTTGTTGGGGGCTAATTTCCCCCCATTTTTTCCCCAATATCCAAGGACTGGAGGGAATATAGTTGTGATGTCACTAATGGGGGCAAATCTGAATTTTGCTCCCCCTTTTTTTTGAGGAAGAGAGAGGTTTTAAGGCAAAATAGGTGCATTATAGCCTCGGATTTAAAAAAAGCTACAAATCCTGTCACTGATGATTATTTTGTTGAAGCTGAACCTTGGGGAGGCATTTCTAGGGACTGCAGAAATTGGCTGAAAGGCACATGTGATTTGCATCATCCATGTTTTAAAGCTCTGTGTGCCATGACTAGTAATTGTGTAATAGAGGTTAGCAAATAGCCTATCTGCTGTTTTAAAATGACATTTTCAATGTGTTCCATCTCAGCATTTCAGAAGCCAACTGTGATGTAATCTGAATATTTAGAGAAGTGTTCCATGTGTATGGAATTTCAGACCACTGGTCATCCTATCTCAGTATTACCTATGCTATTTCACAATGGTACTCTAGACCAGAGCTTTCCAAACTTTTCATGTTGGTGACACACTTTTTAGACATGTATCATTTCGCGACACACTCTTACAGCAGGGCACAAGGCAGGCACTAGGACCTGCGCGGAATCACAGCAGGTTTGGAGGCAGCAAGGCACAAGGCAGGCACTAGGACCTGCGCGGAATCACAGCAGGTTTGGAGGCAGCAAGGCACAAGGCAGGCACTAGGACCTGCGCGGAATCACAGCAGGTTTGGAGGCAGCAAGGCACAAGGCAGGCACTAGGACCTGCGCGGAATCACAGCAGGTTTGGAGGCAGCAAGGCACAAGGCAGGCACTAGGACCTGCGGGGAATCCTGGCAGGGCTCAGAGGCAGTAGCAGCCACGACACACCCAGACACTGCAGCCGACACACTAACGTGTCCAGACACACAGTTTGGAAAGCTCTGCTCTAGACAATCTTCCATTTTCATTACTACTGGAAGCTTAAAATAGCAACCTCTCCCTTGCTAAGTTTTCTAGGTGACAGAAGTAATCTTTGCTGGAGGGAAATAGCTATGCTCAAGATTGCAACAGGTAGTTGGCCTTTGGTGAAAAAAAAGTAATTCCAGGACAGTTGAGCCTATTAGATGGAGAAGTATTTGATTTGCAACAAGGATCCTGAATTAAATTTCATAGCAGTGTCTTCTAATGTAAAAGGAAGAGACAGATTGTAGACGCCATTCTTTCTGTGCAATCTGAATTACTGATCTTTTGTTCTTTTATTTCACTGGCCAACAGATTCTAAAATGTGCCAGGACAGATGTATGCCTAGGAGGGAAGAGTGCTAATATAATTTTCATCTTTTTGGTAGACAGAGTTTTTTCATGTTCATCACTATTAATAGTGTTGCTTATGAGCAGGTGATCTTAAGCAGATGGCAGAAGAGGAGGTCCAGTGCACTTATTCCAAGAAGCAAGATGATGGCTGTGACATCCTAGTTCCCTCCCTGGAGCAACCATCAGCTGTGCGGTAAGGCAGGTCCATAATTGCTGGCTGCTTTACTAGGTTACAGAGGGCTTAGTAGGAGTAGGATGTCTCCTTGTTAAACAGAATCCATAAGGAATAATACAACTTTTGAGGCTGCTTTTAGACATTTCACCTTTGGCATGTACAGCTGGCTGCATCTTTGAAATACTTGCCTGATCTATTTTGTATGTGGACACAGGATGCCATAACTGTGCCTTGCACATTCTGTGTATGAATTAGCTTTAATTAAATATGTATCCTTTCTCTTCCAAGTCATTAGAAACTAGTACTGAAGCAATATATGCTACCTTCTTATCATTGCAACTGCAATCAGATTTATTTACTACACATATTTGGCTGACAAATTGGAAAGACTCAAGGTGGCTTATCTAATAAATTGTAGGTAGTCCTCAGTTAGCAACGGTAATTGGGACCAGAATTTCTGTCGCTAAGTGATGCCGTTGTAAAGCATGATGTCATGTGACCACATCGCTTAGCGATGGCAATCCCAGCAGTCCCTGTTGCAATCGCTAACCAAATCCCACCAGTCTTTAGGCAAGGACCCACCCTGATCCAAGCGATTCCTGGCTTGGTCCCTCCCAGACCCAAGCCTCGGTAAGGGACTGCCTCCTCTACCTCCTCTTGAACTCCCCCTACCCGCCTATCTCCCCCAATCTCTGCCCTTTCAGCCTCCTCCTTACCCACTGCCCCGCTGTCCAGCCCTGCCCGCCACTGCACTGCATGCCACTACTGTACCAGCTGGGGCCTTCTCTCGTGCAATGCCTGGGGCCTCCGTTCATTCTCTGCCCAGGGCCTTCTTTCACAAAAGAAGCCTGGCACGTGAAAGAAGGCCCCAGCTGTGCTGGCGTGAAAGAAGGACCCGGCTAGAAGGTTGAAGTTACACTTTATCTCAGTTAGTGTGTTTCTGTCTTGGTTCTACTTTTAATTTTTGTATTTTCTAATAGTTTTATTGATGTGCTTTGTTCTATCCAGCTTTGGGATAAAATTTACTAAAGTGGGAGGATAATGTTAACAAAAACCCCAAAAAGTTTTGAGCCACTGAAGACGTTGATGCTTTTTATGTATTGCACCACCTTGTGGCCAAATCAAAAAACACATTACTGTGCTTTATTGTGTTCTGTTTAGATCTCCTCAGTCATCAGAGATACTTGATCCATCTTGGGAGGCTGGTGGTTCAGAATCTACAAGTGAGCTAATTAAGCTTGGGGACACAGCTTATTTGTTTTCTCTAAGAAATGAAGGTGAGCAGACCCTGCAAAAAAAAAAGAACAGCCAAATGTGACTGATGAAATGGTTATTGCATGGGGAACACTTTGAAAGTCTCAAATGTGGGCTCTTTCCACCCCACCCCCAAACCAGATGCTTCATTAAACAATTGCTTTCACACAGAGTATAGATCAGTTCACTCATCTATGCAATCTATGCAGTTTTCACCCCAAACTGGGGGAATTCAGCATCCTCCATGCACTGCAAAATAAGAGTTCTTTTGAGAATATAAAAGTGGGACTGGTTTTCTTTTAATAGTGTAGGGTTATATATTATATTATATTATATTATATTATATTATATTATATTATATTATATTATATTATATTATATTATATTATATTATATTATATTATCTGTATATTATATACAGTTCCAGGTTTTGCATAGATTTTTCCCTCCACTGGGGCTATTTCTGGGAAAGAAGGTGCAGATTTAAATTATTTCCCAATCTGCCCTTTACTTCCTGTCCAAAATACATTTTGAACTTCCTGTCCAAAATACATTCATTATATTTATATTTATATTTATATTTATATTTATATTTATATTTATTATTTATTATTTATATTTATATTTATTATTTATATTCATATTTATATTCATATTTATATTTACTTTTACATTTATATTTATATTTGGTAATTTTGTATTTATATTTTAGATGTTATTTATGCTTATTGTTTTAATGTGCTTGTTACTGTAAACCGCCCAGAGTCCCTCTTTTTGGGGGAGATGGGCAGTGGCAAAATTTGAAAAATAAATAAAATAAATAAATTTCCTTCCAGTGGGATACCTCAATTGTGGAAAACCTTTGTTGATGCCTAGAAAGAAGATACTTCATTGTATCCTCTGCCTATAGATCTACTTCCTGAGGTTCATAAAATTATATGGTTTAATATTCATACTCTGCTAATGAATTTTTTCAGTATTACCAGCAAAAAAAGAAGTACCAAAAAAGGCTGCAGGATCTGAAGAACGTGCAGCTTTTAGAGAATCATCTTGTGTATTCTTCAGTGGAAAAAATACTGTTGTTACAGAAATGCAAGGTGAGCATCTTTCCAAGATAATGGTGTTGATGTTCAAAGGTCTCCTTCTGGGGGTGATTGTATTTTGGTGGGGAATGTAGCAGTTACCTGAGAAGGGCTTCCATAGGCTTAATCAGATGGATTTGAGCTGGGGTGATCTAGTAGATAAGAATACAAAAGGTGACAGCCCTAACCATTTCCTTTCCCACCTTTGTCTCACAGTCACCCTGACTTTTCCCAGGCTGCTTTTTCGAAACCCAGTTTGATCCTTCCCAGACTGCTCATGAAACTACACATGAAAACTTAGTTAGTTAGTTGGTTCTGTCTGTTCCAAAAAAACAAAACCGGCCATGTTTTTTCATCAGCAGACAGTATTGAAAGAGAATCTTAGTGCTGAAGTTCCATTCATTGATGAAAAACATTGTAGTTTTTTTAATGACCAAACCACCAATAAAATAGCACTTTAAAGCAGACTTTCTCAACCTTTTGACCCTGGAGGAACGCTTGAAATGTTTTTCAGGCCTCGGGGAACCCCTGCACATTCAAGCTCAAATATAGGCCAGAAGTTACAAAATTATTATATTCGTTTCCTGTGTAGGCCTGTATATATGTACATTAACAGTGTTCTTAAACTAAAAATAAAGAATGAAACTTACCTCTTTAATGTGAAATTGCCCGAATTTGAAATAATTTTTTAAATAAATCGTGATCTCCCAGGGAACCCCTAGTGACCTCTCGCGGAACCCTAGGGCTCCACGGAACCCTGGTTGAGAAACTTTGCTTTAAAGTAGTAGATTTAAAACCAAGTTGAAAATGAAACTAAACATTTAAAAAATGTCTCAACTTTTGAAGAGTACGACGTACCATATGATGCCCTGTGCAACTTTAACCATCCAAAACGATGTACCCTTGCAGAAGGGGGAAGTGTGGCTTAATGCTCGTGCGGCATATCTCTACATTTCGTTAACTACATTGAAAACTTCTACTGTGTATTCTAAATGATATGAGAAGAAAATAACTCAGCCAGCATACCTTGATTATTTATATGAAAATTCCATCAGTAATAGTGGTTTTTAACATTTTCACAGGAAACTCCCCCAATAATGTGCTTTAGGTATATTAATTCTAGACTTTTGAATCACTGTATAAAATGAGTGTCTGCATTATTTGCCTTTAAGCTACAGCAAAGTCTGCTCAATTACCTCAAGAGCAATTGAGTTCCAGTGCTAAGAAGCTCGGGGAACCAATCCGTCCAGCAATTGCTTTGCAGCCACCCTACCAGCCTTCTGTCACTAGAGCCTCGTATGTAGCTGAAAGAAACGGTGAAAGTGGAAGCAGGGATTCCCCACCACCTCTATCACCACTTAAACCTCAGGAACCTCCACCTACTGGTGTAAGTGTGATATTTTCTTTGCTTTTGTTTAATTATCATTTTTATGGCATTGTAGAATGTCATGAGCTGGTTTGATTGAGTATTGTCCAAGTTATCCTTCCTAGCCTTCCTATTCATCAGAAAATCTGGACTGGGAATCTAATATTCATGTCTTGGACACCCAAAATAGTATGAGGAGAAAGTCAAGTACTTCAGCCTTCCGCAATTCAGTGCCCTCCAAAGTTATTGGAATTCAGTTCCAATAAACGCTACCTAGCAATGAACGTGCTAGGAATGCTACTAACTAGGAGTGATGAGACTTGAACTTCAACATGTTTGGAGATCATAAGATTGAGAAAATCTGCCATACCTTACTGGACAAAAGGAGTGGGAGTATACTCTATATTGCTGAAACATGTAAACTTGACATGATACGAGGAGGGAAAAGAAGCGATAGGGAAGGGGAGTAAGTGAACCTCATATGAGAAATTAGTGCAGTTTCTCCATTGATGGAATGCATGTTTCCGTCAAAATTTGCCATTGATTTTAGCTTTTGAGATGAGAAATGGCAAAACCGATAATTATATGTGCTCTTTTGCTTATAGATTATTTTGTAATTTAAATTTTAAAGTAAGTATACGTTAATGCATCTTTCAGGTTACTTGTACTGATTATTTTAATATGTGTCTTTTCATTTGTGTTGCATTTCTTTTATAGCCTGCAGAACCTCCAGAGCATGAATCTCCTATTTTTTCAGATGGCATCAATTCTTTTCCAGAAGCTACTTCTTGTAAGAATCACGCCATACGATGTTGTGCTCTAACCTCTTACCCAAATCAGAGGATTCTCTGCTGCTAGTCTGAATTGCTGTTGGTTTGGAGCATGGGAATAGGCTTGTAAGAATCCAGTGCCTGGGGACTTGAATTTTTAAGCAAGTTCCATTTTGTATGTCAAATGGACAGTTCTAAATGAGGAGTGGAGAGGTTCTGGCCTTCCAGCTGTTGCTGGATTCTTCCTCTTTTTACCCTTGCCGATTGGCCATACCGATTGCGGCAATAGTCATTAGCATCCAACAGGTTTCCACTCTCGGGGACATCTGTGCTTATGTTTTCACATCTTCTCCAAGGTTAACTGAATTACAGATTTTATAGAGGTGTGGCATGTATAGATCTTAATTTCCTTCACAAAATATTACCATCTCAAATCTCCTTGAGAGAAAAGGCATGACCATAATGTCCCTGTGGCTAAATCTTGTTGAATGGGATACTTGAATAAGTCATAATGGCTGAATTCACAGATAATGACAAGCCATAATTAGTGAGTTAACAGATGCTTACTCAAAAAACTCCAGATACATAATATGATATGTCAGCCGGGACACAGACTAAGGACAAACTATGCCACAATGGCTTGTGCAACAATAAACTAGAAAGACTTCTTGTTGGCAGAAACACACAGTTACTTTTAGCTCCAATCATTTTTCTGCTAATGTAACATCTTTTTTTGCAAACATCTTACATTAGCAGTATTTATAGTTGGAGAAACCACTTTAGAAATGTGGTTAGCTATCATGTGATAAACACAAAACAAAGATCTTCTCTTGGACATCTCAATTAGATTTATAAGTAAACCTTTTATTACCAATCATCTTGATCAATGAAAGACTATACTGTAAAAGGTTTGAAGTCTTTAGTCATAATATAAACCTTGGAATTTCTTCTGTTTTAAAAGAGGACACATAAATCCTTAATAGAATAAATAAATTGAGATAACTGTATAATGGTGAAGTCCTTACCTTCAGCTTTATCTTATTGTCCCTTGCCATGAGAAAGATGTTTACCATAGTTCTCTGAAAGGAAGACAACTCCAAACTAAGACGGTCCCAAAAAAGAAAAAGGAGAAAACAATGCATAAATACAGACAAAAATCCTGCGCAATCCGTAGCTTCTCTACCTAAGCACCCCAACTCCAGCTGAAATCAATACAGGAGATGTCCTTTTTATCCAATAAAAGTATAAATGTGTCACATTTGTGTGTGTGTGTGTATATGTGTGGTACATGCATGTATATAGATCTGAATATATAGATAGCTATACCTGCCAGAACCCACATTCTATGAAAGAGCAGGGAACACAATAAAAAAAATGAATTAAAGAAAGGGCTAGCTGCACTGGGAAGGAAAGAGAAAGGGGAGGGACCAATAGAAAGAGGTAATTGGGCAGTGAAGGAAAGAAAAGGAATATGTGCACCCAGAAACAGTCTCTGCCAAGCTGCAGGCTAATCTTCAGGTTACTGTTCAAAGGTATCCAGGCTTTTCAGCACTGGTGTCTTCAGCCATTTGCACTTTTCTCAAATCTAGCCCTTTGTCTTCTCAGTGGAAGCCTTGGGTTTTTTGGGGCATCACATTTTTATGCAATCTAATAAATGAATGTTTAGTATCTACTGAACTAAAGATATATTTCTATACATAATTTCTATAATTAATTTCTTTGGGCTTCTCAGATTTTCCAACTGAACAGTCAGCAATGGGAGGTGGTGTAACTGATGAATCAGTGCCACAAGATGGCTCACATGATGCAGGAAAGGTAATTGATAATGCATTGTTTCCTTGGCTATAGATGTATGTATCTGTTTATGTGTTCAAGATGATCATCAATGTATACAAGCTTTCCATTGTAACCAAAACAAACTTCATGTCTTAAGAACCTCAGTCCAAAATTCTAATGGGAAGCTTGAGAAAGAATGCAGGATGAGACAGAAGAATACAAAGATATGTTCAATGCATGGGTTTAATGCTCAGGAGGGGATGAAGACCAAGGGTTTGGTGTAGAATTTCTCAGAAAAGGTTCATCTGTAAGGAGGCATGTGGAAATAAAGGATACAGCATTGTGTAAGTGTTCTAGGAGGATATTATAAATGTTTATATAAATGTTTGTTTGTTTATTTATTTATTTATTTATTTTCTATCCCGCCTTTACTATTTTTATAAATAACTCAAGGCGGGGAACATACCTAATACTCCTTCCTCCTCCTATTTTCCCCACAACAGCAACCCTGTGAGGTGAGTGGGGCTGAGAGAGAGTGACTGGGCCAAGGTCACCCAGCCGGCTTTCATGCCTAAGGCGGGACTAGAACTCTCAGTCTCCTGGTTTCTAGCCCGTTTTTAGATGATAGATAGATAGATAGATAGATAGAGGGAGGGATTGGCAGAAAACTAGTCTAAGGAGTTTGTTTCTTTTGTATCAGGGTTTTTTGTTTGCAAAAACAAGGCATTGATCATTTTTCTGTGTAAGGTTAACTATGATTTAATACTAATATGTCTTATCCTAGCTACCAATAATATTTCAAATAGAAATTAATACTGACATTACTGCAGCTGATCAGTTTAATCATATTTTTATTTGTTTGGCGTATCTTTATTATGATGGTCCCCTGATATGACTAACTAGAATGTTATAACCATCCTAGCTTAAACATATATTGTTGGTTCACAGATCATGTAGTATCTCTTTTTCTGAAAACCTTTTTTTAGAGACGCATACATAAAAAACCATTCCCATCATGAAAATGTGATTCTAAAAAACTTGTGGCTGGTTTTACTTTGATCAGAACTGGGAATGCTGAGATTTTGAAAGACTGCATTTCCCATTTTTTCCTTAAAGAGCACTTAATTTATAAACGATTGATCTTGATGGCTTGGAACTCTAAATGCCTTTCTGGCCTGGTTAGGCTGCTGTAAATATTGTTGTTTGAAAGACTGTCGTATTGTCATAGCAGTTCCATTTGGCATTTCTCTTTTATGCAGTCTGATCCTTATTACTTGAACACCCGTTAATCTCTTGAATTTATCCTGGGCTGTTTGAGTGAAAGTTTTTCCCTTCCTCCCCTCTAAAAGGAAATGGATGAGCGTTCACAGCATACATCGATTCAGGGTTGGGAGGAGAACACATTACCTCAGTTCCCCTCTATACCGACCACAAGACCCAAACAGAGGAATCTGTTTATTGGGAAAAGGTATGTATTTCCTTCAAACAAAATGGTGTTTGGAGTTCACCTTCAGAATACTCTCTTTCTCCCAGTCCAGCTGCATGGCCATCAACCCAGGGCTTTTAACCTCATGCTGCTCTACGGCTCTTTCATTCCCTTGGCTAGAGGTGGTGGGAGCTGCAGTACAACGTCAGCCAGGGCAGTGTTCCTTTAACTACGGTCTGTGGGGCACAGCTGTTCCCTGAGCACTTTCGAAGTCGTGCCCCCTTGCCTGCAGCACACCTTTGGGAAAAGTAATTTTTCAGCACCCGCTCACAACCAGTTACAACTCTTGAATGGGGCTGAATGTTACGCTGGCTCTAAGACTTTCTTGAACAAATTATCCCTTTACGATTTTTAATCAATGCATTAATGTAAAGGACAATAAACTGTTATTAAAAGAAGTTTTATTCATTCATTCATTCATTCAGTTTAGAGGCTGCCCAACCCCAGATAGCTCTGGGCAGCTTACCTTAAGAAAGTAGGAACAGTTAAAAGAAGAAACAGATCTTAAGCACCCAGAAGACAGACTCTGAATTACAATAATTTTATTGTTGTTTTAATTCATGTTCATTTTATTTTTTCTTCTTTCAATTCCCTCCTCTCTCTCTCTCTCTTTTTCTCCTTTTCCACCTACCTGTCTTCCTCTTTTCCTCTTGGAAAATAGGGATAGGAACCCATACACTGACTTACATGCCTAAGATGATCCCATGTGTATTACACTTTCGGTGTTTATCTTTAAAGCTCATAGATGAGCATTGAATACCGTTTCTTTAATCACCAGGCCTACCACCTAAGGCAAAGCTTTCCAAACTTTTCATGTTGGTGACACACTTTTTAGGCATGCATCATTCCGCGACACAGTAATTCAGTTTTACTAGCAAACTGGAAGTTAGGGTTTTTTCCTCTACACTTCTTACGTACTAATACAGACCGTTCAACAGTTGATTCACGTAGTTTCCTCTATAGACGCTACATTTTGTTCATCGCAAACGTCATCTTCACCAGCTTTTCTTTTCTTAATTAGAAACTTGCCATCCATTTTACCGGCTGCAGGCTTACTTCTTAGCAGCAACCAGTTCCGAAGGCAGGTGGCAGATAAGGAATGCTTGGTCAGAGGGAGGGGGACTAGGCAAGGACTCACGATGTGGAGCAGGGGATCAAGGAGCAGGATCACGCTGGCAAGAAGAGGGCACAACAAGGCAAGTTCCTGGGCAAGGGATCCGGAAGGATGGCGAGGCAGGATTCGGTGACAGACAGCAGAGGAGGAGGCGGTCGGAGAAGGCGCAGGGAGGCAAGGTTGAGTGGTGGGCTGGAGTGGCAAGGCGGTCTCTGAGGCGGCGGTAGGCGGAGAAGACGGAGGGAGGCAGGATTCAGCGGAGGAGGAAGGAGGATCCAAGGTGTCTTCGGTTTTTGCTTCGGCTGGAGGCTTGATGAAGGAGGCTGGTGAGCGGTTGTCCCCGACAACCTATTCCTCTGCCGGCCGTCATTTTATTCTTTTTTCTTCCTGCCGTTTCAGGGTGGGGACCAATCGGGCCGCCTTTCGAATGGCACACGATTGTAACCTCCATTCCACAGCGCTGATAGGCGGTAATGAATCCACCTCCTGATTCCCACCAATCAGCTGTTCCTGATCTTCCCCCGCCAGCAAGGGCTCCGTTGCAGTTTTCCCGCCGTTACTGTCATTGCTGCTGAGCTGACAGCGGCGGTGATGGCAACTCACGCCCCTGACCAATCAGCTGCTTTTCTTCTTCCCTCGACTGCGCGACACACCTACACACTGCAGGCGACACACTAATGCGCTGTGACACACAGTTTGGAAAGCTCTGACCTAAGGAAATAGCGTATAATTACAGCTGTGTAATGACTGAGACCTATCTGTGGAGGCTTCTCATATTGCTCAAGTGCAGCTCAGGGTCTGCTGTCCTTAATACTATGTACCTGGGCTTGGCTTGCAGCTGACATCTGTAAGCCACCCTGGCCTCCTTTTCAGCCTGGGTGTGCATGTGTGGTATTTTATCATGTTTCACTCTGTGATTTCCCAGCCAGAATAAGCATCCTGCTCTGGCAGACTCTCCTGTAGAAGACTCTCTTCCCCATAGAAGGGCAAAGGAAAAACTGTGTGAAATGTCAGATAAACTCTCCCGCAGGCTGAATGAACTGGACGCAGTAAGTTAATGCCAACTATTTGTGGTATTATACTAACCCAATACCTTTCTGCCATAGGAAACCCATGTGAGATGACCCAAAGGAGTAACATGGCTGGAACTAAGCAGATAGAGACCTGACCAATTTAGGATCCTACAATCACACTCTAAGCTTTGTTAAACGCTAAAGTACAATCAAGTAAATGTATGGCTTGGGATTGTTACAGATAGTTCTCGCTTAACAACCATTCGTTTAGTGATGGTTCAGATTTACGACGGTGCTGAAAAACAACTTCTGACTGGTCCTCACAGTTATGACCGTCTCGGTGTCCCTGCAGTCATGTGATCACGATTTGGGCGCTTGGCAACTGGTTCGCATTTATGACCATTGCAGCATCCCGTGGTCACGAGATCACTATATTCAACCTTCCTGGCCAGCTTCTGGCAAGCAAAATCAATGGGGAACTGCATGATTCACTTAATGACCATGTGGTTTGCTTAACGACCACAGTGATTCACTTAATGACCACCACAAAAAGGTAGTAAAATCAGGTTGGATTCACTTAATGACCGCTTCGCTTAGCAATCAAAATTCTTTGACCCAAGGCTGACTAGCCCAGTGGCTCCTGTATTGTTTGAAGGGGGGAAAAATGCCTACCGGAATATATTAACTGAAATCACACCTCAAAATATGTCGTCATATGGTTTGTTTTGTTTTGCTTAGTGTGATAATGTGGATTACAAACTGGTTTGTGGCTTAGCATGTTGTGGGATTCTTGGTCAACAGAGGGATGGAGCCAACAGGAAAGGGTTAGGTCCTCTCTTGTGTGAAAAGTCAGGGCTTCCTTCTAGGGAGGAACAAGGATTTTTTCCCCCTCTTGGCCCCAAATTCTAGAGCGGAGTCTGTATTCTCGACTCCCCATCTTTCCTCCTCAGATTAAGTACAGTGGGTGTAACCTCAGAAGCCACCCACCATGAACTTTGGCCCCAAACAAGTGATTGCACTACAATAGTTCTTTAATACGGCAGGATGTTGAGGGATTAGCAGGTGAGGAGCTGTCTCCATTGAAGCTGGACTTTTCCAGTTTCCATAATTCCCACCATTTACCACCAACTGACTACCACTGGACCACTGCAATGGCACGTACGTTTTCCTTACTTTGCTGCATCAAGCATTTTATTCTCTGCTCAACCATCCGTTTTGTTATTTCTTAACCTGATTTGAAAATGGCCGGTTCCAGAGCCAGGAACAACACCTAGCCAGATGGTTGTATTTAGCAAAGGAAAATAGCTATGAAAGCTTCCCATTTGGGCCTTGATACTATAACTTGGTACTAAGAATCTTTAAGTTCTCCCTCCATAGTGCAAATTATGTAAGCTTATAGTGCTTTTCATTTTGAAATCAGGAAGGTGAATTGCATATTATAGGGATTACATAATGCAGAAAACATTTATTTCCCATTGCTTGGTGGTGTAGCAGAAGGCCTTGGTTCCCTAATGTCTGAAGACAGTTGAAATGAAGAAATACTTCTTTGTTATTTCTTTCTCTCTATGTAAAATGACCCCTTTGCTCCTTTTTATCTATCTGCTGAATTGTTCTGTGAGCACAATGCAGAATGAATTTGCCATTGCTCCTTGCTAATTGTATTGTGCAGAAAGGGACATTTTGAAAGGAAGTTCAAGGTTATAATATGTTTATAAGAATCATATTATCAGCTATTACTGAAAAAGTTCTGGATTTAGGCCTGGTTTATGCATGCAATCAGTGGTGTCCGGTTCTCGGTGACTGCCTGGACTAGTCCCTGCAGTTTTCTTGGCAAGATTTCAGAAGTGGCTTGGAGAGCCAGTTTGGTGTAGTGGTTCAGGCATCAGGCTAGAAACCGGGAGACGTGAGTTCTAGTCCCGCCTTGGGCACAAAGCCAGCTGGGTGACCTTGGGCCAGTCACTTTCTCTCAGCCCTAGGAATGAGGCAAGGGCAAACCACTTCTGAAAAACCTTGCCAAGAAAACTGCAGGGATTTGTCCAGGCAATCTCCGAGAATTGGACACAATTAAATGGATTTTTTAAAAAAATGCAATAGAAGGAGATACTAAAGTCCTGCTTGATTAAATGTATGGTTTCATACTTTTATGTGCGAGCTCACATTTCTAAACATCAATCTTCAGCAAAAGAAAAGAAAGGAAGAAAAAATACCTGCCTGTGTAAATTGGAACAACAAGGGATGGACTGAATAAACCTTGCATACTAGTTTCTCCCTTGGAGGGAGTTTTCACCTTAGGAAGCGTAAATAAAATACAGTAGAACCGTTCGCTCTGGTCTTGAATGATACAGTCACCTCTTGTCAATTTAGGATTCTATCAGCCATTCCATTGTTTGTGCAGAACAGGCCTACAGTTGGTGGCACAAAGAGGTGACCTGGAGTGTTTGGAGTAAATATTAGACTTTGTGTATTTAGATATTTTTTTCTTACTTGATAAGAAACAAATGTTTAATATGTAAAACCATGGAAGATTATTTTGGAGTGAACTTTGAACAGATAGAGCAATTATCTTTTTAAATCATAGATGTTAAAGCGTGCTTTGGGTGAACAGAGCAGGGATGAGTTGTCAGCTGATGAGGATACCCTTTCTCAGCACAGTGATAGCATCATGGACTATCGCCAGATAAAACTAGGATCAGGTAATGTTCTGAATATGACGTTTATTAATGAGTGAATTGCATTGTTCTACGTGGGGGAACGTAATTTCCATCAGGAGTGGAAAGTAGTTACGTACTTCCCTATCATCTGGCAGTTTTCCTTGACCTGATCCCCTCTTTATCTGTTAGAGCTACAACTTTCATAATTCCTGTTGGCCATCCTGGCTAGGACTTCTGAGAATTGTCATAGCAACACCTTCTAGAAAGCACTAGGTTAGAGAGATTTCTTCGTAAAATGGGCATCACAATAGCTAAACATAGGGGTTTGAGCATCATCACTGTTGGGAACTGCGTTAACTCAAAAGTTTAAAAGCAATAACTTTACAAACAGCACGAATCTGGTTGCTAAATGTAAAGGAAAAAAATGTGAATCTGATTGAAGTAATACAGGGCAGCCCACTATCTGATCCCAGGGACATGACAGGGCAAGCTTTAGAAACAGAGCTTCTGAAATTTGTCACCATTTGATTACTAAAAGGGCCTTCACGATCTTTTGTCCATGAACCTATAACCATGTTTTTTTTTAAAAAAAAAACTAATCATGGTAGACATGTCCGAAGTTTGTTTCTTTTATAGATGCTCGCCTTCCAAGGAAAGCACCCAGCAGGCGACGGTCATTTTCTGCTTCCCCACCTCCATCTAATTATCAACCATCACATGTATCAGATAGTCCACTCCAAAAGGATGCAAAAGGACCAGTGGGAAGGATACGAGTATGTTTGCAAAATGAACAGGATCAGAGGAAGTTAAGAGCAAAGGTAATGGCAGCAGGAATGGAAATGGAGGCAACTGAATAAATGCCTTAATGAGTGAATGTATTAATAGATGCTCTCAGCATTGATGGAACCTTAGTGGCCACTAGAACTCAAGTGAAAAGAACTTCTGGTTGTCCAGTTCAGAGGTTTTATACCTTCTTCAAAGGAAAAACACATTCTGAGTGTGACAGTACACTGCATGTACTTCTTAGTGGGTGGGATGCTAGCATTGTATGTTGGCTTGCTAGATGATTTTTAGATATCCGAGGTTGTATAGAATAGCATCCACATGCTTGGGGTAAAACTGGCCCTTGATCATGCTTGCAACATACAGGCCAAAATGCTCTGAAGCTGACCAGTACTGTCCTTGCTGTTTGGAGGGAATGTTGCATGGGGCATGGGTATGGTTAAGGCTAATAACCTGGTCTGTCCTTATCATACTAAAAAGTACGTGATTGACTAAAGCCATGGTGGGTGGCAGAGGTCAACCTTTACGGGCCATCTATTGATGACTATGGCAAATGGGAGATTGCAACTTGAAATGTTAGAAGAATAAATTGTAAAGAGCCTGGATTAATGAATGAAATAAAAAAAAATAGATACATTGTGTGTTTGTGAAACTAAGAATGGGGAAGGATGTAAAGGATCTGAATGAAAGTGGCCCAATCTTATGGTATGGCATTGACAAATCATTCAGGGAAGTGAAAGTATAGATTTAATTAGGCTAAATGTATACTGGAAAGTATGAACTGGTGTAATTGACACAACAATAGACATTGTTGTGGATGGGCATGAAAAAAGAATTTATAAGTTGGTAATACATGCATGTTATGGTCCAGTGAATGATGATAGTAGAAGAACTAGGAATAAGTTTGGGAAAAATCGCCCAGAGTCTGCCATGGCAGAGATGGGCGGGGATAAATCTAAATAATAAATAAATAAATAAAAATTGTGGAAGATTCTGAATGGATGTGATCCAAGGGGGGAGGGGGGGAAATATTCTGTTAGGTGACATGAATACCGTAGATAGGTCGGAATGAGACAAGAGAGTACATAAAAAGTGATCACACCATTTGGAGGCACAGCAATGAATGAAACTGATCATTGGTGAGCATTCATGTAGAAAAATAGCTTTTTGTTTCAAATATGTGGTTTCAGTTTAAGTCTCCATGCATATACATGGAAAGGGAATGAATCAAAAAGCATGATCAATTTGATTATTTTAGATGAAAGGTTGAGAGAACTACTGAAAGATACAAAGGTAATTAGAGATTCTAAATATAGGCTAGACCATTTTTCAGAAATGCCAGTAGAGGAACTTGGGTAAAAAATGGACATGGAAGAAAAGAAAAGAAGTGAAAAAATTAGAGTGAAAGTAGAATGTCTGTAGAAAGAGAAAGTGCAAGTCCTCTTATTTGTTTTATTGAATGAGCCTATAGGAGTCCCACAAGAATAATCTACCTGTGAGTCAGGAGTCTGCCTAATGTGAGCTAAACTCCTGATTGAGACTGGCCACTGATCACATCCACTTAAAGTGACTATTCTGAGTGACAGCATATTTCTGTCAGTATTCAGGGTCTTGGTTCTTACTTTATAACTCCATGTTTGGTTTGGAACCTTATCCGAAGAACATATTTTATTGGACATCCCTGTCCATGCATTTCAAATGTATGTCATGCCCTGCCTTCTGAATTTAGGTAGGTAGAACCAGTAAAGGGGCAGCCTTAATATTGGTCCACTTTTGTCTTTCCTGGATCCCTTTTGATTTCCCCAGGTTTTAAAAAAAATAAATACTGAGTTCATCTTATTCTCTTGTCCTGAAACTTTCCGATACTAATTGCTCTTTCAGTATGTTTTTTTGTTCCAGAATGGCAGCTGAGTCTGTTGCAGGAAAAATAAGGGCATATTATGATTTAAACTTTAATAGCCTAGAACCCACTTCATTAAATGGAACTCCTGAATTTTTTAAAAAATTTAGTTAGTTCTTTTCTCATGGCAGTTAACAATCAAAAGACATGATTCATAAATGAATAAATTGTTACAGACAATCAGACTTGTTGTGTTTTCTAGCTTTTGAGTAAAGCTTATGATGAAGAAGTAAAAGCATATGAAGCTAGTGAAAGATTGGAACTTGCAAAGCTAAAAGCGAAAGCTCAGGAAATGGTAAGATGCAGAACAAATATGCTAATAGTTCTGTGCATTTCTTTTTAACTCCCAATATGGTTCAGGACATTAATATTTGGAGGGCAGCTTTTGCATTAGGTCCACTCTCACATATTTAAATTTTGGGGAGGGTTTTCTCCCCACCAAATTTACCTGAGCAGAACTTTAAATAGTGGCCCCCTTTTGTCTGTCTCAGATGCTTCAGATCAATTTTCCTGAGAATCTTGGGAAGGAGTTCCTGTTTTCCAAAGAGCTTACTTCTCATTGATTGTGTTTTCACCCTGTGTTAAAATCCGGAGAGATCCAGTCGTATCAGGATCACTGATGTGACTTGATCATAAATTTTGTTTACTGGAATCAAGATCCATAGAACCTAGTATAGGTAACTGCTTATCAGTATTTTTTAAAAGGAGAAGGATGAAATTCCAGATTTGGTTCTTTTCAGCATACATAGCAGTTTCTTTTATCTGAATTTCAGTTTTTTAGCTATAAAAATAATTTTTATAGCTGAAAATGTTTAGGCCCTTAAAGCTTATGGGAAAGACTCTACCTGTGGTGACTCTGAACAGATGCGGTTAGTAATAGGTTATTTCTGTGACCAGAGTCAGATTAACAGTAGCATTTATTGAGTATTATTTTCTGTAGTAAAATGCCACTTGGACAGTCACCGGTTACCTGATTTAATATGGAAACATTCACTGTTCATTTAATAGATAGGAAGGCACCGTGGATGTGATGACAATATATAAACTTATTCTGAGACGTATATTTGGGTTGAAGTATCACTTCCGAAGGTTGAGGAAGAGGAGATGGTGAACCCTCCTCCCCCTTCAATGTGTGTCCGGGGGAAGCCATTCTGGAAAACTCCCAAGAGGAAACCAATTATCTTTTTCCTGCATGAAATACAGTAGAGGGTGTTGACATCTTTAGCACCAAACCAGATATTTGAAGATGGGGGAGTAAGAAACACAATGTTCTGTACTTGGGAAGGCCAAGGCGTGCTCTACTGTTGGTTAGGGTGATATGAAAGAGAGGCCTTTTTGCCGTTTAGGATTGTATTTTAAGACCTTTAAGACCTAAATAAATAAATAAATAAAATTTTAAGACCTTCCTCTTAAAGCCAGCTAGCCAGATTAACCAGGCCTTGGACAGCATAAAAGCCTGCTGTGCGGAAAATCACCAGCCGCCTCTTGCACTCTGGGTTTGCCTCCACCTGCTTGAACTACATTTTATTTTTTAATTTTTTTTATTTATCTTTTAATTTCTATCACCGCACCATCTCCCCCATAGGGTACATGAGCTGTCATTAGGCCTCCCTGCATTGGAGTAACTGGTAATCCTGTAACTAATGATCCTGTAACTGATATTGTTCTGTGTGTTTGCATCGAGGAACAAAAATACAAAGAGGACATATTTAAAGAAACTCCAAGAGTCTCACATGCAGCGAAGATTTATTCTCGAAAAAATATACCTCGGCATTCCAAACTCAACCAGAGGATTTCAAGAGGAGGGCTTGCGAAGCCAAAGAAAGCAGCTCCAAGTAAGAACTGAACACCTCTTGGTAGAGAGCCTGGCAGCCTCTGAAAGCATGTGCCTTCAGAGCGTGGGCCAAGAACACTGACATTTTGGCAGCGGATAGCTGTGAAAAACACTTTTCTGATTACCTCCATATGTCTAGACCTGGGCAAGGGAAGCAGAGTATTTAGGGAGCCTTCCTTAAGAAGGGATGTGCAGTTTATCCAGCAATTCCTTCGAGATCACGAGGAAGGCTGGGCTTCTGTGACTGCATCGCTTTATTGGTCCCCCTTAGTTGAGTCTGTCACAGAGTTGGTATCTTGCTTTCAAATCAGTACTTCTCCAGGCAGAGCATTCCAACAATCCAATCCAATCCAATCCAATCCAATCCAATCCAATCCAATCCAATCCAATCCAATCCAATCCAATCCAATCCTTCCCTTCCCATTCCCATTCCCATTCCCATTCCCATTCCTATTATTATGATTAATGATCCAGATAAAAAACATAGGAACTGAGGATGCTGTATTTGCTGTCAAGCTATATACAATTTTGTGTGGGTAATTCAAGAAGAGGAGCGGCCAAAGCATTTTGAGCTTAAAATAACCTATTCCACTTCTTTTGATCTCAAAATGGGTTGATCCTACGAAAGAACATAAGGGTGTCCTAATGGTTCTTCCCTGCATGCTTTATTCTCACCCAGTATGTGAAGTGCAAAACTCCAGTCTGAGCAACTTCAGATTTGTTAGTCAGCATGCAACATCGTTTAGAAGTACGTTATGACACATGTAAAGAAATGCCCAACTTGGTAGTTTGGAGCATTGCATTAAGCTGTTATACCGAACTGCTGTGCTTGTGTTGAGATAGGCAAAGAGCAGGGAATATTATACAGTGACTGTGCTAGTTAAATATTTCTGTGTGTTCATGATGCTTAACTGATAGAGCAAACCTACGGATGATGGAGTCTAAGATGAAGCAGCTGCCTTATCCATCACTCCGCTTAGCTTGAATGGGAAGGGAAAAGTCACGTTGCTTTTTCCTTGTTTTGACTTTTTCCCCTTTATGTTTTTTTAATGAATATTCTGCCATTTGTGTCAGGGCTTTTGTACTAGCTTCCGTATGAACCTAACAAAATGTTATAATGTGTATTTAGTTCAAACACAGCCAAGTATCTCAATTTGCAATTTGATTTTAAAAGAAGAAAAATCTGCATCTGTAAGGATTATATAAACGTAATAAAAATCCATGGATAACAAATTACGAATGTTCAAGTCAGTTCACAGAATAAAACGGGGTTCATGCACTGAGCTTCAACACCAATGTGACTTGTTTGCCTGTTGGGTTTACAAACTGAATCATGTGTAAACCATGGTTTATACCAAGCAGACTGCTTTTTATTTCGTAAACCATGGGTAAAACAACTATTGTTTAGTGTGATGTGTGAATGAGTAGAAGGGTGGCAGTGAGTTCCCGCTGGCCTTCAGTGCCGAACAGCTTGTCCTTCGTCGGTTTCATTGGGCTCAGTAACGTTGCCTTCGCTTGCAGAGGCTCCTAACGCTCTGCTTTTCTTGGTGCAGGATTAGAAGGCCTGCTGGAGTCCAAGCATACACGTTTATTACTGTTTGGGAAAATATGGGCATAACTTCACCAGCGGCAGCTATTTCTCAGTACAAATAAGACTGGTGAAGCAAGGGATAATTCTCGGCTGCTCTATTCCCCTATATACCATTATATACCTATATAATGGTATATAGGGGAATATATAATATATAGGTTATACACACACACACACACACACACACACACACACACACACACACACCTATATACCTACCATTGTAATTGTAGAGCTGGCCAATACCATACATGTACATAGCTAGAACAGAATATAAAAACCTTGTTAAAAAGAAAAGTAGTTTTGGAGATGCTCATTTCTCTTAGATGGACTCTGTTCCAATGGCGATGGGTGCCTGATTGGGAGACCTGAAAAACCAGGTTAGGGGTAGAGCATCATGGAGAAAATCTATCTATGTGGTCGCTAAGAGTCAACACTGACTTGACGGCACGTAATCATTTCTCTGTTCTCAAAGCAAGCATGTGTGGTAAAAAAATTTCCACACCCATACCTTTTTTGATCTAGTTACAGCTTCTAGACCAAAGCAAGCAGTCCTGTTTAGGTGTGTTCAGACACAATCTACAGTCTATAAGTAAGAATGTTAAGGCAAGTCATGTAATTTGCAGTACCATGACCATTAATCTGTATAGCATTAAGCTTAGTCCAGCCTTCCCCAATCAGGGTGGCCTCCAGATGAGGGTGTCCAGGTCGGGGAAAGCTGTTTTAAGTGGCAGTTCAAAGCATAAGGCCCAGTTTTCAGCTGTTCATTGCTTAAGTCTGTGTCTGTCTTTCAGTGAAAGTCAAAGAGAACGATCTCTTGCCTCTACTACTTGAAGACCTTCCCCACCTGCACATTTCCCATCCAACAATGAACAAGATGTGGCAGCAGCAGCTTACTCAAATACAGCAATTCAAATCTCCCTGTGATAGAAACCTGTTGAAACGGCAAAATGAAGTGAGTTATCTGCAGGCTAAAGAGAGTCACAGCTTTTTTTTTTTACGTGGGTAGAAGGAAGGAAACACTGAGATGATAATATTGAGATGCTTCCTCTAGAGCTGGGGGGGGGGTTTTTCCCACTGGAGGGAACTCTTGCTTTATCCCATCTCCTGGCTCCTCAAATCGGTGAGCAGAAGCCAAGGAACCTTTGGGTCTTGCCAACATTTTCCTGTGAATTTCTGCTAAAAGGGGTAGAGGAGTGGGTGACTTTCTCCCTGCACGTTACTGACACGAATTACATAAAGGTAAGAGTTGTTGATGGCACAGGCTGCCTTGGGAGAAGGTGCATCCTCCTTTGCTGGAGATGTTTAAACAGAGATTGGATGTCAGGGATGCTGTAATAGTCCAACACTCGGCAGGAAGGTGGGTTACATGGTCACCAAGGTCCCTTTCCAACAGATGTCCTTCCCAGAGGTCAGGACAGCTGACATATGGCATAACTTAGGATCAAGAACCTAGTAAGATACCCAGTATACTGGCATGAGGTCAACCTAATTCAGGATCATCTTGAGGATGTCACCTTCTCATGCTCTGATAGCTCAGACACCAAGGATAGTCTTTCAACAGCTAAGTGAGGTGCAACAATGTGCCAGCACTGGCCAAAAGATACAAACCTGGCCTGAAAATGCCATGTGCTAACCAGGACTACTAACGGTACTCCTGATTTTTCTTGGGCACACTGTTAAAGGCAATGAACTGCTCACTATTTTTTTCAGTTACTGTAGGAGGGTCTGAGATTTTTCATTCAACCAGAGATTTTATTCTTATATATTTATATCATTCGATCACTTTATGACATTGAAGAAGGAAGGGAATGGGAAAGCACTAGTGGAGGAGATGGACTACAGGGCCTGATAAAAGGACAGGGAGCAGTTGAAAGGGAAAAGCGGGGGGGGGGGGAATAGAGTGGAATGCTGCTGCCTTCAAATGTGAGTCAGGCTTTCTGTGAGTAAGCCATGATGACTGGCAATGTTGGAAGTTGTCGTCCAAGCTGGCATAGAAACTATTCAGCAAGGAGAGTAGATCCAGGCCTGATGGGGAAGTATTTCCTGAGAGGTGTTAAATTGGCTAATATGCAGAGGCTTGATAAGTGAATAAAAAAATAATGGTTTAAATGAAATCTGTGTACCTCTTTACTTTCAGGTACTGGAAACACTGAAGAAGCACGATCTACTTGTGGATCTTCTCAAGAGAGAGCAGGCTCACAACAGGAGATTGGTATATGTGGAAACAAGCTAATGTATTGATGATAATTTAATTTTTAAAAATATTTGTAGGCAGCCTTTCTGATCTACATCCATGCAAGGCAGTGGAGGAAAAAATATAAGCCCTAGAATAGAATAGTATAATCAAATAACATCAATACTTAATCAATCAAAATATAATTCCTTCTAACCATATATTAGAACATTATTCAATCTCTATAAAATATATAGAGCTATTAGAATTTATTTTTATTTTTTATTTTATTTTTATCCCACCTTTATTATTTGTTTTTATAAATAACTCAAGGTGGCGAACATACCTAATACTCCTTCCTCCTCCTATTTTCCCCACAACAGCAACCCTGAGAGAGAGTGACTGGGCCAAGGTCACCCAGCCGGCTTTCATGCCTAAGGCGGGACTAGAACTCACAGTCTCCTGGTTTGCCATTGGCTCCTTCCTAGGGCTGAGAGACAGGAACTGGCCCAAGGTCACCCAACCAGTTTTCATGCCTCAGGCGGGACTAGAACTCTGTCTCCTGGTTTGCCATTGGCTCCTTCCTAGGGCTGAGAGACAGGAACTGGCCCAAGGTCACCCAACCAGTTTTCATGCCTCAGGCGGGACTAGAACTCTCAGGCTCCTGGTTTCTAACCCAGCACCTTAACCACTAGACCAAAATAAGAATATGATAAATTAAAACACTATCTATTCATTTGGGCTATAAGCTGCTGCAGTCTACTGACTCTTGAGTGGCATGCAACTGTCCAGTACATGGTTGGGATTAAAACTGTACAATCAATTGAAAAAACCATTTCAACTATTTGAAAGTGGTCCTGCCATACAAGGTGGAACTTTTAAGACTCCAGGCTAAAAGCAGGACACCTTCCAAATGTGTATGGGCCTAGTAGGGTCTCAGTCCTGGGAGTCATTCCCCAACAAGTCTGGGGCTTGAAAAATTCCAAGGCCTGCTGCAATGCCAACCAGAAACGACATTCTGGAGCATTGTCGCTTTTCCAGCCGGAGCTGCACCATAGGAAGGGGAAGAGCAACATGAGTTCAAAGCATTGCTTAAACATTTTCAGAAAACAAGGGCATCTGCCCATTGCCGTTCAGGGAATCTTAATAGCTTTTCCTCTTTGGGTTTGCTTTTCAGCAAGAGTTTAGACAGCGCATTGACAGACAGAAATGTACACAGAATAAAATGAGGGAGAGACGCCAGCAGGTTGCCCGAGCCAAAAAGTACTATCAAGATTACAGAGTTCAGCTGCGTGCCAAGATGATGAGGGCCAGGACCCGTGAGGAAAGGGTAAGTTGGGGACCTCACTCTGCAAGTGTAGGGATCCTTGCGATGCTACTAAAGAGCCAAGCCAAATTCCCGTTTCCAGGTTGAGAGAGTTTGGGACAATTTACAAGTTTTCAGCATGGTGTGATTGGAATTGTGGATTCCCCCACCCCACTCCCATTTCAACAGAAAATTAGCAATGTCTCCGTTAGGTGGGTCGGATGCCATCAGCTAGTACAGGGGTCGGCAAACTTTTTATCCCGGGAGCCATTTTGGCAAGCTCATGCACATTTTGAAATGCTCGAGAGCCAGGGGGCGGGTTTTGCGGGCGGGAGCCAATCGCGTGGAAGGGGGCGGGTTTTGCGGGCGGGAGCCAATCACGTGGAAGGGGGCGGGTTTTGCGGGCGGGAGCCAATCACGTGGAAGGGGGCTCACGGAGGGAGGGGGCGCAGCCAGCGGCTCCGTGAACCCAGCCCAGCCGCCCCACCGGGAGTGGCGGAGAAAGAGCTGCCACCCTCCGGCCGGCAGGACGGGCGCGGGAGAGCGGAAGGCTGCGCCCTCTCCACTTGGCGGGACCCGCGCCTCCCTCCCTGCGGGCGGGCGAGGCAGGGAGAGAAGGGGAGACGGAGGGGCTCCCTCTCCGGCCTCTGTGCCCCTTCAGGCCCGTCTCTCCGAGGGGGACGGCGGGAGGGAACTCTCCGTCCAAGGGGAAACGCTGGAAACCAGCGGCGGAGGTTGGCCGGCTCCTAGAGCGGCTGCCGCGGGCAACTTCTCCGCTCTGCCCGGCTCAAAACCTGGGGCGCGGGAGAGGGGAAGGCTGCGCCCTCTTCACCGGGCAGGACCCGCGCCTCCTTCCCTGCGGGCGGGCGAGGCAGGAAGAGAAGGGGAGACGGAGGGGCTCCCTCTCCGGCCTCTGCGCCCCTTCAGGCCCGTCTCTCCGAGGGGGGCGGCGGGAGGGAACTCCCCGTCCAAGGGGAAGCGCTGGGAACCAGCGGCGGAGGTTGGCCGGGTCCTAGAGCGGCTGCCGCGGGCAACTTCTCCGCTCTGCCCGGCTCAAAACCTGGGGCGCGGGAGAACGGAAGGTTGCGCCCTCTTCACCGGGCGGGACCCGCGCCTCCTTCCCTGCGCGTGGGCGAGGCAGGGAGAGAAGGGGAGACGGAGGGGCTCCCTCTCCGGCCTCTGCGCCCCTTCAGGCCTCTCTCTCCGAGCGCACTAAGCGAGGCCCGGCGCGGCAGGGAGGCGCTGCTGGCCCGGGACGCGGCGCTGTCAGAGGCGGCGCAGGAGCGGCTGCAGGGGCTGCTGCAGCTGGAGATGGCGCTGCTCCGCGGCATCCAGGCGAGGGCGTGGGCCCGGGACGCGAGCGGCAGGGCGGCGCAGGGCGAAGAGCCGCCTGCTCTCCCCTTGGCCGCCTCCGGTCCGAGCCTGGCTTGGCTCCCCCGGCCGCCGCAGGGCTCGGGTTAGCGGGGGGAGAGGAGGCCGAACGGCGGGGAGGGGGGATTGATGGGGCGGGAGGGTGCACCCGGAGGGCCTCCCGCGGCCGCTTCTCCAGGAGCGCCTCCAAGGCGGGTTGCAGAGCGTGCGCTGCGCCCATGGGAACGCAGTTTCTCCCCTTTGCTGTGCTCTGTAGAATGTTGCTAAACCGAAAAGGGGCTTCTGTTATTGCTTCGTAGGCATGCGTGCAAGGAAGCAGGGTGATGGAGGAAACGCTGTGTAGGGCTGGGGGTGTTAACTTCCTGTGGCACGATTGTACCCCCCCTAACCTCCGGCTCTGTCCCCCCGCCGCCACCGCCCTGGCCAGGCCCCCTGCGCCGCCCTGCCGCTCGCGTCCCGGGCCCGCGCCCTTGCCCAGTGCCTGGATGCTGCGGAGCAGCGCCATCTCCAGCCGCAGCAGCCCCTGCAGCCGCTCCTGCGCTGCCTCCGACAGCGCCGCGTCCCGGGCCAGCAGCGCCTCCCTGCCGCGCCGGGCCTCGCTCAGTGCGAGAGCCAGGGGGCGGGGTTTGCGGGCGGGGGCCAATTGCGTGGAAGGGGCGGGGGTGAGTTCAGCTGCGGAAGAGCCACACTCAAGGGGCCAAAGAGCCGCATCTGGCTCGCGAGCCGCCATTTCCGACCCTTGAGCTAGTCAGGGGTCGGCAAACTTTTTATGCCGGGAGCCATTTTGACATGCTCGTGCACATTTTGAAATCCTCGAGAGCCAGGGGCGGGGTTTGTGGGCGGGGGCCAATCGTGTGGAAGGGGGGGCGGGGTTTGAGGGCGGGGGCCAATCACGTGGAAGGGGGCGGGGTTTGCGGGCGGGAGCCAATCATGTGGCTTATTGGGGCGGGTGGGAGGGCGTGGGGGAGCTGCACAGGCGCCGAGGGGGGCGGGCCCGGTGGTAGAGGCCCGGGCCGCCCGCCCCGCCCGCCTGCTTGCCTGCCTGCTTGCCTCCCTCCGCAAGGCCCCCCCGCTGCCTTCCCGGGATCCGAGCCAGAGAGAAAGGGCGGCGGCGGCGGGGCCGCGCTACCGCCACTCGGCGCGGGCGGGGCTGCCGCTTCCGCCTCCATGTTGTCTCCCCCCAGAACGCTTCCGCCCGCCCGCGTCGGGCCAAGGAAATGATGGGGGGTGGGAAACGAGGCGGGCGGCAGCGACGATGAGCGGCGCGCTTCAGGGGAGCCGCCGCCGGGTGGGTCCCCTCAGGGCGGGCGGAGGGAGGCGGGCAGCCGCTCCTCCTTCTCTCCCGCCGGCAGAGGAGGCGGCGTCGGCGTCTTCTTCCTCACCGCCCGGCTACGGATCGAGCGCCTCTTCTTACCCCTGCAGCAGGCCAGGGAAAGAGATGGGGAAAGTTGTCCACCTCCACCTCTGGGCTCTGCTGGCTCCAGCAAGAGCGAAGGCACCCAGGAGGGGGTGGGGTCGTCCTCCTCGGCCCCCCACCCCGCCGCCCGCCCAGCAGGACCCGGCGTCCCCCCCACTCCCGCTCCTCCCCCGGCAAGAGGCGCCCGGGGGCGACCACTGCCCAGCCCGCGTACTTCCTCCCGCAGCAGAGGCTCCAGCACCCGGAGGGCCTCCCGCGGCTGCTTCTCCATGAGCGCCTCCAAGGCGCGCGGCCAAACTCCCGCCCCCAAACTCTGATGGCCGGCGCCATCAGGGGAGGGAGGAGAAGGGTGGGCGGAGGTGGTGGGTGCCGGCGGCAGTAAGGAGCGGCATCCAGGCGCTGGGCGAGGGCCCGGGACGCGAGCGGCAGGGCGGCGCAGGGGGCCTGGCCAGGGCGGGGGCGGCGGGGGTGGAGGGACCAGGCAGACCCGGCCGAGGCGGCTGCTGGCCCTGTGCGAGGCCTTGTATGAGGAAGGCTGGGCCAAGCGCCCAGACGGGATGCCCCTGGAAGAGCTGCGCCTGCTGCTGGAGAAGGCGCTGTGCCTGGTGCGGAAGGCGCCGAGCTGTCATGCTGTCGGCCTGGAGAGCGCTCTGTGGGCTGGCCCGCTGGAGGAGGAGGAAGCGGCTGCGAATGGGACCTTGCCAAAAGCTCCCCTGGATGAGGTGGGACAGACACAGGGCACCCCAAGAGGCCCCTGCAGAGAGCTCCCCAAGTGGCCCCCACCAGGAGCACCCTCCCACCCCATCAATCAAAACCCCACCCCGCCTCGGAGAGACGGGCCTAAAGGGGCGCAGAGGCCGGAGAGGGAGCCCCTCCGTCTCCCCTTCTCTCCCTGCCTCGCCCGCCCGCCGGGCACGGAAGCGCAGCCGCCTTGACGTCAGGCGCTGGCGGCGCGCAGCCAAACTCGCCCAGCGCCTGGATGCCGCTCCTTACTGCCTTCCTTCTTCTCTCCCTCGCCGGCACCCACCACCTCCGCCCACCCTTCTCCTCCCTCCCCTGATGGCGCTGGCCATCAGAGTTTGGGGGCGGGGTCCAATCGCGTGGAAGGGGCGGGGGTGAGTTCAGCTGCGGAAGAGCCACGCTCAAGGGGCCAAAGATCTGGCTCGAGAGCTGCCATTTCCGACCCTTGAGCTAGTACAATGAAGTTGGGAGGTACTTAGGTGATGTATATGCCTCATGCCATTTCTTAAATAAGCAAGAAGTCTAGAGAGAGATTATGTCCCGGAAAAGCAACTTTGTGGTGAGAGTACCGTGCCACAAATGTCAGATGGTAGTTTTAATAAATGAACTTAAGAGTTGGAGCCAACTTACCTACTTTTTAAAATCAAAATTGCATTTCCTATGCTGCTATTGTCTCAAAATTTATTACTGGGAGTTCAATAAAATGCAAGTATGCATAAACACACTCGCCCCAGCTCTTGCCAACCCAGCAATTCGAAAGCATGTAAATGCAAGTAGATAAATAGGTACCACTTCGGTGGGTAGGTAACAGCGTTCCGCGTGCGTCATGCCGGCCACATGACCGTGGAAGCGTCTTCGGACAATGCTGGCTCTTCAGCTAACAAACGGAGATGAGCACCAGCCCCTAGAGTCGGACACGACTGCACAAATGTGTGGGGGGAACCTTTACCTTTATGCATAAACACAGTGAATTAATTAAATAGTTGAAAACTACATGGTCAGTTAATTGACAGATTTGGCTAACTGTGATTCAGGTTGATCAAGAGTAGATTATTTATTTATTTAATTTTTATCCCACCTTTCTTATTTTTATAAATAACTCAAGGCGGTGAACATACCCAGTACTCCTTCCTCCTCCTCTTTTCCCCACAACAACCACCCTGTGAGGTGAGTTGGGCTGAGAGAGAGTGACTGGCCCAAGGTCACCCAGCCGGCTTTCATGCCTAAGGCGGGACTAGAACTCACAGACTCCTGGTTTCTAGCCTGGAGCCTTAACCACTAGACCAAACTGGCTATGTATGGAGGATACCGAAGCAAGTTAATACCTTGGGTTATCGCTTTTCCCTCTTGCAAACTTTTAAAACAAGTAAGTGGTCCCAATTACTACACATCAGAAAGGTAATATAATGACAATTTTGATCTTGCAGAATATTTTATATTCTGAAAATCTTAATCCTCAAGGTCTTATAGTAAATGTTACAGCTGCCAATGAGGTGCCCATTTCTGGTCTGGGATAGTTTGATAACAACAGAAAAATGTCCTACGGGAATAAGGAATTATCTATAAAATGACTGGATAGCACTTGTTGAGACAAAACTGACCACCATCAGTTAGAACTGCCAAATGGGAAAATAGGATTCAGCTATATATGTCTCTGTGACAAAGTTGAACTTGGGATCTGTGTCTAAAGATAGTTCTGTTCCCCTGAAATTATTAAGTTCCCTTTTTAAGCAGAGCTGTTCTTATGCTTGTTAGTGAAATGTCATTTTGGCAGATATTTAAACACCTGTTTGAAGAAGGCTTGGAAATTCAGAAGCAAAGATTTCTTGAGCTGAGGACATATGCCAAGGAAAAGCGTGCTGAACAAAGGAGGCAGTATCAAGATGAACTGCAATCCATGGAGAACTATTATAAAGATCAGGTAGGCTTGCTCCTGATAACTTAAGGATGCTGCTTGACCTCTCGCAGTACATTATTAATTCTTCTTCTATTGTCCTTTAGTTTTCCATGCTGGCAGAAGCTGTTTCAGAAGAACGTCAAGAAATCCAAACCAGAGAGCGAGCACATGCCCAAGTAAGTCTTCTCCTTGTAGAGAGGGAATGCACAACTTTTCCTCCATGCTTTGGAGATGACTCCCAAATGTTGCAGTTGAATTGTATGCTTTTAATGTGACAAAGGGGGAAATTATTACATACATTTAATTTTAATTAAAATTATAATAAATAAATGGCCCAACCTCTTTTTGAACTATGTTCCTCAGCCTGCAAAATATGCATACCGCTCCTGTAAAGCTTTAGAACTATAGATGAATTGACAGATGGCTCAGCATAATCCTAATGGTTTCTTTTCAGACATTAAATAAAGTGAAACGTGAACTGAGATCCAAGTTGGAGAAAGAGATTAAAGAGCTGCAGGACATGATCACACATGAGGATGATAATTCATTTTTCCGAGAGCTAGAAGCTGATCGCCTGAAAACCAGACTCCTGGTGGCTTCTTTTCAGTATAGCAAGAACTATCTGTTTCTTTAAAGGCCTGGCATGCTTACAAAATATCTACATGACTTTTTTTCAAGGAGACCAGAATCAAAAATGTAGCGTTAGTAGTTTCGTTTGCTGCCCCAAACCAAATTAAGTTGATGTTATGAAAATATTGCATTGATATTTTCAAACAAATGGTTTTTAAAGACTTTGTCAATAAAGTTTAGCTTTCTTTCAATCAAAATTCAATGTATATTGCTATCCCGGACTGGGCTGGCATAAAAAACAAATTGTCGGTTATGGCTGTAGAATCTTCCCAGGTATCACTGTCAAACTGACTGGTTGGTCGTAGTTTGCTGTATCTTTCTTCTCCCTTTTGAAGATGGGGATATTTGCTCTTCTCCAATCATCTGGCACTTGTCCAATTCACCAAGATTTCTTAAAAATCATGTATAAAGGATTAGCTAGACCAACAATGCTCTAAAATGCCGTTAATTTGATGATGGGTTTTTGAATTCATTCAAAGTGAAGAGATTTCCTAACCATGTCTCAAATGTCAATACTGTTGTTTCATCCTGCCCTTCACAGTTTTCTATTGAAACACAGAGTTTCTTGTTGGAGAATTGCTTTACTGTAGAACATTTTTATGAGTACTGTATCTCACAAACTATATTAGAGGAAGTGATACCATGTACCTCCAGGGACTCTATCTTTATTCCTCCATGTACTAATGGATAATGGATATCTATTATAAATTATATTACTTACCTAATGGAATTGCTGGGGAAAAAAAACCAATTCTCCTCTGCAGAGCTATGCTTTTATGTGGCTGCATCTTTCTTTTTTTTCCTTCAAAGGCAGAAAATGTGAGAAAAAAACTTCCCTCCATTAGAGATAAAACTCTTTATATATTGAAACTAACTAGGCCAGCTGTAAGAGCTGGATTTAGGCAAGTTCTATATTGGAAAGTAGGGGCGTGGTGGCTCAGCGGGTAAGACACCAGGTTTGTTGATCAGAAGATCGCAAGTTCGGAGGTTCGAATCCCTAGCCCTGCGTGCAGAGTGAGCTCCTGCACTAGCTCCAGCTCTTGCAGCATGCAAATGCAAGTAGATTAATAGGTACCACTTCGGTGGGAAGGTAACAGCGTTCCGCGCGTGTCATGCGGCCACATGACCGTGGAAGCGTCTTCGGACAACGCTGGCTCTTTGGCTAACAAACGGAGATGAGCACCGGCCCCTAGAGTCGGACACGACTGCACAAATGTGCGGGGGGTACCTTTACCTTTACCTTTATATTGGAAAGCACTGTATTAAAATCAGCTTGCTTGTCCATGTACTAACTGAGATGTAGTTTGGGAGTGGGAAATGGTGCTGCAATGGTTCTTCTTTCTCCATGGAAATTCCAGTCAGTCAATATTGACCAATGTGGAGAGGTCCAGCCCAAATCCATTGGTTTGTGGAGTGCCTCAAGGCTTGACACTCTCACCTCTCCTATAGGACATCTACATGAAACCGCTGATTGAGGTCATCCGTTGATCTGGAGTCAGGTATCATCAGTATGCTGATGATAACCAGATACCTAGATCTTTGTGTCTGGAGGCTTTTGGGATCTGGATGGGGAGGAACAGGCTTAAATTTAACCCTGGCAAGTCCAAATGGCTATGGTTTGTGGTTATGCTGGTGCTGGAGGTTCTCTGTCTTTAATTATGAATCAGGTTATACTTCCCTAAACAGAACTGGTGCCCAATTGGGGATCTTCCTGGACTAAGGGTTCCTGCTTGAAAAGAAAGTGGCAACTGTGGCCAGGAAGGCACAGGCTTATCTGGTGCACTGATTGCACCATTTCCTGGACTGTTTTCTTGCAGTCTTCCATGAGCTCTACATAGGGCTAGATTTGAAGTCCACTTGGAAGCTACAGTTGGTCCAGAATGCAGCAGCACGAGCAGTTATGGGCTCATCTTTGTATGCTCATTCCCACCTCTGCTATGAGAAGTGTATTTCTTACTAGTGAGCTTCTGGTTGCAATTCAAGGTGCCAGTTAACACCTGCAAAGCCCTTTATAGCATAGGGACTGGCTGAGGGACCGCCCCTCTTCCATCGTATCTGACGGAGCTGGCATGCTTTGTGTGCTATCCATTAAGCAATGTCATCTGATGGGACCCAGGAAGTATGCCTTCTCTGTCACAGCACCTGTCCTTTTGTATTTCATCTCCCCGGAGGTTCAAACCGCCTACTTCTGCAAGCCTTTAGACATCTCTGAAAACCTAGCTCTGGGACGGGTTGGTGGTGTGCCCATCTAGTGTGTAGTGTTTGGTTTGGCACATGTACAGTTGCAATCAAAATTATTCAACCCCCATTGCAAATCAGGTTTGTCGTCAAAATTTACAGACTTTCAGCTGTTTGCAATGAACAAAGCAAACAAAAGCAATTGAAATAGCTCAACACAATGAATGCTTCTAGTTTCCCCAAATTCAACTGGAAATGCAACTGATAATGACTTCTCCAGCCTCAAAATTATTCAACTCCCTGAATAGAATCCGTCACAACAACACACATACTGTACAGTATGCAAAACAGGTGTTGTCTCAAGCACACCTGATGCAACTAATCAAGGGCTTCATTAGTTGCACCAGGTGTGCTTGGGCTGGAACACATGAAATGCCTGAACTGGCTAGGGGTTTCTTGAGTGTCACGTTTGACTGCATGTTAGAAATATGGCTAAGTCAAAAGAATGGTCCAAAAAGGTAACAGAAGAGATCATCGCCCTTCACAAACAAGGAACAAGATACAAAAAGATAGCGAAGGCACTGAACGTTCCTAGAGACACCGTTGGAAGCATAGTTCACAAGTTCAAAGTTAAAGGAACAGTGGTTACACTACCTGGACGGGGCAGGAAAAGGAAGCTGTCAATGGCTGCAACCAGATTTCTGAGAAGGCAGGTTGAGAAACCCTCGAGTGACTGCAAAAGACCTGCAGCAAGACTTGGTGGCAACAGGCACTGAGGTTTCAGTGAGCACAGTAAGGCACGTACTAAACATAGAAGGTTGCCATGCCAGATTTAATAAACGATTTGCAATGGGGGTTGAATAATTTTGATTGTAACTGTATGTTGTTTCTTCCTCATATGATTAGGTGTATTTGTTATAGTTTTTATTTTAAGGTATTGCATTTGTTTTTAATTTGTACAGCATCCAGAATCGGTGCTGGGTTCGATGGCCTCATAAATAAAATAAATACTTTTTGCTATGCCAAGGCCAAATGTATAATCAAATTCCTTGTATTTACAAAGGAGGCACATCAGAAACTTGATGCTGAAATTCTAAAGCTCATTTACCTCTATGAAGGTTCTCAGTCATCCAGGTGGAATTGTCTGTAGCTTGAATCATGTCAACTGGATTTCTATTTTCTCAGTGGAAACGTTTCGCTCCTTATCCAAGGAGCTTCTTCAGTCTGAGCAAAGTTGGTAAGGGAATCCTAAATATGTTTCTAGGTAGCTGTGTGACCTTACACCTGGGGTCATGGTTATATTGAGATGTTATTTTAAGTCCTTTTATTATCTAAAGGAGGATCGTTAAGATCACCATGCTGCTGTTGAGCTTGTGAAATGGTCTTAATCTTCCTAGGCACAGAAGACAGAGCCGGGAGAAAGATGGGAGAAAGATTGTGCCTGAGGCCCCCACCTCTATTCAAGGAAGGATTTTCCAAGTTGGCATAAATGGATTCCTTGACCCCTCTCTCAAACCACCTATCTTCTCTGTCTAAAATGTGAACATTAATGTCCTCAAATGAGTGTCCTTTTTCCTTTAAATGAAGATAAACTGCTGACTCTGGTCCTGTGGTGTTACTTCTCCTGTGTTGGGCCATCCTCCTGTACAAAAGTTGTTTGGTTTCTCCAATGTAGAGTTCAGAGCACTCCTCACTGCACTGGATTGCATAAACTACATTGCTTTTCTTGTGTTTTGGAGTTTGATCTTTGGGGTGTACAAGCCTCTGTCTCAGTGTGTTGGTGGGTTTGAAATATACAGGTATGTGGTGTTTGCCAAATATCCGTTTTATCTTTTCAGACACACCAGCCATGTAGGGAATGACCAGGTTCTTTCGTTTACTCTGAGTCTCAGCCCTATCTGTCGCTGTTTTAGGTCTGGTAGATTTAGATTTGGTGAAGGCCCAATTTGGATATCCACAGGCCTTCAGAGCTGTTCTCAGGTGCTGATTTTCATTCTTTTTGGAATCCATGGAGGTGGGGATGGTTTCTGCTCTGTGTGACAATGTCCTGATGACTCCTAGTTTGTGCTGCAGTGGATGGTGGGAGTCAAACATCAGATATTGATCTGTGTGTGTGGGTTTCCTGTAGATCCCTATTTCTAGCTTGCCACCGGTCCCAATGAGGACTTCACAGTCTAGGAATGCCAGTCTGTTGTCCTTGGTGTCTTCTCTGGTGAAGCTAATGTTGGCAATGGGAAGAAAAAAATAGAGGTGAGGGCAACAGCATAGGAACACAGCTGAAAAGTTTAGAGACTGCATCTTCCCTAAAAATATAAAGATCTGGCATACAAACTCAAAGTTAACATCAGCCAATGAATAGTAGAAAGATGCCTCCAAGGTTAGCCTTATTCCTATCCAGGACATCTGTAATTTCTTAAAACTAATAAGAACATTCTTATAAAATAACACTTATTTAAAAATGAAACACAAACCAATTTTTAAAACCTTTGATGCTGTGACAGTGCAAACAGCATTCAATTTTATTGCTCAATTTTTGCATGGGTACATACTTAAAACATTTTATACAGATGTATTGTTAAAGCTCATGTAACAGCTTGGTGAAAATACAATAATATCAATGCTAAACACATTCTGCAATAAATACAATAGAAATGGAACTAAAAAATGTGTCAGTTTGTGGAAGAAGGAAATATACCAAGTATACATTTGTTTTAGACAAAACTTTTAGGATTTGGCAGAGTCAGAAATCTTCTAATAAACAGTATGACTTAAGTACAAATTGAACCTGCTAACTATATATTGCAGTTCAAAGTCTGTAGCAATGATGTCATGCTACATTACAATATGTGATATAGAAGCACAACTTCCATTAATGCAGCCAGTTTAACTGCACCAAATTTAACAGATATAGTGTTGCAGAATAAAAACAAAAAATCCTGTGTGCTCTGGACTCTAGTACAAACACAAATGTTTGGTAAAAATAAAATCAGTTTAGAGAAACTGAACCTATGTGCAAAAAATAGAATACATACTGTACAAAGCACCATTACAAAACTTTACACCTAGAAATTAAACTTGAAACGCGTCTGAGTACTTATCACTGAATCCTAGCAAATTGTCATTATTCATATTAACACATTCAATTCATGAAAAGAAAGCATGGAAATGTGAGGTGGCATCTCTTAACCATTCAATCCACGTTAAGAATTGATGAAGAAATCCTATAGGAAAAGGGGTACACTGGAAATAAATATTCACATTTAAACCTAGGGTAAAAATCCAAAGGTCCAGCATAAAATTAGCACTGGGAAAAGAGGCATGGCTATTCATCTGCAATGGATGGGTTGAGAAAAGCTTCTGGTAGGTTGTGTGCTTTAAAGCTTTTAATGGTTATGCAGATAAAAAGGCACTCAGAAGACCTGAGAATTCTATTTGCATTCGTCTGCTTGGTGTTGGTCAAAGCAAGATGCAGGTATAGTTTCATTTTGCCTAATACATAGAGAATTAGACTAGCGCTGTTAATAGGAGGTTCTCTGAACACAAAGCATTTAAAGTAGAGTAACAGCGAAGTTGAAAGGGGCGTGGTGGCTCAGCGGGTAAGACGCCAGGCTTGACGCAAGTTCAGAGGTTCGAATCCCTAGCCCTGCGTGCGGAGTGAGCTCCCGCACTCGCCCCAGCTCTTGCCAACATAGCAATTCGAAAGCATGCAAATGCAAGTAGATTAATAGGTACCACTTCGGTGGGTAGGTAACAGCGTTCCGCACGTGTCATGCGGCCACATGACCGTGGAAGTGTCTTCGGACAACACTGGCTCTTCGGCTAACAAATGGAGATGAGCACCGGCCCCTAGAGTCGGACACGACTGCACAAATGTGCGGGGGGAACCTTTACCTTACCTTAACAGCGAAGTTACTGTTAAACATAAGTTTTGGAATGAGACCAGGTTGGATTTGCCTTCCCCAAACTTAACTCCTCATTGTCTTCACTGTCAACAAATTCTTTTAGCTCTCAATTTCCATTCTAAGATTGCTAGGTTTCATCCTATTCAAAATGGATGCATCCTTAAACAAGATAGGTCAACGCTATTACCTCCAATCTAACGGTAAACCTGCAGAAAAGGAAGAACAGGCTGATTTTCCTTATAGAGCAAGAAACAAGGTGGGTTTTAGATACAATCTGGTTATCCAAGAAGCTCTCAAGGAGCTTGTGTACATATAAAACAAAGGACCTGAATGGTAAACTATAAAAGGCAGGAATCCACCTTCAGAGGTGTCCAACACTCAGTGCTCAATGGTGTATGAAAACCAATGCTCCATCAGTTCTTCATTCAACATCTAGAAAACAGTCAAATCAATGCTATTCCTGAAACCTGAAAGATCAGCTGAAAAAGGCAGAGATTATCCCAGAGATGATCTGAAAGAAGAGACAGCTTCAGACAGGCACAAAAGAAGATATCCTAACTGGGAATATGGGCTTGTTCCTTATCAGCCTCAAATTTATTTTATCAGTTATCATGGATAATATGGTGTTTGACAGATATTTTGGAGCCATTTCCCACAATCTACCTGTTTTGGTGAAATCCAAAACATGTGAAGGGCAACAAATTCTCTACCCTGGAACTAAGTTGTCACACATGCCTCAGTAGCAGGCTTTGAATAACTGTAATGCTGTAGGGCCCATGAACAGCAACCTAATCTACCAGAAACTTTATTTCTTCTGTTCAACTATGAATCATAAATAGACCATCTATCATCACCAACTAGTTTACTGCAACAGTCTAATTTGTGCAATTGCTTCTTATTCCAATATTTCTGCCTTCTACATTGAACAAGGGCACTATGAAATTCCTTTAAGAATAAATAGTCAAATGAAAACTACATTTTATCCTCATTTCTCTGTATCTCAAAATGCAATATGTGCCTGATGGAACGGGCAACTGCCATACAACCTGCTGGACTCCAGGATCAGCATTTGGACCAAGCCAGAAAAGAAACACTACACAGTGAACATGCTTTGCCCTATTTGTGTTTTCTTCGCATTCTTTTTAAACATTTACTTAAAGAAGAAATACCAAAGGCCAGCAAAGCTACACAGTTTCTGAAGTATACTTGGCACTCTTGATTATCATTCATTACAATAAAAAAGTGGTGGCTTACAATTAGTTACTAGAGCATGCATTGCATTGCTTACTGTCCCTTGCTTCTCAGTGGAAAGGTGAGCAGCTGAACTGTAAGTTCTCAGCATTGCTGAATGAGGGCTAGTTCACACACGCAAGCTCTACTTTCATCTGCCACACAGGTAAGTAGAACATATAATTATGGAAAATACTAGCATTAACCAATGCTGATACTGGTTATGATATTCAGTGATTTTTACACCAGGTGTTGCTCTTTTCATAGCAGCCACACAGAATTACAAGGAAAGCTTAAATATGTGAGCTATCTTCAACAAATGCACATTTTAACAATTAAGAACCGTATTCAAATGTACATGGCCACCATTAATAGAATATGCCTTTTGTTTTTTAAGCATTCTGCATATGCTTGCATTAAAACAAAGACCAATTCCTATGTATCTGAGCCAGCTACTTACGGAGCACATTACACCACATCTGCACTTCATTTCTGAATGTACTGTGTGTTTTTTCCCCTTATTTGTCACTACCACAAACTCATAGACTACAAACAGTTAAAAGTAAAGGCAATTTTATCTGGATAAGATTATAGAGCAACAACTAATATACAGTGCAGGTTGGTTGTATCGGAACATAAAAGCTTTGGTTGGTTTGACATCCACAGAGTGTTTTGAACAATCAATTGATGATCTATGAAGGCTAATGATATCATCCATATATATTTAGGAGTCTAAAAAATGCAGCAGTTCCATTTAAAATGGAAAGCAATTTTTTTAAAAAACCGCCTCAAGTATTGACTTTTTACAAAAATGCTCATTTAAAAAATGCTGAACACCTACATTTTTAAAAAGGGCTTTCCACATTTACCACAAAGTACTGTACCAAATGCAGTGCAATTTAACTCAGACTAAGATTCTGCTAGAGAAATCTGACAGGAGAAAAAGACCCAAACCCTGTAATTCATGCTTGAGAAATATAAAAATCCTGACACAAAGGACCACTGAAATTGAACTAATAACACAGAATAAAATAATTCACTATAAGAAAATACAGTTTATACTGTGAAGTGGCCTTACTTTAAAAGTTTTTTGATTTGTTTAGCCAATTTTATGCAAAAATTAGAATAATCAAAATATTTTATTTAAAAAAATATCAGGTGCAGGTGCTGGTGCTGTTCAGAATCTCATATTTATATAAGTAAGCTGGAACGTGGCTTGTACCAACAGCTGTCCCTTGGACCTGTGATAGTAGAAATCAGGTAAGCAAATAGATCAGATCACCTTTTACAAAAATAGTAGTCGTCTTTTAAAGAGAATACTGCTTAACTGTTGAAATTAAGGAAAAGTCAGCATTCTGTATGTTCAAGATATTAGTTTTTAATAGCAGCTGAATTATTCCTTGGCAGGAGCCACAGAACATTTTCTTGAATGAAGAATTCGAAAAATTGTCCTTTCCCTCATATCGTCCTATAGTAGAAAAAGGGGGAAGAAAGTTTCCTATATTTCAAGCATTTATTATATCATGGCTGAGGAAAGGAAAGGATTTTCTGCTTGGAGTATAAATACAGTTCCATGTAGGTCCGCAAATGATCATTCCACAGCAAACCCACATGTTTCTTCAATGGCGGTTAGCAGCTTTTCATAGAGCTTCTCATAGGTTTCGTAAGGAGGAATGTCTATACGATTGAAGCTGCAAGCAAGTAACAAAGAATAAGTATTTCAACTTATAATTTTCATGGATCAAATAAGAATAGAATAATAACTTTATTGTCATCCCACTATACACTATACAAGTGCACAATAGAATGAAATTTCGTTGCAGTTGGCTCACAATTTCACTCAAGCAATAAAATACTAATGATAATAATAAAAAACCATCATTACTATAAAATACCCATTCTTATAAAATATACATTCTTATAAAATATACATTCTTTAACTCACAATTTCAGTCAAACATTAAAATACTAATAAAAATCCATAATTACTATAAAATATACATTCTTTACATATTCTTTACATATCCAACATATTTCACCTAAAAGAACCTATTTGGCATTCAAGAATCCAATAGCCTAGGGGACAAAGCTGTTTCCCAATCTGGCTGTTCTACATCGGATACAGCGGAACCTCTTCCCAGAGGGTAACAAAGAAAACAAACCATGATGAGGATGGGAGGCATCACTGATGATCTTTCGAGCTCTGGACAAACAGCGTGCATGTGCTAAATCTTGGATGAGGAGCAGAGATATCCCAATTATCTTTTCTGCTGCCCTTACCACTCTCTGCACAGACTTTCTGTCTGAGGCCCTACAGCCTCCAAACCAGATGGAAATACAGCTTGTAAGTACACTCTCTATATTGCCTCTGTAGAAAGTAAGGAGAATGGAAGATGGGAGATGTACTTTCTTCATCCGACGCAAAAAGTGCAAACGTTGCTGTGCTCGCTTTAAGCAATAAGCAATGCAACTAATACTAACACTGATATACAGTATGTATGTATATGTGTGTGTATATACACACCCACCCACACCCACACACACCCCCACACACACAAACACATTTTAATGGTATATATGGTGTGTTATTGTTATAAGAACACAATCCCCCAAGGACTGTTCTCCTACAGAACAGGAACTAGGCCCAACTAGCAAAAGACAGATGTTTGAACACTTCTGCATTCTCCATTAATTCTGCTTGCTGGAAGCTGGTTGTGAAGCTCGCAAATGGTGACCATGTGACCGTGGGATGCTATGACAGTCATAAATGTGCGCCAGTTGCGAAGCACCCGAATGGTGATCAAATGACTGTGGGACACTGCGACAGCCGTAAATGCAAGGATCGATAGCAAAGCTGTTTCCCACCCCCCAACCCTTGTAACTTTGAACGATCGCTAAACAAGGCAGTCGGTAAGCAAGGACTACCTGTACCAGGTTCTCTAAAAGCTAGTTTTGTAAATGTATTATGTGAATCTACCGTGTGACCATCTCCAGTGCAAAAACAATTAAATCTACTGTGTGATCTTCTCCAGTGCAAACAAATCGAAATTAATGCCCATCTAAGAGAGGAAAGTTTGTTCCTGTACTGCCTTTTGAAATGTGGCCTGAAGGGTAAGGGTTGTGAAAGAAGGACAAGGGTGTTTTGATAAACAACTTTCCAAGGATTGATTTATTATTTTGAAGAAGAGCTGAGGCAAGTTAAAAGAAAGAAAATTAAAGAATTTAAATACAATAATATTCAAGGATGGAGAAGGATGAAGGTGCTGACTCCATGGCCACCAAAAACAACGTGAAGACCAGAGGCATGGGTGCTGAACCTAACTACGTGGTATGCATAGTGGGCAGAATAATCCCACCAGACAGTGGAGAAGGTTCCAAACAGGGTTGTGTAGAGATGCATAATCTTTATGTACAAATCACAGAGCCTACGATGAAGAAGCAACATTATGCAGTCCCAGGGTCGAAATAAGGTACAGAAAATAGAGCAATCATCTGGATCTCTATTATTCTGGGATAAGTCATCAAATAAATGATAGCAGAGTTTATTTCCAATATGTACAACTGGACAGAGTGTCGTCAGAGTTCCACATACGCATACCCTTTTGACCATTTGATTTCACTCACTTCGTATCAGCAGTCCTGAAGGTGAACAGGGACAGATGCAGATTATTAGCAAAATGGTTTACCTATTTTGTTCTTAAGATGGAATATTGGAATGGCATTAAAGGAATTCTGGTCAAATAAGTAATCCATTTACATCACTACACAAAAAGTTTGTAAAATGTGATATGGTAATTATATAAATTCCACGATCTCTACAGTTTTATCCTCAGCTCACAAATTTATGTTCTCACAAAGGAACTGCTTATTGTGAATTAAGAGGCTCAAAATGAGTAAACTATGTAAGCTATCTAAATGAGTAGTAGAATATTTGGATTCATGTAGACAGGGTTTATTAATTCAGATACTTTTCAAGGTTTGAATCCTGACAGAGCCATACGCACTTGAGATTACTATACCTAGAGCATCCGACAATCATACTTTACAAACTGAAGGAGGGATTTTACCTTAACCTACCTAAAGGCTAATCAGTTTCCAAAAGTATTTTAAAAATGCAGTTAAATGAGGTATTGCTTTATGAAGATTACAAATATGGCTGAAAAATTGCTTACCACAATGTTGTGACACACAGATTATATTAATATTTAGGAAACTCTCAGCACAAAGGAAAACCAGTAGTAATTGGAAAATATTAACATTATCTGAGGTTGGGTAATATTAAAGCTTTAATTTCAAGTGAAAACCCATTTTTGATTGAATCAGCAAAAACACTGGGTCTGGCAGGGTTGGTCCTCCTGGTGTTGTTGAACTACAATTCCACGAAGTCCAAGTGACCATGGCCACTGATGAGAGATGCTAGAACTGAAGTGCAACATCATTTGTAGAGTTGATGCACTGCCACGGAATTGACCTATCTCAATTGTTTGTGGAGTCTATCTGTGTCTACAAGATAACTGGGTTTGAGATTTTTATCACAGATTGTTAGTTGAGTGACAGAACTGAAAAAAGTAAGTCAGTATACAAACAACTTACAAACATGGATAGTCTTTCATTTTATATCACAACATTTCCTGCAAAATCAATGCTGAATTCTTTTTATTAATTATTTCAGTAATATGCACATACTGTATATCGAAGTAGAATAATGATGTTTTTAAAGCTGAAGCATTAACAACCATATCTCTAATTAGTTGCATGTACTCAATATAGAAAAAGGTTAACAGAGCATTGCTCCTGACTTACCAAGTATGAGCTTTTGGCAGGTTATTTGTGCTGGCATCAATCTGGTGAATGGTAAACAGTCTTGGGCCAGCAGCACCTAGAATTGCATCAAAGATGATACTGTTCAATATTATACAGCATTAATCTAAGAACATACTACAGCTCAGAGAAGCAAACACTGCTGAATAAGAAAGGATGGGCATGTGAGCAAGCACATGTCAATATATACATACACGTGCATGTGCACAGTATATCCTATTCAGAAAATTGTTTCTTCTCCAAATATGCTCCATTTAGGAATGTTGTTCTAAGACTTTATAGGGCACATTGGACTAGAACCAATTATGCAGATCAAAGTTATATTTCAATTAATGTGTAAAACAGTTGCTTCAACCCCAGAAGTATGCACTGTTTCTAAAGGTACATCATTCATGAACTACTTACTAGCATCAAATGCTTATAAAACTCAAGTTATATGCTATGTGCCACAGCAGGCCGGGTCTGTGTCCCACTGTGCCCATGAAAATAAAGTAAAATAAAGAAAATCTGAGATTTGAGTTTGATACTCTGCAAAATTGTACCTGGTCCAATGGGAATTATTACTGAGACAACTATGATCAAACTAGGAGGACAGAGCAATGGAAATATTTGGTGGATGAAGCAAATTGCTAAATTAAATTGAATTGGATGCAAGTTTTACCCACTGAAAAGAATAGGGCTTAAGTAGCCATGACCATTCCAAATATGATTGAACCTGTACCCAGCCTACAGGCTGCAGCATGTTTCAGTTAGGGTTTTAACAAAAAATCTGTTTTGCAATACATGCCGATTGCATTTGAAATATTATGAAACACTACTTTGGAAAGGGCAATGTTTGTGGCAGTAAAATTGGACTCAGGACAGCAATAGAGATTATTGTTTTTACCTTGTAATGCTTTGAAACCCTGAAGAGGCACTCTGGATGATCCAGTCACAAACTGTAGTAATCGAGCCCTCCTCTCTTCATCAAAGAGCTCCACAGCTTTCCAGAACCACTTTACAATGTTGCTATCTGGGGTGCAGTGTTTTAATCTTGTATTGGCCTTCCAGTCATTAACATCTATCTTCCCAAGGCCACAAATGATGAGCTGTCGAGAATTACACAGATAAAGATCAATGGCATTAAATACATGAAGCTGCAACTTGAAATCAGAAGCTACAAGACCTCAGGGACAGGGAACATGAGATATTGTTTAACTTTTAATAATAAGTTCCTTATGCTCAGTATGAAATGATAATCAGTTTAAGATTTTAAAAGTTTTGTTGTTGTTTGTTCATTCAGTCACTTCCGACTCTTCGTGACTTCATGGACCAGCCACGCTAGAGCTTCCTGTCGGCCGTCATCATCCCCAGCTCCCCCACAGTTGAGTCCATCAGCTCCAGAATATCATCCATCCATCTTGCCCTTGGTCGGCCCCTCTTCCTTTTGCCTTCCACTTTCCCTAGCATCAGCATCTTCTCCAGGGTATCCTGTCTTCTCATTATGTGGCCAAAGTACTTCAGCTTTGCCTTTAATATCATTCCCTCAAGTGAGCAGTCTGGCTTTATTTCCTGGAGTATGGACTGGTTTGATCTTCTTGCAGCCCAAGGCACTCTCAGAATTCTCCTCCAACACCACAGTTCAAAAGCATCTATCTTCCTTCGCTCAGCCTTCCTTATGGTCCAGCTCTCGCAGCCATAGCTTACTACAGGGAATACCATTGCTTTAACTATGCGGACCTTTGTTGTCAGTGTGATGTCTCTGCTCTTAACTATTTTATCAAGATTTGTCATTGCTCTCCTCCCAAGAAGTAGACGTCTTCTGATTTCCTGGCTACAGTCAGCGTCTGCAGTAATCTTTGTGCCTAGAAATACAAAGTCTGTCACTGCCTCCGCGTTTTCTCCCTCTATTTGCCAGTTATCAATCAAGCTGGTTGCCATAATCTTGGTTTTTTTGAGGTTTAACTGCAACCCAGCTTTTGCACTTTCTTCTTTCACCTTCCTCATAAGGCTCCTCAGCTCCTCCTCACTTTCAGCCATCAAAGCGGTATCATCTGCATATCTGAGATTGTTAATGTTTCTTCCAGCGATTTTAACTCCAGCCTTGGATTCCTCAAGCCCAGCACGTCGCATGATGTGTTCTGCGTACAGGTTGAATAGGTAGGGTGAGAGTATACAACCCTGCCGTACTCCTTTACCAATCTTAAACCAGTCCATTGTTCCGTGCTCTGTTTAAAAGTAATGGGTTTTTTTCCCCCAAACTGAATTGCCCCAATTTTAACAGTCAACCAGAGTTTCTTGGCAAGTGGGCACCATACAAATTGAATGGATGAATAAACAAATAAATAAAGAGCACCTATTTTCCATATTTGACAAGTCTCACAAGTAAGACCGACTGTACAAGAAATAAGTAGAATATATAGAACATGATGTAGGAACTGGTAAGCCAAATTCTTTTTCTATGAAATGTACTACTAGATTCAGAAGCTGCCATTCTTCCTGTTTAGCTCAGTGATCTACAATGTTTTCCAGACCAAAGGCTTCACATACCTTTTGAGGGACCTGCTGGGGACCATACTCCAAAATAAGTTAGGCAAAAACAAACGTTTAATATGATTTTATTTCATTTAAATTTAGATCATATTCAATGCATTTTATTCCAGCCAGTGAAGTTTGGGACTGGCAGGAGTGCTGGCATCCTCTTCCCAACTGCCTTGCTTCTAATGAGAGGCGGTTCCAACAGGCTTTCTGGCGCTTTCTGGAACTTCTTTTGCTTGTGCTTGGAGTGATGAGAACAGGCAGTCTGGCAAAGAACGGTGGTCAAGCACATCAAGGGGAGAATGGGTACACAGTAACAATGTTACAGGCTTCTCCATCTTTTCTTGCTCTGTAAATCTGGTTTACAATGGGAAAGACAGGGCTTCTACAAACATCTCACATGACCATATGAGCTTATCTCTGGCTGTGATTACTGGCCACACACAAAGCACGACTTTGTGCCTCTCTTGTGTCTGTCCGTGAGTCTACATATTCTAGGGGTCTGCATGATTTTGGCTGCAAATGCATTGGAAAGGAGGGAAGTTCCCACACACACACTCTCACACACATTCCATATAGAAGAAATATATTGATAATTAACATACTAACCTCTAGTTCCTTCTCATCAAATGTCTTCAGCAGATGCTGTGGAATTACTTCATTAAAACCCTTCTGCAGAGCCAGAAACTGAGCTTCAATTCCTCTTAAAAATCGCCAGTTTACATACAGCCTGCAACAAAGTGCATGTTCTATTGGCAAAGGAGTGTCTTCACAATTATCACTTTAGATTTTTTTGTCCACAAACTGCAGATTCTGCTACCAGAAACACAGAGACAAACCAACTGTGCTAAGTTGCAGGGGGCAAGGGGGGGCAATAAAAATATTGTACAATAAATGAATAGATAAGTATCTACATGCTAAATGCACCTCATTAATTTATGCACATGACAATTCTGTCTGGACAGAACACCATAATGGGTAACTTTTAAAATACCTGACATATTCTTTTTTATTCTCCTCTGTGACAGGAATGCTTTTGCCATTGGGCTTAAGTTCGTGCTGTATGATTTCACCGTATGCATTATGCTCCACACAAAATGTATGGTCTAAGACTCCTGTAGTATCATTCTCCCTGAAAAAATAGAGAAAAATAATTAAAATGTAAATGTCTAAGCATACTGTATATTTTTCATCTCAAATAAAACAACAAAAATTTACTTCTACAGATCTCTCTCTACAATGTCAACCTAAATAGATGGTATATTTCCCCCCCCCTTCTTCTTTACCAAACTTTTTTCATAAATTAATTAATGCACTTCTAAAACATTCTGAAAAATGAAGAACCTTCTCACTCCAGGTTTAGACTTCCCAAAGCTATCAGTCTCCCCAATGTGGCTATCAAATGTTTAGAAAACTGTAAAATGACAATTACAGAATAGTTGTTTCTCTTATTCTTAGATTAAGAGGCTAAGTGATGGTGAATTTCTGGCTTGTGGTAGATTCCTGTCTAGTGTCTGCATAATGTGTGCAAACCGATGAATTAATGTAGAGGTACAGTATGTGAGCAAATACATGTATAGTAGAGAAATTTTGGGGTAATGATGAATTTAAGAAAACAAGTTAAAAAGAAAAGGGTCTCTGAACACATCCTTTATCTCTTTCCCATAGAATACCTCTAAGAAAATGATGATCTTCAAGAGGCAAGGAGTAGACATTTTAAAGAATTTAAATAATCCTAGTTTAAAATTAGTTTAACAAAACAGCCACTAACTATAAATAAGCAGTATATACCCATTTTAAAGGGAATGTACATACAGTATCCATACTAAGCTGTTGTGAAGATCTGGGTCAACTAATTCCATGTCGTCCAATGTAATTGGCTTTCCTAGCAGCTGTTTGTAAAAAGGTAATGTAAAGCCCCCATCAATATAATGTCCGTGAAACACAGCCATCCCCATGATTCGCCCAACAAAGTGGAAGTAGGATAAATGTTCCTGGAATTGAAAGAATATGTAATCAGGATCAAGTCAGATTCTTTTTATAGGTTCAATCAAATATCACAATATATGAGAATATAATAGTAAAAGTGCCCGTTTTACTTCCACCACTGAAGAAACATCTTACTGTGTATGAACTACTGTCATTCAGAAACTCATTTTCTAGCCATCTAATCTTATAATTAGAATAATGTTCTTATATTTAGCCCAAGGCTTTCTTACAACATAAAGCCTTTATTTCTTAAAATTTAGCAGATTTGTGTTCTTCCATTTTCATAATCTAATGGCTCACATTTATTTAAAATCTTTTTTTCCTCCCGAGTATTGCCTCGGGGTGCCATGAATTTTTATAGAGTTTTCTAGAGTTTTTATTGATAGTTTAGGGGATTTTTTGTGGTTTTTACTGTTTTGTGAGTCTCTCAAGGTTGTTACAATATGGGCGGCTATACAGGTAGACCTTGGTTAACGACCACTCGTTCATCGACCGTTCAAAGTTAAGACGGCACTGACAAGTGGTACTTACGACTGGTCCTCTGAAGTTCCAGCGTCCCATGGTCATGTGGTTGTTTTTTCTTCTTGGGCTACTAGGTCTTTTGGTTTACTTAAGATGTTTTGGAGGGTTTTAGTTGGTTTGTGTGCTACGATAATGCCATGTGGTTGTAACAGTCTGTTGGTTGTTTCTGAGATGTTTTGAAGTATGGTAGTGTATGGTAGTGTCATCCTTTTCATAGCTTGTGTTGTAGTGGGTTGAATGGTCAGGAACTTTTTCAAAAAGGTGCATGGGTATTTTGTTGTAAGATGTTGTATAGGTGATCTGTTTCCTTTTTCTAGTGTTCTGGGTTGCTGCAGTGCATTTGTACTTGTCTGAATAATGTTCTTATACAGCTCATAGGTAGTGGTGTTACCTAGTTGGGTAATAAAACATCTGCAAGCAAACAACCAAGCTCAGAGAGCACCAAGGACTCCATACTACCATTCCCTCTTGCACTCAGGCAGCTTGGCTATGAACATGGAACATACTGATCCTTCCTTGCAAGCAAAATCCCAAACAGACATGAGTTCTGCAATGCATTAGTTGGATTCAGCTTTTAGATATGGTGCTGGCCACCAGCTTGGCTGACTTCAAAAGAGAGTTGGACCAATTCATGGAAGTCATGGGGATCAATGGCTATTAGATTTGATGGCACTGCCTCTGAAGGCCACCTGCTGGGAGACTAGTAGACTTCCCTGTGTAGTTGGTTGGCCACTGTGAGAACAGACTGCTGGACTAGATGGGCTAGGGGGTTGATCCATCAGGATACTTCTTATGTTCTTATTCCTCCAGCAAATGCGGCCCTTCCTCTGATGGAAGGGGAGAGACAACGTATCTTGGACAACATCTCATGGAGAAAATTGGCTAACATTGGGATTTGTTCTTCTCCTTTTATTAGTATTCCAAATAGTGTCTTGACAGGAATTCAGACATTTCTAGAATAAACTGTATATGGGTACTCTAGACATCTACATAAGATGATGACTGGGTATTGCTACAAATAACTGCAATGACTGACAACTATTGTATAATTTTTTTTCCTTCCTATAGAACGTGAATTGGCTGTGGTCATTGGTAATGCACAACCATATGTCAAGATGCTGGATTGCTTAACAAAATTGAGGCCTATCTATCTTCTATCTTCCTCTTTGTTGGCAGTTCTCTCAATTCATACATGTTGATGGTTGTGTTATGCTTATAATGTGTCCATTCTTCTGCAATCTTTATTTTGTATTTATGTTTAATTATTTTTAATAGTTGTTTGTTTTTAACTGTTTTGTTGTATGCCACCCAGAGTCACGTTTGTGAAATGGGCAGCTATATAAATGTGCTAAATAAATAAATAAATATTACACATAATAGAATGGTTGCCATAAGCCCTGCTTATTACTGAGAAAGCATCTAAACATTGCCTTAAGTCTTACCCATAACTTGGATGTAATGGAAAGAGAACTGCCTACAAGAGTTTCTCAGGCTTGGGCACAACTGTGTGTAACACAGGAGTTAAAGAAGAAAATTGTATATCCAAATCACAAATTATAAATGAACGACTTGCAATCAGCTTTATTTTAAAGATTTCAAGATCCCGTGGAAAAATATTTAGCACGGTACCTTCCCTTTCAGGCAAAAAAAACCCTCTCCATTTTGGTGAGCTGAGCATCATAACATTATAAAACCTAAATTTCCTTAAAAGCAAACACTGAAAAGGAACTTGCTGGTCAAATAAGGCATAAGCCTTAGTAAAGTATTTCATCATACCGGGTTAACAGCAGAATCTGGATTTATCTGTAATGTATAGATGTCATCACGGGAATACTGGAAGAGGCCATAATATGGATTCAGCATTTCATGGGATAGCAAATAGAGCCATTCCCTGAAGAAAACACAAACATTGCACAAAAAAACAATTTTCAATGAAGTCTTAGGCAAAAGGTGACAATATGACCCAAATATGAAACAGCAATTATTCATTGTTGTGTCCTAAGGCTAACGCTTTAAGATGTTCTCACCTCAATTTCTCTGATTTAAGCATCTTACTGCCTTCTCTGAGCTTTCATCATTTCATGCTCCATTTGCGGCAAGGAACAATTTACCAACTATACATGGGGTATTGCTTGCAAAATTCAGCATCCTGAGAATGGAGCTGCCAAGAAGTGTCTGAAATCTATAGAAGACACTTGGTGAAATTTTGGAAGATGGAGGTGGGGCAAAGACCAGGCAGGATTATGGTCGCAAGAAAAGAGAGAAGCAGCTTCAGTTCCCTGCCTAGCATTTTATATTTCCACAGAGTAGCATTCTGTAAAGCAGAGCTTTCCAAACTGTGTGTCGCGACACAAAAGTGTGTCGCCACACACAGTCTGGTGTGTCGCCACACAACCCGGAAGCGCTGATCATCATCAGCGCTTCCGGGTTTTCCCACGGCGACACATCTACCGCGGCGCGCAAAAACTCGAAAGCGGCAGCAGCGCTTCTGGGTTTTTGCGCGCTGCCGCAACGGCGGCACTTCCGGGTTTTCCTGCGGCGACACACCAACGTGGGAAAACTTTGGAAAGCCCTGCTGTAAAGTAAGGAAGTACACTGGGAAGAAAACACTGGTAGAAATAACATGGTTATATTCTAGGATCCAAGCTGTATTTTATATTTAAGAAAAAGAGACAAACAAGTAAAGGGTTATTTCCTCAGAACAACCAAAAGAAAAAACAACTTTTTAGCTAAATTGAACAGTTTTCTTCTATTTAAAATAGTCTGTACATACAGGAAGGAAAGTAAAAGAAAACAAATCATTAATCCAATAAGAAATGCTGGTATTTACATTTTTTAGATTTATAATAATAGGATATGAATTAAGGGCACAAAACACAGAGTTATGTCTGAGGAATTTAAATTACCTTGAAACAATTTTTTATACTGCTTCTGCTCACTGTACACCTAATTCTGGTCATGGCAGTCCCATGGCATATGGTTCAACTCAGCCTCAGCATGCTGAAATATGCTGCAATATGCCATCACTTGCTATTACTTTAAAAGTTTACATTTTAAAGTGCTAAGTATTAGCTTAAGTAACAGAAACCCCTCCCACCACCAATTAATAGGATTTCCCAGCGCTTCAGAGATTTACTTTTCTGGCTCCGATGCATTTAGTCTCATTGCCAATAGGTCTGCTCATGCCAAAATGAACTGAACTGGAAGACAACTGCCAATCTACATCATTACTTAGAACTGTACCTATTCTACTTTTAAAATACAGATAAAATGTTACTAAAGAAAGCTGGGGATAAAACTTGGAGGGAAGGAAAGAGGGTATGCTCCTCCCTAAGGGGCTCATGAAGCATCTGCTGATGTCTATGCACAGTGCAAAAATAGAAGACTAAGAACTACCCCTGGGTAGCCACTCTTCACTTATTTAGTTGTGAGAGAGAGAACTGTTCAAGAAACAAGGTAAGGATATAGTTGGAACTGTAGCCATCAGCCTCCAAAACTATTCTACCTGCAAATCACCTTTTCCCACTACCCTCTGCCTTCCTGTTGTTTCATTCTTTTCCATTCTCCCACTCCAGACTTTACTTACAATGGACTAGATCATACCTAGCATTTAAAAACTCCTGGGACAATACAGATATTGAAATAGCAAAAAAGAGAGCATATAATAAAATATTAAAATGCAGCAGCACTGTTGACTATTGCTATTTATCCCAGCTAAATATTAAAATGTATTCTTGTGTAATAACAGAAAAAGCTGACACTGGCCTGAATTCAGCATTCCTTTATTCTAAGAAAACATCTTCTGAAAGAAGATTCCTTCTTCCCTCTGCAGCTCCCTGACAATCTGCTCCAGAGCATCAGAGATAAAACTCTTTGGAGATGAGTCAAGAAACTTCAGGGGATAATTACCCCAAACATTTTTCGATCTGAAAGACATGCTGGATTTACAAGACATTTGGAGACTTCTGAATGGGAATTCTAGGGAATATACATATTTTTCTGAGAGATATAGATCATTTTCCCGAATTGATATGTTTTTGATTTTCAAAAATCTGATGATGGATGTCACTAAGGTTGAAATATTATCTAAGACTTTCTCGGATCATAATCCAGTTATGTTGACCATTAAGGGGAAAAGGAATACATTCCGATGGAGATTAAATGAGACAATTTTACGGAAAAATGAAATAGTTGACACTTTAAAAAAAAAGTTAAGAGAATTTTTCCAACTGAATTTAAATAAAGGCACTAATATTCAGTCTGTTTGGGATGCCAGTAAAGCTTACATGAGGGGTTATTTTATTCAATATAATACACAAATGAAGATAAGAAAATGAGAGAAAATCCAACTGATTTTAGATGAAATTAAAAATAAAGAGACTTGTTTGAGAGATAACCCATTGGATGAGACTTTGATGACTCAAATTAAATTCTTACAAAAACAAATGTCAATGTTAATGATACAGGAATTAGAGACTCAGATGAAATTTGTGAAACAGAAACATTTTGAATTTGCAAATAAACCAGGTAGATGGTTAGCTTATAAATTGTGTAAACAAAGACAAAAGAATTTAATATCTAAAGTACAACATGAGGGGAGAACTTTGATGGACAATGTAGGTATCCAAGAAGCATTTCATTGTTATTATTCATCATTATATAAAAAGCAAGACGTTTCGTTAGGTGATATTGATAAATATCTAAGTAAACAAAAACTATTTGTTCTTACCGATCAACAGAGGTAATTATTAAATGACCCTATAACACCAGAGGAAATGACAACTGTTTTTAAGAAAATTAATAGTGGAAAAGCACCTGGCCCTGATGGCTTGTCTGTGGCTTATTATAAATGCTTTGAAGATGAGCTTTGCCTTCCTTTACAATTGACTATGAATTCGATTTTAGAAACAGGTGTAATGCCTGAGACTTGGAAGGAGGCTCATATTGCACTGATTCCAAAAGAACAAGATTTGACTTTAGCGAAGAATTATAGACCAATATCTTTATTGAACAATGATTATAAGATATTTACAACAGTGTTGGCGGAAAGAATGAAAATTATTCTTAAGAATTTTATTCATCAGGATCAGGCTGGTTTTTTGCCCAAGAGACAAATTCGAGACAATGTTTGAAATGTTTTGGATATATTGGAATATTTGGAACAACACAATGAAAAACAAGCTGCTTTGATATTTCTGGATGCTGAAAAAGCTTTCGACAATTTAAATTGGTTTTTTATGTTTAAAGTATTGGAATCTATGAATTTTGGAGAAAACTTTATTAAATGGATTAAATCTATATATACACCTCGCAAATGGCTAAAATAATTGTTAATGGGAATCTAAGCAAATCATGTGAAATTCAAAAAGGCACAAGACAAGGTTGTCCTTTATCTCCACTTTTGTTTATATTGGTTTTAGAAGTTTTACTTAGAGACATTAGACAAGATGATGGCATTTCTGGTATACGAGTTAAGAAAGAAGTTTACAAATTAAGAGCCTTTGCTGACGACCTAGTCATTACTTTAGAAAACCCTTTAGATGGGATTTATTTATTTATTTATTTATCGTATTTATACCCCACCTATCCCCTCCCTAACGGAGGACTCTAGGCGGCTTACATACATATATATATATTTTAACATTTCATACATATACATTTAAATCGCGCGCTAAGGAAGGGGGTAAGGGAACCGACTCTTCTAAGGCTCCGGACTATATATCCCAAGATGCCTTGAGCCGGCTGCTGACGTCCTTGTAAATGTTACTTCCGGGTCCGTCGTAACCGCCACCATTCGATCTTTCCTCCAATCTTTTTTCCTCTGGTGGAACCGACTCCCGACAGGACGCCAGCAAATTTCCCCACTTAAGGTGGTACCCATTTATCTACTTGCTAAGCTTTCAAACTGTTGGGTTGACAAGGGATTGAGTTATTAATGAAAAAATTGAAAGACTTTGGGTCGCTAGCAGGGTTCAAAGTGAATTTACAGAAAACAAAGGTCTTGACTAAGAATATGGATCGTAATCAACAAGAGAAATTTACAATAGAGAAAAAAGTGAAATACTTGGGAGTATATTTAACATCAAAGAATGTCAATTTATTTCAGAACAATTATGTTTCACTTTGGACAGATATAAAAAAAGACTTAGACAGATGGGAAAAATTACAATTGTCATTATTAGGTAGAATATCAGTGATTAAAATGAATAGCTTGCCAAGAATTTTATATTTTTTTCAGACAATACCTATATTGATTTCAGAAGCACCTTTTAAACAATGGCAACGTGATATTTCTAAGTTTGTATGGCAAGGGAAAAAACTGAGAATAAAATATAAAGTCTTGCAAGACGCGAAAGAGAGAGGCAGACTGGGACTTCCGGACTTGAAGTTATATTATGCTGCTTGTTGTTTAGTATGGCTTAAAGAATGGATAGTTTTGAAAAACGAAAAAATTATTGAATTTAGAAGGCCATGATTTAAGATTCGGATGGCATGGATATTTATGGTATAATAAAGTTAAGGTTAATGTGGATTTTAAAAATCACTATATCAGATGATCTTTATTAAGGATTTGGAATAAATATAGACCAATTTTATGTCCTAAGATCCCTTTATGGACTTCTACACAAGAAGCATTTTATAGAACTGAAACAAGAGACAAAGATAAATGGTTGAGTTACCAGGACTTGTTAGAAAAAGAACATGGAGAATATAAAATCAAATTGAAAGAACAACTTGCCTCAGAAGGATATACTTTTCAATGGTTTTCTTATATGCAACTTATAGAGAAATTTAAGTTAGATAAAAAAGACTTTGGATTTGAACAGAGCAAATCGGAATTTGAAATACAACTTTGTGAAAGAAAGAACATTTAATTGCTAAAATGTATAAATTACTGTTAAGAGGAAAAATGGTTGAAGAACAAGTTAAAGAATGTATGATTAAATGGGCAAAAAATATTGGTCATAATATACACATGCAGCAATGGGAAAATATGTGGTCTAAAGGACTGAAATTTACTTTGTGTTACAACTTGAAAGAAATTTTTTACAAGATGATGTATCGATGGTATATGATCCCCCCAAAACTTTCAAAAATGTATGGGAGTATTTCCAACATTTGTTGGAAATGTAATAAACAAGAGGGGTCGTTTTACCATATGTGGTGGACGTGTAAGGTTGCAAAGAAATTTTGGAATCAAATATGTACCTTGATGCAGAGTATACTACAAATACAGATTCTGCTCAAACCAGAATTATTTTTGTTGGGGATATTGGATTTACAAATAGAAAAACACCTAGTTAGAATCATACAATATATGGTTACTGCAGCAAGACTTCTTTATGCACAATTTTGGAAAACTCAGATTTTACCAACGATACAAGAATGGTTGTTAAAATTGATGGACATGGCAGAAAATGATAAACTCACTTGTTTATTAAAAGAAAGCTCAAGTTGTCGTTATCTCAAAGAGTGGAAACCACTGGTGGACTATTTGCGAAATGTAGGAGGGGCGAAGCTTACATGGGGATTTGAAGATTAGGCTATAAATATAAATTAGGCTATCAATATAAATGAAGATTAGGCTATAAAACCGCCCAGGGTCCCTCCTTGTGGGGGAGATGGGCGGGATATAAATGTAATAAATAAATAAATAAATAAATAAATATAATAGGGTATATTAGGACAAAGAATTATTCTTATCTATTGCATGAAAAACTAGCACTTAGGAAAGATTTTCTTGTTCTCATGACCAGGGATAGCTTGGAAGTTACCTATGTTTCATACTTTTTCTTTACTACACTTTTTCTTTATTTATTTTATTATTTTGTATTTGTATTTGCATTTCTTTTTCTATTTCTAACTTTTAACTATGTATTGTAAAATTCCAATAAAAAATTATTAAAAAAAAAAAAGAAACTTCAGGGGAAAATCCTGAAAGTGCCTCCCCCTTCCCTACATTCCATTTCCACTTCCATGAACAAAAGCCCAAAGTCCCCTTTCCTTGCTTTACAAAATAAAAACATCAGTTGAAACATTCAGAACTAAAAACAGCGCTATCCCCCACCACTCTCATCCTATTTTTTGGAATCCACTTCATTTTTAAACTGAATATATAGCTAGAAAACAAAATAATTGGAACAGAGGGAAATGCCATTTCAAGCAAAGTAAGGCAAGGTAAGGTAAGGCTTCTTTGCTTTATGAAATATTACCACAAGGTGGAGCCTTATTAGTGTAAACCCTCATTTTTCTGAGCCCAGGTGAGGAAAAAACCCCAATATATTTGTTCCAAAGATTTTGTTTGTCCTGTGACTGGAAGATGCTCTTCCATTCAAAGAATAATTACTCTGAAATTGTTATAATCACTGCGGATGCCAACACATTAGAAAAACATATCAGCTCCTAACCAATCTTGGCCAATTTTGAAAGTATTTTTTTTTTTACCTTCGCTGTGAGACTACCAGGAAATACCAGGTTTGTAAACTAGACTGGGAAGTCGAAAACCGCCCCCAAAAGAATACAACGGCAAATTACTTTTGTATTGTGACTAAGAGAACTATGTGGACACATCCATGAAGTTACCAGGAGTTGAGCTTAACTCAAAGGTAGACTTTGTCTGTTCTTAGCCCCTGCCAGCTCTTTATTGGTCATACTTCCCAATTTGGGATGGCAAAAAGCAAGCTTTAAGCATATGAGTTTCCAAGGTTAATCCTTTGCATGGGCTATCAGAAGAGGTGAAAAAGTTATGAGCATAAAAGGCTTTGTTCTGGGAGAACACAACCAAGGGCTGCTGAATACCTTGTTAAGTTATACACATTCCGCTCTAAAAAGACATCAGATTAAAGGACAGTCTTGGCACACGAAATGCTGCTAGTGCACTAACCAACTTGAAAGGAAAAAACCCTAACCCCATTTATTCTCCCCTGCATTTAAATTTACCAGAAACTGCAGAACATTGCTTCCAATTCTGCTCTCAAAGGTACCAGGACCTAAGGTTATCCTCAATTATCACCTTATTTTTTAAAAAACAAAAAACAAGCTAAAGTATTATATATTTTAGGCTGCATGTTATTATTCACCTGGCAACACCTCCATAATCAAGGCCTTCTTCCCCACGAAATTTTATCATTAATCTCTTCCATAGATCTTTCGGTCTCATCTTCATGACTTGTCTGTAAGACTCCTGGAATTACATTAGATATGTATTAGCCTAACACTTCCTGTTTTCAACTTGAACTAGACTATATAATCTTAATTAGCAAATGTGTAAAGTTTTATTCTTGATTCTCAGGCCAGTAAAAATGCCATTAGTGTTCAGAGGTACTGCTTGCATAGGTTTTATAAATTCAAGTATGTTCTGTTCAGTACCTGGTTTACTTGAGGAAAAAAAATCTGTATTTTATGTGTTTTGGCAAACCTATATTCTTCTAATATAAGTTCCACAATTCCTGCAAAATTCCTGGAAACCACCCTGCAGAGTTATGTTATTTGGTCTTGTCCATATTTATTCTAATGTAAGCCCTATCAATTTAAAAAAATGACTTAATTCTGAAAAAGACTGTAGTCTTATTAAAGGAGAACATATAAATATTAATTTCAGACTTTACCAGGAAGATGCTGTCTCCATAAAATCACAGGTTCCCACTGAATCTCAAAATATGCATTGTAACTCAATAATGTCTAAGAATTTTCCTCCATTTGTAGCGCAAATCACAGATCACCATAATAGTAGGCACTAACTACCCTTTATTTTAATATCTGCAATAATCTATGATCCTCACATTACCTCAAAAATTTCTTCCCTGGAGACTTCTATACGACAGTGTCCGGCTTGGGGCTGCTGCTGGGATAGCTCTTGCCTCAAAATCTTGAGCTTTTGTACTAGATCTCGTTTGTACCTTGGCACAGTCAGACATTCAGCCTCATCTGAAAGCTGGCACAGCGAAACGACTTGTTGCTGCTGTTGTGGCTGATCTTTAAGCTGATTTTGACGGCTGAAAAGAAACAGAGCAACACTGACTAATTCCAAGACTTCCAGTTGTTCTCATTTCCATGACAAAATAAGATGCGTGTGAGCTAACATGTTGAAAAAAAATATTCAGTGTGCTGTTCTATTAAAATTCTCTGAAGGAGCCTGGAGGAGTACATATCTCTGCTTCTTTTAATACTGGAGATTTCAACTAGTTTATTTATAAAAAATAAATTGATCAAAGCACAATATTTATTTATTAATTGGATTTATCACCGCCCATCTCCACCATGGTAGACTCTGGGCGGTTTACAATCACATTATAAAAAGTTAAAAACCTATACATCTAAAATCTACTATAAAAAAATCAAAAAAAAAATCCAAGAGATGGTGTGTTCTTAAAAGGAGGATATTACTAAGCTAACCACCCCCAGGAGGAACTATTATTTCCTTTGTTCCAGGCAAGGCGGCAGAACCAGGTCTTTAAATATGGACATTAATTACTCAAAATGTCTCATACTACCTTATCTTTCAAGATTTTCAGTTATGTCAAAACACAGATAATCTAAAAGAGGGATACCACTATAAATTTTAAATGCTTTACCTGAAAAATTAACTTACAAAAATGCTTGTAGACACAGTTTGGCTAAGATGGTGTCTGCTATACCTGAATTAGTCTTAACCACAGGAATGTAGGCAATTTTACAATTGGCACAGATAAATGAACATTTTCACTAGCTATTAAAGAAAAAATGTTTTAAAGCTATGTTCAGACAGTGAGGGAGGAAAACATATATTCAAGGTAGGACCTTCTGACATTTTTTATAGTTACAAACTCATGCCAAAATCTGCAGCATTTTAAGTAGAATGAACATTATTTCAGAACACAGGTTTTGCTAAGAGAAAATGTCTAAACCTTATTGCTTAAAAGACTATAGGAAATGTCAGATGAAAACTGTGAAAGCAGTACAATTCTTAGTAGTTACAATGTGGAAAAACCAAATTCATTGCCTCTTCCAATTATTAGCAGAAGCCAATGATAAACAAAGCCAACCTTGTCAATCAAATTCATTATTTTACCAGAAATGAGAGGCAAATATATTTAGATGAAATATAATAATTCTGATGGGTAATAGAGCACAACATGGTTTTACTGTTCTTATCAAAACATTAACGAAAAATTCAGTAAAGACTTAAACACAGCTACCATATATACTCGTGGATAAGCCCATCTATGGATAAGCTGACCCTCAATTTTTTTAACCAAAATACCAAGAAAAGTGTGCCACCCCGGATAAACCAACCCTCAAAATTTTAGTATGTTTTAATTTTCACAATTGGCTTATCCACAGGTGGCGCATTTTTCATGGTATTTTGGTTACAAATTTGAGGGTCGGCTTATCCGCAGATGAGCTTATCTGTGAGTATATACAGGTAATTTTAAGAAGTATTACCGGATATACTTGCAGGTAAACCCATCCACAGATAAGCCAAACCCAATTTTGGGGATGTATTTTTGAACCTAAAATTCTCAGCTTATCCACAAGTATATATAGTAAGTATTTTACTCCAACACTAATGAAAACACTAAATATGTCTAATTCTGCACAAACAACACTTTGCCTAAAGCATTAGAGCCAAAAGATTTTCTTTCCACTCCGAAAGAAAGAAAGAAAGAAAGAAAGAAAGAAAGAAAGAAAGAAAGAAAGAAAGAAAGAAAGAAAGAAAGAAAGAAAGAAAGAAAGCAGGCAGGCAGGCAGGCAGGCAGGCAGGCAGGCAGGCAGGCAGGCAGGCAGGCAGGCAGGCAGGCAGGCAGGCAGGCAGGCTTGATACTGTTACCAAACTAGAAATAAGCTAGCAAGCACAAACTCTCCAAGATTTGGGACACAAAGTGAGAGACATGGTCAAGATATTAAAATGCCCAATTTCCATGCTTTCAATCCCTTCTTACAGTTAGGTTATTTAAGAATCAGGAGAGCAAATAATAGCAGACTTCAATCACCAGCGTATTGTTCATTTGAAAGTATTTATATAACCTTATAAATGCTTCTGTCTTCATTAGCATCTGAGGGTACTTAAATAAAATTTAAAGTATATAATAAAATCAATCTGTTGCTCAATAATTCACCTCTATAGTTCATAAAAGGGGTGTTCATGCCTTTTGGTCAAGACTGCGGAATCCTATTCAGGATTAGATTTCATCAGATAGCACCATATGACTAGTAATAGTTTGTGTTGTGAATGCAAGACTACGTTTAGTTTTGTTTCTTCCTTTTAACCCTTGTCATCTGGTTATTATGGCAAAGTTGCAAGAATCTTACTTACTTACTTACTTATTTTCTATCCCATCTTTATTATTTTTATAAATAACTCAAGGCGGGGAACATACCTAATACTCCTTCCTCCTCCTATTTTCCCCACAACAACAACCCTGTGAGGTGAGTTGGGCTGAGAGAGAGTGACTGGCCCAAGGTCACCCAGCCGGCTTTCATGCCTAAGGCAGGACTAGAACTCTCAGTCTCCTGGTTTGCTATTGGCTCCTTCCTAGGGCTGAGAGGGAGGGACTGGCTCAAGGTCACCCAGCCGGCTTTTATGCCTATTAGAGCTCACTTGCTCTAATTCTCAGAATTTTCAGAATTTTCTGTATTATGCTATGAGAACCCTGCTGTAAGCTCTAACTGATCGCTGATTAATGGAATAACAATGTTTTAGACAGCATGGTAAGTGATGATGCTTTGCCTTCATCAGAGAAAGCAGGTTGTTCATTACAAAGAGATGGCTGTTTCTCTTATAATCGACACTTTCAGTATCAGGCACAGACCATGGCTCCCAAGATGCCTTGCTTACTGTTAACAGATGGATGGATTGCCAACCATGCTTACTATTATCATGAACCACAGTTTCCAACCCGGGTACCAAGCAGGCAGCCAGCATAATCCAGAAGCAGTCAGGTCAGGACATCATCAACAAATGCTTTCTTCCTCCATTCTTTATGCCAAGTAATAAACTGTGGCTATTGTTTTTAAACACAGTTCTGGCTGTCAGAATTTTCTGTTCTTCCAGCCACAAGTTTTCTGCTGTCAGCAGTTATAATCAGCAATTCTATTTTTCCCCAGTTAAAAATAATGTTAAGTTTACACTTATCTGCTTTAAGTGGAATGGCAAAAGAACTCATGAAGCATTTCACAGGAACAGGTAGAACTTCATCTGGATTTTAAAAATTAGGTTCTTTATGCTCTCAGAAGTCAACCATATTTAGGTTGTTATATGTAGTAATTAAAGGAATAAATTAAAGGTAGCAAATATGGTATACCAAATGCTCCTGCCTTTTGGAGGAGAATCCCCCACCCCAAGAGTCAGTTAGCCTGCCTGCCTTTAAAGATCTGGTATTCTCCAGGTATTGAGTGTGGGAGTGGGTGACCTGCTGGGTGTGGTTTTTTTTCCAGCACTTATGTGTATCTATGTTATTTTGCATTATGGTTCTTTGTATTTTGTTTTAATATGTGGTTTTTATTTATTTTATTGTTATTGATGTACACTGCCCTGAAGTGTGTGTGTGTGTGTGTGTGTGTGTGTGTGTATTAGGTTTCCAATATACAGAAACAACCAACATGTTTTTCTTTAGTGCAAATATGAGAAAAATCATTTTCACATATCTTATCTGGTTTAATAAAAGAACAAACACTACATAAAATTTATCAGACTATATACTTTGCTGATGACACTGCTAGTTGAATTTCTGAAATCCTTTCATAATGAAAGACAGATGCATAACAGAAAAAAATTAGGTATGTAGTAATAGCTTGGGAAGTGCAAAAAAAAGTGCTGTGATTTTAGAACTTAACAAATAGAATGTTTTCCAACTGCAAGAAGCCTAATTTGTTAAGCCTTTTTGCTAGTCTACATGAAACACAAATTTTATTCTAAACTGATTGCTAGTAAGAAAATGATAATTTTTAAGTCTTTGGAAAGTGGTGGATATTTGCAGTCTGCTCTAATATCACATTGGTCAGTAAACAGATTACCCAGACATGAACAGCTATGCAAACCAAAAGGTTTTCTAAAAAATCGTAATTACATTTTAAAAGAGGAGCTTAAACTCTATCAAGTATTTTTAGATAATTTATTTTTAGCCTGCTTTAGCTTCATCTCAAAAAGAAATTCATTTCCCAGAGTCCCATTCCCAAATATTGTTTTATGATTTCCTATCCTCAACTGCCAATGACAAATCTCGATAAAATAGTTAAGAGCAGAGACATCACACTGACAACAAAGATCCGCATAGTCAAAGCAATGGTATTCCCCGTAGTAACCTATGGCTGCGAGAGCTGGACCATAAGGAAGGCTGAGCGAAGGAAGATAGATGCTTTTGAACTGTGGTGTTGGAGGAGAATTCTGAGAGTGCCTTGGACTGCAAGAAGATCAAACCAGTCCATACTCCAGGAAATAAAGCCAGACTGCTCACTTGAGGGAATGATATTAAAGGCAAAACTGAAGTACTTTGGCCACATAATGAGAAGACAGGATACCCTGGAGAAGATGCTGATGCTAGGGATGATTAATTCTGTCTAGGCAACAGCAAAGTTTGCTCGAGTTTTACTCTTGGGAAAAATGGAAGTATTAAATGCAGGAGCAAAATTTGAAAATCTCATGTGGTGCAGGAAAAACAATTTTATTGCATAAAAAATGTTTCCTTAGGGCCATTTGTTTCAATTCTATCAAGAGAAAATCAATACTATCTTGTATTTTGATTCAAAACAATCTAAGAAGTTAGTTTCCTTGGGAAGAATGTAATCAGTTATTCCTGAAAAAGTTTTATCATCCAAAACACTTTGGGCACTAACTGCTCATTATACAGGTCTTCCTTTTCATTCTTGGAAACATCAGATAGAGAAATTAGGGGATTTTCTTTCTTCCCCAAGGATTTTTTAAATTATTTGTTGGGAGATAGAGATAGAGATGGCTTGGGCTGCTTGCAAGAAATGCAACTGAAATAAAACATATAGCCTAGTAGCATATAGTTTCAAACACTTCTAATTATCCTCTATAGACACTGCATGAGAAAGCAATTAGAAATCTGTTATTCTGTTTTTGTATATTCTGTGAGATTCCCGATAGAGATACATGCCACTATTACCAAACCTAATGAAAATAAATATGATCCTAGAAATCTCACTCAGAATTAACTATGGCAATGCCTTAGGGGAATCTATTCCAGATAAATGAGTTTTATAAGATGACCATGGTACTTTATTTAGCATGGCCATACTGATGGATAATATTTTATAATTTATAAATTGGTTTATATTTTAAAACTACAAAGCAAATAAAGAGCCATATATGCATTTGAATCCCCATCTGGATTAGTTCCCCATGAAAATATGAATCACACTCTTCTACAAGAAGAAAGCCAATTTCAATTAGCATAGGGAAATTTCCTCATACTATAAATAAATTAGTATTATGTACTTTAAGGCAAGTACCAATCTTCCAAAATTGAAAATGACACTGAGTCCCATTTTTTCCTTTTCTCCTTTCTTTCTGTGCTTCAAATATATTCATCCTTAGGTTTTCTTTATTTTAAATTTGGACTGATGCAAAAGAAATTAAGGGGAAGCCTGGGTGTTAGGAATAGGAGAAGGAAGCACAGAACCAAATAAATATTTATTTTCATAACAGTAAAAATAAAATATAACCAGTGATTAACAAAAATGATAATATTCCTAACATCCCTTCACAAATCAGTGACTTCTTATCATATAGAACACAAATTTAATGTGCTTTTCTGTAGAGCATTAGCTTCTATGACACAAGCAAATCCATGCCCATAGGAATTCAAACATTCTGTTGCAGACTATGTTCATCTAAAATTTACATAAGGAAATTAAAAAGCATAAAGACACTTTCCTGGAAAACTACCTTAATGCTCTAAATGTTATTAGCCATAGGGGATAGGCGGGGTATAAATATGATTAATAAATAAAATAAATATAAATAAATAAATATCAGTGACTACATTAACTCACTTTAGAACCAGGTGCAAATTAGCTGATAGCCGTGGATCTGTAAACTGTGTCGTTCTGTTGTTATGGTCAACAAAATAAACTCTGCCTGTGGCTGTATTTCGGATTTCCCATCCAGGAGGCAAAGGACCAAGCTCTTCACAATTGATGTTGCTAAGATCCCTGCAAAAACAAATATAAATGAAAAATATCTCAGCATAGGGCTTCTGAGCCAAAAGCATAAATGTAACATAACAATTCCATGAAGTCTATGTCTATGTATTGTTTCGGAAACCTGATCTATTCAGTTGGAATCTCTACTCCCTAGGAACAAGTCCACTAAAGAAAAAGAAAAAACATGCTCTTAGAAAGACACTGTACTGCATATGCCTTGGAAAAACTGTTATCGCAAAACATGTATTTTTTTAAAATAAATATTCCAGTAATCAGCATGATTCCTACTTGAAATGTAAGTATTTAAAGGCCAGTCTTACTACAGGGGTTTAACACTGATTTTATCTTTAATTACGGTTTTAACAAGTCTTCTTAATTTTTTAAAGATACCTGAAATGTTTTTTTAAAGCTAAAAACAGACCCTTCTTATTTTCCATAAAGTTTATATAAGCTTGCAATGTATCACAGGTGCCTTTAACCAACTGTGCAGACTAACCATGAGATGCAGTGACAAGCCCTAGTTGAATACAGGTTTGCTCAATACTTTATGACTAAAATCCTGTATTGTTTGTAAAAGAAGCCTTCAATTTACTTATTCATTATTTCCATATCCTGCCCTGTACATGTTTCTCTTCCCGCCCTCAGAACAATTATGTGAGGTAGAACAGATTAGACACAGCAAGTAACCCAAGATTACCCAGTGCATTTCATAACTCCATAGGGACTTGACCATGGGTCTCCACAGTCCTAGCACAGTGCTTTAACTATTACATCATTTACCAGACTAACACCTTAAAGCAGGGGTCTCCAACCTGTGGGCTGCGGCCCACTAGTGGGCCGTGGCTTGTTAGGAAGTGGGCCGCGGCTTGTTAGGAAGTGGGCCGCACAGCAGGTGAGCAGTGGTAGTTCGCGCGATTGGCTCCTGCTTGCAACCCCCGCCCCCCGTCCGCGCGATTGGCTCCCGCCTGCAAAACCACCACCCCGGCCCGTGGAAAAATTGTCTTTCACAACCGGTCCCTGGTGCCAAAAAGGTTGGGTACCCCTGCCTTAAAGGAACTAGGAAAGTTAGTTCTAAATATGCAAACAGATAATATTATTGAAATCATATCAGTATCCATTAATGTTAAAGAAAAATAAACAATGTAAGTCAGCATCTTAGCTCACTGACTTAGTACATGTTTTATACTTTAACATATTCTTGATAAGTGGAAGTCTGCTTGAGTGATGAGATCATCCTCAATTCTCAAGACCTTGCAGTTCTCAGTGTACCCCTATAGTTGCTTCAGAGGTTTCTCTGAATTTTAAGGGTAGACAGAGGACTGTAAAGAGTTGGGGAAATCACCTCTCTCTTAAATCCGCTGACAGAAGCCATTCCATCAGCAGAAAATCTTCACTGATTTGACTTTCTGTGGTAAGAAAATTAGACGCAAGTAAATAAAATATATAAATTTAGGTTTAATTATGCACTGAGATGTCATCTCTGGTCAAAGACAAGTCTTATTCAAACCCCTTCAGAAGTTTGTGAATGTACTAGGCATGGAAACACCACCTTTTTCAGACACAGGGATTCTGCCCATGCTGTTCTCTTCTTTTTAAATGAAAACAGAGGTTCTCAAAATGCACTGTTTTCTGAACCAAGTTCTGAATTTGAGTGTCTGTAGAATCACATGATCCACACCATCTTGTCAATAGGCAAGTGTGCAATTATTTGAGATTTGTGAGTTTTTTTGCATTTTATTTGTAAAGTGGCTTTACTTAATTTATAGCATCAATGAAGACACATCATTTTCTTACCGAGGTACGCGGGGATCATGCCACGTGCTTACACCAGTTTGAGTATGTAGGAAATACACTTGCCCTTGCTGAGTTGTCCTCTGCTCTGTTTGGGAAATTATCAATGCAAAAACAAATCAGAATGTTCAAAATATTGTTTCCTTCTCTAAAGAAAATTCCCTGGAACACCAGTTATTGTTGACACGCTAGAGATAAACGAACCACAAAAGTGACAATCTATATAACTCCCCCTCGTGATTGTTCCATTTTGGTGTTTTCCAGAACAGCTGTTAAGAGTTCCAGACTTGGACTAGCTTGAACAGTTTGGCTAAGCCAGAGCAGGGTAATTTTGGCTTTTTATACAATGCATTTTCCCAACTGGCTATTTTATTCTGTTTCTGTGTTGTATTTTTAACTGTTGCTTAGCCATCTCAGGGCCAGAACATTGGAAGAATTTAAAAAATACTAGGGTTGTTTGAATTAACCTTTTTACAGCATATTATTACAGGGTTAGCTTCACAGAACTTCCATGCATACAACTGCAGTTTTCAACTTGGAATAAATCCAAAGGATAGTGGCTATTCATAAACACACAGAGATACATAGAGGTGTGTTTATGTGAAAAAAGACCAAAGATGCTTTCAGGAAAAAAAATATGGAACTTCATCGGAATACAAACAATATCTTCCACTGTAACTCTCTTTGAATCTTTGGTCTTCTTTGACTGCAGAAATCCCTTGGAAAGTAGCTGAAAAGCTGCTGGACTCTAGGAGAGCAGCAGGGATAGCGCAGTGTGCTTTATTGGCCTCCCAACCATCTCCCTCTCACCCCGTTCACATCTGGATCCAGCTTATTCTCCAATAACCCTTGAGACCCGCCTGTCTGTCATAGGATGAAGACATTTTCAAGGGTAGGTTATAAGAGGAAAAATATATAAGGGGGAAGAAAGCAATCTTTTAAAGCTGTTATTCTATGCAGTCACAGTGAATTTAATTCCACTGAAGAGAGTGGAAAGAAAGCTGAGTGAAGATTGGAGAGTTGGCACACAATATAAAATGGGGAAATGAAGAATCTCCAGTATCTCTAATAACTTAAGTATCTGAATGCAGAATATTCCTCCATATGTCTTCTGAGAAGTCAGTCTGAGTTTAACAGGAGTTACTCGTATGGAGGTTTCATTAGTACATTTGTAAAGCAAATATATTTTCCAGATAGATTAGTCAGCACTACCATCATTTTGAGCCATGAGTGGAAATTGTAAGCATCTTAAACTTAAGTTAAATCAAAGGTTGTTTATTACTGTTTATTCATGCCTTTGCTCTTGCTACCATGATCGTGAAATACTCCTTTTTCTTCATCCCTGTTCAAACCAACAATGAATTTCTGTACAAGATAAAAGAACAAATCCTGCAACTACAAATATTCCCAGCTCAGACTTGCAAGTGCATTCTATATATGTTAACAGATTCTGCAGACGGAGCCACTAAATACAGAAATGGTACATACTGAGTCTGCATGTATATTGACAGCTCACTGCCAACTAGATCAATACACATTTCCAAATAAACAGTAAGGATTCTGGTGTGGGGGAGACAACTTTTCATTTCATTCTCTTCCCCTAAAAAGCATCAGTGAGATGGACATCATATATGCACAAAGAGAAACACACACACATACACGTATACATACACACATAATTTAAATTTGATCAGAGAATACCAATATTCTGATGGTCAATTAATAACTTTCTGGTACGCATTTTAAGGTCTCAGAACTTGCTGTTTTAAATTTGTTGTTTATTCGTTCAGTCGCTTCCGACTCTTTGTGACTACAATAGTATATATTTTAAAATCCTATAATGTAAGCAAAACTCATTGTAGATTTGCATAAGAAAAAAAATCTGTTAGAATAAAAAAAGCTAAACTATGTTAGAATAATAAAAGCTAAGTTCTAGCAGAATTGCACACACACATTTATTTATTAAACTTATACCCTGCCACAGTCAAATGACTCTTGGTAGCTTACATAATATATAACAAAATTAATATATCTACAGGACAATTAAAAACAATTAACATAACCCCCCTGACAGGAACCACACACACAGAACAAATGAAAACAGAAAAAGAGTAAAAGAGTTAGAACATGTGTGTATTTAGAAAGTGAGAATTTGTAATATTAGTGACATGTCTAAAGCAGTTTAGATTTCTAATTTTTTAAAAACAATAGACCAATGTGCCCATATTCACAACAGACAAGGCTATCCATATCTTTCTTTGCAATGCCACAATGTATCTCATTTTAAAAACCTAAAGTTTTCTCTTTGTCTAAAGATACTGATTCAAAATTAGCCAATTTTATGACCACACTGGGTTGTAATGTAAATCTTTTATGGTAAGGAAAATATCACTGATTATAGTATGAATTAACCACAAGGTCCCAGCATCTCCTTAGTGTTGCACAGTTGCCAAATCATCATAGTTAGCACCAGCATTATTGTATAATCCAATGAAAAAAAAAGTCCCTTAAATGGGAAACCATGACTTCTATACCAGGGGTCCCCAACCCCCAGGCCACAGACCAGTGCCGGTCTGTGGCCTGTTAGGAACCGGGCCGCACAGCAGGAGGTAAGTGGAGGGCGAGTGAGCGAATCTGTATTTACAGCCACTCCCCATCACTCGCATTACCGCTTGAGCTCCGCCTCCTGTCAGATCAGCGGCGGCATTAGATTCTCATAGGAGCACGAACCCTACTGTAAACTGCGCATGCGAGGGATCTAGGTTGCGCGCTCCTTATGAGAAGTCAGAATCCGACACTTATTTTAGTCCGTGCGTGGCCCGCCCATTATTTTATTTACCACTTCTGATGGTTTCATCCCGAAACCATCCCCCCCAAGTCCGTGGAAAAATTGTCTTCCACGAAACCGGTCCCTGGTGCCAAAAAGGTTGGGGTCCGCTGCTCTATATGTTCTTTATAAAAGACAAGCAGATAGTTACACAATTTTAGGAATACATACCATATCCTTCAGGTAGATCTGGAGGTGTATGCAGGTGAGTCCTGCTCATGTAATTCCTATGCCTCTGAGATCTTACTCTTCTTTCTGCTAGCCTGGGGTCAAATGACTGTCCACATGTTGCACCATTTATTCCTGTAAGAGGTGTGTTCTCATCCACAAAGCAACTCAGAGGTCTACCTGGACTGGAATACTCTGATGCTGGCCTATTGAAAAACAACAATTTATGCTTCTTCTATCAAAAGGATATTACAGTTTAAAATTACAGTTAGTTTTAAGTAATGTGTTATGAAATACTAGTTTAAAATCCAAATTCTAATAAATAAATAAATAAATAAATAAAGTTTATCATTCCCTTTTAATTATCTGTAATAATTCCAAACAGGATTAAAAAGTAGCAGTTAAAATACACCCCACAGAATTGCAGCTACTGTAAGACTACACCACTAAAAAAAAACCCAGGTCATTAGGAACAAGATAAACAGCGTGAAACAGGGTACAAGTGTTGAGGACACTCTCTTGGCTTGTGGCATAGCAAATTCTTGGTAAATATAGCACTGTAATCAGATCTTAATAAATGAGTTGGCATGACAAATAGACTACTTCTTGGGTATCTACCTCCAAAGCCCAAACAGTTCTTTTATATCTGTCCATGGATTGCCGATTGGCGGGGTCCAGGAGGAGGGCCTTCTCTGCCATGGCACCCGCCCTCTGGAACAGCTTACCCCCGGAGGTAAGACAGGCCCCCCCTCTCCCGGCCTTCCGGAAGGGGGTGAAGACATGGTTATGCCACATCACTTGGGATGGATGGGGGGGGATAGTCACTCATGGGGGTGGCTGGCACCGTGATTGTGCCAAGAATAACATCTTATGCCCATCTTGGATTTTTATATTTTATATTTTTAGACTTGTAGCTGTTTTTATGTGTATTGAGCATATATTGTAGTGTTTTTAAGGATTGTTATTTTATTGTTTGTAAGCCGCCCAGAGTTGTTGTGTACGAGATGGGCGGCAGAGAAATTTGATAAATAAATAAATATGAATATGAATATATGAATATATGAATATGAATATATGAATATATGAATATGAATAGAGAGGTGTAACACAGTCATAGTAGTCATCCCTTCAATGACCTGGCTGCAACGTTTTATACCAGAAGCAGTTTCCAGCTCAGCCCCAAGGGTAATTCTGCATAAAGCACATTTTCAGTAATCCAGTCCTAAAATTATCAGCACAAGGATTGCTGTGGCCAGATTAGTCCTAACAAGGAATGGCTACAGCTGGTAAAGAACCAGCTGGAAAAAAGTTCTTGCCACAGAGACCACTAATGCCCCCATTGATAATAGCAGCTCTAGGACCATCCCTACACTGTGCTTTACTCAGAAATGTTCACACTGTCTGCATTGTACTAGAGATGGAACAAAGACTTGGGGGAAAGGAAGATGAGAGATCTGATTTCCTACATATTAGCAGTAACACAGTGGCCATCTTTATAACCAATCATAGCAGAATCAGAAAAATCCTGGTGCAGAAGTGTCACTGTCTCCCACTCTCAATGGAAAACAAAACAGGAATAGTTTCTTTAGTGCAGTGTCCAAACTGTTTCCTTGTTTTAACCTTTCCTAGAAAGGATATATAAACCAATAACAAACCCTGATTTAGTTTAATCAAAACCAGAATTCTGTGAAATACTGGCTTATCTTTCTATATAAATATGACCATTCCTGTTGATTTTATCACCTATTATTGAGTATTAAAAAAATAAAAAATAACAATGGACTTAAGGACAACTAATAAAACGGGGATAAGCAACTTTTTTGATCCAATAGGCATATGTGGAAGTTTGAGATAATATAAGTGTTCTAGCAAAATGACTGTTGTAGAGGGGAATAAAAAAAACCCCTCTCATTTATCTGTAAACTAATTAGGATGCTCTGCCTCTCAATATTCCTTTTGTCATTTTTTTCTGGGCAAGTGGCACAATTCCAAACAAAGGAATGAGCTGTACCCTTCATTTCTGTTCTCTATGAATGCCCATAGGATTTATGTGCCATAACTGACTACGACAGTCCCTCTTCTCAACTTTTCTTCTCCCATATTACTGCATGCTGCATTATTTGAATCTGAACCACAGGAAAGTGCAATTTATTCAATACAAAAGAGAAATGCCATACTTCCTTCTTACTTTTTTTTAAATGCTAAAGTAACTTTCTTGAGAAGTAGTCATTTAAATTTTTTGTAGTAAAAACAGAAAAGAACCTAGCAGCCTGTTAATGATGAACAAATGGATTATGCTTAGGTTTTTATAGAACTTCCATGAAAAGATTCTCATAAGCAAATATGTTCTATGTTTTGTGTAAAAATGTATGCATATGTATTAAATATGTGAAAAAGAGCTTTAATTTGGGAGGACAGGACATAATGTAGAACAACAACTTAGAATTGGAGAATTCCTAGTATTGTAGGCACTCAGTACCTTTAACTCTTTTTAAGAATTCTTACCGTGTTGGTCTCTCCCACTGTGTTGTTCGCGTGATATGATTTAAATACTGAATTCTTCCAGAAGCTGTCCTCCTTTCTTCCCAGCTAAATTTTTTTATATTGAAAGAAAAGTGTATCTTATAAGAAGTTTGATTTTAAAAGGCTTGAGCTCACAGAGAGTGTTATTTATTAAATAAGTTTATGTGTAATACATTTTAAACTAGTATTCTTTCATTCTTTGTTATCACTGCAAACATTAAGCACAAATTAAAAGTGCATTTGTGGCATGCAATATATTATTTTATTTAGGCCTTCAAAAAATTAACTTACCCATCAGGCAAATCATTGTCAAATAGTCTACTGCAATCAACAACTTGCCCTCCTGTGCCTATCCGGTCCCTGGACTGAAGACTTACTACCAAAAAAACAAAAGACAAAATTAGAATATTATTATGGCACATCTTATGGAGGAATGGTTGGTGAAGATGATGGAACTTGCTAAGAAGGCTAAATTGACTTTTTTGATCAGAGAAAAGACAATATCTACGTTTATTGCCGACTGGAAACCCCTTAGAGACTTTTTGCGTGAAACAGAAAAAAATGAACGTATTATTTATGGTTTTGATGATTAGACAGAATAGATTATAGAAAAAAGAGAGTTATATTGTAACCATAGAGCAAAAGATAAATTTATAACTGTACTTATAACTGCTGTAAAGAAGATCGGAAGCTACTTCTTTGTATCTTTTTTCTTTCTTTTCTATTTTATTTTTACTTTCTTTTCCCCTTTCTTGCACTTTTACCTCTTTGATTTCTTTTTTCTTCTTTTCTTTTTCTCACTCTATATTAGATTCTATTAGTTTTTATCTTCTTTCTTAAAATACTTAATAAAATTATACATAAAAAAATATTATGGCACATCTTGCATGAATCTTTTTGGGCCAGTGATAGATACATTTGGAATTTTGAAAACATGTTGGATGCTCCTATCTTTTCACTGAAATCTCAAAGGATTTCTCAAAGATAGCAGAAAGCAGTTTGATGAGATCCTAAAATACAATTGATCTGACCCTCGAAATTTTAGCTCAGTAAATAGGTATTCCTATCATTCATTGGCGATCACTCGTAGCTGAGTAAGATTGTCTTCCAAAGGTAAAATTTTAACGGTGAATCCGTAAGTGGCTATAAAGGCCAATTCTGGATCCGCACAACCTCCCACAATGAGGGCATAGGTTTCCAGGTGGGAGACGGTCATGATGAGGCTTTGCCTGACGTGCCTTCCTTTTAGCTCTTTTCTCCCTTTCGCCCTGTACTCATGCTTCTTCAAAGTCCATAGCGCCATTAATAAAGGATGACCTCCAATTGAAATGCTCATGAGTTAGGGCTTCCCAGTTCTCAATGCTGATATTACATTTTTTAAAATTAGCTTTGAGAGTATCTTTGAATCTCTTTTGCTGTCCACCAATATTCCGTTTTCCATTCTTAAGTTGGGAGTAAAGTAAATAGTATTCCTATTTATAATAAAGTAAATAGGTAAATAAATAAATAAAGTAAATAGGTATTCCTATAACCATGTCTCTATCACCTCAAGCTACAATCTTACACCTTCAATCTTCTTCATAGTTGCCTGGTAGAACACAGATACTTTTGTTAGAAAAGATTACTTTACTACAAAGATTGCTAACATCACATTAATGGATTATTTATTGTGGAACACAGATATTGATAATTCCAGAGCTTCTAGCAACTTCCAATATCAGTAACAATGTTACTTCTTCCATATTCTTCTGGGAGACACAATGACAGTAATTCCATTCCTACCAAAAGAAGGAACTCCAAAACGTGATATTGAGGGAATATGCTCAACCTCATGACATCAGTGGTATAGGATCCTGCAAGATTTTAGCTGTCTCCATGCTTCTGAACACTGAAATAAACTGCAAAATGCAATAGGGAGCTGTAACGAGGCATCACCTGTTTGCTGATAACATCCCATTCCCTTCCATCAAATTCAGGTAAAGAATAATGAAACTATACCCGGAATTAATAATAAACTGAATAAGGGCCAATAAGCAGCAACTCAGTCCTAAAAAAACTGAGAACCTATGAACAGATGCTTTGTTTTTTCTGAGAATCTCCTTTAAGGACTATGTGAGTTAAGTTGGGGGGTGGTGACCAGAAAGAGAAAGAGAGTCTTCTTAATTAAGATGCCCAGCATGTGGAATTGTCTCCTCAAAGAGACCTGCCTAGTGACATTGTTATGCTTTCGGCCAGATATTTTGTTATCCCATTCTTTTCAACAGAAACTACTGTTGTTTTTGTGTGCTAGATCTTATTTATATGTTCTCTCCCCTCACCCATACCGCTAAAAGCTCTGCTGGAGGCTGACATACAAATCTTGCCAGTAAAGATAAGACTTTGGGAAATTTAATGCACTGAACATGTGGACAATATAGAAATGGGACCTCATATTTATCACTTCCATTATCATTTAGCACAAGTTAATTGATAGGAATTGGATACTTCTATGTAAAGGCGTCTCCATGTCAGGGATTTTATTAATTACTAATAATAGATGGTATTATGACATGGTTTTTCACTATTTTTTTTAAATGTTGATATACGTTTTTCATTTGCTTGTATTTTGAAAAGTGTAATAAGGCTTAGATACTAGATAAGTATTATGTAAATGTAATATCCTATTACTTTTAACAGTGGCATATACAACACAATTATATTACAAAAATAGTTTAAATGCTGTACAAACAATTCCCATATTCACACATGCATTAAAAAGACAATCTTTATTGCTAACATTTCTTACATTCAGAGATTTTTTACAATAAAATAAAATGACAATTCTGTGCCTAAAGTGTTGCAAATAATACAACAAAGGCTGTCTGTGTAAACCTAAGCAGTTCTGTTTACTTTATAAAGAGGCCAGTCAAGAATGAAGCTGAACACATGACTTATTTGTGGTTTCTGTGGCATTAAGATTAATGGGCTTTTCCTAATCCTGTTTAGATTGGAACTGAAAGCTCAAGTCTAGACCAAAACGAGCATCAACCCAGTGAAAGAGAACAGAGAGGCTGGGCCCCATTGCAACCAAAAGGAATGCTGGCATTCTGAAGGTAGGGCACCATGTGCAAACAGACTCCTATAATTCCACCTGCTGGGATCAGCATTTTCAAAAAGAACTCGGAAGCAAGAATACAATCTGTAAATCAAATGTCTAGAAATTCTGATTAGATGCAATCTAGTCTTGCTCCAGCATTTAAATCAGTTAAATCATAGTCAACTACTCAGTGGAATGGGGGCGGAGCTAAGATGGCAACAGAGCAGCAACTTCTCTGTTGAGCTCATGATATTTTATATGTTCTATTCACTTTTATAAACAGCCTAGCTACACATCTTAATTTTTATCTAGCTTTATTTTATAAACACATTCTCCGCAAGAGATATTCTAAAACTGAACATCAAGTTCCTAAAACATCATACAGTCTTCAATTATGACACAACGACACTGAAGCAATGGGGAAGAACAAGAAACGCAACAGGACTAGCCCAGGCACTTAGACTCTACCCAAACCTACAAAGCAGCCAAAAATTGAGGACTATATGATGGACAAGAAAACTGTGAGTAAAAATAATAACAAAATAGATCCTCTCTATTCCATCCCTACTGTTTCCCTTGCAAACAGCTGAAAGTCTGTAAATTTTGATAATAAACCTGATTTGCAATGGGGGTTGAATAATTTCGATTATAACTGTATATATTTAAATTAAATCATTACTTACCTACTATCTGTCCTCTAACTGTATCATTGTCATTTGGCCCAAGTTTGCACAGATCTAATCTCTGATCTATAAAAAACAGAGAATAGTGCATCTTATTTCTATGTAGTGATCATATAAATTAATTCCTATGGCAAAATACCTATTGCTGGGCTAAACATTTCTAGAATTTCAAAAGAAAATGAAAAGCATATTTGTCTTCACCCCCCAAAGGCATATTCAATTATAATTTCCATAGAATACTAACTTTAAAGTCTCTCTTTAAAAAGCTTATTGCAAAGCAGGGAAGTATTTGTGTTCTGCCTACTTACAACCAGTGTCTTTGAGGCGGTTGATAGCATTAGAAAGAAGTCTGACACAACCCAGAAAACCAGCTCCCTGTTTTTTATGGATTTTCTTGTGGTTCCATACACTGATTGTTATAGAGTCAGACTTTCCAATGTAACTGGAAAAAAAGACAGGAATCAGCAATAAAACATATGTTGACTGCACACCTCTAACAGTCTATGAAATACAATTTTTGACTGCAAAATATTTTTGAAGCTACAGAGAATAAAAATGGTTATCTGTTGAAGAGGTCAAATGCATTATACATAGACGTGCAAAAGTCTCCATCATAATTTATTCGTAAAGAGATTCAACATGAAGAAATGACAAAGGAGTTTTTAAAAATATCTTATGTAAATCATATATTGCTGACATCCTTTGGCTAGACAGTAAGAGCTTGTCAAACAGAAAAAGACTGGTATGTTGTTGAGTGTTTAATTTGGGGGAGGAGCTGTAACATTTAAGAATTATGATTCTCTCTGGGAGATGTTTACTAAGCTTCTCCCATTACATACATTCTGTCATAGTACAAACATCTAAGTGCTCAATTTACTAAAACATACCTTCCTACACACACACTAGAGCTGCAATGCATCTCTGATTATTTAATAAAAATGAAGCTCTCATAGTTTACAGATCTATAATTGACTATTTTCCAAGACTTAACAATGGTATGTTTCTGGAAAAGGCTATTCATATAACGATCCCTCCAACTTGTTTCTACATGCAATTTCTGCTATCAAACACGAAGACTTCAGTTGAATATAAGAGGGGAAAGAGATGTTTTGCACCTGTATCCCTCCAATTACAAAAAGAAGGGAGGAGCATCCTCTATGTGCCATCCCCCTGAGAGGCACCCACGAGACTATGGTTCCAGCAAATGGCGTCAGCAACTCAAGAGAGACGATTTCTTAATATCCCACATAATATGCATTTTTGCCCATGTTCCAAGGAAATTACTGAAAATTTGATACATTATTTATTGTACTGCCTTATTTCCGCTTCAGCACGCAGAAAATTTTTGGAGCCCCTCGTGATAGGAAAATAAGTTTGGTCTGATTCAAATAAAATTGAATATTTAATTAATTTAGACAAGGAGACACCACTATGGAGGTTAGCAAGCTTTGCACAGGCTGCTGCTAAACAGAGATATTATTTTTATCAAAAATTTCTAATGTTTCTCCATTATTTTATCTTTAAAATTTAATATTCTTACTGATTTTTGCACATTAAATATATTTTTTTAATGTTTGACCACTTTTATATAGGTTTTGGAAATATAATGTAAAGGCAAGAGTCATTAAAGAAGATCCTGATGTTTGGAAAAACTGAAGGCAATTAAAAAAGATGCTGACAGAAGACAAAATGACTAGATACTATCACTGATGACACAAGCATAACCTTATAGGAATGTAAAGAAGCTGTTATTGATGGACAATCTTGGTAAAATTATATCCACTGGATCATGAAGAGTCAGAAGTGGCGGAACAATAGTATTTTGCTGACATTACATGCAAAACACACATTGTCCATACATTCTAGAAGAGGTCCCAAGCTTTCAAATAGAACGCAGAGTGTTCTCTTGGACCCGTCGTCAAAATTAAAATCAGAGATTGTGTTAATTTTTAATAACATGTTGAAAAACCTAGGAGACTATATAGGAGTCTAAGAATTGGCCATTATTGTTTTACAGATACAGATAAACAAATCTAGTTAATTTTAGTTGCTAAACTCGAACCTTTCACGAATGTAAAATTATTAGTGCCATGAATTTCATGTATTTGCTCCATTCCTCTCATGAGACATCAAAGCTCTGTAGCTACAGCATTTTGCCACTGAGATACTATTGTCTTTGGCAGAGAAACTACTTTTTGTAACAAGGAATATGTCATAAGTCAGTGTCCCCATGTAATAGTATGCTGTTAGGATAAACATTATCATAACATCTTATAAACCTAGAGTACTATATTATTTCCAGAAGAGGACATTGATGTAAATAGTTTGAGAGAAACAGATTAACCATTATGCTAGGCAAAATATATGTTATCCTTCTGTATTTTCTAGCCTTCTACAAAAGGAAAAAAAAGTATCCAAAATCTGCAATGCATCATTCATATAGGGTAAGATTGCTTAGATTACTCAGGGTAAGATCTAGTATAGTAAAATGGAGACTGCAGAGTTTGATCACTTAGATCTACATCAATTAGTACTATTGACACAGAAGGGAGTTGTTCTTGGGAAACCGATAGTTTCAATGAAAAAAGGGTAAGTACTTTCAGAGTTGAGAAGGGAATTTGAGTAGGTATGTTTCTTGAAAACTAAACCAAAATGACACTAGGATGATTCTGTAGCCTTAACCCATTTTATATTTCTTTTTCTTTGGTTTGTTGCAGTTGATAGGGTAAATCAGTTCAACCTGGACTTTTCAAATTTTGGACAAGTTCAGGGATCAACCGAATGTACATGGTATCAGGGAATTTGATAGCATAGCAAACTGCATTGCATCCAAATACTCCTTTTGATGTCAAAATTGAAATCACACTTGCAAAAAAAACCAAGATTATACATTGTTCTGGGGAAATGAAAGGGTTGAAGAACTCCTAAGCAAAACTACTACTACAGTGATCAGCAAAGAATTAAGCAGAAACAGCAGATGCATATTCTTTTTGTAAGTGCAGTGAGGAAGAGAGATCAGGGATGCTCCGGCCAAATTATCTATGGAATGTTTTGAACAAGATTTTGCAAAGATTCAGAACCGATGCTCATAAAGCAATGAGACCATGAAGAAAAAAATGTTTCTTCAAACACATTTATTGTTTTTAAAAGGGGGCAAAGCAGAAATATTATTATTATGATTATTATTATTATTATTAATTCAATTTGTATGGCTGCCCATCTCATCTAAGTGACTCTGGGTGGCTCACAGTAGGTAAAAGCAATAAAAAACAAGTGAAAAACCAAATAGAATTAAGTGACAGCAAGTACTGTTGCATATGCTTTTTAAGGTAGATGCATATAATAATGACAATGACCACTCAGAAATTGTGAAAGTTATCATTTATTATGCTAAAGTACCATGGACATTTGCCTAAACCCAAAGAAGTCTGAAAGCACCTTTTCCAACTAACAAATTTTATTAAAAGGCATAAGCCTACTTGCCTCATCCCCTTTTTAAATCCTACATCAGTCTAGCCACTCCATGCATCTACTAAAGCTAGCCACAGCTCATAAAAAGCATATGACTTTTAATTAAATCTGCAGGTAGGAAAAGGTGCTACTAGACTCCTTCTGATTTTTGACTACCATAGACTAATGCAGCTCTCCTTTTACATTGCCTAAACCTAACAATACATGTACTGTACATTTTGATCTTTTTATGGCTCTTAAAAGGTAGCTAAATGCATTATACACATTACAGGAAGCTTACTAAAATTTCCAGCAAATTGCTAAGCTAACAGTAGATTGTAATATCTGTCCAACTGTTGTAATTGTAAGGAACTCCTAAAACTCACTGATCTAACTCCTATTCACATTCAGAAAGCTATAATACAAGTTATTTGCATGAAACATTTTAAAGGAGCATTTTTTAAAAAGCAACCAATTTATATTTCATACTAGCTTCCCTTCTACTTTTGTCAAGGTAGAAATACTCCTTTAAAGAAGGGGTGGGGAAACTTTTTCCGGTTCAGGGTCACCTGAAATAATTTATCAGTGACTGGGCTATTTCCCCCCCCCCTTCTACAACTTTCTTCTCTCTCTCCTCCCCAACATTTTCCCAACCTAGTAGGATGCTAGGGCAGGAGCAGATTGCTCTTGAAAGTTGCCTGATAAGACTACTTAAGAGAGTATTCCTTTTTATGATCTAGCAATTAATACTTAGGTAGTAATATACTGGGATCATTAGAAGTGAACATGCTGGGGTAATAACTGGTTTCTAAAACAACTTACTATCCTTAGTTAAAGGAAGAATGATACATCTATAGCACTAAAACTGTTGTACTACAAGTCCCATCATCACTGACCACCAGACATGCTTTGAGAAGCTGGTGGGAATTTGGAATCCAATCCTATCTGAGAGTCTATCGATCTCCATTCCTCATCCAAAATCTGCAATTTTGTCTGTATTTGCCAACTGTCACAAGAATACACATCCTCATCTCCTCAGTAAAGCACTTTGATTTTATACAGAAAAGCACAATTTAAGAATCAGTATCTATGTGGTTGCTAAGAGTTGACACTAACATAATGGCACATAATCAATCAATCAATCAATCAATCAACCCTGTGCTTTAGCAATGAAAGACAAGCTACTTCAAAAATTAACTAGATAGTTAACACATGCATGCATTATTTTTCAGAGTAATTCTTATCAAAGACTCCCTGATTTCATATATTTCAATTCTGTTAGCAATTACCCAGCTTAAAGTTTGGCCATATTTAGATAATCTCTATTGACACATACAGGTCATAATGCTGATTCCACTTTGGGTCAAGGGTATTCTTCACAGTATCAGTAGAATGGCACTGGCCAGATCCGTCAACCACCACTTTAGCAAATGGATCAGGGAGCCCTGTCAAAAAGGAGGGAAAATACGTAATAGAATGAGCATGCTGCTAATTGATATCATTTTATTTGTGATGGCCTGTTAGAAAGCATCTACATTTTCCAAGCTACCATTTTTTTATCCAATGAACAAAAAATCTCATTATGCTAGCAATTTGGTTTTGAGAAATTTTTGTACTCAACTACCTTGAAAGTGTCAATCCTTTATATAAAAGTAGAATTTCATACAAAGAAAGAAGAAATTCACTAAAGTTTTTTTTCTATAACAGAATCTATAAGGAACTCCATAATTTGTTTATTGTTCATTGCAACACACATCCTATACTGAATTTGTTTATTTGGACATATAATGTTGTTTCAAAGCCATTGCAGGCTTTCATTACAAATGCTAAAAAATGTTCTTTACAACAATTCTCACAAGCTTTCAAGAACAGAAAGGTTTCTTTGTAGTTCAAAGTCAACACACTTTGAGTACTTCTTGAAGCATTTAACTGTAAAGGTAGAGATGAAAGGATAATCATTTATAAATCTTCTGTAACACACATGAAATATCAGCAGATGGCAGCATCTCGTTGATCTTGTCTGGACTTAGAAGGTAAACTAGGTCAAGGGTCGGAAATGGCGGCTCGCGAGCCAAATGCGGCTCTTTGGCCCCTTGAGTGTGGCTCTTCCGCAGGCAGGCGTGGCGGGTGTGGCGCGGCAGCGAGTGTGGCGGGGCAGGCGCGGCAGCGGGCATGGTGTGCGTTGCTGTGGGCATACCCCTGGCAACCTGGCAGCCGTCTCCGGCAGCCATCTTGACGACGGGCAGGGCTTTCCAAACTGTGTGTCACGTGACAAGCCGGAAACGCTGAAGGGAGTGGAAATTCTCCGCGCCAATCAGCTGTGTGTCGGGAAGCCCGGCAGCCTGCACGCGCGATTTTTGCCTCCCTGCCAGAACCGAGGGCATTTTCAGGGTCCCCGGAGCCTGCCCTTTCGAAGGGGCAGCGGCAGCAGCAGCAGCAGTGCTGCCCCTTCGAAAGGGCAGGCTCCGGGGACCCCGAAAATGCCCTCAGTTTAGGCAGGGAGGCTGCGCGCAAGCTGCCTCAGCTGTTCTGCGGGGAGAATTTCCACCCCAGGGCAGCCTGTGCATGTGGGGAGGGGAGGTTTCTGCCTCCCTGCCGGAACCGAGGGCATTTTTGGGGTCCCCGGAGCCTGCCCTTTCGAAGGGGCAGCAGGGCAGCGTGTGCATGTGGAGAGGGGAGGTTTCTGCCTCCCTGCCGGAACCGAGGGCATTTTCGGGGTCCCCGGAGCCTGCCCTTTCGAAGGGGCAGCAGCAGCAGCAGCTGCAGTGCTGCCCCTTCGAAAGGGCAGGCTCCGGGGACCCCGAAAATGCCCTCGGTTCCGGCAGGGAGGCAGAAACCTCCCCTCTCCACATGCACACGCTGCCCTGGGGTGGAAATTCTCCCCGCAGAACAGCTGAGGCAGCTTGCGCGCAGCCTCCCTGCCTAAACTGAGGGCATTTTCGGGGTCCCCGGAGCCTGCCCTTTCGAAGGGGCAGCACTGCAGCTGCTGCTGCCGCTGCTCCTTCGAAAGGGCAGGCTCCGGGGACCCCAAAAATGCCCTCGGTTCCGGCAGGGAGGCAGAAACCTCCCCTCTCCACATGCACACGCTGCCCTGGGGTGGAAATTCTCCCCGCAGAACAGCTGAGGCAGCTTGCGCGCAGCCTCCCTGCCTAAACTGAGGGCATTTTCGGGGTCCCCGGAGCCTGCCCTTTTGAAGGGGCAGCACTGCAGCTGCTGCTGCTGCTGCCCCTTCGAAAGGGCAGGCTCCGGGGACCCCGAAAATGCCCTCGGTTCCGGCAGGGAGGCAGAAACCTCCCCTCCCCACATGCACAGGCTGCCCTGGGGTGGAAATTCTCCCCGCAGAACAGCTGAGGCAGCTTGCGGGCAGCCTCCCTGCCTAAACTGAGGACATTTTCGGGGTCCCCGGAGCCTGCCCTTTCGAAGGGGCAGCTGTTGCCGCCGCAGCGACAACCTGGAAGCACCGCCGCCGAAGCAGTCGAGCCTCTTTCCCTTCTTCTTCCAAACCTCCCCCGCCCCCTTCTACGCGATTGGCTCCCGCCCGCAAACCCCGCCCCCTTCCACGCGATTGGCTCCTGCCCGCAAACCCCGCCCCCTTCCACGCGATTGGCCCCCGCCCGCAAACCCCGCCCCCTGGCTCTCGAGCACTTCAAAATGTGCACGAGCATGTCAAAATGGCTCCCGGCAAAAAAAGTTTGCCGACCCCTGAACTAGGTCATCCTGATTAGTAGTTGGATGGGAGACCAACAGGGAATTCCAATACTGTAGGCTAGGTTTGGAAGTTGAAAAACATCCCATAAGAATACCATGGCAAACCACATCCAACCCTGATGCCAAGGAAACTGCATGGATGTGTTCATGAAGTCACCAATAGTTGTACTTGACTGAAATGGGACTTGACTTTAGCAGTACCCATGAGATGATAGCCAAAGCAAGCCATTAATGAACAACACATTTATCAAAAAGAAACCAGTGTGTAATGTTTCTTGCACCAGATGGCAGCAACTCTTTCCAACTGCTCTCATACTAAATTTCCATGCTATTTTTCAAACTCAAGGGCCTTTTGGGTGCTTTCTGGTAACTACTTCTAAAAAGTTAATGCTTGGGTTATGACCTTGAATTTCAGTTCTGATTAAAGTATATTATAGTATTGATCCATTTTTAGATTTTAAATTCACAATCAATTGGCATTTTATGGCAGTCCAGAATTACAATTCCCAGCATCCCTAGCAAACAAGAGCAATGGTGAGAGGCACTGGGATTTGAAGCTCAACAAGAGATGGTGTGCCATAGATTGCCTACTCATATTGAAAAATGTATGAAAAATTAAACTATTATTCTTACAACATGCCTCTATTATAATAGGTAAATAAGGGGTAAGAATAGTAATTATTTTTAGATTTAAATCCCACCTTTCCTTGAGGGGCTCAAAGCAGCATACCTAACACTCCCTTCTTCAATCGGCAGGTTGGGCTGAGAGACAATAACTGATCCAAAGTCACCCAATAAGCTTCCATGGTTGAGAGTGGACTTGAATTTCAGTCTCCCTGCTCTTAGTCCAGGGCCTTAACGACTATACCACACTGGCTTGTATTCCAAATGCAAGAGTATCAATGCACACTATTAGCATAAGCCATAAACAATACTTGAATGTGAGTAGATATCTGACTACTGTATATCAGAGCACTTTGTTTATTGGTTTGATTATGAAATGCTAGCTAGTAAGACAATATATTTGAACCCTGTATAATACAGAATAAAAGGTATAAAAACAGAAATATGTACTTACGGAAAAAATCCTTTTTCACCAAATTTTTTGCACAGAGAACTGAAAACAAAACAAAAACAAAAACAAAAACAAAAAAAGTTATAGAATAACATTTTGAGTTTTAATATATCTATCCATAAAATATTTGCAAATGTTCAACAACACAATCTCAAACACATGTACACACACTGAAGTACATTATAAATGTACTTAGAAATGCAAATCACATCATGCAGATGGCAGATACAGATCAGGATCACAGCTATATGCTATGCCAAAGTTGGCATTCTGTTACCCAATACCTTCATCCACTGGTATCAGCAGTGGAGAAAATGGGCTTGGTGCAGCCCACTCAAAAGCACTAATTACTAAGATTATATCCATGCCTCTAAACCAGAGCTTTCCAAACTTTTCATGTTGGCGACACACACCAATGGCGGCGGCGCGTCCTGCGTCCTGGTGTGTCACACGCAAACCCGGAAGCGCTGATGGGGGAAACCAAAAGAAGCGGCACCCCCGCCAATCACCACTGCTGCCGTTCCCCCCATCAGCGCTTCCGGGTTTGCGCGCGACACACACTTTGGAAAGCTATGCTCTAAACAAATATAATTGGCCAAGGTATATGGAGTATGTCTTTTTTATTTATAAATTATAAGCCAATATATTTTGTCACAGTAGTTACTATGCATGTTCATTCAATATATTTTAGTGAGAAAAAATACAACTAATACTCTAGATAAGTTCTAGAAATGCTGTCATAACAACTCCTTTGTACCAATTAGAAAAAGGAAGTTATATATGATATGCATAATGGGTAAACAAAATCAGGCTCAAAACCTCATTTTATTAAACATTTTGGAGCCTAAACAGCATAGGATTTTAAGGCTTAAGTGGTAATACCAAGGAGGGAATTGAATCTGATCAAAGTAAAAGTGAGAAAATCCTAATAAGGGTACATATATATTTAAAAGGATCTGCAGATTTCTGTACCAACCCAGTCACAACATGTTTCCTTGAATTTTAGTTTGTTCAGAAGGCAGTAAATGGGAGCACTGGAAGGTATTGGTATTTTAAAGTTCCTTCCTGATTAATATTTGCCAATTAAGAAATTTTCTGTTAATATATTTGAATATTACAATTAAAATATAAATTTTTGTAAAAAAAAAAAAGCAAGCACATGTACTGTGAATCCAATAAAAGTAATTCTTGTTTATTTTATACCACTTGCCTCTCTAATTAATATATTGCATTATATTATATTAATGCAAAATAATTTTTTAAAATGCAGCCTTCTAGAATGTAGTAAGAGCAGCATTTGGATCTGAAAATCAGTAACAAATCCATGATGCTCAGTATAAAGAGAAGAAAGAAAAAACAACCACTCAATGAATTTTACCATATATTTTCTTTTTGAGCAAATTAAAGTTCCCTGGCAAGGGAAACCCTATTCTGCAAAGGATCTTTTGACTGACAGGAGAAAAAGAAAATATTCAGTTAAATTATCAGATCTGAGGTTACAAATACTTTGTCTAAAGAACAGGAAGCTTTTCATTTGTTTCAGATATTATCCTACACATCAAAATGGAGATGTGGGGAGAATGTACCAGTCGAAAACCAATGCTATGTTTTAACACCATACTGATGAGATTACATAGAGAGCTTTATAGTCAAACAAGTGCTTTGGTGCCTTAAATAATTGCTATTTTTCATATATTTCTGAACAATTATGCAAATCTGATCAGTATTAATTTATAATTTACCATTTTACAATATCTAGCAGAATATACTTTGAGTGATTATTTAAATTTTTATTATTTTAGGAAATAATAGTACATAATACTAATTTAATATTATTTAGTATTATTATTTAGTATTACTCTAAGTATATAATACTAATACTAGTATTTATTATTTAATATATAATACTAATTTTATGTGTCATGCTACAGGCACAGTGGCGTATCACTTGATATTGCCAATGCCAGAGATAGCATATATTTATTTATTCATGTCATGCATTAGATACGTTTTAATTGGGGGTGGCTGGCACCCTACAGTCACTCCCCGGAATTTAAATCAAGAACTTTTTACTAGCCATCTTTTTGGAACACATTATTTATTAAGACGACTGTTTTTACTGTTTTACTGTTTTATTGTATTTTAATTAATGCTTTATTCCTGTTTTATGTAACCCGCCCAGAGTCACTCTCTGAGTGAGATGGGCGGGGAATAAATTTGATATATAAATAAATAAACTGTATTCTGGAGAAATTAATGCATGAGACTTCCTTAAAAATTGAGGACTTACTTTTAAAGCAATTCATTCAAGTTTCAGGATTATAATATGCTGTTATTCTATTGTCTGCCATTTGTTCAGTTCAAACCAGATGGATCAAGAAGTAAGATTTTCTTAGCATAGTAGCATCCCTATCTCTTAGAATCATCTGCATGAAAACCTGAAATAAATGCTCATGCTTAATTGATGCATAACACGTTATTCAATTTTATAAAGTTGAAAGTATTCTAAATCTACACATATAATAAGTTTTAATTTTAATGATGATCTTCTTTAAATGAGAGGCAGCCCTTCTTTCTGTTCATGATTAAATAATGGATTTAAGTTAAAGAGCAAATGATTTTAATTATTCATATTATTCATATTCACCTGCTGTCTATATCCATCATCAGCAACTATTCAGACCAAATATGAAATCTTGATTTTAACTTAAGATTCCTCATTTTCCTTTCCATTCAATGTTCAACTATCAAAGAGTTCTGTGATTTCTCCCAATATATTTCAAAGCAACATTCCTTTCTCTTTATCATCCTGACATCAAGTTTGCTTTGCTTGGGCACTTTCCCAATTTTCAATTATCTCTTTACTTTCACACTTCAGTCCAAAAATCTAACTTTCCACATGTCCTATCTTTTCTCAGATAATGGTAATAGATTTCAATCTCCTCTCAACCTCAGCAAACTATGTAGATTTTTGCATTTTGTTTAGTAGAGAACATTTTGTGAAGGCTATTTTTACAGCATCCTACTCACATCAGATAAATTTCATTCTTGTTAATCTATTTACTGTGCACTAAACATACTTCTAACAAAGACTAATGCTGAAAATCCTGAGCAGATATGTGAAATGCAAGGTGGGAGACAACAACAGACAACATTCTTTCTTACACATCACTCTCAGGAGAGGTTTAACAACAAGCACACTATATAATCATCACCGCTACATCCTTTGGCATCCATTTCTTTTCATATATGTAAGACAACAAATGTGCATGAAGTTCTGAACTGTGATACAGAAGACACTAAAGATTCTGCTCTTTCAAAAATTGGATTGATTTTGAGTTAATTTCCTAAATGGACAACTTTGAAGAATGCAAGGTCATACGAATCTAACATGCTGCAATCTATTTTTCCATACAGACATATCTTCAAATGATATAAGCAAGCCAGGAAAGACCTACAGTAAAAGTGAAGGCAATACCATTCCCATTCTTTTATTATCCACTATGGCCTCCTCAGAGTTTTGAGAAATTCCTTTCAGATTCTAAATTTGGCATTTCTTCTCTGTAGTCTGGCTAGAAAGTCTGCTCAATGCTAATTTTAAAGAGCACATCACCCAGCAGCATTCCCACAGTTTCAACAATTTCCATGACCTCAAAATTAGTCAGGTGCCCAAGTTCAAAATAATGGAAGTTTTTCTAATTGGGATGGAGTCAACAGAAGCATCAAAAGCTGACTTAGAGCTGTTAAAGGAAGGAGTCTGGTTTTATGTCTTATATTCACCATCTCAATCCACCATGACAATTATATTCAAATGTGTCTCACTGTGTCTTGCACTATTGCAGGAATGCTAGTGTATAATTTTAAAACTTGAAACACTAAAAGCTCCACTAAAGAGGAGGTGAAATATTCTAAAACCATGAGGATCTTCCCTCAGTTGTAAACAAGATACCCATCTCCACAGATGCCCAAAAGAAATACAGCTATGGCTCTCAAGCTATTGATAAATGCGTATATTTCCAAAATTCAAAGTTTATTTGATTTTTTAAAAAATCTTTAATCTTAAAAAAAAAGAAACCAAAAAAAATTAAAATACAAACTAAAAATACAAACTAAGAAAAAATCTATCTTAAATTATAAATATATTCACTACTATAATATTTATATTATACAAGACAATATTGTAAGATATCACAGAATCTCTGCCATAACAACACATATTGCTGCATCCTTTGGTAGAAAACATTGCCTTTTCCAAAACAGATAGAACACACATTTCTGACAACCATTCTTTGACATCTGGAATATCACTTTTCCAATTTCTTAATACAATCCTTTTTGCCACCCACCCCCCATCTCGATACAACCACTTCCTGATAAACAGTCAAATTCCAAAGCTTTCATATATAATTCAACATTACATCAACATCTTTAACATTTAAAGCTTTTCCCATAAATTTAGTAATATACATTAATTTATATCCTACTATTCCTCCAGGAATGCAATGTGACATACATTGCACTCCCTCTTTCAATTTTATCCCTGAAACACCACTAGGTGAGAGATAATGACTGGCCCAAAGTCACTCAGGGAACTGTCTTAGCTGAGGATGGACTTGAATCCGATTTTCCTTTATCCTGGTCCAACCCATTACCCAATCATCGTGATTGGCGATCACTCGTAGCCGAGTAAGATTGTCTTCCAAAGGTAAAATTTTAACGGTGGATCCGTAAGTGGCTATAAAGGCCAATTCTGGATCCGCACAACCTCCCACAATAAGGGCATAGGTTTCCGGGTGGGAGACGGTCATGATGAGGGTTTGCCTGACGTGCCTTCCTTTTAGCTCTTTTCTCCCTTTCGCCCTGTACTCGTGCTTCTTCAAAGTCCATAGCGCCATTAATAAAGGATGACCTCCAATTGAAACGCTCATGAGTTAGGGCTTCCCAGTTCTCAATGCTGATATTACATTTTTTTAAATTAGCTTTGAGAGTATCTTTGAATCTCTTTTGCTGTCCACCAATATTCCGTTTTCCATTCTTAAGTTGGGAGTAAAGTAGCTGCTTTGGAAGACGATGGTCAGGCATTCAAACAACATGGCCGGTCCAGCGAAGTTGATGTTGGATGATCATTGTTTCAATGCTGGTGGTTTTCGCTTCTTCTAATACGCTAACATTAGTCCGCCTATCTTCCCAAGTAATCTGCAGAATTTTTCGGAGGCAGCGTTGATGGAATCTTTCAAGAAGTTGGAGGTGGCGTTTGTAGAGGGTCCATGTTTCACAGGCATACAGAAGGGTTGGTAGTACAATGGCTTTGTAAACAAGCATTTTGGTCTCCCTGCGAATGTCCCGATCCTCAAACACTCTACACTTCATTCGGGAGAAAGCTACACTCGCAGAGCTCAGGCGATGCTGAATTTCAGCGTCGATGTCGGCTTTTGTAGATAGATGGCTGCCGAGATAAGAAAAGTTGTCGACATTTTCTAGTGACACACCTTTAAGCTGGATTGATGGCGCTGCGGAGGGATTGGTTCGAACTTGCTGGTAAAGCACTTTGGTTTTTTTAATGTTAATTGAGAGGCCGAGCTTTTCATATGCTTCTGCAAAGATGTTTAGGATAGTTTGAAGATCTTCCTTGGAGTGTGCACAGACTACGTTATCATCAGCATATTGAAGTTCTATAACAGAAGTTGCAATTACCTTATTTTTTGCTTTCAGCCTACTAAGATTAAAAAGCTTTCCATCTGTTCGATATATAATTTCTACACCAGTAGGAAGTTTCTCTTCAACAAGGTGTATAATCATAGCGATGAAGATAGCGAATAAGGTTGGAGCAATAACACATCCCTGTTTAACGCCGGATTCCACTTTAAATGGATCACTTTGAGAGCCATTGTTATTCAGGGTTGTTGCCATCATGCCGTCATGGAGTAACCGCAAGATGTTCACAAATTTATCAGGGCATCCAATTTTCAGAAGGATGGTCCAGAGAGCAGTACGATTTACAGTATCAAAAGCTTTAGTCAGAATTACCCAATATGTTACACTGATATAGATGATAAAACAACTTTATTTTTCCTAATTCATTCCTTATTACAGCAGGGCACCTAGAATCCAAATCAAATAACTAAAATATTGTTTGATTAATTTAATTATTAGCAAAATATTCAAAGATTGGACCTGAAAGATCTGAAAGAATATCTGAAAGAAGTTAGGATAGGGTGGAGAAGAGTTCTGAAGTAGAGGAAAAGATTTCTGGTAACTGGTAAAAATGAAGCCAGCTAAATTTTCCTATCTTGCCTGGCAAACAACAAAGTAAGCACCTAATTGTGGTTAACACTAAGCCATAACCAGATTCATTTGCCTTTCTATTAACACAACACAGGCAAAGAAAGCTCACATCGCCTCTGCTGTATGCAAGATAGAGGGATATTTTGGGGTGTCTACCAAGTTCGCCATCTTGTTCTTTTTTCTTTCTCTTCTAGTTCGATTTTGTTGTTTGTTGCTTCTTATTTATTGTCTGGTATATTATGTATTTTGTCTGGTATATTAGTATATTATGAGCTGCCCAGAGTTGGGCAGCAGCAAGTTATTTTTTAAAAAAAAAAAGTTTCCCCCACTGATATTTTCTCCTTGTGGAATTAGTAGTTTTACCAATATTCTTCTTAGAATGTTCCAGAAGTATACCACAGGCAAATGGAGTGACAGAGATGGTAGAGACCAAAAAAATGGAAATTGCTGTGCCCATTGAGTACATGTACATAACAGGCATGATCAGGTAAATACTGGAAGCAAAAAGAACTATGGAAGAGCTTTTTAAGAAAAAGACATGGGGAGACAGTGGTATTAAAAATATTAAATAATTAAAGCATCTCAACTTTTTAAATAAATCCCACATGCCAACTTACAATTTGAAATAAAATACCAGATTCCACTCTATACTCATATAATTAATTAAATCCATGTAAAATAATAGTCAGAAGGTGACTGCCAACATCCTACTATCCTTTTGCATCCTCTTCTTTTCTTCCCCACGCTGTTTACATACTATAAGCATTGGCATCACCCAATATCTTTATACTGTGATATTTTACCACATCTATTATCACCTTGTCTTCTGTTCAGATAAATTGCTTCTTTTCACAGGCAAACTCCCCACCTATTTCAAAATTAAAAATTTACAAAAAGAGAAAAAAACATTACCGTATGTGTAGGTAACAAAAATAACCCTTGTACTCAATAAATAGCATTCCTGAATCTAATTCATGGCTTTAGAAAGATAATGTCTCCTTCAAATCAAGCTCTACTCCTGGCAACTATATGGACACATCCATGTAGTTTCCTTGGCAGCAATACTGTACAGAAGTTGTTTGACATTCCTTTCTTTTGTGGTTTGTTTTTGACTTGCAATCTCATCCAGAGCTGTCAGAAGCCCAGTACTAATCCTGCTTAATTTTTAAGCCCAAACAAGGTCATTCAAGTGCTGCCACCTGTTGAGATATAGCCTTTATTATTTTTAAGCAAAATAATCTCCCCAACTTTCTTTTCCTCTTAAAATGGAATGAGACTATTTACATATTTCTGGGTTTTTAAAAAGTAGTATTCAGTAACAAAAAATGACAGAATCTAAAGCAGAATTTGCAAATTCAGCATTTTTGTTCCTGATGCAATGGCAATATCATTTTCCCCCAAATAATGAGTATACTGTAGCCACTTATCAATGAATAGAGCACAAACCCTGCTACATTTTAACACAATGGGTCAAACTCCAATCCACTGAACTGTAATTATGAGAGAAACAAGGTTTAAAGATCCCCTATTATTTAGCATGCATACTTATAGCAAATTACATTAAGTGTAGCAGTGCAACTGTGAAAGAATTGAGAGTTAAAAGAGTTTTTAAGTGGGGTAAAATGCATTTACAACTGCAAAACTTCAAATTTTAAAATGAACATATTTTAAAATAAAAAGAATATACAGTTATTGCATGACCTTCTTTTAAGCTGCAGCTGTGTGCACAATGCTTTTCTGTTTTTTTAATATGACTGAGGTTGAATTTGTTTTATCACCAGCTTTTCATATTTGTTTCTACTGTTTTAACCTTCAGCCACCTTGAGATCTACCCTACACAGCAACCTAAAGCATTTTAATGAGGTAAAAAGAAAACTGAAAATGAAGCTTCAAAATGAATTTTAAAAACCCTCACTCCCTTTGTCAACAAAGAAAAAATAGAGGACAACATGTATTTCCTCTTTATTATTGTCTTGCCTTTATCGCAATTCAAAGAAGAAAATAAAGTATCTCAGTAAAATAATACTGCAGCACTGGCACATACCAAAAAACGTATGGAAATCATAATCAACAACAAAAACAAAAACTGTGAGAAAAAAGACCTGAAAAACACTGGAAACCACAAGCAAAACATTTTCAAGAAAACAAGTTTGGAATTTGTATTGATGCTCTGCTAATGAAGCAGACTGTAACACTGACAACAGATTTTTTTTTATCAATTTACTACAATACCGCAGAATGTTTCCGTTTAGCAAGACGTTATCATTTGTTTAGCATGCATAATGCCTTAAATGTAACAGTAAGATTTTTAAAGAAAATGTCTACAATATAAAGAAAACTACTATAAAACTATTTTTATAGCAAAATGTTGTTTTAAAAATCTAACAGCAAGACTTTTCCATTCTTCAAATCCCAATGTATTTTTCTACATCAGCAGTATGGTTTGATAATAATAATCTTATAATATTTAAAAGCAGTAACTTCTGGGCTAACAAAAAACAATGTTGTAGTAGAAAGAAGTTGATTCAAAATGTTAATAGTGTTTTCTAATTTTCTGGCTTTCAGATGTCATCACACCAAAGAAAAAAAGGATCACTACATCCATACCTATATATAAAAGGTCCAAATAATGCAACATCTTCTTTCTCAGAGTAATGCATGTGGTAGAGGAAATTGGCAAACTGAAAAGGAAGGTTCACATAATTGGTTCCCTTATGTTTGCATCTATAATTAAAAATACATCCCAGCTGTAGAAACACAATGCTACACTGTTGTTAATATGTGTTGTACAAGCTATGCTTTAATCTCAATAAATCTCCCAACTGTTCTATTGCCTCTTGCCAAAAATTCCCTTTCCCCCTCCAGATAGTGGTTGTATTCCAATTATGCTGCTGATTGGAATGAAACTACTGGAGGGGAGGGAATTAAAATAGAAAACCCTCCATTTCAGAATACTACTTCTGAAATCAGAAAGCAGCACTGATAATTTAAATGCAGTAATAATAAATGGTGAAATTTTACCAAACTTTCCAGAAGAGAACATTCAAAACACTCTAATTTCTTTAAGTTTCTCCACCCAAATGCCTAGGTTCTGACGATGCAACACAGCCATACTTAGGGTTTTTTTTTCTGTAATATGCCTTCCAAGGTATATAACTATTCCAGAGAAGTTATAAACTAAGATTTTTGAAGGAAGTTATAGTTAACAAAAAAGACTAGGCAATTATTTATTTATTTATTTATTATTTCTAACTTATATCACCGCCCATCTCCCCCCATAAGGGGAGTGCCTTGATAGTGCCTTTTGCACTATCAAGAGAAAATATGTGTTGCCTGGTTACATATATTCAGATTCTACAGGTTTCTTATATCTCAATTACTGAGCATTTAATTGGTCTTGAAGGTGAGCTACTATACATCTGTTGCAGCAGTCCAGTCATCTAAACCCAACAGAGTAATTCAATATGAAACTGCTATACACCCATCATTTGTTGGCTTTTTCTAGAAAGAGGACTTCTAATGCTACCAATCAAAAGCTATTGTGCAGCTCTTTGATATTATCCTTAATGAAATGTAATGCAATGTATAGAGAAACAAAACCATTACGAATGAAGATTGTTGTCATCTGGATCCTTCATACAACTCCAAGGATGAAGCCCATAAAAGCCCTGTCTTAAAGCACCCTGTGCTTAACTAAGCAGCCAATACATTACAAGGAATTAAATTTTCTTATGGAGATATATTAGTTACTTAGGACAAAAGGCAGTCACAATTAATACTAATTCTATATGCCAGTTAAATATATCTTTTAATCTTTGCTATGACCGGATAATGCCCTGCAATTATACTTGTCCATGGAGTCACCAGGAGTCAAGACTGACTTGAAGGCACAATACACACACTCACATCCAAATAGGTTGATTTGTGGGTTCTTTCAGATAGAGTGCATCAATACTATCAAAAGACTTTTATATATCTTTTTCTTCTTAATAATTTTTCTTCTGGAAGGAAATCTGACAGAAGTAGTGGGAAAAGCTATAATAGTTATAAATGGAGAACCCTGTTCTGAAAATAAGGATAATTACACAGTAAGAGATCATCTGGAAACACACTTGACAACATGAACCAAAATTTAGAATTGCCAAGAGTAAGCCATCACTGATTAAAAAAAGAACTTTCCGTTTATGTTTTAAGTTCATTATTAAGAAAGCATGCTACTGCTTGAGATTACAATTGAAAAGTGATTTAAAATTACCTAAAGTCAGGGCTTGCGGATTCAGTTTGAACATTTAAATTTTGCATTAATTGAGAAGCTGTGACTAAATCATCAGAGTGGAATGATAGTTGGACTTGACACAAAGTAGCCAACTGGTCACCAGATAATGAACCCAAAAGGATAGAGTTAGTTCCTTATCTAGAGAGAAGGCAGGTCCAAAAAAAATAATTTTATTCCTGTCCCTTGGGAGGAAACCCCCCGTCACAGGAATTTATTTTTACTGTGCAGAATTACCACCTTTATTGCTTGGAACTGCATACTAGAAACTAGCTCTGTTTTGAACAGCCCATATTGAGCAGGGATGGAGGCAAAGAGTGGGATAGGGAGAGGAGAGAAGAGGGACACCATCTCTGGATAACTCTTCCTTTTCCCTTCCAGAATCCATCAGAGACTGTATATCAGAGAAGACCCATAGCTTGTCTCTCCTGGGGGAGTTTTTAAATCCTCTATCTCACTCAAGTATAGGCTGAAACCATCACTCTGGCTGAGGATTCCTGGATCCATCTCATGAGTCTAGACAAACTCTATCACTGCTAAAGCCTCTTTCCCAGTCATCCCTCTATTTTCATGGAGTTCCCAGTATATTTTCTCTCATACCTCTGTTGGTTCAGGAAGAGGAGGAGGGGGAAGGTAGGGGATGTAAATGATCAATAAAATTAATAGTGGTAAGTATCTCTCAAATTAAGATTTGTCCTAATCTAGGTTGGGTGGGAGAAAAAGTGCCTATGATGCATTTTCTTGGAGGTGAAAGTGTTGCACTTGGACTTGCTGATTATCCTTTCTGTCAGAAATTGGTTGAAGCAATGCACCAATTCATCCTGCATGAGATTTCAACTTGGCAAAAGTGATACAACATTGGTCTCTTTTTTTCCTTCTCAGCCAAAATGGGCTGTCTGGCTCATACTGTGACTCTCCCCTTGGGAACAGTATGGTTGGTGTGCCTTTGACCACTCAAATACTTTTTGTACTACCCTCCACTGGCTATCCTCCTGCTCCTCAGATGTACCTATTTCAGCTCCTCCTGCACACTGTCATCTCAGGTAGTGGAGGGGTGTGAGGGAGGATAGTCCAATCAAATGCCTGTTTTCTTGGCTGTTAGTGGAAGCAATCTCCATGTGGGGAATTTCTACCTGTGGTCACTGCTGAACACCACCATCAAAAGTACTGTCCAGCTGCTACCTCCACCAGCCTTTAGGTTCATCAGTCCTCTCCTGCTCCTCTGATATAACTGCACTCCTCAGCTTGCCAGCTCTGTGTGTCAGTCTGCTAGAGGACACACAAACAGTGTCACCCAGATTAGGTAAGATCCCCCCTTTTGCTCCCTAGTGACTAGCCAAGAGGTTAGTGGGGAGATGGCGAATACTTCATAAGTCTGCTGTGCAGTCGTTCTAAGTTCACCACTCTTCTTATGACAGTTCACTTCCCTATGTTTCTTTCTTCTTCTATTTTTACTCTATCTCCCACCCCAAGATCTACCAACTAAAGCTGACTTCAAAATGATTTTTTGTTTTATTTATTTATTAATTTACTCACTCAATTTCTATAACCTCCCCTCTTGCAATTGCAACTCTGGAGTTAAAAGACAGGATTAAAACCAACAACAAGAAGACATAAAATAAATAATACTAGTAAAAGCACAATAATAGTACAATGATGTCAGAGGACAATCTAATACAATCCATATCACCATAGTCATAATAAGTCACATTGATAGTCTCAACCACTCTCCAGACCTAAAATCAGAATGAAATAATTTTGAGGTGCAGGTATCCATTTTGGATAGAGTATCCAGACTTAACAGAGGTCACAAAAATGCATTTCTGTCCATATTACTTTGTTTTAGCAGTATAATTTACAATGAGGACAAGACTGTCATTTGTGACTGCTACTGTAAAATAATTGCCATTTGCTGATCTGTGCTTATGATTTCTGAGTTACTTATAGACATAGCCAGATGGAACCTGCCTATATCTGTCATGTTTAGACTCCTGTTTTAAGTATCATATCTACTTCACAGTATTGTTTTACAGTAAACAAAAGGCTTCCTTTTCTGCAATTCCTCCCATTTTCTCCATCCTATGCCACAATTATAGCAGAAAGGAAAACACATATAGAATTCTTCACTTACAGCTAATTATGTTTCTGGATTCATTCTATTATTCTCATGTCATCTTTGTTAAAATTCTGCATATTTACTTAATATGTCTGTCAAGAAAAAGGACACTTGAACACTAACAAAAAGGGGGGGGGGGTAAACTTGCACGTAATATTTATGAGAACTTGCAAAATTAGCTTCTTAATTTCCACAGGTTCTTTCAGATATACACCTCTGCTTGCCAGAGATGACAATCAGACATTTTGCAAACTCTGAAATGAAAGCAAAAATACATTAACTGGATTTGATGCTTGTTACTAGTTTTATACTTCAGAATTTATTCTTAGTCTGACATCTGTTAATACATCATGATGCTGAAGAACATAAGACCCAATGAATCCAAGTAGAAGCATTCAGTATTAGATAATATAATGTGATCAAACAATGAAGACAGCAGAGTCCTTGGTGCTCTCTGAGCTTGGTAGTCTGTTTGCAGGTGTTTCATTACCCAAGTATATAACACACAGCTTTCCAAACTTTTCATGTTGGTGACACACTTTTTAGACATGCATCATTTTGCGACACACTCTTACAGCAGGGCATCATTTCGCGACACACTCTTACAGCAGGGTACAAGACAGGCACTAGGACCTGCGTGGAATCACAGCAGGTTTGGAGGCAGCAAGGCACAAGGCAGGTACTAGAACCTGTGTGGAATCACAGCAGGCTTGGAGGCAGCAAGGCACAAGGAAGGCACTAGGACCTGCGCAGAATCTTGGCAGGGCAGGTTTGGAGGCAGCAAGGCACAAGGCAGGCACTAGGACCTGCGCGGAATCACAGCAGGTTTGGAGGCAGCAAGGTACAAGGAAGGCACTAGGACCTGCGCGGAATCCTGGCAGGGCAGGTTTGGAGGCAGCAAGGCACAAGGCAGGGACTAGGACCTGCGTGGAATCCTGGCAGGGCTCGGAGGCAGCAGCAGCCGCGACACACCCAGACACTGCAGCCAACACATTAATGTGTTGCGACACACAGTTTGGAAAGCTCTGATATAACATCATCAGTGCAAGTAAGTGTGGTGTGACTGAGTGAAGACAGCACTTCATGACTGGAATCAGATCCCTAGCACTTACCAACACTTACTTTGATGAATCATCCATAATCCTGCAATACTGTGATCTACAATGTGATCTGAATTTTATCTAAGTGATATTAACATATAAGAAAGATTCTGGTTAAAGAACACCCTAAAACAGTATACTGTGTTATGTTTTTATGGAATACATTCGGCCAATGCTCCCTGTCTTTGTTGGAAAAAGTATGTAAACCTTACGATAATCAGCTTTAATGGGGTAAGTTGAGTTAGTTCTCCCAATCAATGAGATGACAATCCAGACCTTTCACTTCATCATTCTACCAAGCACATTTTTTCATACTTTCCATTAACATAACTCTAGATCAGGGCTTTCCAAAGTTTTCCCATGGCGACACACCAACCGCTGTTGGTGTGTCGCCGCGGGAAAACCCGGAAGTGCCACCATTGCGGCAGCGCGCAAAAACCCGGAAGCACTGCTGCCACTTTCGACTTTTGCACGCCGCCGTTGGTGTGTCGCTGTGGGAAAACCCGGAAGTGCCGCCATTGCGGCAGCGCGCAAAAACCCGGAAGCGCTGCTGCCGCTTTCAACTTTTGCACACCGCCGTTGGTGTGTCGCCGCGGGAAAACCCGGAAACGCTGATGATAATCAGCGCTTCCGGGTTGTGTGGTGACACACCAGACTGTGTGTGGTGACACACTTTTGTGTCGCGACACACAGTTTGGAAAGCTTTGCTCTAGATTAATCTATTTTTGATCAACAGTATCTTGATGCTTCTTCATACAATATTTATGCTAGCTCTTTTTGCAGTTATTCTGCTTTCACTTTTGCTTCTTTGCTTTTCTTTCTCTAACATCCACTCTTGACATTACCAAATAATGGTTCATTCATTCAGGACCTTTCACCATCACTATTTCTCTCAATATTTAATCATAAACAACCAAATCAATTATGGAGTCCTTGGTGCTCTCTTGTTGTTTTCTTGTAGACGTTTCATTGCCAGGCTAGGCAACATCTTCAGTGCGAAAAGGGAGTGGGACTTGCTCTCTGTTTATATACCCTGGCTTGACCTGCCTGTGTTGCTGGGGGTGTTGTACTCCCCTTGGTAGTTCCTTGATTGGGTTGTTGTTTGCTGCTTGGTTGATTGATGGATGAATCTACCCACACTAACCAAGTGCTCCACTACCAAAGCAACAACCCAACCTCCCACAAGAGAAGCTGTGTAAGAACATTATTCAGACGAGCACTAACGCACTGCAGCAACCCAGAACACCAGAAAAAGGAAACATATCATCTATACAGCATCTTCCAGCAAAATGGATACCCACGCAACTTTATCAAAAAGTGCCTAACTACACAACCCACTACAACACAACCAACAGAAACTATGAAAAGGATAACACTGTCATACCTCAGAAATATCTCAGAAACTACCAATAGACTGTTACAACCACATGGCATCACCGTAGCACATAAACCAACCAAAACCCTTCAGAACATTTTAAGTAACCCAAAAGACCCAGTAGCTCAAGAAGAAAAAACAAGAGTTATCTACAGCATACAGTATAAGGACTGTAGCAGCCACTATGTAGGACAGACGGGCAGAAGACTAGCAGAGCGCATACACGAACACCAACTAGCAGTCAGAAGACACGATGAAAACTCCTTAATCTCACAACATATGGACAGACTTAACCATACTTTCAACTGGGAAACTGTGAGCATCTTAAACCAAGCCAAATCCAAAAACGCTAGAGAATTCCTGGAAGCTTGGCACTCAGACAAAGCAGCCATCAACAGACACATAGAGGTAAACAACATTTACATACCATTCATAAGAGACAATAGAAAAGCGAAAAGACCAGAACACCACCTTGCAAGCAATCAATACCCAGATACGCAAAGATTAACACCAAGATTAGCACCAGAGGAACAATCAAACAGTACAATATACCCTAATCAAGGAACTATTAGTGTGAAAGCAGCCAGGGAGGTGACATGTGGCTGGGTCCATGCGATGGTGGTTACGTCCTTGGGAGAGGGAGTGTTTCCGGCTGCTTTTAAGGAGGCGCTGGTGCACCCCCTCCTCAAGAAGCCATCGCTGGACCCTACAGTGTTGGACAATTTTCATCCCGTCTCCCACCTCCCCTTTTTGGGGAAGGTGGTTGAGAAAGTGGTGGCATTACAGCTCCAGAGAATTCTGGATGATACGGATTATCTAGACCCCTTCCAGTCAGGGTTCAGGCCGGGATATGGGGTGGAAACTGCATTGGTCGCACTTACAGATGATCTCTGGCGGGAGCGGGATGGAGGCAGGGCGTCCATCCTGGCTCTTCTTGACCTCTCAGCGGCTTTCGATACCATTGACCATGGTATCCTTTTGGGGCGGCTCGGAGAGTTGGGGGTGGGCGGCGTAGTCTTGCGCTGGTTTGCCTCCTTCCTCCGGGATCGGTCCCAATCGGTGGTAATAGGAGATGAGAGGTCCGACCCTCGGCCCCTACTTTGTGGGGTGCCGCAGGGTTCGGTTCTCTCCCCTCTCCTGTTTAATATCTACATGAAACCACTGGGTGAGATCATCCGCCAACACGGGATTAGGTATCATCAATATGCTGATGATACTCAATTGTATATCTCCATCCCGGGTGAGTTAAGTGATGCAGTGGCTGCCCTTTCTCAGTGTCTGAAGGCTGTGGGGGTCTAGATGGGGAACAACAGGCTTCAGCTGAACCCTGGTAAGACAGAGTGGCTGTGGATTGATGGTGCCTCGGGATCCAGAGAGTTGTTATCTTTAGATCTGGATGGGGTGGCACTACCCCGTTCGGACTTGGTGCGGAACCTGGGGGTCCTTCTGGACTCACGGCTCCTGCTCGATGAGCAGGTGGCAGCCGTGGCCAGAAGGGCATTTATGCAACTTCGAGTTGTACGCCAGCTACGCCCTTTCCTGGACCGAGATGCCCTCCGTACAGTCACTCATGCCCCGGTCATCTCTCACATAGACTATTGCAATGTGCTCTACATGGGGCTACCCTTGAAGAGTATCCGGAAGCTTCAGCTGGTCCAGAATGCAGCTGTGCGTGCAGTTATGGGTGCCTCAAGATCGGCACATGTGACACCTCTGCTGCGTGAGCTGCACTGGTTACCAGTTTGCTTCCGGGTGCAATTCAAGGTGTTGGTTGTTACCTTTAAAGCCCTACATGGCATGGGACCAGGTTACCTAAGGAACCGCCTCATCCCCAGAACGTCGACCCGCCCCACCCGGTCATTCAGAGAGGGCTTGCTACGGATCCCGTCTATAAAAGAATTCCATCTGACGGGATCGAGGCGGCGAGCCTTCTCGGCAGTGGCACCCGCCCTTTGGAACATTCTTCCCCTGGAGGTGAGGCAGGCCCCCACACTCCTGACCTTCCGAAAGCAATTGAAGACCTGGCTCTGCCACCTCGCCTGGGATGGGGGGGGTAATAGCTCCTCTTGGAGGTGGTTGGCACCATAGAGTTCCTTAAACAATAACATAACCTCTTGGATTTTATATATTTATATCTAATTAAATTGGAATAATGTACTGTATTTTATATGTTTTTAATTAATCAATTGTGTTGCAAACTGCCCAGAGTCCCCTTGTGGGGGGAGATGGGCGGTGATATAAATCAAATAATAAATAATAAAAATAAAACTATTAACTCAGTCAATCAACCAAGCAGCAAACAACAGCCCAATCAAGGAACTCCTAAGGAGAGAACAACACCTCCACCAACACAAGCAGGACAAGCCATGGTATAAAAACAGAGAGCAAGTCCCACTCCCTTTTCGCACTGAAGATGTTGCCTAGTCTGGCAATGAAATGTCTGCAAGAAAACAACACGGCTCAGAGAGCACCAAGGACTCCAGAGTTACTTCAAACAGTTGTTGTGGGGATAAAATGAGGAAAACAACCATGTATACTGCCTGGAGTTCCCAGGGAAATGGGAGGATATAAATGCAGTAAATAAATAAATAATAAAATTTAATAACTTGCTTTAGATCTAGTACAGAGCTTTCCAAACTTTTCATGTTGGTGACACACTTTTTAGACATGCATCATTTCGCGACACTCTCTTACAGCAGGGCATCATTTCACGACACACTCTTACAGCAGGGCACAAGGCAGGCACTAGGACCTGCGCGGAATCACAGCAGGTTTGGAGGCAGCAAGGCACAAGGCAGGCACTAGGACCTGCACGGAATCCTGGCAGGGCAGGTTTGGAGGCAGCAAGGCACAAGGCAGGCACTAGAACCTGCGTGGAAGCCAGGAGGCAGCAGCAGCCGCGACACACCCAGACACTGCAGCCGACACACTAACGTGTCCCGACACACAGTTTGGAAAGCTCTGATCTAGTAAATCATGATATTCTTGACTTTCATGCATTACCAATGGCTATCTTAAAACTAATCTTCCAATTGTAGAACATAGATTTTGTATACAGTATATGGTTATAATTTAAACCTGTCAAAGTCTAATGTCTAAAAATACAAATATCCAGCTGATGAAAAACCATTTCAGGCACAGTATTTTGGTTCGGATAAATTTTGGAGAACAGGATAATGAGACACAGGATAGAGATATACCGGTAGTTAAAATCATTTATTGGTGGTTTGTAGGCCAAATAAATCTCAAATTTAAACTATTTCTGCTTAGTGCTCATCCCATTCAGAGACGATGAATCACTTCCCATTTGGCAAGCTTTCTGCCTACAAGGCAGACTTTTGTAAAGCTTTTCCTGTATCCTTGTTATAGGTTAACTAATTCTGTATACCTAGCAATAAGCAAAGCTCTTAATGTTATTTGTCAGACTAGACTTTGTCCTGTTTATCAGACACATCTCATTGTGATAATTGTGAGGATTCTTAACTATAATTCACTAGCATTATTTTAAAATATCCTATGATAAAAATACTAATACATCAAGTTTTGAACAATAGAAGAAAAGTAGCAATTGGCAGCATTTTAATCAGACAGATTTATCCACTAGCAACTATACAGTTTTAGAAAGAAATAACTAGAAAAGCCAAAGTAGAATAATTACTATTTTACAATACTGTAGTAACTATTCAATTTATTATAATATTAACACTCTAAAGGCAAGGTTCTATAACTTTAAAGTATGTGCGCTGTTCTGAGTTATCATTACTACAACCTGAGGTTCTGCAATAATTCCCCTTAAATCTTTGTACAGTATATGCATGCAGACAGAAGCATAAACGAGTGGGAGAAGAAATAGAGAAAAACATTTTTTAAATTCTGTACAGAATAAAGTTATTTGGTAGACCATCTGTTTAAAAATCATAATAAATTAACTTAAATCTACAAAGCCATCCTTTAAAAGAAACACTTCAGCTTCTGGGTTGTTAAGAGTCACTTTTACAGAAATAACATTATTTCTGTATTAGTGACCTAACTCAACTTTGTACTTCAAAAGTCTTGGGCAGACTTTTTATTTTAAAACTATCTATTGCTTTTTTTCATAGTTGTGTTCACATGGCATATATGGAAAAATGAACCTAAATTTATACCATGCAACTGAAAAATAGAACTAAATTATAGTATAGATAACCTTGAAAAGTGGAGACAACAAATGAGAATTTCTTAGTAGGATGAGACATGACTGTGCCCACGAGGAACTTTGGATCTATCCATGGGCCATCTAAGTACCAGTTCACCAACAAGCGTGTCTATCAATGGGCCAACCCAATCAATCAATAAATCAATAAATAAATCCTGCAGCATTTTCTTCTACAGGAGATAACTGAATGCCTTGCTCAAGCATTACTGATACACATAAGATGGCATATACAGTGGGGCAAAAAAGTATTTAGTCAGCCACCAATTGTGCAAGTTCTCCCACTTAAAAAGATGAGAGAGGCCTGTAATTGACATCATAGGTAGACCTCAACTATGAGAGACAAAATGAGAAAACAAATCCAGACAATCACATTGTCTGATTCGGAAAGAATTTATTTGCAAATTATGGTGGAAAATAAGTATTTGGTCAATATCAAAAGTTCATCTCAATACTTTGTGTGTGTGTGTGTGTGTGTGTGTGTGTGTGTGTGTATATATATATATATATATATATATATATATATATATTGAATTTCTATAACCGCCCATCTCCCCCTCAAGGAGGGATTCTGGGCGGTTCACAACACAATATCAACAAAATATAATAAAAACTATGATAAAAATAGAATTACAATAAATTACAATAAAATAAAATAAAATAAAATAAAATCCAAGAGGCAGATAGTTCTAAAGTGACGTTGACTATGATTAAAATTAGATATCTAAGGTGGCTCTAAGGAATCAGCCATCCCCAGGTTTGACTGCTTTCCTTTTTGCCCCAGGCGAGGTCACAGAGCCAGGTTTTTAATTTTTTTCTAAAATCCAGGAGCGAGGGGGCCTGTCTTATCCCTGGTGGAAGGATGTTCCATAGGGCAGGAGCCGCTGCAGAGAAGGCTCGTCTCCGGGACCCCGTTAAGTGGAATTCTTTCATAGACGGGGTCCGCAGCATGCCCTCTCTGCAAGATCGGGTGGGACGGGAAGATGTCATGGGGATGAGGCGGTCCCTCAGATAACCTGGTCCCATGCCATGTAGGGCTTTAAAGGTGATAACCAACACCTTGAATTGGACCCGGAAGCAAACTGGCACCCAATGCAGCTCACGGAGCAGAGGTGTTATGTGTGCAGATCTTGATGCACCTAAAACTGCCCGTGCCGCCGCATTCTGCACCAGCTGTAGCTTCCGGATATTCTTCAAGGGTAGCCCCATGTAGAGTGCATTGCAGTAATCTATATGAGAGACAACCAGGGCTTGAGTGACCGTTCGAATATATCCTTTGTTGGCAATGACAGAGGTCAAACGTTTTCTGTAAGTCTTCACAAGGTTGGCACACACTGCTGCTGGTATGTTGGCCCATTCCTCCATGCAGATCTCCTCTAGAGCAGTGATGTTTTGGGGCTGTCGCTGGGCAACACGGACTTTCAACTCCCTCCAAAGGTTTTCTATGGGGTTGAGATCTGGAGACTGGCTAGGCCACTCCAGGACCTTGAAATGCTTCTTACGAAGCCACTATTTCGTTGCCCGGGCGGTGTGTTTGGGATCATTGTCATGCTGAAAGACCCAGCCACGTTTCACCTTCAATGCCCTTGCTGATGGAAGGAGGTTTGCACTCAAAATCTCACGATACATGGCCCCATTCATTCTTTCCTGTACACAGAACAGTCCTCCTGGTCCCTTTGCAGAGAAACAGCCCCAAAGCATGATGTTGCCACCCCCATGCTTCACAGTAGGTATGGTGTTCTTTGGATGCAACTCAGCATTCTCTCTCCTCCAAACACGACGAGTTGTGTTTCTACCAAACAGTTCTACTTTGGTTTCATCTGACCATATGACATTCTCCCAATCCTCTTCTGGATCATCCAAATGCTCTCTAGCAAACTTCAGACGGGCCCGGACATGTACTGGCTTAAGCAGGGGGACACGTCTGGCGCTGCAGGATCTGAGTCCCTGGCGGCGTAGTGTGTTACTGATGGTAGCCTTTGTTACGTTGGTCCCAGCTCTCTGCAGGTCATTCACTAGGTCCCCCCGTGTGGTTCTGGGATTTTTGCTCACCGTTCTTGTGATCATTTTGACCCCACGGGGTGAGATCTTGCGTGGAGCCCCAGATCGAGGGAGATTATCAGTGGTCTTGTATGTCTTCCATTTTCTAATTATTGCTCCCACAGTTGATTTCTTCACACCAAGCTGCTTGCCTATTGCAGATTCAGTCTTCCCAGCCTGGTGCAGGTCTACAATTTTGTTTCTGGTGTCCTTCGACAGCTCTTTGGTCTTCACCATAGTGGAGTTTGGAGTGTGACTGTTTGAGGTTGTGGACAGGTGTCTTTTATACTGATAACAAGTTCAAACAGGTGCCATTACTACAGGTAATGAGTGGAGGACAGAGGAGCCTCTTAAAGAAGAAGTTACAGGTCTGTGAGAGCCAGAAATCTTGCTTGTTTGTAGGTGACCAAATACTTATTTTCCACCATAATTTGCAAATAAATTCTTTCCGAATCAGACAATGTGATTGTCTGGATTTGTTTTCTCATTTTGTCTCTCATAGTTGAGGTCTACCTATGATGTCAATTACAGGCCTCTCTCATCTTTTTAAGTGGGAGAACTTGCACAATTGGTGGCTGACTAAATACTTTTTTGCCCCACTATAGATTTGAACAGCACAATGCAGTAATCCCAGGAACATAAATTAGTCCTCCAAAAATTATTGTACAGTTGCAATCAAAATTATTGAACCCCCATTGCAAATCAGGTTTATTGCCAAAATTTACAGACTTTCAACTGTTTGCAATGAACAAATAAAAAAAAAGCAACTGAAATAGCTCAACACAACGAATGCTTCAAGTGGTATCCTCAAATCCAACTGAAAATGCAACTTATAATGACTTCTCCAGTCTCAAAATTATTCAACCCCTTATGTCTATGAAGGTTGTCAGTCATCCAGGTGGAATTGTCTGTAGCTTGAATCATGTCAACTGGATTTCTATTTTCTCAGTGGAAACGTTTCGCTCCTTATCCAAGGAGCTTCTTCAGTCTGAGCAAAGTTAGTAAGGGAATCCTTAAATATGTTGCTGTGTGACCTTACACCTGGGGCTAGGTCATGGCTATATTGAGATGTTATTTTAAGTCCTTTTATTATCTAAAGGAGGATCGTTAAGATCACCATGCTGCTGTTGAGCTTGTGAAATGGTCTTAATCTTCCTAGGCACAGAAGACAAAGCAGGGAGGAAAATAGGGGAAAGATTGTGCCTGAGGCCCCCACCTCTATTCAAGGAAGGATTTTCCAAGTTCGCATAAATGGATTCCTTGACCCCTCTCTCAAACCACCTATCTTCTCTGTCTAAAATGTGAACATTAATGTCCTCAAATGAGTGTCCTTTTTCCTTTAGATGAAGATAAACTGCTGACTCTGGTCCTGTGGTGTTACTTCTCCTGTGTTGGGCCATCCTCCTGTACAAAGGTTGTTTGGTTTCTCCAATGTAGAGTTCAGAGCACTCCTCACTGCACTGGATTGCATAAACTACATTGCTTTTCTTGTGTTTTGGAATTTGATCTTTGGGGTGTACAAGCCTCTGTCTCAGTGTGTTGGTGGGTTTGAAATATACAGGTATGTGGTGTTTGCCAAATATCCGTTTTATCTTTTCAGACACGCCAGCCATGTAAGGAATGACCAGGTTCTTCTGTTTACTCTGAGTCTCAGCCCTATCTGTCACTGTTTTAGGTCTGGTAGATTTAGATTTAGTGAAGGCCCAATTTGGATATCCACAGGCCTTCAGAGCTGTTCTCAGGTGCTGATTTTCATTCTTTTTGGAATCCATGGAGGTGGGGATGGTTTCTGCTCTGTGTGACAATGTCCTGATGACTCCTAGTTTGTGCTGCAGTGGATGGTGGGAGTCAAACATCAGATATTGATCTGTGTGTGTGGGTTTCCTGTAGATCCCTATTTCTAGCTTGCCACCGGTCCCAATGAGGACTTCACAGTCTAGGAATGCCAGTCTGTTGTCCTTGGTGTCTTCTCTGGTGAAGCTAATGTTGGCATCTATAGTGTTTATATGGTCCATGAAGGCCTGTACTTCCTGGGCCTTGATTTTGACCCAGGTGTCATCCACATACCTAAACCAGTGGGTGGGCACCGTTCCCTGGAATGTGTTGAGTGCTTTCTTCTCCACTTCTTCCATGTATAAATTGGCACCAAGGACAACAGACTGGCATCCCTAGACTGTGAAGTCCTCATTGGTCCTCATTTGACTCAGAGTAAACGGAAGAACCTGGTCATTCCTTACATGGCTGGCGTGTCTGAAAAGATAAAAAGGATATTTGGCAAACACCACATACCTGTATATTTCAAACCCACCAACACACTGAGACAGAGGCTTGTGCACTCCAAAGATCAAACTCCAAAACACAAGAAAAGCAATGTAGTTTATGCAATCCAGTGCAGTGAGGAGTGCTCTGAACTCTACATTGGAGAAACCAAACAACCTTTGTACAGGAGGATGGCCCAACACAGGAGAAGTAACACCACAGGACCAGAGTCAGCAGTTTATCTTCATCTAAAGGAAAAAGGACACTCATTTGAGGACATTAATGTTCACATTTTAGACAGAGAAGATAGGTGGTTTGAGAGAGGGGTCAAGGAATCCATTTATGCCAACTTGGAAAATCCTTCCTTGAATAGAGGTGGGGGCCTCTTTCCCCTATTTTCCTCCCTGCTTTGTCTTCTGTGCCTAGGAAGATTAAGACCATTTCGCAAGCTCAACAGCAGCATGGTGATCTTAACGATCCTTCTTTAGATGATAAAGGGACTTAGAAATAACATCTCAAAAATAACCATGACCTAGCCCCAGGTGTAAGGTCACACAGCAACATATTTAAGGATTCCCTTACTAACTTTGCTCAGACTGAAGAAGCTCCTTGGATAAGGAGCGAAACGTTTCCACTGAGAAAATAGAAATCCAGTTGACATGATTCAAGCTACAGACAATTCAACCCCTTCTTCTTCTTCCAGGACTTCTTTTGCATCCAAGCCTTAGTGGAATTTGAGGTATGCTTGGGATCACTGTCCTGCTGGAAGGTCCAATGACGCCCAAGCTTCTGCTTCCTTACAGACAGCATGACATTTTCTCCTAGGATTTCCTGATACTTCAATGAATCCATCTTGCCTTCCACACGCTGCAGGTTTCCAGTGCCAGAGGATGCAAAGCAGCCCCAGAGCATCATCGAGCCACCACCATGCTTAACTGTAGGCAGAGTGTTCTTTTCAGTGTATGCTTCATTCTTCTTCCTCCTTCTGTGTTTAGGACGTACCTTACTGTGCTCACTGAAACCTCAGTGCCTGTTGCCACGAAGTCTTGCTGCAGGTCTTCTGCAGTCACTCGAGGGTTTCTCTCAACCTGCCTGTAATGGTTGGGTAGGGTTGGCTACACCTTGCAGTAACCCTCTGGGCTTTCCCCCCACTCGTTTCGCCAGGGGGCAAGTTTGGCCCCGTCTGTGAGCTTCCTTCGAAAAGCTGGCTGCTTTCGGTTGAGCTCGTCATTTTGACTTGGAGCATTCTGTGATAGTCCTAGACTGCAATTAGCACTCCACACACAAGACACGTTGGAATCGTTAGGAATCTTTATTGCATCTGTGACTCCAAGCATTTCAATGCTCCAAGTGATTTCAGTTTTACAAGAATCAGCATATATACATTCTCTTCCCTCCCTTCCAGTAAATCCCTTTAATTAGCAGCTCTGCTCGTTTGAAAGTCTGAGGTGCTGAAATGCCATCTTTCTCTTCCTGTGCGTCTGTCGGCTATTGTTTTTGTTTGTTGAGTGTTCTTTGGCTGGCGCCATATCACAGATGACACCCAGGTGGGGGTCATACGTGACACTGCCTTCTCAGAAATCTGGTTGCAGCCACGGACAGCTTCCTTTTTCTGCCTCATCCAGGTAGTGTAACCACTGTTCCTTTAACTTTGAACTTGCAAACTATGCTTCCAACGGTGTCTCTAGGTACATTCAGTGCCTTCACTATCTTTTTGTATCCTGTTCCTTGTTTGTGAAGGGCTATGATCTCTTCTCTTACCTTTTTGGACCATTCTTTTGACTTAGCCGTATTTCTAACATGCAGTCAAACGTGACACTCAACAAACCCCTAGCCAGTTCAGGTATGGCATGTGTTCCAGCTCAAGCACACCTGGTGCAACAAATGAAGCCCTTGATTAGTTGCATCAGGTGTGCTTGAGACAACACCTGTTTTGCATACTATATGTGTTGTGACAGATTCTATTCAGGGGGTTGAATAATTTTGAGACTGCAGAAGTCATTATCAGTTGCATTTTCAGTTGGATTTGGGGAAACCACTTGAAGCATTTGTTGTGTTGAGCTATTTCAATTGCTTTTGTTTGATGTGTTCATTCCAAACAGCTGAAAGTCCGTAAATTTTGACAATAAACCTGATTTGCAATGGGGTTTGAATAATTTCGACGGCAACTGTGTATGTGTCTTTTGATAACTAGAAGCGCTCCACCCAGTTTCAAAGTGAAACATGACCACAGACTGCACCTTAAAAATGTATTAGTTAACTACCATCATGCTCTATTATGCAACTAGATGGAGCCATATTCCAAGTTCAAAAAACAACATGAGAAATGGACCTGAAGCAAAGGATAATGATAGATAACAGTGTCCATGATGAGAATTATCAATGGTTGCTGATTATACCAACAGAGAATGATAATAACCTTACTATAAAGGTAGTGTTAGGACTCATGGATTTGGTTCCTGTCTGGACTACCTCGAAGGGCTGACAAGATCTTAATTAACATCATAAATGCCTCTCTGTAGGACAGCAGAGTAACTTTTATTATTATTAATTATAATAATTATTAGATTTTTAAAAAAGAAGTCTATATTGGACCCCTTGAAGCTGGCAATTATAGTCTGGCTTCTAACTTCCTATTATTGAGTAATCCCAAAAGCCCTGTTTTCAACTTTTTCTGGAAGGCAAATTAACATTGCAGCCAATCAAACCTCAACAGGAAGACATTCCACAGAACCAGCCCCATCATGGAAAAACAATGTTGCCAGGCTTTGGTCCTCTAAGCTCCTGAAAATCAGGAACAACCAGCTGCTTCTTCTGGCCCAATTGAAGTGGCTGGATCAATTCTACTGGGGAGAAATAGTCCCGCAAGTAACCCAGCACCAAGCTATACAGGTAGTTCTCGCTTAACAACCATTCGTTTAGTGACAGTTCAGACTTACGACAATGCTGAAAAAAACAACTTGCGACTGGTCCTCACACTTACGACTGTTGCAGCGTCCGCGCAGTCATGTGATCTTGATTTGGGCCCTTGGCAACAGGTTCGCATTTATGACCACCACAGCGTCAGATGACCATTTTTGACCTTCCCGGCTGGCTTCTGGAAAGCAAAATCAATGGGGAACCACGTGATTCGCTTAACAACCACGTGGTTTGCTTGACGCCTGTGGTGATTCGCTTAATGACCACCGCAAAAAAGGTCATAAAATTGGGTCACATTCGCTTAATGACTTCACTTAGCAACTGAAATTCCAGTCTCAATTATGGTTGTTAAGCGAGGACTACCTGTAATGAGGTCTATAGGTTAAAACCAGCACTTTATATTGCACTCGGAAACTAATAGGAAGCCAGTGCAGGACCTATGAAACAGGTGTAATATGTGTCTATCAGCAGGCACCAATGAACACCTGGGACACTGCATTTTGCACCAACTGAAGCTTCCAGCTATTATCTTTAAAGGCAGCTCCATACAGAACATGTTGCAGTAGTCTAATCATCCCAAGTAAGGGATGGCACAGCTGGCACAGCAATCAAAGCTGGGCAATGGTCCTCCTGGTCAGCCTCCACCTGCTGATCAAGCAGGATCTGTGAGTCCAGGAGCACCCAAGTTGCAGACCTGCTCCTTCAGGGGCAGTGTAACCCATCCAGAGATAAAACAGGGGTGTAGAGGATCCCCAATGTACAAACAATAGCTCTGTCTTATTAGGGTTCAATTTGAGCCTATTCTCTTCTATCCATATCCCCACAGCCTCCAGACATCAGGACAGGATTTCACCACATCTACAATGCAGCATGGGGTCACGATATATCGTTGGGTATCATCAGCATGTATTTTTTTTAAAAAAAATTATTTATTTATATTTCAAATTTAGTCACCGCCCATCTCACTAAAAGAGCAACTCTGGAAAGACGGTTTACAATATTTATGATACCAGACCCTGAGCTGCCAGATTACCTCTCCCAGCGGCTTCATGTAGATGTTAATTAACAGTGGGGAGAGAACCAACTTCTACAGCACTCCATGTAGCAGCAACCCTCAGGCCAATCCCTCCTCCCCCACTACCACCAATTGGAACAGGCCACTGAGGAAGGAGCTGACCGTTAGACAGTGCCTCCAATCCACACAGCTGGTCCAGAAATTTACTATGGTTGATGGTACGGAAAGCTGATGAGAGGTCCAAAAGAACCAGGACAAGTCATCCATCAGAGCAACCAAAGCTATCTCTGGCCCATACCCAGGTCCAAACCCTGACTGATAATGGGTCCAGATTATTTATTTCTTCTATGGAGTTCTGTAGTTGGCCCCAAACCACCATCTTCGGAAGGTTGGAGACTGGGCAATAATTATGTAGCACCCCACCCCAGGATCCAAGGAGGAAGTCTTAAGGAAAGGGCAAACCAACACTTCTTTAAGGGCTGCCAGCATCAACTTCTCCTGCAGTGAGGTGTTCATAACCTCCCAGATCCAGGGAACTATTCCCCCCACCTCCCAGCTATCTGAAGAAGCCAGGAGGGACAAGAATCCAGTCCTGTAGAGAGTAAGGAAGATGACCATGATGGAGATATGCATCTTCCATTACCAAAGCAATGAAACATATCTTAAGTCCACAACAGACCAAAAATATTTTGAAGAGGCTCAGACAGACACCTACCTAATTCACAGGAGTATTAAGAAGGGAGAGAAGGTACAGCACAATCAGACTATTATTATAGTAACTCTCAATAAAAGTAGTTTTAGCTTTCCTATGGAGTTGATTTCCTAGTCTGTCTACCCGGTAGGCCTGACAAGCCCACAGGTAGTTGAAGCCATCTTAGACAGCACCCAATCCAGTTCTTTGGAGGTAACAGGTCAGAAGGAAACCCAGATAACATGGCAGGACAGTGCCCCAGTCACCACACAAGACTCCACCACAAAGAGCCATCTGGGATCAGTCAGCAGAGAGAGGCTGCTTGGGGGCTATTTCGTCAAGGGCTCAAGATAGCACCTCATGCCAGCAGCAAATCAGGCCCTCAACTGACTTGCCCATATAATCAACAGGAACATCCTCAAGCACTTGCTGGAACACATATAAATCCAAATGCATCTGGGTCAGACCATCCAAAAGGGTCCATCCCTGTGGAGGAAGTGGGGAACTATCAATCACATCTGGATCAAGAAGGGCATGACAAAGGAAGATGGTAATACCCTCTACCTCCAGATCACACAGCAACTGTTTGGAGATGAAAACAAGGTTTAAGATCTCATTGCCCACATGCATTGGAGCTGAGATAACCAGGGACAAGCCCATCATTGTCATGGAGGCCATGAACTCCTGGGCTCTACTGGGCATGGTCCTGTCCACCTAGAGATTGAATTCTCCCAATACCAACAGATAGGAGTCTCTATTACCAGGTTGTTGACCAGGTCCAGGAGTTCAGCAAGGGATCATAACAAGCAGTACAGCAGCCAGCACATCAAAAGGCCTAACTGAACACATAAGCACTCACACCCAGCTACCTCTGGAACAGCGACCTTGGCCACAGATAAGATCAACACATCCCATCTCTTCAGCCCTGGAATCAAGGTTAGCGCAGGACCTGAAACTGAGCAGAACAAATTTCTTTAAGGGCAACATCACTGCCCTCCATCAGCCAAGTCTCAATAATACACATCAGATCTGCCTATTTTTCCACCACCAAATCATGGAATAATGTGGTTTTATAACAGACAAACCTAGCATTAACCAGCACCAACTTGAGGCCCAGTGGCGCAGGTAGAGGCAACTGATTCAGAAGAAGAGATTGCTACCAAATTGGCAGCTTCTCTTCCCTGGAACAGCCTACTCAGTGCCTCCCGCTATATCTCTCCTAGCTCAATAAAACTGGGATATTGCAGCCATGTTTCATGGTGGTGAAATTGCAGCCCACAAAACCCATTTCTGATTGCAACCAGAGTCAGTTTCCAACCCTCTCCTTCCCTACCACCTCTTCAATCTTTTAGCCAGTATTTGAGGAGGCTTGCCTATAGCCGTTGTAGGCTGGATTGCCCCACATCTTTCGTATATACTCCCTGTTGAATTAAGGGGGTTGACGTCTTATCTTTTTTAAAGGTTATAAAACACATCTTTTTGAACACATTTTTCATAGCTAATTATCTTTTAATATTTTTAGTTCCAACTTTGGCTTTATGCTTTTGTTTTAAATTACCAAGAGTCCTAATATCAGATTGTTATAAATTATTATAATTATTGACTGTTGCAGATGCTTCTCCAGTATATTAACATGCATTTTATGAGTAAACATCACACAAATGGTATGTAATCCACATCACAACAATCAGTGCATTCAGAGACCTGGAGGCTAAAACCTACATGGCTTTAGACATTTTGCTTAAGAATCAAAACAGGACTTGTATTTCTCAAGCAAAATTCTCAAGTACTGAAGTATAGAGTAAAGTGTGGGATTCTGAAAACTGGACTCAGAGATTAAACTGAAATAATTGTTAATATATAATTTTGCCACAGGATAAAATTTATGAAAAATATAGATAGGTTAGAAAAAGTAGTAAAATGTATTCATTAAGTGTATCACTATTTCTTCCTTCAATTATCATCAATCACTGCATGGGTGTCACATGATCATCACTATAATTTGTACTTCCCAACTATTTCTGCTGTTTAAAGGGCCAAAGAAACACAGAGATTGGCTTTAGGTAATAAAATAAATTGTGCTAGACATTACGAATTCTCCCAGAGGCTTGTGGCAGACCTCTATACTTACTTATTATGCTCATAAGCCCATAAAGAGCCAGTTTGGTATAGTAGTTAAGATACTAGGCTAGAAACCGGGAGAGCATGAGTTCTAGTCCCACCTTTGGCATGAAGCTACCTGGCTGACCTTGGGCCAATCATTCTCTCTCAGCCCCAGGAAGAAGGCAATAGCAAACCACTTCTGAAATCTTGCCAATAAAACTGCAGAGACTAGTCCAGGCAGTCACCAGGAGTCAACACTAAGGGGTGTGTGTGTGTGTGTGTGTGTATACATATGCACATAGCCATTCTTCCTGTTCTTCAGGAAGCAAACAGCTGCTATAAACACTTAACATCTTAAAAACATTCTGATGAAGTTTCCCATACACATACTTTTTATTACAGAAAGCATGATTCTATCTGCCATATTTTTAACCTGTCACTTTCTGAAAGCTTAGGATAAGAAAAATAATAGTAATGCATGCATACATAAAACAAACGTGAGACAAAATGTTAAAATCTCAACTACCAAAAGTCATTCCCAAAGCAAGTAAGTTTTGGTGTAGGCTGTCACGATTGGCATCTAAATCTGGTCTAGACAAGAGATCACGTGAAGTTTCACCGGCACTGTGGCTGGCATCTTCAGAGGCAAGATGGTCTGCTATGCAGAGCACAGGCAACTAAGCAGGGACTGACTGGGCTCCTGTCTCTATAGCAGAGCTTTCCAAACTGTGTGTGGCGACACAAAAGTGTGTCACCACACACAGTCTGGTGTGTTCCGGGTTTTTGTGCGCTGCCGCAACGGTGGCACTTCCGGGTTTTCCCGTGGCGACACACCAACAGCGGTTGGTGTGTCGCCGTGGGAAAACTTTGGAAAGCCCTGCTCTATAGCCAGGTGTCCTGGCTGCTGATTGGTCTGGTCTATAGCTACTCCAGTACTGAAAAGACAGTTTACAATAAGTCTTGTAAATTCCTGTTCAGTTCCTTTAGTCTGCTCTATAAAAGAAGAGATGCAAAATCCTCAGATTACCATTTTCCTTATAAGCTTTTAAGTTTAAATATCAGGAGGAGAGGTGAGGTGGGTCAAGAGTTTCCTCCAATGGGGAAGCTGAGCAATAACATCTCAACCAAACAACAATAGTTACACAGCAATGTCAACGACACCTCAGCTGAGACAGAATGAAATTAATTTATCTCTTCAACACTACTGGCATTGTGGGAACATGGAGAACTGGAAATGCTTTCAAGCTGGTGCAGAATCCTTATGTCAAAGTGTCTATACAATACTTTAAAAAATACATAAAGTAGTTAGAAAGCCCCCTGAAGTCCTGCTGTGCAGCTCACTGTGGTGTTCAAAGGAAGGGTAAGTGAAGAATGCTGGCAGTGTATGTCAAGAACATATAATCCCAACAGGGTAACCCAAGGCATGAAGGCCATCCCAGCTCTCCAGCTAAAGCAAGCAGGCACCTATACTGGGCAACAGAAATACAGGAAAATAGTGGCACAGATGATCACTGTAATGACATCAGCAAAGGCATAATTTCATATTGTGTGGGAGAAGGTAATGGTAAACCTTTATTTACCAAGAAAACCATATGAATAGACACTGTAAAACAATTGTCAATACAGCACTGGATGAGTGACTCTCAGGTCAGATGGCACAACATGCTACTGAGGAAGGGCTGAGGATTTTTCAGAATACTAATGGTGTTTATAATGTAGCTAGATGAAAATCTTTGGGATGTCTAGTTGCTGATATTGCCATGCAGGAAAAGAAAATTCAAAGCTACAAAAAGAGTGAGAGAATAGAATGTAAGAAGCATGAAGGGGGGAAAGGTCAACACAAAGAAAGATGAAATGAACTGACTATACCCAGACATCTTAGGCATCAGCAAATTGAAATGGACTGGAATTGAACATTTTCATCAATAGATCATACTGTTTACATCTCAGGACATGAAAAACAAAGAAGAAATGGTGTTGACTTCATAGTGAGAAAGGACATAGCGAGGACAGTACTTGGTACAATGCAGTCAATGACTGAATAGCATCAAATAGATTTTGTAACATCCCTTTAATATCATGATTATGAGACAACGCTTTGATATCATGATTATCCAACTTTATGCTCCAATCACTGAGGAGTAGATCGATGAGTTTCATGGTCAGGTTCTACTGGAAATTGACAAAACATGCAAGTAAGATGTGCTGCTTGTGGTTGTAGACTGGAATGCCAAACTTGGAAATATTAAGGAAGAAAATGTAATTTGATTGTATGGCATAGGAAATTGAAATGAAGCAGAAGAATGTCTTTCTACCAATCCAGTTATTTTTTTCATTGCTAACACAGTTCTCCAACAACTAAAAACAATGCCTATATATATGGACATCACCAGATGGTGTACATTGAAATCAAACTGACTATATTATTTGTTCAAGGAGGTGGAAAACCAGTGTTGTAACAGCTCAGATGTGGCCAGTGTGTGCAAACTATCACACAATATTTTTAATTTCACATGCTAGCATATCACTGTCCTGATGCAAAACCTATACAAAGGTCAGGAAGCCACAAGCTGGACAGAACATGGTGAAACAGATAGGTTCCAGGTAATCAAAAACAAGGCTGTGTACTCCCTCATTATATATTCAACTTATATGCTGAATATATATAGTGGGGGAAGCTAGATTGGGAGAAGATGAGCATGGTTTTAAAACTGGAAGAAGAAACATCAAGGACCTGCACTAAGCTGATGTGACATTACTCTGATAGCTGGAAATATAAATGATCTGCAAGCTCTAGTAATGAAAGTCAAAAAGTACAATGAAAGAATGAGTCCAGGATTAAATATAAAAAAGACCAAACTAATGACAACAGGTACCAGCAACTAGCTTAAGAATTGACAATGAAGATATTGAAGTAGTGGATAGCTTCTGCCTTTTTGGACTGAGTATCACCAATAAACAAACCATCAGTCAAAAATTTGCCACAGACTAGCACTTAGTAGAATAGCAATGAAGGCCTTGCAAAAGATATTCTGATCCTGTGATTTGTCTATACTGTACCTACAAAGATCAGAATCATAGAGGCAATGGTTTTCCCTGTAGCACTCTATGGAAGCAAAAGTTGGACTTTGAAGAAGTAGAGTTAACACCGAGTTGATGGCACATAATCAAAAAAAGTTAGCAAGCACTGCTCTCTCATGCCTTTACATTTTACACAGGATACTTAATAAAAGGAATTTTGCTACTATTGTATTCTATAGTTTAAAAAATAAATTATTAGGTTTTTTTCTCTCTCAACAGTCCTAGATGTAACTTGAAATCTTCATGACAGAGCCTAATCCATTTAAATCTGCATCTTTTCCTTCACTCCATCTTAAGACCCTGGGCCTTTCCTCACTTGTACCTAACCACAGCATAAACATGCCCTGGCAACATTTTTTTTCCTGCCACGTTCCACTGGCACTCCTTTTATCTCACCACCATCCCATAAATAAGACAGGCTTAAGTCATATTTAACTGTATTAATGTTCAAGTAGAATTTTCTTCTTTAAGCTCACATAATCCCAACGGCAACTGCAACGTATGCAAAATCTGTTACACTTCTCCCGTTATATCAGAGGCAAAGCCCGGTGACCACTAGAGGACAACAGCAGAACATGCCGAGTGTTTCCAACTGATGCAAACTTGCTACCTCCCCTCCAGTCCCTGGTAAGTCTCACCTGCCATTGTTCTACTAGTAACTTCCTAAAGTGCAAGGTACAGCAGCACTGTGCCAAATTATTCAGCTGGCAGTACTTTACTTCTATCACCCTTACTGGTTTAGCACAAGGCTAAAAAGCGTAACAAGCCAATATGCTGGAACTAGGCCCATCCCACTGACTCCTGAACAAAACACAAGAAATCTGGAAGTTAGCATTTTTTTTGTGTATATAAAGTAGTGAAAGGAAGGGGGGGGGAGAAATCCTAAATAAAACTGCAGCTTGTGACTCAGCTCCCTTCAGGACAATGATTTTGTTTCTTGCTTTAATTTTACTCAACTTGGGTTACACATTAATGGGGTGAAGGAAGAGGGGCATACGAAGGAGCTTAAAAATGACAAGACAGAATCCTACAGCCAGACTCACCCCATTCCTGCTGCAGCATGATCACTGGCAGATATTTTTCCTGCTGGCCAGTGACATGCACGAAAGGGATGAAGCAAAGCTGAGTTGCTTATATGTGCTGCAGATACAAAATCATGACACCTCCATTCAGCAGTGATTAAGAAAGCTGTAACAGAGGCAGTATAATGATTGGCAATGGGAGCAGCAAATTTCATTCCAGTAGTTTTCTGCTCTCTAGAGGATGGATGGATACCACTTTTAATTTAACAGTGAGGAAAGGTCATGGCTTCAGCACTGGTGTTTTTGTTTTGGTCCTCATGCTCCCTATTTCTTATTAACATATTAACATATTGAAAGCATGCTGTGGACAATCAAAGAAAATGGCTGCCATAGAAAGCTTACTCATTCAAAAAATGCCAGTTTATACATCCACACAAACAGCACAAATTTTTCAGAAGGCAAGCTCATAAGATTAATCCCTACCCCTCTCTCTAGATCAGGCCTGCACAGCTCATAGCGGGGAAAGGACCACAGTGATAAATTAAAAATAATTCCAGGCTGCAAAGGAATACTTGACAGGCCAAGTTGTTCAGCTGTTTGGTGGCTAGTGGAGCTGCAGCAGTGCTGGAGCCGGCAGCATTGGTGAGGCCTGGAGGTGCTTGGCAGCATGTCTTTCAGAGTGGCGGCAGCAGCAGATCCTTCCTGGCGGTGATGGATTTGAGTTTCTTAAAAAGCTGGTGGGCTGCACAAGGCTGCTTGGCGGGCTGCCTGTGGCCCGTGGGCCAGCTGCATCTTATAATTCTGTTTTGGAAAACTCTGCTAGAATGCAGATTATGATTTGTACCAGACATGAAATAATCAACACACTTAATGCATATGGAGAATACAAGTGAAACTACAAGACAAAGCACTTTTTTGATTTTTCAAACCAGGATTTGGAAGTTCAAGAATGTATGCTGATTAACTCTACATTTAAACTTAAATCAGTGCTTACATGTTGCAAGTTGTGCTGTCTTAATTATTTGTACAATGCACTGACTGACATACCAGTAGTGGTGAAAGCAGTGAATGCCAGCTAGAAAAAAACATTTAGAATTTTTATATCTTATAACTTATGAGTACTAGCAAACTACTGTGGAAGTTCTAGGGAATCTTCTAAACCAGAGCTTTCCAAACTGTGTGTCGCGGACATGTTAGTGTGTCGGCTGCAGTGTCTGGGTGTGTTGTGGCTGCTGCTGCCTCCGAGCCCTGCCAGGATTCCACGCAGGTCCTAGTGCCTGCCTTGTGCCCTGCTGCCTCCAAACCTGCCCTGCCAGGATTCTGCACAGGTCCGAGTGCCTGCCTTGTGCCTTGCTGCCGCCAAACCTGCTGTGATTCCACACAGGTCCTAGTGCCTGCCTTGTACCCTGCTGTAAGAGTGTGTAACGAAATGATGCATGTCTAAAAAGTGTGTCACCAACATGAAAAGTTTGGAAAGCTCTGTTCTAAACCATACTTCGCTGCATTTACCATAAGAGCTGCCTGAGGCCATGTGGCTCTATGTCCTGCCAAAATAAAAAAAACTTAAAATATTCTTCAGATTGCTGTATTGAAATATTCAGGATTTCAGGATCAAGCTATATATATATATATATCACCACCCATCTTCCCCAATGCGAAGAGAAGACTCACTGGAAAAGACCCTGATGCTGGGAAAGACTGAAGGCAAAAGGAGAAGGGGACGGCAGAGGATGAGATGGTTAGATAGCATCACCGATGTAACGAACATGAATTTGAGTAAACTCCGGGAGGTGGAGGACAGGAAGGCCTGGCGTGCTATGGTCCATGAGGTCACGAAGTGTCGGACACGACTAAACGACTGAACAACAACAAATCTTCCCCAAAGGGGGACTCTGGGCGGTTTACAGTAAAATCAGAATTAAAACCACAAAAGATAAAATTACAGCCAATACTATAAATATGAATAAATAAATTTAAAATGCAATGATGGTAAGATCTTATTCCGTAGGGAGGCCTCTACAGTGCAAGCCACCCCCAGGAGGAACTGTCACCCCCCCATCCCAAGCATTTCATTTATCTTTGCTTTTTTAATTACCTAATGGTATTGTCCACAACTATTAGTCTTTTTGATCATTTATGAAATCTAATAGTTGACCATGTTATGTTGATGAACGGATCATCTTCTACAAGGACTCAGTTTGTATTAGTTATCTTGAGCATGAACTTTCTAGGAATTATTTAACAAAATGGGGGAATTTTCTTTATATTGAACATTTATGAAGAATATTTCTACTCCACTTTTCTACTTTAAAATACTTCAACAATTTACATAAAATTGCTTTCATTTACCTTTCAAAACACAGCAAATATGTATAAACCATCCTGTCAATGACTATTAATGAATAGTTCACTTATAGACTTAACATTTAATAATCAACTGTTAGGTACATTTTTAAAGTAATGGTATAAGTAGAAGGTTAAGTAACATATAACAGAAATGCAAAACAAACAAACAAAAATGTGTATACAATTACTTGTCAACTGATTGACCTCGGTTTTTAAACTATGAAAGATAGCAGAATTGACCATCTAACAGAGGTCAAAGACAGCATGGTTAATTCTAAATTACCTTTAAAGGTCAGTTTGATTATTGTACCTGTTCTTCCCATGTATATTTTTGACTCAGCTTCCCAATTAATTTCAATGTCTGAGGAAAGTAACATGAGAAAGTAACATAACAAAGGCTGAAATCAGTTTAAATACTTTTCTGGGAGTAAGCTCCACAAATTCAGATTGCAATTTGAATCATACACATGAACACACACAAGTGTGTGTGATTAATATAAAACAAATAGTGGAGTTATTTATCCCGACCAGGAATAGAAACTATAGAAATTAGCAGAATCCAGCTTCCCTCAGGATCAATTTCAATACAATCTTTTTCAGGTTGATCATTGTTCTTAATAATAGCTATCAACTCATTAATTTCATAATTCATAATTGATGCTAAGAGGTTCTATTTTTTTCTAACCTTTGTAAGCCTGTGTGATCTTTATGTTGTGAACCTGTTACCTAGCAAAGAAAGAAAATCACCTGTGAAATCTATCTGATACAAAATAACACCACAAGAAAAACTAGTTGTTTCACTGGAAGGAAAAAACACAAAGATGATTAAGTTGTTTGAAAGTACATTGCAGCAGCCAACTAGACAAATATAATAAGTCTATAAGTAGGTCATAAGTAAATAGCCCTTTGCTACCCCCAGCTGCTCTTCCTCCAGCAACCAGCATTGAGAGTCATACTGCCTCTGTTATTGGAGATAATATATAACTGTGATTACTAAAAGCCATAAACACCTTTAGTATAATGGCTGTTGTGGGTCTTCCGGGCTGTGTGGCCGTGTTCTGGAAGTTGTGGTTCCTAACGTTTCGCCAGCATCTGTGGCCAGCATCTTCAGAGGGCAGGAGCACAGATAGAAGCAAAATCTCTGGGATTCACAGAGATTTTGCTTCTATCTGTGCTCCTGCCCTCTGAAGATGCTGGCCACAGATGCTGGCGAAACGTTAGGAACCACAACTTCCAGAACACGGCCACACAGCCCGGAAGACCCACAACAGCCATTGAACTCCGGCCGTGAAAGCCTTCGACAATACACCTTTAGTATAACTTTATTACAACAACATCTGTAAAGACAGATGAATCTTAGTGCTAGAAGATGAAGTTAGATCAGCACTCCAGTCATTACCAGGTCAGAAGGCTACAGGAACTGATGGGATGCCCAAAGAAATATGGCAAGCAACAGAAGAAGAATCAATAAAGGCTCTAACCAAGCTATGCCAGCAAATCTGAAGAATGACACACTGGCCAACAGATTGGAAGAGGTCAATCTATGTTCGAATACCACAAAAAAGGAGACTTACCAGAGCGTGCAAACTATCATACAATATCCTTAATTTCACATGCTAGAAAAATAATGCTTAGGATCATCCAACACAGATTAGAGTCCTACACAGATAACTGAGAAAGCCAAAGAATACCAAAAATAAGTCAATATATACTTCATTGATTATAGAAAGGCCTTCGACTGTGTTGATCACATCGTGCTGTGGAAAAATAGGAATCCCAGAACATCTCATTGCCCTCATGAGAAACTTATTTACAGGTCAGGAAGCCACAGTACAGACAGAACATGGTGAAACAGACTGGCTCCTGGTTGACAAAGGACTGTGACAAGGCTGTATCCTCCTCCTCCTCCTCCTCCTCCTCCTCCTCCTCCTCATCATCATCTTTTTATCCCGCCTTTTCAACCTATATGCTGAATATATATTAAGGGAAGCTGGATTGGAAGAAGATAAGCATGGCTTTAAAATTGGAGGAACATCAATAACTTGCACTATGCTGATGACACTACCCTGATAGCTGAAATTACAAAGAATCTGCAAGCCCTAGTAATAAAAATCAAGGAGCAGAATGAAAAAATGGGACTAAAATTAAATATAAAGAAGACCAAACTAATGACAACAGGGAAAGCAGCCAGCCTTAGAATTGGCAATAAAGATATTGAAGTGGTGGACAGCTTCTGCCTTTTAGGACTAGCACTTGTTACAGCAGCTATGAAGGCCTTGGAATGCCACAATATCTCTCCACCTACAAAGATCAGAATCATGCAAGCCAAGGTATTCCCTGTGACATTCTATGGAAGCGAAAGTTAGGCTTTGAAGAAGCAAGATAGGAAGCATATTGATACTTTTGAACTTTGGTGTTGGAGAAGACCCCTAAGAATACTATAGATAGCCAAGAAAACAGCACATGGATCATCAAACAAATCAACCCAGAGTTCTCAGTCAAGGCATAAATGACCAGGCTCAAATAATCCTACTTTGGACATATTATGCAAAGACCTAGGTCCAGTTTTAGGACTTGTGCGGAGAACAGATCACATTTAAGTCATATTTATACAGAAACACTGAAAATTCAAAAGGATTCACAAACTTTTAAGCACCACTGTATATTCTCATCATGCCTTTAGCCTTAATTGATTGTAGGCTTTCAAATTGATCATGGACAGATCTTAACATTTTTCTTTATTGTGCTATTTTTTATTCACACTTTTTTATTCACTGCCTAGTCTTAATTGTTCAGGGTGTTTTAAAACTATTGTAAATAAATAAAAGCATTCTACAATTGTTGTTACTTATCACTGTAAAATGACAGCACAGAGACAGATGACACAATATTTTATCTGAAGTACTTTCTTCTGTCTGTCCTGAATTTCTCCCCATCTCCATTCCTACTGTAATTTTTCTTATCACTTTCTCCATGCCATATATTGTTTAATACACCTCTATCATTCCCAACCTTACTCATTTTGTTTTCCTCATAAGGGTTATTTCCAGCTCATCATTTTTATTGCCTTTTGCAGTTTTTCCAACTCTTGCTTCAGTCCATACTTAAGAATCTTCTATTTCTTAAAATAAGATAATTTAAACAGTCACAGACAGAAAACATTAGTTGTTTTCAAGAAGTATAACTAAGAATTTGAGAATGGTTTCCAAGAGACACTGTGATGTACACCTTAGCAATTTTGAGCGCTCTGGTTTTTGTCTGTGTCCAACACATTTTTCCAGTCTAGATAATTTAGAATTTTCTCTCAGTCATTTGGTTCATATGTTAGTTCATATGTATCAATAAATAATAATAACCAGAACTGCTCACACAAGAATACAAGTGTTTATAATGTGGCCACTAGCTTCTGTTTTGATATATTTTTTTCTCAAAAAACATGTCCTTAAATGAGAAGAGACTAATATGATAATATCCATGCTTCAACACCACCTGTAGTCTTTAAATGACTAAAGGACTAGCAAATAGTTGTTATGCTGTTCTTGATTGTGATTTGTATCTATTAAATTTTAAGGTATTACAAGTACTTCCTTATTATAATTAGGATTCAGCATCTTTGTGAATCCATAAATTCAATACCAATATACATACTCTGATCCAAAACATTTAAACTACAGCATTAGCATGATAGAAGCACAATCTTTCATTCAAATTGTTATACAAATATAGTGTGAAGTATCTTCCTTAAAGTTTATTTGGTGTGTCATTCTGTGGAATTTTCATGACTGATACATGAATAACAATCTGAAGTTCATTTAAGATAAAGTCTCCATTGAGTCAGTCTCAAATCCTTCAGGTTGGTTTCTTGGCAATTATACAAAAGTGGTTTGCCACTGCTTTCTTCCTGGATATTTTTTATTTTGTCATCTAGTATAGTGCCTTGGAATTTTTGATTCTGCTTAGCTTTTCAAGATCAACCAAGATACTGCCACCTACTGTGACCAAATAAATCAGGCTGAGTCCAATGGAACTGCTTTCTACATGTGCAGAGGGTTGCGGGCTTACTTGTAGGGTGCTTAAAATGCAGATGAGGCTTTTACCGAGCAGTTATTCTGCCTCATTCATGGAATTCTTCAGTGATTCAGATGTTAATATTTTCCACAGCTATCCCTTTTCTTATTTAAAATGATTGCTTCTACCTTTTTTCTTTCCAGTGATAATCTGTTAAGGGGTGAAAATCTGAACAGTGCATACTGCAGTTTGATTAATAGCTCTAGAAGTCAATCACCTGTAGTCGATAAAGAATTATTTCTGAATGCTATGAATCAATACAGAAAGCAAAATAAACCTATATTTGAAAACCAAAAAAGCACTTGGACCTTTTCCCCTTATTTAGAAATGAAGGAAATCCAAAATTAACACTTCAAAAAAAAAATCAATTCTTTTCCAACTTTAATTTATACAAGACAAATGACATTAGTAATCCCTGACAGCCCACTCACATCAATACTACTGTCATTGGTAGAAAAGTTGAAGAAACTAACCTTTATTCTAATATATATCAGCATTTGTTTGTTTATTTATTTATTTATACAATTTATATGGCTGCCCATTTCACTACTGTGACTCTAGGTAGTGAACAAGAAATTAAAATAAAAAAACTCAATTAAAAAGAAATCAGAACTATAATCAATCAATATATCATATGCCAGAGATCCAAAAAGATCATTCTGTTTTACAATCAGGTTTTTTTTTAAAAGCCATAAACCAACCAACCAAGAGGGTCACCTAACATCCTGGCTGAAATGCTGAGAGAACAACCAGGTCTTTAGTGCCTTAGGAAAGGCCAAGAGGGTGGAGGCCATCTGGATCTCTGGGAGGATGCTGTTCCACAGGGCAGGTGCTGCAACAGAGAAGGCTTGACTCCTAGGTCCCACAAGATGGCACTGCTGAAAAGAAGGGACCCAGAGCATGCCCACCTTGTTGGTTCTGGTAGGGCAAGCAGAAACAATTTGAGATAGGATGTCCAACATATAATAAATATTTATTTATTTCTGCATATTTCTTTACAATTTAATTAAAATAACAAGAGATTAAAAACATAAAAACAAATAAATCATAAAAATATAAATACGAAATATAAAATATAGAAAAATATTTTAAAATTATGTAAAATATAAATTCCTCGGAGCCACATCACGGCGCCAACCACCCCCATGATTGGCTATCCCCCCTCCCACCCCAAGCAAGGTGGCAAAGCCAAGTTTTCACTCCCTTTCGGAAGGCCGGGAGAGTGGGGGCCTGCCTCACCTCTGGGGGTAATGTGTTCCACAGGGTGGGGGCCATATCCATATATTATTGATAACTGAAGAAAAATTACTGCAAATGATACAATTTACAACTGTACAAAATTAACATGAAAAAGAACTATGAAAAGATATTCTGTAAAATTAGGTCTCTGTAGTGGTTATAGAACAAAGACCTATATAAATTGCTAAACTCTTAGAAGAAAGGTATGCCAAACATTTCTCAAGCATTCTTAAAGTCTCACAAAGAATCAACCTTTTCTTCTAAATCAGGCCTAAGCTAAATATTTTATTTGGCTGCTCAAAATGAACAGAGTAGTTGGGCATTAGCTCCAAATCAATTCCTGGCCCCACATCAAACATTATCCTGTGATTTATCAAGTCAGTCACAACAATGTTTCCAGCTAGAACTTTTAATGTTTATGTCCTGAAAATAGCTAATTGAATCTAGTTATTCCAAACTATTTTTCAGAGACTGTACCATCATACTCTGAGATAATGAATTTGAAATACATATTACATGTTGGTTACATAAGTAATCCAGACAAGAGATTCCAAAGTTTATGAAATTTAAATACATATGGTATAAAAATATCAGATTCTTGGAGCAAACGGTGTCTAAACACATTGACAGCACATAGCTATTCAAACAGTTCCAGTTAAATCTGTAGTTTCAAATATTTAAAATCTGCATAATTTTAGCATCATAAATTCTTGGAAGTAAATTTTCTATCAGTTTGAAAAATCAAAACTACAGAAGGCATGGAATTAAGCCACTCCACAAGAAGCCTTAAAAACTCACAGTCCACAGCTATATTTTATTCAGAAGACCCACCAAGTTCTATACTGCTCACTTCTAAATAAATATTATTAAATGGTAGCCTTAATTTTTTATTTAAATATTGTTACAAAACAATTTAAGTACTAAAGATTCCCTAGACTATGGAAAAAAGAGACGTTATGTGAAGACTAGATAGCCAAATGATGTTCCCTCTCCAGTATCAAATGTTTTGTTGTCTATTCTCAGTACAGTACTGTAAGTATATCATATAACTATTATTTTAGTTTTCAAAGAATATCACAAAATTGCTTTCTATCAACCAAATTACAAAAATTGATACTATTATTTAATCAAGGTTCTCACTATCTACTGGAGTATATTGACTTTAAAAAGCATACCTCTTAAAAAAGTGTACCGCTTTTTTGAAGAAAAAAAAGTGTACCGCTTAAATTAACTACTTGCCTTCTGAATAAGTTTTTAAAATCAATGAAAATCTGATTTCCTTTTAACCTCTTAACTAGGGCATTATCATGAACAGTGTTACATATTAACATGTAACAGAAAAAATAGAAACTGAAATAGAAATACAAGGGCCAAAAACAATTGCTTAAAAATATTTTTACCTCTAGGCATCAGCAGGTTTTCAAAGCTTAAAAGACAGATTTGTTCTACAGCATGATAGCTTAGTAACATCAAAAACAGAATTACAAAATATTCCAAGAAGTTATTCCAAAAAAGTTTACTACATAGGGATTACAAAATTCCTATATGCAAACCCACAATTTGTTAGACAATCTCAACAGCACAATAACACTCTAATATAGAATTATAGTAGTAGGGGCCGCACTCCAATATACAGTTGTAGTAAGCTCTACTGAACAGTGGAATTTACTTCTGAGTAAAACATGAGATTTATTAGAACATATAAAAATATAAGAAAGATTTTTATCAGAAATCCTATGCAATATTGTAAATGAAAACAAGCCTGAATTTATAAGCTTTCAAAATATGAAAAAAATATACTGGCATTTTTTAAACTTGCTATTATATTGAAATGTAAATATGACCATTCCTTGTTTTTATGGTTTTTTTATATGCTTCTGTCCCTCTTAAGTAACAATCCTACATATATTTGATTGAGACCAAGTCCCACCAAAAGCATGCATAATATGTTTTGTTTAAAGCACAAGTAAACTGCAGTATTTTGCAAATCCAGCTAGAGAAACATTTTAAAGAAAAGGGTAAGGTTTGTTTGTTTAATCTACAGGATTCATCTACTTCAGGTACACATTGATGTACACTGTAAATGTTGTGAAAACTCTAATTACACTTGTATTCCATACATCCTAAGGAGCTGTATCAAGGTAACCTTACTCAACCTTCTCTATGGTAGTTGATTCAAGAGAGCAGCAAGGCACACCAAAACAAAGAGTACAAAGAGGCGGAAAACTGATTCAAGTTTATGCTCAAAAAGGAGAGGATAAACTTTGGAACTTATACTGAACCTTCAATGGCCTTAATCCTCTAAGCACTGCAATATTTAATTTCATACAGCATAAACCGTTTAGTAGCCTTAATTAATCCCCCTAAATCCTGCAAAAAGTAGAATTAGAGGAAGAATTAAAACCGTGGAAGGAGAATCTGTCCCGCACACTCATGCCAGAGATTCAAACTGGATTGTTTTCAACCCCTGCAATAACCAGCCCTGCAAGTCGTTGCGGTGTCTATTTCGTCTCTAGGATTTCACTTTTCTTTCAGGGGCACACAAACCTTTCCACCGCCCTTTCCCTTCCAGCCCCTCACCCCCGTCCTTTCTTGCCCAGAAATGTGGGGTGAAGAGTTTACTTTTCTCCTGAGGCCTGGAAGCTTTCGGGGCAGTCCTTGAGCCCACAGGTTCAATCTCAAAGGCACCGAGGCAGCTCGTTCGCTGCAGCCCAGCAAACTGAACCGCCCCGGGCTTGGGGCTCTTCCCGTCTCTTTTCTCCAGCCACCGGGGTGGAAGAGTTCCCTCTTCTTCCTCTTCCCTTCCCTGGGCCCTCTCTTCCCACGCCCCCACCGCCCAGTGCCGACCACCGCCCCGCCGGGCTCTCGACCCCTGAGAACGTTTTTATTCGTGAGACCCACTGAAACAAAGCCGGGCCGCGTTTTCCTCGCCACGCCGCCCACGGCACGACCCACGCATTTCCTTCCCCCCAACCCGCTCCCAGGTCGAGGGCTTCCTTCAGCAGCGGCGCCCTTCCCAACCACCGGCTCGCCCACCCCAGGCCTCGCACCCTCCGAGGGCCCAGCAACGTGTTCACCGGGGAGCCCCGCTGAGCCCTCCTCACCTGTCAGGCGTAGCTTGACTGGCCCGTTCCTCCGGGCGCCCTGGTTGGACATGACACCGTGGATCCTCCGGGAGCGCGGCACCGCCGTTTTCGGGCCCTCCCCGGCAGGGACGTGGTGAGGGGAGGAGGGATGGGACCCGCTAATGGAGTCGGGCCGGCCGCGGCTCAGAGCAGCAGAAGCAGCAACGACGTTGGCGGCGGCGGCGGCCGCCGAAGGAAGAAAGCCCGGATGTGCCCAGTGTCGCCATGAGCGGGGGCAGCGCCAGGAGGAGGAGGAGGAAGAGACGCAGCCGCCTTGCCTTCCGCCCCCTGCCCGAGGCTCAGGCGGCCAGGCCAACAAAGCGGGAGCAGCTTTGACCCGGCGGGGGAGCGGGTGGATGTGTGGCTGGTGCAAAAGGAAGGGCTGCTGCTGCTGGCCTTTAGAGCGCTCTCCTGGCTGCAAAAGCAAGATCCCGTCAATCGGTTTCGTCACGCGCAGAGGGAGTCCCTCAGGGTATCCCCACAGGCTTTCCCTGGCCGTAGAAATGGGGGCGAGACTCCTCGGTCAAACCCAGGAGCCCCGAGGACTGACCCCACCACACCCAGGGAGGGTATCCGCCACCCCCAGGGCGAAGCTGGTCGCCCTGCCCAACACGAGTTCAGGGAATGCCCCTTCACCTTTGAAACACCTGGGTTCCAGGGCTCAGTATGCCAGTATTTTTGCCCAGCAGCCAGTAGAGCTTGTCCTAAGAATGGTGTCTGCACGGATTTCAGACTTTTAAGGTTTATCTCTCAAACGCCGAGAGTTCACTTTTGTTTATGGTACCCAGAGGTGTTAAGTATAGATTTGTTGCTTTGGCCTGAAGAAATTTCCGTTTTCAATGCGATGTCATTCATGAGGCCTTCCAATATTTACAGTTCGTGGCTATAGTTACTCAAGTTGATCAGCCAAATTAGGCTCACTTCCATCCAATGTCCAGGAGAGTCAGAATGGTAGACTAGTTTTCATAAGTGAAGCAAGATGAGGAAGCTATTTAGCTGGAGCTCTGTGTGAGGGCCAGCCTATTAGCATAAACAAGTGGCCCTCTAGCGTTCTTTGGGTCCCCAGGTTCCCAAATAGATGATCTAGCTCTCATTGTTTAGTTTGATGGGTTTGGGGGTCTAGGCCCCTGGTAATTATTTGGGCTGGCAGAGGATGAGTAAAACAAAATGGTAGTTCAGCAAATGTAGGGTAGAAGAGCGATATATGGAGTATGTGCCATGAATGAGTAAACCACATTTAATGCTTGACATACTACTGAATTACTTATTTAATGCAAGGATTGGCAATATTTGTTATATGAGATAGGAGCCACAGTTAGCATGGTCAATGGTGAAAGATGAAGGGAGTTGTAGTTCGGTATCTGGAGAAGTCTCAGTAGATGCTAGTACCTGGCTGACCCAGGCTAGCTCAAAACTAAGTAGGGTCATGATTGGTAATACTTGGATGGGGCCCCACTAGGGTTGTAGGTTAGACAGGAAAGTTTACAAAGTGTCTGAGATAATGACATTGGCCAATCACTTATGTGCTGTTGCCAAGAAAACGGCATGGATGTGTCTGTATAGTAAGCAGGAACTGAGTTCAAAGGCAGTTTTACTGTTTTAACTTCAGGAAGGTTGCAGTGAAGCTTGCTGAAAACCTTGGGAAGTCAGTGGCACACAAGCAGTACTAGGCTAGATGGAAAAATTGTCCATATCTGTTGTTTTCAGATCAGATTTCATCTTGTTTATCTAGCAGCACTTCTTAACCAAATACCTGTTTATATAAAGGAGTTACATATCCTTCAGTCCTAGATAATTTAATTTTAAATGATTGCTCAAAAATCAAATACAATTACAACTTTGCTGTTTATCTGTGAGAACACCACAGATGTCTGCGTTTTAATTTTAACACTATCATTGTTTTAGAAAAAAGATAATTGTACTTGCTTCATTTCCAAGTTTATGAAGAGTTATTTTTTTCTCTGATTTCCCCATGTACCTTCTTGCCAAATACTTTGGAATTATTCTAGATGCTTAGGATGATATTTAATCACCGTAGGACATTCTAATATACCTGTGGTGGCATTCCTAGAATTTGCACTTATAAGCTATATACAAGAGACTTGCTTATTTAATCAGTTTATTAGCTGCCTTAATTACCAAAGTGACTCTACATGAAGCAGTAAGCATATTAAGTCATCCTGAATTTTAATAATATAGTCTTGTAGATAAATACCTGAACTTGTAATAACAAGCAAACCCATCCACCCCAACATAGGACAGCTATATTGGAAGGTCTGGCAAGTTAGTTACTTGGAAAGAATTATTATTACTCACACCGTATGAGATGGCATGTGACTAATTTCAGGATTGCTCTTACAATTTCTCAACTTGTGCTCTCAAGTATTTTAATATTTATATCGTTGATGCTGGTGACTTTAAATCACCTATTCAGCTGTCATTCTGTTGCAAGTCATTCTCAAGCAAGTGGCTTAAGAATGTTACTGGTACAAAACAACATTTATATTTAAAATCCATGCAATGTTATGAATAAGAAAAAAGTTGACAAATTGTTTCAAATAATAGTTAAAAGAAGATTAAATAAATGGAAAGCAGCAAGGGCATTTATTAACAACTACTAGGTTTAACTTAAATTTTGAAAGCCATTGGCCTCAGTAGATCCTTGTTATAAGTACAAGGATTAACATTTACAGTCTCAAGAGGATATGTAGATGAGGAAAGCTAGAGATTTTCTGTGGCAGAATGAAACATGGAAATCCCATTGGGTTATACTTGAAAATGTGTATCCCTGAACTATCTATATCAAATAAATCTAGAGTCTCAGTTTCACAACCCCTTCCAAAGCTATGAGTCCCAAATTGATAATTGTTAGAATTACTACAAATCAAATAGTTGCATCACTTGTCCAAAATGAGGGGTCACTTCACACAATACAGAAATAACAATCACAAAGCTATCTACTGCCTGTGTTCCTTGTAACATAAATCATACACTATTATTATATTGTTAAAATGATATGATTGTTATGTTCACAATAGGCCCTAAGCTTTTGACACACTTGCAGTTTTTAAAAAAGCCTGGCTCTCACATCACAGGTGTTACACAGATCCTGCCCCTTAACCTTTGTAATTGGTGAAATACCCTCCATGTAGCTTCAAAGGAGCTCAGCAGTGAGGCAGATCTCTAGAAAGTTCAAACCCATCACATGTGTTGTATTTCCACAATCAGTGTTATGGTTCCTTGAAATAAAATGTGTAAAATATGGGCAGCTGATTTGCAGATAGGTTTGCAGAATTAAGGAAAACACTACAGTGGGCAGTGTATTTAATTAGATATATTGAAATAGTTGAAATAACATTGCAAAAGATGAAATTAGCTCAGCGGGTAAGACGCCAGGCTTGTTGATCGGAAGATCGCAAGTTCGGAGGTTCGAATCCCTAGCCCTGCGTGCGGAGTGAGCTCCCGCACTAGCTCCAGCTCTTGCCAACCTAGCAATTCGAAAGCATGCAAATGCAAGTAGATTAATAGGTACCACTTCAGTGGGTAGGTAACAGCGTTCCGCGCGTGTCATGCGGCCACATGGCCGTGGAAGCATCTTCGGACAACCCTGGCTCTTTGGCTAACAAACGGAGATGAGCACCGGCCCCTAGAGTTGGACACGACTGCACAAATGTGCGGGGGGAACCTTTACCTTTACCTTTTTACTTGAGAAACAGAACTGAAAAAATGCTTATTAAATTACAGTCCATATCTTCTTAAAGTTTAACTTTCTATATTTTAATCATTGGCGATCACTCATAGCCGAGTAAGTGGATCCCTAAGTGGCTGTAAAGGCCAATTCTGGATCCGCACAACCTCCCACAATGAGGGCATACGTTTCCGGGTGGGAGACGGTCTCAGAGTTTGCCTGACGTGCCTTCCTTTTAGCTCTTTTCTCCCTTTCGCCCTGTACTCGTGCTTCTTCAAAGTCCATAGTGCCTTTAATAAAGGCTGACCTCCAATTGAAACGCTCATGAGTTAGGGCTTCCCAGTTCTCAATGCTGATATTACATTTTTTTAAAATTAGCTTTGAGAGTGTCTTTGAATCTCTTTTGCTGTCCACCAATATTCCGTTTTCCATTCTTAAGTTGGGAGTAAAGTAGCTGCTTTGGAAGACGATGGTCAGGCATTCGAACAACATGGCCGGTCCAGCGAAGTTGATGTTGGATGATCATTGTTTCAATGCTGGTGGTTTTCGCTTCTTCTAATACGCTAACATTAGTCCGCCTATCTTCCCAAGTAATTTCCCAAGTAATTTATTTTAATAAATACCAAACAAATCAAATAGCATCCTAGAAATCTTCTTTTAAAATTATGTTAAATAAATTTAATACTTTAATCTAAAAATGGCTTTTAAATTATATTGATGAGAAACAGTTCAATAAATCCTTCAGGTTTTTGGAAAGTAATTTAATGAAATCTAAGTTGTTGTTGTTTATTCATTCAGTCGCTTCCGACTCTTCATGACTTCATGGACCAGCCCACGCCAGAGCTTCCTGTCGGCCGTCACCATCCCCAGCTCCCCAAGGTTGAGTCGAAATCTAAGTTATTTCTAAATTATTGACCATCTCTTGTATATTATAAAAACAATTGTTCTTTATTTGCAACATTTAAACATGATTTCAAATAATTGCACATCATCTCTTTTATATAAGCTAGTTTCATCATTTGTGTAATATTCCTAGTAAGTATTTTAAAACAAATAAGTTTTGTCAGAAGTGTTGAGGTTTTGACAAGCGATTACATTTTCAATAATGCTTTCTGAAATGATTAATGATTCAAATACACTAAGACTGGCTGTAATTTTATACGCAGTTATCTGGGATTAAGTCCAATTGAATTAAGTAAGACTTCCTTCTGAGCTTTGAGTAGACATGTATAAGATTACATTATTTAAAAACATTAAATAGTCTAGTTGAAGCAGACCAAAGGACTGTCTATCCAGCATTCCTTTCCAATACTAGTATCAAGATCCAGCCTGTCCTTAATATCAGAGGCTTTCATAGAACATCCTCATCTATGGTTAACTTAACCGTTGTTGACTCAATCCAATTCTGTATTTACACAACATGCTTAACTGGATCATTGGAGGGGAGGGGACAGAAATTAGTTGTGCAAATAGGAAAAAACAGGGATCCAGACAGTTTACCCAGAGGGGGTTAATTTTAGCGCCAAACAGACCCAAGTTTGTCTTCCCAGTCATTAAATTTGAAACTAAGCCTTATATAGGCTTTGTGTAAATAGTGCCTTTCTAAACCCTGTCACCATTTTAATTTTCTCACACTCATGCGTGTACATATATCCCATGACTACATGGAAGTGAAAAATGGGCAAATATGGGTGAGCAGAATAAGCTTCCTGTAACTGCACATGTTGATGCCAATCCTGATCACACTAGTCTAGATTTCAATTCTCCTTCCCGATCTCCCAGCAAAAGGGAATATGTTCCCTCTGCCAAGGAAGGAAGGAGGGAAGGAAGGAAGAAAAGATTTTCCCAGCATCCTTTGTAAAGCTGTGAATATTTAGAAGGTGTATGCCAAGAAAGCTGACTGAGATATCATGCCTTGTGTTTTGTTGGTACACAGAGATTGATTCCCTGGAAGCAGGATGTCTTAGTCATGTCATCTCTATATTGTCACTGTGTCATAAACTAATCACCAGCTAAGTTGATTACCATGCAAGGTGAAAATGGGATGGGCTGGTTTGTGTTCAGTATTTCATTTGAACCCAGCCTGAGAGTTCTCTTCTCAGGAAGAAGATGGATTTCTGTGGAATATTCAGTCCCATGTTTGGGAAATGTTGAGAAACCTCCACTAGACCAAGAAACATTGATTTTATTCCAGGGAGGCCTTTCCCGGCTCCCCAAGAATCTATTCGATCCTTCCCTAGCTCCCCAACCTAGTCCTACTATTGTTGAACATGCAAAATGATTGTTTCATGACTTGCAGACGCTTTAGGCACAATTGCACCTTTTTAAACTTCAAAAAATAAACCCAACCCTTGCCTAGTGAGGTCATGATGTCTCACGCCACACCTCCTGCAATTCCTAAGTGGCCAAAGACATTAAGTGCATCCCCTAGCTTAGTTTATGATGTTAATAGAACCAGAATGCTATATTAGCTGTTATCATTAACAAAAAATGAAGAGAGCAAGCCTGATGCTAATCCAGCCCATTTTAACAGGCCTTTTGCTGCCAACAGCAGAGCAAGGGGTGTTTGTCACCACTGGTTTAAGTGAGATAAAACATCTGGCAGTTCCACAAGATTACGATTTCTCTCTCCACAAAGGAATGCAGCGAGAATTCTGTGATTGGTAATGTTGGGTGTTTTCTGTCTGTGCTGCTAATCATTCCCCGTACCCCACCCTGCTATTGTTTGACCCTTTGATTGAAATGTCAATCTTTAAATTAATATATCACATGGATGAAAAATATTTTGCTATCCAAGTGGCAGAAAATGGATGAGGGTTTTTTTTTTTTACATTGTGATATAGATATATGGAGTGACCTTTATGAAGAGAGTATTCAAGTATTCAAGTTAATTTCTGTCAAGTGATCTCTGTTTCGCTCAAGGCTGATACTGTATCACCAAGTCATGAATCTTTTCAAGATGAGGTAAAAAGCACAATCCCAGAGGGAAGAGAGTGCCTTGCATCACCCAACAGTTCACTTTTTGGATGATATCAACTCTGACAAAAAGGAGTTCCTTCACTTCATTCACTAGCTGTCAGAAGGTTCATGATGGAACATGTGTGTCCCAATGATGGAACAGAATGTATAAAGAAGGGGGATGGAGAAATCCTGTAGGGTCTGACCAGGATACAGATGTTCCTCAGGGACATACAATCAAAACATAACTGTAAGTAGGAAATTAAAAGGTGCCCTACTGAGAAGTTCTAAATTTCACCCTGAGTTTCCTATTTTGTTCATAAATATTGAAAGGAACAATAAACAAAAGTAACAATCAAAAATACCCATCAAAGTAATAATAATGAATGCTGCAGGTCTTTGGTTCTTGAGTTTCCCAAAAGGGAAGTGCTTTATCTGTGGAAATGAATTTATTGCACAACCATCTATCATAGTATGCTTAAAATATTTTTCAAAATGAGATGTCTTTTCTACGTAACATAATATAGGATTTGGAAGTAAATGTAAGAGGATGTTAGAACTTCCTCAGTAAGTTTACTTTCACTTCTATCAAAAAGTAGAAGTTCTTAAGGCTATTGCTAGATAAACTACTTTCAAGAACCTTGACAAGGATTAAGTAGATTTTAAATATTCTATCCTGGCCTATCCAGACATTTTTTATTTCCTCCAGTAAGAGAGGCATATATTACACACTCTACCTGCCCTCTGGGTCTAAACAGCATTTTGAAATGTACCCGAGACTAAGCCATGACTAAAAGGTTAATGAATTTGTAGCTATAACTTTCCACTTCATGGATCACTGCCTTGTCGTGGCGAAGGGGCTTGCGTAACTCAATGAAGTCAGGTCAAGAAGAACAGGTCATGACGGAGAGTTCTGACAAAATGTGGTCCACTGGAGGAGGAAATGGCAACCCACTCCAGTATCCTTGCCAAGAAAATATGACGCCGGAAGATGTGCCCCTCAGGTCGGAAGGTGTCCAATATGCTACTGGGGAAGAGCAGAGGGCAATTCCGAGTAGCTCCAGAAAGAGTGAAGCGGCTGGGCCAAACCCGAAAGGACGCTCAGTTGTGGATGTGTCTGGAAGTGGAAGGAAAGTCCGATGCTGTAAAGAACAATATTGCATAGGAACCTGGAATGTAAGATCTATGAATCAAGGTAAGCTGGATGTGGTCAAACATGAGATGACAAGATTGAACATAGACATCTTGGGAATCAGCGAACTAAAATGGACAGGAATGGGCGAATTTAATTCAGATGACCATTATATATACTACTGTGGGCAAGAATCAGGCAAACACATTCAACATCACAGTAATCCAAGTATATGCCCCAACCACTGATGCCGAAGAAGCTGAAGTTGACCAGTTCTATGAAGACCTACAACACCTTCTAGAACTAACACCAAAAAAAGATGTCCTTTTCATCATAGGGGACTGGAATGCTAAAGTAGGAAATCAAGAAATAACCGGAATAACAGGCAAGTTTGGCCTTGGAGTGCAAAATGAAGCAGGGCAAAGGCTAATAGAGTTTTGTCAAGAGAACACGCTGGTCATAGCAAACACTCTTTTCCAACAACACAAGAGACAACTCTACACATGGACATCACCAGATGGTCAATACCAAAATCAGATTGATTATGTACTTTGCAGCCAAAGTTGGTGAAGCTCTATACAATCAGCAAAAACAAGACCTGGAGCTGACTGCGGCTCAGATCATGAGCTTCTTATCGCAAAATTTAGGCTTAAATTGAAGAACGTAGGGAAAACCACTAGACCACTCAGGTATGACCTAAATCATATCCCTTATGAATATACAGTGGAGGTGAGGAATAGATTTAAAGGATTAGATCTGGTAGACAGAGTGCCTGAAGAACTATGGATGGAGGTTCGTAACATTGTACAGGAGGCAGCAACTAAAACCATCCCAAAGAAAAAGAAATGCAAGAAAGCAAAGTGGCTGACTGATGAGGCTTTACAAATAGCTGAGGAAAGAAGGGAAGCAAAAGGCAAGGGAGAAAGGGAAAGATATAACCAACTGAATGCAGATTTCCAGAGAATAGCAAGGAGAGATAAGAAGGCCTTCTTAAATGAACAATGCAAAGAAATCGAGGAAAACAATAGAATGGGGAAGACTAGAGATCTCTTCAAGAAAATCGGAGATATCAAGGGAACGTTTTGTGCAAAGATGGGCATGATAAAGGACAAAAAAGGCAGGGACCTAACAGAAGCAGAAGAGATTAAGAAGAGGTGGCAAGAATACACAGAAGATCTATACAAGAAAGACCTTAATGTCCCTGATAAATACGATGGTGTGGTCACTGACCTTGAGCCAGACATCCTAGAGAGTAAAGTTAAGTGGGCCTTAGTTACTATTACTATTACTATTACTATTACCATTACTAATAACAAAGCTAGCGGAGAAGACAGTATCCCAGCTGAGCTATTTAAAATCCTAAAAGATGATGCTGTTAAAGTGCTGCACTCAATATGCCAACAAATTTGGAAAACTCAACAGTGGCCACAGGATTGGAAAAGGTCAGTTTACGTTCCAATTCCAAAGAAGGGCAATGCCAAAGAATGTTCAAACTACCGTACAATTGCGCTCATTTCACATGCTAGCAAGGTTATGCTCAAAATCCTACAAGCTAGGCTTCAGCAATATGTGAACCGAGAACTACCAGAAGTGCAAGCTGGGTTTCGAAGAGGCAGAGGAACTAGAGATCAGATTGCCAACATTCACTGGATCATGGAAAAAGCAAGAGAGTTCCAGAAAAACATCTACTTCTGCTTCATTGACTAAAGCCTTTGATTGTGTGGATCACAACAAACTGTGGCAAATTCTTAAAGAGATGGGAGTACCAGACCACCTTACCTGTCTCCTGAGAAACCTGTATGCGGGTCAAGAAGCAACAGTTAGAACCGGACATGGAACAACCGATTGGTTCAAAATTGGGAAAGGAGTACGACAAGGCTGTATATTATCACCCTGCTTATTTAACTTATATGCAGAGTACATCATGAGAAATGCCGGGCTGGATGAATCACAAGCCGGAGTTAAGATTGCCGGGAGAAATATCAACAACCTCAGATATGCAGACGATACCACCCTAATGGCAGAAAGTGAAGAGGAACTAAAGAGCCTCTTGATGAGGGTGAAAGAGGAGAGTGCAAAAGTTGGCTTGAAACTCAACATTAAAAAAACTCAGATCATGGCATCTGGTCCCATCACTTCCTGGCAAATAGAAGGGGAAGAAATGGAAGCAGTGACAGATTTTATTTTCTTGGGCTCCAAGATCACCGCAGACGGTGTCTGCAGCCATGAAATTAAAAGACGCTTGCTCCTTGGGAGAAAAGCTATGGCAAACCTAGACAGCATATTAAAAAGCAGAGACATCACCTTGCCGACAAAGGTCCGTATAGTTAAAGCTATGGTTTTCCCAGTAGTAATGTATGGCTGTGAGAGTTGGACCATAAGGAAGGCTGAGCCCCGAAGAATTGATGCTTTCGAGCTGTGGTGCTGGAGAAGACTCTTGAGAGTCCCTTGGACTGCAAGGAGGTCAAATAAGTCAATCCTAAAGGAAATCAACCCTGACTGCTCATTGGAAGGACAGATACTGAAGCTGAAGCTCAAATACTTTGGCCACCTAATGCGAAGAGAGGACTCACTGTAAAAGACCCTGATGCTGGGAAAGACTGAAGGCAAAAGGAGAAGGGGACGGCAGAGGATGAGATGGTTAGATAGCATCACCGATGTAATGAACATGAATTTGAGTAAACTCCGGGAGACAGTGGAGGACAGAAAGGCCTGGCATGCTATGGTCCATGAGGTCACGAAGAGTCGGACATGACTAAACGACTGAACAACAACAAGCTATAACTTTCATTTTTAATTTAATTCCTAGAACCCCAAACACATATCTGGTGAATTGATGATTGTAAAGATTTCTGTCAAAACACACTTTCAGAATTCAGTGTAAAAAACTGAAGGTTGTATTATTGTCTTTTATAAATTATGCTAGGCTCTCAATGCAACCTTACATGATACACCTGGAGGATGTCTGGATTGGGGAACAGTGCTCCAGATGTTGGATTGCAATTCCCACTATACCTAACTACTGCCCATGCTTGCTGAAGCTGGTGGAAGCTGGTCCAGTGACATTCTGAGGGCCATGCTTGAGCTAGAAAATGAAGTTAGGTGGAAGAAAAATCCTCATCTATCAAAAGAGAGGACAGAACATGAGATAACAGATATAGCCTTTGAAACAGGATACATTTAGGGGAAATGATGCATCAGTGAATAGAAATGACTGCGTGGCGGTGGCCACCTTTTTAAAAGATGTAGTTGTATAAAACAGAATTTTCCAAGAGTTAGTCACCCTCTGAGTCCATCCTTGGTATAAGTGTTAGGTGGTGTGTAAATATGTTCTGTATGTTTGCTTCCATGTATTTCAGTTCTACTATCAGTATTTCATTTGAACCCAGCCTGAGAGTTCTCTTCTCAGGAAGAAGATGGATTTCTGTGGAATATTCAGTCCCATGTTTGGGAAATGTTGAGAAACCTCCACTAGACCAAGAAACATTGATTTTATTCCAGGGAGGCCTTTCCCGGCTCCCCAAGAATCTATTCGATCCTTCCATAGCTCCCCACCCTTGTCCTACAGCTACTCAGAACATCAGTGGATGTGAATTCAGTGCTGTCAGAGAAAAATAAGAGCCAATTTGGTGTGGCGGTTAAGGCACCAGGCTAGAAAACGGGAGACTGTGAGTTCTAGTCCTGCCTTAAGCACAAAGCCAGCTGGGTGATCTTGGGCCACTCACTCTCTCTCAGCCTGATATTGATAATCAGCAGTGAGGGTGCAGATGATTGGGGCAAGTAGTTATGTCTTAATGTCTTAATGCTCCAAAAGCTAAAATTCTTTACCTCAACAAGAAGCAAAAGTAAAATTCACCAGAAATTAATAAGCATCCATGTTGATCTCAAGAAAAAATGAATATAATTGTATTGGATGTGATAGAATTTATCACTACAGCAGCCCAGACACATGTGAATGCATGTGAATCTTCCAGTGACTAAACCCATGTTACAAACTATCTGGTTATTATGAGGATGCGGTAACAGCAATACTGGTCTGGAGGATGACATGTCCATTAGTAACCTTTTTCTTTTTCAGCCAAGTGACTACATGGTTATTTAGAATGGTAGAAAATGTGAGATTAATATTTACTCATAGTGCTATTTTCTCCAGAAATTTGCATATTGGAAAAATGTGAATGCAACCTTTATCCATGTAATGGATTGAAACTTTATATTCTTGTTTGTATGTATGATATATTTATATATCGCTATCGCTATCTCAGAATGAAATAACTTTCTAGCATTGTTAGGTTACTGGCTATTGACTGACATACAACAAGAGCAGGAAAAGAAGAACACTTATAAATTTGTTATATTGGGGGGAGGGGTTAGTGTGTATTTTGGGGGGATTATATCATCACATTATCACATCTATGAATTTATACACACCAGGTTTTTGAAATTACGTAAATATGGATGCTGAAGAAATCTCAATGTATGGTCTATGAAAACTTTTTATTGTAATATATGTTTTGTATAAATAGTTTAGATGTAATGACATAATGCTACAAGAAAGCCTATTCTAACAAGAAATCAAAACATTCTTCTCCCTACCAGGATTGTGAATATTGTGAACAGTGAATTTGACCCAGAAAGGATTTTTTCATATTCCTGATCTTAATTCTACATTTAAAACTGTCAACTAGCTTTCTGAGCCTTAAAATCATGTTTTTTAAAGAAACAATGCCAAAAAACCCTCTGAGTCATCCGGTATCCTGAAATGTTCTGTTAGAGTTCTTGTGTTGCCCTGGCGAATTATTCCTGTACAAAGCACAGCGTTCTCATGATGACGTGAACGCCAGGTGGCTGGATAACAGAGAAGCCTTGGCTTTGTTTACATCCTCATGAGATAGGCAGCGAGAAGGTACCATGTTATGGCTAGCAATGGATCTTCCCATGAGAAGATATCCTCCTGATTTCCTTCTGTGGGAAGCCTTGCCCAGGCCCCCCTGAGCAAGGAAGGGGGGGAACTCAATGCTGTGTGCTTTGAGGCCTAGTGTGTGTCACAGCTAACATCCAGCCAATCAGAATGCTAGAAGAACTGAATATACAACCATGCAAAATGGTGTTCTAAGTCTTCTTGATTTCTAGTGTCTCTTAGCCATGTAGTTCTTCACGTGTTCACTTCCCGTGGACTGGGCAGAGTGAGCTATGCCTGGCTTTGGGTATAGGCCATGGCAGGAACTCTGGCCCTGGGATCAATACACGGAACTCTGCTTATAAGTTTGTTTTTGTTTTTCCTTTTACAATGATGTATCCTGTATATTCATCTTTTTCATTGTTGCGATAATGTGATTGTATCTGCATTATTGCCTTATGCTAAACAGTAAACACTGTTAGCCCTAACAAGCTGCATTCTTGTCTGTTTATTCTCAAACCTCGGTTTTTCCCCTTTAAGCCAGCATATATCCCATCATGTTCAGCATTTGCATTTGTAATTCCAACTGTTATCAGAGGTCAGCAAATGAAAAGTAATAAATGGTTTGGTTTTCTCTGTTACATTAATGGAGAAATTTGAGGCTGCTTTTGCCCAATTACTGGTTATTGCTCAAACTGAAAATGGCTTCTGTACTTCCCTTCTAGTTGCAATCTTGTGGTAAATCAATTCAGCCAAAAGGTCTCCTGTGTTTAATTCTTGGCAGGGTTAGTCACTTTATGTGAATAAATGTAAACTTTCTCTTTAATAATATATTGGTACTCCACTGCCCCATGTTTAGCCATGGTTTATTTACCAAACACTGGCTGGAATCACACAATACAGTGAGCCAAGTATCGTAATTTACAAATTCACACAACACACTAAAACCAAACCATGTCATGATTTAAACTGATACATGAAACAATTGACAGACACCCAAATTACAAGAACAATCTAGGCATAATGTATTTATAAAGGGAAAGGGGAATAACACTCATCTGTGATATTATGGCATCCTTGGGTTCATTCTAGACTACTGAGTGGACAGAGTTACTTTCAGTATCCTATAGTATCTCTGATATAGCATAATGTCAAGCATTTGGGGCAATTAAAGTCCACCAGGATCCATGGGTTATAAAAATCCAAATTATCCTTAGATAGCAGCAGGGTCTTTTCTACTGTCTAGTGGTTACCTAGATTTTTGCAAATGTTTTAGCCCTACTACTGATAGAGAAGGGGACCCTCAGGGATATTTTATCCAGACCCCCCTTAAATGTGGAGCAGGATCAAGAACATATGTCTATGAAGGTTCTCAGTCATCCAGGTGGAATTGTCTGTAGCTTGAATCATGTCAACTGGATTTCTATTTTCTCAGTGGAAACGTTTCGCTCCTTATCCAAGGAGCTACTAACTTTGCTCAGACTGAAGAAGCTCCTTGGATAAGGAGCGAAACGTTTCCACTGAGAAAATAGAAATCCAGTTGACATGATTCAAGCTACAGGATCAAGAACACTTCATCCCATTCACTTTGCACTTGGAAATGGATTCCAAAATATAGGAAATTGTCCACATTAGCCTGTAAATTTCCTCCCCATTTCAAAATATATGAGAGCAATGATAGGGAACAGATTACAACTGCAGCCCTATATCTCCTTCCCTGGGAGGTAGTCCTATATACGTAATTCATTGGAGCTTTCTTGTAAGTAGGGATACAAAGGATTACACTTAACATTGCCAGCTGCCTGCATTTGGATAGCAGGACCTACCTTAATCATACGGGCATCTTTTGCATTAATTCCTGGATACAAAAGTTCTTGAATGAGATTGGGCTGCAGAAGAGTATTTGTGAACTCCATGAGAAGAAATTGGATGGATAACATGCCTCTTGAAAAGAATGGTGTTGACTGGAATTCAGACTGGCTAAACAAAGATTAATCATCCAAGAGACCCATCAAGACACAGCAAGAAAGGTGACCAGTGAGAGAAAGAATCTATGCCATTTCCAGGCCCAGCAAGGATCTGCCACTAGTTGAGGGTATATCTGGGGACCAAGAAGCTGTGGTTTGGGGACATAGTCTCCCAGCACCTCTTCTCTCACTCTTTCTCCCCTCTCCTCAGAAATTTCTGCAATGGCTGAGATAAAGCTCCCAAGGTCAGATCTCCTTCTCTGAAGGTAAATGACCATACAAGAGGAGATCTGACATATTTGGTGGGCTCTAGATTGCCTTAGTGGACTAAAGGGAGGAGTTTCTTACCCCCTTAATAACACAGTTATGTATAACAAGCAAGGATATTATGATATATCACAAATGTATAATTGTAGAGATCACCTATGTAGGCCTGTGTTCTGGTTAGTATGTTCCTCTGAATCACAGTGTGTTTTTCCTGTCTGCATCTTAGCATGTTATGTGAATCTATCCAACTGTGGTTTACTCAATAAATAATCTTTAAGTAAATCAGGGTGAGTCCACCTATCCAGGGTGAGTGATTTAAGTAAATCAGGATGAGTAAATCCTGGGTGAATTCAGTCGTTGTGCTGTGATCTAAAAAAAAAACAATAGGTATTTGTTTCCTGATGTTTATTCTAAACATTTTTTTTCACAGACCAGTCTCTGGATTAGGTCAGCAAGACAAGAGCAGTGCAGGATTATTAGAGCTGGTCTGCTTCTCTTTTTCCCAGTCATTGTTGAACTGAAAAAAGATAATGAAATTCCCAATTGAATATAATGCATTCACATGTAGACGTAGGTGGTGCTAATGCCTAAAAGACCCCCCCCTCTCTCTATATATATATATATAGAAAGATTTAACAATAATAAAAACTAACACAAACTAAAATAGAATGAAAATAAAGATATAGAAAGGGAGACAAAGAAAAGAAAAAGCTAAAAGTGCAGAAAGAAAAAGAAGGAAAATAGAAGGAAAAAAAATATAAAGAAAGATATAAAGAAGTGGCTTCTGATCTTCTTCACAGCAATTATAAGTACAATTATGTTTTACCCTCTCTCTCTAAAGTTATATCATGACTTTCTTCTTTCTATAATCTATCCTATCTAATAATCAAAACCATAAATCACAAGTTCATTTTTTTATTTTTATGCAAAAAGTCCATCAGGGTTTCCAGTCACCGATAAATGTAGATACTGTCTTTTCTCTAATCATACAAGTCAATTTAGCCATTTCAGCAAGTTCTGTCATCTTCACCAACCATTCCTCCATTGTAGATATTGCCAAGTCTTTCCATTTTGTGCATACAATAATTTTGCTGCAGTTATCATATATAAAAACAGTGTTCCATGGCTCTTTTCTGATGGCTGTTTAACCATCAGTCCCAAGAGGAAAACTTCTGGTTTCAGTTGAATGTTAATCTTTAAAATCCTCTGAATCACTGTATATATTTGAGCCCAAAGTTTTCTAGCTTTTTTATACATCCACCAAGCATGATAAAATGACCCTTGTTCACATTTCCAACATAAATTTGAAGTTTTTGTTGTTGTTCATTCGTTTAGTCGTGTCCGACTCTTCGTGACCTCATGGACCATAGCACGCCAGGCCTTCCTCTCCTCCTCTGTCTCCCGGAGTTTACTCAAATTCATGTTCATTACATCGGTGATGCTATCTAACCATCTCATCCTCTGCCGTAACTTTATACATTCTTGATAATTTTTCTGGTGTCACATACCAATGATATATCATTTTATAAAAGTTCTCCTTAAGATTATAACGTAATGTAAATTTCAATGCTTTCAACCACATATTTTTCAATTGTTCCATTTGTATATTATAACCAAATTTTTTAGCCCACTTTATCATATATTCTTTGACCTTCTGTTTCAAATTTCAATAAAAGTTTATACATTTTAGCAATTACATGTTCATCATTTGTATACAATTCCATTTCAAATTCTGTCTTATATTGTTCAATTCCATGAATTCTTTTGTCTACTTTAAATCTTTGTGATAACTGTAAATAAGAAAACCATTGACAACTATGTCCCTCTGTCATCAGTTCTCTTGATTTGATTTTATATTCCCCTTGATAAAATTCTAGTATCTCACAAAATATTAACCATTTATCTTTGCCTATTATTTCTCGTGTATAAAGTGTTTCTGTGCTGAGAGCCAGAAATGTGTTTTCGGGCACAACCTAGGTTTGTATCTAGTCCATATTCTCAATATGGTAGGTAAAGTAAAGATAAAGGTTCCCTCGCACATTTGTGCAGTCGTGTCTGACTCTAGGGGGCGGTGCTCATCTCCATTTGTTAGCCGAAGAGCCAGCGTTGTCCGAAGATGCTTCCACGGTCATGTGGCCGCATGACGCATGCAGAACGCTGTTACCTACCCACCAAAGTGGTACCTATTCATCTACTTGCATTTGCATGCTTTCGAATTGCTAGGTTGGCAAGAGCTGGGGCGAGTGCAGGAGCTCACTCCATCACGCGGGGCTAGGGATTCGAACCTCCGAACTTGCAATCTTCCGATCGACAAGCCTGGCGTCTTACCCGCTGAGCCACCATGCCCCCTTCTGAATATGGTACATCTAACATAATGATTTTTAAAATCTACATTAACCTCGACTTTATCATACCACAAATATCCATGCCACCCAAATCTCAGGTCATGTTTTTCTAACTCTAAAAGTATTTTATTTCTCAGCAACACCCATTCTTTCATCCAAACCAAACAACAAGCTGCAAAATACAATTTCAGATCAGGTAAACCCAATCCTCCTCTTTCCTTTGCATCTTATAACACTTTATATTTAACTCGTGGCTTTTTCCCTTACCATACAAACTTAGATATATCTTTTTGCCATTGTTTAAATCAGAGCTTTCCAAACTGTGTTTCACGACACAAAAGTGTGTCGCCAGACACAGTCTGGTGTGTCGCCACACAACCCGGAAGCGCTGATCATCATCAGCGCTTCCGGGTTTTCCCACGGCGACACACCAACGGCGGCGCACAAAAACTCGAAAGCGGAAGCAGCGCTTCTGGGTTTTTGCGTGCTGCCGCAACGGCACTTCCAGGTTTTCCTGCGGCGACACACCAATGGCGGTTGGTGTGTCGCCGTGGGAAAACTTTGGAAAGCCCTGGTTTAAATGGTATATCAATTGTCAAAACAGGTATTCTCTGAAACAAGAACATAATTCTAGGCAGAACATTCATCTTTATCACAGATATTCTACCCAACAATGACAATTGTAGTTTCTCCCATCTTAATATGTCCTTTTTAATTTCATTCCATATCTTAACATAATTATTTTGAAATAACATACAATTCATATTTGTCATAGAGATATGCAAGTATTTTACTTTTCTCAATCTTAAAACCAATTTTCTTCATCAGTTCTGTTTGATTCTCTATTTTCGTATTTTTTGTTAACATCTTCATCCAGGGCCGCAACTAGGGGGGGCAAGCAGGGCATGTGCCCCGGGTGCCGTGCTGGGCGGGGCGCCAAAATGCCTCTTTCGACGGCCAGCCCTGAGGGAGGCCCGCACTCCTGTTGCCGCTGCCGCCCGTGAAGAGGCCCACCGGAGCGTTGCGCGGCTGGGCTCGTCTGCTCCCCAGGGCTGGCCGCAGGCTCTGGGGTGGCCGCAGGGCCATGCCCCCCCGGTGCTGCTCCGGACCATCCCGCTTGGGAGCGCGGTGGCGGGCAGCTCGCTCTGCCCGGCCCGGATGGGCAGACGGGAGCACAGCGGGTCTTTCCCCCGGAGCCGGGGATGCGCGAGAGATCACAGCCAGGAGCGGGGCACTTGTCCCTGGGGAGCCCCGCACTGCTTCATGGAGGGGGGACTGCATTGGGGGTGTGGGGGGGACTCAACCCTGTGGGGGGGCGCAGAATCCATGGGGGGGCATGGAATCCATGTTTGCCCCAGGTGACGCAGACCCTAGTTGCGCACCTGTCTTCATCTTCTGATTATTAATCTTAAAACCTGCTAGCATACCAAATTCTTTTAATATTCCCATTAATATTTCTATTCCCTTTAAAGGATCCTCCAAAAACCAACACCAAATCATCAGCAAATGCCCTTAACTTATAAGTTTCTCTCTTGATCTTTACTCCCGCAATTTTCTCAACTTGTCTTATATCTCTATTCAGTATTTCAAGAACAAAAATAAACAGGAGCAGAGACACCCTTCCCTTGTTCCTTTTTGTATCTCACAGGGTTTTGTTAGTTCTCCATTAACAATTATTTGTGCTTTATGTGAGGCGTAGATCGATCTTACCCATTCCTAAAAGCCCACTTTATTTCATAGATCTGCCATTGTAGCCTAGCAGTAGCCAATTGTCTGGCTATAGCAGACAGAGAGCATGTCCAAACTAGTCTGGACAAAATAGAGAGAGGAAAAGATTAGAAGAACTATGTGCCTGAGCTGTGGAAGGAACAGAGTAGGTGATGCCACCTCTCCTCCTTCCTATGGTCTCACTGAGTATGATTTGTTTGGCTAGAAAAGTTCTAGAGTGCAAAAATCTGCATGACCCCTAGATGGCAGCAGAGAGATACAGTACTGTATAACTTAGAGCAGGGCTTTCCAAACTGTATGTCGCGACACAGTACTGTGTCGCCTGGGGGCCCCAACTGTGTCACACAACAACCCGGAAGCGCTGATGGCGCACTGCCACCACGCACGGCAGTGGGCCATCAGGGCTTCCAGGTTGTCACGTGACATACCAGGCCGCCGCCGCTGCCACGACGCACAAAAACCCAAAAGCGTGGTGGCACCCCGGAAGCGCCGCTGCTGGCGCTTCCAGGTTTTTGCGCGCCGGCCGTTGGTGTGTCGCCAAGGGCAAAAGTTTGGAAAGCCCTAACTTAGAGGGTGGCCAGAATTTTGAAGCCCAGAGCTGGAAGTCTTACACAAGGTAAGCATTATCTCTCTGTTGCTATCAATCCCTTATAGTTCTCCTCTTCTAATTAGAGCGGCCTTTCTCAACTTTTTGACCCTGGAGGGACCCTTGAAATATTTTTAAGGCCTCGGGGAACCCCTGCACATTCAGGTTCAAATATAGGCCAGAAGTTACAAAATTATTATATTTGTTTCATGTATATACAGTATGCATTAACAGTGTTCTTAAACTAAAAATAAAGAATGAAACTTACCTCTTTAATGGGAAGTTGCCCGGATTTGAAATATTTTTTTAAATAAATCATGATCTCCCAGGGAACCCCTAGTGACCTCTCGCGGAACTCTAGGGCTCCACAGAACCCTGGTTGAGAAACCCTGAATTAGAGTCAACCCTTTTCAATACACTGGTAGGCTCTATGGAGTGAGCTGAGCTGTAAGGCTGGGCTCACACAAATTCTTTAGTTTGGGCTTAGCATGTTGTGTGAATCTGTCATTACAATTGTAAATCATATTTTATGGTTCTGTGTGTTGTACAAACTCAGCTAATGGAAGCTTATTCTCTAATTCTCTGTTTCTTAACCTTGGCAACTTTAAGATGTGTGGGCTTCAACTCCCATGCTGGCTGGGGAATTCTATGAGTTGAAGTCCGCACATCTTCAAGTTCCCAAGGTTGAGAAACACTGCTCTAAGCTATACTTGAACCAAACCTGGGGCAAGGTCTGAACCCAATCAAATGCTGTTTTTAGAGCAAGGCAGACAAGTGGCTCCTACAGTTAGAGACTGCTCTTCCTGGCAAACACCCTGAAGAGTGCTTCCACAGCCTGAAAGCCTTTTAAGCTGGTCATGCCAGGGATGGAGAAGGCAGCCCTTGACATGGAAAATACATATTCTGCTAAATCATCTTGGAGGAACATGCTTAAAAGAGGCTTATGATTTCTGCTGGGCGTTTCTCAAGGCAGGCCGTCTTCTTCATAATGTTCCCCCTGTGCTAAGTCAGACTGTAAAACAATGTTCTTTTTCCAGCCGTCAGAGGAAATGAAATGGTATGCGGAGGTGATTCAAGTCCCGCCCCATTCCTAGAGAACCGATTCAGAAAAGAAAAATGTCCGAGGATTGTTTCTGTCTGGGGGGGAGGGGGGGACAAGTAAGAGAAACTTCTTGCTGCAGCGCTAAGAGGAGGGTTCCTCTGGACCTGAATGTCTGCCACCAAAAGCTATATATCCGTGCGCTGATGAAAAAGCTATTTTTACATCTGTTTCACATAGTGGGTCAAGGAGAAATTTTCTGGAGGATGGATATGCACCTGGAGATTTTTCAAGGATTTCCAATAGCCTCAGTGTATCCAATGTTCTCTATATGCCTGGCTGCATTCCCTAGGGTCCAGAAAGATTGCAGCACTGAGAAACCCCTCGCAGGATTTCATATTCTGAACTACCAAGGTCCTCCAAAGCTTCATAGTAGAAAACAAAATAAAGCAACTAGCTACTTTCTTTATTTGATGCTCCACTTTTTTCCTCCCAACTGGATGATTTAGAAAGCTAAAAAGGAAAAAAAATACAAAATAGAATAAAAAGGGTAATTAAGGCATAATTGAAAAACTATATACTTATTATGAAGCTCTTCATAAAAGTACAGGTAGTCCTCACTTAGCGACTGCCTAGGACAGTGACTATTCGCAGTTACGATGGTGATGAAAAAGTAACTTTGTGACCAATGCCCACATTTATAACCTTTGCGGCATCTCTCTCTCTGTCCCATGTTTGCCATTACAGTTGGTTAGTATGCGTTGTCCTGTGTAAAATCGTAAGCACAGTCATGGTCATGTGATTTTTCACTTAGCAATTGCTTTGCTTAACAACTGAGTTGCTGATCCCAATTGTGGTCGCTAAACAAGGACTACCTGTAATTGAAAAGGCCTGGTTGAAGAATCAGCTATTTTTGTAATGATAAGGGAGTGTGTTTCATAACCTGGGAACAATACAGGAGAAGTTTCTCTCCTGCATGCCTTTGCAAATGAGCTTCTGAAAACAGGGTTTTCTGAAGAAGGCCTCTCTCGTCCTCCTTTTTTAATCACTCATAAAAAACAGCCATTAAATGTTAATGTTGCAGCATATTCAAGGATGCTGAATAATAGGATGCCTCCTGTTTAGCCATACAGGGAGACCTCGCTTAATGACTGCCCTGTTTAGTGACCGTTCAAAGTTACGATGGTGCTGAAAAAGTAACTTTATGATCAGTCCTCACATTTACGACTGTTGCAGCATCCCTACAGTCACGTGATCAATATTCGGGCACTTTGCAACCGGCTGGTGTTTACAACTGTTGCAGCATCCCACAGTCACATGATCACCATTTGAGCACTTCGCAGCCAGCTTCCAATGAGCACAGTCAATGGAGAAGCCGACAGTAAAACTGCAGGTTACGGTCATGTGATGTCTCACTTAGTGACCACATCGCTTAGCAACATGGTTGGTCTCAATTTTGGTCGCTAAGCGAGGACTACCTGTATTCAATTTTTCTACCAGATATGCAAGTTTTGGTTGCCCATCACCTCTGTGCTTGGGCAGTTGTTGGAATTTAATTAATGATTTGTGTATGTGTGTGTGTGTCCGCGTGCACCTTTGAGTCACTGTTGACTCCTGGTGACTGCCTGGATAAGTCCCTGCAATTTTCTTGGCAAGATTTCAGAAGTGGTTTGCCATTGCCGCCTTGTTCCTTGGGCTGAGAGAGAGTGACTGACTCAAGACCACCCAGCTGGCTTTGTGCCTAAGGTGGGACTAGAACTTACTGTCTCCCAGTTTCTAGACTAGTACGTTAACCACTACACCAAACTGGCTCTCAACTAATGATTTTTTCCTCAAATACTGAAATAGTGTACTAAGGTATAGAATCCCAGGTTCAAATGGCAAATTTAGGGAGAGAAGCTAAGAGTACAACTATTTAAAAATTGTCTTTAATCATGAAATAATACTTATAGCGCTCTCTGGTGAAAGAGAGCTATATTGTAATGAGCAATTATGCAGATGGAATGGAAAAAGTTAGTCCCAGTTTAAACCCTGATGCTGCAAACTGGCGGAGAATTGTTGTGGCAGAACTTGCTGTACTCTGGTTTGTTGGAAACCAGCAGCTGAGATTCAATAGTACAACACAGCTTGTGGGTTGGTAGTTAGATTGATCTAATGGAACATAGGAAGGAGAACTGGACTCCTCTCTCTCAGAGCTCAGTTGAAGAGACTGGAATTCTGACCGGGGCTATGCTTTCACTGTCATTTGATTTTTTTTTCTTGGTGGGAGGATTAAAGATTAAAGACATAGAAATTCCACAATCAACTGCTTTGCATTGGAGCTAAGGAAATAGGTTCTGTGGACCAGAAAGTGGACATAAGGTAAAGGTAAAGGTACCCCCTGCACATATCATTCTTTAAAAGATTTATTTAAAAAAAATATTAAAAAAATCATTAAAAAAAATTATAAAATTATTATATAAAAAAAAATATTAAAAAAAATTATAAAAAAAAGTTTCCCCCACACATTTGTGCAGTCGTGTCCGACTCTAGGGGCCGGTGCTCATCTCCTTTTGTTAGCCGAAGAGCCAGTGCTGTCCGAAAATGCTTCCACGGTCATGTGGCCTGCATGACGCACACGGAACGCTGTTACCTACCCACCGAAGTGGTACCTATTCATCTACTTGCATTTGCATGCTTTCGAATTGCTAGGTTGGCAAGAGCTGGAGCTAGTGCGGGAGCTCACTCCGCACGCGGGGCTAGGGATTCGAACCTCCAAACTTGCGATCTTCCAATCGACAAGCCTGGCGTCTTACCCGCTGAGCCACCACGCCCACCAGAAAGTGGACATATTTGCTCTTAAAAACTATTTTCAGTTACATTGACCACCAGGAGACACCACATGACCAGTTTTGTCTTATTTGGTACTTGTCAGACCGGGTAGTCTTACATCGGTTGAAGCCAGTCACCTGGTGCCTCCTGGTGGTCAGTGTAATTGAAAACACCACACAGGATACACACGATGTAGAAATAAAGAATTTTAAAATAATTTTCCACTACCACCACCCATCCAAGGAGGGTGATAGAAGTTGTGTAAAACCCTGTGCACTGGGACATGATATAATGTAACATCTGTATCTCTCTGCTGTGAGAGTTTCAGGGAAGAGGGACTACATATGCCATACTGGCAGATTAAAAACTTCAACAATTAAACCAGCATGCTCTATTATCTTTAATCCACACAAGGCATTTATTTTGCATGAATGGTCTATCAGTTTGCAAGGTTTCTACATGTTTAACAGCTGCAAGAAATTCAGACCTGGCAGGCTTGCCCTCCATAGAAATGCATGCAATGGAGAAAGTATTACGATAGGATTTCTGCTTCCCACTTAGCTGTCAGCTCTGCCAAGAAAGATAATAATCTTATTTTGCTTCATGTTCTTTCTGTAACATCACTTTGAGGAATAGAAAGGTCCTTTTTGATGTATATGTAATCTAAGAAGAAACCTATTTTCTATCATCTGAAATGTTGATATACAGTTAATATGTAGTATATACTTGGACAGAACAATGTTAAGGTGGCCTACTGCAAGTTTGACCCCTGTCAAGGATAATTTTGTAGCACCCATCAGGATATTTGGTTATTATGCTTTAACAATGATCTTTATCAAATGGGCTCATGAATATTGACCACTGCAACCACCCACCATGACTTTGATCAACAATATTTTTCATTCATTCAATTCATTCATTCATTCATTCTTATCCTGCCTTTATTATTTTTATAAATAACTCAAGGCAGGGAACATACATAATGCTTTTTAGTAAGACAGAGTATGCTAGATTACAGTTTCAGTCATCTGTATGTCACATACTGCATTCTCTGTTAATGGTAATGACACAATACTGGTGAGTTTTGGTATCTTTTGATGCAGTCAAAGCCCAGTTTAGTCCAGATACTGTGAGTATTCACAGTATTCTATGCAAGCTAGGATCATTAGGGACTGTAAGCCAACATATTATGCTATACATCCTGCCATCTAAGAAGTACATGCAGTGCATTGACATATACAGGATTTTGATGGCAGTAAACCATGTATCAGAACAAATGGGATTTTAATTTTTTTTAATTTAATATCTTTATTTTTTCTAACAAAACAATCTTTAATCTTACAAAACAAGAAACTTTAAAAAATTAAAAATACAAACTAAAGATACAACTAAGAAGGAAAAAATATATCTTATATTTTATACTTATCAATAGTCACTGGTTTACCAATGCATTCACTACTATAATATAAACAATACAAGATATTATTGTAAGATATCACAAAATATCTGCCATAAAAACCCATATTGCTGCATCCTTTGATTGATAGAAAATATTGCCTTTCCTAAAACAGATCACACATTTCTGTCAACCAGTCCTTGACATCTGGAATAACATCACTTTTCCAATTTTTTAATATAATTCTTTTTGCATCCCCCCCCCGCTCGATACAACCACAATTCCTGATAAACAGTCAAATTCCAAAGCTTTGATATATAATTCAACATTCCATTTAACATCTTTAGCATTTAAAATTTTTCCCATAAATCTACTAATATACATTAATACTGTACACCAGGGGTCGGCAAACTTTTTTATGCCAGGAGCCATTTTGACATTTATAAAATTTATAATATCACTCGAGGGCCAGGGGGCGGGGTTTGAGGGTGGGGGCCAATCGCGTGGAAGGGGGCGGGGTTTGCAGGCGGGAGCCAATTGCGCACACTTAGGGCCTGCTGCCGCCATGCCCGCCGCCACGCACACCATGCCGCTGCCGCGCCTGCCCCCACCACGCCCGCCACGCCTGCCTGGGGAAGAGCCACACTCAAGGGGCCAAAGAGCCGCATGTGGCTCGTGAGCCGTGGTTTGCCGACCCCTGCTGTACACAATCCCAAAAAGATACTAAATGATCACATGACCATGTCATGTATGTCAGTGAGCCCCCAAACACTTCCAGCATAAAAAATCTTATGTCCATCCTTTCAAATACATTCTTTGGGGAGTCCAATACACCCTAAATACAGTTTTTTTTTTAAATTAATCAACCTTAATTTCAAATCTGTAGATACTATTTTAACATTTTTAAGGGACCTGAAGCCATTGCTGTGGCTTTATTAGAAATTCCAGTTCATTAGTCCACGTTTGAAATATCCCAGAAATGTCCACTTTAAAAATATTCTTGAGCTTTTGATAGAGATATATTATAGGTTTTATTTCTGTAATGGATTCCATCAGGCAAGAAAGCAACTCAGGTGTCTTTGAGGCAGCCAAAACATTTGGTCCATAATGATCCATTAGAACGTGCTTAAGCTGAAGATACATCAACTGTTGCGAATTGTGAAGACCAAATTTAATTTGAAGTCAAGAAAAATCCTTAAATTGTCATTACATTGTAGTTGATTTAAAGTCATAATCCAAGCTTCCGCCCAAGCTTTGCAATAAAATGATTTGGGAATGGGATGCTTAGCATATGATTCAGCATTAAATAGTGAATAAGACAAGGAAGTGTGATGTTTAATGTATTTCTGAATGAATGTATTAGGAATGCATTAGAGGTGTGTTAGTTGGGGAGTATAAAGATGTGTGTATTTTTGTATGCAGATGATGCCATATTGTTGGCTGAAAACCCAAAGGATTTGCAGCAAGGATCAAGAATGAATGTAAAGTGAGTTACCTGTATAAATACATTGAGGTGGCCTGGCCAAGAATGTATGAAAATATAATTACAGAAGAGTAGAAGAGCGAATGAACTAAGAGGAAGGGAAAGACCAGGTCAGAGTTGGATAGAATTGATGAGTTCCTCAAAAAGAAATGGTAGAAGTTGAAAACAACAACAGGGTATGAATCAGTGTATGGATGTGGTAGACGCTAGGACAGGTTGCAAGGAAAAAAGACAAGGAAACATATTGTGAGTGCTATGTCTATGAAGGTTCTCAGTCATCCAGGTGGAATTGTCTGTAGCTTGAATCATGTCAACTGGATTTCTATTTTCTCAGTGGAAAAGGATTTTATTTAGGATTCCCTTACCAACTTTGCTCAGACTGAAGAAGCTCCTTGGATAAGGAGCGAAACGTTTCCACTGAGAAAATAGAAATCCAGTTGACATGATTCAAGCTACAGATATTGTGAGTGCTGTTTGTGTAAACTAGGTCTAGTTAGCTTTCCTTTTCTTTTTTCTTAGCCTGTGATTAATTTCTTTTGCTACTTCTTATTCCCTTTCGGTGCTTTGTATAACATGGTGTACCCCAAAAGGTAACAATGTGATGGCTATGTACTGTATGTGCTTTTAAAACTAATTAAAATTTTATTCCTACAAATGAATCTAGCTGTGTTTTGTATATTTGCTTGTATATTTTCAGAGACCATCAGTATTTTGAGATCAGAGAAATTGAGTCAATCATGAGGAAACATGAATGTTCTCTTACATTGTATGAATCAGGCCAAATCGAATTAAAGTATTTTTGTCTTCTCAAAACCAAATAGCTTTGAATTAGAGTGTATTAACAGATTTCTAACTTGCAAAATGTAAGCAGGCTGCTTCAGACGTATCCATAAACTGAGTAACTGACAAATTATACTTCAAACATATCCAATGAATCCAAGACTCAGTCAACTAGATTCACATATCCAGCTAAAAAATAATGGTTTGTTTCATTTTGGCTTAATATGCTGTGTGAACTCACTATTGTGGTTGTACACGTTTAGCACAATGTAAACCTAGCTTTCAAGGCTTATTTATGTGGGATAATATTGCAGTCAAACCAACAATTCATGTCTTGCTAGACAAGCACATGAAAGGGGGGGCGGAGGCTCACAGAGACTTCCTGAGTAATTTCCTAGAGAGAGAACTCTGTGAGATCACTTCCTTCCCTCTCTTCTCCACCATGCATCCGAGGTGAAAGCACGTGTATGTCTGAGCTCTGCAGCTCAGACATCATTTTCAAGCTTAGATCTTCTATTTTTGTAACTTAGTACTTTAAACCTCCCTTGACACTACTACTGCAACTGCTGTTTTGAGACCTAGATTATGTGAGTAAACATTACTTTTATTTCTTCACAAAACTGTGTGATTGTTATTTTAAGAGGGATAAAAGGGGTAATACCATAGGCTGACCATATTTCCTTCAGACAAAAACGGGACCTTTGGGATGGCAAAACGGGACAGGGTCTTATGCCACCATGCCAGCCTCCAAACCCCGCCCCCCAGTCCACGCAATTGGCTCCCACCTGCAAACCCCGCCCCCGCCCCACACGATTGGCTCCCGCCTGCAAACCCCGCCCCCATCAGCGTGATTGGCTCGGAGAGCAGGAGAAGCAGGAGGAGCCGGCTGCGCTCGGCTGCTTCAGCCACACCACTCTGCCCCTTGCTGCCCGCTGAAGCTCCCCAGGGTGGCCAGCTCCTGCTTCTCCTGCTCGGCGGCCCGACAACTCTCCTCCCTCGGCCAAGCCCGATCAGATTCACATACACACACTCACACACTCACAGGACAGACTGCCCTCGGCAGGAGCCGGCCGTGCTGGGAGGCTTCAGCCACACCACTCCGCCCCTCACTGCCCGCTGAAGCCCTCCAGCACGGCCGGCTCCTGCCAGGGCAGTCTGTCCTGTGAGTGTGTGAGTGCATCTGACCGGGCTTGGCCGAGGGAGGAGAGTTGTCGCCGCCGCCACTGCCGAGCAGGAGAAGCAGGAGCCGGCCGTGCTGGGGGGATTCAGCCACACCACTCCGCCCTTCGCCACCCGCTGAAGCCCCCCAGCATGGCCAGCTCCTGCCAGGGCAGTCTGTCCTGTGAGTGTGTTTGTGTGTGTGTGTGTGTGCATCTGATCGGGCTTGGCCGAGGGAGGAGAGTTGTTGACCACTCCGCCCCTTGCTGCCTGCAGAAGCTCCCCAGGGTGGCCGGCTCCTGCTTGGCGGCCCGACAACTCTCCTCCCTTGGCCAAGCCCGATCAAATGCACACACACACACACACACACACGCACCCCACACCCTCTTTCTCCAGCCTCCCCATGACCAAATGCACCCGCACCTGTTGCAGGGAGGCTAAAGAGGGTGTGGGGTTCGTGCGTTTGTGCACGCGCGATTACTCTGAGCAAGTAATCCACGCGCACACACAAGCACACGCACCCTCTTCCCACAACCTTCCCGTGCCTGCTTTCCCTGGCCTCACCACTGCTGGCAGACAATCTCAGGATCAGGTAAGGAGGCAGGAACCTGGACTGTGGTGCTGTGTCTGCTGCTGGGCTCGCACGTGGCAACTGGGCTTCCAGTTGCCGCGCTGATAGGGCCTCTTCCGGGCTGCCTCCAATGGCAAGTCCAGCTCCAGTCCTCCTTCCCGCTGGGTTTAAAAAAGGGACAAAATTGAGATTTTGATCAAAATGACGGGACGGTTGAAAAATGCTAAAATAACGGGACTGTCCTGTTCAAAACGGGACGTATGGTCACCCTATAGTACCAGGAAAATCCAGTCTGCTTCAAAGCATCCTGGATTATTGTTTTCTAGAAGGTTAAACCAACCTTGTCTTAAGCTTCCAAGTTTTATGCTGCTAGGGATGGTACTCTGCTAATCTCACTCACGTGAGAAAGGAAGGATAATACCTAAATAATATATCCTCTCCTAGTATCTAAATTCATTCCAATAATTTATACCAATGTCTCTGGGCGGCTCACAACAATCAAACAAATAAATTACAAAATCCATAAAACATAGAAAATAACAGATGGCATGCACGATGAACTGAGGGGTCTCACTGTCCCTCTCCAAAGGCCTGGGTGAAGAGCCAGGTCTTCACGGCTCTTTTAAACAACAGCAGAGTGAGGACCATCCGGATCTCAAGAGGAACTTTGTTCCAGAGGGCAGATGCTGAGAAGGCGTGCCTCCTGGTTCCTGACAGATGGCATTGTTTAATTGAAGGAACCCAGAGCACACCAAACCTGCAGGATTGAATGGGCCGGGCTGATGTTATGGGAGACCGTTGGTCCCTCAAGTAACCAGGCCCTATGTCATGTAGGTTGTTATAGGTAACAACCAGCACCTTGAATTGCACCTGGAAGCAGTCAACTAGTGCAGCTTGCAAAACAGAGTTGTTACATGTGCATACCAAGGCATGCCCATTATTGCTCATACCACCACATTCTGGACCAGTTTAAGCTTCTGAGTGGTCTTAGGGGCAGCCGCATGTAGAGAGCATTGCAGTAAACAAGCCACAAGCTGACTAGGACATGTCAGTCCTCCCAGGTAAACCGGACAGGAAGCTCAACCAGGTGAGCCAATTCTACTTTATTGTAAGGCTATATTAACAGAATCTTGCAAGTCTGAAAGTACAGATCTCTCACCTCTCTTTTTACTGCCTGATGAATTAGGGCGGATCCTTCCTAAGTTTCTTTCTCTGACAGTTAAGCAGCTGCGGGCTCCTCCCTCTTTTATCTGATCGTTTCCTAGGCAGCATCTCTTCCCCTCATCCCTCATGGTCATTCCCACATACCATTACAACATGTGACTGTCTGAAGCCCCCCCCCCCCAATCTAGGAAAGGGTACAACTGGTGTACCAGATAGAGTTGTGCAAAGGCCTTCCTAGCCACAGCTGACATCTGTTCTTCAAGCAGGAGCTGCAAGTCCAGGAAGAACCCCAGATTGTGTACCAACCTTGAAGGGGGAAGTGCTACCCCATCCAAGGTCAAAGATGGAATATCCCCAGATCTGGGCAGTTCAAACACCCACAGCCACTCAGTCTTGGTAGGATTGTGTCAGAGACAGTTCCTTCCTATCCAAACCCACAGGGCCTCCAGGAACCTTGACAGCCTCACTTGGCTGGCCTGGGGTCGAAAGATACAATGATCATCAGCATACTAATGATATTGAACCCCAAACTGGCAAATAACCTCACCCAGTGTTTTCATATAGATGTTGAAAGGAGGAGAGAACCCTGTGGCACCCCACACAGCAAGGGTCTAAGGAGTGATCTCCCCCCCCCAACAACAAACCGTGGGTCAGGAGAAGAGAACCATAAAAGGGTGCCCCCAACCCATGGAGCTGCTCAGGATACCATGGTTGACGGTATCAAATCCCACTGAGAGATCAAGGAGCACAAGGATGGATGCCCCACCACCATTCCAGCTCCACCACAGGTGATTGACAAGCATGACTAAAGCTGTCTCAGTACTAAATTCCAGCCTGAAGCCCAACTGACATGGGTCTAGATAATCTGTTTCCTCCAGGATTCTCATCAGCTGCAGACCAATCACATTCTCAACAACCTTTCCCTTTTACTGGTTGGTAGTTGTCAAAAACAGTTGGGTCAAAGGATGTCCTCTTGTCTTAGTGGAGGAATGGAGCAATGTACATCTAACTACCAGAAATTGTTTCCTTCAAACTCCTCAAAAAAGTATTTTTACATTTTTCAGTTGAAAAAAATCAGTGTCAAGTCTAGATAACTGCATACGTGGTGTTGATTATCAAAAAGCTCCCAATGATATCCCATTCATTCATTCATATCACACTCTGGTTTGACATTGAGCAGGATTTTGTATTTTTTCTATTGTTGCTTTTTTTACTATATGAGCATGCATGAAATGAGGGCTGAACAAAATATTTTCTTCAGGTTTCTAACATTTGATTTAAATAGGCTGATTAGCAGAAATGCTTCTTATGTGTCAGATATAAATAGCATTAAAAGCAAGTAAGGCTTCTTTAGCAAGGCTTTTCTTGGGAAGGTAAGAGTGAAAGAATACAAAGCTAAAATAATACTAAAGGGTAATACATTCCAATCAACTGACCTTTTATTCTCTAGTGTAAGCAGCTATTCAGAGTATTTCCTGACCAGCTGATGTCTATTAGAAATTTACAAACATTTCTCAGTACTGTTAAGTGGTTTCAGGACAAATGTAAAGCAATAGGCTTGGTCATTCCCAAGTGACAAAGTTCACTATGAATTTGTAAAGAGCACCTGAGAACTTTCTTTTAAGCAGAAATGTACATTTATGACAACTGTAAACATGGATATATGTCTCTCCAGAAGTTTTATCACCACCAACCTCACCAACTGATTGCTGCTAGTATTGCCTCTAAGCTTCCATGGAGGCGCTTGATCAAGCTACCACTCTGCCATTGCTCCTTTGAACACAGGGTGTAGCAACGCTAAAAAAAAAAAAAAAGGAATAATGGAAAACTGAAAATCTGCTTGGCCTGCAGTGGTGGGACTACTGTAGCAGTCCTTAATACAGTAAGTTAACTTTTCTCTTTAAAACAGTATGCTGGCATACTGAAAATTCACGCTGATTTCTGCTAAGTTTTACACTTGTAAAACAGTTTGGCTTAAAGAACTATCAAAAGCAAAGGTAGAACCAATTAAATAACTATCCAGCTATTGGCCATCTATATACTACTAAAACTCTGTTTGTAATCCTTTAACTGGGCAAAATGGTGCATCAACCATAAGCCAACAATTTTTGAACCAAGGTACCTCAAATGGGCTAACTTACAGAATGCGTCCAAAATCCAGGAGCCATGACTCACATGGAACTGAAATTTGACAAATTTTATAAAACATTGTACGACATAAAAATTATAAAACATTTCCTGTGGTCAACTCCTGATGATTGACTGTGCTATACAGTTCAATATGCATGACATGGCCTATTTTCAAGGAGATACTTCTCTGAACGTCTCTCTGAATTTTTAAGAACTTTTCCAGTGAAGGCAGTCCATTAGCAGCTCTGCCATTGTTGAAGGCATTGAGGAATCTGGTAAGGAAGGATCTCTGAAACGACAACCCAATGGGTCATGGGTTGTCTAGTTACATTAAATAAGGCAAAGGGATAATGTAACTTTCTAACCTTTCCCTAATTCCTTCCCATCTAATTTAAACAAAATACTTCCTGCTCATATTATAGGTTATTCCCTATTAGGCTAGAAGTTCCATGTTTATTCGTTCAGTCGCTTCTGACTTTGTGACTTCATGGACCAGCCCACGCCAGAGCTTCCTGTTGGCCGTCACCATCCCCAGCTCCCCCAGTCGAGTCCGTCACCTCCAGAATATCACCCATCCATCTTGCCCTTGGTCGGCCCCTCTTCCTTTTGCCTTCCACTTTCCCTAGCATCAGCTTCTTCTCCAGGGTATCCTGTCTTCTCATTATGTAGCCAAAGTACTTCAGTTTTGCTTTTAATATCATTCCCTCAAGTGAGCAGTCTGGCTTTATTTCCTGGAGTATGTACTGGTTTGATCTTCTTACAGTCCAAGGCACTCAGAATTTTCCTCCAACACCAGTTCAAAAGCATCTATCTTCCTTTGTTCAGCCTTCCTTATGGTCCAGCTCTCGCAGCCATAGGTTACTACGGGGAATAAAGGTAAAGGTTCTCCCCACACATTTGTGCAGTCGTGTCCGACTCTAGGGGCTGGTGGTCATCTCCGTTTGTTAGCCAAAGAGCCAGCGTTGTCCGAAGACGATTCCATGGTCATGTGGCCGGCATGATGCACGCGGAACACTGTTACCCACCCACCAAAGCTGGATTGGCCACTGATCTTAAACTGATTTTGATCAGTGCAATTTAACATTTTAAAGGAAAATAGCACAAATACTGCATTCACCCTAATGATAACCGAACGTGGCCCTCTTTATTTTTAGAAAAATAGTTTAGCTATAACAAATTGCACCCGTCCCAGCACAAAGGGACACCTTAAAGTCAAACAAAGCTGCATTGAATTCTACAATGTCTTAGAGAAGCATCAGATTAGAGAGTTATATGAAAATGCAATCAGGCTTTTGAAAGTGGTAATACAGTACTTCTACTTTAGAAGTATTCCTTCCAAAGACAATAAATCATCAACAATATTTATTTGCTTTGCCATCTTTTCCTGCCCCAAATAATTTTCATCCTGTTAGCATGGCCCTGTGGGTAACTGCAAACAGTTCGGTAATGCACAGTTGTTAGCATGCAGTGAAGCTGCAGCAAGATTAAGTGTTCTCTTCTGCATAGGTTTTGTTTAAAATAGCAAGCACAATAACAGGCACCATTTTGCATCTCCAAAAAAGAGACATTACAATTTTCATATTCAAATACCAGTTTATTACATATGAACAAGTATTCTTTAAAATCAGCTTGAGAGGTTTGCTTTTGCTAGCCAGTGTTGAGTGTTCTGCAAACCATACTGAGAGTGAAGACTCACAAGTCATTTCCATCTGGCCAGCTGAAGTATGGATATACTCTAAATCTAGGTACATCCATTACTGAAAGAATCGATTCAGAGCTGGAGAATTTACAAAATACAAAAGAAAAAAGGACATATAAGTAGAAGACACAAGTTCACTTGGCATACGTATGCCATCATCTGTTCAAGTAGTTTTAGCTGTAACAAAGTGCTATTTCACATTTCACATAGAAAGAAGGCAGTGAGAGAGACAAAACAGAGAGAAAAAACAGGCTGAAGACTGTCGGACAAGAGACTTAAAACTTGAAGGCATCAGTACTGTCTTGAATTTGGAATGTATATGCATCAGAACCAGTCTCTGGAACAACATTCTCATCTTCCTCCTCCTGCAATAAAACAGCAAAGCTTAAAATATGGCAGAAACTTCTTCACAGTCTGATACATGCTGTCATATTTCAAATCACAAATTGGTGCTTGTGTGAATATAAAAAGTACAAATTGTTTCATGTTTCAATATAGCAGTGTCCTCAGTGCTGTTACAGAAGATGTTAAGCCCATACACGGGCAAACTTTTATCTACTAAAGTAGCTTTTTTTTATTATACAGCAACCTCTGCATGCTGACTTGAATTTACTTACCTCTGCTGAAAAATATTTTTCAATCAGAGTTGCAGATGATTTGTAAACTTGCTCATTTTCATGGGATTGTAGAGCTTCAATTTTGTCTAAGCCACCACATTCTTCAATCATGATGCAAAGCTTTTCAGTCTCACCTATTTTTTCAGCTGCCTATAGAGATAATTTTATTTTTAATGGACCATACCTCATTTCATACAAATGAGATATCCTGAACGTCACATGATTTAGGTTTAACAGTTAATGAAATATGCAATACCTATTTGAAAATGCTCCCCCCAACCCTGGGGATGGCTGTTTTGTTAACTTACCATAAAAATGTTACTAATAGCATCCAGAATCACCAGGACTGTTTTGCTGTCTTTAACCACAAGCAGATTCAATAATGGCTCTAATACACCTGTCTGAACAAGGTAGATGATTTGGCCAATTGTTCCACCACTGGTATAGTTGGTCACTGCCCATACAGCTTCTTTTTGGGATTTAAAGTCTCCCTGTTTTAAGACACAGGAAAGTAAGGAGACAGCAGTAGAACAGCCTTGAAGTGGTCCAAGGAAGTTTAACATTGGAAAGTTAGTAGTTCTGTGACATGCTCACAAATGTATAACATTTACATGTATAACATTTACAGCAATGTTATAGCTTTCTGCTATCCCTTTGAAATGTTTAGTTGATTTATATAGCCACCCACCCAGGACATAACTCAGGGTTGGATACATCATGAAAAAATAATTAGTGTGCTTTATTCTGAAAAAACTGCAGTGTTAAGCAGTGGCATTTCCTGCACACTATTTCACTGCCTTTTGACCATGAACTGATGGTTTTACATTTATTCTATTTGCATATCTACAAAAAGATGAGTTAAGCAACCAATATAGGCAGCTTGCATCTTCAAGCCTAGCACGTCTCTAATTGGCTTACTAAAAAGCTTTGATGCAGCTACATTATACATAATGAGTTGGATTCAGCATAGTGCCTCTTCAATCTATGAAAAGTTTATGATCCAATTTTCCATCTCTTGGAATAAAGACTTACACTTCTAGTTGCTTCTCCCTCTGAAATCTCCTATATACCCTCAAAAAACCACCCCAAGGGTAAAAGAACCTTCTGGAATACTATAGGATCCAACACAATAAATTTCCCTTTCTTCCCAATTCTACACAGCCAGTGCTTTTTAAGAACACTGGTTAGGTATACCTTTTAAATGAGAAATAAGACAGATCAATACATTCCATGTTCTTAAATGGAATTAAATTAAATTAAATGGTATTTCATAGCTGTATATTTTATTTATTTGTCCAACTTCTATCACCTCCCATCTCCCCCCACAAAAGGGACTCTGGGCGGTTTACAACAAAGTTAGTAATTAAAAACATAAAATACAATATAACAATTCTAAAAATAAATTAGATATAAATATATAAAATCCAAGAGGCTATGAGGATATATTTAAAAGAACTCAACGGCGCAAGCCAACCCCAAGAAGAGCTATTCCCTTCCCATCCCAAGCGAGGTGGCAGAGCCAAGTCTTCAATTGTTTTCGGAAGGTCAGGAGTGTGGGGGCTTGCCCACAATGAGAGCTTTTGCTCTTCCCAAAAGTTGAAAGAAATGTGTCACTGAAATATCTAGATATATAATAAACCCTTCTAGGCAGACTATGAAGAACAATAAATTTAAGTCATACATTTTCTCTTAAAAATATACACACCACAGCAAACCTTGGTTTTTAAAGCCAAAGTTCATCCTAAGGCAGAGATGGCACAGAGAAACCTATATATATATATATTTAGCTTTACCTTTTTTAAGATGCCAACAAGATATGGAACAAGCCCATGGTCCACAACCTTCTGGATCTGATCCTGCCGGCCAGCAGTTATGTTAGACATGGTCCATGCTGCTTCTTTCTGGATGTTGTTTTTATGGTGGATAAGCAGACTTGGGAAGACAGCTAGTGCTCCAGAATCTATTACAGTTTGAGTTTGTTCATCAGTCCCTGTTACAATGTTTCCTATAGCTCTTAATGATGGAGTCTGGAAAAGAAGTTTAAGCTACTGAACAAGGATAATTTGATACCAGACTAATTTCAGAGACAGTCCCTTTTAGTCTATACAATAATATATCCAATGGAATAAATCCTTGCAGTATCTCCTCAGTGTTCACACACGAGACCACCCACCCACGAAAGTCCCAAATACTTTTAATAGTATAGTAGTATTGAGAAACATATATACTATAAACGATCATAGCACACTATTAAAAGCTGACTAGATCTTCTACTTCACCACAACCATAAAATACACCATGCTAATAGCAACATTAGAGGAAGATAGTGTACCACTGTCATAAAAGTCTATCATTCCCAAGTATACAGCAGGGACCACCTGTGTGGACTTCACATATTTAGTTGATCCAATTGCTATTCTGTTAAGCTGCCAATTTTTTTCTTCTTTTTGGTGCCTTCGAGTCAGCGTTGACTCCTGGCGACTTCCTGGACAAGTCCCTGCATTTTTCTTGGCAAGATTTTCAGAAGTGGTTTTCCATTGCCTACTTGCCAGGGCTGAGAGAATGACTGGCCCAAGGTCAGCCAGTTAGACTACAACTCAGTCTTATGAAAAATCACATATGTCCAGATAGACATAATTGGAACACCCTTGTAATTTTCTATCAGGAGGGAGGTAAACCCACTTCCTCAAGACAACACCATATACCCAATTTGAGCAACATAAATACGCTGAAAAGATCTCTAAACCAGAGATTAAAGCTACATTTCTCAAGAAGCTGCTGAGATTACTACACCTGCAGTTAGGAACTGTGCTCTTCTGGAATAGATCATATGAAGAATTTAAATACTTCACAACCTTCAATAATTTGTATTTGTGGCTATCTTACCATTATTGGAATTTCTCCACATCCTAGGAGTTTCACCAGTTGTGGCACTAGGCCAGTTTTGACCACTATTTCAATTCTATCATTTGACCCATCTGTCAAATAAGAAATAGCCCAGCATGTGTCTGCCAAAACTTCATGGTCATGGTGATGCAGTAGGCGAACTAAAGTAGGAAGGATCTGTTCAATAGCTTCAATAGGTGGTGCAGGGTTCTTATTACGGCAGAGGTTTGACAGAGTCCAAGTTATGTTACGCAAATAACCAAGCTGGAAGAAACCATAGTAAAGATTTAGTAAAGATGAAATTGTTTTTTACATTTCAGATTTTAGCTCAGAACTCACACTTACAGATATAGAAGAGAGATCAGGAACAGCAAGTAGAGCCAAAAGTGGGTCAAGTGCACCATATTTAATAACTAAGTCTCTGTAAGCAGAGCCATCACCTGAAGGCAGAAATAAAGACAAGGGTGTTAAGAGGTCACATGGAATTACTGCTAATTCAGGACAGGAATACCACCATAACAAGTTGATTTAAGCACAATCTAAGCATTACAAACATAGCACAACTGCCATAGAAAACTACTCAGGAAGAAAGGGAAACAAGAAAGCAGGCTTGCTGATAATCCAGCATTAAAACCCTTGGCAAACTAACCACTAGCAACCAGGAGCAAAAGAACATTGCAGTTACAGATGTTGGTCAGTGGATGCCACCATGTGGAAATGATTTCAACAGCAGCACTGCAGTTGGATAAACTCCTGAAATGCATAGCATTGAAATGTACAAAAATCTTCAGGATGCTGTAGTTTGGAATTTACATAATTTCTACCTAAAGAACACTGCATTCAAGGTGTTAAGGACAAGGGCATGCTTAACAACACATGGCTCCCGTATATTATGTGGTTTCCCCTCCACACACACCATTTAATGTTAGGAATTCCAGAAAAGGCTCTGAAATAGTATCATAAATTCTATGTAATACTTCACTCAGCTCTTAATGTTGAAAATACTGGCATAGGTTTATACTTGTTAAAACAGTTATGCACCTATGTGCTACACAAATTTGAAAGAATGTCTTCAATTTCAAATGAAACATTTTTTTTTGCATAACGTTACTTACAAGAAACATCAGTGCAATATGCCATTCAGTTTTACTAGCTTACCTGCAATATTCCCCAAAGCCCATACAGCTTGTTCACTAATGTGAGTATGGGGAGAAGCCAGCAGAGAAATAAAGGCAGGAATTGCTCCACCGTCTACTACAGCTTTTGTCTGTTCTGATGTGCCGGAAGCAATATTGGTCAGTGCCCAAGCAGCTTCAAATTGAATAGGGCTGCAGTCTGCTTTTCCCAAAAAGGACACAAATTTTGATATCAAGCCAGCTCTAATAATCTGATCTATAGGGGGCTGCTTTTCTCGGGATAGCAGTTTCCTATGCGTAAGGAAAAAAAGCAAATTAAGTTTGTCTATTTTACAGAGAGAAAACTTAAATTCCCATGACAGCAGTTAGTCCTATTTTATCTAAAAAAGTTGGCCACTACTGTTTCAGTTAGATGCAAAACAGTGAAATATTCCTTTTTCTGCAAAGCATTGTATACAAGATGTGAAATCCCTCAATCTAGTGGCAATAGGTCTGGATGAGGTTAAAGACCAGTTTTTGGTACTCAAATAGCAAGTCCAAAGTTTTCTAGCGAATACTTATAGGCTGAATAAAATATCCTATTACATACACAGCACCTTAGGTACTCCCAGCTAATGCTTAGGGAAGCATATGCGTTATCATCTTGTACCAGCAAATAGTGAGAGACGTTTCCAGAACCAAATTAGGTTGCTGATTTGTATCCTAAACTTTTAGATATTCACATTACTCTCATCTAACCATTATATGTCAAACATCAACAGACAACTGGGCTCTTATCTTGCATTAAGACACAATTCCATGGATTGTATACTGAGTTGCCAAAACCAAATAAATTATTTTGGTTAACCCATTCAATGAGAAGAGAAAATGTCCATTCTCACTGGTGCTAAAAGAACTGTATCAAGTTTTCAGCCCTCTTGCTCTAAATACTAGTCTGTGCGAAACCTCAGATTACAGTTTTTCAGCTCTCATCCCCAGTCCCCAGCTTGGGTCACACAAAGCGTAATGAATGGTATTATTGACAGAGTTACCTGGCAGCCTGAGTAGCCTGCAGCTGGAATTCTAAATTAGTATTGTTAATGCCTTTAACAATTTCTTCAACAGACCAGTGGACAGCAACCTACAAGGCAACATTTCAAACAAGTACATGAAGTTTAACGATTACAGTATTTTTGGAAAACCTCACTAGCACAGCACCACTGCATACACAGGCCTTGGTTTTTCAGTTGCCTTCACTAAGATAGAACAAAATAAGATAATTACTTTTGACATTCCAGTGTTCAAACTTTTGTCCACAGAAGTCAAACAAATCTAGATCAAGAATTTGTTATTCTAAATGGGGAAGGCCTATAGCTCAATGGTAGTGAACAGAAGGTCTCAGGCTGAATCTCAACCATCTTTATTTGGGCTGGGAAAAACACCTGTCTATATCCAGAACCACCACTACAGCATAAAGTAGACAACACAGAACTAAATGGCAAATCTTCAGAAGGCTTATAAAATAGGCGCTTACCTGATTGCTCCGATTGTTTTCTTGCAGAGGTGAAGTAGCATCATCTGGAAAAGTGCCAACATTTCGCCTTTTAAGCATTTGGTCATCTTTTTTAGCTTTTCTCAGCTCTACATTGACTTCCACCCGTCGTCGCCTCATTTCCTAGTGAACAGACATTGAAAAACTGAGCTACGGTTTTAAAAATACAAGTAGTTATAGGCAGATGGCAGTTACTCACATTGGAATCTTTCCCCTTGTTCTTGAATCTGTTCAGCCGGGCAGCCATTCCTGCAGCATTCTCATTGGTAGACATTGTGACTGTGACACAGATATGTCTTTAAACCTACAAAGAGATTTAGTAGCTAAAATTAAGATATTAACCTTAACAATATTGATTCCACAACTGCAATTTGCGTTAATTTGTAAATTACCTACACCCACCAAACAGTGTATAAGATATAGTTTAGAGCCTAACAGGCAGCTCTGTTCCAAGCATAATTTATCCAAACATTAAATGTTTAGTTATAATTAAATTTTCCTAGGACTACATGTTTGAGAACTTTAATATACCCAGCTCACTTGGTTTCAAGCTTTATGCCTTTGAGTAAGGAGCCTACATTGACCAGTAGGAATGCCCAGTGGGGCTTTCAATGGATTGAACCATTTTACTTTTGTGGCTGTTGTGGGTCTTCAGGGCTGTGTGGCCGTGTTCTGGAAGTTGTGGTTCGTAACGTTTCACCAGCATCTGTGGCCGGCATCTTCAGAGGGTCTCGTTAGGACCTACTGGTCAATGTAGGCTCCTTACTCAAAGGCCACTGAACTCCGGCCGTGAAAGCCTTCGACAATACATTTTACTTTTTTTAGGAGGGAAATGAACATATCAGCCTTCAGGGGGCTGAACTTATTTCCTTTACTCTGGATTACATATACTCCGGTTTCTTTCGCAATTTGAAGAAATTCCATTGAATTTGGGAAAGAGAATTTTAGGGAAATACGCATTACACGTAGTCACGTTGTTATCCTCATATCCCCTCCCCACACACACATCTACTTACTGGCAGTATTAACACAAGGCCCCAACCCACAAACCAGGCAACCGCAATTATACCCTCGCGTGTTAGGCGAACTCAGCCCCCGTGAATTTACAGTCCAACATGTGAGAACCCAGGAAAGTGAGCTAATTGAGCAAATATTGATTAAATGAGCAACGAGTAAGCTAGTCGCGCGACAGCAGCCACTCACACGAACGAAAAGTGTGATGGATGTTCTCCTGGCTAGGAAATGAAGCTTTCGTGAAATAACGTTAACAAATACAAATGAGCGGCGGCAGAGAGAAGAAATGTGACCGGAACCGTCCCGGTCTGGAAAGCTCTTTAACATTTCCCAGCCATTAGATCCTTCTCCACAGAGCCCGTCCACGCTTCCCCCACTTTCAGACCCGCTAGGAAACCTCCCCCCGTCCTGCATCTCAGCACACCCATCGCTTCTCCAGACCCAGCGCAGCTCCGCCACTCACCCGACCAGCGCCCCAACACGTTGTACTGAGCTGCGAAACTCCCACTCTCGTCCCCCTCCGTGAGGTGTGATTTAAACTTCTTGCGCCTTCACGCTCTCATTGGCGAATTCGAGTCAAAGCACACCTCTCATTGGCCAGTTTGAAAAAATATAATACGCTCAGCTCTCGCGCTCCTGAGGGAGGGAGGAATGTGTGTCTCTCGCGAGCCTCAGATCTCGCGATCGTTATATTCAACGCCGAGGCTTGAGGTCCGCGGACTACACTTCCCAGCGTACAAGGCGGCTGATACAGGGCGAACGTTACGATACAAACTACACGTGGGGCAGAACTGATTGTTGTGTTGTCAGTTTGGTTACCAGGGATTCTTGACTTTTTATGCTCAGATACAGCATTTTTGCAAGTGATGACACTATGGGTAGCCTGTTAGCGCTAAACGCTTCCAGGCAGGCAGCAGATCAGTCTCACGCCGGCAGACCAGGAGGAGGAGTTAGAACACAGCCAGCCTTCGAATCCGCTCGAGAGGTAGTGAGATAAGGGGGCGGGAGCTGGTAAAAAGCGAGGCGAACCGAGGTGGAGGGCGTGGTCAATTTCTTAGGGACGGAAAACGAAACCCGGAGAGAAAGGACGGACGTGAGTGGGCGGAGTCATGCGTGGTCGGGAGGGGCCCTTAGAACGCGGCTCTCGCAGCTCTCTGCCGAGTGACCCAGTGGCCTAATGGATAAGGCATCAGCCTCCGGAGCTGGGGATTGTGGGTTCGAGTCCCATCTGGGTCGTTCGTTGTTCTTGTTTTGCAGCGAGATTAAAATTTATGAAGACGTCTCCCGAGTTTGACGACGTGCTTCTTAGTCTTTGTTAGTAGCTTTGGTTCTTCCTTCTCACCATCGTTCTGGAGCGGAATAAAACAATCCCTTCCCACGTAGTCTGGGCAGTTCATGCATTGGCACGACGAACGTGGGATAGGGCGCGAGCAAGATTTGTTAGCATTAAAGATACCACAGGAATCTTTGTGGGTTCCCTCTGCTCAAAAACGATTGTTACGCCCCAAATGCACCCGGGAATCTTCCGCGCTGTGCGTGGCTGGCTGCAAGCAAACTTGGGCTCGCTTTAAAAATTATTTATTTATTTAATTGATTGATTGATTGATTGATTAATTAATTAGTATCTGTGGTTAACATGATGTAAAGAAAAAAAAAACAATTTAAATCAATGTTTTTCAAACTTGGGAACTTTAAGAGGTGTGGACTTCACCTCCCAGAATTCAATGGCTGGGGAATTCTGGGAGTTGATCTCCACACCTCTTAAAGTTCCCAAGTTTGAAAAACACTGATTTAAAGCATCCACCGTAGGCCTAAAAACTAAACAAAGTAACAACTCAAAAGTCAAAGCAGAGATGGCCGTCTGGAAGGCTTCTGTTTTCAGTATCTTTCTGAATGCAATTGCGGAAATAAGGGATTCCACAGACCAGGACAATCTCCATAACGACAAAACATAAGAGGAAACAAGGAAATCTCACTCCCGGGGGCTCCTGCACCAAAGATCCTTCTTTCCTTACCAACTTTGTCAGCCTGACCTTAGCAGCAGAGGTGTGCTGCCAGTTTGTGGTCAACAAGCACTCCTTCGCTTGCAGTTAAGAACTCAGTCATGAAATGCAAAATACATTCTCACAAATTAGAAATATGTTAGATAATTTGTTTAAAAAATGCAATTTGAAACAGACAAACTGCAAGGTTTTCTATACAGCGGGCATATTCTCTGATGGTTCTTCAAACTTATGGGATGAATTCCCGCATCAGTTGCTGGTGCCAAGTCTTCACAAAAAGTTCTGGGTCTCATTTTATTAAAGGCTTGCCTCTTACTGTATTTTTATGGATATATGGCCAGCTGTTAACTTCTTCCACGTGTATGTGTGTTCCTTCGAGTCAGTGTTGACTCCTGCTGACTGCCTCAACAAGTCCCTGCAGCTTTTTTGGCAAGGTTTTTGAGAAGTGCTTTGCCCTTGCCTGTTTCCCAGGGCTGAGAGAGAGTGACTGGCCCAAGGTCACCCAGCTGGCTTTGTGCCTAAGACAGACGTACATTCTGCTCCAAAGTTCACCCCTCTAAACGGTTGCATATTTGATGACCTTTCCAATTCCCTGAACCAGATAACTGACTAAGATCTCATACCTTCTCTGGATCTTTGAGTTTGGTGTCCTGGAATATAGCGGGGTGGAGAAACAAAAAGTACAATTTGGATTTTATCAATTTTCTAACCTCTTTTGATTGTATTTTATTACAGGAAACATGGTCAGCGGACCTTTTAAATTTAAATGGTTTTAGAAATGTTCTCCTTCCAGCCTATAAGCTTTATAGTAAGGGTCGTTATAGGGCTGGTCTGGCAATCTTAGTGAAAGCTAATCTTGGTGTACAGATTCTATCTTTAGACTCATGTCCCCCAATAGCCCAAGCGCTTAGGCTGATATCATCTTCCGTAAATTTAATTATCGTTAATGTTTATTTACCCCATATTGCGGAAGGTGGTGATTATCTCGCTAAGTTATATAAATTTAATTAAATAAATAAATAAATAAATAAATAAATAAATAATTGGGATAAGCTTTTTAACTACATATCGTTTTTAACTAAAAAGTTTCCTGCTGATCAGCTTTTTATGGCTGGTGATTTTAATGCTAGAACTGGAGATAATTTATTTTTATTTTATTTATTTGTCAAATTTATCACTGCCCATCTCTACAAAGTAGACTCTGGGCGGTTTACAATAAAATATTAAAACTAAAAACCTATAAATCTTAAAATACATCCAATAATAAATAGTAAAAATCCAAATGATGGTAAGATCTTAAAAGGAGGATAATATCCCTGACTGGCTTATAAAATTAGGCTTTGATGATGAAGAGCTTTTACCGCCGATCCTGTGCTTACCCCGTTCATCTAGTGATGCAGTTTTTAATACTGCAGGGAGGAAGATGTTAGATCTTTGTATTATGTACAATCTTATAATTTTAAATGGTTTAAGTCTTTTTCCTGACTCAAAGGGGTGCACTTTTAGATCTGCTCTGGATCAAAGCGCAATTGATTATATTCTTTGCTCGTATAGCCTACTGTTAGATATTTTCTTTTTTAATATTGAAATTCGCACTGAAAGTGACCATTTACCTTTGGTTATAGTTTTAAAATACAACCTATCAAATCCTGACCAAATATCGTATTCTGATAGTCATGATTTAGACAATGTTTTTAAAAGAGTTAAATGGTCTTCATCTTCAGAAATGGACTTTCATACCCTACTTGGATCAGAATCAATGACCAGATTGCGAATGGACCTAACCAATTCAACCTTGGTTGAAGAAGCTCTCTCTATTTACTCCCACTTAATTAGTAAATGCAGCTTAAAAGCTAAACCTGTAGAGGCAGCTGTTTTAAAATCTACCACCTGGTTTGATCAGGAGTGCTATAGCGGGAAAAAGAGTTTGAGATGTAAGTTTAAAGAACTATGTCAATCCGGGGATTCTAGTAAATATAATGAATTTTTAAAATATAAGAAAAGCTTTCAAGATCTCATATTTAAGAAAAAGAAACTATACTTCCAGGGTAAATGGGATCAGTTGTACAGGACTATAAAATCTAATGATAGCAAAGCCTTTTGGAGATTAACTTTGAGTAATCCTACTGATAATCTCTTTTTCGTGGAACCCGCTATTACACCCCAGCAATGGGTGGCACATTTTCCAACAACGTATGATGCCCCAGTAGCCTCCCTTATTGAGGATAATGACTCCATTTTTTCAGATTTACATAGATGAAATTACCAAGCTAATTGCTCATTTAAAAATGGGAAAATAGCCCCGTCCGGATGGGCTTCCAGCCGAGCTATTCAAAAAACATGTTAATTGGTGGGCCCAGCCGTTGGCTTCTTTGTTTACACTTATTGACCACCATGGAAAAGTTCCGAATGCTTGGCTTAATTCGATAATAATCCCAATTTATAAGAAAGGAGGGTTTGATCAGCCTAGCAACTTTCGTCCAATCAGTCTTTTATCAATCTTCGGCAAGCTTTATGCTAAACATCTTGAATGCCGTCTACTTGATTGGATGCATACAAATGATGTAATTGGACCCTAACAGATAGGTTTCTGTAAAGGAAATTCTGCTATTGACCATTGTCTTACACTGAATTTCCTTATAGAAAAATATCTGAACTCGGGAAGGAAGAAGCTTTGTGTAGCATTTATAGACCTCAAAAGTGCATTTAATCTAATTCCGAGGGATTTATTGTGGGCCAAATTGAGGAATCAAGGGATTGACCCGAGACTGTTGTTTCTATTAAAGAAACTTCACATGGCTACCTCCTGTCAAGTAAAATATTCGTCTAAGGGTCACTTAACGGAGAGAATATCCACTCAGAAGGGGGTTAAGCAGGGTTGCGTTCTCGCCCCTCATCTTTTCAACCTCTTTCTGAATGATTTAGCATATTCCCTTAGTTCAATTAATGGTCACCCCCCTAACCTTGGCGGTCTTCCTACCCCATTATTACTTTATGCTGATGACACTACAATTCTTTCTTATTTGAGAGTGGGTTTACAAAGATACTTGGAGGCATTTTATAATTACTGTCAATGCAACTCACTATCAACTTCTGTTAATCTGTTAATCAAAGGTAATAATATTTGCCAAAAGATGGCGCTCGCAGAGATGGTTCATGGGTAACACAGAACTTGAACAACTTAAAACCTTTAAATATCTTGGCATTACATTTAGTTATAATCTTCCTTGAGTTACTCATCGCAATAAGACAATTCATTTGGCCAATTGTTCGGCTGCTCAGATTAAACAATTTTATTTCACAAGAGGAAATCAATTTGTACCTGCAGCTATTAGAATATTTAAAGCCAAACCTCTCTCTCAAATATTATATGGTATTCCCATTTGCTTGGGAGCTTTCAATCGCAAAGTAGAGGGTATTCAGGCAACCTTTTTGAGGCAGCTTTTGGGGGTTCCCAACTGTGTCTCCTATTTTACAATTTGCTTAGAAACTGGTCAAAGTTTAATCGAAACTAAAGCTCGGTCAATAACAATTAACTATTGGCTTAGAATCTTATTTAGAGCTGCTCCTCGAAGTTTGTTATCATATCTTAAAAAAGATAAATATATTTCGCTCTGGACTCGACGTATTATGTCCAAACTTAGGCAAATTGGGATTGCGATTGATGATTTATATTTATCGGATGAAATCTATATATTCAGAATTATTAAACAGAGACTTTTGGATTTAGAATACCACAAATTTAGACCTGCTCAACCTCGTGTTTGTTCACCTGCTATGTTAGGTATAGAAAATCATCTGGGTAAGATGGCACATTATTTGCATGATCTTGTGGTTCCATCTCAGCGTAGGGCCTTCTTTCTGGCTAGAGTAAATTCTTTTCCTTCTGAGGTACTTTTCGGAAAGTTCAAATGCATCCCTAACCATGAGAGGCTCTGTTCCTGCGGCAGTCTGGATACAATTCACCACATAATCTTTGACTGCCACTTATTTGAGTCCCTTCGGTATGAATTACTCTCAAAACCTTTACAGGGTAAATATCCGTTAAACGCTGTAAATACTGTATCATCTTGCCAATATCTATTGAGTGATGTTGTATTTGAAACCACCAGAATTGTTGCTAAATTCTTAGATGAAGTACTTAAAAGAAAATGTAAACAAATCTCTCAATGAGTATGGCTTTCCCTCTGGCTACTCTCATGACATGTCAATGTTTTTTGTATTTTTGTTCTTTTAATGCCAATAAAGTAGGCTGACCATATTTCCTTCAGACAAAAACGGGACCTTTGGGATGGCAAAACGGGACAGGGTCTTATGCCACCATGCCGGCCTCCAAACCCCGCCCCCCAGTCCACGCAATTGGCTCCCACCTGCAAACCCCGCCCCCGCCCCACACGATTGGCTCCCGCCTGCAAACCCCGCCCCCATCAGTGTGATTGGCTCGGATTTTATTTTTTTTTTCCGATTTTTAAAGGTTTTTTTTTTCTTCTAGCAGTAAATGGTGCGGCAGAGCTGGTGTGTTTGGGGGAGGCCGGAGTGCACACACTGTGCACACAGCACCGTCATCGGCCGGGGAACAAGGGGCGGGGATGGAGGAGATGGAGGCCCACCACTGCCCCATCCCCCTCGGGCTTGGCCGAGGGAGGGAGGAGAGTCGCTGCTGCTGCCACCGCCGCAGAGCAGGAGAAGCAGGAGGAGCCGGCTGCACTCGGCTGCTTCAGCCACACCACTCCGCCCCTTGCTGCCCGCTGAAGCTCCCCAGGGTGGCCGTCTCCTGCTTCTCCTGCTCGGCGGCCCGACAACTCTCCTCCCTCGGCCAAGCCCGATCAGATTCACATACACACACTCACACACTCACAGGACAGACTGCCCTCGGCAGGAGCCGGCCGTGCTGGGAGGCTTCAGCCACACCACTCCGCCCCTCACCGCCCACTGAAGCCCTCCAGCACGGCCGGCTCCTGCCGAGGGCAGTCTGTCCTGTGAGTGTGTGAGTGCATCTGACCGGGCTTGACCGAGGGAGGAGAGTTGTCGCTGCCGCCACTGCCGAGCAGGAGAAACAGGAGCCGGCCGTGCTGGGGGGCTTCAGCCACACCACTCCGCCCCTTGCTGCCCACTGAAGCTCCCCAGGGTGGCCGGCTCCTGCTTCTCCTGCTCGGCGGCCCGACAACTCTCCTCCCTCGGCCAAGCCCAATCAGATGCACATACACACACTCACACACTCACAGAACAGACTGCCCTCGGCAGGAGCCGGCCGTGCTGGGAGGCTTCAGCCACACCACTCCGCCCCTCGCCACCCGCTGAAGCCCCCCAGCTTGGCCAGCTCCTGCCAGGGCAGTCTGTCCTGTGAGTGTGTGTGTGTGTGTGCATCTGATCGGGCTTGGCCGAGGGAGGAGAGTTGTCGACCACTCCGCCCCTTGCTGCCCGCAGAAGCTCCCCAGGGTGGCCGGCTCCTGCTTCTCCTGCTCGGCGGCCCGACAACTCTCCTCCCTTGGCCAAGCCCGATCAAATGCACACACACACACACACACACGCACCCCACACCCTCTTTCTCCAGCCTCCCCATGACCAAATGCACCCGCACCTGTTGCAGGGAGGCTAGAGAAAGAGGGTGTGGGGTTCGTGCATTTGTGCACGCGCGATTACTCTGAGCTAGTAATCCGCGCACACACACAAACACACGCACCCTCTTCCCACAACCTTCCCGTGCCTGCTTTCCCTGGCCTCACCACTGCTGGGCAGACAATCTCAGGATCAGGTAAGGAGGCAGGAACCTGGACTGTGGTGCTGCTTCTGCTGCTGGGCTCGCACGTGGCAACTGGGCTTCCAGTTGCCGCGCTGATAGGGCCTCTTCCGGGCTGCCTCCAATGGCAAGTCCAGCTCCAGTCCTCCTTCCCGCTGGGTTTAAAAAAGGGACAAAATTGAGATTTTGATCAAAACGACGGGACGGTTGAAAAATGCTAAAATAATGGGACTGTCCCGTTCAAAACGGGACGTATGGTCACCCTACAATAAAGGTTTTGATTGATTGATTGATTGATTGATTGATTGATTGATTGCCTAAAACAGGACTAGGACTCCCGGTCTCCCAGTTTCTAGCCTGATGCCTTTATCCACTACATCTTTATCCACTACACCAAACTTAACCACTATGCCAAACATGTAGTTACATCTTTAATCCCACTAAAGCCTTGTTCTGTTTCAGCACTGCTAACAGCTATTGTATTTTGAAAAACAGCTTTAGTAATTGTGGATGGAACAGGATTTTTAGCTATTTATTTGTAAATGCTGTTACAAAAAAGACTCTTGCAGTATACAACAAAGAGAATGTAATACAAGATATTAATATAAATATTAAACTAATGAACAATACAACTACAATCAGATGGCTGTCCACAAACTCCCTTTGAGCCAAAGGCTCATTTTGATTCCACAATCCCTATAATTATTAAAGCTGCTCCAAATGTTAACAGCTGCTTCACACCGCTGTTGGTGTGTCGCCGCGGGAAAACCTGGAAGTGCCGCCGTTGCGGCAGCGCGCAAAAATCCGGAAGCGCTGCTGCCGCTTTCGGGTTTTTGCGCGCCGCCGTTGGTGTGTCGCCACAGGAAAACCCAGAAGTGATGATGATGATCAGCGCTTCCAGGTTGTGTGGCGACACACCAGACTGTGTGTGGCGACACACTTTTGTGTCGCGACACACAGTTTGGAAAGCTCTGCTCTAATCCTTAATTTTATAGTCCCATCAACCATGGAATTGATTTGGATGAATCCAAATTGCTTTTCTCAGTTTTATGAACTGATAGAATATTATCTATGAATCTAATTATTCATGTAATGAATCTCCCAGCTACTTTGTACTGGATCTTCCTTCCCCAACCTGGTGTTCTCCAAAACTGTTGGATTAACTCCCATCATTATTATGTAGCATGGCCATTGGATACATTCTAGTAGCATCTCAAGAGCACCAGATTTGAGAAGATGGTTTGGGATTGGTGAATGGATTCTCCTGTTTCAGCAAGAGTTGAACACAGCCAGATTGTTCTGAGGTAACATTTCCTCAACCTGTTCTTCTCTAGATGTATCAGAGCACAGCTTTTTTCAAAGCTACTTATGGCATTCGTAATTGTTTAAAAGGTGCTTTTGATTCATTTCTGTGGTTATACTTGTGTCTTGAATTTCATTGATGGGTAAAAATATATGAATCCAATAAATAAATTCCCCTTTACTCATAAAATGGAGGCATTCTGCCTGTTAAATGCTCACTCCTTTTGTCTGTATGGCCTGTATCATGATCAGCTGCAAGTGGTAGGGTCCTTTTAAAACAGGCTTGGAAACTACAAATGTTATAGTAAGATAATTAATTGGTTATCACAGTGTATGATATGTTATTATATTATGTTATTATATTATACAATATGTTCAAAGCCTTCAACCAAAATTATTTTAAAAATAGAGATCCTATTACAAATGATCTTACAAGACTAAAAAAAGCCCGTAGTGTCTTTATTTCAGTCACTGACCAGCATTTTACAATTTTTCTAAGTTACAAGGCTCAAATTAAAATACTGTAAACATTTTCTAGAAGATCAATAGAACTAAATAAAATGGTTCAGACTGCTAAATATTAGAAATACAAACAGAAGACTATTAAATATCCAAATACTTAAAAATAATTAACTATATAGTAAAACTTATGAATAAAATCCTAAAATCCTAACATACTGAATACTAAATTACTAAGGGAGTATATGTGTATTATATACTGTACTCCCTTAGTGTGTGTATGTGTGTGTGTGTGTGTGTATGTATATATGTATATATGTATATGTATGTATGTATATATATCTCACAATTAATCTTTCTGTTGTTCATAAAATAATTTGATATGCAGGTATTAAAGGCTGAATGGAATAAGGGGGGACCAACATAAGAAACAAATGCATTAATAACTACTAAATAAAATTAATTGCTTGTGAAATAATTTATAAAATTGACCATCCCCTTATTTGTTGTTGTTCAGTCGTTTAGTCGTGTCCGACTCCTCTTGACCTCATGGACCATAGCACGCCAGGCCTTCCTGTCCTCCACTGTCTCTCAGAGTTTACCCAAATTCATGTTTGTTACACTGGTGATGCTGTCTAACCATCTCATCCTCTGCCGTCCCCTTCTCCTTTTGCCTTCAGTCTTTCCCAGCATCAGGGTCTTTTCCAGTGAGTCCTCTCTTCGCATTAGGTGGCCAAAGTATTTGAGCTTCAGCTTCAGCATCTGTCCTTCCAGTGAGCAGGGGGGAGAGGTAAATAACTATTCTAGCACTTGACTTTTTGTGTGTTACATCTGAGGTCTTCCAAATGACGTTGGACATCAACTCTTTTATTCTTTTGTACTATTTATTTTTGTAAGCCTGTAAAATAAACGTGTGGCAGCTGTATCAGTTTCATATTGCTGAATTCTTCTTTTTATTCATTCATCCAAGTACAAGAGCTACTTTGTGGGTCATCCTTTGGTGGGAAAGCAGCATTATGATGCTCCAAGGACATTAAAAGCTGCTACTTGGCTTCTTAGTCTTGGAGCCTGAAACCGAGACTCACCAAACTATTAGGATCACATTGGCACCATCAAGTAATCTCTCTAGGGTTACATAAAATATCTGTCCAAAAGACTACATCTTGGTGCCCTTCATGAGCATTGGGTATTGGGTGCCAGCCCTGCTGTCTTGGAGCTATGGAAGTTGTAGTCCCAGATCCCTAGAAGGGACCAAGTTGAAGAAAACTGGTCTACAGATTTGAATAATTTCCAGTGTTTTCAGTTATTTCCAACTTGACATCTTTGTATGTGCCTACTTTTGACATCACATTTCTAGATTTCTAGCTTCATATGGAGTTGTTGCATTAGGATTAATTTATGGTAATTGCCGAGCATTCTGGGAGAAGTCTGCAAATCTCCCATTGGGGGAGATGGGCGGTCATATAAATTTAAATTAAAAAAAAATATATGAGGGCACCCAGGTTTAAAATGGCTGATTTACTCTTTTTTCCTACCAACTTTTTGGGTGTGCATTTCCATTTCCTCACATATTCCCTTTATATTTGGTTACTGTCATTTGTTTCTCATTTCCAGCCAATCATTTACTTGCACTTCTTTTCCTACAAATTTAATTTCTGGGCTTTCCTTCTCCTGGGGCAGTTAAACTGTCACTGAGCTGTTCATAAATCCTTTCCACTCTTACTAAGCTCCCACTGAACGTTGGATAACATCGTCTATTCCTATGACCCTGTTCTTTTTCATATGCTTCCCGACATTCTATGAGGTGGGAGTGATCTTTATTCTTCCATTATTTTCCATTATTTCCTTTTTTTGTCTTCCTCCCCCCCCCCTTTTTTTTTAAACATTATTTTCTCTCTCCTTCTGCAACCATTTTTCATTCTCTAGCTGGTGCTATTTTTAATTTTCTTTCCAAGTCTAAATCTTGGCTCTAATTTTCTTTTATCATTACTGACATTTCATACTGTAGGACTTGTTTAAACATTCATTTTGATTTGACTTCTATTTTTTTTTTTTTTGCTATTTAGCAGCCCTTTCTGATTTCTCCTATCTTTCTCTTATTATATTGGTAATTCTTTAATTTACTTTCTGCTGCTTTCTATTTAGTTCCGAAACCACATTTTTGTTTTTCTTCTAATCTTTCTTTCATTTTATTGTGATTTTTATTTAGCTGGAACTCATTCTGTTTACATCATTTTCTTTTCCCATTCAGTCTTTTTCTAGTAACTCTGCTATTTTCTTCTTTTATCTTTTTAAATCATTTGTTCCTTATTCATGTTATATTTGCTATTACTCCTCAACTCTGACTCCTCCCTTTCTGAGATCCAAATTAAAAAGATTGCTGAGGTGCAGAGCCGAACCATTGCCACATTTTACCTTTTTGGTGTTGCACTTGCTCTTATTATTATGTCTCAAGTGTCATGAGCTATACATAAAATGTGCCATTTATAATTATGTGTACATATGAACCTGCACTGTACTGAATCTGTCAGTGGTCCAACCAGTGTAGGAGTCAATAATGTGACTTCCAGCAAAGTGGTGATTTGCTAAGACACAGTTTGTTTCTCTCTCTTCTGCAGATCATGAAAATGTTTTGGACTCTTAACAACAAGAACTGATGAGCAAAACTACTGATAAGCAAAACTGTTTTATGTGGGCCTTGGAATTTTGGGGAGATGATTTGCTGCATAAACACAAGAAACAGCCTTTTCCTTCTCCACATTCTTTCTCCCCCTATGCAACAGCTGCCTTCTCTCACATAGCCCTCCAGCCTAGCTCTGACTTTTGGGGAGTGTGACTTCACCTAAGAAATTACTTACCCCACCCCCATCAGGGAGTACTTTGGCTTGAATTCCAGTTTGAATGGAAGATATACTGAGTGATTGTAACTCCAGAGAGTCCTTCATCACTACTGTAAGGGATATTGCAAACTCTGAGTTGTTGGTGATATTACAGGCAATTGATCAACATCTCATGGAATATGTTGCTAAAGTGGATATTTTGGAAAGGAAATATACTGTAGCAAGAAAAGTTTAAAAATCAAGAAGCTAAGAGTGAGTTATATACGAAGCAGATTAAAACCTAGGAAGAGCCAGAGAAAGCGAATGAATGAATGAAAGAGAAAGAGAAAGAGAAAGAGAAAGAGAAAGAGAAAGAGAGAGAGAGAGAGAGAGAGAGAGAGAGAAAGAGAAAGAGAAAGAGAAAGAGAAAGAGAAAGAGAAAGAAATAAATGTTGGTGGCCAGCCAAGAAGAATTAGACCAGATCCTAGGTCAAAGATCCTGGGATAAAATTGGTGTGATTTTAATTAAGAAATCTTCTATTTTTTAAATTGAACAAAAAATCCTGAACTATGAAGGTTATCATACAATTTTATTTGTTAAATCAGAATTGTTAGATAAAAGTTTATGGTCACATGAAAGATAAGCCTGATATTCTATATAATTTTTTAATCAATATTTGGGTTACAGGTGGTCTTGTCCTGTCCCAACTAAGACCTGAAGCAGGAAGGTGTGGATAAAGTACTTTATTTACAATTAAAACACACAAAATAAATCTAGAGAACAAGGCAACACGAGGTGCTCACAGAGTTCAGGTGGCCAGCAGTGAGCACATGAGACTCCAGCACGAGACTTGGCGATGCGGAGAGGAGCGGCTCCGGTATGAGGCTTGGCACGGTGGTGAAGAATGGCTCCGGTACAAGGCTAGATGCAGCGACTGCAGGACGAGGTTACGGCTCGAGGCTGGGAGCAAAGGCAAGACAAGGTTCCAGCATGAGACTCGGCATGACTGTGAAGGACAGTTCTGGCACGGGACTGGACGCGGCGGCTACAAAGCGAGGTTCCGGATTGAGGCTGAGTGCGAAGGCAAGGCAAGATTCTGGCATGAGGCTTGGCGCGACTGCGAAGGATGACTCTGGTATGAGACTGGACGCGGCGGCTGCAAGGCGAGGTTCCGGCTCGAGGCTGGGCGCAAGGACAAGGCAAGACTCTGGCATGAGGCTGGACCCGGAGGCTGGACAGGTTTCTGGCGCTGGATGGGGCACGGCGGCAAGGCTAGGTTCCAGCCCAAAGCGCAGCTGTGCTGTGGGGCTGGGTTCTGGCATGGTGCGTGGCGAGGCGACAAGGCTGGGCTCCGGCTCAAGGCTTGGCAGGGCTGCGCAGCAAGGCTCTGAGGTCCAAGCGGGGATTCTGGCACGGTGACGGGGTCACGATTCACTCCAGGAAGCTGTTTCCCGACAAGGGTGTGGTCTTGGCCTTGGCGGGACAATTCGCTGCCAGGTACCCGGGCCCCCTGCAGTACAAGCATAAGCCTGCTCTCCTGCACTGATCTTTCTCTGTCTGGGTCAGTCGCGGTCTCGCACCTCCCAGTTGCATGGGTTCATCTCTGGGAGCTGACTGGGCCCCTGAGAAGTGTGGCCCAAAGGATGTCATCATGGCCGTGCGTTGTCTTGCCTTCCTTTGTTGTAAATGCCCATCGATACGAAGGCACAACTGCGTCAGCGCTTGCAGGGTCTGTGGGCACTCAGTCCGGGCCAGCTCATCCAGGATTTCGGGGGCTAAACCGTCCTGGAACTGGTCAAGGAGCACCTCTTCATTCCAGTTTAAGTCCTGGATAAGCAGCCAAAAGTCACTGTTATGCTCTGCCACTGGACGCCTCCCTTGCCTCAACCCCCTCAGGCACCTGCTGGCGGTCTATGTCCTCACTGGATCCTCATACATCAGGCGCAGCTGCTGGCAAAACCCATTGAAATCGTCCAGTAGAGGACTGGGTTGTAGGATCAAGGACGAGGCCCAGTGCACAGCAGAACCCGACAATAGGTTGATCAGGAACCCCACCTTGTGACGATCAGTGGGAAACTCCTCTAAACGGAGGCTCAGGTACAGTTTACATTGTGCAAAAAACGCGGGAAACTGGGTGAGTTTCATCAAATTTTTCCGGCGCCGACACGGGGCACTTGGGGCGTTGCATGACCATGGTCAGGGGCGCTGGCTGTTGGGCTTGAAGTTGGGATAACTGGGCGGTCAATATGGTGAATTGCTGATCTGCCATGCCCGATTAGTCCAGGTCCACTACCTTCATTTTCCCCCAATGGACTATGGCTGGAGACAATCTGTCCTGTCCCGACTAAGACCTGAAGCAGGAAGGTGTGGATAAAGTACTTTATTTACAATTAAAACACACAAAATAAATCTAGAGAAACAAGGCAACACGAGGTGCTCACAGAGTTCAGGTGGCCAGCGGTGATCCATTCCCAGTTGGCGCACATGCGGGCAACCACCACATGGCTGCTATGCAAGGTTCCAACATGGGGCTTGGTGCTGCGGCGAGGAATGGCTCTGGTATGAGGCTTGGCGCGGCGGCGGGGCACAACTCCAGCACGAGGCTTGGCGCAGCGACTGCAGGATGAGGTTCCAGCTTGAGGCTGGGAGCGAAGGCAAGGCAAGGTTCCAGCATGAGGCTTGGCGTGGCTGCGAAGGACGATTCCGGCATGAGACTGGGCACGGTGGCTGCAAGGCGAGGTTGTGGCTCGAGGCTGGGTGCGAGGGCAAGGCAAGACTCTGGCACGAGGCTGGACCCGGAGGCTGGACAGGATTCTGGTGCAGGTCGGGGCCTGGCGGCAAGGCTAGGTTCCGGCCCGAAGCGTGGCTGTGCTGTGAGGCTGGGTTCCGGCGCGGTGCATGGCAAGGCAACAAGGCAGGGCTCCAGCGCGAGGCTTGGCGGGGCTGCATGGCAAGTCTCTGGCGTGAAAGCAAGACAAGGTCCAAGCAGGGATTCTGGCATGGCGACGGGATCACGATTCACTCCAGGAAGCTGTATGGAATGTGAACGGTTGTCTCCGGCAATGGGTGCACGCTGCGCTCACCTTTTATCTCTTTGATTTTTGCGCCGTTTGTTAGCAGGAGCCAATCATGCCTTGTGTTGCTCTGCCCGCCTTTCCCACCACCATTTTCGCACACTAATAGTTGGAGGCAAGTCTCCTTCTGGGTTGCGTCCAATCAGCTGTTCTGAATCTAATTCAAATTTCGCGCCAATTCCGTTCTTTCCTGTTTCTATTGTTATTGGCCCTTCTATTTCCAAATCAAACTCATCAGACTCACCAGACTCCGCCTCCATCCTGACAGGTCTAGATTATTGCATCTGATAATTTTAATTTAATTTTAATTTAATTTTAAACCCATTCCAGAAGCAAAATAAGATTTCAAGGAATAAAACTAGTCCATGTAGTTGGAATGTTCTTCATGCATACATTTGGGAATTTGATTTAGTGGATATATGGAGACAATTAAATCCAAACAAGCAAGGCTATAGTTTTCATCTACCCTTCATGGCATGTATTCTAAGATGGATTACTCTTTAATATCTCAGTCAATGGTTAACTTATTTAACAAATGTAACATTAGTCCAAGTACAATTTCTGATCATGCACCTATAGTAATGCCTTTGGGGCAGAGGGGAAATTCCAGTTAGTGGTATTATGATACCTCATTGTTAGACCTTCAGGTTGTGAATCAACAACAGTAAAAAAGACATAGATATATTTTTTTCCAAATAGAGAATTGACTAATGTGGGATGCATTTAAAGCATGTATACATGTTTTAAACATAGTAAGACAATAGCCCATGCTTCTTGGAAGAAAAAAAGAGAAGGAATCATGTTGTAGAGAGCGAATAAAGTAAGTAGAAGATATTTGAACAAAATGCCAGAATTCACAATCTGTAAATGTATCACAGAGAGCCAGTTTGGTATAGAGGTTAAGGCATCAGGCTAGAATCCGGAGACTCTGAGTTCTAGTCCCGCCTTGGGCACATAGCCAGCTTGGTGACCTTGAGCCAGTCCCTCTCTCTCAGTCCTAGGAGGGAGACAATGGAAAACCACTTCTGAAAAGCCTTGCCAAGAAAACAGTCTCCAAGAATCAGACCCAATTGAATGGATTAAAAAGAATGTATCACTGTTTTAGCATTTGCAAAGCTCTGAATGCTGGTTTCCCGCCAAACAGCCTGTTTTGGCTTCTTTGTCCCAAGCTTCAACCCTGCTTCACAACAACCCCAGCGTCCAACTTTCTCACTCCACAGCAGCCCCTCCTTGAGTCTTGCAGGTGTCCGTCCTTGAAGCCTGGATACCAAGCTCCCGCCATCTCCACAGTCTGCTGGAATGCACCCTCTCCTCCTCACCCCCTTCTCCCGCCTGCCATGCTAACAAGCTAGCAAACTAATTAATGGTAGGCTTCAAAGTTAACACTAACAAGCTAGCAAGCTAATTTATGGCAGGCTTCTAACTTAGAACCTGACATGCCGCCCTCTCAAAAACAAACAATGTAAAACAAACAGCAGGTAAACAATTAAGGCAATAAACAGGCAGAGCAGTAATTCATACTGGCTTCAGGAACGACGATCTGAAACAAAAACATAAGCATTAAAACAGTACAATTACTTAGGTTTGTGAGGCCATTTGGTGTGAAAACGTGTGACCAAATCAGGAGCATAAACTCCTTAGCATCTACCCACTCATTAAACACAGACGGCAAATGTTTCCATTGAACCAAGTATTGCAATCTTTTTCTGTGGCAGCGAGAATCCACAATATCTTTTATTTCAAAATGTTGTTCATCCTCTAAAATGAAAGGGGCAGGTTCAGGAGGTGTAGGATGCCACACTTCAGAAGATTTATGTTGCTTTAATAAACTGATGTGAAACACAGGGTGTACTCGACGAAAAGTCTTAGGCAGCTGCAATTGGGCTGTCACTGGGTTAATCACTTTTACTATGGGGAAAGGTCCCACATATTTTAATCCCAATTTTTTCGATGGTTGGGTTGTGCGCAAATGTTTGGTAGACAAAAAGACTTTATCCCCCACTTGTAAAGTCCATTCAGGGGCCCTCTTACGGTCTGCAAATCTCTTATAACTCTCTTTGGCCTCTTGTAATGTTTTATTCATAATGACCCAGTTCTTTTGCATTTTAGTAACCCATTCTTCAGAGCTGAACCTTCAACATTGTTACGTGCCTCACCCCCTGGAACTTCGGGTATCGGCGCGAAATCCTGCCCAGTAGCAATTTTAAAAGGTGTAAAACCTGTGCTTTGATGAACAGCATTATTGTAAGCCACTTCAGCCAGTGGTAATAAATCTACCCAATTGTCTTGTTGGTGAGAAATATAACACCGTAAATATTGCTCCAAGACAGCGTTCCATCGTTCAGAAGCCCCGTCCGTCTGGGGATGAAATCCAGAGCTTAACCCCTGGTCAGTTCCAATTAATTTTAAAAACAATTTCCAAAAGTTAGAAGTGAACGTACTGCCACAATCACTGATTATGTGGTCAGGGGTTCCATGTGCTCGGCAAACATGCTGAAAAAACAATTTAGCTAATTGACTAGCAGTGGGTACTCCTTTGCACGGGACAAAATGGGCTAATTTTGAAAATAAGTCTGTTACCACCCAAATTGCTGTTTTATGGTTGCTCTCGGGTAAATCCACTATAAAGTCCATGGCAATCTGCTTCCAGGGTTGCGTGGGGTTTGCCACTGGTTGCAATAATCCTACTGGCTTCCCTGGATTTCTTTTTACTGTGGCACATATGGGACAGGTAATTACATATTCTTTTACATCTTTTCTCAATGTAGGCCACCAAAATTGCTGTCTTACTAAATGCAATGTCTTTACAAAACCAAAGTGCCCAGCTGTTTTTGCATCATGACACCTTACTAAAATGGGTTTTCTCAAAGTCTCTGGCACATACATGTCACCTTTCCAACATAACCCCTTTTTTTCTTGCAGAGTTGATTTATTTTTCAACCACCAGTCATCAGTTAGTATGGCAATTGCAAACTCTTTCTCTAATTCTTCCTCAGTTAAAGCTTTGACCTGGCGTGACTGACTACGTGTCACTGCAACATTCCCTTCCTGAGTAACTGGGGTTTTGTCTGTCAAATTCAATTGTGTTGGTGACATTATGGTATCTACTATTTCCTCTCTCTTACTCTCGTGTTGTGGCAGCCTTGACAATGCATCTGCTAAAAAGTTCCTTCCCCCAGCCACATGTTTCAAAGTGAAATTAAAACGACTGAAAAATTCAGCCCATCTTACTTGCTTGGGGTTCAGTTTTCTCGGGGTATGGAGGGCTTCCAAATTCTTATGATCTGTCCAAACTTCGAAAGGGTGGGGAGACCCTTCCAGTAAATGCCGCCAGGTAGTCAATGCATGGCGAACGGCAAAAGCCTCCTTCTCCCACACATGCCATCTCCTTTCAGTTTCTGAAAATTTAAGCAGATATATGCACAGGGATGTAAAACCCCCTCAGAGTCTTTCTGCAATAAAACGGACCTGACCGCAGTGTCAGATGCGTCAGTTTGGATCAACAAAGGCTTTTCTGAATCTGGATGTTTTAAAATCAGCTCCTCAGTAAAGAGTGCTTTCAGTTTTTCAAAAGTGATCTGACACTCAGCTGTCCAATTCAAAGGGGCCCCTGGGCGCTTTGCTTTCTGTACATTCTTTTGACACTTAGTCTTTAAAATATCAATGGTAAAGCAATTTGAGCATAATTAGGGATGAATTGGCGATGAAAATTAGAGAATCCTAAAAATGATTGCAGTTGCCTTCGGGTTCTTGGAGGCTCCCACCCCAGTACATCTTGTACTTTGGCAGGATCCATTTCAATCCCTTTGCTGGAAATTCTAAACCCCAAGTAATCTAATTTTTCTTTATGAAACTCACACTTAGATTGTGTAATTTTACATACAATTGAGCTTTCAGCAATCTTTCCAACACTTGCTTTACCAAATGTACATGTTCTTCCATAGTCTGGGTATAGATTAATATATCACCTAGGTAAACCAAGACCCCCCCAATATAAAAATTCATGTAGAACCTCATTAATTAAGCTCATGAAGACTCCTGGCCCCCCTTTAATCTGAACAGCATCACGCGATACTGAAAAGACCCCAGTTGGCAATTAAAAGCGGTTTTCCATTCCTCTCCTTCCTGAATGCACACCCGAAAGTACGCTTCACGTAAATCCAGTTTGGTAAAAATTTTCCTTTTTGACAACTGTGTCAACATATCCTTCATCAGAGGCAGGGGGTACTGTCAAATTATCCGGGGGGGGGGCTTCCTTTTCTTTCCTTTTTACCTTTCAGCTCACAGGCCTCCTGGCTGGATGCCTCCCCCCTTGTCCTTTCCTTTGCTGGCCCACACAATTAACTAAAAGGAACACTGCCCTTTTAAAATTAACTAACCAGGATCCACACCTCAGCAACAACTGTGGTAAAAGGAACCCTGGAATAGTTTTATACAGGTTCTCTAATTAGCTTCATGAGAACCCTCTCCTAAAGGGCAGACTAATCCCAATTTAGGGCACCAACCCAGATGTTACTAGTTTGGGCACCAACCCCTATTGTTCTTAGCTTGGGCACCAACCCAAATGTTCCTAATTTGGGCACCAACGCAAATGTTCCTAATTTGGGCACCAACCCAAAGGACAAACTTCGCTGCCACCACCCTATCACTATAGTCCCACAGCCCTAGGGAAAGCTGGGGGGCTCTGGGCCAAACCCCAAAACCTCCAAGGATGACTTCTCCCTTCAAGCCCCAAACCTTGGGAACTCAACCATCTACAATCTCCTGGTAGTAACAAGCCAAGTGGTTAGGCAGGCTGGGTAGAATCCAATTTCCATATGCATTTGACCACAAACACCAGCATGTAAGATATACATTTTTATTAAATAAATATAATTAAGACTTACACACTAAAGTAGGATTCTTTTAAAACATAGTATGCAAGATAACAGTTAAAATAATAAAACTATCTCCCTAAAACTTACTGTAGTTCCTTAATCTTGTTAAATCTGGATACGCTGTTATTTATCCATTTCCCAGGCATAGTAAGATAAAATTCCATTTTAGGCAGGTTGCTGGAGGATACTAACCCTCTGGATGATAACAAGACATTCTGTTGTTGCTGACAACCTTTGGAGAAATCTCTCTTGCTCTCCTTTGCCTTATTTTATTAGGCAACTTCCCAATCAAAAGCTCGGACCAGCGAGTCTTCAAGGGCGTTGCCTAACGAGCTACCCAAATTCCCCCTCCCAACTGAAATGCAGCTGCAAGGGGTTATTAGGATATCCTTACTGGCCTGGATCCAACAATTCAAAGGGGAAGCTGGCCAAACTCACTCCTCTGAAGTAAAGGATCCCACACTCAGCCCTTGTTCTTCGGGTTAATTTCTAATAACAACCTGGCTTGCTGTCTGAATTTCCAAATGACCCAAAATAGGGTCTGGCAGCAAGCTTTATTCTTCACAGGTACTGGTTAGAAACACAGATGGCCTCAAGGCCCCTGTAATCAGTGCACAGTCTTAGGGAGCCATCCTTTTTTTTCCAGAACAAAACTGACGCTGCCATTGGCGAATTCGCTGGTTCAATAAATCCTCTCTCCAAATTTTTATCAATGAATTTCCTCAACTCCTGTAGCTCTTTATGGGTCATTGAATATAACTTTGGTTTCGGGAATATGGCCCTGGGTTCGAGTTCAATTGCACAGTTTTACAGTGCGGGGGTAACTGGTCTGACTCAGCTGCGTCAAGAACCCGGTCTACATAATCATACTGTTCCGGGACCGGCACTTCTTCCCCACCAATGCAGTCCAGTGCCATCACCCCCATTTCTGCAGAGCCCAATCCCTCATCTACAATTAGTCCTTTATATGAGCCATCCCCAAAGTCAATTTCCCCTGACACCCAGTCTATGTGGGGGTTTCTTTCCCTTAGCCACTTCAAACCCAACACAATGGGTTGTGTTGCAATCGGTGCCATAATGAATCTTAAAGTCTCTTCATGGGTCCCAATTCTCATCCTTACAGCCTCTGTATAAAATTCTACAGGGCCCCCTTTCATGTCAGACCCATCCAATTGACAAAAGATGATGGGAACTTTCAATCTATACACTTTCAATCCCAAGCCAGTCACTATGGATGGGTGTATTAAACATCTCGAACACTCAGAGTCTAACATGGCTAATAAATCAGCCTTCACCCCCCCATCCAAAGTTTCAATGTTTACCTTTACTTGCAGCGTAGGGCAATCCCTGCTCACCAAAAGATTGTCGCGGCCATTGTTAAATGCCTGCCCCCAGGCGCATTTCAAGGCAGGCAGTTGGTGTTTCCCACTGGCAAAAATTCGATGTCTGAGGACTCGCCTTCTTCATCTGGGGGGTTGGGATGTTTTCAGTCATCGCTAGCTGCAGCCGCTCCTTTACGCTTTGGTGAGGGGAACTTAGTTTTCTTCTCTTCAGGTTTCTTCCCCGGTGATGGGGCTCTCTGCGGGCAACTGCTGATCCGATGACCCTCCTTCCCGCACTTGAAACATAACCCACTTTTCGCCCGTCTCTCCTTCTCTTCTTCCCAAGCTTTCTGTCGGGATTCCTGCTTCCCAGCTGGGGTCAGCAGCCCGGAACCCTTCTTCACGTGGTGATACTGTTTGATGGTTTTCAGCTGCAGTTTGGTGCTCTCCACCTTCCCAGCTAACTGTATCCACTCTTCTAGGGTGTCTGGGTCCCCTCTTCCTAGCGCCAATTCCACAAGATCTGGCCTCAGTCCATATTTAAAGTACTCAATCTGGAATGACTCTGGCCAGTCAGGCAGCTTACTTTACAGTGCTTTGTCCCTAACTTCTAACTTAGAACCTGACATCCTCTTTCTTCCAGCCATATAAAGAATCAATTCCTAATTGTTTTCTATTCCACCATTCACACCTGACGTCTTCCTTTAGAATAGGAATAGAAAATTCATAGCTCATGGACAGCAAGTAGCCCCTTGTGACGTTCGACTCCTTTGATATTGATTTAGAAACTCTCATCACAAGCCATGGTAGGATATGAAAATGTTCTTTAATCAATACAAGTGAATAGAATTGATGCAATGAGCAGATTGAGCAAAAGTGTGTGCACTCACAACTTTAAACATGCCAGTTCCCACTTACTCCTCACCAACCCCTCCCCTACCGACTCAGTTCCCATAACTCTAAACTGTTAGTCCTTTGATGCTCCCAGCTGAACGGCCTTGAAGTCTGGTTCCTGTCTCTCTCCCCCCACATTCCAACGGCCTGCATTCCTTGCCTATCTCTAACGCCCTGCAAGCATGCTAACTAATTAACTGCCCATCTACCTAGTAACTACAAACCTCATCTAACTAATACCAACAAACCCCATCTACCTGACACCCCTGGGTTCAGAAAGTGAGGCCAACGGAGTGAGAGATCAGTGACCCACGCTGGATCAATGGCTGAAAGAAGGAAACTTTGTTGGTTCCTCCTGCCTCCTAGTGGCCTGTTCAAAATTTCTGGTTTTCCACTATAATTGAGCAGAAGAATAATGTACGATTCTCTTTTATTTTGGTGGTCCCATTTATGATTACTGGTTTCCACAGCAGGAACCCAGCAACGAACAGGCAGGTTGCTGGGGGTAGGAACAAACTCACCACCTTTGCTAAAGATTACTGGGTAACTGGAGATATATGTGGTGTTTATATGTACAGCATGTGCATGTGCATGCATGTGTGGGGCCCCTGATGGTTGTAGATGGCTCTCAGGAATAACGGTGTTGCTTATCCCAATTTCTCAAAGTTAAATTTCACGTATTTTTTCTGCTGTTTGCTTTGTGTCTTCTTAGAATTTAATTGTACAGCACAGTCACTTCCTTTCCTCCCATCCCATTCAATCCCAATGGTTAGGTTTTCAGTAAAAAATTCATTTATCAGCTCTTTTATTAATGTGAATTATATGTGTCACTGTTTTTTCTACTCTGTTTTCTTTATAATATGTGAGTCTTAATTTACTGTAAATGGATTTTATGGCAAGCCATCTAGTGTATACTGTACATGATTGATGATTAAATGCCATCAGGTCGATGTCACCTCTTAGCATTCACATGGGTAGATATTCTCCAGGATCATACAGTAAGTCCTCAACCTGGCCCTTCAGGTTTTCCAACAGTGCACTCATCACCACCGTAAAGTAGTGACTTTACTAGTAACTCTACTGTAGTAACTCTACTGTATTAGTAACTCTACTGTAAAGTAGAGGCCTGTCACCTCTACTTCTTCTCTTTCCTCCCATCTTTCCCAGCATTGTGGGCTTCTCAAGGCAGCTGGGTCTTTGGATAATGTGTTTTCAAAACATATTCAAAATTTGAGACGCAAGTGACAACTCTGGATTGATTTGTTCTATGATCTGTTTGTTTGTCTTGTTAGCTATCCATGGTATTCTCAGCAGTCTCCTCCAACACCAAAGTTCAAAAGCATCAAAACCGTTTCTATCCTGCCTCTTCAAAGCCCAACTGTCACTTCCACAGAGTATCACAGGGAAAAACATTGCCTGCACAATCCTGACCTACACAGGTATAGACATTTCATGGTATCTGAATCTCTTTTTCAAGGCCTTCATTGCTACCCTGCCAAGGGATAGTCTGTGATGTATTTCTTGACTTCTGGTTCCATTACTGGTGACAGTCAATCCTAAAAGGCAGAAGCTATCCATGACTTCAATACCTTCATTGTTAATTCTAAGGCTGGTTGCTGTACCTGTTTGTTATATATATTTTTTATGTCTGTAGAATATGTGGCTGAGTTTTTAAAAAGCCAGGCCTCAAAACTTTTTTCCTGTTTGGGCTCAGGAGCACATGTTCACCCCCCACTCAGGAATGCTAATTGCCCCCAGGTGCCGGCCAGTCTGAGAGTTTCTGACCAATCAGAATTAGCTGTTAGAGCTTTGCCCATATTGGGAATCTGTTGCCTAGGTGTTTTGGTCACATGGTGGATCCTGTCCACTCAGAGGCTGGTCAGGTAAAGGTTTAAAATGTAGATGCCTTTTGTTCTTTTGTTCTTTCTCTACATTCTGCTCTCTGCTATCTAAATGGCTATGTTAATCAACCATGCCATGCTTTGGCTAAAGAAGAAGATTCAAGGTTTGTTCTTATGTTTCTGTTTTAAATAAAGCAACGTTTTACTACAAACTTATCTCTTGGTTTTTCCATAACTCTGATCACAAATTTTATAAAAATACAATAGGTTATGGGCCCAGCAATTCCTTCTGGATCAGAGACAAAACTTATGGAATTATGAGAGAGAAGAAAGCTGACCTGTTTTAGTCTGCATTTGGAGAGGCTTCTTTTGTTTTTTGAAACTTGCCGGCAGTTACAGGAAGTTTCCATTGGAGGCGGAGTTTTGCCTCGTGTTTGCAAGCCTCGTGGTGTTTTTTGGATTACTACAACAGGGGAGAGAAGGAGCCATGGCTGCTGCTGCTGGAGCTTCAAATTTTCAAGGTATGCTCCTGGAAAGGCTCTCTAATTCTAATTATTTGAACTGGTCTTTGAAAATGGAAAGTTTCTTGAGGAGAGAAAATTTATGGTCTGCAATTTCTGAACAAATTCCTCAGAATCCAGATCAAGCCTGGTTGAGGAAAGATGAGAAATGCAAAGCCTCCATTATTTTGGCTGTTCAGGATGATCAGCTTATTCATGTGAGAGGCAGAGAAACTTCCAAAGACTTATGGGACTATTTGCGTGATTTATATGTGAAAACTAGACCAGGCAGCAAGGTTATTTTAACAAAAAAACTGTACAAGGCTCACTTGCCTGAGAATGGAAATTTGCCTGATCATCTCCACAAGCTTCAGAATTATTTTGTGGAACTTCAAGAACGTGGGATGGAAATTACCCCCCTGATGAAAGCCTACATTATGCTTTCTTCGTTGAATGAGTCCTGGGACACTTTAATTTGCTCCATGGAGGGAATCCCAGAAGCTGATTTAAATCCATCGTTTGTGTCTACCCGTTTGCTTGCTGAGTGGGAGAAGCGACAAGAAAAAGCTGCCTCCATTTCTACAATAAAGTCTTCTCGTGGCCAGCAGAGGGAGCGGAAGAGCTCTGAATTTCAAGTTTCTGCATTATCCAGCAGGCGATGCTTTACCTGTGGATCCCCTGCTCATCTCCAAAAGGACTGTGTTCAAAAGAAGACTTCTCGCAAGAAAGAAGAGACTTCTAGAAAGAAGATTCTTCATGCAACAGTTGTTGAGAACTCTGATAATAAAGATTTGTGGGTTCTTGACAGTGGGGCCAATTCTCATATATGTCACAATAAAGATTCCTTTCTGTCTTTGTCTAAAACTAACAAACAAAAAGTTTCCTTAGCAGATGGATCTGTATCCAAGATCGTGGGTGAAGGTGAGATCAATCTTCCATGTTTGGGGGAAACTGTTAAAAATGTTTTGTTTGTGCCTAATTTTCAAAGCAATCTCTTGTCTGTGGGGCAGCTAGTAGCCTCAGGTTATGTAGTAACTTTTAAGAAAGAGGGTTGTGATATTAGAAAGAATGGCAAAATGGTTGTAAAATGTTTGCAGAAAGATTCTCTGTACATTGTACAAAATGCTGAAAAGCAGCAAATTGCTAAAGCTAAGGCTGTTTTTGAAAATAAGCCCTTACACGATCAGTGCATCCATTTATTACATAGGAGATTTGCTCATGCTAATTTTAAGTACATTTCTCAAATGCCTAGTTATTCTGCTGATTTAAAATTGAAATCTTGTGATAAATATCTAGACTGTGCAGTTTGCAAGGAGAATAAAACCACAAGGGCTCCTGTGAAGAAGTTTTCTGATAGGTCCACCTCTAGGCCTCTAGAGATCATTCACTCTGATGTAATAGGTCCATTTTCTCCTAGTCTTGGGGGAGCAAGGTACATTTTGACCTTCATAGATGATTTTTCCAGGTACACATTCATTTATTTGCTGAAACACAAAGATGAGGTCTTTGATAAATTTAAGGCTTTTGTGGCTTGGGCGAATGGAAAATTCCCAAGGCCAGTGTCTGCTTTGCAATCAGATCGAGGTGGAGAGTATCTATCCTCAAAGTTTAAAAGCTTTTTGTTAGAAAAAGGGATAGAACACATTTTGGCTAACCCTTACACTCCTGAACAGAATTCTGTTGCAGAGAGAAAAGGCAGAACACTGCAGGAAGCAATGATGTGTTTGCTGAAGGATGCTAGTTTGCCTTTTAGGTATTGGGGAGAAGCTGTTACTACAGCGTGTTATGTGCAGAACAGGTTGTTTAGCAGTGCAATTCAGGATGTCCCTTTTCATTTGTTCTATGGTGTGAAGCCTAAAGTAAGCCACCTCAGGGTGTTTGGAAACACAGCTTGGGTCCACATTCCCAAACAGCTGAGGCGCAAGGGGGCTTCCAGAACAAAGAAAGCAATCTTTGTAGGGTATGAACAGAGTCAGAGAAGCTACAGGTTCATACTGGATAATCAACTGATAATTAGTAAGAGTGCTTCTTTTGCTGAGCAGAATTGGGATAAAATAAACTCTAGTTCTTCAGTTGATTTATCCATGGGGGAGCAGCAAAGTCTTGCTGATGGTGATTTGCAGGAATCACCTAGTGAAGTCAATGATCAGGAAGCTGACTTGTCTGGAAAGTCAGAGGTTTCTGAGGGCAATGGTGGGAAACAGAGTGTAAGTCCTGTCCTACCTCGCAGGTCTGAAAGGATTAATAAGGGAGTTCCTCCTGATCGTTATCAAGTAGATGTTGTGAAGGCTTTTCACATTCACACAGAGCCTGAGTCTCTGGAAGAAATTAAAGAAATGCCAGCTGAAATAGCTAAGTGTTGGCATGAAGCCATGCAACAAGAGTTGGATTCCTTAAAGGAAAATAAAACTTGGAAACTAGTAAGTTTGCCTCCCAATCAGAAGGTTTTAGGTTGTAGGTGGGTGTTCAAACTGAAAAAAGATTCTGATGGCAAAATTCAGAAGTACAAAGCAAGGTTGGTAGCAAAAGGTTTTGCTCAAAGAAAAAATGTGGATTATGACAAAACTTTTGCTCCAGTGACAAAAGCTGAATCTATCAGGTTGCTTTTAAAGGTTGCTGCCATGAAGAAACTGTCTGTTTATCACTATGATATTCAAACTGCTTTTCTGTATGGTGACTTGGAGGAAAAATTGTTTATGCAACAACCTCCTGGTTATGAAAAAGAAAAACATCTTGTGTGTGAGTTGCAGAAATCCATCTATGGTTTAAAACAAGCCGCGCGTTGTTGGAATATTAAAATGGATAATATTTTGCAAAAATTTGGGTTTCAAAAGGGAATTGCTGATCCTTGTGTGTATGTAAAAAATGATGAGCAAGGTGTAATGTACTTGTGCTTGTATGTGGATGATTTGTTGCTGCTCACTTCATCTGATGAACAGAAGCATTCCTTTGAGGTTTGTATGAAAAACAATTTCACATTGAAATGTCTTGGAGCAGTCAACAATTACTTAGGATTAGAAATTCAGAGGGAAAAAGATGGCAGTTTTCTCATAAGCCAGAGCAGCAAAATTAAGAAGCTGCTGGAGGATTTTAAAATGCAGGACTGCAAGTCTGTCTCCTCCCCCATGCTTCCCGAGTTTCTAAAAGAGGAGGGGGTGAAGGGGAATGGTGAGTCATCTGAAGGAGATAGTTTCAGATCAGCCATTGGCAGTCTTCTTTACATTGCAAACAATAGCCGTCCGGACATTGCTAACAGTGTGTCCATTTTGAGCAGGTTTGTGGAAAATCCCACATCTGCTGCAAAGTCCGGGTTAAAAAGGCTGTTTCGTTATTTGCAAGGCACCAAAGATTTTTGCTTAAGGTTGTCTGCTACAGACACAGAAGAAAAGTTAGAATGCTGGTGTGATTCAGATTGGGCTGGAGATCTCAGTGATAGGAAGTCTACTTCTGGAAGTGTAATTCAATTTGCAAAGTCCACTATTGCTTGGTTTTCCAGAAAGCAGACTGTAGTAGCCATCAGCACAGCTGAAGCTGAATTTTATGCTTTAGCACAACTGTGCAATGAGGTAATTTGGTTTACTCAATTGTTGGAAGACATTGGAGTCATTTTAAGCCAGCCTGTAACAATTCATGAAGACAATCAAGCCTGTATTCATTTGGTTTTATCTGAAAGTTCCAGAAACCGCACAAAGCACATTGATGTGCGTTTTCATCTTGTTAAAGATTTTCTAGCCAAGAAAAAGGTTGTTTTGAAATACTGTGATACTAAATTAATGTTGGCTGATATCTTAACCAAGCCTCTAGTTGCCAGTAGGCACTGTGAGTTAATTACCAAGCTGGGTTTGTTTCCATATTCTTTCTAGTCATAAAAAAAGGGGAGTGTTATATATATTTTTTATGTCTGTAGAATATGTGGCTGAGTTTTTAAAAAGCCAGGCCTCAAAACTTTTTTCCTGTTTGGGCTCAGGAGCACATGTTCACCCCCCACTCAGGAATGCTAATTGCCCCCAGGTGCCGGCCAGTCTGAGAGTTTCTGACCAATCAGAATTAGCTGTTAGAGCTTTGCCCATATTGGGAATCTGTTGCCTAGGTGTTTTGGTCACATGGTGGATCCTGTCCACTCAGAGGCTGGTCAGGTAAAGGTTTAAAATGTAGATGCCTTTTGTTCTTTTGTTCTTTCTCTACATTCTGCTCTCTGCTATCTAAATGGCTATGTTAATCAACCATGCCATGCTTTGGCTAAAGAAGAAGATTCAAGGTTTGTTCTTATGTTTCTGTTTTAAATAAAGCAACGTTTTACTACAAACTTATCTCTTGGTTTTTCCATAACTCTGATCACAAATTTTATAAAAATACAATACTGTTGTCATTAGTTTCGTCTTCTTTATATTTAATTATACTGTAATGCCATTTCTTTTACTGCTGCTCCTTGCCTTTCATGATTACAGCTTGCAGATCATTTGTATTTTCAGCTATCAGAGTAGTGTCATCAGTGTAGCACAGATTATTGATCTTTCTCCAATTTTAAAACGACACTCATCTTTTTCCAGTACAAACATCCTCAATATATATTCAGCATGTAGGCTGAACAAATAAGGAGAATAGCAACCTTGTCTCACTCCTTTGCTGACCTGGAGCTGGTCTGTTTTGCCATGTTTATTCTGGCCTGTTGCTTCCTGTTCTGTGTATAGTTTTTTAATGGGGATGAAGACAATAAGATGTTCTGGAACTCCCATTTTCCTAAGCACATTCTCCAGCTTGACATGTTCAAAACAATTGAAGGCCTTTCTATAGCCAATAGAGTATATACAAATTATTTTTTACAATTTCCTCACTGCATTATCATCACACCTGCTTCTCTCTTTGCCTATTCCATAGCTTTCCAAACTGTGTGTCGCGACACAATACTGTGTCACCTGTGGGGCCCAGGTGTGTCGCGTCAAAACCCGGAAGCGCTAATGGTACGCTGCGGCTGCATGCATGGCGGCGGCGGGCCATCAGCGCTTCCGGGTTTTCCCACGGCACACCAGGACACCGCTGCCGCCACTGCTGCGGCGCGCAAAAACCCGGAAGCGCCACCACCACGGCACGTGAAAACCCGAAATTCCCGCCGCAGCGGTGCTTCCAGGTTTTTGCGCTTCTGGGTTTTTGCACGCTGCCACAGCAGCGGCACTTCCTGGTTTTCTCGCATGCCGCCGTTGGTATGTTGCCACGGGAAAAGTTTGGAAAGCCCTGGCCTATTCACTTGGTGCCAGAATGGCTAGACTGATGTAGGATTTAAATTGAGGTGGTGGGGGGAGTAAGAGAGGATGACAGGTTGGTTATGCAGATGCAAGTTACATGTGAGGCAGAGTACCAGCCCCTTATCAATTAACAATTAAAATGTGTTAAAAATCCATTGTGTTTGTCGAGACCCTTTGAGATTGCCTGCAATCTTTTAATATACAGTATGTTAGTTCAGCAACCTCTCACTGAATAGTGGAGTTAAAGTCCCCTTTTTTCCAAAACAGTCACTTTGAGGCCTGCCATGGAGTGTCCTAGCAGGATGAAATGCTCTGGTACTACTTTGTCCTTGTTATGAGTCCTGATGTCAAATTGTGTCCATTAATTCTTTTAATTAATTTTAATAGTCCCATTTGTCCTATGTAGATTCCAGAGGGGCTTTGCTGGAGGATGATGGCACATATCACATTAGAAGAAGAACATATTAAGGCAACTCGCTCCTGACCCCCTCGCTCCTGACCTTCCGGAAGACTCTTAAGACCTGGCTCTGCCGCCTTGCCTGGGACGAGGGAGGTAGTAGTACCTCCTGGGGGTGGCTGGCTCCATAATGTCCTCCTGATAGCGGATTTTACCATCTCTTGGATTTTTACCTATTTTTATCTATTTATTGTTTTATTGTGATTTTGTATGTATAGATTTTAACCATTGTTATGTTGTAAACCGCCCAGAGTCCCCTGTTTGGGGAGATGGGCGGGGATAGGTTTAAATAAATAAATAAACAAACCAACAAACAAACAAACTGTAAGGGCCCCGTTACTTACCTGGCAACCGGCCGACATGCCGGACTCCGAACCGGAAGAAGAGCCAATCACAGGAGGCAGCAGGCTCAGCGTTAACTCGACTGGGGACCCGGAAACGCTGATTGTCCGAGGCTCTGAAAGAAATACGCCTCTGCCAATCAGCGCGCGCCAAAGGAGAGCGGAGAGGCGGGCAGAACAACGTGAAGCTCGATTGGCCCCCGCTCTCCCAAGGCGCGAAAAAAGGAATAAAAAGCCGGCGAAACTTACCTCAGCTGCCGGAGACAACCGATCCTCCTCACGACCTGGACCCGTGCCCTCGCCTGATCCTCCCGCCACGCACAACAACCGGACGGACCCTAGCCAAGAGCCTCGCGATGAGGGAAACCCCGTGAACCGCCTGATAGTCACTGAAGAGACCGAGCAAAGTGAACGTTCCACAGACCTGTCACCGCCGAGCGCCGAGCCTTCTCCTGCCGCTGCGTCTTCATCCAGTGAGCTTTCCGTTCCAGGGCCTCTTCCGGAGCACTCCTTGTTTCCTGAGGAAAAGGCCACCACCGGGGTAAGCGCTGCTGCCTTGCCTGTTTCCGTCCCGGCTGCCCAAGCCACAGATTCTCCTCAGGTTTCCAAACCTGAGGCAACGGAAGCCGGCCAGCAGTGGGTTGATTTCGTCAGGCCCCGGTCTACCCCTCTAGCCACCAGCCATAGTCCTCAACCTAACCCAGCTGGCGCCGGACATCAGTGGGCTGCTTTTGTTGGACCCCGGTTTACCTCAAGTCCTACCTGCCCAGCTAACGAGACGCCTGCGGTCACCTTGCCTGGTACCTCCAGATCAATCGTAGTTCCTGCAACCCCTATGTTCCTTCCTGCCCGGCCAGCAGAATCCGCTGTAACCGTGGTTATCCAGCCTGCAGACGAAGAAGAGGACTGTATAAACTGGGCTGCTTGTGTGTCTGTATAAATAAAGTTAATTTCCATAACGCTTCCGTGTCAGTCTTAGTCGGAACAGGACAGATTGTCTCCGGCCAGACTTCCACAGGAAGGAAGGAAGCGTTATTGCCTGATTACTTCTCCCTAGCCTGGGGTTATCTGTTGCCCTGACAACCAAGAAGCCATGGATCAGCAGCTGTCCATGGAAAATGCACAGCTATCCCAGCAGGTAGCCCAGCTCAGTGACCAAAACAACCAACTTAGCCAGATGATAGCCCACTTGAGCACGCACGTGGCCCAGCTGCAAGGACAACAGGCGGTTGCACCGGTTGTTAACCAGAAAACCAAATGTCCGGTGCAAGTACCCGAGAAGTTTGATGGGACCCTCGCCAAGTTCCCAGCCTTCCTGGCACAATGTCAACCTGTTATCCCCCCAGAGCGTTTTGCTGCCATCACTATACAATGGAACCTAAGCCAACGGAATCGACAACAACAAAGAGCTGACACCTGGGCAAGGAAAAAAAGAGAAGAGCTGGCACACCTTCCCGTCGGTCGGACCGATCAATGGACATACGAGCATGAGACGCTCTGCTTCCGAGGCCGCTACTATGTACCCCCGGGGGAACTCCGCCAACTGATCATGCAACTATGCCATGACAACCCGGCCGCCGGCCACTTCGGGTTCTTTAAAACGCTGAACCTGGTCTCCCGGGAGTTTTGGTGGCCGCGCATACGGGATGACGTGAAACAATATGTATTCTCTTGCCCAGACTGTCGCAGGGCTAAAAATCAAACAGACAAGCCTGCTGGTCTCCTAATGCCTCTACTCACTCCTGAACAACCATGGGAGGCTATCTCTATGGACTTCATCACCGACCTTCCCAAGTCCCAGGACGCCACTACTATCCTGGTAGTAGTAGATTCCATGACGAAGATGGCCCACTTCATCGTGTGTAAGGGCTTGCCCACGGCCCAAGAGACGGCACGCCTCTATATAAGACACATTTTCAAACTGCATGGCATAGCAAAGAGTGTGGTGTCAGACCGTGGCTCGGAGTTCACCGCCCGTTTCTGGAAAGCGCTCCTCCAGAATCTGGGAATCCAGAGACACTTATCCACAGCATTTCATCCACAATCGGATGGAGGGACGGAAAGGGTGAACGCTATTCTGGAGCAGTACCTGCGTTGTTACGTGAACTACCAGCAGGACAATTGGGCAGACCTCCTAGCCTTGGCGGAGTTCGCGTACAACAACGCACACCACTCTTCGACCCAGATGGCCCCCTTCGCTGCAAATTATGGGTTCCACCCGCGATCGTTCCCTCTCACCGTGCCGGACTCAGCAGTGCCAGCTGCAAATCAGTTCCTCCAAGAACTACAGGCCAGCCACCAAGTCCTTAGAAACCAGCTGGAAAAGGCTAAGGAGGACTACAAACGCTTTGCCGACCGCCATCGGAGGACGGGACCCCCACTAAAGGTTGGTGATATGGTGTGGTTGTCAACAAGACACCTATCATCTGCACGTCCATCTCGGAAGCTGGATCACCGGTTCCTGGGACCATTCCCAGTGGAAGCGGTTGTCAACCCAGTCGCTTTCCGATTGACTCTTCCGGGACACATGCGCATACACCCTGTGTTCCACAGATCCTTGCTGGTCCCTGTGTCAGCTGACAGCCCGCTCAGAACCAGGAGGATACCACCTCCTCCTGTCCTTATCCAAGGAGAGGCCGAATACGAGGTTGCTCGCATCCTGGACTCTCGCACTCGTCGTGGCCGCCTCCAGTATCTAATAGACTGGAAGGGTTATGGGCCGGAGGAGTACTCCTGGGAAGATGCTGCGGACGTCCATGCACCATTGCAGGTACAACAATTCCATCGACAATATCCGGATAAGCCCAGACCACAAAGCCGGGGGGAGGAAGGTCCTGCGGGGGGGGATAGTGTAAGGGCCCCGTTACTTACCTGGCAACCGGCCGACATGCCGGACTCCGAACCGGAAGAAGAGCCAATCACAGGAGGCAGCAGGCTCAGCGTTAACTCGACTGGGGACCCGGAAACGCTGATTGGCCGAGGCTCTGAAAGAAATACGCCTCCGCCAATCAGCGCGCGCCAAAGGAGAGCGGAGAGGCGGGCAGAGCAACGTGAAGCTCGATTGGCCCCCGCTCTCCCAAGGCGCGAAAAAAGGAATAAAAAGCCGGCGAAACTTACCTCAGCTGCCGGAGACAACCGATCCTCCTCACGACCTGGACCCGTGCCCTCGCCTGATCCTCCCGCCACGCACAACAACTGGACCGACCCTAGCCAAGAGCCTCGCGATGAGGGAAACCCCGTGAACCACCTGATAGTCACTGAAGAGACCGAGCAAAGTGAAAGTTCCACAGACCTGTCACCGCCGAGCGCCGAGCCTTCTCCTGCCGCTGCATCTTCATCCAGTGAGCTTTCCGTTCCAGGGCCTCTTCCGGAGCACTCCTTGTTTCCTGAGGAAAAGGCCACCACCGGGGTAAGCGCTGCTGCCTTGCCTGTTTCCGTCCCGGCTGCCCAAGCCACAGATTCTCCTCAGGTTTCCAAACCTGAGGCAACGGAAGCCGGCCAGCAGTGGGTTGATTTCATCAGGCCCCGGTCTACCCCTCTAGCCACCAGCCATAGTCCTCAACCTAACCCAGCTGGCGCCGGACATCAGTGGGCTGCTTTTGTTGGACCCCGGTTTACCTCAAGTCCTACCTGCCCAGCTAACGAGACGCCTGCGGTCACCTTGCCTGGTACCTCCAGATCAATTGTAGTTCCTGCAACCCCTCTGTTCCTTCCTGCCCGGCCAGCAGAATCCGCTGTAACCGTGGTTATCCAGCCTGCAGACGAAGAAGAGGACTGTATAAACTGGGCTGCTTGTGTGTCTGTATAAATAAAGTTAATTTCCATAACGCTTCCGTGTCAGTCTTAGTCGGAACAGGACACAAACAAACAAACAAACAAACAAACTCTAATCTTATGCGTGTACTTGTTGGGGCCTGTGATGCTGCTGTTGGTTTAGATGTGGAGGCAAAGTAAACATCTGGTTTCTTTCAAAGTATGGTTTCCATGTTAGCATCATTGTCCAGGTTGTACCTCAAAGCCACCTGGTTATCACCAGGTTGTACCTCAAAGCCACTCGGTTGCTGCCAAAATATTATCTGCTTTTAGCCTCAGTGATTGATTATGGGAAACCCAAGCACCATCATGGGAAAGCAGAATACTGAGATAATGGTAGGCACTAATTTGTTTTATTGTGGCAGATTCCAAACACAATTTATATTGAGAGTTAAGTTGCTCCTGCCCACCTAGCAGTTCAAAAGCATACCATCTGTGAGTAGATAAATAGGTACCCCCATTTCAGTGGGGGGGAACGCTGGCAGCGCTCTATGCGGGGAGCAGGAACCAGCGCTGGATCTGCCTGGATGCGATCGGCGGAGGATTGGTGGGAAAAAAAGCCCGGATGAGCTGACTTCCCTAGGAACACTGTTGGCCAGCTGATGCAAAGCTAGCTCACCCTCTTCTGGTGCACCAGTGCAACAAAGAACTAGCAACTGCTGGTGCCAGAACAACTGTCATGTGTAAAAACACTGTAGACTCCCTGGCAATGTATACCATACGCTAAATAAATAAAATGAATAAAAATAAATTTTAATTTTTTAAAAAAGTTTTGGCTTGTTTTCCCATTTAAATACTAAGGAGAACTGAGAATAAATAATTGCCTCCCTGCTATTATTTTTGTATTGAATTTGAAGGATTTAATATTTTCCTACATGTTGAATTTGCTATTTTGAATCTTCAGTTTTCTGCTCACTTTCCCTGGGAGCTGCTTGTTAACATACTTTCTCTTATGTCAACAACTTTCAGAGATCTTCTATTAACTCATTAACTCCTATGTTTGCCAGTCAAGTATCTAGGGGGTGCCATAATCTACTGCTTGAAACATGGAGGAGCTTAAGTAGACTTTCTTGAAGTTTCATTGTGAGCTTGAACAGTCCATTAAACAGATCTTTTCCGACTTCTGCCAAGCTTTTTTGCAAGATATTTGGGACATTGTGGAAAATACTAGTTTTAAAATGTGTCATCTGGATGAGGACATTGTGGAAGAAGCTGAAGATTTTAACAAAGATAGAGATGTTTCTACTGACAGCGAGATTGAAGCTTTTGCTGAAATTCCAGGTGACAATTACATTCTGGTGTTGAAGGGGTTACAGTATGAGTTGCAAATTACAAATGGAGTTGTTTTTCTGATGGAATGTTGTGGGAAAGAGGAGGCTGTGTTCTGTGGGAGGTTTTTTACTGAGAAGTCTGAGTCTCTAAGGGGGGCAATTGGGCTGTTTGATTTCTGTATGAAAAGTGCCCTGTGTGTAATATGGAGATATGTGAATGCTTTAGTATATTTTGAAGCGGGGTAAAGAGTTGAGAATGTTTATCTGGACTGATATTAAGGCTTGTATGATTCCATTTTTCTTTAATGATTTGGATTAAGATTTGTTTGATTTTTAAGACTCAGTGGGTTAGGGTTAGGGTTAGGGTTAGTCGATTGGAAGGTCGCAAGTTCGGAGGTTCAAATCCCTAGCCCCGCGTGACGGAGCTCCCGCACTCGCCCCAGCTCTTGTCAACCTAGCAATTTGAAAGCATGCAAATGCAAATAGATGAATAGGTACCACTTCGGTGGGTAGGTAACAGCGTTCCGTGTGCGTCATGCCGGCCACATGACCGCGGAAGCATCTTCGGACAACGCTGGCTGTTCGGCTAACAAATGGAGATGAGCACCGGCCCCTAGAGTTGGACACGACTGCACAACTGTGCGGGGGGAACCTTTACCTTTACCTAAGGATACCCTGGAGAAGATGCTGATGCTAGGGAAAGTGGAAGGCAAAAGGAAGAGGGGCCGACCAAGGGCAAGATGGATGGATGATATTCTGGAGGTGACGGACTCGACCTTGGGGGAGCTGGGGGTGGCGACGGCCGACAGGAAGCTCTGGCATGGGCTGGTCCATGAGGTCACAAAGAGTCGGAAGCGACTGAATGAATAAACAACAACAAAAAAGGTATAATAATAATTGTTTGGTTTTAGGTTTAACAGGGTTAAGATTGTTATAGTATTATTAATTATAAAAGTAGATAATTTACATGTTTTCATAATATTTTTATTATAGTGGACAGAAATATATAGAATAGTGGTAGGAAGGAAATAAATAAATGTCTTGGGGGGGAAGTTGATCTGGAGGTTTATATATTTTTTCTTTTTTTCTTTTAATATAAGGGGAAGGAGCAATTGTATTTAGTGATTTTTATAATGTGTTAATGGAATGATTTATAGAAATAATGTGATCTTGGTTTGATATAAAGTAAGGGATTGATTATGGAAATTGCTGTATATTCTTGCTGTTGAAAGTCGGAAGTCACCTTTGTATGTAATCTTTAAAATTCTTTTTTCTTGTGTTTTACACTTTTTTAGTTTTGTTTCAAACTTAATAAAATTCTTATAAAAAAAAGACTGACTTGAAGGTGCGCATGCACGCACACATGCACACACACACACGCAATGCACACACACACACAATGCATTATGATAACATCTATATAAAACTAGAAGCCTAATCTCATCATAACCCAAGTGGAGCATAGAAGGCAAATGCAGTTGGTTCCAATATGACCCTTTGCCACAGATCACAAGGGCCCGTGTACCTTAACTGTTAGGCCTGTGAGTTGCCAACTATGCGGACAATGCAAAACAGAACTCTTACAGATCCTTAAATCTAAATTAAAATAGCCCCAAAGGAATAGAAAACAGACATAGGCGAAACCTCAAAGCTAAAAGATTATGATCTCATATAGGAGCAAGGAACTAAAAACACTTAGCAAAACCGGAAGCAGAGGCCCTTGGCAAAGGTGGATAAAAAAAAAGGTACCCCCTGCACATTTGTGCAGTCGTGTCCGACTCTAGGGGCCGGTGCTCATCTCCGTTTGTTAGCCGAAGAGCCAGCGTTGTCTGAAGACGCTTCCACGGTCATGTGTCCAGCATGACCCGTGCGGAACGCTGTTACCTACCCACCAAAGTGGTACCTATTCATCTACTTGCATTTGCATGCTTTTGAATTGCTAGGTTGGCAAGAGCTGGGGCGAGTGCGGGAGCTCACTCCGCACGCAGGGCTAGGGTCACGAACCTCCGAACTTGCGATCTTCTGATCGACAAGCACATCAAACTAAACCAAGACACCAAATACAGAGCCAGTTACAGAGTTGTATCCACAAAATCTATATCAAGGTTACTTGGAGTTTGAACAAGTCTTATTTCATAAGGAGAGATTAAGTTTGAGGCAAGCAGACAATATATTCTTGTTCATCAGTAAGTGGATGCTAAGTGTCTAAGATCAAGAATTTCCCACCCCAGGATGAAGTAGCAGAGTTTGATGGTTGTTATCCTAGTTGACCTGGCTTCTCAGATTTATTCAAGAACTCATTCAAGTTACAGGGCTTTTTGTAAATATTGTTGAATGGTGGGGGGAGGGGTCAAGATCTGGGTGCTGCACTGAGCATTAAGAGCTATTCAGTGCTATCACTGCTTTGTGGTACTGCCACTTATAGATGTAAACAGTAAACTTCTTACCCATAGCCGTTTTACAGCACCCCAGCTGAAGTTCTGCCAGTAGTCTTGCCCTCCAAGATATCCTTCTTAAGGAGTTCCAATAGGTCCTTCAGTAAATAGACTGTTATTTTTCATCATTACCTAGATATCGCGGTAACTGATATCTGTTATGCAACTTTCCATCACTGTCAGCTGCTCAGTAGTTGTTTTGTTTTGTTTGGTTCTGTTTGGTTCCCAGCGACAGACTATCTCTAGACATGGAGGCTTGTTTTATTGTCACATCATCCTGTAGCTTATATTATAGCTAACTTCCTCTGTTAATTTGCTCATTTTTTAAAGCCTGGAACTCCTGGGGCTTAGGGCCAACAAGGATTTTTTTCCTTTTCATCTCTCTCCTTCCCACACAAATTAAAACAAAGTTTGTCCACTCAACTTTGTACATTTCCTTCTTTAGAAAAGTTTGGGATTCTTCTTCTTTCAACTTCCTTGATCATCCCCCCCACCCCCCAAGGGTTCACAATCTTAAATTAGTCTTTATTGAGCAGAACTGAGAGTTTTCCTTCCTCTTAACCTTTTATCAAATAAAGCCAAGGTCTAAAATTCATCACCATGTCTTTCTAGCCTCAAATTGTTCTGGAGCTCTTTCTCCTAGGTCTTGTCTTTTTAAAGTCCAATATCCCAGTCCTTTACTAAATTCTTTCTTGCTTTTCCATTCTACAAGTCATTGAGTATCTGATTCACTGCATTTTATTCACTGCCCATCAGGAAGCAAATTGATATTCACTTCTTATTCCAAAATAATATTTTATGTAGTTTGAATAAAAGCCTCTGTTTGGAGCCATCCTTAATATAGCAGATTTCTTACCAAGCAGCAATATCCAAAGTTTGATGGTTTCATATGAATTTTCCTCCAAGTAATTGCAGGGATTAAGAAAACATTTTTCAACAACCTAAAACTGTGAAATTGGATTTTTTTTTCCAGGAAAACCATCTGCACCAGCCTCTCTTCTCCCACAAAAGCAAAAAATTATACCTGGAAATATTGTATAACTACTAAAATATATGTGTGTTATACATACAGTATATTCCTTTAAAAAAAAATCAAAATTTTAAAGAACCTAGCTCTCAAATCCTTGCCATCTGTTTTTGTGAAATGGCAGATTTAATCTGCTCAGGAAGCCATACTGTACTTACTTTGCCACTTCTATTAAAAGGTAAACAAGTTATCACAGTTCACAGATATCAGTGATGCTTAATGGGGGAAATGAAGCTTTGGGTTTTTGAGGGGGAAACAGGAAATCAGTGGAGGAAATGGAGTCTCAGATTCAACCCCAAGTTAAATCAAGCCACCTCTGAATCACTTAGAGTCAAAACAATTTCCAAATTTCTGAATCAGGGTCCAAACTGAATCTAATAATCACATACATCCCTAGTTGTTTAGGTAAAGCATAAGTACATTTAACACTTTAGTTTTTATGTGTTTCCACAGAACATTAATAAACATTCACCACTTTGTTTCCTCTGCATATTCCTCTAGAATATCAAAAGAAAGGGGAGGAGGAGGATAGGAATATATCATCCAAAACAGGAAACTTAAAAAGGAGATAGGGAAGCAGTTCAGCAAGTTTTTCTAGTACTCAATCCATTTCTAAATTCTGTTTGGTGCTGAGATGTTTATTTTGATCAGTTCATGTTTTAGCAAGAATGAGCAAACTGTTGGAAAGACACCTTGTGGAGATGGTTGAATAATATGAATAGTTGCTGGACTATAAGCTGGGCATGAAATAATATGCAATTGCTGGTCTTCCTCTAAAAATATTTGTTTTGGAAATATTTCCTGTTATTAGAACATACAGGGGTTAGAGATAGTTATACTGGAAGTGATTCCACTTTAAATGGATCGCTTTGAGAGCCATTGTTATCCAGGATTGTTGCCATCATGTCGTCATGGAGTAGCCGCAAGATGTTCACAAATTTATCAGGGCATCCAATTTTCAGAAGGATGGTCCAGAGAGCAGTATGATTTACAGTATCAAAAGCTTTAGTCAGATCAATAAACGCCATGTACAGAGGGCGGTTTTGCTCCTTGCATTTTTCTTGAAGTTGTCGTGCAGTGAAGATCATATCCACTGTTCCCCTGGAAGGGCGGAAGCCATTTTGGGTTTCAGGGAGGATGTCTTCTGATAGATAGGAGACGGTTTGCGATGATCTTTGCCAGGATTTTGCCTGCTTTAGCTAGAAGGGAGATGCCTCGATAGTTTCCACAGTCTGTTCTATCACCCTTTTTAAAGAGAGTGATAATTATGGCATCCCTAAAGTCTTGGGAAGATAGGCGGACTAATGTTAGCTTATTAGAAGAAGCGAAAACCACCAGCACTGAAACAATGATCATCCAACATCAACTTCGCTGGACTGGTCATGTTGTTCGAATGCCTGACCATCGTCTTCCAAAGCAGCTACTTTACTCCCAACTTAAGAATGGAAAACGGAATATTGGTGGACAGCAAAAGAGATTCAAAGACACTCTCAAAGCTAATTTTAAAAAATGTAATATCAGCATTGAGAACTGGGAAGCCCTAACTCATGAGCGTTTCAATTGGAGGTCAGCCTTTATTAATGGCGCTATGGACTTTGAAGAAGCACGAGTACAGGGCGAAAAGGAGAAAAGAGCTAAAAGGAAGGCACGTCAGGCAAACCCTCATCATGACCGTCTCCCACCCGGAAACCTATGCCCTCATTGTGGGAGGTTGTGCGGATCCAGAATTGGCCTTTACAGCCACTTACGGATCCACTGTTAAAATTTTACCCTTGGAAGACAATCTTACTCGGCTACGAGTGATCGCCAATGAATGAATGACTGGGAAGTGATATTTTCATATGTAAGCACTATATACAGAAGTATATGTATTGACACAGTGGCACAGAGGTGGAGCAAAATCATCATCATCATCATCATCATCATCATCATCATCATCATCAGTTGTGGAGGACTTTGTGTACGTTTGGAGTACCCATTTTTCCAAGGTATACTGCCATGGAATAGGAAGCTTTCATTTAGCTAACATTGCTAACAGTTACCAGTAATGTATCAGCTATTCATTTGTACAATCAAGCTTGGAAAGAAAGGTAGCTGGTGAGTTTGAGTGAGTTTGCCGCTGAGCTCGCCGGTGTTCACCCTCTAAGAATCACCTGCTTGATTTTTAAGCGGTGCGACCGCGGGAGAAAAAGACACTCACGCCCAGAGCCACCGAAATCATGGCAACGTCCCTCTCCGGCCTGCCGAAAGCTAAAAAGTAACTTCCGTTCTTTGGGGCTGAGAGGTGCCAGCAACGGTGGCCAGGATTTGCAACACAGCTTGGTCTGGCTCCAGGGCTCCCGCCAGGGACTGATTCCCGTTTTCCCCAAGGATGCCTCTCATTAGCATGGGAGGCGGGGGGGGGGGGCGGCCAAACCAAAACCGAGAGAGGGCGAGAGAGCGGCTGACTGACTCTCCTTTGCAATGACACCCGAGGCTGCCTGGGTTCTGTGCTTCGCCTTGGCCTCCTCGCTCACCTCCTCCGGGGTAGCAGGTAAGTCTGTCCGCAGGCTCGGGCAGGACGAGGAGGCGCTTCTTGGCGGAGGTAGAGCTGAAGCCGTCCCTCCGCTCCGCTCCCGTCCTGCTGCCAAACTTCTCCTCAGCCGGCGCTGCAGCCTCTTCTCCGGGCTGGGGCAGTAACTCTCCTCAGAGCCCCGAGAAAGGGCCGCCCGGGTCCTCAGCCCGCCCGGCGGTTTGTGTGCGGAAGAGGGCGAGTTTGCCGAGGCGGAGAAAGTAGCCGACGGGCGAACGCGGGGTCTCTCCTCCGAGCTGCCTCCTTGCTTCAACCCTCCTCCCCATACGCTGCCTCCCGTTCACCCGCCCCCGCCATATGCAGCTTCGAAACACCTGGATTTCCTTTCTTTGGGGCGGGGGCGGAGGCGGAGGGGGGCTTCCTCGCCTCTTCCTGAGCTGTTCCCACCGACCGAGCGTGTTTTAGGGGTGCGCGGCTCGGAGGGCTGACAGTACGGAAACCCACGTGGAAGGGTTGGCACAGCTCGGGAGGCGGCAGGTGGGGCGAGAAGGAGACGGGGAGATGGTCAAGCTTCCCCTCCTCCATTCGTTCGAAAGGAAGCCCCGTCGGTTGAGAAGAAGGATCTGGAGTGGGACGGCGGGGACCGTGGGGGGGAGGGAGACAAATAAGGCAGACATTTATTTTCTGTGCAGTAAGAGAGGGGGGGGAGGGAGGGAGAAGTTCAAAAAATTAAGCAAGTAACTGCTGTCAAAACCAACAATTTTTCTCTTAGTTGTCGCAGTTGTGGAAGGAGGGAGAGAGAGAGAGAGATGCCTTTTAATTAAATTCTGCATTACCGCTAGTAATTACTTTCGAAAAAAATACATTCTGTGGTTCTGTTGTGAAAGAGGGTGGAGGGACGGTACGTTGTGGGTAGAAACGGTTCATCTCTCCTGCATTTGATGAAAGTTGCAATCCTGGGCAATGCCAGTTGACAACTGAGCTCTATTGAATTTGACTGGACTTATTTCTGAGGAAACGCCCTGAACTCTGCTGCAGGTCACTTAAATTCATTTTGTGACAATATTCTTAACCACCCAGATTCCCTGCCCCCTCTGTTTAATAATAAATTAAGCAATGATTTAAGCAATCCTGGTTAATCTAAAACAGCATAATACAGGCTATGTTTTTTCTATCTTGTTCAGAAGTAATTCACTAAAACAAATTAGGCAGTGACCCTTAGTAGAAGAGGGTACTTAGTTGTCCTTGGAAATATCTTGGGCAGGGGGGTGCTCTCTTTACTCCTTTATTCCAGCTTTTTCCCAACAATTTCAGGACATGCCTCATTTTTTGCTTTGTCAACCATCCAGCAGTCTAAGTTAAGTTGAAGGTTTGTGTCTGGTGGCTGAACTGTACCTTAAATCCAGGTCTCTCCCAATTTCTGTGTTCAAAACTTCACAGAACATTGCTTGTTGGCTTTCTTTTTTCAGTCCAACTGGGTATTTCATTAAAGTCAACCAACACTGTAAGATAAGCTCATGCAGTCCTGATGGTTTCTGATTCATACATACACAACACACTTTGTACATATAAAATATGAGCCCATAACTCCTATACTATAAATGGGGTGACTGGTAGTGCATACATAAGAGCCTTCTCTTATGCAACATTAACATAAATAAAAATGGTATTTGATGAAAACCTAATCTTTCATCTCTCCCTTCAAATTTTGTGATGACAGTGATAATCTCAGGCACAACAAAAATGAAGGGCTTGGTTGATCAAAGAAGAATGATGTTGATGGGGTGGAGAAATGAACAGAAAGGAACATGTTGAGGTGGAAAAGCTGCTTCCAGCACTGTACTTTCTGCTTCTTCACATTAATCTTTCTTCACTTCGTGGCAATGTTCTGCTTTCACAGGCGGGACCAGGCCATCTTTGTTCTCACCAGCTGTTGTCATGGGAAAGAGACAAATAAATGATGAAGTCAACAGACAGGAGACTTTGGAAGTGGAGTTGAACCAGCCGTCAGAATCAGCCATGGGAACTGTGAGCCAACCATGTAAGGTTTGTTTGTGTATATGTTTATATACTTTTTAAAATCAAAAATTCCATTTACTGACAAACTGCATCCAAGGTGGGAAAGAAAAGTTGGAATGACTACAGTGACCCACTCACAATTTGTTCTGCCTGGGAAAATCTCAGCTTCATTGTACTGAAGATGTAATGTCCAGTGCAATAACAAAATGTATGTATGGAAAATGAAGCTGGTAATCATAATAATCATTCTTTGCTTTGTAAATCATATTTCATGATTCCCCTCTCTCCCACTCTTGTTGCAAATAAATGAGGCAGTTTGCTATAATAATGATTTTTTAAAACCCACCATATATCTACAGGAGAAGTTTATAATTTATCTGCTTAGGATAGTTATGTCAAAGTGGACAAGCTTCAAGGCATTTCTTTAGGTCTTATTTACAAATTAAATAGGAAAAAACAAACCTATGGATGGCAGTTTTAAAAACTGAGAATCCTGCTGCATGTTCTATAAATCCAAGTTCCTTAGCAGTGCAGTCTTAAACATTCTTGCTTTAGATGTCACACCAGTAAATATGACATCTGAATAAACATGATCCAAAGCAGATGAACTCTGAAGGTCTTCTGGAGAGTTCTCAAACTGCTTTGTCCACCTGGGCCTTTAGGTCTAAATGATTATCCATCATCATGCAAAGCTGGTGACAGCCCTTAAATAAGGCAAATGACATTGTCAACAAGGCTTCCCACGGATGGGAAAACTAAACAGTCATGTTTGTCAGATACATTTAAACAATCAGACCAGGATATGATGTGAACCCTGTTCCCCGGATGCTCCCTGGACATCTAGTTTTCTTTTTTTAGAGACAGTTTTGTTTATAAACTGTGTTTTCAATTTGTAACACAAACAGGAAAAAATGTTAGATCTTCATGCTTCTGTATGACTACTGCAGGACAGCTCCCCCCCCCCTTTTAAATAAACTTTATGCAAATGAAATCTTAGCTGAAAGATGCCAGAGCATTCCCTGTAGTATACCTTGGCATACTAGAGCAACTCACAGATCTGTGCTTGCTCTAGATCTGCAATCTTCCTGAACCTGGTGCCTTCCAGATTTGTTGCACAATTCCCAGCCCTCCCAAACATGCGAAGAATAATCAGGGTAGCTGATGAGACTATATGTTGTCTACTAGAACAGAGCTTTCCAAACTGTGTGTGGCGACACAAAAGTGTGTCGCCACACACAGTCTGGTGTGTCGCCACACAACCCGGAAGCACTGATCATCATCAGCGCTTCCAGGTTTTCCCGCGGCGACACACCAATGGTGGCGCGCAAAAACCCGAAAGCGGCAGCAGCGCTTCCGGGTTTTTGCGCGCTGTCGCAACGGCGACACTTCTGGGTTTTCCCGCAGCGACACACCAACGGCGGTTGGTGTGTCGCCGTGGGAAAACTTTAGAAAGCCCTGTACTAGAATATTGCCTCTTGCAGTTACTTGATTCTGAGTTTCCACACTGACATTAATTGCTAAGACTGGGTTTTGGAAATCAAGCACGGTCACAAAATCAAGGCTGACCCAGCCCCTATTCAGATATTGCAACAGTGCCTTATCGCTCAGGACTGCTATTTCAATTATCTCAATGTGCTATGCAAGAAAGACAAAGGAGAGGCAGGATAGGAAGGGGCCAATTCTGATTTGTTTGTACGGCAATTACTGGACCTTCCAGATCCTTCAGAAGCACAAAAACCACACAATACTTACTTTGTGTAAATATATTGCCTGTCCCAATCCAAAGGCTTTGCAATTAGCAAATAAAAGGACAAGCAAATAAAAGGACAAGCAAGTTTCACATTTAAGGCCAAGCACTCATTGCTCCCCTTTCCAACCCACTTCCCACTAACATAGCTTTCATTTCCAAGAGTCTAAGCAGTTTCTTACTAAGATTGTCTTTTCAAGGAAGAGTTCAGTGAGGAAGGCCCCATAATTTTGGCATGCTTTCAGAACTCACATCATGGATCATTGTTCTCATCCTTTAAACTCTCTCTTTTATTCTCTTGTTATTGTTTTTTTTTTTGGAACACAGGGACACTGCCTCATGCTCGAAAATCCATGCAGACATTCAGCAAGGATGTTTATGGGTCTCCTTCACAGAACAAGTCTCTCCAAGGTAGCGGTATTATCAGGGCTGAGCACATGAAGGACCAGCTCCTACCTCGAGATGAGTGGAATCCTTTGGAAGTGAAAGCATTAAACACACTCCAGCTACTCTTGGATAAAAGGAAACATGTGAAAAAATCAGTAGAGAATCAGACAGGTTTAAGGAAGCAGTCTGTTCAGCATGTCAAAGGACTTCCTTCTATTGGTCATGAGGAAGCATCTGTTGCTGCCACTTACTTGAGTCAAAGGAACCAAATCAGCAGAAACAGGCTCCACTTGGAATCTGCCAACAGCATCTCTACCTACTTCCATCCACCTGGATATTCCCATTGCCAAGGCAGACTCCTGGCAGAAACATCTATGTTTAAAAACACAAGGTCAAATGTTGGTCAACATTATGGTGACTTGGATCACCTCAACCGGCCTGGGAAGAAACACCCTTACCACAAACTCAACGGTTTCCTCCAAAATATCACTAAACCCTATTGGCTCACAAACCGACAGACTCCAAGCTTACTGAATGACTTCAGCATCTTTAAGATTGGTAAGGAAATTTGAGAGTAGAATTCTGTTTCTGGGTTCACAGTGTGGTGAGTGGCAGGACTGATCTTAATCCGATATCCAATTTGAAGTTTCACTAAAGTCACTGGGGCTGGCTTCCAAATAAGTATATGTAGGATCAGGTCATCAAGCTTAGAAGAAATAATTAATTTATAAACCCTATTTATTATTTGTCAAAGTGGACAAGCGTCAAGGGTTGACTTTTATTTAGCTTTAAAATAATGTTTATTAGATTTTCACTAGATTTTCAATTATCACGCTTGATAATAGCAACTACATTCCTCCTGACATTGTCCCTTGTTTTGATTTGGTGTTTTTACTGCAGTGAATACTGCAAGTTAAGTATGGTAGCTGCTGACTTACTTCTATCTGGAGAGTATCTGCTGGGGAAGGCTGCTGTATTCAGCAAAACCAATCAGCAACAACTTCTGTTTACTCAGTGCAAACCATTATCATGCTAAGCAAGGCCGAAGGATTAAATATAATATTAAATTCAGTGGGATAGCAATATTAAAGTAGGCAATATCTGAAAACATAAATGAAACGTTATGTGTTGAGAACAGAAATACTGTATATACTGAGAGAGAACCATGAACCAGAGAGAGCTTTTCATCACATTGTTTTAAAGGTCTTTGATTAAAACTTGAACTGCGATCTCTGAACTTACCTCTACTAGACTCTGTAAAGTCCTTACAGGGAAGAAAGTTTTATCTTGGGAGCATGGTACTTCATTCCCTCCCTGTTCACTGGTGCATTGCTTGAATTGGTGAAGGAAAAATGAAGGTGCCCGTTCCTTGGTTGTATCTGGCTATTGCAGTGCTGGGGGAGGGAGTTTGGTCTGACAGTCTCTTGATTCTTGTGTCATGTGCATGTTAGCCTCTGGCCACAGTGTTTCTATAATTTGCACTGCTGGCCTTCCTACTTTGGCTGGCCCTTCATCTTCATTGCCAGAGTCTTAGTTATTTCATGTTGTAATAATATAGAGAAGACTTCCAGGGCAAGCCAACCTTCTATGATCAACTCATTGGGCAAAACAAAGAAGTAGGAAGCACTTGTAATATCAAAAGGTGTGTGTGTATTCTGCTGCTTCAGGTTCTAAAATAGAGACTTTCACTGCTACATCTGAGTCTCAGTGAATCTAAATGTTCTTAGAGGTTTACAGTGAAAGTAGGGAAAGACCCATCTGGGGCTGAAGTTGAGAAATAAATATTTGAAATGGATAAATCAAGTCCCGAAAGGTGAGGTCCAACTGGAAAAGAAGACGTATTCAGTATGGATAGAGCAGGTGAAGCTTTGTGAAAAACAGCACAGTTTTGGATGTTATTAGTTTCAGACTGTGAAACAGCAATAACAGGCATACTTGATGAAAATTCCCATCCTTCAGCTACTTGGAGAGCTTCTTAGAAGGATGGGTAGGAACAAATCTCTTGAAAGCAAGTCTTCCAACTTTATTGGAGTGGGCAGAAGATAAATAGCAGAGCTGATGTGAATCCACTGAGTTTTGCAGGAGAAAGTCGTCGTTTTTGCACTTTGGCAGCCTGCAAATTCAGGAACCAAGGTGAAGAAAGCTGACCGTGCTTTCTCTCATGGGGCGGAGTTGCCTGTTGCTTGTTTGGTGAACTTCATTGAGGAGTATACATTATGCTCAGTGCATTTTGTTGTTAGGTTTATATCCTACCTTTCCAGATTCAGCATTAGGTACTACTTGTGAATAGCCAACCAGCGTTCATAATCCTGCAGCCTCTCTGCCAGTCTAAATATCAGGCAGTGTCTGAGTCTGAATACACACCTCCTCTCAGGCTTCAGCTTTAGCACATACTGTATGCTGAAGCTGATTCCTGCAACCCCTCCCCTCCTAGATAAAGAAAAAGTTTTGTTCTTTTCAAAGAAAAGGCAGAACTCCATGGAACTGGAGAAAGGAAATATTGTGCCTGAGCTGGAGTCTACCATCTCCCCAACAGCTCTGATAAATAGCTGGAATTAACTCCCTGAGACTGTGGAGGTCTAGGGAAAAGAAGCAGGTGACTTTGCTTCAGGATTCATGTTTTGGGTAGAAGCTACATTACCTTTCAATTTCTTTTGTCTTTGTGCGTTTAAGACCAATATTCTTCAGGTATATGCTTAGTGACTTCAATTATACTTCCTTACATTCAATCACTTGAGATTGTAATTTTTCCCTGAGAAATTGAGCTCAGTGAAACTCAGAACCTGTGGGAACTGTAACAGTTCAATGCCATCTTGTGGTCTTTGAATTTTTTTAGTTTAACCTGTTTGTTAGCTACTCTGTATTGTCAATTTCCCCTTCATGGATCACTGCCTTGTCGTGGCGAAGGGGCTTGCGTAACTCAATGAAGTCAGGTCAAGAAGAACAGGTCATGATGGAGAGTTCTGACAAAACGTGGTCCACTGGAGGAGGAAATGGCAAACCACTCCAGTATCCTTGCCAAGAAAACCCATGGACAGTATCAAAAGGCTAAAAGATATGACGCCGGAAGATGAGCCCCTCAGGTCGGAAGGTGTCCAAAATGCTACTGGGGAAGAGCGGAGGGCAATTCCGAGTAGCTCCAGAAAGTGTGAAACGGCTGGGCCAAAGCCGAAAGGACGCTCAGTTGTGGATGTGTCTGGAAGTGGAAGGAAAGTCCGATGCTGTAAAGAACAATATTGCATAGGAACCTGGAATGTAAGAACTATGAATCAAGGTAAGCTGGATGTGGTCAAACATGAGATGACAAGATTGAACATCGACATATTGGGAATCAGCGAACTAAAATGGACAGGAATGGGCGAATTTAATTCAGGAGACCATTATATATACTACTGTGGGCAAGAATCCCTTAGAAGAAATGGAGTAGCTCTCATAGTCAATAAAAGAGTAGGAAAGGCAGTACTGGGGTACAACCTCAAAAACGACAGAATGCTTTCAGTTCGAATCCAAGGCAAACCATTCAACATCACAGTGATCCAAGTCTATGCCCCAACCACTGATGCCAAAGAAGCTGAAGTTGACCGGTTCTATGAAGACCTACAACACCTTCTAGAACTAACACCAAAAAAAGATGTCCTTTTCATCATAGGGGACTGGAATGCTAAGGTAGGAAGTCAAAAAATAACCGGAATAACAGGCAAGTTCGGCCTCGGAGTACAAAATGAAGCAGGGCAAAGGCTAATAGAGTTTTGTCAAGAGAACACGCTGGTCATAGCAAACACTCTTTTCCAACAACACAAGAGACGACTCTACACATGGACATCACCAGATGGTCAATACCGAAATCAGATTGATTATATACTTTGCAGCCAAAGATGGAGAAGCTCTATACAATCAGCAAAAACAAGACCTGGAGCTGACTGTGGCTCAGATCATGAGCTTCTTATCGCAAAATTTAGGCTTAAATTAAAGAACGTAGAGAAAACCACTAGACCAATCAGGTATGACCTAAATCATATCCCTTATGAATATACAGTGGAGGTGAGGAATAGATTTAAAGGATTAGATCTGGTAGACAGAGTGCCTGAAGAACTATGGATGGAGGTTCGTAACATTGTACAGGAGGCAGCAACTAAAACCATCCCAAAGAAAAAGAAATGCAAGAAAGCAAAGTGGCTGACTGATGAGGCTTTACAAATAGCTGAGGAAAGAAGGGAAGCAAAAGGCAAGGGAGAAAGGGAAAGATATAAACAACTGAATGCAGAATTCCAGAGAATAGCAAGGAGAGATAAGAAGGCCTTCTTAAATTAACAATGCAAAGAAATCGAGGAAAACAATAGAATGGGGAAGACTAGAGATCTCTTCAAGAAAATCGGAGATATCAAGGGAACGTTTTGTGCAAAGATGGGCATGATAAAGGACAAAAAAGGCAGGGACCTAACAGAAGCAGAAGAGATTAAGAAGAGGTGGCAAGAATACACAGAAGAACTATACAAGAAAGATCTTAATATCCCTGATAAATACGATGGTGTGGTCACTGACCTTGAGCCGGACATCCTAGAGAGTGAAGTCAAGTGGGCCTTAGGAAGCATTACTAATAACAAAGCTAGCGGAGAAGACAGTATCCCAGCTGAGCTATTTAAAATCCTAAAAGATGATGCTGTTAAAGTGCTGCACTCAATATGCCAACAAATTTGGAAAACTCAACAGTGGCCACAGGATTGGAAAAGGTCAGTTTATGTTCCAATTCCAAAGAAAGGCAATGCCAAAGAATGTTCAAACTACCGTACAATTGCACTCATTTCACATGCCAGCAAGGTTATGCTCAAAATCCTACAAGCTAGGCTTCAGCAGCATGTGAACCGAGAACTACCAGAAGTGCAAGCTGGGTTTCGAAGAGGCAGAGGAACTAGAGATCAGATTGCCAACATTCGCTGGATCATGGAAAAAGCAAGAGAGTTCCAGAAAAACATCTACTTCTGCTTCATTGACTATGCTAAAGCCTTTGATTGTGTGGATCACAACAAACTGTGGCAAATTCTTAAAGAGATGGGAGTACCAGACCACCTTACCTGTCTCCTGAGAAACCTGTATGTGGGTCAAGAAGCAACAGTTAGAACCGGACATGGAACAACCGACTGGTTCAAAATTGGGAAAGGAGTACGACAAGGCTGTATATTATCACCCTGCTTATTTAACTTATATGCAGAGTACATCATGAGAAATGCCGGGCTGGATGAATCACAAGCCGGAGTTAAGATTGCCGGGAAAAATATCAACAACCTCAGATATGCAGACGATACCACCCTAATGGCAGAAAGTGAAGAGGAACTAAAGAGCCTCTTGATGAGGGTGAAAGAGGAGAGTGCAAAAGCTGGCTTGAAACTCAACATTAAAAAAACCCAGATCATGGCATCTGGTCCCATCACTTCCTGGCAAATAGAAGGGGAAGAAATGGAAGCAGTGACAGATTTTATTTTCTTGGGCTCCAAGATCACCGCAGACGGTGACTGCAGCCATGAAATTAAAAGACGCTTACTCCTTGGAAGGAAAGCTATGGCAAACCTAGACAGCATATTAAAAAGCAGAGACATCACCTTGCCGACAAAGGTCCGTATAGTTAAAGCGATGGTTTTTCCAGTAGCAATGTATGGCTGTGAGAGTTGGACCATAAGGAAGGCTGAGCGCCGAAGAATTGATGCTTTCGAGCTGTGGTGCTGGAGAAGACTCTTGAGAGTCCCTTGGACTGCAAGGAGGTCAAACCAGTCAATCCTAAAGGAAATCAACCCTGACTGCTCATTGGAAGGACAGATGCTGAAGCTGAAGCTCAAATACTTTGGCCACCTAATGAGAAGAGAGGACTCACTGGAAAAGACCCTGATGCTGGGAAAGACTGAGGGCAAAAGGAGAAGGGGACGGCAGAGGATGAGATGGTTAGATAGCATCACCGATGTAATGAACATGAATTTGAGTAAACTCCGAGAGACAGTGGAGGACAGGAAGGCCTGGCGTGCTATGGTCGATGAGGTCACGAAGAGTCGGACACGACTGAACGACTGAACAACAATTGTCAATTGGGTAGCTTTAAACTCCAGATCTCTGCAGAAGGCTCTAATGCTGCGAAAGGTGGAAGGAAAAAGAAGAAGAGGACAACCAGCAGCAAGATAGATAGACTCAGTTACAGTGGCGATGGGGACGCTGTTGAAATTGCTGAAAGACCAGGTTAGGGACAGATCGTCATGGAGGAAATCTACCTATGTGGTCACCAAGAGTCAACAATGACTTGATGGCACGTAATCAATCAAAAACATATTCCAGATCCTGCAATACTGCATATTTACATATTTACAATTTTAAACTTTACAGTTAACAAGTTACTTTTATATTTTTCTCTTTTCTTTAAAAATAAAGGTTTTTTCTTCTTCTTTATCTCTTGTGAGATTGGGCTATCTCCCGGAGGACGGGGGAGATGAGAAGAAAGCTCTAGTCACACACTCGGATGCTATACAGCCAGGAGGCAGTGCTATAGCAAAATTATTTCATTTCTACCTTTTTAAATCATGAGAAAATCAGCAGCTTTTAAGCACCCTATCTTTCTACACACTGGATGTTGGGATGGAACCTGCTGGAGAAGCTGCCAGTTTAAGCATTCCCATGGAAGATCGGGGTAGTGGCAGGAATCACCAAGCTGCTATCCCAGGGCAGGAAGCAGGGCCAAGCTGTGAAGATCCAGAGGGTTTCTGGGAGAGGACACTTGAGACCTTCACCCTACCGCCTAAGGCAGAGCTTTCCAAACTGTGTGCCAGGACACATTAGTGCAGAGCTTTCCAAACTGTGTGTCGGGACACGTTAGTGTGTCGGCTGCAGTGTCTGGGTGTGTCGCGGCTGCTGCTGCCTCCTGGCTTCCACGCAGGTCCTAGTGCCTGCCTTGTGCCCTGCTGCCTCCAAACCTGCCCTGCCAGGACTCCACGCAGGTCCTAGAGCCTGCCTTGTGCCCTGCTGCCTCCAAACCTGCCCTGCCAGGATTCCACGCAGGTCCTAGAGCCTGCCTTGTGCCCTGCTGCCTCCAAACCTGCCCTGCCAGGACTCCACGCAGGTCCTAGAGCCTGCCTTGTGCCCTGCTGCCTCCAAACCTGCCCTGCCAGGATTCCGTGCAGGTCCTAGTGCCTGCCTTGTGCCTTGCTGCCTCCAAACCTGCCCTGCCAGGACTCCACGCAGGTCCTAGAGCCTGCCTTGTGCCCTGCTGCCTCCAAACCTGCCCTGCCAGGATTCCACGCAGGTCCTAGAGCCTGCCTTGTGCCCTGCTGCCTCCAAACCTGCCCTGCCAGGACTCCACGCAGGTCCTAGAGCCTGCCTTGTGCCCTGCTGCCTCCAAACCTGCCCTGCCAGGACTCCACGCAGGTCCTAGAGCCTGCCTTGTGCCCTGCTGCCTCCAAACCTGCCCTGCCAGGATTCCGTGCAGGTCCTAGTGCCTGCCTTGTGCCCTGCTGTAAGAGTGTGTTGCGAAATGATGCATGTCTAAAGAGTGTGTCACCAACATGAAAAGTTTGGAAAACTCTGGCCTAAGGACTCAGCTTCACTCACTACAGTAATTGGACAAGAGGAATACTTGTAGTCATTAAAACTGAGGCAATACCAACCACAGTGGTTTTAGATCATGCTTTCTAAGCAGAAAACCAATTGCAAATCTTAATCATCTTTCACCCGCCCATCAGAGTTTCCCTAATATACTGAATTTTGGGGTTCCACTTTTGGCTCAGAAGCGAGAGGCATGTTAAGTTACAGCTCTCTGATAAGCATAGGGATGGCTGCTGCGCTCTGGGAGTTTGACGGTCTCTGGAATATATCAGAAGTAGCTGAGGGTCTTCAGAGAAGAGTTTGTCCATCTGTTTCATTGCTTGATCATAATTATTAAGGTGGATCCCACTGTCTTCCCCCCCCCCTTCTCATTTTTGTTCCTTTTGGTTCTTGTTCCAGATGTTGACAATCTAGAAGTATGCTTGACTGGTTGCAAGAGGGAACGTGAGGAAGTAGAGGCTTACTGTAGCAGTGAATTTGGTAAGATCATCCAGTTCCAGTTAATGGGTAGGCATAGTTTATGCAGTTTGTGTGCCCAGGTTACTTATAAATATAATTCCTTTTCCAAGCATTCTCAGCAATTGTTTCATAGAAGTACCAAATAAATTATCTCAGTGGGCCATAGAGAAGAATTTCTTCTCCTCAAAGCTGGGAATAGAGACAACATCCAATTTAACTGTACTGTATACTGTTTTAGGCTGCTGTTATATTCAGTTGGATTATATACTTCAGACTTGCTATTGCTACCATTGCTTTATTGTGAACCAGAACCAAAATCTACAGGAGAAAACTAGGAATAAGCAGAAATGCATTTTACAGCGCTCAAAAGAACTTGCCTGTTGGAGCATGCTCCTACCAAATGCTGAGCACATTTCCTTTCCACAGTCTCACAGCACTTATGGCATTTTAACATTATTGTATGTACACTGAATTTTAAAAAGTGGTTTATATACTGTAATGCTTTTAAGAAATAGTCTTCTGTCATGGTAAATAGGAGCAGCATCCCACTTAATTTTCCACTCTCTTCTTTTTAAAAAGTGGTGAATGGGATTGTTCATGATATTGCCATGATATACAAAGGAACGTATTTGGTGACCCTGCTGGTGAACAACAATGGACTCTACAAGACAAATCGGCTGTTCCTCAACCCTGATGGCTACTTCTTTCGAGTGCAAATGCTTGTTGTGGATGCCTTGAACTGTAGCAAACTCTGTCCAGACTTCAAACTCGGTAAAGAAACAAAGCCTTTTCGCCTTCTATCATCTACCTACCTACCTACCTACCTACCTACCTACATCATCTGTCTATCAATCATCATCTATCTTCATCTATCATCTATCATCTAATCTCCATCTATCCATCTCTCTCTATCTCTCTATCATCTCTATCTCTATCTCTTTCCTGTATCTGATCTGACCTGATGGGAGGAATCATTATAGAGAAAGGGGTCTCTAACTTAATCCAGGGACATGTTGTATATGGCTTTATAGGTAATAACCTGCACTTTGAATTGGGCCCAGAAACCTACAGGCAACCAGTGCAGCAACTACAGATCAGGTGGTACCTGTAATGGCAGGACCTGTCCTCCAGCAGTCTATACCATTCCATATCAGCTGCAACCTCTGATTCATTTTTAAAGACAATCCAGTGTAGAGCACACTGCAGTAATTCAGCCACATGGTGATAAGGGTGGGACAGTCACTGTTTCCATGCCTCCTGGTCCAAGTACGGCTGTAACTGGTGCACCAGCTGAGGCTTGGCAAAAGGCACAGCCATAATCTGCTGCTCAGGCAGGAGCTGCAAGAAGAACCCCAAGTAGTATTTTGCAATGGTAGGACCTGTTCCTTCAAGGGGAGTGCAACCCTGTCCAGAGTCAGAAATGGAACCAAAGTGTCAGGAAGGCCAAGATGTTGATGAACAAATAGCAACTGAACTTTGCTAGGGTTTGGCCTGTGCTTATTTCTCCACATACAAATCCTGACAGCCTTCAGGCATCAATTCAGGACCTCCACAGCATCTCTACTCTGGCCCAGAGTAAAGTTATACAACTGATAGTATCATCATACTGATGACACTTCACTCTGAACTGACAGATGTAGTAACTTCTCCCTGCCGTTTTGTACAGATGTTAAATAATATGGAAGAGAGGACTGAGCTCACACTGGAACAACCTTGGATAACTCACTCTTCTCCCTTGACTATCACTCAGATATGAGCAAGAACATTGTAAAACTGTTCCTCCAACCCCCATCCTTGATAGATGAACTATAAGATACCAAGATTGATGGAATCAAGTGTCAATTAATTCCCTCTAGGAGCCTCTATAGGTGATTCCCCACTACTCTCTCAATCTTTCCCAGAAAGGGGAGACTGGAGACTGGGTGAAAATTGTCCAGATTGAGGGTGCACCACCATCTCCTTCAAGACTGGCAGGATGTCCCTTGCCTCAGAGGGGCATTAATTACCTACCTGCTTCAGTGTAAAAAACCAATTCCAGTGTGTGCCCATTCTCATGAGGGGCTGATATGACCTGGGACAATCCTATTGTGAACATGGAAGCCATGAAATCCAGGACCACCCCTGACCTCCCCCCTCCCCAATGTTATGGAGATTGAAGTTTCCCAGCACTGGAAGCCTGGGTGACTCTAACATCACCCCAGCAATGAAAGTCAGGGAGCTCCAGTCCCTTGGGATCCAGGTTCAGTCTATCCAATCCTGCCACGTCACCCCATCTCCCACTGATAACCTTCCCTCCCTTTCACTTTCACTCTTAATTTTGTCTTTGCAGTCCATTCGTCAACAGCCTACCTCTCTAATTTAGTTTTCCTAACCTTGTTAGGAAGGTCCTTAATAACAACAACCTTCCCAAGCCTGACAAACAGCCTAGCTCAGTGCCATCTGGAAGGGAGGGAGGGAGGGAGGGAGGGAGGGAGGGAGGATCTGCTCTTCATCCCAAAGTGTCTTACAATGGTTAGCAAAAAGACAAATCCTTCTTGCAGGCTTCTTGCAATTTAAGAGACAATGCAAAAGGAAAAGGGGATTGAGATTGAGATTGAGGGGGAAAAAGTTCCTAGATGTTTATGGATCTGGGTGGAAGCACAACAAATGGAGTGCTGTTTTCTCTTCCACTGAAAGCCTTAACATGTTTAATTGGTAGCAAGCAAGGGGAGGGGGCTCTCAGAGATCTATCCAAACCAAACTGCTGCTACCAATTCCTCTGATAGACTCAGTGGCAGGGAGGTTCAACAAATCTTTCCAGGAAATGTCCAAAAAAGAGCTATGATCAAGATAGCCAACTCTCCTTCATCCAATGGAGTTTGCTGCATTCAGAGTACAGTGGCAAGGAGCGCTGTGTAATTAATGGGAAATGACAGGCCTAGTGTGGATATGAAGTCCCTTATGGAAATGTTCTATTGTCCTCCGTGATTGGGCAGGTTATGCAGCCCAGTTTTATAATATGGTCCTGAGAAGTTCAGAGTAAAGACTTGTGCTGTTTGCTTTAGCTACTACTGCTAGAATTGAAGGGGGAAAATGTTGCACAGAGAGGGGGATTAGAGGATGTTGCTTTCTATAGGCAAGAGCCTTAAGTCAGTATCAATCATAAAATGTTAGTGCAGAACCTCAGAACTGGGTGAACTTATTCCACTACAGACATCACGTTCCAGAGACGCTTCTGAGGTTTAGCTTGTCTTATTTTGCAGGTGGCAGGTACATTGTGATGGGTTGCCTCTACCATCGGAGAAGGCAACTGCCTACAGTTCTGCAAGAGCACGTAAGAGGGCGCCTGAGGCCAGGAGACGGGCTACTTTGCAGAGGCAACAGCTACATGAAGAGGTTCAGTAGAAGGCGGGATCAAAAAGTTCAAGGGGCAGCTCGCTCCAAGTGTAGATGAGAACGCAACTCAGCCGCAACTTTCCCTGGGTTTAAAAGCAGTTTTAAGGTTACAGGTGGATGAAAAGTGACCTCTGGTTTTGCTACAGGCTCATAATACTTTCTGTGTGAAAAATCTCTTGCTTTTGCTTTTAAAACAATGAGCCGGAGCCTGCTGCAGCCTCTAATTTCTTAACCCAGTTATCAAGGCGTGAATTTCCATCGGCCTCAACAACCTACTAGCCACAAAATAAAAGACGTTCATGGTACAGAATGCCTGTTCTGGAATACTTCACAGATTAATCAAGTATGAATTTTAATACAGTAGGCAGTTTTACCATGGTACTTTCCATTTCTTGGGTACTCTTTTAGTAGCACTGTGAGATTAGGTATTTAATCAAAAGTTGATTTATTCAATTTTGGGCTAAGTTTTAGAGGCAAAAAGCAACATAAGAACAGTACTTTATTAATTCTTAGGTAAAGTTTTATGGAAAAATAATAAAATGTGAGATTATTCACCCATTTCTTTCTTAGCAGACAAGTTAGAGGTCTGAATCTTGAATGATGTAATTTTCTTAAATGGAATCAAATGCTCTTTATTGCAGAGTCTACATCTTCTAAGTAGTGTGGAAAAGTACTGCATTGCACACCCTTTCCCTAACACTATTATCCAGGCACTGCAATTTATCATATTACAATAGCACACAGTTTTCAGAAGAGGCTTAGCCAGATGTTTGGGCCAGGTGTTGGGACAAATGGCAAATGTACCTTTTTCTGTGAAAAACTATTAAGAACCCCACTTGACCATATCAAAAGCCTATTGAGTTCAGCAGCATTTGCCACAGTGGTTAACCAGCTGCCCCTCAGAACCCTTTCCAGGTACCTTTAGGGATTATCATCTATATTCAGCATGATTAGTTCCCAGCAGCAACACTATTCTACAGTACCAGTAGTTCTGCATTCATTTTCAAAGTTCTGGCTTTAACAATTGTACAAAAATAATAGGTAAAAGTGATATAAACTAAATATGTAAAGTGTTATCAAATGGCTGGCTAGTTTTATTAATGGATAAATGTTATTCCTAATATAGAAAATAAAGCACTCAGACATTTTGAGAGATATTTATATAAGTGATGAGAATTTAAATGAAAACCTTATTATGACAGCAATATGTCAGTGATACAATAAAAGATATCAATATTTCTAGAACAAATTACAATATTGTATCAGAATGGTAAAATTTGGGAGGAAGTAAAGTGAATGTGATGGAAAAATGCAGACACCAATGGCAAAGTGCAACTTAATTTTGGACTGGAATACTTTAGCATGAAGGTAGTTTGCTTAAAGACTGATAGAAAGGGAATTGGTACAGTCATTAACATTATCTAACATTCTTACCCACCCAGCTGTGGCTGGAATCACTTAGGAGCTTTTAATACAGTACAAGCAAAACCTTAATAAATGTCTCTTCACTTCAGATGTCAGGATTTCAAACAGGTTCGTACATCTCTAACAGAAGGGCAGGAAATATTAAGTCCACGTGGAGAGGTTGTATGCTTACCACGGGGGTGTATGTCAGAGTTGAATCTTTTCCAAGGTGTTTTCAATGAAAGCACTTTATTGTCTCAAAATGAGATTTCCTGGCAGCAGCCCATAACAGTGGGAGGAAGAGGGGAAGTAGCTTGAATCCAGTTTCTCCTCGCATTCATTTCCTCATTTTGCTTTCTAGATTTAACAGAAATATCTACATGTGTGTGTGTGATGCTGGAGTCTTCCATTACAAGCTTTCCTTTGAAGGAGGAAATGTACAGTACCAACTTTGATAATAGTGTAGCTACAATTTAACAATATGGTACCTCTATTACAATTATGCTAAAAACCAATCTATGAAGAAAACTACTGTATGTCAATCACATGAAAGCTTTGATTCACAGGTTTCACTTGCATGTCACTTTGTTCTTGACCAGAATTAAAATCTCCTCTCTTTAATGTGATGAAGCATCATGTGTTTATTACATTACTATAGGGCTTTCCCTGTGATAATAAATACGTTCCATACATAACAAAGACCCAGATTCTAATTTTCTATTTCCCAGGGCCTATGCCGTGTTCCATGTGAGTCTAGGTTCTGAATTTCTAGGGAAAAAGGAATGTCAGAATCCATCAAGTTAGGGATCTCAGCCCATTGGCTCCAGGACAATAAGTAATATTTAGGTACTGTAGTGCGTAAGTCAATCCTAAAGGAAATCAACCCTGACTGCTCATTGGAAGGACAGATACTGAAGCTGAAGCTCAAATACTTTGGCCACCTAATGCGAAGAGAGGACTCACTGGAAAAGACCCTGATGCTGGGAAAGACTGAAGGCAAAAGGAGAAGGGGACGGCAGAGGATGAGATGGTTAGATAGCATCACCAATGTAACGAACATGAATTTGAGTAAACTCCGGGAGACAGTGGAGGACAGGAAGGCCTGGCGTGCTATGGTCCATGAGGTCACGAAGAGTCGGACACGACTAAATGACTGAACAACAACAGTACGTAAGAATGTTCCAAAAGCACTTCATAAGCAAGATCTAATTCAGATGGAACAATCAGTTTGATGTTACATATAGAAACCACATAAATACAGGCAACTACATGTGGAAGCTTCTAATCTCTCACAACTGAAAAGGAAATTTGTCTAAGCCTTGCTGCAACCCAAGCATTTATCAATCCGTTTGTAAAGTTAGAATAAAAAGGTAAAGGTACCCCCCGCACATTTGTGCAGTCGTGTCCGACTCTAGGGGCTGGTGCTCATCTCCGTTTGTTAGCCGAAGAGCCAGCGTTGTCCGAAGATGCTTCCACTGTCATGTGGCCGCATGACACACACGGAACGCTGTTACCTACCCACCGAAGTGGTACCTATTCATCTACTTGCATTTGCATGCTTTCGAATTGCTAGGTTGGCAAGAGCTGGGGCGAGTGTGGGAGCTCACTCTGTCACGCGGGGCTAGGGATTCGAACCTCCGGACTTGCAATCTTCCGATCGACAAGCCTGGCGTCTTACCCACTGAGCCACCACACCCAAAAAGTTAGAATAGCTGTGTGTAATTTATCAGTATTATTTTCCTACTGCAGGTTGTGTTCATGCTTGAGTGGCTTTCCTACATCAATTTCCTCAGTCTCTCAGCAATTCTACTCCACACAATAAAAAAAATCTCAGTGAATTCTATATGACTTATTTCTGAGAAACTCTATTTAGTACTGGGCTATATACTTTCTCACTGTTCAGGAATCACAGATCAGGGCCTATGGTACATTAACTGAAGACTGGCAAAAGCGAACTTTCCATCCGATGAGAAAAGTGTTACTACTTAGCAGGGAATCCTTTTAGCTCTAGGGAAATGCTGTTCTTTTTCTTGAGTTACAAGCTATGGATTCCTTAATATAATACTGTTTTGCATACTTTTAAAGCATCTGAAATAAAAAAAGCTGCCTCAATCTTTTACATTGTGGTATAAACCAGCCACATTTCTCTGCTTTCCTTGCCTTTGAGTTCTGTTAAATGTTTCTAAGAGGAAATGACTATTCTGTATATATCAACAGCTATTTTCTTTGGCGATGTGACTCCTTGTTTCATGGCATTGGACTCTGCAGCACTTGAGTGTTCAATGGAGTATACACTTTGGTATATTGCTAACACAGGCCAGTTCTCTGCAGTCTATTCAAAATATTTGACATAAGTATTTGGAAGTAGTTTTCATTTCAGCTTTTAAAAAAATATGGCTGCCTGTGCAGAAACTAGCTCACTCTGGGTGCAGTTCTGCCTGCTGTTTTTTCACCAGCAGTCCCTGCAAACTGCTGGGTGGACACTGTATTGGGAAAGTGTATTATGAAGAAAAATAGCAACTTTAGAAAACAGTGGTTGTATTTACAGTAATTATAAAGCATAAGCTAAAAGAGAATATAAAAAGACAAATACTAGGATTTAACCACTAGGGAAAACCAATATAGGTTTTAAAAGGTGCTTAAAATATCAAAATTAGACTTGCATTCTGAATGGGGTGTGTGTGTCATTCCACTACAAGAAAGATCTGTACCTGTGCCACACCAAAGAGTGATCTGCAAGCCACAGCTTGGGTAACAGGACTTCTGAGGACTGTAGGCATCAGGGAATTATTGAAGAATCTTGTTTTAGGTAACCCGTCTTGAGTGGTTTAGGGCTTCATATGCTAACACCAACACCTTGAATTTGGTTCAGTGGGTGTCCACCAGCAGTGCAGATTTTTAGACAGATAACGTGTGTGCATATGATGAGACACCTTGGACAGTACCCTAGTTGCTGAATTCTGCACAAATCGCAGTTTACAGACCAACCCCAAAACAGCCCATGGAGTCTGCTACAATTCTCCATCCCTAAACTTACCGATGCAATGCTGCTGTTCTCTGGGAATGGGTGCAGTTGATATAGCCCTAAGTCACAGAGGTCACCATCTAAGTGCAAACCTGTTCCTTTGAGGAGTACAACCCTAACCAGAGCAGGCAATTTAATTCCTAGGCCATTCACCCACCCAGCATGCATCTTAAGTCAGGACTCAGCTTCAACCAATTCTCATCCAGTCCACCTCTGCAATTAAGCATCAGTTTAGACTGCATCAAGGCTCTCCCAATTCCGATGTCCAAAAAATACAACCTGGCTGTCATCAACAAATTGGTAACACTTTCCTCCATCCCCTAAAAGCCATAACTCAACAACTTTAGAAAGATATTAGACAGCAATAGATTGTACCTCAAGGCAACCCACAAGACTGCCAAGATGCTGATTTATAATCCCCCCATATTATTCTGGGACCAGCTCTGCAGAAATGGGCAAAGCTACGGCTTCCTGTGGGGAATGGCAGACTGAACGGTACTGCTTTTTAAAGCAGCGCCAATGGCGCAGCATTTCTGGGCACAGGCTGGGTCCCTGCAGCCTGAAGAACTCTCCGGGTAAGGAGAATCCAGGAAATCATCCCTTTTGTTCTCCGGACAGCATTTTCTTGCGGGGGGGTGGGTGGGTCGTGGAACGGAGTCCCTGCGATCAATCCGTGATTGAGAATGCTGGGAAGCATGGATGTCATCAAGTTCGGGGCTGCACCGAGGCCGTAAAACGGACACTAAATCTTGCCACCCCATTTCTAAAACACCAAGGTTTTTTTTTATTTGTTACCAAAGAGAGGCCTTTTGCAACAAAGAAATGCGAAGCTCTTGGTGATTTTCATTATTTTTGGAATTTATTAATTTGGAAAGTTGGCTTTTTTAATATTTAAATTCTAATATTGGAATTTAAAGATTTTTGCTGTTTTGTTGCCATTTTCTTAATGTTTTGAGGATTATAAAATATTTATTTACTTCGTTGAATCTACAGAGTTGAATTTTGAGCTATCTGCCTCTGCTTTCCTGTGAGAATGGCTCTTGTTTACATCTTTTTTCTCCTGATAACACACTGTGGAGAGAGAGACATGGAAGAAATGAAAGCGATCTTTAAAGAACTCTATCTTGACGTCACCCAAGCCCTGGATCATCTCCTAGAACTTGTGGAGTCTAAAGCCTACCAACAACTTGAAAAAGAGTGAAAACTACTTTGAGAGTAGTGCTCCTTCTTTAAAGAAGAAAATGAGGATTAACATTTCTAAGTCAAAAAGTGAAGGGAGAAAAATTTGGACTGTGGAGAGTCAACTTTGATTCTGAAGAAAGAAGAGTTTTGGGCGCAAAGGGAGAGATACAATTGGCTGTGTTCCTGGAAAATCAAGGAACCAAGAATCAAGGCTGGCTGCTGAATTTGAGACTTGTAAGGGGAAAGCTGTGTGTGTAATACTGAGATATGTAAATGCCTTAGTCTATTTTGAAGTCGGATAATTGTTTAAATGTGTTTATCAGGATGGTCTCTTAAGGGTTTAGACTGATGTTTTTGTTTTGGGGATAATGATTTTACCTTGGGTAAAAGGACATTAACCAAATGTAGATAATTTATTTTTTGTTATTTTAGTAGACAGATAGGAGTAAAATTTTAGTGAAGTAGGATATTATTTGCGTATTTGCTTATTAGGCGAATAATTCTGTTAGAAAAGGTTATTTTTTTAAGAGGGAGGGAGGGTTTGTTTTAGAGGAGAATGTCATATAGAGATGGAAATGTTTTATAGAAATGTTACCTTAGTTTAAATTAGAGTAAGAGATTGATAATGAGTTATATTTATCTTTGTTGGAGAAAGTCAGAAGCCACCATGTAATAGTCTTTTCTGTATTTTCACATTTTGTTTTTTTCCCCTTGTAGTATTGTTCCATTCTTTTTAGTTTGTATATATTTTATGAATATGTTGAAAAAATTAATAAAGCTTTATAAAAAAAGGAAATAGGCAAAGCTACTGCATAAAAGTGCTCCTGACCCCCAGCCCACAGAGCCATTTCATGAGGATACTGACTCAGTGATATCAAAATCCACATTCCAGCAAGAGTAACAGAGTTGCATAAGGGCAGCTGAGGCAAACCCTGTTCCATGTTCAGAGTTGAATCTAGAAAGAAATGGATCATTTTATGTCAGTAGTATTCTCCAAGGTGGTTTGCTTCACCCATCTCTGTCACCTTGCTCAAGCCAGGAGTACAGTAATTTGTATAATCTTCCAGTCCAGAGAGTTTGCTTCTTGGCTTGGCTCCTTCTGCTAATATAGCCAGTTAAATAAACCAGGAACTATTTAGCATGTTATCCAACCTAGGGATCCTGGCTGGTAATTTCCAAAGGCAGGATTGTAGGCCAATGATCTTTATAAAGAATATGTTAAAGCCAGGATCACCATTTGTCATCATGTGAAAGAATCCATTCCTGATTTAAATAGCAGAAGGCGGCAAATGAGAGCAAATAGGTTGCATACACTACCATGTGGTTCACAATACACAAGGATTCTAGAGACTGAAATATTATTTTCTATTAAAATGAGCAGCAATTATTTCACTGATTCAATCAAATATCATTAATAAAATATTGGAAAACATTTGTTTTAGACAAAGCTGTGTGTGTGTGTGTGTTTGTGTGTGTGTGTGAGAGAGAGAGAATGAGCTGTGTGTGTGTGCGTGTGTGTGAGAGAATGAATTGTAAACAGAATGTCATAAAAAATTTAAAACTACTGTGTATCTAAAATCAAAAGCATGTCACATATTAAATGAAAAAATTCACTGGATAAAATATAGCTTTCCAGTTTTGTAATCATTTATCACAATCAGTAATTAAAAATTAAAATAAAGGATTAATCATATGTCCAGTTCAGACATTTTGAGAGAGCTTTCTTACCTTAGAGGGAGTATCCATTAAGGTTTAAACTGTGCATTTTGCCAATAGTGGTACAAATATTTTGCAGCTGTTCAAGACAATACCATTCCAACTTAAATCTCATTACAAAAACAAAGCAGCTAATGAGTATTTCAAAGTTTGTAGTTATAACACCAAATATTTCCATTTGACTGAGGAACTGCGAATAAAAAGTGAGCTCATTTGGTTCGTGACACTTGATTACCCAGTGAGTGATTTTAATGAGGCATGAAGTGATCAGAAAAAAAATATTCTGCACATGGTTTCATTTAAAAACTGAGTAAAGTATAATTTTCTTTATTCCTTTTACAGAAGTGGTATTTAAAATGTACACACATTACACTGGCTCATAAATAAAGTTTTCCAAAAAACTAAAAATTACCATAGTTGATACAGCTAAGAATTGTCTTCATATATTACAAAGCAGTAGGAAAAATGATGAGGCTTGGTAAAAAGTGTATGAAAGTAGCATTTTCCTCATTCATAATTAATATGAAAAACTTCGAAGAATTTCTGCACAGTCTGGCAATGCCAAGCGCTACATATTTTATTCTAAACAAATGATGTTTCGTTAGGAACTCCACCAAATCTGAGGTCCAACAACATTATTTTATTTGTCTAAGATGAAATGTCCTATTATGTACAAAGAGAGTTATTCTTCAGTTTGTCACAATCTGTTAAAAACAATGATCTATTGCCTATAAGTAGGAAAGGTCTCATCATGGTTCTTCAAGGTCAGCCATAAGTATGAGTAATAAAGAAATACGATGAAGAGACAGTATTTGTAGAATTAAATTGGAAAAAGTCCTTCTTTTATAAACATAATGCATACAATATGTAGCATCTCTTTGAAAAAGTCCTAAGACAATATACCCTAACACACAAATACTCTTCTTCCTACTGTCTAAGAAACGTAAGTGGATGGTCTCACAACGAACATTAACTTCCTTTCGAATTCATATTGATTAAATGACAGCATCTATGTACAAAAGCAGAAGCTTTCTTAGAGAAAATTAACCTTATATTATCTGTACACCTGAGCCTGTACTTATAAGAAAAGTGTGATCGACAGCAATGTCTAATAAAGTAACAGAAAATATTTTTGCATAGCAGGGTGAGGTTAAACCCAAGGGAAGCTTATCCATAATCAGATAAATTCCAGATCATTGAAGGGCAAAAAATGTGAATTAGTGCAAAATCTAGTTAAAATAGGTGTAATAGTCAGAAACCAACTGCTGCTGGGTATGGTGCACCTACAAAATTGTCATCAGTAGCATACGTCACCTGTGGGGTGCAAATACAGCTAAACATTTAACACCCCTCTTGTCTGTCTTGGCTTTCCATTTTTGCATTTCCTTTTCCTAGCAGAAAAGCCACCAAACAAAACGCACTTCTGAGATGGTTATTTAACCTTACACAACCACTTACACATTACCATCTCAGTTAGCAATGGCAAGGATAATTCTCACGCAACTGCTTTATCATCAATGCAAACGTGTGGCACCACAGAAGAATTTTATTATAGTTGATTAAAAACAAACAGAATCACACTTTGGGCGGGGGGAGGTTGTCCATCCTTTCCCTTTCCCACATTTCCCTTCTGTACTTTAGGATCTTACACATAAGAACAAACCTCACGAACATGTTAGTGAACATTCAAAAGACACCTACATATGTGGAGAGAACAATGATCTCCATTTATTTGTTTCATATACATCCATGTTTTGAATTTTTAATACAAAAAGAAAAAAAAAGTTAGAATCTGACAAATGTTTACAAACAAGATACCTTCAAATAGATTTTACTCAGATCAGTCCGTTGCAGAGTAAATGATATTGTACTGTTATATTCAAGGCAACAAAGTCTGTAGTCCATGACCACTTCGCCCAACTTTTATGCAAGCTTAATTGTTTTCCTCTACTGTGAACGATAAACTCAATGTTGATTCCCAGTTTGTTTGTGCACATGTGTACATAGCAGCTCCTTTCATAGAAAGAAAAGACATCTAGAGGTCATCTTGTACTTTTACCTACAGGAATCATGGTAAGATACAGAATGGGTTACATACAACCAGGGCTGGATTTATAAGGGGGAAAAAATAATCAGCTGACAAATGAGGGCAGCAATAAAAAAGCGTCCTTTTGCAACAATAAATAAATACAGTCAAAAGTTCTCTGTGTGGAATCTATAAACCAGCTTCTTCACTGAAGAACAGATGTGGCATTTCCATGGAGTTAGAATTTGACCCCATTTTACTGTATCTTGTTTTCTCTTGCTTGTTTTCTTTCCTGTCCTTCAGCAAAATGTTTCCCTGTTTCTGCCACAATAGCACAATTTGATCTTGACAAGAAAACGATGCTGCTGATTTTCATTCTTTTGTCCTTTGGACAAAATTAGCCAAGAATATAAATCTGATGTGACTGATAAAAACACAGTGTACATCAAGACTTGTCAGGACACCCTGACTAAAAACCTCTGGCTCCCCAATTAAAAAAATTCAGGCAACCAGATTCTTGCGGTTTGTGGTATGGTAACACGTAGAACTTTAAGAAGCTGTAGACTGCAGTTTGTTGTTATGAGACCTGCAGAATGCAGAAAAGGGAACACGTAAGCAACCTTCATCTAAGCAGACACCAACATCCAACTACTCAGTGGGGAACGCAGCCATTTTGCTACTCTTCCCCATCTTTTGTAGACCAAAAGCAGTTACAAAGCAAGGCTTTCTCCACATTCACAGCGGCAGATCTGAACACACACGATATGCAGTTCTCACATCCCAAAGCATCACATAATGCTCAGAGGGAGCACAGATAAAGAGCAGGCACCCAAGTAACATTGTTTCGGGAAGCAGATGATGTTTATTGTTGGTGGAAGAACATCTACTGCAATCAATCATTCTCCTTTGGAAAGTTTTTCTTTAAGGAAATAATTGGTAACACATTGGTTTTATTACTGTCATTGGACTTTGTTTTGATACAGCATTCAAATAACAGATTGTTTTATCTTCTACTATAGCTGTTAGCAAACGACGGCTTCTGCATTAAGACAGTATAAACAGCAGAAATGGGTTTTTTAAAGAAAAGTTAAGCTATGACAGGCTACAGTGACATCCCATTCTGAAAGTTAGGCTACAGTTATCACTATCTGCAAACAAAGAACATGGGGGGGGGCATAATTCAGTGGGCGCTGCAGCCAAACAATATAATCATGACAAGAAAGCAAATATGAGCAAGGAATACATGACAATCTGACTGTCAGCTCAACTGCAAAGTCCTCCTCACATTATTCCTACTCTTTGTTTCTCACTGAAATCGTATATTTCCGCAAAGGAAACGTTAGAAGTATGGTCAGACGTTACAGCAACACTTGGATGTGCTGCTTTGCTAGCGGAGGTTCCCACTCTTTAAACAAAACAACTCTGCCTCCAATCCCAGGTAAGCACTGTTGTGGAGAGGAGAGATGTAAAACAGAGACAAATATCATTGAAACTGACCTTCCTTTGCCAGGAATGTGTCTAGAAGTTGATCACTTACAAGAACCGAAGGACTGGTTTAAGTCCAAACCAAACATTTGAACCCCATTGATTATAATGAGAAGTATTTAATCAGGTAGTTAGGCACACCATCAACATGAATGGAATTTTTTAAAAAATGTCTACACCAATCTTTAAATGTAGTTCCTTCCCACTTCTAATTTAGACTGCAATCCTTTACTGGGGCACGAGTATTACTGAGTCAACAAGCTTAGGGCTGCATTCTTCAGATCTACTAGAAATACTTGAGGCTAAGGCATCAAACAGATTTAGACTGCTGGCCATTTCAATATTCAGTTTCATTCTACATGCTTTATTTTCTTTATTATTCTGTACCCAGTTTGTAATTTAAACAAAAATCCCTGATTATTTCACAAAATTGTATTATTATTGGAGTAACTAGTAGTCACTTGCATCACTCCAGTATGGGGAGAGAATCAGACGTATTGCAAAAAATAGCAAGTAAGTTTCTAGTGGTAAAATGTATTCCATGCCGACAGAAAAGCACAATAGAGAGAAAAGCTACTAACCTGCTTGCTTTGAATCCTTTTAGTTTCTGTACAAAGAATGACTCAAGAACCTCTGCACACTGATAAAAAGGAGAATCACTTGGATTGTAGTAGCGACAATTATCAAATATTTTGGTCATGTCAGCCACAAATTCCGTCACCTTCTTGTAGTAACGCTTCAGTATTCTTTCCTCCATGGTGGACAGATCTTCAAAATAAATAAATGTTATTCAAAAACAAGCCTCAGTATATCAGCCCACACCCAAAGAAATATGTAGGAAAAGAAATGTATGTTTGACTAGAATGTCAGTAATGTATACAGGATAGGTGTTTAGGGTATTATGTTAGATCAGTGTTTCTCAACCTTGGCAACTTTAAGATGCAGCCAGCCATGCTGGCTGGGGAATTCTGGGAGTTGAAGTCCACACATCTTAAAGTTGCCAAGGTTGAGAAACACTGTGTTAGATCATTGAGTAGGGAGCAAGAAGAGCTGTTTATCAAAGATTTCCTGATCAAATTCAAGACAGGTTACTGGGCAATATCCCTAGATGCAGTTTTGAAGATTCTGTTTGAAGAGGGTGCTCTGAAACTTATACAGACACATTTCCATCGGAGACCACTTGGCTTTTATACTCTGAACTCTCTGGTTGGGGTTTCTTTACTTCTTAATTACCCCAAGTAATTAATGCATATAAACATGATTAATTTGTACATTTTCTCTTGAGCGCTCATTATTTCAATTCAGGACCTTGTCTGAACCATTCAATTAGATGTAACACAAAAGGACACAAAGAACACAGTGTGATCAAGGATCCCATTCTGTAGCTACCAGTCAGGAAATTTCTGGGTTACAATTCCTTGACTTTGAAATGTTTTGCGTACCTCTGTTAAACAGTGGGAAAACAGAACAGTATCTAAAATCTAAGGAATCAGTAACCTGTAACACACACATACTCACAAACGTATTTAAGGTTCAGATGTTATAGCACTGCTAAAGATAAGGACAAGCACACTTGGTAATCTAGTTAGGAAACCCTCATAACAGTTAATGTAGGAATAAAGTAAAGGTAAAGGTTCCCCCCACACATTTGTGCAGTCGTGTCCGACTCTAGGGGCCGGTGCAAGGCACCAATTAAAACATTGTCTAATTTTCAAGAAAAGTCTTCAGAAACAAACAGGTCTTCCACATGAGGGAAGGTAGCTGGTGAGCATAATTATGATAAATGCTGCCACTAAGTAAGAGGTGATTTGATCTCCAGTGTCATTGCAATAAATGAAGGAATATAGAAGACATCCTGGCATTTCACCAACCATGTCAAAATTCAAGGAACAACCCAAAAAACAAAAAGGAGGACTCAGGTTAGAGCTGGCTGCAAATTTTGTACCTATTTGCTTTATTTGTAGGGGAAGGGAGAATGGAAAGTAAAAGATCTCCCTGGATCATCACTATGAGATTTCCCCATTGCAAAGATTTATTATAGGTTGCTATGCACTTGAACATGTAAACAGATCATGCTCACTCTCCACCCCTAACTGAGGTTTGGACATTCCAGGTTTCACTCTAGATGTAACTAAATAACAGTTTGCTAAATTCCAATTCTTTTAGACTTTTGATACCTGGAGTTGAAGCTGCCTATAGGAAATAATGGAAAAACACAAGACTTTATTTTGGCTGCAACTGGGGAGCAATGCTTCCCTCACCACAATCTAAAGATAGAGGCAAAAACAGGAGCTCTGAACTTATGCTTCACTGAGAATCTGGAAGGTCCATTTCTAGACAGTGGAAACAAGAATTCTAGTTTCTCAATGGTAATCAAGAATCCAAAAATCTGTCAGGCCTTCAATTTACAAACTATTTGCTTTACTATTCATTTATCCTCTCACCCATCCTACAAGAAACAACCTATTCCATTAAATAAGAAAATTGCTTCTAGCATTTCCTGTGAGAGAAGAACTATGAACGACCTTATTAAAAGAAACATCATATTATGATATACAATTTCAAGAGGTATCTACAACTTAATATAAAGAGTATAATATAAAGTATTATAGACAGACCTGTAAACAGATTCACAATCTAACTGTAAGACAGGCAAAAGTGGGAGGACTGAGGAGAGAATGAGCAAAATATAAGGCCTATAGCCTTTAAGTCAGGAGGGGAAAAAAAGAAACTGAGAGAAGGAGAGGAAAGAGGTAAAGTAATAGGAACAAAGAAAACAGAACATTAAAGAAAAAGGTAAACAATGGGATTACAGCAAAACAAGCACAGCAGCAGAATAAAGGAGTCATGCAACTAGAGATACTTAAAAAGCAAACCCTTAATTGCAGTTTTCAGAGCAGATTTAAGGATACAGCTTAAGAGAGATTTCAAAGATAAAATTGTGAAAAGAAGCAACAGTTGCTTCAATAAAGAGAGATTTCATATTAGCACAAAGATTACAATTTGAAAAGGACAGATTGCAGTCATCCATGAAATGTGAACCGGAAATAAGAATATGAAATTTAAAGAAATGCAATCAGAACAAAGACAATGAAGCATGAACCTGGGGGAAAGAAATGGAAAGATGGCAAATGACCTAAAAAACAAAAAACACAACTGCAGATGTTCTATATAAAATACTAGCTATTTTGATTACAAGAAATACTACAGAAAGACTGAATCCTAAATTGCATTTAATGCAGTGCTTTCCAAAGTCCTGCTGTTGGCGACAGCAGTGCGCGCGGCGGCCTCATATGTTGCGCTAAAACCCGGAAGCGTTGATGGTGTGCTGCTGCGGCAGCGGCAACACGCCATCAGCACTTCCGGGTTTTGTTGTGACACACTAATGTGTCGCGAAACACAGTTTGGAAAGCTATGATTTAATGTGATGAAATAAATGGGGGAAAAAAAGGTTTCTGCTATCTCACCCCTGAGATCTCATTATGGTCTCACACAAGGAAACCAAAATCTTAAGACATTCTTGCCTGAAATCTCACTTATCCCAAATTTGAAATCTTACAAGAATTTGGCCGTTTTGAGTTTTATTTATTTCTTTAAAATTTTAGGAGTGCCACTGGGTACTTGGCACAAAGTTGATCACCCCGAGATACTGTAAAAAGAAAATGATATGGCTGGGGCAGAAGCACAGCACATTACGAGCAGAGCCCCAGGAAGACGCGACAACCCGTTTTGGAGAGGGAAGTAAGACTGACATTTGTTTTTGTAGTATCAAATATTATTTCAAATTTGGAAGGAAACTTGTGAACATCAATGAAAATTGGTTAATGACACAGGTCTTAGGAAGACGGGCCTCTGACAGAAGACTCTGACTCAACAGGGTTGCTTTCAGTCAATGTTTAAAGGATTATTGTGCCTCACTTGAACTGCCACTTTTTGTGGCAATTACCGGAAGCCTTGTTCCTTGACCCCGTTCCTTCAGTTTTTAACGAGGCACCAAGAAGTGGAATGCTTTCTCTGGTGATGCTGGCGGCTCTGTGTTACATTTCAGGCTGAGAGAGGAAACTTTTTTGACTCCAAGGATGGACTGACAGCTTCACTTGCCCTGATGCATGCCCGTGTGCAGCGCACCCCCCCTCCCCCCCGAGCTCTGTATAGTTGAGATGGTTGAGGAAGTTGCCACATAGCCATCTCCCCACTTTCCTGCCTCCCCCACCGCAGCTGCTGCCCCATTCCTGCAAGTCCTAGCCATCAAAATTGGAAGAGGGCCGTTAACAGAAATTGCCAAAGGTTGCAGCTATAACTGAAGGTTAGGCAGGAGGGAGCGGTCCAACGAGGAGGGGTCAGCAAGATGCAGGTGCATTTGTGGTAGCCTGTATGCAGGCTGCTCACCCCTCCTTACGCAAAGGCTACAGACACGCTGATTTTAATTTTGGGATGATTTTAACTTTGCATGCAGCACAGCATTATAGAATAAAATTTTAAAAAAATTAAAAAGCCACACAGTACTGTTAAACCCTACACATTCAAATTAGTCAACAGCAGATGTATTCAGAAGATCCAAACTTGGATGACGAAGTGTCTCTTAAGTAGCAATGAAAGTGAACACGCCTTCCACTGCAAGAAGGTCCTCCCTCCTGCAAGTATTTTCTGGGCGTTCCCCATCAGCAGTATCACAAAAAGCAACTATCGCGACTTGTGGGGAATAGCTATAATATAGCTATCCAACCTTGCATGTCACTCAAAAATCAAGGAGCTGCTTTGCTGGCTCGTTTTTTCAACTCTCTGGTTCTTGTGTGCTTATTTTGTAAGTATCATGATTTTATGTACTGTGCATATTTTTATTTGTTTTTCACCTATATTACAATGTGATGTGGTGGTTTGTACCAGGAAGGACAATAGGAATTAAAAAAACATGTAAATAATATTCTGTCCTAATCATAAGGAAATTATTATAGCTTCAATTCACTGCATATTTATTCCTAAATTCTAAGCATACATTTAAATCTTGTTTTGGATTTAACCCACTGTAGGTTAAACATACCTTTGCCAACTAACTTATGGAAGAAATGAAGCATATGCACACCACATACTAAACAGGATGCCCTGGAATTCACTCACCCATCGGTTCTTTGATAACACCGTAATAATCTGGAGCATCATTGGGATCTACTGGTTCCAAGAATGGCCAAGCCATCTTGTGAGCCTGTTAGGAAATGGATATATCATTCATTTCAGAAATAATTATTGTTCATTAATATAAGCCTTCTTTCACATCAACTCTACTATTGTAGTGCACTGGGAAAAGCAGGGAGGGAATCACTTGTAGAAATCTGTTATACTGCTGCATACAAACCAAACACACAGAGTTGCTGATTCCAGGTGAGCTTCAATTCAGAAGGATCTGCTCAGCAGATTTCACCCCACTGACTGAACTCCATCCCCCCCAAAGATCTATTGCAATGCTTTTTGAAATGCAGTGAACCCCTCGATTTAGACCGTAATTCAGTGGACTTCAGATGCAACGGACCAAATCCCATTTGCATTTAATGGACTTTGGATCTAATGGACACCTCTTCCAATTGCTCAATTCCAACTGAGGGCTTAGCGTATGCTGGTGCATTAATTAAACACTATTCTCTGACCGAAGTTTCAGCCTTACCTGCAATGAGCGTAGCACTCGCTTTAGCCCTTCATAATCTTTGTCAGTCAAAGGACTGAGCACTGTCATGGCATCTTCGGTGGACTGACACTGCGGACAGACATACTCATCAATGAGATCTGCCTCACTTTGCAAAATACCAACGCAGCGCCCATGATACCAATTCTGACATCGGTCACAGCCAATGTAAAATCTGCAATATCCCAAAGAAAACTGTTAACATCTTTAATTCCACATTATGACCTTTCCTTGGTTAACACATCTAAAAGATGAGGATTCTTGCCTCACATTCACACTTAAATTTCTGAAATCAAATTGGAAGCATTGCTTTATCAACCATGCTTAATCTCAAACAACTGAAACTTCTTAGAGCTGAAAGGAACAAAGGTGAAGCCCAAAATCATAAATTGTGCATTTACAAATAAGATTATCAGAGATTCTCTTTTCCTTTTGATCAACTATTTGTAAAAGGTACTATTAATACATTGGTAGACTATCTGTAGAAAATTGAAATTCAGAGTCCTACAGCATAATATGAATGGGGCACTTTAACAAACTTAATACCACTTATATACTGATTTGGAAATTATAATCATAACTTCAGCCTGAACTACAACTAATAATAATTGCAATAAATTACAAATTCCTAGCAGCTAAGGCATTTGTTGGAAACTTGCTGCAATAAATCAGTAAAAATAGCCTGCTTTGAAAAATGCAAGTTTTACTGGCAATACTCGAAACATCCCTTTCCCCAAGTGTCAATCATAATACGGTTTACTGGCATTTTAGAGATTTTTAAAGTCATAGCACTAGATACAACAGATGTTGAACAATATTTCTTTTTTTGTTCAAGAAACACATTACCAAACTCAGAGCAGTTTTCTACCTAAATATTAAATAAGAGGTTCTTGTCAGAACTCACTGTGACTCATCATAAGGTGTTCTGCAGATACAGTACAATTCCTCACTGCTGCCCTCTTGTGCCCGTTTACACTCATTACAGATGTACACATCCATTTTCTTAGCCTCCTTTTCTGTGATGCCAACACATTCTCCATGATACCAGTTAGTACAAAGATCACAGCCAATATAGAACCTAAAAGTATTTACAATGAAAATGACAATGTAATTGTCATTTCAAATGGCAAGGCACTTGCTAACCTGAATCTTTGACTTTTTCTGAATTAAATTTCCCTAACCACATTAATCTACTCTTCCTGACCTAGTATCTTCAAGCTAACATAAAATAAAAAGTTGCCAGGCCCTACTTTAATAGACAGTTCTTCATATTTTTGCAAAAAGAAAAACAACAACAACAACAACAACAAAAAGTACTGAAATCTGAAAAATGTGGATGTCTCAACTGTGAATGCACGAAGACACGGCCAAAGAAGATCTATATTTTCAAAACTCTCGCTAAAAAAACATGAAACACATTGGTCATTCTTAAGATTTGAAAATATAGGTCTCAATTTTAAAAAGAAGCAAAGTGCAGATACAACTAGAAGTTTACAGGTACACTAAAAAAAAAAAGCAGCATGCATACCAGCCATATGTAAAACACATATTGGTATAACATGACATGAAGGAAAATGGGACAAGTGGATGTATGTTTTCTAAGAAACTGCCTGAAACTGGTGGAAATTCTCTCAAATTAAAAAATGCAGGCCATTTATTCAAAAATATCTATCCTCAGAAAACTTTTATGTCAGATCAAAGCCGACATGTTAAAAAACCACACAAGTATGCAACCTCATCTTTGTGTACTTGCAAACCTCCATTTGACAGTATCCAAGTTCAAAATATTACTAAGAAAATTATGGGAAAAGGCTATTGTCCGTAAGAACCTGTGGTTCAAAACAGAGGTGGATTGGTTTGGGGTCATGCGAATGAGCTCAAACTCTAATAGTGACCCTTCCCTTAGTTGCCCCTTCCTCACCCCCTTCTTTTGTTCTTTTAGTGACTCTGGTGTGATGCCAGTGCTGCATACCATTATTGCTGCTTTAGATGCAGTGTTTGCCGCAAGCCCCTGGAGGAGGGAACTGGAGCATTATGGAAGAAAGGAACACACGTTCCCTCATGCCAGATTCATTTGTGTACCCCTATATCGGACTTGGTATTACATCTGAGCATAGCTTCGGTCTCAAAATTAGTTGGAATATCCTTTAACACCACCCCTAGTTCCACAAACTCCCTTTGCATACTGTGTCATTTTATCCTGTTATTTAAGCATCATACTGCTGCACTACAGGGCTTAATGTGCCTACAACCCTAAGCTCCACTCCTGAGAAGACAGAAAAACTTCCTGCAATATGCCAGCAAATATATTTGCTATGGCTTCCAGTCAGAACTAAGAATGAAGGAACTTTCTCTTACAAACCTCTCCAGAAATTATCCCAGTCGTCCCTTTTTTCTGCCTATGTTCCACTGCAGTCCTAACGATTGCCTACTCAATCTAAACCAACAGCTTTGCTACAAGAAGGGCAGATAAACATGCCGCATATTATGGTTGAGGTCCAAACTAGCATGAGTAAAATTCAGCTGACAGCACTGCCTCCTAAACTCCTTTCTGTGCTTCTGCAGGATCCCCTCCTTCTCAGGACCAGTTGTGTGGGAAAGCCGCATGGTGGGAGCAGAGCAGAGTTCTGCTTATGCAGCCTACCTTACTTCTATTAACCCCTGAACTTACTGAGTCTTCCATAGCCAAGACACTTCTCGTAGGCTTGAAGGTCAACAAGATTCACTCTCCGGTGATCTTCACCAAGGGTTTTAAGTGAAGAGACAATGCAGCATAAAAATATGTACAGAAGGCAATCTGAATAATCAGCTTTCCTTCCTTTCATCAACGAAGAACATGGTTCAACAGAAGGAAAGCAATGGCCTGACTAAATCTTAACTATTTTTAATCTGTAAATCATCTGATCTTCTAATAAACTCTCACAATAAGTTCAGCACTGAAAAATCTAATACCTTTCTCATCTTTCTGAACTGAAAAGCAGGTATAATTGATCACAGTGTGTGTGTGTGTGTGTGTGTATGTATATTACTGTAATCAACACACAAACACATGCCAGTACTATTAGGGCTTAACTTCCAGGAAAAAAGTGCTGACTCACTCATTCTGTTCAAAGCACTTGTGATAATTTATTTCCTTTAGATCAGGGCTTTCCAAAGTTTTTCCCGTGGCGACACACCAACCGGCGTTGGTGTGTCACCGCGGGAAAACCAGGAAGTACCGTCCTTGCGGCAGCAAGCAAAAACCCGGAAGCGCTGCTGCCACTTTCGGGTTTTGCGCGCTGCAGTTGGTGTGTCGCCGCGGGAAAACCCGGAAGCGCTGATGATGATCAGCGCTTCCGGGTTGTGTGGCGACACACCAGACTGTGTGTGGCGACACACTTTTGTGTTGCGACACACAGTTTGGAAAGCTCTGCTTTAGATACTGTAGTTCAAGAAATAACTGTGGTAAACACTGTGCCACAGATATTTTGGAAGAATTTTTCATATGATTATTCATCAAGATTCTCTCAGAAAAAGCTAATTTTATATGGTAGACAGACTTGAGACTCATGTCTCCTATAAATACTGCAATTAACCATAGAAGTTTAGAATTTAAAAATTCTAGTATTGATTTGACAATGAACTCTAGATAAAAAACAAGAAATCCAGGACATGTTCATTAAAATGTCTGATACCACCATTACGGTTAAACTGCCAACTTTTGAACCTTTTAGTCAAGTCAACTCTGTGAGTGGAACAGTTAGGTCTCTAGCTGGATTTTTCAAATATTATTTGCTGTCTTTAAACTATAGTGCAGGGCTTTCCAAACTTTTCCTGCTGGCGACACACCAATGGTGGCACATGAAAACCTGGAAGTGCCGCAGTGGCAGCACTTCCAGGTTTTCGCACGTGGCAGCGCTTCCGGGTTTTTGTGCGCTTCTGCGGCAGCGGCAGCAGTGTCCTGGTGTGCCGCGCGAAAACCCGGCAGCGCGCCATCAGCGCTTCCGGATTTTCACGCGAAACACCTGGGCCCCGCAGGCAACACAGTACTGTGTTGTGACACACAGTTTGGAAAGCTATGCTATAGTGATATCCAGATCAAAAGCTATTTCTGATCTATTAAATTATATTAGCTATGGCATCTTAATGTTTTTAATAATTACATAAATATATTTTCCTTTTTATTATTAAACAATATTTTAGAGACCTGCCCTTTCCATTTCCCCTAAAATAATCATATAAAAAGAAGAGTCATCTAAGAGGACAGCACTTGGAACTCTAAAGAAACTCTACTGTAGTACATTCAGCCAAGTTCTCCAGATACTCTATATTTTACCTCCTATCTGGCAAACTCGGAATATAAAATGTGTATCCTGGCATTTAAAAAGTCCCCTCCCTGCCAGGGAGTACAAATATAACCCATAAATATATTTAGAAATGATCGAGAGCCTGTCCAAGAAAACTAAACTATAATCGATTGCTTCTGAACCAGAGGCGAGAGAGAGAGAGAGAGAGGGACAAAGTAAAGAATGTGCAATGCGAGACAAGATCGTACAATGGAAACATGCAAAGAAGATATGAATCACAAAAGCCAAAAGACTGTTTTGAAAAAATACAGCTGAGTGCTAATATTTTTAGTACCTTCCCAGTGATTGCACAATAAAACGGTACCTAATGTCTAACTCCGTTTCTGTTAATCTAACCCAGCCACTAACTAAAGGCTAAAACTAAACCAAGAGTGCTTCAAGCGCACAACATTCATGACTCACTTGGACTCGTCGTAAGGCGTCTTGCAGATGCAGTAAAGCTTTGTGTCCTTCTTGGTTTCCTTTGAGGTAGTAGAAATCATTTTCTTTTTCTTGGATTTAGAAGACGCAGACTCCTTCTCTTCCTCTCGCTTCCTTTTGTGGGATGCAACGGATGAGATGCCTGAAGCCGTTGAAGGAATGCCGGAACTGGAAGTGTGGGGGGGCAGAGGTGGTGGCGGTGGTGGTGGCGGAGGTGGTGGAGGCAGCACCGCAGCCGCCGCTGCAGCTGCTGCAGCGGCCTGTGCCTTTTCTTTCTCTCTCTTAATTTTAGTCAGATCTTTCTTTAGTTCTTCCTACAGAAAAATAAAAGCACACAAGTAATCCACACAGATTTATTAGTATGCCAAATTCATGTAAGTAATTTTGTATGAATCTAGCCTTTGTTTCTGCAGCTTAAAGAAATAGTAACAACAAAAGGTTTCAAACACAAGACAAAAGAAGCTATTTTGAGACATTCTCCCAAATCTGAACATTTGTCCCACTGCCAACCAACCCTTAATAACTACTTTTTTTCCCTAATCCATTCAATCGTGTCCGATTCTTGGAGACTGCCTGGACGAGTCCCTGCAGTTTTCTTGGCAAAGTGACTTGCCGTTGTCTCCTTCCTAGGACTGAGAGAAAGTGGCTGGCCCAAGGTCACCCAGCTGGCTTTGTGCCCAATGCAGGACTAGAACTCACGGCCTCCCGGTTTCTAGCCTGGTGCCTTGACCACTACACCAAACAGGCTCTTAATAACTACTAAAAAGAAAATAACACAATAGGATTTAAACATTGTTTCTAATACAGTGAAATTCTGATTTAACAGACCCCCATTTACTGGACTTCAGATGCAGTGGATACAACTTCCCTCTGGATATCCCACCAAAATAACAATTTCATCCAAAGTTATCTAGACAAAAACTTAGAACAATATTAACTTTACCTTAAATTTAATTCATTTGTGGCAATGTACATCATTTGCATAATTACATCACTGTGCAAGTAACATCATTTGCATCAACAGCAACTAGCAGCAATTTGCTTCATCTGCATAATGTTATTACACAAATAGCATACATTACCATAATTGTGTAATTTTGTATTTAATGAACATTCAGAAAGATTGGAATCTCCTTTCCAAAATGGTTCATTAAATTGAGATTTCACTTTATTTAGTAGAAAGCAAGAATAAAAGAATTGGGTAGGGGATTAATAAGTTATTTTTACATAGATACAAGTCTGTGTGAGGGAAAAAGGAGCGCACAGGTAGTCCTTGCTTAAGCACTCATTCAGCGACCGTTCGAACTTGTGACAGCACTGAATGAGTGGTACTTATGAGTGGTCCTCAGAGTTCTGGCCGTCACAGCATCCCTGGGGTCATGTGATCGCAATCTGGGCGCTCATTGCCCGGCTCACAATTATGACATTGCAGCGTCCTGCAGTCATGTGGTCGCCATTTGTGACCTTCTTTGCTGGCTTCCAACAAGCAAAGTCAATGGCGAAGCCGGCAGGAGGTCACAAATGGTGACCACATGACATCCTCTCTTAACAACCTGTGGTGATTCACTTAACAGCAACCAGGAGTCCCGGAATTGCTGTTGCTAAGCAGGGCACAGTCACGTGACGTTGTGCTTTACGACTGCATCATTTAGCAACAGCGATTCCAGTCTCAATTGCTGTTGTTAACCTAGGACTACCTGTACTATAGTATAGAGAGCCGGGAGACTGCAAGTTCTATCCTGCCTTAGGCATGAAAGCTGACTGGGTGACTGTACCCAGAGGTACAGTGCTCTAGATGACAATTTTGGTTCAACTACTGTTAGAGAGAATACTGCTTCTTGCACTCCATGTTCCTCCCTCGTCTTTGGAAGAACTTGGCATGCTGATTTGCACACACTATTAATGGTTCTCTCCTGCCCAACCCTGGATTGCCTGACATCTGCCTCTCGCCTCTCGCCCTCTGTGCTGGTAATCCAGTGTGCAAGCACACACCCCACGCCCTTTGTCTCTTGCTCTCCATGCGTGATAATAATTCTACATGCACGTGCACACACAATGCTGGCCTGACTCCTGCTCTTTGGGCTGGCAACCTGGCACACACCCGTTCTTGCCCCTTCACTGCAGGCCATTGTGGCCCCTCCCACAGTTCCCTGGGGCCACACCATGAAACCCAGGCACTCTGAAGCACTTCCCCCCCTTGAATCCAAAGCACTGCACAGCCCAATATTAACAACCAATTAGCAACCTAGAATAAAATGACTTAAAAGGTGACCAATCACCACCAGAAATAGGTGAACCATTTGTCCTCACCTAACAGTCACCCTCAAATTGAAGCCTAGGAAAACATGGTAAACCACACTTGGGCATATGGGATTGGGCAAGCCTAAGTTTAAATATGCAGTTTTGTAGAAATGGACATCAGCTGGAAAAGTCTAGCTCTGTACTTTTGCCTATGGATGCAGAGCATAAACCGAAATATTGTGTCAAGTCTCCAAGCATGATTGACAGTTCTACCTGCACTTCAATTTGCAGATCTTTGTCCAAAAGTGCTCTTTTCTTCAGTATTTCAGCTTTCAGTTGCTCCTTATGTTTGAAGAGTAGAGCAGAGAGTTTTGAAGCATTCTGTTTACTGCGCTTTTGTTCCACACTCTCTTCCCGCTTTCGTTTCTTAGCTGCCTGCTTTTCTTCTTTATCTATCTTATCCAGAATATATTTCATGACTTGGTTGCACACTATCATTCTGGGGAAGAAATACAAAGGGTGTAATGTAGTAGTAGTATGGAAAGAAAATAATGTCAACTACATTTGAACAACATAGTATTACTGAGCTTGCCCTCAGCGCATCATTACATGCTGATCTGTATGTACATCCTACAGTATTAAGAAGGTAAAGAAAGCATTGCTGGATCAAGTCAATGGTCTCTTTGGTTAAGTCCGTTGTCCCTGATGACACAAATTCCGTAATTTAACTACAGACTGTGTCCGTGGATGACCCCGAGTCAGGAGCATCAACTTGCAAGTTTGGTCTAGTTCTTATAAACCAATTGTTAAATTTTGTTTGGAAAAGCAGAGAATGGGAGAAGAATCCATCAGACATATCTAGTATTCCTTATTTATCAGTGGTTGCCTTGTCAGTAGGACAACTGGTCTTTCTCCCTTTCTTAGTTTTAAAAGCGTATTGTATACCTCGCTGTCTTTTGCTGCTCCTGCTCCTCCCGCCTCAGCAAGAAGCAATTTAATCAGCTTATCATTACTGCTCCACCGTGTAGCACAAAGGAGCCATGGATTGGAGCAAAATAAGCCCAATACTCAAGCCTGCACCAAGCATGCAAGTGTGATTCAACTACTGCAACCACCACCCACTCGTAACACCCTCTTCTGGTGCCAATGGCATCCTGGGAAATGTAGTACAAAGGCAGCTGGACTTGGACAGGACAGGTTCCTTCCTTGGAATATGGTCTTCAATCTTTCCAATGATATCATCCCAGAAGAACGAGTTATTTTTCAGGAAGAACCAGTTAAAAGGCTTATCTGGATGTCAGTGCATGAAAAAGACCCTGGAATGGGAGTAAGTTTCTCTCCAGGCAAAAAGGAAAGGTCTCTTGGAAATAAAGGACCCCTTTTCCAAACAACCTTCCAAGTAGGGTAATGAAAAATCGAAGTGGAAATGCAGAAAGATGTGATTTATTTTTTTCACGTCTAGGATAGGTCCCTAACTTCCCCAATCTCATCTTTGCTTACATTTCTAGTCAGAAAGTTTGCACTGTTTAAATATTGCTTCTGAATTTGAGCGTTTGTCATGAGACAAAATTCAAATGAAGGGGGGGGGGAGAGATCCCTAGCTAGATCAGATCTAGGTTTCACATGCAGGATGCTGGTTAACAGGGTACAGTAAAAGTTAGGTTTTTTTCTTAATTTAATGCATTTATGTGTAATGGCATAATGTGATTCTGCACATTTTCTTGATTTTTGTGTTGTGGCTCTCAGTCTAATGGAACTATTCTTCATGCAACATTTGAGACAATTTGAGTTTAAGACCTCTGATATATAGTAATCAAGCTGCTTAAAGTATTTTGATACATGAGCCAAGAAATCCACCAAGTACTTCTCTTTGTCCCTGGTAGCAAAAATAAAACTTCTAAGCATTCAACAATTTCCTGTCCTTTCATCACACTGAAAAACTGTTTCCTATGTTGCCTGCTTCACTTTGATATGTATGCATGTATACATGCACAATAACATTAAAAGAAAAAGGTTTTCTGTATATACTGATTAAGAACAACAACATGCTGTATTTCTCGGGCTTTTTGGCATACTGTCCCTCCTCCAAATCTGATTTACCCTAAAGCATTCCAAAAATACTTTAAAAAATCATTTAACTAAATGTGCAAGACACTTCTGCATTGAAACAACACATCATTGCAAACAGAAAAAAACAGCTCAAAAATCTTTTGGTGAATTCTCTAGTCTCCACCAAGGCTACCCAATGCCCATCCTGTGGATGGAACATGGAAGTTTGCATATAGAGAGGATCACCCCATCCCAGGCGAGAATGTGGAAAGGCAGGTTGCTGTAGGCAACTCCACCCGAAGAGCAATGCTTCAGCAACATGGGGAGCTGTCAGTCCTAGCCTGCCCTCTTAACCTGGGTGCCCGGGAGCTTCCAACAGGAACAAGCCTTAGATATGACTTAGTTCTTTCAGAGAGCTGCAAACTCCAGGCTGCTGCCCAGACTGCCCCCTTCCTATATATAAAAAAACTTCCACTAAGGGAAAAGCTCAACCCACCCACCCCCATTTTTGTAGCCTGCTGAAACAACGGTAGATTCTGAAGGTTAATACTTGAAACATAACCCTTTTGACAATAGTAGGGATGTTACATTCTTGGTTTAGTCTCGTTCTTGTGAACCAGTTGTTACATTTTCTGTGCTCTTCCTGAGAGATGCCAAGCTGGGTCGTAGTGCTGACCCTGCACCCATGATCCAGGAAGTCCAAATGTGGTACCTCCTGTGCCTCTTTTACATCTTGTGTGTGTCTATACCTGCACATTCGTATGCTGGCAATCTCACCATCATGTGGCTGGTTGGGAGTCATGACAGATAGTAATCGGAACTGGCTATTGCTTAGTTTTAGGTGACACATCTGCCCTGAATTCTAACATTGGGAGACACAGAAAAACATTTCTCCTTTTCATTCATCTCTTAAAAATATAGGCCTAGATCTCAACTAACATTCTGAACCCATCAGACAACACATTTAATGGCAAAGGTGAGGGGGAAATTTTACTACTCCCTATGGCAGTAGCTTACACTCTAAAAATTTATCCAAATAATAGGGAGGACCCTCTGAAATATGAGGGGTGTGTGTGTGCTTGTGTGTGGCATACAGGGCTGGAGGGAAAAATGGGTGCAAATAATGACCACATTGTTTTTCTAGGAAACGTTTTTGCTGGATCAGAAGCCCCTTCCATTTCCATTTGGTGCATGAGAACTCAGGATCCTACCCTTTGTGGAAGCTATCATAGTTGGTGTTGCACTACCACACATTGCACTGCAGCAGGAAACACTGGAAGGCATACACGATTAATACTTGGCGAATTACAATTTGCCTTACCGTTGATTCTCTTCACGCTCAGCAGGAGTTAATGTCTTTTTCTGTTTTAAGTGCTCTATCACAGCATTGTGTTTCATTACCACCTTCAAGACAGGAAAAAAAATCCAATATATGAAAACTTCAGAGAGCAAGAAATAACAACCTGGGAAATCTGGGGAGCTCTTTAAACCTGCAAGTAACTTAAAATCTGAGCACCAGAGAGATTAAACTGAAAGCAGCCTTTAATTGTTCAGCCGTTGCAATTCAGACAAAAGGTATTCACTCGCCTTCCTCTGAAGCAAAACTGAAGAGCTCCAAAAGGAGGAAGGAACAGGAGAGGTGGAATACCAGCTGCAGAGAAAAAGTAGGGAAAGTAGAACCAGAGTTGGGAGTATAATACTCCTCACACATCCTCGCTTAGGAAGAGAAAAATGCTAATAAAAAAAAGAAAGAAAGCTATCAAAGAAAGGAGTCTGAACAGACAGAAATAAGAAAGCTATGAGAAGATTTCTAGAGGGAAGATTATCTTAAAAAGTGGAAAAAAATCAGTCTAGCACAAGAGTTTAGAAGAGACGTCTGACCTAGGACTTAGTCCACCATCATGCCTTTAGTGTTTCAGGTCTCTCTGTCTTTAGCTTGCTCCAAAATGTTCTTGATCTACTTTCAAATAACATAATTAGGGACTTTCCAAGCCGTTTGAGAATATTATCATTGCAATTTCTGCTTCTTATTAGATTCCTGTCATGTTCTCTTTCCTTCCACAGTTTCTCAGGCTTCAAGAAAATCCCAAAGAAAATGAGGGAGAATCAAAGGAAGAAAAAACAGGAAGGAGTTGAAAAGCAACGCATCACTGATGTCCTAGAGCTCAGAGTGAGACGGAGGATTTTCTCCCATAGAAGACTGCAGACATATTTGACGGACTGGTCCCTGCTTCCTAGAGCAAGGGTGGAGACAACCTATGGAAGGATACTTTCTTCTGCAGTAGGAAAAGTTAAATCATTTATGTGATATATTTTGTTCCTCAAAATATTTTAGGTATTTGGCAACAGAATTTATCATACCTAGGATTTCTTCTCTAAATCTACCCTTAATATCTACATTTGGGGAAGAATGGGACAAAAGATGTCAGGATTGATAGTTTTATTCTTTTACTGCAACCTCAAAGTCCAAAATTGTAAAGGCCAAACGCAGAAAAAGGATGAATTCTGACTGCAGTCCTGGTTAACCCAAGCTTTTTTCAATTCTGCTGTTTAATTTAGGATTGAAAGGAGCTTTCTGTTGCTGTTATTGCTCAATAATTCTGTAAAGCTATTTAAAGAAATTTATATAGAATATCTCTTACTTTCACAAGGAGAAGCAATATAAAAGGCATGTCACCAAGGATTTAAAACTCACTGATTTGTCCTTATCATACTTAAACAAAAGTATGAAGATGAACCTGAATTTAGAATGACCCCTACCCAAAAGGATAATTAAACAGGAAAAAAATCTCATTTCTTTCTTTTATAATATTCTCAGCCAATCTAAGCTAATTTTCCCATTTTAAAAGCTAATTCTGGGGGTGAGGGAGAGATTCACTTTTGTTTCAGGTAAATATAATGATATGCCAACTGAGAAATAAAGTTTTGTTTTGCTTTCCTTTTAAAACATTTTACCTGTTTTTGGATAATATCACTCTGATTAGAAGCCTGAAGGGAGTGTTCCCGTTTTATTTCAATATGCTGCTGTTTCTTCTTCTGCTGTTGCTCTCTGAGCTGCTGAACCCTTTGCAGTTGCTCCTGAACACTGGCTTGAACAGTTACCACATTCTGGATCTGATGTGTTTGCAGCGAGCTGGCCTGCTGGATCTGAATTGGTAACTGGAGCTTAATCTGCTGAGACAGACCACTTTGCTGAGCTTGAATCTGGGCCACCATATGGGACTGGAGCTGGGAAAACACTTGAACTTGCTGCTGAAGCTGCGGCACAGTGATGACCTTGGTCTGGGGGGGCGGGATCTGCAGCTGAGCGCGTGGAGATGGTACCGTGACTTGGTTGACAGTCTGAGCAGGTGACAAAGCTGGGACTGATGCTGGGCCCTGGGGCGGCTGGGTCTGGATCTGCACCGAAGGATGCGGTTGGATCTGAACCTGCTGTGGGGCTGCAGTTTGTACCTGAGTCGGCTGGATCGTCTGTCCTCTGGGTGGAGTCTGCGGATGCACCACTGGCTGGGACTGGTTCTGTACTGGAGCTAGAGGCTGCCCTTGTGCAAGGCTCTGGGGTGGGGGCTGAGCCACAGCTGGAGTGACAGTTGACGGTGTTCTCGGGGGCTGTGCTTCAGAGGTAACTGCTGGACTTGGGAGCGAAGGTAGAGCCTGAGCTCCGGGGGACAGGTGGGGTTCGGCTGCAACTGGTGCCTGCGCAGCCTGCGTCTGAGCTGGCACCGCAGCCTGAGCTGGACCGCTTGGGGGCTGAGCTGGGAGCGGAGTCTGAGCAGGCTTGGGCTCAGCGGGTGGAAGCGCCGGCACTGGCTGTGTTTGGGTCTGTGCAAGAGACGTGTGCCTCTGCTCTCCTGCAGCTGGGGAGATAAAAACAGGCCTCATATTCACAGCTATAAAGAACAACTCCCTTGCCCTAAAAGCATTCATTACGCATTACCCAGTGATCTGAAGTCTAAACCTTATTTTTTTTAAATTATAATTTAGTTTTATAAAGACCTCCCAACTTAGCACAGATTCTGGGCTGTGTACAATTAAAACCAATACAATACCTAAAAACAGAGAAAACGACGTGACGTAGAGTTAAAGTCATAGTGGAAACAACATACGATAAACAAAGGCACACCACATACCAAATGGCACACCACCAGTCTACCCCAGAGCTTGGAGAAAAAGCCAAGTCTCTAAAGATTAAGCAGGCACCATGGCAGAGAAAGCATGCTTCCTAGGTTTCATCAGATGACCTTACTCAAGAGAGGGGACATGAAGCATGCCCACTATGTTGGGTCTTACGGGGCAGGCAAAAATGATGGGAGACAGGCAATCCCTCAGATAGTCAGACCCTATGCCATGAATGGCTTTATAGGTGATAACCAGCACCTTGAATTGCACCCCGGAGCTTACTGGTAACCAGTGCAGTCTGCATAGCATAGGTATTAGACAGGTGTACCAATAACTGCTTATGCCACTGCGTTCTGGATCAGTTATAGCTTGCAAGTGGTCTTCAAGGACAGCATCATGAAAAGCACATTGCAACAGTCCACATGTGAGGTGACCAAGGCATGAGTGATCATGAGATAGGATTCTCGGTCCAGCTACCCCATTCAGAATCATCAACGGAAAATCATCAGTACCAGAAGAGCCAAGTATTCACGGCCACTTGGTCTTGGGTCTTGTCAGGGTTGCGTCTGAGCCTGTTCCTCCCCTTCCAGACCTGAACAGTCTCTAGATACTGGGTCATGACCTCAACAGCATAATCTGGGGCAACATATGCGGCTGAGTATCATCAGCATACTGATGGCACCTGACCCTACAGATGACATCACCCAACAGTTTCGTGTAAACGTTAAACAAGAGAGTTGAGAGCATCAAACCCTGAGACACCCTGCAAACCAGGGGCTTTGGTTCAGACCCTTTCCTAGATGTCCACACTGACTGGAACCAGCCTTGGAGAAAGGAGGAATAGCACTGCAATTCCTTGCCTCCCACTCCCAGTCCAGAAGAACACCATGATCAATGATACTGGAAGCTGCTGAGAGATCAGAAAGAACTAGGACAGTTACATCCCCCCTTTCCTGGGTCCACCAGAGGTCATCAACAAATGTGATCAAAGCTGTCTTTGTAGTATGCTCTGGCCTGAAACCTTACTGAAACGTATTTAGATAATCTGTTTCCTCCAGAGCCCTCTGGAGTTGTCATCTGACCATTTTTTTCACAACCTTATCTAAAAAGGAAAGTTTGAAGACTGAATGAAAATTGTCCAGAATTGTTGGATCCAGCAATTGCTTCTTGAGGAGGGGGAGGCAATAAATTTAGCACCACATAGATTCATCCACATGTTACCTCCCAAGAGGCATTAACCAGCCACAAGGGACATGGATCTAATAAACAAGTGGCCAGATCAACAGTCATGAGGTTCCTGTCTTGTTAAACAGGAGAGGTGAGATCGTTGAATCCTAAGGCAGCCCACAAACCAGGGGCTTTGGGTCAGACCTTTCCCTAAGTATTAATAATAACTGGAACCAATCATGGAGAAAGGAGGAAAACCATAAACTCTGCCTGCCCTGTGTACAGCCTGCTCCTAGTTTCTCACCATATTTCCCTGCACCCATCACCACTTGGATAGTAATGCCTTCCCTATGTCAGTTCCCCTGGCCCCAATCCCTATCTCCTGTCCTCCAAGACCCAGGAACATCTTCAACAAGCTATCAACCACCCTCAGACACCACCAATCACAGCCACCCCCACCCCCCACTGCTTCTGCCGTAACGCACTCAGTAGGTGCAGGGCAGCCAGGTTCTTACGAAGGCTGCTCAACACACTCACTCCCATCCTACAGAGGGCAACTGCAGGGCTCAGGTGAGTCTGATACTCACACCTCCACCCAACCCAGCTTATGCTACTCCAGCTCCTCACCATGACACCACAAATAATCTCTGCTGGTTGAGAGACCAGTCTGCTTCATCTGCAAGCCTTCATGCCACACAACTCCTCCCGGCCAGTTGTGCTGCCTGGAATAACAGGATTTTGAGCAGGCCCTCAAAACCGTCACTGCAATGAGCTGAGACTCCACCTCTTCAACCCAGGTGGAGATGCGCTGAATGAAGTCAAGACGCCTACACAAAGGCCTGTTCCTCTGCCCCTGGAAAGCTATCAAGCCATTTCTCCCACTCTTCCACAGCAAACCACCCCTTTCTTGCTCTGCTCATATCTGAAACCTGCACTCCCAACTAGAGTGCAGTCTAGCATTGCAACACAAAGTTGCACAAACAAAAACAATAAAAAGAAGTCTATTTTATTGATTGAATGTTCAAATTTCTATCACTGCCCATCTCCCCCGGTGGAGAAGCTAAATCATTCTCATGCCCAACACAGACATTCAACTTTCTCCCAATCACCACCAGGGGGGGGGGGGAAGCATTTTTTAGCTTGTATGAAAATGCTGAATTACTTTTTTTGTGTATGTTAAATATAAAAAGTATACCTGATGTTGAGGTGGAAACTGTTGTGGAAGTGGTGCTAGCTGCTGTAGCTGCTGTTGATAACGGGGTGAAAAGAAAGCGCTGAATGGTACCATTTGGCATAGCGGCTTGCATCAGTTGCTGACCTGGACCTGGGATTACTGTCACACCTTGTGGGATCAACTGCAACTGTCCAGTTGTTTGACCCTGTCCCTGAATTACTACAGTTAATCCCTGACTGCCACCCTAAGAGGAAGAGAGACAAACAAAAATACACAGCAAAAGTTATTAATATCAGTAAAAGATCCAGAACTGCATTATGTTCTGAACTGCAAATCAATGAGGGTTAATATGGACATTGCAATCTGAACTGCCTATAATATATATGTTTCCTAAAAGAATAAAATTTCTTGAATTTTTTTTTTTCATGGCATTAACCCATGAAAATTTAAAACAGAAAGAAAAGGAGAAAGTTGGATAATCTGATGTGAATCTCTCAACATCTCACAACTTGCATTTTAAATATACTGAAGAACATGCATATGCAAAGAGCGGAGAATTAAAACTACAGAAGATTAAAAATATCTCTAAGAGGAGGATAAAATTTGCAAGCACTTTTGTACTTTCCCTACGTAATGCAATTTAGCATTTGAAAAGAGCTCGAGTTTTTTTTCCTGAATACAGTTTGTTCATTCTAACAGCAGGGCAACTACAGCTCCCCAAACCCCCTTCTGCAGCTCGTGGAGCCCCTGGGACTGTGCTGCTGAAATTCAGTGGTATATCATGAGCACTGAGTTCTCTCTGCCTGAGGCAGTTCCAGATAAAGGTGCATTTTTGGGGTGCTTATTGTGATCTTTTGCTCACTGTATGACTCCCCTTATCCCAAATCGCGACTGCTTACCTGTCCTTGTGTGAGCTGTGTGAGCTGCGCCATGGTAAGCTTCACCTGTCCCTGCTGAGGCCGAGGAGGATGTGGTGGAGTGGCTTGTGACTGCATGTGCTGGGAAGGTATTCCTGGAGTTGCCGCCACCTTTTGACTGGTAGAAACTGTAGTAGGACTAGACACTGCTGTTGACACAGGCTGACCTCGGATGATCTGGGTGACTACTTGTTGTGTTTGGCCTGTATTAACATATCATAGGATTTTACAATCCTTTGACCTCTTATTAAAAAATTAACCCACTCAATCATCAAAACACTATTTTTTTTCTTCTCAAATAGCAAGATCCATTAACCAGAAAAATCAACGCTGTTTAGCAGAATCAGAGTTGGTTTCTTCAAAGGACTGAAAATAGTTTATATTGTCGTACAGTAAATAGTATTCTGGTGCATTATTTTTTAACATACTGAATGCAATTGTTTATAGGACAGAATGTACAGAAATGTTCAATTTATTCTGACATTCCAAGGGGACTTTGGAATTGTGTATCTCAAACAGACCTTCCAATGCTACATGGCAAATGCTTTTGAAACAGTAGAGACTTTTAACAACTTTTTGTGATTGATGTTAACTATTCAAAAAGAAACAAAGATTGTACTAGCATGAGTTCTTTGCCTGAGCCTAGGCAGCAGTTTTGATCCCAGCTAAAGTATTTATCATACATTTGATTCAAACTTGAGAAAAAAAAGGAACTATGTATTGCAAAATGCAACATGCCATTTAACTTTTAGTACTGTTAAGAGTGATTGAATCTAAAGCTATTAAGTGTTATCAATGATTTAAATACAAACCCTTCAACCTGGACATGTGAATTAGTGTGAATGATACGGAAGAAAATTCAAAATGGAGAAGCGAACCACGACCGGCACACACTGGAAATCATTAAAAAAAAATAACCTACTGGTTGGAATAACACCTTGCTGTACTACTACAGGTGTTCGGATGATGGTCTTTCCTAGAGCTGACTGCTGAAGAGGTGCTCTTATGACCGTCATTCCAGGCCGAAGAGGTGCTCCAGGCATTACCTGTACAAGTTACAAACAAACTGTTCAACTTTTTCTTATACTGCAAAGAACAGTAACTTATATACAGATTAAAGGTTGTCTAAGAATACTAAACAAAGCTGTGAAAATAAACTCTTCACAGAAGCCGTAAGAAAGCTTTTTAAAAAGCATTTTTAAACTGCATTTTTTTCTATTTTTTTGCCTCTGTTCTTTTGTCCCTCCCTTAATATTTTTTTCCATATAGCTTTATTCAGCAGCAGCAGTAGCAGCATCTCCCCCGAAAATGTCAGGCAATTTATGATAAAAGAAACGCAACTGACATATTCTCAGACATTTCATATCTGAGTAGAGCAATGTGTATAGGTTATCTTGACACAGTGACATCTGAACCATATGACACCCAGAATTGCCAGTTAGTATGGCCCTTGGTCAACTGAAGAGTATTCACCAGGTTGCCTTATAGACCTGCTGCTTCGCATGTGTACATATTTACCACAGAAAATCAATCCAGTTTAACTAGCCTACAGCACAAGTACAGTTTCTGGTCCAGAAATATCAAGAAAATCTAGCAATAGTTTTGTCCTTAGCCATAGTGTACTTCACAAATGCTACATTCTTAACACATCTGAGAGCAAGTGTAGCATATTGGGTAGAAGGTAGGATCAGGGAGTCCCTGGTTCAAAGCTCCATTCCATCCTGGAAGCTCATTGGATGACTTTAGGCCCAAAACTATATCTCAGCCCAATCTATCATACAATGTAGACTTACCATGTAGGTCACCCTGAGTTCCCAGAAGACAGGATTTCAGTGTATTACAGTAATAATTAAAAAATAAAAATTGGAATAATCCCAAAGTCACTCAAATAAGTCCCGTATTATCCTAATAGAAGAAAGAGTCAAACTTACTTGTGAAGCACTTGTCGTACATACAGTCCCTGTATTATTTGGCCTAATAGTTACAGTTGCTGTCCTTGGCTGGAATGAAGTAAATGTTTGTTGGTTTGCTCCAGTAGTTGATGGAATGATGCCCAACACTTTTTGCTGCACCTGAACTACGCCTATTGGGAGAGCAATGTATTAATTTAAAAGCAATGCCACATCTCAAGCTAACACACACATTCTTTAGAATGCTACTCTGGTGGATTTTTAAAGATTCGAACTTTTAAAAAATTCATATCAGAACCTTGACAAATGACAAGGATTAGACTTGGGAATTAAATAATATTTTGGCTGAACAAATCTATCCTGCATTCATAATGTTGGGGCTCTGAACAGTGAAGACAAGCATTTAACGCTAAATTGTGGAGAATAACTAAGCTTGATTTCATTTTATTTATGTTTAAAGATAATAAAAATTAAATATAGTGAATATTATTCTCCAGTAATATATTTAATAACAAACCCGTTCACCCGTCAGATTAAAACTTACAACCTGGGCCCTTAGTCTGCTACTAGCTTCCTTTAATGTTTAGCATGGACAAGCTATACAGGTAGTCCTCACTTAATGACCACAACTGGGACCGGAATTTTGGTTGCTAAGTGAAGCAGCCATTAAGCGAATCCAACCCGATTTTACCTTTTTTGCAGCAGTTGTTAAACAAATCACCGCAGTTGTTAAGTGAACCATGTGGTTGTTAAGCAAATCACGTGGTTCCCCATTGATTTTGCTTGCCAGAAGCCAGCCAGGAAGGTCGAAAATGGCGATCACATGACCACGGGACACTACAACAGTCATAAATGTGAACCAGTTGCCAAGCGCCCAGTGGTCATAAGTGTGAGGATCGGTTATAAGTCAGTTTTTTTCAGCACTGTCGTAAGTCTGAACCATCACTAAACGAATTGTTGTTAAGCGAGGAATACCTGTATATTGACACTGATTTTAAACACTAACTACATTTCTCACTTCCGACTCTGAAAGACAATTGTGTAGAAATTTATGGATGCCAATGTGAACAAATGCCAATCAGAGAAATTAAAGCAGTGATTGCAAATAAATCCCAAGTAACCTTCTCTAAAAAAAACAGATCATAGATGATTTACTAGGAAACCCCCAATAAAAAAGAATTCAATGACATTTTCCTACCTCCTTGAGTAGCTGGCACATTAACAGCAACTATTTTGCTATTTGCGGGAAGAGGCAGCTTTGTAATCACTTTGCCGGCCATGGTTACTGGACTGCTGGCAATCTGGAAAGTCTGACCACTGCTAGAAATGGTGGTTGCTGATGTAGCAGCTGTGCTTGTGGCTAATAAACCAGAAATGGGGGCAAAAAAAAATGCCAATGTATATCTACATATTACTTTCACAGTCAACTAACATCAGTCAATCAATCAATCAATCAATCAATCAATCATAACAACATTTGTATTTCACTTTTCTGTCCAGACTATAACATCACTATATAGTGCGGCTGCATTCACTTGGGCTTTTAAAACATAGCCCTCATTAAAGAAAGGCTAAAGAATCTTTTTTATTTAGAGTTGGAGGTTAAGATTGAGTTTTATAAAACTATGGATGGATAATGCAAACAAACATTTTAAATATTTATTATAATATTTAAATTTGTCCAGCAAACTTTTAAACAAATTTAAATACAAATTCTTCATGGGGGAGTCATTGGAACACAAAGCTCCTCGCTCTAAGATTTTGTGGCAGGTCCCAACGGTTATATAAACTAACAGCCAATTGAAGCTTACACATACTCAAAAGAAGATAGCTTTTTCCCCAAATAATTTTCCCCATGAATGGAGGAAGGGTCATCCTATATTTTTCTAAAATACGGTAACAGAGGAAGGTGTTATTGAAAGCAAGCAACTGTGCAGGAGCAGCAAATAATGAAAGCAAGTGCACATGGCAGGAGAGAAGGTGAAACGGCCACCTTACTACAAGGGAATGAGACGAGCGCACCATCCCTATCCTCCTTTTCTTGTTTGCCATATGTACAGGATGAGTCTGCAAGGCAGGGCCTCTCTACCCATGGAGACACTCTCTCAGTGAATGTGGGCTCAGGAGAAGCATACTCCTCAACCAATGGATAGAATCTCCATTACAGACCCTCACCCTCAACACATGGAGGAAGGAGAGAATGAGGTGCCTTGCAACAGGAGCCATGAAGTCAGTGGGGCTTACAACAGAATCAGCACGCACAACTTTCCTTGTGCTTTGCTGCTCAGCACAAAGGATCCATTTCCTTGTTGCAAAAAGAAGGGGGGGAGGGAAACCTCAATATCCCAAGGATTTGTTTCCAGTTTCTATCCCAACTTAATGGAAGAAGCTAGGCTGAACAGATACACCCTCAGCATCCCTACTTGGAAATAAGAGGTATTAAAACCAATGAGACCAGAGAGTAAGCATTCATAGCTGTATGTTTGCTGAGCAAGAATCTCCTTCCCTGTAGGAGTGTGTATGTGTGAAAGTTGTTTGTCCATGGGAGAATGTCTCTGTGTATTTGAAAATAGAGGGTTACCTTATTGTACAGGCAATTAATTTAAAGCAATAGATGGTAATTTCATTAATACTGTTTTTTGTCCTGGGACCACTCTTTTTTGCAGTATGGCCTCTGGGTGGTGCATAAACACATGCACACTTACCTGCATATATCAATCAGTAATATTTATTTGGTTATCTGCATATAGATATAAGATGGGTCACATGCATTTATTTGCTGAGGTTGGTTTCATTGGAAGTTGACAACTTTAGCTGACAAGATAAGGAAGTTGAATGTTTAACAGGATTTCGATCCATGTATGTAACTTTTCCCTCTCTAATCTATCTTTGTGGGAGAAGATCATACTAAATTTACAGTCTGCTTATTTGGAGTAAATATGATACTGCTTCTTATGAAGTCAAAGCAATAGCATCTACATACAAAAAGAGGAGAATTTCTAAAACAGCCCAAAGAATACTGAACACTTTTAGTCACCATGGAAGGTGTTATATCTGCTTTAAGAGAAACAAACAAACCAACAAACAAAACAGGAGGTGGATCAATGGGGTATCCTGGACAGAAGAGCTCCATAGTTCTTTTCAATGGTGCAATACACATACAGTATGTTCTACACATCAGAAAAGGTATTAGGAATCAGCATTCCATTGCTGCCCTTCTCCTCTGGAGTGCCCTCTATACTTGGGAAGGGAAAACATGACAGAAGTGGACTAAGTCCATTGATCTGCATTTCTCCTACCTGTGTGAGAAAAGCCTGCAAAAGTTTGAATAGGGATAAAAGTTGTGCAGGTCTCATTTTTAAAGGGCTATTAACTAGGATACCTACTCGGCATCTAAAATCTTGGTGACAGTGTACATTTTTAAGCACCAGAAACTGGAGGACCCTTCTGTTTATCCCCACTGGTCCCTGCTTTAACTTTCCTAGAGATACAATGCCGTATCACAAATAGCTTGGCTACATGGGCTTCAGCTTGATTCAACAAGGCAATTTTTAGGCTCTTGTAAGCAGTATACAAACATATCACGCTGACAAAATGCACTGCCAGCATCTGTTTCCTGAAGAACACTCCAATTAGGCTTAAGAATTCCAGGACGCAGCCCGCGCCAATCACATTCAGGACAGTTAGCATGAAGGTTCTGATTTTCATCTGACATCTCCAGGAGAAGCTGTGCACAAGGACATGCACAGGGAGCTTTCTAAGCCACATTGTTCAGATGACAGCAATGCCAGATTATGCAGACAGCAACTCTGTAAGACTGTCTCTTAGTTGCAACCTCCTCAGCAGCTCCCTGTAATCCCAAAGATCATAGCTAGCGTTCCCTAGTATAGGAGTGGGCTCCAATATTATAAATAAAAAGCTGTTATTACAGATACAAGGTAAGACAACCCACGGAGGGTATATTTTAACTAACTTGTTTACCTGTTGAAGGCTGGCCTTGTTTAACCCAGGTAGCAAACGTCTGATGGAAATTCTTGTTCTGCTGGAATGTTACTGTAGCTGGAGATCCCACTTTGGTGGCAAGCACTACTTTGGCTCCACTGGGCATGGAGCGTGGCAAGGGGCCTACTACAACTTTCTGAGGAGTGGAGACTGTGGTCACAGTACTGTTAGTTGTAGTAGCTGTAGCGGCTCCACACACGACAGGCACCTGCTTCTGCTGTTCCAGTCGCTTCTAAGAGAGTTAAACATCACTATATCACAAAGAACAGCTTCCATTCATCCACGCAACTGTACCATCATTCTCACCACAGGATACAAGGGTGGGCAACATTTCTAATCAAGAGATGTACCGGGGGGGGGGGGGGGGAAGCAAGGTCATATCACTCATATGGGCAAAATGTGTTTTTTTTTGGGGGGTGTCTTTGTTTCTAATTGTGGTCTGGTGATTTTAAGGTTTACTTCTGTAGTTTTCATCTGTTTATCACTTCAAAGTATCAGGAAACTGTACCATCAGTTTTCAGCAATTATACCAGAGATGGCCCCAAGAATCAGAAAAGGTGGACTTGAGATCTGGGCTAGAGGTTGCCCATCCCTGACAAAGACCATGCATATTAAGGCTGAATTTCATGCACATTTTTTGGAACCAAGCACAACAGCTGGACAACTATGTAAATATGCAAATACAATTGTGTAAATGTGCAATTTGTAAGCCTACTTACATCACCCTTCAGGATATTCCAGTAATTTGAGATGTATTTTTTTTAAGCAAAAGGCCAACTATAATGGACACAGTTAGCCATTACAAAGTTGCAAAAGACTAAGTATTAGAACAGAGAAGCTATAATCCACTTAAGCCCTGACCATATGAAAGTTGTTATAACATAGCAGCTAAGAAACTGAACTACAAAGAAGAATACCCCTAGAGCAGGGCTTTCCAAAGTGCCGCCGCTGGTGACACACCAGCGGCGGCAGTGCGGCGGCGCACGCGCACAGTGGCGCGCGCGTGCACGGCAGCAGCCTCCGCTAAAACGCGGAAGCACTGATCACGCGCCGCTGCCGCCGTGCACGCACGCGCCGCCACTTCCGGGCGGTGTGGCGACACACCACGCTGTGTGTGGCGACACACTTTTGTGTGGCGACACACAATTTGGAAAGCTCTGCCCTAGAGCCCCTCATTTGCCTTAAGCTTAATTTCTCTAACTTAGCACTTTGAAACTTGAATTTTTGTAGCACTGCTGAAAAGTGCTTTGGGATGGTATTCATGAAAAGCAATAAATATTTCCATTAGTTAATTAATTTTGGCCTGCCTGAGATTATAGAATGCATAGTCATGGCTTTTGTCAAAGGGTCTCCAAACCCTGAAAGCAAATTTTCAACAACAGTCCGGGAAGCCCTGGCCAGTATTTCAGAAGCTCTTCCGACAATCCCTGCCTCTCTTCCTCTTGTGTACAGTTCCCCCACTCACCACTTGCCAAGGAGGAGCACTGGCACCGACTCTTTAGTAGCTTTCTAGGAAAGAGTGGGTGAGGAGAGAGAGCACCTCTGTTGACTTTTAAGGTTCTATATTTGGGGTCCTCTTTTGCATGGACTGGCAGTATCCAGCTCTAGTGGCGCCTTTTCCTTGAGAGGGGAGAATTCTTCCACAGAACATCCAATTCACCAGATTCCACAACATGCTGGCTCTGGATCCAACCCATTGTATATGCAGTGCTTGGAACACTCTATGAAGTCTTTATTATGGATGTGAAAGTAAAATATTTAAGTATTGAATTGGGAGTGCTTTTTTTTAAGTGTTGGAGTCAGATTCTAAAAAAAAATAATCCTTATTTGATACTACTTTTTTTTCCAACACAACAGGGCCTATAGTTATTATGTAAGATTTTAATCAGGTAATATTATTTTATTGTATACTTCAGGCACTTTGGATAAAGCTGCAGTTTTAGGTAGCTGAGATGACAGAGGCCTTATCTTGTGAGGTTATCAGTTTGAACCTATGGATCCTGAAGAAGTTGACACAGTTCTCTGTGCTGTTAATCTAGTCACTTGTGGATTGGACCCCTCCACTACCTGGCAAGAGAAAACTGCCACAGAGATTACAGAATGATGGGTTTGGTAAATGGTGAACACATCCACGAGGGAAGGGCATTCCCCTCCCACTGTGAAAGACATGGCACACTCCCTCCTAAAGAAGCCATCACTTGACCCAGCTATTTCAGACAACTGTTGGCCTAGCTCCGATCTTTATGGAACATTGCTGAAAATCTGCATATAGCTACAGAGACTGCTGAAATGAAATGGGTTATCTGAATCTCTTTCAGTCAGGATTCAGGCCCAGGTATGGAACAGAAACAGAAGAGTTTGCCTCACCAATCAGTAGGGGATGAGGTTTCATCAATAAGCAGACAATAGCTCATTATGCATCTCTACCCCTGATTGGACAAGAGATGTAGCAAAGCACTGACCTGATGCGTACTAGGATCTGGATAGGAAAAAAAAGGTTCAAACTCAGCCCTAGCAAGATGTAGTGGCTGTGTATTAGAAAGTTAACAATCCAGGAACAATCTAGCATTAGTTTTGGATGGAGGTTGTACTGCCCCAGAAAGCACTGACTTGCAGTCTGAGGGGCCTTCCTGGACTCACAGCTCCTGCTTCAACAGCAGGTAAAGTAATAGCCAGGAGAACTTTTGCACAATTATATCTGATGCATCAACTCCGGCCATTCTTGGATCAGGAGGCACAGTGCACATTCAATCCTGCCTTTGTCACCTAGATTACTGCAATGATTTTTACACAGGGCTGCCCATGAAGACCATCTGGAAACTCAGGGCCTTGATATCTTTGAAACTGCCAGCTCCAGATTAACTCTGTCCATCCAGTAAGAGCTGGGAGAGAAGGCTTCTAAGTGTCTCTTCTCAAGGCAATGCCATCTACAGGGACCCTGCAGTTGAGCTTTTTCAGTGATGGTGCCCCTTGTTTGGAACAGCTTGCTCCTGATATCAGGACAACCCCCTCCCTGTTGGATTTCTGAAGAGATCTGAAAACACAGCTTCTCAGGAAAACATTTGGGGACAATGAGATTTCTTTTCCTTTGATGGTGCACTTAGGGGAGGTTTATTGTTTGAGGCAACAGCTGGCACAAATCTGAACACTTTATCTTCCTTACTTTTACATTATTTTTAATGTAATATACTAATCATTGATCAAGCTGACTTACTATTATTATTGATTTTGTTTTAATGTTGTTGCTGCTGCTTGATGTAAGCCACTGACAGCAATTAGGAATTAAGTGGCATACAAGTCATAGCAAGCAAACAAATAAATACATTTCACAACACATTATGAATCAATTTTGTAAATAAATGTAAAGAGTTCTGAAAATCTGGTATACATTTTTTGTATGTATATGCATGCAAGAATATCCATTCTCTCCTAACATTGAGTGGTTTCTGACACCTTAAATCTTTTATTGTATTCATAAGAACAGATGGTTATATATGTGTTGCTATACTATAATATATAACTACAAGGTTGGTATGGAATAGCATTTCTGCTAGAGAAGTAAGGTCTGAACACTTTCCTAGAGTGTTTAAAATAAAGAGAACTGTTTTATGATACGTCATACAGTTTGGTCTAGTGGTTAAGGCAATGGGCTAGAATCCAGGAGACTGAGAGTTCTAGTCCCGCCTTAGGCATGAAGCCGGCTGGGTGACCTTGGGCCAGTCACTCTCTCTCAGCCCAACTCACCTCATAAGGTGGTTGTTGTGGGGAAAATAGGAGGAAGGAGTATTAGGTATGTTCGCCGCCTTGAGTTATTTATAAAAAAAGTAATAATAAAGGTGGGATAGAAAATAAAAAAAATATGAAAGGAGGAGGTTCTAGTTAATCTTTCTCTGATTCATTTTCTCATTTTGCTTTTGCTATTATTGTTTGTTTTGTTCATGAATACAAACCCAGCAACATATGCTCTGTTTTATTTTATATGAATACATAAGCTGACTTGAGTGAGGATTTTACTTGGAAAAGCAGATGGAAATAACATAAAGAATCAGTGACAAGTAAGAGGGAAAGCAATTGTTAAAAGAAATTTAGGAAAATGACAGAGTTAATTACTAGACAGATGTCATCCTTGTGTGCATGTCTCATTCACAGCAAATTAATTCTGTATCAATGGGTATATAAATATGTCTAACTAAGAATTCCATTTCCATTCCAACATGGAAGTGTTTCTGATTGCATACTTGGTAGAACGCCAAAAATTACATTCACCAGACTTTGGCAAATTAGATATCCTGTCAATTTCTACCTTAATAGTTTTGCAACAGAAATTTGGAGAGGCATACAACCCTGAGGAAAAGACACCACATTCCACATGATATGTAACGTAAGTGGTACAACAAATGACAAAAATTTGGTATACCAATTTAGACTTCCACTAGGGATTTTCATACTTTTACTCATATGAAAATGTTTAAGGAAGGCACACTTCCATGCTAATTTGCTAATTGTACACAAATGCAAACAATTTAAACTTTTAACAGGTGGGACTTCTAAAAGGCTACCACACCTGCTGGGCAGCCAATCGTTGTTGTTTGAGTTGAGCCTCCATTTGAGCCTTGAATTCCTCTGCCTTCTTCTGTTCACTAACCTTAGCCTGTTGTTCAACTGCCTGTGCCTTTTCTTTCTCCACCCTGCAAAAGAGAGGTATAGAAAATTAATATTGGCCATTATAAAGGAATTACAACATTTTTATATGAAGGGAACTAATTTCCAGGTTATTAGTACGCTGCATCTAAGTTCCTGAAATTGTCCAATGTCAACATGCTCCACTTCATAAATTATTCTTCCTTTTGAAATATTTTATGAGTTGCCTTAGACCCGGTCCTCTGCAAGTCTAGAGGAAACTGGGATCTAATGAACACTTCCTGCTGGGGGGAAAAAAGGAATGTCTGTCTCATTACATTTTCCCTATGCAGACCCCAATCCTTCTTCCTATGCCATTCCAATGTCAAGAGAATTGGAGAATTCCATTCATATCCTTTGGCCCCAACTGCTGACCACCTCTGAATTTAATTCAAAAAATTTGCAAATCTCTGATTTGCCTGCTGCTTAAACCAAGCATTGGCTAAACTATTTTAGTTTCTAGATTAACAATTTGACGACAAACCTTCTATGGATGATATACCTTTAATGAGTGAAGTAGGGGTCAAAGCAGCTGGCTTAAAAACTTAAAGAAGATCCTAAAAAGCTCTGAAGAAAGGTGCCCAAAGTAGTCAAATGAGTGAGTCAGAGGAAGGCAACTGAGCATTCTTCAGAGGCTTAAAGCACCAATTCTGATTAGCACCAGCTGGCAGTTATTATGGTTGGACTTATGGAACTCATAATACAACAAATTTGGAAGGCACTTGATTGCCTTGTGCTAGAATAAGCACAGCAACTCCTAAAGGAAGCACAAAGTGGAGAAGGAAATGGAGACAGAGAAAGCCATTGGATATAAAAATACAAAATGCTATCATCATGATGAGGTAAATGGAAAGGGTAGAGACGCTGAAATTTGGAAAGTTTCTACTTTTCAAAGTTTGTATTTTCTTGAGTACAAAGAAATAGAAAAGGAAACATGGGGAAACTAAGCAAGGTTTTGGACCTGGGTAGAATTACCAGAAAGCTGGGGAAAGGGGGGATCATGAAGGAAAGAAAACCCAATACAGAATCTAGGAAGATAATGGCTATGCAAAAGAATTAAAGAAATGAAGAAATAGGAAACAAAAGGGATTGTAAAGTTTTATTAACTGGAATCAGTTTAACAGCCTCAACAGCTATTTTTTTAGCATTCACTGAAATTAAGAAACAATGGTACCAAGAAATTTTTTTCTGTTTGTATTTTCTGAACTGCACTTACAGTTCTGTGATTTTTCTGAGATTTCACTTTGTTTGCTAAATCAATTAGTGTAACTTGAATACACCTAAATAGTATAGCTAGTAGTATATATAGGTATAATAGTATAGCTAGAACAGGTTTCAATTGTCAGTTTACCTTTCAGAAAATGCTTTTATCTCCCATAATTCCAATTCCTCCTCCGCTACCCAGGTTTCAATTATGACTGGTCCTGTTTGCTTTGGTGTTTCTGGCCTTTTAGGCCTCAATGCACTTGATCTAAGGCCTTTTCTCTGAGGGGTTGGAGTTTCTGACAAAAAAGCAACATCAATCAATGCTCAATTAAATATCAGTATGAACATAAGTCATGTTCGTCTCTTTAGGTTGTGTATCTTATACACATATTTACCTTTTGGGGCCTCTGGAACACCAATAGGACAAATAATTTTCCGTATGCAGTACTCTGATCGAATCCCATACGGTCCAACATCTCTCCGTTTGATTATTTCCGTCGTTGTAATTTCCATTTCTGATGTTTCTACAAACATATTTCAACATTCATTCACTAATTTAAAAAGAACTTACCACAAATGTTAGCTAAAATTCTGGAGTTTCAGTTTTAAAACTGCACATATAGTTTGTCTTAGCATAAGTGCAAAAAAACAAAAACCCCACTGGCACTTCACATTTAACTTCCATTATTAGTATAATTAAGAAAAGTTTTAATCAATTGTGTAGTATGTCAGGGTACTCTTTAAAACTTTGTAACATCAAGCTTAAGTTACTGATTAAGTGAACCCCATAATGAAAATGAAATGAAATATAGAAATGTGACTGATATCACTGGATTTTATACAAATATTTATTTGATGAAAATAGCTGCATATTTTGAACACAAGGCCTTTAAGATAATATACAGAATAACCATAATTGTAAATAAATAAAAACAGAGTAACAGAACAGACAAAAAAGAAAAGTCAACTACAATTTCTAACTACAAAACATTAAAATGAATGAGAAACAGAAATGTCTTTTCTACCAGCCAGAAAATGAGTAATTAACTAATTCTGAAATGTGCCTTTGGTAGCCCTTGATCTAACTTCAAAAATCTTCTGTAAAGCGAATAGTTGAGATCTATGTCAAAAGGAATCTATAGTAGCCTGCTGCATTTGGAGGCAAGAAAATATCAGCAAAGAAATAGAGAAAAAAGGGATATGCCTTTTACATTGTCACGTCCAAACAACATTCTGGTCTTCCACCTCCTTGGTTTCAATTGAAAGAGACTGGTAAAGTTCAGTGACAATGATCAAGAGTCAATCCCAAACTCCATGATATCCTCTCTTAGTATCTTCTTGCAGATGTTAAGGAGGACATATTTACCAATTAAATGACTAAAATATTAAAAATGAATCCACATTAAGCAGTATTCTCTTACTAGCAGTTTATACATGTGGAGTCTTACACTGGTTTTAAAAAATCTATTTTGAGGATTGCTTTTTAAATTGACATCTGTCTTGCATATTCTGAAACTCTGGAATATGACAAAGATGCTTATGATATTTCTGACCATAACAAAAAGTTATCATTGAATTTTTGCCCCCAGAATTATGGATCAATATAAGCAGAGAGAGGAGATAATAAGAGAGAGATGAGAGATGAGAGATGAGAGAGAGAGAGAGAGAGAGAGAGAGAGAGAGAAAAAGAGAGAGAGAGAGAGAGAGAGATTTTTTATTTATTTATTCATTCAATTTATATGCCCCCCATCTCAAACATATGACTCTGGGCAGGTGACAGAGAATAAAGCAAGATAAAAACACCATAAAAAACAATATATAACCAATATAGGAGCTGAGATAAAACGGACAACACAATCAACATAACCAAGATACTTGGCTCAACCACATACCCTGGGCCCCAGGCTTGGCAACAAAACCTGGTCTTTAGGGCCTTACAGAAAACCAGTAGGGACAGGGCAAGTCTAATCTCCAGGGAATGATGTTATGCTGAACTCCCAATGCTGAATGAACAAAAGACTTATAAAAAATGAGCCTGACCAGCTAAAATTAAAGTTACAAGTTATATCGGATTCAGATAAAAGTTCCAATAAGCAATCCTTTATGGAGATGAGTACGAACAACTTGGCTATTCTTCCTTCCTGTGTGCCCAGCAACAAAGACAGCTTCCAGGTCTGTTAAACCAGTGTTTCATAATATCCCAACTTGTAAACTGCAGCTTAAAGGTTCTCTATAAACCAGAAATCCAAACCAATTTGCAGTTCTAGTTTATAGGAAATGGTTTAACCAATTCCCCAATTTAGATGCAGAGAAAAGCCATGGTTAAATGAACTACGTAGTCATTTATTTTATATTCTATTTTAATTTATTTTATTGTAAACCGCCCAGAGTTCCCTGTTGGGGGAGATGGGCGGTCATATAAATTAAATAAATAATAATAATAATAATTTATGCAGCAACACACAAAGAACAAAAAATAAATGCTTGCGTTTGTTTCTTATACCAGGGAATGTTTTACTCTGAAACCATTGTCAGCATGCTTTGAATTTTCTGTTGAACTAACAGAATCCAGACACTGTGCAATACTAGAGGGTGCAAGTTGTTGGCATTTCTGGGTATCATCTTTTCCTTTTAATAAATATCTTCCTACTTAAACAACAAAATTCAGGTTTATTGCCATGTAAAATTCATTTAGCCTGTGCTTAGTAGTGTGACCACAGTTTCATGTTAAATCATACATTGAAATTAGTTTCAGTTTCATTCATATTCATCCAAGGCATATGATATATTGAGTGGGAAGAAAAAGCATAATATAAATTGAGTAACGGTTTAAAAACCCGAAACAGAATTTCTTAAAAATAACTGATTCCAGAGTTCTAGTTCCCATAATATATTAGGTATTTTGCAAGAATGTTTAATTATCCATATTTCTGAAAGTTAACCCTACCTGTGCGTGTAGTTCCTCCTCCTGGTGGGGGTTTGGCAGCCATGTCATCCCACTTCAGGCATGCCCAGAGTAACCGCAACATGAGGCTAACCCCTGCCAAAGATTTTACAGTCTGAAGTCGGTACCTGGAAAGGATAAAAAAGGAAATAATAGGCTGCCCACCTCCACTATCCTAAAGGAAACAGCCTAAATGCCATAGATCTTCTGGGATAAAATTAATGTTTTTCAATCATAGTTAAAAATGGAGTATACTTTCATATACAAAAACACACATAGTACTAGCAGTGATTATATAGACCTATGCTATCACATGTTGAATTCTGCTTATTTGAATGGCAAGTTACAGAATATTTTTAGAATTGCAGGTCAACTAAGTATAGTTTTACAGTCTTAATTATCCACTGAAACCAAATAATAAGGAATTCGGTGTTCTCGTGATAGCTTTGATAAGCTGACCAAAGAAGGTAAATTATGAAAAAACACTATTCTGCAATGGCAATCTGAAAATTATTTTTTATGATTTCAAGTTTCTAGTATTAGCAAGCTCTATATAATACTAATAATTTATTTTGAAATCTCTTAAGTCTTTGGTTACTGTTAAAATGAGGTTTATCAAGCAGAGCCCTGTTTAATAACATAAATGCAAACTTACTATGTAAAGCCTTTTGTCTAGCCCTAACAAATCAGCCCTCCTGAAGCTGCTATCATTCCATGTACCCCAGCCGCAGGACCAATTACGAAAGGAAGAGGAATAATTCTGTAGCTCAGAACTGGAGACCAGAGTTTTCCACCCAACCTTGTGGATAATCTTAAAATAATAAATTTTTGCAGTGTTCAATTCTTTAGGCTGCATTCATTCTAAGAGGCTCAAGTTAAAAAGGATGGGATAAGGTTCCAGGATATTTCTAGTTTCAATTTTTTTGTTTCAGTGGGCACTTACTCAATATATTTATTCCTTACAGTGCATACACTCTGCAATCTCTTCTGCTTTTTCATCACTCTGCACATCAGATGCATAAAACTGCCAAATGTGCATTAGGTGGAGGGTCCCCTTTCGCCCCCAATACTGCTCCCATACCCTGATTGAATAGCAGCTGAGAAACCTTTCTTTCTGAATACACATACAAGGAATGTTATTCTCCTGTTAAATATATATTCAGTGTCTAAGGGACAAAATAATAAGCAATTAAGATTTTAAAGTGATGACAATTAAAGTGCTGGATTATAATATATTTACAGTGTATGCACAATAAAATCTTCTCCCACTCAGTGTTATTATTTTATAACATTGATGTAACATTGTACCTCCAAGTGATACCAAAAGTTGGTCTTGGGGATGGATATGGCCAGATGTCGAAAGCAGGCTTAGCAGTATAGTTGAAACAAGGAACTTCTCTAATCCCTCCTCTTCTTGCCAGCTTCTTCAAGTCATCACTGGGTAAAACAAAGATGCTCTTTTTACTGCTTTTAGTAACAAACTTTCTGTAAGATGGCAATGCTGTTCCAGAACGAGTTTTTTTAGGTCTTGAAAATTTCATTAGTTTCACTTTGTCCCTTGTGGAATATTCCTTGCTGACTGTCATAGAAGTCACCAATGTTCCAACTGGTGTTGTCAAGGAATCAGTCACTGTTGTTGTAACTACAGTTTTACTATGTTCTTTTACAGAAATAACATCTGTACTGCTGTCTGTTGTGGGAGTGGTAAGCTTTGTTACAGTGGTTGTGGTAGTAGTTACAGTGGATATGGAACAATTTTCAGTAGATGACACCACACTTTCTTTATCCTCCTTGATTGCTGATAGCTCTGACACTTTATAAATAGTTTTTGATTCTGTAGAAATAGTAGATGTGGTGGTCACTTCTGTCACAACAGCTTTTACTGCATTTTCTCCATTTATGTTTTTAACTCTATGTGTCTGCAGTCCATTCTGATCAGCAAAGTCATTACTCAAACTAGATTCTTCACATGAAATTACAGGTGAGAGGACAGCTTTCTTAACACATGATGATTCAATTTCCATGCATTCTGTTTCACTACATATACTGTTCTCATTACAGGAATGGAAGGCTGGGATGGATGCATCATCAACCGGACTAGATCTTTCAGAAGAACACTGCTTTCTTCCAGTATCTTGAGCAGACTGAGATGTACTGTCTTGAGGTAAAACACCATCTCGAGAATCACAGTCTGGATCCACAGAACTCCGTACAGAAAACTCATTGTCTAAATTTCTTCTCTCATCCACATCTTCCACAGCAATATCTCCATTCATAAATGGTTTTACAGATTCATTAGAGGGAAATGATTTACCTAGCAGATTGGTTTTATTAATATTATTGACTTTGGAGTCAATATTACTCTCGGCTTCTTCAAGTGCCTCTCTTTTTAAGCATTCTTCATTTGGTAATACTTTAAAATCAGCATCTTTTCCATTAATCTGAAATGCTTCTGACTTTCCTCTTTCCATCTGGACATCATGTTCTCCATTTTTATTGTTATTTTTATCAGCAATGCTTTTAATCTGATCAAAGCACTTGCTTATGGAAGTTGGAGGATCACACTTCGCCTTGTCTAGCTTTTCACCATTTGTTTCCGTAATTTTAGAATGTGTAATTTCATCAATAATATTTTCTCCTATCATGTCAGGAATCTGGGCTTCAAATGCTTTTTCTGAAATCAGCTCCGTACGCAATGATTTTAGGCCTTCAAGGGTTCGCTTGGGATTTAATGCAATCTTTGGTTCAGACGCATCTTCATCACTTTTCAGTAGACTCACATTTATGTTATTTGCTTGCAGAGATACTGCTGCATGATGGTCCTCTAAATTACCAGCTTCTTCAGAATCACAGCCCCAATTTTCAGTTTTTAATGTTTGGCTTTCTTTCTTAATGAAAGATGCAGTCTCTTTTTCACAGCTGTGTTCAATTCCCACTGGCTGTATATTATGTTCATACTTAGGCGCTGTGATCTTTGTTTCCTCTGAACTTTTTTCACTGTCCTCCGACACACTGCATTTAGTTGATTCTTTATTGTCTATTGCTTGAGAATGTTCCATGGTTGAATTATCATTCTCCTTACTCAGCACTTTATTTTTCTCTGTATCCACTGGTTGAGAAACACTTCTGTGAGCATTCATTGCTACCAAACATTGAGTATCTGAGCACTGATCTGAAATGAGATCTGATTCTTCTTCTAAAAGTCTATTCAAGCAAGACAAGGATTGGACTGAGTCACTGGTTTTATTGAAGTGGAGATTGTTAGGTGACAAACAGTCTTTAACAGGATCTTCAGATTGATTTGTACCTGAAATATGAACTCTCTTTTCTGAAGTTAATTCTGTATGTTTTCCATCTTCTGCCTTAGCTAACGGTAGGCCATCTGTATTCCTTTGTGGACTCGGAGATTTACAATCTGAGGAATTAGCAGTAGCTTTATGCTTAATTCTTTCCAATCGCTGCTTTTCCTCTAGTGTAAACTGTTTTACTCTTCTTTCAAGTAGTCCATCTAATTTTGATGTTTTAACTTTCCTTTTGTAACATGTCCTTAAGTGAAAACCTTCACTAACATTTATTAAATCTGCACTGATTGGAGTTTCTTCATATTTTGTGGAAGTATCCATTTTCATATCATCTACTTCCATAGGTTCTTCCTTGATGTCTTTATCATTTTCACAGATTTCTTTTTCATCTATAAAGAATAATTTTTAATCAGTAAGACATTTTATCAATTAACATATATACTGACAAACCTAAGTCAGAGCTCCCTAACCAGGGCACATTCCAATTATATAACTTATTCCCACCATTATGTATAGCATCAACAATAGCCATGCTAGGTGGAGAATCCTGGAAATCTGAGGTCACCCATTTGGAGTGAGTTCACATTGAGGAGGGCTAATCTAAGTTGTGACTGATTACATATTCTTTTGTAATAGTATATGCAGATATATGGAATTAATAAAGTACTTTGTTTCTACCACTGAATAATTATTTTCTCTAGACTGTTTTCAGGAAAAGTTACCCAGTCAACCCATGAAAGGTTAAATATTTATGTAAATGGATAAAGTGCTTATTACCTTCCTTCGCATGATCTGATTTTTCAAAATGTCTGTCAATTTCAGCTTTTTCTTCATTTAATTCATTTTCTTCCTTGGTTTGACTTTTCTTTGTGGTCTCAGAATTTTCAGTTTCTTTTTGGTCCTTTTTATGTGGTTCACGGAAGTTCTTTATTCTATCTTTCAAAGAACAGTGCTCTACTTTTACTTTTGCTGGATTTTTCCTTTTATCCAATTCATGTTGTTTTTCTGTGATAGCAGCAGTATTGTTCTTTGCTGATAAAGAAATATATATATATATATTCATATGATTTTTATCATCTGTCAGTATAAGACTCTCATAGAGGCATACACAATAAAAGGAAAAACTTTTAAGAGTATTCAATATTATTATTTCTCACAATCTCCAAGCCTAGTACTGTATTTAGAAATAGGACTACTACAATTACAGTATAGCACCTTATTTTTTTTCCTGAAATACAATTTTCTTCAATAGAAATGTTACTGACCATTTCCCAACAGGATCTCAACAGATGTAATTCACTAAACCTGATTACCAAGAGTATTAAAAAAGTATTATCTATTACCACATAGATTTTTATCTCAATAAAACCAGATAGTTATTTCTGTATCAGTAGCATCAATTATAAAATGACATTTTAAACAGGCTGTTTTGTTTGCAAAAGGGATTCTGATCTTAGAGGCTCCCACTTAGGAGAAACAGAGGTAATTTTGTCCATTTTCCTTCTGCTGTGGTGCCCATTCTTTCTCACCATTCCAAAAGGCCCCCTAAAGTTCCAGAACAGATTTTCTGGTCATATCAGGAAGGGGGGAATCAATAAAAATGATCTCCAATCTATGGAAACATCCTATTTGTCAAAGTCTGCTCTGTACAGCTTTGAATCTATTACATTGGGGTTAGGATACATTACCAAAACCACAAATTTTCTCTTTAATTACAAAATTTAATAAAGTTAAATGGGCCAACTGTAGAAACTTGGCATTAAACCAAATTACAGTAGTTTGCTTCTTTAATATTTAGAAAATTAAGATATTTATGTGAATAACCAGCAATATTTTACTGCAAACACCAGTATTTAATTGATAGCTACAGAGTATTTTACAGGTATATTTTTAAAATTTTCTCCTAAAATGCTTGCTATATAACTAGAAAGAAATTAAAATAATATTACAACATTGCTTGAAAATGCATAGTGAAAACTGGTGTTTGATGTTCTAAATTTCATTTGCAATAAATAATATTTCAAAATTCACAACTATATTTTGTCAGCCGCCCAGAGTCTGCTGGAGTGGTCAGCTATAATAAATGTAATGAAATAATAACAATAATAATGATGATTTCCAACACTTACCAAGTAGCAACTTCCTATAACTGACATTAGTATTTCCAGGTAATCTGGGTACAAATCTATGAACATGTGTTTTACTAATCCATATCCATCCACCATATCCTGTTACTCTATATTCTTCTCCTTTTTGTTTCCAGACCTATGAAAGGGTTTAAATATATTTTCTTAATTTTGATATGAATTTGCATCATTATACACACATAAAATATGGCTTTTAAATAAGGCTTGAATTTTATTTTATTTTTTTGCTAGAAGTTAACACTTTATCCATTCAAGTTCTAAACAATCTTTTGCTTTGCAATTTATTTTTTACAATGAAAAGTGGCATAACATTTCAGAAATAATTGGTTAGGAGAGCACATTCCCCTACAGCGAACTGCCTCGGCCTAAAACAGAAATCCTTTTCATCAGAATGAAAAGGTGACAATAGAAATTATTATTCAGGTTTCTTGACCACAGAAAATGGAGCTAGCTTTAGAAAAATTAATGAAACTGTCTCACCTCTACTTTATGAATTCAGCTAACACTCAAACTGACACTTAAGAAAGTTTATCTAAGGTTTGGTGCAACATCTGAATACATGTGCCTTAGTTAACAGCCATTCTTCACTGCCAGAGATTGCTATACCAGGAAAGTAGGAGCAGACATACTGTATGACTTGAAAAAAGGCAGACAAGTAATGCTAAACCCTGATTTCCTCTTGGTTTCCTTGGAAGTTCAAACAATGTTTAGGTTCTCAACTCTGATTAACTCAAACCATAACTGGCAAGATATTTAAAACTGAACCTTTGTTTTCTCATTACATAGCTAAGAGGATTGAACAAGAATATCCTCTCCTGAATATTGTAACTGTTAGCACTGAACACTGTTTTAGTGGTAACCATACATCCACTCCTCGTTTAGCAACTACCTTGGTTAGTGACCATCCGCAAATATGACGGTAAAAAAGGCAAAGGTTCCCCCCGCACATTTGTGCAGTCGTGTCCGACTCTAGGGGCCAGTGCTCATCTCCGTTTGTTAGCCGAAGAGCCAGCGTTGTCCGAAGACGCTTCCACGGTCATGTGGCCGCATGACGTGCGCGGAACGCTGTTACCTACCCACCGAAGTGGTACCTATTCATCTACTTGCATTTGCATGCTTTCGAATTGCTAGGTTGGCAAGAGCTGGAGCTAGTGCGGGAGCTCACTCGGCACGCGGGGCTAGGGATTCGAACCTCCGGTAACAAATGGTAATAAACAATTCATGTTCCAACCAATGCACACATTTACAACCAAATTTCATGTGCCTGACAACAACACATGCCGGAGTAATGCTGGTGCAGCAGCACAGAAGAACTTTATCTGAATGAGATGGCAGCGACCAGTGATCTTTGCTCTCTCTGTCTCTCTCTCAGTCACGTGTTCACTTAGTGACCGTTTTGCTTAAGAACAAAGTCTTTGGAATGGAACATGGTTGCTAAACGAGAAGTGGGTCTATGTGGTGGATTTCGGTGGTGCTGCTGGTTCTCAGGAAGAAGGGAGCACATTGCAAGGATATAAGCAGACGCACAGTCCGGGGAGCAATGGTGGGAAAACGAAAAGGTTCAGGATAGCCCCGCCCTAGAGTTTCCCAGGTTATTTCCCCTTAGGATAGTTTATTTATTTATTTGTTCATTCATTCATTCAATTTATATAGCCGCCCATCTCAAACCAGTGACTCTGGGCGGCTAACAATAGTAAAAACAATCAACAATAAAAACAATACCAAAATATAAATATAAATATAAATATAAATACAGCCAAGATCTTAAAAGCCATTGGTGTTATCACAACCATGAAACGGGGCCCTTTGCACACTCGGAGCCCTAGGCCCGGGCACATAGCCAGGTCTTCAAGGCCTTCCGAAAGGCCAACAGGGTCAGGGCCATCCTAATCTCAGGAGGGAGGATGTTCCAGAGGGCAGGCACCACAGCAGAAAAGGCACGTCTCCTGGTCCCCGCCAGCCGACATTCCTTGGCTGATGGGACCCAGAGCATGCCCATCCTGCTGAACCGGATTGGATGGGTAGAAACAACTGGGAAAAGACGGTCCCTAAGGTAACCCGGTCCCAAGCCATGAACGGTTTTAAAGGTGACAACCAGCACCTTGAATTTAGGGTAGCTTTAGTCTGGCAAGATTCTGTCTGTACAGTATGAGCAAATAAAGAACTGGAGTTCGAATGCACTGACTCTTCGTTGTTCTTGGGCTGGGCCTGACATTCTACAAAATATGGTAGTACATGAACTGCATCCAAGAAGGCAATAAATAAAGTTTATATATTAGTTATAAATAAGTAAGTACAATAATATATTACAAAGAATTCTAAAGCAGTTTATAAATCCTAGGTCTGCACCCAAACTAGAATAAAGGCTGGAATAAAAACAACCAATTAAAAGTAGCAACACCATATGGTAGGGACAGTTAACAGCTAATATAAAAAGAGGGTTTTTAAAAACATGTCAGCGTATTGGGGTCTGGTATACCACAGAGGCTAACTGAAACAACGAAAGGCTTACTTTCAATTAAGAAGTCACAAATCACATACACCCATGGACACTGGGCTTAAATAAGCAAGTTTACAATTAATTATACAAACCAAGGGAACAGAATAGAGTATGTACCACCACCCTACTGCTAGGAGAAGCACTTTTGCTCAGAACCCCAGTCACCCTGGAAGAGGAACTGTGTGCAGGCCTCTTAGTGATAGTGAGTTGGGTACTTTTTCCACCCCCTTTTCGTTCCTTTGAAATCATACTTACTACAGAGTAGGAACATGTGTGGCTCTTTGGATGTTCTTGAATTATAATTTCCAGTATTCCTCACTATTGGCTGGGGTTGCTAAAATACAGCAGAATCTGGAGGGCTTGCCCATTGTTCACCCTTTCTCTGTAGGAGTTGAATTTGGGGATAGTGACCACCTCAGTTTAAGAATTTATAACTATAATTCCCAGCAATGACCATGCTGGCTGGGGAACTCATTGAACACTGAAGTCCACACATCTAATAGGCACCTCAGCTGGGTGTATAAAATACTTTATCTAATATTTTTATTCCTTTCCTTCCTCCAAAAACATCTTTGTACAATTTGTACAATTCTGGATGACTTTTAACAGAATTAAAGTTGTCACCTATCTTAGAAACACACATGCAGCTAATCAAGTTGTTTCTGGTCTCTTTCTTTTTCTCCGTTTCATTTTATACATATCTATCATTCTGCTGAAATCTCTCTGAGAAGAGAGAAGCCATTTTTATTTTTAGGTGACCTTGTTTAATTTCCAAGTTAAATAACTAGGTTTTGTTATTGTAAGAATGATAACCTTATTTTTCACAAGATGCTACATGCTTTGGAATTCCAAATTAAAAGTCAGTGGAAGCTAATTAGCCTCAACTAAATACACTAATTTATATTTGATAGCTTCCCCAAAACTGGATATTTTTATGTTGCAAACAAATACTAAAATATTTTTCAATGATGTATTATAAATGTCACATTTAGGAATTATGGATAATCTTTAATATTTCCAAGCTGCATTATATTCCCTGATGTCCAAATATAAACAGAGATTAGAGGTTTTTCGGGATTTACTATCTAAAATTAATCTTGAATTTATTAGCTCAAGTTATTCACTACCAGTCTTCATCAGTTGATGTCAGTCTAGATAATATTTTTTAAGCAAAAAGAGGTTAATTAATTTGTATCTACACCTAAGTTACCTTCCAGTTCTTCAGTAACTGGTTCCACTGTTAATCTGCTCATACTCTTTAGACCAGAGCTTTCCAAACTGTGTGTCGCGACACAAAAGTGTGTCACCACACACAGCGTGGTGTGTCACCACACCACCCGGAAGCGGCGGCGTGCACGGTGGCAGCAGCAGCCGCTGCCGCTGTGCACGTGCGCGCCACCGCACGCCCCCCTGCGCTGCCGCCGTGCGCGCGCCGCCGCACGCCCTCCCGCGCGCGCCACCGCACGCTCTCCTGTGTTGCTGCCGCGCGCCGCCACATGCCCTCCTGTGTCGCCGCCGCGCCCACACCGCCGCCGGTGTGTCGCCAGCGGCGGCACTTTGGAAAGCCCTGCTTTAGACACTATTTTCTAATATTCAAATGGAATCTGCTCTCTATAATTGAAATCCATTATTCTGTGTTCTGCACAAAGGAGTACAGATCTTGACTTCCTTTAGTACAACCTTCTTTCAGGTATCTGATACTATCATATCCCCTCAGTCTTCTCTTCTCAAGGAGAAACAATCCTAATTTCTTCAATTTCTCTTCACAGGACTTCGTTCTTTGTTCCCAGATCATTTTTATTGTCCTTCTTTGAATTTGCTTCAGTTTACCTGAATTTTTATTACCGTGGGATGCCCAGGACTGGATAAAATAGTAAAGAAAGCAACTGAGTATGCAGTACAAATATTACTTCACATGATTTGGAAAGTGTATTTTTATTGATGCACATTTGCCTTTTTTGCATCACTTACCATTTCTTGTTTTTGATTGTCAGTCTTGTCCACTGAGCCTTATTTTTTTTGTTTGATTCTCTTCATTATGAAGAGCTGCATCCTCTGTCAGCTCTTGTTGTAGTGCCACCTTTCTTTGATCTGAGAAACCTTCGCCCTCTCTTTTCAGCTGAAGTATGGTGACTCATTGTCCCAAACTTCTGATTTTTTCTTTAGGGAGTACTACAAAGTTGCTCTTCCAAGTTACTTTCAGGCAGAAATACAAACAAGCCCTAGGAGTCACAACTGTAGAGTTCTATCTGTTCCTCCTAGCTTTTATTGCTTAAGATACGAGAAATATTTTTCCTTCTCATTCCCTTCTCTGGCTCTCAGGTTAGCCAACTCACTGTTGTCCTAAGAGGAAACAGTTTGGCCAAGGACTCCCCTTAAACTCTCAGTGAAGGAACCTCATAGCCTTATATTCCTTCTACACTTATATTCCTTCTACTACCTTCTGTGAAGAAGGAATCCCACAGTGGTATCCCACAATGGTAAAAGTCACCCACAATGGTTAACAATCAGCTCTCAGGTCACACACCTTGCAAATAGCAGTTATTTAGGAGATGACCCTTTTAGCCATCACAATTGAATACACAATCCCTCAGAACCTCCTGTTTTTCCCTATTCCCACAAAATGGGAAAATTACAGTGTACCTGGATTCACAGCAATCCTTTCGTTTGGATATAATGTACAAGATTTTGTGCCCGCTCATGTCCATCTTTGTACAGTTAAAGAAAAAGGGGAGCAATTTTATTCCATAATTTACTTTTCCCTCTTGCTCAGATTCTGGTTGTTAGAATTTCCATGTGCTAAGTTAAAAGTTCAAGCGCTTAATTTTGTGATCTTCTCAGCTAACTATTTAACAACCATCTACGTACCATGCTTACCAGAGTAAGAGAGAAAAAGATCACACACACCCTTTTGGGGATATAGGTTTGCCATTCCCAGCTGGATTCCTAAGAAATTGACCTCCACTCAGAATTCACTGGGGGAGAAGAAAAAGGGTCCATCTAAGAATTTCCCTTAATGAACTCTACCACATTCAATATCAAAGATGTTTGGTGATCAAATGAGCAAGATTACATCCATAATGGAGTGGTATCAGATTACAGTAGCACTCCAAGTTCATTTAGGTCCCCTCTTTTGTTTATTGTATTACTGTAATTATTTCAACTAGCATTCCATTAATATTCACAGCCTTTTAAATTAACTCAAAGAGCACTAGCAATCTGCTAAAATAAATTGGTTTTTTTAAAAAGAGAATAATGTTATGTAGAAATAATACCTGATGTTTGATGGGAAATGTGTATTTCACCCAAGTTGCTTGTTGCATTGTTTCTTCTTCCTCTTGTTTTCTCTCCTTTTTTTTCACCTTCTCTTTTTCTTCTCTTTCAATAGCTGTCATTCTGCGTAACCTAATCATAAGATACACATAAGAGCATTTAAAGTATGAGGCTGACCTAGAATTGTCAAATATTTTGTCATAGATTATCAGAACTGCTTTTATACACACTCAAGTGAGTTACCTGGTGTGACCCAAGGACTCTCTCCAAATGGGCAGCATAACAACTGGTTTAATTGCACATTCCAATATAGCCAGAGCCAACGCAAATTCTCTAGGTTTGCTGCACATCTGGACAGCTTTGATCCAATTAGACCTATTATTTGACAAAAATATGAAAAGCATTAAGTACGTTGTGTTCACTAAGCCATCTCCAACAACAGCAAAACAAAAATAATAGCAAGCAACAACTGCAATGATACAAAAAACCCTTGACGTGCTGATAACTGAACCCTATCTTTAACCTTAGTCCTGGGTGTATTGGAGTACATCTGGAGCATGATAAAATATAAAATCTGGTGTTATTTATTTTCATTCAAATCCCTGCTTAAAAGCCACCTCTTTGTGATGTCTGGTATAATATCCTAGTTCTCTTCCCTGCAACAGAAGCAACTACCTACTGCTTTCATGTTTACCTTATTTTCACTCCTTTGTTTTTCCTTTATTTCTCCTGTGTTGAATGTTCAACTGAAAGCTCATCAACTCTGGTGTGTTTTCCCATAATCTAATGCTCACGTGCACAATATACCTAGGAAAACCACAGATGTCTTTACCTGTGTGAAGCCCAGTTGGGATGAAGGAATGAGGAGGGGATGTTATTCTCGAGCTGAATTATTGTTAACCTTAGAGTGGATATTGTGAGAACCTTCGACCCATGGACAGAACCATTCCATTTGAACTCTCCGGCAGGACTCAGACAAAACTTGTGAGAAAGGTGGCGCCTTTTGTCATGGTCTTCTCGGTGTTGATGTTTATTCAGAGCAAAAGAATTGGTAGCATATTGATTATGGTAGATGCGATACTTCCCTTCTTGACCCAGCTTAAAATAATTGCTGATGCTTCCTTTCATCACTATTTCCTTCTTGGTATTCATTCGGGAAATTTCCCCTTGGGAATTAACCACAAGCACCTTATTGAAGTCAAAACAAACAAAAGCAACAAAACGTAAGAACATTTATTCTTTAAACTTAAAACTTTAAAGTTTTAAACAAGAGGCAAAATTCTGCAGTCTTTAGGAACAACCATGCTAAGAATGAGCAACACTGCTTACTATGGCATGTACTTGTCCACATAGGTTTTGCCTCATTAGCTATAATAATGTATTAAGTCTCCTACATGCCATGATAGTTATTGCTTTTGAACCAAAAAACAAAAGAGTTTTCTATACACTTAACTCTATTGCCAGGTTTACCATAATCACTTTTGAGGGGGGTGTTCTGTTTTCCTTGTTATTCTTTTTATTTTATTTCTGTATTATTTGTAAGCACTTAGAACCTTTCTGGAATTCACCAGCATAAATATTGTGGTAATAAATAAACACATGAACAAACCTCAATAATAAACTAGGCTTGCATTTCCATTAACACTTTTGGCCAAAACAACATAAGCGGATTCATGATCTCTGATAACGGCACAATATTTTTGCATTCCAGAGCGAAGAAACTGAAATCACATGTTTAGGAAAACAAATACCATTCCAGACTCAGCAGCATACAATTAATAAATAATAATAATAATAATGCATACATATATACATGCATGCATAAATTTTGATGCCATCATTGCTGGTATTGGGTGGCATTCCCATGCACATTTACTTCGGATAGGTTTTGTTTCTTAACAAAAATCACTATGTAACTATGTTCATTTGGCATTTCTAAGAATCAGAACACTTCTTGTTTTCAACACTAACACAAACCTCTTTGCCTTCTTTAAAAAGCTTATTTGCTTCATGTGCTGCAGCAGCAACCTGCTGACTTTTCAGCTGGCTGAGTTTGCTATCTGGATTTCGTAACCTAGTGACCATTCGCGTTGAACCTGGAGTGCCTCTTCCACTGCTTGGAGATTCACTTCTCTCACCATTAGATTTATCCCCTACCAGGAAAAAAGTTTAAATAGGAACATAAAAGTAAGGCAAATGAGTATAGCTAATTACACCATTTAAAACGAAAAACTAGCAACCAGCATATCCTAGTGACTACTGTATTAGCGTTATTTTTACCTAGGTCCTCTGAGTTCTGAGACCCCCCTTCAATGGTTTCCACTTCATCAGAATTCTTCACAGATTCACTCTGCATAGAATTTGGTTCATTGCTACTGCTGTTTTCTGGATCAGACAAAAGTGCTTCAGCAGATGAATCAATGTTCAGATTAGGAATTGTCTTAGTTGTTTCATCTACAAAAGACAGCTATTTTAGGTACTTAGTATTACCTGAAGAACACTTCAAAACAGAACATTAGCATCTGAAGTCAGAAAGCTGCAAAATGCTAATATGAATAAATTCATAATTATATGTGATGGACACATTTAAAGCATATAAGGAATGATCACACAGAAGTACTGAATCTTTTATTTTACACCCACATTCCTACTGGGAAAATAGTTCTATTTCTTATTTTAGTTCCAGGAATGAAATATTTTTTTTCTTTCATTTCAACAAGCACATCTAAAGATCAAGCTACATATTTTGCAAAATTACCCAGGTTCCTTTCAGATTGTAGTACAGCAAGTATTGAAATTGCTTTAATGTTAAGAGCTTATAGAACTGCAACAAACCCCTTGCCCATACTCGGGAAAGAGAGCTGTTCTCTGAGGGATTGCTTCATATTATTTGTTCTGGTGGGCAAGCATGGAACTAGGGTTACTGAAGACTTGAAAGAACACTCCTAAGGAAGCCATGGATGAAAGGAGAGAAAGGAACAAAATAACACTTTCGACAACAAAAAGTGGTTAGTGTTGAACTCGGTGCTTTTCAAAATAAACACCAGGATAGATGGGGTTAAAACGGTGTTATATTATTCAGAATTACAAGAATCCAGATAATGGACAACAAATTGACTGTTTTATTGTTCATCCCTAAAAGTGCATGCCCTGGTCATACCAAATCAGACTGTTCGTGTGGTTATAATATTCACAGAGATACTTCAACCATTTTATAATATTATGGAGACAAAGCTCCGCAGCAGATGTATCATGTGAAACTAATACAATGCTGTCCTTTCTGTACTATTACTTTATTATTATTTTATTTTATTATTTTAGGATGGAACCGGGGGAAGATGGGTGGATGGACAAGAAAGCGCATGAGGGAAGGCAACTTCCCACTGATAATGTACTTAATATTAATTAGGGTTTATTTCAAGAAACTGTGTTGACAAGCCATCATCTGAAGTTGTCATAACATTAAACCTAGTTAATGTTAGCAATTTAATGTGCCAGATAAGCAAAACACAAGAAAGTGGGAGTAACAGATGATTATGAAACTGGAGGTAGCTGGGCACTTTGTGATTAATAATCTTCCCTACCACAGTGCCTATAGGATGTTTTAGTTTACGATTCTTATTAGTACAGGGCAGCAAGACTTTGGATTTTATAATCGAAAGCACCTAGTTGATATTTTATTGGAAATACCAGCATTGTGCCATCAGTTAGCATAACTAGCAAATATAGTAATGTAAAAGATGTTCATTAAACATCTTTATCCAATGTATATCAATACTGTACCAGAGTTCAAGCAGACTAAATTTGTGCCTTCGAGTCAATCTTGAATCCTGGTGACTGCCTGGTCAAGTTTCTGCAGTTTTTTGGGCAATATTTTTGGAAATGGCTTGTCAGTGCCTTCTTTCTAGGACTGAGAGAGAGTGACTAGCCCAAAGTCACCCAGTAGGCTTTGTACCTAAGGTGGGTCTAGAACTCAGTCTCCTGGTTTCTAACCTGGTTCCTTTAACCACTAAAGAGCTAGTTTGGTCTAGTGGTTAAGGCACCAGGCTAGAAACCAGGAGACTGAGAGTTCTAGTCCCGCCTTAGGCATGAAAGCCGGCTGGGTGACTTTGGGCCAGTCACTCTCTCTCAGCCCAACTCACCTCACAGGGTTGTTGTTGAGGGGAAAATAGGAGGAGGAGTAATTGATATGTTTGCCGCCTTATTTATAAAAATAATAAAGGTAGGATATAAAATAATAAATAAATAAATCAAACTGGCTCTCTTATGCAGACTGAAACTGTAAAAAATTTCAGACACATAACCAATCACAACTCCAATAAACTCTGAACTTAGTAACTATATAATGACAAAGAAACACAAGCAACATTCACATTAACTTTAGAAAACTACTCATTCAGTTCAAGACACAAAAAACATCTACTGTATGTACCTGAAATATCCTTAAGGTCTTCTGATGCCAAAGTTTTGTCTGCCTCATTATCACCAAGGATTTCTGAATCACATCCCACCATGTTCTTCCCTTCAGAAGCATCAGCCTCTCCTGCAGAAACATTTGTGATGCTGCTTCCAGGAAGTGATAGTACAGAGTTGTTTTTATCACAAGCATCTGCTGGTTCTATAGGAAATGCATGATAAAAGTTCATAAATATTTTTAAAACTGGTTTAGAAACCATGTTAATTGAACTTGAACTGAAAATAAGTTCATGAAAGCTGCTAGCATTCTCTCTCCTCACAAGCATCACTGGGGAATCACAGCTGATTCTTCAGTGAAAAATAGCTGTATGAATGATAAAATTCAAATATATATTGTACACTATTTTTAAAAAATGCATTAGCATTGGTACTATAACAAATACAAACTTAGCAAGTATATCACTATTACCTTCCTTTCTTCCTTTTTCAGAACTTTCCTCTGCCAATATTTCCTTGTTGACATCTCCCTGTTGGTTTGAAAGTTCTTCTTTTCCATTCTCAATATCTGTGCACTCTTTATTTTCAACAGTAGCTTTTTCTTCATCAGCAACTGAGCTTCTGTCCTCTAATAGCTCCCCCCTTTTGCCTCTGATTGCTTCCAGAATTTCTTCTAAAGCAAACATGGGGAAAAAGATGAATCAAGCCCAGCCTTTTCAAGTATAAGGGTACAGTCTATATGTTATGGTTTTGTAATGCACCACAATGCCCTTTCAGAGGCATAGAAGTATATGTGTGGCAGATCCATATGTGAAAATGAACTGAGTACATGGGCCATAGTACAGTTAGCAATTATGCAGCATTGTGCACGTTTATCTTCTTCTACCTTTTTTGTGGGGTGGCTTTTAAAGTTAATGTTCATTCTCTCCAACCCAGCCATATAGAAGGCAACACAACTGTACATCCAGATAATTTGGGAGGGTTGGAGAAAGACTGGTGACCTACTCCAGTATTATTACCAAAATATTATGGAAAGGTTTTAAAAAAAACACCTCAAAATGGCATTGCAAAGTGGTGTGCCAGACTAGAAGTATAAAACATGCTACTGGGAAAGAACAACAATATGCTACAAGTAATCTAGGAAATTATGACACAGAAGGGGAAAATCCCTTAGGGAACCAGAATGCTGATGAAATCTATGACAGAAGAACCCATCTGCACTGGAAGAAAATGAACAAGATTGGCATGTGGAATGTATGAAGCATGAGCCATGGGAAGATGGATATCATCAACAAAGAAGTAACAAGGACCAAAATAGGCATTCTCAGTGTTAGTGAGGTCAAATGGACTGGGAAATATTATTTTGAATCAGATGAATTTACAGCATACTATTCCGGAAAGGACAACATCTGGAGGAAGTGAGTAGCATTGATAACCAATGACAGAATAATGGCTATTTGAATCCAATCTAAATCTCTGAATGTCACAATTTTCTATATTTATGCATCAATAACAGATGTATCTGAAGAAGAAATAGAAGAGTTGTATGCTGACATTCAAGAAGCACTACTACAAATGCTAAAAGAATGTAATATACATTGTGGGAGATTTCAACATTATTATTATTATTTTATTTATTTATTTAATTTATATAGCCGCCCATCTCCTCCAACGGGGAACTCTGGGCGGTTTACAACAAAATAGTTAAAATAGAATATAAAATATAAAACATCAGTTATACAATCCATGTAATAAAATAGTTATAAATCCAGATGGCTGATAGAATTAATAAGGAAGGACATTATAAGATTAAGGGGTTAGCCACCCCCATGAGGAACTATCCTTTCCTCCTTCCCATGCCAGGCGGCAGAACCAGGTCTTCAGTTCTTTCCTAAAGGTCGGGAGGGAGGAGATCTGTCTCAACTCTGGGGGCAAGATGTTCCATAGTGTGGGAGCCACCACAGAGAAGGCCCGTCTCCTAGACCCCATCAGATGACATTCTTTAATTGATGGGGTTCGTAGCAGGCCCTCTCTGAATGACCGGGTGGGGCGGGTCGATAAAATGGGGATAAGACGGTCCCTCAGGTATTCTGGCCCCATGCCATCATCATCATCAACATTGGAGACAAAGTAGTAGTAGAAATTGTCAGCGGATTTGGTTCAAGAGAAAAAAATGAAGCAGGTAACCACTTGGTGCACTTCTGTCAAGAAAATCAGCTGAGGATCACCACTATATGGTTTATTTAATCCAAATGACACTTGTATACATGGACATCTCCAAATGGACTGTACTGCAACCAAAGTGATAACTGATGCAGCCAATGAGGGAAACAGAGTTATCTCTCTTAAAAGTTTAGCTGCTGCAGACCGTGGCTTGAATTATGAAGTGCCAAAGTCGGTATCAAATTCAATTTGAAATTGCACATAAGCACCCAGGAAATATGATATTGACAACATTTCATTTCTATGTGCAGTTGAAGTTGAAGTAAGTAACAGATTTGACTTAACTTTGTGGGAAAACCACCACATGAATTATGGGAAGAACGAAAAAACATCACCAACGGAACACCCCAGGGCAGAGCTTTCCAAACTGTGTGTTGGGACACGTTAGTGTGTCGGCTGCAGTGCCTGGGTGTGTCACGGCGGCTGCCGCCTCCGTCCCCTGCCAGGATTCCACGCAGGTCCTAGTGCCTGCCTTGTGCCTTGCTGCCTCCAAACCTGCCCTGCCAGGATTCCATGCAGGTCCTAGTGCCTGCCTTGTGCCTTGTTGCCTCCAAACCTGCTGTGATTCCACGCAGGTCCTAGTGCCTGCCTTGTGCCCTGCTGTAAGAGTGTGTCGTGAAATGATGCCCTGCTGTAAGAGTGTGTTGCAAAATTATGCATGTCTAAAAAGTGTGTCACCAACATGAAAAGTTTGGAAAGCTCTGCCCCAGGAGCATCTCCCATTCTCGCCCCCCCCCCCCCAAAATGAAGACAAATAGTTTTCAGAGAAAACAATTCCAATTACTGAACAGAGAAGGAAAGCTAAAGCCATTGATAAAAGAGATGAAGCAAGGTAGCTAAATATAGAATTTCAATGTAAAGCTAGAAAAACACATAGAAAATTACTGGAATGAGCATTGCAAAGAAATGGAAGAAAGAAACCAAAAAGGACATACTATAGATCTTTTTGTCCTAATAAAGAAAACTCAGACACTATACACCGTACATAAAGGAACAATAAGGGGCAAAGATGGGAAGGAACTGAGTAATCAGAAGCAAATGAAAAATAGATGGAAGGAACAGACTGAGGAATTGTATATGACCAGCAATCTTCTTCAATAAGCTGAAATTTGAAGCAGAGCCCAATATATTGGAAGATGAGGTAATATGGGCACTGAAACAGCTGTCAAAAAGGAAAATGCCTAGAATTGATGGCATTCCATCAGAATTACTTCAATCAGTACCAACAGCAGCCATTGCAAAACTATGTCAAAAATGTGGGACATCAATGAATGGCTGAAAGACTGGAAAAGATCAGTGTTCATCCCAATCCCAAAGAAGGGTGACATGTGTGTCTGCTCCAAGCATTGCATAATAGCCCTGATATCACATGCTAGAAAATGCTGTGGAAAATCATACAACAATTGGGCCCAGTCATGGAAAGAGAGGTACAGGCTTTTTTTAAAAAGGTAGAGGCACTTGAAATCACACTGTAAATGTTCAATGGATCATAGAAGCAGCATGCGAATTTCAAAAGGAAGCATATTTATACTTAATCAACTATAGTCTTTGATTGCACTGAATATGGAGACATAGACTGGTTGAAGACTGGAAAAGGTGTGTGGCAGGGTATTCAATTGCCATTTCTATTCAATTTATATACAGAAATGATTTTGAGGAACCTTACCTTAGACAAATCAGAAACTGGAATATAAATTGGCAGCATTAACATTAACAATGTAAAATCTGAAGATGATACCATCTACTGGCAGAAAATGAATAGGATATAAAACAATTAATCCTACAGGTCAAGGCAGAAAGCAAAAAGGCTGGACTGCATCTAAACATAAAGAAAACTAAAATAATGACAGCAGCTGGAAATGATGACAGCAAGATAAAAATTGACAATGAAGAAATTGAATCAGTTCACTACTTTATTTTCCTTGGTTCCGAAATTAAATACAGAATATTGCTTGAGTGCACTGCAATGATTAGCATGAAAAATTAAGGATATTTGTCTTAATAATAAGTGCAGAATAATAAATGCTATTGTTTTTCCGAAGTTGGACAACAAAAAAACAGGTACTGTAGATTGAAGAAAAGTAGACTCCTTTGAATGCTAGGTTTGTAGATGGCTACTATGCATATCTTGAACAGCAAAAGTAATGAGATTTTAGACTGCATCAGGCCAGAAATATCCCTGGAAAGCTAAGATTACCAAGCTAAATTGTCTTATTTTGGCTATGTCATGTGATCAAATTCTTAGAAAAATCAATTATGGAAAAAATGGTTAAAGATGCTAGAAAAAGAGGATGGCAAAGAACATGCTGGATAGATACGATCAAGCAAGGTACTGTTTTAAACCTAGAAACATTACATGAAATTGTAAAACACGAGAAAGAACAGAGAGAACTAAGCTATAAAATCTCAGAAAGTCAGATGCAACTGAACAGATGGAAAGAGAAATTCATTCTATGAAATGGCAGGAATTTGAATTGTCAACATACACAGGGAAATCTGTACACTGACTGAAAATTAGGTGGGTGGTGGGGTTAAATGAACCTTTAACTAAGAGCTTCCCCAAGAGGGAAGATGACTAATTTAATCCACTCTATTCCCAGGGTGTTTGTTTACTGTAATATTTGAAAGACTTCAGAACTAAATGAGGGCCCTTGAACCACCAAGAAATCTGGTTCAAACAAATCAAACAAACATCTATTGAAGAATTACACTGTAGCTAAGCCAGTTCAAAGGGAATGGGTTGGTAATTGCAAAGCAGAAGCCAGATAGAGATATCTGTTGTAGCTCTCAGACTATATATAGTTAGTAACCTAACAATTTGCAGAGAAATCCATTCTAATAAGACTTCACACAGCCAAAGGTGATGATTATTAGCAAATACAAGTGTTCACCATTCTAACCCACTCATGTTGAATTGTTTTTTTTAATAAAATAGTATATTAGTTTGAAAAACAAAGTTAACCAATGGCTAACAAATATGATACCAGAGTCTTTCTTTGAATGGCACATTACAATAAATGGTATCTAAACATGAAAGGAAGACCAAACAAAAAATGTCTGGAAGAACCCCAGGACAAAGGCCACCTAGAAAGTTATGTTTTCAGAAAATGAGCAAAAACATTCCATGTACAATGGAATTATGGGACTATACTTCATGTATTTGGTTCATTACAATCATTTATATAGTTTCCTAAATACATTCAAGTGCTGGTCAATGGAATGCACATTATGACAAAAGGTTATTTTCAGCATTTTACCTGATCTTTCTGTTTTATATTCTCTATATATTAGTACTAAAATGGGTAAAACTGCTGGGTAAAACTGCTGAAATGTCATCAAAAGGCCTCAGATCCAAATACTTGATAACGACATTAGTGAAACTAGTGTCATTTCAGAATACCCGCTGCCATACTGATGTGCAAAAATCCAAAGGAACCATACAAACCTATTATGTATCAGGAATATTTAACATGGTTATATCAAATTTTTATCTATCCAACGAAGTGGCATTTGCCAGAAAAATAAGTGCCCTTCCCCCTTCTCTAAATTTGCTATGCATAGTTGGGGGGAGATCTCCACAGCAGATTGAGGAGACAGGAGAGTTGATATGCTTAAGAGCCTATGTGTGTAGTGTTATATGTAGCCCAAATGAGACAGGATCTTGCAACGTGACAATATTGTCCATTTGCAAAGTGGTAAAGGACATAGTGGCACAGGTCATATCAAAGCTTGCCAGTTTTTATTGAGAAGGCAAATGAATACTACTTAGCCAGATTAAAATATATATATAGTGAAATGGGTTGAGAACTGAACAATTTATAAAGAATTGTATTAACCACTGGGGAAATTAAACAAGGCCCATTGAAAGCTATGCCTGAAAGAGGTTAAAATTGGTTTGAGTTCATTAATATTTCCTACTTATTTGCTAAGACTTAAATAATACTTTAGCTAAAAAGAGATATCAGTGAGAAGATGATCAAATGGAGCACCAATACAGAATTGCACACATACAAAAGAACAAATGGAAGTTTGCCACACGACTGCTGTGAAAGAAAATGCTATCCTTGATAAATGGAATGTGAAAATGCCTAAGGTCAGCCTAGCAATTCGAAAGCATGCAAATGCAAGTAGATGAATAGGTACCACTTCGGTGGGTAGATAACAGTGTTCTGCGCGTCATGTGGCCACATGACCGTGGAAGCGTCTTCGGACAACGCTGGCTCTTCGGCTAAGAAACGGAGATGAGCACCGGCCCCTAGAGTCGGACACGACTGCACAAATGTGCGGGGGAACCTTTACCTTTACCTATTCAGAGTCAAGTACTCATCCATGTTTTTAATGAACCTGTACCCTACACATTAAAAGGGGCAGGAAAGGGCTGTGGGAATGTAAGTCTATTCATGCAATGTTAGATTTCACCTTCATGAGGATACATCTGCTAACTGAACTATAAAGTGATTTTTTGACTTTGTCAGTAGTTACAAGAATTACTTTACATGCTTGTTCAGTAATACTTTTATGGGCACAGGCAGGAAAAAAATACATGAAGTTGACCAATATTGCTCTGATCTAAAGCAGAAGTGACAGCATGCTACATTTTCCAAAAACAAATTTAAAAAAACAGTGTCCTTGTGTTTATTATGAATTGGGAAAGTTATAAAATAACCACTGCTCAAGCAGAAAATGGCATTGCACGGGGCTGGGTTACTTGTGGGACTGTCTCTCCCTGGTTTTATCCACCTGTTCTGTTAGATCCAGCAGGAGAGGCATGTCCCAGGTCCCATCCATTAGGGAGTGTCATCTGGTTGGACCTAGGAAGACAGCCTTTTCTGTCATGGTACCCATCCTCTGGAATATCGTTCCCCCAGAGATTATGCCCTGACCCTACTGGCTTTCCATAACGCTTTGAAAACCTGGTTTTGTTACTGAGCCTGGGCCCTTGGTGTGTGGTTGAGCCCATATTGTGGTTATGCTGGCTGTGTTGGTTGTTTTATCTTGGCTGCTATATTTGTTATTTATTGTTTTTGTTATAATGTTTTTACTTCTTATTAGATGCCCAGAGTCATGTGTTTGAGATGGGGGCCATATTAAACAAACAAACATACATTTCTGCTTATGCAGATGGGAACATCCATTTCCCCCCCATAGGCAGCTATCCCAAGATACTCTGGAAAATTCTCAGTCTATATGGGCTGTGAAGAGGTAGGAAAAGTCAGTTGCCTCCTACATAAATGCAAGGCGGCAAGTGAGCTGCAGATCTTTTAACCCAATCATGAAATGACAGCTCTTAAACCAGAGCTTTCCAAACTGTGTGTGGCGACACAAAAGTGTGTCGCCACACACAGTCTGGTGTGTCGCCACACAACCCGGAAGCGCTGATCATCATCAGCGCTTCCGGGTTTTCCCGTGGCGACACACCAACGGCGGCATGGAAAAGCCCAAAAGTGGCAGCAGCGCTTCCGGGTTTTTGCGCGCTGCCGCAATGGCGGCACTTCCGGGTTTTCCCGCAGCGGGAAAACTTTGGAAAGCCCTGTCTTAAACTATGGAAACTGAAAGTGCACAATTTCCCATTAATGATATGAGGTTGTACACATTCTCTACTGAATAGTAATGCCAACATGTTTATCATGTACACATGTTGGCATATTGTTGGAATAGTGTATATTCCTATGCCTCAGGATTATTTTTTTCAATTATTTTCATTCACAGTATTATGCATTTACAAAACAAAACAATAATCACTATGCACTTTGGTTGCATTCAGCAAGATGTAATCAGCTGCCATTTTGTTCATTTCATCCCATAAATGGGGAAATAAGCCTGACAGACACAACGAACCAGTTTCCTATGTCTGATCTGCAAAACAATGTTTTAACATTGTAAATAAGACCTGGCTTGTTTAAAAGTTATTAACTATATTTCCTGTTTATACATAATGGAAAGTTATGATTAGCTGTGGCTTCTTGGTTTTTATCTGTAGACCATAAGGGAAACAGCAGCAAAAGGACTACACACAGACAAATGCCATTCTAGTATAACACATCTTATTAGGATCTGATCGTTTGAAAGATAATCATTAACTTGTAATATATATTCAACAGAGATGCAACAAGCTGCATTTTAATTCTCTCTCTTGGTTTTCAAAACTTCGTATTTTCAAAGTCAAGAAAGTCTGAATCACTATTTGTAGGAGAGCCGTGTTAATATATGGTAGCCCAAAATCAGGAGTCTGGTAACAGAATGACTAGCACAGGGCTTTCCAAAGTTTTCCCGCGGCGACACACCAACCGCCGTTGGTGTGTCGCCGCGGGAAAACCCGGAAGTGCCGCCGTTGTGGCAGCGCGCAAAAACCCGGAAGCGCTGCTGCCGCTTTCGGTTTTTGCGTGCCGCCGTGGCTGCAGCACTTTCGGATTGTCGCGCGCCGCCATTGGTGTGTCGCCGCGGGAAAACCCAGAAGCGCTGATGGCCCGGTGGCGCGCCATCAGCGCTTCCGGGTTTTGACGCGACACATCTGGGCCCCGCAGGCGACACACTTTTGTGTCGCGACACACACTTTGGAAAGCTCTGGACTAGCACATTCTATTAAAGGAGTAAACTTTTGTGAGCTACAGGTCATTTCATCATATGCCTATTTTTGTCATCCCTCAAACATTCTATAATGGCTCTTAGGTTTAATGGAATCTTCTCAAATGTATTCCATTGTCATTAAAAGCTTTCAGAAAACCATCATTTCAGAATATAAACCAAACAGAATTTGTCCTTCATTTTAACAAATTTGTCCTTTTTCTTTCTTTCTCAAACAAATGGAATAATGGTCATCAAGTACTTAAACAACATTTATTGTATGTCTAATTCATTTTACAGATGAAATCCTTTTCTTTAGCTAGTTCACTGCAGCTTGCTTTTCCTAGCTGCATTTGCACACTTGAAAAACTATCCTGGGATCCAACAATTGTTAGGCTTCACAATAAATGCTGCTTCCTTAAGTATTTTGAGGACCACCTTTCCATTTGGCTGTGCATTTTTATCCTACCCACTTGCATTAGGATCTTTCTCTCACAACCCTATTTTGTTGGCATATGAGTCAATGCAATCAAAATGTGTTTGTTAGTATGGTTAAAAATTTAAGATTAATTAAGTAGATTCTTACCATTTGCTGCAGCAAGAAAAGATTTGTTGCTACCCCGTGCTTTATTAGTAAGGTCTTCTGTTATATCCATATGCCGATGAATTTCTTCACGCATTTCTTCCAGAGTTTTGCAGATATCAGCTTCCCAGTAATCTTTGTCTAGGCATTCAATTAATTCTGCCAGCTGGACTTTTGTGCTATAGTACCAGATTCTCTTATGCTTTTCACACTCTGAATCTTCCTCTCTGTGATAGTAGTAGAATAATTGTTTATGAGACATGATGAAATTACAAGATATATGTAACTAAGCTATATGATAAAAAACAAGGAAAACATTAAAAAATATCCAAGTGTTAGGCATTATGTTTTTCCCAATTCATCTCAACAGAGCAATGAACAAACATAATAAAGGTATTCCAAAAAGCATTATGTACAAATTAATATCTGAAGACAGACAGGTAGGTCACTTCATCTACAACATAATATTCTGTTGTTTTATATACATCATCAAAACACATTTACTCAATCAGACTTACAACGAAAGATTCATTAGTTCTGATTTGTTGAAATTGACAACTTTATCCAGAATGTCAGTTTATTTGTATTCATAGCTCACATAGGCCATTGTGAAAGTATAAACTTAACTGCCCCAAATGAGTGGGGTGTTCCTCCTTTCCTCCTGAGATCCAAAGTTTCAATGCTGCCTGGGAAAGAGGTTTAAGATAGCCCCACCCTTTCCTTAAGTGGAGAGAGTATCCCATAAAACAGGCAAGAAACCCAGTGCATGTGTGGGTGTGGTACAAAGCAGCTGCACTAGGAAGACTACAGGGAAATGAGAAAAGGTTCAATTCAAAGGCAAGCAAACTGAGCGGTAGATGACACAAAGAATGGAAAGCCCTGAAGCAGGCAGCACCCAACAGACAAGACCCGCTGAGGCAGAGCTAAAAGACGTGGGAAAAGCCTGACTGGCATCTGCAAAGAAGCAACCAGAGCAAGCCCACTGCGTGCAACAGCCACGGCACAGAGTTCCACAAACCAACTCCAGGAAGAGAGGACTGTGCGTGGTAGGGCAGAGAGGAGAAAAGCTCCAATAACACAAGCTGTGAGAGGAGGAGTGAAAAGACTTTTCAAATAAAAAAGAAAACTGTGGTTGGTAGAAGAGCAAAAGACATGGAAAAACAAGGAAGACCGAAGAAGCTAGAAGATAGTCAAGATAGCGAAATATAGAGCTAAGAACTATAGGAATAGGAAAATATAGACGTAGAACACAGAGACAGAAAATCATAGATTAAGACAGAACTACTTTTATGAAACTTATACCAATAGGAAACCTTGGATTAAGATAGGCAGTAAGAAAATAAGTTAGAAATAGACACAAACATAGACTTAGCATTAACATTAACATTAAAAGTAAGGAGTAGGATAATTACAAACATTTTAATATTGTATTATAAAACAAACCTAGTGAGGCAGAAACAAGTCTTTGCATCTGTGGTCTTTACCAGCTTAAGAAAAACCCAACAGCCACCCAACTCAAAACAACTCTGGGTGGCATACAATTAAAAACACATTCAGTATGATTTAAAAAACCCAATAGAAGGCAATAAATCAGACTAAAATAACAAATATCTGAGTAAAAATTCCCAAAAGGACATGCTCCTAACTGGATGCCTAGGGAAAGAACCAGGTCTGGCATGGAAGGCTTTATAGCTCATGACCAGCACTTGTAATTGCACCCAGAAGCTTACTGGTAACCAATGCAGTTTATGTAGCAGAGCTGTTATAAAGAGATCCCAAGATACGCCCATCCCTGCCTCCATCGCTGCATTCTGAACCAGCTGCAGTTTCTTAGTGGTCTTCAAGAGCAGTCCCATGTACAGCACACCACAATAATTCATACACAGTGTCAAATGACTAAGGCAGAGCTTTCCAAACTGTGTGTCGCGACACAAAAGTGTGTCGCCACACAGTGTGGTGTGTCGCCACACCACCCGGAAGCGGCGGCGCGTGTGTGCACGGCGGCAGCAGCGCAGTATGTGTTTCCGCGTTTTAGCGGAGGCTGCTGCCGTCGCCGTGCACGCACGCGCCGCCGCACGCCCCCCTGCCATGCGCGCGCCCCCCCGCCCCCGCCGCCACTGGTGTGTCGCCAGCAGCGGCACTTTGGAAAGCCCCGGACTAAGGCATGAGTGACTCTAAAAAGGGACTCCAGGTTCTGGAAATGGCCCAATTGGTGCACTAAACAAATCTGGGCAAAGGTCCCCTTGGCCACACCTGCCAGCTGCTCTTCAAGCAGCAGCTGAGAGTCCGGGAGGATCCCCAAACTGCATGTCATTTTCATCCAGGGGAGTGTTATCCCATTCACAACTAAAGATAGAAAATCCATGGCACTGTGAGAACTACAAACACAGTCACTCAGTCTAGATTCATCTACAAATCACCCAAATTCTTCTACAAATCCAGTATTTAGGCATAGAAGTTTCAAGTTGACTAATTATGTGCCACCAAGTTAGTGTCAACTCTTAGCAGCCACATACAGATTTTCTCCATCGCAATCTGTCCCTAACCTGGTCTTTCCGGTCTTCCAATAGTACACCTATTGCCACTATAACTGAGTCCATCAACCTTGCTGCTGGTCATCCTCTTCTTTTTCCTTCCCCCTTCTTCCCAGAGTTGCACGGCATATTTTTTTTATTATTATTATTATTATTATTATTATTATTATTATTATTATTATTATTTCCCAGCATCAGAGCCTTCTCCAGAGACCTAGGTATTCACATAATATGTCCAAAATATGGTAATTTGAGCCTGGTCATTTGTTCCTCAAGTGAGAACTCTGGGTTGATTTATTCTATGATCCGTTTGTTTTCTTGGCTGTCCGTGATATTCTCAGCAGTCTCCTCCAACACCAAAGTTCAAAAGTGTCAATACTCTTTCTATCCTGCTTCTTCAAAGCTCAACTTTCACTTCCATGGTGCTACAGGGAATACCACTGTTTGTACTATTCTGATTTTTGTAGGTATAAACATGTCATGGGTCTGAGTATCTTTTCCAAGGCATGCATGCATGCATGCATGCATTTATTTTCTATCCCGCCTTTATTATTTTTATAAATAACTCAAGGCAGCGAACATACCTATTTCTCCTTCCTCCTCCTATTTTCCCCACAACAACCACCCTGTGAGGTGAGTTGGGCTGAGTGTGTGTGACTGGCCCAAGGTCACCCAGCCGGCTTTCATGCCTAAGGTGGGACTAGAACTCAGTGTCTCCTGGTTTCTAGCCCAGCACCTTAATCACTAGACCAAACTGGCTCTCTTCATGGCTGTTCAACCAAGTGCTAGTCTGTAGTACAGGGCTTTCCAAAGTGCTGCCGCCGGCGACACACCGGCAGCGGCAGGGCGGCGGCGGTGCACGCGCACGGCAGCAGTGGGGCGTGTGGCGGCGTGGGGGGGCGTGCGGCGGTGCGCCACAACGGCGGCGGCAGCCTCCGCTAAAACGCGGAAGCACTTATCCCGCCCCGCTGCTGCCGCCGTGCACACGCGCGCCGCCGCTTCCAGGTGGTGTGGCGACACACCACGCTGTGTGTGGCGACACACTTTTGTGTCGCGACACACAGTTTGGAAAGCTCTGCTGTAGTATATTACTTGACTGCTTTTCCTACTGATGGTTGATCCTAAAAGGCAAAAGCTATCTACCACTTCTATATCTTCTATATCCCTCTTTTGGGGGAGATGGGCAGCAACGAAATTTGATAAACAAACAAACAAACAAACAAATCTTCACTGTCAAGTCTAAGACTGGTTGTTGTACCTGTTATCATTAGTGTGGTCTTCTTTATATTTTAGTCCCATTTTTTTCACTGTGCTCCTTGAATTTTATTACTAGAGCTTACAGATCCTTTGTATTTTCAGCTATCAGAGTAGTGTCATCAGCATAGCACAGGTTATTGATATTTCTTCCTCCAATTTTAAAACCACACTCATCTTCTTCCAGCTTCCCTTAATATATATTCAGCATATAGGTTGAGCCACCCATCAGGGCTTTGATCAACTGAGGCTTTCACATAAAGTGAAGGAGCAGACTAGGTTATCAGCCCTATCTGTGCCCATAATACACACAACTCTCCCTGCTAGTGGTAATAACAATACCTGTCAATTCTTGCACATTTGGCCAGTATGCCAGCAGCTGAAAATCCAGTTTTACCCCACAAATGTTCACACTCTTCAATGCAAGCCAGGCTCTCTGATCTTATTTTGCAAGCAAACCTTCTGTTGCCCATCTCCCACCACCTAGGAGATACATGCATTGTACTGATGTACGCTCATGATACAATAAATAAATATACTGTACATCTATGAAAAAAATACCCATGAGATTCAGATACTGTTTGTGTATAGTAACTTGCTTTGCTTTGTCAAAATCTTACTGAGAAACTAAGATGGTGAACACTGATATTTACCTGATATTTATTCACCTCTAATACAATTGAAAATATTTTGGAATTTTTAGCAAAATAGAACTGAAACGGCAGCACTGAAAAACTGCACAATAATTCTTTTCAAGATTATAATTTTTCTATGAGACTCATATGGCTAGTTAAAATTTATTATGAGAGTCGCTGTTTGAGTGAGATGGGCAGTGACTAAATTTGAAATATAAATAAATAAAATCATACAGTTGCAATCAAAATTATTCAACCCCCATTGCAAATCAGGTTTATTGTCAAAATTTACAGACTTTCAGCTGTTTGCAATGAACAAATCAAACAAAAGCAATTGAAATAGCTCAACACAACAAACGCTTCAAGTGGTGTCCCCAAATTCAACCGAAAATGCAATTTATAATGACTTCTCCAGTCTCAAAATTATTCAACCCCTTCATAGCAAGCATCTTCAGTACTCAATAGAGCACCCTTTTGCTGTTAGGTGTTGCTGTTTGCTGCTGCAAACAAGATGCATAGCCAGACACCAGCTTCTGGCAGCGTTCCTGAGGAATCTTAGCCCATTCCTCATGAGCAATGGCCTCCAGTTCAGTAATATTCTTGGGTTTGCATTCTGCAACCACCTTCTTCAAATCCCACCAGAGATTTTCTATGGGGTTCAAGTCAGGTGTCTGTGATGGCCACTGTAGAATCTTCCAGGACTTCTTCTGCATCCAAGCCTTAGTGGAATTTGAGGTATGCTTGGGATCATTGTCCTGTTGGAAGGTCCAATGACGCCCAAGCTTCAGCTTCCTTACACACGGCATGACGTTTTCTCCTAGGATTTCCTGATACTTCAATGAATCCATCTTGCCTTCCACACGCTGCAGGTTTCCAGTGCCAGAGGATGCAAAGCAGCCCCAGAGCATCACCGAGCCACCACCATGCTTAACTGTAGGCAGAGTGTTCTTTTCAGCGTATGCTTAATTCATCCTCCAGACATACCACTGATCCATTGGGCTGAAAAGTTCCAGTTTTGTTTCATCGCTCCACAGAACAGAATCCCAAAACTTCTGTGGCTTATTTATATGATTGTGTGCATATTGGAGCCAACTTTTCTTGTGCTTTTGGGTCAGTAGTGGTGTACGTCTTGGAGTTGTGGCATGGACACCTTCTGTGTTTAGTACGTGCCTTACTGTGCTGACTGAAACCTCAGTGCCTGTTGCCACCAAGTCTTCTACCTTCTCAGAAATCTGGTTGCAGCCATTGACAGCTTCCTTTTTCTGCCCCGTCCAGATAGTGTAAGCACTGTTCCTTTAACTTTGAACTTGCGAACTATGCTTCTAACGGTGTCTCTAGGTACATTCAGTGCCTTTGCTATCTTTTTGTATCCTGTTCCTTGTTTGTGAAGGACGATGATCTCTTCTTTTACCTTTTTGGACCATTCTTTTGACTTAAGCCATATTTCTAACATGCAGTCAAATGTGACACTCAACAAACCCCTAGCCAGTTCAGGTATTTCATGTGTTCCAGCTCAAGCACACCTGGTGCAACTAATGAAGCCCTTGATTAGTTGCATCAGGTGTGCTTGAGACAACACCTGTTTTGTATACTGTATGTGTTGTGACAGATTCTATTCAGGGGGTTGAATAATTTTGAGACTGCAGAAGTCATTATAAGTTGCATTTTCGGTTGAATTTGGGGACACCACTTGAAGTATTCATTGTGTTGAGCTATTTCAATTGGTTTTCTTTGATTTGTTCATTGCAAACAGCTGAAAGTCTGTAAATTTTGACAATAAACTTGATTTGCAATGGGGTTGAATAATTTCGATTGCAACTGTAGACCAGCACCTAGTAGTCATTATATACAGTGGCTATATGTAATATCCACATCTTAATGTGTGATATCAATTAGTTTAACAATGAAAATGCAAGATAAATTAAAAATAATATGGCGATAAAACCCTTTGGTCCTGCTTAATCCCCAGATTTTTGGGGAAAAATAAGTTTCAATATTTCTTCACAGACTTTAGAAGCTGTTGCGTCTCCTTCTATGAAATGTGAAAGTTGTGCAAAATTATTTCTAAATTCCTTTTAATTTAATTCTCCTATAAGATTATGAGCAGTCCAAACTTAATTTAAGTAAATGTAATATGCTGATTGCATAGGAAAACTTTTTCCCTCATCTCAATAGACCTGATTTGTATAAGTTCATACTGTTAAAATAAAGTCTACATTAGGTCTAATTTTATAATCTGCCATTAAACCAACATGATATGCAATTATGTTGCTCTTATATAAGTCAATGGAAACTTTCCCCCCCACCTAAAATGCATATTAGCTCCACTCTGGGGAAACTTAAAAAAAAACCTTTAAGATATTAATCTGACATGAGACTGAGGGTGAATTAAACTTTTAAAAAATCTGATTTTGTTTTTCCAAGTCTGATCTTCTAACAGAAACTTGGATTTCCAACTTATTTATAAGGACAAATTTAACATGGGTTGTACTTTAAGAAACAGAACAAAATGGATATAGTTCCTTTGTAACAATGTATCAGATACAAGAGAATTATCTGTGACTTTTGCCCAAGGTTCCTGTGAATAAAGCTCCATACATAAGATACTCCCAGTAAAGAACCTTTCCCAACCTTTGTGCCCTCCAGATGTGTGGACTTCAATTCCCAGATCAACTCAGCAAGCAAGCCTATTGCTGAGAGTTCTGGGAGTCACGTTCACATACCTACAGGCCATCAAGATTGGGGGAGAATACACTAGAGCAGAGCTTTCCAAACTGTGTGTCGGGACACGTTAGTGTGTCGGCTGCAGTGTCTGGGTGTATCGCAGCTGCTGCTGCCTCCGAGCCCTGCCAGGATTCCACACAGGTCCTAGTGCCTGCCTTGTGCCTTGCTGCCTCCAAACCTGCTGTGATTCCGCGCAGGTCCTAGTGCCTGCCTTGTGCCCTGCTGCCTCCAAACCTGCTGTGATTCCGCGCAGGTCCTAGTGCCTGCCTTGTGTCTGGCTGCCTCCAAACCTGCTGTGTCCTAGTGCCTGCCTTGTGCCCTGCTGCCTCCAAACCTGCCCTGCCAGGATTCCACGCAGGTCCTAGTGCCTGCCTTGTGCCCTGCTGCCTCCAAACCTTCCCTGCCAGGATTCCGTGCAGGTCCTAGTGCCTGCCTTGTGCCTTGCTGCCTCCAAACCTGCCCTGCCAGGATTCCGCGCAGGTCCTAGTGCCTGCCTTGTGCCTTGCTGCCTCCAAACCTGCCCTGCCAGGATTCCGTGCAGGTCCTAGTGCCTGCCTTGTGCCTTGCTGCCTCCAAACCTGCCCTGCCAGGATTCCGCGCAGGTCCTAGTGCCTGCCTTGTGCCCTCCTGTAAGAGTGTGTCACGAAATGATGCCCTGCTGTAAGAGTGTGTCGTGAAATGATGCATGTCTAAAAAGTGTGTCACCAACATGAAAAGTTTGGAAAGCTCTGCACTAGAGAAAAGTGGTATGCAATTTTAGGCTTTTCCTTTTAATTTTCATTATCAATAAATAGGAGAGCCTCTGAAACAGACTGCAAATTCCTCTAGCTAAAGCTCTGCATAATTCTTGGTTCAGCATAGTGAGAGTTGTAGTCCATAGTTTGGGTAGAAAGAAGGAAGGGGTATACTTTTTAATTTTATTATTTGTTGCAGCTCTTTACTTCTTCAACAGAGATGCTGTAATATTCAGTGCCAAATGTTAAAAAATGTGCTTCCTTAGTGACATAGTACCCTGTAATGATGTTTTCTTGTCTTATTTTCCTCCAATTTCCCTTTCCCTAATTAACTCTTTTATGTGTCTATAAATTTTCAATAACTGATTTTATAGAGGAAGTTCTCACTGAACCCATGCCCATGTGTAAGACCACATGGTTACACAGCTTCCATGTTTCAAGATCAATACGAAGTTTTTATGGTCTATCACTCTGGGTTTTGAGCAGACAACTCCATGTATCTTTTTTTCTATTTTCCTAGAGCTGAGCTAAAGGGAGAACTCCTGCACAGGAAGACTAAGAACTCCTCAGATGGACAAACTAGGCAAGCGTCAAGAGGTTTAGCCTGACTGGTCACAGCTAATCAATTGTCTTTTACTGTGGAACCCTTGAAAGAAGTGGTCTTTTGCAGGTGTGAGAACCAGAAATGTACACAGTAGTCTTATCTCACCATGGATTTATATAAGGTTTTAACTATGCTGGCTGCTTTATCTCCAGTTCATAATTATTCCAAGCATGGCATTTACTTTTTTTTAACAGCAACTACACACTGGGTTGATATTTTTGTTATCTAGCATTATTAATGTCACAGCCATTAATATAGATCTCATACTAATCTGTACCTGAAGTGCCCTTTAATTTTCTGTTCCACAGCCTTTAATCCTTTTGTATTATGTGGAATCTTACATCAACATACAGACATAGAGTTTTAACTAATATACCTGCTGCTTTTGCAGTGAAGTTCTACAGGAAACAAAAATGACACTGATGTTTAAGCCTAGTGTTTGTATCTTTTAAAGTTAAAGCAAGACTGAGAAATATCCTTCACAGTATGGAAAATGAGAATAGAGAAGGTTTTCCTCTCTATAATATTTAACTTAAGTTATCCATTAAATCAGAATGTGGAGGGATTCAGGATTGAATAAAATAAGTTATCTATACAACATGTAGATAAACTGTGAATATGCTACCAGGAGATATGATTGCCACCAATTTAAACAGTTTAAAAGGGGACTGAACACATTCATAGAAATTTGGGCTATCAATTACTATTTGCTATGTCTGGAATCATATGCAGCACCCCTTAAATACCAACTGCTAAAAAGTACTAGTGAAAGAAAAATGTTACACTGTCCACATTCGAAAGTTTCCTGAATGTGTCTGGAGAGCCACCGCAGTACCCTGAATGCTAGACTAGATTGGCTGTTGACCAAATTTAGCAGGGATCTTAAGTCTGTATTAAATCTAGTGTGCTGGTTAATGACTGCAATAAAGATTGATTTGGTTTATAAAATGTGTATACATACCTCCTTGTAACAGGGATGCAAAAAAGGTGGCCTTGGAGCTGCATGGAGCTTGTCAACCTTTTTTGACCCTTTCTTGAGGTTAAGGGGAAAATGGGTACTTTAAGTCTTTCAGAGTATGACATCCATCTTATCCCTTAAACCACCAGCCCAAACCTAGTATGGTCTTCAAGTTAGCGTTTCAACCTTACACATTAGCTTTCATTAAACATACACAGAAAAAGACCTACTATTTAGGCATACATACAGTTCTGCAAAGTGAAGATGAATTACACCACCATATGAGATACATACATATAACTACTTTATAGTTACATCAATTTTGTTTGTTTCTAGTATTCGGATAGTTTATATTCTTGTTTAAAAGAACATGTTCTTAATATACAGAAATGCACTGAATGTGGTAGTGGGCACAGAGTTCAGCTTTTTTAAGACTCTTAGGTTGTTTCTTATAAAGCTTCAATTTTTAAAGTGGAGGAAGAAAGTTCAGAATTTCCAAACTTACCTAATTCAGCATGAAAGAGATAAAATGGCAAAATGTGCAAGAGATTACAGCATTAAGAGGGGGAAAAAAGCTTTCTACTCCACCTGCAGCTTTAACAATTCAATTGTTAGTGAACTGTGTTTCTATTTGTTCATGGAAGTACAATGATATCCAGCAATCTGAGTTATATTCTGTACCAACTCAAAATGTTAGAAATATTCATTTTAATATCAATTTATTATAAGATTCTATTTGGCCGCAAAATTCAGTAGTTGATGTCTTCCACTAACAACAGAATATTTCTACAAAAATATGTGGAGTGCTGGATACAATGTTCTAAATATGAGAAGGAAGAAGCCCTGAGACAAAAATGGTAGTACTAGACCCATTAGACCAATGTTTCTTAAAGTATGGTCTGAGGACCCCTGGGGGTCCCCCAAGACCCTCTGAGGGGTCTGCAAAATCAAAGTTATTTGCTAGGTATTTAAGATATTTGCAAAAATTTAAAACAATGTCACTATTCTCATTATTATTTTTATTTGTTAAAAAATATAGGGTTTTTTCCATGAAAAATATTTTATTTGTGTTAACATCTGAAGGGTTTAATGTTGTTATTTTTACATGATTCAATAAATAAATATCTTACGAATACATCAATTTTAAATTTTAACACGATAAATATTGATAAATATAACCCATACAAACAAAAGCTCTTTCAGGGTCCTCCATAATTTTTAGAAGTGGGAAGGGGTCCTGAGAGCAAAAAGTTTAAGAAAACACTGCATTACACTAAGAAACTAAGCTAAGCTCTCCTCTCCAGAAGATGAAGAGAGACCAGACAGACAGACCTGCAGTATTTGTGAAGAAAGTAACCTGGCTTTTCATGAAGAGGCTGTATGTTAACTAATCCACACAGCCTGTGCACTTTTTCAGCCTCCGTTATCACAACTCCTAATGCGGAATAGATTTTCCAAACAAAACTTTTCATAAGATGAAGAGATACGGTTTGTTAAGAGTATTAGTCAGTATAAAGAACCTAGCTTCTTGCTCTCAAGGAAGAGAATACTCATAAAGCAAGAACAAACTAACAACTGAATCCTCAGTTTAAGAAGAATATACTCAATAAGTGCTTCCTTATTCAGATGAATCTTGGCTTATCATTCTATATGAACATGATCAGTGATAAAAGTCTGAATTGCAGACAAAAAAGTATATATGGCTTTCTCTCTTCTCTTCACGGAGAACACTACATTTGATATTAGTTCATTTGCTTAAATACACTCCTAGGTGAACAGAAATAGGTAAGTTTCAAAGTCTTGCACACCATCTTAGTCACAGATGAAACCAGAAAGAAGCAAAAGCATAAATAATGTTATGAAATTAAGCACTGGTTAAAAAAAAATTAAACAAATCAATACTGAAGTTGGCCATTACAATTCTGTTGAGAACTGAGAGGCACCAGAATCAGCATAAAGTATAACAGACTGTCAAAGATCCCCATATCCTCCCATGATGCACTTTGGATTTGTACCAGTGCCTTGTCTGACTTCTGTGAATGTTGGCAAACAATACTAAAGTATAATGCAGTTCGTTTTTGGCCAAACATAATGATAAGCAACATCACCTATTATGGCTTAGCAGTATGTCTAAATCAGGTTACTGTGGTTTGTCCAATAAATAGCTTATTATGTATGACCAGACCAGTGATTCACTAGAATGTCAACGCTTGATTCTTCTGCAATGTCCTGTTCTTTGGAAACAAATTAAATGTTACTATTTTTTAAATTTGGTATGCCATTATAACTAATGCAGTACAAGACCTATTTCTCCTTATCGCAACAACCCTGTGAAGTAGGTTGGGCTGAGAGAAAGTAGGTGGCCCAAAGTTACCCCGTGAGCTTCCATGGATGAGTATGGACCAGAATCTGGGTCTCCCTGTTCGGACAATTCAGCAATTCAACCACTACACCATGCTGGCTGTCAAACAGTGAACCCTCAATTTAATGTGCACCATTGAGCAGACTCTGGATGCAACAAACCACATTCCCATCCAGACATTCCCCCAATATAATGGACACATTTGCTGTATTGAAATAGTCTGACCCAGGTGCTTAATTTTATCACATGTGCAGCTATTCATGTAATTTGTGTAATAGTATCATTACACCATGATGTAGTTTGCATCATTTGCATAATTATGTCATGACAGCAATGATATAATTTTGCATTATTTGTGTCAGGATGCAAGTGACATAAATCATAGTGATGACATACTTTCACATTTAATGGACATTTGGAATAATGGACACACCAAATGATATCTTAAAATGAGGTTTCACTGAACTGGCCAGTTTAAAAAGGGGCTACATGACTATCACAGCTGGTCCTCACTTAACAACCATTTGTTTAGCGACTGTTCACAGTTACGATGATAAAAGTGACTTACAACTGGTCCTTGCACTTACGACCATCGCAGCATCCCCGCGGTCACATGATTGCGAATTGGGCACTTGGCAACCGTCGTACATTTAAACATGGTTTATTACTGGCTAGCTAATGTGAATGGGAATACATCATGTCTGTGGTTTCCTGATTTATTCCTAATTTGGTTTTGTACTTTACCCAAGCTATATCCTATCCACAGAGCTGCTAAAAAAAACAGAGGGAAAGCAATCAGAACATGGCCAAACAAATCATGATTATTTTACTTATCTGAAATACCAATTCTGGCTTGTTTCTGTGTTCTTCAATAAAGCACAGATAAAACAAACTATGATCTGTGTGATATTGAACCAGACAGTGTTTCTAAGCTTTTCAAATTTCAGGATTCCTCTTGCTGACACCAAACATTCCAATCATTGTATAACGCTGACCATAGCTAAAACTAGTGGAACAGAAAGATGTACCCAGGTTATTCAAGAGCCCGAATTTCAAGCTTCTATCAGGTCTCCACAAAAAATAAAACTGCACTCCAGCTTCATCACCATCATCATCATCCTGTAACAGCTTGCTGCATTTTAAATTACATGAACCTGTTACTCGGAATTTAATATAGAAACTACAAGTAAGATGAAAAAGATTAAACTGCCACTTTGGAGAAGCAAGTAAAATAGCCGTTTCAGAGACGCAGGATGTAAATAATATTATAAATTGCTTTTTTAAATTTAAAAGATCCTTACAACCACCACTAACAAATAAAGAAAGAAGCAACCAATTTTTCTAAGCTCAGACATTAAGTTTCAAAACTAAAAAATAATGTCTGGCATTTTTCAGCTACAATTACCATGATCCCTACCCACCCTCCAAATAATCTGGGAATTTTGTTTAATCTTATAAGGAAATATACATGAAGCCTGGAACCAAATTACAAAAATAAAAATATATTGATGAACTTTTTAAAAAATGTACAATATTGATATGGATAGAATATGTACTTACACAACAATCCTCCTGTTCAGGAACCAGTATTTCCGCCTGTTTCTATCATATCCAATAGGTTCATGTCGAATGTATGGTTTATTTTTTTGGATTTCAGCAATACAGTCTGTTACACCAGGCACCTTATGCGCTACACAAACTTCACACTGCCATTCATCCTCTGGGACCTCTTCAAGAGGTGGTTTCACACACTCTAAGTGGTAGACAGCTGAGCAAGTTTCACAGCAAAGCAAGTCCCCCAGTTTGTGACAAACTCTACAATGGTCATCATATTGTATCACACCTTCTGACATTAATTCCTCACGTGCAATGTTTGTTGTAAGAAACTGATCCACTAAAAATTGCAGAACTTCAATTTTATTTTCAACTGGTCCATAAGGGTAGTCCTCTGCCTCTTGAAAAGGAAGAACATGATGATGCTCCTTGTCACTCTCACAGTATACCCGCAAAACCTCAGGCCAAGTCATCCCATCTATAAAATATAATGTGGAATTAACGCTATCTTTGAGGTCAGCAGGTCCAAAGGTAGTATTTGAAGTGTCCTCTTCACGTAAAACAGCTTTTAAAAGCACTATGTGCATCTCTGCCATAAGTGTACACTGTTCCTGGCTCACTAGAGCAGCACAAAAGTCTTCAAAACGAAAAGGAGACAAGCGTAAAACGGTGCCAAAGTTCCGCAGTACCTCATAGATGGCAATAACATTCATTATATGCTCATTAGGCACCATTAAGTCCTCTGAGGATTTGGGCAAGTCAAGAAAAGGGATGTCTTTTTCTTCCAGTATTGGAGAACGTGGTCGATGTACTCTCTGTCGCCTTCTACCTATAAATGAACAGTAAATAAGTAAGGACTTGATAATAGTAAGCAAATCAAAAATAGCCACATTTGCAATCCTGACTGAATTTTCACTTGTTACAATGCTGTGTGTGTGTGTGTGTGTGTGTGCATCCCATTTCTACCAGATTCAAAGTTTTTAAAAAAAACGTATCTGAAACAACAGATATTTAATCAAACATTATGAGAAGGCAAAACACTCCTTTCTCTTGTGCTTATTTTGTATACCCTCTGCAAAAAGATTCACGTTATAATTAGCTAAGACTTGCTGCATCATTCTAAAATTCTAGAAAAAGCTATCTGGAAAATTAATATATCTTAACTCGAGCCACACTAATATGAAAGATCTTTGTATTCTAAGGGGAATTTCTACAGACCTAGATAAAGCTTATTAAGTAAAATCAAATGTATTAATAAAAGTATGCAAACAGTATGTTTACTGATATCTCTGCTCTTGCTAATTTGATCTTGATTAAAAAATTATTTTTAAAAGGAAATGTGTCCTTTTCATGATAACAGACTTTGCTGAAGTACATACAAGGAAGTTCACACTGTAATTTGTATATTATTGATCCACACTTGGACTTAGGCTTCTCATTCAAAAGCAGAAACCCGAAGTAATTTTCATGCTGCATTCTTTCTCCCTTTTGAAGGCTCTTTCAGAGAAGAAAAAATGCAACAGTCCCTGCTCAAAAAAGCCAGTTAAGACTGAGATTTAGGCATCCCAAGATCAGTTCCAGAGCTATGTGTTCCCAAACTGTCTTTGATTAGCAGCTGAGCTGACTAATTTCTAGCTCAGCCAGGGCGTATCTCTTTTGCATTTTCTAGCACAGCTTGTGGACAGTCTGTGTTGGTAACCCTTACCTCACCCTATCTCCTGGCTCCTCAACTTCAGATGAAGTGGCATTCTGTTCACAGATCCTGCGTCAGAGGTCCTCCTCACAAAAGCGGCTCTGATTTTTATTTTTTTGCATATGAACAGACACACAGCCCTGCTGATTCCACTTTAAAGTACAGCTAGGACCGAGCTACTGTTTTGAGTCTTTGCATATCCTTCCCTTCCCTTTGCACAGTAGCTCAGATGAAATGAGCAAGGGTGAGATAAACAATAGTTCTGTCTCTTTGGCAGAGGACAGGCTCAAGCTGCTGTCTGCTCTTTTACCAGCAACTGCCTGGTGGATTTGGGGGAGGGGGATGCTAGCCACTTCTTTTCTCTCTCTTTTGTGTGAGATGGGGAATGAGGGAGCTTTTGGCTGCTCTACTGCTGCTTCACAACCGTGGCCATTTCCAGGTGTGTAGGCTTCAAATCCCAGAATTCCACAGCCAGCATGGCCACAAATGAGAGTTCTGGGAGTTGAAGTCCACACACCTGGAAGTGGCCAAGGTGGGGAAAGCCAAAGAGTTGCAAAACAAAGGGAAAATTGACAAAAATTGCCTCTTCCCTTTGTCTCACTTGAATGGAATACTCACCCGAACTCTGGAGATGATTAATGTAGTTTGTAAATCACGAACTAAGATTTAATATATTCTGTACCTCCAACCAACTTTGGCCTATTCAATAAACTATGGTTAAACAAACCATGATTCAGCATGATTAATGGATCTACTCTTCTAAATAAGAAAACTGGCTACAATATTTATTTTGCTACTCTTCACAGGCACACTTTGTTGTTGTTTTATTCGTTCAGTCGCTTTCGACTCTTCGTGACTTCATGGACCAGCCCACGCCAGAGCTTCCTGTTGGCCGTCATCATCCCCAGCTCCCCCACGGTCGAGTCCGTCACCTCCAGAATATCATCCATCCATCTTGCCCTTGGTCGGCCCCTCTTCCTTTTGCCTTCCACTTTCCCTAGCATCAGCATCCAGGGCACACTAACAACACACAATTAACTGTTTCTAAGTAGCTTGACAAGTAAGAAAATTAATCTGTTGGGATTGCTGTAACTTTACTCAAACCTCCATCCCCAATTGAAATAAGATATTTACTGCAATAACAGGATATATCTACAATTGGCATTTTGCTTATGCGTCAGCACAGTACATTGTATATATCTCCGAGTCCAAGAGATGTGAGCAATAGTACATTGTTCTGCAACATACTCATGAGGTCACAGATCCTAGCACAGAACAGCATAAGATTGCTTAAGAGCCTGCAGGAAAGTGTAGGTTTCATTATGAATGAAAAGGCTAAACTGTATGTCCAAATGTATGAATGAATGTCATCTAGATTGTTGTAGTGCACATTAAAGGAAGAATCCATAGGCTGGTGATAGATGCATGTTATGCTCCAGCAAATAATGATCTGAAGCAGAGATGAGTTTGAGAAAAATAATGCAACATTCTGAATGAATACAATCCAGAGGAAAAATGTATTCCGCTAGGTAACATGAATGAATTGGTGGGAACAAGACAAGAGTACAGAAAAAATGACTGGACCATCCAAAGGCCCAAGAATGGATGAGAATAGTGACTGAGGAGTATCTCTTTAAAGAAAGCTCTGTTTCATCTGCGTAGTTTAAGCTCAAGTCTATTCATATCTATATATGTATGTAAGTACAGGTAGTCCTCAAGTTACAACGGTAATTGGGACTGGAATTTCCATTGCTAAGCAATGCAGTCATAAAGCATGATGTCATACTTTAACGGCAAACCCAGCAGTCCCCATTGCCATTGTCAGCCGAATCCCACCAGTCGTTAGGCGAGGACCCACCCTGATCCAAGCCATTCCTGGCTTGGTCCCTCCCAGCCCCAAGCCTCGGTAAGGTAAGGGACTGCCTCCTCTTCAACTTCCCCAATGCCTATCTCCCCCGCAATCTCTGCCCTTTTGGCCACCCTGCACAGCAGCACTCCTTGGTGGCGGCGCTGGGGATGAAGTAGAGGCCCGGGGTCTTCAGCAGTCTCACTGCCACCGCCCCCAGGCCTCTGAGGGGAATTCTGGGAGTTGAAGTCCACACATCTTAAAGTGGCCCAGGTTGAGAAACCCTGGTCTACAGTGGCAGTGGCTTGACAATTGGAAAACAGCCAGTGCAATAGCTAATACAAAAAGAAAGGTAGCAAGAGTAAATATAAATATTCAGGTGGATTCGTTTTGGAAGGTGTCTGACAAAATTCTGATTGAAAGGGTATGAAATATGAGAATGAAGAAAATTTGGGTAGTGCAAGGTAGCTTTCTGCTGAACAAGTGGTATGCAGATCAGGTTTTTGCTCTTCAGCAGGTCATTTAAAAATGTATGCATGAATGTAAGAAAGTTTATTTTAAATTTGTTGATTTAGAGAAAGCACCAGTGTCTCTCAATCTTTTTACCCTAGAGGAACCCTCGACATAATTTTCAGGTCTCAGGAACCCCTACATAAAAATGGCAAAAATTACAAACACAATACAATTCACTTTTAACTTACATAATCCTTGTTTTACAATGGCACATACCAACAGCAAAGCAGCATGCCAGCAGCTGAGAAACAGCACATAAAAATCCTCACCACTGCAAGCACTAGCACTGCAAAGTGTACAAAGCTAAAAAAACAACTTTGGTTTAATCATCTCTCATGGAACCCCATGTATGTGTGAAAACAATACAATGCTTAGCAAACAGTTCAACATTAAGCTATAAGGAAGACAAGGAAGTGTGATTCCACTTGGTTATTTATGGTACCTATGGATAAATGCACAAGGAATGAATGTCTGTCCAAAGAAGTGAAAATGGCTATATTTAAGACTGTGCTTCTGCTAACTTTGTTACAAGAAAGTGAGAGGTGGGTATATCAGGAGAAACCAAAGTTGAGTACAGTCTGAAATATTTTGGGTACTAAAAAGTGAGTGTTGTAAAAGAAGATGAGATGGTGAATGAATGTAAACTGGATTACAAAAAAGTGAGTGACTGGTATGAAAGAAGTTTATTGAAGTGGTTTAGTCATATAGAAAGAATAAGGATCAAATTGCAAAACAAATATATTAAGTGAATGAATCAAAAAGTAAAGACCAAGAAAGTTGTGATTAGATGGAGCTGAGAACCTCAAAACGAGAGAGGCAAGAAGTCTAAAGAACAAAAGGCAAAGCAGTTGTTAGGCACAGAGGAAGCAAGGCTGGTTTGCAAGGATAAAAAGGTATGGGGACAGAAACTAGTTTTAGCTGTTTTCTTTGTCTGATCTAATGCTTTTAATTTCTTTGAGTAACTATTTCTTACTCCTTTTCTACTGTGCACATAATGCTGCTCACCTCAGAAGGGAACAGCATAATGGGTACAAATGTAGATATACAATGTAAAAGCAAATTAGGTAACTGAAATAATAAACAGCAAAAATTAGGTAACATATGTGATAGACTACAGAGTTGTAACCTTTAGGATTTTTCTTTTTTTTAATGCACAGTAAGTTTTTTTTTAACTGGTGGGGCTAACTGTGGCTAAAGTGATAAAGGAAAAGGGAGGGATGAGAAGAGGTCTTCTCCTTTTATTCACTCATTAGCTCTGAAACATGTACATATACAGAAAAGACTGTTTCTTATATTCTGGGGGTTAGAAGATGGATTATGAAGTCCTCTTATACTTTTTAGTCAGAATATGAGAGCTACCAAAGTGTAAATCAAACAGGACAGAATGTTAACCATCTCTAGCAAACAGGGAGTCAAAGTAAGAAACATCTTGGCTGAAAACCAGCAAATCTAAAGTATTTATTTTATTTATTTTATAATTCAATTTATATCACTGCCCCATCTCCCCCGAAGGGGACTCTGGGCGGTTGTGTAAAGTATACACAAGGAGACCCTCATCAGGAATTGGAGTGGGAGGCTTCCATATTCAGAGTAAGCAGAAGCTTCTGTATTATCTTGAGCCCCTTGCAAACATGTTGGTGCCCCAAATATGTGGTTCTTCACCTTTCAGTTTACCACAACTAAACCTTCCTCTAGAAATAAACTTCCTTGATACACCATCTTGTCATTTATACAGATGTTGAATACAACTAGGCCAAGGATATAGCCTAGTGAAACTCTGCTCAAAAACATTAGTCGAAACTGAATCATGAACACTCGCTGCTTACTGTTGTGAATTTCATACAATAGTAGTATCATTCAGCCTCTATTTTACCATATGCCTCAAGGATATTATAGGAAGCTTTGTTCAATGCTTTCCTGAAGACCTTCACATCTTTCCCATATTAATTAATTAATTAATTAATTATTACATTTCTGTGGGTGCCCATCATAAAACACAACTCTGGGCTGCTCACAACAACAATAAAAATCCTGAACTATGAAAACCATAAATCTGTAAAACACAACCAAAACCTGGCACCTCAGTCATCCCCTTGGGATGCCCCAACCCACCAACCAACCAACCCAAAACACCCTCACTCTACCCCAGCGCCAGGGTAAAAAGCCAGGTCTTGATGGCCTTCTGCAAGCACGATTAACAGATTTGGCTTAATTCAGAGATTCTCAAATTCTGTGATGCCTTGACTCCCTAAAATGATTTGCATGACCCCTCCCCAACAAAACGTATAACACCATTAGTTTCATATCAAAGGGGTCCTTAACCTATTCCTGACCCCGACAGCCAAACCCTGTCAGAAGTGGTCTCACTAATGTCTTAATCCAAGCAGAGCAAAAGTAAGTTCTCAGAGGGCTCCTGTTGGTACTTGTAAAGCCAGATCACTGTTGGAATGATGGTTTGTGCATAATAAGTTGGATTGCTATAGGATAGAAGTCGGCAACCTTCTTCTTCATAGGGGACAGAGGCCATGTCTGTGAGTGGATGGCAGCCACTCTTCCCTCTCTCTTGGGTGAATACACTGGCACTTGGGAGGTCTCTTTGGGGCAAACCTTAGAAATGTGTTCCTTTCTTAGGGGAAAGAAAGAGAAGAACGGACAAAGGGGAAAATGAGGGTGTGCTCTTCAGTCTCAGAACACCTTTTGTGGAAAGAAATGCTTATGGAGGGAGAAGGAAGGTACGCTATAAACATATATGTATATTTATATATGGACTCATATCATCCAAATCATTACAATTTATTAAAATAGTGTGGTTCTACATTATAAATTTACAAACTAGATAAAATTACAAACTTAAATTCTTGTTTATGTCTATTGCAGGCTAGGTGGATATTTCTTCTGGGGACTATGGGCTAGATCAGGGCTTTCCAAAGTTTTCCTGCGGTGACACACCAACTGCCATTGGTTGGCTGCTGCCGCTTTCGGGTTTTTGCACGCCGCCGTTGGTGTGTTGCCGCGGGAAAACCCGGAAGCGCTGATGATGATCAGCGCTTCCGGGTTGTGTGGCGACACACCAGACTGTGTGTGGCGACACACTTTTGTGTTGCGACACAGAGTTTGGAAAGCTCTGGACTAGATGATTTTTGGCAGAAGGCCAACCCCTGATGTAGGGAGTGGTACATGGAGGGCCACAATTCCTATTTCTAATGCTCCAGATTAGAGAAATCCACACAAATTTAGAGGTTATGGGTGAAATCATAGCATGCTGAAGACAAAATAAAGTCTAGATTAGGCCTCCTGATTAAAGCAGCAATCTTCCAGTATACAACAGGGAGGGAGAAGAGCAGCTACTGACTGCAATTCTCCCTCCCTTCTGCAACCCCACTGACAAAGTATGATGGTTCTTAGAGTCAACACGTCCTTCTCTAGATGGTCACAGAGCAGGGACTTAATCTATCCTACAGTTTTGCCTTGTATTATTTTTAATATGATTGATTTATAGTCTTCTGAATTTTCTTTTTTCCTCTTTCAATGACAAGATCAACAAACTGGTCATCCCCTGGGGTCACCTACAGGTAGTCCTCACCATTCGTTTAGTGATGGTTCAGACTTACAATGTTGCTGAAAAAACTGACTTACAACTGGTGCTCACACTTACAACTGTTACAATGTCCCCATGGTCACATGATCACAATTTGGGCACTTGGCAACCAGTTCACATTTATGACCGTAGCAGCATCCCATGGTCATGTGATTGCCATTTTTGACCTTCCCAGCTGGCTTCTGGCAAGCAAAATCAATGGGGAACCGCGTGATTTGCTTAATGACCATGTGGTTTGCTTAATGACCACTGTGATTTGCTTAATGACCACCACAGAAAGGTCGTAAAATCGGGCTGGATTCGCTTAATGACAGCTTTGCTTAGCAAACAAAATTCTGGTCTCAATTGTGGTCGTTAAGCAAGGACTACCTGTATTCTTCAAAAATTCTCAAAGATTATAGCAACAGCTCTAAAGTAACATCTATAAACTTCTGGGATGCTTTATCTCTAGAGAGTTTAACTTACTTGAAGGTGGTTTTTCAAACTATGTTGGGCAGCTTCAACATCTTTCCAAGAAAACCTACAATTGGCAGATGTATCCCAATGTTACTTTATGATCGTGTCCAAAGAAGAGTAGAACCAGTGCAAAATGGCACCTCTAATCCACAACTCCCTCAAATATTCCCAAAGGATACCATGGTCAGTGGTACCAAAAGTCATTGAATGGACTGGGAGTATCACCATAATCACACGTCTCTCTCAGCAAAATATTATTTATTATGGCACTCAAGGGCAACTCCATATCAAATCTGGGTCAGAATACTCAGTTTCCTCTAAAAGTTCCTCTGGAATTGCAGTATCACTATCCCCCTTCCCTAAATACAGAATATGGGATACAAGCCTATAATTATTAAAATTGGTTTGGTCCAAAGATGGCTTCTCAATCATGGACCTTACCCATTGCCCCTTTAAGCTGACAGGGAATTGCTGCTTCTTGTGTTTCAGCACTAAGTACCATGCCAAAAATGACAACTTTTATCAATTTTCTAAGTCAATGGCTTCAAGTTATGAAATTCCTTTCTCAGGAAATCTGCTTAGCGTTTATTAAGCCTTTTACTCCTTCACAGCAGATTGTGAGAGTGTAAATCAACACCTAGGTGAAGAGAAGGGAAGCTCCCTACCCTTGTTCCATCACTGGAAACTGCTTCTGCTGATGGAACCAAAGCATGGGATTTCACCATTCATGCTTTACATTTATCTCCAAAGAGTAATGGGAAGGGAAACTTGTGTACAAGTGATGATTGAAAGATACTGGCCCACAAGGTATGGCACAGCTAGGCAACTGAGGAAGAAAAATGAATAATTCTCACATGCTTATTGCTCTAAATTAGGAATGTGCAAAATTCAGCGATTCAGGAAGCAAACATTCCAGAGTACTCCTGAGAATTCTGAACCTACTCCAGACAATGCTGAATCTCTTCAGTGTGGAATATGCCACACTGGAGACAGTTTTGGCACCATTTCCAGAAGTAAATTCCTTGAATCAGAAGCAGTTTGAGATACTATGGCCATGATGTTCTATATCTAGATTGCAAAAATTTGCACATCTCTACGCTAAATTATAAGTTAACTAGAGTTGACCAAAAACAAAGGTGGGGAAAAAATCTAATAAGTAAATAAATACCTGGCTCAAAATAGAAATATTTTCTAGGAATATTTTGCTCTTTAGCACTTTAACAAAACATTTTTAAAAACTGCATATTAAGCTACTCTTTTATAAGTGTGAACAATACAGGACAACAGGTGGAAACAAAATTTACAAACATATTGCTGTATCAATGAATTTTTGGTCTGACACACTCACTATTGTATACAACTACCAAACTTGATTTATTATCACTAGTAGTTAAGTAAAAGAATAAGGAAACACTGATACCAACTCTGGGACTAAAATATGTCTCTAAAATAAAACTGGCTATTCTACTTAATATTATAGGCATTGATAGGCAGCATACAAGCTTAATACATTATTATTATTATTATTATTATTATTATTATGATATTGACAAGAATCTTTACTTTTTAATCTTTAAAAATTTATACAATAATCTTACATACAATAATGATCTCTACAGACATAACATTAGTATTACATAAAGAATAGTTTACACAAATTAGATGCAACTCTGAAATATTATATACTGAAGTTCATTCAAAATCATAACTGCATGCAATTAAAAATATATCCCATGTTGTGTACGTGGGTAAACAGTACTGTTATTTGCTTTCCTGAAGAAGCATAATTATCAATGTCTTCTTGGACCAAATTTAATTCAAACATCCTAGTTAAACATTGAATAGTATAGAATATTTCCCTTGTCACTGAAGAATCAAAATGAAGGGAGATCAATAAATGCTGAACTGCTAAAAACATTATATGGCTAAACAAAGCTTTATACTTATTTATGCAATATATTCTGATCCTGTGAAGTGCAGAAAGCTTGTTTTATAAAAATTGGTAAAATTAGCTTAATGTATTTGGGGGGGAGGCAATCTGGTACCCTTCAAATGTATAGACTATAATTCCCATACTCCCCAATCAGTAAACTCTTTGGCTCTGCTAGTTGTGATTTACAAGAGTTGTGATCTAATATATATGAAAGGTGTTAGGCTGGAAAAGGCTGCTTTAGGTATTCAGAAGATCCCAAATATATCTGTCATATCTACTAACATACATCTGTTAAAAAAATCCTTGACAAGATACAGTATAAATGTTCATTAAAACCACTTTTACACAACGTCAACAAAGTATATTTTGGCAAATCACATAATGTTTTCCTTGAACAACTAAAATATTGTCTTTTCAACTTCTTATCTAGTAATATTAATTTGCAAACATAAACAAAAATTACCTACGGAACAAAATTAAGTCCATGTAATCTCACATAGCATTTTGCTTGAATACACTATTTAACAATATTTACTCATAAGTTTAAGTTCAATGGAACAATTTAGTACACACTTAAAGTTAAGTGTAGCACTGTGGCAAATAATGATTTATATAAATTGCACTCTATTAATGCTTATTGGAAATAAAATATAATCAATAATATAATTAAAATCATGTTAGCATATTAAGAGTTGAAAATGAGCTCCAACAACAGTCAATTTAACAAGACCAAAGAATATAAAAGGCCAAACAAGCAACAGTTTCAGCGATCTTACCGGTTTCATAACAGAAAATTATTAAATTAAAAATAGCAACCAACATCCAATAAGAAGATGCCCATTTGAATTTGAACTACAAAAGCAGGCTTACACACTAAATTTAAACCATACACTTTTTCTTAACATTTAGGAATGTTATCTTTTATGAACTGCATTCTGAACGCATCAGCCTTCCTCCAGGTTACTCGACAATTCACCTGGACTATTTGTGGATAGCACAGACCTCGGTCCTTACCAAACTGACGGTTCAGAAATCCTCCGACGCCAATGTTTACAAATGCCACCTTTCCCCAAGTACAACAGGATGAGCTCCCCCCACCCCTTTCCTCTGTTTCCTTTGCAGATCTGGCATTGTTTTATTACAGGCATCCGCCGCCCTATTTTTCGAAAAGTCCCTTCCTAGTCTCTATTTCTCCACGTATGTTGTTCGTTTGCATGCAGTCGCCACCTTTCCCTGCCGCGCTTCAGCGTCGCCTAACCCACTTTTCCTCTCTTCGGTCGCCCCAACCATCCCTTCGCCCCAAGCCAGGTGCCGGACCAGCGGAGCGACGCCCCTCTCCCCTTTCCGCGCGAAGGGCCGACCCCCCCACCCCGGCCACCCCCCGACTCCCTTCCTCGCCCCCCTACCTGGGGTACTGCTGTAGGTACTGTGGCTCCTGAAGCTGCTCTCAGTGCAATAGCTGGCATCGTCCTCGTCCTCCATCTCTTCGGGGTAATCGGAATCGTCGTCCTCCATGACCGCCTCCTCTTCCTCGGAGTCTGGCTTCTCCTCCGCGTCGCCTTCCTCTTCCTCGTCGGACCCCACGCTCTCCTCTTCCTCCTCCTCGTCACTCTCATGATCGTCGTACACCACTTTGCTGCTGCTGCTCCTCCTGGACGAGGCGGCAGCCCTGCCTTGGCTGCTGCTGCTGCTCCGGCTGCCTCCGCCTCCTCCTCCCCCCGTCGTCGCCGCCGCCGCTGCGGCCGCTCCAACCCTGCCCCTGCCCCTACCGCTACTGCCTCCCCCACCAGGGGTGCTGGTGCTGCTGTTGCCGCTGCCTCCCTTCCTCCTGCCGCCCCCCCTGGAGGAGGAGGAGGAGACGGCGGCGGCGGAGGAAGAGGAGGCCTGGGCAGCTCCGGACCCCCTCGACCTGGGCCCCGCAGCCCCGGCCGGCTGGGCCGAAGCCGCCCACCTGCCCCGACTGCTGCCCCGTAGTCGGGACCTCAGGCCCCCAATGGGGCCCGGCGGGGCGGGCGGAGCCGGGGTGCTCGCCCGAGCGGGGGCCGCCGCAGGTTGCTGATGTTTGGGCGGCCTGCCTCGCCGGCCTCGCATCGCTGGGCGCTAGCCGAGGGGGGAAGAAGCGAGGGGGCGAGGGCACTCGGGTCCGGCGGGAGGCTGCAGGGAACCTCCTCCCCGCGGTCGGAGCTCTGGGGCAGGGAGGGGGCGCCACCGACTTGCGAGGGCCGAAGGCTCAATTCGAATCGCCGGCGTCCCGCTCCGGATCGCCACCGGCCGCCATCTTGTTTCTTCGTCTCTGCCTCGGATCGCTCCGCTCTGACTGGGGGAAGCGGCGGCGGCGGCAGGCCCTGAGCGCCTCACGTGACCAGCCTTCTAGACCAGCACAGCGCCGCCAGGGGGCGCCGGAGAGCTACCTGCGGCGGCAGCGGTAGCTGCCCTCGCTCGAGCTCCCAGCCATTTTCGATGCGAAGCGAGCACCCAGTGCGGTCGCGCTTTCATTCTCATCAGAAAGCATCCCACACAAATAAGCCCGACACCTGTTACCCCTCCGTAAGCGAGATACGCCCTTTGTTTCCCCCTCCCTTAGAGTGGTGTGTAGCTGAAGCCCTCAGCAGGCACCATCACTTCTGATACACAGGAAGAGGTTTTTCAAGCCTGTATTTACTTCCTTAAATTGTTTCAGATTCAAAGCCATTCCCGTTTCTTCACGCAAGGTTGTATATGTGTGTGCGAAAGAAAGTTTTTAAGAGGTATGCGAAAGTGTTAGGCTGGTTTCAAAATGGGTGGTATGGAACTGCAATGACAACATTATGCTGTACCTTCCTGGCCCATTGTGTTTATTATGGGAGGTGGAAGAAGAAGAGGAAGAAGAAGAGGGTGATTTTTCCACACTGGGGGAGGGGACAGTCTTAAATGGCACAAGAAGAAAGGGATGAGGAGAAGTAGAAAAGTCCAAGCCTTAGACAAAGTGGTAATGCATCTGATTGCAGTGTTTTACACATTACAAATTTAGAAGACTGACCTTGACCCTGGCAGCTACTTCCTGAATCTACAAACCCACTTGTTAGAACCATCCCTGACCGACTTGTCTTTCTATGCCTGCCCACTGGACAGGACCCTTTCTGACTAAGCTGAAGGCATGGGCATCGTGTTGAGGCATCCGTTCCAACTTCCAATCGTGGTCTGGAATTCCAGCCAAGGAATTGTTGGAAGAAAAGAGATCTAAAAACAGAATGCCTCACACTTGCTTTAATCCAGCCTTTTGTAATGTTAATATACCATACTACTATCAGCTTGTTATATGTCAAAAAATGCAGACAAATATTATTTACACCAAAGATATTCTAACCCTCAAAGGGAGCTGTTTTGCAGTCCAACACTTGGAGGCATTATTTAATTAACAGGCTCCACAACTGGGATCCATGTAGCTGAGAATGGGAAACAACTATGTTTTGACGTATCAGCCTCTCTGATAATACTAAAGAATTACTTCCTCCCCCAACATATAAGTATGGGGTTTTTTTTTATAAAGAACAAATCATGATTTGGAAGTCACTAATAATGAACCACTTAATATGATGGATTGTGGGTATACTGTACTGTGTTTGTGGATATTTATACTGTGATTGTGGATATTTTAATATTCATTCTTAATGTGGGTCTTGTAATGTTTATTTTTAATATTTTATTGTATTGTATTTTGAGATGTTTTAATTGTTATAAATCATCCATTGTATTTTAATTAATGAGGGCTACCATATCTGGACTGCAAAAACCTGAATGATCACGAAATGGTAGCAGTGTTAACATTTTCTCTACCTCTTTGCTACTGTATGGTGGTCATCTGGAGTTTTGCCGCCCCAATTGGTAGTCCTATTTCACCCAATCTTATTATCCATAATAACAAAAATATCAACTGAGCTGAATATACTTTAGAATTTCTTGTATGGTTTATATGAGGTGGGGGAAAATGTGAAATATGGGCATGTTGTGCCTAGTCTGAAGTGGTTAGGTAGATAACTTGTTTTTCTTTTCAGCATGGAAAAACCACATTGTAAATCAGATTTTAAAACTTAATGATTGAGTTCACACATCATGTTAAGTTATGGTTGCTTAATAAATGACCATTCGGTTGGATCAAATAATTCATTCAACCATTTATAAACCACAGTGACTGAATTCAAACCCAAACAGACTATGATGCATGAATTCAAACTTTGCCCTGTGTTTGTTGTTTATTCGTTCAGTCACTTCCGACTCTTCGTGACTTCATGGACCAGCCCACGCCAGAGCTTCCTGTCGGCCGTCACCACCCCCAGCTCCCCCAAGGTCGAATCTGTCACCTCCAGAATATCATCCATCCATCTTGCCCTTGGTCGGCCCCTCTTCATTTTATTTATTTATTTTATTTATTTATTTAATTTATCCCCACCCATCTCCCCGAATAGGGGACTCTGGGCGGTTTACAAAATAGCAGAAGTTAAAATCTATACAAAAATTACTATAAAACAATAAATAGAGGGAATAACTAAAATCCAAAAGATGGTTAAAATCCACTATCAAGATCAAGGCAATACGGGGCCAGCCACCCCCAAGAGGCACTACCACCACCGTCGTCCCAGGCAAGGCGGCAGAGCCAGGTCTTAAGAGACTTCCGGAAGATCAGGAGTGAGGGGGCCAGCCTCATCTCCGGGGGCAAGATGTTCCATAATGCGGGCGCTATCGTAGTAAAGAAGTAAAGAAGGCACGCCTCCTGGACCCCTTCCACTTTCCCTAGCATCAGCATCTTCTCCAGGGTATCCTGTCTTCTCATTATATGGCCAAAGTACTTCAGTTTTGCCTTTAATATCATTTCCTCAAGTGAGCAGTCTGGCTTTATTTCCTGGAGTATGGACTGGTTTGATCTTCTTGCAGTCCAAGGCACTCTCAGAATTTTCCTCCAACACCACAGTTCAAAAGCATCTATCTTCCTTCACTCAGCCTTCCTTATGGTCCAGCTCTCGCAGCCATAGGTTACTACAGGGAATACCATTGCTTTGACTATGCAGATCTTTGTTGTCAGTGTGATGTCTCTGCTCTTAACTATTTTATCGAGATTTGTCGTTGCTCTCCTCCCAAGAAGTAGACGTCTTCTAATTTCCTGGCTGCAGTCAGCGTCTGCAGTAATCTTTGTGCCTAGAAATACAAAGTCTGTCACTGCCTCCACTTTTTCTCCCTCTATTTGCCAGTCATCAATCAAGCTGGTTGCCATAATCTTGGTTTTTTTGAGATTTAACTGCAACCCAGCTTTTGCACTTTCTTCTTTCACCTTTGTCATAAGGCTCCTCAGCTCCTCCTCACTTTCAGCCATCAAAGTGGTATCATCTGCATATCTGAGATTGTTAATGTTTCTTCCAGCGATTTTAGCTCCAGCCTTGGATTCATCAAGTCCAGCACGTCGCATGATGTGTTCTGCGTACAAGTTGAATAGGTAGGGTGAGAGTATACAACCCTGCCGTACTCCTTTCCCAATCTTAAACCAGTCCATTGTTCCGTGGTCTGTTCTTACCGTTGCTACTTAGTCATTATACAGATTCAGGAGGCAGACAAGATGACTTGGTATCCCCATACCACCAAGAACTTGCCACAATTTGTTATGATCCACACAGTCAAAGGCTTTAGAATAGTCAATAAAACAGAAATAGATGTTTTTCTGAAATTCCCTGGCTTTCTCCATTATCCAGCGGATATTGGCAATTTGGTCTCTAGTTCCTCTGCCTTTTCTAAACCCAGCTTGTACATCTGGCAATTCTTGCTCCATGAATTGCTGGAGTCTACCTTGCAGGATCTTGAGCATTACCCTACTGGCATGTGAAATAAGTGCCACTGTTCGATAGTTTGAACATTCTTTAGTGCTTCCCTTTTTTGGTATGGGGATGTAAGTTGATTTTTTCCAATCTGATGGCCATTCTTGTGTTTTCCAAATTTGCTGGCATATGGCATGCATCACCTTGACAGCATCATCTTGCAAGATTTTAAACAGTTCAGCTGGGATACCGTCGTCTCCTGCTGCCTTATTAGCAATGCTTCTTAAGGCCCATTCAACCTCACTCTTCAGGATGTCTGGCTCTAACTCACTGACCACACCGTCAAAGCTATCCCCAATATTATTATCCTTCCTATACAGATCTTCCGTATATTCTTGCCACCTTTTCTTGATCTCTTCTGCTTCTGTTAGGTCCTTACCATCTTTTTTTTTATCATACCCATTTTTGCCTGGAATTTACCTCTGATGTTTCTAATTTTCTGGAAGAGGTCTCTTGTCCTTCCTATTTTATTATCTTCTTCCACTTCCATGCATTGCTTGTTTAAAAATAATTCCTTGTCTCTTCTGGCTAACCTCTGGAATTTTGCATTTAATTGGGCATATCTCCCCCTATCACCATTGCCTTTTGCTTTCCTTCTTTCTTGGGCTACTTCCAGTGTCTCAGCAGACAGCCATCTTGCCTTCTTGGTTTTCTTTTTCTTTGGGACATTTTTTGTTGCCGCCTCCTGAGCAATGTTGCAAACTTCTGTCCATAGTTCTTCCAGGACCCTATCTACTAAATCTAGTCCCTTAAATCTATTCTTCACCTCCACTGCATATTCATTAGGAATATTAGTGAGCTCATATCTAAGTGATCTGTGGGTCTTCCCTATTCTCTTTAGTCTGATTCTAAATGTGCAATAAGAAGTTCGTGATCTGACTACAGTCAGCTCCAGGTCTTGTTTTTACCAACTGTATAGATGTCCACCACCTTTGGCTGCAATGGATGTAGTCAATCTGATTTCGGTGTCGACCATCTGGTGAAGTCCATGTATAAAGTAGTCTTTTCAGTTGCTGGAAGAGAGTGTTTGTTATGCACAGTGAGTTGTCCTGGCAAAGTTCTATCAGCCTATGTCCCGCTTCATTTTGTTCTCCCAGACCATGCTTACCTGTAATTCCAGGTGTCATTTGACTACCTACCTTAGCATTCCAGTCTCCTGTAATGAAAATAACATCTCTTTCTGGCGTATTATCCAGTAGGTGCTGCAGATCCTCATAGAACTGATCTACTTCTGCTTCTTCAGCATCTGTGGTTGGGGCATATATTTGGATCACTGTCATGTTAAATGGCTTACCCTGAATTTGAATTGAGATCATTCTATCATTTTTTGGATTGTATCCAAGCACTGCTTTAGCCACTTTATTATTAATTATGAAAGCTACTCCATTTCTTCTGTGGTCCTCTTGTCCACAGTAGTAGATCTGGTGGTCATCTGATGTGAAGTGGCCCATTCCAGTCCATTTCAGTTCACTGACACCTAAAATGTCTATATTTAATCTTGACATCTCACCAATAACCACATCCAATTTGCCCTGGCTCATAGATCTTACATTCCAGGTTCCTATGGTGTGTTGATCTTTAGAACATCGGATTCGTCGTTCACCACCAGCACCGTCGGCCGCTAGCCGTCCTTTCGGCTTTGAGCTAGCTGCGTCATCACATCTGGGGCTAGTTGAACTTATCGTCTGTTTCTCCCCAGTAGCATTTTGACCATCTTCCAACCTGGGAGTCCCATCTTCCAATGGTATACCAGCATATCTCTGGTTGTACTGATCCATTTAGTTTTCACGGCAAGAATACTGGGGTGGGTTGCCGTTACCTTCCCCGGGGATCGTATTTAGTCTGACCTCTCTGCCATGACCTTCCCGTCTTGGGTGTCCCTTCACGGTTTAGCTCATGGCATCATTGAGGTGCTCAAGCTCCAGCACCACAACAAGGTAACAATCTCCTTTGCTGGAGTTGCCCTGTATACTTGTACTATTTTAATTTTATTTATTAAATTTATACACCGCCCGTCTCACTCTAAAACTATGGCCTCTACAGAGCTAATGGTAGAAGGCTTCCACATTCATATTCTACGGCTATTTGGGAAATGTTCTATACCACATGTGTCAAACACAAGGCCTGCGGGCCGAATCTGGCCCGCCAGGCCATTTTATGTGGCCCTCTCTATACCTGACCCGTCCCTTCCCACGCCTCCCCACGCCCAAGGGCGCTTCATTCATGGCTGCTGCTGCTTCTCCGGCCACGTTGGGGGCTTCTCACCCTTCCTCGGTTCTTCCCCCAGGGCCCCCTGGGAGCGGCTGGGCCACAATGGCAAGAGGCGGCTCATGATGGGACCTACAGGCCAGCACCCTGGAGAACCAGTGGCTCTTCCAGGCCACCAGACAAGGGGGGGGGGGATCCCAAGCAGGGCAGAGGCGAGGCCCGCTTTGAACTTATGGACCGAGCGGGCACCGCCGTCGCCACTGTCCCCGAGGGGCGGCAAAGGCAGGTGGGGGGGATCGCGGGCGGAGGGTCACCTAGAGACCAAGACAGCTGCTTCCGGAGCCATGGGCAACGCTGCAAGCTCAGCCACAGATGTGCTGCCCCGGAAGTAGTAGTGCTGCCATTCAGAAGTGGCTGGAAGCCAAGGCAAGAGAGGCTGCCAGCTGGACTTCCTGCGCATGCGCTTCTTGTAGGGAGGGGGGAAAACGGGGGCCATAGGGCACCATCTGCGGAGGCCTGGCTGGAAGACTCGGCAGGCAGGCGGCCGCGGTCACGGGAGAGGTTCACCAGGTCCTAGTGCTTTCCGTTCTCGAGAGCGTTCAAACACATTTTAAAAGGGGAAATAGAGGCTTGGATTATTTCAGGGACAAAGCACAACAATGGTCAGACCGAAACTCAGCTTACAGGCCAGGGCGATCCCTCCAAAGAGGCGAATAAGAAAGATCGTATAAGCCCGTGCAGAATGAGAATGCATGGACCATGTGTGGGTCATCACAGCCAACTGCACCTTGAGCAAAGGTTGAAGGTGTTAGTTTCTGGAAATGCTGGAGACTTGGCCTAACTTCTCAGGTCTGACTAATTATATCTGAATGGACTCACAATGGCTACTCAAACCATTTGCAGCTGCATCAGTCTGACCTTGGATAACTTTCTGTTACCAAAACTCATTTTTCAATAAATTGTACAATAGTTGTACACTTGAATATCTGCTTGCCATTATTTTTCCTAGACTTCTACTTTCAGAGCTAGTTATTACTTAAGTTATTACTAAAACCAGTAATAATCTAATGCAGAGGCAATTATTTAATATGATAAAGAGTAGATACATATATATTAAATTTTATATAGTCTTAACAGATACAACCTGTAAGAGGATGAGATGGTTAGATAGCATCACCGATGTAATGAACATGAATTTGAGTAAACTCCGAGAGACAGTGGAGGACAGGAAGGCCTGGCGTGCTATGGTCCATGAGGTCACGAAGAGTCGGACACGACTGAACGACTGAACAACAACAACAACAACAGATACAACCAGCCCTTTTGAGGGCACCCATAATGACGATGTGGCCCAAGATGAAATTGAGTTCGACACCCCTGTTCTATACTCTCTCTGCAAAAGAGATTGGCTCAGCTAAACTGCATTTTTATGTACATGCAGCTTATCTTCTGGCTAGTAGATACATGCACAGTCAGAAGGGAAATACTTGACCCTTTGCAATCATTCTGCAGGATACCGAAGTTCCTTTTCACTTCTGGCATTATACCTAGTTCTTCTAGGTATGGTGTAATAGATGGAAGAGAATCTTATGGTCAGCAGAGGTTTGTCTAATATTTCTTTGTAACCATTCCCAATTCTACATATAGCAGTTGCTAAGATGCATGATTTGCCCTTAAGGGTAGAAATAGTTAACCTTGTGGTTCCAGGGCCACAAGTGGCTCGAGTTAATTTTAGCCACCTCTTAATGCAACAAATCAGTTCAGGTTTCTGGTAAGAGCTATTACGTCTCTTAAAGAATTGGAATCTCCAATAAAACCCCACCAACGGTTCCATGTTCTTAAAAATGTTGAAATGGTATCAACAGGTCTGAGATTAAAGTTGATTTATCAAAAAACTGTATTTAGGGTGCAGTGGACTCCCCAAATAATGTATTTGAAAGGATAGACATCAGATTTTCTATGCTGGAGCTGTAAAAAATGTGAGGGTTCACTGACCCCTATGACATGGCCATGTGATCATTTGGTATCTTTTCGGGATTGTGTATTAATTTATATAAGCAGATTTATGGGAAAATCTTTAAATGTTAAAGATGTTAATGTAAGGTTGGATTATTTACCAAAGATTTGGAATTTGACTGTTTATCAGGAATTATGGTTGTATTGAGCATGGGGGGGGGGCAGGTTGCTAAAAGAATCATATTAAGAAATTGGAAATGTGATTATTATTCTAGATGTCAGGGAATGGTTGTTGGAAATGTATAATTTATCTGTTTTAGAAAAGGCAGTATTTTCTACCATCAAAGGATGCAGCAATATGTGTTACGACATTTTGTGGTATTTTACAATAATATCTTGTACTGTTCATGTTATAGTAGTGAATTCATGAGTAAACTATGAAAAGTATAAACTATAAGGTAGCAACAGAAAAAAAAACCCTCCTCCCATACTGGCAACAGTTGTATTTAAAAAAATAAATTGTGATTATTTTTATATAAAAATTTTAATAAACCATTTAGCAATTGCTTTTTAAAATTGCCTGCAGTCTGTCTCTCCGATACATGCAGACACATGAACAAAAATTTGTGCTTTTATCTGAGAATTGCTATAGTCCAGAGCTTTCCAAACTGTGTGTCGCCACCCAGTCTGGTGTGTCACCACACAACCCGGAAGCGCTGATCATCATCAGCGCTTCTGGGTTTTATTTATTTATTTATCATACTTATATCATCGCCCATCTCCCCCCACAGAGGGGACTCTGGGTTTTCCCGCGGCGACACACCAACTGCAGCGCGCAAAACCCGAAAGCAGCAGCAGCGCTTCCGGGTTTTTGCACGCTGCCGCACTTCCGGGTTTTCCCGTTGCGACACACCAACACCGGTTGGTGTGTCGCCGCGGGAAAAACTTTGGAAAGCCCTGCTATAGTCATTTGTTTATTCACTGTCCTGTCCTGTAGCTGCCATGTAGAAAGAGTGCTTAGTAACGTCCAAATTAAAAAAACCCTCAAGTGACACAGGATGCTGCATTTCCTCTTTTTTTCTTGCACTGCAGTACTAAAGTTGATTTTGTTTCATGCTGGATATAAATATAAGGATTTCTATCTGTTTCCGTCTATCTATTCTAACCTGCTAGATCAGAGCTTTCCAAACTGTGTGTCGCGACACAAAAGTGTGTCGCCACACACAGTCTGGTGTGTCACCACACAACCCGGAAGCGCTGATCATCATCAGCGCTTCCGGGTTTTCCCGCAGCGACACACCAACAGCGGCGCGCAAAAACCTGAAAGCGGCAGCAGCGCTTCCGGGTTTTTGTGCGCTGCCGCAATGGCGGCACTTCTGGGTTTTCCCGCGGCGACACACCAACGGTGGTTGGTGTGTCGCCGCAGGAAAACTTTGGAAAGCCCTGTGCTAGATAGACATCAATAAAACAAGAGTTCCTCAGGCATTTCAACACTGTTTTTCAATATAAATACTTTTTTGTAACAATAGCAACATGCTTCAGATACAATGGGTTGATCTGAAAATATCCTTAGGTGAATGAGGATAGATCCAAAGACAGCCTCCATACACTGGAAGTTGGCAAGACAGGTTATACCAATTCCCCCTTCCTGGAAATCTGCTTTGTATCTCCAGGATTCTTCCAGGTCAGCCTAGAACTTGATATTGGAGCACAATTTGGTGTGGGGATGGGGAGAATAAAATCCCAGGGCTTTCTCCACAAAAACCTCCACCAGTTCAAAAATTTAAGGAAATGGATAGACTGCTATACGTATCAAGCAACTTTGTATCCAAGCCAGCATGGTTAAGTAACTGTTTTGTGATAGCAAGTGGAAAAAAAGCAGATAGCTTAAATTAGTGGGATGTAAATAATAATCACAAGCCTCATGTGAAACCAGGAATACCATTTTGCAATTCCATTGGTATGCCAGTAATTTGGACTCCTTCAGAGGCTCCCAAGTGAACACAGATGACTCTGGAGTTTGGTTTGGTGGTCAGCATAAAGTTTTACCCAATTAAAACTGAAAAATATTACCCTTGGTTTTGAAGAACTGTGTTGCATTATAAAAACAAAGCTACGTTTACAGAATTACGGTTTTGCTTCACAAATTGAAGAACTAAGATTTCCAGTAATTTTTGAGTGGTTAAAAAAAATTGAGAATCTTGTTCTTCACTTCTCCCTGGGAAATGTGCAAGAGTTTTAACTCAAGCAATCCTATTTCAGCCATCACCAACTTAATATTGATACAGATCGTTTTCTAAATTCAGGATAGTGTTTATACCACAGGATTTTCCTTATTCATAGTTACTGTTACTGGAGACCCTAAATACAGTATTAGAGAAAGAGCTCTTACATAGATAAAATAGCACCCCACACCAATCCCATCTGCAAACTCATGCAATTATTTGATAACGAACCTTCTTAACTGCAAGATGACACTTGAAATGCAGAGTAAGGCCTCTAGAACAGCACCATCTGTAAATCTAATAGTCACTGGGAGTCAGTTTAATAAATGATTCAGGGTAAATTTCAGACTCTTAAATGGCAGAAGCTTGTTCAGGCTTTACTTATTTATTTATTTTCTATCCCCCCTTTATTGTTTTTATAAATAACTCAAGGCAGCGAGCATAACCTAATACTCCTTCCTCCTCCTATTTTCCCCACAACAGCAACCCTGTGAGGTGAGTTGGGCTGAGAAAGAGTGACTGGCCCAAGGTCACCCAGCCGGCTTCATGCCTAAGGCGGGACTAGAACTCTCAGGCTCCTGGATTCTAGCCCGTTGCCTTAGCCACTAGACCAAACTGGCTCTCCCTCTTTACCAGATAGAAAGACTGAAGGGGCTATGAGGCTCATCCAGTTTCCATTGTAATTATGAAATTAATATTGACTCATTCTATTGATCCAGATTTGGACAAATTATAGTTCTGATGAGACTTGTGAATAGGATCATCCAATGTGAATCCAATTAATTTATTGAATGAATGGCTAAATATGTTCTTTTGTCTACTGGCAAAAGCAGTTATAGATAGCTTTTGAACTATTTGATACACTTTTCTCTAAAACTTAGGGGAGGCTGAGCCACCCAAACTAGTCAAACAATGAAGACCCATCAATAGGCAAAGGACTGTTTTGGTTTGACCTTGGCAATAGATTATTCCCCTTTAGACTTCCCCAACTATCAGCTGGAGTAAAAGCATCCAGGTCTCTGTCTTCTTAAGCAACGGAACTTGTCAATTTAAGGTACGGCTTGTTTTGACTTGCTCTGAGGGTTGCTCTTTTATGTGTCTCTGTTCCTGAGGAAGTCAGGAGAGCAATTTAAGTTTGAGTTATTATGTTCCTTATTTCCAGGTCAAGTTTATGTGCAAGTTAGTTTATAAAACCATCTTTTTCAGGTTTTTGCCCAGAGTTTTAAAGACTAGGATAAGTAATCCAATTGCAGCACCTTGAACTGCTGCCACCAGTTCTTCTTGCACTTCAGATCTGAAGCTAAAAAGCTGCTTCAGAGCAGGCCCAGGTATGCACTCCACATTTGTGAGCACCTCCTTAAGAAACTGCATCTTATCCTGTAGTTGCACGGTAGCCACGTGGTCCAGGAAAATATGCATTTGATTTACGGAAGCACCAACTGTGCATTCCATATCTGCTCTCAGAAGTCCCTTTTTGGCTTCAGATCCAAAGCCCAGCACATTCCTGCTTGTTGTTGTTGTTCAGTCGTTTATTCCTGCTAGTTACTATCAATTTTAATAATTCTTCATTATACTGCTGTAGAGTTGTAAAGTAGTTTTGTGGTGCTTGTTTATATGCTACTCAAATTTATGGAATAGGGAAGTTATAAATATAACTCATAGGACATCATTTTAGAGATAGTATAATGTTTTCCCTGTAACATCCTTTGGTGTATTTATTTTAAGAAAAGCCAAGTAATGTTTTATGTCTGTAGTCTTCAACTAAGATGATTAATGTGACTTAACAGGGACAGGATAACTGCTGATCAGTGTGAGGCATGCACCATTAGTACTTCTCTGAAAGAGGATAAAGGGCTCTTTACAACAGATTCATAACAATAATTTAATGAAGATGTGCCAATTTCAAGTAAGCTTTATAACTTCTATGGAATATAAGCCTTTATCTTCTGGGTGGTTTATTCTCTGTAAATGTTTCAGACTTCCTTCAATCTTGTTCAGTTCAGAGTAAAAATGTACCTAAAAATAAAAAGTAAAGATTTAGCCAACAAGTAAATATGCATTTTAATGTATCATTCCTTGTGAGGACCAAAGTAATAACTGCCCATGTAGAATGCATAAAACAGCAGACATTTATGTTTTTTTGTGGGAGTGGGAAGATCTACAATAACTACGATCAATTTCTGCTTGTGATTATAGTATTAAGATGAAGGGAAACTTACCTGGGCTCTAACAAACTTGTGTAGCTTTGAAAGCAGCCCTCTTGCTTCTGGCAGCATAACCACGACTGTAAAGTGGGCATCTAGTAGGAGGCACAGCCAGTCCATAATCTGGAAATGAAGTCAAGGTACACCGTCTTCGTGAAAGAGCATCTTAGCATTCAGCCATTACAATGCAAGCCAGTCCAGTGGCTGTGCAGAATTCTGTTGCATACCTATTTACAATCCCAGCCTTTTAATTTCAGTGTTGAAACTGATAATAACAACATTCTGAAGAAGGTAGATTGTTTAAATAATTACTGATTTTTTATTTTTATTTTATTTTTTGCAATCGTGGTAATTCTGTGAAGAATTTACCAAATTATGTGTTGCCATAATTTTAATTCCAGGCAAGTGTGACCTCCATGTGAATGTATTTCTAGCACAATTTCCAATGCCCTTTTCCCCACAGAACACAGAAACATTATAGGTTTTCCAGCAGTGCAACCTCACTGGTAATGACAGCTATCCAATCATTTCATTGCCACAGATTTAACTAGAAATATGTGGCTCTGCATTAGAATTTAATATAGGAAGCACAATCTGGGCTACTGAAAATTAGCTGAAAGTGACATCACATTACAGGAAGATCCCAGCATATATGGCAAACCAAATAAAAATTATCCAGACCAAGCAATTATAGGAATAGAAGCTCTATTGCAATCATCACAGTCACAGGAAAAATTCTCTGTACCTGCTGTATGGTCAGACAAAATATTCCAGGAAAGCGTGCAGAAGACTCTTTATTACATTGCATGTATACATACTGAAGATACTGGAGAAATAACTAAGAAGAAAACAATAAAATTAGATGTTGCTGAATACAACTAAATATGCAAACAAAGGTTCAGTCCATTTTTAAAATAATGACTTATGTTTTATTTGGTTGTGCAACTGAGACATCTCACACATCAACAAGCAAAAGAACTATTTTCCAGTCTAAGACAAACAGTACAGTAAAACCTCAATTTTTGGATGCAGTGGACCAAATTTCAGTCTGGACTGTCTCCCCAAAGTAATACATAGATAAGTCTGCTGCATACAAAGTAGTCCAAATGAGGGAGTTAAATTTGTGCTAATTTTTTGATGTTCATGGTGAATACACAAATGATATTATTTGTGTCCATCTGCATCATTTGTAATGACACAATTGCAACTTAACACACATTCATAAGTAACAGGCATCCTCTTCCAATAGAAGAGAATATATATAGTTCAGGATTGAACTGTTGAGTTCTTGGTGCTCTCTATGCGTGGTAGTTTTCTTGCAGATACTTCATGACCAGGCTAGGGCTCTTGCTCTGATGATGTTACCTGGTCTGGTTATGAAACAACTGCAAGAAAATCACCAAGCTCGGATTCACCAAAATCTCTGTAAGAGCAGTAAAGGGGAAACTTTATTACAAATACAACTCCATATCCAAAGTTTAAAATTCAGCACTACAGGGACTGGAATCAGAAAGAGATGAAAGATTGCTTAATGGAGACTGTAATGAGGAATGGAGAGATAGATTCTTCAAATTGTACTGCAAGATGAACTAGGATTTCAGCCACAATGTAAGAGCTGATAACAGAAAATATATACGTGATGACTTTGAACTATATTAATAAATAGGCTTCTGTATCTTAACATTAAACTACAAGATATTCAAGAGACAACTTTAGCAGTCATAATCAAGTACAGATAGTCCTTGTCTTACGACTGTTCATTTGATGACGGTCCGAAGTTATGACAGCCTGTAAAGCACTTCTGAGCATCGCAAAACGTTGCACCCCCCATGGTCACATGATCGCATTTCGGGTGCTTGGCAACTGGCTCGCATTTACGACCGGTTGCAGCATCCCGCAATCATGTTTTGCAACTTTTTTGCCATTTTCCGGAAAAAAACGCCCATCGGGGAAGCTGGATTCACTTAATGACTGCCGTAAAAATGGTCATAAAATCAATTCCAGCATGTGGAGACTCAACTTATGACTGCAACGACTTACGATGGAAATTCCAGTCCCAATTGTGGTCGTACATCGAGGACTACCTGTATAAAACTAATTTGACATAGTCATTGAGTTCTGAAGGAACAAACCAATACTTACTATGACTTCCTTTGCAGAGAGATCTTTCAAATGAGGCAAAAGAAATGTTTCACTATATGCTGAACAAATAATTGTATTTCTGCACAAGGTTGAGATAATTGAGTCAAGGATCTACTTGTATTAAGAACAGTATCTTATTTTATCCCAATTTTTTTTTGAAAGCAGTACTTTTAAAACTAAAACATTTTAAAAAGATTAATAGGTAAAGCAGCCTTTGTTCATCATCCAAAGAACCCATAATCCAACAGATCTAAATTATTTTTTATTTATTTATTTATTGTTTAATTTATATCACCGCCCATCTCCCCCCACAAGGGGACTCTGGGCGGTCTACAACAAAATTGATTAATTAAAAGCATATAAAATACAATACATCATTCCAATTTAATTAAATATAAATATATAAATATATAAAATCCAAGAGGTTATGTTATTGTTTAAAGGAACTCTATGGTGCCAGCCACCTCCAAGAGGAGCTATTACCCCCCCCCCCCATCCCAGGCGAGGTGGCAGAGCCAGGTCTTCAATTGCTTTTGGAAGGTCAGGAGTGTGGGGGCCTGCCTCACCTCCAGGGGGAGAATGTTCCAAAGGGCGGGTGCCACTGCCGAGAAGCCTCGCCTCCTGGACCCCATCAGATGGAATTCTTTTATAGATGGGATCCGTAGCAAGCCCTCTCTGGATAACCGGGTGGGGCGGGTCGATGTTCTGGGGATGAGGCGGTTCCTTAGGTAACCTGGAGCCGTGAGTCCAGAAGGACCCCCAAGTTCCGCACCGAGTCCGAACGGGGTAGTGCCACCCCATCCAGATCTAAAGATGACAACTCTCTGGATCCCGAGGCGCCATCAATCCACAGCCACTCTGTCTTACCAGGGTTCAGCTGAAGCCTGTTGTTCCCCATCCAGACCCCCACAGCCTTCAGACACTGAGAGAGGGCAGCCACTGCATCACTTAACTTGCCCGGGATGGAGATATACAATTGAGTATCATCAGCATATTGATGATACCTCATCCCGTGTTGGCGGATGATCTCACCCAGTGGTTTCATGTAGATATTAAACAGGAGAGGGGAGAGAACCGAGCCCTGCGGCACCCCACAAAGTAGGGGCCGAGGGTCGGACCTCTCATCTCCTATTACCACCGATTGGGACCGATCCCGGAGGAAGGAGGCGAACCAGCGCAAAACTACGCCGCCCACCCCCAACTCTCCGAGCCGCCCCAAAAGGATACCATGGTCAATGGTATCGAAAGCCGCTGAGAGGTCAAGAAGAGCCAGGATGGACGCACTGCCTCCATCCCGCTCCTGCCAGAGATCATCTGTAAGTGCGACCAATGCAGTTTCCACCCCATATCCCGGCCTGAACCCTGACTGGAAGGGGTCTAGATAATCCGTATCATCCAGAATTCTCTGGAGCTGTAATGCCACCACTTTCTCAACCACCTTCCCCAAAAAGGGGACGTGGGAGACGGGACGAAAGTTGTCCAACACTGTAGGGTCCAGCGATGGCTTCTTGAGGAGGGGGTGCACCAGCGCCTCCTTAAAAGCAGCCGGAAACACTCCCTCTCCCAAGGACGTAACAACCATCGCATGGACCCAGCCACATGTCACCTCCCTGGCTGCTTTCACAAGCCAGGAGGGGCATGGGTCAAGATGGCACGTGGAAAATTATGGAACAACATGATTCAAAACCTGGGGACTTTGCAAAGTCGATACAAAATAAAATAAAAATAAAAATCTCCAAGTTTCCCCCGCCCCTCCATCGGAATTCACGGCTCGATCACCCTACCCTTTGTCTCTCTGTTTTCAGGTCTTTCTGGGTCTGAATGAACTAATGTGGCGATATCACCCTTTGATCTATCCTGGGTGCTGAATCGCCTGGCGGGATCTTTGATTAACATAGTTTGCAGTTCTGTGAATACACCCAAACCCCATCGTCAGCATTCTCCCCTACTTTACACGTCTGGTAGTTTTACTGTAAAGCACCCCTAAACGATTCTGTGAGTTTAACAGACTGGCGGGATATGTCTATGAAGGTTCTCAGTCATCCAGGTGGAATTGTCTGTAGCTTGAATCATGTCAACTGGATTTCTATTTTCTCAGTGGAAACGTTTCGCTCCTTATCCAAGGAGCTTCTTCAGTCTGAGCAAAGTTAGTAAGGGAATCCTAAATATGTTTCTACGTAGCTGTGTGACCTTACACCTGGGGCTAGGTCATGGTTATATTGAGATGTTATTTTAAGTCCTTTTATCATCTAAAGGAGGATCGTTAAGATCACCATGCTGCTGTTGAGCTTGTGAAATGGTCTTAATCTTCCTAGGCACTTCCTCCCTGCTTTGTCTTCTGTGCCTAGGAAGATTAAGACCATTTCACAAGCTCAACAGCAGCATGGTGATCTTAACGATCCTCCTTTAGATGATAAAAGGACTTAAAATAACATCTCAATATAACCATGACCTAGCCCCAGGTGTAAGGTCACACAGCTACCTAGAAACATATTTAGGATTCCCTTACTAACTTTGCTCAGACTGAAGAAGCTCCTTGGATAAGGAGCGAAACGTTTCCACTGAGAAAATAGAAATCCAGTTGACATGATTCAAGCTACAGACTGGCGGGATGTTCCTTCTTGGTGCCATGGCAGGATGGCACGGATGACATCCTGACATAGCAGTATTGCTACTTCTGCTGGTCTTGATCCAGCAGAAAAGAATTCCTTTCTGTAAGCATCTGTGACGACTCACTCCTTTGATATTAACTTAGAGACTTTTAGCACAAGCCATGATAGGATATGAAAAAGTTCTTTTATTAATACAAGTGAATGGAATCGATGCAGAGAGCAAACTAAAACTTTTCGCGCTCAAACATACTTTAAAACCTGCCAGACTCTCAGGCAGCCCTCATCCACCCCTCCCCTCCTGACTCACTTCCCATAACTTTACACAGCCAGCTTTTGATGTTTCCAGATGGATGGCCTTGGAGCCTGGTACCTCTCTTCCCTCCCTTAACGCCTGCATGCCATTCCTATCTCTAATGGTTGCTCTACTACTGTCTGGCAAGCACTTTATTTATTTATTTATTTATTTATTTTATTAGATTTATATTACTGCCCATCTCCCCCAACGGGGACTTTAGTTAATTACTACAGCTTCGCACTATCTAGTTACTACATATCCCATCTAACTAGTTACTACAAATCCCATCTATCTAATCTAACTACTTACTACCAATCCCATCTATCTAAAGCAGAATGGCAGGATGGCCTCCTGACAGCATCTTAATGTAGAGAGATAAAGTTGGGACTGAGGATCATGAGCTAAAAATGAAGATATATAGACCAATGAATCCACAAAGAAGGAACACAATTAAGTTTCAGTCCTGTTCAGTCTTTACCTTTGCAATCAGACTATTGTAGCAGTGCATCAGATAGCGGTACACATAATCCTCTACTTTTCAGAGGAATTATAAGGTTTACTTCTCTCTATATCCTTCTTTTTTTAAATACACATAAAGAGATAGTATTAATAGGGGGCATTTTGTAATGGCCTCCATAGAATATAGGGCAAAATAAATCTTCTCCTGCATAATTTTGTTTCTAGGGCAATAGTGGGACATCTGTGCTCTAGAGGTAACTTCCAACTCACATCATTCCTGAGTAGCCACACTGCCTAGGGTGTGGCTCAGGCAAAATTGTTACTATCCTAGTGTGTTATGCTAGCAAAAGGTCTAATCATGTAGTAGTTTGTTGAAAAATAGCCACAGACTACATCTGAGGGTTAACATTTTCAATTCAGAATATTATACAGAATAGGAAGAACAATCATGACATTGTTTCTTTTTCATCATTCACATCAATAATATATTCCAAAGGATACAGTAATGTTGCTCTGTATGGCCCAACTGGACATATTTCACTTAGATCTATTTCATGGGATTTCTGTATTGTCTGTGTATCACAGCCATCTTCCTCTATGAGTTCAAAAGTGCAGCCATTCTGTACAATTTTAGACAGTTCATCCATTTTGTTGTTTTGTACAGTATGAACATGACCTGGTACAAAATCTAAATTCATATTCATTGTTTCAAGGTGGTCATCACCAATGCTACAAAGGAAAAGAAATGTCCACAAAGACTTATATTTGTTTAAAATGGTATTTAAAAATAATCCTGAAGTTGAAACAATAATAAATCTAAAAAAGATTGTTCGTAGTCAAGGAAGAAGAACATGACTTCCCCTGATGTATGGAAAAATTTGCCTTTGGCAGGCAAAGTTGATAGGAATAATAGTACATCAGGGATGCTTGAAAGCCATTATATAGTTAATTGCCTGAAGATGAACTTTTTCTGATCTGAATCAATTAAAAGAAAAAGAATCTACAATCTGGATCTTATAAAAGGGAAATTACTTTTAGGTTCATACAATATTAAGTAGACCTAAATGAATATGCTTCTAGAATGAAAAGTTCTTTGAAGAAAAAGCTATGAATTATATTAGCTATCATTTCTTCAGCTTGTCCAAATGGTGATCTAAGGGTAGCGCCATCTTTTCAGAGCCTTTTTTAAAACACAAACTAAACTGGAAAAAAGCCCAGTAGTTCAAACCAAACTCTTGCAAGAACTATTAGTAAATTTAAATGTAGACAGAAGTAAGTTATATTTACCTCAGAAAAATCCTCAGGCAAGTACAAATCACTGCTTCAGGGATATCAGGAAACTGCTGCAGACATAGTTGCAACAGGTGTATATCTGTTTTCTCCACTGCAATTGCCATCAATTCTGGACACATGCTGGAACACAAAATAAGTAGTGAAGGTCTCAATATATATATATTTTTTATTATTATTATTATTTTTATTATTATTATTATTATCATTATTAATTTCCTGCCCTTTTAATATAAAACTCAAGGTAGCGGAACATAACTCATACTCCTGCCTCCTGTTTTCCCCAACAACAACCCTGTGAGGTGGGTTGGATTGAGAGAGAGCGACTGGCCCAAAGTCACCCAGCCGGCTTTCATGCCTAAGCGGGGGGCTAGAACTCACATTCTCTTGGTTTTTAAGCCAGTACCTTAACCACTACACCAAACTAGCTCTCTAATGGGCTAACTTTTAGGCTTTCTGTATGTATTTTCCCATACATCTTTTTCAAAAGTTTCTGGAAGTGCCACAGGTTTATAAAGTAACCAATTCCTGAGAGCTATGGATGTAAAGAATTCTTTTTGTTAGAAAAGATGAGATATTAGTTACCTGTAAGAGAGACCTTGCATTTGAATCAGTTGTACCAAGCACCTGCGAGGATAGAACGATGACTCTGCTTTACATCTGTTCACCAGAGCAGACACTATACATCCAACTGATGCTTGAAAGACTGGCACTGGGGTACTAGACAAAAATGCCAACAGTTTTTCTTCTACAGTATTCTGAGAAGCACCCTAAAAAAAGAGAATACTTTACTTAATAGTTCCAAGTATAACTTTAATGATTTTCTTACTTGATAATTAAGATTAGTAATTACTGGACTAGTCACCCAACATGGTTATTATAAGAGTTTTGGTCCATTAATTCTTCATGAGACTAAGTCTGGAAAGATAAAACAGTTTTTAGATGCCTGCATGTATCACAGATGCCAGCATCCCAAGAAAAGGTTTTGTTTTTAAGAAATATTTCTACTCAGGCTCTGTTTCTGCAGTTTACAAAATGACTTTTTTTAAAAAAAACCATGACCCATTAATCAGGAGATTTGTTAATTACATTTTAAAAATGCCAATTAATATAACCATGATTATTTTATATCTAATTTGTTTTGCTGATATTTAAGGGGAATTGCACATCAACTACTCAATTTGGTACATATTTAACTTCGTTAGAATCATGCTTAAAGATGCATTTGTACATAGAGAGAGAAAAAACAATGCCACTCAAGATTGCCTTGTTACCCTTTGCTTTCAATAGGGAGTGTTCATAATTACCTTAATAATTCCAAGAAGCTGTTCAACCATCAGGGTCCCTTCTTGAGCATTCTTCCTTGATCTCAACTGCAATATTTGACAAAGAAATTAAGATTCTCTGAAACAAGTAGATAACATTCCCCGAAAACTAGTAATCAAAGATTTTGTCTTCAATAAGATCTCACATCCTAACATGAACCCCCCGTCATTTATTATGAAGGTACCATCTGGATGGATGTAGGAAAGGCATTGTCAGATGATAAGGATCATGTGACCCAGGTATTAACACATATACCAGCAGTGATGTTACCTTACTGTGTAATGGGCAGAAATATGAATACCATCACTGGTTCCCATTAGATTATGTTAAAATCACTAATAGAATAGAATAGGGTGTGGTTTGGATACCTCTATTGCATCAAACCAAAATTAAGCCCCGGGAGGCCAGGCACAGGCCGCAGGTGAGTTGGGGGAGGGGTTGCTGTGGTGCGGCACAAGTGCAGGAAGGCCAGGGAAAGAGGGTGTGGGGTGCGTGCAAGTGCAGGGAGGCCCGGGAAGGAGGGCGCTGGTGGCTGTGCGCGTGCGTGCGAGCACAGGAAGGCTGGGGAAAGAGGGCGCAAGGTTTGTGCAAGAGCAGGGAGGCCCAGGATGGAGGGTGCTGGTGGGTGCATGCGTCCGAGTGAAGGGGGAATGAGGGCATGGTGTGTGTGAGCGAGCAAATGGGGAAAGAAGGGCATGGTGCGTGCAAAGAAAGGCGGGGGGGGGGAGATTTACCTGAGTGACTTGCGAACTTCCCTGCTGGCTTCCCCATTGATTTGCTTGTGGGAAGCTGGCAGGGAAGGTCACAAATGGTGATCACGTGACTGCGGGATGCTGTAAGCAGTCTTAAGTGCGAGCTGGTTGCCAAGCACCCGAATTTTGTTCACATAACTGCGGGGGCACTGCAGTGGCCGGAACCTTGAGGACTGGTCATAAGTCCTTTCATTAAGCGCCGTCATAACTTTGAATGGTTGCTGAACGAAAATTAGCTTTTCCACTTGTTAAAAGAAGATCCAGCTATTGCTCTCTAGATGGGAGCCACCTAGTGACCCCAGCTAGAACTGTCATGTGCTGATTGGTTCCAAAATGACACCTTTTACTTGTATTAAAGCAGGGGAAAAGAAATTTCCATTAAAGCCCACGGAAGGCTTTTCCTAAAGGTGTCCTGGGAACACTTCCACAGCTGGGTGACTGTAATATTCCTTAAAACACAAACATGCTGGGTGCATGATGGTGAAAGCATGAATTTTTCCCTGCAGTTTCTGGAATAGTCCTTTTCACTGTCAGAGTCAAATGATGAAGGGAGAAGGTTGAAAAAGGCAAGGAAGGGCTCAAAAATTACTTAGATGAACCAAGAGCCTTATCTAATTATGATGATGTCACATGATCCTTGGCTTACCTGATAGTTGTCACATACCTCTCTTACAACAATACAAACACACACACACAACACACACTCATGCTCTAGCTTAGAAATAAATAGCCTCAGAAACAATGGTATGAGATACAATTCACTGGTTAATTGTATTCCATTCTCTACTGTATACTACATTTTTAAAATGTTTAAATACATGTTCATATAATAAAGGCAAATAATATACATATGCATAAATTTTGGACTTTTTAAATGCTAGTATATTCAATATATGTAAGAGAAGGTTCAAGGCACAATCCTAGAGAAAGAGTTTGCATTTAGATGAGATTTAGATGAGAGAAAGTCAGAGAGTGGTCTGCTCTCATGATTTTTGTATCTCAGAATACAATGGGGGGGGGGAAACAAACTCAAGACTTTTCTTGTCTTCCATTTTCCAAGCTAATTATCCATAATTCCCCCCCTCCCGCCCGAGTTAGCCATGCCTGAAAGGAATTATCCTGTGAAGGGAGATAGCCACCTTCCCATTCTCATCTTCCTTCATATTGATTAAAACACACAGATGGAGATATGCTAGCTCCTATGAGCACAAATAAAAAATTAAGTCCATTAACATTTATCCTTTCCTGCCCATCCACATGGGGACACTGTCCCACCAGGGCAAATATAATCACATCATCCTCTCTGCTTACAGAAATCTGGACAGTTAACAAAAACAGTTGAGAATTTTAGGGTTAAACAGATGGCTACTGGACGCTTGTATTCCAGTATGCAGTATCAACTCGAATCCAGTCATCAACAGAATAGTGTTAAGGAAACAGTATAAAATATTTTGGCCTGAAAATATACAGATCATCAGTATGTACATTATACCAAGGATTGGAACTTAATTATCGGGTTTACTCTGCACAGAAATCACTAAGATTTGATTGGACACAATTTTTCACATCAAGTTTTAGGGAGCATGGATAATTAACTTTATTTGGATTCAGCTGGAGAAAAAACTTTCAGAAACCAAAATAGTTGAGGAAAAGCAATTTCATATTACATTACTTTTTTATTTATTCATCTATTCAATTTAGAGGCCACACAGCTTGAGACTCTTGCTATTACTCAGCTCAATTAAAAGATAAATATAATAATCTATACCATGATTAATATGTATTATACAGAAAACTGTATTACATAGATAGGAAATTAGAAATAAAATCACAATAAAATAAACATACCAGCCTCTTAGATTCATCTTTAGCAGGTTTATCTGGACGGGCAGACATTAGATCATCTTCCTGAAGCATATTCCAATCAACAGACATAGATTTCATTTCTGGAAACATGTAATATTTACTTTAAAGGATGCAAAGTATTCCATGTTATGTTCCCCACCCTGCCCCCCACAAGTTCCTGGCAATTTGTTCCTCTTCTGACTCAAAAATGTACAAGAAGTGTACAGTTTGATAATATATTCCAAAAGGCTTTTATTTAGGAGTATGACACTTTCTAAGTCATCACAGGATCCAGTCCTAAGAGCCAGCATTCTGTCACTCAGATTCATTCAATATCCAATTAGATATTCTCTCACTTTCTGGAAGATTTTCTGAGCTTGACTACCAACAGTCCTGATTATTTTATTAGATTTTTTTCCCCAGTTTCTTAATAGAAATAATACTCCAGTGCAAAAAGAGAAATACAAGCTGCAAGAGATAGATCTTAGTTCCAATCCTATAAACTAAATAAACAAAGCTATTAGTTTATTTTCTAGGGCTTCAAAAATCAGTCAGAAGAGATGGTTCAGAATACCTGGGAGCACCAGCATAGCACCCCTGCAAAGCAGATGCAACTTTCTTCAGGCTTGTGTGTGTCCTTTAAAAAAGATGTGGGTGCTTTTAAAAAGGTGCTGCACTCCCACACATTCTGGAATACCTCTTCTGAATACCTTCGACAACACATTCTGGAATACCTCTTCTGAAACGTTTTTAAAGCATGCCCAGCCCTATTATTTTCTACGTGAGCCGCCAACAGCTTCCAAGTCCTGCATGTATCTCCTCATATTCATAGTTTGCCTATTGTCTTCCTCCACAGCGCAAATTTCTCTTCCCCTTTAAGTTGTAAGCTGGTCAGTAGCTCCCTATCTTTATCATTTAAAGAACCATAAACACAAATGAACTTCAATCATTAAGAAACCTTTTTATTGGGGTATTTAAAATCAATCCACAACTTTCAATTAATTGACTAATAAATATTACACTTGGTGATACTTAAGAAATAAATAGGAAGATAATTATTTCTCACCAGCTATATTTGTCGTATTCATAGAACTTGGTGGAAGCCATAATAGCGTTTAAACCAAAAAGCCTGAGAACTATGCCTTCTAATAATAAACAAAGCATAATATAAATCCTTTTGGTTTTACCTATTTTAAATGTAATTTTCCACTTTATTATATTATATATAGTATTATTTAAAAACATTGCAGTTGTTCCTACCAGAAATGTGTGTATCCTTGCTTTTCCCAACCGCAGCAGCCAAAGAGGATGTTTCACATTGATATAGGATTACTTCTAATTCTCTGCCATGTGTTATGAACAGCTTATCATCATAAGCCCAACACTAAAATACATACATACATACATATACAGTAAGCCAGTGGAAAACAATTAGTGAACATATATGCTTTCAAACTTTATCTTACTATCATTCAGATATAGACATTCTCAAACTACTGTTAGTTCTGCAGGTGATTAACTACACTAATATTTATATAAATATCACCATGCTGAAGCTGTTTAATTACACAAGTGCATGGATGATTGTAAGGTTCTCTTTGTGTAAATAAATGTGTGGCTGGTGTAGAGGCTGAAGTTTATAAAATTGCTAGCATTATTTTTATTGTTAATGTTATTGTTTTTTCTGTAATCTGTCTCAAAAACGTATAAAGGGAGTTTTAAAATTTTTTCAGAGTTAGTACAAAATATATTATGAACTTTTTGAAACATAGGGCTGAATGTTCCCTACCGCCCATTCTACAGAACTAAGATTAGGGTAGAGAACAAGAAGTGAGCATCCTTTTGGGTTAATCGGTATGAACATGAAATAGAAGAAAAAGCACAAACAAAAGGTATTGACAGAAGACTTATGCAAATTTAGTTCATACACTATTCTATGCTAAGTTATAATGTGTTTTGTTTTGTTCTGGCATAACCCAATATATGAACCCAGGCATCTTGCTATGTAACCCATTGTCTATGGCTTAGTGGCAATAAATGGGCCCAGCCACAGATATATAAATAGGATTAATCAGTAAATTTAGAGACCAATGCAAAATATCCTCAACAGGTCTGTAATCAATACAAAGTACCCTCTTTTTCAGGTCAAATTTTATTTCATTTTATATTTTACTTTTAACATTCTGTAAAGGAAGAAAGAAACAAGAGTACAAATAACAGCCCAGAATAATATATATCAATATTCAGTTATAATTTACACATATCACTAAAATTATCAAAAGAAGAATTATTATTGTTAGCATAATAATATAATCTTTTGAAATCTGATAAAAATAATCAGTATTTTTTTCCGTAAGAAAAACAGCATACCTTAGCATGCCAAATATTCAATGATAGCTAATCTAAACATCTCCACTTTTGAGCAATTATTAATTTAGGAATAAGAATATAATAAGCTCCCTTTTGTTTAGTTATTTCTCTCAAACATATGTAATAGTCCCAACTCTAGAACACATTCTCCTTTTTCTTTCTTTTGCAACTCAATCTCTTTGTTACGACCTGGTCTCTTATTACTGTAGAAGTTTCTTACTCTATTGAAACAGATCTCTCCAAGGCTTCAATTGTCTTGACCTGTCTTGATGATAGGATCCTGGATATAGGGAGATGCCTACTATGGAATCTTTCCCCCCCCCCCCCCAAACCTGAAGTATAGCTTTTGTGAACATATTATTTATATTATCTAACTTTTAAAAGGCTTTTGGAAGAAAAGACATTTGGCTTATGGATCTATCTGCCTTCTATATATTTTCTAGCTGTATCCATTGTCTTGCTGAATATTCCAATAATGAAGGTAATATGTTCCAAATGTCCTGCCTCATAACGTAATTTTGAAAATGGAATTATCCATCTTCCCTGTTTCTGAGACCTATATATGATCTTTCTATTAATTCTTAATTTTTTAGTATTGAAACAAAACAGTTCAATTTTTCTTTGTTATAGTGTTAATATTTTTCTGGCACTTCTACTGGAAGAGTTTGAAATAAAAAATACTTTTGAAAGACACATCTTTTTAACAGCTGCAATATGACCAAATGTATTTAAATATTTCTTATCCCATATTTTCATTTCCTTTTTTATTTTCTTCCACACTGGAATAAAATTATTATTAAATAGTTTGTTCATTTTTGATTATATTCTAGATATTTGAAGGATTTGCTTTCTACCAATATACTTAAAATATTAGCTAACTCTCTTGGTATTTTAGGCGAGATATAAAAGGACATAAATTATGACTTTTGAAAATTTACTGCCAATCCTGGTACTTCTGCAAATTATTTCAATTCCATCCCAATGTATTTACTAGAATTTGAAATGATAATGTTTATTTCCTATTTTTATTCCTTTAATTTCCTCATTGCTACAAAAAACTGTCACTGATATTTCTAATATAAGATAAAATAATAAAAGGACAGCCCTGCTTGGTACCTCTTGAGACTGTGAAGTGTTCTGAATCATACTTAATAATTGTTATCTGGGCATTTGTAATAGTATAAGCCTGATCTATCACGTTGACTGCTATCATGGCTACCATAATTTGAAAACTTAAATCTTTTACAAGTTTGTTTTAGGAATAGTTCTTCAAGACAATTATAACATTTAAAGATATCTAACAAACATACTGATCAAGATACGTTAATTTTACAAGAATGAATGATGTTTAGCAATTTTCTGATGGGGCTATATTTCTTTTTGGAATGAAACCTGATTGATTGGCTTATAATTTTTCCTATAATTAACTTCAGGCTAGCAGCTTAGCATATAATTTAAAATAAAGATTAAGGAGGGAGATAGGTCTGTAAGACGACACTTCTAATGGATCTTTATCTGGTTTAGGAATTAATTACACCATATAAGTGAAAAAGAGCTCCCTGATGCAGTTCATTGCTTAATGACAAAATTTTTGATCTAAGAATATCTTTAAATGCCTTACAGAAGTAATCTTTTAAACCATCAGAACCTGGACATTTTCCATTTTTAATATTTTTAAAAACCACATCAACTTCAATTGTGAAAATGGAGAATCCAAGCATTGAGCATCCATTCAAGATAATTCTGGGAAATTCAGTTTATTTAAATAATTTTTTTCTATTGCAGGGCTTTTCTAAAGGGATATATAAAGGCAATAAAAGATACTAAAGGTTGCCATCTCAAATACTAAAAATATTAATAAAAAGTTCGTAGAATTTTTTATTAATATTTTTAGTATTAGTGATGATAACTTTAATATCTTTTATTGCCTTTATATATCCCTTTTCTTTAACTTTTTAAAGTTTATTTGCCAATAATCTCGAGTTCTTATTGTCAAATTCATAATATTTTTGCTTTAAAAATATTTTTTAAAAAATCATTTGGGTTGATATTTTGTCAGTTGCCAAAATATTTTTTCTTTTTTCCCCTTTCCTTTTATTTAAAACAAAGCTGTATTTTCAAAAAAGATATTATCTTTGAATAAGATAAGTACTGGTTATACAATTAATGCTCAATATAACATTAGTAAAAGATTTCAAGCAGAGTACATTGAGTTGTTTTCATGATATAAAAAAGAAATATAAATTTTTAAGCTTAATGCCAAAATTTATACTATATTATTATTATTTATAAATGTTAAAACAAAGGAAAACACCCCTAAAATAATATAGGTAAATATTTAATTTCTTATTTTCCCCTTCTTTGTACTCCGATTTGCATTGCCCTATTGGCATAAACTTTAGAAACCATACTCTGAATTTACCTTGATGCATAATATATAATATATATGGAAGCCAGTCTTGTTTAAATTTAGTTAAACTTCTGTTATGTATATATACTGTTAGTTTCACAATTGCTGCATATTCTCTAAGTTTAAGTTCCCAATCAGATACCGTCATATTATGTCTTTTTTTCCAGTGTTGTGCAAAGTTAGTCCACACAGCCATAAGCATGTCTCTTAATAAATTATGGTTTTTTTATTGATGCATTCTGAAATTATACTTAGTAAAAAAAAATGTGGCTTTATTTTGAATTTGATCCCTAAAATTCTGAGTGGTGCTATATGTATCTTTCCAATACTTTTGGAGGTTTTTACATGTCCACCATGGTAGAATGTTCATTCTGTCTTGTGGCATTTCCAGAATATATGATTTATCCATTTTTGCAAGTATTGACAGAGTTGTATACCATCTGTAAAATATTTTATACCAGTTTTCTCTCAAATCATAAATTTTACAGATTTATTCCAGTTTTTCCTATTATTGTACTGAGACTATTTCTTTGAAGTTTTGCATCCAATTTATCATATGTTTCTATTTGTCTGTCTCCATATCATATCCAAGTAGAAGTTTATATGTGCGCCCTAATAGGTGGTCTTGATTCTGTATAAGCAATTCAGTTTGTCATTTTTCTTAGTGTCCCTCCCTCGTTTTTGAGGTCCTATTTTATTCTTCCAGCAATTTGTAGATATGTCAGCCGTGGTACATTCTGGCCTTCACTGAGTAATTCTTGCTGCGCCCTTAATCTATTCATGGGGTCTGGCTGGACCATTTTTGGATATGCGATTACACTTTTCTTACTGTAGTTATCTCCAACATGAAAAGCATTTAGGGGAAAGACTAATGGTGACATTGTTGGACTTACTATTTTCCTCGTAGAGTTCCATACTTTTATTAAGCTTATAATGCAGCGGTCCCCAACCCTTTTGGCACCAGGGACTGGTCGTGGAAGACAATTTTTCCACGGACTGGGGTGGGGTGGGGTTTGCAGGCAGGAGCCAATCACGTGCACCGGGGGGGCAGGGTTTGCAGGCAGGAGCCAATCGCGCGCACCGGGGGTGGGGTAATCGTGCACACCGGGGAGCGGGGTTTGCAGGCGGGAGCCCCGCGGCCCACTTCCTAACAGGCCGCGGCCCACTAGGTTGGGGACCCCTGTTATAATGTATCCTTTTAGGTTTTTATCCTCTTTTGTGTCCCTGTACCATAAATAAAGAGTCCCCCTTTTGGGGGAGATGGGCGGTGATAGAAATTTGAATAAATAAATAAAATATGGAGCCCATTAGCTAGGCCAGCTCCTTCCAATATTGAAGTGTTTTTTCTTTTATTCTAATCAGATGTGAATTTTTAGGTTTGTTTGCTGGTCTAAATTGATTTGATTTGATAACATAAGTTAGCATAGCTTTACATTCTCATAGTGTTATACAAATTCTAGTATTACTTATGCCCTTTTATAGCTATTTGCCCTAGTTATTTATAGTATATAGATTATTCATTGTAAAATAAATTGTAATTTTATAGGATTTTTTTTGCTTTTTAATACCTGTACTCTGTAATTTTACCTTAATAATTTTATCTTTGTCTTATTCTATGCTATCAATATGACTTTTTATATTTATTTTATTTCTATTTTAGCGTAATTGTTATGTTACTAGTTGTATGCTGGTCTATGACCGAAATAAATATTGATTGATTGATTGAAGTTCTGCTGTTTTGGGATTTAATCCACAAACACCTTTTGGCTAAGATCAAGTGTAGCATGTGTTTTTATCACTTTCCAAAATATTGAGCTCCTTTCTTTTCTAACTGTTTGTATATACTAATGAAGCAGGTTCTAATCCTTAATTTTGGAAGATAATATGTTCAACATCTCTGCAGATTTCTGATTGATTCTGCTTAAACATTCACCTCTTACTACTGCCTTCATGGTGTCCCATTTTGTGGTTATCAATCTGTCTCCTACCATTTTCTTGAAAATATTCCCCAAATTCTGAGTGAAACATTTTTTTCATTTGCAGATTATATAGCAAACTAGAATTAAAGCACCAAAAATGAGTGAATGGGATTTTATCAAATTAAATCCAAAAATTACTGGAGCATGATATTAAATATATATATATATACACAAAAAGCAATGGAAATCAAATGTAAGCAACCCCTGGAGTTCTGGATGTGGAGTTACACTCAAAAATTAAAGTGGAAAAGAACACTACAGGCTGATCCAACGTTGATGTAATGTCCTTAAAACAAGTCAAAATGAGGCTCAGTAGTGTGTGTGGCCTCCACGTGCCTGTATGACCTCCCTACAACGCCTGGGCATGCTCCTGATGAGGTGGCGGATGGTCTCCTGAGGGATCTCCTCCCACACCTGGACTAAAGCATCCCCCAACTCCTGGACAGTCTGTGGTGCAACGTGGCGTTGGTGGATGGAGCGAGACATGATGTCCCAGATGTGCTCAATTGGATTCAGGTCTGGGGAACGGGCGGGCCAGTCCATAGCATCAATGCCTTCGTCTTGCAGGAACTGCTGGCACACTCCAGCCACATGAGGTCTAGCATTGTCTTGCATTAGGAGGAACCCAGGGCCAACCGCACCAGCATATGGTCTCACAAGGGGTCTGAGGATCTCATCTCGGTACCTAATGGCAGTCAGGCTACCTCTGGCGAGCACATGGAGGGCTGTGCGGCCCCCTAAAGAAATGCCGCCCCACACCATTGCTGACCCACTGCCAAACCGGTCATGCTGGAGGATGTTGCAGGCAGCAGAACGTTCTCCACGGCGTCTCCAGACCCTGTCACGTCTGTCACATGTGCTCAGTGGGAACCTGCTTTCATCTGTGAAGAGCACAGGGCGCCAGTGGCGAAGTTGCCAATCTTGGTGTTCTCTGGCAAATGCCAAACGTCCTGCACGGTGTTGGGCTGTAAGCACAATCCCCACCTGTGGACGTCGGGCCCTCGTACCACCCTCATGGAGTCTGTTTCTGACCGTTTGAGCAGCCACACGCACATTTGTGGCCCACTGGAGGTCATTTTGCAGGGCTCTGGCAGTGCTCCTCCTGTCCCTCCTTGCACAAAGGCGGAGGTAGCGGTCCTGCTGCTGGGTTGTTGCCCTCCTAAGGCCTCCTCCACGTCTCCTGATGTACTGACCTGTCTCCTGGTAGCGCCTCCATGCTCTGGACACTACGCTGACAGACACAGCAAACCTTCTTGCCACAGCTTGCATTGATGTGCCATCCTGGATGAGCTGCACTACCTGAGCCACTTGTGTGGGTTGTAGACTCCGTCTCATGCTACCACTAGAGTGGAAGCACCGCCAGCATTCAAAAGTGACCAAACCATCAGCCAGAAAGCATAGGAACTGAGAAGTGGTCTGTGGTCACCACCTGCAGATCCACTCCTTTATTGGGGATGTCTTGCTAACTGCCTATGCTTTCCGCCTGTTGTCTATTCCATGTGCACAACAGCATGTGAAATTGATTGTCAATCAGTGTTGCTACCTAAGTGGACAGTTTGATTTCACAGAAGTGTGATTGACTTGGACTTACATTGTGTTGTTTCAGTGTTCCCTTTATTTTTTTGAGCAGTGTATATTGGTGCAATCTCTATTTGAGTTGTTATATACTTGAGATTGGTATTTGCGAATAGACTAGGCCTTTTGTCAATGGATGCAAAGTACCCCAAATATCTATAATCTGTATTGCAGTTGTATCAAATTCTGCAATCTCTTAATGCTAAGGTTGTCTTCTATTTTTTCTGACTTGTTCTATCACTTGGTACACCTGCAACAATATTTAAATTGTCCCCTAGAACTAAATTCTGCCAGCCAAATTTATTCAGAATTTTTGTTAATTTTTGTGTAAATCCTGATTGAGTCTCATCTGGTATGTATTTAGAGGCCAATGCTATCGTTTTATTCTCAAACTCTTTAATAAAAATAAATCTTCCTCTCTATCTTTTTGAATATTTTTCTACTGTAAAATCTGTGTTGGTTTTAAATAAAATGGCTATCCCTTTTGACTTGTTAGTCCCTTCCACCAAAACTAATATTTCAAAATCTTATCTGATGTATATGCTTCCTGTAGCATGACCAGATTGATTGAGGTATCCCAGGTCCCTTCTCCATCTTAACCGCCGCAACCAATTTAGACCACATCTGAAGAAAGCTCACAGAGGATTAATTAAATAGTCTAATTAATTAATTAGATCTAGTTTAAGAGCACTATGCTGAGCTCCAGCTCCTTGCTTCCCAGCTCACCTTGTCCTTATATTAATTTTAAAATAATACTTTGCCATTGTCTGTGTTTTGTCTTACTTATTTCCCAACTAATATGAAACAATATTGTTATAACCATGAGTCATCTTATGAGTCCCAAATGCTAAAGGATCCCATCATGGTAACTTCTCATAGTTATATTAGTTCTTTAAACATCGTTGTTCTTTGTAGCGTGGTAGGACTAATATCTTTTGGGTGCATTCCCCATCATTACCTGAAAGCTTTAAATCTGGTATCTTGTAGTTAAGTTTTCAGATAAAATGTCCAATTAAATTAAGCTTTTCTGCATTTTCCCTAATTCCTCTACTTCTCAATTTCTTCTCTTTGGATCCTGCACATCAGCCAAATCCAATCTAATGTCAGTAGTATCTTTTTTAACTTTTCAAATACCAAGCTCGTTTTTCATAGCAACATCATATACTTTGCTAGCGGTCTTGGCAACCTCTGAAACTTGAGAAGACAAATTTTTCGGTTCTTTATTCAAACTGGCTGATTTATTCCATTCCTCTTTTAGTTCTTGTTTGAGTTGCTTAATCGGAATTCCTATCAAGTCATCCTTCCTATCATTTCAAGAGAGCCAATTTGGTACAGTGGCCAAGGTACTGGGCTAAAAACCGTGAGTCTGTGAGTTCTAGTCCTCTGTTAGGCATGAAAGCCGGCTGGGTGACTTTGGGCCAGTCACTCTCTCTCAGCCCAACTCACCTCACAGGGATGATGGCTTGGGGAAAACAGGAGGAGGAAGGAGTATTAGGTATGTACGCTGCCTTGAATCGACCAAAAATAAAGATGGGATATAGATAGATATATATATATAAGCTTCTTCTCAGGCAGCATTTGGCTTTCATACCCGCACCGTCATACCACCGTCATCTCTTCTTCACTGCCAGAGTGGGGTGCTGTTCTCAGCCATCCTTGACTCATCCAAGTAAGCCTTATTTCCTTCGCTGTGGGGAATTACTCTTCTTAGACATCTTTTTATTGTTAATCTTGCCAATTAGTTGGATATTAGTCAAAGAGAACCAGCAAAAATAATCAGAAAAGCTGGGTTGGGAGGAGAGCAATTAGCTCAGCACTCCATCTTCTCTGGTGCTTGGTCTCATCCCTGTCAAATTTCACTTTATAAAATAATGAATTTCACTGCTTTATTTCATTACATAATAGTTATATGCACATGGGATACACAACCTTTATCTAGTTGTATTTGGTGTTTGGATGGAATGCCGATGGTAGCACTCTCTAAAAAGAAAGGGCGAGCCAGGACAAAGTTAAAGCTGATTTAATTAAATTATTAATTAAATTTTTATTGAGTTAATGAAGTATATTTAATGTGCTTATTCCCCATGTATTAAACTACTTTCCCCTTCAATCAAATTAAAAAGTACATTTTGGTAAAACTTTTGAAAGGCCACAGCTATGATTTTGAGGGCCACATAGGGCTCTGAAGTCTCAGTCAGTATAACCCTGGGCTAAACCAATGTATAATGCATTTCCCTCTCTCTTCCAGGTGACAGGATGACTTTAGAAGCATTGTTTTGGGTTAACATAACACTGCTTTGTTATCTGGTTTAGTGCAGCAAACTGATACAATTTTTTTCTAAGCGAGCCAAATTTAAACATGTTTTATAAACCAGCGTACTGAAATTAAGCCTAAACTTAATAACAATTCTGAGTTGAAAGGACACCGAAAACATGCAGTATGCAGAAATGAATGCTTCCAAATTTCTCTTAGCAAGAATAAGAAGAGAGAGCATATGGGCTTGAGTAGGCTTGAGCTTCACTTATGCTATACCACAGCTTAATATATTCATTGACAAAAGGGAAAGATCTTAAGACGCAGACTGCCAACATTTCTTCTACATCTTACATATGCATGGATTTCTATTATGACCCAATTGCAATAGGTATATTAAAATCAAATAACTGGTCTCAACTTACTTGTCCAGTTGTTCCCTGTGGCAATTCTTTTGATGCTTCCAGAGTTTGAAACTTAATATTCCATATTGAAAAGCAGTCTACCGAGAGGAAAAACAAAATTGGTTAAACAGAGTGCCATTCACCTATGCATAAATGTTGTTCGGAAACCAATTAAAACTACTCTGGCAATGTACTCCAAAAGTAATTAACATCAGATCATTCTTGCTGAATGCTGTCAATAATCAAGTGTCTCATTTCACTAAGGAAGTGTTTCTCAACCTTGGCAACTTTAAGATACAGTATGTGGACTTCAACTCCCAGAATTCCCCAGCCAGCCAAGGTTGAGAAACACTGCACTAAGGCATCGGAAAGAATACATATCAAAATAATGTTTTCTAGAAAGCTAATCAGTTCTCAATAAACATGAGTTATCAGATCAAACCAATCAGTCTCTCTTCCTCTACCACCTTGTAGAATCTTTCCTGACCTCCCGCATGGTTCAGCTGCTTAATCAGTAAGGATCCAATCAGGGTTCCATTGCTTTTTAATTCTACATTTTATTTTTTATTTATTTATTTATCTTATTTATACCCCGCCTATCCCCTCCCTACTGGAGGGCTCTAGGCGGCTTACAACCATGTAATTCATATATTATACAATCATATATAATCAATCTTTTACACAATGTTTAACCGCGCGATGGGAAGGAGGTGAAGGAACCGGCTCTTCAGCTGCAGGCATCGGACTACATGTCCCAGGATGCCTCGCTTCCGCGCCGGCTGCTGACGTCCAGGAAGTTGTTGATTTGGATCCGTCGTTCTCCGCCGCCATTATCGGGGTTCCCAGATCTTCTTCGGTTCGAAGGAGGACGACCCTCCGCTGGACGCCGGCAAATTGACCCACGAAGTGGTACCCATTTATCTACTCGCATTATGCTTTCGGAACTGCTGGGTGGGCAGAAGCTGGAGCTAGTGGCGGGAGCTCACCCCGCCCCGCGGTTTCGAACTGCCAACCTTGTGGTCGGCAGACTACCGGCTCAGCGGTTTAACCTGCTGAGCCACCGCGCTCCTGTGTTGAAAAATAATTTAACTTTAAGTCCTTATTGTTAATTCTTTTTCAAATGTTTCTTGGATGTTTTCCTTCCCGTTTTAATCCAATTAATTTAAGCTAAGTTATTTTAGTCCAATTGTTCAATTGCTTACCTTTAACTTTATTTTCTGAGGAATCCAGGCATCCTGTTACAGCAATATGGTCTTTATCAAGAATCACAACTGAAGCTCCTTTAAGAATACTTCCACACACATTGAGTCTGAGCAGAACTGATTTTGGTAAAATCTGTGTTTCTGCAGTTCTACTTTCTTGTAGTGGCACCAGAACCTTATACACACAGCCGCTGGAATCTGTATACAAAGTCAAGTGACATCTTGATTTACAATAATAAATAGAAAAACTGGAATCGGCAGTTAATACAGATCTACGAACTTCCTCCACCGCTATAGTCACCCCTTTCTTCCCTCTGCTAGTTACTTCTATGCGTGATTGACAGTATGTAATGCATGTATGCACACAAACACACACAAGCCTCAGCTATCAAATTATAATCAAAGAGTTAAAGATAACGTAAGTATGCCACTTGCCAGGTTACTTCCGAGAGTTGAAGAAAACTTCTTTCCTTGCCATGTTTATCATGGCAAGATGACTAGTAACAATCAACACTAGAGAAATATAGCTGGCCAAACATTTACATAAAGTCCTCCCAAAGCCCCGAAAAACAGACTTAAATGTTCAACATCTAATGCAGCAAATAAAGTAACATAAATACCATCCTCTTAGAATGCTGACCCACCTCATGCACTATGATGTGCTTTAATTCATTCTTGCTTAGCATATGGGAATTCTGCTGGTGTAATTTGTAAGCCATAGTTTATGTTTAATGTTATGTGTGAACCAGGCCATTATGACTTCTCCAAAACACCAAGGCTAAAACAAACTATAGTTCAGCATCATGTGTGAATCTAATCATAATGTCCTGAAATTATATGCATTTTATATGTTTATGCTTATATGACTTTAATAGAAAATAAGACTATTTGTGACTACTGACTAATGAAGCAGAAAGCATACTATTTACAAAACACACATACAGTCTTTTTTGGTATCTAAAGTAACATTGTGCATGTTGTATTAAACTGGGGCTCTGCTGTAAAATTAAGCATAATTAGAAAATACAGTTACACTTACACAAGCAAAAGAGTGTGATAACTTTGTTTTTCAAATATGCTGTAAAGCTCAGTGGAGTAGATGACCCAACTCCTTGTTCAAGTTTAAACTTCTGAAGGATGTATGGATTGCAGTGCTGTACATATATGAAGTAATTCCCATCCTGAAAATAAATGTTTTTTTTAATGTCCCAATCTATCTTATGAAAAGATCACTAAGGCAAGATAATAATAGTTTACATCACATACCCAATAGAACTGAAGCCCCACATTTAATAACAGAAAGGATAATCCAATATGAAACACATGCCCATATATTCAATGTGAAAAAAACAGTATGAGGAAGGTGAGTCTAAACAATACAGAACTTCTTCTTATATTTGCATCTGTAGGTTAAAGGAACCAGGAAGAGGAACCAAACAGACTCTATCCTATCCCACTCAAGGCAAGGCCTGGTTCATAAATACAGTATTTTAGCAGAAGAATTTCTTAAAAGTTCAATTCCGCTCTTCCGGTGGGGATATGGCGGACTGAACAGCTGTGCCCGTGGGCTCTGTGGGCAGAACTGACAACGTGGCAGTTTTTTCCGGCTCAGGCTGGTTTTTCCTGAAGCCCAGGAGTGTTTTTTCCGGGAAAGGAAAACACTCGGAATCATCCCATTTGTCCTTCGCACGGCTGCTTGCAGCCAGAAGATCGCAAACAGCATTCGCACTCGTCTGGTAAGAGTTAGCCGGGAGGCTGGGATGTCACCATTTCCAAGCCGCGCTGTAGCTTTAAAGGGACACTAAGACCGGCCACCCCATTTCTAAATCACCCAACTTATATATTTTTTAAGTGTATGTACCCTAAGAAATTGAGGGGCGTGGTGGCTCAGCGGGTAAGACACCAGGCTTGTCGATCGGAAGATCGCAAGTTCGGAGGTTCGAATCCCTAGCCCTACGTGCGGAGTGAGCTCCCGCACTCGCCCCAGCTCTTGCCAACCTAGCAATTCGAAAGCATGCAAATGCAAGTAGATTAATAGGTACCACTTCGGTGGGTAGGTAACAGCGTTCTGCGCGTGTCATGCCGGCCACATGACCGCGGAAGTGTCTTCGGACAACGCTGGCTCTTCGGCTAGCAAACGGAGATGAGCACCGGCCCCTAGAGTCGGACACGACTGCACAAATGTGCGGGGGGAACCTTTACCTTTACCTTTTTACCCTAAGAAAGGCTTTCTACAGCAAGGAGAAGTGAGCTCTCTTAGTGCTTATAGTTATTTTTGGGGTTAATTTTTAAAAATTCTTTTAAAGTTTTGGTTTGTTTTCCACCCAAATATTAAGGAGGACTGAGAGTAAATAATTGTCTCCCTGTTACTATTTTTGTACTAAATTTGAAGAAACTAGCATTTTCCTACACGTTGCATCGGCTGTTTTGAACTTTCAGTTTTCTGCTTCTACTTTCCCTGGGGAATTGTCTGCTAATCTCACTTTCACTTAAGTAAACACATTCCTTCCTATCTTTGACTTTTGCTGGTTAACCTCCTAGGGGGCGCCATAATCTACTGCTTGAGACATGGAGGAACTTAAACAGACTTTCTCTGACTTCCATCGAGATTTTAAGCAGATTCTTTCTGATTCTTACCAAGTTTTTATGCAAGGCATTCAGGACATTGTGGAAAATATGAGCTTTAAAATGTCTCATCTGGTTGGGGATGTCGTGGATGAAATTGAGGAATTTAACAGTGACAGGAATGTCTCTTCGACTTCTGCTGAGATGTTGGATGAAGATTGGATAGTTGAGTTGAAGAAATTAAAGGGAGAGATCAAGTTGCAAGAAATAAGTGAAATGGATCTTTTGATGGAGTGCTTTGGAAAAGAAGGGGTTATTATGTATGGGAGGTTTCTTGAAGTGAAGTCGGAGTTTTTGAGGGGGGCAGTTGGGCTGTTTGATTTCTTTAAGAAAAAAGCTCTGTATGTATTGTGGGGATATGTAAATGCTTTGGTCTATTTTGAACTGGGATAAGGGTTTAAGAATATTTAACTGGATTGCTTTAAGGGTTTGGCTGATTTCATTTATCTTTAACAATTTGGATTAAGATTATTAAGGTATAAGAAAAAATGTTTGGTTTTAGGTTTGACATGATTAAGATTATTAAAACTGCTGTATTATAAAGTATAATGGTAGACAATTTATATCTTTTTTAGTTTGATTTTTATTATAGAAGACAGGAATGTATAGAATAGTAGTAGGAAGGAAATAACTAAATAAATGTTATCTTTGGGGGGGGAAGTTGATTAGGAGGTTTATATATGTATATTCTTTTCTCTTTTAATATAAGGGGAGGGAGCAACTATACTTAGTGATTTTTATAATGTGCCAATGGTATGATTTATAGAAATAATGTGATCTTGATTTAATATAGAATAAGAGATTGATTATGGAAAATTGTTGTATATCCTTGCTGTTAAAAGTTGGAAGTCACCTCTTTCTGTAACTTTTTTTTAATTCTCTTGTGTTTCACCTTTTTAGTTTCTTTTTTTTCTTTTTCTCTTTGTAGTTTTTTGTTTTTCTGTAGTTTTTATCTTTGCTTGAAATTTAATAAAATTCTTATAAAAAAGAGTTCAATTCGGTAAAATACTGTGATGGATTATTGAAATTAAAATAACTTTTCTACATTTGAAGACAATTGCTTCACTATATTTACAAACAACACTCTATTAACTATTTAGTGCACAGGAAAATTTTCACGGAGGTCAGTGGATCAGATCCATAATACTGACATCTGGATAATTCTTTAAAATAACGAGAAACGGTTCTTATATGTCATCTGAACATTTGATCACATCTTTAGTACTCATAAAACTGCCAAGAATCATCTGACTGCAGCAGTATATAAATGCAATAAAAATAAAGAAATAAAACTAAGTCCTCAAATATGTCTCTGGTGTTTAAAGTGCTAATTAATACTATTCAGCTTTCAGAAAGCCAGTATCTTTCTATGACAAATAGAGTTGAACATTTATATAACAACGTCCTAGGATTGGGAAATCTGTCAGAATACTTACCGTAGTGAGATAAATGAAAGATATATCAACAATAAAGAATAGAACATATAGCTATTGTCAATATTTTAGCCTACTTACAAGAAGCAGCAGCCCCGCCACATTCATACTTTGACACTATCATTTAAGTACTTTACAACTATCTAACTTTTAACACTCACCTGCTCAGTAATAAATAAAAGAACATGCTTTTCAACTCCAATTAAAGCATCACTCCACCTAAAAATAAAGTACATGGTTATTGCTACAGGAGAAAATGCAATCAAATAAAATAGTAGATATTATTGCAGCCACCTAACATTGCATGTCGCGTCTCACTCATGGATTGGGGTCAAGATAAGGCAATATCATGGGGATGTGGCAGGAAAAAAAAGATGTGCCAGGGAATCATCTGTGATTAGGTACAAGTGGGGAAAGAATCTCAATTCCTTCATTTGGGGGATCTGAAGAGATGAAGCATCAGGACTGCTGCTTAAACTTTGAATTTTAAAGTTACTACAAGCAGTGGTACTCACATAATAACTTCATTGGAAATAATGTTTTCAATTTCTTGTTGTGGGGCTGCTAGCAAAGCATCCAAATTCTTAACAGCTCCACCCTTGAACAGGACTAAGGGTTCAGTGTGTGGTAATGAATGTATCCGATACACATCTGATGACAGCTGCAAAATAATTTTTTAAAAAATTGAGAGATGCACTAGGTTACACATATGGCAACAAATTAAATTAAAGGACTCCTTGTAAAAATAAATAAATAAATATTCTAATGATAATTTTTTGTTCACCCAGCTTCAAAAATCTGATGCTCCTAGTAAGCAAGGGAACAAGCTTCATTCCAATTCTCTAGATACGTGGGCCTGCATGATACTCATGCCACTTGCTCTTCATCCACTTTTCCAAAACGGAAATATCTTCACTGGCAACAGGATTCTACTCAATTGAGTACTATGAGCTGATCCACCTTTTTATTTCTGGAGATGATCTGGCCTTTCTGTGCCTGTTTTGATGAGGGACATCCCACTATATGTACAAGAGCAGAGTACAATCTTATTACGGTCACAGACCAGTATAGGTAGGGGGAAAAGAAAGAAATATGGACATTTTTATTGATTCCTGATACCTCAGCAATTCTCTACACAATTCTGCATAATCTTCCAAACAACCCTTCAATTCTCCATAGGAGGTTTTGAGTTGAAGGGAAAATGTAACTAAATAATAATGATCACAAGAAAAAATCCCCATCCTCCTTCAATAGAATCCTTTGTTGAATTCAGAGTCCAACTGCTTGAGATAATTACTTTCTTCAAGAACTTTAAAGTATATTATCAGTACTTACTGTGGCTTTAAAAACTTTATCCAAATCAGTATCTTCTTCTTTCCAGATCTGTAAAACCTTTTAAAATTTACAGAATTATCATTTTAGAAAGACACAATAACCTGTTTGCTAACTATCCCTCTTGAAGCTGGGAGAAAATCAAATACTTTCAGATATATTTAAGATAAATAAAATAATCTATGGCACACAAAAGTACTTGGCTGAAGTACTGAAATATATCTGCACATATTCTGGGGCTGCATAAAATACAGCCCCAACAGATCTATGAAAGATATGCAAAGAGGTAAGAATGCAGTATTGCTTTTCCTTCTTGTACTGACCCTGTGCAAGATAACTAATTTCCAGTAGAAAAATGAACATTTTGTTTCTACATCTAGGATTTCAACTTCACTGTACTAAGGAATGGAAGATCAACTTAATGAAAACATGGGCAACATATTTAGCATTCCCACAGCATGCAATTTCACAACAGATTGTTTATACAGGCATTTCCCTTTCCCTTTCCCCCTTCCCTATGAAGGGAAAGTACCAGAAAATGAAAACAAATTTTAAACAAAGCCTATCATTATCCTCTAAGATTCAATAAAACATGGTTAAAAAAGACACCGAGAGGATTGGTACAAGGCTGCAATTTTATAAATTAGAAATCATACCTTGCCATCATGAACAAGAATGAATTCTTCTGTTTCAGAGTTCCATACAGCTGGACATGTAATTGTTTGGCCTTGTTTGACTGACCAGCAACCCAGTGGTTTTTGATCGGACACCTTGGGGAAAAAAAGTTTCAAATAAAATGGGCTGCTTAGTATAAAGTAATTTAAGAGATCAGAATAAAATATCACATGATTCTGAGTTCAAGTACATGATTTGGAGCCACCAGAAAATTTTTTTTAATACCAACCACCTTTTAAGCATTCTTTGAAGGATCCAATAAACATGACATAATATTTTCTGTTGGATTAATTTTTAAATCATAAGTATTATTTTACATTTCTTAATACCTGGACCCCATAGTCTCTTCATAATTGGATATTTCAAGCCTTCACTCCACAATTCAGATACATACTATAACTAATACTAACTTTCATTTTACTTTTTAATTCCTTATAACATTTAATTATTGGTTTCCATTTAAGGGCTGTATCTCTTAAAAATATAAAGTTGCGGAACTTCTGGTAGGAAAATGGCGGACTGAACAACCTTGCTCGCGAGATCCGTGGGCAGAGTTGGCAGCATGGCAGTTTTTCAGGCACAGGCAGGCTTTTCCTGTAGCCCAGGGGTGGGGAACGTCCGGCCCGCGAAATCATTTGGTCTGGCCCTCGAAAGGCAACTGCAGGCGGGACTCGAAATTCAATAAATCTAGGAGCTCCCGCCAGCAAACCCCGCCCCCCAGTGTACGCAATTGGCTCCTGCCCGCAAACCCCACCCCTTCCACGTGATTGGCTCCCACCCACAAACCCTGCCCCCCGGTCTGCGAATGATGTTACAAATATCAAAATGGCCCTTAGCAGAAAAAAGGTTCCCCACCTCTGCTGTAGCCCAAAGCGTTTTTCCAGAGTAAGGAAAACGCTGGGAATTGACCCATTTGTCCTCCAGACGGTGAGTTGTAGCCAGGTGATCGTGGACAGCGTGCACGATTGAATGGTAAGACTTTGCCGGAAGGCTGGGATTTCATCTTTTTTTGAGCCGCGCTGCAGCCTCTTAAAGGGGCAGTACGTCTTGCCTTCCCATTTCTAAAGCACCCAATTTTTTTTTTAAGTTTTGTACCCTAAGAGAAGCTTTTTACACTAAGAGGAGGCGGAATCTCTTGGTGATTATCATTATTTTTTGGGATTATATTTCTAATTTTTTAAAAAAGTTTTGGCTTGTTTTCCCATCTAAAGCGTAACAAGGGCTGAGAATATACAATTGCCTTTCCGTTACTATTTGTACTGAATTTGAAGGATGGATTGTTCTCCTATACCATAGCTTTCCAAACTGTGTGTCCCGACACTTTAGTGTGTTGCAACACACAGTTTAGTGTGTTCCGACACAACCCAGAAGCGGCAGCGGGGGTGTGCACGGTGGCGGCGCGGGGAGGTGCACAGCGGTGTGCATGGTGGTGGTGGCGGCAGCAGCGGCACGCCATCAGCGCTTCCGCATTTTAGCAGAAAACACGAGGCCGCCACGCCCACACACCCCGCTGCGCCGCGGATGATGTGTCGCCAATGGTGGCAGTTTGGAAAGCACTGTCCTATACATTGGATTTGAAGTTTTAAATTTTCAGCTTTCTGTTCACTTTCTCTGGGACTTGTTTGCTAGTATACTTTCTCTTGTCAATTTCAGATGGAAGTTTTTTATTAGTTTATTAACTTCTAATTCTGTGAGTTAACTCTCTAGAGGGCACCTTAATCTACTGCCTAAAGTATGGAAGATTTTAAAGAAGATTTCTTAGACTTTCGTCATGAGCGTAAACAGACTTTTAAAGAGATCCTTTCAGAGTGTTGTCAAGCTATCTTGCAGAGTATTGCAGAAGAGATAGTTGCTAAAATGTGTCATCTGGCTGAAAAGGAAGCTGAAGATCGTGGTTTGGTGTTGAGGGGGTTAAAACGACCGTCTGAGTTTAAGACTGCACAAGGAGTTGCTATGTTGGGGAAATGTTATGACTATCTGAATCAGTTATGGGAAAGAGAATATGTTATGTGGGAGTTTTTCTTTTTCTTTTTTTTATATATATTTTATTGGATTTTGAATATACATAGTTAAAAGTTAGAAACAGAGAAAGAAATAGAAATACAAATCAAAAAGAAAAAGAAAAGAAAAAGTGAAGTAAAGCAAAGAAATAGAGAAAAAAAGTAATACATAGAAAGTAATCCACTTCCGATTTGTCCCTGGTCATAGTAATTTACAGAATTTATCTTACATGCTAGGTCTACATATGACATTAAAAAATATTTCCTGTCTAATACATCAATCCACCTATACTTTAATCTGGAGTATAAAAGTGGAGTTTTTCTTTTTCTTTTTGCTGAGAAGTCTGCATTTCTGGGGGCAGTTAGGTTGTTGGGAGTTTTATAAAAAAATGCCTTATGTGTAATGGGGAAATATGTAAATGCCCTGGTATATTTTGAGGAGGGGTAAAAAATTAAGAATATGTAACTGGACTGATAATGAGGTTATTATGATTTCATTTTTTTTAATGACTTGGACTAAGATTTGCAGGATTCTTGATTTGTAAGATTTAAATGGTATGGATAAGATATAATATTTTATATTGTTCTTTAGGTTTAATAGGCTTAAGATTGTTGTAGTTTTATTAATTACAAAGGCAGATAATTTATTTGTTTTTATAATTGGATGTTTATTATAGTAGACAGAAATGTATAGAATAGTGGTAGGAAGAAAATAATTAAATGGATGGTGTTTTATGGGGGAGGGAAGTTGAATTAGAAATATATTTTCTTTTTTATATAAGGGGAAGGAGCAAATGTATTAGTGATTTGTATATGTGCTAATGGAAGGATTTATAGAAATAATGTGATCTTGGTTTGATATAGAGTAAGGGTTTGATTATAGAAATTGCTGTATATTCTTGCTGTTGAAAGTCGGAAGTCACCTTTGTATGTAATCTTTAAAATTCTTTTTTGCCTGTGTGTTTTACACTTTTTAGTTTCTTTTTCTTTTTCTGTTTGTAGTTTTTTTGTTTTTCTGTAGTTTTTATCTTTGTTTCAAGTATAATAAAAATTTACATCACAAAAGGATATAAAGTTGCGGTATCTTGGAGGCTGCTAATGTCCAAGCTATATTGTTTGGTTAGTACATGTTCAGTTGCATACATTGCCAAATTTAGCTTTCCATTCAATCATGAATGCAGGCAACAAAGTAATTTATGGCCTCTAACTCCCAAAATGTTTGTTAACTTCAATAAATCCCACTATCTAAAATTATTTGAATTATATTTGAGCATAATTGGTTTCCTTTATAATACAATCTATGTCTATGTATTTTATTTTATGCATTTAAATACATTTTTCTGAGAAGGGGCACCACTCTTAAAAGGGGTCCATGGCACAAAAAAGGTTAAGAATCCCTGGTCAAATAGAAGAAACCATTGTTTCAAGAACTAAATTGAAGATTAAAGGAAGCAAAGGTCATCCCTGACAAATGCCATGAAATAACTTGATAAGTAGAGAGGCAAATATATTTGTAATAACTCTACCATTGATTGAAGATACCAAATTGTAATCCAATGAACAAAAGATGATAAAAAATATTTTCTTAGAAGGTACTTCATAAATTCAATCTGAACCACATAAAGGGCTTTTCAGTGTCCAATAAAACAGGTATCCAATTTATCTTCTTTGATAGCCAAAATATCAATCACTAAGCATATACTTCCAGATGTTTATTTTTTTTTACAAATCCATATTGAAATGGGTGAATTATAGATAGTATTACTTTCTGTACCCTCCTGACTAATATTACAATCTAAGGCAGATCTTAATATAGTAGCAGGATGTTATGAGTGAATGATGTCCTTCAAATAATCTTGTCACAAGCCATTTAAAGATTCAAAACAGAGTGGGGATTGTCAAAGGCTGACAATGTGATGGCAATAATGTAAAGTAGACAGGATTGTGCCATGGACATGAAAAGAGCCAATACTGTCAGGGTTTGTAGAGTTCTGGATTTCTTAAAGTATATTACGTTAATTTTAGTGCTTGCACAATACCATTTCCAGATATTTTCAGCCACAAAATTGTGCAAAAACATGCAACTGAATTGGAGCAAAAATGGTCAGGAAGGCTCCAGTGTTTACAAGGAAAGGACAGGAAGCCACAGTTTGCCCATCCATCTATTAAAAACTAAGACTGGTATTCTAAATCAGTCTGGAAAACCATAGTGATAACTGGTGCAGAACTGGGGTAACGTTTTCAGATTTCCTAGCGGAGTGTAACCTTGGACCATGTTTACATGAAAGCCTTATGATACTGGTCCAAAACAAAGCTAAAATGTCCTTTAAAAGTTTTAAAAATTATAATGAATGGTGTGCATGTATGTGCGTGCCTGCAGCGTAGCTCCCCGAACTGGTACCTTCTACACAGAGCTTTCCAAACTGTGTGTCGCGACACAAAAGTGTGTCGCCACACACAGCGTGGTGTGTCGCCACACCACCGGGAAGCGGCGGCGCGCGCGTGCACGGCGGCCGCCCCCCCCGCGCGCGCCGCCGCACGCCCCCCCCGCGCCGTCGCCGTGCGCGCGCGCCGCTGCCGTGTCGCCAGCGGCAGCACTTTGGAAATCCTTGTTCTACAAGGACAGGACTTCAGTTCCCAGAATTCCCAGCCAAGATGTCCAATAGAGGTGGCTGCAAATTCTGCAAGTTGTCATCTAATGTGTGGAATAAGTTAAGAAGGCACCCAAGTAATCTTAAAAGCAAAGAGAAATACAATCTGTGTACCGAAGTGATAAGTACCCATTTAAAAGGATTACAATAGGTTTGATTGCTGTTACTCCATGGTGACTGGACACGAAAGCCCCATCGCCCCGCCAGCATCACACCATTGGGATTCTGCTTTCCAAGCACGAGGCTGCGCGCTAAGACCCCGGGCTCCCTTACATGAGTTAAAAGGCGCGCACATGCCGCATCCGGGATGCAAAAAGACACCGAAAACCCTCTTTGCTGCTGCTGCTGCTGCCCGCGGAATCTCCCGGATTTTCGCCGCCCCGCTTGCCCTACAGCAGTACGACCGCGTCCCTTCCTCGCCGCCAAGCCCGGGATCGCGGTCACCTACCCTCTCGCTAGTGCCAGTGGGCTGCCTTTACCTTATACAGCGTCACCGTCCGACCTCGGTCCGTGAGCAGCACCCGGTCCGCGTCCGGCTCCAGCCCCAGCGGCGCCTGAGGGGGAGTCCCGGGCAAGCTGCACAACGTGAACCTCTCTCGGAAGGCCGCCATCTTGCAAACCGCGCGAGAACCTGCATGCCAGTCTCGCGAGAGGGAAGAATGCAATGCGCCTGCGTTACAACTCCCCCTCCACCGCTCCTTCCCCTCCCGTGCTCCAGCGGCACGCAAGCGCAGTTGCCTTCTGTGGCGCATAAACCTGCAGCGCCCCCTATTGGAAAGAAAAAGCAAGGCAAGCGTAGAAATTGGCGTGCTAGTTGGGCGTCGCCCCGCGGAGTAAGGTTTATGGAGCCTTAACGTGCGGCGAAGGAGAGGCTTCCAGTACGTAGTCTGAGTTGTATTTGAGCGACATATTGACCTCCTTATACATGTAACCCAGTTCTCTACGTTTCTCTGAAACACTGAACCGTAAACTTGACATACAGGCTGGTTTGCACAACAGTAAGTTCTGGCGTGGGCTGGTCCATGAAGTCACGAAGAGTCGGAAGCGACTGAACGAGTAAACAACAAAAAAACTAGGCACTGACATTTGTGTGATGTAGAAACCAATGTGTATGTGATTCAGTCATTGGAACATTTCCAGTGTCTGGGAATGGTGGTGGTGGAAGTTTGTTATCCTGGTTTATGGCACAGCAGTTTATTGTAGTTATTGTGTGTTTTGGTAGTTTGGATTGGTATGTATTGTTATTGCTAAGTCACATTTTTTGCTATGATGGTATGTACAGTGTAGATCGGGTCCCCAACCTGTGTGCCACGGCCCACTAGTGGGCCGCAGCCTGTTAGGAACTGGGCCGCGGGGCTCCTGCCCGCAACCCCCGCCCCCTTCTACGCAATTGGCTCCCGCCCGCAAACCCCGCCCCCGGTCCACGGATATTTTATTTTTTTTATTTATAAACATATTTATATCCCGCCCATCTCCCCCGCAAGGAGGGACCCTGGGCGGTTCACAAAATAAGTTTAAAATCAATAAAAACATAAATATTACAAAAATTCAATAAAATATCTAATACAATTTAATCCTAAAGATGGCAGTTCTTACTATCCCATGGTCGGAAGGTTGGTCAAAGTAGATCTAAGCGATCAGCCAACCCCAAGACTGGCTATTTCCCTCCCCTCCCCAAGCATGATGGCAAAACCAGGTCTTTAGATTTTTTCTAAAGTCCAGGAGAGAGGGGGCCGATCTTATTTCAGGGGGAAGAATATTCCAAAGGGCGGGGGCTACTGCAGAGAAGGCACGTCTCCTGGACCCCGTCAGATGGAACTCTCTTGCAGACGGGGCTCGTAGCGTGCCCTCTGCAGGACCGGGTGGGACGGGTTGATGTGATAGGGATGAGACGGTCCCTCAGGTAACCTGGACCCATGCCATGTAGGGCTTTAAAGGTGATAACCAACACCTTGAATTGAATCCGGAAGCAGAATAAAGGATATCCTGGAAACCCCCCGGTCCGTGGAAATCCCGGAAACCCCACCCCCTGGTCTGCGGAAGAATCGTCTTTTGAAACCGGTCCCTGGCGCCAAAAAGGTTGGGGACCGCTGGGTAGATAACATAAATCCTGACAAGCATGATGCCATTTGTGAATTAATATTATAGGATTAGAGCTGTGTTGTCCTAACAACAACAAACCTTTGTTATAGCCGTTAGGACAGAAAACACTACATAGAAAGACATATGTCTGAAATTATAGATAGAAGTAAAAAGTAGGCATAAAGTAGAATAAAATAACAGAATATTAATATAAAAATAATACAAATAGTGGCAATCACCAAGATTAGCACTAATCTTCAGTCGCAGGTGGGACAAATAGAATAAATAACGGCATAGAATTGGGGCCATGTCCTATGTAGAATTCAGAGGGGCATCATCATCCAATGTGACACATGCCGTCATTTGCCAGCAATGCCCTTCTGGATTCTATGTAGGGCAAACAGCAAACTTCGTGCAAAATAATTAATGGACACTAGTTTGATATCAAGAGAGCCAGTTTGGTGTGGTGGTTAAGGCACCAGGCTAGAAACTGGGAGACCAGGAGACCATTTCTTAGGCACAAATTCTGCTGGGTGACCTTGGGCCAGTCACTCACACTCAGCCCTAGGAAGCAGGCAAGGGCAAGCCACCTCTGAAAAACCTTGCCAAGAAAACTGCAGGGACTAGTCCAGGCAGTCGCCAGGAGTCAACACTGACTTCAAGGCAAGCGCACGTGTGCGCGTGCACACACACACACACACACAAATTTATATTCGGATTCAAAACAAGGACAAGTCATATCAGAGCAGTTTAACCTCCTAGGATATTCCATCACAAAATAGCCATTTTGGAAAAAATAAGCTTTACCAGTACACAGTTGAACAAGGAACTGCTCAATGCATCAAGTTTTAGGCTACCTCAGAAGGTCTCAACAAACACAATGGGTTTTTAACACATTACAATTGTTAACTAATAGGTATTTGTCATCTGTCTCATGTATAACCTGCACCTGCATAACCAGCTGTCTTCTCTCTTCCCGCTGCCGCATCCCAATTTAAATCCTGTATCAGTTTAGCCACTCCATGCATCTGATGAAGTGAACTGTTGCTCATGAAAGTGTATGTTTTTTAATAAAATATGTTAGCCTGAAAAGGCGCTACCAGGCTCCTCCTGATTTTTTAAATGAATTTAGGAACAGATTATGAGAACTGCAGCTTCCATGCTTTATTCTGTGCATGTTGCTTATACGGGAATTTCACTCTGGTGTACTTCACATGGCACTTTAGCCATAGTGTGGTTAGGTTTAGCATGATGTCCAAACCCAGACCATAGATTAAATTATGATTAAGGCAGAATGCTGCTTGTTTTTATGTTAACTGACAGTTAATTTCTGGTTTGGAAATAAAAGCAGCCACAAAGAGGGCTTCTAAACCAGCGGTCCCCAACCTTTTTGGCACCAGGGACCGGTTTTGTGGAAGACAATTTTTCCACAGACCGGGGGGGGGATACATTGGTTTCGGGATGAAACCATCAGAAGTGGTAAATAAAATAATGGACGGGCCACGCGCGGACTAAAATAAGTGTCGGATTCTGACTTCTCATGAGCGCGCAACCTAGATCCCTCGCATGCGCAGTTTACAGTAGGGTTTGTGCTCCTATGAGAATCTAATGCTGCCACTGATCTGACAGGAGGCGGAGCTCAGGCGGTAATGCGAGCACTGGGGAGTGGCTGTAAATACAGATGAAGCTTCGCTCGCTGGCCCACCGCTCACCTCCTGCTGTGCGGCCCGGTTCCTAACAGGCCACAGACCCCTGTCTAAACTACCATTGTTTCTACTCCAATTCCTGGAAAGACAAGATTATTCCCATCTGTCTTCATGTCTGCCAACCTTGAAATGCCAGAACCCAGGATCATTGGCTTGCTCTGATTTGGGGAGTCTTTGGTGCTCTCTGAGCCTTGTTGCTTTCATGCAGACGTTTCATTGCCAGGCTAGTCAACATCTTCAGTGCGAAAAGGGCACTGAAGGGCACTTTTCGCACTGAAGATGTTGCCTAGCCTGGCAATGAAACGTCTGCATGAAAGCAACAAGGCTCAGAGAGCACCAAAGACTCCCCAGTTCAACCCTGAGCTACAAATATTCTCTTTGATTGCTCTGATTTGCTACAAATGCTGCAGTAACAAAAATCTTATCATCCCACTAAATTGTTGTTGTTCAGTCGTTTAGTCATGTCCGTGGTGGCTCAGCGGGTAAGACGCCAGGCTCGTCGATCGGATGATCGCAAGTTCGGAGGTTCAAATCCCTAGCCCTGCGTGCGGAGTGAGCTCCCGCACTCGCCCCAACTCTTGCCAACCTAGCAATTCAAAAGCATGCAAATGCAAGTAGATGAATAGGTACCACTTTGGTGGGTAGGTAACAGCGTTCCGCGCGCGTCATGCCGGCCACATGACCACGGAAGCATCTTCGGACAGCGCTGGCTCTTCGGCTAACAAACGGAGATGAGCACCGGCCCCTAGAGTCGGACACGACTGCACAAATGTGCGGGGGGAACCTTTACCTTTTTTTATGTAAAAAATCACAGTGGTTCCTGTGAGAAGGAATTGCAATCACATCAAGCCACCCTTGTCCTTGAAAGGCCAATCGTTCGTTTTAAATACTACTTTCAATGTGCTTTCAAATACATCATATATGAGCCAAAAATAAATTGACTCGTCTCTTAAACCGCAGTTCTAGAGCTGCTTTTGAATTGGCACAGAATCCTTCTGTGTGCGAAAGTGCCCATGACAGTAGAAGCTCCAGCTACAATTCCATTGTTCCTGGTGTTATTTCCCCAGTTTGCAATTCAACGTGTAAGTTTTCAGCTGTTAATATAGTTGTTTTATATGCTTGATGTGCAAACATGCTATCCTTCTGGACTCCAGATTACTAGAAGGTTCGGGAATAGCACCCTTTAGACTTTGGCATTCTCCCTAATTGAGGTGCAGCAGCAATATAGTTATTCTTCCTTGACAGCAGGTTCACCTTGATTACATCATCTGTTACATACAGAACTGGCTGAGCCTTGGCATTGGAACCAGGGTTAGGTTAAGCCTCAGGTCAAATCATGTTCCAAGTAATTAATGTGGTGACTGACATTTAAATTGCCACTGAGACAGTTTTTACCTGCTAGGGTTATTTTTAATAATGTTATTTCATGGATTATTGTTATTTATTCTGAAGGCTGGATATTGTTGTGCAGCCTTTTCAGCAGCAGTACTAACAGAAAGGCTGAACAGGAAACATAACAAAGAAATAAGGTAGTCATTTTCAGAATCTAATGATCAGTGAAAAGAAGAACATATTTCAGAAGCTGTTAATCTGAAGTCAGGAAGAAGTAGTGAAAGAAATATTTTCATGTTAGACAATATGCATATTACTAATTGGAAGTACTGTTTTTATCTCAGCAATATACCTCAGCAATAACCGCCCAGGGTCCCTCCTTGTGGGGGAGATGGGCGGTGATATAAATGTGATGAATAAATAAATAAAATATCCCCAGTTGCACCTAACCACAGCACTATCATGCCTTGAAAACATTTGTTTCCCCCCTTCTTCCCATGATCTCTTCACTGTTGTTGTTCAGTCATTTAGTCGTGTCCGACTCTTTGTGACCCCATGGACCATAGCATGCCAGGCCTTTCTGTCCTCCACTGTCTCCCGGAGTTTACTCAAATTCATGTTCGTTACATCGGTGATGCTATCTAACCATCTCATCCTCTGCCGTCCCCTTCTCCTTTTGCCTTCAGTCTTTCCCAGCATCAACTTCAAGTTGTGTAGGAAGTCCAATGACTGGCAGTGACTGGGAGCAGAGGAAACAGAGGCAGAATAGGGTTCAGCAGTAGGGAGAACAAATGTCTTCTTGCTGAGCTTTCTGCTACCCCAAGGACGCATACATACATACATACATACATACATACATACATACATACACCCTCTCCAGCAACCAACACCCAGATAAGCAGGGTGTTAACCAACACCAGACAAAAAATCAAGCAGAAAAAAATACCCCAATCAAGGAACTACCAAGGAGAAAACCACACCCCCACCAACACTGGCAGGGCAAGCTACTGTGTATAACCAGGGAGCAAACCCCACACTTACTAGTTGGGTAATGAAACCTCCGCAAGCAAACAACCAGGCTCAGAGAGCACCAAGGACTCCACAGTTCAACCCTGAGCGACAGATATTCTCTTCTATTGGGACAGATACGTAGCACTTCAGCTTGGTAATAAGGAAGGGCCTAAAGGTAAATAAGGAAATGACTTTTTTGCCTTTCAGTTGTTCCCCAAATCTGCCACCCAAAGTGGCTGCTTCAGTTTTCCACATGATGGGACTGCCCTTACCTATTTCCAGGTTGGTATGTTTCAGACCACAATCTTAGAATTGGGGATGGCATCAATTATGTATATCCTCAATGTGAATTAACAAGACTCTCGTCTTGGCTGTTCAAACTGCCATACAGATGGTTAATCATGCCAAAGAGGTTTCATTTAAATGTAGATGAGTTCTACAGTGTTTGATAAAAGAAAAATCTTCAGAAATGATCAGCCCACACAAAACCATACTTTTTCTGAATTATTTTCAAATTAAATTTACTGCCTCTTTACCAGATAAAACCAGTTGTAAGATTTTTATTAAAATGTATTATTATTATTATTATTATTATTATTATTATTATTATTATATACCCGATTTTAGTTGGAATCAAAACAGACTTATAGTAATATCATAAAGTATTTGAATATTAAAAATAAAATTGCTACTATAATTTTTTAGGTAGAGAGTGGCTTTTTCTTTCAAACAGATATTTTATGGCAATTGCTGTTTTTGTGTATCAAGCAGGCCCGCTACTGTAATTGATTCATTCAAAATTCTTGCTTTAAGGTATCTCAAATGAGTATTCTAGCTTTAACTTGTGGATCACAAATTTTACTTTTTTTTTCTGTTCAGAAGAGCGCTCCTGTGATGAAAACATTCACAATTGTTGCCATCTTGACTTACGGTGGGAACATGGCCGACTGAGCAGCTGTGTTCGCGGGCTATGGTACTTTCCTGAAGCCCTGGAGCGCTTTCACAGCACAGAAAGCACTCGGAATCATCCCATTTGCTCTCCAGAATGGCGACTTGCAGCCCAAGAATCGCAAACAGCATTTGCGCCGATCGGGTAAGAGCTGTTTTGAGTTTTTAGCTTTCTGTTCACTTTCCCTGGGAGCTGGTTCTTAGCATACTTTCTCTTGTGTCAACAACTTTCAGTAACTTTCCATTAACTCATTAACTCCTATTCGTGCTAGTCAAGTATCTAGGGGGCGCCATAATCTACTGCCTGAAGCATTGGGATTTCAAAGAGACTTTCTCCGAGTTTCGTTGGGAGCTTCGTTGTGAGATCATCAGATCTACTACTGTGGACAAGAGGACCACAGAAGAAATGGAGTAGCCTTCATAATTAATAATAAAGTGGCTAAAGCAGTGCTTGGATACAATCCAAAAAACAATAGAATGATCTCAATTCGAATTCAGGGTAAGCCATTTAATATCACAGTGATCCAAATATACACCCCAACCACAGATGCTGAAGAAGCAGATCAGTTCTATGAGGATCTGCAGCACCTACTGAATAATACACCAAAAAGAGAAAATTTTCATTACAGGAGACTGGAATGCTAAGGTGGGTAGTTAAACGACACCTGGAATTACAGGCAAGCATGGTCTGCTGAGACACTGGAAGTAGCCCAAGAAAGAAGGAAAGCAAAAGGCAACAGTGATAGGGGGAGATACGCCCAATTAAATGCAAAATTCCAGAGGTTAGCCAGAAGAGAGAAGGAATTATTTTTAAACAAGCAATGCACGGAAGTGGAAGAAGACAATAGAATAGGAAGGACAAGAGACCTCTTCCAGAAAAGTAGAAACATCGGAGGTAAATTCCAGGCAAAAATGGGTATGATCAAAAACAAAGAGGGCAAGGACCTAACAGAAGCAGAAGAGATCAAGAAAAGGTGGCAAGAATATACGGACAATGTATTGTCGAAGGCTTTCATGGCCGGAGTTCGATGGCTGTTGTGGGTCTTCCGGGCTGTGTGGCCGTGTTCTGGAAGTTGTGGTTCCTAAGGAACCACAACTTCCAGAACACGGCCACACAGCCCGGAAGACCCACAACAGCCAATATACGGACATCCTGAAGAGTGAGGTTGAATGGGCCTTAAGAAGCATTGCTAATAACAAGGCAGCAGGAGACGACGGTATCCCAGCTGAACTGTTTAAAATCTTGCAAGATGATGCTGTCAAGGTGATGCATGCCATATGCCAGCAAATTTGGAAAACACAAGAATGGCCATCAGATTGGAAAAAATCAACTTATATCCCCATACCAAAAAAAGGAAACACTAAAGAATGTTCAAATTATCAAACAGTGGCACTTATTTCAAATGCCAGTAAGGTAATGCTCAAGATCTTGCAAGGTAGACTCCAGCAATTCATGGAGCGAGAATTGCCAGATGTACAAGCTGGGTTTAGAAAAGGCAGAGGAACTAGAGACCAAATTGCCATTATCTGCTGGATAATGGAGATAGCCAGGGAGTTTCAGAAAAACATCTATTTCTGTTTTATTGACTATTCTAAAGCCTTTGACTGTGGATCATAACAAATTGTGGCAAGTTCTTGGTGGTATGGGGATACCAAATCATCTTGTCTGCCTCCTGAGGAATCTGTATAACGACCAAGTAGCAACGGTAAGAACAGACCACAGAACAACGGACTGGTTTAAGATTGGGAAAGGAGTACGGCAGGGCTGTATACTCTCACCCTACCTATTCAACCTGTATGCAGAACACATCATGCGACGTGCTGGGCTTGATGAAACCAAGGCTGGAGTTAAAATCGCTGGAAGAAACATTAACAATCTCAGATATGCAGATGATACCACTTTGATGGCTGAAAGCGAGGAGCTGAGGAGCCTTATGACGAAGTTGAAAGAAGAAAGTGCAAAAGCTGGGTTGCAGTTAAACTTCAAAAAAACCAAGATTATGGCAACCAGCTTGATTGATGACTGGCAAATAGAGGGAGAAAAAGTGGAGGCAGTGACAGACTTTGTATTTCTAGGTGCAAAGATTACTGCAGACGCTGACTGCAGCCAGGAAATCAGAAGACGTCTACTTCTTGGGAGGAGAGCAATGACAAATCTCAATAAAATAGTTAAGAGCAGAGACATCACACTGACAACAAAGATCTGCATAGTCAAAGCAATGGTATTCCCTGTAGTAACCTATGGTTGCGAGAGCTGGACCATAAGAAAGGCTGAGCAAAGGAAGATAGATGCTTTTGAACTGTGGTGTTGGAGGAGAATTCTGAGAGTGCCTTGGACTGCAAGAAGATCAAACCAGTCCATACTCCAGGAAATAAAGCCAGACTGCTCACTTGAGGGAATGATATTAAAGGCAAAACTGAAGTACTTTGGCCACATAATGAGAAGACAGGATACCCTGGAGAAGAAGCTGATGCTAGGGAAGGTGGAAGGCAAAAGGAAGAGGGGCCGACCAAGGGCAAGATGGATGGATGGTATTCTGGAGGTGACGGACTCGACCGTGGGGGAGCTGGGGATGGCGACGGCTGACAGGAGGCTCTGGCGTGGACTGGTCCATGAAGTCACGAAGACTCGGAAGCGACTGAACGAATAAACAACAAAATGAGTTTTTTATGATAGTCTGGTTAGATTTTGATGAGTGGTTTCCTCTGGACTTCTTCCATTTGTGCTGATTCTTGTTACTACTATTTTAAATTGACTAGCTATTTTTTAAACTGAGATTGTTTTGTTTTTTAACGTGTTGCGGTTTTAATCATTATGAACCACGGTCCAAAAAGTTAGTATATTAATATTACTATACTGGTAAGGTGATAGAGACACTGATGATAATAAAGGGACCTCCAACAGCCTTCATTCCATCAGCTTCAGCCAGCATGAACAGGGTAGCACAAATCTTTATGTAAACAGTGTATTTTATGCATAAAAGGAACTGGAGGGAAAAAGCTGTAAATTATAAACCACATAAAAGGATTTCCTGACAAAAACATCAGAGTGCAGTGACCCAGCACATTCCTTTATGCAGAAAATTCCAAGTTCAGGCCTTTGCATCTCAAATTAAAAACAAACTAAAAAGCTTGTAGTGAAAATGTCCTTATTTCTGGACTACTCAGTAACAGAGGGATCAAAGGTCTTACTTAGCATAAGATAGTTTCTTATACATTCAACATATCTAAACTTACGAATCATTCTCACTAATTTGATTTACATTACAAATGACCAGTGACCATATGGGGTAAGTAAACTGAAGGAAACCATCCTACATAAATCTTTATGACTTAGCCTTAACTGACTGTAGAATTAACCCAATGTCTTCATCTCTGAATCCGTTAATTATACATATAGAACATTATAGGAAGCCTTCCAATTACCTACATCTTACACTCAGAATGTGACAACTTGTTGACAACTGCTAGCTATTGTGTAACCATAATGACATGGGAATTACTTTATTCATTTTATTTTACAAATGGGTAAATCTTACATTTCTCAAAAATAATTTATAAGAAAGAGAAGGAAGGAAAGGAAGGAAGGAAGGAAGGAAGGAAGGAAGGAAGGAAGGAAGGAAGGAAGGGTGGGTGGGTGGGTGAAGGAGTCATACGTGGCATTTCCCTCTTCAATTTTTCTCCACAACCAACAATGCTGCGAGGTTGGTTAGACTGAGTGACTGACTAAATTCTCCCAGAGAGCTTCCATAGTTGAGAATGAACTTCAGCCTGGGTCTCTCTGGGCCTGGTCCAACACCTTAATCATTACTCTACCTTGAACCTTTTATTCACACAAAAAGTGTCTTGTTGTACCTTAAAAACATAGTGAACTGATCCCAATTCATTTCATGAGATGCATGCATCTGATGAAGCTATATACTGTATTTATACATTGATATTCCACTCATTCCAATAAACCTTTGATGAAAGTTTGTGTATTTGTTGGTCTTTGAGGTATTCAAAAATATTTTGTTGGTTTCGTAGCAAAAGACCATCATGGCTCTTCCACTGGAAACCCTACTATCTTCTTGTCCATCATTCAGAGGCTCACCCTTCCCCCACCAGAGAATGTTCTACAGTATCATGTTCAGTTCATTTGGTATTATCTTACATATTTTGATCCCATGGATTAGAGCTGAGGAGGAAAAATCTAAAATATGGCTACACCTGCATTTTGTCATTGCATGAATTCAGAAATAAAGCAAGGCAGTCTTGGAAAGAAGATTGCTTGTAGTTTATTTACAACAGAATGTAAGAAAAGGCAGGTTTAAAAACAATAATAAATAACTGGAAAAGCAACAATTATGTATGTATGGAAACTATGAGACTCAGGTTCTTCTATTTAGCCTTGTATTGTATAACTTTGAGCATTTGGTCCTTCCTTCATAACACTAACCCCCTCACCAAAAACAGAAAACAGAAAACCCCACTACTATACACAACACTCAAAGTCACAAAGATTGTCACAGAAATGAAACAAAAACTTATTTCTAGAAGTAACATTAAAAAATCAGACAATTGTAATTCAAAGACCAAACAAGAAGACTCTTTCCCGGGATTAGTTTAGCTTCAAGCCTTTATGAAAACGTAAGTCTGAATAATGGTAATTCATGAGTTCCTACTGACAAGTTCATGAACCCTCCCCATTGTATGTATTAACTACTATGAAATGCATACATTTGATGTCTTTTGAACAACAGCATGTTCTAAAGTTCCAGTGCAGCAAACCACAACCCGAAATTGCATGAGAAGAATTCTGTTAGACTATAGGCCCAATCAACCTCAGCTAAGCATGGCCAATAGGAAGGCTAACTTACGGGATGGTCAAAACCTTTTGACCTTTTCTGCTCATATAGAGGTACCTCAGGATCCAATCCAATGTGTTATTAGAGACACACGTCTCTCTTATTATTGTTCAAATAAAGACAGCAGAGTAATTTTCATTTCATATTAACAAAAGTTTAAAAGTTATGCCACTCATATGTGAAGAGAAGCTAGGCTCAAATTTATCTTATGGCAATTTAGCAAGTTTTGTTGCAAACTTTGTTAGCAAACATAAGCCCAGCGATGATTTCTAGCACATGTACATGGATTTTTAAAGATTCATGTACATGGAAAAACATATCTGATGTGCATATCTGAACTAGCATTTCCAATAATAAATGTCGAGCAACCTTCCTGAGACTCTCATGATACAGCTTAAAAAAGCTTTTCTTCTTTTGCTAAGGAGGTCAAAGCTGGGTCTTGAAACAGATAATTTCAGGAGTCTGCTTTATTTGTTAGGGAAGGTAAATTTAAAACCAACAGTATATTAGCTTCAGAACACAGTCACCCTTCCTCTTAGCAATGCTTAAATGTTCTCACTGAAAAAAGGGGCAACAGGACTAGAGCACAGTAACCTAACAATACTTCAGTTTGTGTTGCTGCACCAGACTTTATCGAAAGTGCCACTTTGTTCCACAAAACAAATAGATAAACATCCACAGGTCTGATCCTCACAAAAAACATACAGCTAAAAATATACAGCAGATTCTGTACAAATTAAATCAGACAAGTCAACAATACAACCCAAACTTTTTTCCCATGTAAAAGACATAGTAGTGCAACCAAAAATATGCTAGAAATTTAATTTAGTTATTCTTCTTGTGTCAGAAATACGTTTTTTTAAAGCAGATGACAAAAATCAAGAAGGAAAAGTAATTGAATAATGACTAACCTAATGGCAAAAGCTGTGGAAGGAAAAGGATTGTATGACAAAGGATTGTAACAGAATTTGTGAAGAGCATAGGTACATGAGAGTGTATATTCTGAAGAAACATCCATTTGATTTTTGCTAACTCCTACAAGTATAGGAAAAGCAAAGAGTAGGCAGACATGGATTGTGCCAGCCATCATTTAGACATGCAGAAGAATCAAATTTTGTGTGTCTATTCATTAAGCACCCAAATTTGATAGCACATCAAGTTGAACAAATACTTCTTGCTGCAGCATTGAGAGCAGAAAGTATCATAGAAAAGTCCACTATTTTTTTCCCATAGCATGCTATTACCTTTCATTTTTGCACTATGCAGCCTTTTAACGAGCATATTCTTAAGATATATTATTCAAACACCTGATCTTATTCCCAAGCCAAAGTAACAAAATCATACAGGAAGAAGTGAAATAGTTAAAATAAATCAACACAATGATTTGATGTCTTGGCCTATAGACTTGTGCAAAAGATTCTAAAAGGAGATAGAAGGAGAGCAACATTTGGCTTGAATGTCTACTATTATCATAATTTTATGCTAAGTTAAAGCCACAAACTCAGGGTGTATTTCTGTATAGAAATAATAATATTAATAATAATAATAAAAAAAACAGATATTAACAGCAGTCACACAGAACTTCAGAACGCCGAGTAAGATAGAAAAAAGATACCGTGAATAATAACAGAGAAAAGGCATGGAGCTAAATGGTAGGGGGATTAAATACAGAATTAGACCTACTACATATTTTGAGTTTTCAAATGCACATAGTGCATTCTACTCTCCCACCCTACCATTCTATGACTAAAACTACCCTACATAACAGTCCCCTTCGTATGTACAATTTAAGTAAGAAGTCACTTGAGAGTTAATTGGAGATTTAAGTCCGCTACACCTTTTCATATGAAAATTCATGCTGCCGTGCTTACTACAAATTTTCTGTTATTCAAAGTTAGCCTTACCCCCTGAGGTCTGCATGTATATTTCTATATTCCCCTTGACAATACGAATTACTGTCACTATATGTTTATGATACCTTCACAGCTGATTCTAGCTTGGATGTGGTTAATTACTAACTTAATTTACTAAACTAAATTAAATTCTGAACGGATTATCAGGAAAGGAACAGATTCCAAGTGTCTTGAATTGTATATGGGGAAGTATTTCTAATTCCTGAGACAGAAGGGTGATGCAATTAACAGGCCAATATTTTGTCTCTCCAAACTATATGGCAGGGTGAAACTAATACTGTTTTCTAGGGTACCAAAAGTCAAAAGGAAAAACGTTTAATTTATATTTTCATTGTTGGAAAAGAATACAACCAAAGGAGCTCAGGAAGCTGGCAGGTTGTTTTGTTTCTGGCAGAAGCTTTAGAAGATTTCCACATAACCTTTTTGCTTTTTTGACTAGACGGAGGCTTCTTCATCAATTGTCGACTGTAGCAAAAGTGCACCATGTTTCCCTTTCCACTTTGAATTCAGATACCTGCATTCAAAGGAAGTAATAATAACAGGTACAGTTGAAAAAAGAACTGCTTGCTGGACCATGCACAGAGTCTCATCATCCTGAGCATTATGAAGACTTACTGGTAGACCTACCTTTTTAAAAATCTGTTTGGATCTCCCCAGCCTTTTCTTTCTTAATTTTATTCATGGCTCAGCCTTACAATATATTCACTATTTCTTTTTTTTATATATACAGGATTTTTAGAATGAGAAAAAGAATCTGCACCATAAGTCTAACGTATGTTATTATGGCATTTTTTAAATGCTATTACCTGTTGCTTTTGTTTTACCAGGCCAACATGGCCACCCTCTGCAAAACTTCCAGTCATAGAATAGACTAATGACTGCTCAGAATGTTGCAAAAAAAAAAAATGGACCGAACTTCTCTTGTTTTCAACAGGGTTTTCAATCAGGACTTTCATTAATTTCATAGGAACTCAGAAGGCCTGAATCAAAAATTGAATTATGAATTAATAATGGCATTGTTTCTTGGGATCTATTTGTCCCTTTTGGCCTTTGTAGCCTATTTATTTGTTTGTGTTTCCATTTTTCTTCCTGGACTAGGTCTCATTCTCCAAAACCAACACAGAAAAGTTTTACAACAGCACACAATAAAAAGGAGTTACAAATTTTGTGCAAGATACAAATAGTTCAAGGGTCTCAAAATGGTTATGATAATTTAAGACAAAGCTAGAGCACATTGGTTCTTTAATTTTTGAAGAGCTTAAAGTGTGCATTAGCTACACCCCAAATCCTGAGTTGTATTCTGTAAAAAGGAATCTGAATCTGTTGGTATTCAAGTGTTGATCAGTGAATCAGCAGTTCCAAGGTTTATTTTAAGGTGCATTCGGCCTGAGAGTAAAAAAGGATTTCAGAAATGGAGATACAATGGCTGGAAATGAGAAATGTCATCTGAACCTGTAGCTAAGGAGAACCTCATTCTCTCAGGATGTCCTCGCCAGCTTTATGAAATCCCTGTAACCTCTCCAGTCATAAACACTGCAATGCTATATTTTCTGTTTGCAGCAATCACTAGAAGAGATTGCTTTTGCTTTTACAAGCTATTTCATTCTGGGTTGATAGCAACGTCTGTCATATGGCTTAGAGCTTTAGTTTGGGAATCAGAGCACATGGACTATGATCTTGCATGCATTTAGCTAACTAGTTTCAGGGAAAGCCTAAGGGAATGGGGGGAATGGGAAAGGCATACTTCCAGATCAATAAGATTTGTTTAAATAAAACAACTACCATGAACTCTGCAAATGATATTCTGTCAGTCATAGCTTGTCTTAAGGAAAAAACCATGCTGGGTTTAGAGAGCTTTTTTATCTGGATCTGGCAGCGTGAGAGTTTCTGGGGCAGATTTTTTCCGCTGACGGTCTTTGGGAACTGCTAGGAATTCAGGTGCGTCAGTTGACAGAGGTGTAGATGGAGCACTAGAAGGAGCACTGCGGATTGAAGAGGGAAGGGAGATATTAGAGATTGATATTGCAGGAGGGAAGATTCCAATTTTCTTGTTGGTGGCTTCCTGAGTTGCTCGTTCAAATTCTCGGACTTCATCCATAGTCATATCTTCAATGAGAAGAAAAGAAAGAATTTGTTAGAACAACTGTGCAAGTTGGTATCGTTGCAAAGTTTTATTCAGGCTGTAGTCTTTAAGGAGTCATTCCCGTCAGTTAAGGAGTCATATTAATTAAGAAAAGCTTTGGCCAATATTTCAGATGTGCTGCTGAAATTTCAGGAGCCACATTTGAACACCATTCATCTTACTGTTAAAGAGTTGCTGACCACTCAAAGAATACTCTGGGACTGCAAAACAAAACCATTTTTCATGATGGGATCACATGAGATAAAGATACCAGAGTTATATTTTTATCTGGTTTCACTCAAACAAGGATAAAAATCATAAAAACAAAAGCTGAAACAAACTATCATAGATAAACTGGACCCTTTGTTTCAGCTAATAATCTAGTGATCATTCTACCTTGTTTTGGGTCATCAGGCTTACTATAGAGCTCACTGATCATTTTGTAAAACCATTAACAGGGCTTCCTTATCAACGAGTTATAATATAGCCACAGACATAGATCCAGTGGGCTGTATCCAACTCATGCAGTGGTTTTCTTGTGCAACAAGATGGCCTTCATCTCTCTGCTGCCTGCCTTTCCCTTTATCTGCCCTGGAGTTATTGCCTCCAAGCCTCTGAAAAAAAAAATAGGCTATATGGGAATATTTCAGAGAGGCGGCTACTTGCCGTTATCATTCCATCAGCAGACAGTTAATGCAATTCTAAATACAGGTTAAGAATAAAAATGTGAGATAATTTAAAGTACTTTTATACTGTATTCTAGAAGTCAAATTTCATGACTGAAGCATTCCTATTTTTATTTGCATCTGCTGATCCTTTTTTTCCAAATAGCACATCTTTTAGGACTTATACCGGCGTTCCCTACTAGACAACAAAGACAATTCGGTGTCCTTAAATACTGCTAAGTTTTGTTATATAGTGGGTAAATTCTGCCCTACTATGAGTCTGCTAATGGTTATGCAGTGTTTTACCAGCATGTGATTTCCCCCCCTTTTTTTTTTCTTCATTTGGTCTATGACTGTAATAAAGTCTTCTCAAATTTTAGGACAAGCGACTTTTTTTTTATAATTCTATCTTTCCTGAAGTCTGTAGGAAAACTAGAGTAGGACAACATTATGTTTTATTGTTCTATCTGTTTCTAGGCTGTAGATATAGATGGGAGCTTCCATAGTAGAATGTTTTGAAGTTCTCTCATGTATTTTTAAAAATATCCCTCCTATTAATGAGAAGTTTAGATATGGAGAATAGTTTTAATTCTGTCATCTTAGAGATACAGTGTGAATTTTTCTCTGCACACATATCTGCACACACAAATATATACACACAAACACAAAGATACTTATTCTCAAAAGACATGTTTTATGATGACAGCATGTACATATTCATACAGAAAAGTATCATATCAATAATGTGCTAGAAAAAAAGTTGAGATTATTATAAACAAAACTCCAATATTTTAAAACTCAACAAAGTTGTTCTTCAAAAAATTCAAGCCAGCCTAAGTGTACAATTGAAAAAAGCCAACACACATTTAGCTCCTAACACGTCAAGGAGCTCAGCGAGAGCAGCAAATGAACAGAGCCCACTGCAAGTTAAAACTGGTTGAAAAATATATAGTGGCTTTTTTTCTGACATACTGGCAACAATCATGAATTGTTAGAATTCAGTTGTTAGATATAATACACCTGAAATAACTGCACTGCTTAATTATGGCTGTAACAAAAGCTCAGTGCAACCAGATCAGATTGTTTACCCTAACAGTGAAAGATCTTGGATTTTCATTTAGATATATAAAATATTACAATCCTACTGAATAATTCCACCAGAGGGCAGAGTTACTTTGTTATAGTGCGTCCCCCGCCCTGGAAATTTCAGGGAGTAATATCTCCTTGGCTATTTCCTTCTACCTATTCAAGATTCAAGATGGGTTCAGCAAAAGGTCAGCTGAGGTTTGAACACTTCATACCAGATCCAGGTTAATGTTTTGAATACCAGGAAAGAGTTTCTTAATTACATGAAACCCCAGCTTTCTTTTGAGTTTCAACTTTCCTGCAGTGAGCATGGGCTCCTATGAAGGAAGCCAAGAGAAGCTCAAACACAAATACCAAACAAATGGTTGTTAAGAGCCTCTTGAAACCATACAGTATACTCAGTCAAAATCTAATTAGTAAAGGTTTAAATTACCACTCATCACTTCTGGGGAATGAATATTGCAAAAGACTGGAAAAGAGCAACTGCTACTGGTAATCAGTATTATGTGGCTCCCCAATAAAAAGGTTCCCCCCGCACATTTGTGCAGTCGTGTCCGACTCTAGGGGCCGGTGCTCATCTCCGTTTGTTAGCCGAAGAGCCAGCGTTGTCCAAAGACGCTTCCACGGTCATGTGGCTGGCATGACACATGCGGAACGCTGTTACCTACCCACCAAAGTGGTACCTATTCATCTACTTGCATTTGCATGCTTTCGAATTGCTAGGTTGGCAAGAGCTGGGGCGAGTGCGGGAGCTCACTCCGTCACGCAGCGCTCAGATCTCGAACCTCCGAACTTGCGATCTTCCGATCGACAAGCCTGGCGTCTTACCCACTGAGCCACCACACCCCTTGGCTCCCCAATAACTTGGCATTAATGGCTGAGGTGATGTCAAACAATTGGATAGCCAAGGCAACAGAGAAGCATGGAAATGGAAACCTATGGTAAGGCTGGTTTTATTATTTATTTATTGTTATTTATTTTTTCTTCGCTAACAAGATAAAACGCTACAAGAATATATTTTCCAGGACACGAAGGCTCAGATATGTAGATTTATTGTAGCAAAACTGTGACGATACTATGAAAGAATTCCAGTGACTCTTGTGTATTGAATATTTGTACCAAAATCAATATTCAAATTTCTTGTCCCTGTTTCTCCTACTCACTCTATGTCAAGGGCTAGAAGGGATTCTCTTTTGGGCAGGAGATACAGATTCCATCTGTTTGTATTTTGATAACAGCCTGATCTAGGATCAGGTTATTTACTTCTGACCATGTAGGAATTTTCACACCTATGATCTTAATATGTAAAAAGAGGGCACGGGATGTACACTCTTCAATGTGAAAATTTGTCTTCTGCATGAATTCCCATTGCTGCCAAACTATTTATTCCTAAACTGTTCAGCTGGGTGGTAGATCTTATTAGGTAAAGGTAAAGGTTCCCCCCGCACATTTGTGCAGTCGTGTCCGACTCTAGGGGCCGGTGCTCATCTCCGTTTGTTAGCCGAAGAGCCAGCGTTGTCCGAAGACGCTTCCACGGTCATGTGGCCGCATGACACGCGCGGAACGCTGTTACCTACCCACCGAAGTGGTACCTATTAATCTACTTGCATTTGCATGCTTTCGAATTGCTAGGTTGGCAAGAGCTGGAGCTAGTGCTGGAGCTTACTCCGCACGCAGGGCTAGGGATTCGAACCTCCGAACTTGCGATCTTCCGATTGACAAGCCTGGCATCTTACCCGCTGAGCCACCACGCCCCCTATTAGATTTCCAAAAACTAAACAGAGTTAGACCTGGTGAGTTTTTGGATGGGGGAGTATAAGAAAAACCAGGAAACTATAATGGATGGTTTAAAAAAATCTCTGAAGAAGGTAATGGCAAAATGCTTCCATACTGTTGCCAAGAAACTTATCAATGAAGTCATCCAGAGAGAGTTTACTGTTCCCAAAGTAATACTCTATTCCTTGGAGATGAAAGCATCAGCTCCATGGTTCTCTTTTCCTTTTCCTATTTGATTACTGCTACTTGAGTGAAATAAGCTGTAGTTCTTTATACCATTCCAGAGATCGAATCATCCTGAAACTCTTTTGCACAAAAATATGCAATAATTTTAATGGAATGAGAAAGTGACATTGTCCACTTGCATAAAATAATAGCCAGCTTTGCATGTAACAAAATCATTATGTGGCTTATCTATTTTTAGCATGGCATGAAGAATGAACCCATCCATTATGTCTTAGCATTATATGCAAACAAGCCAGACCACTATGGCTTGTTCAATAAACCACAATTTAAAGAAGTCCTGGCTTAGCATTATGAATCAGGATATTATCTATTTCTGAAGAAAACTGTAGAATTGGAGTATTGATTGCCTGAGTCTGATCTAATAGATCACAGCCATTGATATAAAAGGACTTTTCCAGGTTTTATACAGCCCTCCATCAATAGGCATAGAGAACAGAAATAAAACTGCCACATGGTACATTCAGTTAACTCTAACCTGACAATTTCATTTTCCCTGGAGATCACTCAGTGCAGCCAAAGCTGTGTACGGATATGCAGTTCATCATCCCCTGGGTTTATTTTTTATTCAAAATTCAAGGACAGATGTAATCAGCAACTCAAATGCCATTCACTTTGTCATGTCTATTTTTTTAATCTTAGCAGAACGTTCATTCAAGTGAGCATTGGTTCCTTGCTTTACCTCAAACACATACACCTTAAAGTCCCTTTAAAAATTAAAAAAATCCCCTTTTAAAAAAAACTATGAGACACTGTTTTGACAAGAGAGAAAAGAAATGCTTTGAAGGCATCCCAAGGAAACAAGACATCAGTGCCTGTGCCCAGCTGGCTCAGAACACAAGAATGACTCAATTTTTAAGGGAAGACTATACAAGGAAATACATGTACGTCTTAGGCGTCTACTTGGAGCCTACCCACCAAGATATATAAGCTTCCCAAAACCTTTTCAACCTTGTGTTGATCCTTCCAGAATGTCACTGGGAAAATGGCACACAGTTGCAGTGACCAGGCCTACTCCCATAGCAATCTCCTAAAGCTCCGCATTTTTGTCCCTTGTTTGCATTAGGAGATGGCAATATTTTTAAAGACACTACATACACTTCCTTTGGCATGGCTCTCTATTTCATCCACAGGAGATGAATGTTGATTGCACACTTTAATGTTCGTTTTTTCATGCATATTTGTCTCATATTCTCGAACATCCTCCAAAGTCATATCTGAAAAAAGTTCAAGATGATGGGATCTTCTATTAATTCAATCTCTATTTTTAATACAAGGAAGAATCTGGGGGGGAAGTTCCTTCCTAGCAAAAGCCACAAAGCAGGAAGCCAACTTTGATATCAGTAGGCAAACAGCTAGATCAACCAGCCAAGGAAGGTCAGTACGGGAATGATCAGTTAAAAGGAATCACAGTATAGGGATTTGGAAAGTGGTTATTTCTGTGAAGTGAGCTAGGCAAGAAAGTGCAGGGTGCAGGCTTTGCCACAGGCAGACATCTTCTAAAATAAATTTAGAAGATTTCCTGGGGAAAAAAGAGGAAGGATTAAAGAACAGCTCAAGAATCTACTTACCTTGTCAGGAACTTTCCAACAAAATTCTAGAGCATTATTCTAAATAACATTATGCTCCCTATCAATATATTACATTGTTTTAACACCACCCATCTTAGATTGTAGAGGATATTAAGTCATATAAATTAACTGCAAAGTACTGGTGAGTAATAGATTAAATGAAAATTTTAATTCCTTTGAAAGTCAAGCTACCATCAGTATATCTTCATTTCTTACTATACTGTAAGACTATCCAGTAGAATTATACACAATCCAGTTCTCCCACAATAGTGGGAATATGAATATGTGGGCATGTTCAAAATATCTATAGGAACGTGCACACACTGAATTCTACTGGTTGGGGATTTCTATTCTCTTCTTTGGAGGAAAGAGTGCTCTTAAATTGCAGTACACGCCATTAAATTATATTCTTTTAGCACATTGCTGTCTTGGCACACTCTAGTAATTAAGCTCTCATAATACCTTCCATTAATATTTATGTGATTCATGTATTATCATCATGTTTTGCTTTTTTTTTCTCACTTAAAATTAAGGAGCATTAAAAAGCACTGATCAAAGAAGCTTGTAAGCAATGGAACCGGCATGATCAGAAGCACTTCTGCCAAGCAGTGTTCATGCTTTTCATTAGCAACTTTCAAGTTAATGCAATAGTGCTGTCTTACGGCAAAGCTAACTGTGTATTAGTCAACAACCTTACACATATCTACAGGGAAGTAAGTCCCACTAAAATCATGGCAACACTTCTTTGTAAACAAGGAGTGGATTGAGGATTAGTCTGCAATTAGGGGGTGAAGCCCTTGCATCAACCACATACACATTTTAAAATAAATTAGATCCTGAGCAGTTCTACATTAGTCCAGGGAATTCATTTGATACCTCTACGGAACATATACTTCCAGCACAGAAGAAATGTTGAAGGTTGGTCATCATTATCACTTGAAAGAACCATCTCATGTATTACTTCTATAACAAATTTTTCCAATCCAAATTTGTAAAACATCCTAATTCTATACATTAATTTACCATTGTTCAGCAATAACACCCCAAATATAGGGTTATCAGGAAAATGTAAGTGCACCAAAAGGCTACACACCCACTGCAGTGCTCATGGTTCTCACAGATTGTATACAATCATTATTTGGGGGGGAAAGCTTTCACCTGCCTGCCACAAAGTTCCTAGCAAGATCTGATCCTCCAATCCTACCTAAGTAGTTCGATAATCACGGGGAGCCCAGTTGTGGGAAATGGGAAGTCTGCTACTTTTCAAAAAACGTAAAGCAAACGGCAGTTTGGGGAAATGCATCGAGACATCTGTGTCAAATGGCAAAACATGGGTGTGGCCTGTGGAAAACTACTCTCATGGTAGAAACCAAACACCAGTGATATTTCCCTTTAAAGACTTCTTATCCTTTTATCTAAATGAAGATTTTAATATGTCTATGAAGGTTCTCAGTCATCCAGTGGGAATTGTCTGTAGCTCAAATCCAGTTGACATGATTCAAGCTACTGAAGATTTTAATCTTTGAAAACTGGTTCAGATCTGAAGGCTGGTTGGGAGGTTGAGTTATAAATTTGAATAGCCTTAGAATTGATCACAGTGCATCAAATGGAACAAAATGTCAACATTCCTGATACCCAAACTCATTTGACTCTCCTTTCTCTGTTCCATGTTTTCTAAGTTACTTTTAGACAAATAGGGACTTGATTGATTGATTCCAGATATTTATTACAACGAATAACTTTTTTTTATGTTATTAATGAAAAATGCAATAAGCTTATCTAATATAAAATAATATTAATGATACTGGTGTTTAGAATTTAATAGTTATAATGCTAATTTTTATGGTTATCAATATATATTTTAGTTTAAAGCTTATTTATTTAATTTGTTTATTATATTTTTACCCATGTATATTTATATTTATCATCTGCTGCAACCAAATTAGTAGATTTAAATTGGATCTGTTGAATGAGGTTTTTCCACCCATTTCATAATCCTCAACTTAATTAATTTTTCTGATCTGTGAATGCCCTTACTCAATACAGAAGTTAACATTATGACCCAAGGCAGACACAATACAGAATTATGGTTTGGAGTTTGGAAGAAAGCCATAAAGTTGGATGTTCTGCCTGTCTCAATTTTGTCTGTGGAAACTTCAGCAGAACTGTTGCTTGGCAAGGATATCCCTAATGCAATTAATTATTTCAATTTCACCTTCTCTCCAAGCACTCAAGGCCACTTCTATTGGTATCTCCCTTCATTTTATCCCCACAAAAACTACCTAGCCTTAGATAGATTAGTTGAGAGACCAATTGGCTGAAAGTCATCTAGTGATTTTCCACGACTGAGGACAGACTTGAAACTAATCCTGGGACAACATCTTAGCCATTACATCACAGTGACTCTGAAATTCAAGCTCTGTTTTTAATATCACAATTTGTGGTTTGCTACTAGTCTTTAAACCAGGCTCCATGTTATATTGGAACCAGACAGATCTAGAACTTAATTCAAATTAAATCTGCTATTTAGAGTTTCAGATACTAAAATACACATTTAATAAAATTATGAAGTCAGCACTGCTGCAGAGTTGTACCCAGAGCTGCAAACATTTCCTGCAAGCAAGTATAAACATTCTAAAATTCTCTTAGCAATTTTGCCTGAAGGATAAAACATGCTCTCCTTCGTGTTGACTATTTTAATAAAGACATCTAGAATAAAAATAAGCGGGTCACCCAGTATATACTGCCTGAAATAGTTCTTGTGTTTCTAAATAGTTCTATTTTTAAAAACATGACTTACCATACCACTCATCCACCCATGCAAATGCCTGTCGATGACCAATTAGCAGTATGTCTTTGACCACCTAGAAATTAGGAAAGGTTAGAAGACTGAGAGGACAACAGCCAGAAACAATAATTTGTGGTAGAGGTACATAACATGAGGTATCAGGGATCACTTATGGTCTCTGAAAGCCTTAGGGATGGTCTTCAGAGACCTTCAGGAACTGTTACCAAATTTCTAATGAAAGAAAACCATGAAATACAGGACTGGAGAGTATAGTTTTGTTATCCACTACACTTAAGCTGGAGCAGGGGATCCTTTTTACTGCACAGTATCTTGCCTGGCTGTCCCTATGTGGTTTTGCCCCAGAGTTAGTTGCACAATTCTCTCTCTGCTTCTGGGAATCCCCCTTTTAATTTGCCTTTCACAGCCACGTGACTCTAGCTTCCCAGCAGTTGCCCAAATTGTTTACAGTTGGCAAGTCAGGTGGAATAGTTTGGTCTTTGCTCTCCCTTTTGATGTTTTCCCCCCACCCTTAACACTTCTGACCAATATTTTATCCTTTCTCTAGGGTGCTGTCCCTGGGAAGGAACAAAAACAGCAACAACAGCTCTGCTTTAATAATGTCAATAACACGAAAACGTTCCTTCCCAGGTTCTTGAAGGATTGATTGCTGACAGCCTAAGAGACCTTTGACAACTAGAACCAAGTGGCAAGCTTTTTGAAGCCAGGATCTCACTTTTTCCATTGATCTTTTTCATCTTTAAGAGCCACAAAGGACAAGGTGGTAACAAGCTGAAGCCGTTAGAGGGCAGCACCAGATTTTACCACCCCCACCCCTTTGCATCGTAGGGCTTGATAGATTCTGTAAAATTGGTACTTTAAAACTATCAGAGGCTTAAGATCCCTGGTTTTGAAAAAAAAAGTGACAATTATGGTTCTGCTGTTCAACAGTTTTCCACCATGGGGAGGTTAGGAAGGTGTCAAAAAGGTATGGGGATCCATACGGACTGAGGGCTGCTCTCACCTGGTCTGGTGAGGGTCCCCTTGATTTTCCTGGTCTCTTACCGGAAAATGCCTTCTCTGCGAGCCCTGGACCATTCTCCCAGCATCTTAGGTGCAGTTGGTGGGGGCCTTTGTGGCTAGAACTGAACACCTCCTCAACAGACTTATATTAGCCTAATTCCCCAACTCTCACATATTGGTGAATGTTAACTCATGAGAATAGCAAGTAGTAAAGTGAGCAAGGTTGTCTCAAATTGTCTTTTAGTAGCTAGGTGGAAAAATGTGTTCCTGGCTTGTATGACAGTGAACAGAAAAGAACTAGGGTCATGGCAGCAGGGAACTTTTGTCAGGGAGATCACTGGTGAAGAAGGAGGGGGCTCCCTCCAGGGGGATAATTGCATGCGCAGTACTGAATCGCTTTGCTTTCCTCCCAAGAGGCTAAAGAAGGCCCCGCCCTAGTTTCTTGGGCCTTTTCTCTGAGCATCACTAATTCATTTTAGTTTAGCTGGATTCTGTCTAGCAGAGTAGAACAATAAAACACTAGAGCTTTTACACCAAGTCTCAGCGTGTTCCTTCACTCGAAGTCAGGACAACTTTTGATGGATGGCTCATAAACCAACAGCATGCATTGCATTCTCTTCTACTGAATCCCAGGAACATAAAATAGTGTACACATATACTAACATACAAACTTACAGTAAATGGGATACAATGTTTTTCTTTGTGTTAAATATTTCTGTTTAAAACAAAGCAACATGATCCCTCATATATTTAGTTCTGCTTCTAAATCTTGGGGGAGGGGGGATTAAAATATAGTATTTATACTCCAGGCAACAAGTCATTTCCAAAAAGCAAGTCATGAATTGGTGCATAATTCACAGAGAGTGAATTCCATTGTCTTTGAAACATGGAATTGCTGTTTATCACCACGGTAGATTTATCTGGACCCCATGTATAATCATTTAGATGCAAATCATCAGAAGAAATAGCCCTGCATTCCATGAAAATAACATTGATATTTTATTCTTATATTCTGCAGAATTTCCTTCCCTATTTTGTTCTTCTTCGTCTGTTTCAGACCTTGAATCTAAGATAAGCCAAAAATGTGCAGAATTTGAGGACATAAATTACAAGCAGATTACATTAGCAAGTAAACACATGGCTAAGGATTTCTCTCTCTCATTCATACACATCAAAGGCACAGGGAAGAAAAATGTAGGTTAGTTTTGTTTTTAATGTGTAAGTTTCTATCAAGATAGACTGGAAAATAGTGCTGGAGTGGGTCAGTAGCCATGGTGCTTGTCAGCAGAAATGATCTGGGAAAGTTTAATCATGCAATTTTGGAAGAAAATTAAGGTTGGTAGGTTGAAATAATGATAGGGCCTCTAAGAAAGCTTTCTCTAATAAGCTATGTATTCTGTTAATAGGATAAAGCCAGTCAGGTGGGATTAGAGCTAAGGAACTGGCACAGCTTCCTTGAAGATAAATATTTCAAATTTACAACTTCATTGTTTTTAAAAAATACATAAACGGAAATAGCATTCAATAAAAACATGAGTTGTATAGAGAAAGTGGACAGAGAAAAGTTTTTCTTTTTCTCTAATTACAGGAAGAAGACTCAAGTGAGATAAGTTTAACTTGGCAATTCTCTACTAAAAGGGATGGTGGTGCCCACCTACTTGGAAGGCTTAAAAATGGATTAGATAAATTCATGGAGAAGACTACCAATGGCTGTAGATGACCTCCAGGACAAGAGTCATGATTTGCCCTGACATACTTTTAGGAAGATCTGCCTTCTCCTTTCTTCCTAAAAGAAATCTTAGTTATTTTATTTCTGTACCTTTAGACTCATATGGCATTTCTGAATTCTGGAAATGCTATGAGCTTTCAGAAGAGTATATTCCATCTCAGTCTTCACTTTTCCTCTTTCAGCTCCCTTCCTAACTACTATTTTGCTGGCACTGTTTTACAGTCCCATTGTTTCTCTTAATGATTCACACATTCCTTACTGGGTCAATGTAGCAGGGGTGAGGCATGCCATGTAGGGCTTTAAAGGTGATAACCAACACCTTGAATTGGACCTGGAAGCAAACTGGCACCCAATGCAGCTCATGCAGCAATGGTGTTATATGTGCCCTCCTTGACCTGTCCCACCCGGTCAGGCAGAGAGGACATGTTACGGACCCTGTCTATGAGGGATTGCCAATTGGCAGGGTCCAGGAGGAGGGCCTTCTCTGCCGTGGCACCCGCCCTTTGGAACAAGTTACTCCCGGAGGTAAGACAGGCCCCCACTCTCCTGGCCTTCCGGAAGGGGGTGAAGACATGGTTGTGCCACCTTGCTTGGGGTGGGAGGGGGGATAGCCATTCATGGGGGTGGTTGGCACCGGGATAATGCCAATGATATGATCATTATTTCATCATCTTGAATTTTACATTTTTATATTTATATTTATATATATTTATATTGTATTGTTTTAGTGATGTTCTTCTTCTGTTTTTAATTGTCTGTAAACCGCCCAGAGTCGTTATATACGAGATGGGTGGTAAAGAAATACGACAAATAAATAAATAAATAAATAAATAAATAAACCACTCCATAGAAGCTCAGTAGATTTATAAATAGATTTTCATATGTAAATTATCATGGTGCATCTCTTAACTCTGCCCACATTTGCAACATCATTATAAAGCATGTAGATTTTCATGGAAATTACTCTCATTATGATTAAAGAATGCTATATTTTGGAATAAATGTACACATTATTTTGTGCCATTTTTTTGGTACTGTTAACCTTCAGTAGATATCCTTTGTGGTTGTGTTTAATTCTTGAATCAACATATTGCAATCCTGGTGTCATGCAAACTACTTCAGTTTTGTGATATTTTACACATTAAGTCCCTGGCTAAACATATGATCAGAGAGACATTCCTCACTAGGAACCCTTAGCATATCTCAGCCCTTTCTATAGCAATATAGTTCCTTGGCAAGACAGCAATATACTTTCCTGGATCTTCTTGTTTCCTAGCTGGCTAACAAACTATATTATCCTCATTGTGGTGGAGCAACTATTTTGAGGATGCTGATTGGCATGAATTTCCTGTCTCCCTCCTAAAATCCTGATACTTCCCTTAGGAATTAACCAATGACTGAGCAAAACTAGTCACATGAATGAACTTCCCGTAGAATTGTGAGAAATCAGAATAAAGTTTATATGCCATAGCTCTGTAGTGGGTTAAGCAGGAAAAACTACTTGGTTTATTTGTGGTACACAAAAGACTGACAGGATTGTTTCAATCATGGGCTGAGGACCAGATAAGGCCTACATCATAGGATCACATGGAAACATTATAGTTGCCAAGGTAGTCTGCTGCCAAAGTAAGTGGGAAGTGAGTAGAAGTCAGAGTAAGTAATTAAGTAAACACTTGTAAAGATATTCACATCAACTTTTCGTATTATGCTCATTGCTGATCCTGTCTACCCGCAGCAACTTTCTCTCCAGAAAAGGTGCATAGGATAGGTAGGAAAAACAGCTGCACACACTGTCCTTTACTTACCTTATGAACAAACTGCTCGACTCGAGTTTGAAGTCCCCATACTTCGAATTTCACAGATACAAGTTTGTAGGAGCACATAATAGGGTCTTGAGTTTCTCTCCAACCTTCTTTTAATAGGCCTCTCCCAGTCTTCTCTGATTTGAAGTATTTAGGATCCTATTGAAAACAAGAAGAATGAGTGAGCAGCCTAAGTTTGGTCTAGGGCATAGCTTTCCAAACTGTGTGTCGTGACACTTTAGTGTGTCGCAACACAGTTTAGTGTGTCGCGACACAACCCAGAAGCGGCGGCAGGGGCATGCACGGCGGCGGTGTGGGGGCACGCGCGGGGGCGGCGGTGTGCATGGTGGCGGCGGTGGCAGCAGCGGCGTGCCATCAGCGCTTCCGTGTTTTAGCGGAAAACACGAGGCTGCCACCGCTGCCACTCGCTCCCCCACGCCGCCGCTGTGCGCGCCCCTGCGCCGCCGCCGCCACTGTTGGTGTGTCGCCAACGGCAGCAGTTTGGAAAGCACTGGTCTAGTGGTTAAGGCACAAGGCTAGAAACTGGGAGACATTTATTAATGTAAGATGCAGTTGCTCAACATCTGAAAGAGTAAAATGATTAAAAGAATTCTCAAACACAAAGGATGCACAAATTTTGTCATATCTAACCTCAGCTGTCCTAGAAGGGAACTAATTTTGGGAGGGAGGGAGGGAGGGAGGGAGGGAGGGAGGGAGGGAGGGAGGGAGGGAGGGAGGAAGGAAGGAAGGAAGGAAGGAAGGAAGGAAGGAAGGAAGGAAGGAAGGAAGGAAGGAAGGAAGGAAGAAAGAAAGACCTTTGATTCTGCCAGAGAGTTTTCTACCACCCGTGTTCAACAGAGAGATACCAAATTAACAGATGGAGGAAATGGATGCCACTAAGCAATCCCAAAATATCCAACAAAGCAAATAAATAAAAATGTCAACAGGTGTGTTTATGTTGACCTGGAAGGGGAGGAAGAAAACCCCCCCTACTCAGGCTGAGGCCCACCAATGTTTTCCCGAGAGCTCAGGACCCAACGGTTCTTCATAACCTCCATCTCAGCTTAGTGGCAAGAAATCCGTGTTGGGGACCGTCCCATTCAAGGCACCCCCTAACTGTTCTGCCCTGGGCTGGCTAAGCAAATCTTAAGAGGACCACCAAATTACACAAGGCTCACAGAACAACTCTGCAAAGGCTGGGACAGCGATACGTCCAGCAAGTCTCCCGCAACGGGAGGGTATCTGCCATTCGCTCCAACTTTGCATGTTGGCGACTGAAAGCATCACGTTTGGTCAGTTAACGGGAAATAGTCAAACACAACAGTTGTTCACACAGAGCCATGAAAGGGAGCTCGACCTGGAAAGGAATTTGGCACAACAAGCTGAGAAGGAGCAGCACGGAAACGGGGTGGGGGCAGCAAAATACTTTTAGGAAGGAAAAACCCGGAACCAAAAGAGCATGGCTTTAAACAGCGGGGGGTGCCTGGGAACACCAATGTGCCACATGCCAGGCCCCCCCGCCTCAGTGCGTGTCACTGGGTCGAGAGAGCAGCTCCTGGTCAGCCTCCCCCGTGGAATGAAAGTTGCATAGCAGCAGCACTTGGTGGGTTCCTTGTACCGTGACGGGAGACTCAGAGTCCGCCAACGTGGGTCGGGGTGCTGGGCTGGTTAAGGCCGATGGTGGAGCACAACCAGCCCGCAAAGTCCACCTCCTCCGCTTCTGATCTTTTAATGAAAATGTGGACCATAAGCTGCTTTAGATCTGCGCTCTCAGCTAGATTCTTGATCAAGCATTTGTTCACAAAATTTTGGAATTCTGGAGTGAAGACTCTGCTTGGCAGCTTTGGAGGGGGCTCATTGACTATGTAGTCCAGGAGCTCAAATATGGCCATGGGTGGTCGGCTGTCTGAACCATAGGCGCTCATGGGTCGGCCTGGCGTTCTCTGCCGGGGAGACGTCTCTGAGCCAGGATAGTCGGCCCCAACGGGACACCCAAACACGAGTTCCAGCTCCTTTGCGTCGGGTGGAGGGATCGGGTACCTGCCAATGGCCATTTCTACGAGGGAGAGCCCCATGCTCCAGATGTCTGACTGCACCGAGTAGTGAGTCCCTTGCAGTCTTTCTGGCGACATGTAAGATCGCGTTCCCACGAAAGAGTTGGCCATGGAATCAATCAGTTGTCCACTGACCCCAAAATCACAGAGCTTGATTTCTCCTCTCGAGTTTACCAAGATATTGGAGGGCTTCACATCTCTGTGCATGATCTTATGCTTTTCTCTCAAATACGTTAGACCTTTTATGACAGCAATGCTAACTTTCCCAAGGATCTGCTCTGGTATTCTGCCTGCCTTTTTCAGGACTTGATCCAAGGATCCGCCATCCATGTGCTCCATGCAAATACTGATCTCGCCGTCACTGTAAAATGCTCCATAAAACCCCACAATGTTGCATTCGTGCAGGACCTGGAGCTCCCGAATGATCTGGTTGCGAATTGCCGGCTTGATCTCGAGATGAATCAACTTCCTGGCCATAATGAGTCCAGAAGGCTTGTGTGAGACTTTAAAGACCACGCCACCGTTGCCTGCACCCAGTTCGCTGATCTTCTCAAAGTCATCGTCCTTCAGTTCCCCAACTTTTTGCTTCTGGGTCAAAAAGGCCTCCAGGCGTTTCCGCTGCTGCTCATCGAGTTCTAACTCTTCCAATTTTTTCTGCAGGGCTTCCAAATTGGTCTCCGCCGTGCTGGTCCCATTGATGGCCGAGCCGTCGGGCGCAGGGGTCAGCAAGTGGTGCCTGGCGGGCATGGAGCGCAGGAGCGGCGCGCGTCCCTCGCTGTGCTGGCTCGCCTGTCCCTCCCGAAGCGCCGGCCGAAACTGGGAGACCGTGAGTTCTAGGCATGAAAGCCGGCTGGGGGACTTTGGGCCAGTCACACTCTCTCAGCCCAACCCACCTCACAGGGTTGTTGTTGTGGGGAAAATACGAGGAGGAAGGAGTATTAGGTATGTTACCTGCCTTGAGTTATTTATAAAAATAATAAACGCAGGATAAAAAAAAATCTAAATCTAAAAGAAGATTGAAATCTATGTTTGAAAAAAAGAACCACTTGTGCTAAAATTGTTACTAATAAGAATGAATACTGCACAAAGTTACTTCTATCTACAACAGGAACAATGTTCATTTTGTGTTTCTTTTCTGTATTTATTAATATTAGGTCTGGAAGCTGGTTGTTTGTACAAGGAGGCTAGAGATTTTAGCAAAACACCTGTATTATGACTGATGATGTTTCGACTAGATAGGAGTCTCGCTCTTAGTGGCAAAACTCGAGGTGGTGGTGTATGTATCTATATTAATAACAGATGGTGTATCAACTCAAAGGTGATTTCAACTTACTGTTCACCGGATGGGGAGTTGTTAACTATTAGATGTAGACCTTTTTATTTGCCCAGGGAGTTCACTGTTGTTATTATTACAGCTGTGTATATACCCCCCTCTGCAAATACGAAAGAGACTTTGAAAGTTCTTTATCATACCATCAGAGACTTGCAAACTATTCACCCGGAGGGTGTGTTTATTGTAGTTGGTGACTTTAATCAGGCTAATTTGAAAACAGTCCTCCCTCATTTCCATCAATATGTGGATTTTGCGACCAGGAGTAAGAACACATTGGATCTAGCCTATTCTAACATCAAGAATGCATTTAAGGCTTACCCCCGACCCAATCTCGGTTTCTCAGACCATCTTAAAAAGGTAAAGGTACCCCCCGCACATTTGTGCAGTCGTGTCCGACTCTAGGGGCCGGTGCTCATCTCCGTTTGTTAGCCAAAGAGCCAGCGTTGTCCGAAGACGCTTCCACGGTCATGTGGCCGCATGACACGCGCGGAACGCTGTTACCCACCCACCGAAGTGGTACCTATTAATCTACTTGCATTTGCATGTTTTCGAATTGCTAGGTTGGCAAGAGCTGGAGCTAGTGCAGGAGCTCACTCTGCACGCAGGGCTAGGGATTCGAACCTCCGAACTTGCAATCTTCCGATCAACAAGCCTGGCGTCTTACCGGCTGAGCCACCACGCCCCTTCTTACTGTAATGCTAATTCCAGCATATAAGCCTTTGTTAACTAGAGAAAAACCAACTGTGAAGCAGGTGAGAGTTTGGCCTGAGGGAGCAATGGAAGCATTACGAGATTGGGACATGTTTAGAGAAGCTGCAACGACTAACCAACATACGAATGTGGAGGAATATGTTTCAACTGTAACTGCATATATCCAGAAATGTATGGAGGATGTTAGTGTTATTAAGAACATCATCTTACGGGCGAATCAGAAAGCTTGGATGACTCATGAAGTATATGTGAAGCTGAAAGAAAGAAACGCTGCTTTTAAATCTGGTGATATGGAGGCTCTTAGAACAGCCAGAGCTGATCTGAACCGGGCGATGAGAATAGCAAAGCGGGTTTATAGGCAGAAAGTTCAGGATTTTTTTCATGATTCCACAAATACCAGGCGCATGTGGCAGGGTATTCAAACTATTACAGATTATAAGGCTACTCCGACATCATGTGAGGAGAATATAGATTTTCTGAATGAACTCAATAGGTTTTTTGGTAGGTTTGAAGCATCTAATAATACTCCTGTGAGGAAGGTTGAATCCCACCCCGACGAGCAGGCACCTACCCTTGATATAATTGATGTCTGGAGGACCCTGAGGAAAATTAATATTCGGAAAGCAGCGGGCCCAGATAATATCCCAGGGCGGGTACTGAGGGACTGTGCTGAACAGCTGGCCAGTGTCTTTACAGACATATTTAATATTTCCTTGCACCAGACTGTAGTCCCGGTATGCTTTAAGACCGCGACTATTATACCTGTGCCTAAAAAATCTACGATCACGTGTCTCAATGACTATCGCCCGATAGCTCTCACTCCCATTGTGATGAAATGTTTTGAGAGACTGATGAAAGATTATATTGTTTCCAGACTCCCCCCTTCGTTTGATCCACTTCAGTTTGCTTATCGGCGGAATCGCTCCGTAGAGAATGCTATCTCTTCTGTTCTTCATTCGAGTCTGATACATCTTGAGGAGAACAGTTATGTGTGATTGCTGTTTATAGATTTCAGCTCAGCGTTCAATACGATTGTTCCCCAGCATTTGGTGGACAAAATGGGTTCTCTAGGTTTCAGTACTCCCTTGTGTAATTGGCTACTTGACTTCCTTACTGAGAGGTCTCAGTTGGTGGAGTTGGGTACAATACTTCTAGCTCTATCTCCTTGAGCATTGGTTCCCCACAGGGCTGTGTCTTGAGCCCATTGTTGTTCACCCTGATGACACATGACTGTTGTGCCAGGTTTACCACCAATTCCATTATGAAATATGCAGACGATACAACGGTAGTGGGTCTTATCAGGGGTGAGGATGAGTGGGCTTATAGGGAGGAGGTGAAGGGTTTGGTGGAGTGGTGCAATAAAAACAGCTTGGTTCTAAATGTGGAAAAAACTAAGGAGATTATTATAGACTTCAGGAAGAACCGGTGTAGTCACACTCCACTTTTTATCAATAACATAGCTGTGGAGTCAGTCAGTAGCATCAGATTCCTGGGGGTGCAGTTAATAAATAGTCTGACCTGGTCCCTTAATACCACATTTTTGGTAAAGCGAGCACAGCAACGTTTGCACTTTTTGCGTCGGATGAAGAAAGTCTATCTCCTATCTTCCATTCTCCTTACTTTCTACAGAGGCACTATAGAGAATGGACTTACAAATTGTATTTCCATCTGGTTTGGAAGCTGTAGTGCCTCAGATAGAAAGTCTGTGCAGAGTGGTAAGGGCAGCAGAAAAGATAATTGGGATATCTCTGCCTCTCATCCAAGATTTAGCACATGCACGCTGTTTGTCCAGAGCTCGAAAGATCATCAGTGACGCCTCCCATCCTCATCATGGTTTGTTTCCTTTGTTACCCTCTGGGAAGAGGTTCCGCTGTATCCGATGTAGAACAGCCAGATTGGGAAACAGCTTTGTCCCCCAGGCTATTGGATTCTTGAATGCTTAAATAAGTTCTTTTAGGTGAAATGTTGGATATGTAAAGAATGTATATTTTATAGTAATTATGGATTTTTTTATTAGTATTTTAGTATTTGACTGAAATTGTGAGCTAAAGAATGTATATTTTATAGTAACTATGGTTTATTATTATTATTATTATTATTATTATTATTATTTTATTGTTTGATTGAAATTGTGAGCCAACTGCAATGAAATTTCATTCTATTGTGCACTTGGTGTATAGTGTATAGTGGGATGACAATAAAGTTATTATTCTATTCTTTCTATTCTATTAATTCCAATCCTTATTCCTAGAAGCACTTCTCCTAGCCCCGTTTAACCATTCAGCTGAGTTACTTTTGTGAGTTTGGCAGCCATATAAATAAAATAAAATAAAATAAATTTTAGAAAATAAGCTATGCAAATGAAAAGGAAATGATTAGACACAACAGAAAGCAGCCAATTATTTAATATAATTAGTAAATACATTTCCTAATAAACTATCCAAAGAGTTACTGCTAGAATGGAAAGGAGAAATATATTATCTTCTTGGGTACCATATAAAAATAGATTTGCAATGATTACAACATATACTATAGTTGTACAGTCTAAGGCATATTGTGGCTTGAATCATGTCAACTGGATTTCTATTTTCTCAGTAGAAACGTTTCACTCCTTATCCAAGGAGCTTCTTCAGTCTGAGTAAAGTTAGTAAGGGAATCCTTAAATACGTTTCTAGGGTGGCTGTGTGACCTTGTACCTGGGGCTAGGTCATGGTTATTTTGAGATGTTTATTTCTAAGTCCCATTATCATCTAAAGGAGGATCGTTAAGATTACCCTGCTGCTGTTGAGCTTGCGAAATGGTCTTAATCTTCCTAGGCACAGAAGACAAAGCAGGAAGGAAGATAGGGGAAAGGTTGTGCCTGAGGCCCCCACCTCTATTCAAGAAAGGATTTTCCAAGTTGGCATAAATGGATTCCTTGACCCCTCTCTCAAACCACCTATCTTCTCTGTCTAAAATGTGAACATTAATGTCCTCAAATGAGTGTCCTTTTTCCTTTAGATGAAGATAAACTGCTGACTCTGGTCCTGTGGTGTTACTTCTCCTGTGTTGGGCCATCCTCCTGTACAAAGGTTGTTTGGTTTCTCCAATGTAGAGTTCAGAGCACTAACGATCCTCCTTTAGATGATAATGGGACTTAGAAATAAACATCTCAAAATAACCATGACCTAGCCCCAGGTGCAAGGTCACACAGCCACCCTAGAAACGTATTTAAGGATTCCCTTACTAACTTTACTCAGACTGAAGAAGCTCCTTGGATAAGGAGTGAAACGTTTCTACTGAGAAAATAGAAATCCAGTTGACATGATTCAAGCCATAGACTGTTCCACCTGGATGACTGAGAACCTTCATCGTCATATAGTCTAAGGCATAGTTTTCCAAACTGTGTGTCGGGACACGTTAGTGTGTTGGCTGCAGTGTCTGGGTGTGTCGCGGCTGCTGCTGCCTCCAAGCCCTGCCAGGATTCCGCGCAGGTCCTAGTGCCTGCCTTATGCCTTGCTGCCTCCAAACCTGCCCTGCCAGGATTCTGCGCAGGTCCTAGTGCCTGCCTTGTGCCTTGCTGCCTCCAAACCTGCTGTTATTCCATGCAGGTCCTAGTGCCTGCCTTGTGCCTTGCTGCCTCCAAACCTGCTGTGATTCCGCACAGGTCCTGGTGCCTGCTTTGTGCCCTGCTGTAAGAGTGTGTCGCGAAATGATGCCTTGCTGTAAGAGTGTGTCACAAAATGATGCATGTCTAAAAAGTGTGTCACCAACATGAAAAGTTTGGAAAGCTCTGGTCTAAGGATTAGGGCAGAGGGAAGATGCTGGCTGGGTGTTGATATTCCTGTTAAAAATGAACATATTCCAACAGGTTTCCACCATGTATTACTTCTGTTTTAAATATATGCATTAGTTTGGGACAGAGTAAGATTTATTAATAGGTGTGATCTTTTCGAAAAGGTTAATCTGTTAAAATACCATTTTAGTTAATGGATAATGTATCGCACATTTTAATTTTGATATTTCAGATAGTTTTGGAACTAGTTCAGGTAGTTTTGATACCAGATAGTTCTTTGCTTTCTGTTTTCCAAGTGCTCATCTCATTCATAATCCTGACAATCTAAAAGAGCTTCCTCAATGTATTTGGAAAGTACGTTTTCAAAAATACATTTGAAAATTGGCACACTTCCCTCTACTCCCACACCAACAATAATTACATTTGGCTGCTTCTTTTTTCCTCCCTTTGATTCCAAAGCAAATAAAGCACAGATAAAGCAGTACATCTGCCTTGGTAGTGCTCAATACTTAGAAGTGCTATTTTAAAACATCCTGTGCTTGGCATCACAATGTACTGACAACATGGAGCAATTTGTGCTATTTAGTAGCAAAATTATTCCATCAAAATGAGTTTGCCTCATAAATTATATTTGACTGAAGCACAGAGGAGAGCAAAGGAGAATTTTAACACGAGTGGTTGAAAAAGTCTTTAACATAGCGCTAGCAGAACAATTGTACGGCAAATGAGTGGGTTGAGTGGGTTGCTCTGCTTTTCACAGGTACTTTATGACAATAGGGAAAGCGCACAGTCCCCTTTCTCAAAAACATCTCTATGAATAAACTTTAGCAAGTCTAAAAAGTTTCATTGCTCCTGAAGGCTTAGGAATATAAATGGTACATCTGATATCATAAAAAAAACCTCTGTGTGCTCAAGGGGATGTATGTATGTATGTTCGTATGTTTGTGTATGTGTGTGTGTGTGTATTCCATATATATATATATGTATATGTATGTGTATGTGTGTGTGTGTGTGTGTATATATATATATATATACACACACACACACACACACACACACACACACATATATACATATACACATACACATACACATACACATACACATACACACATACACACATACACACATACATACATACATACATACATATATATATTCCAAGACATCTTGGAAGGCATTTGGTCTACAGAGGAGATGCCTGACAACTTCCACGATGCCCTCATTGTGGCTGTCTATAAAAATAAGGGAAGCAAATCAGACTGCAGATACTACAGAGGTATCTCACTGCTGTCCATCACAGGCAAGATCTTTGCCCGCATTCTCCTGAACAGATTTGTCACTGCCTCAGGAAGGAACCTCCCAGAGGTGCACTGTGGCTTTCGGCCAGAACGGAGTACATCAGACATGATATTTTCCATGAGGCAAGTCCAGGAGAAGTGCATCGAGCAGAAAGAGCCTCTTCACTCTGTCTTCACTGTCCTGACAAAGGCATTTGACACTGTAAACAGGGAGGCTCTCTGGATCATCCTGAAACGTTCTGGATGCCCGAGGAAATCCGTGAAGTTGATTCAGCTATTCCACGACAGAATGACAGGACAGGTTCTTTACAATGATGATACATCACCTGCATTTGCCATTTCCAATGGGGTAAAACAGGGTTGTGTGCTAGCCCCAGTCCTGTTCAATCTGTTCTTCGCTTGCATGTTGTCACGTGCTGTCCAGGGTCTGAAGGAGGGAACGTACATCAGGTACCGATTGGATGGCTCTCTCTTTGACCTTTGCCGCTTGAATGCACGGACAAAGTGCCTCCACACAGTCATTCAAGAAACCCTCTTTGCTGATTACTGTGTGTTCCTCGCACACAAAGACAGTGATCTACAGTTGATGCTGAATAAATTCTCAGATGCTGCTATGCTCTTCAGCCTGAACAAGGCTGAAGTACTTTACCAGCCCGTGCCAAACACGAACCCCATAGAACCAAAAATCACTGTTGATGACACCCAACTGACAAATGTAAACAGCTTCAAATACTTGGGAAGCATTATCACGAGCAATGGGTCTTTGGACAAAGAGATTGACTCAAGGATCAGCAAGGCCAGCCAGGCACTGGGGTGGCTGTGTACCGGAGTGCCCAATCAACACAACATCCATACCTCCACGAAGCTGAAAGTGTACAGAGCTGTGGTTATCCCTTCTCCCCTATATGGATGTGAGTCCTGGACTCTGTACCGAAGGCACATCAAACAGCAGGAGAAATTTCACAGGCATGCTCTCCACTCCATCCTCGGCATTTGTTGGCAAGACTGGGTCTCCAACCTGGAGGACTTGGATCGTGTGGAGTCCACCAGCATTGAGCCCCTGATTATCAAAGCCCAGATGCAGTGGGTGGGACACGTCATCAGAATGGATGACCATTCTGACCTTGTCAGTTGCTCTATAGTGTACTGGAGTCTGGGAAGAGACCTTGAGGTCGATCACGGAAGTGTTACAAAGATGCTGTAAAAGAAACCCTACGCCACTGTGACATCCGGCCAAGGGAACTAGAAGCTGCGGCTGCTGACAGAACCTGCTGGTGAGCCCTGTGCTATGAAGCTTTTCTTTGACTGTATGAAATGAGATTCTCCAATGTTTGACTTAAAGAATGGGACTCAGTTTTAAAGTTTGTTTCACTGAAAGTACCTGAACAACATCAGTTACCAATGAAACACTTTTGCATTGTACTTATAAAAAAAAATTATGATTAGTGAAACCACGTGGGCTGTTTTGAAGCTATACCTACATAGCTGAAGTAAGAATGGAAATATCTCATCACTCATAATTCAAGTCAAGATGCCTATCTCTAAATACTGGTCTGAGATCCAAATCTGAGATTTCAGATTACAATACTAAGGACTTTTTATATTGTAATTATAATCAGTGGCTTTTCCAGTGTTCTTTTGTCCAGTCTAACTGAAAATGATTACTCTTGACATCCATTTTGTGGGGGATGATGTGGATTAGACCAGGGTAAATTGTCACCTCTACTTTTTCCAGCCTATATTCCTTAGACAGGACATCAGATACTGTTGTGACATTTTATCCTTCTTGCTATATTTTTTTGCTATTGTTAGTTTGCTCTTTTGTTATATTGTTTTATTATTTTGATCTTCTTACTGTAAGAAGAGAATGTAAGCCCTCTGGATTGGAATGGCATATGAGCCCCAGTAAATAAATACTCTTATACCTTTGGCCCATACTATACCAGGAAATCAGGCCTGGGTAAAGGGGGCACGATAGATTAGATGTGGGGGGTTGATGAGTTGCCATCTTGATGTGCACCCCAAATGCTTTTTTTTAAACTTTTTTTTTTTTGCAAAAGGGGAAGAGATTTGTGTTTTGATGCAAAACTGAGGGAACAGGCAAGGGCCTCCTTCCAAGAAGAGTAAGCTCTGATTGGCTGTTGATTCTCTGCAAGCCCTGTAAATGTGCAAGGAAGTAAATACATCTATTGCATTAGCATCCTGGTAATTATAAAATAGTCAGAACAGCCCATTCCAGCCCTGCTTCATTTTCATGGTGAAATCAGGTCCCTTGGCTGTGAGGAAGTCACAGGAAGTTTTTATCTGAGACATGTCTATAGGTCCTTGTATGTTAATGCAGTGATTCTATGCAAATGGATAACTACTGTTGAATATAATACTGGATGCAACATTCAGCTTCCTGAAAAATTCAGTCTTTTGTCTTTTCAAGTGGAACTTTCTGCAGTTCCTTGTGGCTGAAGGAAAAAAATAGGAGTGTATAGGCAATCGAACGGTCACTCATGCCCTGGTCATCTCCCATATAGACTATTGTAATGTGCTCTACGTGGGGCTACCCCTGAAGAGTGTCCGGAAGCTTCAACTGGTCCAGAATGCGGCCACACGGGCGATTTTAGGTGCCTCAAGATCAGCACATATAACACCTTTGCTCCGCGAGCTGCATTGGGTGCCAGTTTGCTTCCGGATTTAATTCAAGGTGTTGGTTATCACCTTTAAAGCCCTACATAGCATGGGTCCAGGTTTCCTGAGGGACCGTCACATCCCCATTACATCAACCCATCCCACCCGGTCATGCAGAGAGGGCATGCTACGGACCCCGTCTGTAAGAGAGAATTCCATCTGACGGGGTCCAGGTGGCGGGCCTTCTCTGCAGTAACTCCTGCCCTTTGGAACATTCTTCCCCCAGAAGTGAGGTTAGCCCCCTCTCTCCTGGACTTCAGAAAAAAACTGAAGACCTTGTTCTGCCACCATGCTTGGAGTGGGGAGGGGAATAGCCATTCTTGGGGTTGGCTGGTTCCTAAGACCTGCCTTGGACTGGCCTTATCTGCTCATGGGATGAAGTAGAACTGCCATTACTTGGATTTGATTGTATTTTATATTTGTATTGATTATTGGTATTTATTTATGATTTTTATTGAATTTTAAATTGTTTTATTGTGAACCGCCCAGGGTCCCTCCTTGTGGGGGAGATGGGCGGTGATATAAATGTGTTGGATGAATAAATAAATAAATAAACAAACAAACGTCAATGAAATTTTAGAAATCAGAAATGTGATTAAATAACATTTATAGTGAACAGGAATGTAGTTAATGTTTGTTATGCAGCCTCTTCTCCCAGGAGAAGCAGCAACATAAAATGATGCAGATACAAGGAAAGCATGCACACATTCTTTATTTGCATAAACTAACAGCTCTTAACTTTTCGCTTCCTTAAAGCAAAATGTAAATTTGTTAGCACCTTCTCAGAGGGCCAGAAGGGTTGCCATCTACAGTAGCTCAGCACTATCATTACAAAACCTGAACTTCCCTATCCTCTCAAGTTTTGGAAAGCGGGGCGGGGGTGGTGGTGGAGTGCTCTTTGTGATTGATTGCTAGCAGTGATGTCTATGTCATGCTTAGTGTTTTAATCCAAATACTATATTGGGTGTGTAGGTGTGACAGACTGTGGGAAGGAAACCAAGGAGGAGGAGATGTAGTATATGTGAGAAGAGGCAACACAGTCCAGTTGTGAGAGCTCTGGGAAGAAAGCACTTCAAAAAGACTCCACTTTAATTAACTCACAGTACGTCTGGCTGGGAATGTACTCTTACAGTTTTCAAGATCAGTTTTAGTGTCTAAGAGACCTTTCTGAAATCCATGTGGTTCCTGTTTCTTTGGTTTGCCAACTATGTAGAGCTTGACAGCATGCCATTCAGATTCCAATGTTTGGAATAGCATATAAGAGGAAGGAAGGAAGGAAGGAAAGACTGATTGGTCCCATTTGGCAATTTCTAACAATTTTCAAGAACTATGAATCCAGCAACTATTTGGTTCTCTCCCTCCTCTGCATTAATGGAGAGGTCAAAACCCAGAGCACCTATTTAAAAAAAGTACAGGTAGATGGCATGTAACTACGGCAAATAGATGAAAAGGAAGCGGTCTGGGAGTCCTGGGCATAAAAGTTATGTATTACTACTGCCAGGAACAGGGAGAACATGCAACTTAGTACCTACTCCAGGCAGAGGGTGCTATTGCATTGTGTTGCCTTTGTGCTCTCCAGACACAGCTAGTTGGCCTTTGATGACCAAGGATGCTAGACAGTCCTTTGGTCAGCTCTAGTAGAGTTCTTCTCATGTGCTTTAATCACAGCACAAGTGTACAATCCAAGCTATCACATATCTGCACATGATATGTAGGAACATTTCTCTGCTCCAGTTGGTAAGATGATTTTAAAAAACAGCCAAACTACTCCAGAATGGAATATTCACCCCAAGGTAGTTTGGGTGTTTTCATAAGTTGCTCACACAATATCAATCAAAAGCATTATGTCCTTTACTTACCTCTGATTCTTTGTAATAGCGCTCAGGAATTTCATCACAGGCAATATCAATGAAGCAGACTTCTCGGTCAAGATCTTTGGCTTCGTTATCAAATATCTGCAAGATTTAAAACAAACACACTTTAATGTTCTAGTAGACATATAATCTGAAGTTAAACTCTGTTAACCAAAAATACTGGTTCCAAAAGTAGCAGGATATGTTCTTGACCATGGATCCTAATTACAGGTTGGCTGTACACAAATTGTGCAGTTTGCAGGCAATAACTTCAGTGCATGAACCCAAATTTACTTCATGCCTCTGACAAGTTTTCTAAATCTTATTCTCATAAGTGATAGTATGAAAACATGATTTAAGAGGTAAGACTGAAAAATTCAGAGGGTAAGCAGCCATTTTCTAGTAATCAGAGTAAGCCTGCCTATTGTTATTCTCCACTGATATGAACTTGATCCATGCTTTTAAAATGTCACCCCATCCTTGCATGAAAAAGTACATATTGCACAATCCACAACTCCTTGACTAAAAAGAATTTCGCAATTGGATTTGATTTGGGGGAGCAGAGGCCACTGAAAATTTACAGAACTTGCTTTACTTATTTCTTATAAAGCTGCCTTCCTCTTTCCCAACCTCTGATGTGTTTCTCATTCTAACCCAAGGGGGAGGATCACAGCCTAACCATTAGCCCTAATCACCCAGTCATTCTAGGCTCTGGATATGGTATCAAGATGCCCTAATTATCCATGGAGGGCAAGTTGACTATTCATGGCACTCAGAACTGCCTCTCTACCCCCTCTTCCTGGCTAAGTAAAGGTCATCCACAGATCAGAGAAAGGCCTCTAAACACTTTTCTCAAGGGAAGCTTAGAAGCAGACGATTAACCCTGCTGTTCCACAAAAGGCGAAATCGAGAATTACTGCAATTTGCTTTACATGGGGCTGCCCTTGAAGTTGATTTGGAAGGTACAAATGGTGCAAAATGCAGCTGCCCATCTGCTGATTGGTGAGAGCAGATAAGCAGAATAACCCCAAACCTTGTGAGATTCTCTTCTAGGTACTGGTTATTACCTATACAGATCTTTATGGTTCCGATCCTCATTACCTCCAGGATCATGTGCTCCAGGTAGAATCTGTGGGTCAAGTATGTGCTGCCTGAGATGGGATGCTGCAGATTCCCTCCCCACTCCCCAAATATTAAGGGAGCAGGAGCCTGGGAGCAGGCCTCTTCAATCATGGCCCCTTTGCTCTAGAATAACCCAACCCTGGTTAGAATAGCTCCTTTCTTATTAACGTTCAGGAAGGCTGTTGAGGCATTTCTTCTATAAAACCTTTGGAACGGAGTATATGCACCCTTTTATGGTTTTATTGCACATTTTATGGCTTCATCAGATGATAAAAATCACCTAGAATTGTCAGCTGAGATGGCACACAAATAACTGTATAACTAAAGTATAATTAACCCTAACCCTAACCCTAACCCCAACTCCTCTCCTCTCAGGAAGCAAATGATTTGTTTTTCTTTTTTTCTGATAAAAAACTGCTCCTTCCTTCTGGTAAAAAAAAAAGTTAAATCTATACCTGTATTGGCTTTTCAATTTTCCCATTTGCAAAGCATTGTAATAGACACACTGGATAATGTACAGATGACAAATCCCACCACCACTTTGTAAGGCATATTAGTGCCATAGTCTTGTCTTTGGGTGGTAGGGAAGAAGTGGCTTGCATAAGGTCATCTGCTGAATATGAATGTCTGATGTGAGATTTGAGTTACAGATCTTCTGGCTAACAGCTCTATGGCAAAGAACTCTCCTATCCATAAGATACTATTTTCATCTTCCCAATCAGTTTCAAGTGGATCCTAAATCTGATAGATTTCATTCCTGGGATGTCTGAACTTTTATTCATGTATACTTTTCTCTTGTATACAGATGGAGGTTTAATCTCTCAGCTTGAAACACTCTCCGTTGTAACAACATTGCCTGGGCATTTTTACTTTGATTAGTTTATCTAATGTTTTATTGTATTTTAAATTATTTTAGAGGGTACTTTTTGCTTTTATATCATGAAATTTATTTAAGTAAATAAATAGCTATATCAGAAGTAAGAAAAGGAGCTATTTATATACTAAATCAACACAGATAATTTTCCTGTTGCTTCTATTCTATCTAGATTCTATTTAAATCTAGCCAAATATTCTCTGAAATATTTAAGAGTCTGTAGAGGGGATAATTTCATGAATTATGCAGTTGAGCTGGGGATATTTAAGTTTTTAAAGAGAAAATTCAGTTCATGGGGAAAAGCAGAAGGCTCTCAATCTGCTTTTCTGGGCTGGCAAAGAGCAGAAAGCAAATGGCAAGAACATTCTGTGTTCCTAACAATGTCAGGATTGTAGAATGGACTCATAAATATTATGATATGAAAGCGAAATTAGAGAGGGTTGTTTTTTTGGAGGTAATATAATATAATATAATATAGCAATATAAAATGCCTATGACTAAACCAAATAAAGAATTTTCAAGAACCAAAAGTAAATGATAAATTATAACCTTTATAAAAATGTCAGCATTTTTTTATTATAGTATATACAAAGCTGTTTGACCAGTACTAATGGGAATGAAATCCAGCAGAGGCTCACGCTGGAAGAAAAGGAAGAAAGCAGCTTTTGCACATTCTCTCCATTCCCTCATGTTCTGGAACATTCATGTGTTCATCATCATCCCTCATGCTCTGGAACATGGTTAACATTTACTCTCTCTTGTACCTTGCGGTTTTTAAAAAAATATTTTAATAATGACTGTTTTTATATATTTATTGTTTTAATTAATTGTTGTACGCCACCCAGAGTCACTTTTTGTGAGATGGACGGCTATATAAATTTAATAAATAAATAAAATAAATAAATTCCTCATCCTTTCCAGAACAGATTTTTAGGAAGCATAGGCAAACTGACATAAATTGCCCTACTCTTCAGCAGAAGTGGCCAAGGATAGTCTGGATCAATTTTTTATTGCACAGTCAAAATAGAATTTAGACCAACAATTATTGAACTGAACAGACACTCTATGGGGCACAAGCAGGAATCTTCTTGAAGAAAGAGTCACTAGAAACAGTACAAACAAAATTCCTGATATCAATTCTAGCGGCACCCAGCGGAACAGCAAATGCCCTGATGAGACTAGAAACAGGAATGCCTCAAATACTGGTTAGGGCCTGGAAGATGATGTTAACCTTTTGGTTGAAAATTCAATTCCTTCCAGTAGGTTTGACCCCTCTAGTCCTGATTGATAATTTTCTCTCTCCCTGGAAACAGGCGATAGAGTATAAGCTGGTTTTATATGGCCTGTCTCCATTATTTTTAAAATCACTAGGTTACGACCAAGCCAAGCAAATGGTTATTAACAGAATCAGAGATATGGAATTCCAGCTAGAAGTTAATAGGTTACCTCCACATAGCAGGAATCAGATAAGATGGGGTACATGGGAACCAGCAAGATATTTGAAAGACCTAACCTTTCCTAAGATCAGAATAGCATTTTTTAGAGCTAGATTTAATATCCTTCCATCAGCACTCCTGCAAGGCAGGTATAATAAAACCCCCTTAGCAGAAAGAATTTGTACATGCGGCACTAAGGAGGTTGAAAACATCACTCATGTTCTATTGCGATGTAAATATTATAGGGATATTAGATCAACATATATTTATCCGCTAATACAGAGCTTTCCAAACTTTTCATGTTGGTGACACACTTTTTAGACATGCATCATTTTGCGACACACTCTTACAGCAGGGCACAAGGCAGGCACTAGGACCTGCGTGGAATCACAGCAGGTTTTGAGGCAGCAGGGCACAAGGCAGGCACTAGGACCTGCGCGGAATCACAGCAGGTTTGGAGGCAGCAAGGCACAAGGCAGGCACTAGGACCTGTGCGGAATCATAGCAGGTTTGGAGGCAGCAAGGCACAAGGCAGGCGCTAGGACCTGCGCGGAATCACAGCAGGTTTTGAGGCAGCAGGGCACAAGGCAGGCGCTAGGACCTGCGCGGAATCACAGCAGGTTTGGAGGCAGCAGGGCACAAGGCAGGCACTAGGACCTGCGCGGAATCACATCAGGTTTGGAGGCAGCAAGGCACAAGGCAGGCACTAGGACCTGCGCGGAATCACAGCAGGTTTTGAGGCAGCAGGGCACAAGGCAGGCACTAGGACCTGCGTGGAAGCCAGGAGGCAGCAGCAGCTGCGACACACCCAGACACTGCAGCTGACACACTAACGTGTCCCGACACACAGTTTGGAAAGCTCTGCGCTAATAGAAAGATGTCCAGGGAGACCTGATAGTTTTTATGAGAACCCTCTTCTGCAGGATTCAAACCCAGTTATTACACGTGCAGTAGCAAAATTCTGTGCTGCCGCAATGATAATAAGGCAAAACCGGTTAAAGAAGTAGGGGATTGTGTATATTTTTCTATTTTTATTAATGCTTTGTATAGCCATTTTTTAATAATTTTTTTAGGATATATATTTTATAACATACTATTAAAATGATAGATCTATTAATGTTTAGATAAAAAAACATGTCATTATTGTAATAGGGTTTTATTGTAATAGGGTTTTATAGATTATATTATAATTGTCTAAATTTATAGTTTTATCCCATAGTTACTTATGTATAATTGTATTTAATTGATTAGTGTGATTTTAATAGTTATTTTTATTAATTTTAAGTTGCTGGTCATTGACCGAATAAACAAACATTCATTCATTCATTCATTCATTCATTCATGGAACTGAACAGACAGAAATGTGTTAAGGACCTCAGCCCGTTTTCTATTAATTCCAAATGAAATTTAGCTGCGATCCCTGAACTTTGCTGGCTGAGGAACGATAGGATTTGGCAAGAACTCTGTTATACTAGTGGAATATAAAATACACTGCTGCCATTGAAAATATATTAGCAGAATACTGGAAAGGCTGATTCTGTTATTTTAATTCAAGTCATACACAGAAAGTCTTCAGGTTACATTCTCTGTGTTCCTAAATCAATTCATTATTAGTAAGACCAACCTTTTACCATATATTAAAAAATACATTAGTGAGAGAAAAGATTATCTGAGCTAGTGAAAATATTTTTAATCTTAAATGTTAATGCTCATCAGCAAACTCCAAATGAAATGTAATGATCCAGTCTGAGAGGGTTCCCCCCCCCCAGATTAATACATGGTTTGCCTCAGTTTTCTAGAAAGTACTTTTTATATTTGCATATACTTCCAACTACTCTCCAAATACTGTATCAGCAAATGTTTGACCTGCCGGTCCTCCCAAAGGACAATAAATAGGTAGAGGAGCAAAGCTTTGAAAGGCTATTCCTGTGGCTTAGAAAACTTTGTTCTCTTTTCTCATTATCTATAGTTTATTCAATTAGACATAGTAAGATTAGAAATGTATAATACCTATTGTTGCATTCTTACCATTTAGCCTGCATGGTTGCAGGGTCTGCTTGCTTTTGCACTCTGCTCACCTAGTTTTTACAGCTAATTGATCAGTGCATAATAAGAGGAGAGGGGTGGGCTGCATTAGCAGGTGAGTTACAGAGCCTGACGTTAGTTAGGGCTAAGACAAGTGACTGGCTCAAGGTCACTCAGCTGGCCTCTGTGCCCAAGGGAGGGCTAGAGCCCGGGTTTTCCCACGCCTACTCCAGCATCTTGACGACTACACCACACTGGCTCTCTAGCATATACAACATTTACTAATTAAAATTAAACTTAACAAAAGAAACATTATTAATACATGTTTGATGAAATATGTAAGTTGTTTTTGAAGGACTGAAGACTTTTGAAAAAGGGCCTTTGGCTAAGAGCATTTCCACACCACCAGCCTTTCCAATCACAAAGTAATTAGGAAACAACCTCTTGTCATCTTTCCTTCTGCCAACTTCGAAACACAAAGAACATGCAGAGAACACCATCAGCCAATCACTGCTCAGACTCTTCCCTTGTAAATGACCAATAGAAGAGTTTTAAAAATAACATCTGATTAGTGTTCTGGCCCCTGAGCTCCCACCAGTCCTGCAGTAATTGTCTCCTCATTGCTACTGCTGTACACATAACAATGAAATGAAATTAATTGCTACTGTTCCCCTCTCCACAGTTTTCTGTATGTACTGTATGTGTGGTCTGCCAAACACAAAAAGCAAAACGAAGGGGTTGCATAGTTTGAGCAATAGCATGTCCTCTTGTCTGTATCTGCCATCAATCTAATGCTGGGATCCCCTGGGGTTGCACATGAGCCCCACGCTCCTTGCAGGCGCTTCCCTTGGTACCTGTCAAACCATCTGATTTGCCTGATTCTAAAAAACAAATGAGATTTTTTTTACTTAAAAAAGCAGAGAAGCTGGCACATTGCAAAGCAAAATATCTTACTGGAGCAGCAGCTTATTTTCTACAACAGCTTCTGAGCTCCGTATTGGTCCTAGGCTTTATATGGTATAAAAGTAGTCAAAGCCAACAGGCGCAGGGCTCCCCAGGTGCCCCGTTAACTCACATCCCCAACATATGTGATGGCAGGTTCTCCTAACCTGGACTCAGCAGTAAATCACAGATATCCTGGCTTAGCCTATCTCCTTGCTTAAGATTCCCAGGCATGGCTTGGTTAGATGAGCATTTTCATTGCAGACAAGAATGAAAAGCCAAAAGCATCTGACTGGATATTGCTAGTTCCAGCTCTCGGTTGCTTTTCTCCTTGCCCTCCCATATCCTTGATAGTTCAAAATCATGCCTTCTTCCTCCCAGCCTTCTGAATTGAGGGATACTTGGTGCAATGCTTGGTGGCTTTGAAGCTGAGTAGGTGTTGAGTGTCTCCCAGTTCCTGGTGTGGGAACTGCTGATTCCTGTCTCACCTGCCTCAAACCTTACACCTAGTTGTGTGGGACCCTAATGGGACCTGTAGCAGAGGAGTGGTGCAGAAGGCAGGAGTGGGGGAGAAGTAGCTAGCACCTCTGCTGTTACACCATCTCCTCCACTGCTGCTCTTGAGTCAGCCATCATTTCAGTCAGCAGCAGCACTGCTGACAGTCTACAGTATTTCCTCTCCTTAGTTGGGGAAGGCATGCTATTAAGCCCTACCCAGAAAGTCAGGTTCACATTAGTTAGGTTTATTAGTTGGATTTCATGAGTCTCATTAGTTAGGCTTATGGTCAAGAACAAAAAAGCTTAATATACAGAATCTTGGAAACCGAATAAACCAAGACTGTAGCATTCATTCAGTGGAGAATTCATTAAGGTGGGATCTCAGAGAGCCATTTGAATCTCTTTTCTCCAGAATGCGAGATCAAAGGGCTGGCCATCCTTTTGCCAGATAAGGCTGATCCTGAAATATCCATCTGCTTATTGCTGAGGTTTTGAGATACTTGTGTTTCCTTCCCAGCTCCAGAGATTTCCCTTACATATTGTATAGTGTGCAGTGACTGAAGACGCAGGGGAGATCCTTGAAGAGCTTGGGCCAGTGGGCCAGAGGGGTAAACCCTTCTTCCTGCTTCCTCCAGTCTGCCCTCAATTCCCACAGCTGGAGGGGGGCTCAGTGCCTGGAAACTTTAATCATTGGGGACCCCCATCCAAGAGGTTTGCCTGAGGGCCCAGAAAACGCTACTTATGCCCCAGCAAGCATTCTCAGAAATCCAAATGCAAGTGGTGATTTGTTTGGAAGGGTGTCTACCTGCCCCACAAAGAAAGGTAGGTAAGCTGAGGTGGTGGTCATGTTGTTGATAGGACGTATATTCATTCTGAGAATCCCTGGCTTGTATGACATGCTGAAGAAACAATCATTAGAGCAGCCTCCTCACAGAAGGAGTCATCAGGAGAATTCAAGCAGCTTATTTTTTTATTTAATAATATTTATAGCCCATCCCAATCCAAATGGTCCCTGGACAGGATACAACAACAAAGTCAAAACAAAAACAGGACACTAAAGATCATATACAACTAATAAAAACCAACAACAGAAGCCTAGTACATAATGGGTGCCATTCAGTTAAGCTAACACTGTTTTGGCTAGTTTTCAAAATACATGTAGAGTAGGAGCTGTCCCTGACTTCTGGGAGAGTGTGTTCCATGAAATGGATGCCACCACTGAGAAGGCCTGTCATCAATGGCTCACATCCCATAAACCTCATGAGTGGGAAGACCTACAACTGCCCCCCTCTAACTGTCTGGACTGGTTGGGCAGATTTGATTTTGGCAAAACATTATCTAATGATCCCCAGGACTAAACCGTAAAGGACTCTGAAGGTGATAAAGCTTCCAGCAGTTTGAACTGGAAGCTACTAGCAACTAATGGAATGAACTTCAGAATAGGTGTTATTCTATTTGATGAAGCTGACCTATCAGGAGTCTAGCCACCACGTTTTGTATCAAGTATAGCTTTTGGGTTGTCTCTAAAAAACCACCTCATATATTGCAGCAGTACATCCAGGTCATGGTTATTATCACCAGGACATCTTGGTGCAGGTAGGGTCATAACTGGTCCACCAGCTGAAGCTCGACAAAGACTTCACTGGCTATGGCTTTCACCTGATGTTAAAGCAGGGGCCACAGGACCAAGAGAACCAAGCCACAAACCAACTCCTTCTGGGGGGAGCACAGCACCCAGTGTGACTACTGGACCAGATGTTACATAATGTCTAGCAAGCAAATCTGTCTTGGTAGGATTTAATCTGAGCTTGTTTTGCCTCATTTGATAGGAAGTTGTTCATTTGCTGCTCAGGCAAGCTCACCATGTAACTAAGCCTTCTACTTTCAATCAAGGAAAAATGAAATAGAGTATGCATTACAATTCATACCTTCTCTGAGCCCTTTATACACTAGCATACAATGGCAGATTCCCCGCTCCTTGTAGATGACATGGCTGTCTTTACACATTAAAAAAAAGTAAAGGTTCCCCCCGCACATCTGACTCTTGGGGCCGGTGCTCATCTCCGTTTGTTAGCCGAAGAGCCAGCGTTGTCCAAAGACGCTTCCACGGTCATGTGGCCGGCATGACGCATGCGGAACGCTGTTACCTACCCACCAAAGTGGTACCTATTCATCTACTTGCATTTGCATGCTTTCGAATTGCTAGGTTGGCAAGAGCTGGAGCTAGTGCGGGAGCTCACTGCGTCACACAGGGCTAGGGATTCGAACCTCCAAACTTGTGATCTTCCGATCGACAAGCCTGGCGTCTTACCCACTGAGCCACCACTAGCCATATTGTAATTTCTTCAGTTTTAAGCTTATGGTGTTAACCCTTCCACCTATTGCTTAATAAATGGTTAAGCACAATATGTGAACCAAGTTGGTGGAACCAAGTTAAGCCATATTTGGCTGGCTTAAAATAAGAAGTTAACAGATTAAACCAAAACCATATAAACAACATTATAGCTTAGTTGTGTGAATTCAGCTGTGTGACACACAGCTACCTAGAAACATATTTAGGATTCCCTTACCAACTTTGCTCAGACTGAAGAAGCTCCTTGGATAAGGAGCGAAACGTTTCCACTGAGAAAATAGAAATCCAGTTGACATGATTCAAGCTACAGACAATTCCACCTGGATGACTGAGAACCTTCATAGACAAGTAGTAGTTCTTCTTGGCTACAATATTGCTAAATGAAAAATCCCATTTTGTTTACTGTAAAAAAAGGTAAAGGTACCCCCCGCACATTTGTGCAGTCGTGTCCGACTCTAGGGGCCGGTGCTCATCTCCGTTTGTTAGCCAAAGAGCCAGCGTTGTCCGAAGACGCTTCCACGGTCATGTGGCCGCATGACACGCGCGGAACGCTGTTACCTTCCCACCGAAGTGGTACCTATTCATCTACTTGCATTTGCATGCTTTCGAATTGCTAGGTTGGCAAGAGCTGGAGCTAGTGCAGGAGCTCACTCTGCACGCAGGGCTAGGGATTCGAACCTCCGAACTTGCAATCTTCCCATCGACAAGCCTGGCGTCTTACCCGCTGAGCCACCACGCCCCTTTGTTTACTGTACTGTATCATAAAAAACAGTGTATTAATAACTTCTTCAGATTTATTAAGAATGAATTAATATTAGATTAGATGCTATGGGTCCCATCTATTAAAGAGTGCCATCTGACGGGACCCAGGAAGAGAGACTTTCCAGTCATGGCATCTGCTTTTTGGAAGATCATCCCCCCTGGAGATTAGATTGGCCCCGACTTTGTTGGCATTGAAGACATGGCTGTTCACTGGGCATGGGGATCAGAATGTGGGGCAGAGCCCATGAGAAGGTTATGTTGATGTGTGTTTGTGGTTTTATCTTGGCTGACGATTATGTACTTATTCTTGTGGTGTTTATTATATAGGATTTTAACCATTGTTAGCTGCCCAGAGTCGTCATGATGAGATGGGCAGGCACATAAATTGAGATAGATGGATGATAGATGATAGATAGATAGATAGATAGATAGATAGATAGATAGATAGATAGATAGATAGATAGATAGATAGATTAGATAGATGATAGATAGATAGATAGATAGATAGATAGATAGATAGATAGATAGATAGATAGATAGATATGAAAAATCATGCTGGAATAAAGCAATAGCAGACCATTTGTATTTTATTGCCAAAAGTACAAAAAAGGACATGTCCTTGCAGTCACCAGGAGTCAGCATTGGCTCAAAGGAGACTTTAAGAATATGAAAAAAGTGTAAGTTTGAGCAATACAAACTTCCTATACTAATGTGATATTCCAGTCCTTATGGGTCAGCACTGAATTATCACAGAAATACTACATTCCAAATAACCAAAAATGAAATACAAGAACTGTACTGCGCCCAATTTGCAAAACAAGAAACAACTAACCATGACAAATTGAGTTTACAGGTAATTCCAACACAGGGATGAATAGCTTTCATTCTAAATCATATGCTAATAGTATCATAAATTACAAAATAGTTTTGGCCAATTAAGTATCTCCCTAAGGAGTAATATAATGTTTAAAGAGGACAGATGTATTCTAACCCTTTGATGTAACCCTTTGAAGCTGAAATACTATCTATATTTTTTTAAGAAAGTGTATATTTACTTTTAGCAATCCTAAGTACTTATATTAGGCAGGTCCAACCAAATTCAATTTGTTACGAAGTAAAAATATGTAGAACAGGTTATAAATCTTGAAGAATTACCAGCTGTCTGCTTGCAGTTTTATGTTAGAACTGTTCTTAACGTGCTTAGCTGCATGCACTTCTAGACGCTGACAAGGTCTTGCAGTTGGGTAACTAACCCCTTAATATGGTGGGGGGCAGGGGCAAGAAAAGTAATCATGTTCACACATTTTAACAGACTAAAACTAGAGGCTATGGGAAGTGATATGCCTTCATATTGTCTTCTATTGGCTTATACACTGTGTGCATTCATATATTGGGAGTAACTTAATGAGCAGAATGCAAGTAATAACATTTCCCCCTTTCTTGTAACCTCTCCCCACAAAAAAAAAACTTGGAAAGTATATGGCAAGAGGTCAATAAGCTTCAATGTGCAACTCTATCTCTGTGGACCAACATTAACCCAGAACTACAGCATCATATTCAACTTAATATAGAAACTCCTGTCATCAACACTTTGTGTCAGCATTTCTGTGGCAAAGACTTAGTGTTCTGTTATTGCTAACTTGGGCAAATTAATCAAATTTCATTTTAGAGTTAAATAAAGAAAGATGCTGATCTACATAAATGAAACTTTTCCTTCCAAGAGCAGGAGGACAAACGGGAAAAGTCAACTGCTACAGACATGCCGAGGATGCCACAGGAAAATGTTTCTCGGGTACTGTTAGAAGACTCTAAGCCAAAATGGGGGTACTGGAGTGCTTTGGTTTTATAGGAAGACAGAGATGATAGGTATGGTTGAAACCTGGGAGAATAAAGAGAAGCAGTGGGAAAATGTCCTCTTTAGAGACAAATTCTGTCGGAAGACTAGAGAATGCTTCCCTGTACAAATAAATATGTAATAGCATGTATAAAGCAGTCAGAGGCAGGAAGTAAACAAAGTATATAGCTTAATAGGTAATAACAAGAGACATCTACTATTATAAAGCTGGTTTAAATATTCTCTGGTTTTTAATTTGTCAAATGCTATAGTTGTTCTTTGTCTGCATCAAGGATATGTATATTGGAAAATTAGCGCTCTGTTTCTGTTTGATAAATATTCTGTTCTGAAACAGTCATTTTATAAAATTTCTGTGATAATGAGTCCAAACATTGCATTGCCGTATGCATTGCCGTACTGTTATTATTACCTATAAGAGATTGTATATATCTCACTTTTAAAGGATCAACATTTTGATAACTAAGAATCTAAATTCTGTTTCACTGCAGAATTAAAAATATAATCTCCACTTTAAAGACAGAAAGAGTTCTAACTAATTGATTTTAAAAGGGATAGTTTTAAGAATATTCTTTAGTTTGACGGATAAGAAAGACAAACTTCTGGGTTTTTCTGGCAGCATATACTGTACATAAGCTGTAATTCGGTATATATTATATTAATCAAGAAAATAAAGAGTCTTCTGATGCCTTGTAGGCTAACATTTAGAGCCCACAAAAGTTTCTGTGACAATAAATATTACTTTGTAAGATACTAAATAAATCTATTCATCTTAAAGGTGCCATAAAACTTTTGTTTTTCACACAATGTACTCATACATTTATCCTCACATTCATAAAGAAACTTTACACCATGGCAGATCTCTGGTCTGTTAATCTAAGTTAATATTTATTTTCCATTCTCTATTACTACGGCATACCATGAAACAGCCTAAAAAAAGTCTCCTTGTTAAAATTAGTACTGTACTCTTGATTAATCACCTGGAGCTTTAATTAATTTATTGATTAAAATTTGCTACCTTATTTGCTTTGTGATATGTAACAGGAAGCGCAATTGATTAATTATTTCTTAGCAGAAAGTTGTTGGAGATCTGTATCGGAAAAAAATTACAAAGCTTGCAAACTCATGATTCTGTTAAATTGCTCCTGTTTACATGAGGATTAAAAGATTGCTGTGGTACAGAGAACTGGAGACATTAATTCATATTCTTATGCCAGGTTCTAAGGCTACTATATCTCAGTCTATTCTACCCTACAGGGTAGGTTACTGCAGGATTCAAATGTTATAGGTCAGGTGCTCTTTTGCACCTTCCATAGTACAAAGGAAGCAGACAATCACAATTTGTTTCTTGCAACAATTGTTCTTAGCTGTACTGATGTTAAGGGAGTGTTCCCCACTTAAACTGATAACATATATAGGCAGCCTCCAGATCAGGGTTTCTCAACCTGGGTTCCGTGGTGCCCTAGGGTTCCGCAAGAGGTCACTAGGGGTTCCCTGGGAGATCACAACTTATTAAAAAAAATATTTCAAATTCGGGCAACTTCACATTAAAGAGGTAAGTTTCATTGTTTATTTTCAGTTTAAGAACGCTGTTAATGTATATATACAGGCCTACCCATGAAACAAATATAATAATTTTGTAACTTCTGGCCTATATTTGAGCCTGAATGTGCAGGGGTTCCCCGAGGCCTGAAAAATATTTCAAGGGCTCCTCCAGGGTCAGAAAGTTGAGAAGGGCTGCTCCAGGTGAATGAAATCTGTTATGCTTCACCCTCATTACACCAGAAGCAAAGTCAGGTGACCAGCAGTAGGTGAGATCAGAGAGGTGCTAATTAGCACTCCAGGCTAATTCAAACATACCCTTCCCACCAGGCCCTGGTCTGTCTCATCTGCCACCATTCTGCTTTGCCCTCTAAGGAGCTGGAGACAGCAAAGCTCCCCTTTTGGGGGAGATGGGAGGTGATAGAAATTTGAAAAATGAATGAATGAATGAATGAATGAATGAATGAATGAATGAAGCAAGCAAGCAAGCAAGCAAGCAAGCAAGCAAGCAAGCAAGCAAGCAAGCAAGCAAGCAAGCTAGCTAGCTAGCTAGCTAGCTAGCTAGCTAGCTGTCCTGGAGATCCTTTGGATTTGCCCAAGGCATCATGACTGTTCAGCAGTATCTTAGTACTTTAAGTCTCTAGCACTTACCAGTTTAGTACAAGGCTGAAGGAATGTAAGAGTGAAATAATGGTACCAGCTATCAGGATTCACACCAGAGTTCAGCAGCAAATACCAGCTCTTCAGGCAATAATAGCCCCTTATTCAAGACCAGGCTCACTCAACTGAAGGTTCTCAGACATAACTCAGCTAGGCTAGTGTCTTTAGGGTACACAATCCCTCCATTTCACAGTAGTCTGTTCAAGTCTCACAGTTCCCAAATCTTCCAGGACCTGCAGTGGTCCTGTTTGACCACTACAATAATCCAATGAGACACTTCTGTGTGTGCTGTATCCTGTGGATATCCATTGGTGTCAAGCAGGAAGAGGAATTTCCAATGTAATGTTGCCCAGTGTCCCTCTCTAGAAATGCACAGGCTAAATTTCTATTTACCTTGGCACTGACATTCATGATGCCACTGTTTCAGTATTTAGGGCCACTGGTTAAATTGGTTTTTACATTTTAATGTCTTTCAATCTTCATATTGCTTTAATATTTTTGTACCCACCTGGTTCCTACTTGCATGCCATCAAATGTCACACTGCTTCCCTTCAAATATTAGAAAAAAATTAACAACTGGTTTGCAGAAACTGGCTGAACTGGTAAGGTAACACCCATGCAGAGGTACAAACACCTTAAAAGCTACAATTCTACTCAGGAGTAAGACTTTGCTCATGTTCAGCTCTTTTATAGGCACCTGAAACCTTGGAATGTGCTTCTTTGCCTACAATTTGATTCAGTTTTGAACAGTTTCTGTCGTCCTTTGGTTGATGGCTTTTGAATGGTCTCCTGCTTTTACCTCTGTTCTTTTGACTTCAGGCTAGATTACTACAACCTATGTGAAATAACCTGTTGAGTATTTTTTGTTATTATCCTGCTATTTGCCAGCCTGAAACATCCAAAACACCATATTGGCCTTGTTTCATAAGAAAAACAAAGATCCTTTCTCTCCTTCTTTTTTATTTTTTCTGAACTCAAGGCATTTTGTATCTATTTCCTCTTCAGTAACTGACCTTTTCATGTATCTGACAAAATGGGATGTGTTCTACGAAAACTAATACCACAATATATTGATCTAGCTCTTAAGATGCCACCAATCTCCTCCTGTTTTCTCTGAAAAGAAATTATTAAAATCCATTTTTGATCTGAGCACTTTCTTGGAAACTCAAGATGTTGACAGTTAGAAGACTTACAGCTTAATTACAACACAACCGTAGGTGTGAATTTCCTTCAATAGGTTTCCTAAACTAATGGTGGTGGTGAGCATCCTACTTATTTGTACAGTCTGGCCACACTCTTCCTCACCTTCAATCTGAAAAGAACGGGAGTAGGAGAAAAAAATCCTGACAGGACTGTATTATTCAACGGGACAGGAGGCCCATCCTAGGGCATATAAAAGTTAAACAGCCTATGAATACATTTTTGACCAATTTTAAAAATGTGTATGATAAAAACAATAAAGTTTAACCTTTTAAAAAAATATGTACATTGCAAGGATAGGCAGTATATATAAGCAAAGAAGCAGAATCATAGCAGTATCCATCTTTTTCCATAAAGTAAAAGAAATATAAACTTTGAATGGAAAATTCTATATTCCACTCATAAAAGTTATCCAAGTTCATTCATCCAATATAACATGGGTTATCCTTATTAAGGATGGGGAGACATACTAGTTACCAACATACCGTATCATAACATCCTTGGACTAACATACTGGCATGTCATACATACTGTTTTGCCATCAGAAAAAAAATATTGAAGATAATTACCCCTAGACCTTGTTACCCTCATACAAAGAATCAACCATCTATGAAACAGGATCACTCAACCGTAAAAGGTCTTTAATGCAGACCTGGATATTGACTATTTATACTACATATAAGTGGTGTCCCCAACATGGTGCTGCTGGATGCCAATATGCTGGTTGATCTCCCCTTGAATTCCTCCGGGCACCTGCCCCACCCTTTAAATGTATTTTACATTCAACTAGTCAAAGGAGATAATACTTACATTATCATTGCTTCCTTTGTTGTCCTCATATTTTGTCTCTATGTGAATGGAGAACTTGGGCAAAAATGAGCACTGCAAAGAAAACAACATATAATACAACAATTGCAACCATTAACAACTTCATGACTTCATCTGTCCATTACAGTATCCTGGCTGTAGCTCCTACCTGCCTCACATTTGGGAGAATCAGCATGACATTTATAAGTGCAAAATCTCTATAAGGACTGGGGGGAAAATAATAGCCCACAAGTCCAAATAGTCCCAACGGTCTCCATGAATTTTTCAGCCCATGGACAGTTTCCTATATTTTGCTGGCAAGTTACACTTTCATCAGTTAGAACTGAAGCATTTGTTTAATGGAAAGACAGTTATGCTATTCTTGTATGCTATTTTGTTGCTTATATAAAATAAGCAAGAAAAACAAACCAATTTCTAAGGGGAAAAAAAACTTGGAGAGAAAAAGCAGGAGAACAGATGTGATAGGTATATGAACTGAAGGAAGCTTGATCCTTTTGCCACCCACCACAATTCTGCTGCCAAATAATCCAAGTCATTTTTCCTGCCACAGAATTCCAAATGTATGTTTGGAGATGTTTTTCATTAATGTAACAACTTCCAGATTTATGACAAATAAAATAGAATGAAATTAGCATCATCATCATCATCATCATCATCATCATCATCTAACCTACTATCTTTATGTCCCTCAGCATAAAGAAGCCCCACAAACTGATTATAAATTATATGTCCTCATGACATTGCCTTTGTCTCATCCCCAGTCTACAGAGGAAGAAACTTCAAAAGGAGTCTTTCCTCCTCCAGACACAATTTTGGCCATGGACACAGCCTAGCACACAACTGACAATGTGCTTGAGTCTGCAATCTACACATCTCCTATGCACCACTTTAGGCTGCTATGGGCAAGACCCCTCCTGTGGTTACTGGGCACTGGACTCCATAGCCATGTTGGCTTGAGCTGCAGGAATGACCAGACATCAGCTTCCACGCTGGAATCTATTCATGTTATGCCCAAATGGCACTTTCCATAGCATTTGTCACATCTTACGTAGCCACTTTATAATCATGGGTTCAGAATTCTCTTGAGTGCTAGATGTGTTTTTTGAACATGGGTTTAAAAATTGCTCAAGTCTTGTTTGAAGTTTGACTTACACCAGGAAAGAGCTGGGTTCTGCTTGTTCTGTCCCCAGTGAGGGTATTATAAATGTTCTGCTGCTTTTGCTGACAAGGGACTTCACATGGCTGTGCTTTTTAATGGGGTGGGCACTACCACTCGCAGCAAACCTCAGAATAAGTAGAGACATTCAATTGCATGTACACATTCCAGTCAATGCAAATAATTACAGAATTCTACCCATATAAGTCTATGCTTCAGTACAAAGAGAGAACAATTTACCAGAATAATAGAAAAGCTGTCAGTTGAAAGAGCCTGCTCTTGGAGGGCTGTGCCTAGCTCTTTCATCTCTTGGGAACCAACAGAAGCATTTGGGGTTGCTATGGTGCAGAGGAGAGATGCTGGGTGAAATGGGAGGGAGTGCCCCCGTGCTTTTCTTAAGCCTCCCTTCATCCCTCTGACCTGTTAGCTGGATTATTTTTGGACAGGCGTTTAGTGCTCCTTCCAAAGAGCGCTGGACCTATGTTTAAAAAGCACCTCTGGGCCTATGATCTGTTAGGCAGGCAACTTAATGGCAGGCAAACCACCATTCCGAGCACCATCTACACTTGTCCAATTAAGCAAAGGGACTGTTGGTTATTTTTCCTGCTGGAACGTGATATTTGGTGGAAGAAGAGACAAAGCCAGGGGAATTCACCCATTGCTTCCCTTAACTTGTCTTGCATTAAGCGCCACTCACCAGCCTCATTACGGAGATAGAATAGGGTTTAGCAGCCAGGCAGAGCAATTTATGCTGGTATACGTTTCCGCCAATTTAAGCACTGGAGGAATGCATGTTAACGTGGCTATGACGAAGAACCCAAAGAATTACAGAATAAAGGCACTTATTTATTTTATTTATTAAACAAATTTACAGTATATGGCTGCCCAGATCACAAAATGTGACCCTGGGCGGCGTTCCACAATCCAATAAAACAGTAAATATATAAACAATCATTACCTAAAACCATTATATAATAATGATTAAAAAACATTAAAAACTATAAAAGCAGAACGAAAACAGAAAAAGAAAAGAATAGGCAAAGGGATGTTAAAAATAAGGGAGCCACCTCACTAGTTCACCCGTCCCCTGGGGTCCCCAGGCCTGCTGGCATAACCAGGTCTTGAGGGACCTTTGAAAGCTCAGGAGTAATGAGCCGACCACATCTCTGGGGGGAGAAGGTTAGCCAAATGCAAGCATTTTAAAGAGAACACGGTGTGTAGAAGCTGGATTCTTGCCTAAATGTCCGTTGGATGACAAAAGAACACAGCCCAGGGAAAGGGATGCTTTCCCTCCAGAAGTTTCCAGGCCTAATCAATTTTTAAAAGGATAAAGTAGCAGCTGATAGGTAAGGCCATCTTCCTGAGATTCCGGAGAATTACTCCCACTCATTTTAGGCAAACTTACTAAGATGCGCAATTATCTGGCTCCTACTGGCATCTTAATATATCCTAAAGTACCTTAATAATTGTGCTCTGGATCTAGGATTTCCTCCATTTTTAAATTGCCCCTGCCTCTGCAGCACCCACCTCCAACTCCCTAAAGTCCTCCGATCCTTTAGAGCTGCTGGGAGAAAAGGAAATGAAGGAAGATCATCACCTTCCTTGTTCCCATTGAGTGTGAGTGGTAGTTTCTGGATTGAACCTATGGCTTTAAGAATGCCCTCCTATAGCTTTTTTTCTTTAACTTATGGAAAAGAATCTCCAGAATTCTAAAAACTGCAAAGCAACTGTCCCACACACTGGGATCATTGTGCTTAGGAAAAATAAATTGAACAATTCTCCTTTGAAAATGGAAACATACAGAAATCAAAGTGGAGTGTTGATTGATTGATTGATTGATAAATGCATATGTTGATGTTTTAGGACTAAGTGTATGTTTGGAAATATTTAAAATTTGGGCATCAACTGATTTAACAACAACAAGTCTCATGCCTTGCCCATAAAGTATGCCATTTTGTGTCCCATTTTAAGGAAAGGCTAATTCTTCCTATTGTTAGATTTTTGCTATCCCTTAATCCAGAGCTTTCCAAACTGTGTGTTGGGACACGTTAGTGTGTCGGCTGTAGTGTCTGGGTGTGTTGCGGCTGCTGCTGCCTCCCAGCTTCCACACAGGTTCTAGTACCTGCCTTGTGCCCTGCTGCCTCCAAACCTGCTGTGATTCCATGCAGGTCCTAGTGCCTGCCTTGTGCCCAGCTGTAAGAGTGTGTCGCGAAATGATGCATGTCTAAAAAGTGTGTCACCAACATGAAAAGTTTGGAAAGCTCTGCCTTAATCTATAATCTATGACATAACATATAGACTTACAGTCATCAACATTTAGCAGTAACTAACTAAATCTAAATTACAACACAAGTATTTTGGGATTCGTCCCATGCATACATTGTACTTTAGCAAAGCTAGAAAATTACTGCAACATACAGAATGCTAGGTTGTTTGATTAAAAACCAACTAAATGATGCCTTAGTGATAGCATATTAATTCATAGGTAAAGGTTTTCCCCTGCACAGTCGTGTCTGACTGTAGGGGCCGGTGCTCATCTCTGTTTCTTAGCCGAAGAGCCAGCGCTGTCCGAAGATGCTTCCGCGGTCATGTGGCCGGCATGATGCGCACAGAACGCTGTTACCATCCCATGGAAGTGGTACCTATTTATCTACTTGCATTTGCATGCTTTCGAATTGCTAGGTTGGAAAGAGCTGGGGCGAGTGCGGGAGCTCACTCCATATTAATTCATATTATTCATATTATTATATATTATTATATATTATATAATATATATAATATAATATATTATAATATATTAATTCATATTAATTCATACAAAAAGTAAAATCAGATACAAGATACAAATGCAGAAAAATAATGTTGTAAGCATATTGAAATTTAAGACATAATTCCTTCTTGTCCACTTCCCTTGAGCATACATTTCTCAAGTACAAATATGGCATTTTTGTTAGCACACATGGCATATAAAGGAATACGCATAGCATATTTACGGCCCAGAGTCCCTCTTTTGGGGGAGATGGGCAGTGATGAAATTTGATAAATAAATAAATATTTTCTAATTTCCAATTTAACATCTCTAGAGGTTGCCAGGTGCTACTCTAGAGATAAATAATAATTAATAAAAATAATCTTTGTAAGAGATTTAGAAAGTCTACAATACTCTGCCACAAACAGGAGCAGGAAACAGTGAGAATCTCACTTTAAAAGTCTAGTTTGTCAAATTTTTGAGAAACTTGAGAAAAAACTATTAAATGCTAACAAATTCCCCTAAGCCAACATTTATTTTGCATTCCCCTTTCTGAGGCTCCTCTACTTGATGGGTAGGATTTGGTCTCCTACCAAAAAATCAATTTGTTCCAGATGTGATTGTGTAGAAATTTTCCAGCATATTTGAAAACTGGTATCATACCCTCCCTATTTAAAGCTAAACACATCCACTTCCCCCAATCTCACCTCATAACACTCAGTTGAAATCCCTGTGATAATCTTGATTGTGTTTCTAATCTGTTTGAATGTGTGGTGCCCAGAAGGTATAGTTTCGCCAATGTAGAATAGAAGGCAACTCTTTCTTCTGGTTTGAAAGCAATTCTCCTCTTGATGGAATCTAAAACTGTGTTTGCTTTTTTTGCAGCCACATCACATTTTCCCAAGAACAAATGCCAATCTGGAGAGTTGTTATTTGAGTTTTTATTCCTAAAGGAAAAACTGCATTTTTCTCTGATAAATTTCATACTGATATTATCTGCCCATTTTTGTAAATATCAGGATCATTTCTGCCTTCTAGGGTATTTAGCTAGTAGTAATCCTTGTATGGCTGTGAGAGTTGGACCATAAGGAAGGCTGAGCACCGAAGAATTGATGCTTTCAAACTGTGGTGCTGGAGAAGACTCTTAAGAGTTCCTTCGACTGCAAGGAGGTCAATTCAGTCAATCTAAAAGGAAATCAACCCTGACTGCTCATTGGAAGGACAGATGCTGAAGCTGAAGCTCAAATACTTTGGCCACCTAATGCGAAGAGAGGACTCCCTGGAAAAGACCCTGATGCTGGGAAAGACTGAAGGCAAAAGGAGAAGGGGACGGCAGAGGATGAGATGGTTAGATAGCATCACCGATGTAATGAACATGAATTTGAGTAAACTCCGGGAGGCAGTGGAGGACAGGAAGGCCTGGCATGCTATGGTCCATGAGGTCACGAAGAGTCGGACACGACTAAACAACTGAACAACAACAATCCTTGTTACTGAGAGTTGCCTTCATTTTTGCCTTTGGGGAAAATACTGGTGGTATTTATTAAAAATGTGTCAGTCTGCATAAATGTGCTGACAAGTTCTCAAAGTTTCAGCCCTCTCCCACATCTCTAATAGCAATGGGGAAACACATGCTGACTCTAGTGCACATGATTACAAAGGGCTATGCTTGTTTCCCACCCATTCTGTGCCCAGAACTGTTTATCTTCACATATTTTAATATACAACCAGTAGAGAAGAGCTTTCAGCACTCCACAGTGGAGAAGGAGCAGAATAAACTCAAACTTAATTAATTGCTAAGGGAACTTTGTAAGTATTCCCTAGACAGAGGAAGAAGAGAAAACAGCCATGGAAAACACATAGCAATAGTCAAATTTTAAATTCACTACAGATGCCTTCTACTAAAAAAAAAAAAAGAATTAAGGCTATTTTTAGGGTGATGATTGATTAATGTTGCCATAGCAATAAGAAGCAACTGCACGAATATGATATAATTTGCGTAAGCCAAGACAAGTGCCAAAGAATTAAAGGCACTAAACAGAAAACACATGGCATTTTTCTATCATCCTGTGGTGACTGCTATAATTGTAATCTTTCTATACCAACTGCACTCGAAATGATGATGAGATTACAATATTCTGAAGTAGAAATATTGGAAATTAAGATAGTTAACGTTTCTCCACTCTTTCATCTGAGGAACCTGTGGTTAATAACCAAGCAAAAACTGTTTCATGTGGTAATATCTAATTGGACCTTTTACAGAATAGCTGAACAGATTCTTAAGTGATTCTTCATTATTCTGCCCTTTAGAAGCATTAATTCTCAATCATTGGAAATTATTTTGGGTCTGTCAAATAATAAATGAGGAGTAGAAGTTGAATATTCATATACCAATTGCTTCCTTCAACTGCATTATCAGGTATTTCAGGGACTAGTGAAGTTTTGATGCCCATGAAGTGAACAGCAACCAAGAAATTGCAAGGTAGAAGTCACTCAGTAGCATTTTATATTCACTGTGAATGGACTATTGCCAGCACTGAGTTTTAAGACCAACTGTTTGCCATATATTAGGATTCAACAGCACTGAAAACCTGTAATTTGTTTATTTATTCAAGTTAGTTTTGATCACTGAATCCTGATGCTGACAGAGTAATATACTCTTTCCCAGATCCTTAATTGCTGTTGTACTAAATCATTACTGTTCCTCCAAGAAAATAATGGAAAAATATTGTTTGGACAGTAGTAAAAATTATATTTTGATATAAATTTGTTAATGTTTGTGAACCAAAATTGCATTTGGTTTGCAAAGTGAGCAAATACATCCAGCTTCTTTCATCTTCTTCCAGACAGTATCCCAGGGCTACTATAGATGGGCTGTAAAAATCTCCCTAGATGGAAGCGAAGAGTTTGTGTGTTTTGTAGTTTTGCTGTTATCTATATTTTTAGTGCAAAAATGGTAGCCCTATTATTTCTTTATATACAGGAGCAGAAGACCTGTCTTTCAATCATTCAAATGCTTTAAAAACTTGATTCGCAATACACTGAACTAAAGTATTAATAGCCCAATCTGCCCATGACTTCAAGAAACAAACATGTACTTGCTATTTTCAAGCTGCAATTATCTCAGACATGCAAGTAAGAGTTCCAACATCTTCCAAATGTGTTTGTAACCTTTGATGGAGCTAACACAATGGCACTATGGAGCCAAGGCCCTGCCATGATGTTCAAGGGGTCACATCATCATTTCCTAATTGTGCCTATTTTTTTTTCTTGATCACTTGCATTCCATAGAAAAACTGAAGTTAAAATATAAGTCCAGTGATAAAACTGAAAGTAGAATTGAAACTAAAGGTAAAACCCCCAACTTTATATAATTAAATTTAGATAAATAAGTAATTTAGATAACAGAAACCTAGGGCTTTGTCCTTCCCATTGAACAATTCTTAGTATCATCGCAATTTGTTTGAACGTAAATGTACTAGCATAGGAATTTGGATTGCATAATATTGCAAAACAGTTTTATATTCAACTAAAACATCTTCTGATTTCACATTTTGTTTCAGAAGTCTTAGTAGCATCGAGAACTCCTGAATTACTATCAGCACTGGAACATATTCTGGATATTTCTAATCTACAGTATTTTTATTTATAAATAAAGAGTATCATTAAAGTGGATATTAGCTAATTGCAAGATCCCATATTAGGAAATCAATTGCTAAGGGTCTTCAAAAGTATAAAATATGTTTCTAATTATTCCAAGATAAGTCTAATTCAACAAAAGATTCTTTTTCACATTCACTGGACAATGTTTTCAAAAAGGCTGGCTATCAACCTCACTAGGCTGGAAGTATAAAATGGGTGAGGGAACACTTATTCATATAATATGGGTTTTCAATTGTCTTTCCAATTAGTTTACACACCTATTTAAAAGCAAGTGGCCATCAGTAATGTTAGATAGTATGTCTAATCATACTGTTGAAATAAACACAAATTTTGAAGTTAGTTTTTACAATGCAGGTTTACAGTTCAATTAAAATTGTTGTCAAACTACAGTTCTAAAGCAGTTGAACACAATCCTCTTATTACCACAATAATTATTTTTTTGAATATAATTTTATTAGTTTTCAACAAAGATAAAAACTACAAAAAAACAAAAAACTACAAAAAAGAGAAAAAAACTAAAAAGTGTGAAACACAAAAAAAGGAGTTTGAAATTGCATACAAAGGTGACTTCCAACTTTCAACAGCAAAAATATACAGCAAATTCCATAGTCAAACCCTTACTCTTTGTCAAACCAAAATCACATTATTTCTATAAATCCTTCCATTAACACATGCAAATCACTAATACAATTGCTCCTTCCCCATACATACATACATACATACATACATACATACTTCTAAATAAATTTCCCTCCCCCTTAAAGCAACATCCATTTAATTACTTCCTTCCTACCACTATTCTATATATTTCTGTCCACTATAATAAAAATCAAATTATAAAAACATGTAAGTTATCTGTTTTCATAATCAGTAATACTACAACAGATTTAAATTTATTAAATTTAAAAGCCAAATATTATTATATCTTATCAATACTTTTTAAGTCGTACAAATCAAAACTCCTGTAAGTCTTAATCCAAATCATTAAGAAAATAAAATCATAATAACCTATTTATCACATTCACATTTACACATTTAATTTTTTTTACCCCTCCTCGAAATATACCAGGTCATATCTCCCTATTACACATAAGGCAATTTTTTTACAGAAGTCAAACAGCCCCACTGCCACCTTCAAACACTCAGACTTCTCAGCAAAAAAAAGAGACTCCCACACAACATATTTTCTTCTTTCCCATAACACTGATTCAGATAGTCATAACATTGCCCCAACAGAGTAACTCCCTGTACAAGCTAAAATTCAGACTGTTGCTTTAACTCCCTCAGCACCAAATCACAATCCTCCCCTAGCATTACTTTAATCTCACTAACATAAAATTCCTCATCTTTTTCAAAATCTTCCATCACAACAATTTCATCTAAATGACACAGTTTAGCAACAATCTCTTCTCCGATGGCCCGAACACTCTGCAGAATATCTTGGCAACCCTTTGAATAAATCTCTTTTATATCTTGATGAAGTTCTAAGAAGTCTTCTTTAAAATCTTCCATAGTTCAAACAGTAGATTATGGCACACCCTAGTGACTTGACCCACACAAAAAAAGGAGGTAATGAGTTAATAAAAAAAAACTTCCATCTGAAATTGGCAGAAGAAAATATACTAGCAAACAAGTCCCCCCCAAAAAAACCAGAAAGCTTAAGATTTAGAACAGCAATCCCAACATGTAGGAAAATATTCCTCCTTCAAATCCAATACCAAAAATAGTAACTGGAAGGCAATTATATATTCTCAATCCTCGTTGCACTTTAAATGGGAAAACAAGCCAAATATAAAAAATTTAAAATATAATCCAGAAATAGTGATAAACACCAAGAGATTCCACTTCTTTTTACTGTAGAAAGCTTCTCTTAGGGTACATAACTTAAAAATATTTGGTGTTTTAGAAATCAGAAGGCAGGACTTACTGTCCCTTTAAGGCTGCAAACGTGGCACGGAAGAGATGAAATCCCAGCCTCCCGGTGAAGTCTTGCCGGTCAATTGCGCACGCTATCCACGGTCTCCTGGCTGCAACTCACTGTCCGGAACACAAATGGGTCGATTCCTGCATTTTCCTTGCCTGGAAACACGCTCAGGGCTACAGGAAAAGCCAGCCTGTGCCCCAAAAAACTGCCACAATGCCAGCTCTGCCCACGGAGCTCTCGCAGGTACAGCGGCTCAGGCCGCCATTGCTCACCGGAAGCCCCATTACCACAATAATTATTAATGGTGATTGAAAGCTAGTTATTAGGCATATTATATATTCTTACTCCCAAGTGTCATTGATTAATGGTTAATATAAATGCAAAAGATAACAGATCAGTCTCCCTCAATATAAAGTTGGAGCATATAAATGGACAACAGGGCTCAACACCCCACTTCTTTCAAAAATGATAGGAACAACAAGTATGTCAAACAGAAAAGGATCAAAACCAAATCAGAGTTAGAAAAAGTTGTTGGAGCAAAGGGAAACATGATTTGTATAATTCCTGGTACTTTCAATTATGAGCTTTGGGTTGTAAGGCTAGGGAAAGAACAATCTGCTATTAAACAATGCTCGGGCTAGATAGGTTTATTTATTTATTTGTTTAACAAATTTATATGGCCGCCCAACTCATACATAGTGACTCCGGGCGGCTTACAAAATTAAAATCCACAATATAAAAACCCGTCAACCCCCCACCCCTGCGGCCACTACAACACAATCAAATCAACCGCTTGATCAGTTCCGTCTCAGTCTGGGGTCCCTAGGCCCACTGACAGAACCATGTCTTTAGGACCTTTCGGAAAAGCATCAAATTGGGGACCAATCTAATTATCGGGGGAATGATGTTCCACAGGGAGGGAGCCACCACGGAGAAGGCCCTTTTTCGTGGTCCCTTCTCTCATAGAAGGGACCCATAACATACCCTGCCTCCCTGCTCTGGCGGGCAGGTTGAGAGTCTGACTCAGTGTAAGGGAGCTATGATGATACATTTGAGTTTGGGGACACAGTGTATATAGATGATGCTCGTGAATAGAAGGTCTCAGTTGATCTTAGTGATGGCTCAGGAGAACAACTGTTAAGGTTAAGGCAGCATTCAATGTGTATTTGGAATACTGTACTTAGTCTGGGATAACCTGTTCAATGTGTTTTTGATGTCTCTTACTTTTTATTAGCTTCTGTGTTCTCTACTAATGGCATAGTTTAAACAACCTTCAAAAGTAATTCCCTTCAGTGATCATTCAGTTCCATATCTGTACATGTTCTTGCCCACCAGCTTTATACATACACCCTGAAGAAAAGCAGGAATAAAATAGAACTTGTGGATCCACATGAGAAACACTCTTAAGGGCAGAGGGCAGTTTTACAAAAGAGTCAGAATTTCTGATAGCTAGCTCTGGTCAAAAGTCTTGCAGCAGCCATCTTCACCAGCACACCAGATATTCCTCAAGAGCAGACCCAATTAAAATGCCTTAGAGTAATCCACTATGATGTATATAATGATAACTACTGTGGATCCACCTTTACTGAAAACAGGCAAAATTTGTGTTCTAGCTGAGATGAACTAAAGCAGTGAGGTCACAGCTGAAAATCCAGGAGTACTCATCAGCTTTATAGTTGGTTCTTCAAGAAGGTAGGTTCTACATTGGAGCCCATTTGGTCCATGCAGCATTTTCCATTCAAACTGCAACCACGCTCACTGGGCACATGAAAAGGAATGCAGTAGAATTTCTGTTGTTTATATAACACAAGCATGGATATGGCTGCCTTGGTTACAGCTCCTGCACATGAACCTGCTTTTCTACTACTCTGCATTTACCCAGGAGTAGCTGTACTTCAGAGAACAGGGCCACATAAGCTGAGGCTTTACCTGTTTGCAAGAGGAATGGGAAAATACATGTTGGTAGTGTTGGAAATTCAGCAAATCAACATGCCTCATTTGCATGTAGATGAGTTCATCCCAGGATGCAATTCTCTATGCCTTTGAGGAAGTTGTTTTGTTGCTACTCCCACTTCCTCCTTCTCCCTTCCTAGTCAGCTCTCTCTGCTGCTTCCACCGGAGAGGAAGGACCATGCGGCTGCTGGTCCTTCCATGGAGAGACCATGTGCTAGGCCCCAACTTTCCATCATAGGCCATGGATGGGCCTAGGACCAATAAACGTCTTTTGTACTTACTTTTTGAACCTGAATTGTCTAAGCGTGTGATTCTTTGTGCTTGGGTGGGCTAAAAGTGTAAGATTAAGAACCTGGATCTCTCTAACGTGCTCACTGGCTCCGTTTTTAAACAATATTCTTTTTCTGTGCACGAGCTTATACTACGTTAAGCTCTGCTCCATTCACTGGTTCTAACAGGCCAGTGAATGATCTTCAGGTAGTGCAGTTTCCTCTGTCCATAGAGAGATAATGGCTATTTTTAATGGGCGAAATCAAGTTTTTCTGATATTTTTCCTCCATTGGCACTTTACATCTACCTGTTTCTTCCCACCTCCCTCTCACTGAAGAATATTTTCAAACACACACAGCCTCCTGTCTTCTTTACTAGTGAAAGCCCTGATGGTTCTCACAATAATGAAATATACTTTACCCAATAATACTGTAAGCCACAATTATTCAAAACAAATATCATAGATCATGTCCAGAAGAGGAAACATCCATAAAGAGAGAAAATAGCATTAATTGTCCTGGGAATGCATCATGGGAATCACTAATAAACTAAATATAGCAGAGATTAGATTAAACTCTCATGTAAATTCTCCTGGGGAGTCTAAGCATATACAAATGTTGTGCCCCTACTCTAGGACTACCATGAGTTACCAGGTCTGAGCTGCACAAATTTGGACAATGGGAGCAAAGAGATATAGAGTTTTCTGTATTTCTTCACTGGACTGTGGACTGGTCTGAGTTTTTTGCAGCACAAATCTAGCAACCCTACAATGACGGGGGTCATTTTTGGACTGCATTTTGTTAAAACCTCATGTTTAGCCATGGCAATTAGCAAATTCCCTCTCTTAACATGTGGAAGCACCTGACCAACCTCGTTTAGGCACAAAGCTTAGAGTTGGAGATCCAACTAGTTGGAGCTACTAGTTGGATCGGAGGCTCTCAGGGAACTCTGAGGCTGTAGGCTAAACTGGGATGTAAAAAATAAAATCCCAGAAGACAGTATTAGCAAACAGCCTCCATACTATACTGCTACCCAGAAAACTACATGATTCAAATTAGGACGGTGCATGATTCCAAATGGTTCAGAAGAAGTGCTTCTATTCTGCACAAGTTTGAGAAAAAGGTGTGGCTTGAAAAGCTGCATTAACTTTAAGGAGTGAATTTGTTAAAGCTGAGGCATATTTTTTCAGGCTCATTTTAATGAGCAGCAGACAGATGTTCCACACACACTTGGTCCAAAGCACTTCTTCTGAATCATTTTTTTAATTAATAAATTTTATTAAGTTTCAAAAGAAAAGTAAAAACTACAAAAAACAAAAAACTACAAAGAAGGAAAAAAGAACTAAAAAGGTGCAAAAACACAAGAGAATTTTTTTTAAATTTACAAAAAGATGTGGCTTCCGACTTTAAACAGCAAGGATATACAAAAATTTCCATAATCAGTCTCTTACTCTACAGTACATTAAACCAAAACCACATTATTTCTATAAATCATTCCACTTTGGCACATAGTAAAAGTCACTAAGTACAGTTACTCATCCCCCTTATATTAAAATAAAAAAAAAAATTAATATAAAACTCCTAAATATCTTTCTCCCCTCCAAAAGATAACACATATTTAATTATTCCCTTCCTACCACTATTATATACATTACTAAAATAAGAATCAAATTAAAAAGCACATAGATTGTCTGCTATTATACTTGGTAATACAACATTTTTAATAATCTTAATCTTAATAAACCCAAAAAACAAAGACAACTCAAAACAGTAACCTTAAATCAAATTCTTAAAACCATCCAAATAAACACATTTTTTAACCTTAATAATCTTAATCCAAATCTTTAAAAACAAATGACATCAATCAAACCCTTAAAGCAAACCAGATAGACATTCTTTAACCCTTATCTCACTTCAAAATAAACCAGAGCATTTACATATCCCCACAATGTGCACAGAGCTTTTCTCTTAAAAAAATCAAACAGCCCGACTGCCCCCCTCAAAAATTCCAACTTCTTTTCATGGCATTCCACCAGAAAGTCAATTTCACTTGTGGCTTGCAGATCTCTGTCTCCCTTCAATTTCTCCAAGTCCACGATCCAATCTTTATCCAGCATCTCAATAAAAATCCCAATCTCACTCTTAGAATAAATATTTCTATCGCTCTTGAATTCCTCAATTTCATCCACCACATCCCCAACCTGATGGCACATTTTAAATCTCATATTTTCCACGATGTCCTGAATATCTTGCATAAAAGCTTGGTAAAAGTCAGAAGAAATCTGTTTAAAATCTTGATGGAGGTCAGAAAAAATCTGTTTAAAATCCTCCATGTCTCACGCGTAGATTATGGCATTCCCTAGGAGCTTACCAACAAAAGTCAAGGATATGAAAAAGTTCCGAAATGTATTTACGCAAGCAAAAGTGAGATAAGCAGACAGTTCCCAAGGGAAAATGAAAACAGAAAGCTGAAGGTTCAAATCAGCCGATTCAACGTGTAGGAAAATGCTAATATCTTCAAATTTAATACAAAAATAATAACAGGAAAACAATTGTTTACTCTCAATCCTCCTTTATATTTGAAAGGAGAACGAAATCCAAAACTTAAAAAAAAATTTTTTTAAGAAGTAATCCCAAAAATAATGATAAGCACCAAGAGAGCCAGCTTCTCCTTGCTGTAGAAAGCCTCTCTTGGGGTACATATACTTAAAAAAAAAATACAAATTTGGTGATCTAGAAATGGGGTGGCCGGTCTTAGTGTCCCTTTAAGGCTACAGAGTGACTTGGAAAGTGATGACGTCCCCGCCTCCCAGCTAGCTCTTACCAGTTGAACGCGAAACACTGTTTGCGATCTTCTGGCTGCAAGCAGCCATCCGGAGGACAGATGGGGTGATTTCAGGTGTTTTCCTTTATCGGGAAAACATTTATGGGCTTCAGGAGAACCTGCCTGAGCCCGAAAAAAGTTACCGCGTTGTCAGATCTGCCCACTAAGCCCGCGGGCACAGCCGCTCAGTCCGCCATTCCCCACCGGAAGCCTTCTGAATCATTTTCAAAGTGTGTTCAGCTATAATAGATATATCCAAGTAGTCAACACGAAAAGCTTGACTTAAGGACATCTTTACCTTTTGGATTTGTGAAGGTCAACCTTCCCATCTTTCCACTTAATCTAGCTATGGTTTTTTTTTTAAATTTTTGATCAAACTGTTATAGGGAAAGATGTGCTTGCTACAGAAATATATTTCTACAAGATTTGTTTCATAGAAGAAATTTATTTTGCTCAGAGCAGTGTATTTTTAACTATGCACTGTGTCTCTTCTGTCTTATACTTCCTCGTTCAGTTCTTATTTTTTTCTGGGCACTGAGCCCAGATTTGTTTAATTTTGTCTGGAGATTGCAGCATTTTCCAGGTACTATATCTAGACAGATGGCTGCTTTATAAGTTAATGAAAGATAAAATGAAAAACTGTCTCTCTATTACCAGCAATAACCAGCATATTAAGAGCTGTGTCTCTCTCTTTTTATATAAAAAGAGAAAGGGTTTTTTATTATTATTACAGCCACTGGGTAACAATATACTGTATATCAAGCTTCTGAAATTATTACATTTTTACATCAGTAACATAACTGATAATATTAGAAGCACTATTCTTCAGCTACATAAAAGAAGGAGCAATCTGCTATTGAGTATCAGTATTTTTATTTTTTAAAAAAGCTAAGAATCTATCGTTTTGTTCTAATCATAGCTTTTTTAATACTAATTAACATGACAAAGAAGAATCAGAACTTACCGTGTATTCTGATCCACGTTCAGCCGATGGGAATAAAAGAAAAGGAAAAATAATGGCATAAAATTATTTCATTGTTCATATTGCTTTAATTAAAATGCAGAGATACACTGCTAATTTTGATGCATGATACAGAGCCCTAAGAATCTTATGGGCTGGAACACAATTCAAAGGGGCACTATTTGTAATTGCTTCATAGTCAGTGGGCGGAGAAACTGTTGGATGTTATGAACTGAACTACTGAAGCACCTGATGGGTTCATTCTTGCATAATTTTGCTTTTCAGCCCCCCTGCCCTCAATGAAATGTGAAGGTTACAGATTTATGCCCAGAAATCTTCCCACTTTATGATTGGTGACTGGGAGAATACAAAAACAATGTATGTAACATACACATACACCCAGAGGGTTCCCTTATTTTCTGCTAGAGTTACGTCCCCTGAAAATCTCACATACAACAATTTTGCAAGAAGCAAGACACTGAACCAATGGAAAAAAAGGGGGGTGCTCATAAATTTTTAGAGAATTATTCTTAAATGCTGTGTTAACTCAAACGTGTTTTCTTCCTTGTTTTATGTAGTATGTACAGTGAAACATTTTCTCTACCTTTTGTACTGCTGGATTTCTAATGCACATGGTTATCATGGCAGACAAAGAGGAAGAATGGATCCCAGCATTACAAATTTTGTTAGCATTCTTCATTATGTTGCACACATAATGAAGATTAGCCCAGGTTAAAAGCTCATCCAAGGGCTTCGGATCCTTCACCAGCTTTGATGTAACATCATGCAACTTTATTTATAGTGTTAGAGAGGTCCTTTTCCTTTGGGGTAATAGGGTTGGACAAGATGTTGACGGCTGTTTTGACCCAATAGCAATAGTCGTAGCTATTGCAAGTATAGTTGCACCAAATAAGTGGGAGATTGGACACACAACTAGAACAACCACACACCATGATGGTAGATGTATGACAGCAGAAAGGGGTTTTGCGGGAAAATGTTCAAGTGGTTTGGCAGGAAGAAGTCTTGGCATGTTTCCAGACCTGTGGCACAATTTGACTATGCTGGCACAAATTGCACAATAGTGACTTTTTCCATAAAAAAGCAAATTATTGGACAAAAATGATCAATTGTGCAATAGCGAACTGACATAAAGCAAATTTGCAGAAAGTGAGGGAAACCTGTATACATGTTTGAGTGTGTGTGTATATACTGCGCATATGTGTGTCCACATACTGTACATACACATACACCAAACAAATTAGAAGAAATAGATGTTTTTATTTTACCTTAAATGCATATAAGCTATTTAGAACTTTACTGGAAAATCAGTTGGTGAATTAATATATCGAGAGCACTCCCAGGGAGTTCCAGTTAGCAAACTGCACAATAGTTCAAGTTAGAGTCAAGTGGCGGAGTACCAAACCATTGTGAATCTGTGTCAAATGCTGTCTTAACAGTGACATACAATGTGGGTCAAGCATAGTCCTTAGAGGATTGAAACCACCACTCCATGTCGGCATTGGATTAATTTAATTGTATTGTATTACGGTTTTTTGACCAATAAATTATTCAGTTTTGTGTGGATTAAATTGTTGACAATAACTATATTTTTCTACAAATGTGTGTACGCTTTTTTCTGATGGAATATTACAGATTATATCAACATACTAAATAAACAATACCAATGGAAGTATAAAAGAACTGTGCATACAGTATGTATATGTAAGAGAAACCCTAAACCTCCAGTCTCCCACAACAAATATATTATAATGGAGGAAACTGGATTTAGAAATAGTGCTCTAAAATGTCCTGCCAACTCATACTTTTTTACAGCACTCACTTTGAGGCAAAGGGAAAGATTAAACTTCCCATCTTAAATAATAAGCATGGAGAATATAATGAGTTTGCCTCAAAAACATTTATGCAAAACAGTTGTTAGAAGAGGTCATACTTTTGTTAATCCTGTTTCATCTGCAGAGAATAGTCCCCTTCTTTTGGGAAAGTAGGTATGACAGGTTGGGGTGAGGAATTGGGCATGAAGATTCAAATGGCACCCATATAAAAAAAAACTAAATTCATGGGACCCAGCAAAAGGTCCCCGCTAGGGGAGATGGGCGGTAATATAAATTTAATAAAATAAAATAAAATAATAAAAAGGTCCCTAGAGATTCATCTGCCCAAAGACTCTTTTTGTTCCCTATCCCAGTATTCTTTCCTCTGATTGACAACTGCACTCCAAGGCCCCACTCTCAGCAGAGGTCTTCCATGATTCCCCCTCCACTTTTAATTTGTAAGTTGGAGACGTCAGTGGGTGCTCTACTACTAAGCTATATTCCCTTCCTTCAATGGAGGGAATCTTGGAGAAGGTGCTGGTGCAGTTGGAGAGTTCTCACGAGGCAGACACCAAGAGTAATTCCACCCAGCAGCTAAAGGGAGTGGCTGGTGGGAGGAACAGAACCCGAGGAGATCATTTCTGTTGCCTGAGAGTTCGCAGGGTTTCACTGTGGCTTTTTGGGAATGTACCCATCTGACAACTCCTGGCTTCCCTTCAGCCAGCACAATTCTCCAATTCCCTGCTAGCTCAAAGTGAGAGCATGTTTGCTCTCCTCTGGTGCCAAGGAAACTCTGCAGTGCCAGGAGAAATATGCCCTTGACATTTTACCTTAGATAGCTGGAGTGAGAACGGGGTGTGTTTTTTTTTTTTTTGCAAGAACACTGGGTATGCCCTGGACATGTAAAGCAATTTACAGATAGGCATGCAGAGAGAGAAAACTCAGCCATGGTACCATAAACAATAATTTGTAGCTGTATGACTAATCTGTGTTCAGCTTGGCTCTCCTGTAAGCAAAGGTTCTAATTATGAAGAATGGCAACTTGTCCTCGGATGAACTGCCTGATCCTTGTAACCCCTACTACATAATGTCCCTGGTACAGTACAGCTGTTAGGTTAACTATACTGGAAATCAGCTACAGCAGCAAAGTGAATTACCGTATAGCACATCAAACCTACTTCACAATTTTATGTGGTGCTGTACTTAATCAGCAGTGAACAGAGTTGGGTAATAAGTATCTAGCAAAGGCTAGAGCAAGAAATGAAAATAGTGGGGATTCATTACTTCTAAAGATTAATGGGCTTTTTTATCTGTAACTTAATGAAACTTTAACTTACGAAAGTTAAGGCAGAAATGAGCAACACATAAAACAGCAAAAATGTTCAGAAGAGTACCTGTGATAATGTGTGTTGCTATGAAAATAACAGAGTCTTGTGTGGCACTTTTAAGGCTAAGAAATTTATTATATATAGAATAAGCCAGGCTTCTTCAACTATGGCACTCTCTTGTAGACTTCAGTTCCCAGAATTCTTGGCAATAACCGGGCTGGCTGGAGAATTCTGGGAAGTGAAATCCACACATCTGGAAGACATCCAGGTGGGGGAAGATAGATATAAACCTTGAATTCAATTAATTGTATGCATCACAATTAAATGGGTGGCTGAAAATGGGCGAGAGAATTGTAAAGCAGTAAGGTCTGAGGGAAATGAATTGTACTGCCACAGATACTGCCTAGCTCTACAGTATGCTAACATGCTTATGGTTGATTTCCAGCAATGGCTTCTTAACTCCTGTCTCTAAAAAATTTCTCTGCCTGAGAGACAATGACATTTTATTATCTGAACTCAGAAACCTAGAGAAGTTAATCCAGAAACAAAATTGTTCACCTCCCAATAACTCAAATCAAGACTAGTCTAACAAACCAGTGTGCTTTCTGGACACTACTGTGTATCTACAGCAGAGCTTTCCAAACTGTGTGTCGGGACACGTTAGTGTGTCGGCTGCAGTGTCTGGGTGTGTCGCGGCTGCTGCTGCCTCTGAGCCCTGCCAGGATTCTGTGCAGGTCCTAGTGCCTGCCTTGTGCTTTGCTGCCTCCAAACCTGCTGTGATTCCGCGCAGGTCCTAGTGCCTGCCTTGTGCCCTGCTGTAAGAGCGTGTCGCGAAATGATGCCCTGCTGTAAGAGTGTGTCGCGAAATGATGCATGTCTAAAAAGTGTGTCACCAACATGAAAAGTTTGGAAAGCTCTGATCTACAGAATGGGTAAAAAGCCCCATCTTATATCCAAAACACACAGCAATAAAAAGTAAGCAATCCTTCAAGCCAAGCTTAACTTCTAAAGCAGTGTTTCTCAACCTTGGCAACTTTAAGACGTGCAGATTTCAACTCCCAGAATTCCCCAGCCAGCATATGCTGGTTGGGGAATTCTGGGGGTTGAAGTCCACACATCTTAAAGTTGCCAAGATTGAGAAACCTTGTTCTAAAGATTTCATACACAGCCCTCAGATATGCGCCTCTTCTGATTACCTGGGCAGGAGACTGGTCACATTCATTTTCATCAAGCATTTCAGGTACTTTGGTTCTGAAGTCACCCACGCTTGGGGGTGAACAGTGATTGGAGAATTAGGTCTCCTTGCAGCCACCCCCCCCCCTTCATTACAACCCGTTTCTCCCTTCCACACCAGCCCTTTGGGGGAACCAGGAGAAGATCAAAGGGGAAATCCTCACCCCACCCTGGGTCTGGCTAAACTACAGGAAGGGAAACCAAACAAAACTTGGGGAGTCTGCAGCTCAGTCAAGCTGAGGCAGGGGCAAGAAGGTAAACTCCAGGATTTTTTAAAAAATCAACTTTATTACATGTGATAAAGGAAGATAAGGTTCCACACACTGAACACACAGTAAAAAAGGGATAAATACAAATAAATAGCCTATAGCAAAACAGCCTTGTCTGAGGTAACCCCTCCTCATCCAGCCATCTCCAAAAATCCCCCAAAATTCACCACAGAGCGCTGTGGAGCCACATGCAGCTTCCAAGCTGTGGTTTGCCTGCTCTTGGTCCAAAATACCTATTCAAGAAATTAAAACAGCAGCTCTGGCATGATCAACCTGGCACCACAAACAATCTATTACAATACAAATCTAGAAAAGAAAATGATCTAACACTTCTTCTTGTCACCTAGATCTTCCAGTTAATCCACCTCCTACACCCTATTCTTGACAATAAGACTTGCTTCCCATTGAGTCTTTCCCCACTTTCAGACATACCCCTAATCTATATACAGATAGTCCTCGACTTACGACCATTCGTTCAGCGACTGTTCGAATTTACGACAGCACTGAATGAAGGGATTTACGACCAGTCCCTGAAGTTACGGCTGTTGCAGCAGCCCCATGGTCATGTGATCAAAATTCGGGCGCTTGGCAGCTTACCTGCACTTACGACCACAGGGGCACTTCAACTCCCCCCACCCACCTATCTCCCCCCATCTATGCCCTTTCGGCCCCCTGTACTCTGTGGCCCCTGCCGCCCTAGCTGACCTTCACTGTCTTCTTGCTCCTGCTGTTGACTAAGCATGCCTGGCCTGGCCCTTCGCAAGGCAGCTGCTGGCCGCACGAGGCTTTCTTCCAGAGGTTGTACCCAGCGGTTTTCTCGCGAGACCTGGGGAAGAGGGCCTCATGTGGCCAGCAGCTGCCTCAAGAAGGGCCAGGGCGGGCACGCCTCATCAGCAGTGGGAGCAAGAAGATGGTGAAGGTCAGCTAGAGTGGTGGAGTGCAGGGTGGCAGCAGAGGTGGGGAGAGTTGGAGGCAGTCCCTTGCCTCACCAAGGCTTGGGTCTGGGAGGGACCAAGCCCAGAATGGCTTGGATTGGGATGGTTCCTCAACTAACAATTGGTGGAATTCGCTTAACAATGGCAATGGGAAGTGCTGGGATTGCTGTCACTAAGCGATGCGGTCACATGACATCATGCTTTACGACTGCATCGCTTAGCAGTAAAATTCCAGTCCCAATTGTGGTCATAAGTTGAGGACTACCTGTAAATGCTCAATAGCAACAGCAGGCCATGAGCAGAGGACCACATAGGGATCAGACTATATAACAGAGCCAGGTACCAACTTGACTCCCATATCTATTCAGACAACATAAAGAGAGGATCTAAGAACACTAGTCACAACATCCACTCTCCTCCTTATACAGGTAGTCCTCGTTTACCAACTGTTTGCAGTTACAACGGTGATAAAAAAGTAACTTTGTGACCAATCCTCGCATTTACAACCTCCACAACTCTGTAAAGCAAAGGAAAGCTGAAGTAAGATCGTAGGTACAGTCACGGTTTCACTTAGCAACTGCTTCACTTAACAACCAAGTTGCCAGTCCCAATTGTGGTTGCTAAACGAGGACTACTGTATTCTTATATATCCTTGTAATCTGCCTTTTATACCCTTTTATATTTGCATAGGACATTAAAAAGAATCAAGTGATGCAAATCAGACGTTAGAAATTCAATCTTCAGAAACCAGTTGGAGTCAGTCAGGATTCAACCGACCTGCTACTAATTCTTACTGCGGTCATTCTTGAACAAAGGAATTCCAGGGGAAGACTTCAGCTGAAGTTCCATTCTGTTAATTGGTCTGAATAGAATCAGTGATTTCCCATCTCACTACAGAGATTAATTAATTCAGCAGTGTGTTATCAACTGTGACTGCCATTATAAAAAGTCACAGTGATTACTTTGTTTAACATCAAAACGGAGATGAGCACTGGCCCCTAGAGGCGGACACGACTGCACAAATGTGCGGGGGAAACCTTTACCTTTTACCAATCTAATTATCACTCTTTGTAGCCTTTCCATGTCATTTCCCTCTGATTTAACTGCTTGCAATTCGAGACCCAAACAAATGATATACACATATCCAATTGACGATAAACATGCATGTGATATTATACAATAATAAAACTGTTAATCCAAGATAGAATAACAGAATCGTGTAACAACTGAAATCATTAAAACATCTACTTTCTTTACCACCACAACCCCCTTAGAAACATACCTGTAATTGTATATGGGTAGTAATTCCATGCCTTCTCTGTAACATAAAATATTTTGGGAACAACAGCTCTTGCCCAGCTTGGAAGTTTGCTGCAAGAGAAACAAAAACTTGAATCACAAGTACAATCCACCCTGTTAATTTTCCCTAATGAACGATAAGTAGTGGAAGTCATAATGGTTGTAGATACAGCTAAAGACAAATTATATTTCTATACAAAATACCCCAAAACAGAGGCCTCAAAATTCCCATGGTTTTCATTCTCACATTGTAGCTGGTAAGCACATTTAGAACTTTGAGAGTGCTGTGAAAAGAGGTTGTGTCTTCACAACAGAGCAATGATGGTGGAGTATGACCAGCCACAAAATACCCATTTCCCAACACACAGGTTTCTGAGACTAAATGAAAACACCAAAGATTGGATCAAGTGGAATATCTGCTGTTCCAGGTTGCAGTTATACATTGGGAAATTGTCGTCCATAAATAGCAGCCATTTTTTTCACGGTGGCACCTACTCAAAATGTATTTTCCAGGCTTAGTTTTAAACAGCCATAAAATGAGATTATTTTTCTAAGCATTACTGTTTAGCAGTGCAGAAAATATATTTTGAAATGCAAAGAAACAATGCAAATTCCCCCAAATCAAGCTTGACTCCAGGTGCTGTCAATGCAGTTCTGTAGTTTTCCTGGCAGCAAGACGCACTGCCTTCTGCTGGTCCCTTTTTTTCCTAGCCTACACCCTGGGATTTCCAATGGCCTCCTATGCTACTCAGCCCTTTTTCTGATAGGTCAGTTATCTATTATAACAAATATATACTTTAGGCATCAATAAGTTATTATAATACAGGGGAGGACAAAAATTAAACAATATTCCATTAAAATAAAAGTATTGTAAATGATTTTTTTCCGATATGCCTTGTATGTTTTAGAAACCCAACCCACTGTCTTCATTTGATGAGCCTAAATAATCACACCAGTGTTTCTACACTGCATAATAAATGTTTAGATGCTGTATAAACCCTAAATAATGAATAACAACAAAAGTACAGCCTGGTAGTATTTTTCTGATTACTGATCCAAAATGTTAGTTTTGTACTGTAATTACCAATCGAAGAGAATATTTGTAGCTCAGGGTGGCAATGAAACGTCTGCATGAAAACAACAAGGCTCAGAGAGCACCAAAGACTCCCCAGTACTGTAATTAATAATTTTAAGGTTTACTTTGCTCTCCCTATTCTGAAGTTGTTTTCTTATTATCAAGTGGTGGCTGAATGAGTGATGAAAGTCCTAACATGGGAAAAAATGCAGTCTGCCTTGCGTGCTGACGTCAGTATAAATCCTTCCCATATGCTGGTAAGGATCCAGCAGAGAGCAGGGAAGATGATAAAGAGATAGGTGGCAGACCCTACAGGAATTGGGTTGTGTTCAGTTTAAGCAGATGAGTAAGATGAATAAGGCTTGGTTCACATGTGCCCAAACCCCAGAACGGTGGGTTTTTGGCAGATAACATGAAAAATTGAGGTGGTCAATGAGTTGGGCCGTGCTTACTAAATGAATGCACAGAGAACTTGGGGGCAAGGCTGCTATGCATGGGGAGCATTTCTTCATGCATTCATTGATATAAGGCAGGGCTTTCCAAACTGTGTGTCGCAACACAATACTGTGTCGCCTGGGGGCCCCAGGTGTGTCGCGCAAGAACCCGGAAGCGCTGATGCCGCACTGCTGCCGCCATGTGCGGCAGCGTGCGCAGCAGTGGCGGTGGGCCACCAGCGCTTCCGGGTTGTCGCGCGACAAACCAGGACGCCACCGCCGCGGTGCTGCCACATCACGCAAAATCCTGAAAGCGTGGCGGCGGCAACCCGGAAGCGTCGCTGCTGGCGCTTCCGGGGTTTTGCGCACCGTGGTGGCACTTCCAGGGTTTTGCGCGCCGGCCGTTGGGTGTGTCACCAACAGCAAAAGTTTGGAAAGCCCTGATATAAGGAAAAGTAGCAATGTGTTTTCAAAACATAAAAAGTATTTTGGTTAGGGGGGAAAATAGTCACGATCACCTTGATTATTGCCAGATGCTCTTATGTGGGGATACTCTTGAAATGTATCCAGAAGTGCCATTTAGTGTAAAATGAAACAGTAAAGGTGTAACCGACTCTGCACTGCTGGTGTCACATGTCCACATTAAAAGAAGACTTCATTTATTTTTTTACACTGATTTGTACGATATTTCAGAATATCACCTGAGTGCACTGCAGTGACTAGCATGGAGATCTGGAAAAGCAAGGGTATCAGTCTTAATAACAAGTGCAGAATAGTAAATGCTATTGTTTTTTATGTAACTACCTACGGTTGTGAAAATTGGACAATAAAAAAGCAGATAGAAGAAGCTAGATTCCTTCAAATTATGGGTGTGGAGACAGCTACTGTGCATAGCTTGGACAGAAAAAAAAATTGCATCAAGCCATACATATCATTGGAAACTAAGATTACCAACCTAAGGCTGTTTTATCATTTGTTCAAACTCCTTAGGAAAAAAAAATCTAGGCTAGGAATGGTTGGAGGTGCTAGAAAATGAGGCTGGCAAAAAACACACTGGATAGATACCATCAGCAAGACTCTGGTTTAAATCTAGAGATATTAAACCAAGTTGTAAACTATCAGAAGGAATGAACTAATAAAGTCAGATATGACTGAGCAGATGAAGAGAGAGAATGTGCTGCCCACACAATAAATTATAGGTGACTTATAATTCTAAAACAATAAAATGGTCAAAACCAGTCCTCAATAGCTCATGTTGGCAGGGCCAAGAGCTTCCCACTAAAAAGCTGACTATCTTATATGGTGCTTGCCTCTCTGAAAGCTCTGCAGAAAAGTGTGGGCTTAACTGCTTTTTTAAATGAGAACAGGATAAGGGCCACCCAACCTCAGGGGCCAGCTACTCTTAAGCGAGGCACCACAATTGCAAAGGTCATCCTCCAGGCTTCCTTACTTCCTTGGGGCAGGGGTAGCGGGGAGTTGATAGCATCCCCTCTTGGCCTGCACATATTGGGTGGGCAGGTTCCACTTGGAGCAAATGTTCTTAATGGAAAGAACACAGATGGATCCAAGCCAGTGATTTCTCAGACACATTTTAAGCTGCTAGCATTAACTTTTTAAATCTTACCTGGGTTAGGGCCTATCTATCTGAAAGTCCAACTCTTGTGATACTGAGCCAGTATGATGCAGTATAGTGGTTAAGGTGCTGGATTAGAAAATGGGAGACCCTGAGTTCTAGTCCTCTCTTAGGCAGGGAAGCTAGCTGGGTGACTATGGGCCAGTCACTCTCTCTCAGCCCAACCCACCTCACAGGATTGTTGTTGTGTAGATAACAGGAGAAGGAAGCATTATGTATGCCACCTTGAGTTGTAAAAAATAAAGGTGGAATGTATCAAATAAATACATACATAAAGGTATTCAGATGTTAAGAGGAGCCTTCTATCAGGGCCTGTCTACTGGGCATATCAGAGAGGGCATATCATATTCTTCTGCATGGCTCTCAAGCGATAACCTTTGTAGAGTTGCATTTGATCCTCACTCACATTCCTATTTCTTCCATCAAGGTTTTATGGTTCATTGTTACTGTTTTATCGTTGCATTCAATTTTTGATTTTGCATTGGTATGTTGTATGTTGTGAGCTGCCTTAAGTATTCAGCGCCAATAGAAAGGAGGACTATCAATCAGATAAGCAGTTAGAACTGGTTTGGCAACAGAACTACGCTGTCGAGAGTGTTTAAGAATCTCTAGTCGATTTTTCAAATAAATTGTAGTCAGGTGTTTCTTAGAGAGGTTTACAACAGTTTACATTTAAGGTAAAGATGGATGCCCCTTGAGTCAAGTCTGACTCCTGATAACCGGCCATGTCCATCCAGATTTCAAGGCCACATTATGGAAGCAGTTTGCCACAACCTTCTTCCAGAATCTTTTCTGACTTTGCCTTCAAGTCTACAGCCCTGAGATTCCCCATCCAGGTACAGACCAGGTCCAACTCAGCTCAGCTTCCAAGTCCAGACAAGGTAGCAAGCTGTGATGAACTGTGAGCAAAAGCAAAAACTGTTCTTCTTCCAATTATGCAGGTGGGGGACAAAAAGCAAAGGTTGCTAGAATTTATTTGGGCATGCCCATTGAGCTAAGCCGACCTCTCCATAACTGGAAGATCTGCAGATACATTGGGACTGAAATATACCTGGAGAGAACTGGGTTGAGAAAGCCTTGGCTAAACTACGGTTTACTGTGTCACCAGACTGCGACAGGTCTCAACAAACAAGATAGCTTGTTGGTTATGTTGGGAATGGTGAGCCTCTGAAATCTCTGAAATGCAGATTCACATTAAAGTTATACTCTAGTCCAATGTTTCTCAACCTCAGGAACTTTAAGATGTGTGGACTTTAACTCCCAGAATTGAAGTTGGCTGGCTGGGGAATTCTGGGAGTTGAAGTCCACACATCTTAAAGTTCCTGAGGTTGAGAAGCACCGCTCCAGTCAAATAGAACAATTTGTCTGCCTCTCCTAGTTGGCTTTGTCTTTGGGCCCCTGTAGTGGCTGTTTGTCACCCTTGCCCAGTTTATAGCTCTCCTCCCACAATCTGTCCTTTGTAGATATACATCAGGGGGAAGAGTCACAATTTCGAAGCATTTCCTTTTTGACTAGAGCAGGGCTTTCCAAAGTTTTCCCGCGGCGACACACCAACCACCGTTGGTGTGTCGCCTTGGGAAAACCTGGAAGTGCCACTATTGCGGCAGTGCGCAAAAACCCGGAAGCGCTGCTGCCACTTTCGGGTTTTTGCGCGCCGCCGTTGGTGTGTCGCCGCGGGAAAACCTGGAAGCGCTGATGATGATCAGTGCTTCCGGGTTGTGTGGCGACACACCAGACTGTGTGTGGTGACACACTTTTGTGTTGCGACACAGTTTGGAAAGCTCTGGACTAGAGAAATCTATGGAAAAATGGTTTAAAACAGCCTTCTTTCCTAGAGCCACTGAGATACATCTGCTGCTATTCACACAGTATGTAATATTAGCTGCTGCATTTAAATCTACAGGTGGCATGCAAAACTGTTGCCTAAACTATTTCTATATTTGTTCTTGTTTATTCGTTCAGTCGCTTCCGACTCTTTGTGACTTCATGGACCAGCCCACACCAGAGCTTCCTGTCGGCTGTCGCCATCCCCAGCTCCCCCACGGTCGAGTCCGTCACCTCCAGAAATTTCCATATTTACCCCAAAGGAATCCAGAATTTAAAACAGTTCTCCAAAAGGAAAAAAGTTTCCCCCAAATATGTACATGTGACACACCTGTGTATTATGTGCATCTGTGGATATGTTTCTGTGTGTACCTACCTACCTACCTACCTACCTACCTACCTACCTACCAGAAGCCACCCCCCACACACACACCTTTCGCTAATTGAATTAATAACTACTGATTAAGAAGAATTGCCTGCAAAATAAGGAAGCCAATTTGTAAAGTTAATTTAAAAATAAATTGTAAAGTTAAAAATAGCCAGTTTGGTCTAGTGCAAGGGTCGGAAATGGCGGCTCACGAGCCAGATCTGGCTCTTTGGCCCCTCGGCTCTGGCTCTGTCTGCCACCCGACATCCGGAAAGCCGGTCTCCGGAAGCAGCCCGAACCCTGGGGAAGAAACAGACGCTGATTGGTGGAGGCTCAGAAGGAAGGACGCCTCCACCAATCAGCGCGCGCCAAAGGGGAGCAGAGAGGCGGGCTGAACAAGGCGAAGCCCGATTGGCCCTGCTTCCAAGAGGTGCGAAAAAAAGACCGGTGTGGGGCCTCGCTCAGCTGCGCGCGGAAGCGCTCCAAAAAGACCGGCGCGGGGCCTCGCTCACCTGCGCGCGGAAGCGCTCCAAAAAGACCGGCGTGGGGCCTCGCTCAGCTGCGCATGGAAGCACTCCAAAAAGACAAAAAAGTCCAAAAAGTCAAAGCTGGCGGGCGGGTGCGCTCCCCTGCCTGCCCGCACCCGAGATGCCGAGAGAGCACAGCCGGGCTGGGCGCCCAATCCCGAGGCGGCTCGGGCAGCACTGAGCCGAAGGGTCTGCGCCGTCGCTCCGCTGCTGCCCCGCGCTCGTCCTCCCGCTCTTCCCTGGGGGCTGCATTCTGGCGAGCAGCTGCGCTTGTCCAGGAGAGGCGGGGGTCCCGAGCGGCAGAGCCTGGGAGCAGCAGGGCCCGGCCGCGGCATTTTTCCCTCTCGGAGGAGGAGGAAGAGGGGGGTCTTCCTGTAGCCCCGAACGGAGGTGCCGCTTCCCCGCCTGTACCGCCGCGCTGCACGGGCTTTGCGGGCATCTGGACGGTCTCCGCGCACAGGCCGGCGTGGCGGGCGTGGCGGGCACAATGGCAGGCATGCTGGGCGTGGCAGCCAGTGTGGCGGCAGGCAAGGTAGGCATGGCGGGGGCAGGTGTGGAGGCGGGCATGGCGGCCGTGGCAGCGGCAGGGGCAGTGGCGGATGTGGCGAGGCAGGCGCGGCAGCAGGCATGGTATGCTTGGCAGTGGGCATGGCGGCGGCGGGCACTGCAGTGGGTGTGACGGGCATGGCGGCAGCAGGCCCTAAGCATGCGCGATTGCCTCCCGCCCGCAAACCCTGCTCCGGCGCTGCATTCCCCACTAGCTTTACTTTGCCTGGACTGGGGGCTTGAGCGGCTCCGGAAGAGAAGCGACTGCAGTCGAGCCTCTCTTTCCCTTCTCCTTCTTCCAAACTTCCCCCGCCCCCTTCCATGCGATTGGCTCCCGCCCGCAAACCCCACCCCCTTCCACGTGATTGGTCCCCGCCCGCAAACCCCGCCCCCTTCCACGCAATTGGCCCCCGCCCGCAAACCCCGCCCCCTGGCTCTCGAGCATTTCAAAATGTGCACGAGTATGTCAAAATGGCTCCCAGCATAAAAAGTTTGCCGACCCCTGGTCTAGTGGTCTAGTGGTTAAGGCTCCGGGCTAGAAACCAGGAAAATGAGAGTTCTAGTCCCGCCTTAGGCATGAAAGCCGGCTGGGTGACCTTGGCCTGTCCCTATCTCTCAGCCCTAGGAAGGAGCCAATGGGAAACCAGGAAACTGAGAGTTCTAGTCCCACCTTAGGCATGAAAGCCGGCTGGGTGACCTTGGCCTGTCCCTGTCTCTCAGCCCTAGGAAGGAGCCAATAGGAAACCAGGAGACTGAGAGTTCTAGTCCCGCCTTAGGCATGAAGCCGGCTGGGTGACCTTGGGCCAGTCCCTGTCTCTCAGCCCTAGGAAGGAGCCAATGGCAAACCAGGAGACAGAGAGTTCTAGTCCCGCCTTAGGCATGAAAGCCGGCTGGGTGACCTTGGGCCAGTCCCTCTCTCTCAGCCCTAGGAAGGAGCCAATAGCAAACCAGGAGACTGAGCGTTCTAGTCCCGCCTTAGGCATGAAAGCCGGCTGGGTGACCTTGGGCCAGTCCCTCTCTCTCAGCCCTAGGAAGGAGCCAATGGGAAACCAGGAGACTGAGAGTTCTAGTCCCGCCTTAGGCATGAAAGCCGGCTGGGTGACCTTGGGCCAGTCCCTCTCTCTCAGCCCAACTCACCTCACAGGGTTGTTGTTGTGGGGAAAATAGGAGGAGGAAGGAGTATTAGGTATGTTCGCCACCTTGAGTTATTTATAAAAATAATAAAGGCGGGATAGTAAATTAAATAAATAAATTATTATTATCCATAATTATTAATTATATTTATTTAAAAATAAATAAATAATTATCTCCAGCCCGCATATACAAATCTCTCATGCATCTGTTTGTAGAAAGTGGACTCAGCAAGCATAAACCTCTGCAGGCTTACTCTACAAGTTTCTCTGTGTTCCATGGTTTTCAGTCCCAAGTGGGCAGAGGCTGCTTCTATGCTGGAGGTGGCTCTGTGTAGGCCGGCTTATTCTATGGGGTTGTAAGGAAAATTGGGGATCTTTAAAGCTGTGTCTCTTTCTGTCTTCAGAAAGGAAACAAATCAATAGGGATTTGTGCAGGCCTGGAAGGCAAACAGAAATCTATGCCTGATTACTGTATGCTAAGAGTTAAACTGTGCATATTACCTGGGAAATATGCTTAGGATTTCTAGTCCCATTCAGTCTGAGTGCTACCTCCCTTCTCCTCTTGTTACCTTCCCCCTGTAGAGGGCCTCTATCACAGCTACAATACCTTGCCTACAAAAAATTAGACAGCCACTAGATGGCAGCAAGAGGGGCGTGGTGGCTCAGCGGGTAAGACGCCAGGCTTGTTGATCGGAAGGTTGCAAGTTCGGAGGTTCGAATCCCTAGCCCCACGTGACGGAGTGAGCTCCCGCACTTACCCCAGCTCTTGCCAACCTAGCAATTCGAAAGCATGCAAATGCAAGTAGATGAATAGGTACCACTTCGGTGGGAAGGTAACAGCGTTCCGCGCGCGTCATGCGGCCACATGACCGTGGAAGCGTCTTCGGACAACGCTGGCTCTTCGGCTAACAAACGGAGATGAGCACCGGCCCCTAGAGTCAGACATGACTGCACAACTGTGCGGGGGGAACCTTTACCTTTTTAGATGGCAGCAAAGTTCATTTTCTGTACCTCTTTGCTGCCATCTAGTGGGTGTCTGGATTTTGCAGCCCAGATATGGCAGTCGTCCTCTCTATTCATGGAGATTCTCCATACAGTCTTCATTTGTGGGGAGAGCCTCCATGGACAGAGAGGTTTCCCACTACACAAATGTACATGGAAAGTGACGAGAGGAGGGGAGGGTTCATATGCTTTTCCTGTTCTCCCTTGATAGCTCTTCTCCAGTTTCAACAGCACCTGCCTTTATTGCTACATACTTGGCAAATGTACACAGCCTTCCCACTTGAAAGGTAATTATTTGGGTTTCCCACACGTGCTCTGCTTAAACAAATTGAGATTACAATTAAAATATTTCTGCTTCTGGTCAACGTTTGCTTTCTCCTCTTTACTACCGTAATTTTGGCAGTATACGATTGGGTATTTATAATTATTTGATAATAAGCCTTTCAAAATACCATTCATGTTGATCACTTTACTGATTTTTTGACTCGTGATCTTAAATACATCTAAATGTAAGATGGTGATATTAGTGGAAGTAATAGCAGATCAATCTCCCTTAATATCATAGTTAAATCTTTTTGGCATGTTTGCCAAGTTCTAATCCAATTTTCTAACCACACTGGCTCTTACAAATTATTTTCTCAAGCCAAGAGCTACACTAGAGCAAGGTTCATATGTCCGTCCTCCTTGATAAACTATAATTATCCATCCCTCTCTATCTCTGCACACACAGACACATGCACACGCACACATACCCATACGATGCCTTTTGTGTATACTTGTCTGAACAGGAACCCTTCTGCATCAATCAAGAAAATAACGGCCCATGCACTATGACAGAGAGATGAAAGCTGGTGCCTTCCAGAGATTTTAGACTACAAGTCCCACCATCCTTTACCACTGAACATGCTAGCTAGGTCATAATTGATGTTCAAATTCTCTGGAAAGCACCAGTTTGCCTACTCTTGCTATACAATAAACACTTAGGCAGCATATGCAATACTTCAGTTGTATGTTTCCATTGCTGTAAATGTACTGATAAAAAAGGTAGTCTCTTTCAGGTCAGCTCCTGATGACGTAAGGTATACATCCATGCAGTTTTCTGTACGGAAGTGCAGAATTGTACGTCAGGAATTTGTCATGTCCTCCAGCATTTTTTTTTACTTCCTACTCAAGCCTATAAACCTATTATTCCCTGATGGTCTCCCATTCAAGTACTAACCTAGTTCCAACCTTGCTTAGCTTCTCATCCCAGACAAGGTCAGCCAAGTGCTGCCCAGCACTCTTTCTTGTAACTGCACAAGGCAGGCAGCAATTAGTAACAATATGTAAGATCTCTCTTAAATATTCCTCAGAGCCTATTTTGGCACAAAAGAGAAAATGATGGATGGGATGAAAATATTCTCCCAATTAATCTTTTTGTAATACCATTATTTCCCTTAATTCTCACATTTCTGGTTCCAGGTCAATTAGGTTGCAAATGTGAGGATGTCACCAAGATAGATTGCCAACGTACATATATTTTTATTACAATTAGTGACCAAATTAACATACAGTTCCTTGATGGAAGGACAGAGTGCACAGGGAAAAGACGGGAAAGTAGGTAAGCAGATTGCATAAAGTAAAAAAAGGAGTGTGGGTGGGGGGCAGATTGAAGGACACAAATACAAAGGTGGATCTAAAATACATGGAAGGATTTAAATACTGAACTGTTAATTAGATACAATCCTGTATTTCTATATACAAGTGTATTAAGACTAAAATGGAGACTTAATAGCTACTATAAAATTTAAATGGTTGACATAATATTAGATAAATACAGTGACATGTGAAAGTAGATATAGAAATGGTGAAGAGTCTGCCTAGAACATCTCAAATAAGGGATGATCAAGACTTCAGTCCAAGGCCTATGTGTGGCATGAGACCTCTGGGTGCGCTGAGATCAAGTCTTCTTGGGGTTCAGTTGCTTGGGAATGCAACTCAAAGTAGATAATAACATCTAAGATACATACCTGTAAGTGATTACATTTTAACTAATCTGTAACTATGTATTGTCGAAGGCTTTCACGGCCAGAGTTCGATGGCTGTTGTGGGTCTTCCGGGCTGTGTGGCCATGTTCTGGAAGTTGTGGTTCCTAACGTTTCGCCAGCATCTGTGGCCGGCATCTTCAGAGGGCAGGAGCACAGACAGAAGCGAAATCTCTGTGCCCAGGTAGAGTGGCAATGTTTGTTTTCTATTTATAGAGCTAAGTTATAGAAGATTAGGTGGGGTTTTTTGTTGTGTTGAAATGTTAATGAGTGGCTGCTGAGCGTGATTAGCATGTTCATTGTGAGAAGTATTCCCATGTCCTGGTGGCTGAGCTGAGTTCGTTGACCTTTTGCAGGCTGTGTTTTTCAGGACTGGTAGCCAGGTTTTGCTAATTTTTAGACTTTCCTCTTTTTTATTGTAACTGTGCTGGTGTTTGTGAATTTCAATGGCTTCTCTGTATAATCTGGTGTAGTGGCTTTTGGTGTTGTCCAGTATTTCTGTGTTTTCAAATAGGATTTTGTGTCCCGTTTGCTTGAGAGCATGTTCAGCTACTGAAGATTTTTCTGTCTGTGCTTCTGTCTGTGCTCCTGCCCTCTGAAGATGCCAGCCACAGATGCTGGCGAAACGTTAGGAACCACAACTTCCAGAACACGGCCACACAGCCCGGAAGACCCACAACATAATCTGTAACTGTTTTGATCGGTCAACTGTCTTTGAGAAATCTTGGCCAACATTACTAGTCTTACTAAGAAAATCTTTGCAATTTCCTGAACAACCTCAGATTTTCCTTACGTAGCTTGAAGCTGCTGATCTAGACTTTTGGTTAGGTAAAAGAACAAACTTACTATCCAGCTGGACAAAAGCTGGCTTGCAGTTTATAAATTAATAAAGCTCAATCAATCTAATCCTGAAAAAAATCTATGTGGTTGCTAAGATTCGACACTGACTTGATGGCACATAATCAATCAATCTTAAACTGAATGCAATGTGAATACAAAATACTGTATTAACATGTGGGTTTGGGGAGTTTCATGCAAGATGGAATGAACCTTACTAAAAGGTTCCTTTCTCTGGATACACTGAACAGACTTACAGGTTCTTATCTGTGAAATTGATAGGCTGTGCCTGCAGAATACAAAGGAATTCACACCCTCAGTAATTTAATTGATTTAAATAGAACAATGCATTTAGCATACAGTAATGCTTTCAATACCTGGTTCCAATTGAAACTGTACTAAGTAATGAAATATAATTAACACTTTTCTAGGCATTTGAAGGGGGTGATGGAGAACAGAGGGCAATTAATGTTTTAGTATAGGAAGTATCTTAAAATTAAAATTTGCTAATAATATATATCTTCCATTGTGTATCATTTCAGGCCAACATTTCAATGTTTGTTTTGTAAGGTATTGGATGGGAAGGGAGGTTTACAAATTATTAAGAACTACATAGCAAAATTGAGGTGCAGACTAAAAGTTTAAGGCATTTATCTGAATGCTCTTGACTATACAACCAAATAGCACATCTACAAACTAACTATTCACATCAAATATGGAAATGTTTGACAATTTTCATTCTGTGTAGTGCAGTTGACCATTGGTGAACTTTTTATATCCATTAAGTGTCCTACAATTTTCATATATTCAGAGTAGGGATTTGTTTTGGCTTAAAGATTCCAAGGAATTGGAGTCCTGCCCCTTGTATGTTGGATTCCATGCCCTACCTGGCGTCTTTGGAAGGCGAGGGAGCGTGTGAGTCCTGGGAATTGAGAAGGGATACATGTTTCCTTAGGAGAGGTAGTTGTGCCAGCTACCTTGGAGGCGGAATTGGTATACCCACTGAAGCCTTCTGTTGATCCAACCATACCAGACAACTTCCACTTGGTTTCCAGAATATCCTAGAGAAAATACATTATCTGGACCTCTTCCTGCTGGGTTTTGGGGCTGGGCTGGGCTGGGCTGGGCATGAAACTGAAATTGCATTGGTTGCTCTGGTGGATGACCTATGGCAGGGAGTGTGGCCCTCCTGGTTTTGCATGATCTTTCAGCAGTGTTTGATGCTGTCACCCTTTTGGACCACCTGAGAGGGTTGGGAGTGGGTGGCACTGTTTTACTGGTGTACTACTCTTTCCTCAGTGGGGAGTTCCAGTCAGTTGCCAGTTTCAAGATGGAGATTCTGTTTATCCAATAGCCATCTGGATCTTTGCATGACTCTGGATGGGTTGCACTTCCCCTGAAAAAGCAGGCCCATGCCTTGGGGGCTCTCCTGGACTAATCTCTACCTGAATCAGCAGGTAGAGATTTGGCCAGGGGACCCTTTACCTAGCTTCATCTGTTGTGCTAGGTGTCGCCCTATTTGGAGGATGTGAGAGACTGTGGGAAGTAAGTGGAAGAGGAAGAAGATTTCAATGTAAGTGAAAAGAGACAACACAGCCCAGATGTGGGGGCCATACTCTTAGTTTTCAATATTGTTTTTACCACTGACTGGCATTCCTTCCTCACATTTGTGTGGTTCTCTCTTCCTTGGTTTGCCAGCTACATGGGACTTGACAGACGTGGCCCTTATCACCTTGAAGCTGGACTACTGCAATGTAGTTTGTCTGGGGCTGCCTTTGAAACTTTTCAGAAACTGCAACTGCTACAGAATGGGGTAGCCCATCTACTGGATGTGAGAACTGATACAGTCATGTATTATGGGTTTTGTGGGTGCTGCATTGGCTTCCAACAGGTCTCCAGGTATAATTCAGGGTGCTGGTGTTAATCTATAAAGCCCTATATGGTCTGGCTCCTAAGTATCTCCAGGACTTCTTCAAACTGAAGATTCCAGTCCTACATGCACAGTATAGGAAAGGATGCTTCAGGTTTCTGCTCTCCATGAAATTAGGGGTGGCAGGGGCAGACTTTCTTGACAGCCATCCCAGCTATATCACCAGAGGTGCAGATGAGCCCCACCTAAAGTCCTCCAGAAAAGCAGTAAAAACAATACTTTTTCATGTCTTTTGTGGAATGACTGTGTCATCTATATGAGCAGGGCAATGACAGGAGTTGGGCATTCTTTTATGGAGGACTAATGGGTTTTTAAGAAAATATTTTTACCTTGTTATGAGGTTTTATTTGCAACTGTATTGTTGTGCTGTGATTATAATCTATGAACCACGTGGATTTGTTTTGCAATCCGGTGGTACTATCATGAGTGATTTGATTTTACTGACAATTAAATTAAATTAAATTAAAAATACTGCCAAACTAGTGATAAATAAATATTCCAGGTTTTTTTAGACAGTAATCTGGCGTGCTTGTAAGCATGACATTTTTAAAATTAGAGAAAACTGTGTATGTTACTTAAAAAAGCAAACGGAAAAAAATCAACATCCAGAATTGAGTATTACTGTACAGGTAGTCCTTGTCTAGCAACCACAATTGGGACTGGCAACTTGGTCATTAAGCAAAGCAGTTGCCAAGTGAAACATCATGATTTTACGATCTTATTTCAGCTTTCCTTTGCTTTACAGACCTTCGAAGGTTGTAAACACGAAGACTAGTCGCAAAGTTACTTTTTCATCACCATCATAACTGTGAATGGTTGCTAAATGAGGCAGTCGCTAAAGGAGGACTACCTGTACCTTTACTAGAGTGAGCCAGCATGGCCTAAAAGAATGTAGAAGTTCTTGAGTTCTCCAGCACTGTTCCTCAAGCCGCACACTATAAAAGTAGGGGAAGGGGAAGAAGCAAAGATGTGTAACGGGGTGGGGGGAGGAGAGGAAAGAAAAACCAGGTCTTTCAGCCATGTGGTATGCTGCAATGTACATTGAATGATTTCTTAGTGACAGATGTTAATTCACAACTCTCATTCATGAACAAAAAAAATCCCCACATTTTCTTCTGTATGTTTTCATCATGGTTCCTAATCCATTTACTGTATATTAAGCAACTCAACCTTCAAATCATAACAGGGGATACTGCAAACTCTCTGGAACTGTTGCTATAAACAATTGCAAAGACACATTTCCATGTTTGCCTTGATTTTTAAGTTATTCATTATAGAAAGTACACAACCACCACTACCAATATTAAGCAGGATCAGTGCAGACTAAGCAGCAACCAGCTATAGTAAACCATCAATTTAGCAGACCTTGGTTTAATACACCTTGGATGCAATGGAAAGAATCCACTGTTGTGCTATTTCAGCCTGTTATACTACTTCACCCTTTTGGAATGTCAGTCTTGTAAGGGTCACAAAGGTCACACAGTGAAACCACTTACAGTACTGTCAACCCCACCACGTAGACCAGGCTAAGAATCAACTCCATAGGAAGCTAAGACTACTTTTACTGCGAGTGGCGATAATAACAGAACCTTGCGAGTCTGATTGTGCTGGGCCTCCTCCCCTTTTCATACCCATGTGAATTAGGGAGGTGTCTGCCTGAACTGCTTACATACACCGTTTGCTTGTTTTGGACTTACGCCATGCTTTTCTGCTAGCTGCACTGGTAACGGACCTGGACTATCTGTCAAGATCATCTTCCTCACACTCTACCAGTGCTGATGGTTGGGTAGTTTAGCAACATTGTGCAGTGCCAATGGACTGTAGGCACAACACTCTGTCCACTATTCAGGGAGACAGTAGCCAAATGACGGCAGACATGGCTGACCAGAGAATGGTGGAGACAGGGCATGCCCGCATCAGCCTTAAACAGCCAGTAAGTGACACTCTGAGTATTGGTCACCTGACTTCACCTTTGACATAAGTTGTGGCAAACCATTACAGTTTTCACACACCTCGTGGTTGCTGCCAGACTACAGTTAAGGATGACTTAAGCCTGTCTCACTGATGCACTGGGGATGAGAAAAAGGCAACATCAGGGGCGAGTGTAGCTGTGAACAACATTCTCAGGATGCTTTTTGTGCCATGAAAAAAGTGTAAGACATTTCTGGGGGGAGAAAAACCTGATACAGTAATTGGCCAACTGGGAAAAACTGATACGAGCAGCGCAAGGACAAAACTCTCCTGTCTTCTGGTGTTTCCAATTCAGTTCTGGGGCCAGGATTCTAAACCCACCTGCGGCATGAGTCAACCACTTCCACGAGCTACTTAATATAACAGTTAGTGATCCAGTGGTGATTTCTGATCCCCCTCCCTGACTGGCCTTCTGTCATCAGTGCAGAAACGTCCAAAACCCATTGTTTCTCTGAAAAACTATAAAGTTGCTGGGGCTGTGTGGGGTGTGGACTTGAGCCCTTGCAGAATGCCTCAAACACAGTTCTGAACGGTGGACTCCTGTGCCAGCATTCTTACTTACCATTCCTTCCAGATGTGCAAAGAGTGGGGTCAATCTATAACAATTCCAGACTTTAAAAACTGCAATAAGTTCAGCCCAGCTAACTTTTGGCCAATTTGCTCATTAAAGTAAATATGTGTGTGCTAAATTCTTTCATAATAAATTCCTTGATTGGATTATCCAAGGGAAGGTGCCAGCTAAGGAACAAGCCAGTCTCATACTTAATGGATTAACTTTTGACCAATGCATCATATATCATCTGGTGGAAAAACACAGCAGTTGCCAATGAGAAACTCCCTGTGCTGCCTTCACTGATCTGAAGATAGCATTCGATTTAATCCCTAGAGAGAGATGTTATGCAAGAAACTGGCAACCAGAACTATAGAACTATAGATCACCATTTACTCTGGCTAATTATGGTGTTCCATAAGAATACCTACATGCATCGGCGATGAAATTCTTTCTATACCAATCCCCACTCTAAAGAGAACCAAAATAGAGATGTATCCTTGCCCCTCTTATTTAACTATTATACCAACCCCATAGTACAGGCTCTCTCAAAATATGAATACGCCCCTGCCCCCTCCCATTGCTAGGTCATAAACCCATTTCCATCCTCCTTTATGCAGAAGATGCCACCATTCTTTCCTTGACTCAGGTTGGCCTTCAGCAGAGTCTAGGACAGTGCTTTCCAAAGTGCCGCCGTTGGCGACACACCAATGGTGGCGGCAGTGCGGGGGCACGCGCGTTGGCATCGGCCTCTGCTAAAATGCGGAAGCGCTGATGGCGCGCCGCTGCAGTCGTCGCTGCCGCCGCCATCCACACCCCCACCGTCGCTTCCGCATTGTGTTGCGGCACACCAAACTGTGTGTTGCAACACACTAAAGTGTCACGACACAGTTTGGAAAGCTATGCTCTAGGCACTAGCAACATTCTGCCATACTAAAAAACCTAGAAATCAATTACTCTAAAATGAAGGTAGTCATATTCAATAAGAGATGTACCAACTGCCATCCTAATTGAAAAAGTAGTGTCCAAATTGAACAGACTAAGGTTTTCAAATATTTAGCCATCCACTTTCAATCTCCTAGCACTTGGAAACAACAAATCTGAGAAATTACAATAGAGGTGCCCCAAAGGCTTAGAACATTATAATTAAATTCTTGAGTTGCAATGATAATAACTTTGTCCCTGCAGCAGCTAAATTATTTAGAGCAAAGGTGCTAAGCCTCCCACTCTATGGCATCCACTCTGTGCCTATAAAGATATAATGGCCTCAAAAGCAATTAAGACAAAATTCGGAAGACCGATGCTTTGCATTCCTCAATCTGTGTCAAATGCAATTCTGTGACTAGAACTGGGCTGTTTTATTATCATGTGCATGATAATGTCTCACTTGAAATACTGGCTGAAACAAATGAGACCCTGGTCCACAATCTATTCTTATGGGCAAGTCCAATTTCTCTTGCAAAAAATCTGTAGCTTCTGATTTGTCCTACTGTGGCCTTCAAACCCTGTTAATGCTTAGTCCAAAGAAACCACATTAAAGGCAAAACAAGTTGTGGACTTGGACCCACAGATCCCAAACTTCAAACTATTGTTATGGAGCCTCCGTAGTTGTCCTGTCCCGACAAAGCTCGACACTGGAAGCGGTGTTTAAAGATCTTTATTTACAAAATCACAAAATGCAGCCCAGTTTACGAAGGGCACTGGGCCACTACTGGCTGGGTCCTGGGAGTGCCCTTCCATAGGAACTCGACTGGTCGCGGAAACGACCCGAGGCTCGAAGCCGGAATTCCGAACGGCAGGAGAGCAAGACTGGGTTTCATGCAGAGGCGCAGCGGTAAGGCAAGGCAGTCCTTCAGCGGAACACACAGCCTCAGTACGTAGCAGGAATTCGGGCGGGAGTGCGGTATCAGGGCAAGTCTGTGCCTCTGGGAAGCACGTGGCAGCAGGTGACGGCTGGAGAGCAGACGGATGCGTGGTAGCAAGGCAAGACTGTACCTCCGGGAAGCACGTGGCAGTGGGCGACGGCTGGAGAACAGATGGATGCACGGTAGCAAGGCAAGATGGAACCTCCGGGGAACATGTGGTAGCGGACAATGACTGGAGAGCAGATGGGTGCGCGGCAGCAAGGCAAGACGGAGTTGCAGGGTCTGGAGCGGCGGTCACACAGCAGGGCTCGGAGGCAGGAATCCCGGCGGCGAGGGGGTCTGGCGTGGAGGTAGGATCCAGAGCGGCAGCAGGATGCGGCTCAGAATCGGGTCCTCGGACGGCAGTGGCACTAGTCTCCGGCACAGGATTCCACGTGGCGACAGGAACGCAATCCGTGGAGCACGTGGGTGCTGAGATAGAACGGTTGTTTCTAGGAACCGGTGCTGGGTGTGCTAGCCCTTTTATTCTTTGAGTTTTGCGCCATTTGCGGCCAGGAGCCAATCGGGCCTCGCATCGCTCGGCCCACCTTTCCCACCTCCTTTGCCGCACGCTAATGGGCAGAGGTGTTTCTCCTTCTGGGCTATGTCCAATCAGCAGCTCCAGCTCGGATTCAATTTTCGCGCCATCACAGCTTCTTCCTGTTAACGGCTCGTCTTCCTCCGACTCAGAATCCGGCATGGCAGCAGGCCCAGGCTCGCTCCTGACAGTAGTAGACCTTTCACCATTCCTTGTTGTTTTTCTAACATATTGTCCACCTTGCACAGAAGGACATTTACACCAGCAAGGTTTAGGTTGTGACCCTGAAGGTATTGGAAGGGAGGTTTAGTAACATCCTGTATTCAGGGTGCTTCTGTCTGTGTTCAGACAAAGCCATCACGCCTTGCATGCCTTGTTACGCTGCTCCTTAAACCACCTTTGGCACTCTGAGTTAATATTTCCCCTTTTCACTAAATGTGCAGGTTGATCTGAAACAGAAGTTGAATGCTTTCTACTAACAGATCAGTTTGTTGAAGTTTCGTCTAAAGTTGTTAGAGTCTATTGTCGAAGGCTTTCACGGCCGGAGTTCAATGGCTGTTGTGGGTCTTCCGGGCTGTGTGGCCGTGTTCTGGAAGTTGTGGTTCCTAACGTTTCGCCAGCATCTGTGGCCAGCATCTTCAGAGGGCAGGAGCACAGATAGAAGCAAAATCTCTGTGCCCAGGTAGAGTGGCAATGTTCTATAACCCCACCTAATCTCCTATAATTTAGCTCTATAAATAGAACATTCCAGAACACGGCCACACAGCCCGGAAGACCCACAGCAGCCATTGTTAGAGTCTGCTCAGCTATGATTTGGATAGAGAAAATATTAAGATATGGATAGATTCCTCAGGTTAAAATACAGACAAAACCTAACGGTGGAAACTACAGTATATACTCCAAGAAGCATTTGAAATAGCTTTGCTAGCTGATTTCCCCTCAGAACCATGTATAGTTAAGTAAGTGGCATCTGCTGAAGGGCAATGTCCTTCAGAAAGAAGACAAACTTAGAATAGTTTTGATGCTTAAAGGTGAATATTCTTAAAAAGTGAGAAAGTACCTTTCCTTAATTGTACTTAACTGCAACCCAAACTGCCCTTGCAGTAACAACAACTCTTCTTCCTCTTGCTGTATCCTCATGATGTTGCCTTTATCTGACCCTACTCTGCATATCAGTGTTAAGGTGGTGTTTCCTTCTTATCCCAATGAAGCATTTGCCATGGATACAGTCTCATTTGCCTCACCCACCATTCTATTGGTGTCCCAGTCAGGTGGCTCCTAGGAGCTGGAATTGGTCCAGCACTTATGTGCCACTTGGGTCTGTTACCTCCTCTCTGGTCCCTGAATACAGTCTTTCAGACCCATTCCGCTCAGGTAAACAGTAACTATATATGGAGTTCATTTGAAATTCTAGGTATGTGTCTGTTGCCTTCCTATTCCCAATAAACTTTTCTTTAGACCTAAATATTTGGCTTAATTGGGTTAATAAAGGAATTTCTTATTAAAAGCTTCTTTGTGTATAAGGTCACATGGTTATACAGCTATCCCCTGTGTTTCAGGATTGCCACAAAACTCGACAAATTCCGTATTTCTGGAGTTTGGACAAGAAGATCTAAAGCATCTTCCTATTTATTTTTCTCAAGGCTGGGCTGAAGGGAAAACTCTTTGACAGAGGGCTAAAACCTCTCCAGTTGGGCAGACTGGAATATATCAAGAGGTCCAGCCTGACTGGTGGCAGCCCATCTTAATTACTTTTTATTGGGGTTCTACCCGTGAGGTTTTAAATTACCAGTTTATAATGGTACACTGGGAGAGAGCCACTGAATTATAAGACACCAGATTAGGTATTTGATTGGTGTCCTTGAATTTCCTACTACCTGAAATCTGCCCCCATTGGGTGAAGTTCCTTTGCCTCCAGGTGTGGTCCACAAAGAATGAAACCAAACCTTGCTGTGGAGTCACAGGCAATTGTCACACCAATAATCTCAAAGATTAAGGTTCCTGATACATTTGAGTCTGTGGAGTCCTTGGTGCTCTCTGAGCCTTGTTGTTTTCTTGCAAATGTTTTATTGCCAGACTAGGCAACATCTTCAGTGCAAAAAGGGAGTGGAACTTGCTTTCTGTTTATATATCGTGGCTTGTCCTGCTTGTGTTGGTGGAGGTGTTGTTCTCTCCTTAGGAGTTCCTTGATTGGGTTGTTGTTTGCTGCTTGGTTGATTGACTGAGTTAATAGTTCCTTGATTAAGGTATATTGTGCTGTTTGATTGTTCCTCTGGTGCTAATCCTGGTGTTAATCTTTGCATATCTGGGTGTTGATTGCTGGCAAGGAGATGTTCTGGTCTTCTGGCTTTTCTATTGTCTCTTATGAATGGTATGTAAATGTCGTTTACCTCTATGTGTCTGTTGATGGCTGCTTTGTCTGAGTGCCAAGCTTCCAGGAATTCTCTAGCGTTTTTGGATTTGGCTTGGTTTAAGATGCTCACAGTTTCCCAGTTGAAAGTATGGTTGTCTGTCCATGTGACATTTGAGTCTGACAAGTTTGAATGAGCAAAGCCTATGTTTTGTTTTAACATGCAACTAGCCATTTCAGATTCTTCTTTGCTGGATTCTAATGCTGTTGTTTCTGATATTATTTGTGGATGAGGAACTAGGCCAAATACATTCTTCTTGATACTTTTCTTGATCAAAGTCCTTTTTCCCCCTTTTTGGAAGATCAGGCCTGCTGGAGGCAAACTTTCAGCCTGATAGATAAGTCTTAAATTTGGTTGGTACTTAGTTGTCCCACTGATATCAATGAGATATCAAGCACCCAGTCTTATGCAAACTCTGACGATCCCTCCAAAACACAGATCTCAATGGTCTTCAGATGCCTTGCCTAACTTACAGTTCTTCATTCAGATTAACATACATTTGTAGACATGCTTGGAATGAGATGTCTGTGTGCAAGGCTGATTAACATACTTGGCTCTTGTTTGAAGGCAATGCTATGGTGAGCCTCAAGAAACGTTTTGCCTCAACAGAATTTTCAACGTGAACACAGTTGGTAACGCAAGTGCTACGCCTGCAAAAGGTCAGAAGTATCAAGATTCTAGGGCAGCACTGCATGATGTAATGGGCACGTAGTTGCTATGTCTGTTACCAAGGTCACAAGCTCAATAGATGTCAATGGACCCTGGGCATAGAGGCAAGTAAGTAAAGCATCAATATTTAGTTAGACCACCACTAATCAAATGACTGTGGTAGATTAAGCAATATATTTTTAGAAAGTACAATATATCTCTCGAATGACACTAAAAATAACAAGGTTTAAGTCTCTTACAAAATATGCAGAGACTTTGTTTAAGAAAGTATCAGACAAGAAAGAGAAAAAGTATTTCACTCATTAAATCCTTATTTTTGCTGCTTTGGGTCAGTGATGCACAAGGTTAGGAGTCATTCATAATGGTACTGTTCTTTACCAAGATATCTTGCCCCCTAAAAAGCTCACTAAAATATATTTCTTATGAAGCTATGTTTGATATTCCTGTCGTAAGCAGTTCTTTGTATGCTGTGAGCCAGACTGATTTTATCCAAGTTGCTGATGTTGAACAAATGGAAACAAGGTCAGACTTTGACCTTGGTGTCAAAAGGAATTTTATTTTAAAAGCAACTTTTCTCCCTCTAAAGCTTTTTGTTACTGATTTGGGAGTTTCAAGCATATTTGCTTTGTACAGCCTCAGTTATAGCAATGTCATTTTCTCTTCTGTTGTATCTAATGCATTAAAGAGTGTGAAAACCATGGAAAACATGAACAAATTAATCTCTGATTGCTTTTTAGCAGAAAGCCTAGCATGATCACTCTCAGATTAGTCCCCAAAACCATCTTCAAACATTTACATCATGTCATGGATTTCAATGGGAATTTGATCACATACCACCCTGACCTAAATCTTTGATATTAGGGTTTTTTTTGCTCATGCAAGCATGCACAAATATTGACAAATATAACCTGTGAAATGCACAGGCGTAGATCAGTAGCAATTCCCACTGGTGATACAGACCATGTACTGTGTTTTTTTTCCCATGTGGACATACATTTTGCTTAATTTTATTTATAATTTCAGTTGCTTTTCCACTACTCTGTGCCTAGCATAATGTATGAACCCGTAAGTATCTGTAGATATACCTGACATAAGAGGAATCTGTTCATTTTCATAGACCTTCCTTTCCCCAGAGTTCTTAAATGGAAGAAGCAAGTGACCAGCCACCTTTGTGAACCAGTAAACACATTTCTAATTTAAAGAAGGAGTCCTGGGCAATCTCAGGGTGTGTCCTGCCGTGTGAGCCTCATAAAGCCACAAACTGAGGATTGGTGCAATGTGTGAAAGCTGCCTAAAACCACAGCTTACTTCCCAAAGCTGCATATGCATTACAGGAGATGCAATGCCAGAAAGCTTACAGGAATTTTTACCTATTCAGATAGACCCGTTTTTCTGTCAGCTGACCGTTCCCGTAGTTTGGATCTTCATAGGGTTCGTTCTGTACCACTTCCACACCTTCTCCACGATCACTCTGCTCATGGCTATGTTTACTGATCATGTACAGCTGTCCAATTCTGTACTGCAATGCAAAAAGAAGGAAAAAATATTTTTAGAGGTTGGGTTTTGTTTTTGCAAAGTCTATGAAGAAAGTATCTTCATAGAGAGTAGCACATTTAAAAATAATTATTTATAGAAACTACTAACGTGCTAAAAGCTGATTGTTGTTATAATGGTGTATTTGGGAATCCTATACAAAGGCCCCTTTGGAAAGCTTTGATAACCATCTAGCCAAAACTATAGTATGATGGAGCTAGTTTCTACATCTGTAAATTGCCCCACATGAAATGGTTCCAAGAATATGGGGGGAGTAACATTTCAACCTACTGCATATATACACACAGGCTTTGAACCCTAAGTGTAGCCAGTGACCGAAAATGCTCCATGGATTGTGTAAATCACTACTCATTTGTCAACTCAGTTCTGTTTGTGGATGTACCAGATCTGATATGTCTTACTCCATTAAGTTTGGTCTAGTTGGGACATAATAATAATAACAATAATAACAATAATAACAATAATAACAATAATAACAATAATAACAATAATAACAATAATAATAATAATAATAGGCGTGGTGGCTCAGCAGGTAAGACGCCAGGCTTGTCGATCGGAAGGTCGGAGGTTCAAGACCCTAGGCCCGTGTGATGGAGTGAGCTCCTGCACTCGCCCCAGCTCTTGCCAACCTAGCAATTTGAAAGCACGCAAATGCAAGTAGATAAATAGGTACCACTTCGGTGGGTAGGTAACAGCGTTCCGCGCGTGTCATGCGGCCACATGACCGTGGAAGCGTCTTCGGACAGCGCTGGCTCTTCGGCTAAGAAACGGAGATGAGCACCGGCCCCTAGAGTCGGACACGACTGCACAAATGTGCGGGGGTACCTTTACGTTTACTTTTACACAGGTAAAATCTCCTGCAAGCTGAGTTGTACTTTTCTGGCAACCATATGGACATGGTTTGCCATTGCCTTCTTCTCCATATAGCCTGAAGCCCTGGGATTTCCTTATGGGCTCCAAGTACCTTATTAACCTGGGCATTTCAATTTGCTTAGATCATATTAAAGAAAAAATAAAATAATGAAACACTGAAGATATCTTCAAAGGGTATTGGAAATCCCTTTGAATCTATCTGTAAATAGAAGTCTAAGTTTCCCAATGATTCATAACTGTTACAACAACAAAACAACATGTGAAATTAATTGAACCATTTGCAGCTATGTGAAACCCAGTGCAATTCTCAGGAGGACTTCAGTTAAAAAACATCCAGCTAAATATTAAAAGTGTGGTATTTAACTGTTCTCATAACAGAGTGTGATTTCAATTTGGCTGAGTTAAAAACATCTCTTAATGCAGTTTTTTAGTCCTGTAACACAATTTCCGTTTATTGGAATTAGACACAGCTGTAAATATTTGTGTGACCAAACGGGGTATTTTTCAAAGTTTGTAGTTTCCCATTTTGTTTAGTGTTGTCAGACCACGCTAAACAAAATGGCAAGTGTCAAATTGCAGTGTGATTTTCAATATGAAAAACTGTTCTGGAGTTGCTAAGGATGGAGAAGAGGAAGACCCTGCAATTTAAAACAGAATAAGTAGCCCAAGCTATATATCAGGTATGTATTCTGGAACTTCTGAGATGCACATTTCTCAAAGTACTACAATTGAGACCATGGACCGTGTCATCACCAATAAACAAACAAACAAACAAACAAACAAAGAGAGCAAGTTTGGTCTAGTGGTTAAGGCTCCGGGCTAGAAACCAGGAGTCTGGGAGTTCTAGTCCCGCCTTAGGCATGAAAGCCAGCTGGGTGACCTTGGCCTGTCCCTGTCTCTCAGCCCTAGGAAGGAGCCAATGGCAAACCAGGAGACTGAGAGTTCTAGTCCCGCCTTAGGCATGAAAGCCGGCTGGGTGACCTTGGGCCTGTCCCTCTCTCTCAGCCCAACTCACCTCACAGGATTGTTGTTGTAGGGAAAAGAGGAGGAGGAAGGAGTATTAGGTATGTTCACCACCTTGAGTTATTTGTACAAATAATAAAGGCGGGATAAGTAAGTAAGTAAGTAAGTAAGTAAGTAAGTAAGTAAGTAAAGCAAGCAAGCAAGCAAGCCAGCAAGCCAGCAAGCCAGCAAGCCAGCAAGCCAGCAAGCAAGCTCCACAGCCTGATCCTTATGCCTTCAAGAGTTTTATAAAAAGCCAGTGTGTTGACTGTAGCATCAGGCTTGTGAACTAACATTTACATTGTTATTTTTAAGCGGTGCTTAACAAGAGCATAAAGGATTTTGTTATAATTAAGGTATTCCCCAGAGGACCACTTTTATAGCATAATATTTAAAAGCTTGTGAGTCTTCTGGCTTGCGGAGATACTTTTCCTCTTTAAAACTGCATAAAGGCAGATTGCTCCCAAAGCTCAGCCTTTCCTCTGTAGGAGCCAAGAATAATTTTACGTCACGAGATCCAGCTTGTATATTATAGAACACAGTGCTAACCTCCCCCCCCCCGCCCCCATCCCAAAACTAACTGGAAAGAAAAGAAAGGGGAAAAGATTATGGCCTTGACTTTCTGACAGTGCTTTCACAAAAGAGAGACAGGGACAAGCTGCTCTAGTCATAACACTGTAGATAATATGTTGAAGAAAGAAAGGTACAAAGTAGAAATGGGAAAATATAACCATTTCCTAGAATACATTAGTTGCAGGGAGAGCAGCAATGCCTAAAACAATCCAAAAATGCTTTGGATATTTGGATCACTCCACCTCTCTGGTTTATAGTAGGCCTACATTTCAAATTTTCTCATGAGAAACAGAATAAGATAGATCAATTTTGGGTGCTTGAACCTCTCAATGTATTTTGGGGGCGTATGCAAAATACTTCAAATGATGAACTTTGTCCACAACGCCATCTCTTCCTCATATGACTGACCTTTTTACTAGGCATTTTCTAATTGTCAGCTGGAGTTGTGCGTCATACAGAACTTAGAGAGGAAAAAAAATCCTTACTGATCCACAACCATTAACCGCATAAATGCCAAGCAGAATGGAAGTCTGAGCTGATGAAATAGACTCTAGCCTTCAGAAACGTATGTCAGAAAATTAGTTGTTGCTTTTGTTTCAACAGTCTTAACAGCTACCCTTCTGGACTTTGCATTTAGGAACATCAGTGTATTAATAAGGAATAAGAGAACAGTGAATTATTAGCAGGGTGGAATTTATTTAAATGACTAATCAGTAGGATTTAATTTAATTATTTAAACCACAATTTATTCACCAGATAGGAAGACACCATCAATATCTTTTCTGTTGGGTACAAAAAGGGTCAACGGAGCCAAGAGCAGCTTGGTGGGGGCATCAAAGTAGGAACTTGGGAAAAGATAGGCCATTTTTGCCATAGGAATATCAACGACCAAGAGACTGAAAGACCGATATTGCTAGGCAACCAACCAACCAATATTGCCCCTGAGCTGTCAAAACAAATCTGGAAAATACTGGAGCTCTGTGTCGTGAAGGGGAAGGATTGCCCAGAGTCCCTCCAAAGTACTATATCAAAGAGCTATAATTATCTGTGCTGTATAAATTGATTCCACTCTCTTTACTTACACTTCACAGGGTCGTGTAGTTCTTCTGCAAAGCCTATTCAATCAGAAATGTGATGGGGGGGAAAATGGCGCTCTCTGGAAATGAAAAGCGTTCAGTATAATCCACGCATCCTGAACATAGCTCAAAATATCTGGTTTGCAGGGAATATGTAATATATAATTAAAACAAACTCTGAAAGTTGTAGAGAGGAGAGGCTATGAGATATCCCAAGTTCCTAAATACTTAACAGCCTTGGGTTGTATTTTACAGGGCTATCTAGGCTAGCCTTGAAAAGGGTCTGGAAGTTTTTAGAAGTATAGAATGCAGTAGGCTGCCCACTATGAGGTCCTGGTCCCTCAGCCATATAATACTTCCTCAGTTGTGCTCATGCAAAATTGTTTCTAGGCCCACTTCAAGTTACTGATGCACATATAAAGCCTTAATATTTTAGCACGAGGTAGGGATGTTTTATTTTGCACAACCATACTCAGACACCATTGTGACCAGGTATATACAATGAGACAGGTGTTTTGTTGAAAACAGATTTTAAGCAATGCACACAGGAGCTTTTTCTTGGCTGCTAGCTCAAAAGAGCTTCTTATCTTCATTATCATCCCCTCTGAGCTCATTGTATTTAATTGTTCTTAACTATCTGCTTTTCTTTGATTCCATTACTTTCAAATGTTTTATATTTTCTCAGCTGGTGCTACATATGGGAAAGAGTTAAATACAATGTACAGTATGTATTCCCTCTCTCTTTTTTTCAGCTGCCGACATATTAACATTATCAATTATTTAAAAAAATCAATTGGCATTGGATTCCATATGGAGAAAGTCAGTTCCAAAATCTATCTTGGTTATTATTTTTATATTCAACACACCTAATGCAGCACTTGGCATTTTACCATATTTTTAAAGCAAGTCCATACTAACAATGTATAATTTATAAAAACAAGACACAAAAGAAGAATAGAAAAATAAATCAACACCTTAATTAAGGATGTACAGAATTCCTTGAAGATGTTTAAGATCTAGGGTTTTTTTTTAATCCATTCAATCGTGTCCAATTCTCGGAGACTGCCCTGAGCAGGTCCCTGCAGTTTTCTTGGCAAGGTTTTTCAGAAGTGGTTTGCCACTGCCTCCTTCCTAGGGCTGAGAGAGAGCGACTGGCCCAAGGTCACCCAGCTGGCTTTGTCCCTAGGGCGGGACTAGAACTCTCGGTCTCCCGGTTTCTAGCCTGAGGTCTTAACCACTACACCAAACTGGCTCTCAAGATCTAGTATAAAGTGATGCCTAATTATACGGTTTGAAAGGTGAGCCTTTGGCCGGCAGGTCTCAGACCAAATCTGGCAACTTGTGTAAACACTCAACAACTGCTCAGCTTCAGGGCCACCAAGTTCTGCTTTGGGAAAAGGCAGGAAGTAAATGTCACATGTCTGAATCATCATGGGTGTCGGGGCACTTACACCCTTACACTGGCGGTGGGCACTCAGCTGTTTTGTAGGGCTCCATTATTGTCTGCACAAAGTATCCTTCCCTAGCTCAGCCATGTCTGTAAGATTTCAGCCAAGTCCTAGGCTAGGAACAAATTTAGCTCTGTAAAGGCAAGAGACCTGATATCTATGGCCGGGTCTTGACCCTTTTATATGGAGGAGCAGGGCAAGCAGTGTCTTGAATAGCACATGCAGAGTTGAACCATGTCTGTGTGTCTGTGCAGGGACGAACCTACCAGCCAAACACCGCACAGAATTGTTTTGAACTTAAGGAAGGGGCCTAGAACTGTTTTGATCACGAAGTATTAGGAAAAGTTTTAATCCCTTCCACTTTCCCACCCATTATTCCCATATTATGAGAAATAATCTAATGATTAACAGTATAATGCTATTAGCAAAGCTCGCTAAGCAGTTGGTATCAGGATGAAAAAGTGGAAATACACTGACTCCAAATACGCACACACAGACACACATCTTTCCTGCTTTGCAAGAGTTCACTTTTAAAATGCTCATTAACATTGCTTTCCCCTGCTTACAGGCTCCTTCTTTACAATGCAACATAAATCAGCATAATAGATTTTTACCATTTTATAGACCTGAGTACCTCAAGATGACCAATGTGCTTGGAAATAACAAGATGAACTAGTTTCTGGTCTCTATTCCTCTATACAGCCTCACTCACTGTTGTATACAGAAATAATCATGCCCACATGTGATCCAGACAAACTTAAGCGCATTTAAGTGAGTCCTACTGAGCTCAGGGAAACAGATTTTCTTCTTTGACAGAATTATATACATATCATTCACACACACTGCTTGGAGCTTGCAGAATGGGGCTGAGGCTAGGGCATCATATAAATTATGCATGTATATATATACTCTGTGTGTGTGTGTGTGTGTGTGTGTGTGTGTGTGTGTGTATATATATATATATATATATATATATATATATGGGCGTGGTGGCTCAGCGGGTAAGACGCCAGGCTTGTCGATCGCAAGTTCGAGGTTCGAATCCCTAGCCCTGCGTGCGGAGTGAGCTCCCGCACTAGCTCCAGCTCTTGCCAACCTAGCAATTCGAAAGCATGCAAATGCAAGTAGATGAGTAGGTACCACTTCAGTGGGTAGGTAACAGCGTTCCGCGCACGTCATGCGGCCACATGACCGTGGAAGCGTCTTCGGACAACGCTGGCTCTTCGGCTAACAAACAGAGATGAGCACCGGCCCCTAGAGTCGGACACGACTGCACAAATGTGCGGGGGGAACCTTTACCTATATATGTATATATATATATATATATTCTGTTCAATTGTGTCCGATTCTCAGAGACTGCCTGGACAAGTCCCTGCGGTTTTCTTGGAAAGGTTTTTCGGAAGTGGTTTGCCCTTGCCGGCTTCCCAGGGCTGAGAGAGAGTGACTGGCCTAAGGTCACCCAGCTGGCTTTGTGCCTCAGGCGGGACTAGAACTCACGGTCTCCCGATTTCTAGCCCAATGCCTCAACCACTAGACCAAACTGCCTCTCTCAATAAATATATAAATATTGCCATACTCGCTTTTCCCCATACAGCAGAAATGTACTTTTACATCCAAAGTAACACTGTAATCTCTGCCTTTTTAGTTGGGGTAAACATAATTAGCGCAGTGAAGTGACGTACAGCATGGGATTATGCCCCTCCCTGTGCCCTGGTCTCTCATGAGTACTGTACAGCGATATCTACTTAAAAATGAAAGCTGGTTATATTTACATCCTTATGGAAAATTCAGTATTCATACAGTACTGGCAACATTTCTCAAGTCATCAGGTACATTAGACATAATTCGCCTACATTTGTTCTTGAATCCATGCTAACTTTAATCCAAATTACTCTGCTTTTACTGGATTAATTTCCCTGATATATTTTCAGTGCAATCAGATTCTCTCTGCCAGGCTTTTGGTAGATCAAACAAGCCCAAGCTTTTAATTTCCTCTCATAAAATAGTGCTTCTATATGGTGACTTTTTTCAGCCTAGTTCAATGACTAACCATAACATTATGCCTCCCACAAACATATTTAGGTTTTTATTTTGGCCTCTTTCTTCTTAGTCCTTAAGGGATACAATAGATACGACAGCAGTACATCTTTTTATTTAAACTGGTTCTCTGAGCTACATATTAATGCCTTGGGTATATGTGAATGTATGTGTGTCAGATTTTTACAGCACAAGGAATATGCAGAAGTGAAAAGAGCTAAGCCTTCCTTACTGATCTACCTACATTAATTCACATCCCAGGCTGATTTTCCATGGATTCAGCCTTATGCTAAACAGTTATTGCAAGAACCACCTAGAAAGTGTCTGATAAGGTCATCCAAGGCATTGCTGACTCAGTTTGATTCCCCCCCCCCCGGAACCACTACCACCGCCACCCTACCCCAAATTGGGTGGATTTGCTTTGTCTTCAAGGGGAAAAAAGGGGAAGGCCAGAGCTTGCTGTGGGAACCCAGAGATTCACCCTGCAAACTTTGAAGTTAAGGATCCAGATATTTATTTATATGATTTATATGGCCGCCTATCTCACAACAGTGACTCTGGGCTCCCTACGAAGATTAAAACAACATCTACAACAAATAACCTATGATGCCTGAGGTTAAAGACCACATCAGCAGCAGAGCTTGCCTAACTATGTTGGTGTAGCCACAACAGCATCTGCAGCAGGGGTCCAAATCTGCAAGATGGCAGACTCTGTGTCGTGATGGAATGGAGGGTTCAGCTACCTGTCAAGTTGCCCAACCGACAGGATGCAGGCAGGCATGGAGGTGCGCTGTGCCTGTGACCTGTTACCGGGGTTATTTCTGGTCCAATAAATAGCTTGCTGACAGGTCACATGCCAGGAAGAAGGGTACATGATCTCCTCCTGCTTACAACTTCTGATTTCCTCCCTCCTCGTATTTCTGCTTCTTGACCGAAAAAGAACATAATTTGCAGGCACAGCTCTCTCCTTTAAGGGATTAATGAATCCTACTAAATTTCAGTTAGAAAGTTTCAAACTGTTTCATACAAGAATGGCTTTTGCATGTATTCTTGGCAGAGAGGAGTGCTCCCTCCCTCAAAAATCACTCATTCCCCTCCTATTTCTTGCTCCATTTTTTATGCCAGTCCAAAATAAGAGAACTGGATTGGGGGAGATGGGCGGTCATACAGTATAAATTTAAATAAATAAATAAATAAATAAATAAACAAACAAACAAACAAACAAACTGATGCATTCCTAATGAATTGCTGATCTCCACATAGGAGTATCTTCCCAGGCACTTGGAAGTAACCTGTGTAGGAAACAAAATGGTATACAAGGAGGCAAACTGGCACTATCTGTCTCCCAACCACAGCAATAAACACAGTAAGTGGTGCAGTCATCCAAATTCCCTTGTTGTCAGAAGCTGTGGAAAACTTGTAATACTATCATAGATGACAGAAGCAGGCAAATTCTGTGCAGTCCTTGGTGCTCTCTGAGCCTCGTTGTTTTCTTGCAGACGTTTCATTGCCAGGCTAGGCAGCATCTTCAGTGCGAAAAGGGAGTGGGACTTGCGTGGGAATTTCTATTTCCCATTTTAAATTGGTCTTCTGTGTAGCACACACTCTCTCTAAACATGTTTAAAAAATGGTCTAGCGCTCCCTCAGAAGAACGCTAAACCCATGAACGGAAGGAGCCCATGTGATACCTAACAAGCATTTTGTAAAGTCCTGGCTAAGCATTACACAGAAAGATGCTTCTGCCCAAGCCAAGACAGCCAGGGTTCAGCCAGCCATTTTCAGAGACCAGAAGGAAGGGGGAGGGCCTGCAGCAATCTAAATTAGCCACCAGGAGCTAGGCAGATCTCAGTCCCTGACCACGCCAGCCACTGCATTATTGGTAAGAGTGCTACAGCACATTCATGGCAACACTGTGTCAGGGGAAGAGTGAAAACCCGACTTTATGAATGGAACAGCTAAAGACAACTTCAAGGTGCCTCAGTTGTGGGCTGGGATGAGATGAAGGCAATGCAGTGAGGGCATGTCCTGTGCAGAGATACGTTTATGTCACAGTTAGGGTGGACGAGAGGATGAGCCTGAAGTTAAATACACTGGGTTACTTAATGTTCGTATCTTTCACATTCAAATGAAGTAAAGAAGTTAAAATAGAGGTGGGGATGAACATGTGTTACACTTCTCCACTGTGCCCAGCTCATTGCAAACTCTTCCTACGGGTATCCCCACTGACAATCTACGGATCCTGACCCAGACATATCCAGATGTAGCCATTTTCCTGCTTGCTCCCTGCCAGCGGTAGTGGGAAAACCTGTTCACAAGAGCCGCGATCAAAAGACAGCTAAATTCTGCTTCCACTGTGCTTGGATGAATAACCCAGTGATTCCGCCTCCCCTTGTTGCTTGTAATTGGGAACAGAATCTTGTTTTATCTTCATTTTTTATGTTATAAATAAATTCAGATTAAAGAAAAGAACTGGCTGTGCTTTGCTTTGACAATGCTTTATGTGACATTTAACAATTTATGCAGCTGTTCCATCCCTGCTGTTTAAAGGTTACATTTGCTAGCCTTGCGTTTCCCTGTGACAGAAAGAGAATGCACAATTAGAAGTGGCATCCCTAAAAAGCCACAAGGGTACTAAATTTACATTGTCCACTGTGTACCTCTAACAATTATTGCCAAGCTCTGTTTCACAGATAACATGTTTTGCTGAGTCCATCCTGAACCTCGCTTTACTGGACATCAACCCAGGAGGTCAAACATGGGTATTAGGTGGAGATAACCAACTTCTGTGTGGTATTTATAGAAGAGAACTAGCATGGAGAGAAACTGAGTTTCTCTTTAAAAGGAGTGGCCTTCCAGGAGCCTGGCTCTAAATGTATTTTGCTGTAAAAAAAAAAAAAGTAGCACCTTCCATAACGCAGTTCAGTCATCATGTTCAGGCTTAATATGGTTGAATAAATGCAGCTCTTGGGGTCTGTAAATCCTGTTATATTGGTCATTGTGCTGATTGAACAAAGCCAGCCATTGTTTATTCAATCAAACCACGGCTTAGGGGGATTGTTGGACTTTGTCTTCATATATTTCACTTGTTATTTACACGTATTTACCTTACCAAGTTGACTCTACATTTCCCATAAAAGTGTAAAATAAATAAAATATTTAAATAAAAATTTAAAGTGGTCATCCAGATAACCCTCAATGCTATTTTAAACAGAGCATTATTCTATATATCCCACATACTTAATATTAATTTACACTACTTTGCATATGTAAGTTGTCCTTCCCATTTTCTCATTCTCTCCCTCCTACCCTTCCAATCCTCGAGCAACAGTGGCAGAAAAGATGGTACTTATGGCATATCCCTTAGTTCTCATCCTCATCCCTGCTTTTGCCTTCTTCTTTTCTGCCCTTCCTCTTCTCCCTTATTTCTCCACTGACAGAATGTTAAACCTCAAGTCATTCCTCTTTGGCTTCCTATGATCTACCACAGGCCTCTACAAACAATGAATGAATGAATGAATGAATGAATGAATGAATGAATGAATGAGAGAGATGTGCATTACGATGATAAAATTATGCCTTTCACACTTGTGTCCCAATGTCAAATGCAAATAGATAAGTTACCCACTTTGCATTACAACACAAATTTCTTCATTTGTGCACCCCTGCAGAGGTCTATATAAACCACCATGGATACACCCTATGCAGTAGTAATGTGTACTAAAAGTACTTCGGAAACAAAGTACTTCCAGACGAAGCTTTTATTTTATCTTCATTGAATTTTACAGGAGATCCAGGGAACACTGTTTCATCTCTTATTCTTCAGGGCTTTTCCATCAATTTTTATACCAGAAAAAAAATCTGTTAAATCAAAAAAGGATTGGTTAGCTCCACAATGACTTTTGATCCCGCATTTTCAAAACATGGGCATGCCAACAGGATGGAAATCATAAATCAAGGGACTTGGGTGGGGGCTTTGTAATTCCACATTATGATCAAAAAGGAGAAAAGTAATCTCCTGAAACAATGTGGGCATTTCCACACCACCACCACCTCCTTCTCCAAGCCCACACAAAGCAGTTAGGAGCCCACCTCATGTTCATCTTCACCTCAGCTATCTTAAAACCTAAGAACATGGAAGGTATTCATGAATTGGTCAGGGCCCACTTTCAGCTGACCAATTACAAAAATTGGAGTTCTTCCTATTAGGAGAAGCTTTCTGGTTGCAAAACTGTATTTCTTCCTCATTCAAATTTTTCCTTCTAGCTATGAAGATGAAAGGGTGAATGAAAGATGAAACACTTTTGCAATCAGGTACCATCCCCAACACTTCTACCCATGGTTGCATGTTGTTATAGTGGCTAGACTAGGAAAGAAGGGAAAGTTTACTCTCTCTCACACACTCTGTCTCTCATGGATAGGAGGTATAGATACAAACAAACAGTACCAACAAAACAATTTAACTTCAAAATTAATAATTTTGATAATAAAAATAAGGGACAAAGGGGAAAAGAGAGAGAGAAGAAAAATAGCTTGGAAAATTATATTATAAAGAAATAACTCCCCCCAAAAGTGTATGTATTGTTAGGAAGTTTTATTCCTTCCCCATTTGTTGAAAGAATACTATTTCAGTTGTGGACAAAAAATACATGTCAACAATCCATCATAGTAAATCAGGTGTAGATTTCTTCTTTGAGTGTTGTATGATAATTCTTCTAACCAGCCGCTATGCCTGAAAATTCCACAGTTCTTGATATCTCCATAGATTTCAAGCTTTGTTTATATAGCCAAGAAGAACATATGTAGTCTTAACACAGAGTGAATAATCCAGAGTTATATTAACCATACTGTTGTTGACATGACCAAACCATATGAGTTAATGTTTCAACAGAATTATATCTTCAACAGCAAGGTGGTTGCAACTGACTCTTATTAAACATTCTCTGAGGTAGTATTTTCCTTCAGCTTCCTATAAAAATGGGTTACTGGCTTAGATGCCACAATTAATTTCTCCAAAACTATTAATCACAAGCGGTAATAGCACCTGGACCAAATAAACCAAATCATAAATGCTTAGTAAACTGTCAAGAAGCAGTAAATCAAACTTTTCTTTAAAAATCCACAAAAGTTTACAAACAGCTTCCTCAGAACTGGGATTGTCCAGTTGGCCAGTTCCCCCCCTCCCCAAAAAAGAAGATTTAGACACTATTGTTAAACTGGGATTACCTATGATATAAGAATTTTGTGGTTCGGTGGACCAAATTTACTTTGACCTAGTATTTTCCATGTACATCTTGCAGCATTGCTCAGATATCTCAAATCATCCCTGGACAGAGATCCTAATACTTTCCAAGATCTCTTTGGCATCAGATAATAACTTCTGAGTTTAGAAGATAACTTTCTAAGGAATGCCTAAGAGGCAGGTGATGAGATTAGACAAGATTTCCCACCAATGGAAGCACAAACTGCCCGCAAACATTCAGGGTTGCAATGTTTCAAAGTAGAAGACCAGCTCTGTCTGCTTAGATAAAAACCTGGACGGAAAAGAGAGAGGGAGAGAGGGGGGGAAAAAGACCCAGTTCTCCCTGTCCTGGACATGCTGTGTCTGATTCTAAACTGAATCAGAAGATCTGAAGGAAGGACCATATTTACTGTTACTCTGTGTGGCAAGTATAGCAGGAGACAGAACGGGGGTGGGATTTAGCTTTCTGACTTCCAAGCTGAGGAGAAAAAACTGGCTGGCCTTGGACCAAAGTAGTGGATCCCTGTCCCTGCTTTTAATTGCATCATTCACCTCTAGCAACAAAAACAGGAAGGAATACCATGGCCCCTTAAAGGGTCTCAGACTTATTATGGCATCAGCTTTTGTGAACAAAACATGCACACAGGTTTGTGGTTAATAAACTGGTAAGTCATTAAGGTGCCACAGTTCTGCTTGTAATTTTTAGAGCACAGGGTTTTAAAGGAAGGTTAGCTATGCAGATGGAGAACTAAACCAGACAAAGACTTCTGTGCCACAATTAGGAACAGGCAGCTCTACACCACCAGGAGACAATCACCCCAAGTTGTGAACAAACCACAACTACTGGCTATGTTAGGCTAAGTCATAATATGGTTTGCCTGTTTTGTTGTTCTCCCTGTGTAGGAAGAAACCAAAAAGAGTGTTATGTTGTGTTGCGACACACAGTTTGGAAAGCTGTGTCTTACAGACATGGCTGAGCTAGGGAAGGATACTTTGTGCAGACAATAATGGAGGCCTACAAAACAGCTGAGTGCCCACCGCCAGTGTTATTAAACACTATTTTAAAAACAACAGTTATGGAGCCCTTATTACTTTCATGTACAATTTTTTAATTTTTTTATTCCATTTATCGTTAAACGCAGTGTACAGTGAGATCAGCTTTCTCAGTTCTTAAAGCAGGGCTTCCATGCTAAGTTAGAGTGGGGGGGGGGGAATGAGCAAACAAAAAACTCTGATACATTTGGCACCAATGCAGCACTCCGTGGCTCATGTGGGGAAAGGATGATGAATTCTAAGAGGAGGAGGTCAGAACCCAGGGAACACAAGTTGTAGCCACTTAAGGTGTGGGTCACACTTGCATGCTAAAGTCAGCTCTTCAGTATTGCAGTTTGGCTTATTGTGTCATCTGAACCTGGAAAAATGGTCATTATGGGGTTAGGTGAAGAGCCACGATCTATTCTAAGTGAAGTATAAAATAGCAACCATTTAAACCCCAATGAATGTTTGGTGAAGCAAAATTACTCCTATATACCAGTGCTTCCGTTTCGTTTTTCAACCACTTCTGGTACCTGGAATCCTTCCTGTTTATTTATTTACTGTATTTATAGTTCTTTACTATTTTTCACTTAAACAAAACATTTCAAAATCCTCTACATACACAGAGGATGAAATAGGAACCTCTTCATATTGTTATTATTGTCACACACTATCTTTCAAAGTTCTGATGGTGCAGGTGATTGATGATTTGGGTAAAAACAGTATACTGTTTATTATGTAGTTGCATACGTAAATGATTTCATCAGTTACAATAACATGGCAAATCACATTGCAGCAGAGTTACTGGTGTGGAACAGGGTGCTATCTAAATTGTTCAAATAATCAATAAATAAATAAATAAATAAATAAATAAATCATACTCCATAAACTCAGAGCTACTTCCGCCCAATAAAACAACCAAAAAACTGCTCAGAGAAAAGGGAAAAGAATGCTTTCTGAAATACAATCATACGCAATGCTTGCTAAAAAGCAGGCAGTAAAGGGGGCAAACTCTTCCCACAGAAGATTTTTTTCCAGGGTGGAAAAGGGAAGGAAGCCCACTAGGGATTTGTGTGTGTGCACGCCTTCGAGTCAGTGTTGACTCCTGGCAACTGTCTGGATTAGTCCCTGCAGTTTTCTTGGCAAGATTTCAGAAGTGGTTTGCCCTTGCCTTCTTCTTCCTCAGGCTGAGAGAGACGGACTGTCCCAAGGTCACCCAGCTGGCTTCGTGCCTAAGGCGAGACTAGAACTCACCGTCTCCCAGTTTCTAACCTGGTGCCTTAAAACCACTACAGCAAACTGGCTCAGCTAAGGATTTTACAGATGCCAAAAGAAGTACCATCAGCTATCTTTAGGCTACTTTAGGCTCAATCTCCTGCCATTCTGCCACCAGACCCTATTCCACCTGCAGAAACGGGTTCATCGTCCATTCCTCACCCATTCACTCCTATTGTCCGCACAGGTTTGTTCTGAATGATTGTGGGAGGGAACTCTCCTCAGCAGATTTCTCCACCTGCAGGATGGGAATGGTGTTGGAGATTCTGGCAAATCCAGCATGCCTCATCAGCATATGGATGGCTGCTCTAGGATGCAAGCTCTCCATGCTTTTGAGGAAGCTGCTTGTTGCCCCTCCCTCTTCTGTCTCTCTGATTCTTCCATCGAGGAGGAAGCAGCACGTGGCTGCTCCTCTCCATGGAGAGAGGCTATGTGCTAGGTCTCTCCTCTCTCTCCTCCTTGGACTGGGAGCAAGCACATGGCTGTGTGCTGCTCCATTCTAGGCCATGGATGGGCCTAGGAGATTTTCCCCCCTTTCTACATGCATCTCTTGCAGCAAGCAGGGCAAGAGGTATAAAGTTTAGGCAACAGGAAGAAGAAATGGAACATCATTTATCTACCAAAAATGCTGTACCTGCAATGAATAAACGTAAGGACTCTTTTGTACTTACTTTTCATACCTGCCATGTCTAAGCACATGTTTCTTTATGCTTGGGTGGGCTAAGGGTGTAAGATTAACCTGGATCTCTCTAATATGCTCATGGGCTCTGTTTTTAAACAATATTCTTTTTCTGTACATGAACTTTGCGGCTCTGCTCCATTTCAGTAGTTCTAACAGACTGCTGAATGGGCTTCAAATGGAAGGTACTCCCTATATAAAGGAAAACAGCCTTTGCTTAATGTCTGCTAAGAGTGTGTGCAAGTGTGTGTTTGTGTTCCAAGTAAATGTAAATATCCTGAGATCCACTGGGTATGGGATCCTTCTGTTTATTCCACAGCAATGCATACCAGACATGTTTCTATGTCTGAGGCTGGCTTCTGGGCTTTATACAAATCAGCCTAATCCAGCCTGATGTCCTTGAGCAGTTGGATTACAATCTCCACGGCATGATAGGAATGCTGTCCAATACATCTGGAGGGCACCAGGTTGGAAAAGTGTTATCCAAATGATCTCCTTCAACATCAGCACTCTACATATCTTTGTTCAGCCGGTAGCTATTTGCTGATATTAACAGTTCTAACCACAAGGAGTTAATTGTCACAATGCAATATATAGTGGTGTAGCCCCAAATCCTATTCTACCAGCCCTATTTTACTATTTGGTCATTGTAAAGTGAGTGACTTGGGATTTTTACTGTTTTAGCGTTTTTTGTTTAATATGGTGTATTCATTGTAAAGCACAGATGGTGTCTTCTAATGGAATGGCCAATTAAACCTTCAGAATACAGAGAATTGAGCAAAGATTTGAGGGCTGAGGTAAATAAGGACACAATTTGAGGGTTTATTATTTGAGGGTTGAGATAAATAAGCACACAATAGGCTTTGCATAGGAAATGGTTGTTGCAGTGACTGATCCTTTGACAAAACCTAGGACTTGCTGTACCTGCCTCATTTTATTTGTACTGGTCTAGCATTTTTACAACTTTATTTTTAGCCTATAATAAATCTGGTTTTCAATGAGCGCAACAAGGTACTTTTCCACCTCATTGCCCAGGGAAATATATTTGCTATATATGGAGCTAAACTATCATTCATTTGCAACAAGCAAGTTATTATAGAAGAATAAATGAAATAATTATTATTCTGATGAATTCTAGTACTATACAAGGTGCAAGAGGCAGTTATGAATAAAAATATCTGTGAAAATATCCCATTTCTCCTTCTTATACATTTTTCCATAGTCTGAAGATAGATTCAAGCAAACAATTTTGTAGTTTATATTCCATTCCATTCTATTCTTCTAAATTGTTCTGTTCTTTCTTCTTTTGGCTGATCAGATCTGATTAAAAGAATTTCATTGGGAATATTAAATAACTGCCTCCTTATTAACTTTAATGGAAAACACTTAACCTATCATACAGTTCAGTTTTATTAAAGAATATAAAGATTTACCCATGTGTTTTACCCATGAATTTTTCCTTAAAATATAATTCCATTACATATCAAATATAACTTAATGGTAGATTAAAACCACAGATTCCTCTCCAGATTTTAACTCTATATTCTACAGCTCTGGAGATAAAAATGGGTTTAAATTTCCAACCTTACAGATGCTTAAGCTATAAACATAATAAACATATCCTCCTGCAAACTCTGAGTTACATTCGTTCGACATTTACTAAGATTTCTTGTAGTCTATTTCATATTTTATATAATAGACATCAATCCATCCCTAATTTATTTCACCATTCTAACTGTGGAACTGCCATATGTGTTGTGACTATAACTCCCTGACTTTCAAGTAAGCATGACTGTTTGGAGTTGAAAGCCAACCTATTTGGGAGTGCCAGGTTAGAGAAAAGTAATATATTTAGAATCAACATATACTTAATGAAATAAATGCTCTCATATCAATATGATATCTTTTGGGGGAGATGGGTGGTGACGAAATTTGATAAATAAAAATAAATAAATAAATAAATAAATAAATAAATAAATAAACAAGCAAGCAAGCAAGCAAGCAAGCAAGCAAGCAAGCAATGGTGCACCTGTGTATGTCCACAAGTAGAAATACAATATGAAAATCTGGGATAGTGTGCCAGACAGTAGATCTAGCTAGAAAAAACAAAGATATCAACCATGTCTTTGAGAGAAATGTAATTGGAATCCATAATAATAATAATAATAATAATAATAATAATTCAAAATAAGAATCCAGTTCTCACTATTCAAAATACTTATCTATAAAACATACCGTTGAATTCTCAAAGTTAATATAATTATTTTTTCAATGAATGACATGCAGTTTCATAAGTTAAGAGGTGATCACCCCGTATTTTTCAGTACTTTAAAACTACACTAAAATCAAACTTAAATTGTCAATTTGTAACACAAAAGACTGAGATTAGTACACATCCATGCTTTAGTACACGTCCAGTGCCATTGAGTCAGAGGCAGCTCTGGTGGTTACATGGGCTAATGTTTACTCTCACAATCTCTTTTCAGTAATAATGAACTCATGGCTTTTCAGGAAGAAGAGTTGGTAAATGGAAGATCTTCTTTTTCTGGATGTGCTAGAAAAAGTACTGTAGAAAAAGCACACCAAGAACACTGGCTTCTGCAAGTGCCCTGTACACCCAACCTATTTCTATTCTTCTTTTCAGGAATCATAATCTGTATTTCTTGCTCCTTGACCTACATCTTTTAATCTGAAAATCTACAATGATTTCAAAACAGCTGCTCAAAGTAGAATTTGGTCACTGATTCAGACTTCTGGAACTAAATACAATAATCAATAGCATTGCTTTTTTCCCCTCCCAACAACTTAGTTATCATTCATAAACAATGATACCCTGTAAAACTGTCATAATATAGCAAAACTAAGTGAGTAGGTGATATAACAAAATATTGAATATTTGGAGTTGAATTAGTTAAAAATACTATTTTAGCATTTTTTGAAACATGGTTACAGAAGTTGTATATATAGTTTTTGAGAAGAGTCCTACATTTAGAAAACTGACTTTCTAACTACCATTCTGTCTTGTCTCTACCGCAACTTAATTGGGTTGGATGTTCTTAATTGGATGTTCACATTTTAGACAGAGAAGATAGGTGGTTTGAGAGAGGGGTCAAGAAATCCATTCATGCCAACTTGGAAAATCCTTCCTTGAATAGAGGTGGGGGCCTCAGGCATAACCTTTCCCCTATCTTCCTTCCTGCTTTGTCTTCTGTGCCTAGGAAGATTAAGACCATTTCACAAGCTCAACAGCAGCAGGGTAATCTTAACGATCCTCCTTTAGATGATAAAGGGACTTAGAAACAAACATCTCAAAATAACCATGACCTAGCCCCAGGTGCAAGGTCACACAGCCAGCCTAGAAACATATTTAAGGATTCCCTTACTAACTTTACTCAGACTGAAGAAGCTCCTTGGATAAGGAGTGAAACGTTTCCACTAAGAAAATAGAAATCCAGTTGACATGATTCAAGCTACAGACAACTTAATTGGGTGTTAGCAAGTCACATAACAAATAATCAATCTAATCACAACTGTTCCACTGAACAAGATAATGTGCTGGTTGTCCTTCATGGTTAGAGTTCAGGCTCTGGGTATTGCCAACCTGATGAGATGTAGTACGATGGGCTCAATTCATATCCCCTCAGTTAGAGACAGTCAGCTTCTGAGGCCATGTAAATGCACTTTTCAGTACCGCCCTCTTCATCTGGAATAGCACTCGCTGTGATAGTGATTGGCCCCTTCCCTTCTAGCTTTTAGGAAGGTCTGACTTGGTCTGTCAATTCAGAGAGGTAGGTTTGCTTTGATTGTCTCTTAGTCAGGAGAGTGGATGACTTTTTATTATTGTTAATCTTTTTCATCACAACTCCCAGTTCCCTAGGAATATTTCTAGCAGTTGCTTTAATTGTTTTCGAACCTGAACATATATTGGGAAGTTGTGTGCCATTCAAAACTGGCAAATTGGAGCAGTATACATGCCCTGTAAATAATAAATAAACACTGTCTGATTGAGATAAATCTTCTAACATGCTTGGTCAAATTGCAATGTCTTGATTTAGCAAGAAGAAATGGAGAAATAAAATGAAAATTTGACCTTTAAAACCCTTTTCACATTCTTGCAATTGTTCTGCAATATAAGCAGTACTGTAGTTGTATTACAAGATGGAAGAAAATGAAAATAATGAATCATTCAGGGAAAACACAACATGTCTTCGAATGCTGCAGTCATCCAGAAGAGTGAAACATATCGTAAGTACAAATTTGGCACCTAATAAGGTTTTCCAGATAAATTGACAACTGTGGTTAGATCACTATCTAATTAGTATAAAACAGCAGGGCTGAATTTTCTGAGTTTTGCAAGATCTGGCCATTTTAAATTGAGGAGTTAGCGATTGATATTCATTTTCTTTGATTTCATCCAAACATTGGCTCATTTTAAAGACATGAATGTGGGTTTAAATCCATAGCAATCTAAAGGAGAATAAAAAATATGCATCTATTTCATTTATATTTCACATTTTTCAGTTGGAGCTCAAGAGGATATGTATAGTTTACCTACACATGCATTCAAACTTTTGATTTTCAGGGAGATGGCAATATCCTGCTTTAAATTACATTCTGGAATCAATAAATTGTTTTTGTAAGTCTGAAATTCTCAACTTTAAAAACATAGATCTTTATGTTTGGTAGGGCTCATGTGAAAAAAGGATTAAAAATTTAATTACATACAATCTATACAGCTAGATTTCTTGAATTTATTAATTTACTTATTTACTTACAATATGATATATTCCTGTTTCCAGGAGGTGCTTTACTGGGTCAGTTGGATAGGATTGGCAGCTAGCATTTCATTGGAACACCAAAAAGGAGTCAGTTGACCAAGTCAATGAACTCTAAAGAAACACATTCAATCTTACACAGGATTAAACTAACTCTAACTAGGTAGACATGTTGTGGGAACACCCACTGTGACAAGGACTGCTTTAATGTACTGATTTTATACTATCAGGATAGTTATCCTGTGAGGCTTTGGTGCATTTATCTCCATTAATATGACAGTGACAGTATATACATATGTTTACTGCCTCCTTCTAATAGAAAGCTTAAAAATATTACATTAAAGGTTTACACAACTCTTCTCTCATTCTTTTTAAGGAGAATATTTACAGTATGTAATCCTCCCCAATATTAATTTCAGGCAACAATTATGAACTGCCATCTGTTGAAGTTACTAGCACTTTGGGAAGATCAAGTTTTGGCTGCATGTATCAAAATATCTGGAATGTCATCACTTTGTGCCAAGTGTGGATCTGACCTTGAAGAAAACACCGACTGCTGTTTAGGGTAACATCTGGAAAGATTTAGCTTGCGTCATCCTGTAAATGGGGTGATTTTTTAGTGGAAAGGTCACTTCTGGATTTTTGTATTACTTTTTCCAGATCGCTTACAAATTGGGATTATGATAGGAAAATATTAAATAACCACACTGTTCCAGAAATGGAATTTAGCACAATTTAAAACATAGCAACATGCAGAGACCATAATACACTAACTAATTGAGAATTCCAAAGAGAAATGTGACAGAGACCAGTGAGTCTGGTTCCACTGAAATAGACCATTATGACATTGTTGTTGTCATACACATATGCTCAGTCCTAGCCATGAGGAAGCCACATCTCTAAATAACAAGCATGGTCTTGAGAGGATGTTTAAAATGATACAACCAAGTGGCTGGGATTAAGTGGTAGGGGTCTCTTCTGCAGAACTGGCATGAGAAACACCCTGAATACATGGACTCAAATTCTGTGGCAAAGCCTTATATCACTGGACCCTACTCATACCTTTCAACCAAGGTCCACTGCCAGATAAAACACCTTTGGGTCAGTTCCCTCAAAGGTCTCTGCCCTATGTGAGCTGACTTGCGAGAAGACAATGACAGCAAAGAGAGGCTGTACAAGTGAAACCGTAAGAAAAGCTGGAGCTTCTAGGGAAGGAGCCATTCTGGGCTTAATATCAAAAGCCTTCTGCAAGCCATCATTTCAGAGTTCCAGCAATCTCTTGCAGAGCAAGCTGTCTGTAGGGTATGCTGCTCTAAAGCTTTCCTAACCAAGACGGTGGCTGAGCAGAGCTCTGATCCAAGTGAGACCATGGCTGAAACGGTAAATACTAAACCAAGCTTGTCTTTCAAGCTAATAATTCTCCCCAAAGTCAGGCACCTTCTCAGTCTTAATGAGGCCCTGTGGAACATGCAGCTGAGGGTGTGCTTACAGCTACCTTCATACGGATCAGCAGGAATATGTACAAACATGCTCCTGCAAACACAATGCATTCTTTCTTACAACCAAGAGTAATGCCTCTTTAAATTAATTGTCTGTTTCTGTGAAATGATATACAGCCAAATTGTCCCTGCCTTCTGAAGAAGTAATGTATAGTGCTTTATTATAGTATAATATTTATTTATTTATTTATTTATTTATTTATTTATTTATTTATTTATTTATTTATTTTCTATCCCGCCTTTATTATTTTTATAAATAACTCAAGGCGGCGAACATACCCAATACTCCTTCCTCCTCCTATTTTCCCCACAACAACAACCCTGTGAGGTGAGTTGGGCTGAGAGAGAGCGACTGGCCCAAGGTCACCCAGCCGGCTTCCATGCCTAAGGCGGGACTAGAACTGTCAGGCTCCCCATGTAATAAACCTAAATGGGCTTGTTATTTAATGTGTGACAGACATTCACTGGGGAGCAAATGACACACGCATAATACAGAGATATAGATAGAGAGATTCAAGTTGTTTGTAATAAAATTTGGGCTATAAGTTTTCCATCAGACCAAACTATAGTGCTATCCACTCATCCTGGTGTTGTCAGAAAAGTGTATCAGCATGATTGTGCTGTTGCCATTGCCAATCAAGCAGAGCTGTCTGGGTCCCAAGGCAAGTCTCTCAGATGGGCCACCCACCCTAACATTAGTCATCAGCTGAAAAGCTAGTGGCTACATCTGAGGGAGCAATCCCCTCCTGAATCCTAGGCTTGCACCCTTGGGGAGGAATGGCAGCATGATAGCTTGGGGAACATCCTCAGGATAGTACTAGAGCTACCGGACCCAAAAATATACAGAGGACCAGCTTACAAATCACAATGTAATGTTGGTTTAAGATCCTGATTAATCACCTGATGTGAAGCCACAGCTCTTTACTTTGGGCATGGTGCCAAGACCAGCATATTACAGGAGGAAGGAAGGGAAAAGATGCTGCTGGTCCAAATCTGCCTCCAGACTGCTACACTGTGTTCAGTCTGAACCAAACCATAGTTCAGCTCCTACTACAAGTGTCTTGGTTTACACTGTTCCAAACAACGCTTCTGTTCTGCAACCAGCTTGTCTTATTCATGGAATTACTGGGAAAGTGGGCTGCTAGTGGTGGTGGTGGAAATGATGAAAGTTCCCCTCTATGAATTTCATGGTTTTGGATTGCTGCTTCTCCTTTTTCTTAACCACAAAGAATCCATCAAGGATGAAACCTGGAACAGAACAGAAGCATAATGTCTCCTGACTGGTAGAACTAGGAGTTGTAAGCCTAGAAGCACCCCTAAGCAAACAAGGAAGGTACACACTGTCTCAGTGCTATTCCCAGCTGCTTAAGCCACAGGAATGTTACATCTGGAAGAGAGTACAACTTCTTGAAGAACAGGCTGCAAGGTTACATGACTTCCCTGATCTACATTAAACCCAACTGTTTTTTTTTAAATACTAGACAATCTGTGACCCGTTAGGTCAGGGCTTTCCAAACTGTGTGTCGCGACACAATACTGTGTCGCCTGGGGGCCCCAAGTGTGTCGCGTGACAACCCAGAAGCGCTGATGAAAATGCCTTCGGTTCCGGTAGGGAGGCGAAAATCGCGCACGCATGCTGCCGGGCCGCTTCCCTGCTGCACAGCTGATTGGCACAGGGTGGTGGTGTCCAGGGTGGAAATTCTCTGCGCCGATCAGCTGTGCAGCAGGAAGCGGCCCGGCAGCGTGCGCGCACGCGTAGGGAAGGATTTTTGCCTCCCTGCTGGAACTGAAGGCATTTTTGGGGTCCCCAGCGCCTGCCCTTTCGAAGGGGCGGCGGCGGGCCATCAGCGCTTCCGTGTTCCAGGATGTTGGTGTTGCCGCAGCCACCGGCGCTTCCGGGTTTTTGCGCACCGGCTGTTGGTGTGTCGTCAACGGCAAAAGTTTGGAAAGCCCTGCGTTAGGTCATCGTTTCAGAGATATTTCCTTACCAGATTCCTCAATGCCTTCAACAATGGCAGAGCTTCTAATGTACTGCCTTCATTGGAAAAGTTCTTAAAAATTCAGGGAGACATTCAGAGATGTATCTGCCTTGAAAATAGCCCAAGTCATTCATACTGAACTATATAGCACAGTCAAACATCAGGAGTTGACCACAGGAAATGTTTTATGATAAATTTTATGTCATAAAATGTTGTATAAAATTTGCCAAATTTCAATTCCACGTGAGTCATGGGTCCTGGATTTTGGACGCATTCTATAAGTTAGCCCATTTGATGCACCATTTCGCCCAGTTAAAGGTTAAACAGACATGATAGTTTTAGTAGTATATAAAAAGGTAAAGGTTCCCCCCGCACATTTGTGCAGTCGTGTCCGACTCTAGGGGCCGGTGCTCATCTCCGTTTGTTAGCCGAAGAGCCAGCCCTGTCCGAAGACGCTTCCACGGTCATGTGGCTGCATGACACGCGTGGAACGCTGTTACCTACCCACCGAAGTGGTACCTATTAATCTACTTGCATTTGCATGCTTTCGAATTGCTAGGTTGGCAAGAGCTGGGGCGAGTGCGGGAGCTCACTCCGTCACGCGGGGCTAGAGATTCGAACCTCCAAACTTGCGATCTTCCGATCGACAAGCCTGGCATCTTACCCGCTGAGCCACCACGCCCCTTTAGTAATATAGATAGATACAATTATAGCAACTGAGTTATGACGGTTTCAGGTATATGTATTATATCAGATAATATGCAATACAATACAATACAATTTTAGATAAAACATTCATTATCTAAATGCAACTTCCCTGGTTTGCTACACTTTAGGGGAGTTGGAACTAACATTTTCCATTGACTCTGCTGGTTGGAATTCTGTTCATTGCATCCTTGAAACATCTACTGAGGAAATCTGCTTTAATCCATTTAAAGTCCAAGCATTCATTATCTACTGCATGATATTACTAGCATACACTATTATTCATTAGTATTACAATAGGTTCTACTCCTATACAATTTATCATATAAGTGATGGACAGGATATCAAGAGTATGCTGCAGCTGGCATCCAAAGGGGAATGTTGTGGTACATTTCATTAACAGACTTTTTAAATGGTAGATAATGCTACAAAAATGGGAATTTTTCTAAGAAATGCAAAAAGGAAGAGGCAGAGTTCATTGCCTTTGTTGCTGTTAACATTCCTCAAATGATTTTAGGACACACAGGGTTGATTTTGATGGCTCTGTTATTCACAGATTATTACTTAGTCTGCTTACAAATCAAGGCAGTCACTATACAGACATAAAACTTCCCATCTCTCCTTATTTGTAATTGTCTTCCCCCCATCCTGACAAATGAAATATTGTTTTAATAATATGACCATTATATTAGTCCAGAGCTTTCCAAACTGTGTGTCAGGACACGTTAGTGTGTCGGCTGCAGTGTCTGGGTGTGTCACGGCTGCTGCTGCCTCCTGGCTTCCACGCAGGTCCTAGTGCCTGCCTTGAGCCTTGCTGCCTCCAAACCTGCCCTGCCAGGATTCCGCACAGGTCCTAGTGCCTGCCTTGTGCCCAGCTGTAAGAGTGTGTCGCAAAATGATGCCCTGCTGTAAGAGTGTGTCGCGAAATGATGCATGTCTAAAAAGTGTGTCACCAACATGAAAAGTTTGGAAAGCTCTGTATTAGTCACTGCCTGATCATACTAAGCCCATAGTATGATCAGTATGCTATAAACTGTGAAGACCAAAAATAACCAAATGAGTGTCGTGACATCATGACACAAGTCCCAGCCTTTTGTGTTTGCCTGTTGATGTAGGACACAAGTATGCAAGCCATAGCATTTACACGGTGACACATTTTTTGTCACTTACAATGCACCTCCCCCCCCATGTACACCTATGAGTAAATCACTGTGATTTGTTTGGTTTTGGCTCTGCACTTTGTGTGAACTCTACCAATGATGCTTTATTCCATAACCATGCTTAAGAAAACCATGGCTTAATATGACTTGTAAATATTCTTGGTTTTTATTTCCTAAACAATAGCTATAAGAGCCATAATTCTGTGTGAATGAAAAGAGAACTGAAGTCTTTGTTTCTATCCTACCCCCCATTTGGATCATTCTCATTTCAAAGCTTTTCATTTAGCAAGCCAAAAACAAGGGGTATATTTAGGCTAGATTTGTGCTTAAGGTCATATATAGGCTGGGTTTGCACAACAGGCTAGGCTAAAATACGGTAGCCTTCTTTATGGGGCTTTCCTCACCACAGTACAAATCTTGCCCAGCAAATTTTTTTCCCCTACTGTGTCCCCATAATGTTATCTTCATTTTATCCCCAGCCATGAAGAGGACAGCTTCAAGTTGTCCTTAACTGTACCAGTATTAGTGATTTCCCCCTGAAGCCAACAGCATCTGATGGCAACAGCAAAGCGTGCTATGCTTCACCATGCATTGGCCACCCAGAGTCCACTGGAGTTGGGCAGCCAATAAATTTAAATAAATAAATAAATAAATTCATCAGAGGCAAAGTCAGGTGACCATTAGTTGGTAGGATCAGAGCAATGCTTATTGGCTGGTTCAGGCTGAGGCAGGCACACCCCTCTCTATTCCCCTTAGTCAGCCTTATCTGTCCCCATTCTGCTATTGTCTCCCTAAAGAGCTGGAGACACCAACACTGTAATGATGGTCTATCAGAATTAGGCTGACCATATTTCAGGATGGCAAAACGGGACGGGGTCTTATATAATATTCCGTATTCATGAAAAAGACAGGGGTCCCCACCCCACGGTCCACGCGATTTGCTCCCGCCTGCAAACCCCATCCCCCGGTCTGCGCTCCGGCTCGGATCCTCCTTCCGTGCCATTCCCGCCAGGTTTGAAAAACGGGACAAAATTTAGATTTTTATGAAAAAAGAGATGCCACCTTAATTTAGTCACCATAAATGAGGTCGGAACAGTTTCCAAGATTCTGTATTTATCCCAGACTAGCATAAAAAATACAGCAAAATCTGTATAGTTCTTGCTTCCTTGATCTTCCCCAGCTGGTGAGGTTTGACAATAGCAGAATGACCCTTCTCTTTCCTGAATAGACATGAACCAGGAACTAACCCTTTTAGTCCTGGTAAAAAGGCCTACAGTGGACTCCTGATCCAATGGCTGTCACAATTCTACCAAGAATTCCATAATAGCACTAGACGGCTCAGCCAACAGCCCCGTAAGCACTGTTGGCTCTGTGAATCCTACTGGCTTAGCCTAAGGCTGAAATAGCAGAGCAGTGGCATGATGGGCGATGCCCCCTCCACTGCCTCCTAAACAGAGCCTAGGAGAACCTGGAAATCGGCATTTGTTGCCTGGGAGGGAAAAGGGGGAGAGAAATTCTACATAAAAATGCTGCTTGTGTCTTGGCTGCCTTTATTACTCCAATCTCTGTGTTGGTTTTAAGCTTTATTCAGCAGACATTATGACAAACTGCTGCCAGAGCTGATCCATTCTTGCTGCAGAGCAATTATTGGTGGATGTTTCTCCCACTGCTGGTGACATGCAGAAGAGGGAAAGATGACCGCAAAGTTGGAGGAATCAACCAATCACTTTGCTTATCATATATGGGGTGTATATGGTAAGACTAGCACCATTGGCAGACTCAGAACCGAGGCAGTAGAGGCAGGACAGGGGACAGTTTCCTACCAGCTCAAGGACAGGAACACAGCCCTTTAACTCAGTGGTGACTCAGTATTTTGTATAAATTCATCCTATGTTGTTAGTTTATAGTTCACTCTATTGTGCAAACTGAAACAATTGGATTAATTCAGTAAATCATAGTTCATTTAACCACAACCTTTGCTTGGCCTGAATATGCTACTTTATCACATTCTTCCCCTAGATCAGAGCTTTCCAAACTGTGTGTCGCGACACAAAAGTGTGTCGCCACACACAGCGTGGTGTGTCGCCACACCACCCGGAAGCGGCGGCGCGCGCGTGCACAGTGGCCGCAATGCACGTGCGCGCCGCCGCACGCCCCCCACGCCCCCCCCGCGCCACCACCGTGCGTGCGCACCGCCGCACGCCCCCCCTGTGCCGTCGCCGCCGCCGGTGTGTCGCCAGCGGCGGCACTTTGGAAAGCCCTGCCCTAGATACTGCTTGAATCCCTGGGGTGACTGCATTTGTAGAGAAGTTAAAGGAAAATTATTTATCTGTTTATAGTTGATAGGGGAAAACAGGCTGCCAACCAGTAAATCTATTTCAGCATCCAAGAATCTGTTGACAGCCCCCCCCCGGGGGGGGTGCTTTGCTGCTGAAGCCAAGCTTAGAGACTGCATATCCAAAGAAGAGAGAAGTGGAGCTACTTAAGTATCCCATGCCCCCAAATGCCCAGGAACTATTGCTGAGTTCAACCCCCTTGCTAAGTTATGGCCTCTTTTAGCTACTGTATGTTTGGTGGAATCAACAAAATTACATCACAGCAAAAGTAACACAATCTCATTAAAATAACTGACTGGGGTAAACATTCTAAAGAGAAGGTCAGAGAACATGGGGCATGGCCACCAGTCCCAAGGCCTCTGTAGGCCTCACATCAATGCTTCAGTTCCATAAAGCAATTAAAAATGTATTACAGCACTTCCATAAGAGGTGTTTGTGTTAGTCCCCTTAATCCCATGCTATCATCTCTCTTTAGCTGCTAAGCCGATTTACTTCTGGCTGGACCGCAGTGCAAGTGAATTGCCTTGAAGCTGGTTTTAAAGCTGCTGCAGCTGTGTGGAACATGGGGGTAGTTTTCTCCACTGGAGAGAAATCTTGCCTCACCCTCCTCTCAGGTTCAAGAAGGTCTTATAAAGGGAATGTTGGCTTGACAGCTTCACATCTCCCCCCAGTAGTCCCACAACAAGCAAGGGAAGTTGATAAGTTGTTCTTCTCAGCAGGGGACCAACCACATGAAAGCACTAGGGTATTTCAGTGTCTGTCTGTCTGTCTGTCTGTCTGTCTGGCATTGAATGTCAAGAAATTTTTGTTGCTTCAGGATCTGTAATAATTTGGGCATGTGATCTTCAACCCTTGATCTTAGGGCTACAACATCAGTGGCAGTGGCTTGTTTTTAAACTTCCTTTGAAAGGTTGATTATGTGCCACCAAGTTGGTGTTGATCCTTAGCAACCACATAGATAGATTTTCTCCATGACAATCTATCCCTAACCTGGTCCTTCAGTTCTTCCAACAGTGTACCCATTGCCACTGTAACTCAGTCCATCCACCTTGCTTGAAAGATCAGGAGGTGAAAAATACAGTGGTATCAAAGTGCCTTTTTCTGGGTATGTTTAGACTCCTCAAAAAGTTGGAGAAACTAAGTTAGCTTTGTAAAGACATAATGTAATGAACCTCACAGAATGAGCTGTTCATTTTGCACAGAATACTGTGGTATTCTGATTCTCAGAAATGTAATTGTTCTTGTAGTCTGGGCCGCTATCGAGCAGGAAATAAATGAAATATGTGGCATCTGTATTACAGGAAACTCCAAGCAGAACAAAGACCAATCAGCCTTCCCCAACCTGACACCCTCCCCATGTGTTGGACTACAACTATGTTCATCCCCAGCCAGCATGAGAGAAGCTGTAGCACTTTACAGTTTTGGGGAACACCATTTTAGGACAGAATGAACTAGAGAAAAGTTTGATCAAATGGAAAGAATAACCACTAAAGCACACATGCTTTTACTTAAACAACAGTAACAACCAAAAAATGCTGGTGTTATGTAAGAGTCCTGGAGATTGAGCTGTTCCAAGAAACAATCAAAAGCAGTGTGTTTCCTAAAACTCTCAGTTTAAACTAATTACAGATTCCACTGTTAAATCCCCCAACATTAATTACATATCCTGTTTCCCACTACGCTGCCTACTACCATTCACTTTGTAATGTTTTTAACTGAATTCAAAGTGATATTCAAAAGAGATAAGAAGCTATCTTTAAATAAGCAATGAAAAGAAACTGAGGTTAACAATCAAATGGAAAGGATAAGAGTTTTATTTAAGAAAATTACAGAAATCAAGGAAACTTTTATGCAAAGTTGGGCACAAAACATATTTTATTCACAAGGGGCATGATAAAAGACAAAGAAGGCAAAGATCTACCAGAGAAAGAAGATACAAAGAGATGAGACAAATATAGGGAAGAACTGTACAGAAAAGCCCCCAAAACTGGTATGTACAAAAGTTTGATCGCTGAACTAGAGCCAGAGATTCTGTAAAGTGAAATACGCCCTAGAAAGATTGCTAACAAAGAAGTTGCAGGAGTTGATGAACTACTGGAAGAATTGTTTAAAATCTTACAATTAAAGTGGTATATGCAATTTATAACCAGGTCTGGAGAACACAGCAGTGACCAAGGGACTGGGAAAAGAAATCCATTTATATTCCAGTACCAAAAAGGGCAATGCTAAAGAATGCTTAAATGAGCAAACCACTGCACTTATCTTACATGCTAGTAAATTAATAGTCAAGATTTTGCAATCCAGTTTTCAACAATACAAGGAACAAGAATGGCAATCTGTACAAGCTGGATTCAGCGGGGACAGGGACACCCAAGATCAGATTGCTAATGTGGGGGATGTATAAATGAATTAATTTTTAACAAAAAATTTATATTGGTAAGAGTTATAGCAATTTATATGTATTAATTGAATGGCTGGAAATTAACCTGAAATTGAACTCATTAGGATTACACAAAAGACAGGGGGGGGGAACTCATCCTCCTAAGGAAATAAAGGAAGTAGGTACACAAACACCTATAACAAACTGAGAGGTGAGGAAATCCCATTAACATACACAGCCTGAGAAATCTTTCGCAAACTCTCCATGGATCGGGTTAATGTAATCAATAGTTGAAACGTGTTAAAATGTGTAAAGGTTTATTCCGGTGCATGAAAGTTAGCACAAAGGAAAGACTTGAATGAGAGACACTACTAATGGTCAGCAGTTTTAAACATTCCCCCCCCAGAGTCTTGTCCCCTCCCCAAGGTTGCAGTCACGTAGCTGGGTGCTCAGATAGCCTTTGCTGTGGATGTGTATTTCACTTTCACAGGTAGATGTAAATGGGTCTCCTTTCCCTGCGGCTTGTCTCTTGCTTCTTTCTCTCCACAATCCACATAGAAGTCTATCATGATGACAGGACTCAGTCAGAGTTCTGACACTTGTCAGTTACTCTTTAACAGTAAAAGACAGGGAGACACAGCATGCTCCTGCAAATTAAGATCAGGAAGGGATAAATAAAATCCTTAGGAGATATAATTTAGCTTAAACAATTTAGCTTAAATCAAATCAACCAGGAAAAGATACTGGGAAGGGAAACAATAGGCGGGCAGGATGTCATAGATTGATATCATGAAACAGGATGCTTTCAATCTGACACGTTGGAGTGTAAATTGGTGTAACTGATGGATTTGTATGATATGTAATTGTTGAAATTGTGTAAACCATTTTAACTACTTGTATAAAAACACTGAGTGAGCCTTCACTCGGGGCGCTCTTTATGTCAACCAAATTGTGGAGACAGTGAGGTGCGCCCGGCTTTTGCAAACGCTGCCCAATAAAAGCTCAACTTGCACTAATTCTGCTGTTGCGTGTTTTTGTGGAGGTGGTGAGGGTCCTAGCGAGCTCAGAACTCACATCCCACACTAACATCTAATGGATAATGGAAAAGGCAAGGGAGTGGAAAAAAACAGCTATTTTTGCTTTATTGATTATACAAAGACTTTTGACTGTGTAGACCCAGCAAACTGTGAATGGCCCTTAAAAACATAGGTGTAAAAGGCCCCCTCACCTGCCTGTTGAAGAATCTAGCATGACCACGAAGCAACAGTTAGAACAAAATATGGAGCAATTGATGGTTCAAACTTGGGAAAGGAGTACAGCAAGGTTTATCCTGCCAGCTTATTTAAATGATGTGCAGAATATACCATGAAAAATACTGGATTAGAGGAAGTAGAAACTAGAGTTAAAATTATTGGGAGAAACCTCAATAACCTCAGATATGTCAATGAAACACTTTGACAGGTGGAAGCAAGGAAGACATGTTTTGTTATCTCTTACTGATGGTGGAAGGATAGAGTATAAAGCTGCTCTGCTGCTCTGTATTTTTTTTAAAAAGGAATATTATGCAGTAGGCAATGCCAACCCAATGCAGAGAAAGTTGCTGTTTGTCCACTGGGGCTGTCTGTTGCCACCAGGGTTGCTTCTTCACAGGCCGGCACTACTTCATGAAAGATCAGGCCCACAACGTGGGGGTTCTTCTGCACTCACAGCTGCTGCTTCATCACCAGGTGAAACCACAGTCAGAGGGGCTTATATCCAGCTTTGGTTTGTGTGGTAAATTCAGCTGTACCTGGGGCAAGAGGACCAGGCTGCAATAACTCATGCCTTCATTACTACCAAGCTAGACTGCTGCAATGTGCTTTACATGGGGCTGCCTTTAAAGGCCCCTTGGATATTGCAACTGGTCTGGAATATGGCAGCCTGTGTGTTTACTGGTTCTTGTCACTGAAAGCATATAACACCCAATTCTGTGAGCCCTGATTGGTTTCCAGGTAGAATAGATGCTGGTATTGACCTATAAAGGCCCATATGTTGTGGCACCTGGATACCTACAGGACCATCTGCTCCAAGCAATATCAGCCTGACGTATTAGAACAGCTACTTATCATCCCACATTTTTGAGGGGCTCGGGGGGGGGGGGGGGGCTGAAGCTAGAATGTGCTGCTTTGGGCAGTTTATAGAGTTAAAACAACAACAGCAGCCATATAGCCCAGTTCATAAAAGCCACATTACCAGCAGAGCTCGCTTACCTTCTTGGCCCAAACAACACATAAACTATATAAGGTTTGTATTCCAGTCAAGTAGGGAAGGAAATGAAATGCCTATATCACTTGTGCCTCACTAAATGCCCCCCAAACCTCAGTGGGTATCATGTCTCTCGCCTACACTAATAAATGTAAAATACTTTTCATCACTATAAAATTATTTGAGGTCAAGGCACTCACATCAATCCTCTGTGGGGCCCAGGTTAGTCCACGCAACTCTAAATACTGTATGCTAAATCTGAGGCAGTTCAAACCAAATTTCTAAGAAAGTTGTTTCAGATTGCACAATGCATTTCTAATGAGGCAATTCATATGGAAGAGGGGCTGAATAAAGTACAGATCGGGATATGGACATGCATGTTCAATTATTGGGTAAAATTAAATTTTCTGACATAAGACCCCTCTAACTCTGGTTGATAGCTATCAATCTTCCTAGGAATAGGGCTTCAGTGACAGATTCAACACTGTGATTATTCTCCCAAGGTATTCCTGCCTTTGGGCTACAAGTAGGTTATGGCAAAGCTTAAATAAAGAATTCTGAGTAGAAAATCTGCCAGGGAAGGTCTAAGAACCATTTAAAACCAGTTAAGTACCTGGAGCAACTCGCAGTATGCAGGTACCCCAGGGCTTTCATGCTAATGAGGTTTGGATTCTTACTATCAGCCAATTCTCAAAAGTAAATTCAGAATATCTCTGTGGCTGTTGTGGGTCTTCCGGGCTGTGTGGCCGTGTTCTGGAAGTTGTGGTTCCTAACGTTTCGCCAGCATCTGTGGCCAGCATCTTCAGAGGGCAGGAGCACAGATAGAAGCAAAATCTCTGTGCCCAGGTAGAGTGGCAATGTTCTATTTATAGAGCTAAATTGTAGGAGATTAGGTGGGGTTTTCTGTTGTGTTGAAATGTTAACGAGTGGCTGATGAGCATGATTAGCATGTTCATTGTGAGAAGTATTCCCATGACCTGGTGGTTGGACTGAGTTCGTTGACCTTTTGCAGGCTGTGTTTTTCAGGACTGGTAGCCAGGTTTTGCTAATTTTTAAACTTTCTTCCTTTTTATTGTAACTGCAGATACAGAATATCTCCTTTGCAGAAAGAATCTGCCTTCTAGCAGGGATGTTGAGTCATTGACACATGTCCTACTATACTGTGATAAAGTATATAGACGAAGCTAGAGTGGCAAATGTTCAAGCATATCTCATTAGTTAACTCTGAATAGTGCCAATTCCCATTTTGAATATTGCTACAGGAATCCCCTTTTGCTAATTAAAGTGCAGATTTCTGATCTTTATGAAAAAAAGCTTGGCACATTATGCTAGGGATATGCATGCACATATACAGGGAACAGCTGTACTGGCAGGGAAAGCGTCCACAGTTTACTCTATATTACTTAGCCCTTTTTGAAACTTGGAGGGATGCTACGGGTACTGTATTGTAGCAGAGAGTGCTCTCCCCCCACCCCCGTTTCCACCTGAACACGTTTGGTTGCAAATGTTTTAGCGCTCTCATAAATGAACAAGCCTTGCTGGAGGAAATTCTGCTTCATCATCCTTTCTTGGAATGTGTGAAGAAAACATGTGCGTAAAGAGCTAGGAAAAAATACTTTTAGACTGAGATCTAAAAAGCAGCTTTAGGCATACGCAAAGGCATGAGCATGTACTGTAGTCAAATCCTGACTTTCCTTTGATTGATACCCTCGTCTGCCTTGACTGAACTCTATACACATTGTCAGAGAACCAATGCTAGAGAAAGAATGCAGGCCAAATTCTTCTTAGGAATGCAAAGCTAGTTTAATGCTTTTTGGATCCTGGCCTAAGAGGTTCGGGTGGGTTTTGGCAAAGAACCTCATCAAAGGATCCAGTTCTCAAAATAGAATGGAGCAGAAGCTGGGGAAGAATAGTGTTGGGAATGGGAAAAGTCCATTCTGTTCACTCCCTACCTCAAATTTTATTGCAGTGCTTTGGCGAAATTTCAGAAGGGAGACAAAATCCTTTCCACCAGAAGAAAGGCATTTTGTCATCCCAACCCTCTCCTGAGATTTGGGGAAATTCAACATGGCTACCACCATTTAAAAAAAAAACAAGCCTGCCTCTTTTGCCACTCTCTGGGAGCTACCATGATAATGGACTATAATTACATAAAAACTTAACACAGAGGGCAAATTGTTTCCCCTGGAGCTCATTTTATTTGAGCAGGGCAGTGTTACGTGGGTCTAGAGCAGTGTTTCTCAACCTTAGCAACTTTAAGTGCTGGCTGGGGAATTCTGGGAGTTGAAGTCCACACACCTTAAAGTTGCTAAGGTTGAGAAACACTGGTGTAGAGCAGGGTTCCTCAACCTCAGCCATTTTAAGATGTGTGGACTTCAACTCCCAGAATACTCCAGCCATTGCTGGCTGGAGTATTCTGGGAGTTGAAGTCCACACATCTTAAAATGGCTGAGGTTGAGGAACCCTGCTGTAGAGAATGGGTGGATTGCTCCAAGTGTAAAAAATGGACAGTTCTAAGTTTGAACTACTAAATAAAATGTTTTTGACATCTGGATTTCTTTCTTTTTTAAATTGTATCTTGCAAAGAACAAACAAAAAACCCTCAGATGTGCTTCATGTGAAAATGAACCAAAGTTTTTTTTTTTAAATCCTATGTTTTTGGACAGTGGAAAAGGGCAGGAATCAGAATTAACACTGCAATTCCAAATACATAGAATCAAAAATGAATTTTATTGAGTTCAAAAGGAGTTATTCTCAAATAAATATATTGACAAATCAATAAAACCATTAAAGACAGAGGGGAGGCCATTTTACAAAACTCTCCTCAATTTCCTAGATTAATTCTACACTTAAAAATAATAATAAAATAAATATTTCTCCCCAGAATGATTTGGGACTAGTATAATTTAACTTTCACATACTATATGAATTCCTGAACAGAAATATTTATATTTGCTCCCATGTTTAACCAGGGTTTCCAGGAAAATACGCTTCCTTTTTAGTCAATTCAGGAAAAATATGGCTGGGAAAATATGCTAACCCTTTTGCTACATTTGACACAGAAATATATTTTTCTTCAAATGGAAAGTAACATTCTGCACTGACAGCTTTCCCACATGGGTGCACTTATGAGCTCTAAATATCCAACTGGTAGTATATTTTGCAATGAAGGATATTATAACCTCATGGTGATCCACCAAAATATCTGAATAATGAACAGAATGGCTCCTTTATTAATTTCCTTTTAAAAAGATATTTTATTCTTTTTAAGCTAAGGATAAGGAAAGCTTTGGAAGTTTTAAATGAGAGGTTTAAAAAAGAGGGAAAAGAAGACATAGGTTACAATCAATAAACCACAAGTCCTCTGAACAACTCTCAAAACATGCTGCTGATAAATCCCAGTTGCAGAGAAATGGGATCTAGGGGACTTGAAAATTCAACATTCTTCAAACCTGACAGTATTTTTCAATCTATCCAGAGAAATCTACAGGAAGAAGTAAAAAAAAAAGTCATGTTGGTGGCCACAACTATGTGATTGAAGCTCTACCCCCTTTTTAATGTGTTACATAATGCACGTAAAAAGGGACTGTTTCAATCCCATGGCTGTGGCCAACATTTTGCCTTTTTTACCCGACCCCCAGCAAATGTTCCTGGATATACTAAATGGAGAGTTGGCCCCACAATTCTTGTTTAGACAATTTGCCATTGCTTTCACTGGATAAACTTATTTGAATATATTTTCAAAACCTGGAGATGCAAATGCTTTTATTAAGGAGGGGTCTCCTAAGTTTCACGCCTAAGCTGATTCACTTCAAATTATTTTTTAAGAAGTATGACCTAACACAAGCTAACATAAATGAGACTGCCAACTTCCTGGAGCAGTTCAATACAATATATAGAAGATTCCACACACATGAACAGTGACTTCATGAGAATGTCTTATACCTTATGTGAAATACACGCTTGGATTTGAACTTTAGATTTTAATATATTCACATCTGAATATGATTTGAATTGGACTTTAGAGTTTTGAATGAATCCAGAGAATGGCAAGATTAAATATTTTATGCTTCTCAAATTGCACTGGAAAACTAAGAAAATATAATAACAGTGGAAGCACACACATTTGGATGTTCAGTCAGAATTAAATTATATCCCAGACACTTAATATGTGCTGCCAACTAATCTAATAAAATGTAACAGGCCAAGAATCTGGTTTTTTTAATTGCATACTAACTGATTTCTGCTTTTATTCCTGCAGCTCTGCAGATGCCAATAACTGCTAGCTAGAGAAATGTGCTGGCAATGCTGAAGAACTATTTAAGGTATTGGGGGAATACGTGTGGTGGAACTATTAGGCATTATGTTAAGCATAAACAGAAAATAAGAGCAAAATACCTTCAAATTAAAAGAGAATTCAGTAATTAGCTAATTCAGAAAATCCATTACTTGGTGGACTTTACAGGGTTGAGTTCTGGCAAAATAAGTAAATGGTTCAAAGAAGCTTTTTTTGTTTGTGTTCCGGGAATACAGTGGTGTCTCTTAACACTGCAAGACTGGAGTGGTTGGAAACCTTCTGCCTATGGTCCATTTTAGAAAACCAGAGTTGCAGCTAGCTGGATTCTTAGAGAAGAAATCACAGATTTCTTGAAAGAAAACAAACCTTGTACAGTATTTGGTAGGATAATGTGGAGGAGGAGATAGAAGAAACAAATGCTATTTAACTCCAGTGATGGTAGGAGGAACAAAAGAAGAAAAGGAAACAATGGATTCACTTCAAATATTTAACTATGAAAACAGTGTAAACTAAGGGGTTGAAACCAGTACTTTCAGTACAGTACTTCAAGAGCAGCACTATTAGTAGCAGCAGAAATCACAGAAGCTCTCCCTCATGAACAAAGAAGCAAGAAGACTGTAATTCTAGCAATAATTTAAATATGAATTGCCATTTTTTTAAGTCACAAGAAAGATGCTCCAGCACCAGTCCTCAGAGTCTAGTTCACCAAGGGCTGGCCCAAGAAGTAACCTATTTTGTAAGAAGGGCAGAAATGGGGCTGCACATGGATCAAAAATGATTTGGAAGGAATGCTTTGGACCTTGGGAACACCTCTGCGCTAGGAAATAAAGAATCAGTTCATTAAAGGGACTTTGAAAGCTGTGGCTTCTTTCAGGTTTGCACAAAAGCCTAAAAAAAGACACAGCTGCTTTAATGAACATCAGAGAGGTGTTATGCTCATGATGTGCAAGGTCCAAAGGTGTTCTTCTGAATCATGTTTGACTTAAGCACAACTCTAGAAAATAATGCCAATGTTACAAGTTGACAAACTGCTAGCCTCAACTATATTGTGGGAAATTATATTTAACAACAAAAATTAGTTTTCATAAAGGTAAATAATTCCATTATAGTTCATGTAGACAGCAGAGTTCTTTGACATCTATTATTGGCTGCAATGATTGATATGTAAACAAATAATTTTATTTTTAAAAATGTTTTTTAGCAACCAGGATCAGATGCTTGTTTTATATCCTTGTAGGGAATTAGGAATTAAACTTGGCTTGGATATAACTGGAAATCGCAGTTCAGATGAATTACAGGATTTCACAATAAAGTTCGTGTATGTTAAATCTGAATTCTCTTATGGAGTTCTTAAAAACACACATCACTAAATCAGAGAGCAAAGACCAAACTCCTAATAAAGTGGGCACAGGAAATGCTAATTTATTAGCATTCTTTTTCTACAACAAAGCAACTTTTATATCATTAATAAAGAATTGACAAACTGAAGAGTATTCCTCTGAGAAATGCAGCTTCTTAAGAATACTCAGGATGTATGGCTGGTCATTCTGTCTTTTTAAGTTCTGAGATGAGCCCCCAGTCAGAAGAATCTCTTGTGAAAGATGATCTGTTTCCCTTAATTCAGAGCTTTCCAAACTCTTCATGTTGGTGACACACTTTTTAGACATGCATCATTTCGCGACACACTCTTACAGTAGGGCATCATTTTGCGACACACTCTTACAGCAGGGCACAAGGCAGGCACTAGGACCTGCGTGGAATCACAGCAGGTTTGGAGGCAGCAAGGCACAAGGCAGGCACTAGGACCTGCGCGGAATCCCGGCAGGGCTCTGAGGCAGCAGCAGCCGCGACACACCCAGACACTGCAGCTGACATACTAACGTGTCCCAACACACAGTTTGGAAATCTCTGCCTTAATTTATCACATGTTTCAAACACAGAGAAGTGGATGGAAGCAAGTCCTCTAGTTCAGCGGTCCCCAACCTTTTTGGCACCAGGGACTGGTTTCATGGAATACAATTTTTCCATGGACCGGGAGGGGGGATGGTTTCGGGATGAAACCATCAGAAGTGGTAAATAAAATAATGGGCAGGCCACGCGCGGACTAAAATAAGTGTCAGATTTTGACTTCTCATAAGGAGCGCGTAACCTAGATCCCTTGCATGCGCAGTTTACAGTAGGGTTCGCGCTCCTATGAGAATCTAATGCCGCTGCTGATCTGACAGGAGGCGGAGCTCAGGCGGTAATGCGAGCGATGGGGAGCGGCTGTAAATACAGATGAAGCTTCGCTCGCTCACCCACCGCTCACCTCCTGCTGTGCGGCCCGGTTCCTAAAATGCCACAGACCGGTCCCGGTCCGTGGCCCAGGGGTTGGGGACCCCTGCTCCAGTTCATGGCTAACTGCCTGTGGCTGCCAAGTTGAGATGATTAGGGAAGATATTCATTTACTTGAAATGTAAGATATTCTAAATAAAAAATTGTATTTATCTAAAACATTAAGTAACTGCCAAATATAAATGTTAATTGCCTCCAGCTTTTCAAAAGAGAAATCATGGTTTCCAGGCCTTTCCTTATCACCTTGCTGATTCACCTCTAGACTAATTTTGCAGCATTCTTAAACTTCTAGTTGCATATTAACCTTCACTGGCAGAGGAAACCACGGGGTGGTGGTGATGCTTCTTTTAAAAACTTCTTAGCAGGAATGTTAGGTACTGTAGAACACATGGTTTACATAGTTACTCTTGTGCCTTTTAGGATGAGGAACTTCTGGTCTTCCAAATGTTGCTGAAATACAATTTCCAGAATCCCTCTCCAGGGCCTATACTACTTGGGGCCGCTGGGAATGGTACTTTACTAAACATCTGGCCGATTCCTTTCTTGATATATTTAAAAGTAAAAATATGGGCTTAGAAATTAGACTTTGATCAGTAGAAATGCAAACAGACTTCTTATAAAGAGCAACCAAGAGGAAATGCCCATCTCACTCCCACCATGATTGCCTGGATGACATATTGCCATTTCATATTACTTCTGCTCATGTTTTGTCTGGCAAATGGAAGCATAGGTTAAGATGACTATAGCAGTCCACCCACTTCTAATGATTCACAAGGCTAGAACTTGGACCATATAAAATAATAGAGCTAATAATATGATCCTTTCATGCACATAAAACTATTAAGTCTCACATCTCTCCTAAGCTCTTGTTTTACACAATGTTCCCAGCTCATTTTCATTCTCATTTCAAAAATCGCCCTTTAGATTATTTCAGAATATGCCAACTGCTTTACAAAATGTGTTTCTATCCAGCATTCCTGAAATCTTGTTTTGACTGCAGAACAGTTGCTTTTCATTCCCTTCTTCCAAATACATGGGAGCACGTGACCCAACAAGACAAGAAAAACATAAGGCACTCAAGAACCAGCATCAATTTCTCCTTCTAGAGGATGAGTGACAGCCACCTGAGCAAACTATGCAAATGCTACAGAACTTTGTAAGACACAGTAGGCCTGCAAGAATAAAAAAACACCCCAAGAGCCACCCTGAGAAAGAAGAGGTGTATGATGACAGTAGGCAATTCCCAAACAGAGGCAGCTACATGCAAATGTGATATAATGTTGGAGAAGATACATTGTCTTCCTGGTGGCCATATCCAGGACAGATGGAGTCATTACCCTGACTATTCAAGCCCACCAACAACTACCCTTTCCTCTTGATATACATACAGATGAATGATGGAGCCAGAAGAGATCTTGAATGAATTTCCAGAGACCATAATGCTTTGGACAGGAAGCTGAAGGAATTGAGACCACAGGTAGTTTCTTCATTAGTCCTCCCAGTTGAGGATCAAGGCAAAAAAGAGAAAAGAGAACCTTGGGAGTAAACAACTGGCTACCCAATGTTGCCAAAAATGGACTGGATTCTGTAATAATGGCCCGTGCTAACTTCATGAAGGAGTCCTGAGAAAGACAGGATATCTCTCACAAAAACTGGGAAGAAAGTGTTTGGCAGGCGCCTCAGCAGTTTCATCAGGAGGGTGTTAAACTAGAAAAAAGCTGGCAAAAGTCAAAAACTGAATATGAAGCCAAGGACTAGAGTCAAAAAAGCAGAGCACAAAGAGAGAAGCAGAAGTAGGGACTCTGAGTTTTACAGGAAACCACAACCGAGAGGGAAGTAAGTGGTGCCATGGAAAACCTCAGATGTTTCTATACTAATGCACAGAGCAGAGCTTTCCAAACTGTGTGTTGCGACACAAAAGTGTGTTGCCACACACAGTGTGGTGTGTCGCCACACCACCCGGAAGCGGCGGCGCGTGCGTGCACGGCGGCAGCGGCAGCGGCGCAGGATCAGTGCTTCCGCGTTTTAGTGGAGGCTGCAGCCGCTGCCGCCGCCGCCATGCACGCGCGCGCCGCCACACGTATATAGCAATCTTCAAATATGTGAAAGGCTGTCCTACATAAAAAAGAGTGGATTTATTCTCTATTGCTCCAGAGGCAGAACCAGAACCAGAAGCAGAACCAATGGATTAAAATTATAAGGAAGGAGGTTTACGCTAGACATCAGGAGGAAATGTTGGACTGTATGGAACAGGCTGTCATGTGAAGCGAAGAGTTCTCCTTCACTAGAGGTCTTCAAACAGAGTCTTGGGTGGTCATTTGTCAGAGAAGCTTTAGTGGAACTTGCACTGAGGAGAAGGTTGAACTAGTACCTCTAAGGTACCTTCCAAAGCTATAATTCTGTGAATAAGTCAGTCAAGGCCTTCTCCATCCTAGAACTGGGCCCGAAGTTCTGCTTAACTAGAACTAATAATCACCATTATCATTATTTCTAGAGATTTCTAGTTGAAAGTTAAAAAACCCGATAAAAATATCAATCTAACCATATTATTAACCTTTTTAAATCTAAAAAGAATAGATGAACAGTATGAAAAACGAAGAGAAGAAAATCGTACCCTTAGTCTTCATAAACGCAGCCTGCATTGGTGTGTAGCTCTTCGTTAAAACTACTGCAAAGTGTTAAATATTGCAGTGCTGCAACTCTCTCAAAGCTCTGGTTCAGTATGATGGGTGCATTTTTGGACAAAGAAAATGGGAGCCTCTGCCAGTTCACAGCAGGATGCCAAAGAGCAAAGTCTATTTCAGAAGCTTGTTGCCAGATGCTGATCCTCCTCCTCATTTGGCCAGGGCCAGTCTGCCATGAAATGCAGCTGGTTCCACTAATTTGGCTCCAAAATTACATATGCATGTTATTCCTTGAGAACTGAGCCCAATGAAACATCGCTAGTAAATGTTCTGTGTATTTTTATAGCAGCACCATTCATATGTTTTACGGTGTTGTGGCTTCACTCTCAGATCGTTCCATGGAAGATGAAAAACAAAGTTTATGTTCACATCCATTAAGCAGCAACACAGCTGTTTGCATGCAAGTAGCAGCTTCCCCAGGTAACAGAAAGCTACTTTTACACATTCCTGTAGAATTCAAAGTAACAATTCAAATCAGAAAAGCAAAATCCTAATTGTTTGCATACACAAAAGGTGAGGATCTTGCGAACTTCCAAACAGTGTTGAACTTTCCTTACCATTCTAGGCTGCCTGCGTTGCCACTGTAGCCTACTCAAGACCAAGGTCCCCCATCTTTCACTAAATTTTGGGGATCATTCATGTTGCCATTAACTTTGTAAACTGCCAAAGAAAAACTATTAGGAAACTTTCCAAAATTTGCAGTGGAAGATTTTTGGAAAGGGACATCTTCAGGGAACAAGAAGATGCCCCCTGGTGAGGATAACCCCCTCTGAATTGGTACCTAGTAAGAGATTGTACAATTGTAAGAGATGCCTGTGAAATATGAGGATGGTTCTATCCTGTTATGACCTGGAAAAAAAATAGCAGGGCAAAAGACATTTTGGCAGAAGGTTCAGATAGTGTATTGGTAAATAGGACGCCAGGCTTGTAGATCGGAAGATCGCAAGTTCGGAGGTTCGAATCCCTAGCCCTGCGTGCGGAGTGAGCTCCCGCACTAGCTCCAGCTCTTGCCAACCTAGCAGTTCGAAAGCATGCAAATGCAAGTAGATGAATAGGTACCACTTCGGTGGGTAGGTAACAGTGTTCCGCGCGTCATGCGGCCACATGACCGTGGAAGCGTCTTCGGACAACGCTGGCTCTTCGGCTAACAAACGGAGATGAGCACCGGCCCCTAGAGTCGGACACGACTGCACAACTGTGCGGGGGGAACCTTTACCTTTACTTTTAAAATTATTTTGCAGTTTACAAAAGTATTCCAATTTATATTATTAAAGAATGTTGATCTTCTCCAGTATAAAACAATTGTACAGTGTTCTACTAACATTGCATTTACATAATGGACTTACATACTTAACATAAAGTGTGTGGGTCTATGGTCCTGCAACCAGGGAAATCTCAGTTCAAGTTCTCATTCAACTACAGAGCTCATTGGGTGGCTGGGAACCAGTAACTCTCTCAGCAAAACCTACTTCACAAAGTTGTTATGAGGCTAAAATTGAGGGAGGCCTCCTGTATACAGTATCTTGAGCTCCCAGATAAAAAGGCATGGTGTGTGTGTGTGTGTGTGTATATATATACATATATACATACATACAGTACATACATACATACTCTGTGTGTGTGTGATATAAGACAAGGAAGAGGCAAGGAAGACAGCAACATCCAAGTACCACCAAAGGATAAGACAGGTCCTGAAGAGCCAGCTCAATGGGAAGAACAAGATCTACGCCATTAACATGTATGCCCTGCCAGTCATCAGATACCCTGCCAGTATAGTGAGCTGGCCAGAGGAGGACATGGAGGCTACTGATGTGAAGACCCGGAAGCTCCTCACAATGTACGGAGGCTTCCACCCCAAGTCCAACACCCAGAGACTGTACACCAGCCGAAAAGAGGGCGGGCGAGGTCTGGTGAGTGTCAAAGCCACTGTCCTGGATGATATATATGAGGCATGATAGCTCAGTGGTTAAGACGCCAGGCTTGTCAATCGGAAGGTCGCAAGTTCGGCGGTTCGAATCCCTAGCCCCACGTGACGGAGTGAGTTCCCGCACTCGCCCCAGCTCTTGCCAACCTAGCAATTCGAAAGCATGCAAATGCAAGTAGATAAATAGGTACCACTTCAGTGGGATGGTAACAGTGTTCCGTGCTTGTCATGCCGGCCACATGACCACGGAAGCATCTTCGGACAGCACTGGCTCTTCAGCTAAGAAACAGAGATGAGCACCGCCCCCTAGAGTCAGACACGACTGTGCAGGGGAAACCTTTACCTTTTTATATATGAATGAATGAATGAATGAATGAATGAATGAATGAATGAATGAATGAATGAACGAATGTTACAACTACTCCTAAATCCAAGTCAAGATTATAATATAGTATATCCTAAATAATTAATACCAGCATTTTGCATGTACTAAAACTGACTTATACTTGGGACTAAACATTTGTGAAAAAATATATAATTGAATGCTTCTTTGAGTGACAGAATCATGTGTCTTTGATAGAAAAACAGATGGTTGTCCCTGAAAACCTTCCTTCATGCCATAGCATAGTTTTGTTCAGCCATTCAGTTGCCTCTGGCTTTTGTGACCCAATCAACATCATTTCATCAGGATTAATTGTCACTATTTGCTCCTTTGAGATCTTGTAAACTCATGATTATATCATCAGTGATCGTACTTAACCACCTTGTCTTCTGTCAGTAGCACGTTACATATTATGATACACTGTAAATTTTATAGGGATATCAGGTCAATTTACATTGAGCCCCTAATAGAAAAACTCCCTGGGTATCCAGATAATTTTTACATGAATTATCTACTTCAGGATTTAAAACCTTATATTACGTGTACAGTTGCCAAATTTTGTGTTGCTGCAATGAAAATAAGACAAATCCAGACGAAAAAATAATTCCCTATTTTAAATGTATATTTTTAAATTGAACTATTTCAATTGATAATTTGTCAGGGGATATACAATTTTACTTTTATGTTATAATTTCTTATTGTATAATTTCTAATGTTCTAGGCTTACCCCATAATGGTAACAAATGTATTAACACAGTAATAGCAGAGTGAATGCTGTATTATTATGTGATATATTTTGTTAGTTAGTAGTTTATTATTGTATCTTCCGATTGTACTTTGTCTCTTTTTATTTTAAATTTTGCTGGTTATTGACCAAAATGAAATAAACTAAACTGAACTATTATGAATTACTAAACTGTTATCAGTCTGTTTCTAATCTCATGGCCTGTGAGATTTTGACTGCTTCTTATTGAAGAGAGATCAACTTCAGGGCAGCCATCAGCCATTAGAGAATGAACATTTTCTTGTGAAGCTTACTTGCTCCCTACAATTATCATCATTAGTATTCTCAAGCTAGAATACCTAGCTAGAACATCAAGTGATTAATGTGTCGACAATGTCATCTTTAAAACTTAATTTGATATATTTTAGAACATGAATCATAACACGTTTTTGCAAGAGCAAATTAATCTCAGCCTGTGGGTAACAGATGGCAAACTTAATGCTGGGAATTGAGATGTAGTCCTATAGATCAGAAATAAGCAATCTGGTACCTTCCAGATGTTTGCACTACACACCTTGCAGCCCCATGCCATTTGCATGGGGCTGATGGGAATTGTTTGGAGCTGATGGAAATTGAAACCAAAACAGCTGGAGAGCACAAGGTTGTCTATCTTTGCCCTAGCTTCAGGCCAGTTTACCAGATTTAAAAAAAGTTATATTGTCTTGAACAAACTGACACAGAACCATGAATAGGACCATAGCAGCATTGCAACTTTCAGATTCAGAAACACTGAATGGTAACAGTTCTTGACTAAAGCCAACCATCCTTTCAGACTTACAAATTAGACAGACCAGGACACTGAGTCCATAGGAAGACGTGAACTCTGCTTTACTTGAGATAGGCTATAGTAACAGAATCTTGCAAGTCTCCCCATGTTTTCCCTTCTTTCCCTTTTATACCCCAGGGAGTCAGAGGGGGGCCAGTCTGAGTCTCTTTCTAATACTTTCTTGACCCCCTGGGCTTAACAGATACACATTGTCCTAACAGCTTCTGGATACCTTCTGCAAGATCATTTCCATGGCTCTCTACACATCAATTCATTTATCACGAGAGCGTGTAGGTTTGCTGTGTTTACATCATTCCTGCTTAACAATTAAAAGGGAAGTGCATGTTTCTAAACTTGTGTGTTCTTTCCTCCCCTTCCCTTCCCAACAGGAAACGCACATAAGAAGGCAAAATAAGAAACACATTGATATAAAAAAAAGTAGTGACAACTATCTCTTTCTATAGGTCAGTTCCTGATTCCAATTGAGGAGCTACTTTAAATGTCCTCTGGGACAGATGTAACAACTGCCTATAGGAGTTTCAAGGGGACAACAATGAGCACCAGTATGGCTATCCTGTTCTTGGTCTTTTAGATTAAATTCATGCTTTTTCTAACTTTTTTTCTGAAGTGCAAAACAATTAAAAAAATAGCCCTACCAATGCAAATTCTAAACCAGTGCAATTTACTGCCCTCCTATTGGAAAGATCTGTGCCCGAGAGTGAGTGGCTTATGATAGCTCTATAGTTTAATGGTGCATATCAGGTTACAGCAACTCTGCAGCTGTCCAGAGGTTTTAGACTCATTATGCAGATTGGAGATAGAGCTGAAACTAAACATAGCTTATGACAACTCCATCGGGTTAACTATTGTTTTTATTCATGTGTGGCAAATTGCTGCGTACAATCCTGTATTATAATTTATAGTAGCTGTGCCAAGATCAGATAATTTAGAGGAATGGAAGTTAGGACCAGGGGAATGCAGCCTTCTTGGTTCTCCTTGACCTCTCAGCGGTTTTTGATCTATCAACCATGGTATCCTTCTGGACTGTCTCCGAGGGACTGGAGTAGGGGCACTGATTTGCAGTGGTTCTCCTTCCTGAATGGATAGTTCTCATCAGTGTCAGTGGGAGAAGTATGGAGGCCCCTACTTTGTGGAATGCTTCAAACGCTCTTCTCTCCACTTCTTGTCAATATCTACATGAAACCACTGGGGCATGTCATCTATTGGCACAGCATCTGGTATCATCAGTATGCTGCAAAGAGACCCAGTTATACTTCTTCGCCCTGGGCCAAACAGGCAATGCAGTAGCAGCATTGTCTCAGTGTCCAGAGTCTGCCAGGGTCTGGATGGGGAGGAACAGACTCAGACTGAATCCCTCCAAGATGGAGAAGCAGTGGGTTTGTGGGCCTAACTATTTCACAGAAATAGTCTTTGCCTTTGAATGGAGTTGTACTTTATGATTTACAGTTTGGGGTTCCTCCTAGTTTCACAGCTTCTGCTTGATGAACAGGTGACAGCTATGGCTAGGAGGGCTTTCACAGTTACATCTTGTGTGCCAATTGCAGCCATTCCTGGATTGGGAAGCCCTGGTTAGTCACTCATGCCCAAGTCACCTCCCATTTAGATTACTGTGATGTGCTACTGTATATATGGGGCTGGCCTTGAAGAATATTCAGAAGGCACAGCTGATATAGAATGTGGCTGCCTGGGCAGTGATGGGTGTATCCCAGTATACTTGGGTGATCCCACTGCTTAGGGAGATGCACTGACTCCTGATTGAGTTCTGGGTGCAACTCAAGGTGCTGGTTGTCATCTTTAAGGCCCTACATGACTCCAGACCTGGTTATCTGAGGGACTACCTTTTCTTGTATTCTGCCCATCTGAACAGAGTGAACAGGATCAACTCCCCCCATGTCCCATCCTGATCCAATTGCCATCTAATACAGCCTTGGAAGCAGGTTTTTTCAATAGCCACCCAACACTCTGGAATTCCAGTTGTGTGGAAACTTGATCAACTCCATCCCTCTTGGGCTTTAGGAAAGTTTTTAGCTCCATCTAACACAGAAGGAAGGGATGCTCTGATTACAAGTAAAGTTCACAAGTACACTTTTGTATTTACTTTTTTTAAAAAATAGATTTCTCTTATATATTTTGGGGCTATTTCATTTTTCTCTCTCTCTTATAGTTGTTTTTATCTTATGAGATCATAGCTGCCCAGAGCATTCAGGATTAGGTAGCATACAAATGAAAGAATAAATAAATAAGTAAACATTTTAAAAAATCCCCCATCTTAGATTGCTAGAGGCAAACATCAAATACTCTAGAACATAGCTTTCCAAACTGTGTGTCGCAACACTTTAGTGTGTTGCAACACACAGCTTAGTGTGTCGCGAAGCGGTGGCAGCGTGCATGGTGGCAGTGCGTGCGGCGGCAGCGGTGTGCACGGCGGCGGCGGTGCGCCATCAGCACTTCCGTGTTTTAGTGAGGCCGCCGCCGCCATGCACACCACCGCCGCCCCCACGCGCTGCTGCCGTGCACGCCCCCGCCCCCACGCGTGCCCCTGCGCCGCCACCGCTGCCGCCGTTGGTGTGTCGCCAACAGCAGCAGTTTGGAAAGTGCTGCTCTAGAAAATTAACTGTTTTATGCAGAAATCTCATATTCTGTTAATTCCCATACCAAACAGCTGCATCTTTAAATGTTGAAAATTTAAAGTAGTTAACAACCACTCGTTCAGTAACCATTCAAACTTACGATGGTGCTGAACGTGTGGTACTTATGACCAGTCCTTGAAGTTCCAGCCATTGCAGCGCCCCCACAGTCACATGATTGTGATCCAGGCACTCGGCAACCGGCCTGGATTTCTGACTGTCACAGGGCCCCAAGGTCATGTGATCGCGATTTTTGACAAGCAAAGTCAACGGGGAAGCCGGCAGGAAGTGGGAAGTTGCAATCACGTGAGGTCCTCACTTAATGACCTGTGGTGATTTGCTTAACAACAATAACTGGGGACTGCTGGAACTGCCATCGCTAAGCAGCATGGTCACATGACATTGCACTTTACAACCGCATTGCTTATTCTGGTCCCAATTACCATTGTTAAGTGAGGACTACCTGTAAATGAATTTGCAGAGGGAGTGAGACCCAATGTATAGTTCTTACTCCTGTCCTTTATATTTTATTTTGTTTTTATTATCCCATCACATACAAATTAAAAAAAAAACCAGATATACCAGAAATACACCAAAGCTTAGTATGTTGCCCGAAATGGGAACTGTTTGCTCTTTCCAAGCAAGTAAAGGTTGGAAGTCAGGAACAAAGCTTGGATTTTTATCCTGGCTTATAAAGAGCATATCAACCCATGATTTGTTTGTACATCATGGTCAATCACTAGTGGAAGGAACTAGACTTCTAGCTTAGTATTAATGTGCTTTTATAGACTCTATTGAAGAATCTATAGCATCAATCTTTTTTCTCACAAATGTGAACCTCACAAGCTGAAACATGCATATATTAACCCCATCTAAATTTAATGAATTACCTCAAGCATTTTATAACATAGTTTATAACATTTATAACACATCTACACATACTAACATACGGCATTAATTTTGTTTAAAATATTTCTGATAATATTTATATTTAAGAATGTTTTTAAAGCAATCTTTTATCTTGTTAACTATTATATAAAAAGTGAATTATAGAAACAAATCAATCATGAAGCAGAGCTCCAAGAGATCAAAAGAAAGATTAAGGACAATATTAAGTGTGAATACTATCCAATCTACTATACTTCATTTACTATCTAATCTCTTTTACATACTATATACCTGGTAAAATAAGTATACAGTTCTTCTATTATCCAAGGGTTTTAAATATATACTTCACAAGAACAGCTGTACATTGATTATGAAATAGCATAGCTTATACTGAATGGCCACCTATCAAATCCTTGATATGAGTTAGAACAATGGTTACTTTATGCCAAAATGATCCAATTTTCTGCCATGCATTTTTTTTACTACAAATAGATTGAATAGCAGTAAATCTACATTCAAGAAAAGAGCTATTAAACCTAGTCAACAGAGACATTTATTTTCTGTGTTTAATCCCCAAACATAATGGTTTAAAAATAGAAATGGGAACTATTTAATATGCAGATAAACTGCAATTTGCATGTGGAATCATGTAGCTTTTCTGAGGATGAAAATTCCATGAAGTTTGGTTTATCACTGATCTATTCCAGTGCTGTTCCAGCTGCAGAAGTGAATGGGTCACATTCAGCCTGGTCATAGACATTTTATGTATCTCCTTGAATACATAACCACATGGTAAAAATCAATTTGTCTGATGTCCACAAGGTTTGAGGCTGATAGTAAGATGATGATGATGATGATGATTTTGTATTTTGAAAAATCAGATAAATTGAAGTAGTGCAGTGCGCTATAGTCCTTACAGCCTTACAAACTCCTCAAAATTAGAATAGGATGATGGGTTATCTGCAATGGCAGGAGAAACCATTTTCTTGGTTGTAAATTTATCTGAAAATACTGTAATGAGCTTGTCAGGCAGAACAGAACTGCCAGCCTTACACAGGAAGAATGATCTTTCATTTTCATATAACTCTTGGGTTGCCTGCAGTTCTCTTTCAGGTTCAGAGACAAGATAATCTATATACATGGGGCATCAAGAAAATAGCTTCAGGTTCATTCTTTCAAAGGGCCAAATAAAGCTGACTAAATTTCTTATTTTTCTAACTTGAAATTTGGCTGATTCCGTTTCTGCATTAACATAAGAAATCTAAAAAAAAGTTAGCATTTTTCTACATTTTTAATACATGCATTTTGTATGTACTTTTTTCCAAATATGTAGATTTTTTGCAAATTCTGTCCTAATGTAATTTATTTGTTTTAATTTATTTTCTTCAATAAACATACATCCGTGTATCTTTTCCCCTAAAAATGGTGTCCCTAACATGGCACCCATAGATACATCTCTTGACCTCCACCAGATTTTCTGTTGAGCCTGATTTAGAGAGAGAGAGAGAGAGAGAGAGAGAGAGAGAGAGAGAGAGAGAGAGAGAGAGAGATGATAGAAAATAGAAAGCCAGTATGTTGCAAAACTAAGGGACATGGTCCAGCATCATTTTTATTTCCAAACAGTCTTCCTACCCATAAAAAGGATACTGCAATGTTTCTCAACATTGGCAACTTGAAGATGTGTGGACTTCAACTCCAAGAATTCCCCAGCCAGTGTTTCTGCCCATCCGGTATGATCAAGCAGGATAGCTGCACTCCGGATCCGGTCAATCAAACAGTATCTTACAGGACACAGGAAGTGCGCCTTTTCTGTTGCAGGAAGTGCACCTTTTCTGTTTTCTGGACCAACATCACACACACACACACACACCCTTATGACATTCAGGAAGATCATTAACAACCTGGTCTATTGCAGGCCTTGGGATAGGGAGGCTGTGGAGTCCTCTTTGGCTGAGTTTGGTTTTATAGCTGGTTGTATTGTTCTTCCAGTCAGCTATGATTTCTCTTTATATGTACAGTATTGTTTTCTTTTTTATTTGGAACCTGCCCAAAGTCATTATGGAGTTGGATGGCCTCAAAATTGGGTAATGAATAAATAAAACAAAATATATACATTTCTGAACTTACAAATTCTCCAAATCTTGTGTAAAGGGTTTCCTTTCTCTCTAAAAATAAGAACTGGGGCAGACACATCTTACTGAGGTGATGCAACAGAAATTACTACATAGTAGTCACATCTTGTAATTTGTTTTGTTGTTTATTCATTCAGTCACTTCCGACTCTTTGTGACTTCATGGACCAGCCCACGCCAGAGCTTCCTGTCGGCCATCTCCATCCCCAGCTCCCCCATGGTCAAGTCGTTGAACTTTAGAACATTGGATTCGTCGTTCACCACCAGCACCGTCGGCCGCTAGCCGTCCTTTCGGCTTTGAGCTAGCTGCGTCATCACATCTGGGGCTAGTTAAACTTATCCTCTGTTCCTCCCCAGTAGCATTTTGACCATCTTCCGACCTGGGAGTCCCATCTTCCAATGGTATACCGACATATCTCTGGCTGAACTGATCCATTTAGTTTTCACGGCAAGAATACTGGGGTGGGTTGCCGTTACCTTCCCCAAGGATCGTATTTAGTCTATTCATATACATATTATGACTTCTAAAATAGAAAGCCCATCTAATGTCATGACCATATTTTTTCCTTGTCTTCAGAAACACTTGACTGCCAAATAACTCATGGTCTTTCTTTATTTCTTTTTATTATTTATTGTATCACTCTTATTGCAAGTGGTCTATAAAGTGAAATTTAAATGTTTTCCCTCCATAATTTCATGTTATTTTTTTAAAAAATGATCATGCCCACTTTGGGGACCTGACCCAGCTCAATCTTGGAGTGTGGGCCCGAAATGACTCTCAAAGGTGTGTGTGCCCTTCTGCTTAATGGAAATTGTGTGCCCTTGGGATAGAGACATGGGGTTCATCCAGACGGCCACTTCAACATGCTTTCCTTCTGTCCTTGAGGCTGAAGGATAGGATGTTGACCTAAATTGCGTTCCCAAGAGCATCCCTTTACTGTGCCTCAGCCATAAGGCCAGGCAGTATTGCTATCTCCACCCAAGGTAACACTGGGGAGTTGGTAGACTTTTGGCTGTCATTCCTCCTCCTAGCCAGCTGTCCCGCTCAGCCCAGGAACAGAGGCTACTCAGTGTATTCAGACTATCAGCTCTTTATCTGCATAACCATACAGACAGAATCTTGCCAGACTGAAGCTATCCTAACTAACTAACCTAAGGGGAAATACTCCAGGGGCTCTAGGGCGGGGTTACTCTTTCTTTGTTTGCCTGCCAAGGCTCTCAAGGCTGTGAGCGCATTTATCTCCTTGGAATGTGCTCCCTCCTTCCTCAGCTCCAAAATCCATCACACCAGCATCACTTACAATCAAAAAACCAACCACCAATTGCTCTCCTGAATATGTGAGGGGACTGAGATGGGGGACTCTTGGCACTCCCTCCTGTGCCTCCTCCTTATGCTCTACCAGCCAGCCACCTGGAATATTTTTCAAGGTTATTTTGGGCAAGTCTATTGCTCTCCTTGGAGGTCACCCCTCAAAAAGAAAAAGAAAAGAAAATTCTAACTCTCCTGTATTAACAGAAAACTGTAGGGAACTTTTCATTATTTTTTTAATAAAAATTGAAGGGAGAACTGGCTGTTGGTATGAAATACACGCTCATACACAATGTTATTTTTGCAGTCCTTGGTGTGAAAGAATGTAGAGCTGACCTTGGGAATGGAGAAGGAATGAGCAAACAATTAAGGGGGGACTGGGAGAAAAAAAGATTACTTTGTTTTGAAATAGAAGAAAGCCCATCTTGATTTTGTTGAGTATAAGATGAGGCAGAAGAAACCCTGACAGCCTTTCAAGATTCTGATGTCCTTTCTTACAACATTAAAAGGCATTCCTGAAATCCCTGCTGTGCCTGTTTCTTGACTTTGCCTATAGCAAAGAGCTAACCCTTGGGAAATTATAGCAGAAAACCTGGAAAAGGAAAAAGAACTTTTATCTTGTCTAAGAACATCTCCCACAAGGGAATAAACTGCCTTATCAATACTTGCTTCAGCCGCCAAATTTGTATCTCAGCCAAATTCAGCTCTTTGATGGAAGCACAGGAAAAGGGTCGTTATTGCCTTCAATCCTTACGAGGTCTGCTGGGGTCTCACAGGTAGTTGCTGAATACTAGGCACCTGTTACTTTCAACCAACCCCTTGGAACAGAACTTGACCAGCAGCTTCAGCACTTTCTTTGCATCCCCCCTGCCTGCCACCAGGCATCACCCCTCAGCATCCTCTGCTCGTCCACGTGAACTGCCTTCCTGCTGCCCATCACTTGTCAGGCCCCGCTGCTGAGACAATTGGGGAGTCTCCCACATGTTGGGATGTAGCAACAATAATGTTGCCTCTTCCCCCGGAGTTCTACTGCTGCCAGCTTCATCCAGCTGACCTTGGTGCTTTGTTGGAGGAACCTCTCTGGAAACCCCTTGTAGCTGTGAAAAACCAGAGCAAGTCTGACCATTTTAAGAGGAAAAGAGAGATGAAAGGTGTTGATTCACCCCCTTCCCAAGAAACCATCACTAGCTCCAAGCATACTGGGCAACTTTCATCCAGTATCCAACCTTCTCTTTTTAGGGAAGGTAGTTGAGAAGGTGGTTGCACAACAGCTTCAGAGGATCCTGGATGAAGCGGATTATTTGGACCCCTTTCAGTCTGGTTTCAGGCCTGGGCATGGGACTGAAACAGCATTGGTCACTGACCTTTGCCATGAGCAGGATGTGGGTAGTACTTCCGTCCTTGCTCTTCTGGACCTCTTGGTGGCCTTAGATACCATTGACCATGGTATCTTTCTGGACCAGTTCCGGGGTTCGGGGTGGGTGGCGAAGTATGTGCTGGTGGTTGTCCTTCCTCCAGGGTCAGTTCCAGTTGGTATTAATCGAGAGTGAGAGGTCCCGTTCTCACCTCCTGCTTTGCAGGGTTCCACAGGGCTCAGTACTCTCTCTGCTTCTGTTTAACATCTACATGAAGCCACTGGGTGAGGTCATTTATCATCATGGGGTGAGGTATCATCAGTATGCTGATGATACCCAACTATATCTCTGTCCCAGGCAGGTTATGTAATGTCCTGTCTCAGTGTCTGGAGGCTGTGGGGGTTTGGATAGGGAACAACAGGCTTCAGCTAAACCCTAGCAAGACTGAGTGGCTTTGGTTTTGGGGCCTTTGGGTTCGGTTAGCCCTTTGAGGTAGTCCACACAAGGAGCACTACCAGGAGTATCAGCACCATCTTTATTGTAAAGTTACATTAAACAGAATCTTGCAGGACTGAAAGTATTTCTCCCTTCCTCTCTTTTTAGTCTTTTGGGAATCAGGAGGGTCCCTTCTGAAATGCTTCTCATGCTTTTCCCCCACCTGCAGACTGAGCTGTCTCTTATCAGTCCATTGCCTAGGCTGTGGGTCTTCCTCCAAGGACTTACCATCTTTGGTGCTGGATGGGGTGGTACTGCCTCAAACAAACCCTGTGCACAATTTGGGGGTCCTTCTGGACTCATGACTCTTGCTTGAAGAGCAGGTGGTAGTCGTAGCCAAGAGAGCCTTTGCACAACTTCATGTTATGCATCAGTTGTGCCTGTTCCTGGATCGGGAGGCTCTATTCTGAGTCACTCATGCCTAGATCACCTCCCAAATAGATTACTGTAATGCACTCTACATGGGGCTGCCCTTGAAGAGCATTGAGAAGCTGCACTCCTCAATCAGCACACATTACACCTCTGGTCCGCGAGTTGCATTGGTTGCCAGTTTGCTTCTGGGTTCAAGGTGCTGGTAATGACCTATAAAGTCCTCCACAGCATGGGGGCGGGTTACTTGTGGGACCGCCTCTCCCTGGTTACATCGACCTGTCTCATCAGGTCCAGCAGAAGAGGAATGTTACTGGTCCCGTCTATTAAGGAGCATTATCTGACAGAACCCAGGAAGAGAGCCTTTGCTGCCATGGCGCTTCCCTTTTGGATCATCATCCCCCTGGAGGTTAGATTGGCCATGACCCTACTTGCCTTTCGGAAGGCTCTGAAGACGTGGTCTTGCCATCATGCCTGGGATCCGTTTGTGGTGCGGAGCCTCCTAGATGGCTGTATTGATTGAGATGCATGTACACTCCTGCTGCTGCTGTTTTATGGTTTTAATTTGTTTTTAATAGTTTTATCTGTTCTGTGTTTTATTTGTATTCTGTTTATTGTTTTTATTGTTGCTGTTTTAATTATGTGAGCTGCCCAGAGTCTCAAATGTTAGATGGGCAACTATATAAATTGATTGATTGATTGATTGATTGACTGATTGATTGAAGGATGGATGGATGGATGGATGGATCTCTCTCTCTCTCTCTCTCTCTCTCTCTATATATATATATATATATATATATATATACACACACACACACATATATATACACATACATACATACATATACATACATATACACACCAGCCTCCCTGCTGCGTAGCAACCTCCCTGCCTGAGCTGCTCGAGGCTGTCTCGGGGTTGGCAGTGGAGTTCCCCAGACTTATGGTTCTGGGGGACTTCAATCTGCCATCTCTGGGACGGTCCTCGGAGGCGGCCCGGGAGTTCATGGCTACCATGGCAGCTATGGGCCTGTCTCAGATTATTCGTGACCCGACTCGTGACAGTGGTCTCACCCCGGACTTAGTTTTCTTGTCTGAGCAGTGGCAATGTGATCTGAGGGGAGAGTTACACCTTTCCCCATTGTCATGGTCAGACCACGCCCTGGTGACCCTGAGACTCTCTTGTGCTGCCCCACTCCGCAGGGAGGCGGGACCCATTCGATTGGTCCGCCCCCGGCGACTGATGGACCCAGTGAGGTTTCAGAAGGAGCTGGGGGTTATTCCCGAGGACTTGCTTCACGTTCCAGTGGAGGTCCTGGCTGCAGCCTGGAATAAGGCGGCGGCCAGAGCCCTGGACAAGATCGCGCCTATGGGACCTCTCCGGCCCTGCTCGGCCCGCTGCTCTCCGTGGTTTACGGAAGAGTTAAGGGCATTGAAGAGGGTTAAGAGACGTCTAGAGCGCTGCTGGAGAAAGACGAAGACTGAATCTGACTGAACACAATCTAGAGCTGCAGTTAAGGCCTACCTTGTGGCGGTAAGAGCGGCGAAACGTGAATATTTCTCCGCTCTTATTGCGTCCGCAGAATGCCACCCGACGGCCCTTTTCAAGATTACAAGATCGCTTTTGGGTCAGGAGCAGGGGGAGACCCATTTACAGGGCCGTTCGGAAGAGTTTTCTGAGCATCTGCAGGACAAAATCGCTCAGATTCATTCCAAGTTGGACTCCAAGCGTGAGACAAGATCTGGGGAGATGCCAGAGGCTCGTACTTACCATGTTATCTGGGAACAGTTTGATCCTGTTGCACCTGATGAAGTAGACAGGATCCTCCGGATTGTAAACGCCACCACATGCCAGCTTGACCCTGTCCCTCCTGGCTGGTGAAATCAGCTAGTGAGGTGACATGTGGCTGGGTCCAGGTGATGATTAATTCGTCCTTGAGTGAGGGGGTGTTCCCTGCTGCCTTTAAGGAGGCGCTGGTGCACCCGCTCCTCAAGAAACCTTCCCTGGACCCTACCATCCTGAGCAATTTTCGCCCAGGCTCCCACCTTCCCTTTTTGGGAAAGGTGGTTGAGAAGGTGGTGGCGTTGCAACTCCAGAGGATTCTGGAGGAAATGGATTATCTGGACCCCTTCCAGTCAGGTTTCAGGCCAGGATACGGGACGGAGACCGCATTGGTCGCGCTTATGGATGATCTCTGGCGAGAGCGGGATGGAGGGAGTGCGTCCATCCTTGCTCTCTTAGATCTCTCAGCGGCTTTCGATACCGTCAACCACGATATACTTTTGAGGCGGCTCGGGGAGTTGGGGGCGGGCAGTGTGGTTCTGCGCTGGTTCGCCTCCTTCCTCCAGGGCCATTCCCAGTCGGTGTTGACAGGGGAGGAGAGAGCTTACCCGCGACCCGACTTGTGGGGTGCCGCAGGGGTCGGTTCTCTCTCCTCTCCTATTCAACATCTACATGAAGCTGCTGGGCAAGATCATCCGTCACCACGGGATGAGGTATCACCAATATGCTGATGATACCCAGTTATACATCTCCGTCCCGGGTGAAGTAAGTGATGCGGTCAATGCCTTATCTCAGTGCCTGGAGGCTGTGGGGGTCTGGATAGGGAACAGGCTTCAACTGAACCCTGGTAAGACGGAGTGGCTGTGGATTGATGCCCCCCCTAGATCCGGGAAGTTGTCATCTTTGGTTCTGGGTGGGGTTGCACTACCCCACTCGGATCCAGTGTGGAATCTGGGGGTCCTCCTGGACTCGCGACTCCTGCTCGAAGAGCAGGTGGCAGTCGTGGCCAGGAGGGCCTTTGCACAGCTTTGAGTTGTGCACCAGTTACGCCCTTTCCTGGATCGGGAGGCCCTCCGAACAGTCACTCACGCCCTTGTCATCTCCCGTATAGACTATTGTAATGTGCTCTACATGGGGCTACCCTTGAAGAGTATCCAGAAGCTTCAGCTGGTGCAGAATGCGGCGGCGCGAGCAGTTATGGCTGCTAGGAGATCGGCACATGTGACACCTCTGCTACGCGAGCTGCATTGGGTGCCAGTTTGCTTCCGGGTCCAATTCAAGGTGTTGGTGATTACCTTTAAAGCCCTACATGGCATAGGACCAGGGTACCTGAGGGACCGTCTCATCCCGACAACATCGGCCCGCCCCACCCGTGCATGCAGAGAGGGCATGCTTCGGACCCCCTCAACAAGAGAATTCCATCTAGCGGGGTCCAGGATGCGTGCCTTCTCTGCGATAGCGCCCGCCTTATGGAATATCTTGCCCCCGGAGGTGAGACTGGCCCCCTCCCTCCTGGCCTTTCGGAAGGCCCTTAAGACCTGGCTCTGCCGCCTGGCCTGGGACGACGGAGGTGGTAGTGCCTCCTGGGGTTGGCTGGCCCTGTAGCTCCATGATCTATTCTGCGGTTCCTAATCCATCTTGGATTTTATGTTATTTATTTTATGCTTGTTGTGTTTTTAGATCAGGGCTTTCCAAAGTGCTGCCGCTGGTGACACACCAGCGGCAGCGGTGGCGCGCACGTACGGCGACAGCACGGGGGGGCGTGCGGTGGCGCGTGCGCACGGCGAGGGGGGCGTGCGGTGGCGCGCGCGCACACGGTGGCGGCGCGGAGGGGGGTGCGTTGGCGTGGGGGCGTGCGGCGGCGCGCACGTGCATGGCGGCCACTGTGCACGTGTGTGCCGCCGCTTCCGGGTGGTGTGGCGACACACCACACTGTGTGCGGCGACACACTTTTGTGACGCGACACACAGTTTGGAAAGCTCTGTTTTAGATATTTGTATAGTTTTTAAATTTTTATTTATTGTAACCCGCCCAGAGTCCCTTGTATGGGAGATGGGCGGGGAATAAATTTGATAAATAAAAATAATATATATATATATATATATATATATATATATATATATATATATATATCTCCCTCTATCTCTATCTCTATAAAAAAACGAGCCAGCCTACTAAAAAGAGGAAGTCAAGTTCTCCATTAGGTAGGTAGAGAGGAGGTACAGCCAAGGACTGTTTTTTTAATGGTTTTCTAAAAGTTCAAACCAAAGGTATATCAATCTCTCAGTCTCCTGGAGGATACAGAATATGGAAGATATTTCCTGATTGTATATTCCCTGGTAGGAATATGTTACAGTTATTTTATCCTGTGGGTATTGAGGGAATTCTTGCAGAAATGTACTTTAGCTCCGCTCCGCTCCGCTCAGCTCCACTTATCCAAGCCCAGCCCAGCTCAGCTTAGCTCAGGTCAACTTTCCTTGCTCAGGAGGTTAGTATAGGCAATGGATAAGGATCTCGTTGAAAGAAAAAAAAGCAATGAATTCCTTCCAAAACTGTAGGCACTGCAAATCAGGAAAATAAACTAATGGAATATCTTATACTGCAAACCAATTTAGAGCAGAGGAGTACATTTTAATTGAAGAATGCTTTGCAGCTATGTCAGCTTAGTATGCCACCAAGCATTCTGGCAGACACCTTAAAGGTAGAGATGGTAAAGATCTTTGAGCACCTGGCATCTCCACTGGATGACCTTGAGAACAAAGAAGTAATCACACTATCGCTGCTGCAAAGAAGGCAGTAAAATATTTTCCTCCCCTTGCATTCCAATCACAGCCCCTGCTGCTTCATTGCCTCTAACATTCAGTAAACCATGATCAGTTCTTTTTCTGGACTATACCATAGTCACACTTGCTGACATGCAAAATTGTGAATTAAGAATCCTGCTGCTCTATTACACTGGTTAATTAAATAACAATAAGAAAATATTTTATTGTTCCAATAAGTGAGACAGCTATATTATACATCAGCTTCACTAAGCACAATGCTTAACCTTAGCAGTTAAGAATTAAACTCTGTCTTAATAAGCAAAGACTAAGTAATGAGTTCGTAGTTAAGGCTGAGGAAGAAAACAATTAACATTATCAGGCATAATGTGTCGTTCTTCTGTTAAAAGGTATTTAGAGTAACATCCCTTCAGAAGGTAGTACCATGAATCTATCTGTGGCTGATCTTGGAAAGCTAAACAGAAGATGGCAGTGATGGCAAACCATTTTCATATTATTCCCTACCAATGACATAGACATTGGTAAAGTCACCAAGAATGAAACTCAACTTGGAGGCTTATCCTTATGTCCCTCTAATTTTTGCACACAGAGTCCTTCGTTTATTTGAAGTTGCAGAATATTTTACCCACAAGCAGAAAGTTCAGCTAGATGATAGCAAAACTTTCACCATTCACCTTAGAGTATACTGTAGCAATAGTGTCCTTTGTGTACTCAGACCTTGTCCCAGTGTCTCAGTGAAGAAGAAAGCTAGAGGTGAAGAGAGGGGAAAGACAAGTGTGGCCATGGAGAAATCCAACTTAGGTTGAAAAATGGAAGCTCAAAAATGGTCCTGAATCTGACCTAGGTCAGACCTTCTTACTATGTACAAACAATGCCTAGGTTGAAAGCTCTGCATTGACTGATAGTTATTTACCAATCCATGCTCAGTCTTGTGGCTGAGTAACAAAGCCCTAAATCAGTGTTCCTCAACCTTGGCAACTTTAAGATGTGTGGACTTCAACTCCCAGAATTCCCCAGCCAGCAAGGCTTGCTGGGGAATTCTGGGAGTTGAAGTCCTCATATCTTAAAGCCACCAAGGTTGAGAAACACTGCCCTAAAAAGTCTGGATCTGAAGAATCTCCTTCTTCTACAAAGGTCCGCCTAATCTTTGTGTTCTATGCTTTACTTTCCATGCCAAAACCTGCTGACCACTTAGTGAGGGTTTTGAGAAGGGTGCTCTCGGTTGTGTGAGATTATTTCCTCAATCTCCATATCAGGATTAGTGTCTAATAAGAAATAATTATTTATTTGTTTGCTCAAATCTTTCCCCAACCATGCTACTGTCAGCCATCCCTAATAATTTTCCTTATACATTTTTTTTAAATAATTGATTTTATTGCACTTTACTGTATGATATGTTGTATCTTTTTAAAATAATTCTGGAATTTTGAATGAAATGAATGACAGCTTGCACACCTTTAAATAAACAGAATGGTAACATTTTCTGCCTGCCCTGAATAATAGTAGTTCCATTTTGTTCTTTACAAGAAATTCCCTACAGAATGATAAGGAAACTTTTCACTAACTTTGATGTAATAAACCTTACCAAGTGATTCTGATTTTATTTATTTTATTTATTTATTTATTCAATTTATTCCCCGCCCATCTCCCATACAAGGGACTCTGGGCGGGTCACAACAATCAAAGTTAAAAACAATACAATAATTTTAAAAAATACAATATAAATAAATAAAATACAAGATGGGGGACGTAGGGAACGTAGCATAGTGTTGCTACGGGGCTAGCCAACCCCAAGAGGCACTCCCGCCTCCGTTGTCCCAGGCCAGGTGGCAGAGCCAGGTCTTAAGGGCCTTCCGAAAGGTCAGGAGGGAGGGGGCCAGTCTCACCTCCGGGGGCAAGATATTCCATAGGGCGGGCGCTATCGCAGAGAAGGCACGCCTCCTGGACCCCGCTAGATGGAATTCTCTTGTTGAGGGGGTCCGAAGCATGCCCTCCCTGCATGCACGGGTGGGGCGGGCTGACGTTATTGGGACGAGACGGTCCCTCAGGTACCCTGGTCCTATGCCATGTAGGGCTTTAAAGGTGATCACCAACACCTTGAATTGGACCCGGAAGCAAACTGGCACCCAATGCAGCTCGCGAAGCAGAGGTGTTACATGGGCCGATCTCTTGGCCCCCATAACTGCTCGCGCCGCCGCATTCTGCACCAGCTGAAGCTTCCGGATACTCTTCAAGGGTAGCCCCATGTAGAGCGCATTACAATAGTCTATAATTTTGAGACAGAAATGCAAAAAATAGATGATCAAAAGACATTCCCATAAATATCGTTCTTGTCCATAAATACTGAAAGTTGATACTTGTCTTCAACCATTTTTATGGGAGAAAGGCCAGTTTCAAAACATTATTTTGAAGCTAAAGTCCTATTTAATCAGCTACAAAAGCCTTTCTTTAAAAAAAAGCAATTAAAAAAGAAGTAGATGAATCTATTTGCAGTAAGAAATACTGAAAATACACATTCACATTTTAATGTCTATAGACAAGCTGAGATGTAGTATTCCTAGGTTTAAATAGTGGGAGTGAATAAGTAGGCAACTATCAACAACAGATATTTTGAAACTCACTTAAGAATGTTTGAGAATGTTAATTAAGTATATTAGAGTAACCTAAAAGTCAAATAACCACAATAGTTTTTTTTATGCAAACAGTTCCAACATTTGTTGACTACATTTCTGTACAACAGTCTGAAAAGCTTAATTTGAGCAACTAAGCTCTGACAGTGCTGTTCTGCAAGGGTTATATGAGGAGTAATTAATATAAAAATTATCAGAAATACTAGGGTTTGAACAAAAAAGCAACTGAACTAGTAAACCTTCTTCACTGGTCTTAAATATCTTTTGATTGCTTGCCATCAAGTTGTTTTCAACTCGTAGCGACCACATAAATAGATTTTCTCCATGATAATCTATCCCTAACCTGGTCTTTCAGGTCTTCCAAGGATAAATATCCCTTACAGTATAGAAAGAAGAGTAAAAATAATGCCTGCAGCTCAGAGGCAAAGGACAGTTCTTTTAAGAATTCCAGATGAGGTTTGCAAGAGAGATATGGGCAGCAAAATTATTGAGTGAATTTCTGCTGAGTGTATGAGAGTATGAATCTTTGGGGTTGAGAAACTTATTTCACTAAGCAATGATTTACCAGCAGCACTCCGCCTAAACCTAACACCAGAAATCACTTCTGTTGAAAACTTGAAATCCAGACTTCCTACAGCTCTCATTAATTCATTCATTTTATATGCCCACCTCAAACAAGTGACTCTGGGCAGTTAACAACAATAATAATTTAAAAAACCTAGCAAAAAACAAGTACGAAATAGATAGCCAACCAGCATCCAAGGTAAAAACAACAACCATCAATACAAATACAGTATTTCAAATAATTAGGCCCCTTCAGGCACTGTGACCATATGATCAATAACTGTGTGAGGGGGAAACCCCATTCATAGGCTCTACTGCCTGTCATCCATGGCTTGTGAGGTTGGAAGAAAAGGGCAGCGTTTCTGTAAGCCTAGACCAGAGCTTTCCAAACTGTGTGTCGGGACGCGTTAGTGTGTCGGCTGCAGTGTCTGGGTGTGTCGCGACTGCTACTGCCTCCGAGCCCTGCCAGGATTCCGTGCAGGTCCTAGTCCCTGCCTTGTGCCCTGCTGCCTCCAACCCTGCTGTGATTCCGCGCAGGTCCTAGTGCCTGCCTTGTGCCCTGCTGTAAGAGTGTGTCGCAAAATGATGCCCTGCTGTAAGAGTGTGTTGTGATATGATGCATGTCTAAAAAGTGTGTCACCAACATGAAAAGTTTGGAAAGCTCTGGCCTAGACGGTCAATCACTAGAGTTTTAATAACTGACTCACACTGGATTCTAAGTCACAAAGGAAAGCCTTTGTATGTTGAATGGCCTCCTCTCCTGAGATCTTTGTCCCCAACACAGGGAGGTTTGTAAGCTCAGTGGATGTGGCACCAAGCATCCCTGTTACGGAAGCTTCAAGAGGCTTGCACCTCATGTTTCAATCCTGCTTTTCATCCCGACTGTTTATTCTACTCCATTTTCCCCCTCAGATCACACTTTAAATAAACCATATATATTACAGAGAGAATGTGGAAGACAGGAAGGGAGAATATTCTTTATCTCTTTTTTTAAAACAGTGTTGACTTTTATTATTTTTTTAGAACTAATGTCACCAAAGCAACTATACAGAAAAGCCAATCCTATATAAATTGTGAACAAAAATATAAAAGAATAACCATTGTGGAATAGTTTGCAATATAGAAGCTGCTTGGAATTGTAAATAATTCTGGCTGGTGAGCCTTGGTGGACATGGGCAGCAACCTCACATGGAAACTCAAATCCTGCTTTTGGGGAGCATCAAGTCTGCTCGGCTACAACATGAGGTCTTCTCATTATGTGGCCAAAGTACTTCAGTTTTGCTTTTAATATCATTCCCTCAAGTGAGCAGTCTGGCTTGATTTCCTGGAGTATGGACTGGTTTGATCTTCTTGCAGTCCAAGGCACTCTCAGAATTCTCCTCCAACACCACAGTTCAAAAGCATCTATCTTCCTTCGCTCAGCCTTCCTTATGGTCCAGCTCTCACAGCCATAGGTTACTACAGGGAATACCATTGCTTTAACTATGCGGACCTTTGTTGTCAGTGTGATGTCTCTGCTCTTAACTATTTTATCAAGATTTCCCATTGCTCTCCTCCCAAGAAGTAGACGTCTTCTGATTTCCTGGCTGCAGTCAGCGTCTGCAGTAATCTTTGCGCCTAGAAATACAAAGTCTGTCACTGCCTCCACTTTTTCTCCCTCTATTTGCCAGTCATCAATCAAGCTCGTTGCCATAATCTTGGTTTTTTTGAGGTTTAACTGCAGCCCAGCTTTTGCACTTTCTTCTTTCACCTTCGTCATAAGGCTCCTCAACTCCTCCTCGCTTTCAGCCATCAAAGTGGTATCATCTGCATATCTGAGATTGTTAATGTTTCTTCCAGCGATTTTAACTCCAGCCTTGGATTCCTCAAGCCCAGCACGTTGCATGATGTGTTCTGCGTACAGGTTGAATAGGTAGGGTGAGAGTATATAGCCCTGCCGTACTCCTTTCCCAATCTTAAACCAGTCCGTTGTTCCGTGCTCTGTTCTTACCGTGGCTACTTGGTCGTTATACAGATTCCTCAGGAGGCAGACAAGATGACTTGGTATCCCCATACCACCAAGAACTTGCCACAATTTGTTATGATCCACACAGTCAAAGGCTCTAGAATAGTCAATAAAACAGAAATAGATGTTTTTCTGAAACTCCCTGGCTTTCTCTATTATCCAGCAGATATTGGCAATTTGGTATCTAGTTCCTCTGCCTTTTCTAAACCCAGCTTGTACATCTGGCAATTCTCGCTCCATGAATTGCTGGAGTCTACCTTGCAGGATCTTGAGCATTACCTTACTGGCATGTGAAATAAGTGCCACTGTTCGATAGTTTGAACATTCTTTAGTGCTTCCCTTTTTTAGTATGGGGCATATAAGTTGACTTTTTCCAATCTGATGGCCATTCTTGTGTTTTCCAAATTTGCTGGCATATGGCATGCATCACCTTGACAGTATCATCTTGCAAGATTTTAAACAGTTCAGCTGGGATACCGTCATCTCCTGCTGCATTAGCAATGCTTCTTAAGGCCCATTCAACCTCACTCTTCAGGATGTCTGGCTCTAACTCACTGACCACACCATCAAATCTATCCCTGATATTATTATCCTTCCTATACAGATCTTCCATATATTCTTGCCACCTTTTCTTGATCTCTTCCTATGATGTGTTGATCTTTAGAACATTGGATTCGTCGTTCACCACCAGCACCGTTGGCCGCTAGCCGTCCTTTTGGCTTTGAGCTAGCTGCGTCATCACATCTAGTTGAACGTATCCTCTGTTCCTCCCCAGTAGCATTTTGACCATCTTCCGACCTGAGAGTCCCATCTTCCGATGGTATACCGACATATCTCTGGTTGTACTGATCCATTTAGTTTTCACGGCAAGAATACTGGGGTGGGTTGCCATTACCTTCCCCAGGGATCGTATTTAGTCTGACCTCTCTGCCATGACCTTCCCGTCTTGGTGTCCCTTCATGGTTTAGCTCACGGTGTCATTGAGGTGCTCAAGCTCCAGCACCACGACAAGGTAACAATCTCCTTTGCTTACCCAACCACAACTGCCTGGGTTCCCGCCACACAGAAACCATTAGTCATAATTTACAAACTTGAATGGGTTCCCACCACATGCTAATCCAAAGGCCAGGAGACCACTGTATAGTTGGCAGTTGATACAAGGGGTCAGTGAGACTTCACCTGAGCATATAAACCTCCAGCTTTGGTCTCAGTCTAAGCAACTAGTCCCTTGATAACAGACCAACTCCTCCTCAGATTGCTATACAGTACTGTCTTTTTCTGCTGACTTGTTTGGCAGAGTATTTATCTGATATTCAGGGCCTGCCTTCTTGTGTCTAATGGAAAACCACTCAAGTTTCAGTGCCAAGTTGCTTCCATAAGGGCTGAAAATGCTGTTTATGCAGCCCTAGCTATCACAAGCACTATGGCATTGTGCCTCAAAATAATTTGCTAAAACCTGAAGGCTTACGGTCAACAAAACGTTATTTATTTGTGTGCCAGGTTAGGAAATTGCTTATATTTTCCAATAGTTAGCTAGCGTCAGTTTGCAGATTTGCCGCACCTTTTTCTACCTTATTCTTCCTCTTGGCAAAGGCTAAAGGCAGCTGAATTGTTTTCCTTCCTATTCGAAAAGATGAATGAAGACTTCAGCAATCAGCATGCAAATGTTTGGCTTCCCCTCAACCGCCTCTGTGTCTGAAGAGCAATAAATAACTTGCTGAAAGTCAAATCAAACATTATATACAGTAGGTATTGATTATGGCACAAAGGCATGAAGATGTGCACCGTTAGTCTAATCTTCTGACAGTTACCCCGGTGCTGCTGTAGAGTCCATTTGGACAACCCCCTACTTGTTGGGTGCCAGTGGAGTTGTGGTGAGAGATAACCAAAAGAGAAATGAAAGTTAGAAAGACTTCAGGACTGATGGGGCTTTTCCAAGGAGTAGGAGAGCCAAAATTAAATTTAGTGGAAAATTGAAAGCAGAAAGTAATAAAAGGAGGGGGAGAAGGAGGTGAAGCAAGCAAGAAGGTGCATGCACAGCAGAAATTTGGCCAGAAAGGCAAGGAGGAAGTGGAAAGAAAAGGTTGGATGGAGAGGGGGAGGGGGAGGGGGGGGGAGAGAGAGCCCATTTAGTAAAAGGAGAAAGGAGAGAAAAGCAGTTTATTTATTTATTTATTTTTATCCCGCCTTTATTATTTTTATAAACAACTCAAAGCAGGGAACATACCTATTACTCCTTCCTCCTCCTCTTTTCCCCACAACAACAACCCTGTGAGGTGAGTTGGGCTGAGAGAGAGTGACTGGCCCAAGGTCACCCAGCCGGCTTCATGCCTAAGGCGGGACTAGAACTCTCAGTCTCCTGATTTAGTGGAAAACACGAGGCCGCCGCCCGCCCCCGCCGCTGTGCGCGCCCCCGTGCCACTGTTGCCGCCGTTGGTGTCGCCAACAGCGGCAGTTTGGAAAGCACTGTCTTAACCACTATACCATAGCTTTCCAAACTGTGTGTCGCGACAGTTTAGTGTGTCGCGAAAGAACCCAGAAGCGGCGGCGGGGGTGTGCATGGCGGGGGCGCGCGCGGGGGTGGTGTGAATGGCTGCGGTGGCAGCGACGACGGCAGCAGCGCGCCATCAGCACTTCCGCGTTTTAGCAAGGCCGCCGCCGCGCCGCCCCCCACGCGCCGCACGCACCGCTGCCGCCGTTGGTGTGTCGCCAACGGCAGCAGTTTGGAAAGCACTGCACTACACCAAACTGGCTCTTAGGAGTAAAGTGGGGGTTCTCTCTCCAGCAACTGGGAGCAGGGAATGTTTGCTGAGCAAAGATTCTCTCTCTGCAGCGGCAGAGCAAAGCATCAACCAGCAGCCAGAGCCACAAGAACAGCGAGAGAAAGAGCAGAGTTCAAGAGAGGGAGAGATCTGGTGGGGGTGAAGCACATCCCCAGAGGCAGCAGAAATCAAGGAGGAGACCAGAGATAATTAACTAGAGAGAACTTTGGGTGGTTCAGCCAGGCAGGGGCAACCAGCCAGGTTAATGTGTACTGTTGCTTTAAGACAGCAAGTTTCCAATGAGGGTCAAGCTCCAAGGCATCTACCGGAAAGTGCACACACAGGGAAGGGAGCTAGTGGCAAGTTCCTGAGCACCAGGCCCTGCTATGGAGCAAGAAATGTTCCATGTTGATTCACCATATTGATTCCAATAGGCTTGTTGTATGACATTTTTACACCTTTTGTGGAACAGGCTTTTGGATTTCCCAGGGATGGGTTGAAAAATAAGTTCCCTTGAGTCCCCACCCTGGGTGGAGGCATTGTGATGGCACCAAATCTGTTAAATCACAAGTAATAGATTTGGATTAAGACATGAAAACTGAATGGTTCTGCCCATGCAGTCACTGATGTTGACCTTAATTCAGGACATCTCTTTTGACATGCAATTTGGAGATCTTATATGACGTCTTACAGTCATGAATTTCTGTTCATAGAAGGAGCTTAATCAGTGGTTGGGTTCACACGCTATGTTTATGTCACAGTGTCATTTGGTTTTGGCTTGTGTGATATGTGAACCAGGCCCCTATGGTTTGTTTCAAAAGGTGTTATTAAAACAAATAAATATCATGTGTTAAGCCTATATAAGTTTTCTTTAATACAATATTGACTGTTTCAAGAGAGATGGGATTTTACCACAAACAGTAGCCCTGTCTCCCATAAAAAAAAAAAAAACAAAGAAAAAACCCCCAGAAACAACAGGTTTGTTTTAAAACAATAGCCAAAGTTTTATCTTCTCATGAACATGCAAGATGAAATATGCATGAGTTCAGGGCTTGAGCAGGATCACTCCCAAAGAAATGTGATTTTCTATTAAATCTGAATTCAAACATTTCTTCTAAATTTGAACACACTAGGACTCTGCATCAAATCCAGACTCACTCATGCTTACAGTTGGTCCATTAAAATTACTGTAATAAGATTTAATTTGGCGATGGCTAATTTGAATGTTTAAAGCAACAATTATTAGGCACTTCTTCCTCAATTCTGTCTGGCAAATAAATCTTTGCTTCATTTATTTATTTATTTTTGAAAGGATGGACTATATGTCATAGGGAAGTAAGTTGTTGAGAGAACTTCATAAAGCTTTTCAGCAAGTTATATGAACCACACAAAGAAAAACTAAGTCCCTGGGACAAAACAGGAGAAGGAGTTTACACACACTTTCCTACAAAGGTTTGTCAATATTGTACAGTCCTGCAGCTCCAGGCGAAAAGTAATCAAAAGAAGGAGTTGATCTTTGGCTGAACCAAAATATCAAACAGAATTTCCAAATCCTGGGAGTCAAAACTCAAATAACTAAAAAAAAAAATCTGAAGCCAGAGATTGATATATAGAACTTAAATAAGCATCAGTGTTCTTATGTGCAGAATATTGGCAGTTTCTTGCTTGCTTCATTTAATTATAGCTGTGTTTTTCAACCTTGGCAGCTTGAAGATGTGTGGACTTCAACTGGTTGGCTGGGGAATTCTGGGAGTTGAAGTCCACACATCTTCAAGCTGCCAAGGTTGAGAAACACTGAATTACAGCATGACATAAGTCCTCTCTCACATCAGCAAATTACTGGTTTCTCACCTACTAATGTTGTTACTGTATAATGTATATTATCACCCTGCTTATTTAACTTATATGCAGAGTACATCATAAGAAATGCCGGGCTGGATGAATCGCAAGCCGGAGTTAAGATTGCCGGGAGAAATATCAACAACCTCAGATATGCAGACGATACCACCCTAATGGCAGAAAGTGAAGAGGAACTAAAGAGCCTCTTGATGAGGGTGAAAGAGGAGAGTGCAAAAGCTGGCTTGAAACTCAACATTAAAAAAACCCAGATCATGGCATCTGGTCCCATCACTTCCTGGCAAATAGAAGGGGAAGAAATGGAAGCAGTGACAGATTTTATTTTCTTGGGCTCCAAGATCACCGCAGACGGTGACTGCAGCCATGAAATTAAAAGACGCTTGCTCCTTGGGAGGAAAGCTATGGCAAACCTAGACAGCATATTAAAAAGCAGAGACATCACCTTGCCGACAAAGGTCCGTATAGTTAAAGCTATGGTTTTTCCAGTAGTAATGTATGGCTGTGAGAGTTGGACCATAAGGAAGGCTGAGCCCCGAAGAATTGATGCTTTCGAACTGTGGTGCTGGAGAAGACTCTTGAGAGTCCCTTGGACTGCAAGGAGGTCAAACCAGTCAATCCTAAAGGAAATCAACCCTGACTGTTCATTGGAAGGACAGATGCTGAAGCTGAAGCTCAAATACTTTGGCCACCTAACGCGAAGAGAGGACTCACTGGAAAAGACCCTGATGCTGGGAAAGACTGAGGCAAAAGGAGAAGGGGACGGCAGAGGATGAGATGGTTAGATAGCATCACCAATGTGATGAACATGAACTTGAGTAAACTCCGGGAGGCAGTGGAGGACAGGAAGGCCTGGCGTGCTATGGTCCATGAGGTCACGAAGAGTCGGACACGACTAAACGACTGAACAACAACAATGTTGTTACAATAAATGTCTCAATTTCTTGCTCTTAGACTGAAAGCTGATATTTCAGTAGTTTTACGCCTTGATAGGGGCGCGGTGGCTCAGCGGGTTAAACCGCTGAGCCGTTAGTCTGCCGACCATAAGGTCAGCAGTTTGAATCCGCATGGCAGGGTAAGCTCCTGTCACTAGCCCCAGCTTCTGCCTACCCAGCAGATCGAAAGCTAATGGCAAGTAGATGAAGGGGGACCACTCACGTGGGCCAATTTGCTGGCGTCCTTTTCGGAGGGTCGCCCTCGGACCAAGAAGAGCTGGTGATTCCCGTAGATGGCGGCGGAGAACGGCAGAGGACGGCGGATCCCGAAAATAACAACTTCCTGGACGTCAGCAGCCGGCTCAGAAGCAAAGGTTTCTGGGACATGTAGTCCGACCTGCGGATGAAGAGCCGGTTCCCTCTCCCCTTCCCTAACGCGCGGGTAAAAATGTATGATGTCAATGAATGTAAGCCGCCTAGAGCCCTCCGCTTAGGGAGGGGATAGGCGGGGTATAAATACAATAATAAATAAATAAATAAATAAATAAATAAATAAATAAATAAATAAATAAAATATGGGCAACACAGAAACCAATGCAGATAGAACGATTGTAAGTTACGGAGAAAACCAGCTAAATTACATGGGGCAGAGAGCACAACTGAATACCATTCCTTGTAAAACAATAGAAGGGGGGAGGGGGGCACAACATTGCTTACAGATCAGATTTTGCCAGTCATCTACCTTAGCATAAGGGGGGGGGATGCTTAGGAGAAGATGTCCTGTTCCATGAGTAGCCGCCTTGATGTCACTCATTTTCTTGCATCCTGCATGGAGTTAAAGCAAAGCTGGGCTTGCAAGTGTCCTAGCAGGAAGATTTGGAGGCTCAGCCCTTGTCGGTTTTGCCTGTGCCCTCCTTTCACCCTTTGGGAAGGTGAGGTATAGATGAAACAGAGATTAGGGGAAGCAGAGTGTGTGGGGTCCTTCAAGGCCCTGTAGCCTGTATGAGTCAGCCAGGCAGGCTGCAATAAAACCACAGGCCACAACCTGTGCACCCCCACCCTAGAGGCCTGAAAGCAGAGTTGCTTCAGGTATTCTCAATCACCTTTGTTGCAAATGTAAGAGGAGCGTCTTGATGCTGATCAAACTGCCATAATTGCTTTTTCACAGTGGAAGAACACACCTAAATCCAAACCAGTGGCCTAAAAAAGACGCAAGGAACTTCCTGCAGCTCAACAGCCAAACTGTTTCCATACGGATGATTTCAGGGTTACACAACAGCAGGAAGCAGGGCCAGAGTACAATGTGGGGAGAGACCACTCTCAGCAGGTTTGTAATTCCTAACCAACCCACATCCACAAAGTGACCTGCCCCCACACAGGTGAGGAAGCTTTAAAACAACTTCTATTAATACGAAGGCTATTTGAAAAACTTATAGCAGTGGGGCTGGGTGGGGAGGGGAGATTGGTTTCCAAGGGTGGTTTGAAGTATGGGAAAATAAGGATTACCTCTTCCTAAAAGCAGCAAATCTTCCCTGAATTTTTCTCTCCTTTTTATTGGTCAATGGAAGATATTTTAAAGCAGTGTTTCTCAACCTTGGCAGCTTGAAGATGTGTGGACTTCAACTCCCAGAATTCCCTTGGCTGGCTGGGGAATTCTGGGAGTTGAACTCCACAAATCTTCAAGCTGCCAAGGTTGAGAAACACTGCTTTAAAGCCTCCTTGCATCACAGAGAGACGGGGGGGGGGTAGCATTGGGGAGGAGAGATTTATAGAAAACTTTCCCATGCATGCCAGTAAAACAGTGGGTATTTTAAAGCGCTACAGGGCCCTGGAAATTTCCTATTCCTAATCAGCTTTTCTCTTTCTCCTGGGGATAGGGAATTGGAGTCTGGAGAGAGAAATGTGTTGGCTGCCAGAAAAGAAAAAACTGTAGCCTGCCTGGGAACTACTGAGATAAATTCAAAAATACATACATACAGTCATAATTTAGACCCAGCCTTTTGTAACCTGATGCCCTCCAGACAGGGATGGAACTAGGGTCTATGTCACCAGGGGCAAACATGGATTCTGCGCCCCTCCCATCGGTTATTTTCTCATTTTGGCGCCCCCTGGGCATCATTTTGGCACACCCCCTAGTGCAGCGCCTGGGGCACATTTGCCACCCCCCCCAGTTGCGGCCCTGCCTCCAGATACATTGGGAAGACCCCTCAGCTTTCCTTGTCCTCGGCCATTCCAAACTGCAATTCCAGGCCATCTGAAGGACATCACTTCACAGAAGGCTGATTTTGGCTGAAGGGAGTGGGACATCCTGAGGCGTTTGACTGAAAAGGTGGGTGGGGGGGGGGGAGGAAAAAGTGCATTTGTTGAATTAATTAATTATAATTGCAATGTTTTCATACTTTTAGAAATTCAACTCTTAATTAGACTTTTTTTTAAAAAAAGAATGGAATACAGACATCAGTGAAAACAATGCCAGCTTGCAGACAGTGACGTTAAACTTGAATTATACCATGCTCCGTTACTCTGGCAAAGGTCTCCTACCGCACCTCAACTGCCACATCTCTACGCAGAGATGAAGGAGGCTGAGAAGTTGTTTGAGGGTCAGACATGTTCATGTAATGGATACATAATGGCATTTCACCCTTGCTACAAAGCACAGATGCCAAATGAGAGACATTTCATACCTTAAGTGCTACCTTCATTACTGTTCTAGGATAAAAGGACAGGATTACTCCCTTCCCATTATTGAAATACTGTCCAGTGTCCTGATTAGGTGCACTTTGCCTTTCCAATACAAATATGAGTTCCATTATTGCAAGACAGTCCTTTTTTATTCTTCTGATACAAAGATTGTTTGTAAACACACAGTCAAAGAAAGACTCAAACCGGGATTTAGAAAAAAAAAGGTTTTTGGACTAATCTTTAATAAAATTACATGCATTATTTCAATAAATGTTGTTACTATTCTCCAATATTGCCCAGCTAGAGTAATAATTCTTGATCAAAACCACAAGCTGTTACATCAAAACATCTCTCGAATTCTTTTACTAATTTAAAAAGCAATCATAAGTAGTACTGCATTCTGAAATCTCTCACTATTTCAGAGAATACCAAAGATTTTCATTTTGATGTTGGCTGCCAGCTCAACAAAAGGGGAGGTAAGCAAATATATAACTTTATAATGGAAGGAGAAATTAACTAAAATATAATTGGATCTTGTTTAAGATTTTATACATTATTTTTAAAAATCAGGAATTAAATTACTTTTGGCAATTTGTTATCTACAAATTCTTTCAGAAAGAGATTCTAAAAACTCAAGATCCATATTAGTCCTGGACCTTTATTGGCCCAAATTAAGCATCACTAAAGTGAAAGCTTTCAAGTACAAATACTAATTAGTGACTTTATAACAGAGTGCAAAATGAGATATGAATCTAGATTGTAGTGCTGCCCAGAGTTGCTGAGAGTCGGGCGGCATACAAGATTAATAAATTGTTATTATTTAATAAATCACTATTATGATTATTAGATCACAAATACCATATGTTGAAAAAGGATCCAAGTGTTATATACATACAAGGGTATACAATGCTAGAAACAAAATCAACAAAATAGAAGGAATATGTATTATTTGTATACAGTAGATTATAAACCTACGATGGTGACATGGAATTCACAAATATCAAACATATGCTTCAATTGGCAAGACTGCCCTGGTATTTATATAAATTTAATAAATTTATTATTAAATTTATTTAATAATATAAATTTAATAAAATAAATAAATAAAATAAATAAATATAGCAAATTACAGATGCAACACAGGAGAGTTTCATTCTGTACACACTTTATGCTTGGTTGCCCAGTTGTATTCTAGCCTTTCCCCCCTGGTATTGATCTGGACTTAATTTCCCAGAATTCTCTAATCAACATGACTATCACTGAGAATAATGGAAGCTAAAGTCCAGTTGGGAAGACGGTTTTTGAAATGTGATTTCTTTGGTGGTACTTTTCCTATAATGCTGTTACACTTAGACTTAATTCACACTTTGCACACAGCATACTTTCACACAGCCTGCTAATCATGACTCAGAGTTGCCCCACTAACCACTTTCTGAGGACATGTCCTCATAATGCAGCTTCCAACCATGGAAGTAGCATAAAGTTGTCCTTAGCTCCTCCAGTTTTAATGTATAAGACGCCAGGCTTGTCGATCGGAAGATCACAAGTTCGGAGGTTCGAATCCCTAGCCCTGCGTGCGGAGTGAGCTCCCGCACTAGCTCCAGCTCTTGCCAACCTAGCAATTCGAAAGCGTCTTCGGACAACGCTGGCACTTTGGCTAACAAACGGAGATGAGCACCGGCCCCTAGAGTCAGACACGACTGCACAAATGTGCGGGGGGAACCTTTACCTTTTAGTCCTTGTTTAGCAACCACAATTGGGATCAGCAACTCAGTTGTTAAGCAAAATGGTCACTATGTGAAACCGTGACTGTGCTTATGATCTTACTTCAGCTTTCCTTTGCTTTACAGACCTGCGAAGGTTGTAAATGTGAGGATTGGTCATAAGGTTACTTTTTCATCACCGTCATATCTGCAAATGGTCGCTAAACAAGGACTACCTGTAGTGTTTTCTACCTTCTCCCAACCTAAGTCTTGGTGTATGAATGATCTGTGACACCTCATTCACAATCTTAGCATTGATCCAGTCAGGACTGACACCATTTTGGTTCTAGCCCAAGCGACCAATAAACCTATCCAGCCATCTGGAAGGCTGGTAAACCTGTGTCCATAGACAGTTCACCGGCCAAGTTGCTGGATGAAGGACAAGCTAAGATGAAGCAGAACAAAGCTCTCTCAGTCTTGTCCAAGCTTTCTCCAACTTTATCCCATACCTCTTCTCTGTCCCACTGACCTTTCAGCTGGGTAATTTTTGGGTCCAGCTCCACTGGTTTTCCACAAGACCAGTAGACCTGTGTTCAGAAACAACGCAAGGGACAGGTTACCAATGTAGAGCATCTCCATGCTGGCAACTGTCACTCAGGCAATCTGAAGATGGCTTGCATCCTAGGCCCCCGCCCACCCACCCCCAAGCCCATCACCCATACTTTAAGGAGAAAGACTGGTAGTCTTTCCCAGTGGCTGCTGATGCTTGGTGGGAGGAGAAAAATATCTAGAGGACTCTAGTAATTGCTGTCCATAAATCGTCAGCAAAGTTGTAAGAGCTGGACCACTTGCAAGCCTTGTTACTGAGGCAGCTTAGAGCTTGACTACTGCAGCAGTGCAAATTATTTTTTTGCTGATTCAACCACTGGAGGAATGCACATTAACGTGGCTTTGAGGAAGAACCCAGACTATAATTTGCACGTAACACCATTGTGTAAACCTGGGTAAACGTGATTTACTTAATAAACCATGGTTTAAAAACCCATGCTTGTGTGATGCATGAAAACAGCCACCGAGGCACAATTCCTTACTTCTCCCACTGGAATCATTTCAATACAGTAAGTGGAAATTTTGAAAAGACCATGCATTTTAGAAATTTTTACATTTCAAGGAAGAATGAATATGTAATTCATTCGCCCAGATTTGTTGTATACGAGATGGGCGGCAGAGAAATTTGACAGACAAACAAACAAATAAACAAACATGTGGACATGCATATTAACAAAACAGAATCACCCAAGCATCAAAAACTACGTTCATGTTAAAACCAGATCTAAGAGGATCAGTAAAAAACGTTCTGCTAAATTTCCATGCTAAACAGCATGTACCTGTATATTCTCAACTACCTAGCTTAATCACTTTTCAATACAACTTCATCTACTGAAGTGTAATATGAGCGTTATTTTATTCCTATGTACTTATTCATTTTCTGATTCAAATCAACATTACCCCCCCCCCCCCGTAATATCTGATAGAAGGACATTATGCTATATTTCCATCTGAGATTTCAGTTTTCTTTAGGATGTAATATGTTGTCTATTTACCCCCTTTGATTTGAGATTTTTGATTCAGATATAGGGCCTTAGGGCAGCAACACACTTAAAGCTAAGCTGGAATCTGCATTTAAATTGGCCACCTATGTTGGCTATAAAGCGTATTGGACTATGATGCTACATTCTACCTCAGAATCTCCCCCATTACAGATAGCAGCAATTGTGCGAGACCGAATACATTTTCGCTGTCATGCTTGTTAATGGTTGATTGTGAGTAGTACTACGTTTACAAACAGAATTAAAGTTCAACTCTCTTTTTCCTTGTTGTATACCTTGTTACTCATCTATTACTTACCCTCTCATCTAAAGTGATTAATGGTATGTCTATGCAACTGCCTTTTACTCATGCTAGACTTAAAAGGGGTTATTAATAGCTTTCAGCTGTGTGTTTGACAGTTTTGCAAAAAATTTGAGCTGTTCATATGAGAGGAAAGCTGCCTGGCCATCACGATGTCATTCTTCCTGCGTATAAATCCCCCCCCCCCCAAGCTGTGATGATGGCATGACAGCACTGCTTTACAAGCAGGCTTTTTCCAACAGCTGCAGCTATGGTTGTAGGTTATAGCAGAGGGGCGTCGTGGTGGTGGGCAGGAATGAGGAATAGCTCGTTTGAGTCCAGGGTCCGGGAAGTGGGGCGAAGCAAGAGTTCAGTACAGGCTGCTTATACAAGCAACCAAAATGTAGCCAGATGGTTTTTGCTGATTAAAACCAACTAGAAAGATTAAGATGAGGATTGCTGATGATATTGTCCATGAAATCTACTGGAGACCTCCAAGCGTAGGCAGTTGGATGAGGCAAGAATCCCGCAAAAGGGAGAATGCCCTACTCTAAAGAGCTCCAGAATCATAAATCACAAAAGAGAAGTTTTGTCGTTTGAGCTGTGCAAATCCAAGCCTGCTAAGGAAGACAAAGACATGGATGACTGTGTGGGGCCACCATGTGCCATCTGTGGAGGGGCCCTTAGACTGCCCATTGGCATAAACTGCCACTTTGGAAGCACTTGTGTGGTCATATTTCAAAGGAAATCCTTATTTTTAGTCTACTGAATCCCTGCTCAATCCCAGCAGCCTGACCAGAGCTCTCATTTTGTATCCCCACCATCTTGCATATTACCAGATTCCCATTCTTCAAGAATATCCTTTTATTTGGCCATTGCCACCACATATTTTTGTACCCAACTGAGCACAGTGACTACTTTGATTCAACCTGCTTTGACAATTTTTTTTTAATGGCACCAGATCTAATGGTTAAATATCCTTCCAATTTCTTCTGACGTTATACCAAGAAGCCAATGCTGGTACAGAGATAAAATTAAACTGTTGTCTCTAACTATATGGCCCATAAGGTTTATGTGCGGAAACATCAGATACTTCAAGTTTCTATATCTTGATAGTAACTCCATAGTTGATACCAATGAGTTTGTTTGTTTGTTTGTTTATAAGCCTTATATGGCCACCTATCTTGTAAAACACAATTCTGGGTGGCTCACAGCAATAATAAAACCCCAAAACAATAAAAACTATGAAGAAAAAATGCTGCACCTGACCCAGCATCTCCAATCCATACAATCCTCAGGCTCCAGCCTTACCCTATGCCAGTGCTTGGAGGAAAAACCAGCCCTGAAGGCTAGGGGGGGGGGGGGCTGCCAGATCCCAGGGGGAAGGGTGTTCCACAGGGCAGGGCTGCTATGGGAAAGGCAGCCCCTCCCTTGTTGAAAGGCTTCCTAATTTACAACATTTTATTTCTACATAGAAAATTCTCCATTCCAACAGACATAAATGCATAGATAAATTCAAGCCATATCAATATTACAACCAAATTCAACATTTTCAATCCTGTAAACTTATTTTTTTTTAATTCCCTTCTCACCCCCCCCCTATGAGTGGTATGTGTCTTCCTCAACCTCAGGTATATATATGGAAATTAATAGGCTTATAATGCTTTCAATCTTATTTTAAAAATCCAATGTTATTGTTTGGGTTTATTTCTTCATTTTAAGTTCAACACGCTTCTTCCAGTAAAATAAAGGAATATATTTCCAAGACAATGTTAATTAGCTATTTTAAATTGGATATCAGGCAGATATTTCTTTCATTTTGAACTATTTGCACACAGTTGTTACTTGGATTGCATAATAGCACAGGTAATGATATAAGTTTGGAAATCTCAAGCCACTATTACAATATCCTTTTGAATATCAATCTACATTTTTATTGTACATGTTGGCCATGCTACATTATGAAGATTTGGATCAGGTTCGTTGGCTTCTTCTGAATATGGATATAGGTTGCACTATAATATTTTAAAAATTAAATCAAAGACTGAAATAGCAATTACTGTGGAGTCCTTGGTGCTCTCTGAGCCTTGTTGTTTTCTTGCAGACGTTTCATTGCCAGACTAGGCAACATCTTCAGTGCCAGTTGAAGTTGAAGATGTTGCCTAGTCTGGCAATGTAACGTCTGCAAGAAAACAACATGGCTCAGAGAGCACCAAGGACTCTACAGTTGAACCCTGAGATACAAATATTCTCTTCGATTGATAGCAATTACTCCTGAAAAAGTTACAATTTACCTACGATTGTTATGAATTCACCATCCTAGCTATTATGAACACTGTGGCCCATTACACCCAAAACCATGGGTTATACAATATTCAGGAATCTTTACTCGCCCAGCTCTGCTCCTCTGTATTTCCCCCCAATGACTTTAGCCTGGGGGAAAGCATACATCCTGAAATCAGTACCACAGCCAAGATACTCTCATCTTTATGCTTACTCTAGATACTCTACAATAATATTCTAAAGGGATATATGACTTACTAAGAATAAAGGTTCCAAAGTCTCCCAAATGCATGGATGAAAGGCACTGGAAAAATCCATCTGGATTTCCATATCATTCTACATGATAGATTCAAGCTCTGTATGCAATGGCAACACAATGAACTGATGAGATAAAGGTCAAGAACTCAATTTCTGGTAACTACATAGAAATGGCCATGTAGTTTCTTGGCAGCAATAAGGCCATAGGTTGCTACTGCCTTCTGCCAGGAGTTTTTTGGCTTCCCAATCCAGCCGATAACCCTGGGATTTCCCGGTGGCATCCCATCCAAGTACTAACCAGGTCCAACTCTACTTTGCTTTTCAAAATCTAAGGTAAGGCTCGTGAAACTGTCGCCAAAATAACTGGCCGAGGAGGCAGCAAGTGCTCTCTCCCTCTCTCTTGCAGGGCTGGGGAAATATATTTCTTTTGGGGACCACAGAGCGGATGGCTTCAGGTGGCGGGCCATATCTGGCCCGCATGCCCTAAGTTGCCAACTCCTGATCTAAGTTATTTCCTCCAACTCAGACACCAATTTTGTTAACACCTCCGTTCCACCCCCAAATTCTCTGAACAGAAAAAAAAAGGCTCAAATAATTTCAGCTCTGCACACTGGCAGCCCCCAGGCAGAGCATAATCAAACAACTGGGGGAAAAAAGCCTTCCCCTGATCTATATTTTTGGGCTAAAATCATACAAATCTATTATCAGTGACTTACAGCCCATCTGGGCAAAGATATCTCCTGCCCAAGTCTTGATAGCAGGTCAGCCCAGCTGACCAATTTGAAATGACTATTTAGCAGGAACAGAACCCACAACACCACCGAAAACAGCAACCAAAACCCATGGAAGACCCACAAGTGAACTCTGACTCGGTATTTACTCTGATAGCACTGTTCCCGGGATTGATATAGTTACTTATTTTCTGATATATGTGCCCTCATTTATCAGCAATGCCCATTACTATTTATCTAGGACAAACAGGCACAAACCTATCAAAATAAAAGGTAATATTTAAAAAACAGAGTGAGGACCATTTCAAAGACTCACAACAAACTGTCTGTAACTTTAAAGCGACCTTGTGTGAACACAGAAACTTCAAAGCTTAAGTCCAAAAAAGTGAGCTACAATTCATCAGGAGCAAAGGTGAAGAACTGCATCTGTCTGGAGATTAGATCCAGTTCTCACCATCACAGGATGGACAGAGTCAGAAAGTGTTGGGCATTGGTGAGGAGGAGCCCTGTCCCTTCCTGAAAAGCCCCGTGCCTGATATAATTATTTATTTAACGTGGAATATTTATAACCTGTCCCAATCCTAGCAGAGTCTATGCTTATACAGTATATAATGGCTGAAGCTGGTGAGATAGCAACCAACAGCTCGCAGGCCAGCCAGAACCCTTTTGTAAAGGTTGAGCAGGATCTCTGACACTCAATGGAGGGAAAAGAACAGCCAAAAGCCCATTGACTCAGATGGAAGACGTAGAACTAGAACTTAAACCCTGGGTGAGGGGAGAAAGAGGGCTCAATTTGGCATTCTGCAGTACAGTAGGCAGATCTTCTGCGTATATACAAGTTCTTTCTTGTCTGCATTAAGCAACAAGACAGAAGTTCTCTATTCCTAATCAAGAAGTTCCACCATCTCCTCTGTGACTTGAACTGGGACAAAAGGCCTATTACTACAGTACATGCATTAAGCAGCTCATCAGTGCCAAGATGTCTGGATCACACTAGCAGCTGTTTTGGAATACCCACAACCCATAAAGTAATTATCACATTCTATATTTTCGTTATCTCGTTTTTGTCTAATCTCAGTGTTTTCAATGCTCAGTGTCTCAAAAACGGGTTAAAGAAATACCATTTTTGGTGTAAACGTCTACAGCAGAGCTTTCCAAACTTTCGTGTTGGTGACATGCTTTTTAGACATGCATCATTTCACGACACACTCTTACAGCAGGGCATCATTTCGCGACACACTCTTACAGCAGAGCACAAGGCAGGCACTAGGACCTGCGTGGAATCACAGCAGGTTTGGAGGCAGCAAGGCACAAGGCAGGCACTAAGACCTGCGTGGAATCACAGCAGGTTTGGAGGCAGCAAGGCACAAGGCAGGCACTAGGACCTGCGTGGAATCACAGCAGGTTTGGAGGCAGCAGGGCACAAGGCCGGCACTACGACCTGCGCGGAATCACAGCAGGGTTGGAGGCAGCAGCAGCTGCGACACACCCAGACACTGCAGCCGACACACTAACGTGTCCCGACACACAGTTTGGAAAGCTCTGGTCTACAGATCTGATGAAGCGGATATCATCCCTGAAATATATCAGAATAAATAAATTGGGTTTTAAATCACCATGAGGACTTTGGTGTTTTTTTTTCTGGTGGATAATAACTTCATTTGTATGGGTGCTGACATATGATAGCTAATGAGTCGTAGGCATTAATCAAGTAAGAGAGATCTGAATCTGAAAACTGCAGTGCTGATGTATCTGATGTCAAAAGTAAATCAATACAAAGATAAGACTCTCAAGAAATAGAGTGTAAAATATATTAAAACACATTTTGATTGAGACATTTCTTAGAGCCTAGTAAACTTAGTTGCCACACCACCGAGCATTGCTACAATGCATTTCTCAATGGGTAAATACCAGAAGTCAAGAGAGCAGTTGAGTTGAATGTAGTGTGTTCCTCTACTAAGATTAAATAATCTTCACAGGAGCGTTCAGAGCAGAATGGTACCAGATGGAAGATAGGGCTATATATTTCTCCTAGAGTAAGCATTAGTTAGTTACGCACCCTTTGTAAGCAGACATTGTACAAAGTGGTAGATTTGAAAATTGCAGCAGCTCTTACAATAATCAGTAGTCCCATCCTCTTCCAGTTTTTCACTGCTAAAATTTAACTTTATACTAAGGTGACTTTAATAATTTTGGGGTTGGGTGAGATTTACAGATACCCAGGAAAAGAGAATTTTAGAGCATTTTTTGCTCACAGCTTGTCATAAGCATAAAACATGCTTGAAATGAAAATGAGTAGATCAAAAAGGGAGGAAATGTTGCAGCATTCTAAAAATATCATGGAACACTGACAAAACTTGATGTTATGCAAAAATAACAAAAAGAAGATATGCCAATGTAATGTGTATCCCTTTTGAGTATTTGTAATTGGCAAACAGAAATACCAATTCCTTTAGAAAAACCCACTTACCTTCACTTCCTTGAATTAAACAGGAAGTATGTTGGATTCCTAAATAGTTTACAGAGCTACATCGCTTCCTAAGGTCCATTGGAAATAGATTACAAGCAAGCACAAAGGCTGTCATTTTTATACCAAGACCAAGCTGAGGAAAAAACTGACCCAAATGCTTGTGGCTAGATATTGATGGCAGAGAACCAGTCTGATGGAGAGGTTAAGGTGCTGGACTAAGAATGGGAAAACCTAAGTTTAAGTCCATTCTCCAGCATGGAAGCTCAATGAGTAACTTTGGGGAAGTCACTCTCTCTGCACAACCTATCTTACCATGTTATTGGGGTGGGAAAAACATTGGAACTGTTATGAATGTGGTCTTAAGTTTCTGGAGGAAAAGCCAGTTATAACGCAAACCCAGCTGAATGGCTAGCTTGTGGTTAAGCATTCATTAGTGCTCCTGGAAAATGAGGTTGTTCCTGCTTTGTTTTTCAGAGGTAAAATATAGAAGCTGGGGGAAAGCTTAGCTCTTCCCCATTCTGCATGCAATTGCTCTGATCGGTAAGACGCCAGGCTTGTCGATCGGAAGATCGCAAGTTCGGAGGTTCGAATCCCTACCCCGCATGACGGAGTGAGCTCCCGCACTCGCCCCAGCTCTTGCCAACCTAGCAATTCAAAAGCATGCAAATGCAAGTAGATGAATAGCTACCACTTTGGTGGGTAGGTAACAGCGTTCCACATGTATCATGCCGGCCACATGACCGTGGAAGCGTCTTCGGACAACGCTGGCTCTTCAGCTAACAAACGGAGATAAGCACCGGCCCCTAGAGTCGAACACGACTGCACAAATGTGCGGGGGGAACCTTTACCTTTTTAAACAAAGGAAGGCAGGCTTTTCCTCCCAGTAATAATATTAAATCCAGGAAAGTGCTAGCTAGTGCAAAGATTGTCAGGATACTGTCAAAAAATAGAGTTAGTGATAAACAATGATTGGCTGTTACCTGGCATGTGTTCTCTGGGTGATGCTTTAACAACTGTTAATCTAAGTGAATAGTTCCTAATCTGTGGTCAAAGGACCATGGATGGTTCATGAGGATAACGATGATAGCCCCTCATGCACATGGCAAAATAAATGCACATTTTTTAAATGGGCAAAATACAATTACATCTCACAAGATGCCAACTCTTAGGTGATTTTGGCATCCATGATTTTCATGGTCTTGCCCATACAGAGCAACAGGAGTTATGCCATCCAACATCACTGCATTGTAAACTTTGGCTTATGTGGTGGTCTTGAAAACTACCTAATGGGATTATAAATGATCATATAGTTATCTAGCCTGCAACAAACCAGCAATATCCAGTTTTAAGACATCTTGAAGTACATTAGGCTTTGCAGCAAATATTTAGTGTCCTTCATTAGTTCATATCACTAGCTCACGAGAGCTGTAGACATCAGTAATCAAGTTCTATGGGTGCATTTGACCAGCACAACGTAACAGCAATAGAAAATTATTCTGTGTTGGACGGTGTTGATGAAGGTTCTCAGTCATCCAGGTGGAATTGTCTGTAGCTTGAATCATGTCAACTGGATTTCTATTTTCTCAGTGGAAACGTTTCGCTCCTTATCCAAGAAGCTTCTTCAGTCTGAGCAAAGTTTGTAAGGGAATCCTTAAATATGTTTCTAGGGTGGCTGTGTGACCTTGCACCTGGGGCTAGGTCATGGTTATTTGAGATGTTTATTTCTAAGTCCCTTTATCATCCAAAGGAGGATCGTTAAGATTACCTTGCTGTTGTTGAGATTGCAAAATGGTCTTAATCTTCCTAGGCACAGAAGACGAAGCAGGAAGGAAAATAGGGGAAAGATTGTGCCTGAGGCCCCCACCTCTATTCAAAGAAGGATTTTCCAAGTTGGCATAAATGGATTCCTTGACCCCTCTTTCAAACCAGTTATCTTCCCTGTCTAAAATGTGAACATTAATGTCCTCAAATGAGTGTCCTTTTTTCTTTAGATGAAGGTAAACTGCTGACTCTGGTCCTGTGGTGTTACTCCTCCTGTGTTGGGCCATCCTCCTGTACAAAGGTTGTTTGGTTTCTCCAATGTAGAGCTCAGAGCACTCCTCACTGCACTGGATTGCATACACTACATTGCTTTTCTTGTGTTTTGGAGTTTGATCTTTGGGGTGTACATGCCTCTGTCTCAGTGTGTTGGTGGCTTTGAAATATACAGGTATGTGGTGTTTGCCAAATATCCGTTTTATCTTTTCAGACACGCCAGCCATGTAAGGAATGACCAGGTTCTTCCGTTTTCTCTTGAGTCTCAGCCCTGTCTGTTGCTGTTTTAGGTCTGGTATACTTAGATTTAGTGAAGGCCCAATTTGGATATCCACAGGCCTTCAGAGCTGTTCTCAGGTGCTGATTTTCATTCTTTTTGGAATCCATGGAGGTGGGGATGGTTTCTGCTCTGTGTTGGACGGTATTTCTCATTTAGGATTCTAGTGACAGTTTGCATAGGGAATTATGTGGAGATCCAGCATCTAAGCTTTGGAACTCCTGAGAAGTCCAGATGGCTCTTTTTTATGAAATTCAATCATTTGATCAATTCTATTCTATTAGGTACTGTATCAGTTTCAATAACTGAATATTTTGTTCTATTTACCTTTCACTCCTCAATTATGTTTATTTTGGATGTTTCATTGTAATGCTTCATTTACACTCAATTGTTTTTATCAGTTCTGTTACCTTCCTTGAAGGTTCTTCCATCACTTTCTCAAAGTGATAGATAAAATTATTTTTATAAGCAATCATGAAATTAAGACGGCATTATACTTACCTGAAGTCTGTCTGGGGAAATATGTTAAGCAGAGCCCCCGTCTATATGCCATGCACTTGAACAAAGACCAGGAACAATTAAATCTTTAGGGCAAATTTATTTCAGATATTTTTCCAATCATAAGTGCTAATTATACCAAGGGGACTTTTTCTATTGTAAACATAGTTACAAAGAAGCAGCTTAATGCTTTCAACCTGAAGTACCTTTTGCATAAAGTGGGCTATTATGTGAATTTCTCATTGAAATACTATTGAGTGATATCTGCATGATACAATTTGCTCAGAATTTGGTATTTAAGTAAGGCAGTATAAACTAAGAAGATCCTTAGCCAACTTACAATCAACGATTTAACAATGTCAGATTTCATACATTAGATTTCTTCCCCGATCAGATTTACTGGAAATGTTACCATAAAATAGCTATAGCAGCCTAAAATTGAGGTTTTGACATATTATCCCAATATGACTCAAGTCACATGAGAATTACAGCAAATACACGAACTATTCAAGGAAAAAGTCCACTTTGATGATAAATGTTTAAAGGTCAGATACTCATAGCCCCATTTTTAACTAAAAGGAAAGCAACATGGAAACAAAGGATCCAGGAAAGCTACAGCTTGTTCCAATAAGCCTAGTCACATAACGTACTCATACATTTATCACCACTTAGAGTACAAAATGGCAAAAGATTCTAGCCCATTATCAAGAAGGTGACAATTCCTAAGAGCGAAATATTTCAAGGCCCTCAAGAAAAGAACACCAGGAGGAACATATTTAAACCCGTTTTCCAGCTCTCAAGTATTTGATGAAAAAACAAGGACACCCACTGATTGCTATTGTTTTCAACTGATAGCAATGGGCACAATTCAAAACAAGCCTTCTGGAGTAGAGAATTTATAGAGAATTAGTTGCCACTTTCTAGATACAGTAGTAGGTTCTGTATCTAAGCACAACTTGAAGGACACACTCAGTGTAAAGACTACTGAACTTTAGCCCCTTGTGAAAGAAGCTAGGGTGGCGAACTGAGTGCCCAGAGCCTTCTGGAACAGAAAGAGGCAACATGTGGTCCTCCAGTATCCCCCTGCCATTGGCCATGCTGGGTGTGGCTACTGGGAATTGAGATCCTGCAACATCCCAAGAGCTGGTGGCTGTCCATCCCAGTTCTAGAAGCAGGGCTAAGAGCAGGACTCATGCCTCTCCATGAATGGGAATGGTATGTCTAGGCTTTTTGTGAACACAGAAAATCTTACTGCACCTCTCTTGCACAATCATAAACAGTGGGGCTGAGAGAGAGGGACTGGCCCAAGGTCACCCAGCCGGCTTTCATGCCTAAGGCGGGACTAGAACTCACAGACTCCTGGTTTCTAGCCCGGAGCCTTAACCACGAGACCAAACTGGCTCTCCAATCCTCAACCCTTTGGGGTTACATGTATAAAGGCTGACCTAAAAGCCATCACATTTTGCTCCTGGTTCATATTTTTAGACCATCACGTTCATTCACATATGGCACAAAGTTGTGATTTGGCGATCGATACAAACCCAACTCTGAACTGAGTGCTTCTGTGGTTGCTTCCTTCATTTTAAGCAAACCTGTTTCTTATTTTTCCCCGAAGTGGAAAATTATTTGCACTATTTGCACTTGTAGAATAGCTACAAGAAAAGCATGAGCCGCAATTTGCAAATTCAGACAAAATGGCAAACTGTGATTACCCTAGACCAGGAAAGGAAGTAGGGAAGTACAATGTTTTCACATCTGTGAAAGAACCAAGGGGCTGAATTTTTACTTCTACTGAACTATTTCTGTGTGTGTGTGTGTGTGTGTGTGTGTGTGTGAGCCTTCAAGTCCGTGTTGACTCCTGGAGACTGCCTGGACCAGTCCCTGCAGTTTTCTTGGCAAGATTTCAGAAGTGGTTTGCCATTGCCTTCTTTTTCCTAGGGCAGAGAAGGGGCCTGGCCCAGGGTCACCCAGCTGGCTTCGTGCCTAAGACGGGACTAGAACTCACAGTTTCCCGGTTTCTAGCCTGGTGCCTTGACCACTCACCAAACTGGTCCTCTCTACTGAACTATAAAGTACATTTAAAGTCAGGCATGTAAACAGCCATTTGTCTCATTTGCTTATGACAAGCTCCAGGCAACCAGGCTGTAAAAGTTTTGAAATGGAAAGGGGGAGGTGGTGTTAAAATTTAACTACTGAGAAATGGCTAAGAAAGAGGAACATTAACAACACAGGTTAGTTGTAGTAGCTTTTGAGGACTAGCAACTTCTGCTGACTTATTGGCAAAACTCTCCTAAACATTAGAGTGCTGGTTTGGCCGGCAGACAGAGGAGCCTGAAGAACCCATGAAGCTGCTGAAGGAAGCATTCATACAAGGTCCAGTCAGCCCAAAATGTTAAAGATACCAAATATATCATATGCACTGAATTTTGGCTGGCTAAAATAATATAGATGCAGAACAAGACGAATTAGATGACAAGTGTCTGCATTTCTATTTTCTCATTACACAAATTGGGAAGAATTGTGGCACTGCCAGAACATTTAAACTAATTTTTATGCAATTGCAAAAATCATTATAAATCCAGCAAGGATCCAAAATGTGGGGATGCAAGACTAAAACTTGTTGTTGTTGAAAAAATATACCTGCACACACACACACAAACGCGCGCGCACAAACACACAGAATCTAGAAATGGGATTCTTCCCACTATACATATCTGCATCAAACAGAAAGGAAAAGAATAAAGCTCGAGAGAATTACCTATCCAAAAAGCGCCCCCTTGTGGCCTACAGCGCATTTTGAAAGAGAGAGAGACCGAATGTATTTGGCATTGCCAAAAGAATAAAGGCAAAAAGAAACTTGAATGGTTATTGACTAGATTACCATTAAGGCAACAACTGTAATTTAAACTGTTTTCCGATTCAGATTACAGCCTTTCAGTTTCGTAATCAAAACCGAGAATGCTAATACAAAGAGGGGGAAAAAAAGAAAGACAGTTTGAAGTTTACTGTATAAACAACATCAAAACTTTATTTCAGTAAAGCAACTATTACGACTTTGATTAAAACTGTAGCTGGTATGACACTGAAACTTGTTGCATTCTGCACACGAACAATCCCTTCTATGTAGAGATCTAAGCCGTCATGCCTGTTTGCCACCCGCTTCAATTTAGGTATCTAGCGCAGCACGCACATGTTATGGTATGCATTGCTTTAGTAAAATACCAAAAGAGGGGCTGGCTACTTATTACATGTATTGGAAGAGGCAAGCTCTCTTAAAAATGCAACTTTAAATAGAAATGCCCAAGCATTATTAACTGTATAAACTCGGAGAATGGAAATAACGTCGTTGGGGGGGGGGGGGGGGGAGAGAGAGAGCATTTTTTTCTCGTTAAGTTAGTTTTTTATCAAATAAATTCTTCGTACATTAATTGCAGCCCACATCAGGGCCATCCAAGGTGTGTGCGCGAGAACGTGTTTCTTTTGCAAAGCTGGGTGGCCAACCAAGATTCTGATGCTTTAGCAAATTAGTACATTTACTTTGCCTTACCTCCACGTTCTTGCAGAACTAGGATCCCCTCAACATATTTGTAAGAATAAAAAGAACTCGGTGAAAAAGCAGTAAACGGGTCGCCGCCTACCCCGCTGGTCACCTCCAGGAAAGAAACAGTTAAGCGAACCACGAAGCGTTTATTAGGCAATGCGCACTCACCTCTTCAACTGTCAGAGGCATACAGATCCGATACTCCTTCATGAGCATATTCCGACACATTAAATGCAAACCAGCAGTTTAGGAGAAACGCGACCACAACGCACCCCGACTGTAGCCAAAGGCTTCCAAACACTGTAAATGTAAAACCACCAACGATCTACAGCACCCTGGAGGACGCGTGCTTGGCAATGTCCGTAGATGTTGCCGCTGCCACCATCTAGAAGGCTGACCCGGCCACCGGGGAAAGGAAAGGAAAAACACCCCGCGCTGTTCTTCTCCGATCTTCCAGTTTTGCAGCTTCAAACTGTGGTCAGGTGCTTGGTTTCATCCGTGCACACACAAAAGGCGGCTCAAACAGAAAAGGAGGCGTTCATACAAAGGCATCCGCCAGGAACGCTTGAGCGGGGGACATTTCTTTGCCGCTGCAGCATCAAGACATGTTTCCAAAAACCGAAGTACAGTAAAAACAGACTGGAGCGAGCAGTCCGCGTCCCCAGCCCTGGAGGCAGCACCCGGGAACAGCGGCAGCCGCCGAAGGAGATGCTTCCTTCCAAGACAAAAGGCTTGATAACGTTTCCTTCTCCGCCTGGTAAACAAGCTCCCTCCGCCTTACTGGGCGAGCGGCTCTTAGGCGCTCAACATTGCTGCACCGGGAGAGGGCGGGAGGTGGAGGGAAGGAGCTGCTTCTGCCTGGCTCCTTGGATCGTTGGAGGGGCTGGGCTCTCCCCGCCAGAGAGCCTCTACGCTCGGGTCCTATCTGGCCGCGCCGAGAAGGCTCTGCCGCAGCAGCAGCAGGAGCGGCGGCGGCGGCAACGGCAACCTTAGGCAGGGTGTGAGAGCGTGTCTGACATCAGCAGCCCCGGCAGGAAGGAGGGCCCCATCCGGCCAATAGAGACATGGCTCAGCGAAGCAGACGACCCTTTTAAACAGAAGAGCGTGCCTCTGCTGATGCGGCAGCGGGAAAGGAAAGCCGCTGGCACGCGAAGCAGCAGGAGGAAGAGGAGGAGGAGGAGGAGGAAGAGGACGAGAAGCAGAGCAGGCTTGGGGGCAGAATCGGTTCAGGCTTTCTCTTAGAAAAAAAAAAGGGGGGGGGTTACGCTCAGAGAAGTAGTTGAAGGCAACTGAGAAGTTTAGAAACCGGGTGTTCTGTGGGCTAAGGTCTCCGGGGAAGTGAGACAACCTCGTGGGCTAGACCTGTGTTAGACGTGAGACTTCGACGTGAAAACGGGGGAAGCCGAAACACGATGTCGTGCACAAGCGCAGAGAAAGGAAAGATCGCCTTTGGGGCCATCAGGAACATCCTGAGTCTCTATTAGGGCAGCGCCTTTACTGGGGACTTCAGTCCGACAAGATGGTGAACAAAGAAGGGGGGGGGGGGGACGAGCGGGCGGGAGGAAAAATGTGGGTGTTGTCTGTATACTGGCTCAGGCAGCTGAGCTTTTATTGATATAAAACCCATCTGTGCAGGACTGGCTCTACCCTTACTGGAAGCCCATACAGTAGAGCCTGTACTACACACATCCCGCCTGGTTTGATCCCCTTGAACAGGTTTTACTGTGCAAACCATTGTAGGTTGAGCTCAGAAACACTAAACTGTTTTTGCTTAGCCTGTGATCATAGCCTTATATTCCTCAAAAGAGAATAGAAGCAGAGAATAAGTAGAGCTCCATTTCAAGAAGCTGAGCCCCATTTCTTGCTCCTTCCACCCAATCTGACTCCTCAAAAATGGGTAGTATGCTCTTAGCTTTCAAGAATATAATCATATCTGTAGTCCTTGCATGGGTAAAAATCAAAGTTTTTTTTTTTTTAAAAAAAACAACCTTAAATCTCATAATTGTTTCCTGGGCAGAGTTCAAGCACATGGTAGCTGCTGCATACAGTATTAAATTAAATTCTTTCTTAACGTAGAGCTCTGTTTAAGTTACATGAGTTACTTCGCCCATCCCACTTGCCCGTTTGCAAAAGGCCCTGCAGGATCCTGATAAAAGCCTTTTAATTAGAGGGCTCGCTCAGACCCTTCTCAGTGGTCATTCTGGAGGCTGGTAAAATAGTTCTTTTCCAGCCAGCCTTGAGATTGGCTAATGCTACTGCAGTTATCTTTCACTTCTCTTGTTTGATTGGATTCTTTTTAAAATGTGATGACTTTATTGGTAGATTATGTGGATTTGGTTTTGTGTCTGTCAAGGATAAGTAAAGGTAAAGGTTCCCCCTGCACATTTGTGCAGTCGTGTCTGACTCTAGGGGCTGGTGCTCTTCTCCGTTTGTTAGCCGAAGAGCCAGCGTTGTCCGAAGACACTTCTACGGTCATGTGGCCGGCATGACGCACGCGGAACGCTGTTACCTTCCCACCGAAGTGGTACCTATTCATCTACTTGCATTTGCATGCTTTCGAATTGCTAGGTTGGCAAGAGCTGGGGCGAGTGCGGGAGCTCACTCTGTCACGCGGGACTAGGGATTCGAACTTGCAATCTACCGATCAACAAGCCTGGCATCTTACCCGCTGAGCCACCACGCCCCTTCTGTCAAGAATACTTGGTTGCAAACAGACTGCTTTTAATTTTTAGAAGAATAGCCATAAAATCTGTTTTGGTATGAAGAATGAAATCTGAGATCTAAATAGGGATATATTTATTATGACTCTAAAACATATAATAAAGGCATTAGCCAGCTTCTAAGCTCTTTCTGCTTATATGTTTTCATTGTTAGAGTAAATGTTTTGTGTTCATACTTTCAGAAAATAAGAATACAGTAGTAGAAATTTGAGTTCTTCCAGCTGTCTCTGGCTGATAGTTTTAAATTATTTTCATTTACTCTAATTCACATGGAACTCCTCCCACTGGCTCTGAATCTCTAATTTAGCATTTATATGAAATTAGGCCACAATCCATGACTTATCTAGAAGTGAAAACAGCAACATTTTACAGGATGGCATAAATGTTCATGGACTATCGACCGCTTCAGCAGATGTGTGAGGCTGTCCTTGTTACAGATATATGAACATCTGATCAGAAGAGGGAATTGTAAACAGTGAGGTCAGGGAAATGACATGCAGAAAATACAGTGACTGCTACAATATTAATAGAGTCTATTCGCACACACACAAGAATGGTGATAATACAAGATATCCTGGCATTGGTAAGTTAATTGAATTTGGAAGGAGTCCCCAGAGAATTGTGCTACTATAGTATTGGGCGAGCTAAGAATATTTTACCACATAGAGTCACAACAAATGACAAATGTTACTATAGTCTTGACACCTTGCAGCATTCCAGTGGGTCAAATGCTTCATGCATTAATCAGAGCATCACGAAAGTGAATACATCTTTAATTTACTAATTCTGCTTTTCTTAAAGACCCAAATACTTCTTTTCCAAGATTAGAAATGGAAATCATGGAAACCAGTTTTTAATCTAAATGTTAAAGTGTGCATGGTGTTTTAAAAGTCGATGAAGCTTCTCAGTCATCCAGGTGGAACAGTCTGTAGCTTGAATCATGTCAACTGGATTTCTATTTTCTCAGTGGAAACGTTTCACTCCTCATCCAAGGAGCTTCTTCAGTCTGAGCAAAGTTAGTAAGGGAATCCTTAAATATGTTTCTAGGGTGGCTGTGTGACCTTGCACCTGGGGCTAGGTCATGGTTATTTGAGATGTTTATTTCTAAGTCCCTTTATCATCTATCATCTATCATCTTTTAGATGATAAAGGGACTTAGAAATAAACATCTCAAAATAACCATGACCTAGCCCCAGGTGCAAGGTCACACAGCCACCCTAGAAACATATTTAAGGATTCCCTTACTAACTTTGCTCAGACTGAAGAAGCTCCTTGGATGAGGAGCGAAACGTTTCCACTGAGAAAATAGAAATCCAGTTGACATGATTCAAGCTACAGAATGGTGTTTTAAAGTTTTCACACACACAAAGGTAGGCTATTTTTAGATCTTGCATGCCACACAAACCTAGACTTTGGATCAAGTTATGGATTAGGCAGAGCCCCTTAACCACTATTTTATACGTGTTCTGTTGTAAACCAATTAACCTGATCCTGGGCCCTTGGTATTGTAAAGGCTGCGGAGGGAGAGTTACTTTGAAATTAACCTTTTCTGACTTCCAAATACAGAACTTGGAGCGTCTGCAAAATGAGATGAGTTGGTTACAGCCAAATATTACCTTTACTTGCCCTCTTTTTTCCCCTTCTCTTCAGGATTATGGAGGGAGGGTACATTATTGTTTTTATTGTTTTATTTTTATTATTGCTCGCCGCCCAGTCACTGGTTTGAGATGGGCGGCTATATAAATTGAATAAATAAATAAATATGTTCACCGCCTTGAGTTATTTATAAAAATAATAAAAGGTGGGATAATAAATAAATAAATAAATAAATAAATAAATAAATAAACAGGGATTCAAAAGAGGTAGGGTGTAAAGGAATTTAAAGCTGGCCTTGGGGAAGGTATGAAAGAGCCAGTAAGGGGGGAAAGAAGGAATGAGCCATTAAAAAAAAAAAAAGCGGGGGGGGGGGGGAGAATTGTCTGGTAGAAGAGATTACACAGTCCTGAGAAAGAGGGAAGCGTTAGAAAGAAATCCAATCCCATCTTGATTTTGTTTCATATAGGATGGGACAGAGTAAAACCTGGAGAGGTTTCCAAGATTCTGTTGTAGTACCTTAGAATCCCCGCCATGCCTGTGTCTTTTGCCATGCCCCAGTGTCTTTTGAGCTGTCCTAGGGCTGTCCGAAGGGCTGACAAGGACATAAAAGGACCCTTCTCCTCTCCAGTCTGCATCTGACATACTCTCCTGGGGTTGCATGGTTACCGTCCTCAGTTGCCATGCAATCCCAGGAAAAAGCTTTGGATTAAGGCAGGGGTGGGCAACGTCAGGCCCGCGGGCCATATAAGGCCCACGGGGCTCCCGCCCGCAAACCCCACCCCTTCCACACGATTGGCTCCCGCCTGCAAACCCCACCCCCCAGTGCTTGTGATTGGCTCCTGCCCGCAAACTCCGGCCCCCGGTCTGCGGAAATCCCAGAACCCCCCCCCCCCGGTCCTCAGTTATAAATATCCAAATGGCCCTTGGCAGAAAAAAGGTTCCCCACCCCTGGATTAAGGAGTTGCAGCTGGGTTTGCACTTCAGATGCTGCAAGTCCAAAACTTTCTGCCCTTGAATCCAAAGCACTGCACAACCCTGGCAATGAGTGCAGCATCAGTTTATTTAACTGGACCGGAAGGCCATGGTGAGGTCTGTTTTTTAAGCTCACCTTCCCCAAGCTGGTGACTCACAGGTCTATGGAGATTACAAAAGAGTGAAAAAATATGAAATGGTTCATCTTCCAGTGCTGTTTTTATTGCTACCTAATATTTTTACTCATTTGGTTTTTTCCTGATGCTTTCCAGATTTTGTTTAGAGTTGTGAAAATACCTATAAAAGTAGAGAAGCATTCAGAGCGTTCAATCTGAGAATAAAAACGATCATCACCTTAACTAATGCACGTCAAATGTACATGCACATTTAATTGAAATGCAGCATCCTTTATCAGTTGCGTACTGTTCACTTCAAAATTTGGCAGGGTAGTAATCATTACAAGTTTTCATCTATATTTCTAACAGACATGGGAAATTATCTCTTCCTTTACAAACCATGAGGCTGGTAATGAAATGGTGACCAAAACGGAAATGGGTGAGGTTGCTATATCCTGTTCTTATATGTCCACTGACCTTTTGTATTTATAGAGAACTTCTAAGTTTCATTTTGATGCATTTGAACTTTATACTGAAAAAAAAGGCCTATTCTGAAATTAAATTAAATTAAATTCTTATTGGCTGATTGAACTGCATTGTAAAATGCTGTATTGGAAGGAAAGAAAGATCTTTGGGATCTGAATTGGCACATAGCAGGTACCTCAGCGTAACAGCGTTCTGCACGTGTCATGCGGCCACATGACCGCGGAAGCGTCTTCAGACAAAGCTGGCTCTTCAGCTAACAAAGGGAGATGAGTACCAGCCCCTAGAGTCGGACATGACTGCACAAATGTGCGGGGGGAACCTTTACCTTTACCTTTTAGGTGCCTCAAACGAATTTTGGAACAAAAGGGATATTCCCATGTGATCCTTTTTATTTCTCTTCTATCAAAATTTCTATTGGATGTTTAGGGAATTATGTCTTATTTCAAGATATCCGTAGAATTTATGTATAATAAATCCTCAAATTATCTTACAATAAAGTAAAGGATGGCATTTGGAAGCACTGCAATGAAGTAACCATCTTTTTTTTTTCTTCAAAGTTTTTATTATTTTTTACAACAAAGATAAAAAACTACAGAAAACAAAAACACTACAAACAAACAAAAACATTAAAAGTGTAAAAACACAAAAGAAAAGACTTTAGAAAGTTACATACATACAGGTGGCTTCCAGCTTTCTACAGCAAGAATATACAACAATTCCCACAAACAAACCCTTCCTCTATATCAAACCATAATCACATTATTTCTATAAATCTCTCCATTAACACATATATAAATCTCTAATACAATTGCTCTTTCCCCTTACATTTTATATAGATAGATAGATAGATAGATAGATAGATAGATAGATAGATAGATAGATAGTTTAAACTTCCCTTCCTCTTAAAAAATAATCCATTTAATTTTTTTTCTTTCTACTACTATTCAATATACTTCTGTCTACACAATAAACATCAACTTATAGAAACAAATAAATTGTCTGCCTTTATAACTTTATAATAAACAATCTTAACCCTTTTGTTGTTCATTCGTTCAGTCGCTTCCGACTCTTCGTGACTTCATGAACCAGCCCACGCCAGAGCTTCCTGTCGGCCGTCACCATCCCCAGCTCCCCCATGGTTGAGTCTGTCACCTCCAGAATATCATCCATCCATCTTGCCCTTGGTCGGCCCCTCTTCCTTTTGCCTTCCACTTTCCCTAGCATCAGCATCTTCTCCAGGGTATCCTGTCTTCTCATTATGTGGCCAAAGTACTTCAGTTTTGCCTTTAATATCATTCCCTCAAGTGAGCAGTCTGGCTTTATTTCCTGGAGTATGGACTGGTTTGATCTTCTTGCAGTCCAAGGCACTCTCAGAATTCTCCTCCAACACCACAGTTCAAAAGCATCTATCTTCCTTCGCTCAGCCTTCCTTATGGTCCAGCTCTCACAGCCATAGGTTACTACAGGGAATACCATTGCTTTAACTATGCGGACCTTTGTTGTCAGGGTGATGTCTCTGCTCTTAACTATTTTATCAAGATTTGCCATTGCTCTCCTCCCAAGAAGTAGACGTCTTCTGATTTCCTGGCTGCAGTCAGCATCTGCAGTAATCTTTGCGCCTAGAAATACAAAGTCTGTCACTGCCTCCACTTTTTCTCCCTCTATTTGCCAGTTATCAATCAAGCTGGTTGCCATAATCTTGGTTTTTTTGAGGTTTAACTGCAACCCAGCTTTTGAACTTTCTTCTTTCACCTTCGTCATAAGGCTCCTCAACTCCTCCTCGCTTTCAGCCATCAAAGTGGTATCATCTGCATATCTAAGATTGTTAATGTTTCTTCCAGCGATTTTAACTCCAGCCTTGGATTCCTCAAGCCCAGCACGTCGCATGATGTGTTCTGCGTACAGGTTGAATAGGTAGGGTGAGAGTATACAGCCCTGCCGTACTCCTTTCCCAATCTTAAACCAGTCCGTTGTTCCATGCTCTGTTCTTACCGTTGCTACTTGGTCATTATACAGATTCCTCAGGAGGCAGACAAGATGACTTGGTATCCCCATACCACCAAGAACTTGCCACAATTTGTTATGATCCACACAGTCAAAGGCTTTAGAATAGTCAATAAAACAAAAATAGAAACTCTGAAAAAATAGAAATTTCTGAAACTCCCTGGTTTTCTCCATTATCCAGCGGATATTGGCAATTTGGTCTCTAGTTCCTCTGCCTTTTCTAAACCCAGCTTGTACATCTGGCAATTCTCGCTCCATGAATTGCTGGAGTCTACCTTGCAAGATCTTGAGCATTACCTTACTGGCATGTGAAATAAGTGCCACTGTTCGATAGTTTGAACATTCTTTAGTGCTTCCCTTTTTTGGTATGGGGATATAAGTTGATTTTTTCCAATCCGATGGCCATTCTTGTGTTTTCCAAATTTGCTGGCATATGGCATGCATCACCTTGACAGCATCATCTTGCAAGATTTTAAACAGTTCAGCTGGGATACCGTTGTCTCCTGCTGCCTTGTTATTAGCAATGCTTCTTAAGGCCCATTCAACCTCACTCTTCAGGATGTCTGGCTCTAACTCACTGACCACACCGTCAAAGCTATCCCCAATATTATTATCCTTCCTATACAGATCTTCCGTATATTCTTGCCACCTTTTCTTGATCTCTTCTGCTTCTGTTAGGTCCTTACCATCTTTGTTTTTGATCATACCCATTTTTGCCTGGAATTTACCTCTGATGTTTCTAATTTTCTGGAAGAGGTCTCTTGTCCTTCCTATTCTATTGTCTTCTTCCACTTCCGCACATTGCTTGTTTAAAAATAATTACTTGTCTCTTCTGGCTAACCTCTGGAATTTTGCATTTAATTGGGCATATCTCCCCCTATCACTGTTGCCTTTTGCTTTCCTTCTTTCTTGGGCTACTTCCAGTGTCTCAGCAGACAGCCATCTTGCCTTCTTGGTTTTCTTTTTCTTTGGGACGTTTTTTGTTGCCGCCTCCTGAACAATGTTGCGAACTTCTGTCCATAGTTCTTCCGGGACCCTATCTACTAAATCTAGTCCCTTAAATCTATTCTTCACCTCCACTGCATATTCCTTAGGAATATTAGTGAGCTCATATCTAACTGATCTGTGGGTCTTCCCTATTCTCTTTAGTCTGATTCTAAATTTTGCAATAAGAAGTTTGTGATCTGAACTACAGTCAGCTCCAGGTCTTGTTTTTACCGACTGTATAGATGTCCGCCACCTTTGGCTGCAAAGGATGTAGTCAATCTGATTTCGGTGTCGACCATCTGGTGAAGTCCATGTATAAAGTCGTCTTTTAGGTTGTTGGAAGAGAGTGTTTGTTATGCACAGTGAGTTGTCTTGGCAAAATTCTATCAGCCTATGTCCTGCTTCATTTTGTTCTCCCAGACGATGCTTACCTGTAATTCCAGGTGTCGTCTGACTACCCACCTTAGCATTCCAGTCTCCTGTAATGAAAATAACATCTCTTTTTGGTGTATTATCCAGTAGGTGCTGCAGATCCTCATAGAACTGATCTACTTCTGCTTCTTCAGCATCTGTGGTTGGGGCGTATATTTGGATCACTGTGATGTTAAATGGCTTACCCTGAATTCGAATTGAGATCATTCTATCGTTTTTTGGATTGTATCCAAGCACTGCTTTAGCCACTTTATTATTAATTATGAAGGCTACTCCATTTCTTCTGTGGTCCTCTTGTCCACAGTAGTAGATCTGGTGGTCATCTGATGTGAAGTGGCCCATTCCAGTCCATTTCAGTTCACTGACACCTAAAATGTCTATATTTAATCTTGACATCTCACCAATAACCACATCCAATTTGCCCTGGCTCATAGATCTTACATTCCAGGCTCCTATGGTGTGTTGATCTTTAGAACATCGGATTCGTCGTTCACCACCAGCACCATCGGCCGCTAGCCGTCCTTTCGGCTTTAAGCTAGCTGCGTCATCACATCTAGGGCTAGTTGAATGTATCCTCTGTTCCTCCCCAGTAGCATTTTGACCATCTTCCGACCTGGGAGTTCCATCTTCCGATGGTATATCAACATATCTCTGGTTGTACTGATCCATTTAGTTTTCATGGCAAGAATACTGGGGTGGGTTTATTTATTTATCTTATTTATACCCCGCCTATCCCCTCCCTACTGGAGGACTCTAGGCGGCTTACATGTAATTCATATCTATGTTATACAATTATACAATCAATCATTACAATGTTTTACCCGCGCGATGGGAAGGAGGTAAGGGGACCGGCTCTTCAGCTGCAGCACCGGACTACATGTCCCAAGATGCCTCGCTTCGCGCCGGCTGCTGACGTCCAGGAAGTTGTTGATTTTTGGATCCATCGTTCTCCGCCACCATTATCAGGGTTCCCAGATCTTCTTCGGTTCGGTTCGAGGACGACCCTCCGCTAGACGCCGGCAAATTGACCCACGAAGTGGTACCCATTTATCTACTCGCATATGCTTTTGATCTGCTGGGTGGGCAGAAGCTGGAGCTAGTGGCGGGAGCTCACCCCGCTCCGCGGTTTCGAACTGCCAACTTTGCGGTTGGCAGACTAACGGCTCAGCAGTTTAACCTGCTGAGCCACCGTGCCATTACCTTCCCCAGGGATCGTATTTAGTCTGACCTCTCTGCCACGACCTTCCCGTCTTGGGTGTCCCTTCATGGTTTAGCTCATGGTTTCATTGAGGTGCTCAAGCTCCAGCACCACGACAAGGTAACGATCTCCTTTGCTGGAGATCTTAACCCTATTAGATCTAAAAAACAGTATAAAACATTATTATATCTTATCAATATCCTTTAAGTTTTACAAATCTATAACCCTATAAATCCTAATCCAAACCATAAGAACAGAAAAGAAAAATAATCATATTAGTCTCTTTGTCAATCCAATTAAATATTCTTAATTTTTATAAATTGTCTATAATTAACAATCTTAACCCTAATTATGCTTAAAAACAATATAAAATATTACCAGAACTTGTCAATACCTTTTAAGTCGTAGAAATCAAAAATCCTGTAAATCATGTTAACCTCATTATCAGTCCAATTAAATATTCTTAATTTTTTACCCCTCAAAATATACCAGGGCATTTAGATACAGTATTTCACCATTACACCAACAGCATTTTTTTACAAAGATCTGACAGTCCAATAGCCTCAAAAAATACAAACTTTCCAGCGAAAGAGAAAAAAAACTCCCACATAACATACTCTTCTTTCCCATAACATTGATTGAAATAGTCATAACATTTCTCCCGCTTGGCAGTTCCTTTTGCAGTCCTAAAGTTAAACAATCGTTTTAATCCCATAAACACCAATCCAGAGTTTTCAGCTGAGAATTTTCCATTTCCCCCCACAACAGTAAAAACGCCATCTTTTCCAACGTCTTCTTCTATCATAGTATTTTCATATAGTTGTTTCATTTGAACTAGAATCTCATCTCGAATGTCCCAAATAGTCTGTATAATGATTTGACAACCCTTTAAAAAAAATATTCTTGCTGACAACGTAATTCTCTGAGATCTTCTTTACAATCTTCCATTGTTCAAACACTAAATTATAGCACACCCTAAAAAGTTAACTCACAGAAATAGAGGTTAATGAATTAATCCAAAATTAACCAAAGAAAATATACTAGCAGACAGTTTGAAAAAAAGTAAACAGAAAGCTGCAGGAGTATATCGCATACCATGCAGCTGCGGACAAGTATACATCGGAACCACAAAACGAAGCATTCACACCAGGATAAAAGAACACGAAAGACACTGCAGACTACAGCAACCGGAAAAATCTTCAGTAGCTGAACATGCTCTCAAGCAAACGGGACACAAAATCCTATTTGAAAACACAGAAATACTGGACAACACCAAAAGCCACTACACCAGATTATACAGAGAAGCCATTGAAATTCACAAACACCAGCACAGTTACAATAAAAAAGAAGAAAGTCTAAAAATTAGCAAAACCTGGCTACCAGTCCTGAAAAACACAGCCTGCAAAAGGTCAACAAACTCAGCCCAACCACCAGGACATGGGAATACTTCTCACAATGAACATGCTAATCACGCTCAGCAGCCACTCGTTAACATTTCAACACAACAAAAAAACCCACCTAATCTCCTATAACTTAGCTCTATAAATAGAAAACAAACAAAACATTGCCACTCTACCTGGGCACAGAGATTTCGCTTCTGTCTGTGCTCCTGCCCTCTGAAGATGCTGGCCACAGATGCTGGTGAAATGTTAGGAACCACAACTTCCAGAACACGGCCACACAGCCCGGAAGACCCACAACAGCCATCGAACTCTGGCCGTGAAAGCCTTCAACAATACACAGAAAGCCTATAGTTTAAAATAAGAGATGTGTAGAAAGAACACTTCAACCTTGAAATTCAGCAACAAAGATAACAACGGAAAGGTAATGTTACAGCTCTCAATATAACCCAGATGGGGGAAAAAAGCCAAAACTTTTTTTTTATAGTTAAAAATCTCCAAAAATAACTATAATCACCAAGAGATTCCGCCTTTTCTTACTGTAAAAAGCTTCTCTTAAGATACAAAACTTAAAAAAACAAATTGGGTGTTTAAGATATGGAAAGGTGACAACTTATTTCCCTTTTGAAGGGAGTGCATATGTGGATTAGAAGATGATTAAATCCCAGCCTCCCAGTGTAGTCTTACCGCTCTGTCGCAGACGCTGTCTACGATCTCCTGGCTACAACTCACCATCTGGAGGACAAATGGGTCGATTCTCAGTGTTTTCCTTAATCCGGAAAAACACTTGGGGCTACAGAAAAACCTGTCTGTGTCCAAAAAAACTACCACGCTGCCAGCTGTGCCCATGGAGCTCACAGGCAAAGTTGTTCAGTCGGCCATTTTCCACAGGAAGCTCTAAGTAACCATCTTCTTATGGGATGATAGTTCTATGAACCATGCTAGAATGTTGAAAATAAATTCAGATGTTCTTCTGCTTAGCCAAGAGTTTCCTTTAAGAGTTAACATAACCATGAAAGGACAAGAGCTACTACAAAATCTACCTATTATAGTAGTATTGCAATTCTCACAGAGGATTTTGCAAACAAATTGAAGGAATAATTTTCCTTCCCTTTTTTGAACTTCAAATAAAAGTTCAGATGGGGTGGGGTGAGGAAAGATTGACTTGGGATCTCCAGTGTGGTAGCCAAGGCATCAGCACATACTTTCTATGGTGCCTCTATCAATCTATCTTGTATAGTTCTTCTGTGTATTCTTGCCACCTCTTCTTAATCTCTTCTGCTTCTGTTAGGTCCCTGCCTTTTTTGTCCTTTATCATGCCCATCTTTGCACAAAACATTCCCTTGATATCTCCGATTTTCTTGAAGAGATCTCTAGTCTTCCCCATTCTATTGTTTTCCTGGATTTCTTGGGTAAATAGTGGCTGTTGCTGCAAGTAAGGACATTGGCTGCTGAAGATGCTCTTGAGGAAGACACAAAGGTTCAAAATGTACAAGTGTGGCTTTTAGCAAACTCTGTCAAGTTTCTTACTCTTATACCCCAGTGTCTTTGAAGTCTATCTTCAGGGGGTCTTAATTTCTTTTGCTCTTTCCTCTGCTTCCCACCTGTTTTCACTGTTACTTGTAATTTTGCTTCCTGATCATATTTAAAAGGTTGTCAAATCTATGTTAACATGGGGGGTGGGGAGTAGTGGGCATAAATTATTTAAAAGGAAGGAAAATCCATTTATTTTAAAAGCATGGGGGAAGTGTAGGATGAATAACCATAGGATGAGGGCTGTAGGGTGTTTTTTTCCCCTTCATTAACATTGATTCTTAAGAATGCTACAAGATTTTTTTCCCTGGCAGTATAGTTATACAGTATTCTTAAGACCGACATCTTTCTGATACTTTTATTAAACTACCTCAGAGTTTCAGTTCCAATTCAGATGACACGGGTTTTATTTTCTTACCCAGAGACTCCACAAATGGCCATTTGCTGGGACCCTGGAAAAATATGTTTGTGGGGACATCCTTTCCCCCTCAGCAAACCATACCAAGGCTATGCTATTTGACACAGTCCCTGACCCTGGATGGAGAGAGTGCCTATGAGAGGCCAGGTAACCAAATTCAGCCAATCCCAGTAGTTTGTTGTTGTTGTTTAAAGTATAGGCCATTGCAATTGATAGAGGATCACAGATTATATTTTAAAATTTTGTGTGCTTGAGTAGAGATTTTTGCATTTCATCATGGCTTCATTTTTAAAACAGAAGTTTTTTTTTAAGAAATATAATTTATTATTTAACAAAAACTGGTTTATTATTTTTGAAAAAAAAAAACTATATTATTTTATCCGCTATGGCATAGTCTATGGAGTGAAACACAGTTTCAGCCTGATCCTATACAGAAATTAATAGGCTTAGGCCCAGTTATCACTCCATAGATCAGCTGCTAACCTTTCTGTGACTTCCCCAGACAAGTTATACAGGTTTATGCAGCAATGGACAGCAGACTAACAACTTCAAGCCAAATAGTTTTGTTATCACGCTTGACCTTGGAGTTGTGTAAGAAAATCAGGAGTTAGTCTAATATCAAAAAGATAACAAAAATAGAGCCTAAAAATAAAAATGTTTTGGAGGGATGAAAAAAAAAGAAATAGCAGAAAACTTCAGTGTTTTTCGAAGCAAAGGAATTCAGCAGAAGTGAAACCCAAGAACCTTTCTTTAACCATCTTGGATGAAATCCATGTAATGTGTAAATGAGTTCCCTTAACTTGCTTAATCTTCTTGTTTACACAGGAGGCTAGTTACAATAATGATGACAGTGATAAATTGTTCTTCCTCCTCCTTGGAAGGAAAATGGAAGAATGAGTACTTTAATATGTTAGTAACTAAAAAAACCCCCCACCAATTTAACTGAAAGGTAGAAAAATAGTCCTTTGAAATCTGTCCCCAAATGTTAGTAACCTGGTGGCAATAATCAATCTGATTTCGGTATTGACCATCTGGTGATGTCCATGTGTAGAGTCATCTCTTGTGTTGTTGGAACCTGGTGGGCTTTCAGACAGGAACAGAGTCCTTCACCTCTCCTGGTTTACTTACTTGCTTTCAGTTTCTTTTTACCACCAGTGTAGGGCTACCAGATCTGGGCTGCAAAAATCTGGATGACCGCCAGATGGTTGTTGTTCAGTCGTTTAGTCGTGTCCGACTCTTCCTGACCTCATGGACCATAGCACGCCAGGCCTTCCTGTCCTCCACTGTCTCTCGGAGTTTACTCAAATTCATGTTCATTACATCGGTGATGCTATCTAACCATCTCATCCTCTGCCGTCCCCTTCTCCTTTTGCCTTCAGTCTTTCCCAGCATCAGGGTCTTTTCCAGTGAGTCCTCTCTTCGCATTAGGTGGCCAAAGTATTTGAGCTTCAGCTTCAGCATCTGTCCTTCCAATGAGCAGTCAGGGTGGATTTCCTTTAGGATTGACTGGTTTGACCTCCTTGCAGTCCAAGGGACTCTCAAGAGTCTTCTCCAGCACCACAGTTCGAAAGCATCAATTCTTCAGCGCTCAGCCTTCCAACTCTCACAGCCATACATTACTACTGGGAAAACCATAGCTTTAACTATACGGATCTTTGTCGGCAAGGTGATGTCTCTGCTTTTTAATATGCTGTCTAGGTTTGCCATAGCTTTCCTCCCAAGGAGCAAGCGTCTTTTAATTTCATGGCTGCAGTCACCGTCTGCGGTGATCTTGGAGCCCAAGAAAATAAAATCTGTCACTGCTTCCATTTCTTCCCCTTCTATTTGCCAGGAAGTGATGGGACCAGATGCCATGATCTGGGTTTTTTTAATGTTGAGTTTCAAGCCAGCTTTTGCACTCTCCTCTTTCACCCTCATCAAGAGGCTCTTTAGTTCTTCTTCACTTTCTGCCATTAGGGTGGTATCGTCTGCATATCTGAGGTTGTTGATATTTCTCCCGGCAATCTTAACTCCGGCTTGTGATTCATCCAGCCCGGCATTTCTCATGATGTACTCTGCATATAAGTTAAATAAGCAGGGTGATAATATACAGCCCTGTCGTACTCCTTTCCCAATTTTGAACCAATCGGTTGTTCCATGTCCGGTTCTAACTGTTGCTTCTTGACCCACATACAGGTTTCTCAGGAGACAGGTAAGGTGGTCTGGTACTCCCATCTCTTTAAGAATTTGCCACAGTTTGTTGTGATCCACACAATCAAAGGCTTTAGCGTAGTCAATGAAGCAGAAATAGATGTTTTTCTGGAACTCTCTTGCTTTTTCCATGATCCAGCGAATGTTGGCAATCTGATCTCTGGTTCCTCTGCCTCTTCGAAACCCAGCTTACACTTCTGGTAGTTCTCGGTTCACATATTGCTGAAGCCTAGCTTGTAGGATTTTGAGCATAACCTTGCTAGCATGTGAAATGAGCGCAATTGTACGGTAGTTTGAACATTCTTTGGCATTGCCCTTCTTTGGAATTGGAACGTAAACTGACCTTTTCCAATCCTGTGGCCACTGTTGAGTTTTCCAAATTTGTTGGCATATTGAGTGCAGCACTTTAACAGCATCATCTGTCTTCTCCGCTAGCTTTGTTGTTAGTAATGCTTCCTAAGGCCCACTTGACTTCACTCTCTAGGATGTCCGGCTCAAGGTCAGTGACCACACCGTTGTATTTATCAGGGATATTAAGATCTTTCTTGTATAGTTCTTCTGTGTATTCTTGCCACCTCTTCTTAATCTCTTCTGCTTCTGTTAGGTCCCTGCCTTTTTTGTCCTTTATCATGCCCATCTTTGCACAAAACGTTCCCTTGATATCTCCGATTTTCTTGAAGAGATCTCTAGTCTTCCCCATTCTATTGTTTTCCTCGATTTCTTTCCCTTGTTCATTTAAGACGGCCTTCTTATCTCTCCTTGCTATTCTCTGGAAATCTGCATTCAGTTGGTTATATCTTTCCCTTTCTCCCTTGCCTTTTGCTTCCCTTCTTTCCTCAGCTATTTGTAAAGCCTCATCAGTCAGCCACTTTGCTTTCTTGCATTTCTTTTTCTTTGGGATGGTTTTAGTTGCTGCCTCCTGTACAATGTTACGAACCTCCATCCATAGTTCTTCAGGCACTCTGTCTGCCAGATCTAATCCTTTAAATCTATTCCTCACCTCCACTGTATATTCATAAGGGATATGATTTAGGTCATACCTGAGTGGTCTAGTGGTTTTCTCTACGTTCTTCAATTTAAGCCTAAATTTTGCAATAAGAAGCTCATGATCTGAGCCACAGTCAGCTCCAGGTCTTGCTTTTGCTGATTGTATAGAGCTTCTCCATCTTTGGCTGCAAAGTATATAATCAATCTGATTTCGGTATTGACCATCTGGTGATGTCCATGTGTAGAGTCATCTCTTGTGTTGTTGGAAAAGAGTGTTTGCTATGACCAACGTGTTCTCTTGACAAAACTCTATTAGCCTTTGCCCTGCTTCATTTTGTACTCCGAGGCCGAACTTGCCTGTTATTCCGGTTATTTTTTGACTGCCTACTTTAGCATTCCAGTCCCCTATGATGAAAAGGACATCTTTTTTTGGTGTTAGTTCTAGAAGGTGTTGTAGGTCTTCATAGAACCGGTCATCTTCAGCTTCTTCGGCATCAGTGGTTGGGGCATAGACATGGATTACTGTGATGTTGAATGGTTTGCCTTGGATTCGAACTGAAAGCATTCTGTCGTTTTTGAGGTTGTACCCCAGTACTGCCTTTCCCACTCTTTTATTGACTATGAGAGCTACTCCATTTCTTCTAAGGGATTCTTGCCCACAGTAGTATATATAATGGTCTCCTGAATTAAATTTGCCCATTCCTGTCCATTTTAGTTCACTGATTCCCAAGATGTCAATGTTCAATCTTGTCATCTCATGTTTGACCACATCCAGCTTACCTTGATTCATAGATCTTACATTCCAGGTTCCTATGCAATATTGTTCTTTACAGCATCGGACTTTCCTTCTACTTCCAGACACATCCACAACTGAGCGTCCTTTCGGGTTTGGCCCAGCCGCTTCACTCTTTCTGGAGCTACTCGGAATTGCCCTCCGCTCTTCCCCAGTAGCATTTTGGACACCTTCCAACCTGAGGGGCTCGTCTTCCGGCGTCATATCTTTTAGCCTTTTGATACTGTCCATGGGTTTTCTTGGCAAGGATACTGGAGTGGTTTGCCATTTCCTCCTCCAGTGGACCACGTTTTGTCAGAACTCTCAGTCATGACCTGTCCGTCTTGACCTGACTTCATTGAGTTACGCAAGCCCCTTCGCCACGACAAGGCAGTGATCCATGAAGGGGCGCCAGATGGTAGGAAAGAAATATTGTAAACTCTAAAGGCAGCTGAAATATGATAGCTTACTACAACTCCCAAATGGGTGCTTAAAATCAAGGTCAGACTAATAGAGAAAAGGAAAAAGGGAGGATCAGAGATAACTGTTGGGGAGATTGCAGGATGAATGGAGGATAATAATGGTGACAGGCAGAGGGAGATATGATCTGAGGTGGGAGTGGGCTGTTACAGGGGAATGGCTTATACATTCAAATAAATAAATGGGAATAGGAAACCTAGTTCCAAACCCATCTACCAGCCTCCAACCTTAATCTAAGGTCCTGGGGGCTGGATCCCTTAAGGCCTTGGACTCAGCTGGTTCTATTACTACAAATAGAACTTTAGTCTTACTAAAGACCTTATTCCTCCACAGTCTGATGGTGGAAGAAAGAGGAATTGGCTGGGCAAAGATGGATGGGTTCTTCTATTCAAGATTTGCTCAGCTGTGGTTTGGGTTATGGGTGGCTCTGTAGGGCACCATGTTGACCTGTGGAATATGGAGACATCAAAGGAGCTTGAAAGGGTTGTTCCAAAGGCGTCTCCCAATGTGCCAGTCCAGTGGCGCTCCTTAGCTTACTGAAGTGATCTGGGAAATTAAGCACTTGGAGATGCCTGGAATAATGCTGGCAAAGATGCCCAGTCAGGTTGGACATACCCTTGGGTCTATACCATGTGAGTAAGGATAACATAGTGTCAATACTACTCTGCCCTGGGCAGGAGTGCAATTTCAAGTGACCTATTCTCATTCTCAGGTGCCTGAAAGAGCCTACTGTTAGCTGTTGTAGGCGGTTTGCCAGGCAAAATTGCTTACCTTCACTCTGACTGGATGCTAGATGGGCAGAAGTGATAGGAGTAACATCCTGAAAGGTCACCTGGGACTCTTTAAAACCTGTGGCTCTTGAGAAAGTAGACATGGTTCTCTGTAGGATGAGCTCAGCCACTAGTAAATTAAATCCACTCCGATCCTGGCCAATAATCTGCAGCCAAACAAGACATTACAGCGTGGTACGGAAGGTGAAGAACACATCCTTGAGGGAGGTGATAATATATCTATTCTTGAAGTAGATGGACCCCCTTCTCAAGAAGCCATCACTTGACCTAGCTGTCCTAGATTGACTGAGAGTCTCCAACCTACCCTTTTTTGGGTAAAGATGTTGAGAAGATGGCTGGACTCCAGACAAGTTGATAAGGCCTGGAGTTGTGCTTCAGGCCTCAGTGTGAGACAGAAACCCAAGGGCTGGATACTGGATTTCATGATTTCCAATGGCAACCACGGGCTTGTTCCAACTAATCTTGGGCCCACATGCATGTGGTCATATGTTGGGGGTTGCTTTTGTCTTGGAGCAGTGTAATGATCTGGATACAGAAGGTATAACATTTTCAGTACATTTCCTGGTCAGATAAAACTGATTGCCACATGGGACCTTAGCAGGATGAATGGACCAATTTGGATGGTCCATCCCAGGCACCTCATGGATCCAGATAGATTTTGGCAGGCATTTGGGGATTTTCCCAGTGATTTGATAGGTAGTTCCATTTGATTGCCTGTTTAAACATTAGCAACAGGAAGCAACCCAGACTTTCAACATCATTGGTCCTGAGCAGCCTCTCTGCACACCAATGCCAATTGGTTTCTTTGGTTACCAAGGTACTCCAGGAGATGAAGTGCAGAAGCAGCTCCTGGTGTGCTGATGGAAAAAGATGAAAAGTGAATCTGACCAAAGCGAAGCAGTTCTACTTCTCCTTCTTATTGCGTTAGTAAGCTGTTGGCCAGCAGACTTGTTTAGGATTGCTAACTCCCTAAATTAAGGAGGGGTGAACAAGTAAACCTGCTTACTGGCTACTGATTTTACTGATAAAGTTGCACAGATTTGCCAAAATCTTTATTCTTTGTGGAGGGGACTGATGGGGTAACATCTTGCCATGTTCTCTGGGATTTTTTTATGGTTTGTAGACTCTGATGAAATTGATAAGTGTTCTCTAGCATGCCTCCTCTGGCTTCTTCAGGAAACAGGTGGAGGCATAGTTGGCTGGGTCCAGGAGATTGTCAGTGCTTCCTTGTGAGAGGTGCTGATGCTGGAAGCCATGAAAGAGGTCCTCCTTGGCTGTGGCCATACTTGACAAATATTGTCTAGTCTCCAGCCTTCCCTTTTTTTTAACGGTTGTAGAGAGGGTAGTAGGAATTCAGCTACAAAGTACCCTATAACAAACAGATTATCTGGACCCCTTTTAGTCAGGGTTCAGGCCTGAGCATAGGATGGAAATGGCATTGTTTGTGCTGATAGCTGACATCTGTTGGGAACTAATTAGGGGTGGTGCATCTCTTCTGGTCCTATCAGATTTCTTGGCAGCCTTTCGTACCATCAAACATGATATTCTTCTGGACTGCCTGCAGAGGCTGGGAGGGGAAGTTATTGTTTAACAATGCTTCCACTCCTACTTAGTGGGCAGTTCCATTTGGTGGTGATTGGGGAGGTCAGTTCTGGGCCCCTCATATGTGGGGTGCCCCAGAGGTCAGTCCTTTCCCTGTTTAATATCTATATGATGCCACAGGAATAGGTTAACTGTCACTTCAGGGTGTAGTATCATTGGTACACTGATGATACCAGATAGAGATTGCCACCCCAGGTTGTACCAGTGATGTGATAGAAATCTTGTCCTGGTGTCTGGAAGCTGCAGGGGCCTGGATAGGGCAAAACAGGTTGAAACTAAACCAAAGCAAGCAGAATTACTGTTTGGCCTTTGATATTCTCATTCAGCTCCAGTGTTGTCTCTCAAAAGAGTTGAAGGACCAAGTTGGTGATTTGGGAGTCCTTCTGGATGGGCAGGTGGAGGCAGTCGCTAGGACCTGGGATTGCAAGCATCTTGTAACAGAGACTCTTGCCCTCATCACATCTTGATGAGACGACTGCAATTTGCCCCACCCGGGGCTACCTTTGAAGAGCAATCTGGAAGTTGCAATTTGTTCAAAATGCAGAGGCTTGGCTACTTGTAGCTATAACCTGCTAGGATCATGCCCAATCCCCTCTGCTTTGGGCCCTACATTGCTTATCAGTAGATTTCCAGACACAGCTTAAAGTGCTGGCTTGGACTCTAAAGCTCTATATGGCTTGGCATCTAGGTCCTTGCAGGACCACCTTTTCCTACCTGATTTAGTCCATCCAGTATGTTCTTCCCAGGAGAAGTTTTTGGTTGTACTTTCGTTAAGTAAGGAGAACAGAGACCAAGAGATGCTACTTATCAGTCACTGCTTCAACCTTGTGGAATAGTCTCTCCCTAGAATTAAGCCTTGCTTCATCCATCCTTTCTAGGTTTCAGAAGCTACTTAAGATGGAACTCTTCCTAATAGCTTTTGATGAACAGTTAACATTATTTTAAATCTACTTAAATTGATTTATGTTATTTTATTTTGATTTTGGTGTTGTTATTTTATTTACTTTTCATTACTACAATTGCTATAACTATTTTTGTAATTTTGATTATATTGGTTGTATTTAATTTTATTTGTACTTACTGTGGACATTTTAATGTTTTATGGATGATTTTTTGTTGACTATTTTGTAAACCACAGTGAGTCTGTATTGATTTGGCAGTATACAAGTAAAATAAATTAAGCAAACCAATAAATAAATAAAATGTTAAGGTGACCAAGACTGAAACATTTACTCCGAGGGAAATTCAGTACAATTTACATTTCAATAAGTCTGCATAAGATAAGTTATAAAGCATAGGAAGAGTGCCTGCATAAATAACTAGTCAGCATAAAATGTTAAAATATGCTTTAAATGTAATCAAAATGTTCAAAAGCAACTGCAAGTACTCTAAGTCAAGTTTGAAGTATGACATATCACTACCCGGGAGCTAAAATCAAATGTGCATTTCTAGGGCTATAATGTTCATTTATTAATATGAAGATACATCTTTAATATCCATCACAATGATTCACAAACATATTTTTCCTGGTTTGAATGTTACTATGCTCCCAGTGCTAATGTAAAAAAAGAGAGTTCCTAACAACTTTATTCCACTGATACTCTATACAATCCTGCAACTGGAAGTGTCAGAGGCATTGTTGTAAAAAGTTTAGTGACAATCTTCATTAACCATCCCTGCATTTTTCTTCCTGTTATTTTACCCTTTGCCTATCTATTCCAACCAGACGATAGAAGCAAATAGATCTGGAATGTGCTAGTCTAACCTACAGTACATATGCAGCCTTTGGCACTTTTTGGTGATTTTTCAATTTTGCTCAGCTAGCCAGGATCACAGGCAGCAACTCAGTACTGTATAAGGATAGAAAGCTGTTTTGGTGTCTCCTACTCCCATCCAGCTCCTGCTGTTGTGTCACGGATTAGGGCAGAGCTTTCCAAACTCTGTGTCGGGACACGTTAGTGTGTCAGCTGCAGTGTCTGGGTGTGTCGCAGCTGCTGCTGCCTCCAAGCCCTGCCAGGATTCTACACAGGTCCTAGTGCCTGCCTTGTGCCTTGCTGCCTCCAAACCTGTGATTCCGCGCAGGTCCTAGTGCCTGCCTTGTGCCTTGCTGCCTCCAAACCTGCCCTGCCAGGATTCCGCGCAGGTCCTAGTGCCTGCCTTGTGCCTGGCTGCCTCCAAACCTGCTGTGATTCCGCGCAGGTCCTAGTGCCTGCCTTGTGCCTTGCTGCCTCCAAACCTGCTGTGATTCCGCACAGGTCCTAGTGCCTGCCTTGTGCCTGGCTGCCTCCAAACCTGCTGTGATTCCGCGCAGGTCCTAGTGCCTGCCTTGTGCCTTGCTGCCTCCAAACCTGCCCTGCCAGGATTCCGCGCAGGTCCTAGTGCCTGCCTTGTGCCTGGCTGCCTCCAAACCTGCTGTGATTCCGCGCAGGTCCTAGTGCCTGCCTTGTGCCTTGCTGCCTCCAAACCTGCTGTGATTCCGCGCAGGTCCTAGTGCCTGCCTTGTGCCTGGCTGCCTCCAAACCTGCTGTGATTCCGCGCAGGTCCTAGTGCCTGCCTTGTGCCTTGCTGCCTCCAAACCTGCTGTGATTCCGCACAGGTCCTAGTGCCTGCCTTGTGCCTGGCTGCCTCCAAACCTGCTGTGATTCCGCGCAGGTCCTAGTGCCTGCCTTGTGCCTGGCTGCCTCCAAACCTGCTGTGATTCCGCGCAGGTCCTAGTGCCTGCCTTGTGCCTGGCTGCCTCCAAACCTGCTGATTCCGTGCAGGTCCTAGTGCCTGCCTTGTGTCTTGCTGCCTCCAAACCTGCTGTGTCCCAGTGCCTGCCTTGTGCCTGGCTGCCTCCAAACCTGCTGTGATTCCACGCAGGTCCTAGTGCCTGCCTTGTGCCCTGCTGTAAGAGTGTGTCGCAAAATGATGCATGTCTAAAAAGTGTGTCACCAACATGAAAAGTTTGGAAAGCTCTGGATTAGGGAGTGCTTTATCCAGAGACCAGTGTATTTTTATATCAGAGTTGGTCAAACTTTTTGGCTTTGGATCTAGCTTGCTTTTTGCTGGAATCCAAGCCCCATCAGCTATACCCCAATGGAAAATAATTTGGGTGAAACTTACATTTAGAATTAGGGAAAAGAGTATCTTTGAGCCCAGGAATTTATTTTCGGAACCAGAACTGAACTCAACGATTCTTTCAGGACAGAGTGACCCGACTCTGACTTCTCTTGCTTCGTGAGAATAGGTTGACGGTTCATAACACACCCCTCAATGAAACGGAGCTTCTCTCCGACTTCTGCTTTCCTTCCTTCCCACCTCCTTCCCAGCTACCGGAGGAGAGAGGCTCTCGCGCACCTTTCCTCCACCTGGTATGCTTCAGCTGCGTTGGACTACGACTCCTGAAACGGAGTTTTGAAAACTCTAGTCACGTACTTCTGGAGAGCACCAAGTTGGGGAAGGTAGGTTTAAGGCTTCCCGTTTGGCGCGCTCCTTTCTTTTTGACTCCAACACGACCACGCTGAGGAGTAGATCTCTCAACAACTCACAACTCTTTCCTTGCTTCCCGCCTCTCCCTCGAGGATTAACCCGAGGCTAATATAGAGCTTCCAGATCTGGGCTGCAAAAATCCGGACGCCCACTAGATGGCAGAAAGGGGGATGCAGACAACTCTTGACCGCCCCGGTCTGGTAGCACAAGGCTAAGGTTAAAGCGCCCCGACACTGAGGTGGCTAACGCGGTGCCTGCTGCCGCGCGTGAGACGCGAGGGGTCCTTGACAGGACGGCTGTCCTCGAGGATGCCTATGTGATTCTGGCCAGGGGCTTCCGGTTCCGGTGAGTCAGTGCGTGACTGAGTGTTTGCTTGAGAGCCTGTGAGGGACTCTGGGCTGGACGAGACCCGGCCATGGCGGACGGTGATGCGGAGCGGGCCGATGGCCGCATCGTGAAAATGGAAGTGGATTACAGTGCCACGGTAGACCAGCGCCTGCCCGAGTGCGAGCAGATGGCCCGGGTAAGCGAGCAGAGGGCCCTCTGAGGGCTGAGTCATGGCGCGGCCCGACTTAGGCCGCATCGGCCCTTCGCTCGGAGCTACTCCCCGGGGGGTGGGAGATCGCCTCTCCAGGCTGACCCGGGCCGTAGACTCTGGCAGGTGGGAGAAGAGCGGAAGGGCCTTTCGCCCAGCGGAAGCCGCGTTGCCCGGCGTGGGTAGGGAAGGGAGATGCCGCAGATCGGTGGCTCCGATCCTTTGGCGGCTGGGATGGGAGAAACGGGGCGAGATGCTGCTCTCTTTCCTAAAGAAGTGGCGCTTGGGCGTATGATAGGGAAAGGCGTGTCTTTGCGTATTTCTGTAATTCAAGAGTGGTAGAAATCGGAACGAACCTTTCCTCTCTACACTGTTTTTCGGAGGAATGAGGCCTCCAGGTTTGAATAGGTATGGTTGCTACCATAGAGTTAGAGGCCTTTTCTTTATTATAATATTATAGCCGCTTGTACCGAAAGGTAAGTGTCAGCCTACATTGAAAGAAAGAGGCAATTATATTTTTTGGGGTTAGTGACGTCAGAACTGAGATTGAAATTCTCCGAACGTTTACTGGAGCTTCAACTCAGTGGATTTCTGGCTCGCTGTAAATCGGTGTTGCTGCTGCTGCTGCTTCGTGACTTTTTGCTTCCTTTTAACTCTTGTCGAAGTTACAAGAATATTAGTACTATATGTTGAAGTAATATTGAAGGGTTTGCATGGATTTAGGCTAAGGGGCATCATATACTGTATATCTTAGGTATCCTATGAATTGTTTGTACTGTTTGATTCGTTTCTGATGCACGTGGCATCATTATGTACTCCACTGCTTAGAATAATTACATTTTGTTTCATTTGCTGTGTATTATTAATACTAACCACACTTTCCATTAAAGGGGGGACTGGGTACCAAGTACAGAATTTTTCACGTTGTTAATTTCTTCATGGAATTGGACTCTGATAATGCTAGCCCAGGTTACTTCCTAGAGAAGTAGTAGCTAATTGAGCATCCATTATCCTAATGGTATTTCAGTACCATTTACTTTAGCTACTGTGACACATCCTTTTCTAGCAGATGTTTTATGATTGCTTACTTCTGTTCTAGAAGATATGAGTCCATGAAAAAAACCTATCCTGGGTGCTAATTATCTTGAATGTAGAAAAGAGTACAAAGCTGCCCATCACTATCCAGACCAAGTGGTGATGATGAAGAACTGTTGCTCTCTGTCATATTGATTACAAGTCATGTTAGCCAGTGTTAAGACTGTGTTCACAGGACTTGCTGAACCCCAAATTATCAAACTGAATTTTAATTTATTATGTTGGACCAACTCAGCCTTGTGATTCATTTATGGTTAAGAATACTGTATGAATTTAGAAAATTAAATGGTAAAGTCTTCCTACAGTTGATCTTAATTTCTGATGATTTCAAGGATGCAGCCATGTAGGTTTCTAGCAACAATTCATTCTTTAAAAAAATTCTAGTCTAGTTTACAGCCCTGGAATTTCATGGTGGTCTTTCATTTAAATAGTAACCTGGTCTAACTCTGCTTAGCTTTTTAAGATCAGCCAAGGTTGACCAGGTGCAGCCACCTGCTTTATATTTGAGTAAGCCAGGAATAAATTGTATGTGGAAAAGTTTGTAATATGAGTACAAGCTAAAACATTGAACTGTTTTCTGCAAGAGAAGGATCATTTATATTCCTTAGTATTCCTTATGATAAACACAGGAAAAAAGCCTAGCATCCAGAGTGGGCACTGACTGGGTCCTCATCTCCCCTTTGGCTGTGGAAAAATGTAAAAATGATCAACCTGGCCAAAGATGTTACTGCACACAGTTGGAACTTTAGGTGCTGCCGCTGTCAGTGGAGTGATTTGAAGACCTACCATAAGAAGTCTTCCCCTTTGTGCATTTCTTGAACATAAAGTATATTGTTGGTGTGATTCAATTATTGGAGGAAGGTTTCCCCCCTCTATCATGGTCTAAAATGATTTGGAAAGAACTGTGCAGCACATGAAATCACACTCTGAAATGTTCAGTTACATGTTGGAATTTTGTCCTTTAACAGTGCTCTCTGTTGGAACTAAATGCAATATGCTGCTTTTAACACCACTGTTAATTCATTTTGTCTTGACAGGCTTGAGGTAACACATTTCTGAATTTGTTTCTTTGTGTAAATGTTGTCATTGTCCTCAGCTTGTTTTTTGCAGTAGCAGGGAATTTTTCAGGGCAGAACACCGTTAGCAATAAAGTACATATAACTAGATGCAATAATTTAACTGGAAGAGAATAACTAAAATAGATTATTAAGTTTGGCAGAACAGTGTTCACTGTTTACTTGAGAGAGGAAGCAACTTGCATCTAGCAAAGTGAGGTGCATGCTATGATTTCCCTCTCAGCATCTGAATGAATAACTTATAGACTTGATAAACATTTAAAAAATAATTTCTGAAGACAGCTGTAATAGCATCCTGCTGTGGAGTAGTTCCTTTGAAATTGAGTATAAAATTAAGGAAAGTGCATTCTAAATTAAGGAAACTTAAAGGTACAATTTGACTCTCACTTTTTAAAATGGCTATATATTTTCTTTGTAATGTTGGGTAGCTTATTTGGAAGAGAATACAAAGTTGTAATTTGAGGGGTGAAACTTTGCTTTCCATCTCCAGGAGAAGCCCAGGCAACTAGACTAAAAGGATATAGATCCATTGGTCTTGTTCCTGGTGTAGTTAATCTTGACATAAGTGTAGTTGAAATCAACAAGATAAGTGGTTCTGTTTTAAATTTAATTGCTTTCCATGCAGCTTGGTTACATTTGATACAAGCAGGATTTGGCTCTTCTGTTTTAAATTAAACAAGTAAGTTGTATTCCAGCAATACAGCAATTATTGATTTATTTAGCCATGGTTTACTGAATAAACCACAATTTTTAGGTTAATGTGGTCAAGTCAGCCATGGTTTGCAAACCATAAACAAGCAGAATATACTTTGGCTTACCAAGTTACATAAACCAAGTCATAGTTTCCTAACTTGTAATAATTAACACATTTTTATCCAGCTTTGTTATATGTTGTATTTACTACATACATAACTTGGCAATTCAGTTAATATAGAAGTAAAATTTTTACCTTTAAGCACTGTATTTTCTGTTTTAGGATGGAAGGCTTCAGGAAGCAATTGAGACATTGCTGTCACTGGAAAAACAGACTCGAACTGTAAGAATACTTAAAATGAATTAGTCATTTCTTCAATTTTTAGCATAAATTAGTCACCCATTATTTTCTCTTAAGTTGTGTGTGGCTCTTCTGCAGATATGAAAATGGTAATTGATGTCTTTTCCTTCAGCTTTTTAATGTGTGCTTATAAACAATGAGATTCTCATTGATTTTAATTATTATGATTGTAGAAAACAGAATGGAAGAGAGTTACTTTAGAGTAAAAGTATGGGAGTGAATGCTTAAATAGTACTAGTAAATTATTTGATAAAGTAAAATCTCCATTTATAAGCAAGAATAAGATATGGGAAAATTGTTTTGAAGCACCCTGATATGAGTGCTGGAACAATGAATTGATCATTCATGTTGACTTTGTGAAAGCTGAGTTACTTTCCTCCTGTAGACTTCATCGTGCAGTCAGAAATATATTTATTTTCATAAATAGTTAAGTTTTTAATTTTTTAAAGAATTATTGCAAACATTTTACACTGAAAAATGATATTTTATCTCCCATGCTTTTTTAGGCTTCTGATATGGTTTCCACATCTCGCATCTTGGTTGCTGTAGTAAAAATGTGTTATGATGCTAAAGACTGGAATGCTCTTAATGAAAATATTTTCATTCTTTCGAAAAGGAGGAGTCAGTTAAAGCAGGTGAGTTTACTAAGGGAAAGCAGGGAGGGGTAGTAGAGTTACAAATTTATACCTGTCTACTGATGGAATAGTACCAACAAGCAGAACAGATTTTTCCTTATTTATTTGTGTATTTGTTTAAAAATGGTTTCTCCTGCTTTTCCATTTAATAAAAAGCACTCAAAGCAGCTGTGTATATCCCTTGAAGTTGCTTTGGAGAATTGGAAAACTCCAGAACAAATTTGACAAATATGGAGGCTCTGTGTGAGTTACGTGAAGGACCAGTTCCAGAATTCTGTTTCTGTAATGTTGGTTGTAATAATAATAATAATAATAATCATAATCATAAATAATCTCTAAAACGATCAATAAAAGGTAATTCCTGTACCTGTGAAGTCAGTTTGTTTTGATACATGCTATCTGATGAAGCATCTGTAGCTTGAATCATGTCAACTGGATTTCTATTTTCTCTGTGGAAACGTTTCGCTCCTTATCCAAGGAGCTTCTTCAGTCTGAGCAAAGTTGGTAAGGGAATCCTAAATATGTTTCTAGGTAGCTGTGTGACCTTACACCTAAGGTGTAAGAGAAAATAGAAATCCAGTTGACATGATTCAAGCTACAGACAATTCCACCTGGATGACTGAGAACCTTCATAGACATATCTGATGAAGCAGTTTGAAAGTACAAGAGAAACAGAATAAATGTGTGTTTGTAGAAGTTGCTTCCATCTATGATACTGTTTTTAGCAGAAAATATGCCACAGGTGTCTTCTACTTACTAGAATTAAATTTTGGATTGCCACTGTCATTCTTAAATCATTGTGAGGTCCTTCTAAGAACCATCATTTGAAGAGATGCCACTTTATGTATTTTGTCCCTATTTGAACATATGTCTAAATACATTTCCATGTTCTATATTGATCTTCATCATTTAAGTAATTATTGTGAATTAAGAATTCAAAATACAATGAATATATAATTTCTTCTTAAAAGGAGACCCACAAGTTCATCATGGTGTTGCCTATTTCACCATAAAGAACTGCGTACTCTCATTGGCTGAATTCCCACTTAGGTCATAAACTGGGAATATGTAACTTTGGTCACCTCAAAGGCTACACCAAGCATTGCAGTCGGACACGACTGCACAAATGTGCAGGGGGAGCCTTTACCTATGTAGCATCCCAATTCAATTCTCACACCCCCATCCTTGTGAGGTAGGCTGGGCTGAGAGATAGAGACAGTAATTGGTTCTAGCTAATTTTGATGTACAGTTTACAGTATAGAGAGAGAAACTGGAAATTCCCAAATGGTCAATGGATAATTTGAAGGTAGAAAATAAAGGAGTTTTAATGTTAATTATAAATCATTTGAAAGGTACAGGTTTATATCTAAGCCTCTATTTCATTATTTTATAAAAATGACTTGAACTTGTAATTGGATTTACCGCAGTAGTGACCATGAATAGAAACATTGCTTTGAGTGAAATGTGATACTAAACAAATTAAAAAGCTGTCTGGGTGGGAGACTTTTAGTTTATTTATGTTTTTTAAAATCTTTTTGCTCCCTTTCAACTAGTGCCTGATTGCTTAAAAAAACAACTCATAGGCAACCTCCCTCCAACCAAAAGATGCATATAAAGCAAATAGCACAAATTATATATAGTACCAATAGCAGTTCAAGGTCTCAGGAAAACTAATTTGCACTATTTTTGTTGTTTTTAGTAAAGTTGTATACAATGGTAATATATTATGCAAAGAAAAATTTAGTGTGTTGTCATTTTAAGTTGAGCAGCCATGAGAAGTAAAGAAAGGACTATTATTTTCAAATCCTAAAGCAGGCAAGTGACTTTTGTTCTTTTACCACATATTGCTGGAGAAGTTTCTGTTTTAGCAGCTTAACCTAAACTGAAAAGTAAGAAATATTAGACAAAAATAACTCAGTTATATCCTTCTGCAGGAAGTCTCTTTGCTCCATGTGGTTTATATCTGAAAATAAAAGCAAACGATCACTGACAACTTCCTGTTTGTTTTGTCATATCTCTTCCTTGGATTGCAAATGTTTTCAGTTTCCTTTGATATTTTGAAATAAAATTGTGTAACAGGCAGTATTACTGGAACAAATGACCACCAATGCTATCTATGCAAGGTTATATTCATATAAGTGTAATCTTTCTCATTATTCATGCTAGGCAGTTGCTAAAATGGTCCAACAGTGCTGTACTTATGTTGAAGAGATTACAGATTTACCAACCAAATTGCAATTAATTGACACATTACGTACAGTGACGGAAGGAAAGGTAAGACATTTTTCCTTTTCCCAATCTGTGAGGCTTTTTATTTCTTTGCAATACTTACATAACATTCAGTCTTTTCTTGGTGCCTTGCAAACTAAATGTAGTTATCATAGAACAATTTAATAAATAAATTCCAACTTAAAATTTGCTAATGGAGGGTAAAACAGCATAGAAATAGACAGCTCCAAGAAGTCAAGAAATGCGCCACAGACTAGCACTTGGTAGAGTAGCCATGAAGGCCTTGGAAAAGATATTCAAATGCCGTAATGTGTCTGTACCTACAAAGATCAGAATCATGCAAGCCATAGTATTCCCTGTGACACTCTATGGAAGCAGAATTGGAGTTTGAAGACGCAAGATAGGAAGAGTATTGACGCCTTTGAACTTTGATGTTGGAGAAGACTCCTGAGAATACTGTGGACAGCCAAGAAAACAAACAAATGGATCATCAAACAAATCCACCCAGAGTTCTCACTCAAGGCACGAATGACCAGGCTCAAATTATCCTACTTCAGACACATTATGTGAAGACCCAGTTCTCTGGAGAAGGCTCTAATGCTGGGAAAGGTGGAAGGAAAGAGAAGAAGAGGATAACCAGTAGCAAGGTGGATAGACTCAGTTATAGCGATGATGAGTGCGCCATTAGAAGACATGAAGGACCAGGTTAGGGAGAGATCATCATGGAGAAAATCTGTGTGGTTGCTATGAGTCAACAACAACTTGATGGCATGTAATCAATCAATCTTGACCCATTCACCCTTATACTTGTCTTGCGATTCAGTCCTCATTCTCTTTATAAGAGCAAGCCACCTCTTTTATACTGGTCACTCACATTTGTATTCAGTTTGTATGTATGCATTACCCCTTCATTCTTGACTCTGTCCTTGTTTTATCACATGAGGTTCTTAAGAAACCTACTCTGTCTTTATTCAGGGTACTTTTATGTTTCTCTTGACATATCCAGCCCAAATGGCAGAAATGCTAATCTTTTATCTATGCCCAGAGTCACGAATGTGAGATCGGTGGTTGTGTAGTGTAGTGTAGTGTAGTGTAGTGTAGTGTAGTGTAGTGTAGTGTAGTGTAACAAACTTTTATCTTTTTATTTTGTAGCAGTCATTATTTTACATGCATTTTTCCTTCATCCACAGCCTCTTTTACTTTTTCATTCCATCAGACACCTTCTTGCATACTTCCCATTAGCAGGACTCCACATACTTCTGTAGCACTCTGTAACACAATTCTCTTCACTCTGTTCCAAGCAGCTTCTATAGCAAGGTTATTTATGTTAACTTGCTTTTCATTTGTTGGAACATTAATCCTTTGTCTTCATACAGGACTTTTGCTTTCTCTTCTTAAAGTTGGTTTGCTTTCACTGCCTTTTAGTTCCATTCCTAATCTGTATGTATGCATAAATAGACTTATGCTCTAAACATATATTTGAAACAGGTCTTTTATTAAGCCAGATACTAGTAAACAATGACTGGTCTCCCAATAGCCCAATACTTTTTCTTGCTCTCTTGCTTTATTGTAACCCATCTATTCCTGACACATAAGAGAATGTTTTGTTCCCTGGATTATGTCCATTACCTTCACTTCCCTGCCTATATTTATCAACTCCACAAGATCAGACACCTTCATTCAGATCTAGTACATCCTCCTTCCTTTTCTTGGTTTCACAAACACACTATATCTATTTTTCTTTCATTTGGTTGGTTACTTCATGCTTTTTAGGTATTTACTCCTCTTCTATTCCAAGTTGCTGTCTTCTCAGATTGGCCCATAGATACTGATTTCTGCCATCTATCATGGCTTTGATCAGTGAAGGTTTTCACATATTTTTAAATAGGATAGAGGAGACTAGATGACCAGCCTTAGTTATGTATGTGTCCCATGAAGCATTCAGTGCTAACAGTAGGGACAGTAGAATTCGTTTTTGGCCAATATGTCACAAGCACAACCAAAATCCAGTTTTGTATCAAGCATGCTCATGGTATTCAATGCAAGGTAGGACTTCTAATCTGGAGACTACCTTGCAACCCAACATACTGTTGTCCACATCCCACCAACTAGGAGGCTCATGGAATATACTGAGAAGTTTCGGATGCATAAAAAAGCCTTGATGCCAAAAACACGATAAAGGAAGCATCGGGTGATAGGGATGTCCAGAGTATTTCACATTCAAAATGGGCTGTCCTGACCATTCTCAAGGGGTTTTGTATTGAAAACAAGATTGAAATTTGTACACCTCTGCTAGGTCAGGGGTCGGCAAACTTTTTTTGCCGGGAGCCATTTTGACATGCTCGTGCACATTTTGAAGTGCTCGAGAGCCAGGGGGCGGGGTTTGTGGGCGGGAGCCAATCGCGTGGAAGGGGGCGGGTTTTGCGGGCGGGAGCCAATCGCGTGGAAGGGGGCGGGTTTTGCGGGCGGGAGCCAATCGCGTGGAAGGGGGCGGGGTTTGCGGGCGGGAGCCAATCGCGTGGAAGGGGGCGGGGGCTCACAGAGGGAGGGGGTGCAGCCAGCAGCTCCTCGCAGCCAGCAGCTCCGCAAACCCGGCCCGGCTGCCCCACCGGGAGTGGCGGGGAAACAGCTGCCACCCTCCGCTACCCAGAATATCGTGGGGCAAAGGGAAACCTGCCCGGAGGGGTCATCAGGAGCACAGGATCCGGCCCCAGGCCAGCCCGGCCCGCAGCTTCGGCACCCTCCCCTCGCCATCGCGAAAGTCCCAGGCGACGGCGGGGACATGTTCGACTTGCTCGTGCAGCACGGGGCGGCCGCCCCCGGAGACTCCACGCCCCCCCGGCTGCCAGAGAGGAGGAGAGGCAGTGGAAGAGCTGCAGCCGGGGAGCCACGGAGTCTCCGGGGGCGGCCGCCCCGTGCTGCACGAGCAGGTCGAACATGTCCCCGCCGTCGCCTGGGACTTTCGCGATGGCGAGGGGAGGGCGCCGAAGCTGCGGGCCGGGCTGGGCTGGGGCCGGATCCTGTGCTCCTGATGACCCCCCCCAGGCAGGTTTCCCTTTGTCGTGGGGCAAATGAACCAGGCTTGCGGTCGATGGAGCAACAGCAGAAGTTGTTATTGCTCCTCCGCTTACCAGCGCCTGAATTTTGCTCCATCGGCCGCAAGCCTGGTTCATTCTGAGAGAAACAGAGAGATTTCTGCCTGCCGTTCTTTCTTCCCAGCTGAGCGAGGCCCCGCGCCGGTATTTTTGGAGCGCTTCCGCGCGCAGCTGAGCGAGGCCCCGCATCAGGCTTTTTGGAGCGCTTCCACACGCAGCTGAGCGCTGGGCTGTGGAAATGCGCTCCAAAAACACTGGCGCAGGGCCTCGCTCATCTGCGCTGGGCTGTTGCCCCGCTCCAGTTCTCGGCCCTGACCACCCGCCTGGGGCTGCTGGGAGATGTGGTTCAGCCGCTTCTGGAGAAGACCTCCCCCCGCGCGCCTGCAGCAACGCGTGCAAAAGGGGAGCGGGCGTGTGTGCGCGTGCAAAAGGGCTGAGAAGGAGGCCCGGCTGCACGCTCACCACCGGAGAGGAAGAGGAAACGCGGCCCCTCCCCAGCTTCAGGGGAGCCGCCGCCGCCGCCGCCGGGTGGGTCCCCTCAGGGCGGCAGCAAAGAGGCCACGGGCGCAGGAAGCAGCAGCCGGAGGCCGCCTCGCCTCTGCCGCTCTCCGCTTCCACCTCGCTTGCTGGAACGTATTGAAGGGGAGGAAAAGGAAACATCAAGATCAACCAGGAGCTTTGCGGAGAGCGGCAGAGGCGAGGCAGAGGCGAAGCGGCCTCCGGCTGCTGCTTCCTGCGCCCGTGGCCTCTTTGCTGCCGCCCTGAGGGGACCCACCCGGCAGCGGCGGCGGCGGCGGCTCCCCTAAAGCTGGGGAGGGGCCGCGTTTCCTCTTCCTCTCCGGTGGTGAGCGTGCAGCCGGGCCTCCTTCTCAGCCCTTTTGCACGCGCACACACGCCCGCTCCCCTTTTGCACGCGTTGCTGCAGGCGCGCGGGGGGAGGTCTTCTCCAGAAGCGGCTGAACCACATCTCCCAGCAGCCCCAGGCGGGTGGTCAGGGCCGAGAACTGGAGCGGGGCAACAGCCCAGCGCAGATGAGCGAGGCCCTGCGCCAGTGTTTTTGGAGCGCATTTCCACAGCCCAGCGCTCAGCTGCGTGTGGAAGCGCTCCAAAAAGCCTGATGCGGGGCCTCGCTCAGCTGCGCGCGGAAGCGCTCCAAAAATACCGGCGCGGGGCCTCGCTCAGCTGGGAAGAAAGAACGGCAGGCAGAAATCTCTCTGTTTCTCTCAGAATGAACCAGGCTTGCGGCCGATGGAGCAAAATTCAGGCGCTGGTAAGCGGAGGAGCAATAACAACTTCTGCTGTTGCTCCATCGACCGCAAGCCTGGTTCATTTGCCCCACGACAAAGGGAAACCTGCCTGGGGGGGGTCATCAGGAGCACAGGATCCGGCCCCAGCCCAGCCCGGCCCGCAGCTTCGGCGCCCTCCCCTCGCCATCGCGAAAGTCCCAGGCGACGGCGGGGACATGTTCGACCTGCTCGTGCAGCACGGGGCGGCCGCCCCCGGAGACTCCGCGGCTCCCCGGCTGCAGCTCTTCCACCGCCTCTCCTCCTCTGGCAGCTGGGGGGGCCGTGGAGTCTCGCCTCTGCCGCTCTCCGCAAAGCTCCTGGTTGATCTTGATGTTTCCTTTTCCTCCCCTTCAATACGTTCCAGCAAGCGAGGTGGAAGCGGAGAGCGGCAGAGGCGAGGCGGCCTCCGGCTGCTGCTTCCTGTGCCCGTGGCCTCTGCTGCAGCCGCTCTCCGCTTCCCCCTCGCTTGCTGGAACATATTGAAGGGGAGGAAAAGGAAACATTAAGATCAACCAGGAGCTTTGCGGAGAAGCGGAGAGTGGCAGAGGCGAGGCGGGCGGCGGCGGCAGCAAAGAGGCCACGGGCGCAGGAAGCAGCAGCCGGAGGCTCGTCTGGCCCCACGGTGTGCTGAGGGCGAAGAGCCGCCTGCTCTCCCCTTGGCCGCCTCCGGTCACTACAGTTGCCCTGGCATCTCCCTTTGGCCTGCCGTCTGCGGCCCTGCCCCCGCCCCAGCGCCCAGCCCTGTCCCCCCCGCCTCCCTCCCTGCGGACTAACTCGGCGAGGAAGCCCTTGATGGCGGCTTCCCTCACGCACGCACGCCCAGGCTCGGTTGCGGAGCTCAGCTCAGGAGAGGCGGCGGGAAGGAGGGAGCGTCGCGGAGCATGTGCAGAGGGCTCTGCTGGGCGCCACGGCGTTCCTGGGCTGAGCGGAAGGCTGTGCCCTCTCCACCGGGCGGGACCCGCGCCTCCTTCCCTGCGGGCGGGCAAGGCAGGGAGAGAAGGGGAGATGGAGGGGCTCCCTCTCCGGCCTCTGCGCCCCTTCAGGCCCGTCTCTCCGAGCGGGGTGGCGGGAGGGAACTCCCCATCCAAGGGGAAGCGCTGGGAACCAGCGGCGGAGGTTGGCCGGCTCCTAGAGCGGCTGCCGCGGGCAACAAAACCTGGGGCACGGGAGAGCGGAAGGCTGCACCCTCTTCACAGGGCGGGACCCGCGCCTCCTTCCCTGCGGGCGAGCGAGGCAGGGAGAGAAGGGGAGACGGCGGGGTACCCTCTCCGGCCTCTGCGCCCCTTCAGGCCCGTCTCTGCGAGGCCCGGCGCGGCAGGGAGGCGCTGCTGGCCCGGGACGCGGCGCTGTCGGAGGCAGCGCAGGAGCGGCTTCAGGGGCTGCTGCGGCTGGAGATGGCGCTGCTCCGCGGCATCCAGGTGCTGGGCGAGGGCGCAGGCCCGGGACGCGAGCGGCAGGGCGGCGCAGGGGGCCTGGCCGGGGCGGTGGCGGTGGCGGCGGGGGGACGGAGCCGGCGGAGGTTTGCCGGGCGGCAGGACGGGGCGGGCGGCGCTGCTCGGGCTGGTGGCGGAGCTGGAGGGAGCGGAGGGACCAGGAGTTCCTGTGGGCGCAGCGCGTGCTCTGCAACCCGCCTTGGAGAAGCAGCCGCGGGAGGCCCTCCGGGTGCATCCTCCCACCCCATCAATCCCCCCACCCCGCCGTTCGGCGTCCTCTCCCCCCCGCTAACCCGAGCCCTGCGGCAGCCGGGGCAGCCGAGCCAGGCTCGGACCGGAGGCAGCCAAGGGGAGAGCAGGCGGCTCTTCGCCCTGCGCCGCCCTGCCGCTCGCGTCCCGGGCCCGCGCCCTCGCCCAGCACCTGGATGCCACGGAGCAGCGCCATCTCCAGCCGCAGCAGCCCCTGCGGCCGCTCCTGCGCCGCCTCCAACAGCGCCGCGTCCTGGGCCAGCAGCGCCTCCCTGCCGCGCCGGGCCTCGCTCAGTGTGAGAGCCAGGGGGCGGGGTTTGCGGGCGGGGGCCAATCGCGTGGAATCGCAAGGGCCAATCACGTGGAAGGGGCGGGGGTGAGTTCAGCTGCAGAAGAGCCACACTCAAGGGGCCAAAGAGCCGCATCTGGCTCGCGAGCCGCCATTTCCGACCCTTGTGCTAGGTGATCCTATGGGAAAATTTTATAAAGGTCTTTCATGAAAGAGGAAAGAAGCTCAGTAAAACATCCTCAGAAATCATCTGATTTCAGAAATAAGATAAAAAGGGGTCCTCTGAATTATATCTAACTTCCTTTTGGTATCTTCTTGAGTTAAAGTTAGCACATAACAGCTAATACTCCGTTTATGTTGTAAAGCTTTTCATCAATATCATTAATACTTAACATTTTATCTAGTTAAAGAAGTGACATTTTAGATGCTGTATAACTGGATTCATTGTATAAGTAACTTATTGTACTTGGTTCAGACAAATAAATTGCTTTAAATGAATGCATATACTCTTACTATTGCTTTTATTCTGGTCTGAAATTCAGTTTTGTCAGTATGGCTTGCTGCATATGCTCTTCTTGGTTACTGCATTTGGAACATATCAGTAAATTAAGAGTTCACATACTTTGAGCTGGAGTAGCCAAAATAATTATTACATAACAATGGAAAGATACATTCACATTCCAGTAGTGAATTGTTGACATACAGTGTATTCTTTGTCAATATTTGAATTGGTGGTTGTCACTCTTCTTTTGACAGAGGAGCAAGGCAAGGGAATATTGAGCAATTTGAAAAAAAATATCCTTGAGTTCTGTTCATGAAATTTTCTTTATTTGTTTTAAAAAATTGCATAATTATATACAATCTTTACAGTGTTGTCCTGTATATACGTATTTTAACAATCTGGTTTGTCAGCAATTATACAGATATATGGACTGGTAATGAGTAACAAGAAATAAAGCTTGTTATTTATTGTTATTGGCTAATGGTTGAATGTGTTCCTGCCTTGTACAAGCACAGTTTGTTGTTGTTCAGTCGTTTAGTCGTGTCCGACTCTTCGTGACCTCATGGACCATAGCACGCCAGGCCACAGCACCAGGGCACAAATAAAGATTTGATAGCCCTGGTTCCCCCCCCCCATCACAAACCAGGACATTATGATAACTAGGTGTTTATATGCCTTACGTATCTCTCTTTGCCCAGTCAAGGAATATCTGAAACATCCATTCATTATAATAACTTGGCCTTATGACTCATTAGCACATAAGTAAGAACACACTAAGGTTTTACTATGCTTTATTTTACTGTTACTTTTGGATTTTATTTTTTCCCAGGTTAATTTTTATTGCATTATAAAATATGAATACTATAATATAGAATGCAGATAATAACTGAGTACAGTGACATTTATACAATAGAAACTGGAAACTATTAACACTGATGATGATTTAGGTAAATTAAACCTTTAAAAATGAGAAAAAAGTTTATATCAATGTTAAGTATGATTTTTAAGATGTGAATATAAGATTGCTTGTACAATTGATGCTAAGTATGATAATGATAGATGTTTTATAAGGCTTCTTCCACATACTGTATACAACACTAGGTTCATGCAATGATAGGACATATTTTACATAAAATTAAATGCCTTCCTATTTTTAGATATACGTTGAAATTGAGAGGGCTCGGCTGACAAATACACTGGCAAAAATAAAAGAACAGAATGGTGAAGTAAAAGAAGCAGCCTCAATTTTGCAGGAACTTCAGGTAATGTAAAATAATTGCTTAGCTTGGGATAAGTACCTGTGTTTCAAATACTGTTACCTCTCTTTTCAATTTTTAAAAGCTGTTTTGATTAGTTATCCAATGGTAATATAAGAACATTAAATAGTGCAGAAGTTTTCAGTCTTTATCTCTACGTTTTAGGTACCCTTTTAGTACAGCATTTAAATATATTGCCTTTGCAGTATTGTTTACTTGCCAAAATGGTTGCAAAGCTTACCTTTGCCAATCTGAAGATAACCACCTTTGCAGGAGTTTTCCCAGGAAAACAATGAAGAGATTTTCTAAGATGATGTACCAGATGGGGTTTAAATCCAGTGTGGTGCTTGTGCAAATCATCTTTTCTCCCCCGCCTCCAGCCTTTAAGAACAGATTTTGAGGGCATGGCCAGGGGAAATTGCCCTGTGGCCTGATACCATCTGTCAGAAAGCTCCTTCATTGAATTTCACTTTGAATTTGACCAAAACTAAATGAAGCTTATTGAACTGAGAATTGGACTTTGTGTGTATAGAATCTTGTTATACTTTAACCTGTTTTGATTTGCTGTATAATTGTAACTCCCAAATGAAGAGCTTTATATAAGTTAAAACTTATTTATTATTTTATTTTATTTTATTTTATTATTTTATTTTATTATTTTATTTTATTTTATTACATTTATATCCCGCCCATCTCCCCCACAAGGAGGGACCCTGGGCAGTTCACAGCAAGGTTTAAAATCAATTAAAACAATAAATATCAATAATAAACTCTCTCTCTCTCTCTCTCTATATATATATATATATTGCTTTTGTTAACAAACAGCTGTGTGTTCAGTTCTTAAAATTTCACATGTCACAGTTTATAATAATTTAATGTTCTGAACTTTAGGTGGAGACCTATGGATCGATGGAAAAGAAGGAGCGTGTAGAGTTCATCTTGGAACAGATGAGGCTTTGTCTGGCTGTAAAGGACTACATTCGAACTCAAATTATTAGCAAAAAAATTAACACCAAATTTTTCCAGGAAGAAAATACTGAAGTATGTCTGGTGGTAGAAAGCTTTTGATTTGCTGGTTTATGGGGTGTTATTCACACATCTTATATAGTTTTCACACTACTGGGGAAGTGGCAGATGTATATGCTTAATGTTTCTCTCCTAACCCAACATTATTTGACATTTCAGAAACTAAAATTGAAATACTACAATTTAATGATTCAGCTGGATCAGCATGAAGGTTCTTACCTTTCCATTTGTAAACACTACAGAGCTATTTATGATACACCTTGCATCCAGGCTGAAGGTGAAAAATGGCAACAGGTAACAACAAAAGGAAAATGCATTATAAGCTGTTAATGTCTGCATAGTCAAATTCTGTTTAAATGGAGATTCAGCTGTCTTTCTGAAGGTATTTGTTTATTTTTTAGGGCAATAAAAGTCAAATGCTATCATTTTCCCACTATAATCAACATTTCAGAAAAAAGCAAGTGATTCACATTCTGTGTACAACTCTTAAAGATAATTTTGTTTGTTTCTAGAACAAGTTACCTTTTTTATTAAATAAAATGTAGCTGGAGTTATATCTGTATAGTTAGATTCTATTCTATCAGCCCATATGGAAAATGTCTTAAAACAGAGTTGGATATGATTTGGCAGTTCTGCATATATGGAATGCTTCTTTAATCTTGAAATGGACTTTAATCCAGTTGAAGGTCTTGAAGTAGAAAGGAGCCATTTTTCACGTGTCTCTGAAGCTATTTCACATATTGCTCAAACAGGTTTTTCTGAGCTAAAGTGAGAAAACTGCAGGGAGAAGGAAGAATCAGGCATTGTTGGAAGTGCGGGCAGTGCTAGAGGCTGGTGCTTTGCTTTGCAACATTTAGCTTCCTATCTCTTTAATTAAAATGTGTGGGTACATTGGAGACCCAGGCATACAGGCTTCTGTTGCATCGCCAGAGGAATGGGCAGAGATCTCATTCCAACCTGACCATGCTTAAATAACTTAACAAACGATGCAGATTTTTCACATTCCTGTGTGTGATAACTAGAATTGGGCACGACCCTGAAGAGCGACCTTTGTGAGTGCAAGATTCTCCATGGATGCTCATATCTCATTCCACCTTGGGTACATTTGCTCCAGCCCTAGAGTCAGTCTAGTAGGAATCTGAACCAGGCTTGATTCTCATACATGTTAAGGCATGAAAACCTAGGGAGGTATAAGTGGTCAGTGTAAAAATGATGGGGAAAAAGTCAAATTTTAACCCTGGACAGTTCAAGTAACTAAAGATGTTATGTGTGAATATTCCAAAAGGGTCCAGGAAGCAGAAGTTATTTTAAGTGATGTTATCCAAAATTTGGCAGTGATAATCAGATACACATAAATTATTCAAGATGTAGGAAACCAGAGCTCCTATTTGCTCAGTTTCTAAACATATTTTAGGAATTGAAGAACCGCATAGAAATTTATGGAACAATGTTCCGACTTTTGGAAAATGCTTTCCAGGTATGTATCTGGGAATTCCACTAATTCAACTTAAATCTTCCTTAAAATGAAGAAATCTAGCGTAACAAGAAAACTTTAATTTGTTTTCAACAAGTTTCCTCCTTTTTACATAAAATTGATGACCAGTTTGGCTCCTTTTAGCTCTCTGAACTTGTAATTCTGAGATAAAATAAGTTTGATTACAAACAAGTACATAGAATAAAAAAATAAGCTGCTTGTTCCAAATGGTACTTGTAATGTTGTTTAGTTTGATACATTAATACATCTCTGCAGAACATTCTCTTTCTCTTTCTCTGAAACAGGCACTGAAGAGTGTTGTTCTGTATGTCATCCTATCCCCTTATGATAATGAACAGTCTGACCTGGTGCATAGAATAAGCAGTGATAAAAAACTAGAAGACATCCCCAAATATAAGTATGTAGCTTTTTTTATTTAAGAATACATTTGGGGTGGGGTGGGGAATGCTGGTTTGCGGGGTATGTTCCCTGTAGATTTTCAGATAATATTCATAATGCTGTATTGTTGGAAGGAGGTGGCTAAGATATGTAGTGAAGATATTTGAATTACCCCTATTATAGAATGTAAAATAATAGTTTGTGATGTCGTTGCAGATCTAAGTATTGATTTCTATTCCCAAGTTTTTAAATGTGTGTATATGTCAAACTGAAACTGTATTAGTACCCTTGATGTTCATTTGTAAAGAATTTGCTGTAAATAGATGCCTGTATATTGGATAGGTATACTGGTACTGGGGCACTCTTTTGAATCAATAGTTTGTTTTCTAAAGTGTGAAAATTATTTAGCCATTTACAGAGGCTCGCTTTCTTTCTTTCTTTGTTAAACAGAGATCTTTTAAAACTATTTACCACTATGGAATTGATGCGCTGGACTACCCTTGTTGAGGATTATGGAAAAGAATTGAGGGAAGGATCCCTCGAAAGTCCTGCAACAGATGTGTTTGGCTACACAGAGGAAGGTGAAAAAAGATGGAAAGATTTAAAAAACAGAGTAGTGGAACATGTAAGTTAATTCTGCTATTTGTCATCAAAAGCCATCTTCCTTTTTATTAAAACTATTTTGTCAGTAGGACTGACGTGTTTAATTGCCAAACTCCATTTGAGAAGTTATTTTTGACAGATAATACATCTTTGTTCTAGTTGGAATACACATAAGACATTGTAGCAAAGGCAGTGCCTTTCCATATAAACTAACTATGTTACTGTACAGAGAGGAACGTGGAAAGAGTGCTATCTTCTTTAAAATGTAACTCACTGCTAATTCCTTCCAGCAACTTGTTTGCTGTGTATTAGAAGTTGTATCTGGGAATATCTTGTATGTTTCCTGCATGTTAAACTAAATAAATAATTTTGTTCACACTCGATAAGTATTTGGAATGTAAGCAAATACTTGAATCCATTGCAACATTCCCTTTTATATTTTTGGAAATTATTTCAATTAATTCCTAACAGTAGTCTATTCTGATTTTTTTTTTAGAATATTAGAATAATGGCAAAATATTATACCAGAATTACTATGAAGAGAATGGCACAGCTTTTGGATTTATCAGTTGATGTAAGTGATGCTTAAGATTGTTCATGGGTTTCACATAAGAGAAAATGTACAGCATAGTTGAAAAAATTGCTTGAGTAGTGTTTTTGGAACTTTTAGAATCTGATCTCCATGGTGATGAACATTTAATATAGTAGTAGAATCAGTAAATCTTATTTAGGTTCTGGTCCTGTACACACACCTCTGGGATTATTTGTAGATGAACTAGGTGAACTTATATCTGAGGAAATCTATGTCAATTTGTACTAGAAGGGTTGGGGGGGGGGGGCTTTGAGTCAGTGTTGACTCCTGGCAACTGCCAGGACTAGTCCCTGCAGTTTTCTTGGTGAGGGTTTTCAAAAGTGGTTTGCCAATTGTTGAAATGTACCTGTTCTTTTTCCTACATAGTAATTCTAAAAAGTATGCAGAATAGAAACAAGAGTTTCTTAAGCTATGGTTCCTGAGCCTTTGCCAATGATACGCCAACTGAAAAATTAATTGTAATTGCTAACCCAGTGCTCCCCTCCATTTGGGGATGTTGTCTGTACCTCAAAGTAGGAGCATCCAATGCATACCTATAAGAAAAGGGCCATAGAAAGAGTGCCCAGTTAGGTGCTCTTGCTTTAGGCTGCTTCAGATGTTTTTAGGCGGCAACATCCAGTTCCTTCCCACCTGCCTGTCATATTCCATGTTGCCATTATAGTGATGTATAGCCAAGTTATTCAGATAGTTTGGTCATGCTGCAACCAAACATCACTTAGCCTTCCCAATTTTGGACCTGAGAAATATTTTGGAGTTGAAGCGCAACTTCAGGAATTATCAATGTTCAACTTTTCAGTTTCTAAGTTAGTCGAAATAGTACCTGTCAGTTGTCATGGGAATCTGAATTGTTGAAGGCTGAACTCTTATCAAAGTTTTTTTTAATGGATTCCATACATTTAATCCTCACCCAAATGAATTGGTTTCTACTGAGCTGTGATTTTGTTACTTGAGGTATCCAGACATGGGGATAGGACTGCAGATAATCTTTTTATTCCTTTTGTAGCCATCATGGTTACATGGACTTCTATGTTCTGTAATCATTTCCAGAATACCGCTACACAGATATTTACTCACCTTTAGATAAAGGTTTTAGTTGTCTCATACAAGATTATTTTGACAGATAAATTAGCTAATTTGTATGTTAAGGTTGTGGTTGAATACAATCGTAGTTTCAGTGCTGAACCACTCTTTTTTTAAAAAAATGACATCAGATAAGCCAGCCAAATAGAAATGTTTCTTACGTACATTTAATTGGAACTGTTTGTGTGTGTTTGTGCATGCATGCATTCATTCATTTCTTCAGAGTATGGATAACTGTGATGTATTACTGTGAAACAATCAAATTCCATTCAAAATGGGTTGTTAGTTTGACTACCTGATTCTGTGTCATTTATTTGCTTTACAGGAATCTGAAGAGTTTTTGTCCAACTTAGTGGTGAATAAGACCATCTTTGCAAAAGTTGATAGGCTGGCAGGAATTATCAACTTTCAGAGACCCAAGGACCCAAATAACCTACTCAATGACTGGTCTCACAAGCTCAATTCACTGATGGCTCTAGTTAACAAAACTACACACCTCATTGCCAAAGAGGAGATGATACATAACTTGCAATAAGGTGCCTCAGTAGCCTTAATGCTTTAGAGAGGCATTGAATTGGCCATAGAGACTTTGTCCCACTGTATATTTTTTCATCTCTCCCTTCCAGATGAAACTTAGAACATAATCACTCTTGAAGAATTGTTGACAATTAAGTTCCTTTGATTATTAATTTGGTTTATAACAAATTTTTGCTGCAATTGATGGGGAAAAATAAAATTGTACTGCTTGTGTAATGGAAATGGCCTTTGATTTATCCCACCCAGTTCATCCTGCATTTGTCTGACTTGCGTATCTTTTTACACTGCTAGATATATAAGTATGTTGTAATACATTCTTTTATAAAGAAATGTGACAAAGTGATTATTTAATGTTGATTCTCTTAGACTGGAATTTCAAGCATGAAACAAGTATAATTTCTCTCCTGTGCTAAAGTATGGTAGCTTTATAGCAGATCAAGAAAAGCATGGAATTAAGTTGTAGCTGTTTTGTATTCTTTTATACATCAGTGTCTTTCACTTTACTTATATTTAGCTAGGTACATTAACACAAAAAGTAAGTTAACAAAAAAAGGTCTAAAGCATTGCTAATAGTTCATTGTGTCTTGATGAAGGAACTATCTAGGCTGTTTCAAGTAACCTTAAGATTTAAAATGAAAGCAAAATGTAAATAAGTCAAGCTGGTGTTCTAAATTTACGTTCATCTGGTAAATGGCCGTTTAAGTTTTGGTCCATAAACTATCAAAGTTTAACTGTACAGCCCTGCAGAGTGCTATGTGCTACTATTAATTCAGTTAGATGAGCCATGTTCAGATATGGACACAGGTTGTTTCCAGCTAAACATTTTTTTAAAATGGCACTTAAAACAGTGTAACTGTGTGCATATGTAAGTGCCTTGGATACATTGAGGTTAATGCTTTTGAGCTTGCATTTTTTAAAATTGCATTCCTTTATACTACTTGGCAACTTGCAAATTTTCATTAGGAGATTGTGATGTGATACGAAGTAAGGGGTGGGATTCTGCTGTTCAAAAGAACAGTTTCATTGGGCATGCTCAAAAGTTGGATCATAGCCTATATAAACAAAAAATAGATATTCATGTTATATGTTTTATTCCATTTTGCATGGTATGTAAATACATCAGTTGCTTGTACAGGCAAATTTTGTTCAGATTCATTCTGAGATTTACTATTCTATATAAGAATTGTTGATAGTTTATCTGTTGCTTTTGTATCTCATTGTTTTCTATAAAAAACTCTTAAGTGAGTGCACGCAGAGCTTTCAGTGATCTCATGGTCAGACACTATTTAGAAGACCTCAGTTAATGGCTTGGCTAGAGAGATGCCGGTAGAAAAGGAGGATGGAAAGTGGTATTTCTGAATATCCCCCTCCAAAAAACCCCAAATGTCTCTTCAATATAGGGGAGCTCTTTGAGTGGGTTAGGAAAGGGCAATGGGTGGATTCCCAGAAGAAAGCAGCCACCCCTTTCTTGGCCATGTAGACCTTTAATTTAAGTGCTATGTATTGCATGTGGTGTCTTGTTAATGTAACAAAGGGCCAGAATATGCAATACTTTACATAAAGTGCTTGTCCAGCATACTATGTGTGGCTGTATTGTGCTACCCCGTGTTGTGACACGAGCCCAGTAAGTATCTAAACCATGCTTGATTCTCATACATATTAAGGTGTGCAACATTGAGAGATTTATTTCTTACTGCTTTTACTAAAGTTACATGTGTCAGAAAGCCAATGTCAATTGAACTCTATTGCCTTTGCTATATTGCAAAATGTTCTTCACTGCTTTCAAAGATGACAGAAGGTGCCACTACTTGATTTTAGGTAACCTCTCTTAGATTCTCTTAGATTCTCGTGCCATGGTCCACTTTATACAGGATTTCCTACAACACTCAGAAAAGATTTTCAGTTGCAAAGAGCAGAGAAATTATCTGTCCACGCTCTTCAGTTCGCAGTTCTATGGATTTGAACAAATGCCAGTTGCCCTTTTTTCTGTCACGCAATCCTAGATTCTTCCGAGCTGCTATCTACCATAACAGTGGTGCCTCCATGCTCCTTATATGACATTCAACTTATATGACAAATATACTTTATTTTCCCCGTGATTCCTTCTGCCTTCACCTAGAGACCACTTTTAAACACTCATCAGACAACAGAGACCTGGCACATGCAGTTCATTAAGTCATTGCTTAATCCAAGTTTGTTGAATAAACCATAATTGGCCATGTCTTTACTGTAATTTAAAAATTCTGGTGGCTGGGATCCCAGAACATACCAATCAAACCAACTGCATTATATATGTATTGTGTGATACAGGTGAAAGTAACACCCCCTCCAGCAATATACTTTTCTAGAGTACAGACTTTTAACAAACTGAAAAAGCACTTCTTTTGAAGGGCCTCTCTGTATGACTCCAGTATGCAGTATGTTTGAGCCCATAGTGGGAAAGCCACAATTTATAGAAATAAGCTGGTAGGTATTTTGCCTTTATCTTACTCTTACCCTAATAACCCTTGAATCACAACTGGTTTACTTAATTGTAGGGGCCTGATGGCTCAGCGGTTAAGACACCAGGCTTGTCGATCAGAAGGTCGCAAGTTTGGCGGTTTGAGACCCTAGCCCCGCGTGACGGAGTGAGCTCCCGCACTCGCCCCAGCACTTGCCAACCTAGCAATTCGAAAGCATGCAAATGCAAGTAGATTAATAGGCACCACTTTGGTGGGATGGTAACAGCGTTCCGTGCGCGTCATGCCGGCCACATGACTGTGGAAGCGTCTTCAGACAGCGCTGGCTCTTCAGCTAACAAACGGAGATGAGCATCGCCCCCTAGAGTCAGACACGTTTGTGCAGGGGAAACCTTTACCTTTACTTAATTGTACATGAAGGTGGTCTAATGGCAAGCCATTAATGATGTCTTGCATGGGCTGTATATTTTCCCTGTGATATATAAAGCTGGTTTAAAGATTGTCTAGTGCAAGTTGTATCCAAAAAGTACTAGTACTGTTGATTGCAAACCAGAAAAGTATTGCTGTATAGGTAGCCTTAGTAAAAATAGTGGTACTTTCCTTAAACCTTTCCTGTGGAAAGCAGCTAACATGGGCATATGACAACTTAATCTGCATGAGTCAGACTGGAATGGTATATTAACATGCAAATCCTTTTTCTTCAAGAGCTAATGAAGCCCAATTGAAGTTCCATCTTTAACCAGTAAGATTCAAACTCCTTTCCGTTTCCAATCCAACCGAATAAAATTCTGAAGACAGGAATGGTGGATTGAATATAAGATGAGGAAATGGGACAAAAACTAATTTGAAAAGCAAGTTAAGTTACAATAGAAGCTTTTTAACAGAAATAGCTGATTTTGTGCTTTGAAACACTCGGCAATTGCAACTTCCCCACACAGTTTCTTTCAAATGGATAAAGTAAACAAGCACTTTCCCTTTTTGGTCATCCCCCAGCAGAATAGCATTCTTGGTGTATATCCCCATGAACCTTTGGGAGCAATGGTAGAAAGTTGGGATTACAGTGTCACCCTAATTTTTCTAAGCAAGAGTCTGTTAATTTTTAGGGAGTTTACTTGAGACATACTTTTAATAAGGAATAGGAGTAGTCTTTATGTTTTGGTAATGCCATGCAATCCTGTTGTGCTTGAATTTAAAAATATAGATTTATTACTCACTGGCACTTAATGTTTCTAGACAATTACTACTATACAGACTATTTTGTATAGGATTATGTCATACGATGAGCTAAACCATGGTTTGGTTAATTGAGATTTGAGTAAATGACAAATGGTTGGATTTGCAGAACATAGTAAACCATAAACTATGGTTTGTAAAATAAAATGGCAGGATTCATGTAACTTAAGCCAAAACTAAATAAACTGCATTATGGCTTAATATGTGAGAAATAAGTCATATAAAAATTAATAGGATGATTTATTAAGTATGCATACCAAAACCACAAATTTTGCTTAAATACCAGTATAGAAATAGTATCCAGTATAAGGTTAAAAAATGACCTGGTGCCTGCTGAATGTTTTAGACAACCTCTCTTAGTATTTTGGGTCATAAGTTGTGTGCGGGAGTTGTCATTCAAAACATTTGAAGGGCACAAGGTTGGCTGTCTTTTACTTTGTAATGGATAGCATCATTATCAATACAAGGTACTGATTTTTAACTGTGATTTGGATTTTGGGTATGCTTTATAGCAGGGGTCCCCGGTCCCAGTCTGTGGCCTGTTAGGAACCGGGCCACACAGCAGGAGGTGAGCGGTGAGCAAGCGAAGCTTCATCTGTATTTACAGCCGCTCCCCATCGCTCGCATTACCGCCTGAGCTCCGCCTCCTGTCAGATCAGCGGCGGCATTAGATTCTCATAGGAGCGCGAACCCTACTGTAAACTGCGCATGTGAGGGATCTAGGTTGCGCGCTCCTTATGAAACCATCCCCCTCCCCCCCGGTCTGTGGAAAAATTGTCTTCCACAAAACCGGTCCCTGGTGCCAAAAAGGTTGGGGACCGCTGCTTTATAGAGTATCATGTCACTTTTAATAGAACAATGTCTAAGGGAAGTGTGTATACATTTTTACATGTTATCAAAGAAACTTCCTGAAGTGATCTGGAGAACTTTGTATGCATTCTGTACTTTCTAAATGGTAAAAGAACACGGGGCAAATAAAAGCTTATGTATTCCAACATCCCTAACCCAAACTAATATGTGCCCCTATATTTAGTGCATTGGTTTGCTCTTAACTTATATCTCTGATACATCAAATCTCTACCTTTAATTATATCTTCATATAAGAATCGGAGTTGGAAGGGTGATTTAGTCCCTCAGTCCTCAATCCTCTGTGCAAGAATCCAAATTATCGCACTTGGATAGTCTGAACTTGAACTTAGCCATTGAAGGGAAGCCCACTACCTTTCTGGGTAATTGATTCCAATGTCAGACTGTCAGGGTTAGCAAGATTTGTCAAACATTCAGCTGGAATCTGCCTTTGTGTAATTTAAATCCCTTATTCTGTGTCTTTTCAACATTTGAAAGAATGCTCTCATAACCCTCAGTTTTCTCAAGGCTAAACATTTCCAGTTCCCCGAATTTCTCTTCACAATATTTAGTTGCCTTTCCCTGAACCTGTTCTAGTTTCTCTGAATCCACTGAGTAGATCCACATAAGTCATATAAACCAAAAGCCAGAGAAGGAAAAATTCTGTAGTATGAAAGGCAATATTTTCAGCTCTAAGGGCAGCACATGTTACCAACTCAGTGGTAAGAATCCATAAAGTCTACTTCCTTAATGATTCCACCACCACCACCACCCGCCCCAAGTTGGAGAACTGTGTTTTGGTAGCCTACTTCCAAATTTCAAAGGGCTTGGGGGGGCGGCGGCTTGAGGATTGCAATTGGCTCATGGCTCACAAGTTCCTTACCCCCTGCTATAGAGAGTAGATCAAATAACAATTAGGAGTGGTGATTAACTACTTTCCCCTGAGGTCCCTTCAGTCCCCAGGAAAATGCAGGAAAAAATAGTTTGCTTCTCAACTTGTTTGAATACTTATTTTCTTGACATTAACAGAACTAAAGTACTGAGCATCAATTAACCACTGGTCCAACCTGAATAGCTTGCAGCCCAATAATAGATCAATATTAAATTATTCATTTTATGGCACTATATTAAACTCTAGGCTATTTGTTGTTATGCAACCCCTTCATTTTCAACAGGTAACTAGAGTAACTGAAATATATGAACTTTACTATCAAGCAAGGAGGAATCTTTCTGTGCAGAAAGAAATGATTCTTTTTCCCCCCTCTGGTTAATGGCTGATTTGTAATTAGAGTTGGAGAAAGCAGCTGTGTACTCTAATGAAAAACTTGATAGTTTTTGTTCAAGGAGCAAGGTAAAGGTAAAGGTTCCCCCTGCACATTTGTGCAGTCGTGTCCGACTGTAGGGGCCGGTGCTCATCTCCGTTTGTTAGCTGAAGAGCCAGTGCTGTCCGAAGACGCTTCCACGGTCATGTGGCCGCCATGACGCACGCGGAGCGCGGTTACCTACCCACCAAAGTGGTACCTATTCATCTACTTGCATTTGCATGCTTTCAAATTGCTAGGAGCAAGCATGGGGAAATTAACACTCAACACATGTTCTCAGCAATAGAAAATGCATTGCAAACTATTTTCTTGAATTTCCAAAATCTTTTAAATTTGAAATAATTATCACCTCCATCATTAAGATGATATGCAGTCTCACATTGTCAGTAAATTGGCAACAGAACCAAGGCCTGAGACAGGTGGCAGAATTAGCCTTGTGTTTTATTTCTGTTTTGACCAACTGGGCTCAAATTACCATATTTTGGGGACATTATGCAAAGACCTAGCTCTCTCGAATAATCTATAGTGCTGGGAAAGGGGATAGGAAAGAGAAGAAGAGGATGACCAGCAGCAAGATGGCTGGACCTGATTGCAGCGGTGATGGGTGCACCATTGGAAGACATGAAAGGCCAGGTTGGGGACAGATCATCCTGGAGGTCTAGCTTTGTGGTCACTAAGAATCAACAGACTTGATGGCACATAATCAAATTGATGAAGGGAACGGGGGTGAGTTGGAACATTCAACTTACTGCAAATTAACTCCAAAGCACTTTTTTCTATTTTCCAACCCGCTGAACATTTTTCTTTTACTTTATTCTCGGAAAAGATTGACAGGACAACCTTTCTACAGAGATTCCTTCCAACTTCCCATCTTTTTATTGACTATTTTTTAAGCCATTATATATAATTAAGAGGATTTTGAACTGAAATAGTTCAGTCTTCAAAAGTTTCTTTTGATGGCTCGGAACAGCCTTCTCCAGCTTGCTGTCCTCCAAGTGTGACTGGCTAAATTTCCCAGTCCATAGGGCTATGTGTTGGCTTAGAAAATAGGAAAAAGTTATTTCAATTTTCAATAGAGGCAGGTGTAATATGACCTGTAACCTCTCATATGAATTACTGCAACACATCTTATATGGTAAAATTATCTGGAAAATTCATGTTCAAAATAGGATAGCAAAACTGATATCCTTCTAGATTGGCTCTGGGGATTGGGAGGTACTGTGTTGTGCTGGTTTTCTTCCTTTCTCGGGGGCCAGTTCGTCAGTATTGATAGGGGAGGAGAGGTCCAGCCCACATTCTCTGCTTTGTAGGTTCCACAGGGCTCAGTTCTCTCTCTTCTGTTTAACATCTGCATGAAGCTGCTGGGTGAGGTCATCTGATGGCATGGGGTATCATCAGTATGCTGATGATACTCAGATTTACATCCCCACCACAGGCCACCCAAGTGATGCCATGGAGGTTCTGTCTTGGTGTCTGTGGGGGTTTGGATGGGGAACAACAGGCTTCAGTTCAACCCTAGCAAGACTGAGTGGCTTTAGGTATTAGGGCCCTGTGGTTCCAGGATTTTCCATTTTTAGTTCTGGATGGGGCTGTACTTCCCCAACAGAACCAGTCCGCAATCTCAGGGTGGTCCTGGATTCATGGCTTCTGTTCAAGGAACAGCTGGCAGTCATGGCCAGGAGGGCCTTTGCATAGCTTTCCATTGTGCACCAATTGCGCCCTTTCCTGGACCACAAGGCCCTGCTTATGGTCACTCATGCCTTGGTGACCTCTCAAATGGACTATTGCAATGTGTTCTACAAAGGGAGGTCCTCAAAGAGTATCTGGAAGCTACAGCTGGTACAGAATGTGGCAGTGTGGGCAGTTATGTATACTCCTCAATCAGCGGCTGTTACCCCTCTTCTGTGAGCTGCATTGGTTGCCAGTTTGCTTCTGGGTTCAAGTCAAGGTGCTGGTTGTAATTTATAAAGCCCAAATGGCATGGGGCTGGGTTATTTGAGGGACTGCTTCTCCCCGATTATGTCTACCTGTCCCATTAGGTCCAGCAGAAGAGGCATGCTCTGGGTTCTGTCTGTCAAGGAATATCATCTGGTGTGGCCCAGAAAGACAGCCTTTTCTGTCGTGGTGCCCACCGCTTAGAATATCATTCTCCCAGAGATTAGAATGGCCCCCACCCTGTTGACTTTTCATAAGGCCTTAAAGACTTGGTTTCATCACCAGGCCTGGGGATCAGGAGGTGTGGCTGAGCCCATACATGGTTATGTTGATTTATGGTTGATAAGTCTGTTTTTACCCCAGCTGCTGCTTCTATGTGCGGTGGTGTTCTGTTTGGTTTTATATTTTAACTTTGTTAGATGCACAGAGCCATGAAATAGGATTGACCAATATGCTCATATAATGCCAATGCATTACTGCCTGCATCGGTTTTCATTCCCTTTCTAGGACTAACACAAAGTGCTGCTAATGGCCTTTAAAGCGCTAAATGGCTAAGGGCCAGGTTATCTGAAGCTGTAAAGCAAAATGGTTGATGTGGACCTAGTCACACAATCCAATTTACCAGAATGCAAATTATTCCTTCTAGCCTCCCTGAATGCTGCTACTTCAGCTTCCTCTTCCTTCACATGTGGACACATTCCCAAACAAAGCTGAACGCTGCTATCATTTTTATTTTCTAAGATTGCATTGAAAGGTGGAGCAGAAGGCCTGATGGACACCGGTAGAGATTTCAGGGACTTAGGAAACTGGAAAAATGGAATTCAGGGGCCCAGCCCAGCTTCCATATGGCCTTTATGATACCCCCCCACCCCTGCTTTTCAGAAATATTCCAGTACTTTTAAATATCAGACAACTCTGTTCTTTGCTCCTAATTTTATTCTCTCCTCATGTTCCTCATTATTTTTGTGACATTTTGGTGGTGGATCTTGAGCACTGAAAGATATCATCTGTAGCCATGATATATAGATTTATGGTATCCTATTCTTTTTAAGCTAATGCTCCTTCTCTCTTCATCTCCATTTCAGCTCATTTAACAGCATCCTCTGTAGCTCAAGGCTGTTCTGTAAGTTACAAAACATATTGAAGAGCTATTTGTTATTTAAAAGCTTAAAAGGCAAGAAGTATTCTCCAGTAATTTACAATACTGAAAAAAATAACTATTAGAGGAATAAAGAAAAACAGCAGCAGGCCCACCCCACAAAACCAGTTAATATAGGTTGGCTGGATAAAAAAACTTATGCAGGAAGACTCTGTGGCTTGAATCATGTCAACTGGATTTCTATTTTCTCAGTAGAAACGTTTCACTCCTTATCCAAGGAGCTTCTTCAGTCTGAGTAAAGTTAGTAAGGGAATCCTTAAATATGTTTCTGAGACTGAGACTCAGAGTAAACGGAAGAACCTGGTCATTCCTTACATGGCTGGCGTGTAGGAAGGCAGAGTCTGGTTCGGTCTTAGAAAAACTGCTGAAGAGCAAGAGGCATTAGGGAAACGGTGTGTTCTCCTTCCCTGACTGTGCTCAAGCAGATGAAAGAGAGCCGCCCGTCCTGGATGCTCCAAGGGCACATCAAAGCATCCAGGACGGGGGGCTCTCTTTCATCTGCTTGAGCACAGTCAGGGAAGGAGAACCCACCGTTTCCCTAATGCCTCTTGCTCTTCAGCAGTTTTCCTAAGACCGAACCAGACTCTGCCTTCCTACACGCCAGCCATGTAAGGAATGACCAGGTTCTTCCGTTTACTCTGAGTCTCAGTCTCAGAAACATATTTAAGGATTCCCTTACTAACTTTACTCAGACTGAAGCAGCTCCTTGGATAAGGAGTGAAACGTTTCTACTGAGAAAATAGAAATCCAGTTGACATGATTCAAGCCACAGACTGTTCCACCTGGATGACTGAGAACCTTCATCGACTTATGCAGGAAGAGGCTTTCTCGTCTCTCCTACCACTGAACCCTCTGCATATCTTCAGCATCTGCTGGGGGGGAGGGGGCACAGGGAAATTACCCCCTCCAGAGCAGCAGCAGCAGCAATTTGGCCCATTGCTAAAACCAAGACAGATTAAAATAAAATGTTACTTAAAATCTATTTGAAAGCAAGTAACAGAGGTACTTGCTTACTTACTTATTTTCACAATCACATGGCCGATACTATAGACCAGAGCTTTCCAAACTGTGTGTCGGGACACGTTAGTGTGTCGGCTGCAGTGTCTGGGTGCGTCGCGGCTGCTGCTGCCTCCGAGCCCTGCCAGGATTCCGTGCAGGTCCTAGTGCCTGCCTTGTGCCTTTCTGCCTCCAAACCTGCTGTGATTCCGCGCAGGTCCTAGTGCCTGCCTTGTGTCCTACTGTAAGAGTGTGTCGCAAAATGATGCCCTGCTGTAAGTGTGTCGCGAAATGATGCACATCTAAAAAGTGTGTCACCAACATGAAAAGTTTGGAAAGCTCTGCTATAGACCCAGTCCTTTCAACCATGTGACAGACGTGAGCCATACAGATGGCAACCCCTGGTTTCAGGGCTGGATACAAGGCCCTGCTGCTCTAGCTTGGTGTGATAACCCTCAGTGCCAGAATTCCCAATCAAGAAATCCCTCAGGCAATTACCCTAAAAGATTCATTTATTCAGAATCAGTACACTTCAGGCGAGGAGAAGCCTCCAATAAGGATTTCCGCGCGTAAAGCTGCATTATCAAAACATCCCTCTGACATCAGCCACAGTTAAGACATAACAATTCAGTTCCCGCTCCAAGCATCCCTCCGCCCGATAGAATGTCTGTTGAAAGAGCAGGTGCTTATCTCCGTCTTTGGCAAGCGATGCCGAAATGCCAAGAGGGAGGCTTCTTGAGGCAATTAAGTGCAGACCAGCAAACTACACATGTACAACAGTCAGGGAAGCATGGCAGACGAACGTGCGAGGCTGACACTTGGCCTCCGGAGTTCTCATATCAGGTGCTGCCAGAATTCGGCAATGTAATTTACAACTTTAAATATATTTACCTGTGTTTCTAGAAAATTAATGTTAGATTTTTTTAGCCTGGCACTTGCCTACTCTGTTGGTACTGTTACTTGGTCCTGGCCTCACTTTTTTTTTTTTAAGCGTGGCACATAGGATGCCATGGTGACCACTAGACTGAAAAAGGTTATCTTCTCCTGATACAGGTTAGGAAGATTATCACTTTGTATTGGTTCTAGAAGCAAATACATGCAGGGAGTATGTCATGCTCTGGAACATGCAGGAGCTCAAACATACATTACTGTAGTGTGGAACTCTTTAAAGCAGCTGCATCTTATTGCATGGAAAGTGGAGTTGAAATCCTGATAAAATATGTACCTGCTTTGAAGAGTTGTAAATAGGTGCTACATTCATGCTTCCTCATACTTTTCCAAATCATTTCTGAAGCAACAGTCCAAATAATCAATGCAACTCATGCCAAATTGGTGTAAAACATCCAAATGCCTAGCCCTCACCACATTCTGCGCTGCTGCCTCCTCTCTAACTGAAGTATTTGATAGTCCTATATACATTTTCATATAATAATCTGGGTACCCAAGACATGAATAACAGAACTCTGCTGTTTCCAAATAGAGTTGCAGTAAATAGTAGCCATAGATCAAATTGAAATTTGGAAAATTCAAAAGTCCTTACTTGATCATTCAGATGGAATGTGACTCTGTTTGAACAAAAGGGGTTGATTTCTACCTGCCTGGATTAAATTGCAAATTGAGAGTAATGTGTTTTATTCTTTGTAATAAAGAGCTGTAATTTTCATATGTCCTGGTATATATTTTCTTTGGCTCTGAGAATTACAAATTACATTTGTAGAATACAGTAGTAGTAGTAGCAGTTTGCATAGTTGTGAGTCACTGTAGAAAATAATCGCAGAGCTATGCTGTCTTTCACTTTATATCCAATACAAAACATGTTATTCTCCCAATATTTTGCCCTGGATCACTTCCTACTCTTTTACAGGCTGCATCTGCATGACATACTTATTCAGGTCAATGGTGCTCAAACTGCATCGTTCACATCTCGAAACTCAGACATGTCCAAGGTAGGGCAGAGTTCAACTCTGGCCTTACCATACCCAAGGTTTGTTATTAGTTTACTTACCTTGACCCCAACTTGATTTATGACTTAGCCCTCTCTTCCCAACTCTGACATAGAGACAGGAAACTGGAGCAGCACAAAACTGTGCCAGGAATGAAATGTGTTTCTTGCAGGTACCACAGTGCCTATGCAGTGTCCTAGTGATTTATTTATTTACTTACTTACTTACTTACAATTTTTATGATGAATTTATGATTTATTTTATCTGAGCAGTTACCTTGAAAATGTACAGCGGAAGTCTACATAAATTAAATTTAACTCCCAGACATCTCTCTCTCTGGCCAAACTTCATGAGTAAATTCATATATTCATATATTTTTCACAATAAAAACTTGGTGATGGTTTATGATACTTTTGCATAAAGGTCAGTATTCAAGGTTTCAGTATAGGTCTCTCTGAAGACTGTTTCAGCCTAAGAAGTCAGGGCAGAGTGAAAAGAAAGGTATTTGCGGTAGCAGTTGATTTGCATTTGCCACAATGCTGAATCTTTCTGCTTTATATTCAAAGGTCAACCACTGAAATAATTGAAAAAAGCTTCACTTTTTTTCACTTTGAAGGTGGAAAAAATCCACCTTCAAAGCCAAAGTTTTGAAGGTGGATTTTTTCAACATTTATTTACTAATTTATTGAGCTTCCACACCATTCCCATCATTGCCAACTGTGGATGGCTTTCATATTCAGTTTCTCTATATATGGTTAGAAAAATACATAAACTTCAATTACAACATAAACAATGCCCGAGATCAATAAATGACTCAAGTTCAGACAAAACCCCACATTACAAGAAGGAACAGCTCACAACATATTTGCCCCAAAGGCCTGCTGAAAGAGTCAGGTTTCAATTACCTTTCTAAAACCCCACAGCAGTGCTTTCCAAACTGCCGCCATTGGTGACACACCAACGGCGGCAGCGGTGGTGGGGGTGTGCACGGTGGCGGCAGCGGCCTCTGCTAAAACGCAGAAGCGCTGATGGCGTGCCGCTGCAGCCGCTTCCAGGTTGTGTGGCGACACACCAAACTGTGTGTTGCAACACACTAAAGTGTCGTGACACACAGTTTGGAAAGCTGTGCCCCACAGGGTAGGTGTCATATGGGTCTCAGGGTGAATACTCTTCCAGAGAAGGGGGTAGAGATTGAAAAGGCTCACATGCAAGGACCTTGCTGATGATTTTCCCTGAGTGAAGTTATTTGAAGGAAGTCTCTTCTATAAGATCTTACTGGGCAGAAACAATTGGGAGAAGATGGTCCTGAAGATACCCAGGTCCAGAGCCATGAGTGGACCACCAGTCTATGCTGTTGCCACCTCTTTTTTGTGATTTATATCTCAGTTTTAGTAAGTATGCCATTTAAAAGGATGTAAGTGATTGAAACACTGTGGCTGTAATCTATTGTAAAGTATACTGTTATAATCAATTTGTTTTAAGTACATTTTATAGTCCATAAAATGCTTATTCTAAATATTAAGCTAATTATTTAACTGAAAATGCTTACAGTATTCAGATGCATTTATCATGCCCCAGTTGTTAAATATATCCCCCAGATGTGTTGGTATTATTATTCCCAATCAAGGTGACCAAACATATCTGGTCAGCCTTAGACTGAGAAAGGCTGGTCTAATAAATGGCTGATTCTACATTTACAAATGCAGTTAACATCAATCATCAAACTATTTATATGTCATAATTCTAGTGACTTCAGCATCTTGAAGACTGCAACAGAAAACTTGTTCTCCACTGGTATATTCCATTTACCTGTTTCACAAGCAACAGCCATAAAACTAGAACTTTAAACCATACATAGGACAAGCTTTACTATTTAAGAAATTAAACTTTAAAATGTTAAACACAATGTTTCCTGCAATGATCAATGTGAAAGAAACCACAGAACAGCAAAACTGGAAGCTTAGCTATTACTGCTAGTTCAGATTGTGTCCTGAAGTTGTAAGAAAAAGAGTCAAACACAGAATTTAAGTTTGCTGTTAGTAGGATGGATGGATGGACTGAGTGCAATTTTAACAGTGTTTTTCTAGATAATTGTCTTCCAAAGTGGCTTATCTCCATTAAAACAAGGATGGGCCCCGTTCCTCAGCTTACAAATTGCAAACGCAAGACACACAGTGAACAGGAAAGGAGGAAATCAGTTCTCTCAGGCCACAAAGAAGTGGTGAGCAATATGCTGATATTTCTATGTAGTTCAGAGTTGGCTGACCTTCCCTTGGTGATGGCCTTTCTTGAATCACAATTTCTGGCTTTTGTTTCTATAGCCACCAGCCTTTTGGTAAACTAGTCCCAGGTCAGATGTTGGTAGGATAGAAGGAAAAGCAAGTTCCTTATAGCAGGGTCCCCAACCTGTGGGCCGCAGCCTGTTAGGAACTGGGCCGCGGGGCTCCTGCCCGCAAACCCCTCCCCCTTCAGCGTGATTGGCTCCCGCTCACAAACCCCGCCTCCCGGTGCGCGCGATTGGCTCCTGCCCACAAACCCAGCCCCAGTGCGCGGAAATCCTGGAAACCTCACCTCCCGGAAAAATCATCTTTTGAAACTGGTCCCTGGCGCCAAAAAGGTTGGGGACCCCTGCCTTATAGTTGCTCTATTGCTCTCCAGTGGAAGGGGCTAGGCTAGTCACATGCCCCACCTTGCCCATAATATTTTCCCTGAGAGGCAGGGCTGCAGCTTTCCTGAGCACCTCTGAGCATCCTCGATTGGAGTTGTGCCAGCTCCTACCTGAGCAGGCTTTTTCCTAATTCTGTTGTTTCTTCTTCAAGCAAGGAGTAGGTTCATGCATTGTACTAAGCCATGATTTTGTTAAGAAGCCACAATGGATTCACACAACACTGTAAGCCCAAACCCATCAGATCATGTCATGACTTAGTGAGATATGTGAATCCAGGATTAAATCAAATGGAGCACATTCCTCCTCCTGGGCTGTCTTTGCACTACACATTAACCCAGGGCTTTCCAAAGTTTTTCCCGCGGCGACACACCAACCGGCGTTGGTGTGTCGCCGTGGGAAAACCCGGAAGTGCGGCAGCGCGCAAAAACCCAGAAGCGCTGAACTTGCAATCTTCCAATCGACAAACCTGGCGTCTTACCCACTGAGCCACCACGCCCCTTAACTCCAATTCTAAACAAGGTTTCTCAAAAATGCTCCAAGGCTTCAATGTGGGAGCATAAAGCTGCAGCCTTAATACTTGAGCTTCAGAATGTACAACTTCCATTGTTCAAGGGGCCAGTTCAAGGTGGCACTCCAAAAGTGGATCAGGCCATGATCCCTTTTGAAAGGGAATTTCAGGAGTTTTATGAGGAGACATGGGCACCTCAAGTAAGGTGCCCATTTTGGTCCTGAAAACCCCCACAAGCCCCCCCCTGCAGGAAAATAAGGGGGGCAATTTAATTCCCTCACCCTCTTTTGGGAGGGGCTTTCGAGTCCACAGAAAGGATGCTGGGAACCCCAGGCAGTTCCCAAGCTGCATTTGTTTTGCACCCCCCCGCACTAGCTCAATGGAATGAAAATAAATATGTTAATTAAAATCAATACGCAATAAACAAATAAAAGTCTTGCAACAACCAGATTTGCCATCTAACTCCAGAGGCTACAATATACAATAATTTTAAGTAACTCTTTAAAATCTGTCCTGTTTGTTCCAGATACTGATAGCTTCAAGATACTGATCTTGGTGACTGCTGCACCACCAGTTGGAGAATTCAGTAAAAATTTGAAGAAATATAAACCTATTCAGAAACCTCAGAAAGTGCTTATCATGAGAGAAAATAAAAGGAAATGGCAGCAGATACTCTCCCTGGTTTTATTTATGTAAAACCATAAATGTAAAAAATAAATAAACCATAAATTTATGTAAAACCATAAATAAGTAAACAAATGCACCAACTCTTCACTTGCATGAAACTGTATGATGTCTAACAGATTAAGTGATAAGTCTGAAATGCTGTTTGCCTTTAAGAATTTGTTACTCATCCTTGGAAAGCTGGAAAAAAATAGCTGGAGGTTAGTCTTTCAGAGAGTGGCAGGTATTTGCTACTCAGTTGTATTATTTATATTATTATTACTTTTTAATATCAACTAGAACTACTTCTAAGTCCTACATGCAGTATAGTACAATAAAATTTTATAAATAGAAAAACCGCATCTAGGACAGATTCCGGATGGCAGAAGGACTTAATTGCTATCTACAATTTATAGGAATAAATCACAAAATGGTACCAATTTCGAGTCAGCCCAAATTTTTCAGAATTGTCTACATTTTTAAAAATAATTTTATTAACGTGCAAATCTCTGTTCTAAGACTTCTCTCTTCCTGTTCCTATCGAGACAAGGTAGGTCAAGGTTGATTTTGAGCGGCTCTGTAGCCACTTTTTGCTCGGTAGGCTGCTTAGGAGTTGGTCCGAACCCATTAACTTTTTCTGCCAAAATAAACAAAAAACAGTAGTTTTGAAAACCGTGTAGAAACCGCCAATTCCTGAGCCTACCAACCATCTTGCCTTCCCTCTCATTTTTCCACTGCTCCGGCAACAAACCGATCTCCAGCCGCCTTTCGCTCTTGCAAGACAGATCCGCGCGCAACTTCCTCGCCTGGTCGCCTAAGTTTCTCTCCGCTCTGATCTGGGTGCGCGAGGAAGAACCGGGAGGGGAGGCGGGGGCGAAGGAGGGCGGTGGGGGGGAAGAAGACACTTTTTACCCACAATGCTTTGTGAGGACGTTGACAAGTGGATCCAAGATGGCGTAGAAAGTAATGACAGGTAAGTCAGGACTTCCCTATTTTCTCGCTAGGAAGATGAAGGACAAGGGGTCTCCGCCGGGGCAGGGACGGGTAAGAAGCCCCGGAGGCCACCGGGGAAGCGCAGGGCCTTGCGGGATTGGGGGAGGCTCCTGTCCCCGAGAGAGCGTGAACGGTGCTGGCTGGAGAGGGCCCTGTGCCTGCGGAGGGGCCTGCAGAAGTCGCAGCCTGGGGGCTGTTTACACGGAGGCTCCGCCGGGGTCCTGGGGACGAAACCGCGAATTAAGACGGGTTCGGGTCCTAAGCTGGCAGGCGAACTATGCCTTCAACGATTTGGAGGGAAGAGGCAAAACCCACCCTGGAGGCTGGGGTGTGTGTTTCTGATTTTTTTTCTCCCGAAGCGAAGTCTGGGACTTGCCTCATGCGAGGCGAGCGAAGGAGGAAGCTTTTAAAGGGCGGGGGTAGTAAAACGAATTCCTCGAGAATCGTCTGGGCTTTGTGAGGCTGAGAAACAAACAACTCTTAACGTTTAAATTGAAAGATCCCCTCCCCTCTCGCCACTAAGAGGCAGGCACCTAGGTATGCCTATTCTATGAAGCAGCACTTCTTGGTTCCTGAAGTTGGAATTAAATATTAGAGGAAATAGAGATATTATTTTTTAGATAGAACCTTTTGGAAACATAGCTGAGTTGTGGAGGAAATGCTTCACGGATTGATGACCACAGCTTTAATATGAATTCCTTTTTAGGATATTAACAAAGATATCTGAAAAAGTTAATATTTTAAAGCAGTTGCAAAACATGGTAGTTAATTGCATAGGGAATAAGAAAATAATGTATCCTGTCTGTATATTAAAGTTTTTGTTTTTATGTATTATTAACATATCAATATATTAGATATGTTGATAAAAATATATTGCAATGAAAATGTCCTAACTGAAAAAAATATCAGTTTTTTAATTGGAATTTGTCTTTTGGGCATGGTTTTAAAAACAAATAGTTTCACAATATGCAGAGACTTTTTGCAAACATAACTTTTTGTGCAAAGCAATTTAGGCTTAGTAATTAATTTTCATTAAAATGAGATTATAACTTGTAGAACCAAAGCTTGAGAGAACAGGCATCCACTATTACAATCAAATATGAGGAAATGACCTTAAATTTTGAAACTCAACATCTTCAATGATATGATTGATACCATTTAGTCTTTCGCAGTAAATACAACAAAGACTCCTGTGGTACTTAAAGACCAGCAAATGTACTGTGTAAGCTTTCATGGATCATAACCTGTATCATCAGATTCATGGATTGATTGAAACCTGCATTACAGAAGCAGTGTAAAGGATTTAAGCATTATCTTTTCAACTTGTTCAATTTTGATGTAAATCAGAAGATTCTCTAGACTTTTTTACAGGATAAAATAAAAAATACAGGCAATATATTTAACATTTCTCTTAAGGCTGCAGTTCACACTTAAATGAGAATACATAACATTAAATTAATTTGATATTTTGAGTAAGCATGTTTAGGATTATAGTGTAATTATTGTTTTGGAAATCATAGTTTTTTAATTAAAAGGAAATGTAGAGACATAGCAAAAATATATGTTATATTATTCCATTAGTACAACTTAAAATTACAAGAAATTTGTGGGGAGTGTTATGTGAGGGTTGGAAATGAAGTATTGACTGTTTATTCAATTGTTTTTGTAAGTGGAAAACTTTTCTCTTGACATTGTCTAATCTTGAATTGTAAAGGGAAAACCTAATTTCTAGCAGATATAACTAGTATTTTTAAAATAAGTATCTTGTATTAGAAAAGAGAGAAGGCTTAAAACATTATTTTGAATTTGCTCATAATAGGTAATAGAATTTTAAGAAGAAGCAGGCTAAAATCTCTTGCAAAAGTTCCCAAATTTAAAATTGAGGAGACTAATAGTGGGATTACTTTTTTTGTGGTAAATGATGGCTGTTTTCAGGTCATTTAGTGCAATACAGTTTTTCTCATTTATAGCTGGTGACCAACCCATACATCTTCTGTGATCTCTTCCAACTTTTGACAACGATTGTACTACTGCTGATTTGTTTTATGAATCTAAAGCCCTTAGATTTGAAAATCTGATTTATAAACAAGATCTTATTTACAATTTACTGCATGCACATTTTGTTAAATTTATGGAGAAAACATGCAATAATGCAACAAATGCAAATATATTATAATGAAAGAGAATTACTGTCATATACTGTAGTTGTAGAACTCCAAATTGTCTAGAGGGTACCAGGTTACATAAATGACACTAGATTATCTTGGCAAGTTAATGTCACATCTACAATGTCTCTACCCCCCATTGGGGCTGAACATATTAATATTGATCTAATTCAGAGGATTGGCGTAAGAATTTTGAGAGAATATATAACATTCATTGTTTATTAGGTTTTTTGAACACACAGAAGTACTTTGCAAGTGTTAAATATTTTATTACCTGTTGTTTTCTTCAGCATAAGAAAATACAGGACCATTTTAAGAGATACCACTTCTGCAATTTATTTATTTATAGATTTATATCCTGCCTTTCATTTAGGATCTCAAGTTCTGCCTCCTCACTGCCCCACCCCTGCCACAGCAGCAAGAATGTGAGGTAGGTTGGGCTGAGAGAGAGTAATTGGCCTGCAGTTACCCAATGAACTTACCAGGCAGATCCCTTGTTTGCTTTGTGATAACAATAAGTTCTGAATACATCTTAAAAAAAAAAGAATAAATTGAGGCCCAAACATTTTATGGCCCAAATATTTTTACTTTGAAAGAATTAAAAGTACTAAATGCCCAGCTGATTTTAACTTGTGAACTCCCACAGGGACAATGGAGAGCTGTTTATAAAGAATAATGTTTTTTAAGCTGTTATCCCTTGAATACTAACTTAGTGGGATTTCTGAATAAACTTGAGCTACTGTTTTAAACCCACTTATTGGCTATGCTCATATGGTTAGGTTTACACATCATCCTAAGCAATAACTCACAGTTGAGAAACCATATTATCTGGGTTAAGATAGGCTACTTGGCCAAAATCAAACAAATCATATCTCTGATCCCCGCTAGTAAGTAATAAACCCCAGTATATACAGCAAGGCTTACTTCTATTTAAGTGGGCACAGTGTTGTGTTGCAAGGAATCCTCTTTTTTAAGAAAGTAGTATCTAATCTCATTATGACTGGGGAAGATTTCCAATTAAAATATTCAGGCATATGATGCTCATCAATCAGCTTGAATAAAACTTACCTACCAAGTCCCTATTTGAGATTAACTTTGAATTGAGAGTGATTAATATACGTATAATATGAAAGATAAAAAATATTCCTGAAGTATAATAATTTTCAAATTTCATACATATTTTTCTAGTTTTATAAATGTTAAAACTAAAGCAAAATATAGCTCTTTTGCTGAAAACATTGTTTTCATCAGTCAATAGAGCTCCATTTTTAAGATTATATACAGTATCTCATTCATTCATTATGACGCAAGTGCTTTGAACCACAAACAAATCGGTCTGTGGCAAATATTTTATCCTGAAATGTTACTAGTAAAGAGTGTATTTTGCTCAACCAATCAGGAATTAATTGAGTTAATACCATTATGAATCATCAGTGAAAAATGCATCGAGCGGAGTGTTGCAAAACCCACACATTCTGTATACATTTCTAGTATCCATGTTTCTTCTGTCCCTTCCTGACATAAAAATTTGCATACTGTTAGTGGATGTGCCCACTTTACTTATAGGTATACCCACCTATAGAGTTTTTCAGCCAATGTTTCACTACCAGACATTTTTAAGAACTGTAGTTATGTGCTTTTGCCAAGCCTTATTGTAAATCTCCTGTGGAGGAATCTGATTGTATGCCATAGCCTAGCCAACCTTCTTTTGCTTATGTTGCCTTTTATTGTGTTGCCAGGCAATATATCGTCTAATATATAGTTCTTTGTGATTGTATTCATTACCTCAGGATAACAGAAACTAATCTAACTTATATAGCCGTCTTATCATCATCAATGTATTTTTTCTCCCATATTTTCTCCCATAAGTGACTGCAGCAAAGAAGAGAAAATACAGTTTTTGTGTACAGTTGCTCACTTTTGTACTCCCAGAGTAACATATAGGAAGCTCTGTTGGCTATAAAATTAACTGTCAATAATTCACTTCACCTACATTTGACTAGTGACTCATGGTGTGTCTGCACTTGAATAGGCTTTTATGGAAAAGCTTCAGAAGGGGTATTCCAATTTTAATGTTTTCCAAATTGCTGTTTTCTCTTAGGATGTTATTAATTGGTGTTATTTAAGGAAACAGTGTGTCTAACTGCTGTGCTTTAATCACAATCTATAAGTGTGGATTGTTTAGTGATTATTTTACCCAGACCATGGTCCAGATGTTATCTGAGCCTGGACTGATGACTAATGTACATTTAGGCAGCAGTTAGCTTTTCAGGAGAAAAAGGTAAGAGGCAGAAGTGGCAGAGTAGAGGTGGTCATACAGCAGCGTCATCACTGCGCCTGCTCCTGTATGGGATTTTGTTTTGAAAAGATAAAGGCTGGGGAAAGGATTATTCTCTGTTTTACCTTGTGTGGATCTGACTCCCCCTGGCCATTTTTTAAAAAATGTATTTTTGAAAATAATAATTTTAAAAATCCAGGAATTGCTCACCAATTGGGATACCAAACAGAAGGAGGGAGGCTGGCAAGCCAAAGCCAGCCTTGATTTGCTGTGTTATCTGAGTCATGTTTGCTCATTTAATCCCTTAACCATAGTTAATGCTAAACCATATAAGAGTGATCTTAGAGTGATAGGAATATGAACTTTAATAACCAAGGCATGACTGAGAGTATATCCTGAGTTTCTTATGTATCTAATAACATTTTTCCTTTTAAAAAATGCAGCATCTTCCTCTATTTTAGGTAAATAGAAATTGCTGAAACAAAACTTGCCATTTTAAAATTAACAATGCATTTAGTTTTAGAATAAAATCATAACTTATATTTACCCTCTTAACATATATAAAAACCATGATAAGCATTTACCTTTGACCATCTCATACTGACATTCTGGGTAATGGAGGTTTCCCCCCCCCCTAAACATGGGTGTCCAACCTTTTGGCTTCCCTGGGCCACATTGAGTGAAGAGGAATTGTCTTGGGCCACACATAAAATATATAATATAGTTAATGTATATAAGTAATAAAACTTCATTTATTTTTTATATTTTTAATTATAAAATTTTAAAAAAGGGGGCAACATAAAACTAGTGGGATATTTGACCTTGTTTTTGTGAAACTTATGCATCAATGTCTGGTTCGATGAAAGTGGTTGCAATTCTCAGTGAGTTCTCAAGGTGCTCATCAGCTTTTACCTGGGAGAACCATCACCCATTGGCGACTGCTGCTAACGGCGTGTTTTTCTGCCAGAGCCGCTGGTGGCCTTCCCACTCGGCATCTCGGCTCTGCTCCGAGCGTCCGCCAATCTTCGCCTACTAACTAGGTAAAGGTAAAGGTTCCCCCAGCACATTTGTGCAGTCGTGTCCGACTCTAGGGGCCGGTGCTCATCTCCGTTTGTTAGCCGAAAAGCCAGCGTTGTCCGAAGACGCTTCCGCAGTCATGTGGCCGGCATGATACGCGTGGAACGCGGTTATCTATCCACCAAGTGGTACCTATTCATCTACTTGCATTTGCATGCTTTCGAATTGCTAGGTTGGCAAGAGCTGGGGCTAGTGCGGGAGCTTACTCCGTCACGGACTAGGGATTCGAAACTCCGAACTTGCAATCTTCCGATCGACAAGCCTGGTGTCTTACCCGCTGAGCCACCACGCCCCTAAGTACAGGCGCATTAATTAATTAATCACACCACTAATTAATTAACTAATTAACTAATTAATTAAGACCATTAATTAATTAAGTACACCACGCCTACTAACTACAGACGCATTAATGGTAGAGCGGCGGACTCCGTTTGGCTTGCGAGTCAAGTTGCAAAACTGACTTCGGTGGCTGCTCGCAAACCGGTGGAAGGCCACTGTCTGCCTGCGTGGGAAGCCGAGAGGAGAAGTGGATGCTCTATGCAGGCGATGTAACTACCCTGAGCTTTGTTACTGTCTCAAATGTACCGGGATTGTCTATTTTTGCCGTGGGCCTGGCTGCAAAACAGAAGAAAGAGAGAACGGCAACCAAAAAATCGCAAAACAATGTTAAAAGTTTACGATTTTTTGGGGCCGCATTACTAGCTGTTCAGGGCTGCATGCGGCCCATGAGCCGTGGGTTGGGCATGCCTACCCTAAAGTTTAGAGTAAAATTTAATGTCTGGTCTCTGTCTGATAATTGTTTGGATATTCAAGGCTGGAATTTCTTGTTGATCATGGAAGAGCATGAATTACAGTACTTTCTTTGAGAATTAATATCTGCAAAAAAATCAGCAGGTTGCTAAGTATTATTGGAGTAGAAAAATGTTTGTGAACAAATGGATGGGTATATTCTAACATGCTTTCATGCTTCATTTTGACTATTCTGGAAATAATCTAAGAAGAGTCATCCTGGATCAAGCCAAAGGCCTATTTAGTCCAGCCTTTTATGTCCTACAGTGACCAACTAAGATGAATTCAGTATGCTCACAGAAATTGACAGGAGAACAACATTCCTCTTCCATTGTTGTTCCCAACAGTATTTAAGGTATGACGCATTTGATCAAGGAGGTATCAAGACTAGCTTCAGTTATCACTGAGAAATGTCTTATTTCAGTAAATATGCATGATCACAAATTACATCTTTTCTGTTTTAAATGTCACTCTACCACTTTGCAGATAGTGCAGCTATATGGTTATCCTCCTCTCTAGTAAATTGTTAAGTTGGAAAGAACTTTGTCAGTATCTTTGTTTTAATTATTATTGTGTGCATTGACTAAAGTGAATACTACTACTTTCTCCTTTTACCTTCAAGCAGTAACAGTAAAGGCAGCAGGGAAAAGGGAGCATTGCATGTTTTTTTAACACTGGTGAAATTAATGTCTTTCTGTTGACCATAATAAGCAGATAATAGAGAGATCTACAGAATAGGGAGGGGAAAAAGCCTACACACAAACCAGTAATTACTTAAATGGAATGTGTATGTGTCTTCACTACAGTGGATTTAAACCTATTGAGTTAGAAAGAAAAGCTGTATATTTAGTAAATAAGTAAATAAATTCACAGGTAGCAAAAAAATTACAATTGAGCACTTATGTTTTTATGGCATTTGGTTGATTAAAAAACACAACACAAATGCTTTTAAAACTGCATTATTTTGTTTCATACATAAGGGAGAGAGGCTCAAGTCAAAATTTCCCTAAGTAGTATAAGTAAAAATGGTTATCACTCCTGTTTATGTGCTTGGTTCATATTACCCAGATGTGGTGCATCTGATGTATGAATGGCTGAATAACACATAATTTCATTGAGGCAGTCATATTAATATATGTCTCTGTGTTGTTGCAGTGTTTTAAATATTAATATTAACTTTTTTGGGTAAAAACACCCCCTTATATTTCTGCTAATTTATTCAGTTGAAACCCACCTCATCTACAGCTGCTGTTCTCACCAGCAAGTTTATCCTATGAAACTCAATGTGGATTATATGCAGCTGGGGGGAAAGGGTGACTAGTATAGCCCAGTGGTTTATCTTTGCTTTGTGCCAATTCCTAATAAGCTGCACTGACCACCACTCTCCTTCAGCATTCTGACCATTACTAATGCCGCCATACTACTTCTCCATCTTCTAGCTGGCTGTCTCCCCTCCACAGTTTATTGCAGAGCTTTCCAAACTTTTCATGTTGGTGACACACTTTTTAGACATGCATCATTTCGCGAAACAGTAATTCAATTTTACTAGCAAACCAGAGGTTAAACTAACCCCTTATAAGAGATACAGACACATACTGTACATAAATCGTAATAGCGAAACAACATATCTCATGAAAACCTTTCATTTATATTTTTAAAAATATATGATTTGTAAGATAACATACATTTCCAAGATTGTTGTCATTTATGAGTAACAATATGTAAATATGTGCAAGAATTAGAAAAATTTGAATAACACCAATAACTACTTACCATTTTAATGAGATGTATGAGGTTGATGGGATGAACACAGCTTTTGAATATTTGGTGGAATATTAGATAAAGACACTCGCATTTCGTCATCAAGCATTTTTAAGCTTCCACGTTTCAGTGTCTTTAAGTTTGTCATCCTTGAAAAGGATACTTCACAAATGTGTGTAGTACAGTGCTTTCCAAACTGCCGCTGTATTTTCTACTGTATGTAGTAGAAAACTGCAGAAGAATTTTTAACGTGTTTTTACCTATGTTTGGATGCATTTTTGAAACGCGAATCCAAAAGATGTCTAAGTCACCCTCTTCATACATCATTAACAGACTTCGGTCATTTTTTATTTCAGCTAATTCTTCTTCTTCAATAAGTGAAAAGTTACTTAGTACCCCTTTGTAGCAGAGCAAGGCTTGGACAGAGCTCCCCTCTTACAGCCTGGCACAAGGCAGGCACTAGGACCTGCGCAGAATCCTGGCAGGGCTCAAGAGGCAGCAGCAGTGAGGCGCGGTTCCGGCTTGAGGCTCTGAGTGTTGGCAGGGCAAGACTCTGGTACGGCGATCTGGCACGGCTGGACAAGTCTCTGGCGCAGCGATCCAGCTGTCAGCAGGACAAGACTCGGGAGCAGTGGCAAAGTCAGATTCAAGGGCGGTCTGAGGCTTCGGTACAAGGTAGTCAGAACAGTTGTCTCCGACAACCGGCTTTCGTCCCTGGCATCCTTTTATGCTTTGAGTTTCCTGCCGCTGCCGAGCAGGAGCCAATCTCTGCTCTCGTTGAGCAGCTCTTTTTTCTGCCCTTCTGGCTCATGCGCTGATTGGCGGCGGGGAACTCCCCCCTTGTCTGGCCACAATCAGCTGGTCGGCTTCCCCCTCGATCCTTCCCGCGCTTTCCCTAACGGTCCCTTTGTCCTCCGACTCAACCTGCACCATAACAATTTCACATAGATTCAGAGGTTTCTCGTTACGTTCACGTGACACACCTACACACTGCAGCTGACACACTAACGTGTCGCGACACACAGTTTGGAAAGCTCTGGTTTATTGCCTCTCTTGCCATTTTCGCTTTAATGCCTCTTTGTGCTTGCAGTTGCTGCTTTCTCCCAGCCCACCTTATTCCTCCTCCTCCTCCTCCTCCTCCTCCTCCTCCTCCTCCTCCTCTTCTCCTGTGCCATTTACCCATTTTTTTCTGCTTTCTCTCATATCACCTGATTCATCCCATGCAGGTGAATAAAACAATAAATATTAAAAAGACTCGGAGTGCAACCCTCAATACACTGCACAAAGCTTGATGCAGATTTTACATAGATGGAAGTTACTGTCCTCTGCTGTAGAGTTTTTCAGAATTCATGATGACTATAATGGAATATTTATTTACAAGATTTGTAAATATAGTCTGAACACTATTGGGGTTTGTACTCCTTTGTCCCTGGAAAGTCTTTTCTTGGGTGAGGAAGAATGGGAATGTCCCTTTCTTTAGCTCTCTTCTACTTGTGACTTTCAGAGTCCAAGTCTTAAACTTTCTATGAAAAATAATCAGAGTAATGAATAACAGAAACAGTTTAACAGCAAGTAAAAATAGCACACAACAAAAATTACTTTCCACAATGGAATCTTTTTGCTTCTTTCTGAGAATTTCAGTTTGCATTGTAACCTTTTAAAGCATTTATATTCCCCAAGACAAGTTTAAATGCTTCTTAATAGAATTAATTAAAACAATGTGATGTAATAGTTTAATAAAAAGTTTTTGCAAAAATTGGGCAGGCAACCACGCTGATAAACCTTTGGTCCTACCTGCATAATTCCAGTTGTACACTTTGGATGAAATTTTATGTATTGACTAATATTAAATTGAGGTAGCTTCCCAGTATATTTCTTGGATTAATACTTGCTCTTTCAACAATATAAGAGTGCCTTCTGTTTGCAGAAGGGTCTTTGATTCAGCAGAGGCTCCTAGAAGGTAACTCTAATTTGTCATTACCACCTTTGCTCTGTTCAGAGGGCCTCCAGTCTTGCAGAGGGATTTTCAGAGGATTGTTAAGGGCCGCAGAGTGCTTGTGCTGTAAGTCTTATTAGCTCCAAGAGTAGTCTTTCCTGTTTTAACACAAAAGTCTCTTGATTAATCATCCAACAAATATATCTTGAGTGATCAAAGTATCAAATCCTGTTGTGAATGCTTCCAATGCAGTTTTCAGCAATACTTCTTATATTAAAAATATAAGGCTAACTGTTACGTAATGTTTGCTTTTATGTGGCCTTGCCTGTTTATGTAGGGATAATGATTTCTAGCAGATAAAGTTTAACTGAAAGGAATAATTACAGGTGTTTGCATGTCCAAAGGTACTAAGCCAGAAATTTGCTCCAGATTTACGAAAATAGGTAGCACACAGTAATCAGTGTACATACCACTTTTTGTGTGCTGTTGACATGAAATAGCATAATTCCAAGTTTTTTAGGTACCGGTGGTTTTATGATAAGATAGCTTGTAAGAGTCCCAGGTATATTTATTAACCATGGACACAAGGAGTGAAGAGGGACTTGCGTGTTTCATCCTTCATGTCCAGAAATTCTTGGGTTTGTGGCTGCTTGCCAATTGTTGTTTTCTGAGATTTGATGTTCCTCCTGCAATGTTTCTTGAGGGAACTCCTGTGTTTGGCCTTTATTGTATTGTTGTGCTTAGCAGTCATTTTGTTGCTGATTTTGTTTCCCATTCCATTTGTTTCTAAAACTTTAGGAGGCTCTTCTACCTTAGTGGCTTATGACTTTGGGACCTTGAGACTAAAAAATTCCTCCCCAGATAGTATGCTTATTAAATAAATAAAATAAAAACAAATTGATAAAAATGAAATAGTGCATAACTACTCTTGGTCTGAATAAATAGAAAAATTAAGAGGAGCTCAGCTAAATAGCTGCTTCTCTTTTGCCATCTTAGCTTCTCCCCTAAAATAGTACATCTTATCAATGCACAGGTTTAATATATGAAGGCCCATTAAACATTATATGGGAAATGGTAACCATGGAAGTTACAGGTATATACTGTACTCATTTTTAACTATCACTGTGACTGAATTTACACAAAAATTATCTTTCTATTGATTTTTTTTTAGTCATATAGGAAAATGTGAGCTCTTTTGGACAGCCCACTCCCCCACTAATAGAAAGATTTATTATGGAAGTGGAAGATTTCTATTATTACAGACCACTATAGGAGTATACTTTCAGGTGTCCCTGGGTCCACATCAAAATATTGGTGACATATGCTGAGTTGCATTTTTATTTTTGCTTGTACCGTAATATATTAAATTGCTTTTCTGGGAATAAAAATCTTTCAATGTTTTATTTGTTCAGACTGTGCTAAAAAAATTAAAACCTGTAATTCTGTTATAGAGCATTCCATGGCAAAATAATGTATTTAAAATTTTTCATCAGCCAGAGAAAAATATTCCAGGTATTCTAGAGCATTTTGAACAGGTTTTTAAGTTTATACTTTTGGCCAGCAATCCTGATGAATCAGAAATGGATTGTGTAGATTTTATGTTGTTTGTGTTCTGTTATGGCAGTGGTTTTAAACCTGTATTCCTAGGTATCCTTGAGTGTTTTGGAGGCTATTGGGGGAAAGATGGATTTCAGATTAGATGCCCAATTAAACACTTTCCCTGCTTTGCGCTCCCAAGTAGACACAAGAAGTTTGGATGTATAGATTTCCTGCAGAGAATTAGGAAGCCATATATATGAAGAAATATTCTAACAATATCCTGGAATCATGCTGTCTATATATGCTAGTCCCCAGTTTAATACTGGATCTCTTCTCACCTTTTTGAATCAACTGCTGTGTAACTGCTTACCTCTCAGTTTTGAGGGCTTCTGCCCTCTGTCCCTTGTTTACAGTATGGCTTTCTCAGGGATGAGAATCAGAGAATCCTGCCTCACTGGCTTCAACGCTTACACCACCTCTCTTTGTCCTTTTCTTGACTGAGCAATCACACAGTAGCAAGTTGCAACTAGTTTAATAATGGGATTGTAATTCAGACAACTAAGAAGACAGGTAGACACGCACAAACTCCAGGGAAGGTGAGATCTTGTCTGGTAGCCAGGGTACTGCATCAGCCATGCCAATGCAACTTGAAGCAGAGTCCAGGGATAAAGAGCCAGAGGTTTACAGAGTACAGTCCAGAGTTGTAGCCATAAGAGACAAGAGGCAGGGCTAAAAGGTTGGCAGCCAATGGCAAGCAGGTCCAGGAAAATGGGGTGAGGCAGTGGCAGAGGAGTGGTCTGTATCAGCCTAAGGTTCAGACACAAGGGAGTTCCACAAGGCAGTCTGAGTCATAAATCCTGACAACAGAGTAAGGATACAGAAATGCAGGTCTGACATTGGGGACTTGTTTACAATGGAGAGCAAGGTCCTGGTGACTACTGCTAAGTAGCTCCAGCTATGGGCACTGTTCAGTTAGGGGCATTGTCATCCTTGCTTCCTGAGTAGCCAAGCAGATTGCCTTAGCTCATTCAAGGTTGCCAGCATGCCCTTTGGCTAGGTGACTTGCAGGATCTGGCTCCTCATTATTTGAGTCTGATCAATCTGCTCCTGCTCATTGCCTCTGTGGTCTGCTTCAGATAATTGATTGCCTCCTAACTTTTGAGCCTGACAACTTGTCAGATCAGGCCCTTCAGCTTCTGTTTCAGAATAACAGAAGCAGACCATAACAATCTTCACCACCTCCCCGAGTGGAACATGTGCCTCCTACTCCTTCCCATCCTGGGGGACTGGGAGATGTTGTGCCCTTACTGAAGTTGGGACATGTTGTGCCCAACTGAAGTTGGGACATGAGACTAGTCAGGAAATTTATGGAAGTGTTTCAAATGGGATTGCTGAAGGACTTCCCAGGATTTTTCCATTTCTGGGCAGCCCTTCCTAAAGAATCAGATATTCCAGATGGCCCTTCCTGTGTTGGGAGTTCAAAATGAACCAGTTGATTCTTGAGGAAGTGTGAATGGCTCCACACAGTGGAAGACAATATATCTGATAAAACATCTTTCCCAGCCTGCTGATTACTGATATAGATCTTCCCCGCTCTTAAAGGTATGTTGGTATATTCTAAGAATCTAAGGTAATCCCATCAGACCTGTCTTGCTCTATAATTAATTGTGCAGTGGAGAACATGTCTGAGAATATTCTTTAATATTTAGAAGTTCCTCTGGAGGCAAGCCAATCAGAAAGGATTCCATGAGGGTAGAATTCTTCTAAAATGTTGCGTTAAGATTTCTTGTAATTTTAAAGTTGATTCAATATAGTAATTTCGTAACACATTAACTTTGTCTGTAGCTTGAATCATGTCAACTGGAATTCTATTTTCTCAGTGGAAACGTTTCGCTCCTTATCCAAGGAGCTTCTTCAGTCTGAGCAAAGTTAGTAAGGGAATCCTAAATATGTTTCTAGCTACCTAGAAACATATTTAGGATTCCCTTACTAACTTTGCTCAGACTGAAGAAGCTCCTTGGATAAGGAGCGAAACGTTTCCACTGAGAAAATCGAAATCCAGTTGACATGATTCAAGCTACAGACAATTCCACCTGGATGACTGAGAACCTTCATAGACAAACACATTAACTTGTTTAAGCATTTCCTCAGTTTTTATATTATCTGGTTACTGAATAAACTGTCATTGCCCATTTCAAGGTTTTGCAATTTTATATTTATATTATATTCCTTCTCCCCTTCAGAATCAGACCTGAATTCTTTTTTTTTAGGCTCAGTGGATATTTTTAAATTAAAAATGCTTTTCTAAATTAATTTTTAGAGTTTGGGATTTTAAATCAATCAATCAATATGTTGAAAATAAATATGTTGGTTTTAGAGTATGCCTTTTAAATATTAATTTAATTTGAAAACATTTGTACCCAGCCTCATCTTCAAGAACTTCTTTTAGACACCTTTTAGGACAATCACAATAAAATCATTTTTCATATTTATGACATTACATAAATATACAAAGAGAAAACCTCTCCCCCCCTGAAAAACAGCAATTATAATATTTATAAGACTCAGAAAGTACAGATACTTTCCTTTAAAATATGGTATTTTCCAGGTTAATGAGGAGGTAAAACTGGCCTCCTTTGAATGGAAGCTCCAGAATCTAGAAGGAATGACCTACTTGCCCTGCTCCCCCAGTCCAAACTGAACCTACTGTGGGACATATAAAAAGAACTGATATCAAATGCCAGGCTGGTTCATACAGAAGGCTGCAGTTCTTCAAATGTCTTGGCCTCGGCGGCATCTGCAGAGGGGATAAAAACAGGAAATTGGTGGTCACCATAGTACAATCTAGGCCCCTCCCCTTTTTGTATATGTATCAACATCAACACACATACAAAGGGGCAGGGCTTGCATTGCACTGCAGCAAATGCCATCTTGCCCGTTTTTTACCTTTCCCTGCAGACAATTTAAGGCTTTAAATATTTTAAGGCTTTAAATATTTTCAGCAGGACTTTCTTTGTGCCCAACAGCAAATTGGAAACCAGTATAACTCTTTCAACAGTAAAACACTTTTAAAAACTACCCTGTCCAGTGCATTCCATATCATGTACTCAATGTATTGAAGGTCATCCATAAATTGATCAAAGCTGTCTTGATCCTGAAACCAGAATTAATGCTAGTTTGAAATGGATAAATTCATAAAAACTTAGAGCTAAAGAGCTTCCACATATTAGAGCACCTTCCCCAAATATAGAAGTTTAGAGACTAGGAAGAAATTCTTCAGTATGATGGCAACTGTTTGCTTTTATATTTTAGCTAGAGTTCCCAACCTCTTTGGGGCAATGGAATAATTTGTAATTTTGAAAGCATTTTATGGACACTTTCACAAAATTATTGGCCATATCCATTGTAGCAATTGCAAAACACCAACATTTCTTTATAGTAAGCAAACAAAGGACTGGGCTGTAGCTACCTGTCAATTTATTTTTTAAGCAGTGCCAGAGGCATTGATGGAAATACAATTTATGCTTGAGGCTGATGCTTTGCGGCATGTTAGATTCCCATTCTGTGAATTGGGGTGTGTGTGTATTAAATGACTATAAAGTTTCTTACAACTCTTTGCATCTATGTTGTGGCTTCTTTGAATAAAGTGTAGAGGCCATTTCATATGCCATCTTGTATGAAATGTAACTAGCTACTAGTAAAATTGGTTCCATCGTCTCTCTCTTTCCCCCCCTCCCCCTTCCCCTTGCTTTTCTAGACAGTTGAGGGAATTTCTCAAAGCAGGCTGTGGAAGGAGGTGAGGAAATGTAGTGGAGGAGGAGTTCCATTATAGAAGTTGGACAGAAGTGTTGAAGATACCAGTGTAGAAGGAAGTTTTTCATACCAGGCTGTTCTAGTCCAAGAACCTTGATAGTAAAAGAGCAAACAATGTCTTTGTTAGCAAATAATATTTGTGTCTTCATTGGTGAGATCATTCAATAGTGAGAAATATAATATCACTCTTTCCTTTATGTCAGCCATCACATACATGTTTACCAATTGAGTGGAATGCTGGAAGATGGAAGTCAGAATATTGCAGCATTCTACTCAATTGGTGGGGCAAAAACTGAAGTGAAAATGTGAAAGCAGGGAACACAGGCTAATTTCTTAAATGGGTTTTGGGAGATATTCATAGAATCCAGTCAAAACCTGGAGTATATGGCAACCCTAAGTTGAGTTACTCTGTTATCCAGAAAAACATTAATGTTTGTTAAATTAATAACAGCAAGTCTCCTAAGGCTGAAGTAGAGATATAACTAAATTTACTCACTCTTTCCCTGGTTGTGCATAAATAACTGGTTAGTCTGTTCATTTTTCTCATTCTTGCAATACATTCTAATTAGCTCTTTTTGTTGTTGTTGTTGTTGTTGTTGTTGTTCAGTCGTTTAGTCGTGTCCGACTCTTCGTGACCTCATAGCTCTTTACTAATGCAAATTTTCATTTTTATTATATGCTTAAACAAACAAAGTTGCTTGGTATCCTTGCTTGGGAGCAATTAATTTAATAATTAGGAACAGTGCAGATCACCCAAATGGCCAAGTTAACAGCATTGATAAGAGAAAATACTGTTTCTGGATTTGTTTCTACTTGGCAACCACTTTTAGACTATTTGCTTGTGTCAGAAAAAAATGAAGCTTTAATTTTGGGTTTTGATGATTAAAAGGCTTGATTTTATAGAAATAATGTTACTAAGTTTTAACTAATGTAAGAGATTATATTTGTAATTGCATTTATATCTGTATTGGAGAAAGTCAGAAGTCACTTCCTTTTCTACTTTTTTCTAACTTTGCACTTTTATAGTTTCTCTTTTTTCTTTAGTTCTATATTCTGTCTTTTCTATACTCTATATTTTGTATTTTAACTATACTTTGAAAAATAATAAAGTTCTGTAAAAAAAAGGAACAGTGCAGATCACACGTGTGTGTGTATATATATATGACAAATAGTATGCAGTATATATGACAATGTATATGACAAATAAATAAGACTAAGTACTTAGTTCTTAATATTGTGTTATCTTAAAATATTGCAATACTTCATTAAGGCCCATATCTGAATTTACATTAATGTTTTTGGCTTGAAAATCAGGGTGTCTGTTGCATGATATACTAAGTATTTTAATTTCTAGTATTTTATTCCTTTTTTCCCAGTTTCTAAGATTATATCACAATGAATTAGCTGTGTGGGTAATGCTTATGTTTCAAAACCATAAAGCCTTCAGCTATGAAATACTTAGATTTGTGGAATAACTAAGAAAATCACTGGGTTATGCTCCATCTAGCATTTTTTGTAAGGTAAATATTCTACTCTTGAAAGAAATGCAACTTGCTTAGGGATTTCAATGGAAATGCCCTTGCATTTTACATAAAGCATAAATGTACTGTAGAGATGGCGACAAAAGTATCAGAAACTTGCTTTTTATCTATTCATAATTTGATTTATTAATTTTATTGCTTGTGTCTGTATGAACACCCTAACTCCTATCCAGTTTCAAAGAAAGGGGTAAAAATGTTAATTGGATTTATTACACTTTGCATGTAATGTGCTGCTATCTGGCCCATAGTTAAATTACACATCTATTTTTATTTCTATTTTGTGTTGTAGACATCCTAGTGAAATAATTTAGGTGTTAAAGTGTATTTTGAAATTGTCTCTGTCATTCCCTCCCCCATTAAAATGATTCTATATTAAATCAAGGTGGGGAGAGAGATGTTAATAGACAATTGATGGCTATTTTCCAGAAGTAGCCTAATTTAAATTCTGTAGTTTTCAGTTATTTGATTTACATAAAAGAGATTGAAAGAGGAGATTCTTGAGTTATTTTTAAAAAATAACATACCCTTGATAGTATGCCTAAAATTGCCTAGAAGTAGCAAATAATTTTTCTGTGGAGTAGCCAGAAACTGTACCATATAAAACAAAATTGTTGCACTATATCAAAAGTCCTGCCACTGCAGGACCAAAAAGCATGTAGTGGACTACATGTGTGGGAGTAGGCAGTCCTGCAAGCAACTTTGGCCTAAGCCCCATAAAACTTTGCATATCAAAGTGTCAGGGAGATAACTGGCCGAGAAGGAGGGGGCTCCCTCCAGGGGGAGAAACGCATGCGAAGTACTGAATCGCTTTGCTTTCCTCCCAAGAGGCTAAAGAAGGCCCCGCCCTGATTTCTTGGACCCTTTCTCTCAGCATTACCAGTTCATTTTAGTTTAGCTGGATTCTGTCTAGGAGAGTAGGATAATAAACATTAGAGCTTCAACTCAAGTCTCAGCATGTTTTCCTTCACTCGAAGTCAGGACACAAAGTGAGCATATTTGGGATTCAAAAAACAACAGGCAACTAGTACAGTTGTTTCAGTACAAGATTGATATGGTACATCCAAGTGGCACTACTCACTACCTGGGCTGCCATATTGTGGGCTACTTGCAGTTTTCAATATGTCATCAATGACTGCCCCACAAAGAGCACCTTGCAAAAATTGAACCTTCAGATTATCAACTCATCAGTCACTAGTACCAGGTTCTTCAGGGACAGACACAGCTGGTTTATATGCTGAAGGTGATTAAAGAACTTTCCCTGCAACAAGTGTTATGAGGATGTTTAGTGTTAATGCAAGACCTGGGAGGACCCTTAGACTGCAAACCGGTTACTTAATGGGGAGCGTGGGCCCATTCCTCATGCTATAATTCTGTCCCACCAACAGAATTTGAAACTGCTTCATCTTGTCTGAATTCAGCTTTGGGTTGTTGTCCCATAGCAAGTCCCTCACAGTTTGGAAACATGTGGAGACTCTCAATACATCTAACCCTGAGTTGCAGGAAAGGAAAAGTGTAGCTGAATATCATTAGCATACGGGCAACTGGCTCCAAACCCACATATGATCCTTCCCATCAGTTTCGTATTGGTATTAAGTAACAGAATCTTGTGGGACTCCCAAGGATCTTTTTGATTGTGGCAGATATAAATCCAATAAATAAATCAATAAAATCCCAAGTGGTCAAGCAGATGTCTCCTGATCAAGAAATCTAGGAATATTAACACAATTGCCCTCCCCCTGTCTCTTCCAACAGAGATCATCCATCTGACTCTGATCAAGGCCATCTCTGTACCAAGTTAGGATCTAAACCCAGACTGCAAAGGATGTTTGTAGGTGCAATCTGGAAGGAAACCCATCATTTATTTTCTGATTGCCACAATTGTTCAAGCCCCTGTCCTTAAGCTTCATTGCTTCTATCAGGACTCTGACACAGGGAGGGCACTTAAAAAAACTCTATATCATGTGACTGGAAGAGTTTGTTATTCCAACAACTAGATTGTTAATATGGTAGTCATTCAGGCTTTAGAAATGTTGGCTCCATTAAATTTCTGGGGTGGAGCTGCATATTTCAGTTTCCATCCTTGTAGATGGGAATTTGCTGTGACAGCACAACTTTAACCAAGTAGTTATTTGTCCATAGCAAGGGTACCAATACCACTATATGCAATTATTTCCCTCTAATGCAAGAACCAGATTGAGGGTATGGTTCATCTCCATGGTTAGGTCCTGAAACAATCTGGGTAAAGCCAAAGGAAACAATGGAGGCCTTGAAATCTGGAACTGTGCCTGTCAAGATATCTTTACCATTAATATTGAAATTTTCAAAGGCCAAAAGTCTTGGGGTTTCCTGACACATGATCCAAACCACCTAAGTCCACTTGCCTTCTTAAGTAATTAAAATCTCTCTCCAAGCCATATAATGTATAGACAACGGTGTCCACACTTTTTCAAAGAGCAGGTTAGATGTTGCTAATTTTTAATAGTCGCAAAATGAGTATTTATTTCCTAGAGTTAGAGAGTGTCAATCGAGCTTCATTCCCTCCTTTCTGGATTTCCAATAGATTAGAAGTGTAAGTCAGCAGCCACATGGCTCCATTTCTTTTTTGCTTTTAATGAGCCAGGAATAGTTTAAAGCATAGCTTTCCAAACTGTGTGTCGCGACACACTACTGTGTCGCTGGCAGTGTCTCGGTGTGTCGCCAGACGACCCGGAAGCGCTGATTGGGGGGGAACTGCAAGAAGAGGCACCCCTCCAATCAGCGCGCGCCAAAGGAGGGCAGAGAGGGGGGCCAAGCAGCGCAGATGCCCGCCGCCGCCAGAGTCCCTGTTGGAGTCCCGCCCAGCCCTTGCTGCGCCGCCGGTAAGCGCCGCTGCCTTTCCTTTCCGCCCCGCAATCGAGGCAGCCCCCCGCCGCTCGGCCCTGCACCGCGACTATGCTGCCCTGCCCTGCCCTGCCGCCGGTAAGCACCGCTGCCTTGCCTCTCTGCCCCACGATTGAGGCAGCCCCCGCTGCTCGGCCCCGCACCACGGCTACACCGCCCAGCCTGCCCGGCCCGGTTTTGTGAAAGACAATTTTTCCACGGACCGGGGGGTGGGGTTTGCAGGCGGGAGCCAATTGTGTAGGCCAGGGGGCGGGGTTTGCAGGCGGGAGCCAATCACGTGGGCCGGGGGCGGGGAGCCCTGTTGTTACTGTGTCGGGAAATGATGCATGTCTAAAAGGTGTGTCACCAACATAAAAAGTTTGGAAAGCTCTGGTCTACAGTGCCAGTAAGAAGCTGCAGAAAACAAGCTGGGTATACATATTCAAGTTAAATGTTTGTGAATGTGTTGTATATAAGTAAATATAATTCTGAAGACCTATAAACTTTCATCAGTGATTCATTGGAACATTATTAAAAAAAGAGAAACAAAATATGTTTCCAATTAAACATTATGCTAGAGGCATACAAAATAGGAAATACTAAGGGATGAAAATATGTCCTGATAAATCTTAACTAACAGCAGGGCATAGCAGGAGGCCAAACAGACTGCAGGGTGCATAAATATTAAATGATATTTATCATTTCTGTAGCATGGTAGATTGCTCTGCACAGTGAACATTTGCAATCTAAATATCTACAAAAGGTAAACTATTTCTGTTGCTTTTAAGACTTTCCTTTGATTTTGTTCAATTTTAAATTTAGTTAAGTGTCTCAAGTATATCATGCCTGGGTTTAAATTATATAAATAATATTAGTTACTTTTGGAGGTAGGTCAGTATCATCATTCTAATATACACATAGGACAGAGACTGCAAACTCAAATAATGCCAAGCCCTGTGAGACTGGCAGACTTTCAAATAAGAACCACTAGGATTTCTGGAAAGACTTTTATTGCTAGTAGGGGAACGTAACAGAATATTGAGAGCCTGTCAAAGCAATTCTCCCGCTCAACTTATGCCTGGAGTGATTAGGGTGGAATTGCTCTGAATCTCCTTCTCATGTTCCCCCCCTCCCCTGGGCTGAGGCATTCTTTTGCAATGGTCCTGTTTCCTGTTTCACTTTCCCAGGGACTGTTCAGCATTCCATCACAAATAGTCACAAGTACTGTATGAGGACTAGTTCATTAGCCCAAGAACTGCAATACTGAATTTTTTTCATACTTTGATGCAATAGGCTCTAATGAGTCAAAAACGAAGAAAATAATGGTATTCTGTTAAACATAATTTTTTAAATTAAAAAAAATATTAATTTTTAATTCACTATTTATTTATTTTATATGTATGGCTGCTCATCTCACCTAAGTGACTCTTAGGTATCATTGTTTCATTTAGCTGTCATTGCTTTTCATTTATTAGAACTGCAATATTTAATTTGAGACAAAGAGAACCTTAGTGTTGCTTGCAAATGTTCCTCAGTCAGCCTTGACCTGAATTTTTTTAAAAATCAATTCAATCATGTCTGATTCTCGGAGACTCCGTTGACAAGTCCCTGCAATTTTCTTGGCAAGGTTCTTCAGGAGTAGTTTGCCATTGCCTCCTTCCTAGGGCTGAGAGAAAGGTCACCCCACTGGCTTTGTGCCTAAGGCAGGACTAGAACTCATGGTTTCTAGCCTGATGCTTTAACCACTACACCAAACTGGCTCTCTTTGACCTCAATACAGATTTGTTAATGTTCATAAAAAAGAAAAACTGTTCACATATATATGTGCCCACAAAGAAATTTATGGAAATACAAATTCCAGCATCTGTATACTTCAGTATACTGAAGCTCAACTAACTCTATTTGTGTTTCCTCTGCAGCATTTTCAATTTCCACAGCAAAGGATGTAGGTTTTGGTTTAAACCAAAAAAGGTTTTGGTTTAAGTGCTATAAAATCATTAAACTGTAGAGCAAAACTGTTTTACTAACTATAAATGATATCTGTAAACTCAAAGATTTGGATTGAGCTTTACTTAAGGAATTCCAAGTATCAAGGTCTTGGCAACAAAAAACAGCCTCATAAAATCTTTAATTGGATTTATTGAAAAGAAAAAAGAATTAAGTTACAGAATCCTTGGTAATTAGATAAGTAAGTCCTCGCTTAACGGCCATTTGTTTAGCGACCGTCTGGATTTCTGCCAGTGCTGGAAAAACTGACTTGAGGCCATTCCACGCCCTTACGACTGTTGCAGCATTCCCCCGCAGTCATGTGATCACAATTCGGGCGCTTGGCAACCGTCATGCATTTATGATGGTTGCAGTGTCCTGCGGTCACTTGATCACCATTTTTGACCTTCCCAGCTGGCTTCCAGTAAGCAAAATCAATAGGGAACCATATGATTCGCTTAACGGCCACATGGTTCGCTTAATGACTGTGGTGATTAGCTTAACGACCGCTGCAAAAATGGTCGTAAAATCAGGTCTGGATTTGCTTAATGACCGCATTGCTTAGCGCCTAAATTCCGGTCCCAATTGTGGTTGTGAAGCAAGCATTACCTGTACTTTCGTTTTAGCGCTCAAGTTATTTCTATATTTCCTATTGCAGGGGCTTCCTAATTTTCTTGCTTACAACTGTTTCATGGACAGGGGAAACAGCTTACCTTTTTCCTGATAATGGAGGAATGTGCAGCTGTTCTGAGCTAGTAATGTTTTGCAAATTATTATCTGCTTGCTCAGACCCTGAGAAGGCCATAACAGAGTTGGGAGATGGATCAAATTGCCAGCTGTTTTCCCCCCAAGTAAGCTTCACTTTGAATGATTAAACACTTAATACATCTACGCAATTTACCTGTTACCCTAAAATTTTAAGTTCAGTGCATTCATCTACTACAAAAGCAAGAATTATCATCATGGTTGATTGCAGTAAGACAGTAAGAGATGAAGCTGGCAAGGAGAAAACCTGCATTGCTCAGACCCAGGCAGAACTGTTATATAAATGTGGACTGGTGCGTTCCAGTCTCAAAGCTGGAGAAGACCAAAAGGGAAGAAGAAAATATTTAAGGTTTAAGCATGCTAATGAAGAAAGAGAGAGCTTGATTGATTTCTGTGTTACTCATCAGATCACCTGCATATACATGTTACTTTGTTCTTGTTTGCAATAAAGCATCTTATCTTACAGTATCAAGTATTGAACTTTCTTCTGTTACCCAGTTCCTGAATGTGGGTTGGAATTTCTGGAAGAATACAGATTTACAGTAGTGCCTGTCCTGAAATCTAATGCAAAAATTGTCATTTTGCTACTAAAATTTGGCAGTTTGATTTTGTAGAGTTTTACAGAATGCTGAAATACATGGGAACTGATATTTAATGGCCTCCCCTTCACTGAATGCATTCAAGTGATGACTTGACAGCTATTCATTGGGGATGCTTTAATTTAGATTCTGCACTAAACAGGTTGGCTTAAAAGGCCTCTTCCAAATCTGTGGTTCAAGTAAGTTGGTAGGGCTTCTTGAAGCTAGACCAACCATGCTTTCTCAAAAAATAATATGAGGAATGAAACTATAGTAAACCTTTGTAAAGTTGAACTAACTTTTCATGTGAACATGCGCCATATGTTGATTACCATCAGAACTCCTATTGTACTTCTCTGTTTTAGCTGTTAACTAAGAATTAGAGAAGTATAGATGACTTCAGTGGCTCTGCTTTTTACTTGCCATGTTTTATAATCTTTTAAAATGGAGTTCTTAAACGTATCAACTAACCTATTAGTGTAATATGTCAGAGTAGGTCATGATAATGGGCTTCCCAAATTGTACACTTTTGTATTGATTGCACTCTATACACATTTCCTTGTACAGGACTAAATTTGGATTATTTTTGAGCCATTTACCCACCCATAAACTTATTCTTTCACAGCTTCTTATGTGTGAAGAACAGGTAAGATTTATGTTAGTATCAGTGAGCTAGGTGCTTCTTCGTTTATGCACCTCTTCATCTTCAGTCAACAACACTTTCCATTCCCAGTACACACTGGGACTCCAGTGGAATGATGGAAACTATTTTCAGTGCTTACTTTCGTTTTTTTAATCAATTCTTTTAAGAGCTTTCTTCACTATTTTCAGTTAATAGTAATCATCTTCTCACATCCATTCACCATTCACCATTGTACACATTCCAGTGCTCATGGTTTGGTCTTAGCAAAAATCTGTTTCTAACAAAGGACAAAGTAGGAGATGTTGCATAGTCTGTCTTTTGTTGCAATTGCAGGTGTCTGGTCCATTGGAATAGATACATTTGACCATGTTGACACTTGATCTTCCAACCTTGGTATGAAGGCAGTTTAATTTTCTATCAACTGTGGCTGCAGATCATATTCAGAGTCTAACATTCATAGCCCCCCTCTCCTCCCCCCCCGCATTTTCCTAGTAGAGACCTGCAACAAAATTAAGAAACCAAGGAATAAAATTAAGAAACCAAGGAATAATAGATGTGCAGCTTGTTATAAATTGTTGCCTATTTAGTGTGTGTCAGTTCTAAAGGTACTATATAAGGCTCCCAATAGATTGCCATTTTTGAATTGGTAGGGCAGAGCTTTCCAAACTTTTCACGGCGACACACACCAACGGCGGCGGGGCCTGTGGTGTCCTGGTCTGTCGTGCAAAAAACCCGGAAGCGCTGATGGATCCGAAAGAAGCAGCACCCCCGCCAATCAGCGCCACCGCCGCACTGCTGGCAGCGGCGGCGGCGCTGATTGGCAGGGGTGCCGCTTCTTTCGGTTCCCCCATCAGTGCTTCCGGGTTTTTGCGTGACACACCAGGACACTGCAGGCGACACAGTAGTGTGTCACGACACACACTTTGGAAAGCTATGTGGTAGGGTATGTTCAGCCTGGTGGCTTGTAACTTCTGCAGTGGTTCTCTTTTTCCCCCCAATTACCCTACAGAAATGAATTACATTAGATGATAATAGAAAAGTAGTTACCTGTATATGAATCCACTATAGTCTCTGTTTTTTCTTCCCATATAATGCCTTGCTGTGGTACACTCCATCTCAACTGCTGTTTGTGTCTCATCATTACTTGAATTACTTAGTGTTAGCTACAACTTTATTATATCCTCTGTGATATAAAAACACAAAGAAAAAAAATCTAATCCCACTATATACAATCTTTTCTTTTGACGTGAAATAGATATGAGTGTTATGGTAAACTTTATATATAATGCCAACTCAAAACATGAGCCCTTGGAAACTGCTGAGTTTAATTTGCAGTGTTTTTTTTGCTGTACAAAGATTACAGTGGTCCTTGAGGATATTTTTGGTCCTTATCTTTTGTGACAGGGGTATACAACTTCAGCTCAAGGGCCATATCAGCCTGTATGTATGACATATTGGCTATCACACTTCCAAACTAAGTGTGGCCAAAGCCCATTTTGAGAGAGGAGTTTCAGAGTTTTAAAGGTTAAAAATCCATAGATAAAAAACTCATTTTACCACTTGAAGTCTCACAGACCACCATAAATGTATAAAAGGGCTCACATTTTTAGTTCCAGCCATGTTAGGGGCACTCTGGAGCTACAAAAGGGCACTGCACATTTCCCCCCCTTGTGCTATGATACCTGTTTGTAATTTTTACCCACTGTCTGGGTAAAAATTGCCTGTCCATAAGAAACAGGGTGGGTAATGAGTTCATTAGGCAGTTAGACACCATGATCTATAACGGGGGTCTTCAATTTTTGAGAAAGTATTTCATGGAACTCTCACAGAAAGGTTGTTACCAGTCACAACACTTATTTGCCAGAAGGCTAATTGGTGGGATTGCTCCCCACTACTCTGCACCCCCACAATGCGCTCTACTCTTTAGCTGACCATTGTTTTTTCTCAGGATAATTGGGCATACTGTTGAATAAAGCAGTAAGCCTTAGCCATCCACCATTTTTATTTTTTATTATGAAGTATGGACTATTATGAAGTCTATATTTCTAAATGAAGATGATGTTAGAGATGGTACTTTGCTTTAGAGTATGCTTGTGTCTCATTTAATTTTTGAAAGAAAAATAATCAAATGATTATGGAGTCCAGCAGACACCAAGGATATATCCATTGGCACATAGGGCATCCAGTGTCAGTTTGCAGAGTTCTGTCCCCCATTAGGAACAAATACATCAAAGTCTCAAGAGCTTTAGAGAAAGTGATCAAAGGAGAGGAAGAGTGTTCTGAACTACAAAATAATGAGCAGATGTGAATGCTTTTCTTTTAGTTCAGTAGTGGCTTAACATGTGGTATTTAAATGGGAATCCTTCAGAACATTAATTGCCAATCTCATTGTGGTTCTTTCAAAGACATTTCTAATTTAATATGGAAACACTGGTATTGCTTTGAATTTTATAGTTAAAACTATTCAGGGGCACTATTTGAATGAACCAAACGTTTTAGTGAAAGACATGCTTTTTTCACCATACCCTCTTCTATGAATTATGGTTCAACCAAAGAGACAATAAGTCAGCAGATATTAATGAATATTGAATAGGCAGATTAATACTTCTGAACTCTAGAACTACACTGGATTTAATACAGTAAAGGTTGCATAGGTATTGTTAAATTGTTACATGATGGCAGTCTGTGAATTTCCTCTAATATTTTTTATAAACAGTAGAGATTAGTTTCCAAGCATTTTCACAAAGCAAATTATTTTCATAATAGGAGTTTAGCTACTGATTTCAGTAAATCAGTAACTGAACTGTAAATACTGGTTGAAATATGCATTTTCATGACTTCTGTTGAAAACATTCAAGTAACTCTTTTAAAGCTGATTATGAATTCCAATAAAATAAGGACTTAGAAGTATGAATCATTCATTACCATTTTCAGATAAGCAAAATATTTAATGAATGACTATGGCTTTAATAAGGCACAGTGAAGTATTCACACAGTATACATATAATAGAAGCTTTAAAAAATGACATAATTGAGGATTATGATGTGCAGTGCTTTTGAGAAGTAAATGCAGCATCTCTCTGCCACATTAAAGTAGCCATTTCATTTTCTAAGATCTCACAGCTGCAGTGGAAACGTCCCTTGAGTAGCTGTGCAGTCCTGGAAACTAGAACTGGCTGCTTTAATGAGTCATAGACAGTTACTGTATTCTCATTCCTGCACATTCTGAAATTTGTTTTTCCAATTGAGTCCAAAGCATTTTGTGGACATATAAGGAACAGATTTGCTAGATGGTTGCAGCGTAGGGCCTGAGTGTTTGATTGAGTGCCTCTCCTGTAATGAACCTGCCTGTTACATAGATCAGCAGTTGAGACTCTGTTGAAGATGCCCCCACTGCTAGAAGCTCAGCTATCTGGTAAAGAGGAGAAAGCCACCACCTGTGTAGCTCAGTTTGCGGAATCCTGTCCCCTAAGAGGTTCATTTGGCTCCCCCTCTTTAGGAAAATAAGCCTTTGCCAAGGTTTCCCTCTTAATAGGTTTTAATTGTATTGATTTTGTTATAATTCTATATTGTATAGAATTATATAAAATTGGATTGATTTTATTATAATTTTGTACTTTCCATTTTGTTTTAATTGATGGAAGCTGCCTTAATGCTTATATTAGCAGACGGGGGGTAAAAATAGTAAATAATTAAATAGAAATAAATTAAGCTTGCTTGCATTTCATTGCAATAAAAAGTACGTGAGAGAATCTGTTAGAATGAATACACACAAACACACAACTGTAAATAATTACACTGTTTATATTTTTCAATTCTTTCTGTAGTGATTATTTTTGTACTGTAGGTTTTTTTAGAATGGAAAAAATTCAAGTGAGGTAATTACAGATGTCATTGACATAAATGTTGATGACAAATTACTTAATTACTTTGTTAGAAACAGAGCCAGTTTGGTCTAGTGGTTAAGGCAACGGGCTAGAAACCAAGAGACTGTGAGTTCTAGTGCCGCCTTAGGCACGAAAGCCGGCTGGGTGACCTTGGGCCAGTCACTCTCTCTCAGCCCAACTGACCTCACAGGGTGGTTGTTGTGGAGAAAATAGGAGGAGGAAGGAGTATTAGGTATGTTCACCGCCTTGAGTTATTTATAAAAATAATAAAGACGGGATAGAAATAAAATAAATAAAATAAATAAATATGTTCTTATTTTTAAGTAAGAATATGTTCTACACCCTCTTCCTACTCCTACTATGTTACTATTATTATATTTTTATTCTGCCTTTTTGATATACTGTATAACTCAAGGCGGTGAACATATCTAATACTCCTGCCTCTTATTTTCCCCATAACAACAACCCTATGTAGTGGGTTGGGCTGAGAGAGAGAGACTGGCCCAAAGTCACTCAGGTGGCTTTTATTCCTAAGGCAGGCCTAGTACACACATTCCCCTGGTTTCTAGGCCAACACATTAACCACTACACTAAACTGGCTCTCACTGGAAAGCTGGAAAGCTTCAGATCTTTCAAAAGATCTATGGTTCTTCTGCTGTAGGTTTATATAGTTGCTTCTCCTTGAACATACTAAGAATTACTCTGTAAGATTTTTTTAATCCTGATAATCATGATTTAGACTGCAATCTTATACATTCCTATTCATAAGTGAACCCCAATGGACATAATAGGAACTTATTTATTCATTTGGAAAACTTACATGGCGGCCTGTCTTATACATGATAATCTTAGGGGGCTTACAATATTCAATAAAAACTAAATATGACCAACCAAATCCCACACCACCACCATATATCCTAATCACAGTATAGTACAACAACAGCCCACTAATTCTACATTTATATTTTCATTTGCTGGAGTCACTTCTATCCTAGCCTAATGCCTGGTGGGGCCAGTAGATATTGATTCCCCCCTCCCATCATAGCCTTGGTCAATTGAGGCTTTCATGTAATGTTTTTTTGTAAGATATATAATGTGTAGACTAGGTTATCTATCCCACATAGATATATTATGGCACATTGTGGCCAGTATGCCACAAGTGTAGCATCCTAGGTTTTCCCCAATCTTGCTCACACTATTCTTTGTGAGGTAGGATCTCTACAGTAGCAACTAACTTTCAAGCCAACATACTGTTGCCGTAATGGTATATGGGAATGACCTTAGGAGACAGGAGGGAGAGCTGCAGACAGGACAACCAGCATGTAAAAGATGTCTCAGCCCGCAGAAGGGGGGATGATGTGGGAAACGTTTTAGAATGGACCACCCCTAGTTTTCCAGAGAAAAGGAATAGAGGGGAGAAATACTTTCAGTATTGCAAGATTCTGTTAATGTAACCTTACAGTAAAGATAGAGCTAGTACTCCTGGGTGTGCTGCTTGTCTGGACTACCTTGCAGGGATAATGGTTGCCCACATCCAACCACCAAGAAAATATATGCAGTATACTGATGCACTCAGGATTTAAGAAGGTCATTATAACAGGGTATTTCTATGAGTTACAGAAATCAAAATTACAGATGCAGCCAAAAGTATTGGTACCTCTCCACTTTTCCCCAAAGAATCCCAATTTGCCGTGAAATAAGTTGAAACTGACATGTCATACATGAAAAGCCAGGTGTCTGCTCTATGACTATGGAATAAAGAATGGTGGATGCCATTTACTTGTGTCAGTTTCAACTTATTTCATGGCAAATTGGGATCCTTTGGGAAAAAGTGGAGGAGTACTTTTGTCTGTCTATAAATATAGAGTTTAACGGCTAGATTAATTGATTAAAATTTCTCATCCCAATTGCATCTACCCGCCCCACCCGGTCATGCAGGGAGGGCATGCTGTGGACCCTGTCAACAAAGGAATTCCATCTAGCGGGGTCCAGGAGGCGTGCCTTCTCTGCAATAGCGCCCGCCCTGTGGAACATCTTGCCCCCAGAGGTGAGGCAGGCGTCCTCCCTCTTGGCCTTTAGGAAGTCCCTAAAAACCTGGTTCTGCCGCCTGGCGTGGGACAAAGGTAGAGATAGTTCCTCCTGGGGGTGGTTAGTTTAATAATGACCTCCTTTTAAGATCCTACCATCCTCTGGATTTTTATATTCTTATTTATTGTACTGTTTATTGTATTTTAATGATTATTGATTTTTAACTTTAATTTTAACATTTGTTGTAAACCGCCCAGAGTCTATCGTGGTAGAGATGGGCGGTGATAAATTTGATTGATAAATAAATAAATAAATAAATAATAATAAAAATAAAATTTTAAATTTATAATATAATTAATAATTCAAAACCAAATTTTAAAGATGACCAAATGAAAAGCATACATTGTTTCTTTGCCCATTTCTTGTGTGTCTGTTTCAGTTTCTGCTGTGTTACTAGAATGGAGGATAAGATACTTCTGAGTAGGAAACTTTGGCATATGACATTTATAGATTGCACCACTTTTTCAGAATAGCCAAAAGGACCTATAGTTGATAAGATTAACATTGACTTAATTTAATTGTTTAATAGTTACATCAACAGAAGTGTTTAACTTCACTGACGATTTATTCAGACAGTATAATATATTGCTTGTTCAAAGAATGATAATATATTTAAAAAGTGTGGAACTCCTTGGCTTTATTGACATTGCTTAATAATATCAAGCAGTTTCTCAGATAAGTATTAGTTCATTTCTGTGGTGCAGACTCCTGCCCAGGTCTGGAAGCCCCAATTCTTTTCTGTTCTCATTTCACTGAGTCAAAGCTGGCATATAACACATTAGGCCATTAGCTATGTATTTTAATGGCACAAGTTGACTGTTTTTAACAACAATCTTAACAGACTTTGCAATCAGATCATTGCCTAAGTGGATTATGCCCAATCACATCGCACAATGGCATGAGAAGGATGGAGAAAACAGCTACATAAAAGAGTGTGTGATTTTCAATTACTGCAACAACTGCAGATTCCAACAGCATCTTATGTTGTTGTAAAAAAAGGTACTTACTTTCCCTAAATGGGAAAATAAAAAGAGAATCCCTGCAGTGGATTGAGAGATTGGGAGAGGAATTTATTGAAGATGAACATTGAAAAGTGACATTATTTAATGTGCAAAACTGTGGGGCCAGATTGTGTGTGTGTGTGTGTGAGTGTGTGTGAGTGTAGGTGCTAAAGCTAACCTGCATTTGAAATGCTCCTGATTCGTATTAGGATTTCTGTCGCTGAGTCATGGCAGACAGAAGACCAGAGAAGTCATGTGACCAAGCATGTGAATCACTCAAACAGCAGGAATACGAAGTGGCGGTGAAGCACTGTACAGAAGCCCTTTTTTCCCTCAGCCAGTACCCTCCCACTCACTTCTCAGAAGCATGTCAGGCTGAAATCGACTGCATCAAAATTGAAAGTCTTCTGTATAGAATCGCTTCTTCTTTACAACTCGTGAGTGTGATGCTTACAACAGAATCAAGTGAAATAGTTTAATTTGGTTGTATAAGCAGGAATTGAAGTTAAAGCATTTCTTGACATCACACTCTTACACTGCTTCCAGCAAACAGTTCTTTGTGGATTAATATGTTTGATCTGCTTGGCTGTATAACTGTAGTGGTTGCCAGTCTTGTCTCCTGTGCTTGTAGGTTTCATGTGCTCCCTAATATATTGCTTTCTTCCATATGAGATAAAATATAATATTTGAACTTCTAAAGACAGAAAAATGACATTAACAGAGGAAGTTGGTATAGGGGGAAATAAATGAATTAATCACTGGTAGAGTAATTCTTTAAGCAGAAATGATGGGGAAGCAAAACAGCATGGGTATCCAGTGGAAGCATTAGAAGTTACTGGATCGAGGTAATAGATTTGATACAGAGTGAATTTAAACATGGTTTGCACTGAATAGCTTTCAAGATTTGGTCTACCCTTAGATTGAAATTTGAAGCAATTATGTAATATGCTTCAGAAAAGTGTGGGAAGATTTTAAGAGTATGAAAGTTACTGGACAGCTTTTAAACAAAATTATCATCTTTAAATTATTGTTTAAAATAAGAGACATTTTATAAATTAGCTGCTGACCAGCATGGATGTAAAATAGCTCTCAAATACCAATTGTGTAAGTTTTATTTGTCCTAGTTTTTTTTATGTGCCTCGTGTGGCCTCTGGGTAGAAAAACAAAATATAGTTCGAATAAATTGGATGTCTGATTTTGATTTGTGACATTCTCGCTATATCTTTTATTGGTGATGCCTATAAGTATTTAAATTTAAAAGTTGAAAACAGTTTAGAAAAAGATTTTCTTAGGAAAATACATTTAAAATGTAAAATTCTTGATGTAGATTTTATGTATCAATTTTGATGCCAGATTTCTGGCTATACCTAAGTTTGGGCACTTCCATGTGATGTGTTTGTGCCACTCCCAGATCATCTTTGCCTTCCAGTGTTTCCTTGTTGCTGTCTTTTTGGTAGCTGAATTCCTTTACTTTTGGTTCACCTGTAGTTCCAAGGGAACTGCTCTGAAGCTCATCTTCAGCTGGAGATCTGAGGAACTAGAGAGTACGCCATTTTCTCATTGGGGGGAACTCTTGCTCTATCTCTCCTCACTTCTGAGTTACAGTCACCCGGGGGCTTGTAAAGAAAATGCTGGCGTGACAGCTTCATATCTTCCTTTTGGCAACCAAGGCAAAGTGAGGTGGCTGGAGATTGACAAAATATTGTCAGTTTCCCCCTTCACATCTGTAAAGAAAGGCTGCTTGGATTTTTCCCCCCTTTGAGTGAATTTTGGTTGCTATAGGAGCTGTAGCAGCTTGGGGTCTTGTTCTTACTGCTAAAATAATAACAATCTTGGATCATCTTCAAATGATTTTGAGGGATTTGAGTTGAGGTGATGGCAGCGTAAGAGGATCCATAGTGAGGAGACTGTGAGGTATTAATCAGTTTGATGAGATAGTAATCAGTTTAAATTTTAGTCCTTATAGATTTTGGCAACATATTAATCCACAGTGAATTAACATGCTTTATTATTTTCAAAAATTATGCAAAAAAAAAAAAAGGATTTTTACTCTTGTTTTAGATCCAAATGAAACCTGCAAGAAAAATGTGTGAAATGTTCCTATTTACTGTTCTTGTCACTCAGTTATGCCCTCCTTGGAATTCCAGTCTGTCCCCTCAGTTAATGTCATTTTATGGTCACTCAGCATGCTTAATTCTCATGGGACTATTTTATGACACCCTTTCCCCCATTTTTCTTAAAAATCTTTCATACTTCTATAAATCTTGGGGTTTTCCCGAACCTGCTGATACCCACTTCTTGTGTGTGGCTGGTGCCATTTTAGCTATATTAGGCTGCATGTTTGAAGAATGAGTTTGTCTGTATGAGTAAATTTGATCTTCAGTTTAACAATCAGCAATGCTCCAGTGCATTATATGTATATAATGTTCTCCTGAAACCACTGAAGCTTTTGTACCCTTGACACTTGACAATATTTATATTTATAGGCTATGACATTCTGAATAAATCAAAATTTCTGATGAAAATCAATTTAATTAATTAAAAAGCACAGATCTACTTGTTATAATTTTATGGCTAACCATTATTTTTTTCTTTTTTACAGAAAAACTATGGAAAGGCAGATGAAGACTGTAGGCATGGTATGAACATTAAGTTGTTTCTTACATTTTCTAAACATTAAGAAATGATTCTGCATTTAATTTGCTAGTGAAATAGAAAAGTCCAATTATGGGTCTTGTCTAAGACGCTTGCTTGGATTACAATTCTGCCCCGGACTCACATTTCTTTTATCTGGCCATTGTCTTGGTAGTGGCTCTTCCTCCTGTTCCTCAAGCTTATTCTTTCTGCCCGTTACAATAAATGATATTTGCACAAATGGAGATAACTTTGGAATGACTTTGTTAATAGAATGAAATAAAAATGGAGACTAAATATGAGACTAAATCTGACTAAAAATACTGTTCTTGCTTTAATGTGCTACTTCCTATACATATAAATACCATGAATCCAAAGAAAACATTATTGTAAAATAATTAATAGGTGATACTATACTCTGTTGGATTGCCCATTTTTTCTAAGATTTATAAAATAGGGCCACTTAACAAATTAATTTTTTGCTATTAGCTACTAGAAAGGAGACAAATCTGAGATATTTTAATTAATTAATTAAATTTATATGCTGCCCATATCACTCTATAAGTGACTCTAGGTGGCTTAAATGTAAAAAACAGAATAAAAAGTTTTACAAAAAATATACAAAGTTAAAAAGATGGAGAGAGGATACACAACCCACCAGCCACCCCCAGGGCTGCATATAGTTCAAATCTGTGTGCTTTTAGACTGGGAAAATTAGTCTTCATTTCTTATTTCAGAATCCTAGAAGTAATTGATATCTGTACTACTTAAACGTTGCTTGTTTGTGAACTGCATTTACACACGGTAGTCCTCCAGGGACACAGTTTTTCTAAGCTAAAGGCTACACTTGGCCTTTGAATAGTGTATCTGGAGCCACACTCCCCCCAAATGGTGGGTGGATAAGTGACATGGGCTCTGTTTCTGGAAGTGAGACTTGGGGAAGGTCAGATTGAATGAGAGATGAACAGACTAGCTGTTGTTTTTGAGAGGAATAATGTTGATATATGGAAGGAAGACCGGAGCTGTGGAGCCATTTGGAGGCACAGAGCTCAGAACAGAGGCCAGGCCATGGCTGCAGCTTGGATGTCTGTAGTCAGAGGAAGGAGCACATATACACATCTGTGGATAACACATGTATTTCAGCACGTTCTTTACGTTCATTTAGTTGTTAATTCTCTCTCTCATGCCCTTACATGTACATACATGCTGCAATTAGCCCTGGAAAAAAGTCTTCTGTTAGATTCAATACAAGGTTTCTCTTCAAGACTGATTGTAGTAGGAAAAAGAGGTCTAAACCAGTCAACTTCAAAGGCAACCCTGATAATGCTTCCCTTCCAGCTTTAGGGTTTCAGAAAGTCTCTGTTCTCATAAATGAACACTAGCAGTCAAGACTGTGCATGTAGAGGCCACAGGCCATATTAAGTGCTGCAGTTGAATTTAAGTGCTTATATTTGTTGATATTATTTGTTCTGAACTGCATATCTGTGTAACAGTATTTTGATTCTAAATTGATTATCTTCATTCATTTGAATGAATAATGGATAGTGAATTGTGTGAATGCAGCCAATGTGTCATGGACTGAAAAGGAGATCTGATTAATATTTATTTATTTATTATTTATATAATCCAGGATCCACATCTCCAAACATTGTAAACATTGGGTTTTCATGTTTAACAACTCTTCATACATATCACTAGATTAGTTATGAAAAAACGTGTGTGAATATTTGTATCACTTCTTTCTTTTTCCGAAACTTGTAACTGGAAACAGCTCAGTGGTCTTCATGCACTCAGCAGTCAGTAGTGGCCTCAGATGCACCATAACATTTGTGGACACCTAGATACTTGTTTGGGGGTAGGTAAATTCGTAAGAGTCAGGTGAAGTCAGCTACCTCATGTATTTCCAAAATATAAGGAGAGCTGCCTATCAGCAGAATTAAATTTTATATAATTAATGGGATTACAGTACTCTGCAAATTATGACTTCTGTTGGCTGATGTCCAGAGGTATGTTGTCTATATAGTATGGCAAATAATGGTATCTGCTTTTGATTGCAGTATTGGGAGAAGGACTGGACAGGGAAGGGGACACTTTCCGTGCAGTGCTTGGCTGCGTGCATCTTAAAGGGAAGCTACAGGCTGTTTCTAACGCTCTTTCTAACTCACTGATGGGTGAATCACTGGTAAGTGGCAATTGATTCTCACTACAGTTTTCAAAATAGTATACTTTAGATACATAACAAGAAGACATGTGTCAACCTTCTACTGCTTTGTATTAAAATATTAACATATTTTCATCTTTATAGATGAAGAAACAGGAATCCCAGTTTCGTCCATGACTTTGGGCTAGCAGACTGGCAGTTGTTTCATGTGATAAAGGCATGGATTTTAAACACTATCAAGTAATTTTCTCAGTGTGCTGACTAATAGAACAGAGACATACGCTTTTCCATTTTTATTACTGTATTTTTGTCTTTGAGATCTGGGTGGAAATAGGTTGATAATTTTTCTTGAGTTTATTTTTGGAAAAAAATGACTGAACTATCAACTTGCTTTTATTGTGGCCACTAGAGTAGGGCAGCCATATATAGGCTGCATAAATCTGACTGATTATTAGGTGCCAGCAAAGACATATAGAGCCCTAGCCCGTTGCTGCCATCTAGTGGTTGGCCAGAGTTTTGCAGCCTAGATATGATAGATCTAGACTAGAATATGATTCATTTGTAGCATCAATTCCTCTCCTCTCCTCTCCTCTCCTCTCCTCTCCTCTCCTCTCCTCTCCTCTCCTCTCCTCTCCTCTCCTCTCCTCTCCTCTCCTCTCTCCTCTTGTTACAATAAAAACTTTGGAAGACTGGCTTGCTGCAATCTGAAGTGCTAAAATCCAACATCAGCTTATTTTCAAAAATGCTTCTTAACCCCTCATAGGCTTCAGAATCTTCTTATAAAACAAGACTGATTAGTCATTGAAGCCCACAACTTTGTTCTGAAGGAGGCCAACAAACTAGGGCAATCCTAGGGAATATTTTAGAGTGGGAAGAGGGAATGAGGGGGCTGTTGACTTTTTTCTTTCAACGTGTAAGCTTCCTTTCTTTTGATATGTATGGTTTACCTGAGTTCTCTTTTTCGGTTTGCTATTTTGCTAGTTCTTTGTTTGTGTGTTTGTGTGTGTGTGTCTATTTCTGAAAAGCTAGTTTGCTTTCTGTGAAATTGCAAGTATGGGCCTCATACTTTGTCTTGTATGCAGTTTCTTGGCAACATTCATTTCAATTTGCATCTCTGAAGGCAAGCAGAAATATACTTTCTCTTGTGCAATTCAGTTGATTTTTCTTGATTTGCCCCAGGATTCTTTTAATCCATTCCAGAGAGTTTCTGAATCTTCCAAAACAACTTTGTATGTGAAGGAGGCAAAATATATTATAATGGAAGAGAAGATATGAAAGAACTCTTGTCTGAGTGATGTACTACTTTACTGTCTCTAGATTCTAACTGCAGTTCAGAATTTAAATAAAACTGTTTATGCATTTTGTCTTATTCATTTGGGCCCGTTTATATTAAAAACTTAAGGAAGTATATGCAAAGGTGATATTAAGCATGTCTGATTTTCTGTTTATATGGTCAGAATCTTAAATTTGAACAGATCATATCAGTTTGTACATTAAGGTTAAGGGAAGAAAACATTTGCTAACAGAAAAAACTGATTCAGAACTCATTTTTTTTCAAAGCTTTTAATGGTAAAGCTAATTGCATTTTATATAATAAAAGAGTTATACTAGTATTATTATAATTGAACATAGTTGTGCAGAATCTATTGATATCAACACATATTGCATAATTGTGCTATTATGTAATATATTACATAAATAGCACAATTAGGCAATATTTGTTGATAACAATAGATTTTCCACAACTGTGTTCAGTTATAATATTAGTATAACTCTTTTATGTAATATTATGTAATATATTACATAAACGTTAGGCTGAGAGAGAATGCTAAAATGCCACCTGAATTATAGTATGTTGGATTGATTGGAAAGTATATTGGCTGTATTGATCCCATTGCTTTTATTTTGTTGTTTTCCATTTAAAAAATTACCTGACACTAGTCACATTCACACAGATAGAAGCCATTTTGATTTTTTCTGAGAGAAGTCAGCGGGAATGCATGGGGCACCAGCAGACCATGTTTGTCACTTGTTTTATAAAGCATTAAGACTGTGTGAATCATTCAGTCTCCAATTCAAGTAATTGATTTGATTCAACAAGTTGATTTCATTTGAATTGTTAAATGTCAGATTGATTAATTTGGAAAAACATGTATATTCAGCAAAAGGTGAATCACCAAATTAATTCAGAAGTATGATTCAGTCATATTACCCTTTAAACAAATCTCTGCGCAGCTCTATTAAGCATGATTTATTGGCTGTGCTGATTAAAATTGAAGCCAAAATTTGGCAAGTGATGTTATAGTATGGCTGAAGATCTGTCTAGTTTCAGATGGACTGCATTTGTTTTTAATGCCTGGTAATCATAGGTCTCAATGATGGAAGAGCATCATCAGTAAATTATAATTGTGTGGTCTCTCCCCTGAATTATTTTCAGGGTTAGATAATGCTGGAAAGGTAATCAAGCAGTGGATTTGACACATAAAGTGATAAAATAACTTAAGACACACTATGGGGGTTTATTGATCTCTTAGGGAAACCTAGAGAATTTTCCCTGCAACTTACTTGTGTTCAGTTACATACTTGAAATACCTATGGACATTTTCTGGAACTTACGTTAATGTCCTCCTTTTGGCATTTTTAGAGGGTAAATAAAATAAATCCCAGTATCCCAGAGATTATGTCCCTGAAACAAGACACCAGTAAACATATCCTTTAATACTGCAGGTTTTATGCTGATTCTCAGTTAAGGCTAATCCAGTCTTTATTAACCAGTTTTCCAGGTCATACAGATGACTTTTCTATGAATTATTTATTAGTTGGTAAGGACCAGAGAGCAACTCAATTGCAAAATTTTGCCTTTTTGCATGTAGAACCTGGCATACTTCAATATCCCTCAGGGAAGCGGATTGCTAATTATATTGCCTGGGATATAGGAACTGATATTTACTGAATTTATTAATGATACTATGTTTTTGTTGTTTGTAACATTGTTTTTGTTGTGGTTTAAGACTGTAATAAAATTATGTTGTATTGAATTAATCATAGATAGATTTTCTGGATTACATCATAATGAGAGTTTGCTTATTCTTGGTTTAGTATACGTGAATCCACTAGCTCCAGTTTGTCAACTTTGTTTTTTTTTCTTGGCCACTTTTCATAACACATTCAGTAAAATCAGATCATGAGATAGTGTTTTGTTGATATAGGCTATAATAACAGAATGTTGAAAGCTTGACAGCATTTTCCTTTCCTCCCTTATATGCCCCAGAGAATTAGGGCGGAGCCAGTCTGAGTTGTACATGTTGCTGAAACTGTCTGCATAGTTTCTCCAAGGTCATCTCTGCGGCTCTCTATGTTTTATTAGATATTGGAAGTAGATACAGAAAACATAACCGTGATATGTGCCCCATATGATATGGTAAACCTTTGCCAGAAGCCATTTGCAAGTCCCCTTCCTCCCCTAATACACATCAGAAATCAGCTCTCAGCTCCAGATTAAAAAAAAAACATAAAAACACAAGTGGATAGTGGCCCAATCTCAGTTAGCACCACTATGCATGGGGTGGGGAAAAGCTGTTTAGTGACCAATTTCTTAATTTCAGTGACATTTTCTGCATGGGTGGGGGTAAAACAGATTTGGAGCAATAGACAGGTTGCTACAGCATGGTTCTACTACTTGGTGGCGTAGTTTAGGTCTGAAGGGCTGCCAGTAGAGTTAACCATTTGCTTACCTGTTTGTTTGAATGGTACAGAGCCATGGTCAAGACAGCTTAATTTAATGCAAGTTTCTGGTTCAAATTTTAGCTAAGGTTCTCTGCCTTAACCAAAATTTTGTCTGTGGTTTATATTTGTATCTGTGCTACACTTTTTCTTCAGCAGTAAATGTTTGGATTAATATGTATTTGCATTAGAACTTGTGAACAATTGCAGAAAGCTTAACCATAGTGCGAACCCTATATGGCATGGCAAACCACAGTTGGCAGTGGTTTGCAAGCCTTTGCCCCCCTCCCCAGTAGCCATCTAAGTGAAATCATGGCACTCTACTGCACAATAAGCAAAAAGGGACTACAGAAAGCAAAGTTAAGTTGCATAATTTGTCCTTGGAACCTTATCCACTAAGGTGGCCCATGCAGACTTCCAATCTGAACTTTTAATGTAATGTTATTGCTAGTTTTTTAGGTTGCCACTGCAATTTCATGTTTGGAAGAAGCATTTTATCAAGCGAAAAGGAGAGGTACTTTCAGCAAAATAGAAAAAGTACCCTCTTTAATTGAATTGATGGGTTTTCAAACTGTTCTATAGTAATACCAAAGTATTCAGCCAAATGCTGCCATAAAAATAACACTAAAATTGTGTGCATCTCTCAAAACTAAACTTATATTAACTGTGAAAAAATCTGTTAGAAAAAATGTTTCAGTTTTTATTTTCATAATAGATGACAAATAAGCAGAATGTGATGATATTCTTTCTTAGCAGAATGGGATGGTAACTAAAGATCTGACAAGGCTGAAAAACCTTCTTGTTGAAACAGAGGTAAGAATATGTCTGTCCTTAAATAAAGGAAATTTTTTACCAAAGTTTTGGTCTTCCCAATTTGAAGGTGACTGCCATAATTTAACTAGCATTTTTAATATCCTCTTTTATCTTATGTTTCACAGTGAAATTATCATTAGTAACAGTATTGCTAATTTGGGTTTACATTTTAAATATGTTTAAATATTGCAGAAGCAAACCTATATTGGCCTTAGACTCATCTGCTCCCTTCTTTTCTACCTTTGCAGCAATAAGGATATTGGAAACATGTTTTTTGCAAATAAGAGCTCCCTGTAATGTTTTAATTGAGGATTTAAATTATTGTTATAAATAAGCCAGCATCATAAAATATGATTTAAACATTGCTTTTTGGAAGTAACCATAGTTGAAATTAAAAGAGGGTTACAAGATAGGAAGCTTTAGCTCAGAGCTTTCCAAACTGTGTGTTGTGACACTTTGGTGTGTCGCAACAAAACCTGGAAGTGGATGTGCATGGCGGTGCGTGCGGCGGCGGCGGTGGCAACAGCAGCGGCGCACCATCAGCGCTTCCAGGTTTTAGCGGAAAACACAAGGCCGCCGCCGCTGTGCACGCCGCCACTGCAGTGCGCGCCCCTGCGCCGCCGCCGCCATTGGTGTGTCGCCAACGGTAGTTTGGAAAGCACTGCTTTAGCTAGTGAAAACTTGATTTCTTTCTTGTGGTTGCATTAGCTTTGTTTATATGATGCCAAAGTATAGTTTAGTATTATCTGAAAAGCCTTAATAAAATGAGCTGCCTTTTCCTGGACATGCTTACTCTAACTAAGTTCTAGTGAATCCAGGGAGCCTTATTCTCAAGTCAGTGTTCATCAAATTAGAACCTTAGTTATGTTTCATAGATTAACTGGAAGGATGGGATTCATACCGCTGGAATATAATTGTTTAAATTAGATCAAATCTCAGCATCTTGCAAGAGTTTAGCTTTCTTGTCCAAAATCTTACAAAATTTCAAATGGGAATACCACAATCATATGAAATTTGACCCTCTTGTGTAATTTTGACTGTTTTAATTTTAACTTATTTTTGAGGTCCCACAGATGCCATCTTGGGGAATTATGTATTTGATGGTGCTTGTAAAAACCACATAGCTGGCTCCCAGTTTATATTGATAATGATATATTAAGGAGTTCCGGTGGGGACATGGCGGACTGAACAGCTGTGCCCGCCGACTCAGTGGGCAGAACTGACAACGCGGCAGGTTTTTCGGGCTCAGGCAGGTTTTTCCTGAAGCCCAGGAGTATTTTCTGGAAAAAGGAAAACACCTGGAATCACCCCATCTGTCCTCCGGACGGCTGCTTGCAGTCAGAAGATTGCAAACAGTGTTCGCGTTCGACTGGTAAGAGTTAGCCGGGAGGCTGGGACATCACCATTTCCAAGCCGCGCTGTAGCCTTAAAGGGACACTAAGACCGGCCACCCCATTTCTAAATCACCCAATTTATATTTCTTTTAAGTACGCGTACCCTAAGAGAGGCTTTCTACCGCAAGGAGAAGCGGGTTCTCTTGGTGCTTATTATTATTTTTGGGATCAATTTTTTTTAAAAAAATATTTTTAAGTTTTGGACTTTGTTTTCCATCCAAATATTAAGGAGGATTGAGAATAAATAATTGTCTCCTTGTTACTACTTTTGTACTAAATTTGAAGATATTAGCATTTTCCTACACGTTGAATTGGCTGATTTGAACCTTCAGCTTTGTGCTTCTACTTTCCCTGGGGAACTGTCAGCATATCTCACTTTCGCTTATGTAAACACATTTTGGAATTCTTCCATATCTTCGACTTTCGCTGGTTAAACTCCTAGGGGGCGCCATAATCTACTGCTTGAGACATGGAGGATTTTAAACAGACTTTCTCTGACTTCGAACAAGATTTTAAACAGATTCTTTCTGATTCCTACCAAGTTTTTATGCAAGGCATTCAGGACATTGTGGAAAATATGAGGTCTAAAATGTGTCATCTGGTTGGGGATGTTATGGATGAAACAGTAATTTAACAGCGACAGAAATGTCTCTTCTAAGAGTGAGATTGGGACTACTGTTGAAATGCTGGATGAACATCGGATAGTCGAGTTGAAGAAATTAAAGGGAGAGATCGAGTTGCAAGCCATAAGTGAAATTGATCTTTTTTTTTTAATAGTAAATTTTATTAGGTTTCAAGAAAAGAATAAAAACTACAAAAAAACAAAAAACTACAAAGAAAGAAAAAAAACTAAAGTGCAGAAACAGGTACATCATTTTATAAAAATTCTCTTTCAAATTATAATTCAAAGTAAATTTCATACCTTTGTTCCACATATTCTCCCATTGTTCAAGCATAATATTATACCCAAAATTCTTAGCCCATTTAATCATACAATCTTTAACATATTCATCTTCTATATTCAATTGCAACAACATTTATACATTTTCTTAATAAGATGCTCATCATTTGTACGAAGTTCCATTTCAAATTGTGTTTTTTCATTAACAAAATTATATACCTTCTTATCCAAATTAAACTGTTCTGACAATTGTGCAAAATTAAACCAGTGACAAATATGACCTTCCAATTCTAGTTCTCTTGTTTTAAGTTTAGGTATCCCTTCTTCATATCGAACAGTGGCACTTATTTCACATGCCAGTAAGGTAATGCTCAAGATCTTGCAGGGTAGACTCCAGCAATTCATGGAGCGAGAATTGCCAGATGTACAAGCTGGGTTTAGAAAAGGCAGAGGAACTAGAGACCAAATTGCCAATATCCGCTGGATAATGGAGAAAGCCAGGGAGTTTCAGAAAAACATCTATTTCTGTTTTATTGACTATTCTAAAGCCTTTGACTGTGTGGATCATAACAAATTGTGGCAAGTTCTTGGTGGTATGGGGATACCAAGTCATCTTGTCTGCCTCCTGAGGAATCTGTATAACGACCAAGTAGCAACGGTAAGAACAGAGCACGGAACAACGGACTGGTTTAAGATTGGGAAAGGAGTACGGCAGGGTTGTATACTCTCACCCTACCTATTCAACTTGTACGCAGAACACATCATGCGACGTGCTGGGCTTGATGAATCCAAGGCTGGAGTTAAAATCGCTGGAAGAAACATTAACAATCTCAGATATGCAGATGATACCACTTTGATGGCTGAAAGCGAGGAGGAGCTGAGGAGCCTTATGACGAAGGTGAAAGAAGAAAGTGCAAAAGCTGGGTTGCAGTTAAACCTCAAGATTTAAAAAAGATTTAAACCAAGATTACGGCAACCAGCTTGATTGACAACTGGCAAATAGAGGGAGAAAACGTGGAGGCAGTGACAGACTTTGTATTTCTAGGCGCAAAGATTACTGCAGACGCTGACTGCAGCCAGGAAATCAGAAGACGTCTACTTCTTGGGAGGAGAGCAATGACAAATCTTGATAAAATAGTTAAGAGCAGAGACATCACACTGACAACAAAGGTCCGCATAGTTAAAGCAATGGTATTCCCCGTAGTAACCTATGGCTGCGAGAGCTGGACCATAAGGAAGGCTGAGCGAAGGAAGATAGATGCTTTTGAACTGTGGTGTTGGAGGAGAATTCTGAGAGTGCCTTGGACTGCAAGAAGATCAAACCAGTCCATACTCCAGGAAATAAAGCCAGACTGCTCACTTGAGGCAATGATATTAAAAGCAAAACTGAAGTACTTTGGCCACATAATGAGAAGACAGGATACCCTGGAGAAGAAGCTGATGCTAGGGAAAGTGGAAGGCAAAAGGAAGAGGGGCCGACCAAGGGCAAGATGGATGGATGGTATTCTGGAGGTGACGGACTCGACCGTGGGGGAGCTGGGTGTGGCGACAGCCAACAGGAAGCTCTGGCGTGGGCTGGTCCATGAAGTCACGAAGAGTCGGAAGCGTCTGAATGAATAAACAACAAACATCCCTTCTTCAAAATTCAGCAAATCTTCATATCTCAACCAGCTTGGTTTGCCTGCTATCTCTCGTCTTAAAAAAGCTTCTTGAGAAGACCCACAGATCAGTTAGATATGAGCTCACTAATATTCCTAAGGAATATGCAGTGGAGGTGAAGAATAGATTTAAGGGACTAGATTTAGTAGATAGGGTCCCAGAAGAACTATGGACAGAAGTTCGCAACATTGTTCAGGAGGCGGCAACAAAAAACGTCCCAAAGAAAAAGAAAACCAAGAAGGCAAGATGGCTGTCTGCTGAAACACTGGAAGTAGCCCAAGAAAGAAGGAAAGCAAAAGGCAATAGTGATAGGGGGAGATATGCCCAATTAAATGCAAAATTCCAGAGGTTAGCCAGAAGAGATAAGGAATTATTTTTAAACAAGCAATGTGCGGAAGTGGAAGAAGACAATAGGATAGGAAGGACAAGAGACCTCTTCCAGAAAATTAGAAACATCGGAGGTAAATTCCAGGCAAAAATGGGTATGATCAAAAACAAAGATGGTAAGGACCTAACAGAAGCAGAAGAGATCAAGAAAAGGTGGCAAGAATATACGGAAGATCTGTATGGGAAGGATAATAATATTGGAGATAGCTTTGATGGTGTGGTCAGTGAGTTACAGAGCCAGACATCCTGAAGAGTGAGGTTGAATGGGCCTTAAGAAGCATTGCTAATAACAAGGCAGCAGGAGACAACGGTATCCCAGCTGAACTGTTTAAAATCTTGCAAGATGATGCTGTCAAGGTGATGCATGCCATATGCCAGCAAATTTGGAAAACACAAGAATGGCCATCAGATTGGAAAAAATCAACTTACATCCCCATACCAAAAAAGGGAAGCACTAAAGAATGTTCAAACTATCGAACAGTGGCACTTATTTCACATGCCAGTAAGGTAATGCTCAAGATCTTGCAAGGTAGACTCCAGCAATTCATGGAGCGAGAATTGCCAGATGTACAAGCTGGGTTTAGAAAAGGCAGAGGAACTAGAGACCAAATTGCCAATATCCGCTGGATAATGGAGAAAGCCAGGGAATTTCAGAAAAACATCTATTTCTGTTTTATTGACTATTCTAAAGCCTTTGACTGTGTGGATCATAACAAATTGTGGCAAGTTCTTGGTGGTATGGGGATACCACGTCATCTTGTCTGCCTCCTGAGGAATCTGTATAACGACCAAGTAGCAACAGTAAGAACAGAGCACGGAACAACGGACTGGTTTAAGATTGGGAAAGGAGTACGGCAGGGTTGTATACTCTCACCCTACCTATTCAACCTGTACGCAGAACACATCATGCGACATGCTGGGCTTGAGGAATCCAAGGCTGGAGTTAAAATCGCTGGAAGAAACATTAACAATCTCAGATATGCAGATGATACCACTTTGATGGCTGAAAGCGAGGAGGAGTTGAGGAGCCTTATGACGAAGGTGAAAGAAGAAAGTGCAAAAGCTGGGCTGCAGTTAAACCTCAAAAAAACCAAGATTATGGCAACGAGCTTGATTGATGACTGGCAAATAGAGGGAGAAAAAGTGGAGGCAGTGACAGACTTTGTATTTCTAGGCGCAAAGATTACTGCAGACGCTGACTGCAGCCAGGAAATCAGAAGACGTCTACTTCTTGGGAGGAGAGCAATGGCAAATCTTGATAAAATAGTTAAGAGCAGAGACATCACACTGACAACAAAGGTCCGCATAGTTAAAGCAATGGTATTCCCTGTAGTAACCTATGGCTGTGAGAGCTGGACCATAAGGAAGGCTGAGCAAAGGAAGATAGATGCTTTTGAACTGTGGTGTTGGAGGAAAATTCTGAGAGTGCCTTGGACTGCAAGAAGATCAAACCAGTCCATACTCCAGGAAATAAAGCCAGACTGCTCACTTGAGGGAATGATATTAAAGGCAAAACTGAAGTACTTTGGCCACATAATGAGAAGACAGGATACCCTGGAGAAGAAGCTGATGCTAGGAAAAGTGGAAGGCAAAAGGAAGAGGGGCCGACCAAGGGCAAGATGGATGGATGGTATTCTGGAGGTGACGGACTCAACCATTGGGGAGCTGGGGATGGTGACGGCCGACAGAAAGCTCTGGCGTGGACTGGTCCATGAAGTCACGAAGAGTCGGAAACGACTGAACGAATAAACAACAACAACCGTAATATAACAGTTTTAATAACTTTAATCTTAACCCCCCCCCCAAAAAAAGCCAATTCAAAACAGTAAATCCAAATCTTTAAAGGCAAATAGCATCAGTCAAATCCTTAAAGCAAACCAGATGAATATTCTTCAACCCTTATCCCACTTCAAAATAAACCAGAGCAGGGAGATGGGCGGTGATAGAAATCGAATGAATGAATGAATGAATGAATGAATGAATGAATGAATGAATGAATGAATCTATCTATCTATCTATCTATCTATCTATCTATCTATCTATCTATCTATCTCCCCACAATTAAGAGCTTTCCTCTTAAAAGAATCAAACAGCCCAACTCCCCCCCTTAAAGATTCCAGGTTCTTTTCATGGCATTCCACCAGGAGTTTGATTTTACTTATGGCTTGCAGATCACTGTCTCCCTTAGATTTTCCCAACTCCATTATCCAATCTTCATCCAGCATCTCAATAAAAATCCCAATCAAAGTCTTAAAAAATCCCTTTCTATCGCTCTTAAATTCCTCAATTTCATCCACCACATCCCCAACATGATGGCACATTTTAGATATTATATTTTCCACTATGTCCTGGATATCTTGCATAAAAGTTTGATAAAAGTCAGAAAAAATCTGTTTGAAATCCTCCATATCTCACGCAGTAGATTATGGCGCCCCCTAGGAGCTTAACCAGCAAAAGTCAAAGATATGGAAGAGTTCCAAAGTGCGTTTACATAAAGTGAGAGTGAAATAGCAGACTGTTCTGAAGGGAAAGTGAAAACAGAAAGCTGAAGGTTCAAATCAGCTGATCCAACGTGTACGAAAATGCTGATATTAATTATTAAATATTAGTAATATTACATAATATTAAAAAGAGCCAGTTTGGTCTAGTGGTTAAAGCAACGGGCTAGAAACCAGGAGATTGAGAGTTCTAGTCCTGCGTTAGGCATGAAAGCCAGCTGGGTGACCTTGGGCCAGTCACTCTCTCAGTCCAACTCACCTCACACGGTTGTTTTTGTGGGGAAAATAGGAGGAGGAAGGAGTATTAGGTATGTTTGCCGCCTTGAGTTATTTATAAAAATAATAATGGGATAGAAAATAAATAAATAAATAAATAAATAAATAAATAAATAAATAAAATCTTCAAATTTAATACAAAAATAATAACAGGAAGACAATTGTTTATTCTCAATCTTTGGAAGGAAAACGAAATCCAAAACTTAAAATGATTTTAAAAAAAAGTAATCCCAAAAATAACGCTAAGCACCAAGAGAACGAGCTTCTCCTTGCGGTAGAAAGCCTCTTTTGGGGTACATATACTTAATAAAAAATACAAATTGGTGATTTAGAAATGGAATGGCTGGTCTTCCCTTTAAGGCTACAGCGCGGCTTGGAAATGGTGATGTCTCAGCCTCCCGGCTGCTCTTACCAGTCGAGCGTGAAATGCTGTTTGCGATGTTCTTACTGCAAGCAGCCATCCGGAGGAAAGATGGGATGATTCCAGGTATTTTCTTTGATCTGGAGAACGTTTCTGGGCTTCAGGAAAAACCTGCCTGAGACCGAAAAAATTATCGCGTTGTCAGCTCCGCCTGCTAAACCAGCAGGCATAGCCGTTCAGTCCGCCAATCCCACCGGAAGCCGTGAAATTGATCTTCTGATGGAACACCATGGAAAAGGAGTTCTTATGTATGGGCGGTCTCCTGAAGAGAAGTCGGAGTTTTTGAGGGGGGCTCTGGTTTATTTTGAAGTGGGATAAAGGTTTAAGAATATTTATCTGGATTACTTCTGGGGTTTGATTAACTGATAAACTGATTTTATTTATGTTTAACGATTTAGATTAAGATTATTAAGGTATAATAAAAAATAATAAATGTCTGGTTTTGGGTTTAATATGATTAAGATTATTAAAATTGTTTTATTATCAAGTACAATGGCAGACAATTTATATGTTTTTTAGTTTGATCTTTATTATAGTAGACAGGAATGTATAGAATAGTGGTAGGAAGGAAATAATTAAATAAATGTTATCTTTGTGGGGGGAAGTTGTTTAGGAGGTTTATATAATTTTTTCTTTTTTTCTTTTAATATGGGCGGGAGTAACTATATTTAGTGAGTTTTGTAATGTGCCAATGGAATGATTTATAGAAATAATGTGATTTTGGTTTAATATAGAGTACGGGATTGATTATAGAAAATTGTTGTATATCCTTGCTGTTAAAAGTCGGAAGTCATATTTTTTTTGTAATTTTGAAAAATTTTCTCTCGTGTTTCTACACTTTATTTTTTTATTTTTTTTCTTTGTAGTTTTTTGTTTTTCTGTAGCTTTTATCTTTGCTTGAAACTTAATAAAATTCTTATAAAAAAGGATAATGATATAGTAAGCTGATTATATTTAAATTTTGAGGACCACTGAATTAAGACTAATCCAGAGTCAGACTAATTTGGGACATGTTCAATTTGAAGTATGGCTCTTCCAGAGGAGACTTAATTAAAGCCTGCTTTGTTAATAATTGATACGGAAATGGAGATACAGACAGCCTTCCATTAAATATGAATAAATAAAACTCTTAATGTAACAAAAATGCCTGAATAGTGAGAGGAATAATTGAGAGGAATATAGGTACTTTTGTGAATAACTTTAGCTTCTAGTAGGCTGACCATACGTCCTGTTTTGAACGGGACAGTCCCAATTTTTAACATTTCCCGACCGTCCTGTCGTTTTACTATAAATAACAATTTTGTCCTGTTTTTTTAAAATTTGAAAGTTCCCGCGAACCTGTCAGGAGTGAGCCTGCCAGGAGCGGGTCAGCCCCCACCGCCATGCCAGACTCGGAGTTGGAGGAAGACGAGCCGACCTCTGGAAGAAGCTGGCATGGCGCGAAAGGGGAATCCGAACCGGAGCTGCCGATTGGAGGCAGCCCGGAAGAAGAAGCCCCTCTCAGATTGGAGAGGCGCCTGGCCCTTGCGGTCGTCGGTAGAGGCTTTTTCTATGGAGGGTTCAGGGGGGAGGATGTTTTGGGGGGTCCCCACTATCTGATTGCTCTGCAGAGCAGAGGAAAGCAACTCAGGGGTGATGGCCATTAGTGGACTGGGACCTCCAACAAGAGGGAGGAGGAGGAGGAAAGGAAGTGCGAGTGAGAGCCCAGAGGGAGCGCGCGCGCCCCCCTCGCAAAACCTGCTCTGGGTTACCTGGCCTTCCGCCCCCCAGCAACAGCACAGGGCGGCCACTGTCAGCAGAGGCCAGCAGGTGGGTCTACTTCTCCTGTGTGGCCGTCCAGTCATCTTCCTCGCCACCTCCCCATGGCAAGCGGATCACTTGTGACGGAAGGGTGGGTGGGGCCTTCGCGGTCCCCCCTGCTCTCCAGCCAGCCTTGTTTGAGACGGGCGCGGGCGTGACTTCAGCTAACAGGATGGGGAAAGGAGATGCGGTGGCACTCGCCCTGGCCCGCTTGTTGGGGATCCCCTTTTGCTTTCTTGGGGTTCCTTTTTGACAGAGTTTACAGAGTCTTATGAGAAAGGGGGCAGAAGCCCCCCTCTGTAGCCCTTTCCTTCCTCCCCTTCCCTCTTCCTTTTCTTTCTCTATTTTTCTTCCCATTTTCTTCTACTCCCTTTTCTTCCTTGTCTCCCTCTTTATCCCTTTCATTCTACTCCTTCCTTCCTTCCTTCCTTCCTTCCTTCCTTCCTTCCTTCCTTCCTTCCTTCCTTCCTTCCTTCCTTCCTTGTCCCTTTCTTCCTCTCTCCCTTCCCCTTTTCATTTCCCTTCCTCCTTCCCTTCCTCCCTTTTTCTCCTTTTTCCACTTCCTCCCTCCCTCCCTCCTTCCCGTCCCTTCCCTTCCTCCTTCCTCCTTTTTCCTTCCTTTTTCTTTTCCAACCTTCCTTCTCCCCCTCTTCGTTCCTTTACTTTCTTCTCTGTCTTTTTGTCCTTCTCTTTTCCTTTTTCTCTTCCTTCCTTCTTCTCCCATGTACACTATTTTCTTGTTCAGCTGGCCACGTTAAAAGGAACAAGAGGGGAAAAAGCCCAGGATGTATAAGATGTCCCTGATGTCTGAATTGTTTAATAGCACAAATAAACCAGAAGTTGACCAGAAGTTAGCTCAATATGTAATAAAACCTTTTCATTTTAATGGAAACAAAAATATTTTTATATATACAGTAATCTGTTTAAGGACCAGCAAATGGATCTTAAAAACCCTTTAAAACTTTTTTTATTGTCTTACTTTTTCATAAATACGGAATATTACATAAGTTTAACCCCGTCCCATTTTTGCCATCCCAATGTCCCGTTTTTGTCTCAAGGAAATGTGGTCAGCCTAGCTTCTAGTAACATTTAACCAGTATCTTCAATCACAAAAATGTACCATAATATTGAAGTATTTAATGTTTGCTGATTCTCTCACAAAAGCAGAAGTGGTTAAAAAAAAGCATGTGAGATTAGAAGGCTGTGCAGCATTAGTTATTTGCTTCTAAAAGAAGATGTACCAGTTCTGTCTTGAGTCATTGTATGCTCTTTCAAAATCCATCCCTGTTTTATAACACTTTTTGTGATTTTGGCTTCAGTTTTGCAAAACACATATACAAAGCTTTAAACTGTATTTCTTTTATTATAATTCCTCAGTTCCTTCAACTATCTTTCTGATTTTTTTTCAGAAATGTCAGGTTTCTTGCCTAAGGCTACTTCTCTGAAGTATGCCAGAAAAATCATAGTGAGAATACATCATTTTATTCATTCAGATTTAAAATTTCCCATTCCACAAAAATGCAACATCTATTCTTCCAGGAATCCAAGCTAAAACTGCCTGTTACATTGTGTGTCTATTCATTACAATTGTCCACAAAAATTTTAGGAGAATAAAGCATATATACTCGTATATAAGCCCATCTGTGGATAAGCTGACCCTCAAATTTTTAACCAAAACACCATGGAAATTGTGCCACCCACAAATAAGCCTTGGAATTTTCAAATGTTTTAATTTTCACAATTGGCTTATCTGCAGATGGCACATTTTTCATGATAATTTGATTAAAAATTTAAGGGTCTGCTTATCCGTGGATGGGCTTATACCTGAGTATATACAGGATATATGGGTACTTTAAAAAAACATTACCATGTATACTCACTGATAAGGCCATCCACAGATAAGCTGGACCCAATTTTTGGGTGTATTTTGGCACCTAAAATTCTTGGCCTATCTGCGAGTGTATACAGTATTCTGAAATGTAAAGGCTCTTCTTCTATGAAGCCACCATAAACTGTTCCTCTGAAATCTGGTGGATTTGATTCCCTTGGAAGGTACAATTATGCCTGAAAGTATTGACCATTTCTGCTAAGAAATAAATAAATAAGATGATTGTCAGTTTCCTTAAAAACAAACAAAATTCAAAGGTATCTGATAGAAAAGCCACTGTGCTGAAGTTTGGTGGTCTTCATGTTTTCCTAAGAGGCTGCTACTGTTAACCCCCAAATAGGCTTCATTTATTTGTAATTTCTAGTGGAAAGCAAAAAGTGGAAGGCTAAAAGCCTCACCTTTCTGCATCAGGTTTTTGTATTTGGGCTCCAAATGAAATTGGGCAGCCTGCAAATTATTATAATGTGAATTCAACTTTTCCAAATTGACAACTGTGGAGTCTTAGTTGAAATCTGTGATTGCTGGATGCCCATTGTGGAGAATATTGCTTAAATTACTTAAGGGCACACCTCCTCCTACATTGTCTCTGGAGAATTTTGTTTTAATATCTGCATTTTGTGATTAGGTAGGTAGTGACTAAGGGCAATGTCATTTTGAAATGCCAGGTTAATTTTTCAGGGACATCTAGTCCGCCATAGATCCTTACACGGAAGCCTAATATTTTACTTATTTTTATACACATGGTATTCAGAAGCATATTTGAAATTGATTTTGATCTATGCCAAATGTATTCTTTATGATTGCAGGCAGCAGTCTGTAAAATACCCTCAGTACATCATGTGGAAGAGGTGGAAGAAGGTACATTCCAAAATAATAATGTCTTAATTTAAGTAAAGACTGGAATTGCTAGTTAGTTTGTAGAAAAAGCATGTTTGTCCTACCATTCTGTATCAGACGACTGAAAAAAAAAAGCTTAATAGGACTAGGAAGGAAATTAAAATTGACAGAGGCTTCAATTCTGAATCGCACTTGTGGTTGGGGGATCCTCTGACTCTGAGGGAGGGCTTTTCAGGGGTTTCAGGCAGCTGGAGGGAATGGAGACATCAGGAAAGTTAATCTCCCACTGGGGTTTCTTAGGACCCCAAACGTAAGGTTTGAAACGTTACCATTAGATGGGATTTTCCATATGTGAAAAATAGTAACAATAGAACATTTTCCTCATTTGTTAGTTTATTTGTATTTATTTAAAACAGTACACTTCCCTTTTCTGTATGAAATGAGTTCAAATATGTTTATTTAAAAATTAATAAAATGCATCAAATCTAATGGAACTGTTGACATGACAGACCATATATTTCTTCTGACATTAATTTCACAGTTAATTTCATCTCATTTAATATAGTATTAATGTTTAATTCATATTCAGAATATATGAAGCTAGAACAATTTCTCTACTGTTGATTGAAAAAAAGGAATATAGTTTTTAATATGGCTTCCACTCCAGAGCAATTAAGTGGTAATCTTCCCTGCTTCTGGAATTGGGTTCTGTTGGCAAAGGATTGCATCCAATAAAATTTTTCTATTTGTGGAAGTTGTGTCCTCTTCTGAAGTACAACTCACCTTTTGAGAATAAGCTCCAGGAAAGGAAATGGTGCCAGAGTCCTTTTCGTGTAAGTGATTTCTGATAAATATAAGAAGATGCTGAGCAAATGTTCATGGAAAATAATAGCTCCTAATTTTTGAAATTCCATCTGAGTCACTTTCCTTTAGATAACACTTGGTAGATATTATTGCTAGTGCGGAACAAAAGTTGTTAGTTGGATTAAACTGTCTGCTGTTTAGTTCAATATTTGTAATCAATTATGTGGCTTAAATCTGGATAACCTGTATATATCAGGAATTAAAGAATAGTAGCAACCAGAAAAATAACCTGCATTTTATCACCACGTGGCAGGATGTCAGGATGGCTGGCAATTTCGTCCCCCACCCCGGGGAGTCACAAGTAGTGAAGAATACACATTATGCAAAAGGTAAAGTAATACAATTTTTTCAATATTTCTCAGTTTGAGTGATTATTGAAAGCATCAGTAACAGAGAGAGATGGAACTGAAATTGGTTGAGAAAACAAATTCTGTTTGATATTTCGGAATCTTTTAAAAAACCAGATACTGTTTGATGTTGTATTCATTTTCTGATATGTAGGAATCATTCTAGGAAGAAAGATATGTATTTGTGAATGAATAAAAAAAGATGAGAACAAAAAAATAGTGGGCCACACTTGGAATATTATGTTCAGTCCTGTGCCTGCACTTTAAAAGTGCCATGGAAAAATTGGAGCAGGTCCGGAGGAGAGCTACCACATTAAGAGGTTCGGAAACCAAGCCCTATAAAGAATGGTTAAAAGAGCTGGGTGCATTTCCTTTGCAGAAGAGAAGACTGATGGGAGTTCTTTTACATTTCTGAAAAGCTGTTATGTGCAAGTGGGGTACACCTGTCCCCTGTTAAATCTGAGGGCAGGAGAAGGACCAACAGCTTGAAATTAAAAGAAAGGAGATTAAAATTAGGAGGAATTTTCGTATGGTAAAAGCTGTGAAGCATTGGAGCAGTCTGCCTAGAACAGTGATAAACTCCCCTCACTGAAGATTTTCAAAGAGACTAAAGGGCTATGTGAGAGGGCTAGGTTAGTTTACGGAGGAAGTTAGATAACTTGTAAGATCCACTTCTCATACATCTTAAGGATGTATAAAATCTACTGTTCTAGGGATAGAACTTTCAGGAGGAAAATTTCTGGAATATTCTGTTTCTCCTCTGGGCCATGCCTGTTCTAGGATTGGTCTAGCAGGTTTCTGGAAGTTAATAACTATGCATATATTTATTGCTTAGTATTCTTCTGAGAGAAAGCTTAAAGTAGATTCAGTGGAGGAATGCTGCCAAGTTCTAAATTTATTGTTTTTCACTGTCCTTGTGTTAGAGTCTTTTCACTGTCTTTCTGGTATTTTGGCAAATGTTATGGATATGATCCAGCCATTGATTTCAATAGACAAAGTGTAAATATGTTTTTAACTCTTCTGTTGAAACCAATAAAAGACCTTTGGCTGGTCTCATGACACTGCTTATCGCATTATTATTTTTTTTAATGTGAAGGAGCTGCAAAGTCAAATATGTGCCGCTGCCAGAAGGATTAAAGGCAGTGATGAATTAGTTGAAATAGCTCTTTTTTTGGTCTCCTGAGTGAAGTTTCTTTTAATCTGTATTTGAGATAATAAAGGGATTTTCTTTTATCCTCTTAACTAGTAAGCTTAGAGGCATATTGGATGGTGATGGTATATGACCCTTCAATTAGTGCCTAGTGGCTTTGTGTGTGGTAATTCATGCTTTTTATGCTTGTACCACACTGATTTAGTTCCCCTGCAGATGGTATCTTACTCCTAGAATGAACTGTGGCCATCAAAATCCTTTAGTTAAGAATGTGGCTCCGAGGCACACATGCAATTATGGGTACCATACTTGGTGTCTAACTATGATTGCTAGCCTTTGAGAGTTGCTGGCTTTCTTTTTAAAGGTATTCCTGCACCTTTAATAGCAGCCCAGTATGCAGAAAATAAACAAGTGAATCTTTTTCTTGCCTGGTAATAAAATGTCAGGATAATTTCTTGTTTAGTATTTTCATGCCATAGTTTACATTCCTCAACAAGGAACTGAATGAGGGTCCATTCCCCCTCACCCCCATTTATAGCTTTAGCTCAGATTGCTCCAGCTAGACAAATGTGACAGTTTGCCCCATTCCCTGTATAAGTGATTCTAAAATGTTGGATTGTAACCCTATAAAGTTGTTAATGAAATGCTAAATACTGCTACCTGGTGATAATTAAAGCGTAACTTTTGCGTCACCATTTTTACATTTACAAGCTAAGTTTTAAGCTTGCTTCCAGTTTACTGATTATTTTGTATTTCAACGTGAGAGTCCTCAACTGTAATATCATCCACAAATCTTGATGATGTATGTGTATGTACAGGTATATTCATTTAAACATATATATTTATCTGCAGTTTAACAGTCTGAATTCTTACCTGTAATTGCTTTGTTTGTAAGATTAATGGAATTTGTATTGTCTGTTTAATTTGTCACTATCCAAATTTAAGGTGATAAACTTATTTGATAGGACTGATAGATTTTCATAAGTATCCATAGGTTTTAAAATATTATTGATGCTTGAGTTCAGCATTCCATAAGAAGATGCTTTGTGGTAATGCTTTTAGAGAAACTCTTTTTCTTATTCAGACAGTATATTTAAGTTGCCTTAAAGCCCAACCCATATTTGGACTTTTTAAAATTTATATTAAAAATGTTTTCATATAGTCATTTTAAAACAAATCTACATTTTCTCATTGTTAAAATTTTATCCTAAAATCTATATTTTCTCATTGCTGAAATTTTATCTTGCCTTTCCACAAAAAATGGTGGGCTATAGTTGATAATTATCTCATTTAGAATTATAATGAAAATATATAAATACATGAAAACAACAAAAAGTACAGCAATACTCTTCTTATTAATAAATTGTTCAAATTAAATATATAAAATGAAGCACTTTTAATTGGTGAGAGGCATCTTATAACTTCCATATAAGGTATAAAGAAATGGCAGTGTAGCAGTGCTCAGGGACCTAGGGATTAACTCCTAGTTCTTAGAATCATAGGGTTGGAAGGGGCCAAGACCCCAACTCCTGTTCAGTGCAGGAATCCAAATGAAAGATTGGCCGATGACTGTGCAGCAATGCATGTACACATCCAGTGAAAAAGAGCCAAGTACTGCTCTTGGTAATTGGTTCCACTGTTGAACTGCTTGTATTGCTTATCTATGCCAAAACAAAACCTATTGTGGACTATAAATGGGTTATAAATTACGCTTCCAGGTGGTAGGCATTTATGAAGCCATTCCTACACTGGCAAAAGTATTGGTGGGAAAATTAGTTTAATTACACAAATAAATCCAAACATAGCCTTGAATACACACACTAGTGTAAAAAATGTAGCCATTTGAATTGTTTGCTGGAAGATGACTCTACTGTACCAATATGAATCTGAAATAAGCAGAAAAGGCCACAAGGTGTCACTAAGATTCCAGAAAACTGAGAAGATCATGTACTGATTTCTTTCTCTGTCTACCTCCACCCCCACCCCCCAAATCCATTAGATGGATTTAACACTTCCATTGTAGTGCCCCTGTGAGTTTAGGATGTATGCCTTTGATATTAAAATGTGCTTTTGGACAATTATTTATAATTTATGATCAGGATAAAAGAGATACAATATTTCCCAAATAAACATTTGCCAGTTTGGATCTTCCCTTAAATATTCTGGGATAAATTATACCATAGACATGATCTAAATGTTTAGCTTGACCAGCATGCCCAAATTATTTCTGGCAGCCTCTTACCTTGCAACAGCTTTGCAACAGGTGCAGCTGGAAGCAGATAGAATTTGCTGTACATTTTGCAAATCGGGCTATAGTTAACAGTTTTAGTTAGTTGTGGTTGGGAAATTCAGAAATTAAGACTCAAAAAGTTATGCATTTGGAGGATATTTTAAATTGGGAATTTAAGGAATATTTTTCTTCCCCGTTTTTTGCAGATTTTTAGAGCAAGGAATTTGCAGGTATGGTGCACAGTGTACTTCAGCACATTCCCAGGAAGAGCTGACCGAATGGCAGAAACGATATGCTTCCCGCTTGATAAGGTTAAAACAGCAGAAAGAAAACAAGCAATGTTTGGGAAGTTATATGGAATCCTTGATTGAAAAATGGATGAATTCATTATCTCCTGAGAAAGTGGTAAGAATAAATAGACTGCATCTCTCAGTGTTCATACTTAAAATTGGGAGCTTGGTTTTGACATTGTCTGCTAGATTTTGACACCCTCAAAATGTTATTTATATTATGCAATTGAATATTTCTGTTAATAAAAAATCACTAATCAATTCTGATTCTTCCATATGAAATTGAAAACTTCATGTGTTTGTGAAATATTTGTCATGTTTCACTCTATTGTCTTGAGGATGTTTCCAGATGGGGTTTTTATTTTGAAATCTTGCCACAGACCTACAGAATGAGTCCAGATGATGTTATCTTCCATTTGTAACTGTACTTATTTCTCCACTGCCGCTTCTGTATTTTTTTTTGCTTACTGCAGAAAAACCCATTATGGATTTTGGTAGTGCTAGGAGCCATATATCTGGAAGCATATAGGTTTCTGTCAAGAGTGTAATGATTCAGTGTATTATATAATATTAACCTGCTTCTAGGATAGGTCAGGAATATTTCTAAAGAATACATACTTGGAGAAAATGTTATATAATTTTTGCTGCCATGATTTTCTTGATTGGCAGCTTCAGAGTTAGTTTGCATATCCAATTGTCTATCTGATTGTACATAAATACAAAATGGTAGATAGGAAGAACATGAATAAGTCCTATAGATATAAATTGGATCTATATCCATACCATTGAACCAGTTTGACTTCTCTCTGGCAGAAAGGAGATTTCAGTCCATGTATTTCTGAAATCTCTGACTGAAACAATCAAAACTATAGATTCTGAGTTAAATATAATTTTGACTCTGATGATGAGTTGGAACTGTTAATCATGCCAGAGGCCTATTTAAATATAATAATTTTGTGCTGCTCAATTTATGGCCAGCTTCATTTCACCAATTACATATATAATCTCTATTACTCCGTCAGTCTTTTTGTTATTTATTGTGTATGTGACTACTTCTTGAGCTCTATGTCTTTTGTACCACATCTTAAATAAAGTCCCATAGAGCCTGATAGTATGCCGCTACAGGATTTAATTTAAAAGTTTTTTCATGCAGTTTAAAAAAATTGTTTAATAAGGTAGAGATATGTGACTGAAACAACTGTGAGTTGTGTGTGTGTGTACAGATTCCATTGAAGTTAAGGTGCTATATTAGATTGATGCAGTCCTATCTTCTGGTTTTATTTCAAATGCCCGTTAAGTAAAATTGAGTCTTCTCTGAATTGTTTGCATGTATATATGTAACATATGTAACCTTGGGCCAGTCACTCTCTCTCAGCCCTGGGAAGCAGGCAAGGGCAAACCACTTCCGAAATCTTGCCAAGAAAACTGCAGGGACTAGTTCAGGCAGTCACCAGGAGTCAAGACATCCAAAGGCACCAAAAATGAATGAATGAATGAAACAATCATGCATGCGAACTTGCATTAACAGAAGGGCGTACAAACTATTTCATCTTGATGTGTTTCGAGTACAAAATTTTCACAAAATGTCCCATTTCAAGTTTGAAAGTTATTTCTTTTTTTTAAAATATATTTTATTGATTTTTAAATATACATAGATAAAAGTTAGAAACGGAAAAAGAAATAGAAATACAAATCAAAGAAAGAAGAAAAAAGGTGTAGTAAAGTAAAGAAAAAAAGAAAAAGATGAAACATAGAAATTAGTCAACTTCCGATTTATCCCTGGTCATAGTAATTTAAAAAATTAATCTTACATGCTAGGTCTTAGTTTGAAAGTTATTTCAAGTGCAAAATAGGCTGTTTCAAGTTCAAAATGCTTCCAGAAATGCTCGAAAAAGTCTGTTTTGCACTTAGAAACAGCAACTTTGAGTTTGAAAAGAGACATTTCATGAAATTTCATGCTTGAAGCATTTTGAAATAAAACAATTTGCACATCTTTACTATTTTTTTATTTATCATCTAGTTTGCATTACAATTACAATCCTTAGGGCTGGATTAGTTCTCTACTGTAGATTATAGTATAGTATAACTACAATAAAATTATAGTTGATAAAATGACCATTCACCCATATTGGTCTTAGTAACATGTACTGTAGGTCTTCAGTTAAACCCAGAATTATGTTTCCAGTACTGTTATTATCCTATAAAATTTCTAACATTGCATTTTCTCTAGCTTAGTGAATGTCTAGATGGAGTGAGAGTTGAACATAACCCTGAGCTGTCAGTTACTGTCACCACCAAAAAATCACATCAGATGTGGACATTTGTTCTTACATGTAAGGTAGGATTCTGACCTCTTTTTAAAAAAAACATAGTGAGTTGCTGGAATATAAATATAGATGCTTAAGCCTAAGATTTTCAACAAATTCTCTTTTGGAATTTACATGTTCTTGGGGCTAGAATATGCCAAATTTAGTTTGTGGTGTAAAAACTTGCAATGGATGGAAAAAACTCAATTCACAGAATAAATGCTAGATTTAACATTTACCTGGATATCTACTGTATATCCTGTTACTGCTGTGATTTAAGAAAAATATCTAAATATCTATATATTGATAGTTTTTTTGTGATATGGGCTTGGTTTACTGGCTTCACCTTTGCCTCCTGTTTATAAAGCAGAACCTTTCAAAAAGGTTTAGAATTCAGTGCTGAGATAGAGTTTCATTAGACCATGGAGACGTCAGCATAGGTAAGAATCATGAGCTAATGCAGCATGGTACCGAAGACAGTCATTTTGAAGGTGGCCTTGGGTAAAAACTGCTTCTCTATATTTCTGATGTGGGCCATTTTACAGAATCACTATAAAATTCCTTCAATTATTTATGTGAAGTGCTTTGAACTCTAAACTATTATTTGAATGCGAATTATTATTAAGTGAGACAGTTTTCTCCCTCCCCCATTTTTGAAAACGGTTTCTTATTTTAATATAACATTTCATTTTTTATTGATTAAGAAAACTTGCAGTTTTAAAAATAAAAGTAAATGTTTTTGAAGTTACTGGAAGTGGTTGTATTCTGTGAAGAGATATCTCATATAGAAACATCACCACTACGTTGTAATATGTATTGGTAGCCTTCCGGAAGTCCCTCAAAATGTGGCTGTGTCAACAGGCTTGGGAATCTCAGGGAAATGAAGAATTATTGAGATGGCTACATTGTCTGTAACACTGAAGATGCTCTCTTTTAGTCTTTTTAAAATAATATTGGATGTTTTTTATTATGGAGTGTTTTTAATGTTTGTTTTATGGTTCGTATTTTATTGTACACTGCCCAGAATCACTTTTTGTGAGATGGGTGGCTGTATAAATGTGAGGAAGGAAGGAAGATAGTGTTCATCTATTAGTTTAGGTGAAGAAACATGTACCACAGTTATTTGGATGCTTTTTATCCTTCACAGCCTGCAAGAATGCTGTATCGAGTGGCATTGCTTTACGATGCACATCGTCCTCATTTTAGTATCATGGCAATATCTGCTGGAGACAGCACTACCCAAATAACACAAGAAGTCCCAGAAACCTGCCAGGAATGGGTAGGAGGAAAGATGGCCCAGAATGGAACAGATCATTCGGTGTACAAAATCAGTGTAGCTTTTAGTACAGAAATCTTTGGGACATTTCGTCAAACTGTAGTATTTGATTTTGGGACTGAACCAGTTTTGATGCAACGAGTGATGATTGATGCTGCTTCAACAGAAGGTATGGTTTGCAGTGTTTGTTAAAAAACAAGCTTTTCCACTTATTAAACTTTCTCAGCTCAAAATTTACTTATAAAATGTATAGCTTTGGGACGTTTGCATACAAGAAAAGTCAATATTTGGGCAAGTTGCATACAAACATTACTTGGGGCACTGGATGCAAAGTGCATTAGTCAGGGGAAGTAATGTATAAACTTAAATGTCATTAGAATGAAAGAAGGTTCTTTTAATTCTAATATTAAAAGCATTTTGAATCATCATTTAATCATGTAATTGAAGGCATTCTTTTTTCAGTGGCATTTGAGTCACATATTGAACATACTTATGTAGTCTTCCTCCCCCATAACTTTTATAAGAATGCCATATAACTAAGATTGATTATCTTGAGGACAGATATTGGTGAGAATGCATGTGTTTCTTGGTTCTGCTGAGGCCACAGTCAGACCCAAAAGTTGAGATTTAAGCCAATCATTTATAGTTTGAAAAATAAAAAAAAAATAGAGGTGTCGGTATCAGTTTTACATGTCAAGTTTTACTTGAACTGTGTGTTTCCATGGATAAAATGTTCTTTGTAGAATATGGGTTTTGTGCATCTTGGTTGCACATATAGAGCAAGACTTCACATTTTCCCTTGTTATAAAAAGGTTAGCAACAAATTTAAATGCCTGCAGGAAAAGGGAGATAATGAGGATAATTTTTGGAGAAATATGAAAAGAAATTTGCTTGGAAGAAAAAAAAATTACCAATAAAAATGTCAGGCATCAAACAGGCAGAAAGAGATGAAGTGAGTCAAGTGCTAGGACCATTATGCCATTGTAATTCCCTGAGTGAAAGAATTAGACTACTGCAGTAAGTATGAATGGTGATGTCGATGAAGGTTCTCAGTCATCCAGGTGGAATTGTCTGTAGCTTGAATCATGTCAACTGGATTTCTGTTTTCTCAGTGGAAATGTTTCGCTCCTTCTCCAAGAAGCTTCTTCAGTCTGAGCAAAGTTAGTAAGGGAATCCTTAAATATGTTTCTAAGGTGGCTGTGTGACCTTGCACCTGGGGCTAGGTCATGGTTATTTGAGATGTTTATTTCTAAGTCCCTTTATCATCTAAAGGAGGATCGTTAAGATTACCATGCTGCTGTTGAGCTTGCGAAATGGTCTTAATCTTCCTAGGCACAGAAGACAAAGCAGGAAGGAAAATAGGGGAAAGATTGTGCCTGAGGCCCCCACCTCTATTCAAGGAAGGATTTTCCAAGTTGGCATAAATGGATTCCTTGACCCTCTCTCTCTGTCTTTTAGACAGAGAAGATAGGTGGTTTGAGAGAGGGGTCAAGGAATCCATTTATGCCAACTTGGAAAATCCTTCCTTGAATAGAGGTGGGGGCCTCAGGCACAATCTTTCCCCTATTTTCCTTCCTGCTTTGTCTTCTGTGCCTAGGAAGATTAAGACCATTTCGCAAGCTCAACAGCAGCATGGTGATCTTAACGATCCTCCTTTAGATAATAAAAGGACTTAAAATAACATCTCAATATAACCATGCCCCCAGGTGTAAGGTCACACAGCTACCTAGAAACATATCTAGGATTCCCTTACCAACTTTGCTCAGACTGAAGAAGCTCCTTGGATAAGGAGCGAAACGTTTCCACTAAGAAAATAGAAATCCAGTTGACATGATTCAAGCTACAGACAATTCCACCTGGATGACTGAGAACCTTCATAGACATATTTTTACTAGATTAAATAATAAGAGTACAATGAAATAATATGCATTAATACAAAGTGTTATTGTTAAAATTGTTTTTTGATGCTCTTTGGATATCCAAAGTTCTGTAGTGTAATATTTTGAAATTATTTTAATAAGGTGGTGTTAATTGTTGAGCTTTCTTTTAATTTGTGTTGCCATATGCAGTTTGATTGTTTGAATATAATTTAGTAAGGGTACCTATTTATTATCTTCATCTGCCACAAACAGACCTTGAATACCGGATGAATGCACGGCAGCAACTGTTAACTACAGCCAAGCGTTGGGATTCCACTTCCAAGACTATTGTAGAATTTGAGCCAAATGAGACTACTGAATTGGACAAGAGCCTTCTGATCAGATATCAAATTCCTCTGTCTGCTGACCAGCTATTTACACAATCTGTCTTGGATAAATCATTGACCAAAAGTAATTATCAGTCACGACTACATGATCTGCTTTATATTGAAGAAATAGCACAGTATAAAGAAGTCAGCAAGTAAGTAGTGTTTTTTCTTAATGTCTGCGTAATCAATTGATGTGACAGCTGCAAATGAAATTAACATATCCTATCTTATGCTATTCTATGAACAAAATTCACTCCTTGAAAATTCTCCTGAAAAGTAAAATTTTAACAGCTTTCCTAAAAGCTATTTGAATGCTTGTTTCTAATCCCCCACTGCTGTAGCTCCTGAAAAGCAGGGATTTTCAGCAAAATCTACCAGATACAGAGTTTTAGGTAATGACCAGAACCTGGAATTGCACTTAAAAGCAAAGTGGTAGTCAATATTGCTCTCGCTGTATACAGTATGTGTAACATGATTATAAAAGCTCTCACCCATTAATGGGTAGATGACTGCATTTTGCACCAACTGCAGCCACATGTAGAACATATTATAGTAGTCCAGTCTACAGGGACATGAGTTACTGTTGCTGCTTAATTATTCTGTTCTAGTTTTTGAAATTATGCAAAGTTTACTTAGCAAAGAGCATTCAATTTGGTTTCAGGAATTCTTGGGCTAGACCCAAAGCTGCATGTGTAGAAGGTGACTCTCACAGTTGGGCTGATCTGTCTCCTCTGCAGTTTAGTTCCTTAGCCTTCCTGAGCCCTTCAGGCTGTGCTATTCAGGATAAATAAAATAACTACCCGGTATTACATCCTTTTCCATTCCAGAAGATTGTTGGGGAACCGCCCAGAGTTCCCTTGTGGGGAGATGGAGCGGTATATAAATTTATATATATATATATATATATATATATATATATATATATATATATATATATATATTAATTTGCAGTGAGAAGAAAGGATTGGAAAGCTTTGTTCAATACATGATGGTCCATATTCTCCTTTTTGTTATTGGAGCTTGGATACACTTATTATTTATTTATTTATATTTCAAATTTCGTCACCGTCCATCTCCCTCAAAGAGCAACTCTGGGCGGTTATTACAATTACTCTTTTGTCCCAATCAAATATTGCAAAGAATTTTATAGACTTGAAAATGTATAAAACTATATCTTGTTCTTAATCTGATATACTCTTGGGCCACTGCATATTTTAAAACTTTTTCCTGTTTGTGAAATCAGTGTTTATATTCAGGACTTAATAGTCTTACAGCTCTATCCTCTGTTTGGACTGTGTCCTGGTTCTGCCTGTTTTTTCATCTCTTGATTGACATTTTACTACCAGTGCAATACAACCTATGGAAAGTTGCTTGATCTTATCTGTTTCTTTGCCAGCCTGAGGCATTCTAGAACAGGAGATACAGAATACCCAGGAATTTCATTTACACAGGAGCAGTGGTAGATGATAAGCTTCAAGTTTTGTTTTGTGAGTTTCAGTGAGACATCTAGTTGCCCATTTTTGAAAATAGGATGTAGGCTGGATAGGCCTTTAGTCTTACACAGCAGGGCAGCTTTTATGTTCCTATTTGTTATTATTTTGAAATCAATTTGCTAAAATTCTGCTGCCATTCTGGAATCTACTGTCCTATAATGAGGGATTTAGATTCAAACAGCCACTAAAGTTTGTGAATTTGTGCATGGCATACATTGAACCAGAACCTACTGATTTGGACATACTTTTGTTTCTGGAATCGATAACAGTTTTCTTGGCATCTTGTGTTCTTGCAATTATTATATAAGGAGAAATAGAACTCTCATTCACTTATGGGTAAATCCAGTGGTGTGCTGGAGCTGGCTTGCATCGGCCAGATTATTAAATTTTCTGGACTTTTTTTGCAAGTGTGTTGAGAGTAGAGCTGAGCCACTACACCTAGTGCGCTGACCAGCTTTTTCGCGGCTAGTAGCTCAGTGCAGCAGCAGCAATGGAGCTGGCAGAGCCTGTTCTTTGCCAGCACATCACTGGGTAAATCTTTTAGTGCATCAGCACACTTCACTTTAGCATGTTCTTTTTTCGTATGTGTATGCGTGAGAGAGAGAGGGGAGAAAACACCGCATACCGAAAAAAATACATGGTTAAACATGTAACCACTGGTTCACTCCAATGTGATGTATTTAAACTCAACTTCCCATTTATTTTACTGAGTTGCCTCCAGCCATTGACTTCACTGTATGTTATTTGTAATAGCTAGGTAAATAATTATATTTCACTTTCTAGGTAAACTAAAATTTAAAAATATATGAAGACTTCATATTTCTACCTCTGGTTAGCTATTAAGTAAATCAGACATGGAGAATCTATGATACCTCAGATGTTATTGAACTGTAACTCACAACAGCCCCATTCAGCATGGACAACAATGAGAGATGGTTAGAGTTACATTTTGTCACTGTATAGAGACCTATAGCTCCTCAGCCCTACCAAGAATAGATGATCTTCAGCTTTTAAATGTACAGTATAAGAATAAATTATAGCTTTTTATAATAAGATTTCTGATGGCATGTTAAAGATGCTAATTTGGACTCTGTTTCTGAGTGGTTGATAGCAGATCCTTCAATATTAGACTGAAACCAACTGTTCTCCTGAACAATGAAATTATTCTAAATATCAGAGCAATGCATACTTCAGAGTTTCTGATTATGCATTTTGAAGATGCAATAGATTGGCACCTTCCATATTTTTGAGCGATATCTGTAATCTAAAACGGGTCCCCAACCTTTTTGGCGCCAGGGACTGGTTTCCAAAGACTTTTTTCTGGGGGGCGGGGTTTCTGGGATTTCCGCGGACCGGGGGGGCAGAGTTCGTGGGCGGGAGCCAATCGCGCGCACTGGGGGCAGGGTTTGCGGGCAGGAGCCAATCACCAGGGGTGGGGTTTGCGGGCGGGAGCCAATCACAAGCACCGGGGGTGGGGTTTGCAGGTGGGAGCCCCGCGGCCCAGTTCCTAACCCTGATCTAAAACAGCTAGTTTTTAAATCAACTTTTGCAATGGGCATGGCTCATATATTTGATATTGAATTGAGATTTGGGAGAAGGGGAAGGTGGCTTTTGAATCTATTGATTTATGGTAATAGACTTACCACAAGACCTTAAGAAAGTAAGCTTCGATTACAGTTGCTTTTAGTATTAACATTTATTATTTAAATAATTGTAGCTGATGACTGAAATGATCAAGTTAATAGACATTAGTGGAACCTCCTATTTAAAAGTTATGCCTTTCAGTTGAAGAGAGAGATTAAGATGTTAAAAACTAAAATGAAAGGTCTTTTTATAGAGTTTCATAAAGACTATATAATCAGTAATTCGTAAAAACTTTTTTAAAATTAAAAGTTTTGGCCCTAGCTGTAAACAGTACATTTTCACAAACTTTTGAATGAAACAAATAATAGAACAGTGGTCTACTATATCAACATTCAGATACTCGTATTTCTTCCAAGAAAATGCCTGTGTTCTTTACTTGAGAAATTAGGCTTCTTGAGTTTCTTACGCTTTTAGTTTTATGTATCAATTATATTCATCAACTATAATTTTGAAGGGAAGGGGAAAACAGCATAAAAAGCATATGTTCAATTTTTGTGTGTTTAAATCCTAGAAAGTTGTAGCAATCAGCAGTTTGCTCAGTTGATAGCAGGTGAATGGATTATAATAATTTATGTATTTATGTATTTATGTATTTATGTATTTATTTATTTTCTATCCTGCCTTTATTATTTTTACAAATAACTCAAGGCAGTGAACATACCTAATACTCCTTTGTCCTCCTATTTTCCCCACAACAACCCTGTGAGGTGAGTTGGGCTGAGAGAGAGTGACTGGCCCAAAGTCACCCAGCCGGCTTTCATGCCTAAGGCGCGACTAGAACTCACAGTCTCCTGGTTTCTAGCCTGGTGCCTTAACCACTAGACCACAGCTTTCCAAACTGTGTGTCAGGACACGTTAGTGTATCGGCTGCAGTGTCTGGGTGTGTCGCGGCTGCTGCTGCCTCCGAGCCCTGCCAGGATTCCGCGCAGGTCCTAGTGCCTGCCTTGTGCCTTGCTGCCTCCAAACCTGCTGTGATTCCACGTAGGTCCTAGTGCCTGCCTTGTGCCCTACTGTAAGAGTGTGTCGCGAAACGATGCCCTGCTGTAAGAGTGTGTCGCGAAATGATGCATGTCTAAAAAGTGTGTCACCAACATGAAAAGTTTGGAAAGCTCTGCACTAGACCAAACTAAAAAAAGGTAAAGGTTCCCCCGACACATTTGTGCAGTCGTGTCCGACTCTAGGGGCCGGTGCTCATCTCCGTTTGTTAGCCGAAGAGCCAGCGTTGTCCGAAGACACTTCCACGGTCATGTGGCCGCATGACACGCGCGGAACGCTGTTACCTACCCACTGAAGTGGTACCTATTAATCTACTTGCATTTGCATGCTTTCGAATTGCTAGGTTGGCAAGAGCTGGAGCTAGTGCGGGAGCTCACTCCATCACGTGGGGCTAGAGATTCGAACCTTCGAACTTGCAATCTTTCGATCGACAAGCCTGGCGTCTTACCTGACACACGCTGAGCCACCATGCCCCAAACTGGCTCTCTATTAATTAAGAACAAGTATAGCTGTTTAGAGAGCCAGTCTGGTGTAGTGGTTAAGGCACCAGGCTAGAAACGGGAGACCGTGAGTTCTAGTCCCACGTTAGGCACGAAGCCAGCTTGGTGACTTTGGGCCAGTCTCTCTCTCTCTGCCCTAGGAAGCAGGCAATGGCAAACCACTTCTGAAAAATCTGTGGCTTGAATCATGTCAACTGGATTTCTATTTTCATAGAAAATAGAAATCCAGTTGACATGATTCAAGCCACAGACTGTTCCACCTGGATGACTGAGAACCTTCATAGACACACTTCTGAAAAACCTTGCCAAGAAAACTGCAGGGAACTGCCCAGGGCAGTCTCCGAGAATTGGACACGATTGAATGGATTAAAAAAAAAAAGCTTGTTTAACAAGCCTATTGAAATACAGTTCACTGGTTCTAAGCATCTGGATCTTAGACAATCAAAAGGGATTTGGCATTAACAATTATAAATCTATTCACATTTTGAAACAAAAAAAAATCAATGTCTTATAACAGCTTAAGGACTAACACATGTATTGTGTCTTAAGCTTTTGTGGACCACTATCTACTCCATCTAAAGCATTAAGCATTTTGCTGAGTTACAGATAATGCATACCATTTTCTTGTTATAATTAATGGACATCACACATAAATCATTGTAATGCATAACGTTTTCAATCTAACATTGATGGCATATTGCTTTAGCTCCGTAGAACTGTTCGCAGTAGTTGCTCCCATAGCCTTATTGTAGTTTATAGTTTAATTAATTTTTATAACTTAATCAATGTTCTATTCCAGGATTGCAATAGGAATGTTAAAAAGTAAATAATGTAATTAAATATCCTTAATAAAATCAATAAAACTAATAAAACATAAAAACAAACTTCACTCATTACACTGTCTATAAGCATACATAAATACTTGGTAAAAGGGATGGTCTTAGCCTGAAGCTAAAATGTAAATGGGATATTGTTGGTGCAAGCTGCTTTTTAGTGGATCTATTATTAGGACACCATCACAGAGAAAACTCATTTTATGTTATAACTCATATTATGACATTATTATAACTCATATTATTATTATAACTCATATTATAACATGAGTCATAACTCATGTTATGACTCCATGTCCTTCTACTAATGGTGGAATGAACCTCCTCTCCATTTCCTGCCCCTAAGGACGCAGACAGGATGGTATAGGGAAAGGCTTTCCTTGACTGTATCCTGGAAACAAATAGGCAACCAATGCATTATTTCAGGCTTGGTGTTATATGATTCCTTACAGCTGTTCCACTCAGAGCCTGACAGTCATGTTTTGTACTGTTTGTTCTCTCTGGATCACTACGGGCATCCATGTATAAAGCATGTTAGAATAATCCAAACAAGAAGTAACCAGAATAGGAGCCACTAAAGCTGAGCTGTCTCTGTCTAAAAACAATCATGGCTATTGTACCTTTTGAATTTGGGCAAAGGCATTCATTCCATGTCCCTGAGATCTCCTGGGCCTACAGTAGCAGAGCTGGAATGAATAATATCTCCAGTATTTAAAAATTATCTATGAAGAGAATACAGTCTGTTATGAAATGGTTAAAACAAAAAGTTTATAGCATGTTAAATTTATATATTGCCCTAAGAAAAACATAATAGTCTCTTTTTTTTGTATATATATATCTCCTAATGGAAAAATAGTTGTTTGTAATGAGTTACTTCAGTGGAACTAATAGTATTGGGGAAAATAACTATCCTACCCACCCTATTTCTCAAGACCACCACAACAATCCACCACTTATTCTGTGGCTGTTGTGAAGACCATTGAAAAATAGAAGGAGATGCTGAGCATACAGTTGAAAAAGATTCTGAATATAGGTTTTTCAAAGCTCTCTTTTGGCTTCAATTTTTATCTTGTTTCTACAGGATGCAGTTTCTTTTTTAGAACTAACTCTGTGTTTTCTGTTTTAGGTTTAACATCAAAGTACAATTGCAGATTGTAGCAAGCTTCATGCTTACTGGTGTTTCTGGAGGTGCAAAGTATGCCCAAAATGGACAACTTTTTGGACGGTTTAAACTCACTGAAACTCTTTCTGAAGATACTTTGGCAGGGCGACTGGTGATGACCAAAGTCAATGCTGTTTATTTATTGCCGATCACTAAAGAGAAGTCAGGACTGACCCAAGGAACCAAAGAGAAAGTGTATGAAGCAGTTATTGAAGAAAAAACAAAGGAATATATATTTCTGAGAATATCCAGGGACTGCTGTGAAGAGCTTAACCTTCGATCAGATTGTGAAATGCAGGTATATTGGGGTAAAATCTTTTTCAGATGCTTTTGGCTCTTTCTACATTTGGAGTCTCAGTCCCAACATAGATTATCTGCATGGTAAATCTGAAACTAATACAGCATTTTAAAAGGAGACCTGAAGACAAGGAAGAGCTATGTGTAATGTTATAAAACAAATTAAGGAAGAATAAAGGAAGTATATTTCTGGGGTTGTGTTAGGGTAACAATTGGTAGGGTCGTGCCTTTTTCTGGGTCAAAAAATATGTACAGAATAGGTTACCAGAACTATTGCTGTGGCTTATACTTGGTATTATGAAGCAGGAACAGAAATATCGTCTGTGAAAACTTTGACAGGTGCTGCAGCCAGGGGTAAATAGCAGGGCAGAGTGGCCAATGGGAGATTCAAGGATACTGACACAACTGTTTTTAGCTTTAAATGGAAGTGTCTAGTTGTGAGCACAGCTGGATGATGTGGTCGTCTTATTTAGTATTTTCATTTAATATATACTTATTACTAAGCGTAGCATAAGACCTATTTTTCCCCACAACAACAACCCTATGAGGTTGTGGAGTCCTTGGTGCTCTCTAAGCTTGGCTGTTTACTTGCAGATGTTTCATTACCTGACTAGGTAACAACTAAGCTCAGAGAGCACCAAGGACTCCACAATTCAACCCTGAGCTACATGTATTCTCTTCTATTAGAACCTATGAGGTTGTGTTGGGCTGGGAGTGAATGACTGTTCCAAAGTCCTCCAGTGAGCATCCATGGTTGAGGATGGACGAAAATCTGGGTCTCCCCACTCCTAGTCTAACATCTTAACCATTACACAAAATTATTAACTTGAATAAGGGAATGTCACCAAAACCACTGCTTCATCTTCTTTAGCTTTTTAGAATTGGACTGCAAGAAATATATGGAGCTGTTAAATTATCTCATTATACTAGAAATAAGTAATTATCTAGTTTAATTTTTATGTTTGCTTTTATAGGTAATAAAATTTAATGGTCTAAATTAATTATCAGCATTTAAAAATGAAAGTATGCATTTTATTTTCAAGCTAAAATCTGTTCTGATATAGAAAAACACATAGGGCTTGAAACAAGTGAATGTGTATCCTGAAGGCTCAAGCATCAGCACCAGTGCAGTCTTTTTCAGTTCATAGTACTCACATATTATTGATTATGGGACCATCAGTGATTTCATTTTTTGCCTAAAAACCAACCTTTTAAAAATAATTCTGTCGATAACCCTGCTGTTTGTTCCTTGGCTGTCATCTATGTCACCAACTCTTTTTGCCTCACAAATTTAGCATGAGTCATTGAAACTGCTTTAAATGGTGTATCTTATCAACCTCTTCACTGTGCTGAGAGCATTTCTCATATCAAAAGTAAATGGAGCTTTGAATATTATCACCTAGATTATATCACAACTTTCACCCCACTTAAAGAGGTAGACATTATTGTGTATTATCAGAGTGGGAATGTGACAGTTGCAGTCATCTGTGGACAGAGCATTCAAGCTGTGTATGTGTGTGTGTTTTTAAGGGATCTATTGTTATGGCTTCAGATCTTTTACTCCACACGCTAAAGAATTGTGAATTTATTTTTATTTATTTATTATTCAAATTTATTCCCCGCCCATCTCCCATGCAAGGGACTCTGGGCGGGTGCTTATTTTTGTTTTGGTGATCACAATGACACTTTTATTTAGCATTTCCTATGCTTGCTTTGAACAAAAAATTATTTGACACTGTTCATAAATAAAACTTAAAACCATAAGATATAAAAATAAGTAGAAAAACTGTTAAAAAGAGGATCAAAATAAAACTAGTAAGAGAAAATACAAAGAACTTAAACTTGGAAATTTAGGAAAATTAGAATGTCTTCACCCATGGCATAACACCATCTATGGAAGATGCTTCACAAAGTGCAACCACAGAAGATGCCTTCTCTCTAGTAGGCACCATCAGATTTCCTTTGCAGGAGCACTTGGAGAAGATAAATTAATTATGGTCATCTGGTTCATTTCTGCTGCACCATATACTTCGCTCTACAACATAACTTTTAAAGAATATAAAATGTCATTAAAATACAAAAAAATTGAAATCCTTCTGAAGGAGTTTTTGTATAAATGCCTAATTATAACATATAAACTAATACATAATAATGGATTCATGTGATAGAAGAAAAAAATTTACCCAGTAACTGTCCATTATGCTAAATGTGATAACACTAATTGCATTTCAGGGAACTGTTAGTGATGGAGCACTATGGCAGAAATAGTTTGTTTTTCAGAAAACTGAAAATACTTTGGGAGAAATCTGTCTAGACAGTAATGGCAAATAAGTCTTATTTCATTATCATGATTGAAGCAGCACACTTCTCTCTTTAGTTCTCTGTTCAATAAAAGCTGTTGCAACCTGTGATAATCAAATTAAACATAGGGCAGCTCCAATTTGGATACTATTAAATGTAATGTAATTCTGATGGAGGAGATAGCTGTAGCCTTCTTCATTTATAGGGAGCATTTCAACTTATTTCATCCTTCCTTACGTACATTTCACAAAAAAACTATCACTTAGTTTTACTAGCCAACCAGAGGTTTGTTTGTTCTTTTATGGAAAGTCCCTCAACTGTAAAATTAGACAGCCCAGTTCTTGTAATACAAAAATAATGTATTTCACTAAATATAAAAGATAGAAATGTGGTAGCTATAAAATGAATTCTAGGATATGGTATATATTGTAATCTACCATAGAGTGTTGATTGACATCACTAATGGTAGACCAGATACATTTTGCTATCACCTGACCCTGGAGGATATAGTGGAAAACTTGTCCTTATATCATGTTTTCCGAACAAGTTTTACTTCCATTAAATACATTTAATATATTCTTCTATACACCATGAAATGATTTCTCTATCTCCTTTCTGTAGGCATGAAGTGGCTGATTGGCTATCGAGCAGAGGAAATTACAAATATAGTCATGTACAGATTAATAAATGAAATTTCATTGATGGAAACTGGCAGTGTCACTTTCTAATCAGTCAATTGAAAAATTATGTGAGAACCTTAATGTATTCATTTAACATGCATAATTAGTTGACATGCTGCTTACATCAGAGGTACTCAAGCTGTGTATATTTTCTAAAAACAATCAGAATGCTAATTGGCTCTATCTGGAAATAGCACTGCAGTACAGAATGAAATGGTTCATTAGAGGTGGTGACTAGATTACTTTCAGAGGTTACTTGAAGTTGAACTTGTTAACATCATTCCTGCATTTTGTTAAAGAACACTAATGTATTATGGAGAGCATTATACTTTACATAATAATAAAACACTATTATCCAGCCACTCCATCTGTAGGTTTCCAAATTTTAGAGAGGGAGTGGGTGACTTTTGACCTCAAATTCATGTGGCTCCTAAATCCCCTCAGACTCTCCCTTTGATCATGACCAGTGGAAAACCAATGCAGTTTGCTCTCTTCTTGGGGTGGAAACACAAGAAAGCTATAATGTATCCTGAATTAGATATATCTTAGTTTAAAAACAAATTAAAACCTCCAAATTTCACGCTAAAATCTGGTTCCATCCACATGTGTAATATGACCACACATTTTGTGACCCTCGCCACCTCCAAATGTTAAGTGTAGCCCTTGCCCACCAAAATATTGCCTACACCTGTTTTACTCAATATAATGTGTTTTGTTTTGTTTTGTTTTGTTTTGTTTTATTTATTTCGCACATATATAAGGCCACACAACTCAAGCAGTGTGACTCTGGGCAGTGTACTACAAATTCTCATGTTTAATGAGAAAGGCCCCATTGAAATATTTGGACAAATGAAGGGCGTCACACCTTTGGTAAGAGAGAAGGTAGGAGGTTAGGGTGTATATCTAACCTTTCTGTAGGTCTTGTGTATGCCTGCCAGTTTCCTATAGGTGGCTGCCCAATCATTGCACTTCTTGTTGGCCAAATTGGCTTTAAGGGGGATTAATGAGGCATTATGAGAGCTATGTGAAACACATACTGTCATACTTGCCTTCTTCTTCATGTTTCTGCTAGTTTCCTACCTAGGTTCTGCCTGTCACAGACTTTTGCTTATATTTGCTTTAGCACATTATTTCTATAAGTCATTCCACTTTATCACATAATAAAAATCACTAAGTATTTTATTTATTTATTTATTTATTTATTTAAGTTATTTATACGCCGCCCATCTCGTATTACAACAACTGGGTGGTTTATAAACAGTTAAAAATCAAAAATTAAAATATCAATAGAATAAATACAATATAATATAAATCCATAGATATAAGTACAGTTACTCCCCCCCTTATATTAAAATAAAGGGGAAAAAATCATGTAAACTTCCTAAACATCTTTCTCCCCTCCAAAAGATAAAACATATTTAATTATTCCCTTCCTACCACTATTCTATACATTTCTGTCTACTATAATAAAAATCATATTAAAAAGTACATAAGTTGTCTGCTATTATGCTTAATAGTACAACAATTTTAATAATCCCAATCTTAATAAACCCAAAAAACAAAGACAATTCAAAACAGTAATTCCATATCTTTAAAAGGGAATAACATAAATCAATTCCTTAAAGCAAACCAAATAAACATTCTTTAACCCTAATACAACACTTTTAATAATTTTCATCTTAATAAACCCCAAAAAACAAAGCCAATTCAGAACAGTAAATCCAAATCTTTAAAGGCAAATAGCATCAGTCAAATCCTTAAAGCTGAACATTCTTCAACCCTTATCCCACTTCAAAATAAAGCAGAGCAGTTACATATCCCCACAATGTGCACAGAGCTTTCCTCTTAAAAGAATCAAACAGCCCAACTGCCCCTCTCAAAGATTCCAGGTACTTTTCATGACATTCCACCAGGAGATCGATTTTACTTACGGCTTGCAGATCACTCTCTCCCTTAGATTTCTCCAACTCCATTATCCAATCTTCATCCAGCATCTCAATAAAAATCCCAATCTCAGTCTTAAAAAAAACCTTTCTATCATTCTTAAATACCTCAATTTCATCCACCACATCCCCAACCTGATTAGATCTCATATTTTCCACAATGTCCTAGATATCTTGAATAATAATTTGATAAAAGTCAGAAGAAATCAAGAGTAATTGCTATCAATTGAAGAGAATATTTGTAGCTCAGGGTTCAACTGTGGAGTCCTTGGTGCTCTCTGAGCCTTGTTTTCTTGCAGACATTTGATTGCCAGGCAAGGCAACATCTTCAGTGCGAAAAGGGAGTAGGACTTGCTCTCTGTTTATATACCATGGGTTGTTCTGCTTGTATTGGTGGAGGTGTTGTTCTCTCCTTGGTAGTTCCTTGATTGGGCGGCTGTTTGCTGCTTGGTTGATTGACTGATTTAATAGTTCCTTGATTAGGGTATATTGTGCTGTTTGATTGTTTGTGGATGGGTTCTGCTAGTCTTCTGCCGGTCTGTCCTACATAGTGGCTACTACAGTCCTTAACACTGTATGTTGTAGATAACTCCTGTTTTTTCTTCTTGGGCTACTGGGTCTTTTGGGTTACTTATGATGTTCTGAAGGGTTTTGGTTGGTTTATGTGCTACGGTGTTGCCATGTAGGACAGACCGGCAGAAGACTAGCAGAACGCATCCACGAACACCAACTAGCAGTCAGAAGACACAATGAAAACTCCTTAATCTCACAACACATGGACAGACTCAACCATACTTTCCACTGGGAAACTGTGAGCATCTTAAACCAAGCCAAATCCAAAAACGCTAGAGAATTCCTGGAAGCTTGGCACTCAGACAAAGCAGCCATCAAGAGACACATAGAGGTAAATGACATTTACATACCATTCATAAGAGACAATAGAAAAGCCAGAAGTACAGAACACCTCCTTGCCAGCAATCAACAACCAGATAGGCAAAGATTAACACCAAGATTAGCACCAGAGGAACAATCAAACAGCACAATATACCCTAATCAAGGAACTATTAACTCAGTCAATCAACCAAGCAGCAAACAACAGCCCAATCAAGGAACTCCTAAGGAGAGAACAACACCTTCACCAACACAAGCAGGACAAGCTGAGCAAGTCCCACTCCCTTTTCGCACTGAAGATGTTGCCTAGCCTGGCAATGAAACGTCTGCAAGAAAACAACAAGGCTCAGAGAGCACCAAGGACTCCAAAGTTCAACCCTGAGCTACAAATATTCTCTTCGATTGGTATCCTGGTGAAGGTCAGAAAAAATCTGTTTGAAATCCTCCATGTCTCACGGAGTAGATTATGGCGCCCCCTAGGAGCTTAACCAGCGAAAGTCAAAGATATGGAAGAGTTCCAAAGTGTGTTTACATAAAGTGAGAGTGAAATAGCAGACTGTTCTCAAGGGAAAGTGAAAACAGAAAGCTGAAGGTTCAAATCAGCCGATTCAACATGTACAAAAATGCTAATATCTTCAAATTTAATACAAAAATAATAACGGGAAGACAATTGTTTACTCTCAATCTTTGGAATTTCCTTTGGAAGGAAAATGAAATCCGAAACTTAAAAGAATTCTTTTTAAAAAAAATTAATCCCCAAAATAACGCTAAGCACCAAGAGAACCAGCTTCTCCTCGCTGTAGAAAGCCTCTCTTGGGGTACATATACTTAATAAAATATACAAATTGGTGATTTAGAAATGGGGTGGCCGGTCTTAGTGTCCCTTTAAGGCTACAGTGCGGCTTGGAAATGGTGACGTCCCAGCCTCCCGGCTGCTCTTACCAGTTGAGCGCGAAACACTTTTTGCGATCTTCTGGCTGCAAGCAGCCATCCGGAGGACAGATGGGATGATTCCAGGTATTTTCCTTGATCCGGAGAACATTTCTGGGCTTCAGGAAAACCTGCCTGAGCCCGAAAAAAGTTACCACGTTGTCAGCTCTTCCCGCTGAACCAGCGGGCACAGCCGTTCAGTCCGCCATTCCCACCAGAAGCCCCTTTTCTTAATTGGTGACATACTGTATGTAACTGAAAAAAGTTCAGTATAACGACTCCTTTTAATTTCCTGTTTTCTGGCATATCATTCATTCATTCATTCATTCATTCATTCATTCATTCATTCTTGCATTCATTTTGTATGCATTGTAGGTCGAGCTTCAGTTTCAGTTAAACCGCTTACCCCTCTGTGAAATGCATTATGCCTTGGACAGGATCAAGGACAATAGTATTCTGTTTCCAGATGTCAGCATGACACCCACAATACCTTGGAGTCCCAACAGGTACAAAAATATTAACACTTTGATACCAGGAGCTGGTATATTAAAATTATTTTGCATTCCTTGTAGTAGATGATTCATATATGTTTGTCCACCGGAATTTATTTATTTATTTAACTAAGTAACATATTTATATGGTCGCCCAACCCACTCACAGTGACTCTTAGAATTTCTTATATAAAGTGAAGGGATGAGAAATAAATGGCTATTTTTTCCTATGAATGTCAGGATCAGGCAATCAACTATTTTTATTCTTCTTTATATCAAAGGCCAGTTTTAATCAATTATATCCTTTATGGAAAAAATGCTTTAAAAATGAACTCTTCTTTCAAATGTGCATGTACTTAATTGAGCTTAAAGGTTTCTCTGTTGGAAGCATTTGCGTTGGTTTATATAACAAGCTATCAAGAAAAGCTGGACATGTACTGTATGGGACAATCACCAAAAAAACTGGGTATGGGAGGATTTTATGTGGGTAATCTGCCTGATGATGTGTTGTTGCATCTTCTGGTTGAGGATGTGGTGAGAGCCAGTAACATTTCTAACATCTGATTGGTAGCATTTGTAGCATATTAAGCTACTTTATTTTTTAACCTGACTATTAAACTAGCAGGTTGTAACTCATGAGCATTTATTAATGGCGCTATGGACTTTGAAGAAGCACGAGTACAGGGTGAAAGGGAGAAAAGAGCTAAAAGGAAGGCACGTCAGGCAAACCCTCATCATGACCGTCTCCCACCCGGAAACCTATGCCCTCACTGTGGGAGGTTGTGCGGATCCAGAATTGGCCTTTATAGCCACTTACGGATCCACTGTTAAAATTTTACCTTTGGAAGACAATCTTACTCGGCTACAAGTGATCGCCAATGATAATGAGGTGGCAAATTAATCAAACTGCTGAGAGTTTTTATTATGCCTGCATATTCCTTGTGCATATATTTCTTGTAGATCAATAAATGCAAATGTTTCTGAGATGTGAATAATTACTGGCAATATAAACGGTACACGTTTACAAAACGGTAGCAAAAAAGTATAAAAAAATCAAAATGTATTTTACCATTTGAGGAAACAATGCCACATACAAAGATTTCTGAGCTTGAATTTATACTGATTTCATTGTGTGAAAGTAAGGTACGTTATAATCTAGAAAAGGAGCAGACAACCTTTTTGTGCCAACAGCTCTTTTTATTTCTATTTCTTTAGTGCGCAAGATAATTATATCACTGGCGCAGACAAGATTATGGTTTTGAACCTAATATTTCTCTCTGTAGGATTTTAAAAGCTTGTATTTATTTATTTATTTTCCAATTTCTATCACCGCCCATCCGCTTTATCTCCCAATGGCAATACCAAGCCAACATTGGCTGATCTCAGAAAACCTAAGCAGGTTTAGACCCTGGGGTGAAGGCAGTGGCAAACCAGTTCCATATTGTTGTAGAAAAGTCTTGCAGTACATGGAGTGGTGGGATATGCTGGGATGGGACGCTGGCAGCAGTGGCTGAAGGGTTGGAAGGAGGAAAAATGCTGGGAAAATCAGAGGCAGGCGGGCAGGCCAGTGGGACATGCTGTGCTGGGACATCGGTGGCAATAGCTGAGGGGAGGGGGAAAGATGCTGGGAAGGTTGAAGGCAGATGGGCCAATGGGCTTTGAGACATTGGTGATAGCTGAGTGAAGGAAGAGAAGGTGCTGATAACATTGGGAACAAGCAGGTTAGTGAGATATGTTCCACTGGGAATACTGAAGGAAAGAGGAAGAGAAGGGGCAAAACACACCAGCCTTGACCTACTCAGCCCATCCAGATTTTGGTTTATTTGAAACAAAGTGTTCTGGATTTTGGTTCTGTCTGAACTGAAATAGTTCAGCAGAATCTCTAGAATTCAGTAGTTTGTTCCAAGCTCAAAATTACTTTGTTCCTCCATTTGGTACACTCCCCTAGTTAATCAGTGTTAACATTAAAAACTAATCAGACAGTATGACAAAATATTAAACAGTTTTAATTTTTTAAAAATGGGATATCATTTATCCTGAGTATTAGTTGAGATTATAAAAACAGTATAAGAATTTATGAATGCAATATTTGTTTCTGATGTTTCTTTGATTGTATTCCTGCTTTCTGTTGTGCAGGCAGTGGGATGAGCAGTTGGATCCTAGGCTCAATGCAAAGCAGAAGGAGGCTGTTCTGGCCATCACAACTCCACTGTCAATTCAGCTGCCTCCAGTCCTTATTATCGGTCCTTATGGGACAGGCAAAACCTTCACTTTGGCTCAGGCAGTCAAACAAATTCTCCAACAGCAGGATACTAGGTGAGATGGGATGATCTGAAGATTTTTAATCAGAAGGCAAATGCCTCTCTTTATTTAAAGGTTAGCAGTGTAGAGTTTCCATCCGGCTTTACCCCCCTCCCCCACCATCCATCATTGTTTTATATAGATATTTAGGAGAGCATTTGTGAGTCTAGTCTCTCCTTTTGAAATATGAATTAAAATTGGCACCATGTGAAGAAAAGCACAGCATTACATTTAGAAATCAGTGATTTGTATTGAATTATATTAGTAATCCGTGTTTTTAAAACTATTACCTTTTTATTTACCCATATTTGAATGCCACCTATTCCTGTGATTCTAGGTGGCTTAAAATATATAAAACTAAACATACATAACAATACAATAAAAGCAATTAATAATAAATAAAACTATTAAATACTCTAAAGGACATGAAGGTAGGGGCACATAGGACCTCGGGGCCATGTTGTTCCAGGCAGAGGGGGCAGCTCCTGAGAATGTCATTCTCCAACTCCACCCCCGATTTCTTTTGAGGTAGGCACCTGAAGCATTGTCTTCCTGCTAGACCACGGAGGCAGGCAGGCGGGCAGGCAGATTCTACCTGGAGAGACGGTCCTGAAGTAGTGTAAAGCAATTTTAAATGTTTTGTTGAAAGGGTGTACATTCCCACAGAAGTTAGGAACATCATTAAATCATAAAATTTGCAGATTAATTTCATTGAAAGAAATATGCAGAAAAGATGATCACTATTTTTTTGTAATTTTACTGCTTTGAATGATTTTCTGTTTCTTCATTGCTTTTTTATTTGCACCATTTATTCCAGCAGGATTCTCATTTGCACCCATTCTAATAGTGCTGCTGATCTCTACATAAAGGATTATTTACATCCATATGTAGAAGCAGGCAATCCCCAGGCAAGACCTCTCAGGTATTTTTTAAGGTTTATTATGTATCTATACAATATCTTAAGAAAAGGTGTCTGTTCCAAACAGTTTTGAAAAACCACAGAGCTTTCAAGTTTATTGGCATTTTAAAATGATGCTTTTGCATAACCTAGAGACTATAACATGCATAATGAAATAATGTCATTTGTGAGCTCATTTCATGCATTAAAGATAAAGACATCCTTTTTTAAGTTGTTCTTATGTGGATATTTGTGCTTTCCTAACTGAACAAATTTTGATATGGTCCTCTAAAAAGCTACTAAATTACTTTAACAAAATATTGATTGAATTTTATTGGGGGTAAATAATGCTTCTTTAATTCAGAGCCAATTTAGAGTGAACAATTGTTTAAAAAGCTACAAATCTGGGAAATCATGAAAAATTAGTTCAGTATCAGCCTCTTTGTGTATTTAAATGAACTTGCTTCATGTGTTTATGGAGATAGCAAAAGAAAAATAATTGAGAAATAAAAGAGACATGATCCTTGTGAGAAATTTGTGTACATTTATATCTGGAATATGCAATTTTTTCTTAAAATATATATATGTTTAATTTAAAATAAGAGTTCATTTAAGTCCAAAACCTCCTATGAAAACTTCATCACTGCATTCTATTGTCCTGATGTCAGGACAGTAGTTGAGCATGGATGGAATATTTCAGCAAACAAATGTTTTATATTTAAAATCATACTAATGGGCATGTGAAGTGCAGCTTTGCTCTAGTGTCACCTGTAACAAAGATTACACCATTCATAGCAACCTGAAGTGTATAAAATATTTCAATTTTGAACTGTCTCAAATTCAAAACACTCCATTTCAAATATGAGATATTTTGAATTTAAAATGTTTTGCATATCACAGTGAGCAATCCTGGTTTCTCCTGGAATATTTCCTTTCTTACTCTGAGATAACTTAGAATTAGAATGTCTACCTTCTACCCATAAAAATAGAAAAAGCTCTCATGCATCAAAAGCTATTCTTTTCCAAGGAACAGTCCTACCAAGAGTGTTCCTTGTCAGATGATCAGATAAATGGTATTATGTGACTTTAAGAGACCTCATTTTCAGATCAGGGAATGTTTGAGTACAATAGAACATACCTCATTGTTTCCCAACATCATTATTTTCATTAAATTATTGGTATGCTCTATTTTCACCCTATTCATTTGCAAAGAAGATATTGGGTTGTATGAATAGATGTCACTAGGGAAATTGATTCTGTTCATACCTGATCATATCTGGATACAATCACATTTGGGAATAGAATCTGTTTCTATTCAGTATAATACAGGGGTTAAGCTATTTGGCTTGGGTTGAATAGATCCAAGTGCATCCCCATTCATCCATGGAACTCTTTGGGTAATTCTGGACCAGCTACTCTCCTTCCTGCCCAGCCCTGCTAACTCTCCCATAGTTATTGTTGTGGACATAAATTTAGGAAGATTTCTATATAAGTTTGAACTCTACATAAAGATGGAAAATAAATGCAAAGAATAAAACAAATAGGGATTACAAATAAGACTTCCATGAAATAACATTGACTACTTATTCTTACAGTCTTCTAATTCCTCTGTAACATTGGTTTGGCTCACTGAAAGAAGTTATTTGTAACCGTTTGATGCACATTCAGCTTTAGGGGGCAAGAACTCAATATCACGGCGTTGCATGCAGACGGTTGTAAATTCAATCCCTGGCAATTCTAGTTGAACAGGAACTCACAAAGTGGACTGGAAAGCTCAGTTGCTGCCAATACAGATAGACAATCTAGATGGGCTACTAGTCTGAATCAGTATAATGCAGCTTTATTCTGTATAGGGCTACATTCCTATCTGGACATAGACTGGTCCCTCTAAGAGTTGAATGTTCATGCTGTGAATTGATGAATGTTTGTGTTATGGTCATGACATGCAGATCTTATAGTCTCATTAATTTCAGTAATTATTCCATTTTGTGGAAAACAGGTTACAGTTTAAATTTTAGCTTTTTATATTGACCTCTCCAAGGTCCTGTGAGTGCTGTGTTCTTCAAGCACTCAGACTTGTCTCATTTAGCCAAGTAATCTCCAGCCAAGCTAAAACAGAATATAATTCACAAGAAAGGTCTTGTGACTTTCCTTGTTCCACAAAATCAGCTAGTTTAAACAAACTACTTTTTAAACAATTCCTTTACATAATCAAATTGTGTATGTTTAATTATGATGAGGAATGAAGTCACAGGAGAAATTGATGTGGGTAACTTTTAGAGTTAGTAAGCCAAATCTCTAGGATAATTTATAGATTTTTTATTTATTTATTTAATATCTTTATTTTTGTAACAAAGCAACCTAAAAAATTAAAAATACAAACTAAAAATACAAACTAAGAAGGAAAAGAAAAAGAATTATATCTTATATTTTATACTTATCAATAATCGCTGGTTCACCAATGAATTTATTATTACAGTATTGTAAGATATCACAGAAACTGTGCCACAGTAACACACATTGCTGCATCCTTTGATTGGGTGAAAAACAGATCACACATTTCCGACAACCATTCCTTGACATCTGGAATAGTACTACTTTTTCAATTTCTTAATATAATTTTCTTTGCTGCCACCCCCACCCCCCATGCTTGATACAATCCCAATTCCTGATAAGCCGCCCAGAGTCCTCTGTTAGGGAGGGGATGGGCGGGGTATAAATACAAATATAAATAAATAAATAAATAAACAAACAAACAAACAAACAAACAAACTGTCAAATTCCAAAGCTTTGGTATATAATTCAACATTACATTAATATCTTTAACATTTAAAGATTTTCCCATAAATCTACTAATATACATTAATACACTATTCCAAAAAGATACTAAATGATCACATGACGATATCATGCGGGTCAGTGCACCCCCAAATTTCTTACACCTCCAGCATAAAAAATCTGACGTCCATCCTTTCAAATACATTCTTTGGGGAGTCCAATACACCCTAAATACAATTTTTGATGATTCAACCTTAATTTCAAATCTGTAGATACCATTATAACTTTTTTAAGGACCTGAAGCCATTGCTGTGGCTTTATCAGAAATTCCAGTTCTTAAAAATATTCTTCAGCTTTTGATAGAGATATATTATAGGTTTTATTTCTGTAATGGATTCCATCAGGCAAGAAAGCAACTCAGTTCATATTCATAAAGTTCACATTGATCCGTTAGAACATGCTTAAACTGAAAATATCTCCACTGTTGCGAATTGGGAAGATTAAATTCAATTTGAAGTCGAAAAATCATTTATTTGTAATTTAAGTGTGGGGAACTTACAGGAGGCGTAAAATAGGAGTGTATAACAATTTGGTATAGTCCATTGAAAGTCCATTAAAACTCAATGCTGTGATATAATCATTTCAGATACTATGCGGGTGATTGTGTAAAAGATTTGCAGTTAGGAATGCTTTGAGATTAAGTATTGACAAATCTCCCACTTTAGTCCTTCAAAATGTAACTGATTTCAGAAACCTGACTATTTAATACATTCAATAAGACACTGTTTAGGTTTCCTGTCTAAAAGCAATAGCAAATGACGTGGTATTTCTATTTTTAGAGAGACTACAGTGGCTTAGAATGTTAATTTTTACGCTTACCATGATCAAAGATCCACTGACATTCAGAAATGTTCAATATTTTTATTTCACTGTATGTAATTGCACCTTACCATTTTGATTACAAATAGAGAAACAAGATTTATGTTCCTCATTTGCCCTTTGTCCAGATAATTTGCCAAGCAGAATCAGAATTAATAGTTCTAGGAATGAATCACAGTAGAATTGTTTTCTTTTTTCATGTGCAAGAGAACAAAGAATGTAATGCATCTAATCCAGCTCCTTAGTTTTCATATTTGTACTAGTGACTAGGCTATTCTTATTATGAAACATGCTTTAAGTGGAAACTTAAATATAACTTAAATATAATTTGTTACTTAAATATAAACTTTTACGTATATCACTCCAGAGACTTTATTCCATATAGGGCACAAATTCATCTTCTGCTGCCTTTTCACATCTGCTATCTTGTCAGGTAACAGAGACGTCTTCTCATAGAGGGCTTTGGTGTTTGTGCTAAGTTCTTTGGGAACTCATGGTGAAGCATTTATAAAAGAAATTTAATATTTTTCATTAGAATTGAAATTCTCTGTTTCCAGCTTCTAGTGTTTTTTGCAGTAGATATACCCAAGTTTTTGGAGGTTGATTGCTCAGGACTTTATAAAAATTGCTAGTGAGAGTAATGTCCCTAATCTAGTCTAGCCTGCTTTTTATTATTTTTTCTTCCACAAGTAGCTAAAAAACTTTAATAATGATTAAAGATTACCAATATAGGTTAAAACATAGGCAGATGAGGGAGTCTTCAAGAATCCATCTTGATCTGACACTAGCATGATTCCTCCCCATATTTTTAAACAATTGCCTTGAGTTACATATATATAGGATAATGCAGATAGTTTTCATCTTTGGTATGTTTTTCACATGTATCTAGTTGTGTGTGTGTATAAGACTTTTTACTTTAACTAAAATCAGAGCTCTAGTTTTTTTGAAGTATATTCATTTCTAAGCTTTGAATTGTTCACAAATGTTTTCTAAATAGCTGTGAGAAATAGCAAGGCAATACAGTGGGAAGTGTTACATAACTGCTAGTTGCAAGACATTGTTATGCTAGACCTCAAGTATAAAATCACCTTGCTTAAATCACTGTTGGCTCACTGAAGGATTTAATTTTTCTTCATCATAGACCCAATTCAACTAAATTAAATAAAACCAGTTTGAAACGTTTTCTTATTTTCTTAAAATCTGAATTACAATTGTTCTGTGTTTGATCATTTTTTAAAATAAAGTTTTCCCTAAAATGACAGTCTGGGGGAAATAAAACCTTATGGAAGGTTTGTGAATAAATCAAGGATATTATGTGGCTTAGCACTTTCACTGTGTTTGACATAACACTATTGATGCATGGTTCTGAGCTCAGAAAATCCCTTTTATTTATCAAACAAAAATTATAAGCATACATACATGTCAGTGAACTACTTGTACAGTTCTCCCCCTTCCTTTACTTCCTACGATCTGTTCAGAATCCCCCTCCCACCAGTCTGCAACAGATTTAAGAAAAGAAATTTGTTATATTAGCAATGTCTGTTCTGCTGACAAAAAGATAACAATTGGTATTAAATATCCATAAAATGTAAGCGATAGTCTAATTCAGCCTTTCTCAACCTTTTGACCCTGGAGTAACCCTTGAAATATTTTTCAGGCCTCGGGGAACCCCTGCACATTCAGGCTCAAACATAGGCCAGAAGTTACAAAATTATATTTGTTTCATGGGTAGGCCTGTATGTATGCATTAACGGTGTTCTTTAACTAAAAATAAAGAATGAAACTTCCCTCTTTAATGTGAAATTGCCCGAATTTGAAATAAGTTTTTTAATAAATCGTGGTCTCCCAGGGAACCCCTAGTGACCTCTCACAGAACCCTAGGATTCCACAGAACCCTGGTTGAGAAACCCTAGTCTAATTTCTGAATAAAATTGCAACAATCCACAGTCAAATTACAATGTATTTAATAGGAATGGGTTGTAATTTTTGGAAATTGTGTCATTTATTTATTCATTTAATTTATATGACCGCCCATCTCCCCCAACGGGGAACTCATACTGTGCATAGCTCTTAAATGCTTTGTGGAAAGTAGTGCTTACTTTCATATGGGAACGCGCTAACCTGTGTAGCCGGTGCTTCCTTGGAGTGGGGTGATCTGAGCATTGTAGGGAGGTTTTGTCTGTTTCCAAATGGAGCGCCCAAATTAGCCTGTTCCGAAATGTTCTGGGAACAGATCATGTATTTTACAAATATCTCTTTCACATTGGCAGATGCCCACTATTATTACAGATACTGTATATTGTGCAGAGCAACTTCAACACCTGCACAAATATGTATCATGGTTTCTTGATCTTTTGGCTCAGTAGGTATGTTTGTAGTTTTGAGAACTTGTCGTAGACACACTCACAGGTGGCTGACAGAGAGGATGTGGTGCATTACAAAGCACCATTTCATAGGCGTTAAACTGAAAAGTTGATCCATACCTTCCCCTCTAGTTCCCAAGATTCTCTCTATTACTTCTGTTTGCTTATTTTCTTGCAGTAGGCATACTTCTAAACAGAGTACTAGACTGCAGTCACTTACTGGATTTGTGGGATCCAGAAGTATCCTCGGAAGCAAAGCTGATGCATGAGAGTGGTAGTTTGGTTTGGAGCATTGCGACTTTTTGTTTATTTATTTTAAATAAAATAATCTTTAAAAAAAAACCAAAATGGGATGGGGTATGAAGCCTGGCAGGTGCAAACAATTCCTTTTGCACCGTGCAGGCTCAATGCCTTATCTGCCATTAATTTTTAGGTTCTTTAATTAAACTTTTAAATGGAAAGCTAGCATACCTCTAGGGTCATTTGTAATTCTAAAATTGTGCCTGTGCCCATGTAGACATTAGAACATAAAAATATTGGTTGACTGCAGCCCAGTGGTGTTGGTGTTGGTGGTTTTGAAGTAGAGCTGAGAAAAAAGAGATAAACACAGGTGGTAGGGAGCATCCTGGAAGGCAGGCGCAGAGGTAGAGAGAACTTTACAGGTTTGCTGTATGGTAAATGGTTGTTTTGTGACTGGTAAGGTTTTTGTGCATGTGTGAGCCCCACCCCCTTAGCTATTTTGTGATGCTCTTGAAATTCTTGTCCACTGGTTGTAGAATTAAATGGAGTTGCAGGGTTCTTTAGTATTTCAAACTCTGGGCTTTTGGATTCATTGCACTGTTACTAATATTGGCAGTTTGTGAAATAGAACAGAGTTGATAACACTAAGATAAGCTAGTATTGGACAAATTCTTGAGGAGCTTCTCTTAAAATGTTGGAGCATTCTGTTCTTTATGAAAAGAAAGGATGCTTATCTTTGTAATTAAAAAGGGTACATTTATAGACTGTCAATAGAGGATACAGAAAATCCCCAAATTTAAATTATGCAGATACTAATATATACTGATTAAACAGTTCACAAATAATTCATGATAACACCTACCAATAGAAATACAAAATTAGTTGCAATTTCCCTGGAGGCTAGGCTTCAGTACTGCTGGTGGGGTCTGTTTTGCTGCCTGAGTTTGGGACAGCAAATGGAGTGCCTTCCTCCTCCCCTCTATCAAAAAAAACATGGTACCAAAAGCTGAGTAAAGTATTGCGATCCTTGAGGCAGGAAACCTCACAAGCATCTCTTCCCACTATTGGAAGTAAGAGCAAAGTAATTAACTAGTATCTTGCTATACTGTTCTTTCATAACACCCAATGTGCTGGTACTTGAATTAGCTACCTCATATTGTAGAATAGTAAGGGCAGGATAATTTTCACACATATGGAATGATACATAAGGAAGCTGCTCTATATTGACTCAGTTCGTTAATTCGTTTGCCCAGTGTTTTCTGCACTAGAAGCTGCTCTTCAGGGTTTCAAACAAGATTTTTCCAGTTTTACCTGAAGATGTTGGGGGTTGAACCTCAGACCTTCTGCATGTGCTTTTTCATTGAATTACAGCCCCTGTGGATAGCAACTAAGCTACTGCATACAGTATAAGCAGAAGTATTTCACTTGCTCCCTTTGCTTTCTGCACAAAGGAGCAAAGCCATCTAAATTTAAACACAGGTAGTAATATCTGTAACAAGCCAGCTGTCTTAAGCTGCCAAAACAGAAGGAAGCAAATTTAAGGTGGTGCTAATGGGTTCCTTGCTATTTCTTTTTCTCTGTGTTTGTCCTGTGCTTTCCATTTTGTGTCTTGTACTTTGATTCACTGAGCCCTTTATGTATCTGTCATACAACCCTGTTCCTTCCTTCTCGTTCTATATATCTACTGGTGATTAGACTTCTGCTCATTGTCCTGCAAGCTATATGCCTCCCTTACATGTACCCTCTGCTTCATTTTCTAATTATTGCCTCTTCTAATTTTTTGAAGCACATTTTGCATGGCATGTAAACATGTACTACAGATCCTTGAAACAATAGTTGTAGCCTGCAGCTTGATTTTACCATATTGATTTATTTGTTTAGCTTGGGTTGAGTGTTCTCTGCTGTGGATTTATTTATTGCTTTTGGGACTATTCTCACTCTGTATTTCTTACTCGTATGCATTTTTTTTTTCTGAATGCTTCATTTATGTATAATAGTTCTGCACATGTATTAGTGACTGTATTTATAGCCTGTGGTTGGTCTCCACTTGTAAGCTTTCTGTTCTATATGAATTTATAGTTACAGTCTGAATTATGGTGAATTGACCTGTAGTGGCCTGATATGAAGTGTGGTATTACTTGGCAGCAAGGAGCTTTTCAACAACACAATTGTTATATGCAGTACATCAACCTTCCCCATTTTGGTGCATTCACAGCTTGGAAGCCACTTCTTTGTGCATATCTGTGTGTGCAGCCCTTAGGCTGAAAGGTTGCCCACCCATTAAAAATAATAAGGAATTATTTTTAAACAAGCAATGCACAGAAGTGGAAGAAGACAATAGAATAGGAAGGACAAGAGACCTCTTCCAGAAAATTAGAAACATTGAAGGTAAATTCCAGGCAAAAATGGGTATGATCAAAAACAAAGATGGCAAGGACCTAACAGAAGCAGAAGAGATCAAGAAAAGGTGGCAAGAATATACGGAAGATCTGTATAGGAAGGATAATAATATTGGAGATAGCTTTGACGGTGTGGTCAGTGAGTTAGAGCCAGACATCCTGAAGAGTGAGGTTGAATGGGCCTTAAGAAGCATTGCTAATAACAAGGCATCAGTAGACAACGGTATTCCAGCTGAACTGTTTAAAATATTGCAAGATGATGCTGTCAAGGTGATGTATGCCATATGCCAGCAAATTTGGAAAACACAAGAATGGCCATCAGATTGGAAAAAGTCAACTTATATCCCCCATACCAAAAAAGGGAAGCACTAAAGAATGTTCAAACTATCGAACAGTGGCACTTATTTCACATGCCAGTAAGGTAATTTATTTATTTTATTTATTAGTCAAATTTATCACCGCCCATCTCTACCGTAGTAGACTCAAGATCTTGCAAGGTAGACTCCAGCAATTCATAGAGCGAGAATTGCCAGAAGTACAAGCTGTGTTTAGAAAAGGCAGAGGAACTATACACCAAATTGCCAATATCTGCTGGATAATGGAGAAAGCCAGGGAGTTTCAGAAAAACATCTGTTTCTGTTTTATTGACTATTCTAAAGCCTTTGACTGTGTGGATCATAACAAATTGTGGCAAGTTCTTGGTGGTATGGGGATACCAAGTCATCTTGTCTGCCTCCTGAGGAATCTGTATAACGACCAAGTAGCAACTGTAATAACAGATCACGGAACAACGGACTGGTTTAAGATTGGGAAAGGAGTACGGCAGGGTTGTATACTCTCACCCTACCTATTCAACTTGTACGCAGAACACATCATGCAATGTGCTGGGCTTGATGAATCCAAGTCTGGAGTTAAAATTGCTGGAAGAAACATTAACAGATATGCATATGATACTACTTTGATGGCTGAAAGCGAGGAGAAGCTGAGGAGCCTTATGACGAAGGTGAAAGAAGAAAGTGCAAAAGCTGGGTTGCAGTTAAACCTCAAAAAACCCAAGATTATGGCAACCAGCTTGATTGACAACTGGCAAATAGAGGGAGAAAACGTGGAGGCAGTGACAGACTTTGTATTTCTAGGCACAAAGATTATTGCAGACGCTGACTGCAGCCAGGAAATCAGAAGACGTTTACTTCTTGGGAGGAGAGCAATGACAAATCTCGATAAAATAGTTAAGAGCAGAGACATCACACTGACAACAAAGGTCTGCATAGTTAAAGCAATGGTATTCCCTGTAGTAACCTATGGCTGTGAGAGCTGGACCATAAGGAAGGTTGAGCGAAGGAAGATAGATGCTTTTGAACTGTGGCGTTGGAGGAGAATTCTGAGAGTGCCTTGGACTGCAATAAGATCAAACCAGTCCATACTCCAGGAAACAAAGCCACACTTCTCACTTGAGGGAATGATATTAAAGGAAAAACTGAAGTACTTTGGCCACATAATGAGAAGACAGGATATCCTGGAGAAAATGCTGATGCTAGGGAAAGCAGAAGGCAAAAGGAAGAGGGGCCAAGGGCAAGATGGATGGATGGTATTCTGGAGGTGACGGACTCGATCGTGGGGGAGCTGGGGATGGTGACGGCCGACAGGAAGCTTTGGCGTGGGCTGGTCCATGAAGTCACGAAGAGTTGGAAGCGACTGAACGAATATACAACAAAAAATGGGACTGTGAGCTATCAGGCTGCCTAACCTTCTAATAGATGAACAAAATACCTTCTGTGGAATCTATACTTTACTACACAGTATCTACCAAGTTCATATAAGTTAAGTTAAATTATTCATACATTGTCATCTTTGGTCCTGGATGGGGTGGTACTGCCCCATTTGGAACCGGTGCGCAACTTGGGGGTCCTCCTGGACTCACGACTCCTGCTCGAAGAACAGGTGGCAGTTGTGGCCAGGAGGGCCTTTGTGCAACTTTGGGTTGTGCATCAGTTGCGCCCATTCCTGGACCAAGATGCCCTCCGAACAGTCACTCATGCCCTTGTCATCTCCCATATAGACTACTGCAATGCGCTCTACATGGGGCTACCCCTGAAGTGTATCCAGAAGCTTCAGCTGGTCCAGAATGCGGCCGTGCGGACAGTTATTGGTGCCGTAAAATCAGCTCATGTGACACCTCTGCTGCACGAGCTGCATTGGGTTCCAGTTTGCTTCCAGGTCCAATTCAAGGTGTTGGTTATCACCTTTAAAGCCCTACATGGCATGGGACCAGGTTACCTGAGGGACTGTCTCACCCCCAGAACACCAACCCGCCCCACCCGATCCTGCAGGTAGGGCATGCTACGGACCCCATCGACAAAATAATTCCATCTATCGGGGTCCAGGAGGTGGGGTTTTTCTGCAGTAGCTCCCACCCTTTGGAATATCTTGCCCCCGGAACTGAGGCGGGTTTCCTTGCTCCCAAGCTTCCGGAAAGACTTGAAGACCTGGTTCTGCCGCCTTGCTTGGGATGGGAATGCTACCAGTTCCTCCTGGGGGTGGCTGGTGCCATGAAGCCCGCCCTATTATTAACATCTATTCCACTTGGATTTTATATTTATTTTATTGATGTTGTAATTTTATATTTATGTTTTTAATTTGTTTTATTGTGAACCACCCAGAGTCCCCCGGTTGGGGGAGATGGGCCGTAATACAAATTTAAATAATAAATAAATAAAATAAATAAATAAATATACAATTTTGTGATCTGTAGGTATTTAGTTGTAAAATATGGGAAGATAACTATAGTAGCAGAAATGCTACTTTATGATGCAACTAGTTTATTTTAATAATTGAGTCCAGAATGGGCAAAAGAGGAAACAGCATCATAATGTGAAATTTAATAGATACTTGTAATCATATAAAACTCTCCTTGTTCTTGTTTCTTCATGGGATGAGGAACTGAAAGTGGTTGTTAGGGATTGGAAATGCAGATACAGGTAGTCCTTGGTTAACGACCACTCATTCAGCGACCATTCGAAGTTATGAATGGTACTTACGAATGGTCCTCAAAGTTCCAGCCGTCCCAGCACCCCCGTGATCTCGTGATTGCAATCTGGGTGCTTGGCAACTGGCTTGCACTTACGACGGTTGCAGCGTCCCACAGTTATGTGATCACCATTTGCAAACTTCCCATAGAGAAGGTTGCAAGTTGCTCAGGTAAGTCTCCTGCACCCAGCAGCAGCCACCCCAAGCCTCGCAGTGCTCATGCTGCATTGCACTGGCCTTTCGCACACCCTCACACACACACCCCATCCTGGCAGCAGACACCCCAAGTCTTGCTGCACTTGTGCCGCACACCAGATCCTTGTGCACCCTTCCCTGCCCAGCAGTAGCCACTTCAAGCCTTACTGCGCTTGCGCAATGCCACACCTGTCCCTCGTGCACCCTCATGCACCCTCCTCCGCCCTGCAGCAGCCACCCCAAGCCTCTCTGCAATTGTGCTGCACCACACTGGACCCTCATGCACCCTCCCTCGCCTTGCAGAGGCCAGCCTGAGCCATGCTGTGCTCACACTGCGCCTCAGCCATCCGCGCACCCCCGTGCATCCTTCCGAAGCTTCATTGCACTCACGCTGCACCTCCCCAGCCACCCACACATCCTTGCGCACCCTCCCCCACCAGGCAGCAGCCTGCTTGCGAGCCTCCTGGGACTTGCAACTTCCTCCCAGCTTCCCTACTGACTTTGGTTGTTGGAAGCTGGCAGGAGGTTGCGAGGAGGTCGTCCTCACTTAATGATCCGCAAACCTCGCTTAACAATGGCAATGGGGACTGCAGGGATTGCTGTCGCTAAGTGATGTGGTCACATGGCGTTGCACTTTATGACTGCATTGCTTAGCGATGGAAATTCCAGTCCCAACTACCGTCATTAACCAAGGACTACCTGTAAAATAGGCTTTGGTTACCTTGGCTGTCACTCCTCTTAAATCCACGAGCCTTATTTCTGACATTAAAAAATAGAAATACTGGTATTAATCCTTTAAAAATTGTCATGCACAGTTGACATGACATGTCATGCACAGGAGGCAAATTGCAAGGGTGAGGAATGGGATTTGGCTGTTTAGAGCTGGGTTGGATTTTCCCAGTGATATAGTCAGGTCAAGCAAAGGGGCAAAATATAAGCTGGAAAAGCAAGTTGAAGGTCATTTGTAAAAGGGCATATACTGTAGATGGCTAAGGCAAATGCAGTGAGAAAGAAGAGCTGAACCACTAAGGAAGGGCTCACATGAAAAATCACAATGATTAGTATCTGTATAAAACAAATAGCTTGAGGTATTATTTGGTCCGCAGGAATTCTGTTTTCTATAGAAATAGCAGCTCAGGGAGCAGAGTTCAGATCAGTGCCTTGAAGGTTGAATATTCAAGTCTGCCCATGGGCAATGATAACAACATTGTGGAATTTTCTAGATAAAATTTAATGTAGTTTATAAGTGGTTGGTCTTTTCAAAAATGATGATGATGATTAATGCAAATAACTGCTTTTATCAGTTATTAGGGCTATATAGTGCTTCAGATTCTATTTCTAAAAAGTGCTTTTCCTCGGAAAAGGCAGGGCTGCTTCATGGTGTTTCAGGTAGTGCTGCATTCAGGCTTCCATGTGCTCTGAAGCCCTTTTTGGAGATGGAATCTGAGACATTGCACGGTCCTAGCAATTACCTCCTGCACTAATAACTTGGTTCCAGTAACCTTCTGGTGGAAATATATCATTATTGAAGCCAATTAAGGCTAGATAATCAGATGTTTGCATAAATGTAACTGCTGGACTATGATGACCTGGGACGCAGTAGTATTCGGGAGAGGGCTAAGTAGTTTTACACTGCAAAAGTAATGCATATAATGTTAGGGAATTCAGTGTACAGTGCATTCCTTTATCATTTACCTTGCTTAATAAATAATATAAGAAAAGCAGGAGAAAAGTTAAGAATTCACTGCTGCTATATTTTGCCAAAAAATAAGATCTTTTCCTCTTTTCCAGGGTTTATTTCAGAAATCGCTGGGTAAAAACTGTCCACCCAGTTGTGCATCAATACTGTTTGATTTCAAGCACACATTCCACATTTCAGATGCCCCAGAAAGAAGACATTCTTAAACAACGAGTAGTAGTGGTTACTTTGAATACTTCACAATATCTGTGTCAGCTAGATCTTGAGCCTGGTGAGAAAATGTTTATGAGAAATGCTTACTGCTCCATTCTTTTCGATATACAATTCTTGTGATCTTTTTCTACAAGAAGTGAAAGCTATCACAGCTTTATTTTGTGTGACATTCTGTGTGAATCGAAAGCAGCGAGAAAGCAGAAATATTAGCTCATATTTTATCTATATAAAGTTTTATGCGTATTAATTCATACTTACACATATTTTTATCGTGTATCTTATTTCTCTGTAAAGTAGACAGTAAACTATACTGTTCTTACTATATTGATCTGGCTTAAGGATTTTCTTTAAATGAATTGTGGATGGTGAGGAATGCAAAGGTTTCTTTAAATGAATTGTAGGTGATGAGGAGAAGTTGATATGATCTCCTTATGGGCTATATTTAATGTTAGATCATTTATTATATGTTTAATCTGTAAGCATTATGAGGAGAGGGGATAGATTTGCTCTGTATTTTCATCACTTCTCTAGAATTTTACTAAACCTTTTAAAATTTTTAATTACCCCTTGTTTGAAGAGACCCAAATATTAACTAATTAGAATTATTCTACATGTAAACTGCTCAAACTTCATTGTTTGAAGGAACATACAATCAGTTGTAATATATGGAGTCCTTGGTGGTCTCTGAGCTTTGTTGTTTTCTTGCAGACGTTTCATTGCCAGACTAGGCAACATCATTGTGAGAGCTTCTCGCACTGAAGATGTTGCCTAGTCTGGCAATGAAACATCTGCAAGAAAACAACAAAGCTCAGAGACCACCAAGGACTCCACAGTTCAACCCTGAGCTACAAATATTCTCTTTGATTGGCAGTTGTAATAAATAATAAAATAATTAATAACTTCATGAGAAATAATCCAGAACTGAAAATATATTTATACAGGAGTTATGTTCAATCTTTCTTTACTGTAATATCAAAGCATATCTCTAATATATTCAATCTTATATATTTTTGCCATATATTATGAATTTAAAAATGGCTTCCATATATTCCCATCTGATCAAGAAAGTACTTCAATGTTACTGATTTGCTCTAATATTTTAGCAGCAGTTCTACCTCCTTTATTTTTTTGTTAAATAATTCATTCAGATGTAATGAGCTATTCAAAAATAAAAACCAGCATTGGTATCTTGTTCATAATAATATTTATACCCAAAAAGCAGTTGAAATTTTAATTATAATATATTTTAAACTATTTTTCAATTTCTTGCAGGAATTTATTATGTATAGCAGAGGTAGTCTCTTCCAAACTGAGAATTATCCTTTCCCCAAATGAATCTTTGAATACATTTTTGTATACTTTAGCTGTACGTTCTCTCTTTTTCCAGTCAGAAATGATTGTATATTCTGACATTTTTAAATTTGAAAGGTGATATTTTTCTCCAACTGGATTTTATTATTTTTATTTTATTATTTATCTGCATATAAATTAATCCGACATTTTTCAAACCCATACTTTTCATTCTGTTTTGGTCCAGATAATTTCCACAAAGTATTCTATTGATCAAAAGTAACTGGCATTTATATATTATCAGGAAAAGAAAAGTTATCTGGGTGGTTAACAATTAAAAATTAAAAACACAACATGCTATATATTTCATTTGAGCCAGGTAGCACCAGACTACAAAATTTGGAAAAAATCTGCTGGACAACACCAGGACTGAGAGATTGATGGGCAGCATTCTAAAAGTATTTCAGTGTACCCAGCAGTAAATGCGAACACTCCATATAAGCAGGCAAATGATCTGAAAGCCTAGAGTGAAATGTGGAATTCCTATAGATCACAACAACTCTCTGTCCTCTACCTCCAGTATTAATGCTGCACTGAGTTTTAAAAGGGGCATAGGTGGGATAGAGGACCATCCAATTGTGGGGAAACACTCTTAAGGTGTATATCTGTCTTTCTCCTAAGATGGTTTTCTAATTTCTATTGCTATACTTTCCCCTCTCCTGGTGCACTAAAAAGGACAGTCACATCCTTCCCAGAACAAGTTAACTCTCAATATGTATATTAATGTCTCCAATGCAAAACATTAGAAAAGAAAACAGAGAGCCCAAGAACCTCAGTGGCAACAGGTCCTCTCCTCCAAGCTATGGGTCAGAGCAGCTGCTAATGAGGAATAAGAGCAACATGATTTAAAATTATTCCCATATTCAATATCAGCTTCAATCTCTCTTTCTATTATTTCAGGATCAGGGAAAGCAGAAACTGGTTCTCTTATAAATATTGTGTTTCATACACCTTGCCTTATTTCTTTCAGACTTGAGTGTGGATGGGAAAAGGGAATTGCCAGGGGATACCTTTTGCTTGTCTAAGGATTTTAAATTTTTAACTTTTCCTTACCTCACCTTTGATAGAATAGCAAAACAGAAATATATTGATGGAAATAGCTTATTGAAACTATGTTATCAGAGATTTTTTGTGTTGATTAGAGCTGAGATTGAGTCTCTTTCACAGGACCAAACCTAAATGTTTTTGTAAGATTATCACAGCTTTCATTGCGTGCTACTTAACATTTTGCCTGTGTCTGCTTTGTAGGGTTTTTTACACATATTCTGTTGGATGAAGCTGCACAGGCAATGGAGTGTGAGACTATCATGCCTTTAGCGCTAGCAAATAAAAATACAAGAATTGTCTTGGCTGGAGACCATATGCAGGTAATGATGTCTATTACTGAAGTTATCTCAGTTTTTTAAAGAACAGCTAGCTCTGTTTGCAAATTATAAAGTGTAGATGCTCCAAGAATTATTTTGGTGTAGGAGTTAAGAGAATGACGCATAAATTAGGAAGAGCTTAGCTTAAAATTCAACCATAAGTTTTCAGTTCAAAACTATACTAAAAGCAATTGACAGGAATATAGTGACTTGCTAGACTCACTGAAACTTGCATCTGTATTTAGATAAGGTAGGATAACATTCTAAAGGTGATAAAGGAATACAGTAGTGCAGGGGTCCCCAACCTGTGGGCCAACCCCTCCCCCTTCCACATGATTGGATCCTGCCCGCAAACCCTGGCCCCGGTGCTTGTGATTGGCTCCCGCCCGCAAACCCCGCCCCCGTTGTGCACGATCGGCTCCCGCCCGCAAACCCCGCCCCCAGTCCACAGAAATCCCAGAAACCCTGCCCCCCCCCAGCCCATGGAAATCCTGGAAACCCCGCCCCCCCGGTCCGTGGAAAAATAATCTGAACATCAGCAAAACACAAACATTAAAATCTGGACCCAGGAATGGAATCCATATTTGTGATTACTTACTTGGTGGTGAATGTACCTTATCCAGACTCTTGTCTTTTTTGTCATAATCAGTCCCATAAAAATAAACCATATTCTTTTAAAAATCTAATATTTGTTGCTTAATATTAAAACCTGTATTTCCCTTAGAAAAAGGAAGAAAAAAATTACTCTTTAACCATGAGTAGTGTGTCAGTGGACACCGGAGGAAGGCTGGCACAATAAAAGAGAGTATATAAAAGAATAAAAAGTTTTTGTTTGTAGCAAAAGGAATAAATGCAGATGTAAATTCAGCATGTCCTCTTTGTTAATTACTGTTGCAAAACCTATATGGGGTTTAGAGGTAGACAGTGGACTGGTGGGAAATGTGCAGATTCCATTTTAAGTACAGGCCATTTCTGACTTTCCAATGATTTCCTTATAAACTATTTTCCTACCTGACTCTACTCACAATCTGAATGATGCTTGGTTTCCCACAGCTTCTGTTATCCAACATCTGTTATTGTGCCTTTATGCAACTGGCAATCAGTTCAGATCTTTCAGTACAGCATTATATGATCTTTTTAATTTGCTCAGGTTAGCAATCTAGTTGCCACATTTTTCATCAACTGCAAATTCCCGAAACATTTCAAGGACAGACCCACACAAACCAAGTTGCATTAGTCAATATGGGATGTAACTGTCAGGCCCAACCCAAGAATGATGAGGAATTAGTCCAGCCAAACTTCAGTTCTTTATTTGATCACACCGTATAGACCAGGGGTCGGCAAACTTTTTATGCCGGGAGCCATTTTGACATGCTCGTGCACATTTTGAAATGCTCGAGAGCCAGGGGGCGGGGGCCAATCGCGTGGAAGGGGGCGGGGTTTGCGGGCGGGGGCCAATCACGGGGCTTATTGGGGCGGGTGGCAGGGCGAATCTGTTTGGGAGGGTCGGGGGTCCTCGGCGAGCCCGGCCTCCAGAGCGGGGCATGTCTGGCCGGGCGGAGTGGGCGCGGGGGAGCCGCACAGGCGCCGAGGGGGGCGGGCCCGGCGGCGGAGGCCTGGCCCGCCCGCCCGCCCGCTCGCTTACCTGCCTGCTTGCCTCCCTCCGCGAGGCCCCCCGCTGCCTTCCCGGGATCCAAGCCAGATCGGGGGCCTCGTGGAGGGAGGCAAGCAGGCGGGCAGCCCGGGCCTCTGCCGCCGGGCCCGCCCCCCTCGGCCGCTTCCGCCCGCCCGCGTCGAGCCAAAAAAATGATGGGCGGGAAACGAGGCCCGCCCGCCCGCTTACCTGCCTGCTTGCCTCCCTCCGCGAGGCCCCCCGCTGCCTTCCCGGGATCCAAGCCGGATCGGGGGCCTCGCGGAGGGAGGCAAGCAGGCAGGCAGCCCGGGCCTCTGCTGCCGGGCCCGCCCCCCTCGGCCGCTTCCGCCCGCCCGCGTCGAGCCAAGAAAATGATGGGGGGCGGGAAACGAGGCCCGCCCGCTCGCTTACCTGCCTGCTTGCCTCCCTCTGCGAGGCCCCCCGCTGCCTTCCCGGGATCCAAGCCGGATCAGGGGCCTCGCGGAGGGAGGCAAGCAGGCGGGCAGCCCGGGCCTCCGCCGCCGAGCCCGCCCCCCTCGGCCGCTTCCGCCCGCCCGCGTCGAGCCAAGAAAATGATGGGGGGCGGGAAACGAGGCCCGCCTGCCCGCTCGCTCGCTTACCTGCCTGCTTGCCTCCCTCCGCGAGGCCCCCCGCTGCCTTCCCGGGATCCAAGCCGGATCGGGGGCCTCACGGAGGGAGGCAAGCAGGCGGGCAGCCCAGGCCTCCGCTGCCGGGCCCGCCCCCCTTGGCCGCTTCCGCCCGCCCGCGTCGAGCCAAGAAAATGATGGGCGGGAAACGAGGCGGGCGGCGACGACAAGCGGCGTGCTTCAGGGCGGGCGGAGGCAGGCGGGCAGCCGCTCCTCCTTCTCTCCCGCCGGGGGAGGAGGAGGCCCGGGCTGCCCGCCCCGCCCGCTCACCCGTCCCGCCCGCTCACCCGCCCCGCCCGCTCACCCGCCCGCCCGCTCGCTTACCTGCCTGCTTGCCTCCCTCCGCGAGGCCCCCCACTGCCTTCCCGGGATCCAAGCCAGAGAGAAAGGGCGGCGGCGGGGCCGCGCTACCGGAGCGCCCGAGTGCCAGACAGGCAGCTCCTCCCGAGCGCCTTCCACGCGATCGGCCCGTGAGGACTGGCCAGGGAAGGCACGCGGGCGGAGCTCCCGTCCCGCTGCACCCCAGCCGAGCAGCAGCCGAGCCTCGAGAGGGCGAGAAAGCCCCGACGCTGCCTCGCGGACCTCTCCAGCGCGCCCGGATCCCGTTTGCGGGTGGGGGCCAATCACGTGGAAGGGGCAGGGGTGAGTTCACCTGCGGAAGAGCCACACTCGAGGGGCCAAAGAGCCGCATCTGGCTCGCGAGCCGCCATTTCCGACCCTTGGTATAGACAGAATCTTGCCAGACTCAATCTACTCTACTCTAACCAAAGGGAAATAACCTGGGAGGCTCTAGGGCAGGGCTACTCTGAATCTTCCCACGTTCTGTCTCCGGGCTATGTTGTCTCTTGTCCTGCCCCCCTCCTTGGAATGTCCTCCCTCCTTCCTGAGAACCATCTCAGATGGTTACTGCAGTCCATCACAGTAACTAAGGTATGGATAATCATCCTGAGTCCAGTCAGTTCAGGAAGGAGCATAGCTGGCACACTAGATATAATTGTGGAAAAGCAAGGCACTCTACCAACTTATCACCTGTGAATTAGTGACAGCTGAGGATTAAGAACCACTCCCCGACACCAAGCCTTTAGGCAATGATACATCTCTCCCATAATATGGCATTGATTATCTCCCTTAACCAATGGGACAGTCCTGTATTGACCAATTTCATTAGCCCTGCTTACTAGATCCTTGCCCCTCCTGGCTGATTAAATCAGTATCCTTGGGATCTACAAGCTGAAATTTTTATGGACTGTAGTGTGAAAAATATCTCAGTCCATAGAAAAATCTCTCCATATTATGAAAGACGTAACATCTGTTAACTGATTTGGCCTCAAAATCACAGAGAAAATATTTATTGTAATACAGCTATTAAGCTTACAAATGATAGTCAAAACTAAAATCACTGCCTAAAAGGAAGATTCAGTAAGATTTAGGTAGAAAAGAGGAATTGGTATCAAATATATACCTGATCTACAAGAAATAGCAGAGAAAATATGGATAATAAACTTTAAATAAGAAAGAATGAAAATGGGAAAGGCAGTATATGTAAACAAGGACAGAAGCTTAGAATCAGTCCATTTTCGTTATCTTGAGGTAGATGGGATAAGAAACAGTTTAACTATCAAAAGAAAAAAAGCGTCACAGAAGAATAGATCATAATTATTTCAGTGAAAGTTAGAACGCACTGGGGATAAAAACTTTATCACATTCAGAATGACAGTTAAACACAAAATGCAATAGGAATTTTAAAAAGAAAAGGCTTTTAGAGCTGTTAAAGCATTTATTTTAGATATGGAAAAGTTCAGAGAAATAATTTGAAGTAAAAAAAGCAAGCAGATCAGTACTAGAGGAGAACAAAAAGATAAATAAAGGCAGAAAGGAAATCCTAAGTGTCTCCATGGGGAAAAACTGCTCTAAATTAACAGGATATAATTATATCTCATAAAAGACTAAGGATGTACTCAGCATGATTAACTGTATATATAGTTTATGAAAGTTTATGACGTCCTACCTTAGCCTCATAGGCACTATATGATTCTCTGATTAGGTTTTTTTTTAGCAACGCAGGTTACAGAAAAATATTACTTGGGTTCAGCAGGGCTTTCCCACATGATACTGTACAAACAATTAAAAATACTAAATTGACTGAAAGCAAAAAATTGTGAAAATAGAACTATAAGATGCATCTCATCTAGGTTGGTTTCCTTATGTATGCATGTCGCAGTAAAGGCAGTCCAAAAAGTTTAGGTATGCCCTACCTCTCTTAAAACTCTCTTTAGAGTTCATCATGCAGTGCTCCTCCCTCAGGCATTGAAATAGAGGAAATTGGCCTACTTAAGAAACCTGGAAGTTCAAAGAAATATCCCCACTTGTTTGTTACCCATAAATTGGAAGCAAGTGAAATTCAAACAATTAAATGGAGACTATTTGATATAATGTCATTCTTCCCCCCCCCCCCCCACTGTACATAAATAATTTAATATCATTTTTATAGGTTGGTCATTGGTTTCTCTGTTGAGATAATTATCTACACAAATACTCAGTTATAAAATAATATCTTCCTTTTGATTTTTCTCGGTTACAGCTTAGTCCTTTTGTGTACAGTGAATTTGCCAGAGAGAGAAATCTTCATGTTTCATTACTTGATCGTCTTTATGAACATTGCCCTGCAGAATTTCCATGCAGGATCTTGCTGTGTGAGAACTATCGCTCCCATGAAGCTATCATCAAGTAGGTGTGAACTTTTTCACTGTGTCACACTCTGCTTGGCTGGTGCAAGTGTCTAACAGAAGCACTAAAAATCTTTTGCCATTACACTCCCAAATTAGTTGAAAAGAGAAGTGTAATAACCTACCACTATTATTAGCATAGTAAGACTACCAGTTTTTTATACTGAAAATAAGTAAGAACACTGCATTACTCTGAGGCTTAGTAGGATGGCCTACCTGGGCTTCTTTAATTGCAGTTTATGCCACCAAAGCCACCACAATTTTCTGTAATACTATAGCTGACCTAGGGCTCTCTCCAACATTACACAAGCAGTCTTTTTATTTTTACAGTGAAACTTGGCTTTGCTGTCCTTACACTGACAATTGTATCTCCAAAATATGAAACAGTTTGTGTGACATTGCATGGACCAAATGCAAGACAATATTGTGCAGTATGTAGATTGGAAATGAAAACGGTGCCATTGGCAGATGCATAAAGTTTGTACTCCCACTACCATTTGGATTTCAAGTTTTTTGCATTTATAAAAATGTTAATTCTTGCTAAAACGATTACAGTAGACCTGCCTGAATATGTGTAACAGAGGAATAGCCAAATTGGTTAGATAATTTTCAAGTATGTGGACTTGTTTGCTGGGTTGAAGGCTGCTGTTATATGCTGACCTCAGTACTTGCTCAGTCTGATGTGGTCCAGGTTCAGAAGCAGTATCTTTACCACGCCACTGGTATAAACTGGCAAAACAAGGCAATGTGAAAGTAGTTATCTAGCAAGTCAGTTCTTGGGGCTTTGAATCTAGACTGAAATTTGAAATTACGATCATGGTCTAGGAATAGAGACATTAATGCAGGAAATAGGCAAGTGGGAGCAAGAGTCTGAGAGATGCTCAGACAAAATGACAAAATTTATTGGTTAATCATCTGTACAAGATTTGCCGAGAAATGACAGAGCATGCTCATAAATTGAGTCAAGAGAAGCTATAGATGCATTTTGAACATACGATCTTTGTGGCTATGCAGGTTTTCCACATGCAGCTTCAGAAAGTTGCTATTGCTGATATCACACCACCACCACCACCACCATTATCATTATTAAATAACAGTATGTAAATAAGAATTATATCTTGATGGCTAAATTAGAGGAGCAGCTCCCTTCCCATTTGTAGTAAAGTAGAAGTTCATATTTCTTATTGTATCTGTGCCCTCAAAGATTTTCAGGAATAGTCCTATTAACATAAAATTCCACAGATGGTCTGATAAGTATAAGTAGGCATACTGTACTGTTCTGAATAAAAAATACACTTTTTCTTAAAAGTGATTTTTAAAATGAATGCCAGGATTCTTCTAAGGCTTTTATTATTTTAGCAAGCACAGGGGATGTGAAAAACAAAAAGGTGCATATCACTTCTTTTCTATGAAATCTTGTCTTTTAACTTATACAAGCAAACATTTGCTATATTATAGTAAACAAATAATTGCTTATAAAATGTTACCCCTGCCTATTCTCATCTTGGTGTTTTCCGGAAATGTTAGAGCTATAATTTCTAGACTTCCCAGCTACTGCGCACGGTGATTGGGAATTCTAGCAGTTGTGATCTCAACCCCTCTGTAGAGTACCAGATTGAGGAAGGTAGAATTAATCAAAACATCTTGATTAATTTTAACTTCTCTCAGAATGATGCTAAAATCAACATACATGCTGAGACATCCATTCATTGCTTCTGTGCATTGCCATGTATTTACATAAAAACATGTTGAAGTTGTAAAAGTGTATCTGATTCACAGGTCAAAGCAATAACAAGCAGAATGTTTACATAATGGTTCTCTTTGGCCTGAGTACTGCTGGTTCCTGCTTATCCGGCTTCAACCCTTACACTGTTTCTACATTTCATTTTTTGTTCCTCTCCATTACAGTTATACTTCTGAGCTTTTCTATGAGGGCAAATTGATGGCCAGTGGAAAACAGCCTGCACACAAAGATTTTTATCCTCTGACATTCTTCACAGCACGAGGAGAAGATGTGCAAGAAAAGAATAGTACTGCTTTTTACAACAATGCAGAGGTAGCACTTGACTTCAATTAATTGCTTTTGTGATTATAATATTTTTACTGTAGTCTTAAGAATTTTAATTTGGACATCAGCAGCACTTGGTTTAAGCAAGAGCCTTTAGAAATAGCCTTACAGTCCACAATGGAGTGATTATGAGCTTGCCACTACCATGTCCAATTGAATAATGATTTGGCTGTCCCATGCTAATGTAGAAGCTCATTGGCACTTTCCCATGATTGACCCACTTGAAGTATATACATGAAGAAGCCATATCTGCTTTTCGATACCAACCTCTAAGCATTTTTTAAAGCCAAGACCCATAAATTATCCAAGTCTTAATAGAAATTATCATGTTTGGTTCTTCATAGAAATTCAGCATAAGGTGGTTTAAAATAAAATATTTTTATTTTATAGAAATTCAACCTAAACTATTTTATAATAAAATACCTCTGCAAGCCTGAAGATCTCATTAACAATTTGCTGTTCATAGTCTATTGCAAAACCAAACCAAAAAGTCTGTTTAAAAAAACAACAACCTAATTCCATTGTGCAACGAGAACAGGGCTGGGCAATTTTTTTCTCTATTGAAGATCATGTTCCCTTGAAAGTAATATGTTAGAGTCACCAGTCAGTGATGTTGGTAATTTAACCAAGCAGTGGATAACACCCCCTCTTTCTTTTTTTCTCCATACAGTCAGGAATAGCTTGACCTTGCCAAAGGTGTAAATACATTGCTTGTAGAAGGATTTTGACATTAATCCAAAAGTTGTGGGGAAATTAGTCCAGGGACCACAGGTTGCTCGCTTGTGAGCTAGGATGACATTATAAAAAGATGAAAAGGTTATCTCTAGAATGCCATACCCATTAATTCTTACTTTCTCCATCTTTCATTTAAGCTGAAACACCCTCTCTTCTCCTTTTAAAACACTTTTTAATTTCAGAATGAATTTGAAATATGGGGAGCCTTCACTTAGGCCTTTTAAAGACAAAGTGAACAGTGGACTAATTCTCTTCCAAATGAGTTCTGGTCTTGGGAACAGCTTGCCGAATGCAGTGGTTCTCAACCTTAATATTTGCATCAATTTTCATATCTATAGTCTCTTACTGCTTTGCAAGGTACCTCACGAGCTATCTTACTATAAACATGCCTGAGTGCAACTCAGGAATAACAAAGGGAGAGAAGGAGAGATAAAAAGATAGCTTCTTTCTTGTAAGATCATTTCAGCAGCTGTATCAACCTACCCAATATGGGCATCCTCCAGATGTGTAGACAAATTTCAGGAATTCTCAGCAGTGGTCATTCTCACTGAAGTCTACATATTTGGAAAGCATCCAGGTTGTGCATCTGAGGTGTAGCATGGAAGAGGGGACCAGTTAGGTCAGCTTTTAAATTTCCAATATAACTACAATGCTAGTAGCTATATCTCAAAGTATGCTTTTATGGACAGGAGAGATTTCAGAATTTACTTTTTAGTGTCCTGTCTTCCAGAAAAAAAGATGCCTTCCTGCAGTTATTGCAATATTGGCTATAAACCTTTTTTCTATTACTATTCTAGGTATTCCAGAAAGAGAGAATGGAAAATTCATTAGTAGATCTAAAGCATCTTAGTATATGTTTAGGCTCTGGACATTCCATATGAAGTTTCTTATTCATGTTGTTTATTCGTTCAGTCGCTTCCGACTCTTCGTGACTTCATGGACCAGCCCACGCCAGAGCTTCCTCTCGGCCGTCGCCATCCCCAGCTCCCCCATGGTTGAGTCCGTCACCTCCAGAATACCATCCATCCATCTTGCCCTTGGTCGGCCCCTCTTCCTTTTGCCTTCCACTTTCCCTAACATCAGCATCTTATTCTTATTCATAGATATAACTTATCCACCAAGGCTATTATGTGGCTTTAAAAGATATGTTTATGTCTAATAGAACTGTCTGAAAGGACATTTCTCTACTTTTGCTTCTTTATTACTCCTTGCCATATTCCTAGAATATTTGCCAGTGTACTGGTTATTTTAATAGCTTGTCTGCAGGAACAAACAAGCCACATTACCATTTAATTTAGTCAATTTGCATTATCAGAGCAAATCCCTGGGGAAATGCTACAGTGAGCTGTTACAACACCAGTACTAGTACATCTTCCCTCATTCTTCATTAAAATTACCCTTTTTTTCAGTCTGAAAAAGAGATAACTAACACCTGTCCAGTCCATGTGATCTTGGATTCAATATCCCTTAAGGTGTTCTTAGAGAAATGGTATAATTGGATTCTTCGTAAAACAAGAGAAACAAAGCAATGGATTTTCTATTCTCCTTTGTTTAACTCCTGATTATATGCTGTTAGCTAGACTAAGATGTTGAAAAAAGTTCTGGAAGAAGGGAGTAGTGAACCACCTATATAATGCTGTCAAGAAAATTGCATGGATGCAGTCACCAGGAATCATACTTGCTTTGAGGATGTCCATACCTTTTATATGTGTTCAGTTCCTACTTGTACCTCTTCTCGTTCATTATCACATATCACTCACAACATGCTGATTATAGAAATGTGTGTGTTAAAGAAATTATTCAGAGCAGAGCTGGTTATCCAGTGATAAAATGATCCAATGATAAAATGATTTGCTCTGATTTTATGATCCAGATTGGTGGGGATTATACAAAATAAATACCCACATTGGAATCAAACTTTTATGAAGTATTCTGAAGTTGATTTTCATCAGAAGAGTAGGTTTCAGCTAAAAGACTAAGGGAAAGTCTGGCAGTGCTGAACTTAACAGTTAATACCTTCCTTCTTTTCTTTTGTGTGATATCAGACAAAATCAATCCATTTTTCCTTTATCTTGGAAAGTCAGTGCTCAGGAACAGGGATGTGGTTTATGTGAGAGGTAGTAACTCAGCCTGCTGCAAGATGGGTCCACGTTTAATCTTACTACTTTTGCACTATAGGATGCTCCCTAACGTTTGTGTTGCACAAGTTCTTAAAGTGGAAAGAAATTTATCTGCTTTTTAAAATAGACATATATTGTTGAATTCCCTGACAGAACAGTGAATACAGTTTTATAATGCATGCTATATACTATTTCAGATAATAATGTTGAATAAAGAAAATTATTTTTGAAATATGTAAAATGATTATTGATGATGCTCATTCATCAACAATTAAAAGCTAAGGTTTCTGCTCAGGGTTAGAGTTTTGCTCCTTATTGATTATATAGGTCTTTCTGATTGCATACAGTATGCAGGGTAAGTATGGATGTAGTGAAAATATTAGTAATTGAAGTGACATGCTTACAAATTATAAAACTAATGTCAGCGTCATGTAGGGGATGCTACAGTTAAATGAATATTTTTAAAAAGACTTAGATAGTATGTTGCTGCTCAAACCAGCTTCTGCTAAAACCTGTATAGCTTTTCATCCAAAAATATAACACAAACCTAAAAAATATTAGCAATTTCCTTAGTATGATTTTTCCCCTTTTAAGGTGTTTGAAGTAGTAGAACGTGTTGAAGAATTGAGGAGGAAGTGGCCAGTAGCCTGGGGAAAGTTGGATGATGGTAGCATAGGTGTTGTAACACCATATGCTGATCAAGTGTTCCGGATTCGGGCAGAGCTTCGGAAAAAAAGATTGTCTGATGTCAGTGTTGAAAGAGTGTTAAATGTTCAGGGTAAGTAATACATGATTTTATTTTATTATGTGCCATAAAGTCAGTGTCAACTTTTAGTGACCACATAGATAGATGCATACCTTTGAATGCAAGAATCTAGCTGAGAGTTGGAATGACATTAAAGTATCGGCAATTTATAATACTACTGGTATTTAAAAACTCAGTCGTTCAAAAATCATGGGATATCATTTGAGATGAGGCTCTAGCAAAATTCAATGGCTATGATCATTAATATCAGTAAGTCTTTTCAAGAAACAGTCAATATATGAAGTTGGAAAGGAATATATTAGAGTTTTGCATAAGGATTCTATATAGAGACAGACTGTGAAAGAAACACAAATAATACCAAATCAGTGCTGGTCAAAGACCATAACAGATTTAATTTTTATTAAGATTGTGAATCTTAGTAAAGGTCTGAATCATTGTTTCTTGTTTCTCCAGGAAAGTTGCCTTTCTTTCTCTTCCTTTCTTTCTCTTCCTTTGATGGGTTCGAGTAGAATCTAGAGTTTTCAATGGTTCTTAGAACCTATGAGAAATTTAAGGATTCTTAATTCTTAGGTACAAACATCATTTACACATGGCTTTATTTTTCCCAATCTTATTAAAGATACCTGCTTTTCTCCCATCTATCATTATTTTCTTATTCTCTTATTTAAAGTTAGCTTTTTCTTTCCTAGGATTACTCCTATGCCATTTGATTTTCCCAGTAATTCCCCATTTCTGATCTTCTTTGTAAATTTAATCTCTGTTGTCCTCCATTTGTATGGCTACAAGCAAATAGAAAATTATCTCCAGTGGCAGCTCATGATTCAGAGCTAAAGTTCCCAACATGTGCCTTTTAGGTATTTATAGTGTATGACTGTACAGTTAATACACATATACAGGTAAAAATATGGCAACTTCACACACACTGTGCCAATGTTTTTAATACTACAGAAATTAACAGCTCTGAAGAAGTCAGTATTTAAGCATGATTAATATTAATATTAAAGTAAATAATAAATGTTCTTGTTATTTCTAATTATTTTAGAATATTTATTTTCTAATGATTGTAACACAAATATCTTCAAGTGAGCAGCAGTTATTCACTTGCTAGACATAGATGTAAAAAGTCAATATATGTAGTCATGTGGTAGTGTTTCTAGCAAAAAAGAGGCTAACATTACTCCATGCTCTTCCTTCTTCAGGAAAGCAGTTTCGAGTGTTGTTTCTCAGCACAGTACGAACACGGCACACTTGCAAACACAAGCAAACAGCAATGAAACGGAAGGAACATTTATTGGAAGATTCAACAGAAGACTTAGATTATGGGTTTCTGTCCAATTACAAACTTCTCAACACAGCCATTACCAGAGCACAGTCCCTAGTAGCTGTGGTGGGCGACCCAATTGCTTTATGTTCCATTGGAAGATGCAGGTACACCAAATGTGTGGTATGACCAAATAATAAATAATAGTGATGAAAGGCTTACTGTGTTTTTGATAATTGATTCTCATATGTGCTCTGCTGTACCCGGCTGGAGTCTTTAGGCTTTCTCTCCCACTGTCAGGGAATCTGGGTAAGAACCACACTGAGCAGGAGTTGTAGCTCTAGTTTCTTTATTGCTCTTGCCGCATACAGAATCTTGCCAGACTAAAGGTGCCCTAACTGATCTAAGGGAAAAATACTGGGATTCTAAGGCGGGGCCAGCCTAACTTCCTTAGCCAGCCCCCTAAGGCTTTCCACGCTGTGAGAACGCTTATCGGTCTGGAATGCGCCTCCCCCTCCTCCAGCTCCAAGATCCATCACATCACCCCCCCCCCTTCAAGGATACATTCCATCACACACACCTTGAGATAGATGTGAGCCTTAGGGGAAAAAAGTGTCCATGCCGCCCCCCCCCCCCCCCCGGTAAAGTGTGTCTTATGCTTAATCTTGCCGTCCTATTATTTCATTTTATATGAAAAGTATATTAAGAGAATCTAGAACTGATACTAAAATATGAAGATTTCTTGCAGTAGGTTCAAGTTAGCAACATTTTGGACATTTGCTGACTATATTTCATTTGCAGCATAAAGGGGGAAACAAGGCTGATCTACAAAGGATTCATATTGTAAAATTTTCTCTTAATGTTACAGGTAGAGATGGAAATGTTGTATTTTAATGCTCCCTTATGAAAAAGTTGTCATGCTCATCAACAAAATACAGAAAATTGTTTTATACTTTCCAAGATCCTAGTTTTGTCTATTAATAGTATATTCCTTTAAATGTGTATTTGTATCAGTTTTATTCCTTTTTCTTGGTTTCTGAAATTATAATAATAATAAATGGAGGAAGGGAGAAATATTTAGAAATTTTGCTTGGGGACGTATTTAAATATTTATTTTTCAGGTGTCTAACCCACTTTTTTTCATTAAAAACAAATACAGAACTAGAAGATTTGGGAATCTTCCTCTGCCCCCCCCTCTACTCCTCTGACCCTATTCCCCCTACAATCCTACACACACTAAAATCTGAAATTGTATAGAACAGGAAAACTATATCACATGATTCTACTGCATATTTAGATACACTTTTAGGCAGACTTGCATTGAAGATACTGTATAATTACTAGCCACAGAGGAGAGAAGATAATTAGGAGGCATATCAAACCAAATATGAATTTGATCCATATCATTAAAATTGTTATTCTCATATTTTTCTTGCAACTGAATACATGCAAATAGATTCTTGATGCATTTGGATAGTTGTATATTGCTCTACCCATTTCTCTGCAACTACAACCCGTTTGGTCTTTGTTGCTGTCAGTCACAGTCAAAGCAGAAAGTAATGATTAACCCTGGTTACCTGTTTTCTTTCAGTTGGGAAATAATGATTAATATCATTGGATTGTGGAAACTGATTTGAATCCTGGCTTCCTTTGAAGCTAGTTTCCACATGACTGGAGAACTATGGTCAAGTAGACATGTCCTTGTTTAATCACAGTTTATGCAAAGGAGTACTGTGAATCTGCAAAAGGCCTGTGCTTCATATGCAAGGATGGGTTTTTCAAACCAGGCCATTGAGATAAAGGGAAGGGGAGATAAAGAGAAAAACTGTTACCGGAATTACTTAATAGAACCAAAGGCTCTGGGTTCTATTCCTTTATCTCTGCTCTGTTTTATGGGAATGAGAATGTAAATTGATACATTTAAAATAACCCAGTCTAATTCTATGGATTAACAATTGGAATAGGTTATACTGAGAGCAAGAACAGGATTGATTTAGATATAATCTGCTGCATTTTTGTCACTGGTAAAAGCATGTGCTGTTAAGCATGAGAAATTTCTATATAATAGCAACAAGAAAACCAGATACTTTAATCTTTTCTTGTTCCCTTGTTGACAAGATAAATTTTGGAATATTGAAGTGGATAATTTTGTAATCTATTTTCAATCTATATTTTTAAATGTTTTAAAAAATGTTATAGTATAATTACTTGGTTTTAACAGAACTTTAATATTGTCATCTTGAAGAAGTTGCTAGTTATATTAAATAGATACATTTTAATGAGTGAATTATTGCTGAGAGAATATATAATGAGAATTCAGTAGTATCCCAGCATGATTTCTTTGTACAAGATCTAGCTTGTAGGGCAGGGCTTTCCAAACTTTTCAGTTGGCGACACAGCAACGGCAGTGTGCGAAAACTCAGAAGCGCCGCAGTGGCGGCGGTGTGTGAAAATCCGGAAGCGCCGCCACTACGGCGCTTTTCGGTTTTCGCGCACCGCCACAGCGGCGGCGCTTCTGGGTTTCCACCCGCTACCACCGCGGCGCTTTCAGGTTGTTACGCGTGGCGGCTGCAGCAGCGGTGTCCTGGTGTGCCACATGAAAACCCGGAAGCGCTGATGGCCCGCCATCAGCGCTTCTGGGTTTTTGCGCAGCACACCTGGGGCCCGCAGGCGACACAGTACTGTGTCACGACACACAGTTTGGAAAGCTATGTTGTAGGGGATAAAAAATTTGGATATATTTTAATTTCATAGCAACTGCATATGTACAGGTTATATAAAAGAACTGGTTTATATTTATGAATATGATCCATAGGCTGTCATAAACAGATAGTTGAAATATGATTTTATTTTTATCTAAACATGGGCACTTTTGCATAGCATGCTTAATGGTTAACATGGTAGCATTGAATGTGAAATTATGTGGGCAGCTACCACAGAGGATCTTGTTGGTCCTGTTTTATTTAATATCCCTTGTGAATTCCTGGGAAGTTAATTTTTTCAAAATTAAGGTTGTTCAGAAGAAATGTATGTGGTGTGGTGATCCTCATCTGGATTGGACTACCACGTGCTTGAAATTTATTACAAGAAATTTGTTTTATTAATTCTGCTCTCATGTTGCTTTTCTTGGCCATTTAGCAACTGAAAAAGCACTTGTGATATGGCCCTCAGCCAGCAGATGTGCAGGATAATCATAAATTGCTGCAGTAGAATGCAAGCAGAGGTTTTATTAACACTCTGTAGTGTGTTCTATGAGTAATTCAGGCACAGTTAATGCTAAACTATAACCAGTATAGTTTAGAGATATGCTTCTTGTCAGAGCTTCATGCTAGGCAAAGCAATAAATCTCTCTTTAGGAATGCAAATGCATAGGCATCAGCTTAGCAGTGGAAGATTCAAGGACAAGGCTCAGAGAGATAAGTTGCTTTTACTGCAAATGTGAAAGAAGGTCTTGTAATGATGAAAATAATACAGAAAGTAAGGATCTAATAGCTGTATGTCAACTCCAGGGTTTAAACCCTGCATTTCTTTCTCCCGCCCTTATACAATAATGGTCTTTTTGCTGCCTGTTTCTCATCCTTTGAGGTTGAGAGCACCTGCACAATTTTTTTTTTTGTATTTTCTTGTCTGGTCTCAGACACTTTATTTTCAACCTTGCCAGCTTCATCCCTCGTACTTCTTGTCTAAATAATAATAATAATAATAATAATAATAATAAACAACTTGTATGCCACCTGATTCTGAACGACTCTGGTGGCTCACAGCAATCACACAAATAAATTGCAATAAAATCAATAAAAGATAAAGATAAAAGATGGCAAGCACAATGAAGCAAGGGGTCTCACGTCCCTTGCCAGAGGCCTGGGTCTTCACAGCTCTTCTAAACAACAGTGGCTCAATTCTAAACTATTTGTTCTTCCTACATTTTGAGAACTATTTCTAGCATGCTGTTACTTTAAAACAGTTAATCAAATCTACAGGAATATGAGTGACATTTTGATTGATAATGCTAAATTCTAAAATGTAAATGCTTGAAGGTTGTTAAAGTGAGTCAAGAATCCATTGCAATAACTATAAAGGCCTTTGTGAAATGTGGCTACAATACATATTTTTAAACTTGCAGCCATATTAGACAGAGCTGTGGCAGATTTTATTTTAAATTCAACAGCATGTTTCATATCAGAGCTGGCAGGATTTTTTTCATTGTTCTTGCAGCCACAGTGTAAATGTGCCATGTGTGAACAATCCGCCTGAGTGTTTTAAAAAGGAAAAAAAGGAGGTACTTTACAGAAGTTCTAACCCTAAGACTGATGCTTGTATATGTTGCAGAGAACTTGGCTAATAAACCTTGCCATTGCTTCAGTGTTAATGTTTAATTATTTTTGAAGAATTCAAACTATGTTGTCTCATAATTAAATAGTATTGAAATCAAAGGGATGTATAGAAATAATGGGTACAAGATTTACTTTGTATTTTTTATCTAGAAAACAAACATTTTTGTGTTCTTGTATTGGCTTGTAGGAAATTTTGGGAAAGGTTTATTGCTCTGTGTCATGATAATGACAGTCTTCACGGTATCACATTTGATCAGATCAAGGCTCAGTTGGAAGCTCTGGAATTAAAGAAAACCTATGTATTGAATCCACTGGCTCCTGAGTTTATTCCACGGGCTCTGCGACAACAGCATTCATCAAACACCAATAAACCACAGCAATCTCCACCAAAGGTAACCTCTGAGAAAATGATTAAAAGGTTGCAAGAATTTGTTAAGAAATACCATAAAAGCATGCTAGTTGTTGTGCTTCCTCCTAAGAACATAGAATATGAAAATACTAGGCTGAAAAGATAACACAGTTATATTAAGACACCACTTTTATTAAGCTTTTTTGGTCCCAGGAAGACAGTATGTGTTCAAAGGAGATAATGATAACCATGCCAGAAGCTGCTAGAATTTCTGCAAAACCTAATATCTATATATTGTTTTTATTTTTTCTTAAAAGGATACAGTCATACTCAGAGCCAGTGTAGTAGAGTGGTTAAGGTGTTGGATTTGGACTGAGGAAACCAAGAATCAAGTGCACCATTAGTCACAGAAGCTCAGTGAGTGACTCTGGGCAAGTCAAACTTCCTCAGCACAACTTATCTAATAGGACTGTTGTTCTGGGGGAAAAAATAGAGGAGGAAGTGCTATGTACTATATGCTGCCTTGAGCTCCTGAAGGAAAAGCAGGGCATCAATCAAACAAATACATAATTATATATATAAAATATAAAAGTTGCTCACTGTTGGTTGAATACTGTTGTGATCTTTATCAATAAGGCTGTAAGCATCAAATATACCCAAAAGAACTGAAAGGGACAAGTATAAGGAAAAGCATATTACACTCCATCCTTGTATTTGTAAAGAATAATACAGGTAGTCCTCACTTAACAACCCTAATTGGGACCAAAATTTCCATCACAAGTGAAGCGGTCATTAGGTGAAACATCACATGAACACACCGCTTAGCGATGGCAGTTCCGGTAGTCCTGGTTGCAGTCATTAGGCAAGGACTGCCCTGTCGTTAGGCAAGGACCTCAGGCTTCTCCTGCCCTGTGCAAACTGCTGACTGTCCTGCCGCCGCCTCCCCAGCCGGTCCCGATGAGCTCTCTTCGGCAGATGAGCATCTGTTGCCCTGCCGCCCCCTGCTGACCTTCGCTGTCTTCTTCCGCCCGCTGGTGGTGCAGGCGGTGGCTCTCCGGGTGAAGGTGGCAGCTGTTGGTGCTGTGCAAGGCCTCGCTGCCACCTTTGCCTGGGAAGCTGCCGCCTGGGGAGCTGCTCTGCCAGCTCCATCCTGCTGCCTCCTCCCCGGCCAGCTGGGGGGCGGCAGGGAGGGGCAGCAGGAGTAGGCAGCAGTGCAGTGCAAGGTGTCCAAAAGGGCAGAGATGGGGGGAGATGGGGGGGGGAGTTGAAGCGCATGCTGCAGTTGTAAATGAAGGCTGGTTGCCGAGCACCCAAATTTTTATCATGTGACTGCGGGGGTGCTGCGAGGGCCATAACTTCAAGGACTGGTTGTAACTACCATTTGTTCAGCGCCATCATAACTTCAAACAGTCGCTGAATGAATGATCGTTAAACGAGGACTACATGTATTAAAATCTATATTTAGTTGACTAGAGACATTAGTAAATACTTGATTACATTTCCTGACATAATTACATTTCCAGACAACATCTATGTCAAAATTTCAAATTAATGCTTTTTTTTTGCTTTTTTCTAATAGTATTTGAAAACATAAGAGAAAATTATTTACTTGTTAATGTTTGCAAGATTTAATAATAATTGGAAAGTTAGTTTATCAAGTGTCTTTATGTTTTACCACATAAACTTTTTAAAATCTTGAGGATGCATTTCAGTGTTTCACTTTAAGAAAACCTTATGTCCAAGTATGATTATTCACTTTCAAGGTCTACATTAGTGTAGTTTCTTCAGAGGTTTTAGTATTTCATACAATGAACTGGTTTCCAGGTAGCACTTAGATAGCCAGTCAGCAGTCCTGTTCAGGGTGGCCCAGACCATCCTATAGAGCAGAGCTTTCCAAACTTTTCATGTTGGTGACACACTTTTTAGACATGCATCATTTTGCGACACACTCTTACAGCAGGGCATCATTTCACGACACACTCTTACAGCAGGGCACAAGGCAGGCACTAGGACCTGCACGGAATCCTGGCAGGGCTCGGAGGCAGCAGCAGCCGTGACACACCCAGACACTGCAGCTGACACACTAACGTGTCCCAACACACAGTTTGGAAAGCCCTGCTATAGAGGGACCCTTTTTAGTCAGGTTTCAGTTCTTTGTACTGAGATAGGATTGATAGCACTTGTGGGTGACCTCTGGAGGACTCAAGATGGTGGTTGTGTATCCATCTTGGCTCTTTTTGTTCTGGACCAGCTTCGAAGGACAGGAATTGGGAGCAGAGTGTTACAGCTATTCTCCTCCTTCCTCCAGTCGGTGTTGGTGGTGTGTGTGTGTGTGAGAGAGAGAGAGAGAGAGAGAGATGTAACAACTAATTCATGTTCCAATGTCTGAACAGGTAGTCCTCAGGTTAGGATGGTAATTGGGATTAGAATTTAAGCTGCCTTGCATGTTCAATTTGGACAGAAGGCTGGGAATTTGCATAAACAAACCTTAGTGACTGATTAGCAAATAAAGTGAGTGTCAAGAACTCAGCTTGGTGGGGTTGGAGATAAAAACAATACCTATAGCTCCTTTAAATAGCAATATTCTATATGGAATTCACTAATCAGTGGCATAGAGTAAGGCTTTTTCAAAGAACAAAATTGCATATTAAAAAATAGAAAAGTTATTTAATTTTTTTTTTCTATTAGTTATTTAAAAGCAATTGTAAGCATAGATTCATCTGATAATATAGATTCCCTTAAAACAATGAAAAATAGTCTTCTAAAACCATTTGAAGTCTTGCAATTTATATTTGGGGGAGGATTATTGTAATCAACAGTGAGAGCTCTGGTAGAAAGCTAAGAAAACATTTATCTAACCCTAAATATGTGAAGAAGCTGTAATAGCCCCCAGCCTTTTAAAATGTAATTTTTCTTTTTAAATACATTTTAGAGACTCTATCTTTATAGAGTAACTAGTGAACCTGTTTGTCATTCTTTTTCATCCGTGTTATTTATAAGTCAATATTTATTCAGGCTTTATAAACAGACTGATTAATGTGTTCAGACTGCTGGAAAACTACATAGACCTTTCCCCTGAGGAAGTAATGTTCTTAAGCATCACTGAGTTTTAAAACTTGGTGCTTGACAGCATAAAATAGGCATTGGGAAAATCTCCATCTTTTGGTTTCCTTCTGCCTTCCTGTTAGAGCTGTACTTATGGTAAACCTAGTGGATGGAGAATAAGAAACAATGGATCTTTGGAGAAAGAGTACAAGATGTCCTAGGACACATAGTGTAATGACCCACTCCTTTGATATCAATTCAGAGACTCTTAGCACAAGCCATGATAAGATATGACATAATTCTGTTTATTGATACATACATGTAAAGTCCATGCAAAGATCAGACTAACTCAAAAGGCGCCAACATTCCTTTTTTCACATCCCAGATTACACACACCTCCTCAACCCCCCCCCCCCTTCTATCTTTCCCCAGTTCCCATAACATTAAACTGTCAGTTCTCTGCAGGCCCCAGATGTATGGCCTTGGAGTGCTTGGAGCCTAGCTCGCCTCAGCGGTGCATTGCATTCCTTATCTCTTATCTCTACCAATTATCCCACAGTCTGCTAAGCATTCTAACACTGTGAGCCTCTCAGCTCCCTTACAACTACAAGTCCCATCTATTCCTAATGGTTCCAATTCCGAATGTACTCTAACCTACTCTAACAGAATAACATGATACCCCCCTTATACTAACCCATCCTACCCTGTTCTAGCTGCATGACAGGATACCATCCTGACACATAGGCTGCCCACAGTGGCAACCCTTCTATTGAACATTGGGAGAGAGAAGGGTAACTGCCTGTCCAGAGTGAATTGGAGCTTTGACTTAAATGAGTTAGCCAGTTGGTTGTGGCCATGGACCCATATATGTCTCACTTTTATTACCACATTATATTTTTCCGTGTTTTCTTTTTCTATATTTTTCACTATATTGCTGTATTGTACTTTGCAGTTCTGAGGGCCCTTCCATGCTAGATTGTATAGCTGGGAGCCTTGCCATCATAGGGCTGAGGTGGCTGGCTTGGTCTCTGAATTAGTACAATATCTCTCCTGTATCTTCTATTTGCCTATTCCAATAGTTCTGTGGTTAGCAATGTTCTCTGGGTTAAGAAGCCAAGGCTTTAGTTACAGTTGCAATTGAAATTATTCAACCCCCATTGCAAATCAGGTTTATTGTCAAAATTTACAGACTTTCAGCTGTTTGCAATGAACAAATCAAACAAAAGCAATTGAAATAGCTCAACACAATGAATGCTTCAAGTGGTGTCCCCAAATTCAACCAAAAATGCAATTTATAATGACTTCTCCAGTCTCAAAATTATTCAACCCCTTCATGGCAAGCATCTTCAGTACTTAGTAGAGCACCCTTTTGCTGTTACAACCTGCTGCAAAAAATATGCATAGCCAGACACTAGCTTCTGGCAGCGTTCCTGAGGAATCCTAGCCCATTCCTCATGAGCAATGGCCTCCAGTTCAGTAATATTCTTGGGTTTGTGTGCTGCAACTGTCTTCTTCAAATCCCACCAGAGATTTTCTATGGGGTTCAAGTCAGGTGACTGTGATGGCCACTGTAGAATCTTCCAGGACTACTTCTGCATCCAAGCCTTAGTGGAATTTGAGGTATGCCTGGGATCATTGTCCTGCTGGAAGGTCCAATGACGCCCAAGCTTCAGCTTCCTTACAGACAGCATAACGTTTCCTCCTAGGATTTCCTGATACTTCAATGAATCCATCTTGCCTTCCACACGCTGTAGGTTTCCAGTGCCAGAGGATGCAAAGCAGCCCCAGAGCATCACCGAGCCACCACCATGCTTAACTGTAGGCAGAGTGTTCTTTTCAGCGTATGCTTAATTCATCCTCCAGACATACCACTGATCCATTGGGCGAAAAAGTTCCAGTTTTGTTTCATCGCTCCACAGAACAGAATCCCAAAACTTCTGTGGCTTATTTATATGATTGTGTGAATATTGGAGCCGACTTTTCTTGTGCTTTTGGGTCAGTAGTGGTGTACGTCTTGGAGTTGTGGCATGGACACCTTCTGTGTTTAGTACGTGCCTTACTGTGCTCACTGAAACCTCAGTGCCTGTTGCCACCAACTCTTGCTGCAGGTCTTTTGCAGTCACTCGAGGGTTTCTCTCAACCTGCCTTCTCAGAAATCTGGTTGCAGCCATTGACAGCTTCCTTTTTCTGCCCCGTCCAGGTAGTGTAACCACTGTTCCTTTAACTTTGAACTTGCGAACTATGCTTCCAACAGTGTCTCTAGGAACATTCAGTGCCTTTGCTATCTTTTTGTATCCTGTTCCTTGTTTGTGAAGGGTGATGATCTCTTCTCTTACCTTTTTGGACCATTCTTTTGACTTAGCCATATTTCTAACATGCAGTCAAACGTGACACTCAAGAAACCCCTAGCCCAGAGCTTTCCAAACTGTGTGTCGCGACACAAAAGTGTGTCGCCACACACAGTCGGCTGTGTCGCCACACAACCCGGAAGTGGCAGTGGGGGCGTGCGCGGCGGCGGCACTGGCGCGCCATCGGTGCTTCCGCGTTTTAGCAGAGGCTGCCGCCGCTGCCGCCACCATGCACGCCCCCGACCGCACCGGGTTTTCCCGCGGCGACACATGAAAATCCGAAGGCGGCGCAGCCGCGGCGCCGCGCAAAGACCGAAAGCGGCAGCAGCGCTTCCGGCTTTTTGCATGCTGCCGCGGCGGCAAGCCTTCCAGGTTTTCCCACGGCAACACACCAAGGGCGGTTGGTGTGTCGCCGCGGGAAAACTTTGGAAAGCCCTGCCCTAGCCAGTTCAGGCATTTCATGTGTTCCAGCCCAAGCACACCTGGTGCAACTAATGAAGCCCTTGATTAGTTGCATCAGGTGTGCTTGAGACACCACCTGTTTTGCATACTGTACAGTATGTGTGTTGTTGTGACGGATTCTATTCAGGGAGTTGAATAATTTTGAGGCTGGAGAAGTCATTATAAGTTGCATTTTCAGTTGAATTTGGGGACACCACTTGAAGCATTTGTTGTGTTGAGCTATTTCAATTGCTTTTGTTTGATTTGTTCATTGCAAACAGCAAAAGTCTGTAAATTTTGACAATAAACCTGATTTGCAATGGGGGTTGAATAATTTCGATTGCAACTGTAGCTGCCTTGTTTTTAGTCACATAAAGAACCCTCAGAAGGTAGGCTTGATCTTGCAGAAATCATGCTTACATCTCCTGGGGCAGGTTCAAATATCCATCTCCCATGTTCTCTTCAATGTACTTTTAAACTGAGATGCTGGCTCCTGCTGTGAACCTACCAGTATAGCTTCCATTCTTCCGTGTACCGGAGGACTTACCCTTCTTCCCTGCAAAATGCTTACTGTACGCCTCTTACAAAAGTGGGAGTACAAGTTTGTTGATGGCAATGCTAGAGAAATTGGCTGTTTAAAAGACATTTTCATGGTGGTGCTCTAACATTTGTCCTTTGGCAATGGCTATTGTTACATATTTTCTATAGTAACTATACTGTTAATTCTACTACTAGATGAGTATAAGTTTGCAAGTGTGCAATTTATACTTTATCTTGATTTTAAATTACCTTCTGTACATGAGAGTATAGGAGCAGACTGCCTGTAGATTCTTCACCCAGAATATCATACTTTTTAATCAACTCAAGAGGAATTAGTGTACTTGCAACCTGCTCTGTTTTTTTTAGTAAAATAACAAGTTTTAGGAATGCCTTTTGTTTGAATCTTGATTTGCTAAAAAGAAGATGATAGATGATTGACAGACAGACAGACAGACAGACTGACTGTCTTCTCAGTTTGGTATATTGGTTAAGGTGCTGGAGTAGATACCAGGAGACTATGAGTTCCTTAGGCATGAAAGCTGGCTGGGTGACTTTGGGCCACTTTTTCTCAGCCCACCCTAGCTCACATGGTTGTTGTTGTGAGGATAATAGGAGGGAGCATTATGTATGCTGCCTTGAGTTGTACAAAATAAATGCAGGATATAAATCTGAGTAATAATAAATAAAACGTGTTTTAAGATAATTCTTAGTTTATATTGGGAAGCAGAGTGAACCAATTTTGGGTTTGAGAATATGCTCAAGAATTCTGAGACGTGTCTAATAATTATGTGGAAGACTTACAAATGTAGAAACAGTTCTTTGTTAGTGGAACTTTTGACAATCACTTCTTTAGTATCTTTGAACAATTTAAAGATCCACTGCTCTAGCATCTTCTAAGGTGCTCTGTTATCTTTTGAATTATACAAACTTCTAAACCAATAAAAGCTCATTGACCTTGTGGGAAAGAAAGGTAGAGCCAAAAGTGACCGAGTTTGCAAATGTCAAGATTTATTGTTCTTGTGCCATTCCATTCCATTCCCCACCTCACCCCCATCCCATAAGAAATTAGGCTAGGCTAAGCTCCCAGTCCAGTTCTAAAAGGCTGGATGATTTGAAAAGATGCCCATATAGTGGAGTCAATCGTATTTAAGAGCTCTAACTTTATGTTTGAGATGCCTCCAACATTGACACCCTAATTTACAAGAATATTATGTGATTTGCCATGTGTACATTTTCAGCTGTAAAGTGTAAAAACACTCAGAATTCTAAAAATAACCAATATAACAGGGATAATACTTTACAGTGCAACTGTTCAATTATATAGCTCTTTCATGTATTATTAGAGGAATTAGACTAAGTTTGTTCCCTGCTGTCTCTGAAATTGATCATACAGTATTTTCTACTGCATTTCTAAAATTACTGTAAGGATTGTTTTTTATTTACTTTTTATTTATTAATTATATATTTATGCCACTTTGTTTCTGCATGACACTGTACAAGATCCGCCCCCTCCATTTAATGTTCCCAACAGTCCCATTAATCTGAGGTCCAGTATTACCCTACAACTATTCCAAAATAGTGTGCATTTGTATTGCACTGCAACACAATACATAATGAAACAAATACAGTATTTGTGTTGCATTGCAATTAATAAAACGTAGTCCTGACTCTGAGGCAGAGAGATCTTGGTTTGTGAGGGCTCAGACAAATTATTCTACCCCCACCCCCCACCCCAAAAAAATATCTTTTGGCCACTTAACATTATATTATTAGCTTCTATTATTTTCTGGAAATGTATAGACATGCATTCTATAGAAGAACAGACTTATGAGAGACTGGTAGCTCTGAAAAAAATCTTAACTTTCTTTGCATGTTTATATCAAACTTAAAGGTAGAATAATTTAACTCCTGGTCAATCTTTTTTTAAAGGTAAAAAGCCATCATCATAACCACAGTGACCATTTTCATAGTGATGGAATTGGTAAGTACTTAGAAGAGTATTTTTTGAAAGAATGTGAGATACGCTTGTTTTTGCAATGAAAATAAATGTTTTCTTAGGCAGTTTGGTCTAGTGGTTTAAGGCAACGGGCTAGAAACCAGGAGACACTGAGTTCTAGTCCCGCCTTAGGCATGAAAGCCGGCTGGGTGACCTTGGGCCAGTCCCTGTCTCTCAGCCCTAGGAAGGAGCCAATGGGAAACCAGGAGACTGAGAGTTCTGGTCCCGCCTTAGGCGTGAAAGCCAGCTGGGTGACCTTGGGCCAGTCCCTCTCTCTCGGTCCAACTCACCTCACAGGGTTGTTGTTGTGGGGAAAATAGGAGGAGGAAGGAGTATTAGGTATGTTCGCTGCCTTGAGTTATTTATAAAAAAATAATAATAAAAAAGGCGGGATAGAAAATAAATAAATAAAAACTCATAGGATATCAGAATCTATGGCCCTGTTTGGATTCTGGGCTCCCTTCCCACTAAAATTAGTGAGGGGAGTGGAGGGAAGGGATCAAGAATGACCAAAAGACTGATCCTATACTACTTACATTTAGGAGCTCCTGTGACTTTGGGAAATAAAATATTTTTCAAAATATAATCTTGATCTCCAAAGTTCAAGGGAATTCTGAACATAGGCAACAAATCAAATATCTTTATTATGGTTTTTGACCAGACTTTACAGTAGGAAAAGAGAAATAGTTTGGTACAGCAATTCATTATCAAGGGAAAAAAAGAAAAGAACAAGACAATAAAACAACATATCTAATTAAAAGTTTTGCGCAATTGTATGACTTGATGAAGATATTTGGCCACCTGGTATGTGAATGTAGAATTAGCATCCCTTAAAAAGCAATAAACATAAAACTTATCAGTATGACCCTCAAATTTAGAGGTGATTGGAGGGATCAAAGTATGTCTTGGGGCATCATAAAAAGGACATTGTATGAGGACATGGGCAAGAGTTTTTACCTCCCTGGATCCACAAGGGCAAAGTCTTTGTAAATAAGGAGTCGCATGAAATCTTCCCACCAGCAGTGCTGAAGGGAGGGAATCAAAGCGGGCTCTGGAAAAGGCCCATCTCTATTTCCGTAGGGTTAGATTGTATAGATACCCGCAGTAGACAGCTTGCAGCTATCTAACATTTGGCGATAAAATTTGGGTGTACTGGTGATATCATTTTGGCAATCAGTGTCCCTAATTCTTTAACTGTTGCTTTGGCCTTCTCAAGGGTTAATTGGCCTAAATATTCAGCAGAGAGGCCAAGACTGCAAAGTTCTTCTATACAGGTACGGTGCCAATGAGATTGGTAGCTGTCTGACAGCAGCAGAGGCATCAGACCTGTAGGGTCAAACACGATTCTGAGTTATGAGATTAGAATCCTGGTCCAGGCCTGGGCCTTAATGCTTGGCACGTTAGCTTCAAGCCTCAAGACTGCATTAGGGGTGCATTTTGGGGTACCAAACGAAATCCTAAGGAAATACAATTGAATGGCTTCATAAGCTCTTAGGTTTGTATATATGAGCCAAATTGTATCCTATATACAGTGGGGCAAAAAAGTATTTAGTCAGCCACCAATTGTGCAAGTTCTCCCACTTAAAAAGATGAGAGAGGCCTGTAATTGACATCATAGGTAGACCTCAACTATGAGAGACAAAATGAGAAAACAAATCCAGACAATCACATTGTCTGATTCGGAAAGAATTTATTTGCAAATTATGGTGGAAAATAAGTATTTGGTCACCTACAAACAAGCATGATTTCTGGCTCTCACAGACATGTAACTTCTTCTTTAAGAGGCTCCTCTGTCCTCCACTCATTACCTGTAGTAATGGCACCTGTTTGAACTTGTTATCAGTATAAAAGACACCTGTCCACAACCTCAAACAGTCACACTCCAAACTCCACTATGGTGAAGACCAAAGAGCTGTCGAAGGACACCAGAAACAAAATTGTAGCCTGCACCAGGCTGGGAAGACTGAATCTGCAATAGGCAAGCAGCTTGGTGTGAAGAAATCAACTGTGGGAGCAATAATTAGAAAATGGAAGACATACAAGACCACTGATAATCTCCCTCAATCTGGGGCTCCACGCAAGATCTCACCCCGTGGGGTCAAAATGATCACAAGAACGGTGAGCAAAAATCCCAGAACCACACGGGGGGACCTAGTGAATGACCTGCAGAGAGCTGGGACCAACGTAACAAAGGCTACCATCAGTAACACACTACGCCGCCAGGGACTCAGATCCTGCAGTGCCAGACGTGTCCCCCTGCTTAAGCCAGTACATGTCCGGGCCCGTCTGAAGTTTGCTAGAGAGCATTTGGATGATCCAGAAGAGGATTGGGAGAATGTCATATGGTCAGATGAAACCAAAGTAGAACTGTTTGGTAGAAACACAACTCGTCGTGTTTGGAGGAGAGAGAATGCTGAGTTGCATCCAAAGAACACCATACCTACTGTGAAGCATGGGGGTGGCAACATCATGCTTTGGGGCTGTTTCTCTGCAAAGGGACCAGGACGACTGTTCCGTGTACAGGAAAGAATTAATGGGGCCATGTATCGTGAGATTTTGAGTGCAAACCTCCTTCCATCAGCAAGGGCATTGAAGTTGAAATGTGGCTGGGTCTTTCAGCATGACAATGATCCCATACACACCGCCCGGGCAACGAAGGAGTGGCTTCGTAAGAAGCATTTCAAGGTCCTGGAGTGGCCTAGCCAGTCTCCAGATCTCAACCCCATAGAAAACCTTTGGAGGGAGTTGAAAGTCCGTGTTGCCCAGCGACAGCCCCAAAACATCACTGCTCTAGAGGAGATCTGCATGGAGGAATGGGCCAACATACCAGCAACAGTGTGTGCCAACCTTGTGAAGACTTACAGAAAACGTTTGACCTCTGTCATTGCCAACAAAGGATATATAACAAAGTATTGAGATGAACTTTTGATATTGACCAAATACTTATTTTCCACCACAATTTGCAAATAAATTCTTTCCGAATTAGACAATGTGATTGTCTGGATTTGTTTTCTCATTTTGTCTCTCATAGTTGAGGTCTACCTATGATGTCAATTACAGGCCTCTCTCATCTTTTTAAGTGGGAGAACTTGCACAATTGGTGGCTGACTAAATACTTCTTTGCCCCACTGTAATAGTTGGGCAACTGTTTTAGCTATAAACAGTTTGATTGCTGCTGGAATGTAATTTGCGCCCTGTTGCCTATAAAATTTAGTTATTGCTAGTATGCTCTTTTGGGCAGTAGAAGTGGCATAATTTACCTGGGCTGTTAATTTCCTAGAGGCCTGAAATACTATCCCCAAGTATTTAAAACTTTTGACTTGCTCTAGTTTATAGGAATCAATTGTCCATTTGTGCCTTTGCCTTTGTTGGAAAAAACAAAGATTTTAGATTTATCATAGTTGATTACTAATTGTTCCTCATTACAGTACGATGCCAGGGTTCTTAGTGCGCACTTGATGCCTAAAGAAGACAAGGAGAAAAGAACTGCATCATCAGTGTAGAGTAGAATTGGGAGATGTCTATCAGCTAATTTAGGCACATGGATATCAACTATCTGAAGGGTTTTAATCAGAGAGTTGATATATATGTTAAAAAGCAATGGTGCTAAAATACATCCTTGTTTCACCCCCTTGACAGTCTGGATAAAGTCAGAAAGGTCCCCACCCCAGTTACATCTTACTCTAAGGCCAGTTTTATCGTATAGCTTATGAATTAGGAGCAGGAGTCTTTTGTCTATAGAGAATCTGCTCAGAATGTCCCAGAGTCTAACCCTTGAGATATTATCAAAAGCTGCCTTGAAATCAATGAAGGCTGCATTAGATTCAATTCATAGTGGTTTGTATGTTTGTCTGTCAGATGTTAAAGCGCTAGGCAATGGTCTATAGTGGGTCGTCCTGGTTGAAACCCTGCTTGCTCAGGGTCAATTATTCCCTCATCTATTACCCAGGTTTGGCGTTTGGTGAATAGGTACCTGGCATATAGTTTGCTAATGATGTTCAATAAACTAATTGGCCTATAATTAGCCGGGTCATTCCTATCAACCTTTTTATATAAGGGAACAATTATAGCTTCCTCCCAGTCCTCTGGAATCTTAGCTGTGTGGTAAATGTATGAAAAGAAGGAGGCCAATACAGAGGCCCACCAATCTGAATTGGATTTAATTAGCTCAAGGGGGATACGGTCACTCCTGGGGGTTTTACCACACTTACGCTGATTAATGAGATTTTTAACTTCCTTGCATGTGACGGGGGGCCACTGCAGTAGTGAGGATAAAGATACATCCATCATGTAGGTGTTAGCGTACAGATCGCAATAAAGGGCTTGGAAATGATGTACCCAGGTACTTGAGGGGATGCTACAATGCAATTGTGTAATGCCATTATGGGAACAATTTGTTATAGTATGCCAGAATAGGGAAGGATTTTTGGACTTTGTAGCTTCGATTAGCTGTGACCATTTTTTCTTCTGATCTTGGGTTTTTTTCTTTCTGAGCAGAGCCTTATATTGTCTTTTCTGCTCCTTTAAAATTTGGATGGAATCTGGTGAATTGGTCTTCAGTGAGGTAGCATAGGATTCCAATAATGTGGTCAAAATGGCAGTGATGCAAGATTTGTCAAACCAACTCTTTAGAATGCCATCCCTTCCTGATTGGGCTTGTGTTCACCTTCATTACAAAAGGTTGGAGCTTAGCTATGAGATCATGATATACCTCAAGTGTTCTGCTATCTTATGGGATGGTTGGGTCTGAGTGTGCCCCAAAGTTACAGAAGGTTGAAAAGTATGCACTTCCTTCCTCTGAGTGAAACCATTGGGCTATGCTATCTTTAAGGGAGCCATTCCATCTGACCCTGTAAGAGCCACCTCCCATCAGGCATTTTAAATGGGCATTAACTAGGTTCCTAATTAGGCCTTGTCTAAATTTGCAAGTGGAAGTTAGGGGAAGGTGGTCACTTTCAGACCTAGGGACTATGCCAAAGTGCTTAAGGCGAGGGGCCAGGTCTCTAGAAATTATTAAATAATCTATGGTGGATAACTTGTGAGCTGACCAAAATGTATATTGTCCAGGGAAATCATTTTGGACAGGCCATTTAACATTTGTAGGTTAAGCCTATTTATGAGATGTACTGTAGCAACCTAAAGCCAGCTAGGTTATATTTTGTATCTTTGAAGGATCTGGGCATAAATGGTGGTTCAATTACTTCTTCAGGAGGACAGGCATTGAATGTCATTACAACCAGTTCTTGCGTTGAAATCCCCACCTATTAGGATATATGCACCGGGGAACTCATTCAGGCAAAGAGGGAGGAAAAATCAACCTGGTTCCAGGTTTGGGTGACCTGTGAATGGAGCTGCTTAGGAGGAAGATAGAAATCAATTAACAGTAAAGAAAATTGGTCAAGGACTAATTTGGTCAAAGACTAACAAAGCTGATACCCTGAGCCAATTCAAATTGGTGGCCCCTGTTATTGGCTGCCTCCTTTTCATACATTAACCACACAGCTAAGATTCCAGAGGATGGGGGGGGGGGGGCGATACAGCATTCTCAAAGTGAGGTAGTTGTTTTGCAATTTGAACATATAAGTTGGAAGCTATAAACAGCCACCACCATCCCGCCCCCGGGTCTGCCACCTCTGAGGCCAGGCTGTGCAGGGGCTAGCAGAGAAAAATAGTTGGGGATTGAAAATTCCTCCAACATCCATGTCTCCTGCAAAAAAATAATATCAAATTGGAACAGAAATCCAAGAAAATGGGGGGTCTGCTTGCTTTGGGGCCCATCCAGCTATTGAACATAGACAAAAATAGGATGTTGCAATTCGATTGGATTGTCTTTTTTCTCTGTTTCCACAATGAGCACTGGAAATAAATGAAGGTAGGAGTAAGAAGGCAGTTGGTGCACACAGTGAATCTGGCCATGGCTGTCACTTGTTCCTGGCCACAGCTGCCGTGAGGCCAGGAGGACCCAAATTTGTGCATTGATTCCATCTGGGGAAGTGCAGCTCCAATGAGAACTAAAGATGGGAGATCTCCAGACACAGATGACCCATGAACCCCAAATCACTCAACCTTCTAGGGTTGAGCCTGAGCCTCTTCCTCCCCATCCAGACTCTTAACAGCTTCCAAGCATTGGGATAACATGCCAACAAATGTTTTTGTATTCATCCTTACCCTGGAGCATCCTTACAAAATAAAATAATAGTAGGAGAATAAGACAGAAATAAGTTGAAATGGTATAGAGCAACAACCTCAGTAATTTGCCATTTGCAAATGCAATTAGTATTTTATGATTGTCTACATCTCTAATGGCAGCCATTTTGAAATAATGACAAAATGCTCTCAAAATTCCAAACTGGCCCCAAAAGGTTGGGTACCTGACCCAAGAATCTTTCCCATTCTTAACTCATTGGACAGGCTAGTGAGTAGGAATAGCATTAAAAGAAGGTTCTCAGAGCATTTTGATTATTAACTACAAAATGACCAAAATAAGGTTTTAGACACTGCTGCTATGGCTTAATAATCTTCTGCGTAATCAGAACTATTATCCAAGGAGTGATGATTAAAGTTTACCATAGACATAATTGTAGAGATGGTACTATGACTTCTGACACAAGAAAATACTGGGATTACGTGGAAATGCCTTATATCACACTTCTAATATTTTCTGATTTACGAAGTATTTGAAAAATAAATGTACATTGAAGGCTGAGGGAAAAGTGAACATTCGTAACTTTCACTTTCATATTTCTTATGTAGTTCAGCCAAGTGCTTCTGTCTTAATTGGAAATCCTGTCAGAGCATATACGCCGCCGCCACCACCACCCCCTCCTCCTCCTGGGCCTCATCCTAACCTTGGGAAGTCTCCTAGTCCTGTACAGCGGATAGATCCTCACACTGGGACAAGCATTCTTTATGTACCTGCTGTTTATGGAGGAAATATGGTCATGTCTGTGCCTTTACCTGTAAGTATACGTTCCCATGTTAATGAATTCTCCCCCCCTCTCTCCTCCCTCCATCTCCACACACACACACACACTCTCTCTCAAAAAAAGTTTGAAAAATGTTATTTTGCTTTTATCAGAAGAGCTATATACGGTAATATACTGTAGTAATAAAAGAAAAAAGGCACTAAAATAAATCCTTTCAACTATTTGAATATTTGAGCTATAACAATTCAGATAATGCCCAACAAACTTTGCACGCTGAAATTTCAGGCTGCAAAAGCAAGTGATGTATTCATTTATGGCAAACGTACTTACTTGATACAGTATACCAGTAACTTAAAATATTTTAGAGTTCTTTTAGTAGATTATACTGTCTTGAAATATGGATATATATTGAAGAATTCAATATGCATGAATCAGAAAAAGTTATGTACAAAAATGCACACATGGCTGGATGATAAAGCAGGAGGGGGTAACTTTTGTGATCAGGAAGTACTTTTTTCTTCTTTCCTGAACTGGAAAGTTGTATTGTAGTATTTCTGAAAGAAGAGGCAGCAGGATTTTTAAAATCCATTTTCTGCATATTCAAGGAGTTGTGGCAGCTTGCACATTTTGTAGGGAAAGTGTTAAGCCTAGTGGAAGACCTCAGAAGAGGACTATTTTGTAACTATTTCTTATAGCTTGGGAACAGGCTATGTAACATTCCTTCCACATTCCCTTCTCCTCTCTATTCCTGTATTTGCAACAAGGATGTAGTAGAATATGACCTAGCTCAGAGCTTTCCAAACTTTTCATGTTGGTGACACACTTTTTAGACATGCATCATTTCGCGACACACTCTTACAGCAGGGCACAAGGCAGGCACTAGGCCCTGCGCGGAATCACAGCAGGTTTGGAGGCAGCAGGGCACCAGGCAGGCACTAGGACCTGCGTGGAATCACAGCAGGTTTGGAGGCAGCAGGGCACAAGGCAGGCACTAGGACCTGCACGGAATCCTGGCAGGGCAGGTTTGGAGGCAGCCAGGCACCAGGCAGGCACTAGGACCTGCGTGGAATCACAGCAGGTTTGGAGGCAGCAGGGCACAAGGCAGGCACTAGGACCTGCATGGAATCCTGGCAGGGCAGGTTTGGAGGCAGCCAGGCACCAGGCAGGCACTAGGACCTGCGCGGAATCACAGCAGGTTTGGAGGCAGCCAGGCACAAGGCAGGCACTAGGACCTGCGTGGAATCCTGGCAGGGCTCGGAGGCAGCAGCAGCCGCGACACACCCAAACACTGCAGCCGACACACTAACGTGTCCCGACACACAGTTTGGAAAGCTCTGACCTAGCTACTACTGTTCTTTGAATTTAAATATTCCACTCTATTTCTTTTGCATGAATTTCTCCTTTGTCCCATGTGAATGTTAACTATTGTTTGATCTTTGGCAGGTAGTTTCTTTGACCCATATTTGCAAGCGGTTTCAAACACTAATTAGCATAATGGTTAATTCTAATAAAGAAACAGAGGTAACTTTTTTATGCAGTCTACACTAAATCTACTTGCATGTGTTTTGTGCTTGTCCAGGATCCACTATAATTTATTTATTATTCAAATCATATTCAAATTTTTATAATCACAAATTACATGCAATTTTTTCATACAATGGCTGTGTTCACACAAAATGAAAAGCCAGAATTGTTGAAACTTCCAAGTTCTGGAAATGTGCTGATCCAGTCTTCCCAATCATTTTGTCTCTAAGGACAAAGGAATGGATATAGTAACAATATATAGTAACAATATAGTAACAATAGAACTATTTGAGGAGCAGGTAGCAGTCATGGCCATGGGGGGCTTTTGTACAGCTTTGTGTTGTGCACCAATTGCTCCCTTTCCTGGACTAGGACACACTGCTCATGGTCAATCATGCTCTGGTTGCCTCTCGAATGGACTACTGCAACACACTTTATATAAGGCTGCCCTTGAAGAGCATCCAGAAGCTGCAATTGGTCCAGAATGCAATGGTGTGGGGAATTACAGGCATTTCTCAATCTGTCTATGTCAGGGCTTTCCAAACTTTTCCCATTGGCAACACACCAACAGTGGCACGCGAAAACCTGGAGGTGGCGGCGGTGGGCAAAAACCCAGAAGCACTGCCGCTGTGGCACTTCTGGGTTTTCGCATGCAGCGGTGCTTCCGGGTTTTCACGTGCTGCAGTGGCGGCAGCAGCGGTGTCCTGGTGTGCCGCGTGAAAACCCAGAAGCGCTGATGGCCCGCTGTGACGCATGGCAGCAGCACGCCATCAGCAGTTCTGGTTTTTCACGCAACACACCTGGGCCCCGCAGGTGACACAGTATTGTGTCGCGACACACAGTTTGGAAAGCTATGGTCTATGTTATACCTTTGCTTCATGAGCTACACTGTTTCCCGATAGGCTTCCAGATACAATTCAGGGTGCTGGTTGTCACTTACTGTATAAAGCTCTTCATTACATGGGCCAGGATACTTGAAAGACCATCTTTCTCTGGTGGTCTCTACCTGGACTCTCAGATCCGGCAAGAGGGGCATGCTTCAGGTCCTATTAATTAAAGAATGCATTTTGCAGGACCCAGGAATATGACTTTTGAGTTACAGTGCCTGACCTCTGGTACGTCTTACCACCTAACCTAAATATGACCTAAAACATGATCTGTTCTCCACACAATTCCTAAAACAAGTCCTCAGAAATCTCCTTTGTTTGAGCCATGACATACTTCCACATACCTGTGTTGTGAAGATCAGACTTTGATACTGAATACCCAGAATTCTGTTCTTTAAATAAGGCAGGACCTCCCACGCTCACACCTGATTATCATTCCATTGACTGAAACACTTGACTCTAATTTCCCCTTCAAATGAACTGATAATCCTATAGGTTCACATACTTTTGCCACACACAAATACAGGTAGTCCTCCCTTACTGACCACAGTTGGGACCGGCAACTCCATTGCTAAGCAATGTGGTCGTAAAGAGAAAAATCATGTGACTGCGCCTGATTTATGACAGCAGTTTCTCAGTTCCGGCTGTGGTCATTAAGCACGACGTCACTTGACTGCGACTTGTGACTTTCTGCTGGCTTCCCCATTCACTTTGCTTGTGGGAAGCCAGCTGTGAAGGTCGCAAATGGCGATCATGTGGGATGCTGCTACTGTTGTAAATGCACACCGGTTGCCAAGTGCCCGAATCATGATCATGTGACCGTGGGGACACTGTGACGGTTGCAACTTTGAGGACTGGTCATAAGTCTCCTTGTTCAGTGCCGTCATAACTTCAAACAGTTGCTAAATGAAGGGTGGGTAAGCAAAGACTACCTGTGTGTCGCTTTGGATCATTTTCCTCAAATCAGTGAACGAGTATAATATTTTTGACTCATTTGTTTAATTGGGTTCTCTTTATCTAGTTTTAGGACTTGTTATAAAATAACAATATAAAATAACATATAACACAGCACTGTATTTAAGCAAATCAATATGCTTGAGATCTACATATTTTATTTATTTATTTATTAAATTTCTATGACCGCCCATCTCCCCCCAAGGAGGGACTCTGGGTGGTTCACAGCCACAACAATAACAATAAAATACAATAAAAACACATATGTGGGGTTGATCGGGGTAAACTGTAGGGGTGACACGGAAATATGTGTATTTTCACTTATATGTATACTTAACTACCGTATTTTTATTTACTTCTTATTCAATTTGTCTTTTATATTAATTTTATATAGTTTTATTAACATTTATTGTTTAATCTTGTATTTTGATATGGCCTAAGGCAGAGCTTTCCAAACTGTGTGTCGCGACACAAAAGTGTGTCGCCACACACAGTCGGCTGTGTCGCCACACAACCCGGAAGTGGCAGCGGGGGCGTTCACGGCAGCGGCGGCGGCGGCACCGGCGCGCCATCGGTGCTTCCGCGTTTTAGCGGAGGCTGCCGCCACCATGCACGCCCCCGCCCGCACCGGGTTTTCCCGTGGCGACACATGAAAATCTGAAGGCGCCGCAGCCGTGGCGGCGTGCAAAGACTGAAAGCGGCAGCAGCGCTTCCGGGTTTTTGCGCGCTGCCGTGGCGGCGCGACTTCCGGATTTTCCCGCGCGACACACCAAGGGCGGTTGGTGTGTCGCCGCGGGAAAACTTTGGAAAGCCCTGGCCTAAGGGCTAATCAATAAACTTTGATTGATTGATTGATTGATTGACTGACTGACTGACTTGTGTGGAGAATATATCAAGTTTACGTCATATTTATGCAGAAATATTGAAAATTCAAATGGGTTCACAAACTTTTAAGCACCATTGTACATGTAAGAAAATCTCAGTATTTTGTATCTGTGGAGAATAGGGGCACACACACATGCAGACAAGTGTAATGTCATGCAAGGTTGTATATTCACAGTTTTTAATGATTCTGCTAATTCTAATTTCAGGGAACAGATGCCTCAAAACTGAATTTTATCAATGAAGATTTCATATTTTTTTTAAATGTATTAATCAGAAAGGGGACTATTTTGAAAAAAGCCAATAAATTACTTTATATATTTCTTTATAAAAATGTAATTTAAAATGACTTTTTGAAGCAAACTTCAACTAAAGAGATTGTCCCTTATCATTTGAGGCAGTGAAGCTGTATCCTTGTTGGTTTGTAATCATTAATAAATGTAGCAACAACACTGTTTGCATGTAATCCTGTCATCCATACCCTTTGTTTTCCCTGGAACGAGCCCCTTTTGCCTAATAAAGTACAGCTAAACAGTTTCTTGGCCCCAACATAAATCAAATTTGAAGTTAACTAAAATTATCTGTGAGCCAATATCTGAAATGTATTTTAGCATATACTGTAGGTATAATTTCCTCCAGGAAAGAGAGATCTGTGTTTACAGAATCACAGGTATCATCAGTTGCAAGCAAGACAGATTCTCCTCCTCCCCTGCAGTCTGCAGCTGGACCTCCAGAGGAGAATGTGCTGAGGAAAGAGAGGAGGGCAAGTCTGTCCCTGAGGTTACTCTGCTCATGCATTAATCTTTGTGTCTCTTTCTTGATGCACATTTCACCTGATACAGAAGCAGGAAACTTGATCTATAAACAACGTATATCACATGGGAACTTGGTCAAAGTTCAAGATTTTAATTTCTGGTTTCAGTTAAAGAAACTGAATTCCTAGTCCTATGTTACAATTTTAGATTAACAGCGTATAACATGAAATACTTGTTAAAAAGGAATAGATATACATTCCCCATGGAGTCTAATCCTCAGATTTAAATGTTTCAAGAATTTATTCACATTTTCCCATTTCTAAATAAAAAATTCAAAGTAATTATGCTATAAAATTGAATCAAATTATCCATTCAGTCATATCCAACCCTTGGCAATTCCATAAGCCAGCTCTCTTCAGCTATAAAATAAATGTAAAATATTAATAATTTAATATAATTCCATTAATAATACATTTGTTGACTATCTATGGCTTGGATTCTGTTGGGGTCTGCCATATATGGCCAGACTGACCTGTCCAGAAATAAGGAGTTGGGTAAATGAAATACAGTGCTGTAAAAGTTTTGTCAAAGAGAACCAGAGGGAGAGAATTATAGGTGTGAATGGCAACAGTCAGTGGACCTAGGGGTCCTCAGTAGGTACATACTGAAACTGGTTTGCTTCATTGAGAAGAAAGGAATATTGTGCAAAGAAGTGGGTCGTTGACCCTTCTGGACCATTAACCCTGGTTATTTGATCAAAAACTGGATTAGAATGTCCATATTTGCCACATACCTTTTTTGAATGAAAATGACATTATTCCTCTATAACTGCAATAAGTCTGAAGTTCATTCGTTGATCTGCTAATATAAACTTAGAATTAATTTGAAGCATTCTCTGTTTTCATGGTTTTTTGTGTGACTACATATTTTAATAAATAAATAAATTCATTTCTGCAAATTAAGTATATGTTATTTTGGTTTAGGATGTTTTTGTTTGTAGGTGTTTGTAGCTGTTAAAAGGAAAATAATAGTTCAACAACTGTACTTTTTCTGGTCTTCAAAAGGTGAATTGTTTCTCTGTCAGTTTACAGTCAAAAAGATTTCCAATACTAAAATGTGACCTTTATCACAGTCACATAAAGCAGCATCTAACTGTATCTTCTTGGTTGTCTCTGTTAGCATCTTCTCCTTTTCCTTTCCTTTCCTTTCCTTTCCTTTCCTTTCCTTTCCTTTCCTTTCCTTTCCTTTCCTTTCCTTTCCTTTCCTTTCCTTTTTTATTAATTTCTTTTGCAGAAAACAGGGTAATGAAATATTTATACATCTGAAATAAAAAAAAGTTTTCCTGTTCTGAATTTGCCTGTTCATATAAACAATGCATGTTCTTTTTCCAGACTAGGGTCTTTCTACTGTCCTGTCACAATTTATCTGTGGGATTTTAAGTTGTGTCCCATAATTGAGCCTTCAGTGTTATATTTAATATTATTTTGTATAATTTGTTCCATGTGTCATGTGTTTATCCTCACAACTTGATTACCAAGAGATTTATTCAGGTTGAAACTTACACTGTGCTGGTTGTTATTCAAAATACCTGGTTCCTCTTGTTGTGTATTTACCTGTTTAGGGGAAACTGCATAAACATTCCAGTTTCATTGGTACTCTAGATTTCTTTTGAATGTGCAGGTTAAAAGCTCTAAGCAATACTATGTTTTATATCTTTATTACATAGGTACCATGGACAGGGTATCAGAGTAGATTTGCAGTTGATCCTCGAATCATTACTCATCAAACAGCCATGGCATATAATGTGAATCTTTTACAAGCACATGGACGTGGGTCCCCCATTCCCTATGGTCTTGGACATCATTCACCAGTTAGTATAGGACAACAGCAGCTTCATCATTCAGATAAAGATCAACTTGAACTAAATCGAAATAGTGAGTTAAATCTCTCTTTTTCTAATAAAAATTAAGTGGGGTGTTTTGTTTTCAGTTTAAACATAATTAATTTTGTGGCTGCTGATACGTGTGTTGTAAATGGTATTGAGAAATGTGTTTATGAAAACTGGCTTTTTTATAAGGAATATATAATCAGTACATTTGATTTACCTCCTAGTCAGTGGGAGGTGGATAAGAGTTTATTGGTTTGCACAATAACCTCTAGAAGAGAGGTCCCAGCTTTCATTAACTAGTAGGAGCATGCTTGGAGTAAAATTGGGCTTTGGATGTTCTTGTGTTCTTGCATGCTTTCCAAAATTTGCCAAAATTGGCCTTACTGTTAGCAGAGAATGCCGCATGTGGCACAGGTGCAACTAAGGCTAGTAATCTAGTCTACATCATCCCTATGTGATTAAAAATGATTATGTGAAAGCCCCAGTTGCCTAAAACCATGATAGACTACAGAAATCAATATGTATGGGCCTATCTGGGGATAAGTATGATTTGGTGTCTTCTATATTGTGGATGCATATGAAAGTAGAATACATAGATTGATGAATCCAGTGAGTGCTTGAAAATGGAAGAACCTCATATGAGTTTTTTGAAAAACAATACAATGTTTTTAAAGACTGCAACCCAGGAGAAAGACAATATTCTGCTAAGTGACATAAATGGGTGGGTGGTAATGAGACAAGATAGTTCAGAAAAAAGGATTGTGCTATTTGGAGACCTAGGAATGAATGAGAACAGTGACTGTTTGATTAATAGAAAAAGGTTAGAAAAAGATCCGTTTCATTTGAATGTGTGCTTTCAGCATATATTCACTCATATGTACAAATAGCAGAAGAATTAATATAATTATAAAGCCCAATAGATGTTATTGTTTATGATGAAAGATTAACAAAATTAGTGAAGGATACAAGATGATGAAAGTTTGTGAGTACATTTTTGGTACTGTGAAGAGAGGATCGTGGAGAAAAATGGACATGGAAGAAAATGAAAGGAGTGAAAGAAGCAAGATTAATAGTAGAAAGACAGTCCTATATGCAAAAGGATTAGAGGATAATCTTCCAACAAAATGAATGGAAAGTGGACATAAGGAAAGTAGGTATGGAAGCCTCTTGGAACAGGATGTATGATGTCCCCTTTCTTATATAATATTAATCTAAAGAAACTAATGGCAGGATTTAAAAGAAAACAAAATCTAAATCTAATTTATACCGCCATTCACTATACTTCTCCATGCCTTTCTATCCTTGCAAACTATTCTTGCTTCCACCACAACCAAATGATAATGATAATAATTTATTAAACTTGTGTGCCACCCAACTCCCAATGACTCTGGGTGGCTTACAACAATCAGATAAATTACAATAAAATCAATAAAAGATAAAAGATGGCAAGTGTGACAGACCAGATGGAGGATATATCAAATCAAATGATGTCTTTTGGTTTTTAAATTTTTTATCTTTCTCTTTTTTGAGGATCTCAGCTCCATCTAACCACCAATTTCTCAGTCTTCCCCTTTGACTCTTCTTCCTTTATTTGTTTACCACTTCTTGGTAGATGACCAAACCACCTCAGTGTACTTGTTTGATTCAGGTCACTTACTTTTGTGTTCAATTCATATTCATTCATTACCCATTTATTCTTTACCACACTTCTTAAATTCCTTGTCCTTTCAACTTACTTTTATGTTTTTCTTGACATTCCCAACTCTTAATTCAGGGCTTTCCAAAGTGCCGCTGCTGGCGACACACCAGTGGTGGCGGCGTGCGCATGCACGGCGGGGGCGCGTGCGGCGGCGTGTGCACGGCGGCAGCGGCGGCAGCCTCCGCTAAAACTCGGAAGCACTGATCCCGCGCCGCTGCCGCCGTGCACACGCGCGCCACCGCTTCTGGGTGGTGTGGCGACACACCACGCTGTGTGTGGCGACACACTTTTATGTCGCGACACACAGTTTGGAAAGCTCTGTCTTAATTCCATAAAACAAAGTTGGCAGAAGGACAGACATTTTCTTTTCTTTTGACAAACATTCATTTTTTGCAACAGACCACATGCTACCTGCTACATTTGTACCATCCTTTCCACATCAAAATTCTCCAACCATTTTTCTCATTTTTAGGAAACATTCTAGTAAGGTACTCAAATTTGTCTACTTGCTTTATTTGTTTCCATTATGTATAAATTGCTATCATTTATTTAATTTTACCTGTCAGACATAACTTTCTTGGTCTTTGATACATTAATTTTGAAATCCATGTTCCTAATTGCATCATACAGTCTAATATTTGCTGCAAATTATTCAGATTCTCAGCCAACAGCTTGACATCAAATGAATGAAAAATATATGCCAACCTATCCACTTTAATGTTATCCCAAATATTTGTTAAAATTTAGCACAAACATTCCATATATGTGTATCTATAAATACATTAAATAACTAAGGAGACATAGCACATCATTGTCTTAGATATTCTTAGCAGATTTAATTCTAGGCAGCAGTCTCTCTGGGTCACTTCTTTCCAATCTGCTTGTGACTCATAAACAGTACAGGACTTTCCTTAGGAATAGGACTTACTCCTTCCTTCCTTCCTTCCTTCCTTCCTTCCTTCCTTCCTTCCTTCCTTCCTTCCTTCCTTCCTTCCTTCCTTCCTTCCTTCCCAGTTTTCCATTATAATCATCCTATAGCAGAGATGGTGGTGGTGGTGATGAGGATTAGATTTATTAGATTTATATCCCGCTTTTATTGTTTATTGTTGTACAACTTAAGGCAGCATACATAATACTCCTGCCTCCTATTTTCTGCCCAAATGAAATTACCTCTTTAATTGATATGCCATATTATTAGAGAGTTTGTTAAACTATTTTATATTTGACATCAGTAGAACTGGAGTAAAGAACATATACATGATAAACGGTGGTTCTCCTCTTTAGATCCTGTGTTATACTTCTCATTGTGTTTGGATTCTCCATTGCCACATACTTCAGAGAGGAGTGCAGTGCTGCTGTTCTCCCATTCTGTTATTTAAGGAAATATTGAACTGGGTTTTCTGGGAAGGAGGTGTGCAATATACTTATCAGACAAAAAGCCCAGAAATTGCAATATTGTATGGATACTTAAGAGTTCTCCACACAGGTGTGGTTCTTTTTTTGTTGGAAAGTATATCAAGTGAGCAATAAATTTCTCTATTTGAGTGCAGAATATTCTCTGGTATTTTAAGAGAACAGAGTGGATTTTGCTGCTACAGACATTATTTGGGGCACCAGAAGCTCCATACTTCCACCACTATCTTTATTACAGTAGATAGTACATTGATGTGAAAAATACATAAAGTAAATTATCTTAAATAAAAATGAGAAATTGGGCTCTGTGCTTATGCTAGTAGCTTTATTACCTTTCAATCAGCAGGCTTCAGCTGAAATTGGAAAACAAATCCGACAGATCCATTAGGAAACAATAAGCATAGAATTCCATAATCTCATTAGCATAAAATCTATTTCAGAGCAAGGCAGCTTTTTAATGCTGAAGGACTGACGACTGTATCAACACTGAAATTGCTCTGATTTCATTTATGCTGTTTGAGTGTTTTTCCTTAAAGCTGTGCTGTTCAAAATCTGCCTCATTAACTGCCTGAAAAGCAGAGTAATTACTGTGTACAGTATTGAGTGCCAAGATGAATTTCCCAATATTATAGATGTATGAGCTGTCTCCTTACTATGCCAGAAAATGATGTCATTCAAAAGTTAATTGGATACTAACTAGTTCATAGGTATAGCCATGAAAGAAACTTACTTATATTCACAAAGGTTTGGGTAATTCCAGAAACAAATATGGCATGCTTTCCTTAATTTCTGCTAATAACCTGAGAAGTGGAAGAGCACAGAATGTGGTAGAAGTTCAATTTCTAGGACTTTTAATAATGTAACTGAAAGAGAATAAATAAAATGTTGTGAAATTCACTTAACATAATTTTCTGTCTCTCTGAAGAAAAATAGGATGATTGGGTTTTCCTGTGAAAAATGCTGATACTTTCAATTTATTATAAAAACCACCTATTTTCACAAAATCCCAATTCAATCATGTATTAACTTAATGTGTCATTAAGGAGGAAAATGAGCAATTGAACATTGAAGTCAGCTGTTCTTGTTGATAAAAATTAACAGTGTGAAGCCATTATTGAATCAAAGATAAGTGGTCACATTAAAAGGAAAAAAAACCTTGAAGAAAAGACTTTGAGGAGCTTTGTCTTTTAAGTGTTCTTTGATATTCATCTTGAGATGTATGATGTGCTACATCCTTTCAATCTTCAGTTATTTAGTGGCTGCATTTGGTCCTTACCAAAAAGAAAAGATATCTGGACCACCCCCTTGGCCATCACCATGGGGAATTTAGAAGCATTTTGCAGTTTTTGGTAAACTATAGCTCAGTGTGTTATCTGAGCCAAGATGGGCAGTTAATCTTAAGTAAAAGCACAACATATGCTGAGTAGTTGCCTTGTTTCAAATAAGCCATAGCTAAGATTAACTAGCTGGTTGAGTTAATCAAAGACAGAAAGGAGAGCTCCAAAATCTTTGTGGCCCCAGCAGGAGGAAGAGAGGGGTGGCAGCTATGATGATTCCTGCCACAATAAACTATGTTTATCGTTTTGCATAAACGTGGCCAGTGGTTTTAGCTATTCCAAGGGATGCCATAGCCAAGAAACTAGCCCTTGGACAGGCAGAATTCCCAAACACTCAGATGGATTCAACTATAGGGAAAAAAGATATTGGGGGCTTTTCTTTGCAGAAATTGGCTTGAAGAAATTACCAAGTAAAGTTTTCTTTAAAAAGGTTACGTTTATCCAGGTTCTGAATCAGTTGTTCCTCCGGTAATGCTAATCCTAGGCCAACAGCCCAGGTGTATAACAGAATCGCCCCAGACCTCCACATCAGCTACTATGGCCAATTACATTACCTCTCGGTAGATGCAGCATTACCCAGTCATTTGACCAAAAAGAGACCATAACTTTAATGGGGGGGGGACCCCCACATTTTAAAAAATAAAGAGTCCTATCTCTTCAACACAAGGTTGAAATAGTTATTTCTGACAAAAAAACATGGAACAAGTGAAAATCAACAATTATGTCATAGGATTTTTTAAACACCTGAAAATTGGATGGTTTGATATTTGTGTTAACTTTGTTTTGTTAGAAAACTATTGCATTTTAGGTTCTGTGTCTATTTTGAAAAGATGTGGGGCAAATTTCTAATTTATATTTCTACCTCATATAGTTAGGGCTGCACTTCTAATAAGAGACTTTTTCAGATTATTACATGAGCTTTGTCTTTTGGAAAAGCCAGGTGGGTGTTAGTTGTGCTTGTGTATGGGCTGGGCCAGGTTTAGGAAGAGAAGCTTTCAGAGGTTCCTGTTCCAGCATTCTGAAGTCTTTAGGTAACAGTTTCATATGGAGTCATTTACCTTATTGCTTAGTTGTTTGTCAGAAGGTATAGGATATAAGGGGCGTGGTGGCTCAGCGGGTAAGACACCAGGCTTGTCGATCAGAAGATCACAAGTTCGGAGGTTCGAATCCCTAGCCCTGCATGCGGAGTGAGCTCCCACACTAGCTCCAGCTCTTGCCAACCTAGCAATTCAAAAGCATGCAAATGCAAGTAGATTAATAGGTACCACTTCGGTGGGTAGGTAACAACATTCCACGTGCATCATGCGGCCACATGACCGTGGAAGCGTCTTCGGACAACGCTGGCTCTTCAGCTAACAAACGGAGATGAGCACCAGCCCCTAGAGTCGGACATGACTGCACAAATGTGCGGGGGGAACCTTTACCTTTTTATAGGATATAATGATGTAAAAGCTGGCCCGTTGAAGTTCATTTGTTTTTGCATAATATATTTTCTTCAATGTACAGTTAGCTGATCAGTGACTTAAGTTTAATCTCAGTATAGATCTTTTGATAGAAAAGCACAGAAGGTGCCTGCCATACCTGTGGCAGAATGCAGTTGAAAATGAGATATATTGCTTCTTATTCCTTTGGGAGAAAGACTGAGAGAAATTATTAGAATGGTGGTTCATAATTAGGATAAACTTGTGAATCCTGCAAGTTTTGATACAGAGAATTAGGAAAAGCAAAATATTTTCACATTCACTTACAGTTGTTTTCATGCACAAAAACATTCATTTCTAAAGATAATTCTTTTAGTCTGACATTTTGAAGATGATCGAATACATCATCATTCATTATCAATATCAATGTGTGCTGACTGAAGAGGAAGAAACAAATTTCATTTGTATGAAATTTTCATAGCTGCTTATTATTTCAGAGGTTTTGTTCTTAAGTTTTAAAACACCCTTTTATGAGTAAGCAACCCAAATTATACCTGCCTATTCTGGCAACATTTTAAATTTATCTTTATCAGTTGGGGAATGTTTCTGGTTTTACCATTCCATAGTTTTCTAAGGAGATGGCTAGAAAATGGATAAAGATATTTATCTTTGAAGGGGCAGTCAGAAAATATCAGAACAGTGTTATCTGATGAAGTATCTAGTCAACTATGTGTCTTTGCTTCATGGTAGATCTGGATCATTGATGATTTTCTAGTTATCTCCCTAAATACAAGTTTTCAAGGTTTAAATCTGGAGCTATATTTTCCTTTTATTTTCCTGTGTAGATAAGAGGACCCAAATGATGTTGTACTCTTTGGATTATCTAAAAGTAGATTATAAATGAGTAATTGGTAATCACCAGAAACTGCTTTGCTTCATCACCAGTCAAGTAGTTCGGGAGCAGCAAATAGATCAAACCATTTGGTCACCACTTTCATTGTATGTTAAGTAATGTTCTGTATTTGATCTAAAGAAAGAACATTGGAGTCTTGAATCAGCAGTGATATTTGGCTGATATAATTGCAGTGTAATAAACTGAAATATCATCTGCATGTTTTCTTTTCCTTTTTTATGATCATACCACTAATCACAATTAGCTATAATATTACATCTGAATGAAGAACCACGTTAATGACTTCCCAAGAAGCTATTGCATAGAAACCAATTTTAAATCATGGCTTCATTCTCTGGCTTTTTGCCCATGGTTTGTTTCTTAGTTCATAAGTAACCAAAAAACCACAGCTAATGTCCTATTGAGCAAAGATTGTGTTCTGCTTTAGGAAGTTCTTGCCTATTTTTGTTTATTGAGCAGAAATTTGATCATTCAGTCTGGGTGACTATAAAAAAATAAATAATATTTATATGGATATATCTGAGAACAACAATCAATACTGCTTTTAATCTGTATGTTCCTCTTATTGTTGATTATAATTGATAGACTTATTTTTTAGATTCACAGTTACTTTTTTATTGTTACTCTAAAATTCTTTCCTGAATTTTTCTTCTCAGATCACTTTTAAATGGACTTGTCATAATTTTTTCACCTCTATACTATCTTATAAAGCATAAGTGCCTTGTTTTATACAGTAGTTTTAGGATAGTTCAGTTGACTGTCAATGTGGAATTATTTTTAGAAGATGAAATGGAAAATAAATTTACTTTAAAAATATTTTCTTTTCCTTATCCTTCTAATATCTGTCCTTCTGCTTTAAGTTTTGAACAATAATATTTCAAATATGATCATCGAAGTAAGATTGAAAACACTGAAATTTCACACTTCTGGGTTTAATAACTTACAACAGTGATTATGGCTGGATATAATTTAAGTTGAATATTAAAAATGAGCTTTATATGAGGTCTTTATATTATTTAGGCAAAAATGAACCTGGTGCTGGACCTGAAATCAGTAAAATTCGGACTCCTGAGAAAAACCCTTTAGAAGCCAAACAGGTATATGCTCCTTATTACTCTTTCCTCGTGTGTGATGCCCGTGAAACTTTGGTAATGCAGGCCCTGTAGAAATATGGCCATCCCAAAAGAATCAAGGTGCAGAATAACTCAGCCAACAGCAATAATGACCCTGGCTAAATAAAAATAAGTAAAGATTACACTATATCACAACATAATACAATTCAAATTACAAAACAAAAAAGAATATATATATATATATATATATATATATATATATATATATATATTTGTGAAGTATTGGGAGAAGTAATACGGGTGAGGTGGTTTTAATCAACATTTTGGGTTGTTTACAGTAGGTAACAGGCCATTCCTAGTAATCACACTGAGCGATACCAGGACTACACCTGATCCATTTCAGGAAATCTTTGAGAACCCATTTCAGTAATACTGAAATCAGTAATACTGAATTCAGGTGTTGTTTTCGGTTTTATACAGCCTGTCTTTCTAGGCTTTTCATAATACAAAAGCTTGATAGACAATGCTTTAAAACTTACCAAAGCTTAATAGGCAGTTATTCTTTTGAGATATTATCTTTTTTAAAAGGGAGCAGGATCATCAAGGCAAAATGTGGTTACTAGAGAATTTTGGCTCATAAGCTTTTCTATGCTGTTGTTTTGTGAATCTGGTCTTCTGTTCATTGGTGATCAAAGTATATGTGTGGGCTTTTTGGATCATATTATTTTACTACATTGTGGCAAAATATTTATATGATTTTATGTTCAACTTGAAAACTACGGATCATGCAGGAGTAAAACATTATTACTAATATTAGATAATACATTTCAACATTTTAATTGCAATTTAATTTAAATATCTGCATTTGGATGAAAATTTAAAATTAGCTTCTGGTTGTGTCCCCCCCCCCCCCCTTTAAGGAGAAATATTAAGTAGAAGTGATGGGAGAATTTGCTTCTAGGAACAATGAATAAGTCATCATTGAGAGGGCGGGGGAAAGACCCAAAGCCTTAAAGTTTTTACATTTTGAAATAAGGAGTGGCATTTGCATTAAATTGATGTCTCTCTTTAGAAGTGAAATTTTTTAAAAGGTTTACATAATTGTTTCTCTTTTACTAAATTACTATGATAATAAGGAAGAAGCTAGTAATTAATTTCTGCAATAGTTTCTGAAATGGATTTTGATGATGAGGTCTTAATACTTAGTTTAAAAATAGAAATATAAGACCACAAATCTTAGTGATTTTGTAGCTTATAATACTCAAAATAGCTTTGAAATAATGTTTTGTGTAGAAAATGTAAAATTTTAAAATACATATGACTTATTTTATATCAGTAGATTTATATTCATTGATCAATTATGTTTTCAGTTAAACATATATTAAAGGAGAAAATGTATCTAAGCTTTACAACAGTTTTTCTTTATTTTGGACCTTGTTTTTCCCACCTTCTTTAGATATCACATGCTTGAGTTGGTGTTAAAATAATTTGCTTGGTACTTTCATAACTTAAGGGGATTTTGTTTTATTCTGTATTCTTAAACGATTTTTAACTAGAATAATTTGTGTAATTTCCTCCAGGTTGACTTAGAAGCAAATCCCCAAAATAGAAGCCCAGAATTGCGTTCCAGTACTTCTTATCCTAATTCTAAATTTCACCGCAAAGATAATCTTAACCCCAGGCAGCTGAACATTCACCTCACTCCTCCTCATGCCCAGTATGCTGTTCCTAGCCGCCCCTTCCAGCACTTAACCCAGATTTCAAGGCATCCATATCCTGTGCAACAGCAACAAAATATTTTAAGTCAACAACAGAACCATTTGTCTGAACAACAAAACCAAATGCATCCTTCACAGAGCCAGATAGTCCAGCAACACAATCATTTAAATCAGCAGCCACAACCACCATCTTCACAGCTCTCTCCTGCCTTTCAAACTGGCCCCAACCAGTCTTTCTTTAAAAATTCAGTTCCACATAGACCTCATTCCCCTGGTGCAGACACTTCAATTTTAGAACAGCTCCCTCCATCTGTGCTGCAAGATGTCAATAGCCCCCTGAGACCCATTGCACAGCACAACCTCATGATGCCATCCCATTTGAACCACTTCATTGAAGAGAATCCTCCAGGAATGTCTCTAGGAGAACCATTAGGTACGTATCCATAGCTGCATTCAAAGGGGCTAAGTTGGGGCAGCTTTCTTAGCTAAATCAGGAGGCATATCATGTGTAATGTGAATAATTGTTTTTGGTATATTGCATGCATTTGTGTAGTGTTTTATAGTATAGTATTTATTAGCCTCATTTAAAAAAAAACTTTCAATTTATGTTTGCTCATTGAACAAAAATTGTTTGTTTTTCATTGTTCACAGAACTAAAGGTCATTTACTCCACAGCCTTCAACCATTTAACATCTGCAAGCATTCTTCATTGACTAGCCCATTCTCAGATTATGTGCTATTTTGGATGTAATCTTGGTTTCCTAAACTGCAGTAAAGTTAGGTGTGAGCATTGTGTTCATGTCCTACTCCTAACCCTATTATACCTTTTTATGCAAGCTTTAGTGGTTTGATTTTGATTACATTAAACTATCTTTCCTTGTTGTGTCTAAAATGGAACTGCAGTTTAACATCAGCTTACTAACTAGGATCTTAAACCAGGATGAAGTCATTGTGGCTAATCTTCCTTAGATGTAATAAGGAATAAAATCAAGCCACCAAAGCTGATACATGGTGGGAGGATTTGAGGAGTAGGACTTCATCAAGACTAACATTCATTTCAGGATTTTTAAAAAAGGTTATAAAGTATAATAGTGTGTTCCTTTAAAGTTATTTATGAAAATCACATAGATAGGTTTTCATTTAGGCATATGGAACCCTAGCTGTTGAAATATTTCTTAGGATAGAACAATTTTAGCAAGGAATGCTAATGCTTGATAGTCTCTGTATGTGTGTGTGTATGTGTGTGTATAACACATACAATATTGTAAAATGCAGTTTTTTTAAAGCATAAAGCTCTTAAATATAGAAGCTGGGTAATTATGCCCCCCAAAATGTTTTACAGATCGTATTCATGGAAATTTAGCTTTGGAAACCTTAAGGCAACAGCAAGCAAGACTACAGCAATGGAATGAGCATAACGCCTATCTCAGTCAGGGCAATATTCCTTATTCTCACCATCACCACCCTCACTTATCCCACCTTTCTCAGCAGTCAATGGGATTGCATCAGCAGCCAGTTAGGGCAAACTGGAAACTTGCCAACAATATTGAAGAGGAAACGGAGGCAACATATTCAAGGTAATTATAACTTGGTAGAAAGTATACAGCAACAGTTCCTATCATAGAAGGAACAAGAATAGCTAACCCAGAGCTTTCCAAACTTTTCATGTTGGTGACACACTCTTACAGCAGGGCATCATTTCGCAACACACTCTTACAGCAGGGCACAAGGCAGGCACTAGGACCTGTGCGGAATCACAGCAGGTTTGGAGGCAGCAGGGCACAAGGCAGGCACTAGGACAGGGCTTTCCAAAGTTTTCCCGCGGCGACACACCAACTGTTGTTGGTGTGTCGCCGCGGGAAAACCCGGAAGTGCCGCTGTTGCGGCAGCGCGCAAATACCCGGAAGCGCTGCTGCCGCTTTCGGTTTTTGCGCGTCGCCATTGGTGTGTCGCTGCAGGAAAACCCGGAAGCGCTGATGATGATCAGCACTTCCGGGTTGTGTGGCGACACACCAGACTGTGTGTGGCGACACACTTTTGTGTCGCGACACACAGTTTGGAAAGCTCTGCACTAGGACCTGCACGGAATCACAGCAGGTTTGGAGGCAGCAGGGCACAAGGCAGGCACTAGGACCTGCGTGGAATCCTGGCATGGCAGGTTTGGAGGCAGCAAGGTACAAGGCAGGCACTAGGACCTGCGTGGAATCCTGGCAGGGCTCGGAGGCAGCAGCAGCCGCCGCGACAAACCCAGACACTGCAGCCGACACACTAATGTGTCCCGACACACAGATTGGAAAGCTCTGAGCTAACCTTTCCTTTATGCTGGGGTCAACGACCAAAGTTTTTTCAAGCATTCCGCCTTCCCACAACACACACAAAATACCAAATCCAGATTCTGGGAGTAATGCTTTGTCGAGCCATCTTCAGTTGAATTGGGGTGGTAAACTTTTGGGGACCTAGGGCTCCATGTAATATATATTTTTGGAGCTGATGAAGGCGGTAAGGCAAAATTTACAGGGCTGCATAGCACACATGAATAGTGCTGGGATTTTTCTCTGGGCTTTTTTGACCTCTATTATACCTACTTTAGGGCTTATATTGCAGTGTTTGCATGTTTCTTACCTGAAAATAGAGGGAAACTATGCCATCACAGTAATCATGGCCATGGGGGCCACAAAAGGGGAATCAGGAGCTGCAAGTTGGTCCACCCATATCTTAAAGGAACTAGCATCCAAATGAGCCAGATAAACATAACCCTTTTCAAAGTTTTTGAGTCTCTTCATGTGCATCATGATGGGAGCACTCATTCTGTTACACACACTATATATCTCTTGATTGCCATCCTAGAATTATTTTCCATTTGAGTACATGATTTGTGACCTAGTTCCATATTTTTTAAAAAAGAAAACATACTGTATTTAATCATCCTGTGATTATTTCCATCAGTATTAAATTAATTTGTTTATATACATTTAAAAAAATCACTTTTTACCACATGGAAAAAATAACCCTGATACCTTTCTAAATTTGAGATAGAATTTCAGAGTGGGGACATAAATCAGCATAATTGCAGTTCCAGTTACATGAAAGTTCAATTATGGAACATTTTTACTGCCCTGAAAATACTGCTTTTTGCCATTGTGTGAACATCTTGCATTTACAGTGAAACTTTGATTTAATGGAACCTTATTTAGTGGACCTTGGATTCAGCAGACCAGATTTCTCCCTGGATTCCCCCCCCCCCCATAATGGATAAGTCTGTTGCATCCAAAGTAGTATGGATGAGGGAGTTAAATTTATGTTATTTTTTAACTACTCACATCAATTTATGTTATTAGCATAATGCCATCATTACACAAATGACATAAATAGCCACGAATGACATAATTTGTGATTTAATGGGTATTTAGGAGTAATACCCATTTGGTCTGTTAAATCCAGGTTTCACTATCTCAGGGCTTTCCAAAGTTTTTCCCGCGGCAACACACCAACCGGTGTTGGTGTGTCGCCGCGGGAAAACCCGGAAGTGCCGTCCTTGCAGCAGCGCGCAAAAACCCGGAAGCGCTGCTGCTGCTTTCGAGTTTTGCGCGCTGCAGTTGGTGTGTCGCCGCGGGAAAACCCGGAAGCGCTGATGATGATCAGCGCTTCCGGGTTGTGTGGCGACACACCAGACTGTGTGTGGCGACACACTTTTGTGTCGCGACACACAGTTTGGAAAGCTCTGCACTATCTGTTGAATTGTTTTATTTTTTGCTGCTACATTTCTGGTTGATCATTTACTATGTTTACAGACACTAATAATTTTTTTTATGTGTGCGTATGCACACAGACTACCCATACACACACTCACATACACTACAACTCTTTCTTGACATTTTTAATTTAAAAGGCAGTTGGTAATTTCACTCTTGAGATAGCTACTTTCTGTGAAATATATGCACGGCACAGTTGCTTGGATAAATCCATTTTAAAAGAGTGTGTGGTGTTATTCTTCTAATATTACTTTTTAATTGGATGATATTTTTTCTCACTTGAAAAATCATCTTATTAATGCAGATTCCAGGATTTGCTTAGAGAGCTCTCACACCGTGATCAAGCTGAAAACAGGGACCTCGTTGAAATGCCGCCACCTCAATCAAGACTTTTGCAATACAGACAAGTGCAGCCCAGAAGTCCACCAGCACTCCCCTCTCCTACATGCAATTCAAACCACAGTGGCCACTTTCCTAACTTCTCTGAGAGTAGAGACATTGAAATATCTAACAATCCAGCATTTCAGCAGCATTTGCCTCAAATGTACAATCCCCCTTTCTCAGTGCCATCTGAACACATAACCCCACCTTCCTTGAAATATCTGCAGCCAGATGGATCATGGACCTATGCTAATTTACACCAGAGTCATCTCATGGGGCAAGGCTTTCATTATGGTATACCTCCATTGCCTCATAGATCACAACCGAACCCTTTTATACAAATACAAAATCATCAGCACACGGTTGGTCAGGAACCATTTCACCCCCTCACTTCACGAGCAGTATCTGCTTCTTCGCTGCATAGCTTAGAAGAGGTATGTAGTTTGTGGTGTTTGTATGCTTGTTTGTTTGTTTTTTTTTTTGCTCTGGCACCAGGCTAATCTTAGCTATGTTTGAAAAAAGCTAAGTGGGGTTGGAGCTGGTTAATACTTGGATGGGGACCATCAGGAAGTTCCAAGGCTATAGGATAGACTGGGAAGTCAGAACATTTCAAAAGAAGGCAGTGGCAAATCATTTTTGTACATTTTTGTACTGTTGCCAAAAAACCCGCAAAGATGCGTCCATATAGTCAGCAGGAGTTGCGCTTGACTTGGAGGAATCTTTACTTTTTGTTTGTTTTGATCTACAGTGAGGAGTTCTGTAGTGGAGTTCTGCTTAATGGTAGCAAATACAAGCTGGAAAAAATGGGGGTGGTCATCCTGATGGTGACTTTGGACAAGATTCCATATGTACTTTTTTTTTGCTTCACTGTTGCTGGTTGAGTGTCAGATGTTACTGCTTTTTATGCCATTTACTAGATGGCCAAGTTATTATTTTGAGATACTGAAAACCCAACTTTAGCAATATAATTTTATTTCTTTTTACAATGATGATTTTCATCAGCTTCTGAATGAGAAAAAGCTGTAGAAATCAGAAAACCGATTTCCCTAATTTCAGGGTGTCCAATCTTTTTAAGAGAGCCAGTTTGGTATTGTAGTGAAAGGCACTTGAAGTTGGGAGACTGTAAGTTCTAGTCCCCCTATCTTAGGCATGAAAGCCAAGTGGGTGACTTAGGGCCAGTCTCTCCCTCTCAGCCCTAGGAAGGCTAGGATTTGTCCGCATAGTCACCAGGAGTCAAAACTGACTTGAAGTCACCAAACCAAAAGATCCGCCCCAAAAGAAACCCCAACTTTTTTAAAAATAGTACTTTTCTACCAGCAAAATACAGATACTGTTGGTAGATCAGTTTTTCCATCTCCGCTGCAGCCCTCATATGCAACCAAAATCTTTGAAGGATTTGGGGGACCCTCCAGAAAGAAGTATTGGTAATGTATGTGGAGTTGCAGGGGGCGAGTGGAGGGGAATTCCTGTTATGGGAGAAGTCCATTCAACTAACATTGTTTCTGGTTTTGATCATTACAGGTTGGGTTTGTTAATTATGCAGTAAATCTTATGTAAACCAAAACAAATCAGTAAAATACTATGACACATCATTTTAGTCAGTCCCTCAATAGCAAGAGTTGACTTCCATGTGGACATGTAATATGGCCTACATCATTTTGAGTTGGAACATCAAGTGTAGATAGAACACTATTCTTGGTAGCTGTTACACATGATTAAACATATCCTGGAAGCATTTCTATTTGTCTCCTTCATAAAGCATAGGTAAAATAGAACTTTCTCTGTGCAAGGTTAGATTTAAAGGTGAAGTTCTTCATGAAAACAATGTATGTCCTTTTTATGCTTGTTCAGGGGCTTGCAGATATCTTAAGAATTGCAGCATAACTCAAATATGATAGCAGTATGTTTTATTTTTGATGAAGTATAGATAGGCTTATCATTTTTGATGAAGTATAGATAGGCTTTTGTAGAATGCCACTGACAGTCATTTTCTTCACTCTCTTTGGAGATTTCCTCAGGATGTCAAGAAATTCAGGATACCAAAGTATCTACCTCCATTGTTACAATATATCTTTCTATGTGTCTGTGTATCTATCTATCTATCTATCTATCTATCTATCTATCTATCTATCTATCTATCTATCTATCATCCATCCATCCATCCATCCATCCATCTCCATCCAAGTTGGAGAAAGGATTCCAAGATTGAGACCTCCCTTGCTAGGTGTGTAGCCAAAGAAGACTAACTGATTTCTGGCTCTTCATTTTATTTTTTCACTCCTGTATATGTACTTAATCTGGTTATCCAGATTCACTCATACTGTGTTTCCAAGTGACATCTTGCTGACTGCTTGTCTGCCCCTTGCTTATATAGTTGACTTGGTCATTGACTTCGTCTTTTCAGTTTGTGTCTTTTGCCACATCCCAAGCATTGTAGCTATCTTAGGGTTGATGTATGCTGGCTGATGGAACTTCCAGTCAAATAGAACAGCTTCACTAACTGCTTTAAAACTTACTTTGTATCCAGGGGAATGTCTGGATCCCAAAGAACCCTGGCTTCAAGGTGAGCAGATTCTTGATTTTCAGAGGAAGAATGAGCAGGAGGAGCTCATGGGAAATTCAGCTCAAATGCCACCACCAATCACAAAAAGAAAGACTGGATTTGGTTTCTTTGAGTTTTAGGCCCAAATGAGGCAAAATGGCATTTACATTACCAAACAAATGCTTAGGTGGTGGTAGAAGACAGATTCTCAAATTAAAGCTTAAGGAGAGTGGAAAGTGGGTCTCATCTCTTAATTAGAGTTTTTAGAATGCTATAAGTAGAAGTAAAGCTTGGTGTTCCTCCCCCACATTAAATCTGAGGGAAAGAGAGAAAGGCTTGCTTTTCATGAATGGCACCTATCCTAGGTGGTTCCATTACTAGTGACTTAGAAAAAATTACAAACAGAATTATTCAGGTGGACATTAATTTAATATCTGCCATCAATATACTTATTTTTTCTTTTCTTTTCTTTGGGGTGTATATGCTGCTCCAATCCAGCAGGACTCTTGAATGCTTTACATTCCATTCTTACAATAACATTAAAACAGTAAAACAATATAACAAAATTACAAAACTAGCAAAACTAACCATAATGGGGAAAAAAAAGGGGGGGAGAAGAATACTGTGACCACAAAGGACCAATAAACATCCAAACACAAGCCAGGATGGGGGTTCCCAACTTATATCACATCCCCTCCCAGAGCTTTCTTAAAGAGTCAGCATTTATTGCTGTCCTAAAACTCAACAGGGTGGGGGTTAGTCTAATTTTGGGAGGAAACTTCCAAAGAAGGAGGGCTGCTACTGAGAAGGCGCAACCATGTAGATGACAGTCTCTAAGTGAAGGAGTTGGAGCAAGCCTGCCTACTTGATTTTATTGTATGGGCAGAGGCCATTTATGATATGGTTTAAACGTTTAAGTATTAGTATTTTTATATTACTATTAATTTCCTTTTGCTTTATTACACACTACCATGAGTCCATTTGGAAAATGATGGGAGTAAACCAATAAATGAATAAATGAATAAATGAATAAATGAATAAATGAATAAATGAATGAATGAATGAATGAATGAATGAATAAAGAAAGAAAGAAAGCAAGCAAGCAAGCAAGCAAGCAAGCAAGCAAGCAAGCAAGCAAGCAAGCAAGCAAGCAAGCAAGCAAGCAAGCAAGCAAGCCAGCCAGCCTTGGGGTTAGAGTATGGCTCCTTCTACTTTCCTCCCCATACTGCAAATGCAATCACAGTGGAGCTGATACTGTATGTCCTCTTGTGAGCAGAACTCACCTTCTGAGGACAGGGTATACATTTAGATCTTGCATCAGACATGTGAGCAGATGTCTGCTTATGCAATAGAATTGCTTTTTGCTCTCCTCCTTTCTCCATTACTTTAATCCAAAAATACTCAAAGATAATAATTTCATGGGAAAAAGAAAGGTGATAATTTCATAGGAAAAAGAAAGAAGGGGGAAAAACAAATGTTATTTGAAGTCTCTGATAAGCTTATACAGTTTTTAGTGGTAAAAAGTTTGACATACTCCACTCCAATCTATGTCTCTGCTTAACTCATGTTGAGTTGAACAAGACATGTGACTTGAGTATTGAAGTATTAGACACTACATGTGCAGAAAAGTTGTCTCAGGTTCCTTCTGGCATTGGTATACACAGTAGAAAGCCATGTAGTGGCATGATTAATAATTGTGTTGATTGTTGCCATTGTCAGAACCACAGTTGTATCTATGAATACTGAGCCATCTCTCTTGGGAATCTTTGTTTTGTTGTTAAGAATTATAGCTGCTTATACTGTATATGAACCTTACGCCTGTTTTTCACCCCTCAGCAGGGTTCCCAACATTTGCCAAAAATGGGAAAGAGAAGTTAGTACTAAACTGGGCAAAGGGGCAAAATAACTACTGTAAGCCCTATTAATTTTATGTTTTTTCAAAAACACAGCTGGAGACCAGGAAATTAGTGTTTAACAGACATTGGAACAAACATCCACTAAATCTTTGATTTATGTTTAGTGGGACTTTGAAAATAGTAATGGAAATGCTACAGATCTTTTATAGTTTTTTCTTTTACTTTCTTCTAAAATTCGAGACTCTGGTTTTTTTTAGCAGAATCTGTTGAGAGGTCACATTTTAAAGGGAAAAAGTTAAGCCTTGTTGTTTTATTCATCTAGACCAGCATTTTCAACATTAAATGTTTCAAATAAATGTATTATTCAAATGGGTAACTGTGAGGAAAGAATATAATCAATTAGCTTTTACTCATTTTCCACTACAAAACCATAATATTAGAAAATAGCATGGCTTAATTAATCTGAATATTTGTCCTTATACTAACTTTACAATATCTATTAACCGTCAACACGCATTTGCTGTGCTATTTTGTTCCATGAAATAACCCAGTTGTAACAATCTATCTTATATCAAGGGACCAGTGAGTTATTTCTCCATCTCTACTTTTGGAAGCCATGTCTTTAGTGTAGCATAGACACCGGTGGTGGGAGGCCTACTTACTATGTAGATCACAAAGATTTTTCTTTATTGTATTTTAAAATATGATATTAAACTGGAAGATCAAAGGGATGGAGATATCTAACAAAAAGCAGATACTGGCAGGTACCACTGGGAGCCCCTCTCTCCCAGTCCCTGAAGATACCATGATTGATGGTATTGAAGGTAGCTGAGAGATCAAGAAGAACCAAGAAAGTTGCATTCCCCCATCTTGGTCCAGCCACAGGTCATCCATAAGAATGGTCAATGTGGTCTCAGTTCCGGATTTAGGCCTGAGGATGAGCTTAAGGGGGCGTAGATAATCTAAACAGATTTTGATGGGAGTGAAAGTGATCCAGACATTTGCCTTCTATTCTGAAAACATCTACTCTGTTAAGAAAATTAGCAGCACTTGCAGGCAGGGCAAAAGGCAATGGCACTTTTATTTTCAAATTCCAGAATTAGCAGAAGCTTAGCACTCTTTACCTTGCTATGTCCTTACTGCTTTACGGAATTTTGATACAAGCTTTGAATATGCTTTTTGTGCATAGGCAAGCTTTAATCACAATAGGACAATGCAAACAAAGGAGAGGATGTTATAGAAACAGTCGCAGCGGGAGCATCTTGATGAGCTTTAGTGGTCCGGAGGTTGAACTATTAGCAGCAATTAAGAACAGTGCTAGATAGAATGATTCACAGTACTTATTGAGTTATAGGCAATTAACAAAAGCCTTGAGGAATGTAAACAAGAAGAATTTCAAACAGTGTATACTTGTGGTCAGGTTAAGGACAATCTTATTTGAAGACCATCTCAGAGAATCTCTTCAGTGGCAGGAGAGAGATCCAGTAAAGGAAGAATTTGATTAACCGTGGAAAAGCAGGGAGGGAAATTCAAGGGTAGAGGAATGAAAGGAAAGAAAATATGAAGGTAAGTTTGTCTTTTTCTAAAATCCAAGATGGTTTTCAGAAGACTGGAAGAGGCTTTTCTTCTTAAAGCTACAGTAGCATGAATAAAATCTAACACAATGTAATGGAGAAATTTTATATTTCTGTATTTTTTTTATTCTGTCATCTCCCTCCACTGAGTAGTTTATTCCCAAGGCTTTTAATAGTATTCACAAGAGAATTTAAAGCAGACAGTTGCCATGAATTGAAAGGTAGAAAAGAATTATAAATCACACAGCATTCATTTTCCTGATTAAGAAGTTTGACCTTCTACCAGCAGACCTCTTTAATTTTTCTGTTCAACCATGAACCTGGCAGATTCACTGCATTATTATCTCAAGGTTAGCTTCCATGCTTTCTCATTTATCAATTCCTCATTGAAAACTCTGGGCAAGCATAGAAATAGACCCTTTACCAGCCAAGATGGATGAGCTTTCTGTTTCTGGGTAGCAAATATACAGACTTCCTGTTTCAGGGTTGCTGGTATCACCCAGGCATATCCAGGCTGCATTTTCCCTGACTTGAGGGCATACAAGCCCATTCTGAAGCTGACAGTAATTGGTAGGGGTTTTTTTGGGTGGGGGTTGCTTTTCATACAAGGGAAGCCATGTGAACATTAGGGTTAATCTGGAAGAGAAATGGCATAAGTCTTCCCTTCTTCATTTGAGAATATCTAAATATCCTCTCAATGTGCTACTATATCAGTTACTGTTAGGGAATTAGACAAGGCTTGGAATTTAAATTTATATTTAAATAGAAATTAAATTTAAATAGAAATTAAACTGATAAGAAATTAGAAACCTATGTTTGCTGTACATTTTTAAATTGTCAGATTGAGTATTCTCTACATCAGAACCCCTATGCAAGGGACTTGTAAAGGGAGGGCCCAGGTCATGGAGACAAACAGAGTAATTTTATAAATGGAAATCAGTTGGTTGGCAAAAACTTTGGTTTGGGAAGTCTTAACTCTGTCATGCTGTGATAAGCCAAATCCTCTAGAGAAAAATGTATGGAGTAAGATAGTTTTAAAAACAGCTCCAACTGTGTTTAACATGGGAACTTAGTTTAATATGGAAATTTAGTGAACTGGGACACATACAGTGATGTGAAATCAGAAAAGCAAGCAGCGACAAAGTAGTTTCCTGAACTACCACCACAAAGAAAAAACTTCCATTTTAAAAAAATATATGCTGCTGCTTTAAATTATGTGGGATATGCATGCTTTATAAATATGTGGGAAATTCAAGTATCTGTTAAAGTACTTTAGAAAAACCTTCAGCTATCAAATTTCATAAATGCCAGCATCTAGGATTTCAGAAATAATAGGCATCTGTAATATGCACGAATATGCGTATTCTGCCAAAGACTGACTTTGGCAGACAATCTAGTCATACAAAGATTATCATTTCAAAAAAGATTCAAATTAGAGATAACGGAGAAGTTAGCAGCTTGGATATATTTGAAAAATATAAATAATGGCTTGGTTTGTAAAATAAATTGATATAAAGAAGACTTCAGAAGAATGTTTCCTGCCCCCAAAAGCCTCTGTTATGTTGTGGACACTTGAAAACCATCTATGGGATGTTAGGGCTCTCCTGAACAATCTTGGATGGAACACAAAGGAAAAATAGCTGGAAACAGGAAATTCATTCTGATAGATCTATAGTCTCTGGAATAAATTCTAAGGAATTCTCACCCCAACTGCCTATTCACCAGCTTTCATGACTGGCTGTTTCTAAGTTGGGAAAATCCTCTTATCAGAATGCTGATACATTATCAGTGTGCTGAGCAAATCAGATTGAACAGGTAGTTTGCAGGTCTGAAAGATTTCCAGGAAGGAACCAACCCTTGTATATTGTCTGTAGCCCTGAAGTCTGTCTGATGTGCAGTAACTCTTTGGTGAATCTCAGCTTTTGCTTTATCTAGGTCTAGAGGTAGCAAAGTGGATAGAAAGGCTACAGTGACACAGGTCAACTGAGAGTTTTACTTTCCATCTTGATGCAGAGTCATCAAGAAGAATTAGTGGGGGCAATGGGACATCAGAAAATAGACGTTTGAGCCAAAAGAGAGTCGGCAAACATACATTCTCACCTCCAATGGGATCATTCCTGTTTCCATGCAAATTAGAACATTTGGGATGCAACATGGGACCTGGAAGAGTGATCATAAAAACTTAGATTGAACAGCATCTAGGGGCTTTTAATCATTGTAGATACATATCTGTGTGCCATGCAGCATTTGGGATATAGATTTAGCTTCAAAGAGCTTAATGGCAGCAGGTATGGTTCTTACCACCCTTAGAGTAAAATAAGCCTGGATTGCCTTGGCACTATTATTGGCTTTGGAAGAAATGACTCTAGCTTCTTCCTGCCAACTTCCAGAGGCTTGAAAATTTGCTCCAAGATGTTTAAAAACTGGAACTCGTTCTGTTTTGTTACAGGTAGTCCATGTTTAGTGAGTGCAATCGTTTTTGGCAAAATGGTTGCTAAGCAGCTTGGTCGCTAAGTGAACCACGTGACAGAGAGAGAGGGGCTGCGAAGATCGCTGCTTGCTGTTGTCTCATTCAGATAAAATCCTCTCATAGAGTGTCCCATGGCTGACCTGTTTTCCCCCTTTTTTTGCCCCCTCATAGGGCAGAGAGATTGCTTAAACAAGTTATCTCTTCCTGAGCTGCTTTTCTCCCTAGTGCAGTGCTTCCCTAAAAAGTGCTAATTGCAAGTTAAGAAGCTCAGCTCTGGGACCTTAATTAGTTGATTAGAACAATGGCAGCTGCTGCCTGAAACTGACCAGACCTTAATCAGTTATATACTGAAGGCTTTTGTTGTCCTAAATGCATGCATTGGTCAGAAAAGGAATTTTTTATTACTTTTTATTACCGTCGTATTTGCGAATAGTCGCTATCCAAGGCAGTTGCTAAATAAGGACTACCTGTAATTCCTATTTGCCATTGATGTTTATGGCGACTAGGTTTTCCTGAGAAAATCATAGTTTTGGAGTAATTAATTGTAAGCCCTTCCTCCTTGCAGAATTCTGCTAAGGCCCACAAACTACTCTTAAGACCCACCTGTGTAAGCAAGAGCATTGATGTGTCATTGGCATACAGCAGCATTGCCAAATATCTGAAATTCTTTTTTGGTAAGAGCAGCAACCACTGAATTTATATAGATATTAAACTTGATTTTAGATTAATATTTTTGTACAAATTTAGTTTTAAAAAGCATTTAAGCATGAAGGGAATAGGAAAGCAGACACAAATGCAGGTATAATCACTGTCTTCATAAAAAATGTGAGTTTTGATGATGTTTAAATAACAAGTCATTGGGAAAGGAGTTTAATTGGGTGGTCCCCCCGTTTTCCAAATGTTTATTTAGGGTCTCTGATTGCAGAATGTTTGAGGGACACTGGTGTAGACCAACAGGGTGTTGCCTAAATATGATTCCTCCAACTGGGTGCAGTAGATGGGCAGTGAATACTGCTGCTTTGTCATTTCCATCCCATCATTGACAAGGCTATATTTTGTTGGAATGTTCTGACTTTAATTAAGGATTCCTCTGTTAATTTACATCTTTGGAGTAAACTGTTACACATCCAGTAAGATAGGGACAAGTTCAGTCGTGTGAAAAAGAAAGTACACCCTCTGAGTTTTATGGTTTTACGTATCAGGACATAATAAAAATCATCTGGTCCTTAGCAGGTCTTAAAATTAGGTAAATACAATCTCAGATGAACAACAACACATGACATATTACATGTGTCATGATTTATTTTACAAAAATAAAGCCAAAATGGAGAAGCCATGTGTGAAAAACTAAGTACACCCTTACTGCTTCCATAGTAGTGGTACACAAGATGGGCGGCAAAGAAATTTGACAAAATAGGTATTAAGAGGCTAAGTAGAAACCAGGTGCTGCTAATCAAATGCCCTTGATTAATTGATCATCAGCAAGTGTGACCACCTCTATAAAAGCTGAACTTTTAGGAGTTTGCTGGTCTCGAGCATTCAGGTGTGTGTTAACACAATGCCAAAGAGTAAAGACATCAGCAATCATCTTATAGAAGCAATTGTTGCTGCCCATCAATCTGGGAAGGGTTATAAGGCCATTTCCAAACAATTTAAAGTCCATCATTCTACAGTGAAGAAGATTATTCACAAGTGGAAAACATTCAAGACAGTTGCCAATCTTCCCAGGAGTGGACATCCCAGCAAATTCACCCCAAGGTCAGACCATGCAATGCTCAGAGAAATTGCAAAAAATCCAAGAGTTACATCTCAGACTCTACAGGCCTCAATTAGCATGTTAAATGTTAAAGTTCAAGACAGTACAATTAGAAAAAGACTGTACAAGTATGGTTTGTTTGGAAGGGTTGCCAGGAGAAAGTCTCTTCTCTAAAAAGAACATGGCAGCACGGCTTTGGTTTGCAAAGTTGCATCTGAACAAGTCACAAGACTTCTGGAACAATGTCCTTTGGACAGACGAGACCAAAGTGGAGGTGTTTGGCCATAATGCACAGCGCCACATTTGGTGAAAACCAAACACAGCATATCAGCACAAACATCTCAGACCAACTGTCAAGCACGGTGGTGGAGGGGTGATGATTTGGGCTTGTTTTGCAGGCAGAGGACCTGGGCACCTTGCAGTCATTGAGTCGACCATGAACCCCTCTGTATACCAAAGTATTCTAGAGTCAAATGTGAGGCCATCTGTCCGACAGCTAAAGCTTGGCCGAAATTGGGTCATGCAGCAGGACAATAATCCCAAGCACACCAGCAAATCTACAATGGAATGGCTGAAAAAGAAAAGAATCAAGGTGTTGCAATGGCCCAGTCAAAGTCCAGACCTCAACCCGATTGAAATGCTGTGGCGGGACCTTAAGAGAGCTGTGCATAAACAAATGCCCGCAAACCTCAATGAACTGAAGCAATGTTGTAAAGAAGAGTGGGCCAAAATTCCTCCACAACAATGTGAGAGACTGATAAAGTCATACAGAAAACGATTACTTCAAGTTATTGCTGCTAAAGGTGGTTCTACAAGCTATTGAATCATGAGGTATACTTAGTTTTTCACACATGGCTTCTCCATTTTGGCTTTATTTTTGTAAACTAAATCATGACACGGTGTAATATGTCATGTGTTGTTGTTCATCTGAGGTTGTATTTACCTAATTTTAAGACCTGCTAAGGACCAGATGATTTTTATTATGTCCTGATACGTAAAACCATAGAACTCAAAGAGGGCGTACTTCCTTTTTCACACAACTGTATATTCACTTCTTATTACACAATATGCTGTGAAGGTGGTGTACGTCCTTGGGTTTTCTAGTGCTCCAAGCTGACAATAAAATATTAAAAGGACTATGACAATCCATTATGATGATTGTCTGAACATATTGCAGCATTGCAAAGTTTTGGCTTAGTGTGAGGACAGGCAATTTTATTTAATAATAGCTGGATAATTTTTATGATATGCTCTATTAAATATTAATGCTTCTACATCTGACCTTGGATTGATAGAGAAAGTAATAGCCATTTTGAGTTATTAAATGTTCAAACATGAACATTTAATAACTCCCAAGAATAAGAAAATGTAGCTTAGTAAGTTTAACAAGACGACTGTGCAGTGTTTTGGATTCAATCTTATCAAAATGTTTCAGAGCTCATGGATGCAGCATCTGCTGCAGAACCCTGAAGCAGCTGCCTCACAATCCTGGGAAAGGAAGTGCTGTACAGCCTAATTAGCAAGCAATTACAATTGGTTCAACCAGGAACCAACACCACCAATTAGGATCAGGCACAAAGGAAGAACCAATCAGAGACCACACCTCACCACCTGCACCAATCGGAAGCCAGCTTGGCTAAAAGTCAATCAGAAGTCAGGACACCTGGCTATAAAGATAGGAGCCCAGTCAGTTCCTGTGGTTTGTGCAGTAGATCTCTTTGTCTCTAAAGATGCCAGCCAACAAAATGTCAGGAAATCTGTTGTGTAGACCATGGTCACTAAACCCTGAAGCCCGACACTGTTATATATTTGCTTTCCAAATGAATCCAGAGAAGAAAATACTCATGATAGGTTTTATTCTAATTGTATCATCACCAACGCTTGTATAATAGGCTGCAGGACTGTGTCTTTGGAACAGATACTTGATGCTCAATGAATAAGAGAACACTAATGGGAGAAATGCACTAGGAGTATGCCTTCTGTATTAGAAGCAGGGCTAAGTATTAGAACTGTTGTCTATTTCCTAAAAAACATTTTTTTCTTGAATCCTTAGATCTACTAATTAAAGCCTGGGGCAAAAGAAACTAAATTTTGGAATTCTAAACCCAGGAAGTGTGTGAAGCTCCACATTCCCACATACAACAATCCAATCCTGGATACTCCACACTTCCTTTCAGTCATGTAATTTGGTGATAGTGATGGGGGGTTGTTTTGTTACTACTACCATTAACCAATTGGAGTAAAGAGTAATTATTTCTCATTTACTATAAATCACCAAGATGCCTACTTATCCAGGTAAACTTCTATTTGCTGCTGGTTCCATATGTTGCAACACCATTCTATGAATGGTGTATTTTACGTATGGGATATCCAGCCAAGCCCATTGAAAAAACGATTAGTAAAGTGAAGAACCATACTCATTTGTTTTTCTAACTAATAATAATAAACATCAGTGTGCTCTCAGTTCTTACCTCATCCAGCCACAAAAAAAAATCACCTTCAAAAAGGAGTATCAATTGAGTTTGTGTCTTCTTTTCCAAGTAATATGGGTCTATGTTTTTGTTTTATAACCTATTCAACTTTTGTGTAGTTTTGATAGTCTTAAAAATAATAAATTATGAATAGTTGCTCTTTTAAGTGTAACTTGCATAATGATGGTTTTGCTAATTCCTGGTTGTAGTCATTAAGTACTGACCTGTAAACCATTAAAATATTCAAGGCAATCAACAAGCACATGAAGTTAAACATAGTATTTTGCATATAACATGATGGTTCTAAGCACATGCAGAGCTTTTTGTGACCCTAGATTACATCTGTAGTTTCTGAATCCAAATATACCCCCCAATATTTCCTTCCTTTTCTTTATCTTATTTGCTTTACCTCTGGTAGAACAGAGCAACAGTAAAAAAAAAAGCTCAGTATAAAAATAAAAAAGTATTGCAAAACAGGTTTATGTAGACTGTGTGTTATGGACTACCTAAAAAATATTTTCAAGGGATGAATTAAACCAATATAGATGAGCCAGTAGTACCAGAGGAGGACAAAATTACAACTGGCAAATACTTCATATAATTGCCCTGCAGAGGAAATTTTGTGGAAGACAAGCTTAGATGTAGCCAACAAACAATAACTAAAAGTTCAGAGTGAAAAATTAGGAACCAAAAGGGACAGTAAACAGAAAAGTCAGTATTGCCATGTAATATACAGTTACCTGTTTTGAAAGAAGCTGGGTCTGAAATTATCATTTAAAAAGTGATTAATCCTGTTACACAGATATATAAAAATGAGAGACTTGAGTGCAGCGTTTATTTATCTTCCTACCCTCATCTTGGTATAGTGAATGTTAAGAATAGGATTTCCTTATGTTAGTGAGTAAAATCACACCAAGTAAAATATATGTGTTATTTTGAAGGCAATTCCAGAATGTACCTATTGACAATCAGGTGGGACATTTAACACAGACACATGTGCAAGTGATTGTTTTCTTTTATGCAGTATGAACCAAGAGGACCCGGCAGGCCATTGTACCAAAGAAGAATGTCATCTAGTTCAACCCAGGCTTGTTCTGAAGGTTTAAATACTCCTCCAGATAATCTTGGACAGTGTCAAGAGCTTCAGGACCAGAGTAACCCATCCTCTTTCAGTTATTCACCCCCCGAATGGTGGGTCAACTCTACTTCATCAGCCCCATATCAGAACATTCCATGCAATGGATCCAACAGAGCAGTCCCACCAAGAGAACAGTTAGGTGAGTGAGTGGCACTTTCTTGTCCTTTTAAACCAACTCACATGACTTTGATTAATATTTCCCTTCCTCTGCATCCATACCTTTCAGACATTTTATCTGTTACCGCCAATATGACATCACAAACACCGTATACTATCAATTTGACTTTCCCTAGATAATCCGCCAATTATTCACTGAGATGTTTTTAATAAGGTAGGATATAAACAGACTTGTACTCTCCCCCCTCTAGTTGAAGAGCTGGTTTAGTCAATCCCTTGCTGAATCAAGATTTAAGGTATTGATTTGTGAATTAACTCTGGTTTGACCAAACAGCTCTTTTCCATATTCAGATATAAGAGGAAAGCACAATTTCTTCAGTTGTGCTCTGTACAGAAGATTTTTTTCTTTTCTAGATGGTACCATAGATGGCAGATAACATTTTGAAAACAGTATAAAGAACTGAAATGATCGCTTTTGCTTGTGTTACAGTAATCTGAACAAAGCTAAAACAGTAGGTGCAAGAATGCTTATGTATCTTCCATAGGGATTTTTTCCTCAGCTGATGGAAATTTTAATCATGAATTTTCATTATAAACTGGAACAACAAATAAGACTCTTGAACCAGTAGATCAAATTCCAAAAGAGACTGAGATTTTACAAAACTCATTTGAGACATTGAATGTCATCTTTTTAAGGGGTTGCTGCCTTCTGAAATGTCATCACCTTGGGTTTTAAAAATAGAATGAGTGATCTTTCAGATTGTTATTACCTTCTGGTAGATTTCTAGTCCTTAAATCATTGTTCTCAACAAATTTGGCAAGCTTGTATTCCTGCAAAAAGAGCAGCATTATGTAGAGGAGTAAACCAGCCGTGCCTTCCTTTAACAGCTTCTTGCACTTAATGGACCATATTTTAAGGGGGCTATTACTATAAAGATGGGAGCTTAAGGCTGCAACATTTACCCCAAAATAATTCAATACGAGTCAGTCAGACTGCAAGATATGCTCCAGAGTGGTTCTTCACCCTTAAACAATGCACCCCCACATTGTCAGGGGTCTCCTTTCCAAAGTTTGGGGCCTTTCCATGGGGTGACATTGCTTGTGTCACGAATCCCTGAGGTCTGAAAGAGAGCCGTGTTTCCTTGTATGCTTGTGCTGATTGTACGTGGTTAGAGTACACCAATGATATGTTTTTAACCTTGGCCTTAAAGTACAGTATATTCTTAATTTTAATTTTGACCATAAAACCATATAAAACCTATTAAAACCATATAAAACCATATAAACCCAATTGAAGAACAATTTTAATTGGTTTTATAAAGATAGTCCAAAGCCTTTCAAATTAAAATGTCTTACAGGACTGGAAGAATTTGACAAATTCCTGCAGACTTTATTTAGCTTTTAAGTAATGCTCCTTTTATGGCTTCAGGAAGGGAAACCTGAGTAGCTTTCCAGTCTGTTTGTGATCATCATTAGGTTAAAATGGCGATGGTGATGATGGTGTTCTTTTGTTTCTAGTTCCTCCGAAGACTATCAAATCCCCCGAGGAACAGATGAAAGTTGAAAACATCCCGTTGTCCAGTTCCTTTAACTACAATGTGCTCCAACATCTTGGCCAGTTCCCACCCCTCATGCCCAACAAGCAGATTGTGGAATCCAACAGCAACAGCCAGCCCAGCGCTGGGTTGAACAAACCTGCCATGTCCTACGCAAGTGCTCTGAGGGCTCCTCCCAAGCCCAGACCCCCTCCTGAGCAGGCAAAAAAGAATAGTGACCCCTTGTCTCTGTTTCAGGAACTTAGCCTAGGTAGTTCATCAGGTAGCAATGGCTTCTACTCCTATTTTAAATAATCAGACTATTTTTGTAGAGACATTTTAATTTTTATTTCTGTGAGTAGACTTAAGATAGCTGGGGCTGCTTCTGCAGGCACCATCGTTTCTCTTTGTTTATACTAGTAAATATATCTTGGTTTAATGGCTTTGCTGCTAGACTTGAAGCTAATTCTTTTTAAATTATATTCCACTATTTTACTTTCTTTTTGATGTGGGTCAGAAGTTTGGAAAAAATCCCTAGAAAAAAACTTTTAAAAATTATGTAACTTTATGTGTTGCATTAAAGCTAGCAGCTGAAAAGTTAACTGTGCAACTTTAAAAAAATATATAAACATTTTAAAAAAAGTTGTCTAAATTGTATTTAAAAATGTAAGTAGCATTTACATTTATTCAATAACATTTAGCATACTGTGCTGGGTTTCTGTACCAGAAATGGCCAGTTAATGTACAAATGTATGTTATGTCTGCTTAAATTGTTTATTTTTTTTTTAAATAAAGATGCAGCATCTTATATTTACATTCAGTTTTATCAGCTTTCTGTGAAGGGATGCTGCATTCTAAGACTTTTATAGTTTTAGAATCTGTACAATGTGGTTATAGTAATTTCCTTTGTAGGACGAAGTGAAGGTCTTTGCTGCAGACCCAGATACCACTCCTTTGCGATGAAACAAACCAATAGTGGTCAACCTAAATACATGTTTTATTTTTGGATGAGCTACTCGTTCAGCTTGTTGAAGGGATTAATTTAATAGGTTTTTAAACAGAAATCATGAAATGATAAAAATTGCTATATTGGGTGCTTGGTAGTTTAATAGCTATTTAAAAAAATCCAGTTGAATGAATCTAGGAAAAAATAATTGGATCCCCCTCCCAACTATGCACGTTAAATGCTTGTAATCTGGTTTCTTCTCCTCTGACTTTTCTAGTGGTATAAAGAATTGTGCCGCTTTAAGGGTTTTTCTTTTTCTTTTCTTTTTTTTCAGTAAAATATTTTGGTACATTATTTGATGTTTACATTAAATGTGACATTATCCACAAATATTCAAATATTTTGCTAACTGTTTTGTTTGAGGAACATCATTAAAGAAGATTTTTATGTTTGCCAAAGCTGTATCCAAATTAATCCCAGCCTTGGGGGAGAAGAGTTGTGGGGAAGGTGTGGGGAAGCAATATGAATGACATGGTTGTTTATATTCTTGTATCTTCTGCCAAGGCCTTTTGCCACTATATATTGAAAGAAAAATCTATAAAAGACTGTACAGCAATATGTTAACAAAATTTGGGGGGAAAATAGGGTAATACGTATCTTTCAGGTTTTGGTCTTGTACACTGTTCATACTTTTGAAAGAAATCTTTTTTAACTTCAACAGAGGCACGTCCTCCTTTACACTTGAAAAGATCTCTTTGATCCGTGACATTAATTTTTTTATCAACTATTTATTTTAATTTCCCATTATAAGACACACAAGTACTATTTTCAAAAATACAATAGTTTTAAAGTTTCTTCCCACAACTATTGAAAACTGGGCTTGATTTACAGGGATGTTTGTTTTTGTTTTGTGGAGCTACTGTATTTGCTGCTGGATTGAATCTAATATTTGCTTTTGTTTCAGTCCCTTCATTCCTGTTGGGTTTTATTCATTGTGATGGTGAAATCTCAGTTTGACTGAAATCAGTGTCGCTTTTCTTACTGATTTCAGATAATTAAGGAACTTTCTATAAAAGATATGCATACCAACTTAATGCGCCACAATATTTTAATAGCTGCTGGGTTCAGAAATGGGTAAAGCTAAATAAAGCTGTTATAAAACCAAACAAAATGAAAGCAGAAGATTCTGCTCAATTTTGTTTAGTACCCTGAGGACACATTCACGATGTTAGATCATTCTGTCCTCAGTTTATATAAACCAGGATTTCATTAGTCCCACTTAAAACCTGTTGATTCTGTTGATTCTCAGTCCTGCCCTGATCACTACTGATAAACTGTTCAGGACAATTTGACTTAATGAAGAATTATTAGTAGCATGTAGAAAGCTATAGTAGTTGGTTGCTTATAGCTCAAATACATTCACTTTCAATTTAGCACTCTTAACTTCAGAGATTTCAAATTCACACACTTAATAGTCTTACTGTTCTGTTCACCTGGGCTGAAACTTAAACTAATAAACATTGCTTGGTCAATTACTTTGATCTGTGAGTTAGTGAAATTAGGAAGAAGGTAAAGTCTTCAGTCTATTTAATCTAAAAGGTAAAGGTTCCCCCTGCACATTTGTGCAGTCGTGTCCGACTCTAGGGGCCGGTGCTCTTCTCCGTTTGTTAGCTGAAGAGCCAGCGTTGTCCGAAGACACTTCCGCGGTCATGTGGCCGGCATGATGCAAGCGGAACGCTGTTACCTACCCACCGAAGTGGTACCTATTCATCTACTTGCATTTGCATGCTTTCGAATTGCTAGGCTGGCAAGAGCTGGGGCTAGTGTGGGAGCTCACTCCGTCATGCGGGGCTAGGGATTCGAACCTCCGAACTTGCAATCTTCTGATCGACAAACCTGGCATCTTAAACGCTGAGCCACCACGTCCCCCTATTTAATCTAGATCATAGTTTTTCCTCAAGAGTTAATGTGAAGTTAATAGGTTGTAGATTGCAGTAAGATATAGCATATATGTGGATCCCCAGTAAGGTGGTTTCTGAGTTTTCACTCAGTATTTTGATGTTAGCAATTTCAAAAAAAATTGGTTTTGCAAATACACAAAAGTTCCACATTTTTGCAATTTGGTCCCCATTTGTATTGGATCATAGAAAATTTCTTATATTCTGTGTTCAGACTGCTGGTTTGTTATGCTAATATTGGAGAAATTTTACTTTAAAAGCAGATCACAAGATTCTCACTCACTTGAGGCAAGATGGACCTTGATTTTTCAGATCAGTGGATTATACCATTACAGTAATAAAAGGTATACATGTAATCAATTATTGTAATATCTGATTATCCTGATTATTAAGAACACATTGTTGGAGCTATTCCATATTTACATCTCTGATTCTTATTCAAATTATATAATTTTTATAAATCCTTCTTTTCCCCCACCTCAAAGAAGGTTTCCTTCATTATTTCATTTCACAATTACTTTATTGTTGTGAGAACAAACAACTTTACTTTAGGAGCATGTCACATATCACACAGAATGTTAGAATACATTAGTAGAGTTAAAAAAATGTAACTCTCTTATAGTTGGTACTATATAAAGAAAAAAGCTGCTAGATTTTGATGTATGAACCATGTTGGTTGACATTACAATTGAAAAAACTAGTTAGAATAATAAGTAAATTTCTTCTAGATGAAGGATTCATTTTTCAGGAAGTATCCAGTCTTGTAAATTCAGAAATACAAAACTGAAAACTGCTTACTATGACTTGAAGCTTAAAAATTAGATGGTTCTTGAAGACAATTTAGGTTATCAACATTTATTTGTAATTCTGAATTCTCAATCTTGTGTGTGGGGATGTAGGTTCCATGTTCAGAAGTTACTTTATTTATTAGCTGTTGATGTTATAATCCTTGGCTGTATCTGAGGGTACATCTGTTACCCATTCCAGTCAATCTATTCTCAGTGACTTTGGGTCTATTTTCTAGCATAAAGCAGGACATACAGTACGTTTTACGTATAAAATTTAAGTAAAATAGAAAAAATAGTATTTTGAAATTCCCATGATTGAGAGTCCCAGCAGATGGCAGTTCTCTGTTGTTCCTATTTTTTGTGAAAGGACATTTTTAAGAGGCATGGAAGCATTCCTACCTGTTCTGTAGGGGATCCCAACCTCCGCTCCTGAATGCATATATATTCAGCCTGAAGTATAGTGATAAATATTTTGTTGGGGGTGACGGAGCAGAAGCACGCAAGGATTCCTAGGATAATCATGCCATTTTAGTTTTAGTTGTTTGCTACTCAGTGTCCTTTGAGGCTGAGGCAGTCTTGAAATATTATTAATAAATGTCTTTCAGAGCTGTGTGAAAAGTGACCCTGAATTATAAAGCTTCAAAATTAGAGGCAAAGAGTATTTAGAACACCAGTGGGCAAAGAGAGAATGTCTACATTGAATAAAATATCATAGGTTTGGGAACGTGCTTATCATAATACTCATGAATAAGCCAAGAATTTTAGGTGCCAAAATACACACAAAATATTGGGTTCGGCTTGTCCACAGATGGGCTTATCCACGAGTACATATGGTAATACTTTTTAAAAGTACCTGTATATCCCATATATACTTGCGGATAACCCATCTGCGGATAAGCTGACCCTCAAATTTTTGGGGATGGAGTTAGATACTAGGAGAGGATATATTATTTAGTTATTATCCTTCCTTCCTCCCGTGAGTGAGGAAGAGTACCATCCCTAGCAGCATAAACTTTGAAAGCTTAAGACAAGGTTGGTTTAACCTTCTAGAAAACAATCCAGGATGCTTTGAAGCAGACTGGATTTTCCTGGTATTACCCCTTTTATCCCTCTTAAAATAACAATCTCACAGTTTTGTGAAGAAATAAAAGTAATGTATTGTCGAAGGCTTTCACGGCCGGAGTTCAATGGCTGTTGTGGGTCTTCCGGGCTGTGTGGCCGTGTTCTGGAAGTTGTGGTTCCTAACGTTTCGCCAGCATCTGTGGCCAGCATCTTCAGAGGGCAGGAGCACAGATAGAAGATTTTGCTTCTATCTGTGCTCCTGCCCTCTGAAGATGCTGGCCACAGATGCTGGCGAAACGTTAGGAACCACAACTTCCAGAACACGGCCACACAGCCCAGAAGACCCACAACAGCCAAATAAAAGTAATGTTTACTCACATAATCTAGGTCTCAAAACAGCAGTTGCAGTAGTAAAGTCAAGGCAGGTTTAAAGTACTAACTAAGTTACTAAAATAGAAGATCTAAGCTTTAAAATGATGTCTGAGCTGCAGAGCTCAGACACACACACGTGCTTTCATGGAGAAGAGAGGGAAATGATCTTACAGAGTTCTCTCTCTAGGAAATTACTCGGGAAGTCTCTGTGAGCCTCCGCCCCCTCTTTCATGTGCTTATCTAGCAAGACATGAATTGTTGGTTTGACTGCAATATTATCCCACAAAATGTTTAACCAAATACCATGAGAAACGGATAATCTGTGGATTACCCATGGATAAGCCAACTGTGAAAATTAAAACGTGAAAATTTTGAGGGTTGGCTTATCCACAGATGGCACATTTTTCATGGTATTTTGGGTAAAAAGTTGAGGGTGACTTATCCATAAATGGGTTTATACAGAAATATATACGGTTATTTCGGGAATTCATTTGGGAACAATACTCATCCAAGCAAGCTTCTGTTAAAAAAAAAATCTGAATTTTCAAGGGCATACGGGTAGGCAATAGTTTTGTAAAATAGAATTGCCCTTGGTTTTGCCCATTGAGGGCCATAGTGTTTAAAGTGGAAACATCACCAGAAGCAGGTTTCTCACCTTTCCCTCCCTCCCTCCCTCCCTCCCTCCCTCCCTGTTTGTGTGTGTTTCAAAATGCATTAAGTCTATCAATTCCTTAATACATTCTTTTTATTTTATTTATTTCCAGTGGAGATCATTCCATCATTCAGCTGCTGGGGCAGGGGAACTGCAAGGAAAGTTCCTAGGGTTTGCATGTCCATGGCTTGCCCACCTCTGCTCTAAGCAGATGATCAGTGTTAATGCATCAGCCAAACTAAGTTTATTGCACCTAAGTTTGCAGGAGCTAGTATGGCTTGATACATTTGTCAGTATATGGAATTGCAATATTTGCTGAAGAAATCTATTCTCCCTGTAGATTTGCAGCTCAAGCATTTGTACTGCTACAAATTCCTGACCTTGAAGACCCTAGAAATATTTTTAATGTGAAATTGTTACGATTTGTGTTAACTGTTTTAATCCTAGTAGTGTATACGTAAGAAAGTATGTCTGCATTTGAGACATGGTGAAAAAAAAATGTTATCTGGCACAGTGCTGAAGCTTTAGTAGAGATACTTTGCATGATGATCCAAGTGACAATTAATTAGGAAGGAAAAAAGTATAGGTATATTGGAGTAATACATAAAGAGAATGCTAGATTTGCCTCATATCCCATCCATATTAATGGAAATATTCCTGCTTACTCATCCTGTCTAAATAGGCCTTTTGTTTATCATCTCATGCAAATCTGAATATTCTGTTTTTATTTTATTCGGCTTTGCTACAGGTACTTACTTACCATCCTTACTGGTACATTACATTAACTACCTACTTAACTATCCATGTTTGTGTAGAAAGGAGCTACTTCTAGACCAAGATATAATCACATCATATTTGCTCATGCTGAGAGACACTGTGGTGTAACACCACATGGTATATTAGCATAAATCTATTTGCATGTTTTTAAAGCAACGTTTTCCCCCTCCCCAAAGTCCCCTGCTCTTTTCTCCTTTGCAGTCTGTCACTGTTGAGTGTCCAGGGATATTTCAATGAGTACCCAGTGCATTTCGATATTTTTATCTAAGATTAAATATAGGTAGGTGTTGAATAGTGCAGTTAATGAAACCCACAAAATGGTCACATTATTTGAATTCATACTATTCGAAGTGATATTTATATGGAAAAGATTGTAACTGGTTCAAGCTTGACGGAAATAGGCAATGAAAAATTTTAAACATAAAATTTTATATGTGTATTAATGAAATATTACAGTAAAGGATAAAAAGAATATACTTATAATTTAAATTTATGATTAACAAAATCACTGAGTAGTTTTAGAAAGCAAAATAAAAACAAAAAAAAAACATTCTTCCATAGGTTCTGGCATTCCAACATCTCATCCTATTTTAACATTGCTATGACCACGTTCATCTTGTTCAAGTACATCAAATTTTTGCTCTAATGTAATAATAAGCCTCTTCTTTTTTTAAACTTGTACTGTTTTCCTCTGGCGGAATCTTCCTTTTCTCCATTTTGCACACACGAAGATTATTAGCATCTAAAACTGCGCATGTGCTAGCCTCAGTTGCGCATGTACTAGCCTTGCATTAATTGAATTTTAGGTCACATTAAACATGACCTGGTATCAATTTACAATTTGCACTAAATTGAATATTGCATTATTCGAACTGGTGCTAATCGCAACTTACCTGTATAACAAACCCTTAGTCAACACGTGCAGTATCTTCAGTGTCCGCCTTTACACAGACTGGGTTTACTCATTTCTGTTAAACCAGAAATACTATGTTTGTTGAACACACCATAGAGGCTTGGGTCTACATTCAGTGCTAAGCCATGATGGGTAGGATCGCACTTCACAACAGGTCAAAAGCAAACAAATCACACAATGGCTAAACAATATGTAAGAATATGGCAAATTTCATCAGAGTCATATTAATCTATATGAAGTTGCCATATAAGAACGATTTGAGAATTTAAAACTTCAAATAACTTAAAACCTGTACAGTACATACATCTATGGCCCAGTTTAAGCAACCAATAAGCTTTAAAGCAATAATCTGGGCCTACACAGGGCTCAAAAGAGTTGAACTTCTTAGCATAAATCAGACAGATGTGTTGTATGAGGCTAACTCAAAAGAGACATATTGTGATTGATGATGTATAGGACCTATATAGAACCTACCGCCCATCTCTCCCGTCAGGGGAGATGGGCGGTAATAGAAATATGAACGATAAATAAATTTAAAAAAAATATAGAAGCAATATTTTATACAACTTACAGGTAATCAAATAGGGAAAGAGCCAAGCCCAGAATTGGGAATGGAAGGCCTTGGGGATATGAATCTTCAACCTTGTACACCCAAGGCATTTGGGAAAAGCTGATACAAGTTTTCTCATGAATCAGAGTCCCACAGCACCCATCCAGGGGGTACTTTGTACTGCTCAAAGTTTCATCAGTACGGTAGTGGAAGTACAAGGGAAATTACCACAGGAGTGAGCTACCAACTAGCTCTGGATGGGAGGGGTTGGTTGGTTGTATATTATGTACATGCAAATCTTTACAAGTTTCTGATCAATTTTTTATACAAGCAGGCATCAAACCTACATAATTGTGGTGAATCAGCTTAATTAAAAAGACCCTTTGTCTAGAGAACTACCCATCCATAACTTTAGTGTGCTGCACTCTACCGTCCATTACTGGTCATGTAGATATGGCATATCTCCAGGGCTTATGGAAATCCGTAATTCTCCATCCCATTATAGGAGGAGCCCATCCATCCAGATTCCCTCTACTGTGGCCCAGATCTCTGTCCCTTTCCCCCTTAGACTAATCCACAGATTACAGCCAGGTAATCCAGATGAACCATCAGTGTGGTTGGCCCTAAATTTGTGTGCTCTTGCAGTGGATGGCCAAGTTGTTAGGTTTATGCAAATATACACCCAATCAATTGTAATAAGAAGTGTTCATAAGTGTGCACTTTGGGGGAAAGGAAGACCTGGACTCTGACCAAGATGCAAAAGTTGAATGATGAAAACCATTTAAAAAAAAACCTCTTCCCATGTGTGTGTGTGCGCGCACGCGCACACAGACAAGGAAACATCCTTAAGAAAATAGCCAAAATTGTTGTTTCAAATGAGACCTACTTTAGAAAAGAAAATGGGCTTACAGTATATGCAATTAAAAAGAAAAGTAAACACTTCTAGTAGTAGAGAAAATCTCCAATTGCTGCTCAGAAGAGTTGCAAAGCACCAAGAATAGTTTCTCAACATTTAAACTGCATTTGCTGTCTCCTAGTGGTCACAGTTGTAAAACCCAAAAGGTGCTTTTAAATATGTTTCCACAACTTTTGTGATTGTAAACTGCATTGAGGACTAGGTCTAGCAGTATCGATCTTCAAGTGTGATGATTGTCTTGGTGCACTCTTTATTTTTAAATGGTAACACAAAATGTATTTTATTGCTACATTTAAAATGTATTCATAATTAAAATACCTTTTTAATAAATAATATTGAAATCTTTCAGTGCATTGTTTCCAGTACAAATATCTCATGTCCATGGTGGTGAACTTGACTCAAAATGTCCATATTTTTAAAGAAATCATTTTTGGGCTTCCTTTGGGCTGTAGGGAAGGCCAAGCTACATCTAAAAGCAGTCAACTCAGTTATCTTTCGATAAAATGACTCCATGGTGCTCTTCAGGTGTGCTGGGCCAATGGTAGTTGGCCCAACTAGGCCAGGAATTCTGGGAGCTGCAGCAGCACCACCCACAGAGTGACAGATGGCAGAGACAGCCCCACCTATAAACCACTAGCCATGGTTGGTTTGGTTTCTTGCAGAAGAACACCCACCCACTTTCATTCCTGTGTTCTGCTATTCAAGGCATCAAACATGTTTACCTTTTTCTCTCTGACCTTATTCTTTTAAGGAAACACTGTGTTAGGAACAGCTATTAAAATCCTGTTTTCAAGTTACCTGAAATGTGTCGTAATTTTCTTTTTGAGAAATGTGGAAGTGAGGAGATTGATTTTCGGATACAGTTGATCCCATCGGTGTCTTGTGGAGTTTTTGCATGCTTAAATGTGATTGGAGGCAGATTGCAGGGGCTTCTGATCCACATCTGTCACAGCACCTTTAGCTGGAGCATGTTGGAGATGAAAATGCAGGCAGTGCCCACCGTCATTCATTTCTTATGCTTCTACTCACGCAGCCCTTTCTTTTGGCTCAGGTGCAGCTGGACTGCACGACCTACCTGACTGGATTCTGCCATCAAATACTCTTTTTCTTGCTGTATGCTCTCAGAGTCCCTATATTCGTTATAGAATTACAAGTACTATACAGCTTCTTGTAATTGATCTTTAACTGAACTGTTGCTGAATGTTACATATTTCAGAATATATTTGCAAATTTCCTTCTTGCAAATGGCAAATAATCATCCTGTCAGATAAGGCACCAAAGAGCTATGGATAGCAGCACATCTTCCAGGTATGTGGACTACGGCAGCTATTAGCCCCGGCCAGCAGGTCCACCAGGGAAGTTCATGCTGATCTCAAGTGATGGGGAAGGCTGAAATCTACAGTGTAGTATTTGTCAATAGTTAACATTCTTCTCTCAGCTTCTCTTCATGTTTTGACAGAGGACCCAGCATCTCTTAAGGGAGGTGCAATTCCATGGTGAAAGGTCAAGAATGATTTCTTTAAAAAGCCAAAAGATCATGTCATGTGAAATTTGTATGTGTGAAATCCATTGCTACAGCATTTTGTTTCCCATGAAAGAATTTCCTCCATTACCAACAAGGATAAAGATCTGAATAGCATGGCTGAAGCTTGTTGAAAGGTTACCTTGCCAAGTAAGTGTATTTCTTGCCTCATTGATGGCAAGCGGGTTTTATATAGAGTCTACCATGGTAGAGATGGGCGGGGATAAATCCAAATAATAAATAAAATAAAATAAATAAATATTTACTGTGTAAGCGTAAAGTAAATCAGGATTAGGCCAATGCAAGGAGGAGGAAGGAATGGGTATGTTGGGGAGATGAGCTGGACAATACAAAGACTCTGGAAAATTAGACCTCTTTAATAAATAATACCTGAAACACTTAGGAATGGACAGATCTGTCAGTTCAGCTCAGTTGTGTTTTGTTGTGTTCTGTATTTTTGCCATGCTGAAGTTCATTTTGTCTCAAGTTCACATTCCCATATAAATTCTTTTTAAAAGCCTCCATAAGGAAATATAATGCACTTTGTTCCTCTCTTCTCAAATATGCTTTTTTGTATGTGATTTTGCCTACTGTTTGGACAAGAGAATTTTCTGTAATGCATTTTCTATGCTATTAGCAGTAATCGGCACATTCAGCAATTTCGGGGGTGAGCTGATGACAGAATTGCAATATGTGGAAAACTAAATATTGAAAGAGATCTGCCTTCTGGGGTATGAATCAAGGCGGGTCGCTAATACACAATCCTTCTGAGCTGTATGGGGCAGAACTTCTGGAAGCTGTAAGGAAGCAGCTGGTAAAGACCTTGAGTCCCTAAGATGACACCTGGGGCAATCTGTCAGCTGATGTGTTCCTTGGTACCCTCCAAACTATCCTATCTAAAAAAAAAGTTAATTTTTAAAAAGCAAGCAAGAAAGGGTGAGAAAAGGTATCTCAAGGATGCCAACAAATAGAAGGACATTACAATCAAAGGAAAATACATGTCAGAAATCACAGAAAAGGGTAGGGCTACTCAAGTGTACAACTAAATTTAGGGTTAACAGGAATTTGCCAAGGGAGTTGAAGAGAAGAGAGGAGAGTGATCAGAGTGTGTTCTGAGTGCAGAGTTAGGAGGGATGAAAAGATCACCTCCTTGAAGAGCTGCTAATTGCCCAGTGTGGATGATTGAGTGACAGCTTTCGGCTGAGTAAGCAAAGACTGTAAGAGGAATACAAGGCAGCCATGTTCCAGGAACAAACTCAGTGAATGAGTGAATAATAACAGTTAACAGGAATTTGCTTTAAGATTTCATGTGGGGTCGGGGGAATCCCTAACAACCTTTTTGTTTCTACATCAATCATTTGTACTTGGCTAACCTGAGAGCCTGGGAAGGGAACAAGAAGAAATAAAAACTTTTCAGTAGATTATGCCCTAAGAAGCAAAAGTGAAAAAGGACAGAGAGGAGTCTGTAACTGTAAGTTGCAATGCTTATGGCATGGCTTCTTGCCTGAAAATAACCAGGCATATATTTGCAAAAGATGCAAGCCTTGTAGCTGTCTGAAGAAATGTCAAAGAATAGGAAGGACAAATAGCCACATATCAGGTGATGAGAAAAGATGGGGATTTATCAGTTCAAAGAAAGAAGACACTACAGTGTAAACTATCAGTAGAAGCAGCTCACCGTAAGGAAAACAAACAAAATTCTTAGTTTAGGAAACAAAAACCATATGCACAACTATTGAATGGGGAATACTAGCATTGGTAATGATACCTGTGAAAAAGATCTCAGCCATAGCTGATTTCAAACTGAATATGAGCCAGCAGTGTGACGTGGCTGCAATAAAGGCAAATGCAATTTTAGGCTGCATCAACAGAAGTCTAATTTCCAAATCACAGGAAGTAATTGTTCCACTTTATTTCATTTTGGTCAGACCCCACCTCAAATACTGTGTCCAACTGAGATTTTTATATACTGCGCTACTCATTGATATTAAAAATGCTGCATAATATTATCATAATGCTATCTGTTTTATTATAGTTTGTTTAGTGATTTTTATGCTGCAAACTGAATCTATATTACATGGGTTGGCTGTTAAATTATTCATTTCAAACTTGTTACAAAAGCAACCACGATTTTATTTTTGAGAACAGAAAGCTTATCTTCTGGCACTTGCTTTCTGGGACAGGTGTCTATAATTCAGTCCTTGTCTTGTTATTCCTTTGGTTTATGGACCTCTAGTTTTTGGAAATTCTTGGACAGGTGCTCTTCTGCCACCTGACCTGAAGCATTTAGAGCTTGCTACCTCCTGCACTCAAACCAGTTTAATGGCTCCTCGCCCTCTACAAATCCTAACCATGCTGCAAATCCTATTAAATTCTAAAAAGTACATACTGTATCTTCCTCCTGCTGTAAAGCTTCTCTTTATTCCCTCTGGTAAAAGCGTGTCTGCTGTTTGTGGAATGTGACTGCTGTTGTTCTAGAATCCTTGAAGATGTAGATTAGCATCCCCCAAATCTGCCACCATTTGTAATTCACCACCAGCAAAGCCAGGGATCAGCTGGGCATTGTGGTCAAACACATCTGGACAGTGGCAGACTGGGGAAGACAACTTAAAAATATGAGCTGATGCTTGGAGCAAATCCCTTGCAGGCTTCCCTCTGTATAATTTGATTTTTTAAAAAATTCAATTTCCTTGTCTCTGCCATTTCCCGATCATACCAACTCAACAAATTACTAGCTGGCATATACTGTAAGAAGTATAATAAAAATGATCAATGTTGACTCTAAGCAGCAATGTATTCACAATATGTCTTGGAAGACTCTTCTTTCTTCATGTTATCCAAAATCCTTTTTTAGAATCTATTTTTGTAATGTGCTTAATAACATTATGAGTCCCCCCAAATTGGTGGTGGGATTATTTACAGATGGAGAAAAAATTTCTACATGGACAAAATATGATTTAAGTTTTTTTGCTTTGTCATTCCTAGTGTTAATCAAATGGGGCAGGGTCCACCAGATGTTTTAGGTTACATGTCCTATGGCCCCCTGTTGACATGGCCAATTATGAAGGATTAATGGGAGCCATAGCCCAAAACATCAGGTGGGCATCAGGTTGCTTGTCCCTAAAAGAGTGGCCACAACTCCTACTTAGACAAAATTTCTCTCTTTCTTAAGTTTGTATTTCCATCCAGTTAAATTTATACCAACTCTTCCGGGCTATGTTACAATCTAGCAGTGTTATCAAGCCAAGTCTTTGTACATCTTGTCAAAACCGGTAATCTTAATCAGTTCTTTTATCTCAGGGTTTTGCATTCGACTCCTAGCCGATTCTCTCAGTAGGCATTATCCAAAGATGGTTCAGTGTTCCGACACCAACTCCTGCAGGTCTGTGATAATCTCTATATATAGCTGACCTTTGGGGAGCAGGAGGGATATGATATGGCTTAAGTGGCAACATGAGCCGGCAAGACTTAATGCTCTGGCTCGGCGTCCATGCAAGTCTCCCACGGGTTCTGTGGCATGCGAGGCAAGGAGATCAGCAGAAGCGCCACTCCACAGAGGAACAGCAAGACGAAAGAGGCACAGGCACAGGCGAAGGACCAGGAGTAGTGGTACTCTATCCAGTCTGTCTCATCGCTGGCAATCATCTTTTTGACCGATTGCCTCATAACTTCCACAGATATGATGATGCACAGGCCTGGGGAGAGGGGAAAAGGAAGCGGTGAGCAGGGGAAGAGAAGTCAGGACCATTGACTTGCTGCTTCTCAGTTTTCTGCTGAACTGAATTCCAGGGCAAGTGCTAGACATTCCTAGACTTCTGGATTAGACCAAAGGCCTGTTTCATCCAGCACCCTCTTCCATACCAGGGCATACAAGCAATCCTCTTCCCCCATACCTGTTTCCCAGCAACTAGTACTCTCAGGCATTTTTAGGGAGCCCTCAACTACCTGGCTAGTAGCTCTCAGTGGCTCTACTTGGCAAATGAGCAGCACTTGGCACTCAAAGGCAAAAAGGGGAGAAGAAGCATTTGCGCAGCGCCTGTCGACAACCCCTTCAATCCCATATCTTCCCACTGGATTGCACTGCTGCCCTCTGCAGCTGCAGCATGAACCCAGGAAAAGGTGAGATCTGGTTGAAGGAATTGCTAGTGCCCACCTGCCCTCGGAAGTACCTTTCCTCTTTGAATCTGACACACCACACAAGCCACAGATGAACATGCGTGTGTAGATAGCTGCAGTGAAGTTGGAAGGGAAGGGTCCTAACTGCTATTGAAGGGTGATCTGGCATCTATCACAGCTCATCAATTAAGCACAGGAACAGGCAATCAGGTGCCTCTGGGGACTAAAGTGCAGTCGTGTCTCTCAGGCTCCCAGCCCCACCTGATTTCCTGGACCTCACAAAAGAAAAGGAAGTGGCTGAGGTGTGCTGGAAAGCAAAGGACTAGCCTCCTGCATCCATCTTATTACCAAGCATGCCTCAGGGGTCCCTATGGATCCCAACGGCATTCTTTGGAAATCAAAATGAAAGAGGGCCACAAACGAGTGCTTTGTTCAGCACTAGGCGGAGGAGGGCTGGGATGGCACAGAACGTCTCGGGGAGCCAGAAGGTGAGAAAGGGAGCAACCTCATTTGCTCACTTTCTGGGAAATGGGTGTTTCATGACCAGCCGGGCCTGCAGCTCCTTTTGGTGAACACGCATCGCGTCATTTTTATGGGAGAGTCCCTAACATGACCTCAAAATGGCAAAGGTGCTTGAAGCCCTAGAAAGGTACCCATCCTTTAATTTACAGGAGGGGGAATTTCTTCATGTGAAAAGGAGCAACAGGAACCACAGTTCGTGAAGGAAGAAGTTTGAAGGTGGCGGGAAGGTAATTAAAGGCTAGGAAGCCTCTTTAGGAATCTGATGAAGGATTGCTGCTTCAAGTAGCCTTAAGGTTTTGCCCTCTCCTACTTCTCAGATATTCTTAGGTAAAGAAAAGATCACAGAAATGCCATGACTTTAATTGTTTCTCCTGCAAAAGAGAAGCCAAACTGCCTGGAATGTCAGCTCATCCTGAAGATATCAGGAACTTATCCAGCCACAAAACTCTCATGAGATGAGAAGGAATATTTACAAGTGGAAATAAGCCTGTGGCCACCTGTCTTAAAAGGAGGGAGAATTGTGAAGAAATGGACTCTCTCCCAGGTAGGAAGTAATTATTTCCTGGATTGGCAAAGCTCTTTCCACCACCACCAACTTTCTCTCTGTCATTTTGGCCTTCCACCACCACCATTCTTCCCATTCTAGCTAAATTTGATCCATGCAGTAAAGTTGACATCCCTATTCTACCTCCGCACCTGAAAACATATAGAACATGGCAGCTGGCCTGAGGAGGTAATCCAACTTCTTCCGGAAGGATAAGAGGACACAAATGGTTCCGATGATGGAAAAGCCCACGCTGAAGATGGCAATGGCAGCTGCAGAAATGCTGTATTCTGGAGAGGCAAAAAAAAAAAAGGAAAAGGTCACAGACAAATCTTCCAATCGCAGCGGGGCTGCGGTTTCTGTGGGGATGCAAGCAAAAACAAGAACCTACCACCAAAAAGTCCCAAAAAGTCAAGATGGTGGCCACAACAGGGCGATCGAAGCTCTGCCTGGTTTTCATGTGTGCCACACCATCCCGGCTGCCATCTTGTTACCGGTAGACACCCCTGTGCACTATCTGCCATAAGAACAATGTTTCCCTCTGGGCAAACAGAAGGGAAGGGCTTCAGAAATATGAGCAAGTAAGCTAACTGTGCAGTGCATGATGGGGAACAAGGAAACAATTCAGCACTAGAAACATAGATGGTGGGGTAGTGAACATATGAATGGAGTTGTATTGTTCCTGGGTCAGCAGCTTCCCTTCTTCCCTGTCTGATTTCCCAGGAAAAATCATAATCAGCTCCAGAAGACCCACGCTTGCTTCTGCAAAAGGGCAGATGGGGTTTACGTTCATCTCCCGTCCTTTTTTGTCTTCGTATGTGAATTTCTGTTCTGAGAAACAAATGTGATATGGCAGGGACAACTCTGTGTGTTCTGAAATACAGCGCTAGTTGCATTGACGCAGAAAAGAGAGGTGGTAAATGCCACCTTTTTTTTTAATGGCAAAAAAGGAGGAGATCATTATCCACCCAATTGTCTGCTGGTTACCTTTTCAGCTTTCTTCTTCAAAGTTTTTACTCAGCTGAACTTTGGTATTAGGCATAATCATGTTGTTGTTGTTTATTCGTTCAGTCGTTTCCGACTCTTCGTGACTTCATGGACCAGTCCACGCCAGAGCTTCCTGTCGGCCGTCACCATCCCCAGCTCCCCAATGGTTGAGTCCGTCACCTCCAGAATACCATCCATCCATCTTGCCCTTGGTCGGCCCCTCTTCCTTTTGCCTTCCACTTTCCCTAGCATCAGCTTCTTCTCCAGGGTATCCTGTCTTCTCATTATGTGGCCAAAGTACTTCAGTTTTGCCTTTAATATCATTCCCTCAAGTGAGCAGTCTGGCTTGATTTCCTGGAGTATGGACTGGTTTGATCTTCTTGCAGTCCAAGGCACTCTCAGAATTTTCCTCCAACACCACAGTTCAAAAGCATCTATCTTCCTTCGCTCAGCCTTCCTTATGGTCCAGCTCTCACAGCCATAGGTTACTACAGGGAATACCATTGCTTTAACTATGCGGACCTTTGTTGTCAGTGTGATGTCTCTGCTCTTAACTATTTTATCAAGATTTGCCATTGCTCTCCTCCCAAGAAGTAGACGTCTTCTGATTTCCTGGCTGCAGTCAGCGTCTGCAGTAATCTTTGCGCCTAGAAATACAAAGTCTGTCACTGCCTCCACTTTTTCTCCCTCTATTTGCCAGTCATCAATCAAGCTCGTTGCCATAATCTTGGTTTTTTTGAGGTTTAACTGCAACCCAGCTTTTGCACTTTCTTCTTTCACCTTCGTCATAAGGCTCCTCAACTCCTCCTCGCTTTCAGCCATCAAAGTGGTATCATCTGCATATCTGAGATTGTTAATGTTTCTTCCAGCGATTTTAACTCCAGCCTTGGATTCCTCAAGCCCAGCACGTCGCATGATGTGTTCTGCGTACAGGTTGAATAGGTAGGGTGAGAGTATACAACCCTGCCGTACTCCTTTCCCAATCTTAAACCAGTCCGTTGTTCCGTGCTCTGTTCTTACCGTTGCTACTTGGTCGTTATACAGATTACTCAGGAGGCAGACAAGATGACTTGGTATCCCCATACCACCAAGAACTTGCCACAATTTGTTATGATCCACACAGTCAAAGGCTTTAGAATAGTCAATAAAACAAAAATAGATGTTTTTCTGAAATTCCCTGGCTTTCTCCATTATCCAGCGGATATTGGCAATTTGGTCTCTAGTTCCTCTGCCTTTTCTAAACCCAGCTTGTACATCTGGCAATTCTCGCTCCATGAATTGCTGGAGTCTACCTTGCAAGATCTTGAGCATTACCTTACTGGCATGTGAAATAAGTGCCACTGTTCGATAGTTTGAACATTCTTTAGTGCTTCCCTTTTTTGGTATGGGGATATAAGTTGATTTTTTCCAATCTGATGGCCATTCTTGTGTTTTCCAAATTTGCTGGCATATGGCATGCATCACCTTGACAGCATCATCTTGCAAGATTTTAAACAGTTCAGCTGGGATACCATCGTCTCCTGCTGCCTTGTTATTAGCAATGCTTCTTAAGGCCCATTCAACCTCACTCTTCAGGATGTCTGGCTCTAACTCACTGACCACACCGTCAAAGCTATCTCCAATATTATTATCCTTCCTATACAAATCTTCTGTATATTCTTGCCACCTTTTCTTGATCTCTTCTGCTTCTGTTAGGTCCTTACCATCTTTGTTTTTGATCATACCCACTTTTGCCTGGAATTTACCTCCGATGTTTCTAATTTTCTGGAAGAGGTCTCTTGTCCTTCCTATTCTATTGTCTTCTTCCACTTCCGCACATTGCTTGTTTAAAAATAATTCCTTATCTCTTCTGGCTAACCTCTGGAATTTTGCATTTAATTGGGCATATCTCCCCCTATCACTGTTGCCTTTTGCTTTCCTTCTTTCTTGGGCTACTTCCAGTGTTTCAGCAGACAGCCATCTTGCCTTCTTGGTTTTCTTTTTCTTTGGGATGTTTTTTGTTGCCGCCTCCTGAACAATGTTGCGAACTTCTGTCCATAGTTCTTCCGGGACCCTATCTACTAAATCTAATCCATTAAATCTATTCTTCACCTCCACTGCATATTCCTTAGGAATATTAGTGAGCTCATATCTAACTGATCTGTGGGTCTTCCCTATTCTCTTTAGTCTGATTCTAAATTGTGCAATAAGAAGTTCGTGATCTGAACTACAGTCAGCTCCAGGTCTTGTTTTTACCGACTGTATAGATGTCCGCCACCTTTGGCTGCAAAGGATGTAGTCAATCTGATTTCGGTGTCGACCATCTGGTGAAGTCCATGTATAAAGTCGTCTTTTAGGTTGTTGGAAGAGAGTGTTTGTTATGCACAGTGAGTTGTCTTGGCAAAATTCTATCAGCCTATGTCCTGCTTCATTTTGTTCTCCCAGACCATGCTTGCCTGTAATTCCAGGTGTCGTCTGACTACCCACCTTAGCATTCCAGTCTCCTGTAATGAAAATAACATCTCTTTTTGGTGTATTATCTAGTAGGTGCTGCAGATCCTCATAGAACTGATCTACTTCTGCTTCTTCAGCATCTGTGGTTGGGGCGTATATTTGGATCACTGTGATGTTAAATGGCTTACCCTGAATTCGAATTGAGATCATTCTATCGTTTTTTGGATTGTATCCAAGCACTGCTTTAGCCACTTTATTATTAATTATGAAGGCTACTCCATTTCTTCTGTGGTCCTCTTGTCCACAGTAGTAGATCTGGTGGTCATCTGATGTGAAGTGGCCCATCCCAGTCCATTTCAGTTCACTGACACCTAAAATGTCTATATTTAATCTTGACATCTCACCAATAACCACATCCAATTTGCCCTGGCTCATAGATCTTACATTCCAGGTTGCTATGGTGTGTTGATCTTTAGAACATCGGATTCGTCGTTCACCACCAGCACCGTCGGCCGCTAGCCGTCCTTTCGGCTTTGAGCTAGCTGCGTCATCACATCTGGGGCTAGTTGAACGTATCCTCTGTTCCTCCCCAGTAGCATTTTGACCATCTTCCGACCTGGGAGTCCCATCTTCCGATGGTATACCGACATATCTTTGGTTGTACTGATCCATTTAGTTTTCATGGCAAGAATACTGGGGTGGGTTGCCATTACCTTCCCCAGGGATCGTATTTAGTCTGACCTCTCTGCCACGACCTTCCCGTCTTGGGTGTTCCTTCACGGTTTAGCTCATGGTTTCACTGAGGTGCTCAAGCTCCAGCACCACGACAAGGTAACGATCTCCTTTGCTGGAGAGGCATAATCATAGTTAGGAGAAAAGCATTTGGGAAAAGCTGCAGGAGAACAGGAGCAAGATTTCTGAGCTCCCCATTTTACAGCCCTCCTTTATACTGATCAGGCAGTGTTATCCGTTTGGTATGATTGAAACGGGATGAAAGCACCTGGGGGCGCATGACATTACATAAAGTATATATTAAAGATACTTTTGGACGTTTTTTTTTTTAAAAAAAATGGTTTTAAGATGGTTTGTATGTTTCCTTTCCTTTCCTTTCCTTTCCTTTCCTTTCCTTTCCTTTCCTTTCCTTTCCTTTCCTTTCCTTTCCTTTCCTTTCCTTTCCTTTCCTTCTCAGGATTTCCTCTGAAGTGAATAATAACAGATCGTTATGATCAAATGGATTACTTCAACAGTGTGTGTCTGTGCCTTCTCCTGGAGACTGCCAGGACATGTCCCTGCAGTTTTCTTGGCAAGGATTTTTTTGGAAGTGGTTTGCCATTGCCTGCTTCCTGGAGCTGAGAGAGTGACTGGCCCAAATTCACCCGGCTGGCTTTGGGCCTAAGGCGGGACTGGAACTCACATTCTCCTGGTTTCTAGCTTGATGCTTAAACCACTACACCAAACTGGCTCTCATTTCAATAGTAGCAAACTTATAAATGCTAGCAGACTTGAATATACAAAGGCTTGAAACATCTTAAGGAGATTCTTGAAGTGTGGCAAAATAATACAATGAATAAGGATGAGGGTGATAATTTCCATAGAATATAAAACAAATTGTTTTAGTATACAAAATTCAGTTGGATAATAGTTTGCTTCTTCTTCATGCATATGAATCTAAGATAAGTGGTTCTGTCATCTACTGTTTTATTTCTAGAGTCATCTGCTACAGATGATAGCTAAATTGAGGAGGAGAGAAACCTCATAGAAATCCTGCTGCTCCCTAATTTTTCTACCTCCTTATTAGAGATGTTTGTGTATCCAACATGAAGATTTCAAAGAGATTTAGAAAACACACACTACATTCTAGAATAAAATGTATTCCAGAGTATTCCAGAGTTCTGTCCCAGCAGGGTTTCAGTTCCAGATGAGGTTGGAACTGTCTCCGGCTGTCACATTGACCAACCCTTTGATCTTTAATGTCGGCCAGGCACAGGGGGATGCTGGGGGCAGGGCTTGGATGCATCTCCTTGCACTTGCAAGGAGCTGATGAGTTAATCACTTCCAACTAGACTCCTGCAGTAGGACCGGACAGTAGCAGTATTAAAAACATACGACTCCTCTACTGGATAATTCTTAGGACTAAAAACAGTGTTGTACAATATGCATATAGCAAGTTTACCTGTGTAAAATGTGTAACTCCAGAAACAAATTATCAATCCAGAGGGGTAGTTAAAGCACATTCACTGTACAACAGCACTAAAGGTATTTCAACTTCACAATGCCATAATGAAGCATTGGGCCATCAAGCACTACTGCTGAAAAAGGCTGTAAAGGTCAACTTACTAATGAAAGGCTAGGAAGAGCTCTCTTAATGAGAGAAAACCAAAGGCTGCTCTCCCATGCTGGAAGCAGCAAGAGCTGGCTGCCACGCAGTTATTCTGAGTGAAGAGGAAGAACTTTGGTGAATTCCTTAAGTGATCTTCTCTTAGAACAAACGGAAATGTTTCTCATTATACTTGGGACTTCAGGTCTGGGATTTTCACCACCCAGAAAGCCTGTCAAGTAACAGATTCTTATGTGAGTGTACTCTAAGTTTTCCCCACTGGTGTCCACTTGATGTATGGAGGCTACCATTCTCAGAATTCTCAGTGTTGGTGCCAACACAAGTGGTGGGCTGCAGGATAAGAAAGACAACTCAGACAACTCCTCCGACTTCAGGTTCATCTTTCCATAGGTATGACATATGAATCTTCATCTCTTTCATTCGTACCCTTGGATATCTTCCTCTATAGCCCATTTTACTATCCCATTTCTGTTTGGAGCTGGGTGTCATGTATGACCCCCACCTGGGTACCATCCGTGACATGGCGCCAGCCAAGGGACATGCAGCAACCAAACAAATGAAAGCAATAGCCAACAGACAGACAGAGAGAGGGAAATGTGGATTCAGCACCTTGGACCTTCAAACGCACGGGCAGAGGCGAGAGTCGATTAAAGAGACGGGCTGGAAGGGGGAGAATAGAATGTGTATATATACTAATCCAGGGCTTTCCAAACTGTGTGTCGCGACACAATACTGTGTCGCCTGGGGGCCCCAAGTGTGTCGCGTGACAACTCGGAAGCGCTGATGAAAATGTTCTCGGTTCCGGCAGGGAGGCGAAAATTGCGCGCGCGCGCACTGCCGGACCACTTCCCTGCTGCACAGCTGATTGGCGAGGGGTGGTGGTGGAAATTCTCTGCACCAATCAGCTGTGCAGCGTGCGCGCGGCGAGGCTTTTTGCCTCCCTGCCAGAACCGAGGGCATTTTCAGGGTCCCCGGAGCCTGCCCTTTTGAAGGGGCAGCGGCAGCGGCGGGCTATGAGCGCTTCTGGGTTCCAGGATGCTGCTGCTGCTGTGGCGGCAACCTGGAAGCGCCGCCGCCGGCACTTCTGAGTTTTTGTGTGCCAGCCGTTGGTGTGTCGCCAACGGCAAAAGTTTGGAAAGCCCTGTACTAATCCTTTGTAAAACTTAATTCACTTGGCGCATTGAAGTGTTTGGAGTCACTGATACAATAAAGATCCCTAATTATTCCAATGTGTCTCATGTGTGGAGTGCTAATTGTAATCGAGGACCATCACACTGGGTCCCAGTCTGATGAACTGGATATATTTTGCTATGAGATGATTTGCTGTTGTGATGCAGAGGCTGCCTTCTTACCAATTCTTCTTACCTCGTTGTGTTGATACTTGCAATATCTCAGTGCTTTCTCCTGAGACAAAGTGAGTGAAATAGGAACAGTTTTGTTCTGAAAGAAAGGAGGGGAGAGGAAGAAAATAAAAAATTAATACTTGCATCTTTTTGTCCAGATCAATTCATCTGATTTCTGTTGAATGCTGAAACAGACAAGGAATACAGAAAACATGCAGGGAAATCCTAGATATTTTTATTTAGAATTCAGTCCCGTTGGGATCAGTGGTACAAATGGCAGAACATAATATATGGTGTTACAATTTTAAAGAGGTTTCTTTTGTTTGTTGCTTTGTTTTCTTCTTTTAAAAAGCTGACTTCATTACTCAAAATTAATTATTTCCTTCAAATAAACCACCATGACAGGCAGCTACTCTGCACATCCTTTCTCAGATGTTCACTCTATCAATGAGGTGGGAGGAAACTGAGGCCTTATATATTCCACATGTACATTCAGACATAAAGCAGTGGGATCCTCCCACCTCTTCAATGTAACAAAATATAGTAATTTTCTGGAGCCTTCATTTCTTTTTTTTTTTATAGATTTCTCACTTCTTGTATCTTCCAACCATGTCGACAAGATTGCAGCATGTAATCCATGGCCAGCACTAACCTAAGTATTTTAGGCAATTACAGATCAACAGGTTTCACTCAGGACATACCACCAAATCTATAGCCAGACTGTCTATGAAGGTTCTCAGTCATCCAGGTGGAATTGTCTGTAGCTTGAATCATGTCAACTGGATTTCTATTTTCTCAGTGGAAACGTTTCGCTAGAGTCTATAGCCAGACTCTATGTTACAACTGCATTGTTCTGACCCACTTGACAGAGATGCTCAACTGACACCATTAAACCAGGCATTCAGGAGATTGTACTGCCCACCCAATGAGATTGTGATGGAGCTGGGAGCTGAGGGAGTAGAGAGCGCATTCCAGGCAGATAAGCGTTCTCACAGCTTGCACAGCTTGGAGAGTGGGGGGGGGGGAGGGCGATGAAGAAAGTTAGACTAGCACCGCCCTAGATTCCCAAGGGTATTTTTTCCCCTTAGCTCAGTTTAGGAATCTTTAGTTTGGCAAGATTCTGTGTATGGTAGAAGTAATAAAGAACTAGAGTTGAAACTCCAACTCAATGTTGTTTCTCCGCCAATTACCCTGACAGAGATCAATAGACAAATCAATACAGCCAGATCAATTCCCAGGGCAAACCATGGAAACAGAACAACAGAATACCATTGGTTGTCACCTATAGCTCACAGCTGAAACCACTTAAACACCTTATTAATAAGCTAAATCCCATACTGGACAATCACGCTGCACTTATATTGCACTGAGTGGCAGGCCCATGCTTTCCTACAGACAACCACCCTATCTGAAGCACATTCTGAAGCAACATGAAATAACAGGACAATGATGCTAACGTGAGAACCAGACCCTGGAACAAACCCAGACGTCTACTTTGCCTCCACATCTACGTCAAGAGTACCATCACAGACCCCAACAAGTACACACACAAAGTTAGAGGCACCTTAATATACTCTTCCTCTAATAAGATATATGCAATCATCTTCCAGTAATCTGTCTATATGGACCAAACAGGACAAACTTTGCATAAAAGAATTAATGGACAAAAATGTGACATCAGGACTCAAAACAAGGACAAAGAAGTATCAGAGCATTTCAACCTTCCAGGACACTCTATGGCAGACCTCAGAGTGACTGTTTTGGAAAAGTGGGATTTTAACAGTGTCATTGAGTGAGAAATTGTCGGAACTCACATACATCAAAAGGTTTCAGGCAATCTCAGATTGACAAGCACAAGCACAATTTTCTTTTAACAGATTACAAGTGTTAATTGATAAGGTACTTGTAATCTGTTTCACACCGATACCTGCATCTGCATAACTAACCTATCCTCCCCTCTCTCCCTCCCTCCCTCCCCCCACCAACTCAGCCCAATTTAAATCCTACATCAGTCTAGCCCAGTGGTCGGCAAACTTTTTTATGCCAGGGGCCATTTTGACATTTATAACATCACTCGAGGGCCAGGGGGCGTGGTTTGAGGGTGGGAGCCAATCGTGCGGAAGTGGGTGGGGTTTGCAGGTGGGAGCCAATCACGTGGAAGGGGGCGGGGTTTGCGGGCGGGAGCCAATTGCATGGAAGGGGGCGGGGGAGGTTTGGAAGAAGGAGAAGGGAAACAGAGGCTCGACTGCTCCAGTCGCTTCTCTTCCGGAGCCGCTCACGCCCCCAGTCCAGGCACAGTAAAGCTGGTGGGGAATCCAGTGCGGGAGCGGGGTTTGCGAGCGGGAGCCAATCGCATGGAAGGGGGCGGGGGAGGTTTGGAAGAAGGAGAAGGGAAACAGAGGCTCGACTGCTCCAGTCGCTTCTCTTCCGGAGCCGCTCACGCCCCCAGTCCAGGCAAAGTAAAGCTGGTGGGGAATCCAGTGCGGGAGCGGGGTTTGCGAGCGGGAGCCAATCGCATGGAAGGGGGCGGGGGAGGTTTGGAAGAAGGAGAAGGGAAACAGAGGCTCGACTGCTCCAGTCGCTTCTCTTCCGGAGCCGCTCACGCCCCCAGTCCAGGCAAAGTAAAGCTGGTGGGGAATCCAGTGCGGGAGCGGGGTTTGCGGGCGGGAGCCAATCGCATGGAAGGGGGCGGGGGAGGTTTGGAAGAAGGAGAAGGGAAACAGAGGCTCGACTGCTCCAGTCGCTTCTCTTCCGGAGCCGCTCACGCCCCCAGTCCAGGCAAATTAAGCTGGTGGGGAATCCAGTGCGGGAGCGGGGTTTGCGAGCGGGAGCCAATCGCACGCACTTAGGGCCTGCCCCCGCCATGCCTGCCTGTGGAAGAGCCACACTCAAGGGGCCAAAGAGCCGCATGTGGCTCGCGAGCCGCGGTTTGCCGACCACTGGTCTAGCCACCCTGTGCATCAGATGCGGTGAGTTGCAACTCATGAAAGTTTATGTCTTTTAATAAAATTTGTTATCTGGAAATGGTACTACCAGACTCCTCCTGATTTTTTGGCAGGGGGTCAAAACTGCAAGAAAGTAGAGGTCAGGAGGAACTTCCTGACTGTATGAACTGTCAGCCTGTGGAACAGGCTGCCACAAGAACTGTGGGTTGTCCCTTGCTGAAGATGATATCCAAACAGAGGGTGGATGGTCATCTGTTAGAGATGCTCTGGTGGCTCCTGTACTGAGTTGGAATGGATGACCTTGTGAACTGCTGTGGCTGAGGGTAGAGGTGAACCCGGACTCTTCAGTGCCAGTCTGACCCCTTACCACTACATCACTCTGGCTACCATGTTGCCACCAGGCTTTCACTCTGGCTGGCTTCATTGGTTTGTTTGGACTGCTTTTGTTGCATAAGCCCAGATACTGTAAGTAGCTTTGTGTCTTTGCAGATGTGCTTTTCTGGGATATTTCCTTGGAGCGACTTAACACACGTCATTGAATTTGACCAACACCATCTCTTGCTGATGTCATCTCCCTCTCCTTCCCTCCCCTTCCCTGTTTCAGAACTTCTCTTTCTTGTTGAGACAGGTGTGTCACCTTTTATCCAGGACAGAACTTCTATTCCATTAACAAGAGTACAGGGGGAAAAAATTGGCAGATTCTCCTAGCACTATTGTTCTGTACCGGATGCATATAACAAGTCTATGACCTTGTTAAATATTTTTTTTTTGCCACACAAGACTTGATGTCTCCGTCTTGATGCCCGCAGCTTAATGCCCAGTCTTTGCAGGCTATTTAGCAGCAATGTTGATTTTCACAAATGCACCACAAGGTACTAAAAAGAAAATTTGCTGATTTATGAAGTTAAAGACAAAGGTATAAAAGCTGATGTTTTTAGCCTACTAATTGAAACTTCCTTTAAAATGATCTTTATATTGCTAATATTCCCAAGTGCTTTTCACATGTTATACATAGATTAATATATGGAGTCCTTGGTGCTCTCTGAGCCTTGTTGTTTTCTTGCAGACGTTTCATTGCCAGACTAGGCAACATCTTCAGTGCAAAAAGGGAGTGGAACTTGCTTTCTGTTTATATATCGTGGCTTGTCCTGCTTGTGTTGGTGGAGGTGTTGTTCTCTCCTTAGGAGTTCCTTGATTGGACTGTTGTTTGCTACTTGGTTGATTGACTGAGTTAATAGTTCCTTGATTAGGGTATATTGTGCTGCTTGATTGTTCCTCTGGTGCTAATCTTGGTGTTAATCTTTGCCTATCTGGGTGATGATTGCTGGCAAGGAGGTGTTCTGGTCTTCTGGCTTTTCTATTGTCTCTTATTAATATATAAGATTAATATATGCTTTGGACAGGAATTGATCAGATGGCTTCCTTCTTACCCAGCATGCTAAATCATGGTTTGATTACTTACAGATTACTGAATAAACTGCAATTGTCTGGGACCAACTTTTTCATCCTGGGGGCTGCATTTCCTCCTTTTCCTCTGCTTGGGGGCCATAGAGAATGTAGGTAATGATATAGCAGAATGAATTACGACATCATCAACTAATTTTTTTAGACTCATGTTTCTGTTTAGGGCTCTTTCAAAGTAGTTAAAGAATAAAATTGGTGCTTTATGATTTGCAGAAACTTAAGACAACCAATTTGCCCTTAAATCCATCCAAAAGGGTTGGGCAGGGTTAGGGGTTATTAAGGGATGTTCTGCAAGGCTTTAAGCTTCTATTTTGCCTTTCAACGTCCCTCCCCTCCATCAGAACAAAGTAAAAAAATATGCCCTATTTTTATTTCTGTTGATTTTGATTTTGATTCTGTTAATGTGGCACTTCTGAGACTCGTTCTCCACTCCTTCGGGCTCAGATTTTGTTTATCAGACCGTTGCCTAGGCTGTGGCTCTTCCTCCTGTCTCCCAAGGTCATTCCCACATATCAGTACAGGTATTCCTCGTTCAGCAACTGCCTTGTTACAATGACCGTTTGCAGTTACAACAGTGATGAAAAAGTAACTTTATGACTAATCGCTGCATTTAGGACCTTCACAGGTCTATAAAGCAAGGAAAGCCGAAGTAAGATCATAAGCACAGTTGCGATTTCACTTAGCAACTGCTTTGCTTAACAACTGAGTTGCTGGTCCCAATTGTGGTCGCTTTCCTGCCCTGCTCTAAATAAGTTCAGGCAAAGCTGCTAACATAGAGAATTAAGCCCCATCTCAGATTGTAGACGAACAGCCACCTCTCATTTTACTCGGTGCCAACGCTACAACGATCAATCAAACATCTTCATAAACTTGCAGGAAGCAAATCTACTTCTAATGACCTTCCCACCCCACAAGGAGACAGAGGGAAGCTGAAAACCTCCAGCTTCAGAGACTCAATCAGTGAAGAGAAGAAAAGTACCCACTGGTGAGGCAGATGGAGTGGATTTGGGTTAATCCTTGTTACTGTGGTTGCTGCTTTCCTAGAAGGCTTCATGACCATGGAGTCCTCACTTCTGACCTCCATTGTGAGGGGGCTCAGGGGCGCTGTGCTGGGCAGGAAGAGACCCAACTCTTCAGAGCCCCTTTCCCTGCAAGGCCTCAAATCCCTGCAGCCTGCTCAGAACAGAAGAGGACACTAAAATTGCCAGGTATTAGCAAAACAGGGACTTCTATGGAATTAGCTGTGGTGGCAACATCGGTAAATCAGGAGGACCAGCAGAAGATGTAATGGTGTCACCCCAGAAGACCATATTAATGGCCCTGCTCTGTTCACCCCTATTTTGGTATGAGGATGAGAAAACCTGGAGAAAGCACAGATTAAGCTATTCATATTGTTCAGCTGAAATGTTTGGAAGCAGAAAACATTAAAACATTATACACTTCACTGCAGTTAGGAAGATAGTTTCATTTTTAATATCAGAGTGATTGGAACTGGGCAACCTTAAGTGCCTGTAAGGACCCGTCCTCTGAAATAGAAGGATAGTGCCCCTCTCGGTTAGGAGACATCATCGCCTCCCATCCACGTGCCGGAAAATGCTTGCCTGAGCCGTTCCGCAGAGAAATCAAAGGAGATTTGTGGTCTACTATTCTACTGTTCCATGAAGCTCTTCTTTATGAATTTACATTGCAAGAATAAAGGAGAGTCAGTTTGTGCTGATATGATTTGTGGGACACGGTGGCTCAACAGGTTAAACTGCTGAGCTGTAGGCTGCAGATCAGAAGGTCTGCAGTTCGAACCCCGTGCAATGAGGTGAGCTCTCATTGCTAGTCCCAGCTCCTGTTAACCCAACAGTTCGAAAGCTTTGCAAGTAGAAAAATGGGTACCACCTTAAGTGGGCTAATTTGCTGGCGTCCTGTCAGGAAGTCGGCACCACCGGATGAAAGGATTGGAGGAAGATCGAATGGCGGCGGTGACAATGGACCCGGATGCAACAGCTGCAGGATGTCAGCAGCTGGCTCAAGGCATCCTGGGAATTGTAGTCCAGAGCCTGGAAGAGTCGGTTCCCTTACCCCCTCCCCTCACACGCGGTGAAAATGGTGATTTGTAAAAATTGTATAATTAATGTATATATATGCTTGTAAGCCGCCTAGAGTCCTCCATTAGGGAGGGGATAGGCGGGGTATAAATACCACAATAAATAAATAAAATTTGTGGAAATTGTGTTCTTTCATATTTTTCAACATGCAGTAGTGACGATAGTTTTATTCCTTCAAGCTTTGGGTCAAAAGAAATTAAATAAAAGTGCAGAAATAAATTAAAAGCAGACAATAATCACTAATCACCCAAATGGGGGGAGTCAAACACTTAGGGTGGGTGCTTGCCACCACACAGCCTAGAGGAACATTTTGGTGACTCTTTTAATGGGAGGTGGGTTGGGGAGATGAGCTGGCTTTTCTAAGGAAGGGAGATAACTTTTCATAAAATATCTCCTCTGGCAAAAGACAAGAAACAGAAGAGTGGCAGGTTGTCCATGACACCTTTACTTCAAATATAACTGCAACTGGTATTTTATTTTATACATTTTATTCCTACTCAACCAAGTAGACAGACTTTATTTTTTCCCCAAAAGCAAAAGTGGTCATATTCCAGGCTGGGATCACGGAGCACATCCCTGCTTAACTTTATTTATGGAATGAATCCAATTGCCCAGCTTTACCCGACATCCTGCCATGGTGTGGCTACCAGACTGAACTGACCACATTTGACCCTTGAGGGCTATGCAAACCCAGGCTTTGTTTACTACTGGCCAAGATTTCTTACTTGCAGAATTGGCAGCTCTTGATATGATATAATTGGTCTGTGAGAATGAGTATTTTACCAGCACCACAATTAGAACTTTTTTTAATTAAAATTTTATTTTATTTTATTTTATTTTATTTTATTTTATTTTATTTTATTTTATTTTATTTTATTTTATTTTATTTTATTTTATTTTATTTTATTTTATTTTTTATTATTTTATTTTATTTTATTTTATTTTATTTTATTAAAATCTCATATGTTGCTCAGATTTTTGAAGGGTACAGGGTAACAGAACCCTCTCTATGCAGTTCTGAAGGGCCTTTCATCAGATTCTTGTGCAGTATTAACACTTGATCCTCCATGACTGTATAATCCTGTCTATTCCAGTACAGCATCATGCCAGGTTAGCATTCTAAACATGTGTCAATCAGGCAAAGCCAACTGGAGTTTTAACTTGGGAAAAATGCCATAAGGAAGGCTGAAGCACCAGCAGCAACTAACTCCAACACAACACACATCACTGGGGTATTTTGCATCCCCAATAGCCTGTCAACTGATTTTTATGGATGAAATACAAATTTAGGCTCCCGAATACAACTCCAGTTTTAAATTTCGAAAGATGCTGGAAAACGTTTTGCTAATGCAATATTAAGCAGATTTATGATCTCTCATTTAATCTCCAGGGGTTCAGCTGATCTACAGTAACTGAAGAGCAGCACTGTTTGCAAAACATCCTGGGGATTTTGGTTTCCGAACACAAAGCATATTGTTCCACCTTAGGCAGCCAACTGCATCCACAGGAGGAGACAGCACTAGCGAAGAAGAAGGCGTCAGCAGAGGAAGATATCAGGAGGAGCCCTCCTGTTGTTCCCTCTGGGCCCTCTGGCTGGCCCATCTGCTAGAGTTAGGGAACACAGCACTGTGTTCCCCCACCTCCTCGAACTTGCCTGCAACCTCAGGAGCTTGCTACCCCCACGGTAGCACTGAAGTTACAGTACATCGGCGCTCTGGCTGCCGCTGCATTTGAAGTGAGAAGAGGAGCATCCTATCTTTTGCCACAGGCAGGCAACTGGAGGTCTTGGGAGAGCTGTCTTAGGAGGCAGCATCTCCCTGCTGTTGGGAGATGCAGCATCTGTTTTCTTCCAGGCTTCATCTAATGACAGCGCTAACGATGACATAGTGGTGGAAGGTGGCTTATCAGACAAGGGAAAGCATTTGAGGGACAGGAAAAGTATCACAGCCAGGATTCAAAGAATGTAACTTAGATCTGTGAAACCAAGAGCTGCCAGTTTATATACTGTATTTTTTTTCAATAAGCAGTGCCCTGCATCTCGTAATAGGTTGCTTTTCAATTTGATTTGTGATATGGTATGGCAGTGGTGTGTATGTGTGTGAGAGAGACAGAGAGTAAACAGAGCAGTGGCCTTGTGTAAGCCTAAAGGCTGCAACATACTTTTCTCTTTGTGAGCTCCACTGAACTCAGGGTGGTTTATCGCCAAGTGGGGTTAGACATGCAAAGGCTGGAAAGAGCTATCGGGATTTCAGCCCATGCTTGCCTGCAAAAATGAAGGCAAATTATGACATGACCTTATGCTTTGCTTACCTTATTAAAACAATATAACGATTTGAATAGCAATGTCATCTCTACTTTACGCAAATATATATGCTTAAGAGAAGGGAAATTAATTTAGTTAATGTATATTTGAAGCTATGTTTTTTGAGGAGATGAGCTTTCAAGGAAAATAATACACGTGACTGAGAAAAATCATAACACACAGGTCAGAAATGGCGGGTCCATTTCTTTTGCTCAAGTCGGGGCCCAAGCAGTCCTTTGGGTCCAGTACAGACTTGAAACACAAGCCCCCTTCTGAAAACCTGCCACCACATTCTCATGAAATACAAGTTCAAGTTTTAATTATAAAATTAACACAAACTTCCATCCATTATTGCTACTGTGGAGACATCACTTAGGGACCTTCCACACACCTGTTCTCTCCTCATAGGCCTCCTCAGGTAACCACAATGACATGCGTGATGATGTCACAAAGCATGACAGAAATAACAAGACAAGTGTGGTGATGTCACAAAGCATTGGATGCAAATATGCAAATCACAAGGTTTGCATCACAGTATGACACATGTTTCACCCCCCCCACCTTGACCCACCCTGCAGATGCCTATGTTTCAACCCACAAATTCCTCAGTATCATTTTCACAACAGCTTGTGATTGTCTCACAGCAACCTCCCTGAAAGTGCAAAGAGCTCCAGAGAAGGCAGCCAACTGGCAATTCCCTCCAACTGGCAATGGGGGAGTGCAAAAATCAGCAGCCCCCTTGCGTCCCTCTCTTTGGCCTCAACCTCATCCTTAGTTTGCGCTGGGTGATTAATGGCTGGTTGTGGTCAGGGTGAACTTCAAAGCCACCTCTTGACCTAAATTAAAAGGACCAGGACAAGCATAGTGTGATGCTATGGTAGCTTGGTAAATCTGGGGAGGGGAGAGAGACTGAGAGCTTGGAAGTGGAGTAGCACGGGAGTTCCCACCAGCAGGCAACTCCTCACTCCCAAGCTCCACCATCTGTGATGCAAAAGGCAAAAGATTGATACAATCTGGAGAAACCAAAGGCACTCTTTCTTTTGCTTTTATTGATTTAAGGGCAGCCTTTGACTCAATTCCTCATGAGAGACTATGGAGGAAATTAAACCAACCATTGATAGTTGCCTTCTCATGTTGATAATTTTGTTACATCAAAATACTACCATGCGGATTACAGGCAATTGTAATGGTGATTTAACTACCCACATCCCTATCCTCAGAGGAATAAAACAGGGCTCTATTCTTACCTCCTTATTGTTCAATGCCTACAGAAATGACGACATTGTGGCCCTTTCTAAACCAGAATTTCACCCTCCAACACTTGCCCACTATTTTATTTCAATTATCTTAACTTATATTAGCCCTACACGGCATGGGACCAGGGTATCTGAGGAACCGTCTCATCCCCATAATTTCAAACCGTCCCACTCGATCATGTAGAGAGGGAATGCTTCGGACCCCGTCGTTAAGGGAGTTTCGTTTGACGGGGGCCAGAAGGCGAGCCTTCTCGGCTGTGGCACCTGCCCTTTGGAACAACCTGCCCCCGGAGGTGAGGCAGGCCCCATCGCGCCTGTCCTTCCAGAAGAACTTAAAGACCTGGTTTTGCCGCCTCGCTTGGGATGGGAATAGGAATAGTTCTTCATGGGGATGGCTGGTGCCATAGAGCCCTTTTAGAAGATCATGGTATCACCTCTTGGATTTTACATATTTAATTTATTATTGTTAATAATGATTATATATTGTATTTTTATAATTATTTATAAGATAGTTTTTAAATTTTTATGTGTGTAAACCGCCCAGAGTCCCCTTTTGGGGAGATGGTGCGGTAGTAGAATTTAAAGTATAAATAAATATATAAATAAATAAAATCTTGTATGCAGATGATGCAGCCATTTTATCTGTAATCTGTTTTAGTGTCCTACTGTTCTAGGGATTTTCTGAAAATCAATTACTCAAAAACTAAGGTCCTAGTTTTCTTTAGAACGCACTTATAAAAGGGACATTGACAAATGACCAAGTGATCAGGTTAAGGACTTCAAGTACCTAGGCATCTACTTCCAACCTTCACCTGCTGGAAGTGAGTGAGTTTTCTATTAGAGCTCAAAAAGTTTCCAACACAATAAAATACTACATTCCTGCAGCAATGAAATTGCATAAAGCAAAAGTTCTGAACTTGTTATATGGTGTGCAACTTTGTATTTATAAGGATGCCCCTACTTCAGAAGCTATTCCATCTAGGTTTCTGAAAGCCATACTTCATGTTCCTTGCTCAACTTCAAATGCCCCTGTTTGGCTAGAGCTTGACTGCATTCCTCTTGGGGCCCACCTGAGACTTTGCCATCACAGCTTTTTGCTGAAACAATCCTTTGGGGTGAGTCATCTCACTCAATTGGATAGGTTTTCTGATCTGGATAGATTCTGATCTGGCATATTATGGCCTTTCACTCCTGGCAATCTCATCACTTGGCCTAGATAAAGCCTTAATCCAGAGCTTTCCAAACTGTGTGTTGCGACACAATACTGTGTCGCCTGGGGGCCCCAAGTGTGTTGCCTGACAACCTGGAAGCGCCGGCGGTGCTTAAGGGTTGCCGTGTGGCGGCAGGGGCTGCCCCTTCGAAAGGGCAGGCTCCGGGGACCCCGAAAATGCCCTCGGTTCTGGCAGGGAGGCAAAAAGCCTCCCCGCGCTCACACACGCTACCGAGCTTTCCGCCGCTCAGCTGATCCGCGGGGAGAATTTCCACCCCAGCCCCATCAGCTGTGCTGGCAGCGTGCGCGCACGCGGGGAGACTTTTCGCCTCCCTGCCGGAACCGAGGGCATTTTCGGGGTCCCCGGAGCCTGCCCTTTTGAAGGGGCAGCCGCTGCTGCCACAGGCAGCAACCCGGAAGCACCGCTGCCGGCACTTCCGGTTTTTGCAGGGCACTGGCCGCGGCGCTTCCGGGTTTTTGTGGGCCGGCTGTTGGTGTGTCGCCAACAGCAAAAGTTTGGAAAACCCTGCCTTAATCAAACTTAAACAGAGGATTTGGTTTTTAGATCTACAGAATGACAGGGCCAAAATCATTCATCCCTATTATGGCGTACTTGCAGGTTCTCTGTGGATAATTCCTAGCTACCTCTCTAACCTCCTATTTCCACATAGGAGATTTTTTACCTTGGCTTGAATTAGTGCACTACCTATTATGGAGACTATAGGCAAATATACTAGTCTCCCATTCAACAATCATACCTGTGTCTGCTCAGATATAGAGGTTAAATCAGTAATCCATGTATTGTTACACTGCGTATTGCACGACCTATGGAATCTGTCATTCCTAAATTCTAGTTGTCTCTCTGATCAAGAAATTACAATCTTTCTTCTGTAGGACTAAACTTGGAGAACCAAGCTGGTTTGTATCCTCTTCTCATAATTAGTTGTTTCAGCACTGGTTTTTATGTATTTTAAATTTTGTTCTTGTGCTTTATTGGTCTGGGACCATCAATCAATTATTTGATTTTGATTTTTTTGTGTTGCAACATTTTTTGTTGCAATTTTTTTTTATGCTATAGGGGAGCTGGAGGTTAAGCAATTCTGCTCTCCAAGGGAGACTGAAGGCATGTGATAATGGATACCGAGACCATATTCAGATAAATGAAATTTAATCCCATTTATGTTATTTGGTCCCTTCATGGATCACTACCTTGTCATGGCAAAGGGGCTTGCGTAACACAATGAAGCCATGAGCTATGCTGTGCAGGGCATCCATGATGGAGAGTTCTGACAAAACGTGGTCCACTGGAGGAGGAAATGGCAAACCACTCCAGTATCCTTGCCAAGAAAACCCATGGACAGTATCAAAAGGCTAAAAGATATGACGCCGGAAGATGAGCCCCTCAGGTTGGAAGGTGTCCAAAATGCTACTGGGGAAGAGCGGAGGGCAATTCCGAGTAGCTCCAGAAAGAGTGAAGCGGCTGGGCCAAACCCGAAAGGACACTCAGTTGTGGATGTGTCTAGAAGTGGAAGGAAAGTCCGATGCTGTAAAGAACAATATTGCATAGGAACCTGGAATGTAAGATCTATGAATCAAGGTAAGCTGGATGTGGTCAAACATGAGATGACAAGATTGAACATAGACATCTTGGGAATCAGCGAACTAAAATGGACAGGAATGGGCGAATTTAATTCAGGAGACCATTATACTGTATATACTACTGTGGGCAAGAATCCCTTAGAAGAAATGGAGTAGCTCTCATAGTCACTAAAAGAGTGGGAAAGGCAGTACTGGGGTACAACCTCAAAAATGACAGAATAATCTCAGTTTGAATCCCAGGCAAACCATCCAACATCACAGTAATCCAAGTCTATGCCCGAACCACTGATGCCGAAGAAGCTGAAGTTGACCAGTTCTATGAAGACCTACAACACCTTCTAGAACTAACACCAAAAAAAGATGTCCTTTTCATCATAGGGGACTGGAATGATAAAGCAGGAAGTCAAGAAATAACTGGAATAACAGGCAGTTCAGCCTTGGAGTACAAAATGAAGCAGGGCAAAGGCTAATAGAGTTTTGTCAAGAGAACACGCTGGTCATAGCAAACACTCTTTTCCAACAACACAAGAGACGACTCTACACATGGACATCACCAGATGGTCAATACCAAAATCAGATTGATTATATACTTTGCAGCCAAAGATGGAGAAGCTCTATACAGTCAGCAAAAACAAGACCTGGAGCTGACTGTGGCTCAGATCATGAGCTTCTTATTGCAAAATTTAGGCTTAAATTGAAGAACGTAGGGAAAACCACTAGAACATTCAGGTATGACCTAAACCATATGCCTTATGAATATACAGTGGAGGCGAGGAATAGATTTAAAGGATTAGATCTGGTAGACAGAGTGCCTGAAGAACTATGGATGGAGGTTCGTAACATTGTACAGGAGGCAGCAACTAAAACCATCCCAAAGAAAAAGAAATGTAAGAAAGCAAAGTGGCTGACTGGTGAGGCTTTACAAATAGCTGAGGAAAGAAGGAAAGCAAAAGGCAAGGGAGAAAGGGAAAGATATAACCAACTGAATGTAGATTTCCAGAGAATAGCAAGGAGAGATAAGAAGGCCGTCTTAAATGAACAATGCAAAGAAATCGAGGAAAACAATAGAATGGGGAAGACTAGAGATCTCTTCAAGAAAATTGGAGATATCAAGGGAACGTTTTGTGCAAAGATGGGCATGATAAAGGACAAAAAAGGCAGGGACCTAACAGAAGCAGAAGAGATTAAGAAGAGGTGGCAAGAATACAAAGAAGAACTATACAAGAAAGATCTTAATGTCCCTGATAAATATGATGGTGTGGTCACTGACCTTGAGCCGGACATCCTAGAGAGTGAAGTCAAGTGGGCCTTAGGAAGCATTACTAACAACAAAGCTAGCGGAGAAGACAGTATCCCAACTGAGCTATTTAAAATCCTAAAAGATGCTGCTGTTAACGTGCTGCACTCAATATGCCAACAAATTTGGAAAACTCAACAGTGGCCACAGGATTGGAAAAGGTCAGTTTACGTTCCAATCCCAAAGAAGGGCAATGCCAAAGAATGTTCAAACTAACGTACAATTGCTCTCATTTCACATGCTAGCAAGGTTATGCTCAAAATCCTACAAGCTAGGCTTCAGCAGTATGTGAACCAAGAACTACCAGAAGTGCAAGCTAGGTTTCGAAGAGGCAGAGGAACTAGAGATCAGATTGCCAACATTTGCTGGATCATGGAAAAAGCAAGAGAGTTCCAGAAAAACATCTACTTCTGCTTCATTGACTACACTAAAGCCTTTGATTGTGTGGATCACAACAAACTGTGGCAAATTCTTAAAGAGATGGGAGTACCAGACCACCTTACCTGTCTCCTGAGAAACCTGTATGCGGGTCAAGAAGCAACAGTTAGAACTGGACATGGAACAACCAATTGGTTCAAAATTGGGAAAGGAGTATGACAAAGCTGTATATTGTCACCCTGCTTATTTAACTTATATGCAGAGTACAGTACATCATGAGAAATGCCGGGCTGGATGAATCACAAGCCAGAGTTAAGATTGCCGGGAGAAATATCAACAACCTCAGATATGCAAACAATACCACCCTAATGGCAGAAAGTGAAGAGGAACTAAAAAGCCTCTTGATGAGGGTGAAAGAGGAGAGTGCAATAGCTGGCTTGAAACTCAACATTAAAAAAACTCAGATCATGGCATCTGGTCCCATCACCTCCTGGCAAATAGAAGGGGAAGAAATGGAAGCAGTGACAGATTTTATTTTCTTGGGCTCCAAGTTCACCGCAGATGGTGACTGCAGCCATGAAATTAAAAGACGCTTGCTCCTTGGGAGGAAAGCTATGGCAAACCTAGACAGCATATTAAAAAGCAGAGACATCACCTTGCCGACAAAGGTCCATATAATTACAGCTATGGTTTTCCGAGTAGTAATGGCTATGGCTGTGAGAGTTGGACCATCAGGAAGGCTGAGCGCCAAAGAATTGATGCTTTCGAACTGTGGTGCTGGAGAAGACTCTTGGACTGCAAGGAGGTCAAATCAGTCAATCCTAAAGGAAATCAAACCTGACTGCTCATTGGAAGGACAGATGCTGAAGCTGAAGCTCAAATACTTTGGCCACCTAATGCGAAGAGAGGACTGACTGGAAAAGACCCTGATGCTGGGAAAGACTGAAGGCAAAAAGAGAAGGGGACGGCAGAGGATGAGATGGTTAGATAGCATCACCGATGTAATGAACATGAATTTGAGTAAACTCTGGGAGACAGTGGAGGACAGGAAGGCCTGGTGTGCTATGGTCCATGGGGTCACAAAGAGTCGGACACGACTTAACAACAACAAATATTAATTGGATTTAGGGAAAATAAAATTTTTTGCAATCTAAGATTTCTCCTTGGAAAGCACAATCACACTTTCCATATGCAGTGATAATATCTGTGTAAGTTCACAACAAAGCGTATCTCGCTGTCAAGTGGATTTATTTTTTAATAAGTATGGATTGATTGAAAAGGAAATAAAGAAGGGATATTTGTTAACTGGTTGACTTGGAATTATTTTTTGACCTGGAAAGTATAGGACAACACACTGGCAAAACTGTAAATATCAATTGCATTGCCCCTTAATGATTATTTAATACTTTATTTTTAAAAAGCTTATTTTCTTCTTACCCAATATCCTACTTCATGTTATAATGCATATTGATGCGCTACTAAAACACATATCAATGTATCTACCTGCCTTTGTCTTGCTCACTTATTGCCAGGTTGCCTGTATAGCATGTATAGCATTAACAAGAACAAGAACAACATGCATTAGCTGGAAAATGTGGAGAACATTCTAAGTTGCGCATTCAGGCTTCCGCTCACTCATCTTCTGTTCTTTGTATCCCATTGTAACTCCCCATTAGCTGGAGTACCCCTCCCCACTAGGAGACGGTTAAAGAGTCACAAGAGGTGCTGCAGTGGGAAAACAAATGGCTTCCTCCCTGTTTTCATAGGTGGGATGGATTAATTGTCTCTCTATCTGGGTAGACTAGAGGATGGCAGAGATGATGTTGGCAAAGGAATACAAGAACCACTAGGGGAACTGTTAAGAGACATTAAAGGAGACAGTAAACAATACCTCAGCCCTGAGAAAGCAGGGACCCTGAAAAAGAGACTCAAAACAACCCCATGTTGATTCTGTATGGTATAACAGGGGCCAGAGGGACACCCTGTCAGGTTTTCAAAATTCTGTTATTATACCTGACAATACTTGTCTTGTTCATTTCCTGACCTGGCTATCATCCATCCATCCATCCATCCAAACTTCTGTGTATGCACACATTCTATGTTAAGCATCCTTGTTGGGTGATCACAAAAATCTACCTCCATATCACATTGTTGGATAAATTTAAAGCTCGTAAATCACAGCTGTCTTAATAAAGCAGATTCATAACAGTGCAGCTCAAGTGTATTTGCTGCCTTTGATGGATGTCAGTGTGTACCTGCATAGAGGGGACTGAGAGAAGAGATTCACGGCCCGGCCCTCCGTTGCCTTTCAGATCTGCTCAGTAAACAAAGAGGCAATTATAGAGATGGTGAGTTAAGTATGAGCAGTGCGACGTGACTGGAATTGATGGTCCCTAACAAAGATCGGCCTGCGGGAGGGGGGCGGTGGGGCAGGGTCAATGAGCATACTTAGAGAGCGATTTGATGGGCATTCTTGGGATTTTAGTAAAATGGGTTGTAAATAACATCACTGGATGTTTTTCTCAGCTTCCTGTCATCCGAGACTCTCGGAAATTCTCACATTTCTTCAGAATGGCAGATCATGTAATTTGTTACTCACAGCAATTATCTTTTATTATTTTTATAGTGCTCTCAAGACACTTAGTGCTTCGCAAAATTAAATTAAAGGGCTGAAAGCTTTGCAATCATCTGCTCGCTTTCCTGCTAACAAATGGCAAGCATTCAATTTGTCTTTAGACTAGCTTTCTCTTGATAATCACAGGCACTCGGAATGGGAAAAGGCAACGCTCTGGAAGATAAATAGGAACTCCTGTGGTTCTCTCCAAGCTGTGTTGAAAAACAATTGCCATGTTCCAGCCCCTGGCCACACAGGCTGTCACAGAATTCCAGGTACCCGGGTGCTTGTTTTCAAAACCCTTCAGAGGTTGTGTTTGTGGTTCTCATTACTAGATGATTGGGCCACAGTGAAATAGCTGTCTCCACCTTGATTCATAGCTTCATTCAGCTCTAGCCATTGCCGCTCAATTTATTTGCTCGGCTTTGACAAAACATCTTTTCCTGCAGCCACCTCTCCTTTTCCATGTAACTAATAATTTCAATAGTGTGAATAGAGCTTTCAGTTGCTTGAGATCTGAGAGCTATGTTATGCGTTTCAACTCAATATTAATATTATTAATCACAATAAATAACCAAAATATCATTCGGTCCTGTACAAAGAATCCTTTACATGCAACTGAATGATTGCTTAATAGACTTGTGGATTCCTAGGCAAGTGAGGAAGCCTGATAGATTGGTGAGTGTGTGCCACAGGCAACAAGTCTCCAGTGTTTGGACTGTCACTTTCCATTCTGACCTATGAGAATACACAGTGATCCTCCTTCAGGTCCTGGGAAAGAATACATTAGTTAATTTCTTGGGTCCTTTCTCAAGGTTACTTATTACTCCTTTAAGCTTTTCAGATGAGCGAGGAAGTAGCATGGGATAATCTCTTCAAGCCAGGTACTTTGATACTGGTAGGAGTACCAGCAAAGCAGACCTCATCAGTTCAATCTCGAGCAGGCCTGGAGAAATTACCCACATACCACCAGGGTAAACCTTGAACCTGACTGTTGAGAAGAGAACTAGACCAACTTCTGTCAGACCCTTTTCCTCACTTGCCCCTCACCACAACACAAGCATATAACCCCTCCTTTCTGCCATAAACTGATGGTGATTACTCTTCCCCAGCCTGTATCTGCAACTGTTTGAAGTTTCCAGTTTTAAAATAGTGTTTTCCCTCTTCCCCCAACACAATTTTTGCTGTAGATGTGATGGCTTGCTTCACTGACCAGTTGATGGCTGAAGTAGTCAGGGCTTGGGTTCCTCTTAGTCCCCTGAGACTCCTTGGGCAGCTGGGCATTGCTCTCCATGGCTTGAGCTTGTGGAGAAACTAAACACCAACTTCTGCAGAGGCATCTGCACTTCAGGCTCCTTATCAACATATATTTATAGTATGGGCCTGTGTTTTGAAAGGGCGCCAGCCCCGTGCTGCACAGATGGTTGAGAAAGTGAACCAGGTTCTGCCAATTTTGTATGTTGCTAGGTCCATTGGTATTGGAGCTGCTGTGGGTCTTCTGCCCACAAGAGGCTTTGTACAAACATACTTGTTACTGTTTTTATTTTTTTTATTTTCTCTGAGGCCTCCAGGAGGAGTGCTATAGCTATTGCCTTGCCTGGGCAAAGATCTCTGGACCAGTCTCATATGGTTGCAGTTCCTCAGGCTGTCTGCACAATGCAATGCAATGCACCATGTTTACTTAACTGCAAGGTCATACAAAGCTGGCCCCAGATGAAGGGTGGAGACTGAGGGCAGAGAGGTTGGCTGTGGACCAGGAATTCAAAATCAGCTCTAAAGGTATCACTAGTAGGGCAAAGATGCTGAGGGATCTGCAAAGACTATAGTAATTAGTGAGGTCCACTAGGAGAGAGAGAAGGAAGAGGTTCACACTGCAAAAGTGGTAGTTTATTGGGGGGGAGGGTGCTGGAGACAGTTGGGTCTGGACCTAAGTGTCGAGGTCAGGACAAAGATAACCAGAATAAGCCCTGACTTCTATCAAGGCTAGCATGTTAAGAAAAGGCAATTTCCCTTGATGGGAAAATAGCAGTCATGTGATGGACTAATGTATGAAGTCACATCCTGTCAGCCTTACCAGGTAGACCAGACAGGAAACGACCAGATAAGCTAATTCTACTTTATTGTAAGGCTACATTAACAGAATCTTGCAAGTCTGAAAGTACAATTCTCCCGCCATCTCCTTTACAGCCCGAGAACCTAGGGAGGATCCCTTCTGGGCCTCTTGCCCAGCCCACTATCCAGCTGTGGGCTATGCTCCCTCTTATCTGACCATTCCCTAGGCAGTATCTCTTTGCCCCATCTCCCAAGGTCTTTCCCACATACCATTACACATCCTTGCAATCAGTTGATGGTAGAATTTTAATCCCAAAGGAGGAGAAAATGGTTCTGGTGTCTGACATATGAAGATAGGTGATGAAGGTGCCCAATGCAAGAGGTTTTTTTTTGAAAATAATTAAGAGGAATGCATAATGCTGACATGATGCAGCAACAGCAGAAGGAAAAAGGGTGGGAAAGGGGGTCTCATTAAGTTGGCAGCTGCTGGGAGCCCTTTCTGGTGGTGGTGTTTTCCTGAAGCCTAGTGCTTTCTTGGGAACTACTATTACAGCAACTACTTTACAAAGCAAATGTCATAACTTTCCAAAGTGAAATGTATCAGATCTGTACATTATGCTAGTTGTCCATGCCATCATTTTATGTACATTACAAGTGTTCACGTTGATCAAATGCATTTACCACTTAAAGCCATGCAAATCTTTAATTTTTTTAAGAAAACAAAATAGCATGTGATCTATCAAAGTCTACTGCACCTAACTAGCATGTTGGAACCAAGGAAAACACTGAATATGGAAGTTTTGGAAGGGGAAGAACAAGTCTGCATGTTCTACCAGAGCTTTCCTTGTTGGGCTTTTTGCTATAGCTTTCCACACTTTTATTCTTATTCTTATTCTTATTCTTATTCTTATTCTTATTCTTATTCTTATTCTTATTCTTACTCTTACTCTTACTCTTACTCTTACTCTTACTCTTACTCTTACTTTCTTACTCTTACTCTTACTCTTACTCATTTTTAAATTTATTGGCCGCCCAAGTCCAGTGGACTCTGGGCAGTGTACAGAACTAGGGAAAACATAAAAACAGCTAAAAACATTGAATCACCCAGGCAGCCCAGACTAAAATTATCTAATGGACAGCAAAAACAACAAAACAAAACAGGGGCCATTGAACAAATAATAAACATCAAGGCCTAGGCCTGGGACCAAAGGAAGGTTTTCAAGGCTTTCCAGAACCCCAGGAGGGAGGGCGCACTTTGTTCCAGAGGGTGGGGGCTGCAACAGAGAAGGCAGGCTTCCTAGGTCCCACAAGGTGGCAATGTTTAACGGAGGGGACCTGAAGCGCACCCACTCTGCTGGAACGTACTGGGTGGGCAGAGCCAGTTGGAGATAAGCAGTCTCTCAGATATCAGATTTTCTCCACAACTATTAAAAGAACCAGGGACAGCACAAGATGTTCAGTTGCCCCTTCCCTTCCCTTCCCTTCCCTTCCCTTCCCTTCCCTTCCCTTCCCTTCCCTTCCCTTCCCTTCCCTTCCCTTCCCTTCCCTTCCCTTCCCTTCCCTTCCCTTCCCTTCCCTTCCCTTCCCTCAAATGTGAAAGAAATCTGGGTGATCTTAGCCATCACTACTTCCCTCTGAGACCTCCTCCATCAGGACAGGACATGGACACCTGGGAGGGTGCAGCACCATAGGTTTGTCCAGTGCTTGGGTCACCTAGCAGATGCTGTTCTTTGGAACTCCTACCCAATGCATCCCTCTGAAGGAAGGCTCCTCCTAACGAGATGCTGGTCCTGCTGGAAGTTCTAGTGAGTCACCAGGACTCCTTCCCCTCTGTAATGTTTGTGACAGTAGGAAATGGGTGGTAGGGGTCCTCTGGCAGGAGCAGAGCTTTGTGAAGGGCTGGAGCTGGCCTCAGCTATTGCAAGACAGAAAACCCAGCTGGAGGCAAGGGTCTCACACTGCCCAATGGGGGGTTGGGCCCTGACAGGAATAGGAATCCTGTTCCTTGGCATCAGACACCCTGCCCATTTGTAAATGCCCCCTCCCTGTCTTGCCCCATTCATTCCGGAAATACAGCTGCCCTGTGTCTTATTCTACTGAAGAGAGTTATCTGTTCTGAAGAGTCCTCTGAAAATCTGGTTAAATGGTCAAGGACCCCAAGAAAGAGAGCAGGCCCTTGGAGGTTTCCATCAACGCTCTGCACTTGGGCAAGAGATTGAGTAGGTCTACAGGTTTACAGGTCCCTTGGTCACCATCTTCCCCATTATGGTTAAATTATTTTATCTCCATTTCAGTAATTGCAATTAGTCTAAAATTATAGCTCCATATATACATTTGGACATGCGCATTTTATACAATACTGCCTTTTCTCATTTTTTTGGCTGGGGATTTTTTGTTTTTTGCTTAGTTATGTAAATGGACACCCGATCCCCAAATATCTAGACAATTCCATAGTTCGTTTTTCACAGCATGCTATGGTTACTCCACCTAATTAGACTATCATGTTCCCAATGCAGAAATAATACTCCAGTAGCCTTTGCCTTGACACCACTGTTCCAGTCTAGTGGAATGGAAAAGACCCCCAATTTTTTTTCCTGAGGCCAAACTGGCAATATAAATATACAAATGAGTAGGTTGGGAGTGAACTCTATTCCTGGCATAAAGACCCTTGCAAATAATCAGAACAGAATCCATGTATCATACCCAACATGGTTCAAACACAATCCCTGCAGGTCTACACGTTTAAGTGTATAGGATCTGTTCAAACCTTGATCAAATACATGAGAAAGGTGGAGGTATTTTACCAGAACCTTTCTTTGCACTTAATCACATTCATATTCTTGAAGTTGTATGCCAGTAATCTATTAGGTTTGTGACTGCCCATTCTTTCTGGTTTCCTTTTATTGCATTTTTTCCTGCTAAACAGAACAACCAGGGAGCATGGTAGTAAATAGCCATATAATATCTGCCAAGAGAGACAGAACCTCAAAGAAGTGAGAACAAATAGACCAGGGGGGGGGGGTTAATCTGAAAATAAAAGTCATGGCCAAATTGCATGCCCTCTAAAGTTCTAAAGCAAGTCTGCCAAGGTGCTTATATAGGGATCAGAGCAACGTACCTCCTGGCAGGCTTATTGGCCCACAACCCTGTTCCTTGTCCATCTTGTTTTCTTCCATGAAGATCCGTTTTATACAGATCCGCCATAACCCAAAGTGAGCTGCCTCACAGGTAGTGTTGTATTCTTCCACCTTAGGACTCAGCACAGCCCAGTGATCCGTCACCACTGCGGTAAACATCAAAGCAACACCTATCAGAATAATAGCAAAAGTCACCCGGACTTTGATAGCCTTTGCTTCGGGCATGGCTGGAAAGTGTGCGGCTAGAAAGAGGGGCTACTGCTGGTTCTGGACCAAATGGCTTCTGGCAAGGAGCACCGAGAGCTGTTGGAGTCGTCTTCCAAAGGCTTGGCGGAACTAAGCATGTTCAAATGTCAGCCCTGCAATGCCAAAGGGGAGGAGGTTGGGGGCTGGGGAAGATGGGCAGCCGGCTGCATGTACAGCTGTTGGGATTTATCAGATGACGGGCCTGGCTTGGACTGAAGAGCTGCTATTAATGTATAGAAGGGGTGAAGTCATCAGGGCTGTTCCAATTACTGTTTAGGTAGGGAATTCCAAACGTGGACTTGAAGCACAACTGTGTGTAATGAATAGTCCCTCCCCCCCCCCCCAAGTTAGCACGATGCTGGGGTTGTGTGCATACTTTGCAATAATAGTCATGAATACTATCTGGTAATACCAGCAGAATTTGAAATGACTGTCCCACTCCCAAGCTAAGCCAAAGGTTGCATCAAGAAAAGCTGGATTCTTTTGCTAGACTTAAATGTTGGCTTGTATGTGTAGTTGCTTTTGGTTCAAGGTAGTCTGTTTTGGCTGTTCACAAAGAGGGGTAAGAAGCCAGGATAAACATTAGGAATTCACTGGTTACTGCTTAGTTTTTTGTCTCTTCCCAATGTGTTGTGCCATCAAAAAAAGCTTTTAATGTTGCTGATTTTTCTTATTAAATAGTAGTTTGCAGGAAGGCTCTGGGCAGGGATGGGAATGATACTTAACCCTTTCTTCCAATGCTGCAGCTCCTGGGGAGGAAAACTGTCTTTGCATTCACATGAGAAAGAGCAGGCCCCAGCTGTCTCTCTGCTGTGTTTGCTTTTTAAATCGCAAAGGTCAGACATGTTAGATCAGCCATTCCCAAGATGGCATCGTGAAATGGGCTTGACTTCTTCCTATAACTGATGATGGCTGAAAAATTCTGGCATATCAGGGGTGGCCCTAGGTTGAGGAAGACTGTGTTGGCTGCTTCAGCTTCAGACTGGGAACTATAGTGGCTTTTCACGGCTGTGTCTGGTGTCAGAGAACCCCAACATCTATTGCTGAGGCCAAATGAGAGGGCGCGGTGATGGGCAAGAGAAGTGGTGGGAAGCCCTTGAAATCTAGATTCTGCAAGATTCCAAAGCTCTTCAATTTTACATAAAAAGTTTAAATGCTGTCAAGGAAGGTGTTTAAAGGAGGGAAAGAGGGAGAAAGAATAAGAGGGAGCCTCCTTCCTCCCCTTCCACTAAGCCAGCTTTTTTCGAGGTCTGCCAGGATTAGAAATGGAGTTCTAAGAATACCAGTGGGGCTCTTCGCCTCAGGAGAGCCATCCTGATTGGTCTTTCTCTGGTAGTTTAAGATGGTTTAGGATAAATAAATGGTTGTTAAATTTATGTCCTGCCTTTCCTCTAGAAGGTCAAAATGGTGTTCATAGTGCTCCCTCCTTCTATTTTCCCCACAACAACTACACTTTGAGCTAGATTGAACTGAGAGAGAATGGCTGGCTGAAAGTCACCAGGTGAGCTTCCATCACTGAAGGGAGATTTGATCTGGGTCCCCTTAGCCACCACACCACACCAGCGCTCTCATATGCTTCCTGCACAGCATGTTCTCATTGCAATTTATGCTCCTCTTCTGTTGTTGAGTCTAAAATGATTTTTGTTATTTTGGCTTCTTGTTAATGTGTGATGTTAAGTGCGTTGAGTGCTCCACATTGAAGTGGGAAAAATGCTCGAAAACTTGTGGCTGACTAATTTCCTGACAAACCAGAGATTTTGCTTGGGTTGCTCTTAGAATCAGATGGCAGCTTCTTACCAGTGAGAAAGCTTGCACACCTGGCTTGTGGCAGCAGGCACAGAAGATGGCTGCGGAAAGGTGAGCAGAAGTTGAACTGAAGAGAGACTGAAAGCATTGAAAGCCCACTGGTAGTGTTCTCGCTCTGTGGATGTGTAAAAGAGGGAAGGAGAGATTTGTGTAGACTCCCTAATAGCAAATATATAGAAAAAGAGCCACTTAGTGTTGTAGCAACAAGAGCAACCAACCTTTCCAAACAATTTCTGATATCTTTTCCAGAATCAGTCTGTATATAATTGGAGCACAATATTAGTGTATCCCTTGAAGCAAGATATAACTTGAAAGTATAGATCTAAATATCTATCTCCCCCCTCTCATTCTCTCTTATCTATCATTCTCTCTCTCTCTCTCTCTCTCTCTCTCTCTATCATCTATCATCTATCATCTATCATCTATCATCTATCATCTATCATCTATCATCTATCATCTATCATCTATCATCTATCATCTATCATATCATCACATTCTAATAACTGCCCTGTTGGATTAAGGGCAATAAAATAATAAAATGTATAATAAAATGGCCAACTAAGTGGATCCAGAAAACACATAATCTGGTAGTCTTCTGCCATTGTTGCTCCATAGCAAGAAGGATGGACAAAATGGTTCAAGTGGTTCAGGAACTATATATTATATTTTATTTTTATTGAGCTACTCATCAAAATTCCATGACCCTTTCCTACATCCATCACTACCAGTTGAATTCACACTATTGTATATTTCAAGTTTGGATTTTTAAGGATTTATTTATGAATGAAACAGCTAAAGTGTATGTCAATAAATATGAAATGATGATATCTAGATTGTTGTAGGGTATGTATGAAAGTAAGAATCCAGAGGTTGATGCTAGTTTCATGTTATGCTCCCATAAATGGGCTACTGGAAGAATTAGAGATGTGTTTTGGGAAGAATTGTTCAATGTTCTGAATAAACGGGAGATTCAGGAGAAAGAATTATTATGGATGGGCAGGAACAAGACAAAAGAGTATAGAAAAAGTGACTGGGTATTTGGGAGACCCAAGAACAAATGAATGGTAACTGTTAAGCATCAGCTTAGAAACAGATTTGTTTGAAGTAGGTGGCTTAAACATGTCTATTCATATGTACACAGAGAAAAGGAACACTTGCACCACACAGGGATCAAAAAAGGCAAGATGGCAGTTGTGGTCATGTGATCACCCCCCTGCCCTCTTGTACATGTGTTGATGTCGCTGACACATGCAGATAGGTGGAGCTTTGTTCATTCAGTTATAACAAGCATTTGGCCTTGTCTGACATCCTCCGGAGGATGCTGGTGCAAAAAAAAGGAATATACAAACAAAAGCATGATTGGTTTTATTGTTTATAATGAAAATTGAGAGAATTAGTGATGTACATAAACATGATAAAAGGTTGTGAATGTGGCACAGGCCTTTTTTTTTTTTATAAAGAGTTGATCTTGTGAAGAAATGGACATGGAAAAAAAGGAAGAAGTGTGTGAAAGAATTTATTTATTTATTTATTTATTTATTTATTTATTTATTTATTTCATACTCCCATCTCACTGAACATGACTCTGGGCGGCGTACAACCAATACTTAAAAAAATGTCACGGCTGTTAAAAAAAAAACCTTAAAAATATAAATAATAGCAAGATTGCGGGAGAAGAACGTCTACCTAAACACAATGCAACCATCGTGCAGGCTCCCCATGGGACCCCAAGGCTGCTGGAAAAGCCACGTTTTCAGGGCCTTCCGAAAGGCTAACAGGGATGGAGCTAACCTCATCTCGGGGGGATGATGGTCCAGGGAGCAGGAGCCACAGCAGAAAAGGCATGCCGCCGTCTGGGTCCCGTCAGATGGAACTCTTTAGCAGACGGGACCCCCGACATACCCCTCCTGCTGGACCTGATGGGATGGGACAAGATGTGATCGGGAAGAGGCAGCCCCTCAAACAGCCTGGCCCCGGCAGGGCTTTAAAGGTCAAAACCAGCACCTTGAATTGCACCCGGAAGCAAACCGGCAGCCAATGCAGCTCACGGAACAGAGATGTAACATGTACCATCCTGGGGGCATGCATAACCATCTGCTAGAACTCAACCACATGACAGAAAAAATGCAGAATGGTAAAAGTGGTTTTAGAAGTGATGGAGAAATGATGTAGTTTGCTTGTGGAATGGTTGTACAACTTGTTTAATGTATATATGAGGCCTGCATTTGTGCCTCATGATTGGAATTATTCTCAGTATATTTTTATCCCACCTTTTAAAATATATATTTTGGTCAACTTAAGGCAGCAAACATACCTAATACTCCTTCCTCCTCCTACTTTCCCCATGACAACAACCCTGTGAGGTGAGTTGGGCTGAGAGGGACTGGCCCAAGGTCACCCAGCCGGCTTTCATGCCTAAGGCGGGACTAGAACTCTCAGTCTCCTGGTTTCCCATTGGCTCCTTCCTAGGGCTGAGAGAGAGTGACTGGTCCAAAGTCACCCAGCTGGCTTCCATGCCTAAGGCGGGACTAGAACTCACAGTCTCCTGGTTTCTAGGCCAGCACCTAGAATAACAGAATGCTGTTATTGCTTCCCTACACAAAGGGAAAGGTAGCAAGCGTGAATGCAGAAACTATTGATGGATTAATGCAATAAATGTGCCTGTGAAAATGTTTTGTAGAATTCTGATAAAAGGGGTACAAGATGTGATAATGAGCAATATTTGACCAGCACAGTGTGACTTCATGCTGAATAGGAAGTATGTAGGCCAGATGTTTGCTCTTCAGCAGGTCATTGAGAAATGGAAGAATGTGATAAAGACTATTGCACAATTTTTGATCCAGTAAAAGTATATGAGGAAGTGAATAGGCTTATTAATATTTTGTCTTTATTGCTTTATTAGATAGATAAACAAAATTAACTTAAAACAGTACAAAAAAGAGGGGGGAAAATAAACAGAGCTCCAAAAAAGAAAAGAAAAAAAAAGAAAAGAAAGAATATACCAACAAACATGTACACATACATGATAAAATATATATCTTATAAAAATCTGTTTTTAAATTAACCCTTGAACACACAGAATAATATTGGCCAGTCTTTCTTTCACATTGGTAGGAAGTAAGGTCAGAGGTGGAAAGTGAACTCATCTTGTCAATCCAATATTTTAAATTAGGTCTGGTGTATCGCAGAATATTTCTATCAGACTACTTTTTAGCTACTGTCTGTCTGTGGTAAATCTAGAGTTCTTCATTAATGGATTAATTCCAAATCTTTTTTATAAATAGTTTAACATCACATTAACATGTTTTATTTTTCTTCCTAGCACCCTATTCAAAAACGTATTAAACTACAAAAGGACAACCGAAGAGGAAACTCATAGTATATGTATCAATTTCCTTTCCACCATATTGCCACACTTCCTACATACTGAGCTTGACATTCAACCTTTACTATAATCCTCTAGGGTTTCAATGCATAAAGTGAATAGGCTTGAATTGTGGAACAGTTTGCCCTAAACTGAAGGCTGCTGAATATAAGAGTAGTTTATTCACAGCAGCTCTTGAAGAGATCATCAGAGCACTTAACTGGGGAGAAAGAGGCATTAATACAAATGGTGAAAAGTTCACTCACCTTCGGTTTGCCGATGACATTGAGATGATCAGTCACATCACAGAAGATGAAAACTGCTTGGACAAGCTCAATGAATCGAGTAATGCAGTTAGCTTAAAGATCAATAGAAACAAAACTCAATATATTCGCAACTGATTTTGCCAATACCACAAAATGAAACTTGGAAATGAGCCAATAGAAGATGTAAATTCTTTCATCTATCTTGGTCAGGGAATCAATAACACACACAAAATTGACCAAGAAATATCATACAGAAGAACAGCAGCATGGCTGAGCTTTAATGACATAAAACATTTCTCCAACAGATGGGAAACACCAAGACAAGAGCAAATACTTTCAACACCCTGGCCTTCGCAGCAAGGATCTATGGAACCTACAGAAATCAGATGTAGAAAAGCTTTGAGTCACACAGTGTGCAATGGAAAGTTAAATGCTAAACATCTGTCTCAGAGATTGAATTGGAAATGAGGAAATTCAACAACATACTAAATTCAAAGATGTCATAAAGATAGCATTAAAAATGGAAATATAAACGGGCAAGGCACATTGTACATTTACCTGACAATAGGTGGACACAAAAAGTGACATGGTAGTGGCCCTATAATTACACAAGCCTGTTTGGATGACCTCCTACAAGATGGAGAGATGGACTACAAAAAGATCTTGGTCCCAACTGGAACATCATAGTGAAATACCAAATTAAATATAAATATTTCTTGAAGTTGTCACTTTGGAGACCAACACTGTCCAGATGAATACCACCATAAAGGGATAAAGTGGAAGTGAAATATGTGTACTTTGTATGCAGACAATGCTGTGTAATTGTCTAAAAACCTAAACCTACAAAAATTTGCAAGGAATGTTAGAGAGGCTGTATGATGCAACAAGGAGTATGGAGCTAAAATTAATGTATCAAAGACCAAAGCGGTTGTTTTTGACAGTAAAAATGGAGTGAACAATTGCAAATTATACACAAGTGGCAAAAACCTAGAGAAAGTAGGTAAATTGTGCACCTTGGAAGAATGTTTACTAAAGATGAGAAAATGGTTGGAGACATTTTAATTTGTGAAATGCTGGTGGAAAGGCAGTGGGTAATAGCTATTCCATTGAAAGAAGCAATAATTATTGCATATAGAAGTGTGCTTCTAACCACTTCGTTAAACGGAAGTGAGTGTTGGTTATGTCAGAAGAAACATAAAAACAAGTTGGATGAAAGTGGGAATGGAGTTTTTAAGAAGTGTGTACAGTAAAGCAAGAAAAGATAGTCAAGAATGAATGGGTGATGAGTGAAGGTGGATTGAAACCAAAAATGACCAATACAAAAGAAGTATATTGAAATAGTTGGGTCAATGAGGGTAAAACAAATGAAGGAAAGAAGAGTAAATGGAAAAGAAGAAGGGAAAGACTGGTTTCCGGTGGGGACATGGCCGACTGAACAGCTGTGCCCGCGATTGCTGTGGGCAGATCTGACAGCGCTGGCTTTTTTTTTGGTGTAGGCAGGCTTTTCCTGATGCCCTAGAGCATTTTCATGGACAGAAAATGCTTGGAATCATCCCATTTGCACTCCAGAATGACGGTTCATAGCCTGAGGATCGCGAACAGCATTAGCACTAATCTGGTAAGAGACGACAGGAGTTGGGGACGCCATCATTTCCAGACTGCGCTGTAGCCTTAAAGGGACACTAAGTCGAGTCACCACATTTCTAAATCACACAATTTATATATTTTTTAAGTTTATGTACCCCAAGAGCTCCCGCACTAGCTCCAGCTCTTGCCAACCTAGCAATTCAAAAGCATGCAAATGCAAGTAGATTAATAGGTACCACTTCGGTGGGTAGGTAACAGCGTTCCACGCGCGTCATGCGGCCACATGACCGTGGAAGCATCTTCGGACAACGCTGGCTAACAAACGGAGATGAGCACCGGCCCCTAGAGCTGGACACAACTGCACAAATGTGCGGGGGGAACCTTTACCTTTACCTTACCCCAAGAGAGGCTTTCTACAGCAAGAAGAAGCTAATTCTCTTGGTTCTTATCGTTATTTCTGGATTAATTTTAAAATCTTTTTTAAACTATGGCTTATTTCCCATTTAAACATTAAGGAGGACTGAGAATAAATAATCATCTACCCACTATTATTTTTATATTTAATTGGAAGGATTTAACATTTTCCTACAAATTGAATCTGCTGTTTTGAGTCTTCAGTTTTCTGTTCACTTTCCTTGGGAGCCACAGCTGCTGGTTAGCATACTTTCCCTTTCGTCAACAACTCTTGGAAGTTTTTTATTAACTCATTAACTCCTATCTGTGCTAGCTAAGTATCTAGGGGGTGCCATAATCTACTGCCTAAAACATGGAAGATCTTAAGGAGATTTTCTCAGAGTTTCGTTCTAAGCTTCGCTGTGAGTTCAAACAGATTTTTCATGACACGTTACAAACTATTCTGCAGGATATTCGAGATATTGCAGAAAATATCACTTCTAAAATGTGTCAGCTGGCTGAGGATGTTCTGGAGGAGGAGGAAGAGTTTAATCAAGATGGAGATGTTTTCACCGACAGCAAGATTGGAGTCTTTGATGAAATGCCAGGCAACGAATATACTTTGGTGTTGAAGGGGTTAAGACAGCTCGACTTGCAAGATACTGATGGGGTTGTTTTTCTGAGGGAATGTTTTGGGAAAGAAATGGCTCTGTTCTGTGGGAGGTTTTCTGCTGAGAAGTCTGAGTTCCTAAGGGGGGCAGTTGGGCTGTTTGATTTCTCTATGAAAAATGCCCTGTGTGTTATATGGAGACAAGTAAATGTCCTGGTATATTTTGATGTGGGATAAAGAATTAAGAATATGTATTTGATGGTTGTTGTGGGTTTTCCGGGCTGTGTGGCCGTGTTCACCAAGGTTCCAATAAAGGACACCATGGCACTCATTGAACAGATCTTCCCAAAAGACATCACGGCGCTATTCCAACATTGCCTGACGACCAGCTACTTTCAATGGGATAAGGATTTCTATGAACAAACAGATGGAGTCGCCATGGGAAGCCCCCTCAGCCCGGTTATAGCGAACTTTTACATGGAACATTTCAAAAAACAGGCTTTAGAATCAGCACCCCTCACACCAACAGTCTGGTACCGGTTTGTGGACGACACCATCACCATTTGGAGTCATAGGGAAGAAGAATTAGAGAAATTCCTGAACCACCTCAACAGCATCCACCGGAATATACAATTCACCATGGAAAAAGAAATGGAAGGCGAACTACCATTTTTAGATGTCATGGTCATTCGCAAACTGGACCTGCAATTAGGACACAAAATCTACAGAAAACCCACCCACACAGACCGGTATCTACACAAAAATTCCAATCACCACCCACGACAAAAAAGAGTCATCATCAAAACACTAGTGGATCGTGCAAATCAGAACTGTGAAGCTCAATTTCTCAATTCTGAACTCAACCATTTGGATTGGTTCCTACAGGCGAATGGCTACTCCAAGAATAAAATCAGGAGAGCTATCAAACTGAAAAAACAGAACTCAATTGAAGAAAAACAGCCCCCCACAAGCAAAATATTTCTGCCCTACATTAAAGGAGTCACGGACTGCATGGAAAAACTAATGAAAAAACATAACCTCCAAACAATCTTCAAACCCAGCAGAAAAATACAACAAATGTTAAAATCAGCAAAAGACAAAAGGGCCCCCCTCACCGCTGCAGGAGTTTACCGCATACCCTGCAGCTGTGGACAAGTATACATTGGGACCACAAAATGCAGCATCCACACCAGGATAAAAGAACATGAAAGACACTGCAGACTACAGCAGCCTGAAAAATCTGCAATAGCTGAACATGCTCTCAAACAAACTGGTCACCAAATCTTATTTGAAAACACAGAAATACTGGACAACACCAACAGCCACTATGTTAGACTATACAGGGAAGCCATTGAAATACATAAACACCAACACAGTTTCAATAAAAAAGAAGAAAGCTTAAAGATCAGCAAAACCTGGCTGCCAGTCCTGAAAAACACAGCTTGCAAAAAGGTCAATGAACTCTACTCAACCACAGAAATATACAAACAACTCACAAAATAGATGTGCTAATCCCACACACGACAGCACCACACCCCCCTAATCACCACAATAAACCCTCTCCTATTCTCTTGTAAATGACCCACAGAAGACACACACCCTCTCAGCAGCTATAAACACCAGCAGGAACACACACACCCTCCATTTGGGCACAGACAGAATCTTCTAGCTGTGCTCCTGTCCTCTGAAGATGCCAGCCACAGTGACTGGTGAAACGTTAGGAACCAGAACTGCCAGAACACGGCCACACAGCCCGGAAAACCCACAACAACCATTGGATTCTGGCCGTGAAAGCCTTCGACTATACAATATGTATTTGGATTGATATTAAGGCTTATATGATTCTATTTTTTGTTAATGATTAGGATTAAGATTTATTTCATTGCTTTTAAAATTTGTTTGATTTTTTTTTTGAGATTTATAAGATATAATAATGACTGGTTTTAGGTTTAATAGGGCTAAGATTGTTATACATTATTAAGTATAAAAGTAGACAATTTAAATGTTTTTATAATCTGATTTTTATTATAGTGGTCAGAAATATATAGAACAGTGGTAGGAAGGAGGGGGGAAGTTGATTTGGAGGTTTATATATTTGTTTATTTTTTATATATAAGGGGAAGGAGCAATTGTGTTTAGTGATTTTTATAATGTGCTAATGGAATGACTTATAGAAATAATGTGTTTTTGGTTAGATATAGAGTAAGGGATTAATTATGGAAATTGTTGTATATTCTTGTTGAAAGTCGGAAGTCACCTTGTTATGTAATCTCTTTAAAAATCTTTTTTCATTTTCTGTTTTCTCACTTTTTTCCTTTTTCCTTTTTTTTGTAGTTTTTTGCTTTTTTGTAGTTTTTAACTTTGCTCTAAACTTAATAAAATTCTTATAAAAAAAGAAGAAGGGGAAGACTGTGATATGTTATGGTTGGGTGAAGTTGATGAGATCCTGAAAAAGAGAGAGGTGAGATGTTCAGAAAACAAAAGAGAAAGCGTGAAGAGATTGTGGTGTCAGCAAAGATGTTTTTCAAAATAGAAAGGTATGGAGAGGTATAATGAATTTCTGTATGGTAAGAACAGCATAGCTTGCATCAGAAGAAAGGGGCAAAAGTTACTTCATACCGTATAATTCAGAACTGTGGCAATACAACATTTAAGTATTCCATTGGTTTGGATTAAATATCAAAATGAAAGCTCCAAGAAGCAACAGCCGTAGCTTGGTTTGGGTAAAACTGAATTAATTCTTTCTCTATAATGTGCAGGGTTTTTATTTTTATGTAGGAGAGATCTTGGGCAGAATTTTAATTATTAGATTTTGGGGATGAAATTAATTCTATTGAATCAAATATCAATCCAATGAAGATGGCAAGAACTGTTAGGAACTACTGGCATGATTGTTAGCCAGTAATGAAGAATGCACTGACAGTAGCTGCAGCTGGAAAAAGTAGCTAATGTTTGAACAGCAAATGCCACCTTGCATTGAGTCTAAAACCAGACTTGCTCGAAGTCTATATTTTAAATGCCAAAATGGACACTATGTCTGCAACTGCAAAGACACATCAGCATCAGCACGACGGATTTGCAAGCCTCAAGAGCTGTAAAAGTGGAATAGGACATGGAAATCTGGTTTACCAAACGGACTGATGTCTAGAAAAAAAATTAACAAGAGGTTAGTTTGAACAATGCCATAATTACATCTTTAACGAAGTCTTATTCTCTTTAGGTTTCCTTCCTCCCCGCCCACCCCCGCCCACCCAATGGCTTTCATGAAAACTCTTAGCCGTAGTTAAAACACACACACATACAAAATTGATAAGTTGCTTAATATTCTTGGCATATCTTGTATTGATTCCATTATTACGCTTCAAAAGGCAACAGGTTATTTCATCCATTGAAACTACTGTCCCATGGGGAAGGGCAAGAATTGTAGATGTATTCATGGAGGGCCACCTAAACAATGGCCCCAATTGGCTATTCAAGGTTTGTTCTTGCCTTTGTACAACTGGATGTTCACCCCAATGGATTCATATTCATTCACCCCAAGTCCTTAGATTATGATAGAAACTGCAGGAGAAAATATGGCATTGGTTAGGACAAACAAAACATCTACTTTGCTGAATTACCGGCCCAGGGACTTGTAAAAGAACAAACCCTGTCAGTTCAGCCATAAAACTCCCAAGGCCAAGGGATGTTGATAAAGCTGGGAGAAGATACTAGGAGGTGAGCAAAGGCTCTGAACAGCAAAGGCCAGTGTAAGATAAACCCATGAACATAACTTCTTAGAAAGTAAATATGTTTATGATATACTGCCTCATGGTTCTCTCAATACACTATTGTTTTTAGTTCCACTTCATTGTCTCATAGATTTCACCCCATGTCTGACCTTACTAACCACATGCACCAATCACATGTATGTTTAGCCCAATCATATGTATATTCTAATTTGTATAACCCTATAAAAAGGGGTTAAATACCCACCTCTTTTGCTGGCTCCATATACCATAATAAACAATTTGTGCTTCAGTGGATGGGTGCCCTGGTCTCTGTTATAGCTGAACTCTTGGGGGAATTTAAGACAGAAATTTCTCTTACAAAACAGTGTGGCACCTTTTATCAAGACTCAAAAGAAGCCTACAAGTATAAACCAACTCTCAAAAACAAAATCACATTCCCAATTTTCAAAAGTATACCCAGTAATCAGAGTTTTTCCCTGGGAGGGGATAGAGCGCATTAAACATAACTGTGTTAATCCAGGGACATGGGTGGCGAGAGATGAGATGAGATGTCACCAGGCTGCCTTGCCAGCCGGAGCTAAGCTTGTTTATTCTTAGGAAGCAAAGGAGAATGTGGCACTCAGTGACAATCAGCGGCTGCTGTTGCCGAGACCAAAACTGCTTTTGACTCACAGCTGAGTCTGAAGTATCCCGATCCTCCTTCCTGCGTACATTCAGTTGAACCAGTGTTTCTCAACCTTGGCAACTTGAAGGCGTGTGGACTCCAACTCCCAGAATCCCCCAGCCAGCGAAACACTGAATTGAACATATTGATGTTGATTTCACAAAGGCCGTATAGTATATACAGTAGTTAGCACATGCAGCAACTATTGAAGGGCAAATGCATCAGAAAAAGGGGTTAAATATAACTTAGTGGTGTTGGGCAATATAATGCTTACAAGAATTAATCTGCATTGGTTTTTGTAGTCCAAAGCTGGCAGAAAGTTAAAGCAAAGCATTAAGCAAATATACTAAGGCCAGGCCAAGCTATTTTGCTGCCTGAAATGAAGAACAAAAGGTTCCCATTTGAGACCATGTTCAAAAGCTGCCTGAGAGTTGAATCTTTCTTCAGCAGTGCCATTGGGGCAGGGTCTCCATCCCGACCCCGCCACCCCAAAAGGCAGCCAAGGGTACAGAGCTGACTGACTGGCACATAGTTCCCTCCTCCAGCACCTGTGAAGGGGACAACCTTGTCAAACACTTTCCATAAAGGAAAATCCTAAAGAGTGATATGATGCAACATGATCTCTGTATATTTCTGAATTGCCAAAGAGCTGAAGATAGTTATCAGGCCCCCATATATGCCCGCAAAGGGGGTGGGGGAGATATTTGTGAAGAAGGCAGGGTCCTTTCAAAGTATGTCATCGAATATTAGCTTTGGGAGGAGCATAGGGCTTCCTTCCAGGAACAGTCCTCTTCTCTAGAGTGGAGAATACCAGGCAATGCCCCTGGAGTTTTAAGATTTAAGACACAGTTAGCAGAAGAGGCCACTGGAGGGAGGGAACAAAGAAAATCAATGGGGATGGTTGGAAAAATCAGTTCATTTAGTTTACAAATTGCTAAGTAAAAACACCATAAAAGAAAAGTATTGCCTCCCCCCCTCCTCCCCATATTTCATTGTACTTGTGAGGGTCCTTTGTTTTCCAAGGACTGGACACACCACAGTGTAGCAGATAACTGTACAAAATACTTTATTGTAGCACACACCTTTCCTGTTGTCCTGGGTTAACTCCACCCTCCTAGGCTTTGCAAGTTGATGTAGCCATGTAAATAAGTCTTTGATGGTTAGTCCTCATAACAAATATAAATCCTAAAGTCTGTAAGGTGGCATTCAACCTTTGCTCCCTCCAAACGTTCTTGCACTTGTTGGGATGAAGTGCTGCCTCTGCGTGGTTGCTCCTCTTCTGGTTGCTGCCAAGCTCCAGGCCACGTTCTAAGCCAAGCTCCAGGCAGGAATCACACCACAATGGTCCTGGCAGTTGACTGGTAGCCCTCTTGCTTGCCTGTAATAGTTGTACATTCCAGATGTTGCTTCCCACTTCCTTGTCTGCTTGCTGTTTACCTATCTCCTTTTCTCCTACACACCCACACACACTCTGTCTTAGCATTAACTTTTCTAAGCTAAAGGCCTTGGTGGGGTGAGGCTGCCTCTGGACGTTGGCATGTCCCTGAAAACGCCACGGTGTGGCTCAATTAGCCAGGCAGCTGAAACACCACTGTGTGTGTTGGGTGGGGGGAATGAATGAATGAATGAATGAATGAATGAATGAGCCCATCTCCTCTCAAGTTTCTGGGGTTGTAAACTTTTACAACCCCTTGAGAAAAAGCATGAGCGGAGCCTTCGACAATACAATGGAAGTGATTTGCCTTGTCTTCATCCAGAAATTTCTTTTAACTTCCCAGCCAAGGATAGGTCACGTGCTGTTGTGAAGATCAATGTTTTCTCAAAGAGCCAGACCAATCTCTTGCCCTGTGTTTCCATGGTATGAATTCACTTTGAAGAAGTGATATAAGATGGATATGAATTAGGGTGACCATACGTCCCGTTTTGAATGGGACAGTCCTGTTATTTTAGCATTTTTCAACCGTCCCGTCGTTTTGATCAAAATCTCAATTTTGTCCCTTTTTTAAACCCGGCGGGAAGGAGGACAGGAAGACAGGAAGGAGGACTGGAGCCGGACTTGCCATTGGAGGCAGCCCGGAAGAGGCCCTATCAGCGCGGCAACTGGAAGCCCAGTTCCCACGTGCGATCCCAGCAGCAGAAGCAGCACCACAGTCCAGGTTCCTGCCTCCTTACCTGATCCTGAGATTGTCTGCCCAGCAGTGGTGAGGCCAGGGAAAGCAGGCACGGGAAGGTTGTGGGAAGAGGGTGCGTGTGTGTGCGTGTGTGTGCGCAGATTACTTGCTCAGCGTAATCGCGCGCGCACACACACACACACTAGGCTGACCATACGTCCCGTTTTGAACGGGACAGTCCCATTTTTTAAACAATTCTGGAGCTTCCCGTCATTTTAATAAAAATACCCATTTTGTCCCATTATTGAAAGTTCCTGCGGCGAAGCGTGCGCGAATGTGCACCCACTTTCTCCAGGGTCGTTTTTTACCTCAAAGAAATATGGTCAGCCTATCCAAGCGGGGCTTTTCATGCCGGTGCCGTCCAGGGTTTGCATCCGACCACGTGACTGGGGAAGTTGTATAGGAGCCGAGATTAACTGTGGGAGTACAAACGTCGCTTTTATCCCCCACTTATTCTCACTGCTGCTCGGGCTGCCTTCTGCTTGCAGCCTCCGCCGGCTTCCCTGTCTTTAATCCCTTGCAGAAATGTCAGGCGAGGAGAAAGAATTGGCTTTAACTCCCAAGGAGGGAGGCTTGGGAAGCCGCTATAGATCAGGAACAGTGTGCTGTAGATACAGGGAGGGAGGGAGGAAGGAAGGAAGGAAAGGGGGAGGGGGGGGAGGGGAGGAGGAAGAGGAGAAGGAGGGAAGGAAGGAAGGAAGGAAGGAAGGAAGGAAGGAAGGAAGGAAGGAAGGAAGGAAGGAAAGGGAGAGAAGGAAGGAAGAAGAGGGGGAGGAGGGAAGGAGGAAGAGGAGAAGGAAGGACAGAAGGAAGGAAGGGGGAGGAAACGGGAGGAAGGAAGGAAGAAGGGGAGAGAAGGAAGGAAGGAAGAAGAGGGAGAAGGGAAGGAGGAAGAGGGGAAAGAAGGAAGGGAGGAAAGGAGGGAGGGAGGAAGGAAGGAAGGATATGAGAGCAGTACACTATGGCTGTGCAGCTCTTTGGATCACGAGGTACGAGGAAGCTTCTAAACCTGCTCTTAGAAATATCTTTTTGCCTTTAAATCCAAAGAGCAACTGATCCATGGTTTATAACATGCAACCTCCTTGGTGGTCCCCTGCAAAGACCTCCAGAAAGGGTTAGCCAATTATCCTTTTCAACATGACGGAAGGGGGAAATCATTATCTTCAGGACTGGTTTGTTGTTGTTCATTCATTCAGTCGCTTCCGACTCTTCGTGACTTCATGGACCAGCCCACGCCAGAGCTTCCTGTCAGCCATCACCATCCCCAGCTCCCCCACGGTTGAGTCTGTCACCTCCAGAATATCATCCATCCATCTTGCCCTTGGTCGGCCCCTCTTCCTTTTGCCTTCCACTTTCCCTAGCATCAGCATCTTCTCCAGGGTATCCTGTCTTCTCATTATGTGGCCAAAGTACTTCAGTTTTGCCTTTAATATCATTCCCTCAAGTGAGCAGTCTGGCTTTATTTCCTGGAGGATGGACTGGTTTGATCTTCTTGCAGTCCAAGGCACTCTCAGAATTTTCCTCCAACACCACAGTTCAAAAGCATCTATCTTCCTTCGCTCAGCCTTCCTTATGGTCCAGCTCTCACAGCCATAGGTTACTACAGGGAATACCATTGCTTTAACTATGCGGACCTTTGTTGTCAGTGTGATGTCTCTGCTCTTAACTATTTTATCAAGATTTGCCATTGCTCTCCTCCCAAGAAGTACACGTCTTCTGATTTCCTGGCTGCAGTCAGCATCTGCAGTAATCTTTGCGCCTAGAAATACAAAGTCTGTCACTGCCTCCACTTTTTCTCCCTCTATTTGCCAGTTATCAATCAAGCTGGTTGCCATAATCTTGGTTTTTTTGGGGTTTAACTGCAACCCAGCTTTTGCACTTTCTTCTTTCACCTTCGTCATAAGGCTCCTCAACTCCTCCTCGCTTTCAGCCATCAAAGTGGTATCATCTGCATATCTAAGATTGTTAATGTTTCTTCCAGCGATTTTAACTCCAGCCTTGGATTCCTCAAGCCCACCACGTCGCATGATGTGTTCTGCGTACAGGTTGAATAGGTAGGGTGAGAGTATACAGCCCTGCCGTACTCCTTTCCCAATCTTAAACCAGTCCGTTGTTCCGTGCTCTGTTCTTACCGTTGCTACTTGGTCGTTATACAGATTCCTCAGGAGGCAGACAAGATGACTTGGTATCCCCATACCACCAAGAACTTGCCACAATTTGTTATGATCCACACAGTCAAAGGCTTTATAATAGTCAATAAAACAAAAATAGATGTTTTTCTGAAACTCCCTGGTTTTCTCCATTATCCAGCGGATATTGGCAATTTGGTCTCTAGTTCCTCTGCCTTTTCTAAACCCAGCTTGTACATCTGGCAATTCTCGCTCCATGAATTGCTGGAGTCTACCTTGCAAGATCTTGAGCATTGCTTTACTGGCATGTGAAATAAGTGCCACTGTTCGATAGTTTGAACATTCTTTGGCGCTTCCCTTTTTTGGTATGGGGATATAAGTTGATTTTTTCCAATCTGATGGCCATTCTTGTGTTTTCCAAATTTGCTGGCATATGGCATGCATCACCTTGACAGCATCATCTTGCAAGATTTTAAACAGTTCAGCTGGGATACCGTCGTCTCCTGCTGCCTTGTTATTAGCAATGCTTCTTAAGGCCCATTCAACCTCACTCTTCAGGATGTCTGGCTCTAACTCACTGACCACACCGTCAAAGCTATCTCCAATATTATTATCCTTCCTATACAGATCTTCCATATATTCTTGCCACCTTTTCTTGATCTCTTCTGCTTCTGTTAGGTCCTTACTATCTTTGTTTTTGATCATACCCATTTTTGCCTGGAATTTACCGCCGATGTTTCTAATTTTCTGGAAGAGGTCTCTTGTCCTTCCTATTCTATTGTCTTCTTCCACTTCCGCACATTGCTTGTTTAAAAATAATTCCTTATCTCTTCTGGCTAACCTCTGGAATTTTGCATTTAATTGGGCATATCTCCCCCTATCACTGTTGCCTTTTGCTTTCCTTCTTTCTTGGGCTACTTCCAGTGTCTCAGCAGACAGCCATCTTGCCTTCTTGGTTTTCTTTTTCTTTGGGACGTTTTTTGTTGCCGCCTCCTGAACAATGTTGCGAACTTCTGTCCATAGTTCTTCCGGGACCCTATCTACTAAATCTAGTCCCTTAAATCTATTCTTCACCTCCACTGCATATTCCTTAGGAATATTAGTGGACTGGGCAGTAATATGTCTATGAAGGTTCTCAGTCATCCAGGTGGAATTGTCTGTAGCTTGAATCATGTCAACTGGATTTCTATTATAGAAATCCAGTTGACATGATTCAAGCTACAGACTGGGCAGTAATATTATCTATGGCACCCATTAAATGTACATCAAAGCAATCTGAGCTTTCCACAAGGCCCCATCCCCTCCTTTTGGAGCGTGTCCCTCCCAGCGCACCGTTTGAGGGTCAGTGCAATCCTTCAGTTGCAATCCTTGGTGGGACACCAAGTGCAAAAGATTAGGAGAAATGCTAGTGCCCCGTCGAATGATCTGGGTAGGAAGTGTGCCAGCCTCACAAAACAAAAAAAAAAAGCTGAGCAAACTTCCCGCTTGTCTCTAGCAATCGTTCCATATTCCTCTTGTCCTAATAAGGGAGGGGGAAAAAACTATTTTAACCCTAGAGTGGGAAATAAACATCCCTCTTTTTCATTAATTCCTTCTCGCAAAGCTAGACAATCTGTTTGCTGCTATGGTTTTAATTCTATTTTTTTCCAGTTTCCAGGGGATATAAGGTCTCTTAATGCACCTATTCCACTTTGAGGAAGGGCATTGAAAACAAGCACACACCTGCACAAATGTGCCCCTGAATTTCTTTCGTTTGCTCTGCAATTTTGGCCATGGGACCTTGGTGGGGCTTGAAAAAAGGGCCTGGGATTTACAGAAGGCCATAAACCCTGGTTGGCTTATCCTGTTTTAGCTAGTGGTGTCCCTTTCTCTATAAAGATATAGATATAACTATAGATTAGTTATACAGTGTGTGGGATATTGAGAGCCAGTTTGGTGTAGTGGTTAAAGCAACGGGCTAGAAATCGTGAGGCCGTCAGTTCTAGTCCTGCCTTAGGCACAAAGTCGGCTGTCCATATGTCCCATTTTGAATGGGACAGTCGCTTTTTTTAGCATTTTTCAACCGTCCCGTCGTTTTGATAAAAATCTCAATTTTGTCCCATTTTTTAAACCCGGCAGGAATGGCGCGGAAGGAGGATCCGAGCCAGAGCTGCCGATTGGAGGCAGCCTGGAAGAGGAAGCCCTCCTGCCTGTCAGCACGCAGCAAAGGAGGGCGGAGAGGTGGAGAGGAGGGTGATTGGCTAGGCCAAGGGTCGGAAATGGCAGCTCGCGAGCCAAATGCGGCTCTTTGGCCCCTTGAGTGTGGCTCTTCCGCAGGCAGGCATGGCGGGGGCAGGCGCGGCAGCGAGTGTGGTGGGGCAGGCGCGGCAGCGGGCATGGTGTGCGTTGCTGTGGGCATACTCCTGGCAACCTAGGACCAGCCTCTCTTTTTCCTCCAGGGACGGGCTTCACACAGTCTCGCGAGAGTTTGGAAGCCTCCGTCTCCGGCAGCCATCTTGACGATGGGCACTTGCCCATCGCCTTAACCCAGGGCTTTCCAAACTGTGTGTCATGAGGGGCCCCCAAGTGTGTCGCGTGACAAGCCGGAAGCGCTGATGAAAATGCCCTCGGTTCTGGCAGGGAGGTGAAAATCGCGTGCGCGCGCGCTGCCAGGCCACCTGGAGTGGAAATTCTCCGCGCCAATCAGCTGTGCGTCGGGAAGCCCGGCAGCCTGCATGCGCGATTTTTGCCTCCCTGCCGGAACCGAGGGCATTTTCGGGGTCCCCGGAGTCTGCCCTTTCGAAGGGGCAGCGGCGGTGGTGGGCCATCAGTGCTTCCGGGTTCCAGGACGCCGCTGCTGCCGCTGCCCCTTTGAAAGAGCAGGCTCTGGGGACCCCGAAAATGCCCTCGGTTCCAGCAGGGAGGCAAAAATCGCGGGCGCATGCTGCGGGGCTTCCCGGGGCACAGCTGATCAGCACAGAGAATTTCCACCCCGTCCCCCCGCCCACCGCACTGATCAGCTGTGCGCCAGGAAGCCCGGCAGCCTGCCCTCAGTTTAGGCAGGGAGGCTGCGTGCAAGCGGCGCTCAGCTGTTCTGCGGGGAGAATTTCTACCCCGGCTCCAGGGCAGTGTGTGAATGTGGGGAGGGGAGGCTTTTGCCTCCCTGTCAGTACCGAGGGCATTTTCGGGGTCCCCAGAGCCTGCCCTTTCGAAGGGGCAGCAGCAGTGCTGCCCCTTCGAAAGGGCAGGCTCCGGGGACCCCGAAAATGCCCTCAGTTTAGGCAGGGAGGCTGCGGGCAAACGGCGCTCAGCTGTTCTGCGGGGAGAATTTCCACCCCGGCTCCAGGGCAGCGTGTGCGTGCGGGGAGGAGGCTTTTGCCTCCCTGCCAGAACCGAGGGCATTTTCGGGGTCCCTGGAGCCTGCCCTTTTGAAGGGGCAGCGGCAGCAGCAGCAGCAGCAGCAGTGCTGCCCCTTCGAAAGGGCAGGCTCCGGGGACCCCGAAAATGCCCTCAGTTTAGGCAGGGAGGCTGTGCGCAAGCGGCGCTCAGCTGTTCTGCAGGGAGAATTTCCACCCGGCTCCAGGGCAGCGTGTGCGTGCGGGGAGGAGGCTTTTGCCTCCCTGCCAGAACCGAGGGCATTTTCGGGGTCCCCGGAGCCTGCCCTTTCGAAGGGGCAGCAGCAGCAGCAGCAGTGCTGCCCCTTCGAAAGGGCAGGCTCCGGGGACCCCGAAAATGCCCTCAGTTTAGGCAGGGAGGCTGCGCGCAAGCGGCGCTCAGCTGTTCTGCGGGGAGAATTTCCACCCCGGCTCCAGGGCAGCGTGTGCGTGCGGGGAGGAGGCTTTTGCCTCCCTGCCAGAACCGAGGGCATTTTTGGAGTCCCCGGAGCCTGCCCTTTCGAAGGGGCCGTTGCCGCCGCAGCGACAACCTGGAAGCACCGCCGCCGGTGCTTCCAGGTTTTTGTGGGCTGGCCGTTGGTGTGTCGTCAACGGCAAAAGTTTGGAAAGCCCTGCCTTAACCTCTTCGTTGCTGCTCTGCTTACTCTTTTTCTCTGTGCAAAAGCAGCACATTTCCACCCCACAGCCCTAAGTGTGCGCAATTGGCTCCCACCCGCAAACCCCGCTCCCGCGCTGGATTCCCCACCAGCTTTACTTTGCCTGGACTGGGGGTGTGAGCGGCTCCGGAAGAGAAGCGACTGGAGCAGTCGAGCCTCTCTTTCCCTTCTTCTTCCAAACCTCCCCCGCCCCCTTCCACGCGATTGGCCCCCGCCCGCAAACCCCGCCCCCTGGCTCTCGAGCACTTCAAAATGTGCACGAGCATGTCAAAATGGCTCCCGGCAAAAAAAGTTTGCCGACCCCTGGGCTAGGCGGGAGCCAATCATGTGGACCGGGGGGTGGGGTTTGCAGGCGGGAGCCAATCACACGGACCGGGGTGTGGGGACCCATCTTTTTCATGAATACGGAATATTACATAACACCCCGTCCCGTTTTGCCATCCCAATGTCCCGTTTTTGCCTCAAGGAAATATGGTCAGCCTAATATGAATCTGTTGAGCTATAACTATTGGGGAAATGGTTTGCTTCCTGAGAAAAACACTTTTTTCAAAATAAGAGCCATATTCACATAGCCCTCCATGGGGCACAAGGTATGCTGCCCTTCTATAAATCCAAAATTTGATGAGCTGGAGACAAAGATAATTAAGATAAATTAAACCTTAAAAGATGAGAAAAAATATATCTATGTACACCCACTGGGCTAGCACCAAGCTTTCCCTGTTAGACTATGCTGGGATCTCTCAGAGTTTAATCCCCTATCTATGTAAGTTTGTAATTGTCAGTTGACCTGAAAGTGATCATTTCCCTGTTACTCTGTGCCTAAAAATCTCTGATAGATTGTTTCTACCTTCTTGCCACGTTGCATCAGTGGCTGGTGACCTTTGTCCTATTCGTGCTAAATGGACTCCTCAGCAAGCAGCAATAGTTACTAACTCCATTAGTAGGGAACCAGCCAAGTCTCTTTATTCAGCAATAGTGGAGGATAAGTCAGATGACTTTATACTGGCTAATTTTAATAACTTGACCAAATTATTTCAATCATTGCTAACAGCCCCCCAGACTGTTACAATTAGGCATGATCCAATAATACATCATGCCTGGTTCGACGATGAATGTCGTGATGCTTTGAATTCTCTAAACCACCATTTTAAATTATACAAAGAGAACCCTGGCTCTTGTATAATTTCTGAGTTAATGACATTGAAAAAACAGTATAAACAGTTAATCTGTCAAAAAAACCCAGAATGCTATGAAGGTATCCTGGCAACGCTTGATAGCGGCTGCCAGTGCAAAAAACCCTGCTATCTTCTGAAGGCTGGTAGCTCCTTCTTCCTTTAACAATATTGATAGCTCTTCGCCACATATACCAGCCAGTATATGGGAACACCATTTTGTTACCCTATATGGTCAAGCAGAGAATTCCCTGGCAGAGTTGGAGTTGGATGCGACCTCCCTCCCCCATTGGCCCCCAGTCTCCTGCTCAGAGATCAGAAATATAATTAAACAGCTCAAACCAGGGAAAGCCCCTGGTTCAGACTTTATTATGTATGAAGTAATAAAAAATAATTTGGAATGGTGGATCCCAGTGCTAGCCTCACTTTTCACTGCTATAGACCGTTCAGCCATGATACCAAAGGATTGGGGCTCGGCTACTATAATACCAATATAGAAGAAGGGCAAGAGAGGACCTAGCTAACTACCGCCTGTCCTGTTCTGACTAAGACTTGACACAGGAAGCGATGGTAACGTTCTTTATTTAATAATAAGAGATACAGGAAAGGTTAAGTGGTTGATAACTCACAAATGCACGGTGGCAAGGCAAGGCTCTGAGGCAAGAGTTGGTGTGGTAGCAAGGCAAGGCTCTGAGGCCAGGTTTGGCGCAGCAGTAAGGCAGGGCTCTGAGTCTCGATTCATTCCAGCGGAAGGCTTTCCCGCCTTTTACGCATGGGAGCCAATCGCCTCTCTCGCTGTTCATCCCGCCTTTCCAGCCTCCTTTCTCATGCACTGATAGGTGGCTGTGAATCTGCCTCCTGTCTGTCTTCAGTCGGTGGCTCTGGATCTTGCTGCTCATGGCTCTATCTTGTTTTTTCTGCGATCGGCTGGTCCTCCTCCTCCTCAGACTCAGCCTCCATCCTGACAGTGCCGAATTAGTTTGTTTAGTCAGATCAGCAAGATTTATGCTAAACATCTCCAGGAGAAACTAAATGATTGGCTTGAATCTGAAGATATTCTGATGGACGAACAGGCTGGATTTAGAGTAGGACGATCAACGTTAGACCATGCTCTGGTGCTGCAACATTTAGTAGAAAAGTACCGTATACCCATAAATCAGGACAATCCCTTTATGCATCATTTATTAACTTTAGGTCAGCTTTTGACAAAGTATCTAGAACCAAACTGTGGTATAAACTGAAAAATTCCACAATTGACAAATGTCTAATGCTGCTCATTAAAATACACGAGAATACAAGATTGAAAGTCAGGTGCAGTAACCAAGGACATGTCACAAAGGAAATACCTGTAAGGAGGGGAGTCAGACAGGGATGTGTATTGGCTCCAGTTTTATTCAACTATTATATAAACTCATTGGTCCCTCATTTAAGTAACTCCATTTTTCATCCCTCTAAATTAGCCCAAAGACATATCAATTTATTACTCTATGCCAGAGCTTTCCAAACTGTGTGTCGGGACACTTTAGTGTGTCGGCTGCAGTGCCTGGGTGTGTCGCGGCTGCTGCTGCCTCCGAGCCCTGCCAGGATTCCACACAGGTCCTAGTGCCTGCCTTGTGCCTTGCTGCCTCCAAACCTGCTGTGATTCTGCGCAGGTCCTAGTGCCTGCCTTGTGCCCTGCTGTAAGAGTGTGTCGCAAAATGATGCCCTGCTGTAAGAGTGTGTCGTGAAATGATGCATGTCTAAAAAGCATGTCACCAACGTGAAAAGTTTGGAAAGCTCTGCTTTATGCCGATGATGCAGTAATTCTCATTAACTTCTATTGGCCTCAAAAGAGCTTTGAGATCATTTATGCATTACTGTACTGAGGAGGAATTAATAATAAATTACACTAAAACTAAGATACTTACTTTCTCAAAACATCCAAAACAGAGAAACTGGAACTTAGGTGAGCATCCCATTGAGCAGGTTAAGATATTTAGATATCCCGGGATAGTTTTTCAAGCTACAGGTAGCAGAAATGCCCACCTGGACTATGTAACTCGTAATGCACAGAGATCTGCATCAGCTATCCAAACGTATTAGTTTACCAGAGGAGCACAGTTTATCCCTGCTGCAATTAAGTTGCTTGCAGCTAAAGCTCAAGCACAACTGCTATACGGGGTCAATTGGGACCATATAACAACATGACTGCCTTAGAAAGAATTCAAACAAAATTTCTAAGAAATATCTTCCAGGTTACCCATTGTATTCCAAATGCTGTACTTTGATGGGAAGCAGGAGTTAGTAAACTTGAATCTAACCTCTGGATAAATATCTTTACCTACTGGTTAAAATTACATCACAACCCCAGTGGGCTGACCCATCTAATATTGGTAGATAATTTTAAATCTTCCTGGGAAACAGCTATCCAAAAGAGGCTGAGCCTGTACGGTTTCTCCAGTGATGCCATCTTAGCTTTAGGGTCAGACCAGGCCAGATCACTACTAAGGCAAAGGATCTTAGATATAGAAGGCCAAACAGAAATTGCTGCTTTTACTCGTAATATATTTGTCAATAGTCAAATCTTACTATCCAAACCAGCTCCATATTTATATTATATCACAGTTCCCAAATTTAGGAGAGCCCGATCACTAGCCCGACTGAATGTCCCCCCTACAGCTGTTTTGGAGGGGAAATATAAGAGAACCCCATATGAAACCCGCCTTTGCCCCAGTGACACAGATGCTGTAGAGACCACGGCCCATGTTCTCTTGTATTGTCAGTTTTATAGGGACAGTCGCCACCAACTGATTACCACCAACTGATTACCCCCCTCTTGTCTAAATTCCCGGGTCACTTTGTTCTGTTAAACAACGAAGATAAATGTATCTCTCTGAAAGCAGCAAAATTCTGCTATGTTTTGTGTAAGCTTTGCCCACAAATGGTTATTAACAGTTACTGATACTAAGGGGATAACTCTGTTTGTTTTATGTATTTTATTGGTCAATGACCAGAATAAAGTTTATCTATCTATCTATCTATCTATCTATCATCTATCTATCTATCTATCATCTATCTATCTATCTATCTATCTATCTATCTATCTATCTATCTATCTATCTATCATCTATCTCTATCTATCTATCTGTCTATCTATCTATCTATCTATCTATCTATCTATCTATCTATCTATCATCTATCTATCATCTATCTATCATGATTTCTAAGATGTTATTGAACAGAAGGTTGCTTAAAATGTACAATTAAAGCTAAATATGACATTGATAAAAAGTTGCAAAGTGCATTAAATTATTTTATGATATGAAAAGGTTTAGATAAAAAGTATTTATTAATACTAAATACTTAATACTAAATTCTCCACTGTATTTTTATTGATGGTTATTTATGAATATTAAAAGAAAGAAAAAAGGGGGAAAAAGGAGCTGCTTTGAAAAAGCAGATAGGTATTTAATCTCTAACTTCCCCCTTCTCTATAACCCAGTGTTTCTCAATCTTGGCGACTTTAAGACAGGTGGACTTCAAGTCCCAGAATTCCCCAGCTAGCATGGCTGGCTGGGGAATTCTGGGAGTTGGTCCACCCATCTTAAAGTCGCCAAGGTTGAGAAACACTGCTCTAACCGATTTACAGCATTTAAACCTGCTTAAAAACGAAACTCTTGTATTTTATGAAAAACACTGATGGTGAGTAGATCCTCTGGCCCAGGATGATTGAGAAGTAAGGCAGAGGGAGGTGGGAGGAGCTGTAATGACTGCCTCTCCCTCCTTCTCTTCATTCATCTAGAAGCTTTTCCTGGATTCCAGTGTTTTCCATGAAAGGGAAGCCCCCCTCCCTTTCTGGAAAGACCTTTTCCATTAATGGAAGGTACTGGGATCCAGCAAGAGCCCCTTCTGACCTTGGAAGGGCAAATTTGGATCCCACTCAGAGAGACGTATGGCTTTTCTTTTATTTCTGCTCTTCCTTCTTTAGTTTCCCTTTTGCACAAAGAATGAAAACCTTGGCCGTTTTACAAAACTAGTCTTATGAAGTTTAACAAATGGACTTCAAATACTGAACAATCTTATCTGGAGTGGTAGGCAAGCTGTACACCATATTTTGCCACGTGTGAATGGAAGAGGTCTAAATGATTTAATCTCTAGAAAATTAGGATTGATGAAAATAGGTTCCAACTAAGCCTTGACAACGGAGGCCCAGCCAGATCGTTAAACCCTGACAGACTGTGGGTGGCTTGCAGGCAGAGCATCCTTTGGGTTGTACTCCTAATTTCAAATGTGTGCCAGCCCTTGGATAATAAACTGTAGAATCAATCATTTCAGCCAGACTAAATAATACTTTCTGCTAGCTTGCTTAAATTTGGTGGGCTTACCCCATTTCATAAATGCAGAAAATCAGGATGCTCTGGGCATACTTGCCAGTCCTCAGTGCCATTTATCATCAGGAATTTTATTTCTTTCTTTCTAACCCATTCTGATAGCTCCAAAACTGTCTGCTATCTTGAATATTGAAAATATGAAGAATATTGCTGATTTTAGTTTCAAGTTATTTATTCATTCAAATATTTCCAGCAAATCATATATCATACATCTCAGGGTACAATGTAAATTCTGTGGGTTGTATCTTGTAGCTTCACATTCTGCACTAGCTGTGGTTTTCACACCACTCTCAAAGGTAGTACCATATGAATTGCATTAGAATAATCTAGATGATGATATTCCCCATAGTAACCTATAGCTGTGAGAGCTGGACCATAAGGAATGCTGAGTGAAGGAAGATAGATGCTTTTGAACTGTGGTTTTGGAGGAAACTTCTGAGAGTGCCTTGGACTGCAAGAAGATCAAACCAGTCCATCCTCCAGGAAATAAAGCCAGACTGCTCACTTGAAGGAATGATATTAAAGGCAAAACTGAAGTACTTTGGCCACATAATGAGAAGACAGGATACCCTGGAGAAGATGCTGATGCTGGGGAAAGTGGAAGGCAAAAGGAAGAGGGGCTGACCAAGGGCAAGATGGATGGATGATATTCTGGAGGTGACGGAGTCGACCGTGGGGGAGCTGGAGATCGCGACAGCCAACAGGAAGCTCTGGCGTGGGCTGGTCCATGAAGTCACGAAGAGTCGGAAGCGACTGAATGAATAAACAACAAAAACTAGATGAGATGCTCCCAGAACATGAAGTACTATCGCTGTCCAGGAAGATTAATTCATTGATTCATAGTTATCCAAAGCGAACCAAAATTGTTTAGGGCAGGGATCGGCAAACTTTTTTATGCCAGGAGCCATTTTGACGTGCTCGAGGACATTTTGACATGCTCGAGAGCCAGGGGGCGGGGTTTGTGGGCAGGGGCCAATCGCGTGGAAGGGGGCGGGGTTTGTGGGCGGGGGCCAATCGCGTGGAAGGGGGTGGGGTTTGCGGGCGGGGGCCAATCGCGTGGAAGGGGGCGGGGTTTGGGGGTGGGGTTTGGGGGCGGGAGCCAATCGCACGGAAGGGGTGGGGTTTGGGGGCGGGATCTAATCACGTGGAAGGGTAAGATACAGGGCTGCGCTGTGCTTGGCCGGCCGCCCCGGCCCTCGCTCACCTACCATGGCCGGTCCTTGCGGGCCGCCGGCGATGCTCGCGTCCCACTGCACCCCAGCTCTCCAAGGCACGCAGGCTGGCCAAGGCGGAGGCGCTGCTGGCGGCGCGCGTCTCCAAGCCGGTCCGGGCGCGCTGGCACTGGGCTGTGAAGCTGGACGAGCCGCCGGACCTGGAGCGCTTCCGTGCGCAGCTGAGCGAGGCCCGGCGCGGCAGGGAGGTGGCCGCAGGGCTCGGGTTAGCGGGGGGAGAGGACGCTGAAAGGCGGGGTGGGGGGATTGATAGGGCAGGAGGGTGCACCCGGAGGGCCTCCCGCGGCCGCTTCTCCAGGAGCGCCTCCAAGGCGGGTTGCAGAGCGCGCGCTGCGCCCACGGGAACGCCTGGTCCCTCCGCTCCCTCGAGCTCCACCAGCAGCGCCGCCCACCCCATCCCGCCACCCGGCCACCTCCGCCGGCTCCGTTCCCCCGCCGCCACTGCCCCGGCCAGGCCCCCTGCGCCGCCCTGCCGCTCGCGTCCCGGGCCCGTGCCCTTGCCCAGCGCCTGGATGCCGCGGAGCAGCGCCATCTCCAGCCGCAGCAGCCCCTGCAGCCGCTCCTGCGCTGCCTCCGACAGCGCCATGTCCCGGGCCAGCAGTGCCTCCCTGCCGCGCCGGGCCTCGCTCAGCTGCGCGCGGAAGTGCTCCAGGTCCGGCAGCTCTACAGGCGTTGCGGAAGAAGAGGCGCTTGCGGCTCTCCAGCTTGTCGGCCACCCGCCGCAGCGTCTCGGCCGTGCAGCTGGGGTCAGCGCCGCGTCCCCCAGCCGGTGCTGCAGGTAGTCGCCCAGCAGCTGCGCCGTCTCCTCTCGCAGCGCGCCCGGCATGGCGACGCTCTCCTGCCTGCCTGGCGAGCGCTTTGGGGGGGCGGCGGTGGCGGCCATTGCCACGCGGGTGGAGGATGAGGCGCTTGCGGCGGCGGTGACCAACCAACTTCCCCACCTGCCGACCTCGAAGAAGCGCTGTCTGACTTGGGCAAAAGTTGGAAGGCTCCCGAGGGCGGGAGGAGGAAGAATCAATCGCCCTCCTCCAGCGCCGGCCATCAGAGTTTGGGGGCGGGATCCAATCGCGTGGAAGGGGCGGGGGTGAGTTCAGCTGCGGAAGAGCCACACTCAAGGGACCAAAGAGCCGCATCTGGCTCGCAAGCCGCCATTTCCGACCCTTGTTCTAGAGTAATTTCATGTTCTCTAGCAAGTGGAGGAGGACCGGCCAGGGAAGGCGCGCAGGCGGAGCTCCCGTCCCGCTGCACCCCAGCCGGAGCGCCCGAGTGCCAGGCAGGCAGCTCCGCCCGCAGCGCGCCCAGCATGGCGACGCTCTCCTGCCTGCCTGGCGAGCGCTTTGGGGGGAGGGGCGGCGGCGGCCGTTACAACGCGGGCGGAGGAAGAGGCGGCGGCGGTGACCAACCAACTTCCCTACCCGCCGACCTCGAAGAAGCGCTGCCCGACTCTGGAAGGCTCCCGAGGGCAGGAGGAGGAAGAATCAATCGCCCTCCTCCAGCGCCGGCCATTTGGGGGCGGGATCCAATCGCGTGGAAGGGGCGGGGGTGAGTTCAGCTGCGGAAGAGCCACACTCAAGGGGCCAAAGAGCCACATCTGGCTCACGAGCCGCCATTTCCGACCCTTGGGTTAGGGCCACCAAGGTTACTTTAGTAATAAAGAAGAACCAGAGCATTCCCATGCTACATACTGGCTCCTAAAGTGGGGGTGAGCTACAATTCTATTCAGAATAAGTTGTTTACCTAATATTTGGATCTGGAACTACCAAATCTTGGGTTTTGGGGGATTCTGCTTCTATTCCTTGGCCCAAATCCTGGCAGGTAGTACAGCACTTAGTTCTGATGACAGGGAGAAATAGGGCTAAGCATCATTTGTATATTGATGACAAAAACCAACTCCAGACTTCTGATGACCTAGCAACTTCAATTAGATGTAAAGCAGAAGAGGGGTGGAATAGAATCTTGTACCATTCCATAGCTTAGCAGCCCTGAGCTAAAATGGATGGTGGCTAGTGTGCTTCAAAGAGACTTAGAAGAGACTGATCATGTGGAACCACAATTTGGGCCTTAACAGATTAATGGGGTGGGTGTTAATCCAATGATCCCATTAGATTTTTCTATGATTCTTCCATGATTTCTTCAGAAAATTGTACTGGACCAATTTCTAATATTATGAGCTATAAAATTGGAAGCGTAGGACTGATTCCACTTCTCTGTACACAGATAGCTCCAAAGGATAGAATAAGGGACTTCTGTTCAGCTCAAAAACTATTAAGAATTTCCAGTCATTGCTAACTTTTCCAAAACATTCCAGAAGAAAAATTGCGATAATAATAATAATAATAATAATAATAATAATAATATATTTATTTTCTATCCCATGTTTATTATTTTTATAAATAACTCAAGGCAGTGAATATACCTAATACTCTCTATATATTCTAATACTTAGAAATAACATCTCAAAATAACCATGACCTAGCCCCAGGTGCAAGGTCACACAGCCACCCTAGAAACATATTTAAGGATTCCCTTACTAACTTTGCTCAGACTGAAGAAGCTCCTTGGATAAGGAGCGAAACGTTTCCACTGAGAAAATAGAAATCCAGTTGACATGATTCAAGCTACAGACAATACCTAATACTCCTCCCTCCTCCTATTTTCCCCACAACAACAACCCTGTGAGGTGAGTTGGGCTGAGAGAGAGTGACTGGCCCAAGGTCACCCAGCCGGCTTTCATGCCTCAGGCGGGACTAGAACTCTCAGTCTCCTGGTTTCTAGCCCAGAGCCTTAACCACTAGACCAGGGGTGGGGAACCTTTTTTATCCCCACCCCTGGTCTAGTGGTTAAGGCTCTATAACAGAGCTTTCCAAACTGTGTGTCGCGACACAAAAGTGTGTCGCCACACACAGTCTGGCGTGTTGCCACACAACCCGGAAGCGCTGATCATCATCAGCGCTTCCGGGTTTTCCCGCGGTGACACACCAACGGCGGTGTGGAAAAACCCGAAAGCGGCAGCAGCGCTTCCGGGTTTTTGTGCGCTGCCGCAACGGCGGCACTTCCGGGTTTTCCCGCGCCGACACACCAACAGCGGTTGGTGTGTCGCCGCGGGAAAACTTTGGAAAGCCCTGCTCTATAACATCACTTGAGGGCTGGGGGTGGGGTTTGCAGGCGGGAGCCAATCACATGGAAGGGGGCGGGGTTTGCAGGCGGGAGCCAATTGCGCGCACTGGGGGGCTGCCTGTCGCGCCTGCCGCCGCCGCACCTGCCACGCCTGCTGCAGCGCCCGCTGCCACCGTGCCCGCTGCCGCCGTGCCCGCCACCATGCCCACCATGCCCACCGCCATGCCTGCCCCCGCCACCTCCGCTGCTGCACCCACCGCTGCCGCGCCCACCACCACGCCCACCATGCCCGCCGCCGCGCCTGCCCCTGCCAAGTCCTCCGCTGTGCCCACTGCTGCCACACCTGCCGCCACGCCCACCATGCCTTATATGGCCCACGGGCCGGACATTGCCCACCCCTGCACTAGACCAACCTGGCTGTCACACATAAGTGAAATACAAACACTCTGAATTTTCCTAACTAACATTGGAAACTAAGAAGAGTAACATTATCTTTATAACATGGTAATAAAGATGAATCAGAGCATTCCCATGCTACATACTGGCTCCTACCGTGGGGGTGAGCTACAATTCTATTCAGAATAAGTTACCTAATATTTGGATCTGGAACCACTAATCTTGGGCTTTGGGGAATTACTAACATTCCTTAACATTCCTAAAATTGCCAAAATAATAATAATAATCATACAAAAACTCTGAATTTTCCTCACTAACATTGGAAACTGAATAAGAAGAGTATTACTAACATGATGAAGGAGAAAGATGATACACTGAAGACTTTAGTAGGGAGTGCCAGAAAGTAAAGAATTCATGGGACAAGGGGAGAGTTTAGCAGAACCAATATAACCACATGACTCTTACCAGTGAGTCAAGGGATATGCTGACAAGGAGGAGATATTATAGGCCAATTTAGGGTGTGGTGAAATTCCTTTATAAAAATAATCTGTACAGAAGAATCAGCCTTGCTAAAAATAATATATACAGTATGTAACATATAGAGATAAATAGAAACATCCAGATGTCTTGTCCTAGCAAGGAAACAACTAGAGAGGAGGTGAGTTTTGCATCGGGTGCTCTAATGTATGTAGGAAGTGCCAACAGTCTTTCATCTCTGCTCTTTCTTAACTATGCACATAAAACTCAAGAAAACTCAAGAATGATGGATGTTTTTTAATGTTACTTAGGTGGTTTTGTCTGGGAGGTAATTTTTTTTTTAAAAATTATGCATTTTTAAACATTGTAAGCCACCCAAAGTCTTTTTGGCTTCAAAATCCAATCAATCAATCAATAAGCAAGCAAGCAAGCAAGCAAGCTAGCAAACACACACACAAACAAAACTTGCTGTGAGATCAGCAGTGATTTGATCTCTGCCTTTTTCTCCCACCACTTTAATAACTCATCTCAGCCTCTTAGTGTTCATGGCCAATTGAATGTCCTAGTGATTCTTTGTGAAGTCATGCCTGTATTGGATTGGGAATAACAGAATGTCTCATTCAGAGACAGATTCAGCCCCACTGGAAAAGCTGGGAGTGAAATGTGCCAAAATTGAACCTTGGAGTTTCTACAGGACCATCTCTTACAGGCCTGATTCTTTGTGGGAAGGTTGTTTCCTTTGACAGTGGGACTAGACTAAGTTAGGAATATTCTGACCCAGCGTAGCATGCAGGAGTGCTCCAAAGGTTAGACTGTAATTTCCATCTCTCTCAGCCAGCAAGGAGGTGGGAATTGTCAGTTCTATGCCTGTTCATATTTTAATATTTCTGTGCAATGTGGGCATTACTTAAGGTTATTGTAGAGTGAATATTTTTCAAAGAGGCCCTCAATGAGTAAGTCAGAGCAGGATGCTGCAAATGAGAAATGGAACATTGATCCAATGATTGCTGTTCTAAATCTGCCTATGGGCATCACGACAGCTGCCAGTGAGCACTTGTTATTCCAGGCTTTTCCACGGGTCAGAAGTCTTGCGTGCTCCCTGGGAATTCTGGGAGTTGTGTTTTCAAGCCAGGCACCAGGCTGGGAAGGGCCAAGGGTTCTTTTGTTTTCTAACTACTAAATATTTTATTTATTTTTATTTATTAGTCAAATTTATCACCGCCCATCTCTACAGCAGTAGACTCTGGGCGGTTTACAATAAATAAATAAATATAGGCTTGAAATCCCTAATTTCCCCCCCACCTATTCTAGATAACAATCGAAACTGATATGACAGGGACAATAAAACATCACTTTGCATTCTACTGTATGTGCTTTCTCACAAACCACTTGTCTTTATTAATTTTGGGATTATTTTTCTTCTTTGAAACATACTGACTCTTGTTCTTTATTTGCACTAGAAGTCTTCTTCCCCTTATTCCATGGGTGTCCAACCTTTTGGCTTCCCTGGGCCACATTGAGTGAAGAGGAATTGTCTTGGGCCGCACATAAAATATATAATATAGTTAATGTATATAAGTAATAAAACTTCATTTATTTTTTAATATTTTTATTATAAAATCTAAAAAAAGAGGGCAACATAAAACTAGTGGGATATTTGACCTTGTTTTTGTGAAACTAATGCATCAGTGTCTGGTTCGATGAAAGTGGTTGCAATTCTCAGTGAGTTCTCAAGGTGCTCGTCAGCTTTTACCTGGGAGAACCATCACCCATTGGCGACTGCTGCTAACGGCGTGTTTTTTTGCCGGAGCCGCTGGCAGCCTCCCCTTCCCGCTCGGCATCTCGGCTCTGCTCCGAGCGGCAGCCTCCGCCAATCTTCGCCTATTAACTACAGATGCATTAATGGTAGAGCGGAGGACTCCGCTTGGCTTGCGAGTCAAGTTGCAAAACTGACTTCGGTGGCTGCTCGCAAACCGGTGGAAGCCCGCTGCCTGCCTGCATGGGAAGCCAAGAGGAGAAGCGGATGCTCTGCACAGGCGATGTAACTACCCTGAGCTTTGTTGCTGTCTCTAATGTACCGGGATTGTCTATTTTTGGCGTGGGCCTGGCTGTAAAACAGAAGAAAGAAAGAACGGCAACCAAAAAATTGCAAAATAATGTTAAAAGTTTACGATTTTTTGGGGCCACATTACTAGCTGTTCAGGGCCGCATGCGGCCCGTGGGCTGCGGGTTGGACACGCCTGCCTTATTCCCAAGCTGCTTTATTTAAAACTAAAAGCAGAAATTCACTGAATTTGAAATTTTGCATTAAAAAAAATCAGACCAAACTTGGTTAATATAACCAAGGGACCATGCACAGAAATTAACACTTATTTTCCATTCCAAATTTCTTAGGTCCATTCCCAAACTGTTCCAGTATGATTGAGCTAGGAAAATACCTTTCCTAAAAAGAAATGTTGTGGCATCTTAAATAAAAAAGGGCTGATCTGCACATCCAGGTTGCCCTAGTATGGGCCACTCATTATTTCTTGATGGTGGGAACACATGATAGAGAGCCAGTTTGGTATCATGGTGAAGGTGGTAGCCTAGAAGCCAGGATACTGAGAGTTCTAGTCCCACCTTAGGCGTGAAAGCCAGCTGGGTGACCTTGGGCCAGTCCCTGTCTCTCAGCCCTAAGAAGGAGCCAATGGCAAACCAGGAGACTGAGAGTTCTAGTCCCGCCTTAGGCATGAAAGCCGGCTGGGTGACCTTGGGCCAGTCCCTGTCTCTCAGCCCTAGGAAGGAGCCAATGGCAAACCAGGAGACTGAGAGTTCTAGTCCCGCCTTAGGCATGAAAGCTGGCTGGGTGACCTTGGGCCAGTCAGTCTCTCTCAGCCCAACTCACCTCACAGGGTTGTTGTTGTGGGGAAAATAGGAGGCAGGAGAATTAGGTATGTTTGCCACCTTGAGTTATATATAAAAAAGGCAGGATAAAGTAGTAGTAGTAGTAGTAGTAGTAGTAGTAACAATAAGAATAACAATAACGCTTATGGAAAAAGAAATCCGCTGTTATACCAATTGTGATTGGAGCCCTTAGAGTAATACCTAAAGGACTCCCTCAATATTTGGAAATTTTAAATTTATCGAACCTGGACACCCTAACTTTACAAAAAAAGACCCTGCTTGGAACTGCCTATATGCTCAGACAGTACGTTAATAATTCTTAGTTCCTTGGTTAGGACCGGAATTATTAAGTTTTCACCGGTCTTTGACTGTGAATCTAATTGTAGATCATCATCATCATCATCATCATCATCATCATCATCATCTCCTCTTCTACCTGCTGCCCCCAGCCCCTCCGGTAAGACAGGCAGTCTCCACCTGTCTTTTCCTGTTATGCATTGAACGTTGTGCTTCCTAACTGATGGGGGCAGATGTGGCGCCCTCTGGTTCACCTGCTGTGCCCCATTTCATGGTGGGCAAATGCCTCTGCTCGAATCGGCTACTCTGCGCTGTAGCAGGAACATCTCTCCCCTCCAGTCCCTTGTTGCTGCCCTCCAGGGGCATTTTGCTCTGGGCTGCCTGAGTGAACCTCTGTTTCTTTATTTCACCGGTGGACTGATCAAACACCTCTTTTTACAATTTCACCAGTGAAAGAGTGGGGAAACAGTGAAAATCTAGGTTTTTTTTTCCTGTACAATTTCAGTGACGGAAGAGTGAAATGGTAGACCTTTTCAGTATATGATAAAGGGAGTAGGCTAGAACGATGCAATGGTTGGCATGAATATGGATGTTTGCTGAATGTGGCAACAGTGGTTTAGGATGGAAAGAAAGCATGTGTGAAAATAATTGGAATGCTTAACAAAAGGTTCAGCACTGAACTGGGAGTAACACAAAAATGTGTGATGTCTCCTTTACTGTTTAATGATTTATGGAGAGATGTACAAAGAATGCTTGTGGTGGAGACATTCAAGATGCGTTGGTTGCCAATGTGTTGGATGCAGATGATACTGTGTGGCTGACTGTGAACCCAATTAATTTGTATCGAATGTTGAATGTACTGGATGATATAATGAGCAGTATAGAGCTGAAACTCAATTTCCCAAAAACAAAGGTAGCTGTGTTTGTTAGAGAAAATGGAGCAAATGATTTCAAGTTATACATACATTGCAAAAATCTGGTGCAAGTAGATGAATTTATGTATCTTGGTAGAAAGTTTGCTAAAGAAGGAAAGATGCTGGAGACATTTTAAAATGTAGTCTGTTGCAGGAATGAATGTTTGTTGAAAGAACTGTGTACTTTCTGCTCATTTTGTTATATGGACGTAAGAGTTGGGTAGCTCAGGAAAAACAGAAAAGTTGAATAAATAGGAAGGAGGTACCTAAATTTGTCTCCAGCAAAGGAGATCGTTACCTTGTCGTGGTGCTGGAGCTTGAGCACCTCAATGAAAACATGAGCTAAACCGTGAAGGGACACCCAAGACAGGAAGGTCGTGGCACAGAGGTCAGACTAAATACGATCCCTGGGGAAGGTAATGGCAACCCACCCCAGTATTCTTTCCGTGAAAACTAAATGGATCAGTACAACCAGAGATATGTCGGTATACCATTGGAAGATGGGACTCCCAGGTCGGAAGATGGTCAAAATGCTACTGGGGAGGAACAGAGGATACGTTCAACTAGCCCCAGATGTGATGACGCAGCTAGCTCAAAGCCGAAAGGACGGCTAGCGGCCGACGGTGCTGGTGGTGAACGACGAATCCGATGTTCTAAAGATCAACACACCATAGGAACCTGGAATGTAAGATCTATGAGCCAGGGCAAATTGGATGTGGTTATTGGTGAGATGTCAAGATTAAATATAGACATTTTAGGTGTCAGTGAACTGAAATGGACTGGGATGGGCCACTTCACATCAGATGACCACCAGATCTACTACTGTGGACAAGAGGACCACAGAAGAAATGGAGTAGCCTTCATAATTAATAATAAAGTGGCTAAAGCAGTGCTTGGATACAATCCAAAAAACGATAGAATGATCTCAATTCGAATTCAGGGTAAGCCATTTAACATCACAGTGATCCAAATATACGCCCCAACCACAGATGCTGAAGAAGCAGAAGTAGATCAGTTCTATGAGGATCTGCAGCACCTACTAGATAATAAACCAAAAAGAGATGTTATTTTCATTACAGGAGACTGGAATGCTAAGGTGGGTAGTCAGACGACACCTGGAATTACAGGCAAGCATGGTCTGGGAGAACAAAATGAAGCAGGACATAGGCTGATAGAATTTTGCCAAGACAACTCACTGTGCATAACAAACAGTCTCTTCCAACAACCTAAAAGACGACTTTATACATGGACTTCACCAGATGGTCGACACCGAAATCAGATTGACTACATCCTTTGCAGCCAAAGGTGGCGGACATCTATACAGTCGGTAAAAACAAGACCTGGAGCTGACTGTAGTTCAGATCACGAACTTCTTATTGCAAAATTTAGAATCAGACTAAAGAGAATAGGGAAGACCCACAGATCAGTTAGATATGAGCTCACTAATATTCCTAAGGAATATGCAGTGGAGGTGAAGAATAGATTTAAGGGACTAGATTTAGTAGATAGGGTCCCGGAAGAACTATGGACAGAGGTTCGCAACATTGTTCAGGAGGCGGCAACAAAAAACGTCCCAAAGAAAAAGAAAACCAAGAAGGCAAGATGGCTGTCTGCTGAGACACTGGAAGTAGCCCAAGAAAGAAGGAAAGCAAAAGGCAACAGTGATAGGGGGAGATATGCCCAATTAAATGCAAAATTCCAGAGGTTAGCCAGAAGAGATAAGGAATTATTTTTAAACAAGCAATGTGCGGAAGTGGAAGAAGACAATAGAATAGGAAGGACAAGAGACCTCTTCCAGAAAATTAGAAACATCAGAGGTAAATTCCAGGCAAAAATGGGTATGATCAAAAACAAAGATGGTAAGGACCTAACAGAAGCAGAAGAGATCAAGAAAAGGTGGCAAGAATATACGGAAGATCTGTATAGGAAGGATAATAATATTGGAGATAGCTTTGACGGTGTGGTCAGTGAGTTAGAGCCAGACATCCTGAAGAGTGAGGTTGAATGGGCCTTAAGAAGCATTGCTAATAACAAGGCAGCAGGAGACGATGGTATCCCAGCTGAACTGTTTAAAATCTTGCAAGATGATGCTGTCAAGGTGATGCATGCCATATGCCAGCAAATTTGGAAAACACAAGAATGGCCATCAGATTGGAAAAAATCAACTTATATCCCCATACCAAAAAAGGGAAGCACTAAAGAATGTTCAAACTATCGAACAGTGGCACTTATTTCACATGCCAGTAAGGTAATGCTCAAGATCTTGCAAGGTAGACTCCAGCAATTCATGGAGCGAGAATTGCCAGATGTACAAGCTGGGTTTAGAAAAGGCAGAGGAACTAGAGACCAAATTGCCAATATCCGCTGGATAATGGAGAAAGCCAGGGAATTTCAGAAAAACATCTATTTCTGTTTTATTGACTATTCTAAAGCCTTTGACTGTGTGGTTCATAACAAATTGTGGCAAGTTCTTGGTGGTATGGGGATACCAAGTCATCTTGTCTGCCTCCTGAGGAATCTGTATAACGACCAAGTAGCAACGGTAAGAACAGAGCACGGAACAACGGACTGGTTTAAGATTGGGAAAGGAGTACGGCAGGGTTGTATACTCTCACCCTACCTATTCAACCCCCTTCATGGATCACTGCCTTGTCGTGGCGAAGGGGCTTGCGTAACTCAATGAAGTCAGGTCAAGAAGAACAGGTCATGATGGAGAGTTCTGACAAAACGTGGTCCACTGGAGGAGGGAATGGCAAACCACTCCAGTATCCTTGCCAAGAAAACCCATGGACAGTATCAAAAGGCTAAAAGATATGACGCCGGAAGATGAGCCCCTCAGGTCGGAAGGTGTCCAAAATGCTACTGGGGAAGAGCGGAGGGCAATTCCGAGTAGCTCCAGAAAGTGTGAAACGGCTGGGCCAAAGCCGAAAGGACGCTCAGTTGTGGATGTGTCTGGAAGTGGAAGGAAAGTCCGTTGCTGTAAAGAACAATATTGCATAGGAACCTGGAATGTAAGAACTATGAATCAAGGTAAGCTGGATGTGGTCAAACATGAGATGACAAGATTGAACATCGACATCTTGGGAATCAGCGAACTAAAATGGACAGGAATGGGCGAATTTAATTCAGGAGACCATTATATATACTACTGTGGGCAAGAATCCCTTAGAAGAAATGGAGTAGCTCTCATAGTCAATAAAAGAGTGGGAAGGGCAGTACTGGGGTACAACCTCAAAAATGACAGAATGCTTTCAGTTCGAATCCAAGGCAAACCATTCAACATCACAGTGATCCAAGTCTATGCCCCAACCACTGATGCCGAAGAAGCTGAAGTTGACCGGTTCTATGAAGACCTACAACACCTTCTAGAACTAACACCAAAAAAAGATGTCCTTTTCATCATAGGGGACTGGAATGCTAAGGTAGGAAGTCAAAAAATAACCGGAATAACAGGCAAGTTCGGCCTCGGAGTACAAAATGAAGCAGGGCAAAGGCTAATAGAGTTTTGTCAAGAGAACACGCTGGTCATAGCAAACACTCTTTTCCAACAACACAAGAGACGACTCTACACATGGACATCACCAGATGGTCAATACCGAAATCAGATTGATTATATACTTTGCAGCCAAAGATGGAGAAGCTCTATACAATCAGCAAAAACAAGACCTGGAGCTGACTGTGGCTCAGATCATGAGCTTCTTATTGCAAAATTTAGGCTTAAATTGAAGAACGTAGAGAAAACCACTAGACCACTCAGGTATGACCTAAATCATATCCCTTATGAATATACAGTGGAGGTGAGGAATAGATTTAAAGGATTAGATCTGGTAGACAGAGTGCCTGAAGAACTATGGATGGAGGTTCGTAACATTGTACAGGAGGCAGCAACTAAAACCATCCCAAAGAAAAAGAAATGCAAGAAAGCAAAGTGGCTGACTGATGAGGCTTTACAAATAGCTGAGGAAAGAAGGGAAGCAAAAGGCAAGGGAGAAAGGGAAAGATATAAACAACTGAATGCAGAATTCCAGAGAATAGCAAGGAGAGATAAGAAGGCCTTCTTAAATGAACAATGCAAAGAAATCGAGGAAAACAATAGAATGGGGAAGACTAGAGATCTCTTCAAGAAAATCGGAGATATCAAGGGAACGTTTTGTGCAAAGATGGGCATCATAAAGGACAAAAAAGGCAGGGACCTAACAGAAGCAGAAGAGATTAAGAAGAGGTGGCAAGAATACACAGAAGAACTATACAAGAAAGATCTTAATATCCCTGATAAATACGATGGTGTGGTCACTGACCTTGAGACGGACATCCTAGAGAGTGAAGTCAAGTGGGCCTTAGGAAGCATTACTAACAACAAAGCTAGTGGAGAAGACAGTATCCCAGCTGAGCTATTTAAAATCCTAAAAGATGATGCTGTTAAAGTGCTGCACTCAATATGCCAACAAATTTGGAAAACTCAACAGTGGCCACAGGATTGGAAAAGGTCAGTTTACGTTCCAATTCCAAAGAAAGGCAATGCCAAAGAATGTTCAAACTACCGTACAATTGCGCTCATTTCACATGCCAGCAAGGTTATGCTCAAAATCCTACAAGCTAGGCTTCAGCAGCATGTGAACCGAGAACTACCAGAAGTGCAAGCTGGGTTTCGAAGAGGCAGAGGAACTAGAGATCAGATTGCCAACATTCGCTGGATCATGGAAAAAGCAAGAGAGTTCCAGAAAAACATCTACTTCTGCTTCATTGACTACGCTAAAGCCTTTGATTGTGTGGATCACAACAAACTGTGGCAAAGTCTTAAAGAGATGGGAGTACCAGACCACCTTACCTGTCTCCTGAGAAACCTGTATGTGGGTCAAGAAGCAACAGTTAGAACCGGACATGGAACAACCGACTGGTTCAAAATTGGGAAAGGAGTACGACAAGGCTGTATATTATCACCCTGCTTATTTAACTTATATGCAGAGTACATCATGAGAAATGCCGGGCTGGATGAATCACAAGCCGGAGTTAAGATTGCCGGGAAAAATATCAACAACCTCAGATATGCAGACGATACCACCCTAATGGCAGAAAGTGAAGAGGAACTAAAGAGCCTCTTGATGAGGGTGAAAGAGGAGAGTGCAAAAGCTGGCTTGAAACTCAACATTAAAAAAACCCAGATCATGGCATCTGGTCCCATCACTTCCTGGCAAATAGAAGGGGAAGAAATGGAAGCAGTGACAGATTTTATTTTCTTGGGCTCCAAGATCACCGCAGACGGTGACTGCAGCCATGAAATTAAAAGACGCTTGCTCCTTGGAAGGAAAGCTATGGCAAACCTAGACAGCATATTAAAAAGCAGAGACATCACCTTGCCGACAAAGGTCCGTATAGTTAAAGCTATGGTTTTTCCAGTAGCAATGTATGGCTGTGAGAGTTGGACCATAAGGAAGGCTGAGCGCCGAAGAATTGATGCTTTTGAGCTGTGGTGCTGGAGAAGACTCTTGAGAGTCCCTTGGACTGCAAGGAGGTCAAACCAGTCAATCCTAAAGGAAATCAACCCTGACTGCTCATTGGAAGGACAGATGCTGAAGCTGAAGCTCAAATACTTTGGCCACCTAATGAGAAGAGAGGACTCACTGGAAAAGACCCTGATGCTGGGAAAGACTGAGGGCAAAAGGAGAAGGGGACGGCAGAGGATGAGATGGTTAGATAGCATCACCGATGTAATGAACATGAATTTGAGTAAACTCCGAGAGACAGTGGAGGACAGGAAGGCCTGGCGTGCTATGGTCCATGAGGTCACGAAGAGTCGGACACGACTGAACGACTGAACAACAACAACACCTATTCAACCTGTACGCAGAACACATCATGCGACGTGCTGGGCTTGAGGAATCCAAGGCTGGAGTTAAAATCGCTGGAAGAAACATTAACAATCTCAGATATGCAGATGATACCACTTTGGTGGCTGAAAGCGAGGAGGAGTTGAGGAGCCTTATGACGAAGGTGAAAGAAGAAAGTGCAAAAGCTGGGTTGCAGTTAAACCTCAAAAAAACCAAGATTATGGCAACGAGCTTGATTGATGACTGGCAAATAGAGGGAGAAAAAGTGGAGGCAGTGACAGACTTTGTATTTCTAGGCGCAAAGATTACTGCAGACGCTGACTGCAGCCAGGAAATCAGAAAACGTCTACTTCTTGGGAGGAGAGCAATGGCGAATCTTGATAAAATAGTTAAGACCAGAGACCTCACACTGACAACAAAGGTCCGCATAGTTAAAGCAATGGTATTCCCTGTAGTAACCTATGGCTGTGAGAGCTGGACCATAAGGAAGGCTGAGCGAAGGAAGATAGATGCTTTTGAACTGTGGTGTTGGAGGAAAATTCTGAGAGTGCCTTGGACTGCAAGAAGATCAAACCAGTCCATACTCCAGGAAATAAAGCCAGACTGCTCACTTGAGGGAATGATATTAAAGGCAAAACTGAAGTACTTTGGCCACATAATGAGAAGACAGGATACCCTGGAGAAGAAGCTGATGCTAGGGAAAGTGGAAGGCAAAAGGAAGAGGGGCCGACCAAGGGCAAGATGGATGGATGGTATTCTGGAGGTGACGGACTCAACCATTGGGGAGCTGGGGATGGTGACGGCCGACAGAAAGCTCTGGCGTGGACTGGTCCATGAAGTCACGAAGAGTCGGAAACGACTGAACTAATAAACAACAAACCTAAATTTGTGGTAAAACAAGAATGTGGATAAGATTGTAAGGGTGCAGAATGAATGAGGAATGAATACAAAGTGAAAGAAGTATCTTGGGCTGGTTTGATCACATAGAGAGAATGAATGAGCCTTGAATGATAAAAGAAATGTTTGAAGTAAGAATGAATGGGTCAAAAAGAAAGGGAAGTCCAAGACAATTGTGGTTAATAGAGCTGATGAGATCTTAAAAAAGAGAGGTGAGAAATTTATAAAACAAAAGCCAATGTATGAAGTGGTACAGGTAGTCCTCACTTAATGACCATTCATTTAGTGATGGTTCAGACTTACGACGGTGCTGAAAACACTGACTTACAACTGTCGCAGCATCCCTGTGGTCATGTGATCATGATTTGGGCACTTGGCAACTGGTTTGCACTTATGACCGTTGCAGCACGTGATTGCCATTTTTTAACCTTTCTGGCCGGCTTCTGGCAAACAAAATCAATGAGGAACCATGTGATTTGCTTAACAACCACATGGTTTGCTTAATGACCATGATGATTCACTTAATGACCACCACAAAAAAGGTCCTAAAATTGGGTCGAATTTGCTTAATGACAGCTTTACTTAGCAACCGAAATTCCCATCTCAATTGTGGTCATTATGTGAGGACTACCTGAATCTGGATGTGGTGGAAGTAAGGATGGTTTGTAAAACACAAAGGCATGGCAAGGTGTAGTAAGTGATGGTGGTATAAACTAGTTTTGACTACAATAAGTTTTCTTACCTCATGCCTTTAATTTCTTTGGCTTACTTCTTGCTCCTTTTCTGCACTTATCCCAAAAAGGAATCATGTGGAGTGATGGGTATGGGTTTATGTACGTATCTATTCAAACCAGAGAGCAGAGCGGAACCTCTCGAAAAACTGTGGCTCACTTTTTTCTTTGATGCCATCTGGTAGAACTCTGACAGAGTAGTAGAGAACACTGGGCTAGGTGGATCAGTGAGCAAATTCAGTGTTTTGATGAGATTTCTATTTATGAACAAAAGTTATGAACATAGAAAATCCATGGTAACCTTAATGTGGATTCAATAAAACAGGGCATCCTCCTTCCCTTCTCCACCAGAACATTTGTACTGGAGTAACAAAACATGCCAAATGATAAGTTATTGGTATACTGGCTGCACAAATCCTGACAACTACTAGATGGCAGCCAAGAGATAGAAAAAAAGCCCTAACTCATCATTGCCACCTAGTGGTCGATAGATCAACCAGTCAATTGGTCAGCAGGTCTATAACCAGTTAATAGAAATTATGTGGACATCCCTGAGGGCACCTCACAGCTGAACACCACTCTCATGCACATCAAAACCCTTTTCTTGACACCACCATCCCCCGGTCCAAGAACACTGATGCAGCAGCTGAATCTGAGCTACACAAATCCAGACAATCACTACATTACAGTTAAGAGGCAAACTCTCTGCTCCAATCTCATAGTTGTTAGGTCAATATGTCAGCGGTTCTTTGGGGAAAAAATTGATTGGACAGAGTGCCTAGATCTTAGAAATACTACCCCAGCACACATCCTCTATGGTAATTAGTGATGTTCAAATTTCAGCCAGAGAAACCCACCAATCGTTGCCCTCACAGTTTTGTAAAGAGGAGTTGAAGAGGCAGCAACGCACCGTGGCCCATTCTGGAAGTGCCTTAAGGGTATGCTGTGGAAACAGTAGGATTTATGGCTGCATGATTTCTTCTGGCCCCAAACCCAGAGGATAGCACAGCACAGCAGCTCTGTGGATGAGCCCATAGTGTTAGGGGGAGAAAGAGGATGCCATGGACTCTGGAACATAACTCTCCCAGACTCAAGTTCTCACTATTTGAGGTATCATTGTCCACAGTTTTATGCTAGAACAGTGAAAGCCATCTGTATTACTGTTGTTTTTAATCATCCTAATGATATGGTTGTTTTTATTGTCTTGTACTGATTTGTTCTAGATGTCTATAAATGTGTGAAGACTACCTAGGAACGGTGGTTACAGTGTCTAGAAAGGCAATAAAGAAATACAATAATTTATTTTGCCACTTGTTTGCAGGACCATATGCAAGTCTTGCGTGGCACAGGATGGGGAGAAATTAATTTCTGCCTCTTGTGCTGCCTTTGGAGATGTTTTCTTTAAAAACAAAAAACAAAAACTGAGAAAAAACTAGCAGCAGTCTACCTCATACTGGTCTCAGTAACTGTGGCCCTCAAAACGTACGGGCATGGTGGCTCAGCGGGTAAGACGCCAGGCTTGTTGAGTAGAAGATCGCAAGTTCGGAGGTTCGAAACCCTAGCCCTGCGTGCAGAGTGAGCTCCCGCACTCACCCCAGCTCTTGCCAACCTAGCAATTCGAAAGCACGCAAATGCAAGTAGATGAATAGGTACCACTTCAGTGGGAAGGTAACAGTGTTCCGCGTGTGTCATGCCGGCCACATGACCGCGGAAGCGTCTTCGGACAACGCTGGCTCTTTGGCTAACAAACGGAGATGAGCACCAGCCCCTAGAGTCGGACATGACTGCACAAATGTGCGGGGGGAACCTTTACCTTAATGTTAAGGAGTAATGGAAGAAAGGATGGGAAAACAGGTGGTTCCTAATGGAAGTGGATATCAGGGAAGGTCCCTATCAGATTCCATGAACAAGGGAAGGCAATGGCATAATAAACCTGCCTTGAGAAGTACCCTCAGTATCCTGTTGTATGACTGAATTTGGAAAACTGTTCAGGAAAGCAGGCATTTGGAGTTTCATGTGTAAAAGAAATGCAACTGAGGCTATCCCTCTTATCCCTCTTCACTTCTGGGAGAGGGGAATAGTCAAGTTGTATCTATAAGGAATGAATGCAGAGCTAGGGGAAAAAACGTCATCTTAATATTCTTGATATGACATGCTGAAAATTAGATTTGTTCTGGACAGTCCTGCTGGCTGGAACAGATCAGATAATAGTGAAGATTATTATGGGGTGAAAATCAATTTCTTAAAGGACCCTGTGAAAACTTGAAAGAGGGAAAACTATTAGCACTGCTGTGGTCCAACATTTGCTGGGTTATTTAGATTCAAAGAATGTCACGTCTTCAGTATTGTTGTTTAGATACACATACTTCCAAACATACCTTTTAAAATCTTTTTATTTTAAAAATAAGCATGGTAAACACATTGTGATTATATGGAGAAAACTGAAGCACATTTAAAACACAGAAACTTGGAGAAGAGCTTGCAAGCTGAAGGGAAGAGAGGAATGAGCCCTTATGGATAATATGAGAAAGAGCAGTGGGGGGGGGGTCTCTCAAACAACCAGATGCCAATAAAGCTGACACCATGCAAAACATGGTGCAACTTGTTTCTTCATAAGACATCCCTCCACCACCGCAGATGCTCATGTTTTCCCTGCTCTGAAATGCAGATGAAATAAGGCTACGTATTTTCCTAAACGTAGCAAGTCCCTTTTCTGCAGGCACATCATCACATAAATCATGTAAAGCTGTGCCCAGCCTGTCCCCACTGGCACTGCCTTTGTCACAATGAGTGTGGTTTCGAATATGCGCATGTGGAAGGACAGGCTTGCAGCAGAGTGCAGGCACCTGTGTTCGTCTTCCTCCCCCTCTACTTCAAACATTCCTCAGAGTAAGGACGGCAATGAGTTTGTTAAAAAGGGCTTTGTTAAGAACAGCTGGGGGGAGGAGAGAGGAGCGAGCAAGGAGGAGACAAGGGAGAGAACAGAACCAGCAAAAAGAGCTGGTGTATTGTTGGAGTTTGCAGCTGGCAGCCAGAGCAGAGACAAGCAGCAACCAAGGGAAGTTTGTTTTTCCAAACAGAGGTGGAAGGTCTGAAGAAACAGATAAGCAAAAGCCAATGTCTGAAGAGGGGCAAGTGAGAAAGCTGTCCTCTTAAAGGAACCTTGTGCTAGTTGGAGTAGCAGAGGTAGTAGTATCTAATAGTGTTAGTTATAGTTATATAGGAATAGTGATAGCGTGGTTAGTCTCTTACATGTATTAGATAAGAATAGGTACAGTTAACTAGTCTAAGTTGGTTAGGAATATAGGTTAGTTTAGTAGGAACCAGGATTGTATTAGTTAGCCACATAGGTAACAAGAGCACTTTTCTACTGTCAGTAGTTGTTTATAAGTAAAGTAACCCCGCACATATAAGGGGAGAGCAAAGTTTCTTTGTGTGCAGTATTTTATTGGGGAACATCTTGGCTGAGTCTGAATAAACACCCTTGGGTACAAAAGAACCCGTGACAGCGCACAAGCACATAAAACCTTCAAAATGAACCATGGATACATTTGCCCTAAAAATTGCCAGTACCATTTTTTCCCTAGCTATGTTTTCTCTGCTAAGGAAAATGTATATGTATCAAACAGTTTTAAGAATAACACATTCTTTTGTTAAGGGACTAAGCTCTAGCATCATAGTAGATATATATTTCTTGAAACAACTACCTTCATCTAGAATATTATGGATTGCATCAGGAATAAGTGAGTTTAACCTAAATTCCACACAGCACAAATCTAAATATTTGAGATGATCAAAGACATGAAGCTCATCCTATCCCCATTTCAACCCTCACAAATTGGTGAGGTAGGTTAGATTTGAGAAATAGTGACCAGTCCATGCATCACCTTGAGTTTTATGGTTATGTGGAGATTTTTAGTTGGCTTTCTCCAATTCTAATTTAGCATTTGGAGTCAGCCTTCCCCAACTGCATGCTTTCTAAATGCATTGGAGTATATATCCTATCAGCCTCAGCCAACATGACTTCATTAGAGAAGGCTGTGCTAACCATCATACCACAATTGCAAACAACCTAACTGTGATTAACTTACTGGAACCAAGACAGTGTTTGATATATTGTTTCCTATTCTAAATAGATTGACAGGGAATGGATGACCAAGTCCTAAGCTATATATTTTTACCTATGATCCTGAATACATATAAATTATAGCCAATATCAAAATTGTCAACAACATGATTAATAACAATAATTAATTAACAATCATTTCTAAAGCACACAGTGTGCCAGACACTGTACATAAAATTTTTCATGCCTACAAATTCCATGTTATCATTCTAACTGTGCCTTAAATGTACAAAATTGAAACAAAAACTACAGCAATTAGTAATACTCCAAACAATTACAAACTTTTAGCATTCGATCCTAACATTATTATTACAAGGGTATTATAGCCCCATAGGGTGTACCAATGTTTCTCTAACACTCTTGAAACCATATGGTAACATGGTCTTTTCATGAAATGGATAGGAACATCTGTGAACTCGTTCAGTGGAGAATTATGGGGGAAAACATGGCCTCATTTTTATGAAATAGACTGAAACGTTGTTCACCCACTGAACAGAAGTTGTCATTACATATAGTAGCTCTGGTATAGATTTTTTTCACTTTAAAGCACACACACACACACACACACACACACACACACACGGATTGAGACCATGCATCTGGATATTCTGGGAACTGCAGACCAAATTCCCTTTACAAGGTCTTAGAAGTGTAGGAAGAGGTTTGAAAATATTTTACTTTTCCCCATATTCCATAACAGGAATGTGAAAGGGATATTGCAGCACACTATAAAGCCACTCTATGGAATTATTAAATTTCATCAACTGGGCGGCATTTTGTTTCTCTTGCTGTAAACATATCTGGTGGTTCCTTCTCCTTTAAAAAAAATTACAAAACATATACAGTGATGGGAAGGGAATCACTCAGAAAAGATTATCAATGATACATTTAAACTCAAAGAGATTTTATCGATAATCTCTCTCCCATCTGAAGAGAACAGCTAACCATTGCTAGCTGCCTGCATGTTTAAAGAGGAAAAATACCAGTTTCAGATACTGTATGCATAATATTATGTAGAAAAAAGAAAGAAAAAATACTCCACAGGAATAGATTCATTCCAAAACCAAGCACAACACCATTAATCTTCTTTCAAGTGTCAGGTGCCATAATCTCAGTAGCTAAAACTTCAGGAGCTGTCAAAGGGCTACAATATTCATTGGATGATCCGTCATCACACCAAAGCCTTCAGGAGAAACACCTTATCCATTGAGGATTAATTCCTGGCATGGACAGCTTTCAAATAATGCAAAATGCCGTAATATATTCCAAGGTCTTACAATTTTCAGTTACAGGATCACAATCAGAGATTCCAATCCAATAGACACATGTAAATGATGCAACTGGAAACTACAGTTGAGCTTCAGAGTACACGTGCATGCATATCTATCCAAATGAGTTCCCCCCCCCCCTAAAACGGATACAATTGATCCATTTTAAATGAATCTTTCATTTTTTTCTTTGATCCTTGGTTAATTATTCCTGGCCACACATTGAGAGAATACTGGAGTTCTGAAACATAAACAGTTTCAACTGTTTCCAACAAGTTAATGATACACACCAATTTATTTTGTCAACTGAAGATTGTTTTTCCTGTCTTACATGCTGTGACATTCCCTGGAAGCAAAAATTAATAACCAGGAAGCTGTTTAGAACAGAAAAAAGGCAGGATTTATTTCAGGTTGGTAAGGTCATCTGCTGAATTATAACTTCAACTCATTCCCTATTTAAGTAGCAATCTCCTTCTCTTTTTGACTGCTTTATGGCTTGATTGGTAAGCAGAGACACTTTCTCTCTAAAGTTTTAACCAGTAATGTCTCTCACCTAATTTATGATATGTCCAAAATTAAGAAGACAGAGAAAAGAAGAATCTCTCCCTCATTTGTGGAACAGCAATCAAACTGAGTTTCTTTCTACTTTCAAAGCTGTTTCTCTTGATATATAGGCTTTTAAAATAACTTTATGGAGATAGAAAACTTAGTAATAATTTGAATCAGAAATTTGAGGATTTGAATGAGATTCAATATTTCAGATATAAAAATTTGTGATTGACATGAAACAAGAATTACTTAGTCTGAACTCTGATCAACAACTTGCAACAGATGTGGCAAATGTTCTGAAAGTAGACAAGCTTCCAAGCCTTCAGGAACTGAGAGGCATAAATAGCAAAGTAATGAATCTTCAAGTTGTAGTGATCTGTTTTGGGTACAAAAATAATTTATACATTCTAAGCATTCCGAACACTGCTAAGAAAGATCAGCTTAAAGGAATTTTCATTGAAAAAGTTATACGTGAGTTTTTATCACCACAACCAGAATATAAAGTTGAATTTGCTTATCATGGGGTTTCCATTTCCATTCAGCTAAAAACCTCCAGTCCCATTGTTATGAATTTCCCAAGATCTACAGTATGGTACCATATTCTACCTTTGCCATGGCAAGTGGGAACAGAAAGAAGAATTGTTTTTCCAGATCGTTCTCCACAGACAAATGTTATTCAGTAAAGCTCAGCTGTTAGCTCAACAAAAATGGATCCAATCTTGTGTTCTTTTCCCAGTAATTTTTGTTTATACCTGGAGACTGCATGAAAAAGGTTTATGACCTAGCTGCTGCTGTTTATTGTTGCAAGATCATCTGAATTAAAGGAATAGTATACCTTTGCATTTTTTGTACTTTTTTAGAGGAAGATAGGGTGGCCTAACTTCTGTACTGTGATTTCAGTAGGCCCCATCTGAAAATTCTATTGGATTTTTGGTTTTATGGTTTCATTTTTAGTTTTTGATTTATATTTCTTTTTTGGTTTTTATTTTTTTACTTTTCTTTTTCCTGTTTTCCTTTCCTGTAGTTTTATAGCTTTTTATTCAAAAATTATGTCAGCCATTTCCCCCTTTTTCTGTCTCTTATCCCATGGAAATATTGATTTGTGCATGTGTATGTGTATGTGTAAGGGGCGTGGTGGCTCAGCGGGTAAGACACCAGGCTTGTTGATCGGAAGATCGCAAGTTCGGAGGTTCGAATCCCTAGCCCCGCCTGACGGAGTGAGCTCCCGCACTCGCCCCAGCTCTTGCCAGCCTAGCAATTCGAAAGCATGCAAATGCAAGTAGAATAATAGGTACCACTTCGGTGGGAAGGTAACAGCGTTCCGCGCGCGTCATGCCGGCCACATAACCGTGGAAGCGTCTTCGGACAGCGCTGGCTCTTCGGCTAACCAACGGAGATGAGCACCGGCCCCTAGAGTCGGACACGACTGCACAAATGTGTGGGGAGAAACTCTTTTTTTTACGTGTATGTTTTTGTATATGTATATACTGCAAATAGTTGTGATTTTGAAGAGTGGTGAAGATCCTGACTATATAAGGCAGAGCTTTCCAAACTTTGCATGTTGGTGACACACTTTTAGACATGCATCATTTCATGACACATTCTTACAGCAAGGCACAAGGCAGGCACTAGGACCTGCGCGGAATCACAGCAGGTTTGGAGGCAGCAAGGCACAAGGCAGGCACTAGGACCTGCGTGGAATCCTGGCAGGGCTCGGAGGCAGCAGCAGCTGCGACACACCCAGACACTGCAGCCGACACCCTAACATGTCCCGACACACAGTTTGGAAAGCTCTGATATAAGGTATCATCTCATTTTCTTGTTAAACGCTGATGCAGGAATATTGACAGGGGCCTTGGCAAGTTTACAGATATTATTACTTTCAATTATCCATCCTGCACAATTTGGTTTTATAACAGATCACCAAGCATCTGATAAGATTATATTACTATCTGACATTCTGGATGGATGCAGAAAAGGTCTTTAATATGGTGCAGTGGAAATTTTTGAAACAAAGATATGGTTTTCTTCATGTTTTATTAATCCAGTTAATATGTGGTACTCTGCTGCTTTTGCTATGATTATTGCAAATGGAATAATCTCTTCATCTATCAAGATGTCGCTTGAAACTCATCAAGGTTGTCCTTTATCTTCTTTTATTCTTACCTTGATATTAAAAGCATGGGCATGCTTTATTAGACAAATGGAGGTGTAACAGCGGCCAGAGTGGAATACAAACTATTATATGCCAATGATACCTTATCTTATTGATAATCATGTATTTTGTATACCAAAATTGGTTGATATTATGCAAGAGTTTCACAATTTAACAGGTTATTCAGTTTATTGGAGAAAATCTCATGCTTTCTATAGATTCCAATGTATTTTTTAGAAATTCTCAAAATTGGGGGTTTACTTGTTGCCTCAATTCTTTTAAATAACTTAGAAAAGTTATTTGAAAGAAACTTTCTTCCATGTGCGGATATAAATATATCATTTAAAAAAATTCAGTTAAAATCTATATAATTAAATGTTTCAAAACCCCACTGTGCATATGGGAATATCACTGTTAGAAAAGTGAATATCACTTCAAGATTGATGTATTTATTTAAAGGCACTCTTATGCTAATACCTTTAATTTACTTTAAGCAGATTGATACTAATACATTTTCTATGGAAGGATAATCCCCAGGGTTTTCTTTAGCTAAATCGCACCTGTCATATGAGGAAGGGTCACATATTTTAACTTTAATTTCTCTGTGGAATATAAGTGATCCATTCAAAAAACCAATATGGTGCAGTTAGAAAGATGTGACTCCACCCCAACAACATGGCAGAGACTTAGTTCCATTTTTAGCCATACAGTAGCTCTATTGTATTTCCCACATTAAAGGGTGCAAGGCACGTTTAGATGATGTTGGGAGGGAAGTATAATTTTGACCCATATTCATATGACAAGCTTACATCCCAGTTTGAATGAATTTATTTGTTTATTTATTTATTTATTTATGAAATCATAGGCAAGTAGGTGTATTTAGATGAGCTTATTGCCAATCAGGTTTTCAAACCATTTGAGTTATTTAATGAGGAATTTGGATTGGCTATAAATGTGAAATGTTAGGATTTTATATTCCCCTCCTCAAGAAGCCATCCCTGGACCCTACCATCTTGGACAATTTTTGTCCTGTCTCCCACCTTCCCTTTTTGGGAAAGGTGGTTGAGAAAGTGGTGGCATTGCAACTTCAGAGGATTCTGGATGAAGCTATTCTGGATTATCTAGACCCCTTTCAGTCGGGTTTCAGGCCGGGATATGGGACGGAGACTACATTGGTCGCGCTTATGGATGACCTCTGGCGGGAGCAGGATAGAGGCAGTGCATCCATCCTGGCTCTCTTGGACCTCTCAGCAGCTTTCAATACCATCGACCATGGTATCCTTTTGGGGTGGCTAAGGGAGTTGGGGGTGGGCGGCGTAGTTCTGCGCTGGTTCACCTCCTTCCTCCGAGGCCGCTCCCAGTCGGTGGTGATAGGAGAGGAGAGATCCAACCCACGACTTCTCTTATGTGGAGTGCCGCAGGGGTCAGTCCTCTCTCCTCTCCTATTTAACATCTACATGAAACCGCTGGGTGAGATCATCCGTCACCATGGGATGTGGTATCATCAATATGCTGATGATACTCAATTGTATATCTCCATCCCAGGTGAAGTAAGTGATGCAGTCGCTGCCCTGTCCCAGTGCCTGGAGGCTGTGGGGATGGGGAGCAACAGGCTTCAGCTGAACCCTGGCAAGACTGAGTGGCTGTGGATAGATGGCCCCGTGTCATCCGGGAAGTTGTCATCTCTGGTTCTGGATGGGGTGGCACTACTCCATTTGGAACTGGTGCGGAACTTGGGGGTCCTTCTAGACTCACGACTCCTGCTCGAAGAGCAGGTGGCAGTCGTGGCTAGGAGGGCCTTTGCACAGCTTCGGCTTGTACACCAGTTATGCCCATTCCTGGACCGGGATGCCCTCCGAACAGTCACTCATGCCCTTGTCATCTCCCACATAGACTATTGCAATGCGCTCTACATGGGGCTACCCTTGAAGAATATCTGGAAGCTGCAGCTGGTGCAGAATGCGGCCGTGCGGGAAATTTTAGGTGCACCAAGATCAGCACATATAACACCTCTGCTCCGCGAGCTGCATTGGGTGCCGGTTTGCTTCCGGGTCCAATTCAAGGTGTTGGTTATTACCTTTAAAGCCCTACATGGCATGGGACCAGGATATCCGAGGGACCGTCTTATCCCCATATCATCGACCCGCCCCACCCGATCATTCAGAGAGGGCTTACTATGGACCCCATCAATAAGGGAATTTCATCTAGTGGGGTCCAGGAGGCGAGCCTTCTCTGTAGCAGTGCACGCCCTTTGGAATATCTTGCCCCCAGAGTTGAGGCAGGTTTCCTCCCTCCCGACCTTTAGGAAAGATCTGAAAACCTGGCTCTGCCGCCTAGCGTGGGAGGGGAAAAGTAACAGCTCCTCCTGGGGGTGGTTAATATCATAATGTCCTCCCGATTATGGAGATACTTGCCAGATTGGATTTTGTATTTATTATGTGATGTTATTAATTTGTAATTTAATATTTGTATTTTAACTTTGATTTTGTTGTGAACCGCCCAGAGTCCCCTGTTGGGGGAGTTGGGCGGTCATATAAATTAAATAAATAAATAAATAAATAAAACATTGAAACATCTCTTGATATCACATTTTGGTCCATATGTAATGTCCAATGTAAAGCTCCCAAAGTACTATCAGTTTTGGAATGTATTCTGGATTATTCTAAATTTAAAGTAATCTTTTTAAAAAAGAAATAAAGAGTATTTCTAAGGTGGATATTGGTTATTTGCAAGAATTCTGAAATAAAGAGTTGGAATGTCCCATACTGACAAATCAACAGCTAAGAGTCTTAAAGAATATTATGTGTACTTCTTAAGGTCTTAAGATAACATTGTTTAAAGAAAATATTCCCTTCCCCCTTTACATTTACTGGGCACTTAGAGAATTTTTAAAAAGGGTTGACTGTCAACCTCAGTATATTAGAAATATAAGGATAAGGGAACATGGCCTTGTCGCTCTATTGCTGTTGTTTTGGTTTAACACAAGGGTCGGAAATGGCGGCTCGTGAGCCAGATGCGGCTCTTTGGCCCCTTGAGTGTGGCTCTTCCACAAAATACTGCATCACTGTCCCGAACGGTCTAAAATAGAACACCGCTCTACGAATACTGTCACGCGCCCAGCTAAGCCTTCGGACGGGTGCGCGTGTATCTACGGCAGGGCTTTCCAAACTGTGTGTCGCACAATACTGTGTCACCTGGGGGGCCCAAGTGTGTCGCACAAGAACCCGGAAGCGCTGATGGTGCACAGGTGCAACTCCACTTCCCCGCCACACAGCTGATCCCCGCCGCACAGCTGATTGGCGTGGAGATTTTCCACCAGGGCCCTCCCCCCCCAGAATACATCTCCAAGCTTTAGCAGAACAAACCGTGAAGGAGGAGGAGGAAGAGGGTGGTGGTGATGATGGGGGGAGGTTTGAAAAAGCAGATCGAAGCACAAAAGTTAGTGAGTCATTTCGGTGGTAGCTGGAACAGCTTTCTTGACTCCGGCCTCCCTCCCTCTCTCACTCTCTTTCCCTGGCAATGGATCAGTATGGGGGGGGGAGGGAAGGGAGGAGAAGGCAAGGGAGGGAGCGTTCAAGAGAAGTGGATTTAAAAGAGCGGGGGGGGGCCTTTGTATACAGATGCCTGCGTGTTACTTCTTCTGGCGGTGATGCGATTCACGCCCCTAATTGATTTATTTTTAAAGCTACCCCCCCCCCGCTCTTTTAAATCCGCTCCTCTTGAACGCTCCCTCCCTCCCTCCCTCCCTTGCCGTTTCCTCCCTTCCCTCCCGACCCCCCCCCCACACTGATCCATCGCCAGGGAAAGAGAGTGAGAGGGAGGGAGGCCGGAGTCAAGAAAACTGTTCCAGCCACCGCTGAAATGACTCAGTAACTTTTGCGCTTGGATCTGCTTTTTCAAACTTCCCCCCATCACCCTCCTCCTCCTCCTCCTTCATGGTTTGTTCTGCTAAAGCTTGGAAATGTATTCTTCACCCCTCTGCCTTGCCCAGGTAATTAAAGCTTTCTCCCCCCTCCCCCCAATATTCTCCTTCACACACACACCCCGCGCTGCCACGCTTCGCATTACTATTCGCTTTCTACTCCGCTTCCCTGTTTTCTCCCTGCAGTTTTTTACTTTCTACTCCGCTTCCCCACCGCACAGCTGATTGGCGTGGATATTTTCCACCCCGGGGTGCCCCCCCCCACTGTCACTTTTTGCAGTGATCCGAGGCTTTTTTGCCTCGCGACCGCAGCTTTTTTTGGCAGAGGCAGGGCAGGGCAGGGCAGCTGCGGGGCGGGGCAGGGCAACCCTGCCCTGCCCTGCCCAAGGTGGAAGCCAATCGCGTGGGGCGAAGGACAGGCAGAGGAGAAGATCAGGGAAGCGGACTTGTCTCCCAGCAATTAACTCGGAGATTATACAATGCTGGTGGCAGGTGGGGAGCTGCAGCTACATTTTGCCACCCAAAATTGTTTTCAAGGCTCCCGCCCACAAATGCTGCCCCCAGTACGTGCAATTGGCTCCCGCCCACAAACCCCGCCCCCTTCCACGTGATTGGCTCCCGCCCACAAACCCCACCCCCTTCCACGCGATTGGCCCCCGCCCGCAAACCCCGCCCCCTGGCTCTCGAGCATGTCAAAATGTCCTCGAGCATGTCAAAATGGCTCCTGGCATAAAAAAGTTTGCCGACCCCTGGTTTAACATGCATGTTTTTCATATAGTGTTACAAAAATTAATACAGCTTAAAGGTGTGAATGTACTCTTGAATTATATACCAAAAACTTAGAACATCACAATATCAAAAATTATGGATTTATCAAGTATGGGGAGCAGCAAAAGAAAATATTCTTTCATGTTAAAAAAAAGTGTGAATCCAGATTACCATCTTGGATGGCTGATACATGTTTATAAACAGATAGTTTATTGGCTGTCTATCCCAGGAAAGAGTGATCAATATTATTCCATGTGGTCAAGGTTTAATGATTTATTTAAAAATTGGACTAAATTATATCCTGTATAACAAAAGAAAAAGAAAGCAGAAAAGGCCATAAACTAAAATGAAGTAGAAAATTTCATAAGCCTCTCTTGTAACATATGAAGGATTCCCTCCAGCCCCATATAAGTAAGTATTCATGTACATTTCCCCCATTTTTAAAATGAAAGTAATCCTTCCTTTCATTCTATAATATGCTTGATGGAGGGTTTTTAAATACAACCTCTTTTAAAAATTCACTACTATTGTTTGCATGCAACTTTCAATAATTCTTTCTTTTGGGATGATGATTGCACATTTTTGATTGAAGATATTTTTTTTTATAGTAATATCCACCCCATTGTGAAGTCTGATAGAATGAACAACTTCATTTCCTGAGGAATTCATAGCAGTATTCTTTATTTTTTTGTCCCTACCTGAGCCATATTTTTATACTAATTATTTCTTTGATTTATGGCAACCCGATGAACATACTTTTTAAAAATAGATGGTTGACTGAACTGGCTTTTCCTCAGTAGTTTTGATTTTATGGACCAAATTAGAATGAACTGTTGCAAAATATAATTGGTGAGAAATAGAGAGATTAAGACTGTACAGTTTCCTCTCAGGCAGATATGTAATACACATAACAACTTAAAAGTCTTTGAATTTTTAGACAGAATACTATATGGAAAAATTAATGTGTGTTCTTTGCCATCCGTTAGGTATTTTTATTTCCTCCTCCTCCTCCTCCTCCTCCTCCTCCTCCTCCTCCTCCTCCTCCTCCTCCTCCTCTCAGTTTTTGAGCTAGAAAGTAATGCTTTGTAGTCAAAGATTAAGAACTAAGCACTTAAGCTCAAGATTGTAAAATTTCAGAATAATTAACAAACACTGCATTTTAATTAAGTTTGTCATAAGCTTTTTTGAAGGCTTGCTTTTAGCTGACAATGCAGGCAAAACATTACAGATTGGCAAAAGCTGCCATTTTAAACTCAATTATCTAAGAGTAAGTCTAACTGAATTCAACATAGTGTAGTTCTGAACAGACACACATCGGTTTGTATTGGAAGAGATGAAATAGCCCGCATATCAAAGGAACGTGTACAGCAGCATTCCTTGTTTTACTGTCTAGGTTGACATTTTGAGTAATACTGGGGATTAAACTCTTTTCAGATTAGCAATAAAATGAACAAATATTTGTTTTTTTTTTACTTCTCATGTACTGTATAATACAAAGTTGCACAGTGCCAGGAGATATCAGTGCACAAAACATGATACAAATATAAGTATATATATATATATGTGGAAAGTTGCAGGATCTTGTCAAATATTAACAAAAACATAGCCACCAGAAGAATATGGTCGATTTGTTCCTTTTTACAATGCAACAAATATCCAATCTTAATGCAGAAAATTCTTAGATACTGCCCTTCCCACAATCTTCAGTTTCAAAAGGGGATAATTCCAGTGGATATGTATGGAGACTCTAATTAGAGCAAATACAAATAAGAACTAAATTCTACCTGTTAGTTTATTAACACAATAGAAAAAACATAATTCAGAGAAATCACAGTTGAAAATACAGCAATGAAAAGAGATATAAGCACTTAATGACACACTGACACAAATTGCTTCTTTATGTACTCTTATCATAGCTTTATACTACCCCTTATCAACACTTTATTTTAATTTTAAGACAACTTCTCAAAGAAGAAATAATTTATCATTTGTAAGAACGTAAACATGTATACAGACACAAAAACCTCTCTAGCGTTTTAAAGTAAATTTTGAAATAAATGTCACCTTCGTACAGAGTCCATTTTTGTCACATAAAAAGGGTTAACAGATAATTAGCATCAATTTAACATAAAATGTTGTTGCACCCAGTTGTTTAGATGGTTTTTCAAAAGGCCTACAAAGGTAGGACAATGTATGGCCCTCCAGATGTTGCTGAACTGCACTCCCATCATGCTTTACCATTAAGTGTGCTGGAAAGGCCTGATGGGAATGGTTTGACATTTGGATGGCATTCATTGCTCATCCCTGAACTTGTCAGATTCATGGTGGATCAATCAATGGCTGATAACCATAACATCTACAGTAAATGAAGCCTCTTGACACCAGTTGCTGTGGAAGTAAGAACAGGCAGTCATTTTGCGAGGCCTTGGTCTTGCCAGTACTGGTTAAAGACTGAGTGCTGGAATCAGTGGACCTTGATTTGATTTGGAAAAGGTGTTTTACATTCTTAAAATGCACTATCCTCCAACATTCATTTCAGTCCCTTCTTTCCTCTTTTAAAAAGACCTTTCTGAGCTGTCAAAGTAGCTTTTTTTTTGTTAACTCTACAAATATTTCTAAAATTGCTTCATTTCAGCTCAGCTTGTATTGTGAAGTAGAAACTGAATGCAATGCAAAAGGATTCTGTGGTGATTTTAAAAGAACTTAAGGCTTTGCAAGGGAACAGATGGCTGGATTTGAATTGGCTTTAATTATAAACTTAGGAAATCAGAGGTGGGGCATCTCCAGTCAGAGGGTGAGAGAGGTAGATCTTCCACTTAATTCCATTCCTTCCCTCTATACCCCCCTTTGGTACTTCTGGGAAGCTCCTTTGCCCCTTAAAAGAAGGCAGCAATAGGAATTTCCAGGAATGGAGAGATTTTCCCTAATAAAAGGAGCAAGTGTGCACGTGCCTGACTTCATCATCTCTTTCTCAAGCAAGAGTTGTAGCATTCTTCCTTTTAGTCAACAAAGCCCCAACAGTCTTTTTCTAGCCATTAGATAATTATGTTTTAAAAGCTGCTCTTCATTAAAAAAAAGGTGAGAACCTACAATACAATTAATTAGTATTCAAATGTGGAACTCAATTAATACATTGTTGTTGCCATTTGGGATCAATAGCCCTTCAGAGAAAAAAGATCTGCAATTCCTGCATTCCTGCTACAAATGCTTGAAATGTAGAATAAGGGCTTAGATAAACTTATCCCTCACACATGTTTAGAAAACTTGCTTTACAGATATATAGCATCAGTTGATACCTTCTCATCCCTAAGTTCTTGCTTTTGATTTTGCAATTCAAGTCTTTTCTACTCTTTGGGGGGATGGCTATTTTATTTACTTATTTATTTATTTTCTATCCTGCCTTTATTGTTTTTATAAATAACTCAAGACGGCGAACATACCTAATACTCCTTCCTCCTCCTATTTTCCCCACAACAACAACCCTGTGAGGTGAGTTGGGCTGAGAGAGAGGGACTGGCCCAAGGTCACCCAGCTGGCTTTCATGCCTAAGGTGGGACTAGAACTCACAGACTCCTGGTTTCTAGCCCGGAGCCTTAACCATTAGACCAAACTGGCTCTAATGATGGGCAGTTTTTAAAAAACTGACGTTCTTCACCTAATCATAGTCTTTACTTAAGAGTGTATAGAATAAAAAGTCAAACAAAAGCCAAAGACTATTGGGCAGTCCAATAAACAAGGAAGAGAGGTCAACCTGAATACATCAATTGAGTCTACTCCTATATTCTCAGCAATTTTATATTGTGTTTAAAGTCAGAAACCAGATTATTTCTCAAGTATGCCTAAGGAGCAGAATTCCGGTTTGAATGGTGTCCTCTCATTGGTCTTCAAAAGTTGGAGCCATCCATATGCTTCCTCCCCACCCCCATTGTTTGTCTCTTGCTCTAAAAAATCTTTCTGAGGAAATATCCATTCACATTTTTTTTGCTCTAAAGAAACATAAGCATTAGGTAGCATTTATGATGAGTTTTAGTTTGTACCAAAGGGCTGGGTTATAGAAAAAAATCCACACTGAAAATTTAAAAATCTATTTTCACTAAAATATTTTCCAGGACACAAGTTACACGATACATACTACAAAAGTGCAGGGATTGGAACGGCTGATTTTAATTTCTGTATGAATTTGTTAAACACTATTTTCTTAATCAAATTTTGAAAGAGCTTATAAAAATCAGCTAGAAAGATATTGTTCCATATCTCTGGGTCATTTTGTTATGCTAATGTCTCTGTCTGCAACTTCATTGTGGGATTTTTATTCCTGAAGTATGCAAGAGCATTTTCAAAATACATGCTTTTCACATACAGTATAAAAGATCTGGATTTTGCTTCCTCTGTTTTGTTTCAGAAAAACAAAGAAATCCCTTCAGACAGGTGTTGTTCTCCTGTTGACCATATTGATATGAAGTCCCTCTTTGAATTCCTTTTGAAGGAAATTGTGGACTTGAAAAAAGCCAGCATCTTGTTCCATATTGTAACTTGCTGCCGTTGTGACCTTCAAGGGTTCCCTGGAGAGGGTGTACATGGAGATTTCATTCATAGGAAGAGAACCTGCCATTTTCATACCAACCGGAGAAACGTCCCTGGACGGAGAAGGCTCTGTTGATCGAGAACTGGATCTGGACCTCCTTCTCCTGTATCTATAGCTTGGCATCCTTGCGTAAGGGGAAGCAGAAGAAGTCTTAAGGAACTGCTTCTTGGTCTTAAACCTCAGCTCTTTGTTTTTGTCAATATAAATGTTCACGGCTAGGACACCAACTGTTTCTGCCACAATAAAAGACAAGGCTCCAAAATAAAAAGACCAGCCATAACTGTATTGGTTCTTTTTATCCTCATCCCGCTTGTCACTAGGATCACCTGCATTGCTGGATATGTAGACAATAATTCCTATTATGTTACTTAATCCTGGAAAGAAAATAGCGGGGGAAGTCTGGTTAGGAGAATAGCTCCAGAAGACAATTATCATGACAATTTTCTTGCCACATCAACTTGCATCTTACTCTTAATTACTCTGCTGGCTAATCAATTTTCACCCTGTTCTGAGCATGATTTTATTTGCTCTATATTTGGGACTGGAACCATAACTTCAGAATCACAAAATGTCTTACAGCTGCAATTGCTTTACACAGGAAAAGATGGCTTTAATTTTAAGGTTTTATAACTGTACAGTATAACATTTTTAATGCTTTTGTGCTGTTTTAAGTCTTTTTGTCAGATGTGACTAGTCACTGATTACAATCAAGACATAGACATAGACATAGACATAGACATAGACATAGACATAGACATAGACATAGACATAGACATAGACATAGACATAGACATATCATGAATAGTTGCCTAGACTTGAAGTACAAAACTCTTGGAGGACATCAAGTAATTTAACTTTGCTTATGTTATCTATGTGGTTTAAGGCAATAGATTTCAAACAAACTCTAGGAATGTTCAAGAAGAAAATCAATAGTGTAAGATAAGTCATAGATAACAACAGTTACTACAGCATGTTCAATGTGTTCTAAGACCTGTCTTAAGATAGATAAAAGATGAAGCCATGGGAAGTTCCTCAAGTGAATTGTGTATTTTAAATTGTTTTTAGATCCAGTATAATATATCCTATACTACACAGAAAGATCAGGGCATCCTGAGTGATGAAGGAATACAAAAATAGTTAAAATACTTACAATTGAAATGTATTTTAACAATAGCATTTATTAAAACCCATGTAAATTCATCTAATAATGATAAGATCAGATCTGACCCAGCTGGGTAGAAACCAGGTGGGTGGCTGGTAGGAAGGTGATGAACCGGAGGGGGAAGAGTGATTGCTCTCCTATTAGAATGGTGGGAAATGAGATAAGGGATTAACTAGGTTTATTACTAATCTGGCTCTGAGTTGGGTGTTGTTTGACATTGGGCGATTGGGAGAGTGAGGTGGCTAGGTAACTGGGTAGAGTGGAGATGGAGGAGAGGGGATTAGTAGGGACAGGCAGGAGGAAATATGGCAGGATTGGGGTCTATGTGTGTGAACCATTCCAGCAGAAAAGAGATGGGACATTTGGTTGTGATCTCTACTTTGGCCCCCAATCTCAGCTCAGGAGCCAGACAACTAGATTGCTTGCTACGCTAAACTAAGGTTGATGTTTTTGAATGCCAGGCTCCTCCATGCCTTAATTATGGACAAGAGGCAGACCTGGCATGATCACTGAGACCTGGCTAGACAAAAAAGGGACAGTCCCCCTTGTCTGGCTAAATTTCCTGTTTTATATCAGTCATCACCTCATGGCAAGGGAGAGGATGTAGCAACTGTGTATAAGCCTGAACATTGTGAGGAGCACTGTTCCACAGATGGCCAGATGTGAGACTATGCTTGTGAAGCTGAGCCGAAGGGACAAACTGGGGGTGCTACTATTGTACCATCCTCTCATCTACATGGAAGCATCCCTTCCCAAACTGCTTGACCCCACTCAAGGAGTGGTTGTTGATTCACCCAGGCCTTGGTATTGGGCAATTTTAACCTTCCATCTCTGGGACTGAAGGCAGCTCAAGAGTTCATGGGCACTATGACAGCCATAGGTTTGTGCAGCTTATCATTGGCCTGTCCCACATTACTAGCTACACGTTAAATCTAGCTTTTACTCGAACCAGATAAAATGTGATATGGTTCTTAGGGCTATCTCCATCAGTCTTTTGTCATGGACAGATCATTTCCTCGTGACAATGAGATTAACCAAAGCCACCAGCCTCAACAGGGAGGAACAGCTGATTAAGATGGCATGCTCCAGATACCTTATGGATCTGGAGGGTTTCCAGATAGTGCTTGGGAATTTCCCCAGCACTCTGGAAGGCAGCTTTGTTGGGTGGCTTTTCAGCCTCCAGAGCACAGAGGCAACCAAGGCACTGGACAAGATTGCCTTGAATCTTAAAGAAGTGTACAGTGTTTTCCATAATCTCAGCTCCACCATCTTTGGACTGGACCACTGCTCTGCCTGGCCAGGGAGGGAATAAGGAGATGTAATCAATGCTTCTTTGAGGTGGGGCCCTAGCAGGCCTTTAAGAATGGTGATCTGTCTGCTTCTCAAGAGGCTAGGCCTGGATCCAGCAGTTATGAGTAACTGCCATCCTATCTCCAATTTTCCCTTTTGGGGGAAGGTTGTTGAGAAAGTGGCAAAGCTCTGATTATAGAGGGCTTTGGAGGATATGGATTGTCTAGATCAATAGAAATCTGTATTCAGGCCTGGGCATGGAATGGAAACGGTGCTGGTTGCCCTCATGGGTGACATGCAGAGGGCTTGGATGAAGACAGTGTAACCATCCTCATCCTCTTAAAACTCTCAGCTGCTTTTGATATTCTTGATCACAGAATCATTCTGAGCCATCTGCAAGAACAGGACATTTGGCACACCACTTTATGGTTGTGTCTGGGCATTCCTGCTCTTCCCTTGTGTTACATCTCTCTGTGTGTAATTATGAAGTCAGGAGTGAACTGCATACATTCTGCTCTGGGTGGGAGGAAGGGGGACTTGGAACGGAATAGTCACCAACATGTAGAGCTCCTGCCCACTGTCTCTCCTACAGCAATGCATTGGGGATTTTTTTTTCTCTTCAGCCCACCAGTGGTTTCAGCCAATTTTCAAACCCAGTCTTTCTTTTGGCAGCTTCTCCTTCACGCCACTAAAACTGGTCCTATTTTGCTCTGCTGCCAGAGTCCCAGTCTGTTTACATCTTTCCAACATTCCATTAGGTTGGGAAGGGTGAAAAGTTTGGTTTTTCTGCCTTTCTGAATCTGCCATCCTTCAGACATTCGAACTGCAAGTCTCCTAACGCCAGCACACTGTTGAGGTGATGGGAGTTCTAGTCCCACATCTTTGGGGAATGCCAAGTTCAGAAACTGTATTCTATACATGGTACCAAGACCCACAGCATTTTTAGAAGAATTGTGTCAGGAAGGGCGAGTAGAAATTTGACTTTAGAGGAAGCTGCTCAGTAAAATCACTGTGAACTGGACTCTTCCACAGCAGAGTCAATGCAGAGGGTCTTGGATGAAGCAAACACAAGACTGGCTGCTAAACAGTGAGCCATCTGCATAGTGTAGAAAGAATGTTGTGGCAAATCTCAGAGGAGAAGGACCAGCCCTGATGCACAGACACCTACTTTAGGATGATAAGAAATAGCATTCTCTTTTTATTAGGCTGACCATATTTCCTTGAGGCGAAAACGGGACATTGGGATGGCAAAACGGGACGGGGTCTTATGTAATATTCCGTATTCATGAAAAAGACAGGGGTCTTTTTCCACGCGATTGGCTCCCGCCTGCAAACCCCGCCCCCGATCCGCGTGATTGGCTCCCGCCTGCAAACCCTGCCCCCGGTCCGCACGATTGGCTCCTGCCTGCAAACCCCGCCCTCCTTTGCCACACGCTGATAGCTGGGAGGGCTTCCTCTTCCAGGCTGCCTGCAATCGGGAGCTCTGGCTCGGATCCTCCATCCGCGCCATTCCCGCCGGGTTTAAAAATCGGGACAAAATTGAGATTTTTATCAAAACGACAGGACGGTTGAAAAATGCTAAACAAACAGGACTGTCCCGTTCAAAACGGGACGTATGGTCAGCCTACTTTTTATGTGTCAATCACTGCTTTGAAGGAGCTAGGCATCCTGTGAGCACCAGGGAGGTTTCTCAAGCCCCTATCAACTGGAGGTGTGCACACACACAAAAAAGTCTGTGCTTCAGAAAAATCAACAATGATAATGATAATGATAATGATAATGATAATGATAATGATAATGATAATGATAATGATAATGATAATTATTATTTTGAGCCTGAGTAGGGTAACATTTAATTTCCAGGCTTTCACTTGTTAAAACAAAAGTTTTATTGCTCTGAGACTAGTATTTAAATCCCAGGTCTTTTTGGGGTTCACACTATAATAACAGTAATAATGGAGGTTGTCTTCATACTTATTATTGGTCTTCTCCCTAGTTCTCTTCTCCATCCCTGTTGATTAAAAGAAAACATGATAATATTTATGTCCTTGCTTTGAGTGAGAGATGATTGGGAGCAGTCAGTGGAAGAGGCTGAGTTTTAACACTTGGATTTTGGTGCCAGACCAGAAAAACTGAACATGTTATTACAAAACTCCTGCGCAGGGAAAAGTTTCCTCCTACCTCTCAAAATAAGTGGCAGCTCTACATGTGCATCCCCATTGGATCTGGAATAAGTGCAGATTTCCTTTAATAAGGGCTTGCCATGAGCACACTGGATCCCCCCAAAAGCTTCAGACTGGTTATAATGACAAGATGGTAAAGATGGAAGGTTAATTTAGGGGTATCCAGCTTCATTCACACTGACTGCTTAGCAATGTGGGTGCCACTTTTTGTATTAGTTTCTTCCCACACAAGACCCATATGCCACTACAGAACTGTCTCCCCCAACTTGGTATCAGCAGGATTGGGAATTATAGTCCAACACATCTGGAGGACATTAAGACGAAGAAGATTGCTATAGTATTGCATTGTTCCACCTAGGCAACTGGTTTCTACAATGCTAGTGATATATGTCACTAGCTTCAGAAATGTTGGGCTCAGTTTCTTTTGAAAATAAGGTCATTTCCAACAGTATGCCTACCCAAAGTTAGGTCAGGTCTCTCAGTTTCGCTGTATTTAGTACAGGTAGTCCTCGTTTAGTGACTGACTCATTTAGCAACCATTCACAGTTACAACGGTGATGAAAAAGTAACTTTACGACCAATCTTCGCATTTACAACCTTCGCAGGTCTGTGAAGCAAAGGAAAGCTGAAGTAAGAACGTAAGCATAGCTGCGGTTTCACTTAGTGACTGCTTTGCTTAACAACTGAGTCGCCAGTCCCAAATGTGGTTGCTAAATGAGGACTACCTGTATAGATTTCTTTCATGGTTTTATTGGCCAGAATTAATTTGTTCTGCTTGTGGATTTTCATGGTGCAGTGAATAGCTCTTAAATATTGCTTTTAGACATGAAAATCCATGCAGAAGTAACTTGGGTCCTACATGTACTTGGCATTAAAATTATGATGTAAAGTGCTCATAAAACGAATAATGTTATAATGTAGTGGGTAGCTATAGACTTAGCAATCTATCAATAGTTAAAAAGCATGAGACATTTGTTGGTGAAATTTGGAAACCTTACATAGCACAACAAATCTCTTGATAGAGGAGTTTGAAACTGCTGTCAGAGCTCACTGATAGAAAAGGCATTTTGCGTTTGCAAAGAAAAGGCCTTTTTGCATTTTTCCTTTGGTTGATTTTTAATTCTTCTCCCCTTTTGGTAAACACCGTGGAGGATAAAGCAGCTTTGGTTCTTTGGAGTCCCTCCTGTCCCTCCTCCTGTTTTGTTGTTTTGGTGCCTTCGAATCAGTCTTGACTCCTGCTGACTGCCTGGACCAGTCCCTGCAGTTTTCTTGGCAAGATTTTGAAAGTGGTTTCCCATTGGCTCCTTCCTAGGGCTGAGAGAATGTGATTGGCTCAGGGTCACCCAGCCGGCTTTCATGCCTAAGGCAGAACTCTCAGTCTCCTGGTTTCCCATTGGCTCCTTCCTAGGGCTGAGAGAGAGGGACTGGCCCAAGGTCTCAGCTGGCTTCGTGCCTCAGGCGGGACTGGGACTCCCGGTTTCCTGGTTTCTAGCCTGACGCTTTTAACCACTACACCAAACTGTCTCTCACATCCTCCTGCTAGTCCTCATCTATCCGGTTTGGGGAGTTGCAGGATTGGAGTTACCTAATCAGATCCAAACTCAGTATCTTCTCAACAGGAGGCTAGTTAGAAAGATGAGCATAACAAATGACACAATGAGGGTACTAACTCTGTTCTCTGGTTTCAAAAGTTGTTTCTCACCAACTTTTTAGTTTGCTCCTTTTATATTTGTACATTATTTTAAAGTTTTAAATAACAAGTTACTTTAGGGGTTCTTCTTTAGCAGAAGGCAACTTCTGCTAAAGGCAATGTTTTTTTCTAAATAAACTGCATGGAGCCACATTTCAAGCAAATGTCTGAATTGGATCTAGAAGATGCTTGTTGCACTTGGGCTCCATGCTACATGGATAGATATTTAATAGCTCAATTTTTTTCCTCTGGTGAATATTGAAGGCAAATAACAATGTTTTTAAAAAGAATATAAAAAGTTAAAAGCATATATTAAAATTAAATAATATCTGCCTGGTGATAAGACTTTAATCAGTTTCACACCTCTGGCTTTTGATTGTCTCCTAAGCAGTTTGGGGAAACAGCCTGCATTGGCACGTTCCTTTCAATGTGTATTTAATTGCAATTGCTAAGCTAGGTCTACCTGTACTCTTAAACTGCAAACTTCCTCTTTCAGATAGAGTGCAACCCCATATAATGCTGCCTGAATCTCCTTCTCTGATTCCGGTTTCTTATTCAGTCAATGTCTGTCTGGCCTGATTTAATTTCAGCTTCTCCTACTTCATCCAGCCCAATATTAAACTTAAGCATCCTTCAAGGGTACTGCTTGCTCCCTTGAAGTTGGATGGTAAGGAGCAATAAAATTGGGTGTTATCAGCAGACTGATGACATCCCGCTCCAAAACACCAGATTACAACTCCCCAGCAGTTTCATATAGTTGTTGAATAATACGAACAACACGATGAAGCCCTGTGGGACATGAGGCCAAATCATAGGCTTTCAGCACCACTTCTGGACATGGCCTGCCAAAAAGAAACAGAGCCACTATAAATAGTGCACTTGGGGCCCAATCCTGCCAACCAATCCAGAAGAACCTCAAGGTGTCCAGAGATCTAGCAAGGCCTCACCCTCCCATTCAGTTCAAGTGTACATCACCCACCAAGGTGACTAAGGCAGTTTCAGCACCATAACCCAGTCAAAAGCCCAACTGGCCTGACTCCAGAGTACTTCACCCTGGATATGGCAATAAATATCTCTCTAGGGCAGAGCTTTCCAAACTGTGTGTTGCGACACAAAAGTGTGTCGCCACACACAGTCTGGTGTGTCGCCACACAACCCGGAAGTGCTGATCATCATCAGCGCTTCCGGGTTTTCCCGCGGTGACACACCAACGGCGGCGCGCAAAAACCCGAAAGCGGCAGCAGTGCTTCCGGGTTTTTGCGCGCTGCCGCAATGGCGGCACTTCTGGGTTTTCCCACAGCGACACACCAACGGTGGTTGGTGTGTCGCCGTGGGAAAACTTTGGAAAGCCCTGCACTAGGAACACAAACATGCACTCATGAGCTTAACAGTGGATAATTCAAGGACATGGCTCAGAGAAGTTGCTTTTATTGCAAATGTTAAAGTTGCTGTTATAATGATCAAGATCAGCTGCTACAGATTGCATGAATCCAGCCATATTTATGTGTTAGCTCTGGTGTTTAAACTATGTGCCTATTTCTCCTGTCCTTACCTGATAATGGACTATTTGCTACCTGTTTCTCAGCCTTGGATGCTGAGGGCATCTGCACAATGGTTTGATAATTATCTGATCTGATCTCAGACTCTTTACTTCCCGTCTTGCCAGCTTCAGCTTCCACATACAGTCAGTATCATTCAGATGCTTCTGGAACTGGGAAATCACTGCCTTCTCAATCATCTTTCCTCAAATGGAATATTTGTGACTGGCCTGTAATTATAAAGCTCTTCCAGGAGAGTGAAAGGTTCTTCAATAGAGGTCTTATCACTGCCTCTTTGAGACAGTGGAAAATAAATGCCTGCCACAAGACGGAATTGATAACTTGAATCATGGGCTGATCCCATGCTGGCCAATTTAATTAACTAGAGAGTCTAGTGAGGAGATAGTAGCTCTACTTTCTCCACACATACAATCTATATTTTTGAGATCTACAAGCTGAAAAGATTCCTATGTAACAGGTAAGTGGTGGCCAAACCTTTATCACTATGATGTGCACTAACATTTGTGGCCTGTCAAGACAGATGTAATTGACTTTGTCCACAAAGAATAATGTAAGCTGCTCACAGCAAACCCCCAGCTACTTACTCTGCATCCTTTCCCCTGCAAATCCTGGCTGCACAGTAAGATAAAGCAAGGTTGGCCTGTTCTATGTGGGTGTAATTAAGACAGAGATATAATTTACATTTTATCTTTACATTTAAAAAAATATAAATGCTCTCGGCTCCTCTAGAGTTACTCTTCCAGTGAATACCTTACTAGCATTCCTTTAAAATTGCAGTCCCAGGAAACCAATGTAATCCTGAACAGCTAGCTTTTCCTGGGAGTGCCCAAAAATCTGTTCCTGTGAAGAAGCTGTTTTCTACAGATAGCCAGGCAGCCAGACGGTGGAACACATCTTCCTTCTCTGTCACCTTTGATTTATATCCTGTCTTTTTACCCAGAGGACACTCAAAGCAGCCCTCAGTGAAATGTAAGAGCCTCAGGAGGACTTGTTAATCATTATTTGATTTCAGTAAGACCTTAGTGCTACTAATGCTGATCTAACTCAGCAACATTGAAATTAAACATTCCAAATGTCAAATGCAAGCTATGTAGAATCCACAACTACATCCTAAGAAAGTTGGTATGGATAAGAAGTAGAAAGATGAAGCATTTACTGTGTGTGACATCAGGATTAAACAAAGGAAATACAACCACCACGCCAGGGGTTGGCAAGCTGGTACCAAGTAGACTTCAACTTCCATCAGCTGTAGCCAGCATGATTGATGGCAAGGGCTTGTAGGAACCAAAAGATATCAGATTGCCTACCACTGAACCATGGATATACTGCAGGACCGATGGTTTGCTAGCTTACTTTGCAAAAAGGAGGGTTGCCCTTTTAGAATGTGTTAGTAAGGAGAAAAAAAATAGCACAAGAGGAGAGTACCTGAGCATGATAAATTCTTGAGTTTTTTAGAGGAAGGCCATGATAGAAATATGGAGTTGGGTCTTATCTTGCCCCTCCAGAAACCTAAGGCCTCCTCCCGTTCCATTCAAAAAGCTTTGTGAAATCCAAGAGGAGGAGGAAAAAACTGGAAAATTTGGAGGAGGGGTTTCCAACAAGGTGTTCAGAAAACAAGTGGACACTCCCTTGGTGGCCTCCAGGCTGTTTGATCTAACCTTTTTACATTTTTATGTAAAGCAAAGTGCCAGTCACAGCATCATCTTTATTTTCAAGGATGATTCTGATCCTCAGATGGGCTCCATGAGCCTGATGGGTGGCTGCAGCCTAGGGCTGGTTTGGAAATGGGCCCACCTACCCCCCAGTAAGATCAAAAGCAAGCAGGGCTTTTGGGTGTTTTGGGGCAGGGACCTAAAATGGGTGATAGGTAGCATTCTGTTAAATCAGTGCTTTGTAACTTGTTCTGTTACTCCAACCACTTTTTCTACAGCCATGTTGGAAGAGAGGCCAGGTTCCAAAATGCTAAATGTGCCTCCCAGCCTGAAGTGTGGTGACTGTATGTGGTGGCACTTGGGGCTGTGGGGGGTGAGGGCTGAAGAAAATCACATCTTTGTTCTCCTTCAGTTCTAGCAGAACTGGCTCAGTGAAGGTCTGCACCCAATCAGTAATCATAAAATCCCTTTGCTGATATTATTTTGGGGACATAACCTTTGCCATCCCCAATGCCCACTGGAAAATTAAAGATGAAGACTGTAAATTATTAAGGGGGAAAAAGTTACCTGCTGCTACAAAAAGAATTCCAGCACTAAGGATAATGTTGTTCTTGCTGCTGTAGATCCTCCCAGCTCCGATGCAGAGCCCTCCCAGTAATAGCAAGATTGTGCTTAGGATGGGAAACACACTGGAGGCACGTACTATACCTGAGGAAGAAAGGGAGTGGTAGAGATACAGGACCATAACAGGGCAAGATTGTTTTGTTCTTAAAGGAATGTACTTCTGTAGCAATTAAAACACAAATGCACATGGTCAGCGATAATTTATTAATCAATTAAGATTTATACTCAGTACTTTGAGCATGTTACTGCAGCTGCTTCCAAAAAAATATTGAAAATATCATCATCATCATCATCATCATCATCATCATCATCATCATCAGGCATTCATATAAACTATAAAACCAGCAGTACAAAAGTAATACCAAGAGAATAGCAGAAGACTGCAGGGAATACTCTCAAGAAAGGTGAAAAAAGCCAACTGGTTTTCAACTTCCTTGAACCTGGAGCCCACCAGGTAAGTTGGCTTGCAGTGTCGGAATCACCCCAGCCAATACAACAGTAGGGGATGAAGGGAACAGGACTACAAGTTACCAGAATAAGGAATGTATTTGGACAAAATGTTTGCCTCTGGAATGGGAAGCCTCCCCCAAAACACTCTATCTTCTATTTGCTTTTCTGATGAGGTTTTTGCAATTGCTGCTGGAAAATTTATGAGGTTATTATCATAATCAGCTTTCCAGAGCCACAAGGTAGGGAAACGGCTTCTGACAAGCTACCAGCTAAAGGGGTTATAAAGAATAACCCAGAAATTAATGCAGGGAAGAGCAATGAAAAATGGATGAGCAGATGATGGCATAATGCCAGACAGGCAGTATTATGAACAGCCTCTTGCAGCAAGCATGTGGCTTTGGCTAATTAAGCCTACTGACTCTACGGGAGCTGCCCTACACTCTGCCCTGCCCCGTCCAGCCTTCTCTGGGGCCGAAGCATTAAAGCCCAGGCACCCAAGCATGAAGGGGGAGCTTGCTTAGAGGAGGGCAGAGGAGGCATTTGGTGCCCACCACCTTCTGAGTCTCAGCAGTCATCAGCATTCTTTGTCACCCCTTCAAGGTCTGGGTTCATTTATCAGCTCATATGGCATTCTTCAGTTCCACAGAATTCTGTTCTTTTACTGTATGTTGATTTGCTTATCGTTATTGTTTTGAAAGCCAGCCTGTTTTCTGCCTCAGCAAATTCCCCAACAGCACTGGGGCGAAAGGGCACAAACCGTAAAAGTAAAAAGAATCAGAGAGGCCCGTGAAGAAAAGAGGGAAGGGAAGGAGGATTGCTGATGCAGGGAGAGCGACAGAGGGCCTTTGGAAGGGGAGGAAAAAATAGATTTCCAGCCTCCTGGGAATTGGCTCCTATCAGGAGAGATCAATACTCGAGTTTGTTTCACAATGTCTCTTTCGCAGATTTTACTAGATGGTAAATTGCAATCACCGTGAGATGTTTACTGATTTGCAAGAGAATGACGTCAGGTGAGAGCTTCAGAACAGGCTCACAGTTACTCGGAGACAGAGAAGGAAGAATAGTGGTGCTCACAACTTGGGCAAAATGGATTGAGGACACAAGGCCCAGGCTTATTTTAATATGACAGAACTCGATCCTGGGCTTGCTTATCAAAGGAACTATTTTAAGTGTTGTTTATTTCTTATACAGATCATATTAACCATGTTGGTTACTTAAGCAATAGTTGGGCATGCTTCCCACCTTCTTTCTAATAAGCTAAATCTGGTCGGTAGGAAGAGTAGATATTTTTACACTTAAAAATATCTTAAACTAAGTCAGGCTACTAGTCCATCTAGCTCAGGACTGTTTATAGCATGGGTGGAGAACTGGTGGCCTGCTATATGTCACTGAAGTACAATTCCCTGTTTTCCTTATCATAGTACTTTGGCAAAATGTGGCCACCCATCCCTGGTCAATAAGGTAAAGGTAAAGGTCCCCCCCGCACATTTGTGCAGTCGTGTCCGACTCTAGGGGCCGGTGCTCATCTCCGTTTGTTAGCCGAAGAGCCAGCGCTGTCCGAAGACGCTTCCACGGTCATGTGGCCGCATGACGCGCGCGGAACGCTGTTACCTTCCCACCGAAGTGGTACCTATTCATCTACTTGCATTTGCATGCTTTCGAATTGCTAGGTTGGCAAGAGCTGGGGCGAGTGCGGGAGCTCACGCCATCACGCGGGGCTAGGGATTCGAACCTCCGAACTTGCAATCTTCCGATCAACAAGCCTGGCGTCTTACCCGCTGAGCCACCACGCCCCCTTCCCTGGTCAATACTGGTTGTAATTGTCAGTTCCAGGTTTCAGGCAGAGAGTTTTCCAGTCCCCCTTGAGAAGGCTAAGGCTGAATCTGGGGCCTTCTGCTTTTAAGGCTAGTAATCTATACCTAAACCACAGTCTTCCATATTTTACAGAGCAGAGGCATTTATATCATTTTGTGTCACAGAAGAGGATTGCTGGAACAGTATCCCGCCCTTTAGTGGTTCATTTAGGCCATAACCTACATCCAATCAATTCTCAAAGTTTACCAAAGCTTGGTGTGGGGGCAGGGGGCGGCTAGCCTTGTCCTGAATACTCACCAAGTGCTATAATCTCCTCCTATGTAACCTTCATAGATTTGCAATCAGCATTTGATTCTATTTCCAATGATAGTCCTTGGAGAAAATTGGAAGCTTCTTTGATTGATCCCCATTTATTATTTCTTATTTGGACTCTTTATAACAGCATCTCTTTGAAGGTGAAAGGAGGGATATTTATCAAATGCTGTTCAAACATATAGGCTGTTTAAACAAGGCTGCATACTTGCTCCACTTTTGTTTAATGATAGTATCCATGCCACGGTGGGTCACTTAGGCACCCTGAATGCTTATCCTCCTAAGATGGCAGATGGGCGTATCTCCATCCTACTGTATGTGGACAATGCAGCGATGCTGTCAAGCTCCCGAGAGGCTTTAGAAGAGCCTTGTGTGTCCTGGTATAGTATCGCCAAGAAGACCAAGTAATGATATAATTTAATTATATTAAAACTAAGTTTACAGTCTTTGCAAAGACATGGTGCATAAGTGCTGTATTTTGTCATATTTCTAGAAATAAATTGTTATATAGGTAAAGGTAAAGGTTCCCCCCGCACATTTTTGTGCAGTCGTGTCCGACTCTAGGGGCTGGTGCTCATCTCCGTTTGTTAGCCGAAGAGCCAGCATTGTCTGAAGACGCTTCCACGGTCATGTGGCTGGCATGACGCATGCGGAACGCTGTTACTTTCCCACCGAAGTGGTACCTATTCATCTACTTGCATTTGCATGCTTTCGCATTGCTAGGTTGGCAAGAGCTGGGGCGAGTGCGGGAGCAAACTCCGCACGCAGGGCTAGGGATTCGAACCTCCGAACTTGCGATCGACAAGTATAGAGAGTTATAAATTGTATATTAAATAGTTTCTTTCTTATTTGGAGTCTCTCCTTTTATATACTGTAGTATTCTTACATTGTAATCTACATTGTATTTTTTATTTTTTATGGCAGAAGTGATATTCTTATACGCAGGCCAAAGACCATAATAACATCTTCTTGTGGCACTTACTGACTTTAAGTATTTCAGGAAATAGTGCTAACCCTTTAGTAACAAGGTGTTGTTTTTCTTCCTTCCCTGGAAATGACTAATGCATCCAAGGTTAAGACGCTCTAATTTTCTAGGATTGGAGACTTGATTCTGATTATCCTGAACAGAGATGAGTGAGAAGGTCGCTTCCACTTGAAAACTGCCACAGAATATAGGTTTTGCTCTACATGCCTAGAAATGAAGCAACGTGAGCAAATCATACTTCAGAAAAAGTCCCCATAAAGCATTGCTATTCATTATGCAAGGGTGGCAGAATGTGGCAGCTGTTCATTCCGCTTGGTTTCCTTCCAGGCTCTAGGAAAAAGGGAAGATTAGTGACCAAGACTTGCTATCAACTCAGTCATGCAAGCTAAGACACTTTTTGTGCTAACTATAGCCTCTTGATGCCTGAATATTTTCAGACAACATCATAAGTGAATGAAGATTGGTTTCAGCAAAGTTGCACCTGCTGTAACGAAAAGGATAAATTGGTCTCTCTCTTCTGGATGTCCAGCATCCGCTCAACTACTCAGGCAGCCTCAGAAATCATATTATAGTCAAACGAATATTTCAGCATGACAACAAGTGGCTTTCATGCTAGCTGAGGTTCTGGGCAGGCCAGGGCAAGGAGTCTCTTATATTTTTACTGATGATGTCACAAGGGACACTTTTAGTCGGAAAGACAGAATATATCTTTATGCTCCTGTGCTCATTTGTACCACCCTCTCTCCTGAGGTTCCAGAAAGCTCTTAAAACCTGGCTTTGGTCCCAGGCCTGGGGTTAATGTATCTTTGGGGACCCTGCTGTGGTTTCTTGTTGCTGTTGTGATGGTTTTAGTCCAGGCTGTCTCTGTGGTTTTATGTTTTTAATGGTTTTTACTCCTTTTTGGTTCTGTATGTTGCCCAAAGTCCATCTGAGTTGGGTGGCTCTAAATAATAATAATAATAATAATAATAATAATAATAATAGCCATTTTTTATTTAGTAGAAGCATTGTTAATGAAAGGAATGAGAGAGGAATAATGGACAAATGAAGGAAGGAAGGAAGGAAGGAAGGAAGGAAGGAAGGAAGGAAGGAAGGAAGGAAGGAAGGAGCTAAAGCCTTTTCAAAATAATTGTTGAGCCTCCGACACTAAGGTCCAGCAGTGGCTATGAGGGCTGTAAGAACAATAGGTTCTGATACTATTCACTGTCTAGAGATTAAGGAGAAAAAAAAAGATTTCTTATGAAAAAGATAACTAGAGGCTTTATTACTATTGTTGCCTATTTCAGACATTCAGCAAAGTCTTTTTAGGTTAAGTGCACACTTACGTTTGTCATAATTTCTTGGTGTCACTCTCTACAACAGCATATCTCAACTAGGCACCCTCTGGATACCTCATTATTAAATTTATATGCTGCTACAATTGTGATAATAATTTCCATAATTTCCACCCACTGGCCATGCTAGCTGAAAGTTTTGGGATTTTTGTATCCATAACCCACCTGGATGGGACTAAACTGAGGAAGGTTGCTCAGCTGATATGTAAATATTCTTGAACTTTCAGAGAATTAAAAAAATATTCCCCAAGAGGCTAAGCTGATATACATATTTTTAAAGCTCATGCAAGACTAATTAAATCTTGGAATTCAAGTCTTTCCATCTTAAAAAAGGAAGAAACTGATCCACCCTGGTCTTTTCATTAAGAATAATACCAGAATGTTTGATTATTTAAAGTTTTCTTCTATTTCCTGAGAAAACAAACTTCTAAGTTGTCTTAGTCTGAAGGTTAAAAATGAGAACCAAGTGTCCTCCCATTGTCTAACAGGTATGTTTGACTCTGAGGATTCCTGCTGAATAATAGGATATAGGACTTATCAAAAGAGATAGCTGTACATAGCAGAACCCTTTCCTATTCTAGCTTCCTTTACTGGGTGGATGGCTTAGAGCTTTATTATGCTGTCCGCAGGCTTTTTGTTTTTTCGTTTTAAATTACAATTCCCTCACTTCCTTTAGAATTGAATCCTGAAGACTGCTGGATAGTTGAAAACAAAGGGAAGGCCCGTTGCTGTCAGCCCTTCTCTTGTTACTCTATTAGATCAGTGGCCTGCGGCTGAACTGACTGCTGAACCGTGTGCTTTGTATCTTAGCACCTTATTATTCTAAATACTGTGACAGAACATATTATTTACATGTCACTGCCTGTACATTTAAATTCTTGTCTAGTTGTTTTATTTTATTTACTTCAAATGCTTTTATGCTACTTCAATTCTTCCCACTACACAGCTAAGGGCAAAAAACAAAAACAGAAAACAGAAGACACCCCCTCCTAATAAATAATATGTATAAAAAATAACATCCTTGATACCGTAACTTATAACACCCCTAACTAATTTAAAACCATCTATCACAATACTCAATAAATTATATCTACAGTATTCTGATAGCGCTAACATACGTCTCAGATAATCTGTTCCTTGTTCCACTCTCCCAAAGCATCTTTGAAAAAGACAAGTTTTTAATAACTTTCTCAGAATCAAGAGTATGAGCATAGTTCTGTAGGGATATGGGGAAACCCGGCTCACAAACCTTGGCCTGGAAAACACCATGCTGTAACATTTCCCCATGATGCAACATTACTGAACCAAAGATTGTGCCTGAACCAAAGAATTGTTACCCAAGGATGACCCTTGAGATGGGCCTCAGCAAGCCCCAAAGAAAACTGCATAAGGAATGTTAAATAAAGCTCTGAAACCAAGTCTACCTCTCTCAGGAATGCATAACAGTCTGGGACCATCTATCTGGTCAAGCATCCTCTTCCTGAGACAAAGCCAATATGTTTACCTAACCTTCATGTAAGGAATGCCTTGCTTCCCCTCTCCTGAGATGTAAATATGTTAAACTGTGATTCTATGGTTCTGACCCTTTGTGATTCAACCTGCTTGTGTAACCCAATGTCTCTGTGAATGTTACTGTTGTCCTTGTAAGATGCAAGTATTTCCTTGGTGTGAATGTCCCCAATTCTATCCTTTGTAAATATGTTGATGACCCACGTCACCCCCTGACCTGGTGAGTCCCAGAATGCTTCAGCTCTGGGAGGGACCCTGTCCCTAGGAATCAGCCAATCCTAGGGGATGGTCATCAGACACCTCGCCCACATGTGGGCATACCTTCCTCATCCTCACTTCCTGCCTGTATTCCCCGTATAAAAGTTTGTGCACCCTTATGCTCTGGGTGGTGGTTTCATTCAGAGGTCACTTGCATGTGACAACTGTCTGGCTACCACCCGGCAACCTTTGCTTGGCCAAATAAATTTTGCTGCTGTTCCTTTTTACAAAGTCTCCTTCGTGTATTTGGCTTTCTCTAAAGGCGCGTGGTAAGTTTTGGTGCCTTACATTTTGGTGCATTGGCCGGGAAACTCCGGGGAGTACCTGGGAATCCCCCTTAAGGGGAACCAGACTCCAGTCTGTCAGGGAAAAGCAGCATAGAGGTCAGGCAACGCCACGAGCGCTCCCGGAACTGTTTTTCCGGTGGCCTTTTCCTCCCTCTCAGCTGCAGGACCCTGGACAGTAAAGAACCCTAGCCTGCAAAGGAGACTTTTGAAAAACGAACTTCTCATCAGGACTGAAAAAGAAGCTACCAACGTTGGTGAGTAGAACTTTTCTTAGGTGGGGGGTGCTGTATGTGTGTATGTATATATGAGACGTGGTATTGCTTCACAAGGAAGTAGCCACGAAGCGTTTTGTGGAGGCCCTTTTGGGTCTCAGGGAGATCTTTGTCGCAGTTCCCAGAAGCCCAACTTAATTGGGCATCTAGACTGAGTTTCGGCTAGCTGGGTCGGCACTGGTCGTGCGTATGGACGGAATGCGTGTTGAGTAACTTGGGGACACGAAACGGGAATGTGAGAAAATTGCTGCAGCTGGATGTGCTGACTAGTTGAGTCAGGGAGAGAACCTTGCTATTGGGAGGACTTAGGCCGGTCCCGGCAAGCAGTGGGAGAGGGGGAGGCAGTGCTTGGTACCCCGTTTGTATCCCACCCCCTACCGTAAAATCCCTAGAGGTTCTGGAAGATTAGAAGCCGTGTCCCTCGCTGGGAAAGACGATAGCTCAGCAGGAGCCCTCGCCCGGGACGGACACGTTCCTCTGCCCCCTATCCCTAGAGGTTCTGAAAGATTTGAAGCCGTGCCCCTCGCCGGGAAAGACGATAGCTCAGCAGGAGCTCTCGCCCGGGACGGACACGTCCCTCTGCCCCCTATCCCTAGAGGTTCTGAAAGATTTGAAGCCGTGCCCCTCGCTGGGAAAGACGATAGCTCAGCAGGAGCTCTCGCCCAGGACGGACACGTTCCTCTGCCCCTGGGTAACTACGCGGGCCGTTGCGCGCCCCGTACCCCCTTGGGTGGACACCCCAACTTCACCCCCACCCCTGGGACGCTCTTTCCAAGAGCTTCCCCTTCGGTGGAACACCCTTCAAGACCCAACGGAGTAAAACAGTCTTTGAAGCAGCCCTTTTGGGAAGCACAAGCAAAATAACACACACAATAACCTTTAAAATTAGCCAGCGCTGCTGGGAGGATATTGGGAGACAGGACCTTAAATTTACCTGGTGAACAAGTCCAGCCATTGCTGGAGATTCTGATTTGGAACCTCAGAACTTGGCTGCCAGGAAAGTCCAGCGCTTGCTGGAGGTCCTGAATCCGGAAATATTTCTACAACTGTGCTGCGCTCAGACTGTGCCCCCCCCCCCTCTCCCGTTCCTCTGATCTCCTCAGAGGCTTCTGCTGATAGCCATGGGCAACTGCCACAGCCAACAGCAACGGAAGACCAATGATGAAATAAAGAACAGGAGAACCCTGACTCCCCTTCAATGTGTCCTAAGAAACTGGAAGCTTTTGAAACCCAAGGCTGACTGCATTCACCCCTGCAAGTCAAGCCTTGGAGCCTTTTGCTCCGATGTCTGGCCATTCTATCCACCTATCTACGGCCGCCACTGGCCCCACCATGGGACATTGGACTCTGTTAACCTCAATGGCTGAGCAGATTTACTGAAAGTGAAATTAAAAAAACTGGCCCTTGTTAAGCCAAAAAGCCTCGGGACCAGCTATCTCAAAAGGGGCAGCTTTAAATGCCTCATCCTGTTTGTCCTCTGTTTAAATGTGTGAGTGAAATTGTGTGGGTCTGTCCCTTTGGAATGCTTGGGAAATCTCTTCTGTCTCCTGACTCTTGTCTGTTTAACTTTATAGCAAGATTCGCAAGCCAACAGCTCTGTTCACTCATTTTTAAGTGTTTTTTCTAACTTGTACTCTGTATGGTTTGAATGCATATTACAAGTTAAAAGGTGTTTTTCCTGTGTGTGTGTGTGTAACTGCCTTCTGCCTTTCCCCTTTCCTATGATTGCCTCCTGTCTGCTAGTCAAATGCTTGAAGGAAGGGAGAGAGTGAAAAGGAGGAGGGGGAGGATGGCATTCCTACGCCCCCGCTAACAAGTGATATTGAAACTGGCCCTTGTTAGCCAAAAATGCCCCAGAGGTCTGAAAGAATGTGTTTAGGTTGTAAAGCAAAGGTAAAGCAAAGGTGTGAAGTTGTGTGTCTGTCTTTTCCCCTCCCCATGTCGTGTTTCAATAAAAGCCTCTGTTTTGTACAAGTTTGCATGCTGTTTTTTCCCGGTGTGTGTGTGTGCGGTGTGTGTGCGTGGCTACCTAACCCCCGTTTCTTTGTTTCTTCCTATCTGCTTGCCTTGCCTCTCTAGAATATGGAAATGCCTTAAGTGAGAAAATGCCTTGAGTAAGCATGTAGATAGAAATGGGACTTTTCCGGAAGAGGGGCGAGGAGACAGGGAAAAAGGCAAGGATTTTCTGATGTACAAGGGGTTTGTAATAAACCAGCTAAACTTTGAACCCCTTCATTAAAATCTTAACTAAGTCTTAACTTATGACTGTGTGTTTGTGTGTGTGTGTTTTCAGTTCATTGAACTGTGGTGTGTGAGTAACAAAAAGAAAGAAGAATTTTTATTTCTGAAGATTTTGGCAATAATGGAGCCTCCATGAATTAGCATAGTCTATCTGATGGGTTTGTTTTTCCAGTGAGGTCTGCCAAATAACTACAGGACCCTAACAGATCATTCTAGCCAAATTGTGCCAGGACACACGTCTTCCCTGGCCGCCAGTTCTCCCTCTGGCGCTCACCCGTCTTCGCACCATGCCAGGGGGAAAGTCACTTCTACCAATGAGAGGGAGCTTGATGTTTCTGCGTACTTGCAGTCTCTGGCGCGTATTTTGCCTTCTATTTCCAAACAGGTCAGCAGTGCTTTGCCTCCAGCTCAGGACCAGCCACCCATTGCTGAGATCAGCTCCAGGTCCTGTTCAACACCCCCACTGCTGTAAAGGGCGAAGGTATACAAGCCTGGGTCCACGCTTCCAGAATCAAGAATGTAATCCAGCCTCCAGCTGCCTGGCAAAGCAAAGGCCTTACTGCACTCAAAATTACACTGTTCCACATACAATCCTCTGCTGACCTTGACTCCCTCATCGCCATCTCTCTGCCCACTGTTCCACCGGGAGAGAACAGTGGCACAGAGGAAAATTCCAAAAAAACAAGGCTCTCTGCTCTCTGCCCCACCGGAAGTGGGTGGAGACACAGACGAAGATCTTCAGGACTACACAACCCCTCTGCTTCCCGTCTCTCCGGAGGCAGACGGGAACACAGGTGAAGACTATACCCAGGAGGACATCTAAGATCATCATTTCACTGTGGTTGCCAATGTTGTTTTAATGTAGGTTGCAAAGTTTTTTTGCTAAGCTCTCTTTCAGGCTGAATACCACAGACGCCGGACCAGGCAACCACAGATAACAGCTGCTACTGGACAAAAGCTGCCAAGTATTTTTCCTGATTACTTCTCCCTGCCTCTCCTCTCTGCCTCTTTTCCGATTAGTAAAAATAAAAGGGGGGGGGAAGAGGGGGAGTACCTGGTGGGGAAAATGAACATGTGCTCCTTTAAAAACTTTAAAACCTTTTCTTCTGGGGCTCCTAGGGGTCTATACAATTCTAGCACACCCCCTTACCCACCGTATCCTCACACGCAAGCCCACTAGCCCTGATTACATTGAGCAGACCCTTACCTCTGCTTACAAATTACTGAAGCCATTCCAGCCAGCCCCCGTGTTTGGGCCAGTTCTAGAATTGTGCTAAACCACAAAACTCCTCCTGCTTTTAAGGAAGGAGAACATCCTGACAGCCAACTCTATGCGGACTTTGAGTCACGGCTTAAGACCCTGGGACTGAATCCATCAGTTCCCATCTTTAGCCCAGTGGCCTCACTAGTTCCGCTGATTGGCACTGCCTCTTTGTGCGTTACTAGGACGCAACCCAAGGGGGGAGTTCGGCTGGGGAAACTTCAACAACATCAATGCCTAGCAAAGGTCGTCATCACTGCCTCTGATACTTTCGAGGACTCTTTTATAAATCCTCCACACTGAGGGTAAACCAGCAAGACTGCTGACTCTCCACCCAGTCTCCAAGGTGGGCGAAAGGCATTTCGCCATAAGAAAAGAAAAGGGAGGATTGTAGGGATATGGGGAAACCCGGCTCACAAACCTTGGCCTGGAAAACACCATGCTGTAACATTTCCCCATGATGCAACATTACTGAACCAAAGATTGTGCCTGAACCAAAGAATTGTTACCCAAGGATGACCCTTGAGATGGGCCTCAGCAAGCCCCAAAGAAAACTGCATAAGGAATGTTAAATAAAGCTCTGAAACCAAGTCTACCTCTCTCAGGAATGCATAACAGTCTGGGACCATCTATCTGGTCAAGCATCCTCTTCCTGAGACAAAGCCAATATGTTTACCTAACCTTCATGTAAGGAATGCCTTGCTTCCCCTCTCCTGAGATGTAAATATGTTAAACTGTGATTCTATGGTTCTGACCCTTTGTGATTCAACCTGCTTGTGTAACCCAATGTCTCTGTGAATGTTACTGTTGTCCTTGTAAGATGCAAGTATTTCCTTGGTGTGAATGTCCCCAATTCTATCCTTTGTAAATATGTTGATGACCCACGTCACCCCCTGACCTGGTGAGTCCCAGAATGCTTCAGCTCTGGGAGGGACCCTGTCCCTAGGAATCAGCCAATCCTAGGGGATGGTCATCAGACACCTCGCCCACATGTGGGCATACCTTCCTCATCCTCACTTCCTGCCTGTATTCCCCGTATAAAAGTTTGTGCACCCTTATGCTCTGGGTGGTGGTTTCATTCAGAGGTCACTTGCATGTGACAACTGTCTGGCTACCACCCGGCAACCTTTGCTTGGCCAAATAAATTTTGCTGTTGTTCCTTTTTACAAAGTCTCCTTCGTGTATTTGGCTTTCTCTAAAGGCGCGTGGTAAGTTTTGGTGCCTTACAGTTCTAGTAGGAGAGCTCCTGAAGACAAGACCCCTCGTGCTGAACCTCAGGGGTCATAGAGAGGCTCAGCAAGCATTTTCTGCAGGCATGGCTTGGGGGGGGGGGGCAGATTCTGTTTGGGTCAGTCCTGTAAGGTAGACCAGACTAAGAAACCAATGCCATATCGGCCAGGACTACTTTTATTGTAACAGCTCTAGTCAATGAATCTGGCAAGCCTGAAAGTGCTTCCCCCTCCCTCACTTTATCTTTGGGTAAACTAGGGAGGAGCCCTAGTTTTCTCAAATTAATTTGTTGGAACGGGCTCCAGCCCCACTTATCTGATCGTTGCCTTTGTAGCAGCTCTGCCTCCTCTCCTGCAGGACCATTCCAGTGCCCTCTACAGTTTGGAATAAGTCATTTTGGAGAAAACCAGGCCCCAAGCCTTGTAGGCCTTTCTAAATTAGCACCTGCATCCTGCACTGTACTCAAAACCAGTTGGGCAGACAATGCAGTTCCCACAAGACTAATGTTATATGGCTATAGCTAGTAGATCCAGTTAGCATGCAAGCAGCTGCTTCTGCATCAATTGAAGTTTCCAAATGGTCTTCAAGGGTAGGCCCATGTGGAGTGCATTACAATTGTCCATACATGAGGGGAAAAGGGCATGACTATTGCCAGAACCTCTTGTTCCAAGAATGCCAGCAATTGGCATACCAGCTGTTGTTATTTATTATTTTTTTTATTATTATTTATTTAATTTATATGACCGCCCATCTCCCCCCAACGGGGAACTCTGGGCAGTTTACAACAAAAAAGAATTAAAATAGAACATACAATATAAAACATCAATTCATACAATTAATAATAAATAATTATAAAGATAAAATCCAGATGGACGAAAGAATAATAAAGGGAGGACTTTTTAGGATTAAGGGACAAGCCACCCCCATGAGGGACTATCCCTTCCTCCTTCCCATGCCAGGCGGCAGAACCAGGTCTTCAGATCTTTCCTAAAGGTCGGGAGGGAGGAGATCTGTCTCAACTCTGGGGGCAAGGTGTTCCACAGTGTAGGAGCAACTACAGAGAAGGCCTGTCTCCTAGACCCCATCAGGTGACACTCTTTAATTGATGGGGCTCGTAGCAGGCCCTCCCTGAATGATCGGGTGGGGCGGGTCGATAATATGGGGATAAGACGGTCCCTCAGGTATTCTGGCCCCATGCCATGTAGGGCTTTAAAGGTGATAACCAACACCTTGAATTGTACCCGGAAGCAAACCGGCACCCAATGTAGCTCGCGGAGCAGTGGTGTTACATGTGCAGATCTTGGTGCACCCAAAATTGCTCGCGCGGCCGCATTCTGCACCAGCTGTAGCTTCTGGATAGTTTTCAAGGGTAGCCCCATGTAGAGCGCATTGCAGTAATTTAGCATCTTATTATTATGTGTGAGAGCGCCAGTTTGATGTAGTGGCTACGGCACCAGGCTAGAAACCAGGAGACCGTGAGTTCTAGTCCCGCCTTAGGCACGAAGCCAGCTGGGTGACCTTGGGCCAGTCCCTCTCTCTCAGCCCTAGGAAGGAGGCAATGGCAAACCTCTTCCGAAAAACCTTGCCAAGAAAACTGCAGGGGCTTGTCCAGGCAGTCTCCGAGAATCAGACACGATTAAACAGATTAAATAAAAAAGATACATGTGAATGTTAAAGAGAAAAGACAAATCCTACACTTCTACCATCTATCTAGTAGAAGTTCTATATAAACTTCACTTCTAACAGTTATATAGTATAACTGTTTTCAGCAGCATTAATGCATGCAGTTTTGCAAGTAGCTGTAACTCTTATAATATGAGAAAGATAAACAGATAGCTTTAGCTATCCTCTGTAAATCCTATCTCTTCTTCCCTATGCAGAAAAATTTGGTGATTTTCTAACTTTTCTGACAAATTGGCCAGTATTTAGAAAACTGAACTGAAAAGTCAGCTTGACTGGTTAGCTGGCCAACCAGAGAGGCTTTTAAGTGGAGACTGAAAAACATTCAGGAGAAGCAGTATAAATCATGGCTAAGAAGCAGAGCTCACGGGGAAGAATAATTAGGCATAAGATGGAAGAGGAAAACAGTAAATGGAAGCATGCAAATGTGGATAAATCAAAGAGAAAGGAATGGAGGCTCATTGAGATAACATGAAGGTGATGTTGTGTATATCTTTTTGAGGGGAAAATCAGAAAATAAATAAATAAATAAGAAACATAAATGAAAATCAGAATATAAATGAAAATAAATAAGTAGCAGAAGCAATAAATGACTATTACTTGGGGGAGAACTATACAAGCAGCAAGGCTAAGACCAAACAGACTGAAGTTGGGGTATAAGCAGTGGTGGGATTTTGCAGATTGCCCCAAACTGACCTGGATCAGTGAGAAATATGATTTAGATGCCTCTAGTCATGTCTTGTTTGCTCAAGACAATTAGCCAAATTCACCTACCACTCTCTCTACCTCTGTTCAGTAAGACACCTTCCCTTTAAATCAGCTCCCTCTATGTGTTCTTAGCTTCATATCCTATGCCTGAAAACTGTAGTTGGCTCTACCTGTCACACAGTGCCTGGGAACAATCTGTTTGGATGCCCTGCAAACTTTCGTGGATGGAAGAAAGCTGGAAGAAGGATGTGGTAGCAATTCTTTGGAACTTTGGCAAGTGGGGCAGTTCTTTAATGGGCGGGAAGGCATTTAACACCAGGGACTATTACTTTATTCTCAGGAACTTGGAACACAAGAATAACATTGAGGGACTTAAAACATACAGTGGAATGCAGCTGCAGAAATCTGACAGCAAACTTCATCAAGTCCACTGAGGAACAAAGGAAACCGATGGAAACCACAGTGGTGCTGGACAGCAATATTTATCCCCTCTCTCGCTGCAGACAGTTGCACTGCGGCACTGCTGGTTGCTTCTTTTATGGTACTTCATGGGAGATGCTGCCAAAATCAGAACAAACTGACCCAGCTAGAGAAAATTGGGAGCCAGGGAGCAGGAGACTCCAGGAACTGCACAAAAGTCTTCGGGAGCTGCTTATGTTTTACAGGCTACTCACCTTTGGTACAGATATACAAATGAATTTCAATATTATAAAATTGAAATCTGGTTAATTAAAATGACAAAATGCATTGATTCAACATTGCTGGTGGTGTTAATACAAAGGTATCACATTCATCTCCAGCAAAGGAGATTGTTACCTTGTCGTGGTGCTAGAGCTTGAGCACCTCAATGAAACCATGAGCTAAACCGTGAAGGGACACCCAAGACGGGAAGGTCGTGGCAGAGAGGTCAGACTAAATACGATCCCTGGGGAAGGTAATGGCAACCAACCCCAGTATTCTTGCCATGAAAACTAAATGGATCAGTACAACCAGAGATATGTCGATATACCATCGGAAGATGGGACTCCCAGGTCGGAAGATGGTCAAAATGCTACTGGGGAGGAACAGAGGATACATTCAACTAGCCCCAGATGTGATGACGCAGCTAGCTCAAAGCCGAAAGGACGGCTAGCGGCCGACGGTGCTGGTGGTGAACGACGAATCCGATGTTCTAAAGATCAACACACCATAGGAACCTGGAATGTAAGATCTATGAGCCAGGGCAAATTGGATGTGGTTATTGGTGAGATGTCAAGATTAAATATAGACATTTTAGGTGTCAGTGAACTGAAATGGACTGGAATGGGCCACTTCAGATCAGATGACCACCAGATCTACTACTGTGGACAAGAGGACCACAGAAGAAATGGAGTAGCCTCCATAATTAATAATAAAGTGGCTAAAGCAGTGCTTGGATACAATCCAAAAAATGATAGAATGATCTCAATTCGAATTCAGGGTAAGCCATTTAACATCACAGTGATCCAAATATACGCCCCAACCACAGATGCTGAAGAAGCAGAAGTAGATCAGTTCTATGAGGATCTGCAGCACCTACTGGATAATACACCAAAAAGAGATGTTATTTTCATTACAGGAGACTGGAATGCTAAGGTGGGTAGTCAGACGACACCTGGAATTACAGGCAAGCATGGTCTGGGAGAACAAAATGAAGCAGGACATAGGCTGATAGAATTTTGCCAAGACAACTCACTGTGCATAACAAACAGTCTCTTCCAACAACCTAAAAGACGACTTTATACATGGACTTCACCAGATGGTCGACACCGAAATCAGATTGACTACATCCTTTGCAGCCAAAGGTGGCGGACATCTATACAGTTGGTAAAAACAAGACCTGGAGCTGACTGTAGTTCAGATCACGAACTTCTTATTGCAAAATTTAGAATCAGACTAAAGAGAATAGGGAAGACCCACAGATCAGTTAGATATGAGCTCACTAATATTCCTAAGGAATATGCAGTGGAGGTGAAGAATAGATTTAAGGGACTAGATTTAGTAGATAGGGTCCCGGAAGAACTATGGACAGAAGTTCGCAACATTGTTCAGGAGGCGGCAACAAAAAACGTCCCAAAGAAAAAGAAAACCAAGAAGGCAAGATGGCTGTCTGCTGAGACACTGGAAGTAGCCCAAGAAAGAAGGAAAGCAAAAGGCAACAGTGATAGGGGGAGATATGCCCAATTAAATGCAAAATTCCAGAGGTTAGCCAGAAGAGATAAGGAATTATTTTTAAACAAGCAATGTGCGGAAGTGGAAGAAGACAATAGAATAGGAAGGACAAGAGACCTCTTCCAGAAAATTAGAAACATTGGAGGTAAATTCCAGGCAAAAATGGGTATGATCAAAAACAAAGATGGTAAGGACCTAACAGAAGCAGAAGAGATCAAGAAAAGGTGGCAAGAATATACGGAAGATCTGTATAGGAAGGATAATAATATTGGAGATAGCTTTGACGGTGTGGTCAGTGAGTTAGAGCCAGACATCCTGAAGAGTGAGGTTGAATGGGCCTTAAGAAGCATTGCTAATAACAACGCAGCAGGAGATGACGGTATCCCAGCTGAACTGTTTAAAATCTTGCAAGATGATGCTGTCAAGGTGATGCATGCCATATGCCAGCAAATTTGGAAAACACAAGAATGGCCATCAGATTGGAAAAAATCAACTTATATCCCCATACCAAAAAAGGGAAGCACTAAAGAATGTTCAAACTATCGAACAGTGGCACTTATTTCACATGCCAGTAAGGTAATGCTCAAGATCTTGCAAGGTAGACTCCAGCAATTCATGGAGCGAGAATTGCCAGATGTACAAGCTGGGTTTAGAAAAGGCAGAGGAACTAGAGACCAAATTGCCAATATCCGCTGGATAATGGAGAAAACCAGGGAGTTTCAGAAAAACATCTATTTCTGTTTTATTGACTATTCTAAAGCCTTTGACTGTGTGGATCATAACAAATTGTGGCAAGTTCTTGGTGGTATGGGGATACCAAGTCATCTTGTCTGCCTCCTGAGGAATCTGTATAACGACCAAGTAGCAACGATAAGAACAGAGCACGGAACAACGGACTGGTTTAATGTATTGTCGAAGGCTTTCACGGCCGGAGTTCAATGGCTGTTGTGGGTCTTCCGGGCTGTGTGGCCGTGTTCTGGAAGTTGTGGTTCCTAACGTTTCGCCAGCATCTGTGGCCAGCATCTTCAGAGGGCAGGAGCACAGATAGAAGAGACAGAGATTTTGCTTCTATCTGTGCTCCTGCCCTCTGAAGATGCTGGCCACAGATGCTGGCGAAACGTTAGGAACCACAACTTCCAGAACACGGCCACACAGCCCGGAAGACCCACAACAGCCATTGGACTGGTTTAAGATTGGGAAAGGAGTACGGCAGGGCTGTATACTCTCACCCTACCTATTCAACCTGTACGCAGAACACATCATGTGACGTGCTGGGCTTGAGGAATCCAAGGCTGGAGTTAAAATCGCTGGAAGAAATATTAACAATCTTAGATATGCAGATGATACCACTTTGATGGCTGAAAGCGAGGAGGAGTTGAGGAGCCTTATGACGAAGGGGAAAGAAGAAAGTGCAAAAGCTGGGTTGCAGTTAAACCTCAAAAAAACCAAGATTATGGCAACCAGCTTGATTAATAACTGGCAAATAGAGGGAGAAAAAGTGGAGGCAGTGACAGACTTTGTATTTCTAGGCACAAAGATTACTGCAGATGCTGACTGCAGCCAGGAAATCAGAAGACGTCTACTTCTTGGGAGGAGAGCAATGGCAAATCTTGATAAAATAGTTAAGAGCAGAGACATCACCCTGACAACAAAGGTCCGCATAGTTAAAGCAATGGTATTCCCTGTAGTAACCTATGGCTGTGAGAGCTGGACCATAAGGAAGGCTGAGCGAAGGAAGATACTGTAGATGCTTTTGAACTGTGGTGTTGGAGGAAAATTCTGAGTGCCTTGGACTGCAAGAAGATCAAACCAGTCCATACTCCAGGAAATAAAGCCAGACTGCTCACTTGAGGGAACGATATTAAAGGCAAAACTGAAGTACTTTGGCCACATAATGAGAAGACAAGATGCCCTGGAGAAGAAGCTGATGCTAGGGAAAGTGGAAGGCAAAAGGAAGAGAGGCCGACCAAGGGCAAGATGGATGGATGATATTCTGGAGGTGACAGACTCAACCATGGGAGAGCTGGGGATGGTGACAGCCGACAGGAAGCTCTGGCGTGGGCTGGTCCATGAAGTCACGAAGAGTCGGAAGCAACTGAACGAATAAACAACAATCACATTCATGCATGAAAATCCAAGCATCATATTCAGATTGTTATTCCAAAAAGGAACAAATCACACACAACTCCTCTTCCAGCCACCAATACGTATTTAAGTTTGTTTTGGCTTTTACACTTACGGAGAAGGTATTCAGAGCTGTCGTGATCATAGTCGTTGTCTTCAGGGAAATGGTTGATTCGAAAACAGTGTCCCTTGTACATCCCTGAAAAAGAAGGAAACGCCCAAAGAAATAGATTAGAAGAGGCTTTACTGTTGACGAACTCATCTGAAATAATCAAGATTTCTGTGGTATTTGAATCCTCCGCTGAATTCAACAGGTGATTTATAGTAATATTTTTGTAGACCTATTTGTTCTCAATGCCATAAGGAAGCAGAAAGATACTGGCAGATCTCTGTTAATGCAAACAGTTTGATATATTTTATTAATAAGAAACCCAGAGGTACACTTGGTTCCCTCCTTCCTAACATTTTAGAAGGCACAACAAGCTATTCGTTTTCAGTGGGCTTTTAGCCTCAAAGGAGGAATTGTGGGTGACCATCTACTTTTAAGGCTATGAATGTTTTCATGTGGGTGAGGTAGGGTATTAATTAGGGTTATTAAACTTTTACTTGTACATCACCTAGAATCTGTGGATTAGAGCAGTCTATAAATACTGTGAAATAAATAAAATATTTTCATTCTCATTTCCCTCAGTATTTTTTTCTTGAAATACATTCATCTTTATAATTTCTACTATTTTTCCAGTTTCTTGACCTTTTTTCTCTGTCAGACTGGCTAATGGAAAAGAGTGGACACTTAAAATGAATCAACATATTGAACACATAGGAACATGGTCCTGCTAGGGGTAACTAATCAAGCATGGGTTTCAGCCGTCATTAAGGCCTACCTCGTGGCAATAAGGGCGGCGAAATGTCAGTATTTCTCCACCCATATTGCATTTGTGGATAGCTGTCTGGTGGTCTTATTTCAGATTATCTGAACCCTTCTGGAAGGGGGTGGTTCAGAGCGTCACCTAAAGGGCTGCTGTGAAGAATATGCTTGGCATCTGATCTATAAAGCTGCTCATATTTGGGCTGAGTTGGACTCTGACCTTGGAGCACGTCCTGTGGAGGTGACTGGGATTCAGTCTGTCTTGGTTTATTGGGAGGAGTTTGATCCTGTTTGTCCTGAGGAAGTGGACAGTGTTCCTGTGACTGTCAGTTCGGCCACCTCTGCTTTAGATCCATGCCCTTCCTGGTTGGGTAAGGCTGCCCGGGAGACGACATGTGGTTGGGTCTTGGTGTGGTAAATTCCTCTTTGAGAGAGGGGATGGTTCCACTGGCTCTTAAGGAGGCAGTGGTCCGCCCCCTCCTCAAAAGGCCATTGCTGGACCTAACTATTCTGGACCATTTTTGTCCAATCTCTAACCTTCCCTTTTTGGGGAAGGTTGGAGAAGGTGGTTGCATGGCAGTTCCAGAGAACTCTGGAAGAAGCTGATTATCAGGATTCAGACCCCAGTACAGGTCTGAGACAGCACTGATAGCACTTCTACGTGACCTCTGGAGGGAGTGGGATGGGAGTGGTTTGTCTGTCCTTGCTCTTCTTGACCTCTCATACACTTTATTGGCTCACTCACTATACATAATAATAATAATAATAATAATAATAATAATAATAATAATAATAATCTGAGTTATCCATATTTCACAGGCTCCTCCTCTTCATACAATGCTTCCCATTCTATAAATTCAGACTGTTTATTAATGATGCTAGAAAGACTAGCTCCAACCCAAATCTTCTCCTAGATCAGATTAGATCAGATTATTTTTATTATTAAAAACAGTCCAGGTGATAATTGAAAGGAAGTAGGACTATAACATACCCAGAACTGATGTTCCTATAGGGAGTCATTACATACAGCAGTTGTATATGAGGAGTTAAATATATTGACCTCAAGGGGAGAGTCCAGCGTCTTGCATGACTTCCCTTCTGCTTGGGAGTGACTTCGTATCTATTGTGTGTGAAGGGAGTCCTAGACTAACAGAAAAGGGAATGGAAAGTTCCCTAAATGCCAACTTGCAGAGAGAACAATGTTCCTTGGGACTGTAATGTACAGGAGGGGGAAAAAATCACTCACCATCACAGACCAAGGGCTGAAATTTCAATTGGAAAATGAATTGTGTAATTAGAAACAATGAGTTTAGCCATGAATTAGATGTCACATAAAAAACAGGGCTGCTGTTGAAATGGCATTCTCATACTTAATCCCTCTCTCTATGAAATATATCCTTCTGTGGGCCATACTGGCTGAGGAAGATGGGAACTGTAAGCAAATACTGTAAGTCTAAAGAATGCTAAATTGAGGAAGGCTGATGGCAGGGAACTACATATTTTGTGTGGTGTGCTACAAAAAGAACTTGATGTGAGAGTACTGTTTTCAGAATAGTAGTCTTTCGCAACATTTTATTTATTTATTTATTTATTATTTCTAACTTATATCACCACCCATCTCCCCCCACAAGGGGACTCTGGGCGGTTTACAACCAAGTCAGCAATTAAAACATATAAAATACTTTATACAATCATTAAAAATATAAAAATATAAAATCCAAGAGGCTGTAAGTGATGTTTACGAACCAAACTATTTACGGTGCGAACTATTTACCCATGTTCTAACTGGACAAGAATAAGAAAATAAAATTCTTTTCCTTTTTGGTTCATTTGAGTCATCCTTGACTCCTAGTGACTACATGGACAATTCCCTGCAGTTTTCCTGGTAACCATTTTTTTTGGAATTGGTTTGCCACTGCCTTCTTCCTAGGGCTGAGAGAGAGTGGCTGGGCCAACCTCATCCTGCTGGCTTTGTCCTTAAGGCAAGACTAGAACTCAGGGTCTCTGTTTCTAGCCCAGTGCCTTTACCTACTACACCAAACTGGCTTTCAATTTCATTTTACGGTGTTTGAAATGCTTTGACCTTACAGTATAGTTTTTGAATTGCTGGTATTTCTGGCCCTTAAACTCTTCATAATGCTCCCTCTCTTCCAATATATGAATGTTCAGGGGTCCTAAACGAAGTAGAAGTTTTTCTTTTATTTCCTGTTTCTTTTAATTGGATTTGTAGTGCTGTCTATATTAAACTTCCAGACTTGTGCCTTCTTCCAGGGCCCATGTGACTGACATACCTAAAGGTTTTCTTGAACAGAACAACACCTGCACAAGATCTTTTCATTCGTTTCTTAATAATGCAAGCTGGAATTTTCTTTCCACAGCCACCTCATGTAGAGTTGATTAAGCAGAAACCAGTGCCGTGCCATATTGTGCTTCAATGAGATTCTGCCATTTAGGAACACCTACCTAGTGAAGAGCAATATAAATAGAGAATCCTGAAGCACAATTTATTTGTCCCAGTTACAAGAAGCCAGGGTTTTTTGTACCTACATTTTTCATGAAAGAAGTGAACCAACATGCTTTTCACTCTCTCTTTAAAACTCGCCTATAGGAACTCCACACATATTCCGTTTAGATTAGAGCATATGCAGAATTTGTTTGTATTAGAGAACGATCCTGTATGTGTCTTTTCAGAAGAAACCCCCTTATGTTCAATGTAAATTGCATAGGATTGGATTCTTGAGGTACTTAGCAGCCATGCCATAAACAATAAATTGTGTGTTGTGTCAACTCTCAAGTCCACTTAGGTGACTCATTTAACTAACTGAGAGGGGATTAGATTTAGTAAAGTATTTTGTCAAGAAGAACCCCTTGTCAGTATCTCCTTGTTATTTCATTTCTTTATGGCCACACATGGGGTGGAAAAAGGGTCAGAAATGGATAAGAGAAAGTAAAATTTTTGGTTGTACTGTAGTTGAAGCAGGTAGGCCCAAAAGTCTCCTTTTGATATTAGAAGCTTAATTAACATTTCTCTGTTGCGGTGAGTTTTCCCGCTACATAGTGACAATCTTTATTGCACCACACTGACATTCATTTTTTCCCTTGATGGAGGAAAAAGCGATTGAAAAGGCAGGAATCAGGGAGGTGATAGCTCCTGGCCTCCTTAGCAATTGCCAAGCAGGCTAAAAAAATGGCAACTGCATGACATAACCAGCCAGCCAGAGTCTTTTGGAGTGGGTAATAGTAAATTTAGCAATAATAATTATAACAACAACAACTGTGGGTTTGGATGCCTTGTACTATTGTGCAATGTCCAATATAGACCAGATTCCTCAAATTTTTGTTTCCAGTCTTTCTCATGCAATCTGCGGTTATAATTGCACATTTTCAGCTCATAAACAACGGGTCTCTTTTGATTTAAGCCTCTCCTTCTTGATCTCTGGCAGAAGTAGACCATTCTTTTCCCTTTGTTCTTTTAAGGAGGCTTTAATTTAAATGTCTAGATGAAATGTCAGTTTTGTGAGATTCTGTCACACGGTGTGGCAGATTGTCATATGTATGTCATATGCCCACCAAGGTATTGACTGAAGGTGCTTTGTGGAGATTGGATGCGTCACAGGTTTGCTCTAAGGAGAAACAATTGTGTTCAAGGGGAAAACAGTGGTTGGAGGAAGAGGAAATCTGATAGAAAAAAGCTATCTAGAGGAGATAAAAACCCATGCATTTAGTTTTGAGAGTTTGAAAAGAGGCAGTTGCTCTGTGAGGTAGGAAATAATATTTCCAGGAAGAAAAATGCATAGAAGGAAAGGAGTTGCTTCAACCAATTGCTGCTTGACATTCTGTAAGTTGGGATTCTTATCCAGATGCCTGGCCACATGCTGCTGGTTGGCATATGCTCTGTCTGAGAGTCTTACCCTAACCAGAGATAGGTTTCCTTACTGGAAAGAGACTCTAACTGCATCTGTGTGCAATGAAAAACGTTGCTTCATTGTTTTATGAAAAAGCCTTGAGCATGTGCTCTCTTACCTCTCCTCCTCCTGCAAGGCTGCAGGAAGAGATAATCAAGCTTTCTCTTCTATTTTCAGTTAAATTCAATACATTCAAATCCTAAAGTGTGTATCGAAACAAGCCAGCTTTGTAAGTCATTGAAACAGGCTTGCTTTTTGTCCTAAACCTGTGACTCTCCTGTGAGCCCATTCCCAGAGATTAATGGATGATCAATGCATCCTGCAAATGCTGGTAACATAATTATGAAAATTTGTTAGTGAGTAGATGACGGAGAAGATAATTGCAAGCATTTGGAGTTATATCAATCAGCTTCCATTCTTGCTGTGTTAATAACTTGACTGCATTTCAAATAAGCTCTTCTCTTGCGGCTGCTACTCCCAAGTGTGATGGTGTCATTGTGCTTATCGAAAAAAAGAAAATCACATCCCAATCCTTTACCTTGTTATGAATCCCCTTTTCACAGATGAATCTGATGGAAAAGCTTAGTCTAATTACAAAAATTCTCAGTTGGGGTGTGGGGGTGACATCAAAATACAGAACCAGCTGCAAGTGACCTGTTATCTGATCAAAACAACGTGGTGATCTTAAGAGCCAACATACACCTGACTCAAAACCACAAAAGAGGGTGGTAAAACTAGAGCAATTGCATAAGAACTTTAGGAAAAACAGAAGACACTGCATGAAACATGAAAATGCCAGAGTAAAGGAGAACAAAAAGCCCACCCTTACATATTCTGAAGTTGATTGAAGGATGGTGCCCATCGTAACTATTGATTTGAAGATTTGTACTGTACAAATGACACCATCCAGAGTGTCACCAAGAAAGGGGCAGGTTATACATACTGTAACAAGCAAGCAAGCAAACATTTTTTTAACGTTTCAATAGTTCCCTTTTGCTGCTTTCAGTTGCCAGCCTCCTGACATCCACTTTAAACTACTGGTGCTTATGTTTACAGAGTCCTCCTGTCACAACCCTTCCATTATCTTTCTACCTCTACCCATATTTCTCCCTACAATCCTGTTTGCTCCTCATGTACATCTGACCAGAGCTTTCTTTTGGTTTCTCACACCAGGCTGCTGTTTCCAGGATTTGAGCCTTTGGGGTCTGGCCCTATAATTCTGGACCCTTCCTCCCTTTTCCTCTGTGGAAATTTGATGGCCTTTAACAGGGGCTTAAATACATTTTATTTCATTAAGTGAAGGGTCTGGTTGTTCCACCCTACTTTTATTTAGCTAATGTTCTAGGCAATAGTAAGGTAAAGGTTCCCCCCGCACATTTGTGCAGTCGTGTCCGACTCTAGGGGCCGGTGCTCATCTCCGTTTGTTAGCCGAAGAGCCAGCGCTGTCCAGAGACGGTTCTTAGGTCATGTGGCTGGCATGATGCACGCAGAACGCTGTTACCTACCCACCGAAGTGGTACCTATTCATTTACTCGCATTTGCATGCTTTCGGATATTCTAGGCAATACCTGTTTTAAATTATGCTGGAGGTAGAACTCAATTCTATCCCAGGGTGTTGTTTTAAATTTATTGTGGTGTTGGTTGTTTTAGTGTTAATATTTGTTTATTGGAATCTAAACTACTGTATTTTTATGGATTGATTTGTTATTGTGGAGTCCTTGGTGCTCTCGGAGCCTTGTTGTTTTCTTGCAGACGTTTCACTGCGAGGCTAGGCAACATCTTCAGTGCAAAAAGGGAGTGGGACTTGTTCTCTGTTTATATACCATGGCTTGTCCTGCTTGTGTTGGTGGAGGTGTTGTTCTCCCCTTAGGAGTTCCTTGATTGGGCTGTTGTTTGCTGCTTGGTTGATTGACTGAGTTAATAGTTCCTTGATTAGGGTATATTGTGCTGTTTGATTGTTCCTCTGGTGCTAATCCTGGTGTTAATCTTTGCATATCTGGGTGTTGATTGCTGGCAAGGAGGTGTTCTTGTCTTTTGGCTTTTCTATTGTCTCTTATGAATGGTATGTAAATGTTGTTTACCTCTATGTGTCTGTTGATGGCTGCTTTGTCTGAGTGCCAAGCTTCCAGGAATTCTCTAGCATTTTTGGATTTGGCTTGGTTTAAGATGCTCACAGTTTCCCAGTTGAAAGTATGGTTGAGTTTGTCCATGTGTTGTGAGATTAAGAAGTTTTCATCGTGTCTTCTGACTGCTAGTTGGTGTTTGTGGATGCGCTCTGCTAGTCTTCTGCCCGTCTGTCCTACATAGTGGCTGCTACAGTCCTTATACTGTAACTCCTGTTTTTTCTTCTTGGGCTACTGGGTCTTTTGGGTTACTTAAGATGTTCTGAAGGGTTTTGGTTGGTTTATGTGCTATGACAATGCCATGTGGTTGTAACAATCTATTGGTAGTTTCTGAGATGTTTCTGATATATGGCAGTGTTATCCTTTTCATAGCTTCTGTTGGTTGTGTTGTAGTGGTTTGGGTGGTCAGGCACTTTTTGATAAAGTTGAGTGGGTATCCATTTTGCTGGAATATGATGTATAGATGATCTTTTTCCTTTTTCTGGTGTTCTGGGTTGCTGCAATGCGTTAGTGCTCGTCTGAATAATGTTCTTACACAGCTTCTCTTGTGGGAGGTTGGGTTGTTGCTTTGGTAATGGAGCATTTGGTTAGTGTGGGTAGATTTCCAGTAGACTTGTGTTTCTGGAATGCCATCATTTCCTCTACTGATGAGGATGTCCAAGAAGGGCAGTGTGTTGTTGTTTTCTTCTTCCCTTGTGAATTTTATTCCATTGAAGATGTTGTTGATGGTTTCATGTGTTTCCTCCAGTTGTTCCCTTTTTATTATGACGAAGGTGTCATCTACATACCAGATCCATACTTTGGGTTGTATACGTGGGAGTGCTATCACTTCTAGACGCTGCATTACACTCTCTGCTATGAGTCCTGAAAGTGGTGATCCCATGGGTGTTCCTTTGATTTGTTGATATATTTGTCTATCAAACTGAAAGTAGGTAGTGAGGCAGAGGTCGATGAGGTCCATGATTCTGGGTATTTCTATCTTAGTGTATTTGACTAGGTAGAGGTAAACAACATTTACATACCATTCATAAGAGACAATAGAAAAGCCAAAAGACAAGAACACCTCCTTGCCAGCAATCAACACCCAGATATGCAAAGATTAACACCAGGATTAGCACCAGAGGAACAATCAAACAGCACAATATACCCTAATCAAGGAACTATTAACTCAGTCAATCAACCAAGCAGCAAACAACAGCCCAATCAAGGAACTCCTAAGGGGAGAACAACACCTCCACCAACACAAGCAGGACAAGCCATGGTATATAAACAGAGAACAAGTCCCACTCCCTTTTTGCACTGAAGATGTTGCCTAGCCTGGCAATGAAACGTCTGCAAGAAAACAACAAGGCTCAGAGAGCACCAAGGACTCCACATTTCAACCCTGAGCTACAAATATTCTCTTTGATTTGTTATTTTTATTTGTTTAGTACCACACCCTGGTAAATGTGCATAATAATAATAATTATTATTATTATTTTATTTATAGCTAGGTTTGATTTTTCTCACTCTCCACCTGGGCTTGAATTTTGATCTGAATACAGATTCTGTGTTCCACTATTGATAATCTCAGTGATACTCTGACAGCTTTAAGCAGGACTGAATCCAGACTTCTTCAAGCTGGTGCCTTCCATTTGCACTTAGATTACTATTCCCATTAAATTCAATATGTCATGGAAACAGGAAATATGACAAACATTTACTTTATCTGTTCCTTGATATTGCTCTCAAGGTTGGCACTATAATAAACCAAACAAACTGGCAACACTATAAGGTACCACCGCTCTGAGTATCAACCTTTTCTTTATACCTATTCTTCAAATTGGCACAATCTAAAATATTTGCTATTTGAGTGCAATTTTGGCCATATGCTATGATACTGTACTTTGCTTTTCGCCTTATTTGGAGCATGAAGTGCCACTTAAGCAAAGTGGCATTCTCTATACTTCATATATTTGTGGCCTGAATTTTGGTGGCACAGACTGCTCACCAGGCTGCTGCTACAGCAGACAATACAACAAAAAGGCTCCAGAGTCAACTTTTGTAATCTTTACAGTCTGAAGCATACCTTACTTCCAGTTCCAATCCAGAGTGATCCATCAAATCTCTTATAAACAAATGAAATACAATTCTTGCCCTATAGGTAAAGGTAAATTCCCCCCCCAGCACATTTGTGCAGTTGTGTCCGACTCTAGGGGCTGGTGCTCATCTCCGTTTGTTAGCCGAAGAGCCAGCATTGTCCGAAGACGCTTCCACGGTCATGTGGCCGCATGACACGCGCGGAACGCTGTTACCTTATCTATATCTTATCTATATCTACAGTATATCTTATAAGATATATCTTATCTTGCCCTATACCAGGGCTTTATATAATAGCATTCTCTAAAAGCCGTTATAAATCAAGGTAGGTCAGTGATACATTCTTTTTGTTGGTTATACCAGGTGGAGCATTTTAAAAAATTCTTTTCATTAGTCCTTTTATAAGCCAAGCATAACAATCTTAAATAAGTATTCTACCACTTAGGAATGCCTTTCATAAAACTGACAATTGCAATACCACTATGCCAAGTTTCAGATAGATAGATAGATAGATAGATAGATAGATAGATAGATAGATAGATAGATAGACCTTTGCTGCATCACTTCCTTTACAGAGGCATGCAATTTCCCATCAAAATTGGTGTCCATATGAATGTAAACATCTGTCCCCCAAAATTGAAGTCTTTGAAAAATAAAATACTGTTTTTCCTGATGAAAGCAAAAATAATATCAATGTCCCAAAATATTTAAACATTTCAAATTATTCTACTGTTCTCCAAGTGGAGCCATGCTGCAGTGTTAGTGCACTTCCAGGCAACTATAGTATAATCTATTCTATTCCTCCTCCTAGGTATTTTTCTTCCCTATCCGCTCAGCATGCCATGTCCTTATTGGACTACTTGGGTCCTGTCCATTTGGTTTGTTTCCCTTCAATATTTTTGTATCCTTGGTATATATGATTATATCTTGTAACCAATATTAATCTCCTTAATAGCTAACTAGCCATCATATCTATATTAATCTGCAAGGTCCCAAGTCCCTAGTACGGCAAATGAGTCATTTTATGAATTAAAATTGCAAGGTGATTTACTCTCATTATTAAGTACCTGCCCTCCACCCAAGGTTCTAGTAATATAAATAGATACTGTGGACAGTGCTACAGGAATGGTTTCCATGAATGAGAGAGGCTGAGTTCCTCCACTAGCGATGAATTTGTAATGTGCTTCTACAAATTATTATGTTATTTATTCACTTACACGTGTTTGTATCCCACCCTCTTTTACACATAATTCATTTTGCATCTGAAAAGTATAAGCACTATACCCATCTGACATTTGCCCATCCTAAAAGTCGAAAACAAAACGATCTATTTCATTTGAAATCATCACGGTTCCTGGCTAACTCTAGTCAATATGCAAATTGGGGTATTTTGGAAAGCTTCTTTATCTTGAGAAGAATATCAACATGCAATGAAATTTATTCATGATGTTTGCTGTGAACACTTCATTCCATGCACAGCTATTTCAATTTACCGAATGCTTATCATGAAACTGTTGATCCTGTTCAGAAACCAGTTATAGCTCATTGTATGTAAGCAGATTATTGACTTCATTTAAAAGTAAGCAGTCTACATCTCTCCTTTTAACTTTTCCAATGGTTTTTAAACTTTCCTTCAGTCTGATTTTTTTTATTAAAAAAGGAAGCAATTTGGGGCATGGATGGAAGAAGGGGGCAGAAAAGTCAATGTGAGCCCCATAGTAATATTGGCTTCTTAGAATAAAGTAGGAATTAGCCCTGCCTACCATCCATATTATCCGGAGACCTATAGGCAGTCATATTTTGAAATCCTTTTTCTTCCTTCTCCTTATCATATACTTGAGTTAAAAGGAAGTCACTCACTGGATACATCTATTATGCTAAGTCATATTTTATTTAACTATGGCTTATTGAATAAACTACAACTGGCTGGGTCCATGCAGCATACTTGGCTTTAAATCCTTGATTATATATCACAGTGCAGGTTTCACATAACTTGCTAAACCCAGTTCTCCATACTGTAGTCTAACGCAGGGGTCCCCAACCTTTTTGGCGCCAGGGACCGGTTTCAAAAGATGATTTTTCCAAAGACCGGGGGGCAGGGTTTCCGGGATTTCCGTGGACCGGGGGTGGGGTTTGCAGGCAGGAGCCAATCGTGCACACCGGGGGGTGGGGTTTGCAGGCAGGAGCCAATCACGTGGAAGGGGGCGGGGTTTGCTGGCGGGAGCCCCATGGCCCAGTTCCTAACAGGCCGCGGCCCACTAGTGGGCCGCGGCCCATAGGTTGGGGACCCCTGGTCTAACATATTGGGAGAACCGATTTTTAATCTCATTTTAGCAAGGAAATCCTGGTTAAAATGAAGCAATGGGATACCTATAAGGATGAGTTAGTCATGGTGGTAATCCTCTCATTTTTTTTCTGTCCAATGACTTGTTCAAAGCCAAATTATGAACTGAGCCAAACCTTGGGCAAGTTCAGAGGCCCCAGTGTGAATAAGCCTAAACCTACCTAAGCTTCTGTACTATTAACCCTGGTTAATAGGTAACCAGCTGTCTGATATTTCCATTTATTATCAAAGCCAGCAGTATTCTTAAATTTCTTGTCAGATAAAGAATCCCAAAATGCAGCTGTTTCTTATATTTTCTAGTCTCCCGTACCTTACGGAATATATTCTTGCTTTTTAACTATTAAAATTGTGACCCCAAACTGCCTGATCCATCCTGTAGAACTACTTCTAATTCTGATCCATTTCCTTCCTTTTGCTTGTTCTTTGTAGCTTTGAGAAAGGAGGCAGAAAGAAAGTCTCCTCTCATTGCCGGATTGAATTCTTCTGATGAATGTTTTCTGCTGCTGAGCCCGGTTGACAGAAGCTGTTTTATCTTCATTCCTGTTCTTTTCACTTTACATCTTCTTTTCTTTCTTTACAATTCATAGACTTCAAACACTCTTTAACACCTCACATTGACTTTGCCTACGCTGGCTGGATTGCAGCAGGATGAAATATTACTTCAAGACTATTCTTCCCCTGCACACAGGCAACAGCTACCTGTCATTTTTGCTTTTGGCTTCCCAATTTGTGTGTTGGCTGATGCTGGCAGGGGCAATCTCTTTTTTCTTTTTTTTAACAAATTGCAGTCTTTACTAGGGGTTCTGTTTCCTTTCCTTCCTGAAAATTTGATGTAGCCACATCAGAAAGAGTCTTATGTCATCCAAATAGCCCTGGATAAATAGTGGAGAGATGCCTCAGCAATAACCATGGTACAATGGGCATAAGGTGATTGCCTGTATTAGGTACAAATAAATCTCCTCCTCCCCACTCCACAATCCCACCACTGCCTGTAATGGCTTGGAATTGCAATAAGATCAGAGGTCAGGAGTATCACATCAATAGTCCTTGGGAAAAAGCTATTTCCCAAGGACACGTTCTTTTATTGGGGCGCATTGTGTTAAAGAGGGGAGGAGAAAGTAATCTCTTCCTTCTCCTCAAGACTGGTGTGCCAGGTTAGATCTAAATGGGATCTAAATGGGATTTTATTGTGGACCGCCAGAGTCCCCCAGTTGGTGGAGATGGGTGGTAATACAAATTTAAATGATAGATAGATAGATAGATAGATAGATAGATAGATAGATAGATAGATAGATGGATGGATGGATGGATGGATGGATGGATGGATGGATGGATGGATGGATGGATGATAGAGGTAAGGAAGGAAAAGTTAGGGATGAGTTTGGGGCTGAGATAAATTGAAATGGGCCCCTTTCCCTCCTTCAACTCAAAACCGATCTCTGGAAATGGGAGTCTAGATGATACACCATCTGCACTTGTGGAAAAGCAAATTTACAAAACACAAATATCTAATGATCATTTGGAGAGAATAATGGAGTAGAGGTCTCCCCTCCCCAATTATCTCAGAATACAGTAAAGAAGGGTTTGATATCAATTCATCAAATATCTTTCATGTCCTCTGAATCTCTGTCACATGCCCTAAACTCACGGGTAGCTGTTAATGAAGAGAAAGTCTCAAAATGAGGGTTTTCTTCTCTCTCTGACTGGCCACAATGTCAGGGCTTTTATATTGTGCCTACCTAGTGTGGGTTATTGAGTGGGGAACCTGAATCATCCCAGGCACAGGTTCACAAAAGGTGTCATAATTCTGATTTTCTTGAAAATGATTGCCTTGAAATGACCTTATAAAAAAGGTAAACAGCATTTATGAGATTTGAAATCCAGTCAGCTTTTCAACAGGGTTTCTACATGCTTCCCTATCCCAACCCCCAGAATAGAAGTTTTATTTCTATAGGCCACACTGGCACTAAATCTGAGCAAAAGCTCACATCCACAAAGGAGTGGTAGTAAGGGAAAGAAGATTCCCCATAAGCATTGCCCTGGAATAACCCCACCTTCTCCAATACCTGCATCAGGTGAAAGCCTTTTCCTCCTACAGTATGTAAGCTTAGGGAGCCAGTGTGATGTAAGGAAAAGGTGTTGGATTAGGAGCAGGAAAACCCAGGTGCTGGTCCAGCTTCAGCCACAGAAGTCTGCTTGTGACTTTGAGCCCCTTTTATGTCATCAGGGACACAGCATGCACAGGGGATCTGACTGGGACAGGGCAAGACCACACTCTTTCCAGATTCTTCTCCTTTATTCAAGTTCAGAAAGATAAGTAAATTCAGATGGATGGATGGATGGATGGATGGATGGATGGATGGATGGATGGATGGATGGAAGCCAGCCAGCCAGCCAGCCAGCCAGCCAGCCAGCCAGCCAGCCAGCCAGCCATTTGGACGTTAGCCAAGCCATATCAGATTAGACAAGTACTTTCACTTTCAATCAGCTTCAACACTAATTGTTTGCATTATTTAGCACACAGTTTCTTGCCTCCCAAGTGATATTCTGATACAGTCTGAAAGAAAAGTACCAAACAAGCATTTTCCCCTCTAAACCTGTTTGTTCTTAAAAGCATTCTAAGTAATGTAAGCATTCTACAGGTAGTCCTCGCTTAACAACCACAAATGGGACCGGAATTTCAGTTGCTAGGCGAAGCGGTCATTAAGCAAATCCAACCTAGTTTACGACCTGCTTTGCGGCATTCGTTAAGCGAATCTCCGCAGGTGTTAAGTGAACCACATGATTGTTAAGTGAATCACGCAGTTCCCCATTGATTTTGCTTGCCAAAAGCCAGCCAGGAAGGTTGAAAATGGTGATCATGTGACCATGGGACACTGCAATGGTCATAAATGCGAGCCAGTTGCCAAGTGCCCAAATCATGATCATGTGACTGTGGGGATGCTGCAACAGTCGTAAGTGTGAAGACCAATCACAAGTCGGTTTTTTCAGCACCGTCGTAAGTCCGAACCATCATTAAACAAATGGTTGTTAAGTGAGGACTACCTGTATCTCCCTGTAATATGATGTGTACCCAAAATATAGGTGTTCCTAACATTTGTTCACCCCCCAAGTCCTAATTAATACTTCCCCTATTTACCACTCTAGTTCTAAGGAAAGGGCTTAATTACTTGCATGGTACGATCTACTTGCAGACTCTAGAGATGATGATGGCTAGCTATTCTGACAGGTAAACCTTTGATCTTATTTTCTATCATCTCCAAGCCTGGCCTTAAGATCATAAAGCTGCATATCCTCACGACACTATTACTCTTCAGTACTTTTCTTCCCAGGAAGTACTCTCAAACTCTTCAGCGAGTCTTGTCCTAGTCTCATCCAGCATTCTATAATTCCCAATTAGTGTCAGCTGCTCAATCCGTGTTTAGGTACAGCAGCCAATGTTACTCTGGATACAAACCAATTGACCAATATTCTATTTTCAACAGCTACTAGAGTTGTCTAGCCCATTTCAGCCATGTAGGACTCTGACGGTCCACCAGCAAATCCATTACTCAGCTGCTTCTCTTCAGAATCCTCTAACGGCAGCGTGACATCTTGCAAGTTTGCAAGACTTACTCTCTTTGTCAACTCTGTATCTTCCCCTCCTCCTCCCATGAAAAGCTAAACTAAGGTCTCTTCTCCTATTCTCAGCAAGCAAAGCACAGAGCAAAAAGAAAAAGTCTGGTGTAGTTTCCTTCCTCCCAAAACAGCTGCAGGGATGCATAACTAAAAAAATCCGTAAAAAGTCACAGCGCCAAACTATGGCTGACTGCTGGCTTCTGACACTTAGTTTTAGGTATATATGCACACCAAGTTTTATTCTAGGTCAGTGCTTTCCAAAGTGCTGCTGTTGGTGACAGATCAACAGCGGTGGCAGCGGCGGCACGGGAGGGTGCGCGCGTGCACGGCAGCGGCGCGGGGGGGCGCGTGGTGGCGGTGGCATGTATGGTGGTGGTGGCAGCGGCCTCGCTAAAATGCGGAAGCGCTAATGGCACGCCGCTGCCATCGTCGCTGCCGCCGCCATGCACACTGCCACGTGCACCCCCGCACCACCCCTGCGCGTGCCCCCATACCGCCGCTTCACGACACACTAAACTGTGTGTTGCGACACACTAAAGTGTTGCGACACACAGTTTGGAAAGCTATGTTCTAGGTGTTTGCCTGTTTTTTCTTTTATATTTAGTATGCCGGTTTTTGAACCACAGTACATTACAATACAGTAAACTAGAAATAAATAAATAAAACCCACTTTGATGGCTGTTGTGGGTCTTCCGGGCTGTGTGGCCATGTTCTGGAAGTTGTGGTTCCTAACGTTTCGCCAGCATCTGTGGCCAGCATCTTCAGAGGGCAGGAGCACAGACAGAAGCGAAATCTCTGTGCCCAGGTAGAGTGGCAATGTTTTGTTTGTTTTCTATTTATAGAGCTAAGTTATAGGAGATTAGGTGGGGTTTTTTGTCGTGTTGAAATGTTAACGAGTGGCTGATGAGTGTGATTAGCATGTTCATTGTGAGAAGTATTCCCATGTCCTGGTGGTTGGACTGAGTTCGTTGACCTTTTGCAGGCTGTGTTTTTCAGGACTGGTAGCCAGGTTTTGCTAATTTTTAGACTTTCTTCTTTTTTATTGTAACTGTGCTGGTGTTTGTGAATTTCAATGGCTTCTCTGTATAATCTGGTGTAGTGGTTTTTGGTGTTGTCCAGTATTTCTGTGTTTTCAAATAGGATTTTGTGTCCCGTTTGCTTGAGAGCATGTTCAGCTACTGAAGATTTTTTCGGTTGCTGTAGTCTTCAGTGTCTTTCATGTTCTTTTATCCTGGTGTGAATGCTTCGTTCTGTGGTTCCGATGTATACTTGTCCACAGCTGCATGGTATGCGGTATACTCCTGCAGTGGTGCAGGGGTCCCTTTTGTCTTTTGCTGATTTTAGCATTTGTTGTATTTTTCTGGTGGGTCTGAAGACTGTTTGAAAGTTGTGTTTTTCCATCAGTTTTCCCATGTTTTCCCACTTCACAGCTCTTTTTTAAAAAATGCTTTCTAGTTAGACATGATGTTCATTGGGCCATTATTCAGAGAGGTTAGGAGCAGGTGAAGCTGTGGCAGTAACTGTCCATCAAGCACTGTCCAAGCTACAGCATGTAAACTGTATCACACATCAAACAGGGCTCGCAGAAGAGCCATTAGACAGAAAAAATCTCTGACTATGGAGGGAGATAGGTTTAAACAAAGCCTTTCATCATTGCTTTCCTGTTCATATGATTTCCTTGTGATGTCCACATGAGTATGGAAATGCGTGCAAGGATCTTTTGCCACTACTCTCTGCCTTGATAATCTCTTGCTGTGTTCTCATGAATCATTAGGCATATCTGCGTGTGCATTGTTCCTGCACATAGGAATTAGCAGTCTGCAATTGCAGCCTTCAGTCCCCCAAACCTGACAGTGAAATTAAACCATTAAAGCTAACAAGGGAAACAACAGATGACCGCACATTACTGACAAGTCCTGTTTTAAGGGACCATATTTTACTGGAATCCTTGGTCTGAAACATGCTTTTTAATGCAAGCTTTGATGCTGAAAATATGAATGAATGGCAGCAAAGAGGCAGAATGTGCCCTTTTAGTTTTAATTATTCATCAGACAAGCTTCCTTTTTTGTGCAAAGCTTCAGAGCAGAGCTTTTAAGCATGCTATTTGCTCCTTGGTCTTCACATGGGTGCATATTAACCAAGAAAGAAAGCAACAGCATAGTTATCTAATTTATTTGCAGAAACACTTCCGATTTTGGTTAATGTCTATAAAATGACACCATCCATCTAATTAGCCATAAGCAATGCAAGAAAAACCAGGTTTAATATGCTGTATGGCAGGTACAAAATGCTGCATTGATAAAAATTCCTCCCCCACCCCACTAATTTACATGGTGCCAAAACTGTTTCAACTATCAAATGCTTTCAAACCGAAGAGAGAAAAGTAAGTGGGTGATATATTATTGATGGGTTTTGAACTAAAATGGCAACACAGGAGCTCTGATCTTCTTTAACAGCTTCTTCATGCTTCAGATAAAGTATCTACCCAAATCTAGTAATCAAAGAAATGGATAGCTTCTGTGGCTATCAATGAGCAATGTCATTGTTTTCAACACTGTGATGCACTAGAAATTATCCCAATTCAGAGTTTAACAAAAAGCACAGCTAAATCAGACTATTGATCCATCTTGATACTTTTGTTGGGTGTCCTGATTAGCATTGGTCTTAAGAAATAATTTTTGATCTTAATCTTGTAGTGTGATATTTCTCATTCATTTACAGGGCCATGATAGAAAATGACCCTTTAATCTATGCAGAATAGCATTGATTGTAATGTAATAATGCATTTTAGAGGATAAGTAATCCTTGATATTTTCATAATCTGGGAAAGAGCTTTATTTTTTATATCCCACCCTTTTCCTTAGGAGATCAAATCAGCATATACAATTCTAACCCCTTTTTTGTTGTTTATTCGTTCAGTCGCTTCCGACTCTTCATGACTTCATGGACCAGCCCACGCCAGAGCTTCCTGACAGCCGTCACCATCCCCAGCTCCCCCATGGTTGAGTCTGTCACCTCCAGAATATCATCCATCCATCTTGCCCTTGGTCGGCCCCTCTTCCTTTTGCCTTCCACTTTCCCTAGCATCAGCTTCTTCTCCAGGGTATCCTGTCTTCTCATTATGTGGCCAAAGTACTTCAGTTTTGCCTTTAATATCATTCCCTCAAGTGAGCAGTCTGGCTTTATTTCCTGGAGTATGGACTGGTTTGATCTTCTTGCAGTCCAAGGCACTCTCAGAATTTTCCTCCAACACCACAGTTCAAAAGCATCTATCTTCCTTCGCTCAGCCTTCCTTATGGTCCAGCTCTCGCAGCCATAGGTTACTACAGGGAATACCATTGCTTTAACTATGCGGACCTTTGTTGTCAGGGTGATGTCTCTGCTCTTAACTATTTTATCAAGATTTGCCATTGCTCTCCTCCCAAGAAGTAGACGTCTTCTGATTTCCTGGCTGCAGTCAGCATCTGCAGTAACCCCTTTACTTTCCCAATAATACTGTCAGGTAAATTATCTGCAAGGTGGCTATCCAAAGACATCTAGTGAGGTCCATAGCAGGGTGGGGAATTTTGTCACTTTGTTTAATCACAGATGGAAAAGGACAATGCAGTTTAGGAAGAAAAATCTAGGAAGGCACATCACGAGAGAATAATATTAGACAGATTCCTCTGAAAAGAGTTTGTGACTCTTCATTATAGAATGCCATTTTTAAATGAATGAATACCGTTTTTCCCCTCCTTAACTTCCTCAATAGCATTTTCCCCAGATAACTGTTGCTGAGTTGGGGCCTAGTTTATATATGGTCTGATTGATAAAGGACAGATGCAAAAGAAGCTACATGTAGGATGGTGACAGCATAATTCCTTCTTCAACCTATACTGGAAATTTGCATCAGATTTGTCTTTCCTGCTACAAAGGCTGGGAACAGAATGTGTACATCCTGAAGCAGGAATACTCTCTAGGAGCATGCCCTAATTGTTTTAACAGACAATTTTAGTGGGCAGAATTAGGAGAAAGTTAGAATTCCAAATTCCCAATCCATTAAAAACAAAATACTCTTCAGCCTGTAAAGCTACTGGAACTCAAATGCTTACTGCTGGAACCCCCCAAAGGACTCTATGTAGACATCAGAATGGTCAGGGACATCTTCTTTGGCATTTGCCAGCTCCTATCCAACATCATATTTTACCTCCAAAGATGTTTCTGGGCTACAATAAGGACTCATAGCTACTCTTAGAAAATAAAAATGGTGGGCGGTTCAATCAATGTTTTTTTGGGGTGGCAGACTATGCCCACCTGCTTATAAACATGACAGAGGTACATCAGCATAGTATAGAGCATTTTGGTTGGTTGCAGAGGGTGGTGCAGAGTATCCTTATCAAAATGTTTGCTTTTTGGTGCTTCCTAACTAGTCAATCCACCAGGGCTGACATTTTTTTTTAATGATGATACTTCTCACATGGTAGCCATTTTAAAATGATACATTCTCAAAATTCCAAATGTACTCACCAGCTAAAATATGGAGACTTCTGATGTACTGCTAGTATTTTACTGGTATAGTCACAAGATCTGTTCTTTTCAAAAGAGGATGGAATTTTGAATAATCTAATGTATGGATTTGCCAAGTTGCCAGGTGTGGACATAACACAGCGCATCATTATCATTGGCAATCACTCGTAGCCGAGTAAGATTGTCTTCCAAAGGTAAAATTTTAACAGTGGATCCGTAAGTGGCTATAAAGGCCAATTCTGGATCCGCACAACCTCCCACAGTGAGGGCATAGGTTTCCGGGTGGGAGACGGTCATGATGAGGGTTTGCCTGACGTGCCTTCCTTTTAGCTCTTTTCTCCCTTTCACCCTGTACTCGTGCTTCTTCAAAGTCCATAGCGCCATTAATAAAGGCTGACCTCCAATTGAAACGCTCATGAGTTAGGGCTTCCCAGTTCTCAATGCTGATATTACATTTTTTTTAATTAGCTTTGAGAGTGTCTTTGAATCTCTTTTGCTGTCCACCAATATTCCGTTTTCCATTCTTAAGTTGGGAGTAAAGTAGCTGCTTTGGAAGACGATGGTCAGGCATTCGAACAACATGGCCGGTCCAGCGAAGTTGATGTTGGATGATCATTGTTTCAATGCTGGTGGTTTTCGCTTCTTCTAATACGCTAACATTAGTCCGCCTATCTTCCCAAGTAATTTGCAGAATTTTTCGGAGGCAGCGTTGATGGAATCTTTCAAGAAGTTGGAGGTGGCGTTTGTAGAGGGTCCATGTTTCACAGGCGTACAGAAGGGTTGGTAGTACAATGGCTTTGTAAACAAGCATTTTGGTCTCCCTGCGAATGTCCCGATCCTCAAACACTCTACGCTTCATTCGGGAGAAAGCTACACTCGCAGAGCTCAGGCGATGCTGAATTTCAGCGTCGATGTCGGCTTTTGTAGATAGATGGCTGCCGAGATAAGAAAAGTGGTCGACATTTTCTAGTGACACACCTTTAAGCTGGATTGATGGCGCTGCAGAGGGATTGGTTTGAACTTGCTGGTAAAGCACTTTGGGTTTTTTTATGTTAATCGAGAGGCCGAGCTTTTCATATGCTTCTGAAAAGATGTTTAGGATAGTTTGAAGATCTTCCTCGGAGTGTGCACAGACTACGTTATCATCAGAATATTGAAGTTCTATAACAGAAGTTGTAGTTACCTTATTTTTTGCTTTCAGCCTACTAAGATTAAAAAGCTTTCCATCTGTTTGATATATAATTTCTACACCAGTAGGAAGTTTCTCTTCAACAAGGTGTATAATCATAGCGATGAAGATAGCGAATAAGGTTGGAGCAATAACACATCCATGTTTAACGCCGGATTCCACTTTAAATGGATCGGTTTGAGAGCCATTGTTATTCAGGATTGTTGCCATCATGTCGTCATGGAGTAGCCGCAAGATGTTCACAAATTTATCAGGGCATCCGATTTTCAGAAGGATGGTCCAGAGAGCAGTACGATTTACAGTATCAAAAGCTTTAGTCAGATCAATAAACGCCATGTACAGAGGGCGGTTTTGCTCCTTGCATTTTTCTTGAAGCTGTCGTGCAGTGAAGATCATATCCACTGTTCCCCTGGAAGGGCGGAAGCCATTTTGCGTTTCAGGGAGGATGTCTTCTGATACAGATAGGAGACGGTTTGCAATGATCTTTGCCAGGATTTTGCCTGCTGTGGCTAGAAGGGAAATGCCTCGATAGTTTCCACAGTCTGTTCTATCACCCTTTTTAAAGAGAGTGATAATTATGGCATCCCTAAAGTCTGCTGGAATCTCCTCCCTCATCCAGATTTTTTCGATGAGCTTATGAAGTTGTTGTGTAAGTTCAGGCCCGCCTTCTTTAAAGACTTCAGCAGGAATCCCATCAGGTCCACTAGCTTTGTTATTTTTCATTTGTTTAGTGGCTTTACTGACTTCCTCCAAACTAGGGGGTACTGCAAGCTCATCTCTTATTTGTTTTTGCGGGATTTGCAAGAAGACTTCATCAGCCACAGTAGAGTGACGATTAAGGAGATTTTAGTAATGCTCTTTCCAGCGCAGTGCAATAGACTTTTTGTCCTTTAGAAGTTTAGCACTATCTACTGAGCGTAAGGGATTTGTACCATGGTTTGTTGGTCCATAGATGGCCTTTATGGCATTAAAAAAGCCCCGTGCATCATGAGCATCTGCAAAATGTTGGGTTTCTTGGGCTTTTTTTAATCCACCATATGTTCTTAAGTTCTCTAGTTCTTCTTTGGACTTCTGCCTTTGCACTGGTGTAGATTTTTTTCTTAACGAACACAGCGCATATAGCACACAAGCAAAAAGAGCCTTGCATGGTCAAGACTAAGTTAACACTATGTTTCCAATAATAGCCAGGCAGAAGCCTTTAAAGAATATAGAACACAGATCCAATGTATATATGGCAACCTTCACCAACCTAATGCCTTCCAGATGTGCAAGGAATTCTGGGAGTTGAAGCCAACCTGGAAAAGATTAGAATATGATAGGAATAGGGGATCTGTGTCCCTCTAAATACTACAGAATTACACTCCTATTATTCTTCACCATTGGTCATGCTGAAAGGAGTTGCTAGAAGTTCTGTCTTTAACATCTGTAAGATTTCTGCCGGGTGCCAGACTTCCGGTGGGGCAAATTTACTCCCTCTCAGCTGGAACGAGCAGTGCTCAGAGACTTTCTTGACACCAACTTGAAGAGGGGGTTCATCAGACCTTCCATGTCTCTGGTGGCAGCTCCCATGCTGTTGTGAAGAAGTTTTCATGGTCAAAGAGTGGTATGCTGTCTCATTGGTTATTTTGGAATTACAGCACAGAACAATATGAAAATAATTAGAGAGGACCAGAATCATACAATGTATTTGCAATTATTCAGGATGACATTAATGGAAGGGATGCACATGTGTGCACATGTGTGAGTATTTATTTATTTATTTATTTATTTATTTATTTATTTAAATTTATATAACCGCCCATCTCCCCCAACGGGGAACTCTGGGCGGTTTACAATAAAATAGATTAAAACAGGATAAAACATCAATGTACAATATATAAAATTAATAAATAATTATAAATCCAGATGGAGATGGAATTAAACGAAGGACAATAAATTAAGGAATTAACCACCCCCATGAGGAACTATCCCTTCCTCCTTCCCATGCCAGGCGGCAGAACCAGGTCTTCAGCTCTTTCCTAAAGGTCGGGAGGGAGGAGATCTGCCTCAACTCTGGGGGCAAGATGTTCCACAGTGTTGGCGCTCCCACAGAGAAGGCCCGCCTCCTAGACCCCATCCGATGACATTCTTTAATTGATGGGGTTCGTAGCAGGCCCTCTCTGAATGACCTGGTGGGGTGGGTCGATAAAATGGGGATAAGACGGTCCTTCAGGTATTCTGGCCCCATGCCATGTAGGGCTTTAAAGGTAATAACCAACACCTTGAATTGTACCCAGAAGCAAACCGGCACCCAATGCAGCTCGCAGAGCAGAGGTGTTATGTGTGCAGATTTTGGTGCACCCAAAATTGCTCGCGCGGCCGCATTCTGCACTAGCTGAAGCTTCCGGATAGTCTTCAAGGGTAGCCCCATGTAGAGCACATTGCAATAATCTACATGGGATTTAGGCAACAGTGGCATACTGGATCATGTGGTAACTTTGTATCTGTCGTTGAGATTTCTACAAAATCCAGGTAATTTGCAGTGTTGACCTACTGTTTTCTCTGTGAATTCATTCATGACATAAAGTCCTTTTATGCTGAATCTCCCATAAGAATGGAGATGAAAAGGTAGTATTCAGGAAGCCTGACATGTGAAATATGTCCTCCACATTTTAGGGTCCTTCTCTGTTACATAGTGGACATCTCTCCCTCCGTCTTTGCATAGCTGCTCCTTCCCTTTGGGTAGGAAGTCATAAGATGAAGGAACAGAGAGTTCCATCTGAGGATGTCAGAGTTCTGGGAGAGATACTGTTCAATTTGATTAAAATAAATTAGGAAAATGACAAGATAAAAAGGGAAATAGGAAAGAATAACTTCTCCATAACTATCCATGCAAACCAACTGGTGAGGAAGAAAACAAAGATATCTCAACTTGAAAATAGATACCACTTTAAAAAAAATACCATAATGACAGATATTCAAGATTCTTTTATTAAGTCATCTGCTTAATAGCTCAGAAAGGCCTGTTAATGTCACTTGTGGGAACAAATTATTGGGAGGTTGTGGGCAATCTCTTTGAATTAGGAAAGCTATAAAGAACTTAAGAACACAGTGGTGCACTTAGGTAAATGCCGCCTATAGCAACATGCATTAATTTATAGTGTAGGAAGCACTACATAATAGAAAGCCTTAGATTTTTCATGCATATATTTGACCACCCATCTTTAAAGTCCTGTATTGATGTTGCCCTGACACAACAGCTTTCTCCAGCTATAGGGTGGGAAACAAGATTGTGTGCTGGTGAAAAAAAAGCAGTTTTGCAATTTAGAAAAGTGAAATAAGAGATGTGACAATTGTAAGCATTTTGGACTTCAAGGTGCATCTCTCTGAGAATTGATGTTGAAGGGGAGGGGGAAGAATTCAAATGCACTGCCTTATAGAAATACCTGTTGCTTGTGTCCAAATGCATGGCATCTTGTAGAAAAACACAAAGATTGTAGAAGCGTTTTACGTTTCTCTTCCAAAGGTTGCCAAGATCAGATGATTCATCTCCTGGAACTGTTCACCAATGGGAAAGGCAAGGAGCTTGTAAGAATGCTTCCTTCTATTCAAACTTGTTAAGAATTCAGAATTTAAATCAAGGATGGTACAATTACTTTACAGTATTCAAACTTTCACTCCTAAAGAAGACCTCTGTGATTTGTAAGAAGGAAGATACAGTACTCAATACTGACAGGGACACCTCCTCTGAATATGTGCACCATAACTAAGAAGCTCTTGCTGACAAAAAGCTAGACTAGAGTTTACAGTTCACCTGGTCATTCTGTGAAACTTTTTGGGTGGAGAAAACACGTTCATGACTCCCATCACTACCTAGAGAATAAAGTCCCACTCCCACCCAGAATGTAGTAATTGTGGATCCTAATTTAAAAACAGCAAATAAAAATATTTTGTAAAGGTTACCTGAGGGACCGTCTCATCCCGATAACATCTACCCACCCCACTCAGTCATGCAGAGAGGGCATGCTTCAGATCCCATCAACAAGAGAATTCCATCTAGCGGGGTCCAGGAGGCGTGCCTTCTCTGCGATAGCGCCCGCACTTTGGAATATCTTGCCCCAGAGGTGAGACAGGCCTCTTCACTCCCAACCTTCCGGAAGACTCTAAAGACCTGGTTCTGCCGCCTTGCCTGGGACGAGGGAGGTAATAGTTCCTCCTGGGGATGGCTGGCCCCATAGTGTCCTCCCTCTTCGATGAGATTTTACCATCATTGGATTTTTTAATCTATTTATCTTATTAGAGTGGTTGATTGTATTTATTTTTATAGGTTTTAATTGTTGAGTATTTTTGTAAACTGCCCAGAGTCCCCCGTTGGGGGGAGATGGGCGGTGATAAATTTGAATTAAAATAAAATAAAATAAAATAAAATAAAATAAAATAAAATAAAATAAAATAAAATAAAATAAAATAATAAAAAAAATAATAAAAAATAAATAAAATAAAATAAAATAAAATAAAATAAAATAAAATAAAATAAAATAAAATAAAATAAAATAAAATAAAATAAAATAAAATAAAAATTAAAATAAACCTGTGCTTGAAGAACAGAAAACCAGAGACAATAAGAAAACTAGTCCAATATAGTAAAAACAATATCCTAAGCCAGGACAAAAGGATTACACCTGAACAATAATATGTATTAAAATATATCATTTATATGAAATAAATAAAATAAAATGCATTTCTTAAAAATCTATTGCAATTAATTGTACATTATGGAAAAGAAAGGACATGAATGAAAATTATAAATACAAATTTTAGCAAAAAGAGGATAGGGAAAATACGTAAGATAAAGGAACTGGGAAAAAGTGCTAATGTAAATACACTCGTAAACTGTAAAAAGATTATTTTTCAGTGGTAGGAATATTAACTAAGCACATCTCCATCTCAATACTTCTCAACAGTGCAACTAGTAAACAAAGCTGCATATTTACTCTGCTTTTCAGTACAATTTGCAACCTGTATTGTTGCTTATAGTACTATTATTGTAATCTGATTCACCTCACAGAAAGAAGCGAGAGTTTCTTATCACAAACATTATGCTGGAAATGTGATATATATATGGAGGGAGCGTGGGAGGGATGGCTCTGAAGAGATGCTGTGGGGTCCTGGAGCTACGCCCAACAGTATGGCTCCAGCAGCATCTTTGAAAATGCTTTCTCTTTCTTCCCTCTTCCTTCAGTACATTTTTACTAGACAGCAATATAATATGAGAACGGGGGAGGGGAGTGCACAAATACAGATTCAAAGATCAGTGACAAGTTTTAAAAAATAATCCTACAGCATAGATTGGTTTTAAAAACACTTATGTGTGTGTGTGTTTTTTTAAAAAAAACTACATTATTGCAGGGGCGTCTGCTGCCTTGTTTTATTTTTAAAGATGCAGTTGAATATTCACCAGTCATATATCATTATGAATATACCTCAAAGTTAACCAGAGAACTGGAATATATTATATCTTTCTCTCTCACAGGGCTAAGTACCTTTTGTCTGGGGAACAACTGTACCCTGATGTCATATTTAGCACAGTCAAAACATATAAATCACTGGAACTGAGTGGAATTCTATTTGTCCACAGCTGGAGGAGACACTGTTCAGGTGTCCAGAAGTCACCATGAAAAAGTGGCTTGCCTTGTGGGAGAGGAAGAAGTGTACCATAATCTCAGAGAAGACTTGTTAGGTCATATGGCTACAAAGATTGACTCCAAAGTCCAGCATCAATCTGTGGATCATGGGACCCTTAAACGTACAGGCTGCAAAGGTGTTGGCATTGTTGTTTTAGCCAGAATACTAAGTAGTGGGGTCACATAGCCTGCCAACCTATGGTTTACTTAATAAAGGTTTACTGCATTAATCCAGGAGGGAGGTCACATAACATCTTGACTCCAAAACTACAACAGGGGATAGATTCTTTCTTGGTACAATATAATAAAGATATTTTATTTATTTTATCGAATTTATACACTGCCCATCTAACTATATAAGTAACTCTGGGCGGTGTATAAATTAGATAAAATAAATAAAATTTATTTACTTGTAGAAGTTTAAAAGTTGGTTCAAGTATTTGAAGAAACATACCCAGTGTCAGGATGGAGGCTGAGTCCGATTCGGAAGAGGAAGAGACGGTAACAATAGAAGCAGGAAAGAACTGGGATGGCACGAAATTTGAATCGGGTCCAGAGCAGCTGATTGGAGGCAGCCCAGAAGAAGACTCGCCTCCACCTATCAGCATGCGCGAGAGAAGGTGGGAAAGGAAGGCAGAGCAACGCGAGGTGCGATTGGCTCCCGCTCACAAACGGCGCGAAAATCAAAAGGATAAAAGGCAAGCGCAGCGTGTACCCATTGCTGGAGACAACTGTTCACGTTCCATACTGCATCCTGGAGTGAATTGCAATCCCGTTACCATGCCAGCATCCCCGCTCGAGCCCTACCTTGGCTCCATGCCAGAGCCTTGCCTTGCAACCTTGCCAAGCTTTGCGCCAGAGCCTTGCCTTGCAAACCAGCTGAGCCTCGTGTCTGAGCCCTGCCTTGCCGCCCAGCTAAGCTCCATGTCAGATCCTACCCTTGCCGCCCAGCTGCACCTTGAGCTGTAACCTTGCCTTGCTGCCCAGCCGCGTCCTGAGCCGGAATCTTGCCTTGCCGTCTTGTCATGTTTTGTGCCGGAACCTCGCCTTGCAGCTGCCACATCAAACCTCATGTCGGAACCTAGCCTTGTAGCCGCTGCTCCGAGCCTCACGCCGGAACTTCGCCCTGCTGCTCCAAGCGTCGTGCTGGAACCTCACCTTGTTGCTGCGGCACCAAACCTCATGTCGGAACTTCGCCTTGCGGCCGCCACTCCAAACCTCGCACCAGAACCTTGCCCTACTGTTGACGCTCCAAGCCTTGTGCTGGAACCTCGCTTCACTGTCGCTGCTCCAAGCCTTGCGTCAGAACCTTGCATCGCCCTTGTACCAAGCCTTGCACCGGAACCTCCCTGTCTCTGCATCAAGACTTGTGCCGGAACTTTGTCACATGGCCGCTGTACCCAGCCCCACGCCAGAGCCTCGCATCACAGCCACGTGGTGGCTGCCCACATTTGCGCCCAGTGAAACTGAGCACGGCACACCACTGAGTCCGTGAACACCATGTGTCGTTTATTTGAGAGATTGTGTGTTTAATTGTAAATAAAGTATATATTTCAGACCTTCCTGCTTTGGGTCTTAGTTGGGACAGGACAGATTGTCTCCAGCCTTACCCCAGTAGAGGGATACGGAAGGTTGTGGAGCCTGAACTAAGCCAGCATGGCGGACCAGCAACTCATCTTGGAACATGCCCAGCTGGGACAAATATTCACCATGATGAGCGCACAACTATCCCAATTACAGGCTCAACAGTCGGTGCCCCGTACCATGGTTACACTGCATCTCTAGTTCCCTGTGTCGGCGCCTGAAAGGTTTGATGGGACTCTCGCACAATTTCCCGCATTTTTTGCCCAGTGTAAACTGCACCTGAGCCTTCATTCAGAGGAATTCCCCAGAGATCGCCACAATTTCTGATTAATTTATTGTCAGGTTCTGCCGCGTGCTGGGCCTCCCCCTTGATCTTTCAACCAAGTCCTCTCCTGGACGATTTTGTGGGTTCTGCCAGCAGCTGTGGCTGATGTACCCAGTTAGGACACAGACTGCCAGCAGGCGCCTGAGGGGGTTGAGGCAAGGATGGCACCCAGTGGCGGAGTATATCAGTGACTTCCGGCTGCTCATCCAAGACTTAAATTGGAATGAAGAGGTGCTTCTCGACCAATTCCAGGATGGTCTGGCCTGAGATCCTGGATGAGTTAGCCCGGACCAAATGCCTGCAGACCCTGCAAGCTCTGACGCAGTTGTGCCTCCGCATTGATGGGTGTCTCCAACAGAAGAAGGTGAGGCAACACACCACCATGTTGCCATCCTTTAGCCCGCACTTCTCAGCTGCCCGACCAGTTCCCAGAGACAAACCCATGCAATTAGGGGGCGCGAGACTGTGGCTGACCCAGGTGGAGAAGGATCAATGAAGACGGTTGGGGTTGTGCTTGTACTGTGTAGGATCTGGGCATCTAGTGGCTAATTGCCCCACCAAGATCAAGACCACACCCTTGTCGGGAAACGAACTCAGCCCAGCCTAAAAGGGCAATTAGGCTGGGCCAAGTTGGCGGCTAGCCAATCTACCAAGCCCCATCCCAAACTCCTCAGGCACTTGGCAGTGACTGTCATCTTGCAAGTTCCTGGGGGTCCTGCACTCAAGACCCAAGCCATGATTGACTTGGGGTCCACTGCCAATTTCATGGATGAAGGGTTTGCCAAACAGCAGGGCATACCTCAGCACGAAGTGAAGCCCGCGCTTGTTGTTGAGACCATTGATGGCAGAACCCTACGCTCCAGTCCTGTGTCCTCCGCCATGCAATGTCTGCTCATGAGGGTTGGCATGCACCAGGAGTGGCTGGAATTCTATGTGGTTGCCACACCTCACTTCCCAGTGGTGCTGGGGTTAGAATGGCTCCAGGTGCGTGAGCCACAGATTGCATGGTCTTCTGGAAAGATTGAATTCTCCAGCCCTCAGTGTACTAAACACGTGTCCAACATTCTTGCTGCAGGACAACTCGCCGCAACTGATTCACCACTGCCTCCACAGCTCCGAGACTATGTGGACGTGTTCAACGAGAAGGAAGCAGACCAGCTACCACCCCACAGATCCTACAACTGCCCCACCGATTTGGTGCGGGGTGCCAGACTTCTGGTGGGGCAAATTTACTCCCTCTCAGCTGGAACGAGCAGTGCTCAGAGACTTTCTCGACACCAACTTGAAGAGGGGGTTCATCAGACCTTCCACGTCTCTGGTGGCAGCTCCCATGCTGCTTGTGAAGAAGTTGGGGGAGCTACGGTTGTGTTGTGATTACCGGAGGTTAAATGACATCACTATCAAGAACCGATACCCATTGCCGTTGATTTTGGAGCTCCTTGAGCGGCTTCGAGATGCCTGGATCTCCACAAAGTTGGACATCAGGGGGGCTTACAACCTCATCCGCATCTGCCAAGGGGATGAGTGGAAGACCGTGTTTCGCACCCGCTACGGACACTTTGAATATACCATGATGCCCTTCGGGCTTTCTAACACTCCGGGGATCTTCATGCATTTTATGCATGATGTATTTCAGGATCTCCTAGACTGGTACCTCATCATATACCTGGATGACCTATTGATTTACTCCTCTTCTCTGAGCGAGCATGAACAACACGTTTGCACAGTACTGCAGTGGCTGCGGGAAAACCGGCTGTACACCAAGCAGGAGAAATGCCAATTTGCCCAAGACACTGTGGTCTTTTTGGGTCACCAGATCTCTGCCACCGGCATCGCAATGGAGACCAGCAAGATAGAGGCACTCCAGTCCTGGCAACCCCCACACTGAGCTAAGGATGTGCAACACTTATTGGGGTTCACTACTATTGGAATTTCATTCCTCACTTTGCAGAGCTCACCACCCCCCTCTTGAACCTCCTCCAGAAAGGGACTAAGTCCTAAGGAGATGCCGAGCAACAGGCTTTTGACAGTCTCAAGGTCGCTTTCACCTCAGCCCCATCCTCAGACACCTTGACCCTCCCCGGGCATTCGTGGTTGAAATGGACATGTCAGACGTCGCCATTGGGGCCATTTTGTTGCAAGCTGACCCGCGAACCGGAACCTTGTGTCCCTGTGCATACCACTCCTGGAAACTGACGCCCGCTGAAAGAGCTTACACCATCTGGGACAAGGAACTGTTGGCCATCAAAATGGCATTCGAGACATGGAGACACCACCTAGAGGAAGCCTGTCACCCCATCATGGTGAGGATGGACCATCGCAATCTGGAGCATCTGAAGACTGCGAAGAGTTTGAATCAGCGACAGATTCGCTGGTCATTGTTCTCATGCTTCAACTTTCAAGTAACCAAATCCCGCGAGGCCGAAATCAACGGGCAGATGCGCTCTCCAGAAAGCCAGAGTATGATCATCTAGAGTCCTCCCCACCGCACCAATCCGTCATCCCTCTCAAACGATTTGCTGCGAACAGCGCACCGCGTGACCTCCTCCAACAGATCCGCAATCAGCAGCAAAAGGATCCATTTGTAACCAAACAGAAACAAGAAATCTTGCAGGCGCTCACAGACCAGACCACCCTGTGGACTTGGTCCCATGATGTACTCTGTCATCGGGGGTGTTATTACGGGCCCGCTGGGAAGTTGCGAGAACTGATGTTGCAGTTGTGCCACGACAGCCCTGCTGCAGGCCATTTTGGCTTCTTCAAAACACTAGACTTGATTTCCTGGGAGTTCTGGTGGCCCCGTATTCGTGACAAGGTGAAACAGTACGTGTTATCGTGCCCAGAGTGCCGCCGAGCCAAGAATCAGACAGGAAAGCCTGTGGGACTTCTCATGCTACTACCCACACCGGGACAACCCTGGGAGGCCATATTGATGGACTTCATAACAGACCTCCCAGACTCCCAAGGCACCACGACCATTTTGGTTGTGGTTGATTCAATGACTAAGATGGCACATTTCATCGCGTGTGCAGGTCTTCCTACTGCCCAAGAAACTGCGCAACTGTATATTAAACATGTCTTCAGGCTGCATGGGTTAGCCAAAAGTGTGATCTCCGACTGGGGTTCCCAGTTCACTGCCCGGTTCTGGAGAGCACTCCTCAAGAACGTGAGTATCCAGAGTCACCTATCGTCAGCTTATCACCCACAATTGGATGGGGGGACAGAACGGGTGAACGCCATCTTAGAGCAGTACCTGCATTGTTACGTCAACTTCCAGCAGGACAATTGGGCAGACCTGTTAGCAGTAGCGGAATTCGCCTACAACGCACTTGTCAGCCTCACATATTTGTCTACCATGCTTCTGCCTTTTATACACGTGTAGGTTGCTGGTCTGCTATACTTGGCTTCAGAGACTTTGCCTTCTGCATCGCTTTGAGAGAACTGATAAACATCTGCTCCATGAAGGACATTCCATAGCGGGGAGGGATTCTTGGAGTGGGAATTGGTTTGTTATGGCTGTGCTTTCATGGGTGTCTTTGCCGTTGCTTTGATAAGGCTCTTTTCGGCGCGAAAACCATTATTCGAGGCTTTTGCTGCCCTGAAGTGTACTAATCCTGAATAAATTGATCCTTTAGAGTAACTGCCTGAGGGATTTCTTTGTTGGGTATTCTGACACTGGGGGTTATCACAGCACTGCAGACCTCCACCAAGATGTCTCCATTCTTGGCGAACTACGGGTTCCACCCTTGACACCTTCCTCTTGCACCCCCAGAATCCTCCATGCCTGCTGCTGATCAGTTTTTTCAGCAGTTACAGGCCAGCTATCTCTGATAAAAAAAAATATCTCCAGAACTCCTTTTCTGCAAAAATATAATGTGCCAAGTAACTGGAATGTCTGACTGTCTAAGGAAACTATGTTCTCCATTGCTTAGACTGCTCTTTGGGTTACAGTTAATATTCCAAACCAGATAAGAGGTATGGGGAAAATGGTTCCTGACCTGTAATACAGCAAAGTATTGTATATTGGAGAGAATACACTGTGCATTTTAATGGCATTTCTAATCTAAATGTCTATTTTTTTTAAAAAAAAACACCCCTCAAATAACTGGAAAAAAATGCCAGCTAGTGTTTTTGAAGCATCAAGGTCCACCCCCAAAACAGAATGCATCTATTAACCCTTGTAAAAAAAAAATAGCATTTTACATTTATTAGATTTATATCCACCTTTCATTCAGAAGCTCGAGGTATTGTAGGGAGTATTCCCTCCTATTTTTCTCCCCAACAATCCTGCGAGGTAGGTTGAGCTAAGAGAGAGGGACTGGCTCAAAGTCACCCAATGAACATTTGCAGCTGAGGGTAGATGGAGAAGCTTCTTTTTAGGTGGAGAGGGAAACCCATGGCCTTCAGATGTTGCTGAATCTCAATTCTCATCAACTCCAGCCAATATGAAGCAATATTTGTTCAGCAAAATCTGGAAGGCCAGAGACTCCTTATTCTGTTTCAGGTTTTCTCAGCAGAACCTCCAGTTGAAATAGGCTGGTTTTAAAATTGAATAATGGCTTGCCTCTTCAGGAACTGAAACTGCTATAGGGAAAAGTCCGAAAGAAATAATCCAGTCTTGAGCTGTATGGGCAATAAATTTTCCTCTTTGAGGACACTGGTGTGCAACTATATCAATTTTAATTATTTTATGATTAGCTGCCTTGAACCTTATATTTTTAATGGAAGGGCAGGTCTTGATGTCCTGAAAGGTGTGATTTCTTGCAAGACCATAAGTAACCCTAAGAGTCTAGAAGCCACAGAAGGTGATGCTATGGCTTCTGCACTGAAAGGATTCTGTACTTGCTGGACCCTTGTAGAAATAGAGCTTCTTGGGAAATTGGCAATGGCTGAAAATAATGAAGGGGCAGGGAGAGGCCAAACATAACATCTGAATTAGGCCACTGGGCATTCAAATCTATATCCTTGTGGCACCACTTCTAGCAGCTTATGAGGCTAGTTTCATCCCCCCATCCAATATTATATAGCTTCTTTCCTAGGGACAAAAAAGTCACTGCCAGTAAAATACTAGAACGAAACCTTTCTTCTGAACATTTCCCTTTTATGCAAAAAATTCTGTTTCCATGTGTGTTGGGGAAAATGAAGGAGTATTCAAACACACTCCCCACATCCTCATTCTCTAGAGAAGGACAGCTTAGCTACAAGCAGGTCTTCTAAGCAAGAACTAGGCTTCAGTTCAACTCTGTCAAGAACTGCCAAGTGATTGCTCTTTATTTGCACAGATGGCACAAGAATTTACTAATAATTTGCCTTCTAGAAAGGAAATTGCAGTTCAAGAGGAGGAATAGATTTATATCCCAGAAAAAAACAGAGGGAAAAAAAAGCAGAGAGCAATACACATGATACCTTGCACTTTTGTTAAGAGACACAACTCATGTTCTGTTTTCAACTACACGTTTCTAGCTGATAGTAGGCAAAATTGGCCAAAACAAACAAACAAACAAACAAACAAACAAAAAACACCGATCCTGTTTAAAGCATCTTAGTGTCAACATTAACACAGTTAATTAAAAGGTTATTATGACAGAATTTAATAAAAAACCTAGTGAAACAAGCAAAATCCATGTCACCAAGTTTGATATGGTTAGCGTATCTTGAACATAGCTAGGCATATTTTAGGAGACCTACCCTATCTCTACTGCAAAAATCAATATACCCACTAGAATGGTGGCAAGAATTTGCCGCCATCTAGTGGTTGTCTGGATTTGTAAGGAACACCTGGATTATTGCAGCCCACGTACGGTACTCCTTACATTTCAGTTTTCCGAGGCAAGATGCAATGAGTCCAAGAAACCAGACATAATTAAGACTATATAACTAGATGAGGTAGTAGCTGCTGAAACTATTTCCTACTATTCTGAGATTCTGAGACTGGAGCGAGGAACCTGATGAAATGCCAGCCAGGAAGGAAGATGCTTGTTAAGTTGCCATGCCACAAAATGTGCATTACTAGGCTGCTATTTATATTTACCTGATATAAGTCAAGAGCAGTCCCTTTCAGAAAGAACTGTATTTGTATGAAAATGAGCAGGGGCCAAGGCAGTGGCATCTGGTGGGTAGGGATACGGTATTGAGCTGCAAGCGCCACCCCTTTTCTTGGCAAAGCCTTTTCTACATGGTGAAAGTCTGTGGATATTGCTGGGCTGAGGAGGAAGAAAAAAACGGTGACCCTGTTCTCCATGATACTCATTTGTTGTTGTTCAGTTGTTTAGTCGTGTCCGACTCTTCGTGACCTCATGGACCATAGCACGCCAGGCCTTCCTGTCCTCCACTGTCTCTCGGAGTTTACTCAAATTCATGTTCGTTACATCGGTGATGCTATCCAACCATCTCATCCTCTGCCGTCCCCTTCTCCTTTTGCCTTCGGTCTTTCCCAGCATCAGGGTCTTTTCCAGTTTAACATCAATATGAACTTTTTGAGAAAGGGCATTCATAGATTTGAAGCTAAATGGCACCAGTTTGCTGATGATACTCAACTCTGTTTTCCATTCCTGCTAATTTGGGGTTGTATGCATTTAGGGTCAAATGCATACAAAACATCAAAATGAGTTTGATGTGGAAAAATAAATTCATGTTTGTTACATCGGTGATGCTATCTAACCATCTCATCCTCTGCCATCCCCTTCTCCTTTTGCCTTCAGTCTTTCCCAGCATCATGGTCTTTTCCAGTGACTCCTCTCTTCACATTAGGTGGCCAAAGTGTTTGAGCTTCAGCTTCAGCATCTGTCCTTCCAATGAGCAGTCAGGGTTGATTTCCTTTAGGATTGACTGGTTTGACCTCCTTGCAGTATGTATGTATGTATGTATGTATGTATGTATGTATGTATGTATGTATGTATGTATGATACTCGTACATCAGCCATAATACTCAGTCCTAGTTAAAATCAATCTTCTGCGCTTTTTCGAAACTACTCCAGTCAGCACAGATGACTTTGGATCGGCCTGACTCATTTTAAGGGACCTTCCTATGTTGTAGAGAGAAAAATGTGTTCATAGATTTTCCATAGTCTCATGGGAACTAGCAAATTATGAGATTTGTGCCACTTCCTGATAAGTAGTCTTTGCCTATCAAGCTGCTGCCCTCAACGGGTCATTGTGGGTGAAGAGGATTGTATCTGAAGGCTGAACATCCAAAACTTCTTCAGAGATGAAAGTCACTGCCAGCTCCATACAGAAGTGACCATGCCATGGTTCTGCTGTTTTCGTTTTTGTCTTTGTTGTGACCTCAGTGAAAGTGAACCTTCTACTATGAAGTCACAGAGCCTATACCCTGCAACTGGGCAATAGAATCTCATTGGACCCTGGACTTCATTGCCATGTGTTACTCTCACTAGGCTTCTAATATCAGAAAATGGTAGCTTTTCCCTTACAAAACATTGTAGATTGTACAGACTGTTTAGTGATATGGGGAAGGGCTCAGGATTAAGCATACACTTTCTATTATAAACAGTAACTGTGGGAAAGCTCTGTATACTTGCTGTCAGTCAATATGGACAATGTGAGCTAGATAAACCAATATCTATGTGACCAAATGTTTAAATATATCAGACACATTGCTATGTGAAAAATTGAATTTTATGTGAATTGAATTTTATGTGAACCTGTACAGCTTTTACAGTTTTCACTTCCTTTCACACTAAACCAGGGCTTTCCAAACTTTTGCCGTTGGCGACACACCAAAATTCTCCGCGCCGATCAGCTGTGCACCAGGAAGCTTGGCAGTGTGCACGCGCGGCGAGGTTTTTTCACCTCCCAGCCAGAACCGAGGGCATTTTCAGGGTCCCCGGAGCCTGCCCTTTTGAAGGGGCAGCAGCAGCAGCGACGTCCTGGAACCCGGAAGCGCTGATGGCCCGCCACTGCCACTGCCCCTTCGAAAGGGCAGGCTCCAGGGACCCCGAAAATGCCCTCGGTTCCGGCAGGGAGGCGAAAAGCCTCGCCGCGCGTGCACGCACGCTGCCGGGCTTCCCAGCGCACAGCTGATTGGCACAGAGAATTTCCACCCTGGGCGGCCCGGCAGCGTGTACGCGCGATTTTCGCCTCCCTGCCAGAACTGAGGGCATTTTCATCAGCGCTTCCGGGTTGTCTCGTGACACACTTGGGGCCCCCAGGCGACACAGTATTGTGTCGCGACATAATAATAGTGCCAGAACCTAGCAATAATATTTAGAAACATAACCAAAGTTTAAATGGCACCCTTACTATAATTTAGGCTTTCATGGTATCCCTTCAAACATTGGGCTTTCTTAACAATTTTGCATTGTTAAAAGGATGAAGAAAAATAAAGAGGTGTAATTATTCTTTAAGTGCAGTTTCCCCCTATACTAGTCTGTGCAACCTTTAGGCTTTTTTCTGTTTTGCTGACTTCAGCAATATCACCCCTAAGAAAGAAGTAGTGGTTTTCTCCTCTTCTCTTTGTTAGCCAAGTAAAGGGTGATGAGAGATATCACACGCAGCCCTGTGAACTACTAATTCATTTCTTAAAAGAACAATTGCTTAAAGATGGGAAACGGGGGAGAGCCATCCATGGGAAAATGAAATGGCTGCCAGATCCTTTGGTTGCTCAAACAGGAAAACAAACATACAATTTCTGCTTACCACTAATTGTTCTGCAAGGGTTTATTGAGCTGAAAAGAAATTTATTTTTTTTAATAAGAATTTTAAGTAACAAGCAAAGATAAAAGCTACAGAAAAATAAAATACAAAGAAAAAAAAACTTAAAAGGTGTGAAAATACAAGAGAAAATTTTTGAAAGTTACAAAAAGAGGTGACTTCCAACTTTTAACAGCAAGGATATACAAAAATTTCCATAATCAATCCCTTACACTATATTAAACCAAAATCACATTATTTCTATAAATCATTCCATTGGCACATTGTAAAAATCACTAAATACAGTTACTCCCTCCCCTTATCTTACTAGAAAAAAAGAAAAAAAATATATAAACCTCCTAAACAACTCCCCCCCAAAAGATAACATTTATTTAATTATTTCCTTCCTACTACTATTCTATACATTTCTGTCTACTATAATAAAAATCAAACTAAAAAACACATAAATTGTCTGCCATTATACTTGATAATACAACAGTTTTAATAATCTTAATCATATTAAACCTAAAACCATCCAAATAGACATTTATTTTTTATTATACCTTAATAATCTTAATCCAAATTCAGACAAACCCTAAAAGCAATCCAGATAAATATTCTTTAACCGTTATCCCACTTCAAAATAAATTTACATATCCCCACAATGTGCACAGAGCTTTTTTCTTAAAAAAATCGAACAGCCCAACTGCCCCCCTCAAAAACTCTGACTTCTCTTCAGGAGACCGCCCATACATAATAGCCCCTTCTTTTCCATGGCACTCCACCAGAAGATAAATTTCACTTGTGGCTTGCAACTCGCTCTCTCCCTTAAATTTCTCCAACTCGTCTATCCAATCTTCATCCAGCATTTCAATAGAAATCCCGATCTCACTCTTAGAAAAAACATTTCTATTGCTGTTAAATTCCTCAGTTCCATCCATGACATCTCCAATCAGATGACACATTTTAGACCTCATATTTTCCACAATGTCCTGAATGTCTTGCATAAAAACTTGGTAGGAGTCTGAAAGAATCTGTTTAAAATATTGGTGGAAGTCAGAGAAAATCTGTTTAAAATCCTCCATGTCTCATGCAGTAGATTATGGCGCCCCCTAGGAGCTTAACCAGTGAAAGTTGAAGATATGGAAGAATTCCAGAATGTGTTTACACAAGTGAAAGTGAGATATACAGACAGTTCTCAAGGGAAAGTAGAAGCAGAAAGCTGAAGGTTCAAATCAGCCGATTCAACATGTAGGGAAATACCAATATCTTCAAATTTAGTACAAAAATAATAACAGGGAGAAAATTACTTACTCTCAATCCTCCTTAATATTTAGAGAGAAAACAAAGTCCAAAACTTAGAAAGAATTTTTAAAAAGTAATCCCAAAAATAATGATAAGCACCAAGAGAACCAGCTTCTCCTTGCTGTAGAAAGCCTCTCTTAGGGTACGTGTACTTAAAAGAAATATAAATTGGGTGATTTAGAAATGGGGTGGCTGGTTTTAGTGTCCCTTTAAGGCTACAGCGTGGCTTGGAAAATGGTGACATCCCCGCCTCCCAGCTAAGCTCTTACCAGTCGAACGCGAAACGCTGTTTGCAATCTTCTGGCTACAAGCAGCCATCTGGAGGGCAGATGGGGTGATTCCTGGTGTTTTCTTTTTTCCAGAAAACACTCCTGGGCTTCAGGAAAACCTGCCTGAGCCTGAAAAAACTGCCCCATTGTCAACTCTGCCCGCTGAGCCCACAGGCACAGCTGTTCAGTCCGCCATGTCCCCACCGGAAGTCCGAGCTGAAAGGAAATTTCAGTTATCAGGTTTGAATTGGCTATTTGGTTGGATTAAGTCTTTCCTAAAAAGCATTGGATATTTTACAATCCTCTTTGGTACTACTGTATATTTTCTCTCAGGTTGCTTTGTTTCCTGATTGGTTCTAATCAGGATTCATACAACCTAAAGGATGATGTAATTGTTATACATAATCACCAGGAGTGTGCATATCAATCAAGATTAATATCTGAGATTCAGAGGCAGTAAGATTTGATTTAAACTGATTTGAAATTCAATTTAAAAATTGACTGCAGACTATAATGGGGTAATGTAAACATGTACAGCTTTCCTTTCCTTTTCCTTTTCCTTTTCCTTTCCCTTTCCCTTTCCCTTCCCCTTCCCCTTCCCCTTCCCCTTCCCTTTCCTTTTGTTAGAATAAGATGAATGTGAGATGGTAGTCTCTCTAAAGCAGGGCTTTCCAAAGTTTTTCCCAGGGCGACACACCAACTGGCATTGGTGTGTCGCCGCGGGAAAACCCGGAAGTGTGGCAGCACGCAAAAACCCGGAAGCACTGCTGCCACTTCCTGGTTTTTCGCGCTGTAATAGGTGTGTCGCCCCAGGAAAACCCGCGACACACAGTTTGGAAAGCTCTGCTCTAAAGTTTCAGCTGGATAGTTGCAAGGGTTTCATGATAATTTGAAATATTCTCCTGCACCTATTTTAAAGCAAACTGCCCAGCAAAGAGCCTATAGAAGAGCTGCAAAAAGTGTACTAATTTAAAAATAAAAACTTTAAAAAACTGTTTTAAAAGTATATTCTTATTAAAGATTGATGAATCCACCATTCTGTTTTTCCTCAGGGTAAGAAAGATTACCTGGTGCTGTCAAAAACATGATGCTCAATGTTAGAACTATAATATGTTGGAACTATAACTCCCCTATAGGCTAAGATTTCTGAATGATGTTAAACCACACATTTGGGGGGAAAATTCTGAACTAGCCTCAGCAATGGTGAATGGGAATGTGGGCAAATTTTATTAGTTGAGTAAGTACAATTATATAAATGTCTAGTATTTATTTGATTTGAGTCAACTATATTTGTTTGGTTCCAGCTTTTGTAGATCCAAATTTCTGGCATTTAAGAAACTGTGAAAGCAATGGGCACGTTATCAGCATCTGCCCCTGGAAGAAGTAGTCTCTAGTCTAAATCTATTATTTTGCCTGGATATTCAAGGTGGGGTGAGGAGGGGAAGAATTATAGGCTTGAAATAAATGGACAGCAGTCCCATGGGGTCAAATTAATTGAAGCTATTAGTTCAAAGATTTTAATAACCTCCAAACCTGAAGCAGGTTTAGAACAGTAAAAGAGAACCCTTGCAGAGCTTGCAAAATCCAGCCCTTCAAATGCAAATTTATCTCTAAACAGCTGCATGTGGTCACACTGGAAAATTGCAAAAATAAACTCTAAAAATCTGCAGGGAACAGAAAGTGAAATTTCCTACAAAAGCTCCATTTCATTATTTATTCGCAATTGGGTATGTTGAATTGAGAGCAATAAATTGGCACAAGTTATTCTCTGTCTTATGTTACTTGAAAAACTTTAGGATACCAATCTAGACTTTGGGGCACAACAATTTTGAAGATAATGTTAGGACTCTCTGTTAGCCTATCATAAAGGTTGTGTGTGTAGGACTACAACTGCTTCAACTTTGTTGTCAAATACAACAATTGAATTAAAAGTAATGCCTCCATCTCCATAACTTTAGTTTAAATAGGTATATTTTAATAAATGAAACAGGAAAATAATCCTTGAAATGAGCTCTTTGTTACTGTACCTCCATTTACTTCTCACATAATCACCACTATTTGCTATACACTTCTGCCAACAATGGACAAGTGTCTTAAAGCCATTATGAAAGAAATCCACACTTTATCTCTTTCCACCTTTCCACCTCTTCATTTGAGTCAGACGCCCATGAAGGTATTCCTTCCATTTTGAGAAAAGGGGAAGCTATATGGCGTCAAGTCTGGACTGCATGGCAGAGGGGTAAGACAGTGAGTTCCAAATTGACAATTGCCTCTTGGGTGGCTCGTGAAATATGAAGGCTTGCATTGTCATGTTGCAGCAAAATGACTTTCTTGTGCTTCTGAATTCTGCTTAATCAATGTTTCAAAGTTTTGAGTGTTGCAGTGTAGCATTTTGAGATGATAGTGGTGCTAGGTTCAAGGAAATCCATGTGAATAACACTATCTGCATCCCAAAAAACTGTAACCATGAGTTTTTCTGCCAAAGCCTGGGTTTTGATTTTTTTTTTAAGGTGAAGCTTTGTGATGTTATTCCATGGACTGAAGTTTCATTTCTGAATCATAATGATGAGTCCATGTTTCACGATGCTGTGAAAAAATTCCTCACCTTCATTCTCATAGTGTGAGAACAACTGCTAGCAAATTTCAACTCTTGAAGCTTTAAATCACTGCTGTCAGCATGCAAGGAACCCATCTTTCACAAACCCCTCGATATTGAAGAACATTCAATATGACCCACGCATTCTTGTGAAATGCCAAGATTGACAACAATTTCCCTCTGAGTGATACACCAATTGTTCTTAATCAGTTCATCAACCCTTCTCATCTAAAAATCAGCTGCTGTCACTAGTCATTTATTTTGATCTTGATCACACAAATCACCTCTGCCCACTTAAGTATCTTTATATTTTTTGGCCCAGTGATGCACAGTACTCGTGTCAACATAGTCATAAATAACTTGCATTTTTTAATGAATTTCAACTGGAAGGATTCCTTCAATCATAGCACATTGCTTAAAGCACACTGCAGGCTTCCATTTCATGAACAGTAGGAATACAGCCTTTTCTTATAGCAACTTCCTGCCCACTGAAGTGAAAAAACAGATGCCAAAGAACAGATCAGAGCTTCTAGCACATTGTACTGCCATCTGTTAGTGACTTCTAACATAGGAAGCATTACTTTTCATTCAACCCTTGAAAGTGAAATTGTGGAAAGAACACAACTTAGCATTATAAAGTATGTTAGACTCCCAATTTGTATCTGATAATATGAAATTATGCCAGCAGAATAGGGACACAACTTAAAATGCTTCTTGCAAAGTCAGGGGCAAGCCAAATGTCCTTGTCCTTGTCCATATCCTGCTGTATCCACAAAGCTATAATACAATAGAAATGTTTCCTTTAAGTTAAGAAATATGTGTTTAATATGCATACAGCATTCTGTGTGTATACACATACATGTACTGGAACAGAATCTCCAGAAAATGTGCAAAGAGTCTGCAAATGAACCATTGAAAAACTCCCAGGATTTTAATACTATTTTAGATTGAACTTTATGTTTTTAACATAGGAAGAATAAGAAAGTACTTCAAGAACAAGTCATTTGAACTGACTCAGGGAGGCTGCCTCCTGAAACAAATAATGGTTTATGTAACTTTCAATTCTTGAAATCTATGAATTCCTCACAGTTGACTTTCTAGAGCTGCTCACAAGTCTCCATACAGCTCCGTAATTCATATTTTTTAATACTACATGGGGTTGCAGAAATTCTTTGCTATTTTGCACATACAGTAATCCTCTGGCCAACTGAATCACATACACTCAAATAATAAGGAACCACTCAAAGAATTGTCCTTAAAACATTATTATGTTGCAGTCCTCCCAAAAACAAGGAAATGTAAATGCATTTTGTACTAAAATACCTTTCCTCTTCATCCTGGCCTGGGAAAAATGTTTTGAGCACTTTAAATGTACAGTAAGTAATGCAGCAAAGATGTTTAAGAAACATATTTTGAAGGTTAAAATGCTCCCCATACTTCCCCCCTCCCTCATTTCAAAAATACTCAAAATGTTCATATACAGAAAAAGTACTAAGTTTTTTGCAAACCTGGATATCCATAATAAAAAAAAAATTAAGCAAATAAAAAGTATCCCATTGCTCCATTTCAGTAAATGATGGTATCTTATTACAAGAATGCTATAATTTCTGTGCGCTCTTTTCAAATCAGCACATCTACTAATGCTAAATAAACATTATTATTTTAATTTAATATGAAGCAATATCCTCCATTTCACAATCCCTTTCCCAAATTAAAATCTCCAAACACCAGTTTTTCCTTCAGATATCTACACCCACCGCTTCCATGAAAATACGGACCATGTTAATTAAGAGCATAAGTTTTTTGGATGCCCCGAGATGGTATTTTAAGGGAGAGTGGGAATCCTTTAATCCTGTTTGTTTGCAAAAAAGCACAGTGTGCTATTGAGCAATTTCCTCCCTAGCAACAGCAGCACCGTTTCAAGAATTAGATGTCTACAATACCCCTGAGCATTATTTTGACCATCTTCATCATTTGGAAGAGAATGTGTGGGTAAATGTCAATGTGGTGAAGAAAAATAAAAATTATTTCTTAGCAACAACAACAACAAAAAAGGTATGATTAGAAGCAATTATGTTAACCTGGTACCAGCCCTGATGCTGTCCAAATATTTAATAATCATCTTACACAATTCTATCTGCCTTCCAGACTGAGCATGAACATATAATATAAACACCTTGCTATTAAATTACCATGCTTTTTAAAATATCTTCTTTTTCAGTTGTATTTTTTAAGGCGACCTGCTTGGTTTATTCATGGAAAGAGCTTCAGGCTGAATTCTGTATAATTTTACCAGCAACAGTTGGATTAAGCCAAGGATGAATTTGGCCTTTTCAGTAAAGTGTAATTTTCTCCATGGTTAGTTATTAAATGCAATCAAGAGAGCTGGGATGCTGCTTGGCATGTGCCGTAGAGGTCATTCTTCTCTCCTTTGCAAACAGAACATAAATGAAATCTAGCATCTTCATTGTGCTAGCCCATTCATCACACTGTGAACTAAAAATTAGAACACAAGTCACTTTCTAAGTTTAAGAACCTTTCCTCACAGCCATGCTATTGTGCTTTCTTCTCAGCCTTACGTTGGGAGGAAAGAATATTGACATAAATTGTGCTGCCCCTACAGCCTACCTTTACCACATCCCAGCAATATGGCTGGGCAGTACTGCTCTCCCCACACAATTTACTGTGGGGTAAATTTATTGTAAATTTACTTTAAATTTAAATTTAAGTAAATTTACTGTGGGGTAAATATACTGTGGGCGCGATGGCTCAGTGGTTAAGACGCCAGGCTTGTCGATCGGAAGGTCGGTGGTTCGAGACCCGAGCACTGCGAGACGGAGTGAGCTCCCGCACTCGCCCCAGCTCTTGCCAACCTAGCAATTCGAAAGCATGCAAATGCAAGTAGATGAATAGGTACCACTTTGGTGGGTAGGTAACAGTGTTCCGCGCGTGTCATGCTGGACACATGACCGTGGAAGCATCTTCAGACAACGCTGGCTCTTCGGCTAACAAACGGAGATGAGCACCGGCCCGTAGAGTTGGGCACAACTGTGCAGGGGAAAACCTTTACCTTTACCTAATTTCAAGGTAGCAATTGGTGGATGCCTTGCTGACTTTTCTCCTACCAGCAGGAATCAGCCATCAATTGTTCTCCTGAACATGTGGTGGAACAGGGTTGGGAATTCAAGCCTTAATTTGTTGCTGTTTATTTATTTAGACTTAATTTTCATTATTTACAGAGTGCTTCTTTGGCAGGGCTACTGATTGCCCAGGAAAATGATATTCCTATGAAACAATTTTATAAGTGGTGACCTGCAGTAATAGGGATAACCTGTAGATGGCAGTATCTATGATACCTATGTCAGACAACACCCACCCAAAAAGTCTCCCTGAACATCAGAACAGCTGATTTGAAATACAAAGGAAATAAATCCAGACCAAAAGCTTTCAGTGCTATTGTGCCTTGAGATCCTTCTTTCCTTTCTCCTGAAGCCAATGTCCCCTACAAATAATTTTTGGTCAGGCAAAATTACACACACACACACACAACCAATTGCACACTGTGTTGTATGTATGTCTCTCAGTTCTCTACCTACTTTACAATCTCACCAGCACACACAAACACACATTCATAACGTAGACCCACACCAAAGAGCAAGATTCCTGACAGACAGATCTATTAGTCTCCTGGGAGTTTGATATTCCAGCGCAAGGAGAAAAAAACCAACTATCTGTTCTCTCTCTCAGCCAAAACCAAAATGGCAAGAGAGAAACAGCACTCAGTGGCTGGAAGAGAAGAGGCCTTTCCAGATCTCTGAACAGATCGCTCTTCCTGACAGCATCACCCACAGGCTCATATGCAAGGCACCTGAATTGTTCACAAAAGAAGTTTTGTGCAAGGCAAAGAAACAAAACCCCACTTATAAACTGAAACAACTGATGATGGCTCTGGGCTCTTGCAGAGGGCTGGGGAAGAGATGGAGGCAGCATCATGAGGACACATACTTCAACAACAGTAAAGCAACCTTGTGGCACAACAGGCAGGCTGCCTCTAATTCCTACAAAGATTTCTATTTTTCCTTTTCTTATTAAGACGCAATTCAGAACCCATAACAAAATAAACCTTCCAAAAAAAAAAAAACACCTCAAAACCATAACAACGGTAATAAAAATGGAACCCAAGTAAACAAAAATCTGAACCAACCAACCAGTGGCAGAGCCAAAATTAACAACAGGCAGCATCATAATTGCTCAAACATTTTACAATTCAGTGGGCAGAATTTAGCCTGCTCAACGAAACTGGACATTATCTCAGCCTGCCATGTTTCCTTGGGAGGGGAACTCCTTCATCCTGATGCCATAATTGAAGAGGCTCTGCTCCAAGGAGACATTCACTAATTTTGTTCAACATGAATCCCAACAGCAAAGCTTTTGTGTTGAGATGATCCTCTGAGACATCCAGGAGATAGTCATACCTTTGAGTAATGTGTTCTGACTGGCCAGCTCCAGCCAGCTACCTGGCAGCTGAACTCACTATCAGCTGAAATTTTTACATGCTTTTTTAGAAGTAACCTACATAGAGTCCATTACTGCAATAAAGTGTTGGAGTAATTAGAGCATGAGTGATTATGACAAAGTGTGGCTTATCCAGTGTGTTTGGGGAAAGGACACTGCTTGTTCTATCTTTCATTCAACCTCTTAAAACAGCAATGGGTCAAAGAATTTGTAGAGGTCTTGTGGCAAGGGTATTTCTCTGGAAAGCAAAAATAGAGGTTAGGTTTCCAACCAGATTTGATTAGATTTGGTCCACTGAGCTTATTCGTGTAAAGGCTACTAATATACTTGAAGACCTGAGCTGCTTCCAAAGCACGGGGTTGAAGCCTTCCTTCACTTTTATTTGCCAAATAAAGCCTGTGGGCCCTGTCTGGGACTCAGAGACATTTCTGAAAAGAAAAATTATGCTGGAGGCTGATATTTTGCTTTCTTACAAACCTTTTCTCCCTCCTTTTTTTAATTGCAAGGATTTTTTTTTTAAAGTAAAAGTGGAACAGAGAATTTGATGGGTGCCAAAGAAGATGCTTGCCACCATACCTGTACTCTTAGGTACCATGTTAGAGACCCCCGAATTAAGAGCTCCAACTCTGAACTTAGGTTCAAAGGCTGGAAAAAGAAAATAGGATTTCAACTGTGGATCAGTATTTCTTCTTTATAAAATTATGGAAAGTGAGGACTTTTACAAACCATGTCCTTGTATTTCAACAGCGTTCTTCTTCATTTTATAGGTCTCTGTTGCTCAACAATGCAATTTGGCAAGAAAACCTGCTTATTAGGCTGTAATTGCAATTAATGATCTGTTCAATGTTTGGGTAGCCCATGCACCTGGACACACCAAATAAATATGCCTGTATACTAAAACAGAAATCATGTTTATGTCGGAGAAGAGGAACATTACTAAAAATCAGAGAACTCTTTGTACTGAATGCCAAGCTGCTAAAGCAAAAAAAAAAAATGACTTTGGTGAAAAGACTCGAATGCAATCATGTTTCAATACACGGCTCCAGGGTGGCCAAAGCAGCAAAGTTGGGGGAGAGGAGGAGACCCACTCTGATCATGAATGTGAGCTTGTTATCATTGCTTTTCAGGGGGAAGGAAAGCCGGAAGAAGGATCATGCTGGCTAATTGAAGCTTACAATACAGTCAAATCCAAGCACTACATTTTAATTATAAACTGGTGACAGCACAGTCTCACATTGTGCTTGTCCATTTCAAGTATAAGTTTATATATAGGAATCTCCCTCTTCATTCTCCTATGTTATGCTTACCAGGCAGGTGCTTAATGACATATTTAATGCCGAAAGCAAGCTTTGGGTTAACTTCTACAGTAGCTCGCAGTCAAAACAGGGGCAGGTTAGGGGGCAGCAGAAACCACATAGACAGTGTGTGCCTGCATTCTGGTCATATTTCCCATTCAGAAGTTACTAGTGTGCATCATCTGGGCTGAGCCAGTGGCCTTGGGCTCCTCCTGCCCCTGCAGCCAATAGACCCAATTCCTTAGGCTCTCATCCAGAAACCGTCTGAGGCCTTTAAAAGAGCAACAGAGAACCTGGCATCTAGTATCGTAGTGGCAGATCTTCCACAATGAGATAGATAGATACATCTAAGTTCTTACGCTAATTTATTATTTTATTTATTCCATGGGTATGGCCACCCATCTTGCCATAGCGACTCTGGGTGGTTAACAGCACATAAAAACACCCCCAAAATACAACATCAACAATAGATAACAATATACCCAAGTCCAGATCCATAAAATACACACCTAAATGGATGCCGCCGGCAATACCCAAAACAACAATAAAAACTACAACATCTCATGGGATCAAACTACTCTCCTGAACCCCAAGCCTGGGAACACAGCCAGGTCTTTAATGCTTTCTGAAAATCCAGTGAGTCAGGACCAGCCTAAGCTTGGGGGAACGGTGCTCCAAAGGGCAGGAGTTGCAAATAGGAAAGGCCTGTTTTCTGGGTCCCGCTAGGTGACCAGTTTTAATTCACAGGACCTGTAGGACACCTCTCCTGTTGGACCTTGTTGGATGGGTAGAAACAATGGGAGTGAGGCAATCCCACAAATAGACCAGTACCATGCCATGTGGGGCTTTATAGGGGACAACCGGCACCTTTAATTGCACCTGGAAGCACTCTAGGAGCCTGTGCAGCATGCAGAGCAGAGATATAACATGGGCGACTGAGATATGCCCATAATTGCCCAAATTGTATTCTGGACCAATTGCAGCTTCTGGATTGTCTTCAAGGACAGCCCTGTGAAGTAGTCTATTTGGGAGGTAACTAAGACATGAGTGACTTTAGTACCTCTTGGTCCAGGAAAGGGTGCAAGTGGCACATAGGAAATTGTGCAAAAGCCTTCCTAGTCATAGCTACCACCATTGTGTATGCTAATAAGGTAACAATAAATCTAAAATTGTTGGTAAATTCAGTCATGGAAAGGGAGGAAAACAGCTAAATTAGCTTTTATAAGCCAGATGCTTTGCTTTCATTTTCCTTTGCATTTTCATAGGATTTCTGGATCTTATTTTGTGTGTATCGGAGATGAGCGCCACCCGCTAGAGCCGTATACGAGTGGAAGGGGAAACCTTACCTTATTTTGTGTGTATGCATTACAGTAATTCCTTGAGAATACCTGTAAACTGCATTCATGCCAGAAAGCACTTTTGATTGTGATAGGATTGCACAAGCATGAATACAAAACTGGAATTGTGGCCATTAATACTGAGCACTTGCTTAGCAGTTAAGAAAGAGGAAGCTACTGCAGGCATGATCTAAGGGACGCGGTGGCTCAGCGGGTTAAACCGCTGAGCTGTAGGCTGCCGATCAGAAGGTTGGCAGTTTGAACCCTGCGCAACGAGGTGAGCTCTCGTTGCTAGTCCCAGCTCCTGTCAACCCAACAGTTCGAAAGCTTAGCAAGTAGATAAATGGGTACCACCTTAAGTGGGAAAATTTGCTGGCGTCCTGTTCGGGGGTCGGCCTCCAACGGAAAAAAGATCTCGTGAATAGCGGCGGCATCGACGGAACCCGAAGCAGCAACATCCAGGATGTCAGCAGCCGGCTCCGACGCAAGGCATTGTGGGAGTTGTAGCCCACGGAAGAGCCGTTCCCTTTCCCCTTCCCTTAAGCGCGCGGTTTAAAAATGTTGTATAAGATGAAATGTATAAATGTAATTACCATGTATGTAAGCCACCTAGAGTCCTCCGTTAGGGAGGGGATAGGCGGGGTATAAATACAATAATAAATAAATAAATAAATCTATGCTGAAGCCTCTTCTGTGGGAGGTGTTTTGGTGGCAGTTAATTTTCCAAGATGCAGCTGGTCTCTTGATAGGTAGGTACAGGACAGCAGTAGAAGAGAGCTGTATAATCAGCCGCATCTGCAGAAAACTGTGAGGACACCAGCACAATGGATATGCATGCAATGACATCATCATACCAATGTCACCATTATGTACTTCCTCTTCTCGGATGCTAGGCACAGGCCCCGTAGTTGTGAAAGAAATAGAGATGCTAGAATGCCATGTGTTTTAAACTTTCAATAGCACTACAATTGCAGACTCCAGACCAGAGCGTTCCAAACTTTTCATGTTGGTGACACACTTTTTAGACATGCATCATTTCGCGACACACTCTTACAGCAGGGCATCATTTCGCGACACACTCTTACAGCAGGGCACAAGGCAGGCAGTAGGACCTGTGTGGAATTACAGCAGGTTTGGAGGCAGCAAGGCACAAGGCAGGCACTAGGACCTGTGCAGAATCCTGGCAGGGCTCAGAGGCGGCAGCAGCCGCGACATACCCAGACACTGCAGCCGACACACTAACGTGTCCCGACACACAGTTTGGAAAGCTCTGCTCCAGACACTAACATGTTCTTTTTTATTCTTTAAGTCCAATTTTCTTTCTACAAACATGAAGAAGTCAAAACCATTGTTTCCCTGATGCTGCTCATTTGTTTTTTTAGTTTATTTTTTTAAGAAATCTTTTCAGCTGACCAGTTCCTTGGGGGAAGCAGAGATGGGGACACCTCTTCCTTTCACTTTCTTTCTGGTGTTTTGCCTCCTCTTTAGTCAATTTCAAGTCAATCTTATCACCAAGCCTGACCATGATCTAATTTCTAATCAGTTTGTTCATACAGTACTCACTGAAAACACTCTGGGTTGATTCATGCTAATCATAGACTTCCTCTGACTAAAATCCCACAGATAACATAGATAGCACTGCAATTTTGACATACACAGAAGCCACGATTGACTTAAATAACTGTTGAGTGGGGGAGGAATCCAGTGGGGGGAAAAACCAATAGATTTTTTTAGGGAAAATTGCATCAAAAGGCTCAGTTAGAACAGGTGTGGTGTGTCTCTGATGGGATGTAAATTCCATGTGAATACACACTTATAAGAACTATTCCAACAACACATTTAACTCAGCCACTAACCCAGTCAAATCTCCTCCGTGGTGGTTCTGTCTGCACACAGTCACACTAAGGGCAAAAAATCTCCTTTTGGGGGCAATTCCAGAACTGCCTTCTCCTATCGCCACTGAGCTGCCCAACTCCTCCTGGGATCGAGAAGCTGCTTCTGGCCTCCACTTCTGTGAAGTGAAGGGACAGGAGGCCCCCAAGTGCTGCTGCTTTTCAGGTACAGTCTTTATTTTGTGGAACCGTCTCCTGCTGGAGGTTGAATTAGCCGCCCCCTTGAGTTGTCTTCTGAGAAAAGCAAAGACCAAGCTTTTCCAGAGGGCACATTAATCAAAGTGACCCTATTTTTTGTCTACTGGTTATTTTGTTAATGAGGGGCATGGTGGCTCAGCAGGTAAGATGCCAGGCTTGTCGATTGGAAGATCGCAAGTTCGGAGGTTCGAATCCCAAGTCCCGCGTGACGGAGTGAGCTCCCACACTCGCCCCAACTCTTGCCAACCTAGCAATTCAAAAGCATGCAAATGCAAGTAGATAAATAGGTACCACTTCCGTGGGAAGGTAACAGCGTTCTGCGCGCATCATGCCGGTCACATGACCACGGAAGCGTCTTCGGACAGCACTGGCTCTTCGGCTAAGAAACAGAGATGAGCACTGGCCCCTAGAGTCGGACACGACTGCACAAATGTGCGGGGAGAACCTTTACCTTTACCTTATTTTGTTAATATACTATATTTCATTAATTTTAAAATTATTTTTTTACCACTGATGTTTTTAATGCATGTTAGTTTTGTACTAATATTTCTGATATTATTTTTATTAGTTTTTTTATTTATTGTTGATCAACTGTGTCTACTGCCGGGTGTCTGTGAAATAAAATGAAAAAGGCCCCCAAATGGGCAGTCATACAGCAGAAGGGGAGGGGTGTGTGATGTGGGAGCAAAGTGAAAGCCCTGAATTTTTATGCCATCCTAAAGGTCTTTGGATATGATGTGCAGGGGGTGATGTTAAAGCTCCTTTCTCCCCTGCAAAAGAAAATCATATCAACAAGAAGTGACAAAAGCAATTACAAAATGGGTTTGCTTATTCTCATAACATGATGCAGGAAAATTAGGGCCAAATTAAGTTACAGAAATGATGTGCAACTTCATTAACTTCAGTTAATTTCATCCAAAAGCAGCCACAGCTGCCAAGAAAACAAGTCAAGGCCCTATTCAAAAGGAACAAAACACTTCTATTCAGATTCCCCTGGTCCAGTTTAGATCAGCAGGAGTCACTTAGTATAATTCAGAATGCCATTCTGAATGGAAACACAGACTCTAAGCCATCTGTTGGATGTTTATTCTTTCATCAAGCAGAACAGGTGCATTTTGAGGAACAGGATAACATGCAGGAAAACATATGTGGTGGTTGAAGGGGTATGAGAAATGGACACCAAATTACATAAACCCTATTAGGCCAAATCAAAATATGGATTAAAATAGATGACCAACCTTAGAAAGAAAAAGTGATCTGATGAACTACAGATATACAGTGGTTAGATGAGTGAGTCCTGAGCTACATGTGCAAAGGTAATGACACTAGCTATGTGCAAAGGTAATGACATTAGCCAATTTTTAAAAATAAAACACACATACACACACAGAAAAAGTGGGAAGTGGAAAAAAAGTGGAAAAGTGGAAAAAAGAGATGGCTAGTGACATCCGCGCGTGTCATGCGGCCACATGACCGCGGAAGCGTCTTCGGACAACGCTGGCTCTTCGGCTAACATACAGAGATGAGCACCGGCCCCTAGAGTTGGACACGGCTGCACAAATGTGCGGGGGGGGGGACCTTTACCTTTTTAGTGACAACAACAGGTGCCAGTCTCCTGGCCCTTTGCAGCAATTGGCATGGTCTAGCTAGCTCTAAGCATTCAAATTGCTGATGAGGAAAATAAATTAGTTTCTCTTCCTCTCGTATGGGTGAGATCTCCTTTCCTTACAGTATTTCATGGTCCAGACTAAGAGTCCTTCTCGGTCAAGGAAGACGACCAGAAGGCTGCATCCCAAAAGTTAGACCCTGTGATTCCAGACCTCAACGGTGATGCTGAGCCAGCAACTGGCACCACCCCCTGTGCTCTGGATCTAGCAGAATGCTAGGTCCGAGACCGGACCATCTAAACACAGAGAGACGTAGGATGCTTGGTTATGCCAAATAGAGCTAAAACTAGAGGGGCTACTCAGGAGAAACCAGCTGAGGAAATCCAGGCTTGATCATGGCCATTTATTTAGGGAGCAACCTGGGCATGACAAATGTGGACCTGCCTTGATTACCTGCTACAAAAACATCCCTGTATTTGATTTTCATTTGCTTCTGGACTTTCCCATTCATTTAGTCCTTTGGACACTATTTCACGGTGAGCTTGCTTTTGTGTTCTGACCTTGGCCTGAATTTATAACTATGAGATTTAGCTTGATGGATTTAGTGTGGTAGTAAGTCAGATAACAAGCTGCCATTCGTGATGCTGGGACTCAGTGCAGCTAGCTCACTGGAGAAAGTTGGGAACAGGCCAAGAATCTCCTCTGCAGGGGAAGGGGAAGGAAGGGGCTATGTTGCCCCAGTTATTTATTTATTTATTATTTATTTATTAAATTTCTATGACCGCCCATCTCCCTCTCAAGGAGGGACTCTGGGCGGTTCACAGCTAAAACAATAATACAATACAATAAAACACAATAAAATACAATACACTAAATATAATAAATATAATTTAAATTAAAACCAAGTGGCAGATGGTTTGCAGTGCTGCTGAAGACTATTTAAAATATTTGGGGTGGCTCTAAGCGATCAGCCATCCCCAAGCTTGACCACTTTCCCTCTTGCCCCAGGCGAGATCACAGAGCCAGGTTTTCAATTTTTTTCTGAAGTCCAGGAGTGAAGGGATCTGTCTTATCTCTGGGGGAAGAATGTTCCATAGGGCAGGTGCCGCTGCAGAGAAGGCTCGCCTCCTAGACCCCGCTAGATGGAACTCTTTCATAGAGGGGGTCCGTAGCATGCCCTCTCTGCAAGATCAGGTAGGATGGGATGTTGTAATGGGGATGAGGCGGTCCCTCAGATAACCTGGGCCCTTGCCATGTAGGGCTTTAAAGGTAATGACCAACACCTTGAATTAGACCCGGAAGGAAACTGGCACCCAATGCAGCTCACGGAGCAGAGGTGTTACATGTGTCGATATTGGTACACTTAAAACTGCCCGCACGGCCGCATTCTGTACCAGCTGTAGCTTCCGGATATTCTTCAAGGGTAGCCCCATGTAGAGCGCATTACAGTAATCTATATGGGAGACAACCAGGGCATGAGTGACTGTTCGAAGGGCCTCTCAGTCCAGGAAGGGGCATAACTGGCGCACAACACAAAGTTGAGCAAAGGCCTTCCTGGCCACGACTGCCACCTGCTCTTCGAGCAGGAGTAGTGAGTCCACGAGGAACCCCAAATTATGCACCGGGACTGTCTGGAGTAGTGCAACCCCATCCAGAACTAAAGATGACAAATTCCCAGAAACTGAGGGGTCATTAATCCACAGCCACTCCTTCTTACCAGGGTTCAGCTGAAGCCTGTTTTTCCCCATCCAGACCCCTACAGCCCCCAGGCACTTGGACAGGGTGGTCACTGCATCACTTACTTCACCCGGGATGGAGATGTATAACTGAGTATCATCTGCATATTGATGATACTTCAGCCCGTGGTGACGGATGATCTCGCCCAGCGGTTTCATGTAGATGTTAAAAAGGAGCAGCGAGAGCACTGAACCCTGTGGCACCCCACAAAGAAGGGCCCGTGGGTTGGATCTCTCACTCCCTATTAACACCGACTGGGATCAGCCCTGGAGGAAGGAGGTGAACCAGCGCAAAACCGCGCCGCCCACTACCAACTCCCTGAGCCGTCCCAGAAGGATACCGTGGTCGACAGTATCGAACGCCGCTGAGAGGTGAAGAAGAGCAAGAATGGATGCACTGCCCCCATCTCGCTCCCGCCAAAGTTCGTCCATAAGCGCGACCAATGCAGTTTCTGTCCCATGACCCAGCCTGAAACCTGACTGAAAGGGTTCCAGATAATCCGTTTCCTCCAAAATCCTCTGGAGTTGCAATGCCACCACCTTCTCAACCACCTTCCCCAAAAAGGGGAGGTGGGAGACTGGACGAAAATTATCCAGTATAGTGGGGTCCAGCGATGGCTTCTTGAGGAGGGGGTGCACCAGCGCTTCCTTAAAAGCTGCTGGAAACCCCCCCTCTCTCAAGGATGTATTTACCATTGCTTGGACCCAACCACAAGTCACCTCCCGGGCTGTTTTCACCAGCCAGGAGGGACAAGGATCTAATTGGCAGGTGGTGGCATTCACAGTCCAGAGGACTCTGTCCACTTCCTCAGGACCAACTGGATCAAACAGCTCTCAGATAATAAGGTGAGTACGTTCCCCGGGTGTCTCCCCAGACTCTGCCTCACGCCGAGAGTCCAACTTAGAGCGAATCCGAGCGATTTTATCCTGGAGATGCTTAGAAAATTCCTCGGCTCGACCCTGTAGGTGGACCTCTGACTCCCCTTTCCCTAAAAGGGATCGGGAAATCTTGAACAGGGTCGCTGGGCGGCTCTCCGCAGATGCAATAAGAGTGGAGAAATATTAACGTTTCGCCGCTCTTACCGCCACAAGGTAGGCCTTAACAGCGGCTCTAGCCTGTGTTCGGTCGGATTTGGTCACCCAGTTGCCCTCTTTAGAGTTGTAACACCCCAAAACAGAAGAATTTGGTGGTAAATCACCCATTAATCTCAAGCTCGGGCAAGATGGTAGATTTGCTGCATCATTTCATACCCTCTCCATTAGGCTTGCTCTGCCAGTGTCAACAGTCCATTAGCAGCCATTCACTAGAGCAGTGCTTTCCAAAGTGCCGCTGTTGGCGACACACCAACGGCGGCAGCGGCGGGGGCCCGTGTGGGGGCGTGCATGGTGGCGGCGCGGGGGTGGCAACGGCATGCACGGCGGTGGCGGCAGTGGCGGCTTCCGCTAAAACGCGGAAGCACTGATGGCGCGCTGCTGCCACCGCCGCCATGCACACTGCCACCGCTGCGCCGCCATGCACGCCCCTGCCGCCACCGCTTTGCGACACACTAAGCTGTGTGTTGCGACACACTATAGTGTCGCGACAGACAGTTTGGAAAGCTCTGCACTAGAGAAAGTATTTGTATCTCAGAGGCTATCGTTTCCATGAGGATTTGAATGCTAATGCTTCTCATTTGAGCCTTGCTGGGGAGAAGGGTGTTACTAGCTGGAAGGAGTAGGGACTTTTCACCTTAACATGCATAGAACTTTATCTCTCCCTTCTTTTAAGAAGATCCTCAAGTATCTAACTCTTCATAAGTTATTTTATTTAAAATCATGCCAGGATAAAGCTATCACAGAGAATCAGCTGGTTTTTGATTAAACTAATAAATATTCTAATTCATTTCTTACTTTGTGTTGGTTTAGGATGGTATAGGATCTCTGTCAATCTCTACTACAGTTAGACAAAGATTGATATAGATGATGAAAATCAGACCTTCTAAATAACTATATTAGCCTCCCCAAGCTGATACAATCTCCAGATGTGTTGGATCATGTGTTTGGTTGGAAATTCTGGAAGTTGCAGAACATCTGGTGCCAGTTTGGGGAAGCCCAGTTTATGGCCAGTATTTATCACAAAATAAAATGCAACAGAAATTATTTTCTTTTCAATGTTATCAGCTATTTTTCCAAATTTGATTTGTGATCAAATAATTTAAGGGCATAACTTTCAAAGAGCCTTGAAAAATAGTCAACCAATTATTTGGTGCATTTAAAACTTCTGTCACCAATTTATTTGTCCCATATACAAGTCTATTTGTGAGGCAAACTGCTGATCTTTTCGGTTTGTGTGAGAAAGAAAGAAAGAAAGAAAGAAAGAAAGAAAGAAAGAAAGAAAGAAAGAAAGAAAGAGTAAGCAAGATCAGTAATACTGAAGAAATCATCTCCTAGATAACTTGTCTACCATTACTGAATTGATCTTCTTGTTGCAATACACAAATACAACTTTTGGGGGGTATGATTATCTGTGCTCACTCACCTCTTTCTTTCTTTCTTTCTTTCTTTCTTTCTTTCTTTCTTTCTTTCTTTCTTTCTTTCTTTCTTTCTTTCTTTCTTTTATATATTCATTCATTCATTTGATTTTTATCCTGCCTTTATTATTTTTATAAATAACTCAAGGCAGCGAACATACCTAATACTCCTTCCTCCTCCTATTTTCCCCACAACAACAACCCTGTGAGGTGAGTTGGGCTGAGAGAGAGTGACTGGCCCAAGGTCACCCAGCTGGCTTTCGTGCCTCAGGCGGGACTAGAACTCACAGACTCCTGGTTTCTAGCCCAGCACCTTAACCGCTAGACTAAACTTTTATTTAAACTTTATTTAAACTTTATTTAATGTTTAAATATTTAAACTTTTATTTATCATTTTTAAAAGAAAAAAAAGAGCAAACAAGAAAAAGGAGAAAAGAAAAAAAATGGTACAGAAATATAATATCTGTAAGTGGGCAAAGGAATTACCAAGATTGTACAGTTAGTGCCCAGTATATATTTGATTAGAAATTAATCATAAAAATCATTAAATTACTTTTAAATACATTATTTTAACAATGAAAGTAAGAATTTACATCTCTGAGCTAAGTGCCAACATCTCCATTATTTATTGTTTAAGAATATAAGAAAGAAAGAAAGAAAGAAAGAAAGAAAGAAAGAAAGAAAGAAAGAAAGAAAGAAAGAAAGAAAGAATCAATGAAAGCCATTCTTGCTTAAATTTGGTTAAACTTCTGTTGTGAATATACTGTGTGTGGCCAATTTTGCCATTACTGAATATTCTCTAAGTTTAAGTTCCCTGTCTGATATCTTCAGAAAGATATCTTTCTCCCAATGTTGTACTGAATTTATCCTTGCCACTATAAACATGTATCTTAGTAAACTATGCTATATTTTTGTTAATATGTTTTGGGATTATCATCAGTAAGAAAACTGTGATTTCATTTCAGATTTGATTTCTAAAGTTCTTTGAATAGTGCTGTGCAGAGCTTTCCAAACTTTTCATGTTGGTGACACACTTTTTAGACATGCATCATTTTAGACACACTCTTACAGCAGGGCATCATTTCGCGACACAGCAGGGCACAAGGCAGGCACTAGGACCTGCGCGGAATCACAGCAGGTTTGGAGGCAGCAAGGCACAAGGCAGGCACTAGGACCTGCATGGAATCCTGGCAGGACTCAGAGGCAGCAGCAGCCGCGACACACCCAGATACTGCAGCCGACACACTAACGTGTCCTGGCACACAGTTTGGAAAGCTCTGGTGGTGTGTATTTCTTTCCAGTACTTTTGAGGTTTTTTTACATGTCTACCACATATGGTTAAATGTTCCTTCTCATGGTATTGCCAAGATTTATTAGTATGTGAATTGTCTATCTTGGGAATTACTGATGGAGTTGTATAACATACACAAATGAAACTTGGATGCTGGTTATATAACCACATGACATAACACATGTTATGAAGAGTGAGATTAAGGATGGATAATCCTAGTCTGCCTCCTATGACAATTTAGAATAACTAGGCTGACCATACGTCCCGTTTTGAATGGGACAGTCCCGTTATTTAAGCATTTTTCAACCGTCCTGTCATTTTGATCAAAATCTCAATTTTGTCCCTTTTTTAAACCTGGTGGGAAGGAGGACAGGAAGACAGGAAGAAGGACTGGAGCCGGACTTGCCATTGGAGGCAGCCCGGAAGAGGCCCTATCAGCGAGGCCCTATCAGCGCGGCAACTGGAAGCCCGGTTGCCACGTGCTAGCCCAGCAGCAGACACAGCACCACAGTCCACCCGGTTCCTGCCTCCTTACCTGATCCTACTGGTGCCGCTTCCTCTGAAGCCGAGATTGTCCGCCCAACAGTGGTGAGGCCAGGGAAAGCAGGCACGGGAAGGTTGTGGAAAGAGGGTGTGGGGTGCGTGTGTGTGTGTGTCTGTTTTGGTGCATTTGGTAGCAGGGAGGCTGGGGAAAGAGGGGGTGGGGTGCGTGTGTGTGTGTGCGATTACTTGCTCAGAGTAATCGCACACACACACACACACACACACACACGCAACCCGCACCCTCTTTCTCCAGCCTCCCTGCGACCAAATGCACCCGCACCTGTTTTCCCTGTGCGGGTGCATTTGGTCGCAGGGAGGCTGGGGAGAGGGGGTGGGGTGCATGTGTGTGTGTGCGATTACTCTGAGCAAGTAATCACACACACACACACACACACACACACACACCCTCTTTCCCTAGCCTCCCTGCGACCAAATGCACCTGCACCTGTTTTCCCTGTGCGGGTGCATTTGGTCGCAGGGAGGCTGGGGAAAGAGGGGGTGGGGTGCATGTGTGTGTCTGTGTGTGCGCGATTACTTGCTCAGAGTAATCGCGCACACACATGCACACACACCCTCTTTCCCCAGCCTCCCTGCGACCAAATGCATCTGCATAGGGAAAACAGGTGCGGGTGCATTTGGTAGCAGGGAGGCTGGGGAAAGAGGGTGCGGGGGTGCATGTGTGTGTGGGAAAGGCTGGGGAAAGAAGGTGAGGAAAGTGATTTAGGGTTAAGGAATGAGGGTTACACCAAGCTCCCAAGGAAGGGCATCGCCTGCCACAGTGACAAAGGGAGGATCTGTGCCCATGCAGCCAACAGGTGCCCTGCTGAGCATGGGCACCTCCTTAAGAGGGCTTCCCGGCAGGTCTTAATGGTCAGAGGGGTTCATACCCCAATGAGGCTAAGATGTTTAGGGTTACAGTAACTTGTGTGGTGGTCAGTGAGTAAATGAATTAGAATAAACCAGCTGCACAAACCCTCTCTCCCTCCCTCCCTCCCTCTGTTCTTGCTCCCTGGCAATCTCCAAGCCAGAGATGGCCAAATCTGAAAGCTGTAAAATGAGTTGTGCTGAGCTTTGCAAGACATTTTTCCCTGGAAAAATTGCCAACAGATTAACCCACATTTTGGCATTTGTCTTCCATTGTGAACTGGGGGAGGAGGCCTGTTTTATGACAAGTCTATGGGTGATGATTACCTAATAATGATGCAGATAATTAAAGATGTAGGGTGATATATGATTTCACAGCACTTATAACTGCTTAATCTTAATCTTATTATGATTTTATTTACAAAATATAATATTTATACACTGGTTATTGAACTCCCACAAAGAATTTTTAAATACTTAATAGATGGCATTGTTATTCCTTTCCCCCCCAATAATTTTAGAAAGGCAATTTGTTATTGGAATAATGAAATGTAGAGTGCTTAATCCTTCAGCAAGGCATTTTAATTAATTGTTTTAATTGATTCCATTTACTAGAGGGAAGAAAAGATATACAACTTGCCATACTTACTTGGCTGCAGTGTTTTGACCACTTTCTAAAATTCAGTTTCATTCGGGACAGAGGGAGCTTGCCATTAACTAAATAGAAAATTGAGTTGCACCCCCTGTATTAATTTCCAGGTGGGTCACCATGTGCATGATCAGGCTTGTGTATCATTACAATCAAGTGTCAGTTGAAAGCTTGGGAGCCTGGGAGGCACACAGAAGTAAGCCTGTTTCCTGCGTAGTCTATAAGTGAGCTTCTAGCTGTAGGAACATCTTTGGGAAGGGTCTCCCCTGCTAAGTAACCAAACCAGTTCATATTGGAAGAGGTGGTCCCTCAGATAGTCAATCCCTAAACCATTTAGGCCTGTCCTTCCGCCCCAGCTCGCTGCCTCCTTCAGCCTTCAATAAGGTACTATGGGAAGTTCCTTGCTACGCCCCCTATCGTTGCCAAGAAGTTCTTCCCTTGCCTTGTCTTGCTGCTGTCAAGCCAAATCCAGACCCTTGCTAATCTGCCTTCCTGCAGACCTGTCTAGTCCAGTTCAAACCCCAGTGTGCCTTAGTTGTCCTATATTTCTAGTCTTGCCATATTGTCAAACTTTGACAATATGGCAAGACTAGAAACATATGACCAATTGGCAGCAGGGCAAGGTCTGGGTCAAGGTTCCCTTTGACAGTCAATATTTGCAGGCAGGACCCAATTGGGTGGACCGGGGGCAGGGTTTGCAGGCAGGAGCCAATTGGGTGGACCAGGGGCGGGGTTTGCAGGTGGGAGCCAATCGCACGGACAGGGGGCGGGGTTTGCAGGCGGGAGCCAATCACGTGGACTGGGGGGCAGGGTTTGCAGGCAGGAGCCAATCATGTGGACTGGGGGCGGGGTTTGCAGGCGGGAGCCAATTGGGTGGACCGGGGGCGGGGTTTGCTGGCAGGAGCCAATTGCACGGACGAGGCAGGGTTTGCAGGCAGGAGCCAATCACACGGACCAGGGGGCAGAGTTTGCAGGCGGGAGCCACACGCGGATCGGGGGTGGGTTTGCAGGCAGGAACCAATCGCGTGGACCCGGGGGGCGGGGACCCCTGTCCCGTTTTTTCCATCCCAATGTCCCGTTTTTGTCTCAAGGAAATATGGTCAGCCTAAGAATAACCCCAAGATATATTACCATTATTCTAGACTAGGTGCCAGAGAGATTTTCTGGGGGGGAGGGGGGAACAGACTGATGTATCAATTTTAAAATTTATTGCATTAAAGTATGATTTCAATTTTATCAGAGCAGCAAGACAAATAACATAGTCCCAAACCAAAACTGGCATTCTTTTAAAAAGGCACAATTTGCTTGGAAAGTAACCATATCATTGACCAAATATATGTGGCTTCTCCTTCTTGAGGGTCATTATCATGCTATAACATATGACTTTGGTCAAGGTTATTATCCATCAGAGGGTATTAACAATTCCTATTGGAATATCATTACTTATCCTATTATGTTACAGTATATAATGATACTAAACTGGGAACAACAATCATTCACCAGCTGCTAGGAGATCCAATGCAAGCAAGAGAACAGACATCTTCATCTCAATGCTGTAGTCATTATCCCATCACTGTCTACAATTTGTTTTGGTTTTTCGTTTTAAGTATGTTTACATTATTAGCTTTTGGTACCCTGCATTCTAGCTACACCCTACCCTTGTTTTCTTGCCCAGCTTGATTTATTAATCTTACAGCTGCTGCTGATTGAGATGGGGGGGTTGAAAGGTCAGCTCTGCAAGACCCAATGAACCCAGAATTTTCTCTGTATAGAAACAAGAGCATCCGAAACTCTGCATCTTTGGTTATTGGTCCTTGCAGAAAGAGGCAACTGTTTGAAGATTTATTCTTTACAGGCCCAATAGCCATCAAATCTATCAATTACAGAAGCCAGAGTGTCAAACGATCTACCTACTTAGCCAGCAGCACATTATAATTATGGAGTCTACCTGTAGCAACACTCAAACACCAAAAAAATCTATAGGAGAAGATAACTGGGATACCGTCCATGGGGACCACGAACAGCTCCTGCAGTTTGGGGAAGGGGTGCAAGTTATTCACCCTATGTTTGCAGATAAAATGTTTGGGAATATGTAGTGTGAATTAATCATTAAAGTCTGACATCTTTCAAAGATAAGGCCATATAAGGCAGGAGAAAAGGTGACAAGTTGGACATTTTATTTATTTATTATCCCGCCTTTATTATTTTTATAAATAACTCAAGGCAGCATTTTGCTATTTGTTTGGCTTTATCCTCAACTCTTCTATGGTTTAATATTCTCAAGACCTAGATAAGGCCTAAAAAACGAGTTTCATTCAGAACAGAACTCACCTTTGCCTTATGATATATAGCCTAGATCAGTGCAGATGGTTTGATCAGCCTTAGGAACACTGTGGAGCCCCTGCTGCAACTATGTACTTCTGACTGAATTACTGAGATTTTGTTCTTGTTCCAACAGAACTAGAGCAGAATTGCGCTAGAAACCAAATCCTCACACTCAGTCTCTCAAGAGTTGACTTGTCATTATGTCATTATGTCATCATGCATTTGGCTCTCTGCCCCCCCCCCCAATATTTTATGGAGGCAAATTCCCAGTGGTTAAGTAAAAGACCAGGGTGGCATGGAAAACTTCTCATTCGTAACTTTTTTTCTCTGGGTTTCTCTGTATTCTTTCAAACTCTGCCTTTCATATCAGTTTTTTTATGAGGCAAAAACGTTTTTCTTCCTCATAGACAATTTACCTCCATACAGGTAAATTTTTGAAAAAGTAGATATTCACAATACATGTTTTGACTTCTTTGCAGTACTTTCTGGAACTATATGGACAAAACCCACTTTTGAGGGGCAGAGCATTATTCTGTTGAGAACCATGATGTGTGGAAGATAAGCACATTCCCTTGCTCCAAACAGATACAACTTCAGACAAATGAATGGCTATTTCAAGGACAGGGCACATAGGGACTTTACCAACCTAGCCTGATCTGGCACAGATTTATGCTACCTGGTAGTCCTGGTCAGGAAGATGAGTACAGGTAATTTTTTTAAGCAGTGAATGTAAGATCAAATTACTTTGAAATAAAGGTGGAGAGGTCTTAAAATCTAATTGCTAGCAAATCACACATAGTTAGAGCAGAATACAATCCTCCTATCAGACAATACAACATTTATTCTCAAAGAGCCGGTGTAATATAGTGGCTAGCTACTATATTAAAATTCTCACACTTCTGCAATGCAGACTGGGTGACTTTGGATTAATAATCATTTCTCAGCTTGGCCTACCTCATGGGGCTTTTGTGAAGATTTAATGGTGGAGGAGAAACTGCCTTGAGTGGAAGAAAAGAAGAATATGCATGTAATTAATTAATAATATACCTGAAAAAGGCTTTGGATTCCAAGGCAAAAAAGTGCACTTGGAATATACCCATCTGTAACTCTGTAAACCAAGTATACCTTTTCCCAGGAGCACAGCTCTGCCATTCCATGAAAAGATGGGGCTGCTTTAAGGGGTTTTAGGCAGGTGCAACATGCATATCCCTCACACTCCAAAACACTTTTTCTCCTTTCAATCCAAAGCACTGCTCAGGCCTAATATCAACACATGTGGGGGACAAAAGGCTATCCCAACAGCACTTCAAATATCAGCTCTGCGCTGGGTAGAGCAGGAGCCCTCACTCAATAAGCAATGTCTCCTCCTCCACAGGGAATCAATCCAGCAAAATGAGAAGCAGGATAGGACTGGGGCACATTGAGTAGGGACCAGGTCAGCAAACAAAGCCCATTACTTATGTTCATGTACCTGTTTGCCCAAAATGTCTACATCCAATTCATATTAGATAAGAAATATAGCCAAAGATTTTCTTTATTGTTGCTGTTTTCATTCTGCAGGCAGCTAGGGCTTTAAAAAAAAAAGGTTGTGAGTAATTTTCCAAGATTTATTTGGCTAAACAAATCTACAAACCTGCTTTGATGGCATCACCTTCACTGCTAATTCCATTTCATTAGCTTGTCACAAACATTTGTTCAGGCAATTACGTTTAGTTAACTAGAACATCTGTGAAAGCAGAATGTTGTGCCAATACTACTTTGCTAACTCATAGCATAATCACTTATAAGCAAATAAGAGCTACCATACCACATCAAAACGGGCACACAGCTGTGCCAGTTTAGCACCTCAGATTGTGGTATTTATCAGCTCTCTGCTTGAGGGACTGGCCAAGGTTTAGAGAAATTTTGGATGACAAGTAGACAACTTTAATACATGTCCTTCCTTACAGCTTGGCACTTGGGAGATTATACCTCTCTGAATTCCTAGCATGCAGTTGGTTGTCTATTTCATATCAAGATTGAGTAGGGAGCAAACAGTACTAGAATTAGGGTAATAAAAAAGGTAAAGGTTCCCCCCGCACATTTGTGCAGTCATGTCCGACTCTAGGGGCCGGTGCTCATCTCCGTTTGTTAGGCGAAGAGCCAGCGTTGTCCGAAGACACTTCCACGGTCATGTGGCCGCATGACACGCGCGGAACGCTGTTACCTTCCCACCGAAGTGGTACCTATTCATCTACTTGCATTTGCATGCTTTTGAATTGCTAGGTTGGCAAGAGCTGGGGCTAGTGCGGGAGCTCACTCCGTCACGCGGGGCTAGGGATTTGAACCTCCGAGCTTGCAATCTTCCGATCGACAAGCCTGGCGTCTTACCCGCTGAGCCACCATGCCCCAGTTATACTACAATCATACCCAAATATACTACAATTATTTCCAAAATAAATAAATAGCAAGGCATTTGTGGTGCATATGTTTCAAATAGCTCTGTGTATCCTCTACATGATTTATGAATACTTTCCTTCTGTCCACTCCAGTCATCCAATTAAGGAACAATAACAATGTTATTTCATTTAAGTACCCATTCAAAGAGCTAATTTCAATGTTAAATTATTGCTTTTACTGAAGGCCAGTTCCTAGTCTGAAATACATTTAGAAGTAACTCACGAATAATTCCAACTCTACAAATTCTGTAGCTCATATCAATTCCAAAAATATGCACTCAGTGATACTAGAGCAGTGCTTTCCAAACTCCCGCCGTTGGCGACACACCAACGGCGGCAGCGGCAGGGCGGCATGCGCGGCGGTGCTGGCGCGGGGGGCACGCATCATCGTGTATGGCGGCGGCGGCCTCGTGTTTTGTGGTAAAACCCGGAAGCGCTGATGGCATGCCGCTGCCGTCGCCGCTGTGCATGTCACCGCCGTGCACGCCATCACCACTTCCAGGTTGTTGTGTTGCAACACACTGAAGTGTCGCGACACACAGTTTGGAAAGCACTGTACTAGAGGCTACTAGAGGCTAGGATTGGCCAATATGATATAGCAGCTTTCCCCAACCTGGTATTCCCCCAAATGTGCTGGACTACATCTCCTGTTGCATCTGGAGGACATCAGATTGGCAAAAATTGTGCCGCTAAGCAAAACAATACAGTCATGTGAAAAAGTAAGATATTCAACATATTTGTTGAATATGTAACATTTCAACATACTATTTCAACAAAGATAAAATAGTGCTATGTCCACATAGGTTAAAGAATTTTTTTTTTACATGGGAGGTACTTACTTTTTCACATGACTATAAAGATAAAGGTGATGTAATTGAACAAAAAAACCTATGAAAATTGATTTTGCAATCATTTATTCAACAAAAAATTAACAGATATGCCATTTTTTTCTGTGGAAAAAATAAGTACACCCTTGGCTTTAATACCTGATATTGCCCCCTTTGGCAGAAACAACCTCAGGTAGGCATTTTTTATACCTGTCTATCAATCTCTGACATCGACTGGGAGGAATGTTTTCCCATAATTTTTTCAGCTGTGTGATGTTTGAGGGGTTTCTTGCATGCACAGCCTGTTTCAAATCAATGATGGGATTTAGATCCAGGTTTTGACTTAGCAATTCCAGAACCTTCCATTGATTTTTTTTCAGCCATTCCTTGGTGGATTTACTGAAATGTTTAGGTCATTGTCATGTTGCAAGTTTCACTTTCGGTTGAGCTTCAATATTGTGACAGATGATCTCACATTATCCTCAAGCACCCTCTGGTACAATTAAGAATTCATATTGGATTCTATGATGGTGAGATGCCCAGGCCCTGATGCAGCAAAGCAGCCTCATACCATAATATTTCCACCATCATGTGTTACAGTTGGTATCAGGTTCTCTTAGTGAAATGCTGTCTTTGGTTTTTGCCACACGACTTCTGGTATTGTGGCCAAATAACTCTATCTTTGCCTTATCTATCCAGGACATGTTGTTCCTGAGGTCCTGATCTTTGCCTAGGTGTTAATGAGCAAATTTTAGTCTTGTCCTGATGTGCTTTCTGGACAACAAAGGTTTCCTCCTGGCACACCTCCCACATAGCTCTAATTTGTGCGACTTCTTTCTAATGGTAGACTCATGCACTTTGACATTAATAGTGGCGAGAGCTGCCTTTAGGTCATGTAATGAATTTCTGGGGTTCTTAGAGACTTCTTTAAGCATCTTGCTTTCTGCTCTCAGGCTGAATTTGCTGGGACGACCTGGCCTAAACAAGTTGGCAGTTGTTTGAAATCTTCTCCATTTGTAGATGATCTTCCAGACAGTAGAATGATTAATGTCCAGTTGTTTGGCGATCACTTTAAATCCTTTCACAGACTTATAGACATCTCTAACCTTCTTTCTGAAGGTCTCAGAGAGCTCTTTCGATCTAGGCATGGTGATCCCACAAACTTCAACAACAAAGAGCAAATTAGACTAAACATCTCAGGTTTAAATAAGACAGGTTCATTCCAGATCCTCTCCAATGATGATTTGCATCTGATCTGGTACACCTGATACTAATTTTAGGTATTTGAGGTAGTGATAAATGTAGGGTGTACTTACTTTTTCCACATGTAAAATTTGCATTTATGTTTATTTAAACTACTGCAATAGGCTGCAAAATGTAAATGGTGCATGATATTTGTTATATTATATCCCCTTTATCTATCAATATAGTTGAAATGAAGATCAAATATCTTTATCTTGAAATATGTTGAAAAAGTCAAAAATTTCAGTTGTGTATTTCCTTTTCACATGATGAAGAAACAGAAGAAGGCAAATTGGATGTCAGAACAAACTGTGGAAATTGCCAAGAAGATAAGAGAAGTCAAAGTCAAGCAGGACAAACATCTCAGGAAGAAACTTAACAAAGAGTTTCAGAGACAAGAAGCAGTATTACAGTGACAATTGTAAAGACATTGAAGATGGAAAAGACATGGAAAAACAAGGGAAGTCTTTCAAAAGGTCTCAGAAGGAGGTTCCAACCTTGAATTGGTATGCTAAAGAATGCCAATGGATAAATACACTAGTAACTGATTCAAAGGATATCAAAGAAAGATGGAAGCACTACAATACAATACAGTAGAGATGTCAACATGCAAGATACCTTAGAAGACATTCCCTACTTACAAGAACCTCTAATACTAGAAGATGAAGCTAGATCAGCACTCCGATCATTACCAAGTCAGAAGGCTACAGGAACAGATGAAATGCCACTGAAATATGGTAAGCAACAGAAGAAGAATCAGTAAAGGCTCTAACCAAACTATGCCAGCAAATCTGAAGAATGATACTGTGGCCAATAGTTTGGAAAAAGTCAATCTACATTCTAATACCAAAAAAGGAGACTTGACAGTATGTGCAAACTATTGTACAAAATCCTTATTTATTGTTATATTATATTTTTATCCTGCCTTTTCAACCTATATGCTGAATATATATTAAGGGAAGCTGGATCGGAAAAAGATGGGTGTGGTTTTAAAACTGGAGGAAGAAACATCAATAACCTGTGCTATGTTGATGCCACTACTCTAATAGCCATAAATGCAAAGGATCTGCAAGGTCTACTAATAAAAGTCAAGGAACATAGTGAAAAACTGAGACTAAAATTAAATATAAAGAAGACCAACTAATGACAACAGGTAAAACAACCAGCCTTAGAATTGATAATGAAGATATCAAAGTGCTACATAGCTTCAGCTTTTTAGGATCAACCATCAACAAAAAAGAAACAAGCAGTTAAGAAATATGCCCCAGAATAGCACTTGTTAGAACAGCCATGAAGGTCTTGGAAAATATATGCAGATGCCATGATATGTCTAATACCTACAAAGATCAGAATAGTGCAAGCCATGATAATTCCTGTGACAGTCAATGGAAGTGAAAGTTAGACTTTGAAGAAGCAGGATAGGAAGACGCTTTTGAACTTTGGTGTTGGAGAAGACTCCGGAGAATACCATGGACAGACAAGAAAACAAACAAATGGATCACTGAACAAATCAACCCAGAGCCTTGGTTGTGTATACTTGTTGCAGTGTAGACAGTTACATCACAATAATGTAAAGAAAGCACATAGGTGGTTCTGTATCCTTTGTTCATTCCAAACCACCCCCCATCTCCACTTATATCTGTGCTATGCAGCAGAAAAGGCCAATCTAATATTGTGGTTAGACTGTATCAGATAGGGACCTCAGTCTGACCTTGGCTAATCAACACAGCCTACCTTATAGGGTTGTTATGAAGATAAAATTGGTAGTATAGAGATTCATGAATGCCACCCTGAGCCCTTTGGAAGAAAGGCATGACATACATAAGAAAATAAATAATTGCTTTGCATGTGGTACAATGACCCATTTACCAATGGTGGTAATTAGTGGGACCAATGTACCCTCATTTAATAGTAGTATCTTCTGTTGGTGAAATGCAATAGTTATTAACTTTATTTATGTGGCAGCATGCCAGTCTTTAGAACACACTATTAAAACTGCATGGTCTACCTTCTCAATGCTTGCTTTCTGTTACTACTAAGAACTGTAGATATTTTCACTGCATTCAGTAGGAGATTACATAGCATGAAAGAAGTGTTTCAGCTCTGCTGTAGACTTATTAATCCAGTTGCAAGAGTTCATTAATGTTTCTTAAAGAATGAGAATAGAAATTCTAATATAAATGTCATTCATAAAGATAAATATCTGCATACTTTATACTGAATTTATCTTCTAAATATTGTAAAGATTTTACAGCATGATTTTAGAATTCATACACTCATTAAGTTTAAATTTTACAAATACACCTTAGTCAAGCCACATCTGATTATTAAGAAGCTGTTAAACAAAAATGTCAGGGGACCTGAAATAAACTTGTATATCCTACTGTTTTCAGGTCAATATCAATTTAACAAATAATTTTAGACTTTTTTAGCTAAAGACAGAAATTGGACCTATAGCTGCAAACCAGTACATGGGCAAGTCTAAACTGTACATGGTTGGCAGCAAACTCCAGAAAGGTCAATAAGACTTATAGGTAAAGGTTCCCCCTGCACATTTGTGCAGTCGTGTCCGACTCTAGGGGCCGGTGCTCATCTCCGTTTCTTAGCCGAAGAGCCAGCGTTGTCTGAAGACGCTTCCACGGTCATGTGGCCGGCATGACACGCGCGGAACGCTGTTACCTACCCACCAAAGTGGTACCTATTCATCTACTTGCATTTGCATGCTTTTGAATTGCTAGGTTGGCAAGAGCTGGGGCGAGTGCGGGGAGCTCACTCCGTCACGTGGACTAGGGATTCGAACCTCCGAACTTGCGATCTTCTGATCGACAAGCCTGGCGTCTTACCCGCTGAGCCACCACGCCCCTTCAATAAGACTTACACCAGAGTAAAAATAGTTGAGACAAGGCTTTGAAAGTAACAACATCATATAAAAAAGAAAATGACTCTGCAGGAGACAAGTGTTAAATCTACAGTTTAAAATGTAATCTAGTGTCTGCCACATCTGAATCCCAAACAATTTTTTTTAAAGAAACTGTAACTACCTTTCATTACCATTTGGACCACTGAGTTTAACTTATTGAATTATTTCAGGAAATTATTTTCTTTGTGGGTATATCACAGGATCCATGTCATTTAAACAATACTATGATTTCTATTTTATAGGTTTCGTTGGTTGAAAGGTTATTTATTCAGCACTAGTTGCTCATAATAATCTAATGTCTTTGAAAATGCATGATCATACTGTTTGCTTTCAATCATTTTGGGGTGGGGATGTGATTTAGGAGGATAAAAGTAACAGAAGTCTAAGATTGGGAAACTGTAATTTGAGAAGTTGAGCTATGATCTTCTGTGACAGTAACATCATCTAACCATGATTAAATTACTAGGGAAATGTTTTGTTTGTTTTTAGATATATTGCACAACTAAATCATTGGACATGTTTTCTGGGAATAATGGAAGTTTGTCCAAATCATCTGTAGGGTAGCCTTTGCCTGGTCTAGAGTATGTTACTGCCACTAAATGACACTTGCTGAAACTCTGTAGCACACATACCTCTAGCATCAAAATGAAACAAAAAGGGAATAGATTCACCCAGCTTCACTTCTATCCACCAGTATTTCATTCTTAATGTGGCAAGACTATTGACCAGTGATGCTGGAACAAGGGCTGCTGGAGCTTGGCAACACATAAGAGCACTGGGATGAATTTTTGTGCCAGAGGCTCAGCAGTCTGGCCTGGCATTTGTTCCCTCTTTTCCATGGTTTGTCTTGCCAACGTTTCTCAGCAACCCATGTACTTTCTTGTAAGATGCATTTTTCACCCATTCTAGCTTAGCTTGGTGGAAGCAAGATAGGAGAGCCTTGAGGTTGAGATTTTAGACAAGCATGTCTTAAATCAAGGCCTGGGCCCTTGCTAACATCTCAGAAAGACTCAGTTGTCAGAAAGACTGACTAGATGCAGTAATCTTTTAGCTGAACCCTACTTCTGCTCTGTGCTCACTCCAAACAGAAGTGGGCAAGACTGTTGAGTGGGGCGTGTAAGTTAGTTAGCTGGCCAGTAGGCCTTCCCATGATATAGTCATGTCACCAGAGAGTGGATGGTCAAAATCAATCTATCTATCTATCTATCTATCTATCTATCTATCTATCTATCTATCTATCCATCCATCCATCCATCCATCCATCCATCCATCCATCCATCCATCCATCCATCTATCTATCATCCATCTATCTATCATCCATCTATCTATCATCCATCTATCCATCTATCCATCTATCCATCTATCCTTCTATCCTTCTATCTATCCATCCATCCATCCATCCATCCATCCATCCATCCATCCATCCATCCATCCATCCATCTATCTATCTATCTATCTATCTATCTATCTATCTATCTATCTTCTATCTATCTATCTATCTATCTATCTATCTATCATCTATCATCTATCTATCATGAGGAGGTTGGGTATTTATTTTTATTTTATTTATTTTTTATTTGTTTTTCAATTTCTATCACCGCACCATCTCCCCCAAAGGGGACTCTATTTCCATCTCTCAGGGGCCTTGTGTTCCTATTTTCAGCCTAATTTTTGAATTTTTCAGCCAAAACCATGTCTTTGTAATCTGGTCCTTCAGTGGCACAATCTCAGGATATTTTGGAGAGTGGATGCAAATGAGGGGCTGGAGGGCTGCATGCTGCTCTATGGTTGTCCACTCTTGCTTTAGGAGGTGCAATGGAAAGGATTATATTTGCCAAACTGCACAGAAAGACACATGGAAGCAAATGATTAAAGAGAAGGTGCTTTCTCTTCCTCATGATCACTGTCTTCCTCTGGAGTCCAGAATGATTATGCAAATGACTTTGCTGACTTCCTCTCATTTGCTTACCTATAACCAAAGATAAGAAATCTTTACTTTTTAGTTGTCACTCATTTTATATTTGTAAACCATCAAATCAGACCAACTCCCTGTGATTTACAAGCAGAAAAAAACCAAAATGCCCATAAAATTACAAAGGTTCAGCAGTCAATAACCAATAAAACAGTAACCGTAGGCACCAGTCCTAGCATATATACCAGCAATTCTTACACCTTGAAGACCTTATAGAAAAGTTATGTTTTGACAGGCTTCTGGAATGATGCCAAGGTAGGTACCTTCAGGGCCTCTCCAGGAAGACGGTTCTACAAGTTGGGGGCCACCATAGACAAACACTTTCACATCACATACGATTCACATCCCTACTTGGGACAGTTCCATGTGGAGGAGGCAGACTGGAAGATACCTAGGATTCAAGCTATAAGACTTTATATATTAAAACCAGTACTTTGAACGGTACGTGGAAACTCCTGGAACCCAATTCAGTGCCTGCAACACTGATATGACATCGCTGTACCAACTCTCACTTGCCAGTACATAGGCTGCTGCATTTAGTACCAACTGTAGTTTGAATATTTTTTAAAAGGCAGCCCATGTAAAATATGCTGCAGTAGCCTAGTCTAATAGTGATGAGGATGTGAGTTACTATCGTCAGGGCCTCCCACTTCAGATAGGGCACCAGCAAAACATGGGTGAAGGCTACCTTGACCCTGAACTCCACTGTCAAATCCAGCAAGACTTGTGAATGCAAGAGGACTCCGAAATCTCAAGACTTGCTTCATTGAGACAGTGACAACTCAATCATTTATAACCAGACCTGATAGCCAGATGGTTTCTGGACATACAGCAACTTTGTCTTAGTAGGATTCAACTTCAGCCTGTTTCAGCCTTCACAACCTCCAGACACCAGGTCTAGACTACCATAGCATTTCCAATCTGCTCAGTTTGGTGATATACAACTAGATGTCAACACCTCAAACTAACACATAACCTCTCCCAGCTGTTTCACGTAGATGCTAAAGAGTAGGGATGAAGGGGCCAAACCATGCGGCATTCCACATGGGAGTGGTCCCTAGGTCAACCTCTCTTCTCTCCCCCTCCCCCATGCAATCTGATTAGGAATGAGTGGAACCATTGCAGAACCTTCCCCATGACCCTCACACTTTCAGGCAGTCCAGAAGGATACATGATCACACTGGCAAGAGGTACTAACAAAGGTCATCCACCAAAATGACTACACCTATTTCTGTCCAATGCCCAGGCCTGAACCCTGACTAATAGGGTTCTAAGGAATTCTGTAACTGAAGTCCCACCCACCTTTCTTACAAAGCAGAGGTTGAAGACAGCACAGTAGTTGTCCAATATAGCCAGATCAGAGAAGGCTTCTTCAGGAGGACCACACCACCACCTTTTTCAAAGCATCCAGCACAACTCACTGTACCAAGGTGATACTGAACACTTCCTGACACCAGCTACTCACCCCACCCTGCCACCAGCTACCCAAAGGAGCCACCTAGTAGAGCTTTTATGAAAAGTACTCTATCCACTTCATCAGAGTCTACAGACCAAAATGAATCCTAGGTGACACTACAAGATGCTATTCCAGTCACCACTTCATACTGCCTATGAAGAGTCAAGCCTCTTGAATTTGAGTGGTATTTCTTGTGCAAACATGTCACAGTGTGGCAGCAGAACTTTCTATCTGTCATTCCCCATAGGGAGCAGGCTATCTTAAAAAGAGCTGCTGGACAAACAACCTGCTAATGCAATAAGTTCACAGTAGTACTGATGCTTGATGCAGGCTCAAACTGTTTGGTCAAGTTCAATTTTGGCTTTTTCTACTAGCACCCCTGTCATTTCTTCTATTGCTTCATCTTCCAGAGCTCCTTGTAAACCAATGAACATCCCAGATCGGTGACAGAGGCTACTTGGGGGCAATTACATCAAGTATTCTGGCCATCTCCAACTCCAACTCTCAACCAGGCACTCAGTGGAATTGCCTGACGGATTTATGGAAAAATCACCAAACATTCACTGGAATCTATAAGGTACTAGCATGAACCGTCTTAATCAGCCCATCACCCCTGCAGTGGTCTTAGAAGATAGCAAATCTAATATGGGTCAGGAAGTAACACCCTCCATCTTCAGATCACACACCAACTGCTCTGAAACAAAGACAAGAACAAACATATGTCCTTTTGTATGTGACAGGTAAAAGATTACCTGGGATAAGCTCATTACTCCTGAGCCTTCCCAGATTTCTCCCATCCCCAGCATGGAGGTGGAAGTCCCCCAACACCAGCCCAGCAATGAGGTCCAGAGGTTCAGAAAGGGCTCCTGTAAGGCAGCAGGGCAACCAGTACGTAAGCAGGATGCTAAACTTGTCCTTAGAGCTCAGCTTCGCATTCAGTCACTGTCACCCGAAGAAGAGAAGCCAAGTTATCTCTCATGATCCTCACTACCCATCCTTCCCAGCTTTAGCATCACAGAATTTACAGAATTAGAGTTTCCAACATCCTTCACCTTATACCATGTGGAGTGGGACTACTGGGAATCATATAATTCAGTAATATCTAAAGAGATACTATCTTCGTTCTAGAGATTTATGGAGATTTCGGAGAAAATATGAGTTCTGAATAATTCCTCATCTTCCTTCTGCTTATTGGCTGTGTTGGTTAGGGCTTACAGAATTATAATGCAAAACACCTGGAAGACACTAAATTGTCTACTGCTTATCTAAAAGATGAAACAGGGAGCCCAGTTCCCAACACTGGCAGACAGAAAGTTAAAAGGTGGTAGGGTAGGGAAAGGAAGAAATTGGAAAAGAAGGGGGAACAAAGGATTTTTCCAAATGGTTCCATTTTTCTCCAGACATCCCATCTCTACCATTCTATCAGAGGTTCAGCAAATATAAAAAAACCAGAAAAGGTTGTCTTTGGGCCACCCAGGGCAATGGAAGGACCAGTTATGACTCCCATTGACTCCTTACTGTCCCAGAGCAGCCATCTCACTCACTTTCCCCAGTTCCTCCTTTGGGAAGACCAGAATGAGGAATGTGTTCATTGAGCTAACTTTCCCCTGCTATTCCCACCCAGAGAGAGAAGATAAACCACCCACACAAAGACAAGGGTGAAAGAGTGGGGCTACAGAGGCAAGGACGGTTCCCTCTTTCCCCTTGCCTGCACTGTGTCCTGGGGAGGGTACAGCAATGGGTCCATTCTCAGGCTGGATTTTGTAATGCTCAGTGCTGCTGTGACACCAAAAGGAAGGGGCAGCACCACAAGCCCCATCCTCTTCATTAGGCCACCCTGAAACAGCACACGATCTGCTTATCTTAGCTCCCTTGCTGCTGACCTCTTTCTGGGATTATGGCATGTTTAGGAGAAAGATCAGCAGTGAGTGGGAGGCTGACACCCCCTCCCCAATGGGCATGGTGCTAAAGCTACCCCATCAACCAAAATAGGCTCAATATTGAGTTGAAATTATTATTTGATCATGATGAACTCCATTAGTAGTTTGTCATCTGCTTAAGGAAAGCGTCACTGAACAATTAAATAGTTGTGTATTCTTTTGAAGGACCTCCTAAGTCTCAGATGTTCATGCTTGAAAGAAACTCTGTAGCTGAACCTTCCCCCATGTGGCCCCTTCCCCCTCTGCTGGGACTAGGGCTCCTAGAGTTTCCAGTTAGCATGCTAGTTGGGGATTCTGTAAGCATCGTTCTAGCTCATGTGAAGGGCACTAGGTTGGACAACGTTTTACTGGCTCATACACAGACATGTATACATTCACAAGTAAAGGGACGTCTTTATTATTCTGTGCATACTAGTAAAGCCTCTCTCTTTGTCTCTCTCTCTCCCCCAATATTTCTTACCCACTTTGTTTATTTAATCCAGTCTTCTGCATTTTTTTTTCGATGTTGGGGTAAGCTAAAATGCCCAGGAAATAGGGCTAAGGCTCAGCAAGGCTGGGTTGGAGAAAAGCAGACACCTTGGGTTAAGCATCACTCCCTGTCCGGTTCCCATAGCAATCAGAGACATCGGTTGCCAAGGCAACAACATCCTCCCTCCCAGACAGTATCAGAGCAGAAGTACCAACTCGGCTGCAGCCAGCTGTATCTGGAGGAGTGTGTGTGTGTGTGTGTGTGCGTGTGCGTGTGTGTGTGAGAGAGAGAGAGAGAGAGAGAGGGAGGGAGGGAGGGAGGGAGGGAGGGAGGGAGGGAGGAGATGGGATTGCCGCTCCAAAGCTTTGCCAGGAAAAAGGGAAAACTGAAACTCCCAGTCCCTTGGCCAACCTCCGGTCTCACATGAAAGCCTTGCATTGTTCCTCCCTAGCCGTTCCGACCGAGGAAGTTGGGCACTTTTCCTGAATCTTTTTGCTTCTTTCTTTGTTTCCCCTACGATCGCTCCCGCACATCCGCGCGCGGACTGAGCGAGCCCTCAACCACGTTCCCGCCTCGCCCCGCAAGTCTCTGGAGCTCGCGCTCGCCCTTCCTGCCGGGGCTACCTTCAATACAGCAGAACCTCCAGAGGCCGGAGTGGGTGAGGTCGCCCTTCACTTTTTTCGGTTGGTTTTGCGCCGTCTCGTCCGTGGCGGTGACATTGGTCCCGTTGCAGAGGTTGGCGCTCGAGTAGAGCCAATAGTCGGTGCCGATAGCGATGGTCATGAGGCTGAAGGCGGCGAAGGCACCCACCATGGTCAGCAGCATCTGGATCCCACGATCGCACCACACCATGGTGCTTCATGCTCCACCCGACGGGCTCAGGGGGCAGCAAGAGACAGACGCAGTCGAACACTGCCTCCCCCCCGCCGCGCCCGAGCAGCGGCTTCCCCTCCTTCCCGCTCCTCTTTCTCCCCCTCTCCTCCCTCCTTCCATCTACCCAGGACGTAGCAAAGAAGCCGAGACATGGGCGGAGGAGAAGGGAGGGCGCGCCAAAAGCTTCGCGCCAAAGCACAGCAAAATAGAGACCAAAAAAGTGGCCCTCTGAAAGGTCTCCGCCCTTTCAGGCACAAGAGGAGCCGCGACGCCGCCAGCCGGTGCCCCTACCAGCCACTTGGGCTGCTTTTCCTCGTGGCGCTCCCTCGCCTGTCCGCGGGCGCTCTCTCCAGCGTGCCACGCGCACGGCGGCACACACCGCGAGTTGCCTCTTCCCGCCGCCTAAATTCGGCGGAGGAAGAGGAGGCGGGGCGCCTGAAAGCCCTCGAGGCGGTCAGGCTCCGCCTCCCCCTGAGCCAGGGGGAAACCGGAGAAAGAAGGGGGCGAGGGTCGGCGTTTGGCCGCGCGCGCGCCCCTCCAAGCAGCCGCCTCGAGGCGTTGGCCAACCGCGTGCAGGTGGAAGGGGATGTCTTTCCGCGTGGTGGGAACGACCGAGGAATCTGCTTGAAAGGGGCGGGGATGGGTGGCGGGGTTTTTCAGAAAACGAGAAGCCCGGAGTAGCCTAGATTTCGAGGCAGTTTCCTCTGTAATCTACTCTGAACAGTCTTGTGAATGAAACTTGTCTGGTTTAGGTCTCAAACTTGCGTCCCTCCGTGCTTTCCTGGCCGTTGCTTCTTTCAGGCTAGAAGGTGCCCCAAAAAAGGGAGCGGGTTTACTCAGAGCAGGGATTCAAACTCAGATCATCGTAAGGTCCGTATTAGCCAGCGGACTCCTATACTGGAGCTTTTCCCTACTTCGTTCAAAAGTCTCTATAAATCAAAAGGAGTATCACATATGCAATTGGGCATAAATTAACTTTACCCTGAAACTAAGCTACTTTTATGCCACTTCATTTTGGCCCCTTACCTGGCAACCTTTTCCATTAACCAGCCTATCAATATTTGGTTTTGTTGTTGAATGACAACCTAAATCCCTTGAAGTTAATCTTCTAAAATTTGGCAGGATTTCTCACCTCACAAGAAGCGATTATTGCCAGAAAATTGGTTCCAATTCTACCGCTAAATAAAAAAATGATATTGGCAGTTCTCAAAGGAAAACAAGTCATGTTTTGCCTTCATGTTGGCATATTTCACCCTCTCATCGGGTGCTATAATTTCTCCAAATCTAGCTCAATTTCAGATTACTTTGAATGCAAAGTAGGCTAAAAATTGATTAAATCCTGTCCCACAGGGGGGGGGGGGAAGCGATCGCCATTTGGTATTTCTCAACTTTTAATTAATGGGAAAGCCATTTCCCCATTCCAGCTGGGATGTGGGGAGAGAAGCTGCTGGGAAGGAGGGAGTTAAAAAGTGGGCGGTGGACAGGTGGGAGTGCCTGCTCACCATGCTAGAGCGCCTTGCCACAAGTGGCTTCTTCCCTCCCGGTGGCTTCCCTCCCCCCACTCTGCGAGATGGGAGGCAGCAGGGCAAGGGTGGTATTGCTCGGGGCCTCTTGGTGCTCTGCAGCTATTATTCAGAATGGCAAGAAGGGGGGCAGAGGTGGGAGACAGCAGTGGGGTGGCATCTCTCAGTAAACCCTAGCAAACTGGGCTAGGAAGAGGATACACCTTGCAATGCAGAGGATGGACTGTTACCCCTGCCCAATAGCAGGAGCAGGGATATGCTCCTGGTTCAGCCTTTTTCAGGCACGGTGAGACATTAGGCTCCATCTTGAGCTTTGGGCATCTGCAGGAGATAGATGCTTCCATCAAATCTTAAGTTCCTCCCATTTCATTTGTGCTTGTGATGTCATAATACACATACAAAAGGGGTGTGGCTTGCAGCACAATGCCCTAACACTGTTTTTACCATTTTGAACCCCCTTGCCACCTGCCACTCCTCATCACCCGTGGACACCGCTGTCCTAAGTTGTGACTGTGCCTTGATTCAGGGTGTGGGCCCCACAAAATGACCTGGAGGGTCACATGCAGCCTATATGCTGTGAGTTTGATACCCTGAACTTAGAAGCTGGCCTCTGGCAAAGTTTGAACTGATTTATGTTGTGCTTTTTTTTTTTTAAGTCAATGACATCAGTTTCACTATTAATATACAGCTGAACAGAGAAATCCTGTTCCAGAAGGAGAAATTCTCATAGAAAAAGAAGAGAACTACTGCAGGAAATGTAGGAAGAAAACTAGGCTAATTTAGAATAGGGAAGCATCTCAAATGCTTTTGAGATGGTAGATCCTCTTAGTGGACTATGTCTCTCTCTGTTCTTACGCAGTTATTGAGGGATGGTGCTTGCAAGGAAGATCTCTGGAGAATGAATCTCGTCTGCTCCGCTTCATGAATGAATGTGTTGCCTAGTACTGTACTGGAGACCCATTGTCTTTAGCAGCCTTCCCTAGCCTCGTGCCCACCAGACGTGCCGGCAATGTTCTGGCAGGGTCATCAGGGACCTAACTGTAATCTTAGTACACCTGGAACCGGCCAGGTTGCAGAAGACTGGTCTTTATCAAGCATATCTGTTTTCCCTCTTCTGATGAACCAAATCCTTAGGCTTTAGGTAAACCACTTTTAGATGCTTCTCAAATTTGTCCACTTTTTGAGAAGTCCAGACTTGGTGAGATAGGATGGAGAAGTCCTCCTCCCTCCTCCCTTTTCCTCTCTTTCTTTCAGGGAAGAAGTGGTGTTTAACAATCATGAGAGTAAGGAATCTGTAGAAATAAATGGAAATGAAAGATTGGAGCAGGGTATGGAAATTTGATCAAAGGGAAAATACTTCCACCTTTTGCAATCCTAGAAAAAGAGAGATGAAAAGGTAAGAAAGCATCATCTAGAAACATATTATTGCTCCATTACAGCAGTGGTAAGAGTAAAAAGAAAGAAGCAGGAGAAGAGGAAGTCAGCCCAATAAAATCATTTATAAAATATGTCACAGGGTGGGAAAATAGTGGGGAAAATGGCCATACAACAGATGGAGAGATTTCCTGATTGAATCAATAGTTTTCGTGCCCTCTCACAACTTCTTGACTCTTCAAATGACCTCCCATTTAATTGAATCTTTGCTGTTCTATTACACCTCTCTTCCCTTCTGTTTCGGGGACATGGTTATTTCCACTTAATCTGTTGCTGATGCCAATTCACAAACGTTGATCCACAGATCCACCATGCTGTATCTGTATAAACTCAGAATCTACACATGCACGTTCTCTCTCTTTGCATTTCCTAGCAGTGATTTCTTTTAGTGTTGTCTAGTGTTATCCTCGGGGCGTGGTGGCTCAGCGGGTAAGACACCAGGCTTGTCAATCGGAAGATCGCAAGTTTGGAGGTTCGAATCCCTAAGTCCTGCGTGACGGAGTGAGCTCCCACACTAGCCCCAGCTCTTGCCAACCTAGCAATTCGAAAGCATGCAAATGCAAGTAGATGAATAGGTACCACTTCGGTGGGATGGTAACAGCGTTCCGCGTGCATCATGCCAGCCACATGACCACGGAAGCGTCTTCAGACAGCGCTGACTCTTCGGCTAACAAACGGAGATGAGCACCGGCCCCTAGAGTCGGACACGACTGCACAAATGTGCGGGGGGAACCTTTACCTTTACCTTTTAGTGTTATCCAACCACTGTTGTGCCAAAAATAGCAGCCATGCTGAAAGGCTTCATATACTTTCAACAATGGCTGGGCAATAGAATGAACCTGCTGATAGTTGGGAAATGGGCTCTCACTGTCCCTCTCAGACATGCACGTACAAAAACATATTCCACACAGCCACACCAAGGATAACATTTTTAAGAAACATTGATAATTTACTGAGGCACAAGTGAATGGGGAGGGTTTGTTTAGAAGGGGAATAGTGTTTCTTGTTACACATTTCTAATAACTTCCTATGTTTTCCAATATGTCAATATTCCTGTACAAAATAAATTATGAATAAATTATTATAATTATGATTATCCAAGGGACACATTGTGGCATAATGAGAATTTAAAGGATATTTGAAAAATCTTTTCTGAAAGTATACCAAGCCTGTGTTCATACAGCCTATTTAACTTGGTTACTGAACTCATTCATTTACTGGGTTCATACAATACACTAACCAAATCGACTGGGATTACACAATACACTAAGTTTTTTTTTATTGAAAACTAATTAAAAATACATTTTTAAAAATGAGCCCACTCACATTAGTTATAAGTGATCAGAAAGTGGATGTCTTGGGAGAGCTATTAAGAATTCTGCATACTTTTTTTCATCCTGCCCTGAGAAAAGTGGCTAGGGACATTAAAAAACAAAAACAAAACCTAAATACTAAACATCTAAGAAAGGACCTGGATGTAACTGAGATATTCTAAGTATCAGATAGTGTAGCTGAGATTTGGCCTGATTATTGGATAAAAAGAATGACAGCTGAGTTCTGTGCACGTCAAGTTAGAAATACTTTCCACTACGTTCAGTGGGATTTCCCCCCAGAAAATTGTGTTTAGGATTGGAACCCAAGCCCTGGATGCAGAAACATTGCTTGCTGATTGTGTTGTCCACAGAACGATGATGAGAGGTGAAGGTTGGCTGGGGGTAACAGAGTTTCAGTGGAGACAGTGATGTCCGGCAGCCAGAGGGCCTTCACGGTTCATGTGTTAGAGAAATAGAGAGTAATTCCCTATTTATAGAATAGGAGCTTGGTGACAAACACTCTGTACTTGCTTTGCATATTTAGACTTGTCAAGTGAGCTAATCTTGCTTCTTCCACGTCAGTAGAGGTTTATTTGTCAGTTTGGGTCTTGATCATTTCAGGAGAGCAAGAGAAGGAGAGCACGCATGCATACTTCTATACTTGCTAGCACTGAAGAGAAGCAAATAAGAAGAAACAGCACGGATCTCTTATTCATTTAGAAGACATTTTAGAAGGTCACCGGCAAGAATGCTTTTTGTATTTGTTGTGCAATCCTTTATGGGCCAAGAGCCACATTTGACTTAAAATGTGTCCCAGGAGGCACATTTTAAAAAGTGGTATAGGATCAAGACAGAGAAGTGCACAAAGTCAAAAACTAAATTTGACCTGATTTAAATTTACATAAAATCAAATAAAGCAATAAACACAATCAAGCTAGCCCATCCCATTCTTGTATTCCAAGGCAGCTTGCTAAGGGAATGGGAACCCAGAAGCAACCAGGTGGTCTTGGTTGTGGCCTCCTAGCTATGGAATAGCCTCCTCCCAGGATTAGATAGACCCCGACCTTGTCCACATTTTGAAAGATCTTGAGCTGTGCTGCCTAGGATTGTTATATGGATTGCTATATGAGGCATCCTACAAATAGCACACACACAAATGTATACATATAAATATGTATAAATATTTAAATGGATACATATATGCATTTACATATATATAAATACAAAAGCCAAAAACAGAAATGGGGGCATTTGTCTGGGTTTCAAATAATGTGAATGGACTGTATTGCAGGTCAGCAAATATATTGGACTGACTGACTATGGCAATTTACCATTTCTGCATCTGAATCAGTGAGTCAAAGGCCTTGAGTTGGAGAAAGAATGTTATGCTGTCTTATAGAAAATCACAACAGGGTGATTTTAAAAATACAGAGATTCCAAGTTTCAGCTTGATAATGTCTTTCTTCTTGTTAAAATGGTTGACCTTTGATTAACATTTATCCAGTTTTAATTTAGAGCACTTTCAGTTCAAAACATGCTTTTGAATAGATTTCAGCCTTATTTTTCTCTCTTGGATAACTTGCAGGTTATCACAAAGAAACACAGAGAGAAACAGACTTGGCTTTGAACAATCAATTTTTTTCACACTATTATTAAAAACTGAGTTGTTTATTATATAGAAATGTCATCTTATTATTATTATTTGAACTTACCTTTCTGTCCCTCAGAGATAAGCCCAAGGCTTATAAGAGCTAAATGAATCCTGTTTCAAAAACAGTGGCCACCTTCACACAGCATGGTAAGCCAGGATCTGGAGATTTACTGCATGCTGCCCATTGACTCCCATTAGCTATGGGGACTTCTGTATAATGTACTTTCCTTGACATCTGCCATACCATTTGCCCAGTTCTTTTACACCTTTTTAAATATTATTTCAGTCAAATTTATTTTACAGCCAAAAGGCCGGGAAAATATTATTTTAATTTTGTATAATTTAAGAGGGAGCTAGTTTGCTGCAAAGCAGCACATCTGGTTCCAGAAGCGTATTTATTTCTGAGAATAACCTTGAATTCTAATAGGCTGCTTAGATAGTCTTCAAATAGCTACAGCCCAATATTTTGTTGCTCAGAAAAAAAAAGGCAAAAGTAAACGGGGGGTTCATGGTGAGTACGATGGAGAGGTAGAGAGTGTTGGGATTATCAGGAGTCAACTCAGCATTGTCTCATAAGCATAATAGGGGGTCTTTCTAGTAAACGCTTCTCTATTGTGCTTGTGGGATGTTACCTGAGTCACCTGATTTCCTCTTCCTCCTCCTTCATGGTTTGGGGGATTAACATTCTCCATTTTCTTATGCTTTGGGCACAACTGCAAGCAGGAGGGCTGCACCATGCAGCTCTCGTCCATTCCATCTCACTTGCACACAGATCTACTATGAATCTACTCGTATCCAGATCTACTGAATAAATGTAAGCTATCTCTATTTTTCTTCATCTAACTAATGTGTGAAGACTGAATTTATTTCTGAATGCAATTAAGCTTAAAGTTCAAGTTCCCTGCTGGTTCATGCTGCTACTCTGCAAGATTGTTGTTAGCTGCTTGGAGTTCTTTTATTAACCTTCAAGACTCCATCAAGGGTTATGGGCCCAGTACAAGCCCAGTACAAGCCCAGTTGGCCTCACAGCCACAAAAAGGGAAGCTGCTTTGCACATTTAAAAAGCTAAGTTCAGAAAAAAAAATTCCTCTCTCTAAACAATGGAGAAAGAGGAGGGGGCTCCCCCCATACCAAAATTGACTGAAGAGAATTACTCAGCATGGCTATTCAGATTAAGGATGCAGCTAGATTTTGAAGATTGTTTGGATGCTCTGGATTCACCAGAACCAAAACCAGAGGATGGGGAGGAAGCCGATAAACAATGGAAGAAAAAGGATAAGAGAGCTAAAATTCTCATTGCTAGATCTCTTCCAGATCACAGATTAGCAGAGATTAAATATATTTCTACTGCTAAGGAAATGATTGACAATATATGCACTCTATATTCAGAAGCTGATGATCAGAAAGTGATCTCTTTGTTGCGAGAACTGCATGCATGTAAATTGGAAGACAGTGGAAATGTAAACGACCACCTGATCAGAATGCAGGGAATCTTTGATCAGCTGAGTACAGTTGAGAATCTCATGAATGAAAAATTTAAGATGTCTTAAAATTTAAGATGTCTTTTTTGCTAAGCACGTTACCAAATAGATTTTTTCCTTTCATTGCTGGTTTGAATTTAGAAGGGAAGAATTTTTCTCACCTTCTGGGAGCAATTAGATTGGAATGTCAGAGGCAAGAGAATTTGCATAACAATAGATTGCCTAGCAGAGACATTGGTTACCTAGCAATGAAGGGTAAACATGATCTAGAGCCATTAGTGACTCATCAAAAGCCCAAAAAGGCCATTGTTTGTAATGCTTGCAAGAAACCAGGACATTTTGCCAAGTTTTGCAGAAACAGGGACAAGAAGGATTTTTCCAAGGGAAAATCTTTTAAAAGTGAAAAAGTTTTACACACTGTTTATAAAGCTGATACTGTTCTTAAAGCTGATACCAATAAATGCCCCAGACTATGGGTAATCGATTCAGGGGCCAGTAAGCATCTATGTGGGAATAAAAGTGACTTTTGTGAGCTAAGTGAAAAACCAGAAGGAAGCATAACATTAGCAGATGGCAATTCAATCTTGATTCAAGGAAAAGGAAGTGTGCCATTGTGATGCTTCAATGTGAACACAAAGATCTTATGGCAACAGATGTCTTTTATGTACCGAACTTAGAAGCCAATTTACTGAGTGTCTCAACATTGAATAACAAAGGTTTTAATGTAATTTTTAATGCTAATGGGCAATGTAAAGTCACAATTGGAGAAAAGATTTACGTTACAGGTTTCAAAAAGATGGCATTTACCAGGTGCACTGCGAACAACCGCCATCAGATGTCAGCCTCGCCTATCGGCAGCAAAAAGAGGACAACAGCACCACCACCTGGCACAGGCATTTTGCGCACCGTGGTTTTAACGCAATTTTAAGAATGAAAACTGAAGGCATGGTAGGAGATTTTGAAATAAGCAACCATGATAAATGCCAATCAAAATGTGTGATATGCATCAAAGGAAAGGCAACAAGACCAGCCATACCCAAACAAAGGGAAAGGCGGGCAACTAAGCCACTAGAACTTATCCACACTGATTTGTGTGGACCTCTTCAAGCATCAGCGGGCAGAAATAAATATGTTTTATGCTTTATAGACAATTTTTCCAGATATTGTGTGACCTACCTACTGAAGGAGAAATCCCAAACAGCGGACATGCTGAAAGCATATGTAGCCATGGTGAACAACAAATTCAACAGAACCCCTCAAGCCCTCCAGAGTGATCGAGGAGGTGAGTTCATTTCACGAACCATGCAAACATACCCAACGCAGCTAGGCATAGAACACAGACTAACCACTCCATACACACGTGAACAAAATGGAGTTGCTGAAAGGAAAAATCGCTCAGTAATGAACATGGTATGATGTATGCTTTTAGAAGCAGATCTGCCTGACAAATACTGGGCAGATGCTGTTTTAACAGCTACATACTTACAGAATAGACTGCCAACCAAAGCCAATGAGTTAACACCTTTTGAGCTATGGCATGAGCACAAACCAAGCGTAAAGCATCTGAGAGTGTTTGGATCCAAAGCTTATGTACACATACCAAAAGAAAAGAGATCCAAACTAGACCCCGGAGCTGAAGAAGGCATCATGATTGGGTATGCTCCAGGAAGCAAGGGATACAGAATCCTGAACCTGAAGACAGGAAAAGTAAGCACATGCAGAGTGGTGTACTTTGATGAACGAGAGAAAGGCTACCATAGTCATGCTGATGATGACTGTGCAGAAACCAACAGCGGCAGTTACCAGCTTGAGATGTTTAGCCCAACATCCGAAGACACAACCACCACACCAACCCAGAGGGAGATAGAAGCCCAGGCAGAAACTCCACCAGAGTCAGATGACAAGGCTGAGGATGCAGAAGGGGTTGAACCACCAAGTGCCACTCCTGAACCTGCTCCAAGATGCTCATCATGACCCAACAAAGGAGTTCCAGCCGAGAGACTCACTTACCTCGCAAGGTCGTCAGTACCGAAAGAACCTGCATTGTGGAACGAAGTGCAGCAAATGCCACCAGATGAAGCAAGCAAGTGGAAGAAAGCAGCATAAGAAGAGCTAGAAGCTCTACACAAGAACAAAACATGGACTTTGACAAAACTACCAAAAGGCAAGAAAGCCATAGGATGCAAATGGGTTTTCAAAGCCAAACAAGATGAAAATGGAGAAGTACAAAGATACAAAGCTAGACTAGTCGCAAAAGGCTATTCACAAAAATATGGACTTGATTATGATGAGTGATTTGCTCCTGTTGTAAAACATACCACAATCAGAATGCTCCTGAGTCTAGCAGGTTCCAGGAACATGAGTGTTGAGCACCTGGATGTAAAACCTGCATTTCTGCATGGAGAGATAGAGGAAGAACTGTACATGCTACAACCTCCAGGCTTCACTGATCCCAAGACACAGCAACTCGTTTGCAAACTTCAGAAGGGGATTTATGGCCTGAAGCAAGCAGCAAGAGCATGGAATAAGAAGTTGAACCAAGTACTTCTTAACCAAGGTTTTTGTTGTATATATTTTTTATGTCTGTAGAATATGTGGCTGAGTTTTTAAAAAGCCAGGCCTCAAAACTTTTTTTTTCTGTTTGGGCTCAGAGAGCACATGTTCACCCCCCACTCAGGAATGTTATTGCCCCCAGGTGCCGGCCAGTCTGAGAGTTTCTGACCAATCAGAATTAGTTGTTTGAGCTTTGCCCATATTGGGAATCTGTTGCCTAGGTGTTTTGGTCACATGGTGGATCCTGTCCACTCAGAGGCTGGTCAGGTAAAGGTTTAAAAATGTAAATGCCTTTTGTCCTTTTGTTCGTTCTCTGCATTCTGCTCTCTGCTATCTAAATGGCTATGTTAATCAACCATGCCATGCTTTGGCTGAAGAAGATTCAAGGTTTGTTCCTATGTTTTTGTTTTAAATAAAGCAACGTTTTTACTACAAACTTATCTCTTGGTTTTTCCATAACTCTGATCACAAATTTTATAAAAAATACAAAAGGTTCTGTGCCCAGCAACAGCTTCTGGATCAGAGACAATACTTATGGAAAAATGAAAGAGAAGAGCTGACCTGTTTTAGTCTGCATTTGGAGAGGCTTCTTTGTTTTTTGAAACTTGCCGGCAGTTACAGGAAGTTTCCATTGGAGGCGGAGTTTTGCCTCGTGTTAGCAAGCCTCGTGGTGTTTTTTGGATTTCTACAACAGGGGAGAGAAGGAGCCATGGCTGCTGCTGCTACAGTTTCAAATTTTCAAGGTATGCTCCTGGAAAGGCTCTCTAATTCTAATTATTTGAACTGGTCTTTGAAAATGGAAAGTTTCTTGAGGAGAGAAAATTTATGGTCTGCAATTTCTGAACAAATTCCTCAGAATCCAGATCAAGCCTGGTTGAGGAAAGATGAGAAATGCAAAGCCTCCATTATTTTGGCTGTTCAGAATGATCAGCTTATTCACGTGAGAGGCAAAGAAACTTCCAAAGACTTATGGGACTATTTGCGTGATTTATATGTGAAAACTAGTCCAGGCAGCAAGGTTATTTTAACGAAAAAACTGTACAAGGCTCACTTGCCTGAGAATGGAAATTTGCCTGATCATCTCCACAAGCTTCAGAATTATTTTGTGGAACTTCAAGAACGTGGGATGGAATTTACCCCCCTGATGAAAGCCTACATTATGCTTTCTTCATTGAATGAGTCCTGGGACACTTTAATTTGCTCCATGGAGGGAATCCCAGAAGCTGATTTAAATCCATCGTTTGTGTCTACCCGGCTGCTTGCTGAGTGGGAGAAGCGACAAGAAAAAGCTGCCTCCATTTCTACAATAAAGTCTTCTCGTGGCCAGCAGAGGGAGCGGAAGAGCTCTGAATTCCAAGTTTCTGCATTATCCAGCAGGCGATGCTTTACCTGTGGATCCCCTGCTCATCTGCAAAAGGACTGTGTTCAAAAGAAGAAGACTTCTAGAAAGAAGATTCTTCATGCAACAGTTGTTGAGAACTCTGATAATAAAGATTTGTGGGTTCTTGACAGTGGGGCCAATTCTCATATATGTCACAATAAAGATTCCTTTCTGTCTTTGTCTAAAACTAACAAACAAAAAGTTTCCTTAGCAGATGGATCTGTATCCAAGATCGTGGGTGAAGGTGAGATCAATCTTCCATGTTTGGGGGAAACTGTTAAAAATGTTTTGTTTGTGCCTAATTTTCAAAGCAATCTCTTGTCTGTGGGGCAGCTAGTAGCCTCAGGTTATGTAGTAACTTTTAAGAAAGAGGTTTGTGATATTAGAAAGAATGGCAAAATTGTTGCAAAATGTTTGCAGAAAGATTCTCTGTACATTGTACAAAATGCTGAAAAGCAGCAAATTGCTAAAGCTAAGGCTGTTTTTGAAAATAAGCCCTTGCACGACCAGTGCATCCATTTATTACATAGGAGATTTGCTCATGCTAATTTTAAATACATTTCTCAAATGCCTAGTTATTCTGCTGATTTAAAATTGAAGTCTTGTGATAAGTATCTAGACTGTGCAGTTTGCAAGGAGAATAAGACTACTAGGGCTCCTGTGAAGAAGTTTTCTGATAGGTCCACCTCTAGGCCTCTAGAGATCATTCATTCTGATGTTATAGGTCCATTTTCTCCTAGTCTTGGGGGAGCAAGGTACATTTTGACCTTCATAGATGATTTTTCCAGGTACACATTCATTTATTTGCTGAAACACAAAGATGAGGTCTTTGATAAATTTAAGGCTTTTGTGGCTTGGGCGAATGGAAAATTCCCAAGGCCAGTGTCTGCTTTGCAATCAGATCGAGGTGGAGAGTATCTATCCTCAAAGTTTAAAAACTTTTTGTTAGAAAAAGGGATAGAACACATTTTGGCTAACCCTTACACTCCTGAACAGAATTCTGTTGCAGAGAGGAAAGGCAGAACACTGCAGGAAGCAATGATGTGTTTGCTGAAGGATGCTAGTTTGCCTTTTAGGTATTGGGGAGAAGCTGTTACTACAGCGTGTTATGTGCAGAACAGGCTGTTTAGCAGTGCAATTCAGGATGTCCTTTTTCATTTGTTCTATGGTGTGAAGCCTAAAGTAAGCCACCTCAGGGTGTTTGGAAGCACAGCTTGGGTCCACATTCCCAAACAGCTGAGGCGCAAGGGGGCTTCCAGAACAAAGAAAGCAATCTTTGTAGGGTATGAACAGAGTCAGAGAAGCTACAGGTTCATACTGGATAATCAACTGATAATTAGTAAGAGTGCTTCTTTTGCTGAGCAGAATTGGGATAAAATAAACTCTAGTTCTTCAGTTGATTTATCCATGGGGGAGCAGCAAAGTCTTGCTGATGGTGATTTGCAGGAATCACCCAGTGAAGTCAATGATCAGGAAGCTGACTTGTCTGGAAAGTCAGAGGTTTCTGAGGGCAATGGTGGGAAACAGAGTGTAAGTCCTGTCCTACCTCGCAGGTCTGAAAGGATTAATAAGGGAGTTCCTCCTGATCGTTATCAAGTAGATGTTGTGAAGGCTTTTCACATTCACACAGAGCCTGAGTCTCTGGAAGAAATTAAAGAAATGCCAGCTGAAATAGCTAAGTGTTGGCATGAAGCCATGCAACAAGAGTTGGATTCCTTAAAGGAAAATAAAACTTGGAAACTAGTAAGTTTGCCTCCCAATCAGAAGGTTTTAGGTTGTAGGTGGGTGTTCAAACTGAAAAAAGATTCTGATGGCAAAATTCAGAAGTACAAAGCAAGGTTGGTAGCAAAAGGTTTTGCTCAAAGAAAAAATGTGGATTATGACAAAACGTTTGCTCCAGTGACAAAAGCTGAATCTATCAGGTTGCTTTTAAAGGTTGCTGCCATGAAGAAACTGTCTGTTTATCACTATGATATTCAAACTGCTTTTCTGTATGGTGACTTGGAGGAAAAATTGTTTATGCAACAACCTCCTGGTTATGAAAAAGAAAAACATCTTGTGTGTGAGTTGCAGAAATCCATCTATGGATTGAAACAAGCCGCGCGTTGTTGGAATATTAAAATGGATAATATTTTGCAAAAATTTGGGTTTCAGAAGGGAATTGCTGATCCTTGTGTGTATGTAAAACATGATGAGCAAGGTGTAATGTACTTGTGCTTGTATGTGGATGACTTGTTGCTGCTCACTTCATCTGATGAACAGAAGCATTCCTTTGAGGTTTGTATGAAAAACAATTTCACATTGAAATGTCTTGGAGCAGTCAACAATTACCTAGGATTAGAAATTCAGAGGGAAAAAGATGGCAGTTTTCTCATAAGCCAGAGCAGTAAAATTAAGAAGCTGCTGGAGGATTTTAAAATGCAGGACTGCAAGTCTGTCTCCTCCCCCATGCTTCCCGAGTTTCTAAGAGAGGAGGGGGAGAAGGGGAATGGTGAGTCATCTGAAGGAGATAGTTTCAGATCAGCCATTGGCAGTCTTCTTTACATTGCAAACAATAGCCGTCCGGACATTGCTAACAGTGTGTCCATTTTGAGCAGGTTTGTGGAAAATCCCACATCTGCTGCAAAGTCTGGGTTAAAAAGGCTGTTTCGTTATTTGCAAGGCACCAAAGATTTTTGCTTAAGGTTGTCTGCTACAGACACAGAAGAAAAGTTAGAATGCTGGTGTGATTCAGATTGGGCCGGAGATCTCAGTGATAGGAAGTCTACTTCTGGAAGTGTAATTCAATTTGCAAAGTCCACTATTGCTTGGTTTTCCAGAAAGCAGACTGTAGTAGCCATCAGCACAGCTGAAGCTGAATTTTATGCTTTAGCACAACTGTGCAATGAAGTAATTTGGTTTACTCAATTGTTGCAAGACATTGGAGTCATTTTAAGCCAGCCTGTAACAATTCATGAAGACAATCAAGCCTGTATCCATTTGGTTTTATCTGAAAGTTCCAGAAACCGCACAAAGCACATTGATGTGCGTTTTCATCTTGTTAAAGATTTTCTAGCCAAGAAAAAGGTTGTTTTGAAATACTGTGATACTAAATTAATGTTGGCTGATATCTTAACCAAGCCTTTAGTTGCCAGTAGGCACTGTGAGTTAATTACCAAGCTGGGTTTGTTTCCATATTCTTTCTAGTCATAAAAAAAGGGGAGTGTTGTATATATTTTTTTATGTCTGTAGAATATGTGGCTGAGTTTTTAAAAAGCCAGGCCTCAAAACTTTTTTTTTCTGTTTGGGCTCAGAGAGCACATGTTCACCCCCCACTCAGGAATGTTATTGCCCCCAGGTGCCGGCCAGTCTGAGAGTTTCTGACCAATCAGAATTAGTTGTTTGAGCTTTGCCCATATTGGGAATCTGTTGCCTAGGTGTTTTGGTCACATGGTGGATCCTGTCCACTCAGAGGCTGGTCAGGTAAAGGTTTAAAAATGTAAATGCCTTTTGTCCTTTTGTTCGTTCTCTGCATTCTGCTCTCTGCTATCTAAATGGCTATGTTAATCAACCATGCCATGCTTTGGCTGAAGAAGATTCAAGGTTTGTTCCTATGTTTTTGTTTTAAATAAAGCAACGTTTTTACTACAAACTTATCTCTTGGTTTTTCCATAACTCTGATCACAAATTTTATAAAAAATACAAAAGTTTTGTTCAAGGCCAAGCTGATCCCTGTCTCTGCGTAAGACGCAGAAATGGCAGAGAGGTGTACATTCTTTGTTATGTGGATGATTTGATGATCTGCCATAATAACAAAGGAGACTTTGATGAAATCGTGTCCAACCTGAACAAAGAAGTAGAAGTCAAGCATCTGGGCAATGCCAGCTACTACTTGGAGATACAGATTGAAAAGGAAGAAGATGGAAGCTTTCTTCTAAGCCAGAAGCAAAAGATCCTAGAACTGTTGGAAAGCTTAGGACTGCAAAATGCCAATCCTATGCCAACACCAATGGAAACAGGTTTCCACAAGCAACGGGAACCTAGTGAACTCTTACCAGAGAACAATGGTTATAAAAGTGCCATAGGTAAGCTACTGTATCTAGCCACTACCACTAGGCCAGACATAGCAGCTGCAGTAAACATTCTATGTAGAAAGACTAGCACACCCACACAGAGAGACTGGACTGGTATTAAGTGGGTGGGAAGGTACCTGAAGGGGACTATACACCTAAAACTAAAGCTACCAGCCACAGACAATCCAAAACTAGTGGGGTTCACAGATGCAGATTGGGCAGAAGACATTACTGACCGTAAATCCACTAATGGGTATGTATTTTTCTATGGGGGTAGGGCAGTAAGCTAGGAAAGCCGTAAGCAAGATACAGTTGCACATTCATCCACAGAGGTGGAGTATGTGTCAGCAGCAGAAACATGCAAAGAGGTTTCATGGCTCAAGCTACTGCTTGAAGACATGAGGATAGAGGAATCTACCCCTATTCAGGTCTACGAAGACAACCAAAGTTGTATTAGGCTCTCACAGTCAGAAAAGATTAATGGGAGAACTAAACACATTGATGTTAAGTATCATGCAGTAAGAAACTTGCAAGAGCAAGGAATAGACTAGACTATTGTCCCACAAGGAACATGACTGCGGACATTCTCATGAAGCTGTTGCCGAGGAGCAGTTGCCAAGAACTGCGGAAGAAGTTGAAACTTGTGGACTCTGAAACATGCTAACTTGAAAAGGGGTGTTGGGATTATCAGGAGTCAACTCAGCATTGTCTCATAAGCATAATAGGGGGTCTTTCTAGTAAACGCATCTCTATTGTGCTTGTGGGAAGTTACCTGAGTCACCTGATTTCCTCTTCCTCCTTCTTCATTAGGCTGACCATATTTCCTTCAGACAAAAACGGGACTTTTGGGATGGCAAAATGGGACAGGGTCTTATGCCACCATGCCAGCCTCCAAACCCCGCCCCCCAGTCCAAGCAATTGGCTCCCACCTGCAAACCCCACCCCCAACCCCACATGATTGGATCCCGCCTGCAAACCCCGCCCCCATCAGCGTGATTGGCTCGGATTTTAATTTTTTTCCCGATTTATAAAGGTTTTTTTTTCTTCTAGCAGTAAATGGTGCGGCGGAGCTGGTGTGTTTGGGGGAGGCCGGAGCACACACACTGTGCACACAGCATCGTCATCGGCCAGGGAACAAGGGGCAGGGATGGAGGGGATGGAGGCCCACCACTGCCCCATCCACCTTGGGCTTGGCCGAGGGAGGGAGGAGAGTCGCTGCTGCTGCCACCACCGCAGAGCAGGAGAAGCAGGAGGATCTGGCTGCGCTCGGCTGCTTTAGCCACACCACTCTGCCCCTTGCTGCCCGCTGAAGCTCCCCAGGGTGGCCGGCTCCTGCTTCTCCTGCTCGGCGGCCCGACAACTCTCCTCCCTTGGCCAAGCCCGATCAGATGCACATACACACACTCACACACTCACAGGACAGACTGTCCTCGGCAGGAGCCGGCCGTGCTGGGAGGCTTCAGCCACACCACTCCACCCCTCGCCACCCACTGAAGCCCCCCAGCATGGCCAGCTCCTGCCAGGGCAGTCTGTCCTGTGTGTGTGTGTGTGTGTGTGCATCTGATCGGTCTTGGCCGAGGGAGGAGAGTTGTTGGGCCGCCGAGCAGGAGAAGCAGGAGCGGCCACCCTGGGGAGCTTCAGCGGGCAGCAAGGGGCGTAGTAGTGTGGCTGAAGCAGCCGAGCGCAGCTGGCTTCTCCTGCTCGGCGGCCCAACAACTCTCCTCCCTTGGCCAAGCCCGATCAGATGCGTGCGCACACACACACACACACGCACCCACACCCTCTTTCTCCAGCCTCCCCATGACCAAATGCACCCTTATCTGTTACAGAGAGGATGGAGAAAGAGGGTGGTGTGTGTGTGTGCGTGCTCGATTATGCTGAGCAAGTAATCCGCGCATGCGCACACACACGCACGCACCCCACACCCTCTTTCTCTAGCCTCCCTGCAACAGGTGTGGGTGCATTTGGTCATGGGGAGGCTGGAGAAAGAGGGTGTGGGGTGCGTGTGTGTGTGCGCGATTACTCTGAGCAAGTAATCTGTGCGCGCACACACACACACACACATACACGCACCCTCTTTCCAGAACCTTCCCGTGACTGCTTTCCCTGGCCTCACCACTGCTGGGCAGACAATCTCAGGATCAGGTAAGGAGGCAGGAACCTGGACTGTGGTGCTGTGTCTGCTGCTGGGCTCGCACGTGGCAACTGGGCTTCCAGTTGCCGTGCTGATAGGGCCTCTTCCGGGCTGCCTCCAATGGCAAGTCCAGCTCCAGTCCTCCTTCCTGTCTTCCTGTCCTCCTTCCCGCCGGGTTTAAAAAAGGGACAAAATTTAGATTTTTATCAAAATGACGGGACGGTTGAAAAATGCTAAAATAACGGGACTGTCCTGTTCAAAATGGGACGTATGGTCACCCTATTCTTCATGGTTTCAGGGATTAACATTCTCCATTTTCTTACGCTTTGGGCACAACTGCAAGCAGGAGGGCTGCACCATGCAGCTCTTGTCCATTCCATCTTGCTTGCACGCAGATCTACTATGAATCTACTTGTATCCAGATCTACTGAATAAATGTAAGCTATCTCTATTTTTCTTCATCTAACTAATGTGTGAAGACTGAATTTATTTCTGAACGCAATTAAGCTTAAAGTGCAAGTTCCCTGCTGGTTCACGCTTCTACTCTGCAAGATTGTTGTTAGCTGCTTGGAGTTCTTTTATTAACCTTCAAGACTCCATCAGAGAGGATAACAGGAAGCTTCACTAATCTGCCTTCTGGTAAAGTGCTGTTTTGTGAATAGCCACATGGGTTGCAACAGTCATTTGTGCATCAGCAAAGCCTCTCAAGAGCAGCCATTTTCTCTGTTCATGATACTCTCTAAATGTCAAAAGTGCGTGATTCAAAAGGATTTTGCACTAGAGCAAATAGTTAAACAAGCCTGATAAGTTTTACTTTCCATGTTATCCATCTTCTAGGCTTCTGATGTCCCTTTGACAAGCCAGGAGCCATGAGGCAGGATTTCAGCTTCAGCTGGCAAAAGGATAAAGGAAATAGAGAAAAAGGTTTCCAAATACTTGCCCACAACAATTAAAGCAGAATTGTGTATGTGTGTGAATTCTGTAAGACCTAGAGGAGAGAATCATGGGATGTATAACAAAGAGTCAGAAAGAGGCAAGGAAGGAAGGACCAGAATGGCAGAATGAGGAAAGAGTAAACAAGAGGCAGCCAAGACTGGAGTGGCAGGGAGGAAGAAGGAAAAGAAGAAAAGTGGCAGGAAGGCGATGGTTGCTGGTGCATCATGCTGAGTTCATCCACCAGTTTTGCTGAGGTGGGCATTTGTAGTAGGAGGGGTCCTGTGCTGGTCAGAGAGAGTTTCATTATTGATGCAGGCCCCAAGGCTCTGACTGCATGAAAGAAGTCTACTTTTTATGCCTAGCCATGAGCAGTCTTCACAGCCTGGTACTCTGCAGGGAGGTTGGATCAATTTTCCCACCACCCTCAGATAGCCTTGCCACCCTGTAGCCAAGACAGTAGGCTGGGGAAGAGCCACTGAGGCAGGTGAGAGCTTATTTATTTCTGCCTGAACTTCAGGGTAGTTGAAATCCCTGCAAAGCTTAGGATTTCTTAGTTTTGGTGTTGTCTTTTTGCGATGATGTGATTCTGCTTCCCCATTGGAGGGACTCTTGCCTCACTTCTCCAGGCCCTGTTGACCACCAGGAGGCAGTATGTGATTGGTTTCATCCTTACTGGGAATCATCAGATGAACGTGGCTAGATCTTAAGCTGTGGGGTTCTTCTGGCTCCTGAGCCTCAGCTGCCCTAACCTTTATGGGGAATGCTACCTTGGCAATTCTGTTCGCATGAAAGCCCACGTGAGATAAAATAGCTGAACAGGGCTTAGGAGAATTGCTAAAATGAATTCCAAACTTGGAACATTCCTGTTGGCTGAAACTTTCAGCTCATTCATGTCATTTTTGCTCCCTATGTTAATGATATATAGATATAAAATGATGCAAACATATATATCAATAAAACACTATATACAAATATGTCAGTGTGTGTGTGTGTGTGTGTGTGTGTGTGTGTGTGTGTGTTCCTATGTTTGATCCTACTATAACTGGATCAGAATTTTCAGTGGTTTTGCAGAGGCACATGGGCTCTCACACATTGGCAAAACACTATGAAGGAAGATTTTAGAGGATAGTATAAACTTTATTATTGTGGGGGAGTTGTTTTATTTGTACTTTAGTATTAGGAAGGGGGAGGGCACTAATGAACTGAAGGAAGAGAAAGATGCAGCAAGTGCACGGTACATAAAAAAGAAACAATAGCAACAACAACAAAAAAGGAACAGTACAAAATGTTGAGGACTTTGTTTCCATTTTGGAAATAAGAGCAGGCTATTCAGGACTCCAGAACCTGAAGAAAAAATGTGGAAGCTTCATCATCCTAAAGTTTGACTGTGGTGGCATGTCTGGCATGACAATATCCCTATCAGTTGAACTCCCAAATATTGGCATGACCATGTGCAAAATAGGTGCCTTCACAGAAGCAGCTCCTTGTGTGTCCTCTGTATCCTCTACAAGGTAGACATGTTTCGTCTCAGCTAGGGAGTCAGTACCATAGAGGTGACATGCTTTTCTTCAGTAAGGTACAGAATGGAATTGTTGGGTGAGACATCAGAAAATACACAGTGTGAAGCAATGCAACAACTTTACTTAACTTTTAGAAGCAGCTGGAGGAGTGAATCTTGCTTAGCCATTTCAAATGGATGCTTTTGAAGGAAAGGCTCTTTTCACAGCCCTGTTGCATATACTTCTGCCATGCTTGGATGCTAAGAGGATAGGAACTGGGCTATTGGAACAGAAATGCACCCTAGCATCTGGTTAGATGCACCTGGCTCAGGAATGAGTGACTTGCAGCCAATGGACCACATGCAGCCATCTCATGTCCTTATCAGCTCATTGGTCCACTGATTGGTAGTCTGCCAGCCAGAGACTGTTGCTTCCAGAGAGCATGGGAAGAAGATAACTGATTTCCCTGTTAATTACTGCAGGGACCTAACAACCTGAGGTAATGCTCCTTGGAGAAAACTGTGGAACTCTCTCAACCCTCTTGGTGGGTGTTTCTGGATGTAGGGATCTAGCGTGTTGGGCTTGGGGAGAAGTTGTGCATTTATATGCAAGATTTGAGTGTCTCTGTGGGGGAAGGTACAGTATGGAAGTATGTGCAGCTCCCAAGAAGGTGTTGGGCAAGAAATCCAGCCCTTAAAAGCTGAAAGACTGCATTCTTCAGTCTTAGCTAGAGATGCAGAAAAGTAGAAAGACGAACGAGAAAGCACAGTGCAGCTATAGGCTAGACATCTGAGGATTTGCACAGTAACAGTTAAGGCGGTCTGGTTGCTGAATATTATATGGAATAGCCATTCCCATTGATATGTAGGCAGTGTACATATCATTGGAAACCTGTTTCTTCTTATGCACTGATATCTGTCTTGGAAATACCCTGAGTATAGATTTCTTCAGCTGTTAAAAGAAGTAAAAGTAGCATAGCCTAGTACTATAGGACATGGAATATCTGAAACATGAAATACCTTTTTAATATTTTTACTCTCAGCACGATTAGGTGTTTAAGGATAATTTATTTCTGAATAACTGGCATAAAATTAGGTAGGAAAGACATCAAAGTCCATAGGGGATGAGACGAATCAGTAATACCAATGTCCTTGCAGCTTTTTGGTATTCCTAGTTGTTGAATCCACACATGCACACTTCAGGTACATACAGCTATAAGCTTGGAAAGGGCATGGGGGAAGGGAAGATTAGAATTGTAGCCTTTGATGATGATGCCAGTCTGCATCTACATTAAAAGCCTTATTTGAAGAAGCAGCGATTTTGATTCCATGCAGGAGAACAAACGGAAAACATTTTAATGTTATGCACAAATATCTTTAAGGGAATTTTATGGAAGTACCTCTTTTCAGCTTTGAAAGAAGAAAAGGTTCAGGTAATATCCTGTCAGGAGAAAATTGTCTATAGATACATGACAAATGCTTGAGATGGAGATAGCTGTTTAGAATAAGAAAAATACTTCTGATATGCATAAAAACAAAATTCACACTTGAATAGCAGTCTTCTCACAAGATGAGGCTGCCCGGAAGCCTGAGACAGAACTACTTAGAAGTCCTATGATTCAGATACAATAAAACTGAACTTTTGGGTGCTTAGAACTGGAAATCTGGCCCACTCCAGGGCCTTCTTTTATACAAAGAGACTTGGAAAAGGTTATGCTTTTCAGCTGGTTCTCTTCTGAGAGCACCACAGGGTTGAATGCAATTCAGTCAGTTAAAATAGTCTTATCTGATTCCAGAAATTAAATTAAGAAAGACTTTTTAAAATTCAATAATCTGTATTTAGGTATCATAACTAAAACGATCTGTTCTTAAACACCTTCAAAATCTGACCAACATTTCTTGACGCAAATACCTATCCGTATTATTGTCTAGTTTAATATAAACGTTGAAGTTATTTAATAATAGTCCATTTCAGGTGATTTTATTAATTCAGTTTCATAAAATTATCATTACCTTCAGTGACAGATTTTGTTGACTTTTAGGATTTTTATCAAAAACAAAAGAAACAGAAACATGTGTATCATAAACATCCCACAAAGTGCACGCTTTGAAAGATAAACACTCTGTATTAAAAGTTTTCTTCTGGGTTGCAAATAAAAAGCAACACGGAAAAAAACTTCAGTACAAATATCATGGTAGCACCTGTATATCTCACTTACCTTTAAACCAAAAACTGGAGGTGAGGTCACAAAAGAGGCAAACTCTAGGGAGGTGGGGTGGGGAGGCAAGAGATCATGGTTGCAAAAGTTGGATTTCTGAAAATTAAATAATGGTACATTTCCAAGAAGAATTCCAATCTCATTCATATTTCTTCCCCAAATAATTCCTAAAATGCTGGGCAAGAAAAGAATAGGAGTAAGATTTCGAATGATGGACAAAATACAACAATTGGTGCCTCAGAATAAGGATAAACCTCTGAAACCAGGAACCAGGGAAATGTATGAAATAAATAGCCAGTGTGTGGGCAGTTACATTGGAAATACTGGATGCTCAGTCTAACATAGAGAGTTAAAGAACATGAATATTTGGCAGAAATATAGGATCACAAGGTCCAAATTACAAAATAGACCTGGAGAACCTCAGGATCCTGGCGTGATGTAACAGATATTTCCCCAAGATTATTAGGCATTAGAAATTCATAAACTTCAAGTAAATAGGGAGGAAGGCTATTAACTGACACTTACATGGAGATCAGCACTTGGTTATGGACATTTCCCTTTCCCTTGAGGAAGGGCAGAATATAAGAACATGATATTTATGGCCAGGTTTGGTTACAGACACCCTCTGAAGAAGCTGGCACCATGCCTAGTGAAATATCAGAACATATTAATAGTCTCCCACAGCATCACTTAGAAGTCACTTCACCAGTTCCTATTATTGGTGGAATGTATTTATTTATTTATTTATTTATTTATTTATTTTTCAAATTTATTCCCCGCCCATCTCCCATGCAAGGGACTCTGGGCAGGTTACAACAAATACAATTTAAAAAACTATACAAAAATATCTAAAAACACAAGCAGAGAATAAATAAAATAAAATCCAAGATGGATTAGGACCCGCAGATAAGATCATGGAGCTACGGGGCCAGCCAACCCCAGGAGGCACTACCACCTCCGTCGTCCCAGGCCTGGTGGCAGAGCCAGGTCTTAAGGGCCTTCTGAAAGGCCAGGAGGGAGGGGGCCAGTCTCACCTCCGGGGGCAAGATGTTCCATAAGGCGGGCGCTATCACAGAGAAGGCACGCCTCCTGGACCCTGCTAGATGGAATTCTCTTGTTGAGGGGGTCCGAAGCATGCTGTCTCTGCATGCACGGGTGGGGCGGGCCGACGTTATCAGGACGAGACGGTCCCTCAGGTACCCTGGTCCTATGCCATGTAGGGCTTTAAAGGTAATCACCAACACCTTGAATTGGACCTGGAAGCAAACTGGCACCCAATGCAGCTCGCGTAGCAGAGGTGTCACATGTGCCGATCTCCTGGCACCCATAACTGCTCGCGCTGCCGCATTCTGCATCAGCTGAAGCTTCCGGAATTAAATTTCAGACAAGTAGTCTTAAAGTTGTAACCATCCTTTAGTTTCCAGTTTATGTTTCAGTTATTGTTTGGATGGTTCAAAACCAGTTAAATCAACTTTACATAGTGACAGTAGAATATGATGGAGGGGGGAGTATCCTATTTACTTACAATATACCTGTACTGAACTCAATTTATTATTTTGCTACCCACAGTTAAAGGTTTTTTTTAAGATATCAGAAACACTCAGTGTCTTCTGTAAACTTGACTAGTCTCTTTCACTTGAAGATAAGTCTTCACAGGGCTTACTGGAATGCTGTCTGCCATGCTGATTTGGCACCATGATGGAGAGAAGGCTTTTAAGGCTTCTCTCATCTTTATTTATTTGTTAGATTTATATCCCACCTTTTGATCCTGACTGGGAGGAATGTTTTGCATAGCACTAGTGAAATGCATATGGCTAAATGGCAAAAATGGAATGGTGGGTGAGGAATGCTAGAAACTTTTTTTCTTCCCTGTGAAAGGAGGGTGGACTGCTTATTAATTCACAGAGCGCTGGAAGTTCTAGGAGACAGTTGACTCAACTATTTGCAATTTTGAAGTAGGAAGTATGGACCAACTGGCTAGCATTCTTGTTGTTTATTCGTTCAGTCGTTTCCGACTCTTCGTGACTTCATGGACCAGTCCACGCCAGAGCCCTCTGTCAGCCGTCACCATCCTCATCTCCCCAATGGTTGAGTCCATCACCTCCAGAATACCATCCATCCATCTTGCCCTTGGTCGGCCCCTCTTCCTTTTGCCTTCCACTTTCCCTAGCATCAGCTTCTTCTCCAGGGTATCCTGTCTTCTCATTATGTGGCCAAAGTACTTCAGTTTTGCTTTTAATATCATTCCCTCAAGTGAGCAGTCTGGCTTGATTTCCTGGAGTATGGACTGGTTTGATCTTCTTGCAGTCCAAGGCACTCTCAGAATTTTCCTCCAACACCACAGTTCAAAAGCATCTATCTTCCTTTGTTCAGCCTTCCTTATGGTCCAGCTCTCGCAGCCATAGGTTACTACAGGGAATACCATTGCTTTAACTATGCGGACCTTTGTTGTCAGTGTGATGTCTCTGCTCTTAACTATTTTATCAAGATTTGCCATTGCTCTCCTCCCAAGAAGTAGACGTCTTCTGATTTCCTGGCTGCAGTCAGCGTCTGCAGTAATCTGCAGTATTCTTAGCACTCAGCTATTCTTAGCACTCATAAGTGATAAGAAGATAAGATAAGAAGATAAGAGATAAGAAGGCCTTCTTAAATGAACAATGCAAAGAAATCGAGGAAAACAATAGAATGGGGAAGACTAGAGATCTCTTCAAGAAAATCAGAGATATCAAGGGAACGTTTTGTGCAAAGATGGGCATGATAAAGGACAAAAAAGGCAGGGACCTAACAGAAGCAGAAGAGATTAAGAAGAGGTGGCAAGAATACACAGAAGAACTATACAAGAAAGATCTTAATATCCCTGATAAATACGATGGTGTGGTCACTGACCTTGAGCCGGACATCCTAGAGAGTGAAGTCAAGTGGGCCTTAGGAAGCATTACTAACAACAAAGCTAGCGGAGAAGACAGTATCCCAGCTGAGCTATTTAAAATCCTAAAAGATGATGCTGTTAAAGTGCTGCACTCAATATGCCAACAAATTTGGAAAACTCAACAGTGGCCACAGGATTGGAAAAGGTCAGTTTACGTTCCAATTCCAAAGAAAGGCAATGCCAAAGAATGTTCAAACTATCGTACAATTGCGCTCATTTCACATGCCAGCAAGGTTATGCTCAAAATCCTACAAGCTAGGCTTCAGCAGCATGTGAACCGAGAACTACCAGAAGTGCAAGCTGGGTTTCGAAGAGGCAGAGGAACTAGAGATCAGATTGCCAACATTCGCTGGATCATGGAAAAAGCAAGAGAGTTCCAGAAAAACATCTACTTCTGCTTTATTGACTACGCTAAAGCCTTTGATTGTGTGGATCACAACAAACTGTGGCAAAGTCTTAAAGAGATGGGAGTACCAGACCACCTTACCTGTCTCCTGAGAAACCTGTATGTGGGTCAAGAAGCAACAGTTAGAACCGGACATGGAACAACCGACTGGTTCAAAATTGGGAAAGGAGTACGACAAGGCTGTATATTATCACCCTGCTTATTTAACTTATATGCAGAGTACATCATGAGAAATGCCGGGCTGGATGAATCACAAGCCGGAGTTAAGATTGCTGGGAAAAATATCAACAACCTGAGATATGCAGACGATACCACCCTAATGGCAGAAAGTGAAGAGGAACTAAAGAGCCTCTTGATGAGGGTGAAAGAGGAGAGTGCAAAAGCTGGCTTGAAACTCAACATTAAAAAAACCCAGATCATGGCATCTGGTCCCATCACTTCCTGGCAAATAGAAGGGGAAGAAATGGAAGCAGTGACAGATTTTATTTTCTTGGGCTCCAAGATCACCGCAGACGGTGACTGCAGCCATGAAATTAAAAGACGCTTGCTCCTTGGGAGGAAAGCTATGGCAAACCTAGACAGCATATTAAAAAGCAGAGACATCACCTTGCCGACAAAGGTCCGTATAGTTAAAGCTATGGTTTTTCCAGTAGCAATGTATGGCTGTGAGAGTTGGACCATAAGGAAGGCTGAGCGCCGAAGAATTGATGCTTTCGAGCTGTGGTGCTGGAGAAGACTCTTGAGAGTCCCTTGGACTGCAAGGAGGTCAAACCAGTCAATCCTAAAGGAAATCAACCCTGACTGCTCATTGGAAGGACAGATGCTGAAGCTGAAGCTCAAATACTTTGGCCACCTAATGAGAAGAGAGGACTCACTGGAAAAGACCCTGATGCTGGGAAAGACTGAGGGCAAAAGGAGAAGGGGACGGCAGAGGATGAGATGGTTAGATAGCATCACCGATGTAATGAACATGAATTTGAGTAAACTCCGAGAGACAGTGGAGGACAGGAAGGCCTGGCGTGCTATGGTCCATGAGGTCACGAAGAGTCGGACACGACTGAACGACTGAACAACAACAACAACAACAACATTCTTAGCACTCAGCTATTGGCTAGTTCAAAAGAATTAAGGTGTTCTTTGTGAGTTCCAGAATTGTAAACATATCAGTAAAAATGTGCTGAACACATTTTGACCTACAGAAGGTGAGAGAAATGCAGTTCAACCTTAAAGTATACTGGGAATGATTAGCAAATGAGATAGCTGGTGTGTGGCAATACTCATTATGTTCTCAGCTACCCCTTTACCTTTAACATCTGTGTATTGAGGGAATGTTTTCAGTGGTGCCTTTTCTAGCTCTCTGTGAATATGCTAAATATTACTGTGCTTATTGTATTGGATTAGCTTTATTGAAAAACTAAATATTACAATGCAACTTAACTGGGCTTGTATATTCAACAATTCTTACTTAATTCAATAATGCTTCCTGCTAATTTACTTGATAAAAATATTAGGCCAAGGACCTATAATTTTCCAGCTCTCATCTTGAGTATTTTTACAAGATTGATGTTACATTGATTACTTCCATTCATCCAAATTTATTTCAGAGACAAATAGCATATTTTTATAAGAAAGTCAAGAATTCCATGTTTGAATTCATTTAGAACTTTCAAGTACCTGCTATTTGGGCTTGGCAATACATTCATTTTTAAACTGTTAGTTTGTCCTAGATTTTTTTTTCCTCATCACTTCTGCTTCTTTAAATCTTCCAGTGCCTTCCAAAAAGAAGTTAAGAGGTTTAGGTATGTCATCTGCTATGAAGATTGCTATATAAATGAAGATTGCTGCAAGGAATTAATTCAGCTTCTTTGTGTTCTCCCTTTGGTGAACATTTCACTCATATGTCAATTATGGCCTATAAACTCTGCTGTTTTCCTCAGCTAGGTTTTGTACTGTTTGTTTTCATATTTCTTGTCATATGCTCATCAGAGTCCTTACTCATTTTCCTTATTATATTACATTTGTTTCACCATAATTCAAGCATGTTCCTATATTTCTCATTGGAGCACGTCTTCAGTCATTTTCAAATAAATGCTATTGACTTTTATAGTTTCCCTATAAAACGCTTGTTGACTGACTGGGCTCAAAAGCTAAGTGGGTTTAGGTCTGATTAGTATTTGGATGAGAAACCTCCAGGGAATAGCAGGGCTGTAGACTAGATTGGAAAGAGTAAAAAAAAATCTTAGAAGATGATGGCAAATCTAAAAAATCCCTGCAGGTTTGTCAATGTAGACCCCAGAAATCAAGCACAACCTGAGAGTGTATTCATTTATTTACTCATTCATTTAGTCATTCATTCAATCTTCCTTAATCTGAGGTTTACCTTTTCTTTGAAACAATTTCCAGATGAACATCTAATACCTTTATTTGAGCCTTGCTACAGTAGTGTAGTGGAAAATACAAATGAATTAATACTGGGCTATCTGTATAATTTTTTCTCTCTCCTGAGGGGCATATTGCTAAATTTCACTCATTTCACTGAGTGGGGAATGCTGGGGTGTTTGCTGATTTAAAACTGGTGAAGCTGAGCGAGTAATTATTGTCCTTGTGGTCTCCAAACCAACCAATCAATGGTTATCATTGTTGCCTCTCTTTCCCCAGCGTCTTTGTGTTTCAGATTCTATTCAGGATGGTAGTAATAGGTAATAATATGGCATGGATGTTCTGAGGTATGGGAAAACCTGGAGGAAAGGTGGAGTGGAGAGTAAATACAGTATTTCCGTACTACAGTAATATCATAGTCCACTCCAAGGACTAGAGAAGTGTTATGAAATGTCTATTATGAGTAAATGATTTCAGAAATGGAATGAATCTCTGAGGAAAAAACAGACTTTCTATGGCAGGAAAAGACATGGAGTTAATTCAGGTGAACTAGCCTTTGTAGGAAAATGGGGCAGTGTTGAAGCCATTAACTGGTTGTCCAGAAGACATGGCTTCAAGTAACTTTCAAATACTATGAAGAAATTTGATCTCTCATTCATCATTTTTGCAATAGCTGTTCATCTTTTAAAAGACTCCTCTTTTGAACAGGAAGTGAAATGGTAATACAGCTTCCTGACACCTTATGATTTACACATGCATTGCATTTGGCAGTACTGAGGTCACTACTTCTGAGGGAGTGGACCACACAGCACACCACAGAACCTCTTTGAGGATTACTTTCTATGCAGTTGGCTTCTTCGCAGATAGTTTTAGGACTGTCCTTGATTGTAACATGATTAAGATGCTGGTCTTTGGGGAGGACCAGATTTGAGTCCTTCTAGCCACAGAAGCTGGGTGACTTTGGGCCAGTCCCTCACTCTCATCCCGACCTACCTCGCAAAGTGGTGGTTGTGGGGGAAAATTGGCAGACAGAGCGCTGTGCATACGCAGCCTTGAACCTATAAATCTAAGGTACAATGTACACATTGTGTTTCTATCATAGTCAATACGTGAGAAATCAAAATTGTCCCAAGACTGTCTGATCCTACCATTTGGCAGAGGGAGGCAACTGCCTTAGGCAGCAGATCCTGTGGTCAAAGTTAGCTTTCTCTGGCATCTGCTGACCGTTCCCTTTGTGTGCTAATGCTGCATTAAGATTACCCGCCAGCCCAGTCAGTTTCTATATGTAGACAGGGGAAGGGTGCCTCAGGCAACCAAATATTTTGCACCAGTCCTTAATTACCTGTAGCCTTCCTGATTTTTTTTCTTCCATCCCAAGAGTAACCTTACAACTTTGGTGAGAGAGGCAGTTTTATACATCCAGTGTTAAATTAACACTGAAGAATACTGTCTATGAAGGTTCTCAGTCATCCAGGTGGAATTGTCTGTAGCTTGAATCATGTCAACTGGATTTCTATTTTCTCAGTGGAAACGTTTCGCTCCTTATCCAAGGAGCTTCTTCAGTCTGAGCAAAGTTAGTAAGGGAATCCTTAAATATGTTTCTAGGGTGGCTGTGTGACCTTGCACCTGGGGCTAGGTCATGGTTATTTTGAGATGTTTATTTCTAAGTCCCTTATCATCCAAAGGAGGATCGTTAAGATTACCATGCTGCAATTGAGGACATTAATGTTCACATTTTAGACAGAGAAGATAGGTGGTTTGAGAGAGGGGTCAAGGAATCCATTTATGCCAACTTGGAAAATCCTTCTTTGAATAGAGGTGGGGGCCTCAGGCACAATCTTTCCCCTATTTTCCTCCCTGCTTTGTCTTCTGTGCCTAGGAAGATTAAGACCATTTCGCAAGCTCAACAACAGCAAGGTAATCTTAACGATCCTCCTTTAGATGATAAAGGGACTTAGAAATAAACATCTCAAATAACCATGACCTAGCCCCAGGTGCAAGGTCACACAGCCACCCTAGAAACATATTTAAGGATTCCCTTACTAACTTTGCTCAGACTGAAGAAGCTCCTTGGATAAGGAGCGAAACATTTCCACTGAGAAAATAGAAATCCAGTTGACATGATTCAAGCTACAGACACTGAAGAATACTGTTTTGTCTTTTTGAAAATCGTGTTAGCCTTTAAAAGCAAAGATGGAACCAACACTGGCCAAAAAAAAGTACAGTGTTGTACTTCTTCTGGGCAAATATATCTCCAGAACTTTCTTTTGGGCCAAATCTTAACTTATGCTGAACTTTCCCTGCAGATGTTTCATACTCTTGTTTATTACAGGTACAGTGAATTCAGTAATATAAACAACAAAGAACTAGATAAATATATTTCAAACAATACAGTATTTATTAAAGAATTAAAGTGAATAAAAGCATCAAGTAAATCAGCATGCTGAAATTACAGAGCCTTTACAATAAACGCCCTAGAGTCTAGTGAGCTAGCAGGATAGAAATCAGTGTTAATGAAGAAATCTGATCAGACACAGTGGAGGCAGCATTATATAGCCTCTGCTGTGCCAATCAGAAGCAGAACAGGGTTGTGTCTGTGGAGAACAGTCCAAAGGGGGTGTTGAGCAAATGACCTAATCTTCTGGATGGCCACCTGATACCACATGAGCTCCATTTTGCACAGTCTGGAAGTTCTTTATAGATAAGACTGTTCAGGTTCATGCTGGACTTGATGTCATTTTGAGCAGAAGTACACCAATCTAATGATACTTGTTTCAATCAGTTTCACTGTTTATCTCCTGAGGAAATGGATAAGATTCTTAGATTTGTTTGTACCACTTTTTGCCTATTTATTTGGCCCCCAGCCTGCCTTATAAGGGCTTCTAAAGACTCTGCCTGGGCAGCGATCTCTCAGATAATTAATCCTTTCCTTTGGAAGGCACAAAAAGGAGATATTGAAGAAGCTTTGAATTCATTTTAACAACTATTGGCCAGTATCCAATATTCCCTGTCTAGCCAAGCTGATGAAGAGGCAGTGATGTCACAGCTCTAGGAATTCTTGGATGAATTAGATTATCTTGATTATTTTGGACCTGGGTTTAAACCCTGCTCTGGCCAGGAGATGGTGATCAATGCTGGGAGAGAAAAGGGGTATGTATCAGAAAGGGTCAATCATACTATTGACATTCCTCAATATTTTGGCAGCTTTTGATACCATTGACTACCATATCTTGTTGGAGCATTTGGTAGAGCTGGGGCTTGGAGGTGCAACATTTCAGTAATCCTGCTTCAATCTCTATGGGTGCTACCAGAAAGTGGGAGGCATCTGTCTGAACTCTTGGAATTGTCCTGGGGGATCTGCAGAGCTGTGTCTTCTCTCCCATGTTATTTAGCTTTTATATGAAGCTGTTGGTAAGAATTATTCACATATTTGAAGCTAGTTGCCATCAATATACTGACAATATTCAGTGCATTTCTCCTTTCCTGTGGGCTCATTGTTGGACATCTCCACAGTTCCTGGGTGTCTCTCCAGACTGTAAAGGAGTGAATGTGTAAAAATAAGCTGAAGCTAAATTCAGACAAGATGGAGTTAGTACTGATTTCATGGGTGGGAATTCAGGATTCAGGGGATAACCTATTCTCAGTGGGATTGCATACCCCCTTAAGAATCAGATTTGCAGCCTGGAGGTCCTCCTGAATCCAACACTAATGCTGGGAAATCAAAAACTGTCAGAGCACGCAATGCTGGGGTGGCCAGTGCTTCTCCACGACTGCAGAGTAATACGTTCTAAGCAGTAAATAGACACTCAAACAGAGATTAGATAAAATAGTCTATTTACTTTATATACATACGCAGTCCAAAATACAGTCCAGTAACGTCCAACACAGATACAGATGAGATGAAGTAACGAGAAGAGAAAGAACACCAGATCTCCTCTGCTTATATACATAAACTGACCAATCACATTATAGGTCAAACAAATTATCTGCCACACCCAACTAAACGATAGCACCTGTAATATGAGTCACATCATACCTTCTACAATGGCTGCTAATTGGATGACTTGCAGAATATTTCACTTCTCACCTAGATAACTCTAGCCTCTCCTGTATAATTAATCTATCTGTAAATTCTGGGTATTATACAAACCCCAACAAAAACTGTTTATCAGCTTTGGCTGATCAGCCAGATACTTCCCTACATGAAGGAGAAAACCACATGCTGGCAACTTCTAGATTGGGCTACTGCCCTAAAAATGTGTTTGAAATTGCAGCTGCCCCAGAATGCCATAACATTGGTGATAGGTGGGGCTTTCTTGAAGATAATAAATTAACCCCATTTTAAAGCAACCTCACTGCTTCTCAGCCCACTTCAAGGTGTATAAAGACTTACATGGCTTGAACCCAGGCTACTAATAGGACTGCCTTCTTCCATATAACCAACTGCACAATGCCCACCTTTACAAATCCCATACATATACAATTAACATCAATGATTAATTGTGCTTTCCTCAAGGTGGGAAGAAAGGGCATGTTATGGACCAGCTGCCATTAGAATTGAGTACGTCCCCTCCAGGGCTTCTAATGTTTTAATATTTACAAGTCTAGCTTTCTGTGTTTTAACTTTTCTTGCTTAACCATGGTTTTATGCTTATGATAGTTTTTAAACCTCAAAAAAACCAAGATTATGGCGACCAGCTTGATTGATAACTGGCAAATAGAGGGAGAAAAAGTGGAGGCAGTGACAGACTTTGTATTTCTAGGCGCAAAGATTACTGCAGATGCTGACTGCAGCCAGGAAATCAGAAGACGTCTACTTCTTGGGAGGAGAGCAATGGCAAATCTTGATAAAATAGTTAAGAGCAGAGACATCACCCTGACAACAAAGGTCCGCATAGTTAAAGCAATGGTATTCCCTGTAGTAACCTATGGCTGTGAGAGCTGGACCATAAGGAAGGCTGAGCGAAGGAAGATAGATGCTTTTGAACTGTGGTGTTGGAGGAAAATTCGGAGAGTGCCTTGGGCTGCAAGAAGATCAAACCAGTCCATACTCCAGGAAATAAAGCCAGACTGCTCACTTGAGGGAATGATATTAAAGGCAAAACTGAAGTACTTTGGCCACATAATGAGAAGACAGGATACCCTGGAGAAGAAGCTGATGCTAGGGAAAGTGGAAGGCAAAAGGAAGAGGGGCCGACCAAGGGCAAGATGGATGGATAATATTCTGGAGGTGACAGACTCAACCATGGGGGAGCTGGGGATGGCGACGGCCGACAGGAAGCTCTGGCGTGGGCTGGTCCATGAAGTCACGAAGAGTTGGAAGCGACTGAACGAATAAACAACAAAAGTTTTTATAGTGTTTTTATACTGCAAGAGCCATTAAAAGAGTGGGCAGCATATAAATTTACTAAATAAATAAAATGAATAATACATGAGGGGAGGAGAGAAGAGGCATTTCCCACTTCCTAATCCCTCAAAGGCCACCTTAAAATACCCTGGGATGGTCTTCACTACTGTCAATTCAGAAACACAGAGCACAAGCAGCGGAAAGCACAGCTGTGTTCAAACTGCTGCAAGTCCTGTAGCTACACAGATTCTCACATTTCCCCACTCCACACCAGAGAGAAAGGAAGCTAAACTCCTGCAGCCTCTTGGCCTTTTGTATGCAGCTCACCCCTTGCCAAAGAAGGAGGAAATTGATACCATTTTGCCAATTTCATTCCTAGAACAGTCCAGAAGCCATCATTCCCCTTTCACGACATGCTTCTGGGGCTGACGTTTAGGAGCCAAATAAAGGGATGAGGTAAGAGTTCTCTCCAAGTGGGAAACAGCCCGTGCCCATGGGCCACAGAGCTCCAGCATTTCCAGGTGAAACCAGCATCAGAGCAGTTCTTCTTGGACAATAACTGGGTTGTCAGGAAATGAGCCAACTGTGGAAGAGAGAGAATGGTGTGGGATCACAGGTGTGGGGAGCCAATATGGCAGCAATGCAAGCAGTTTCTGTGGACATTTCCACAGAGAGAGTGTAAACTAATGTGTGTTCCCATGAAAGTATTTATTTGTCAAATATTGCATGACCGTAGTCTGATGCAGTGATTATCCTAGCTGTTTTAGGCTAAGAATTAATCTGCAAATCTTCTATGAAAAAATACAGAATATTTCTGAATATTTGTAATGGTATGTGGGAAAGACCTTGGGAGATGGGGCAAAGAGATGCTGCCTAGGGAATGGTCAGATAAGAGGGAGCATAGCCCACAGCTGGATAGTGGGCTGGGCAAGAGGCCCAGAAGGGACCTTCCCTAGCTTCTCAGGCTATAAAGGAGACAGTGGGAGATTTGTACTTTCAGACTTGCAAGATTCTGTTAATGTAGCTTTACAATAAAGTAGAATTAGCTCATCTGGTTGTATATCCTGTCTGGTCTACCTGGGAAGGCTGACATTATTGAACAAAGAGTTGTATCATTCTTTCCACAAGATGAGGTCAATTTACTTGTTTGTCAATTGAAAAGTGGGTGAAATTAATTTGTCTTTTGTTGTTGTTCAGTCGTTTAGTCGTGTCCGACTCTTCGTGACCTCATGGACCATAGCACGCCAGGCCTTTTTAATATATTGTATAAGGCATCCGTGTTTAGAAACTATTAAATTATATTCATTTCACAAGTCAACAGGTTTAAGATTCTTGGTATCCCTTTCCCCCCATTATATATAATTGCTTTTCTTTCTAACTAATAACAATTTTTAAAATAATCTAATTATTTAAGTCTCAGTTTGATCGGGCTTGCTAACAGCTGGAAAATATGTTATAACAATGAATATTTTTTTTAAAAAATGGTAATGTTATTTTAAAAACAGAAAGAAACCCTAGGAATGTTCTGTACATGGGTGATTTGGTCCATGTTTGGACCAGAAGGTCATCTTCTGGGCAGAAGTGTTTTGGAGGAGGAAAAAGACATTTTGGGTAGCAGTTTAGGGGAGATAGGGAAAGAAAGGCATTGAGAAGATTGGGGGAGGGCAGTAGGCTGGTTGGATAGCAGCTGTCGTTGCCAATGTTCTTAGCTTAAACTGCAGCACTTCCAACTGTCCCACTGGCTTCCCCAGCCTTTCCAGTACCTTCAATTCCCTACCTCCCCTTATGCCATACAAAAACTCAAGGACTTTGTTGACAGCAGCTAAGGGGAGATAGGGAAAGAAAGACTCTGGGAAGACTGGAGTGGGGCCAACAAGCTGATTGGACATGCCACACTTAAAGCCAAGGACATGGGAAGTGGTATGTAGCTAAGGGGTATTAGAAAAAGGAAGGCACTAGTAAGTTTGGAGATGGACAATCTGATTAGATAATTACTGTCAACTCCTTGGCTTAACACATCTGGGAAGTTTGGTGGGTGGGCCAGCACAGAGGCCACGTAGAGGATGGGGGAGAGGGAGCCAAGCATAGCAGCCTTGCCCAGCTCACCCTGCAACACCTCTCTAGATTTTGCTTCAGCTGAAATCCAGAACACCCTAAATGTTCTGGGTTTTGGTTCTGCCAAACTGCAGCCCACCTGGGATGGTTTAACAGAACTTCAGAGACAAAAAGCGCTTGCTATGGGTTTAAACAACACTCATTTTTCGTTTTGGGCATGCCATTCAAAAACAAACACTAAAAATAAGTTGAAGAAATGGAGAATTCTATAAATTCTATATTTATTTCATTGTTTTTTTTTCATGGCCAAGTTATCAGTCATTGATATCTTCTCTACTTCCATGCAATATTCCAAGTGCCTCAAGTGACCTCAAATCCAATTAGCATGATTCAGTGAGGGGCATCTTTGCAGAGAAATAGGCTTCTACTAGAATCCCTCAGTCAGGTTGAGAAATTAAACAGAGTAATGTGTTATACATGCATAATATCTGATCATATGCATTTGTCATAGCAATGCATGAATGACTGTGATTGGAGAATTTAAAGTGGCATATATTGGCTCCAAGGATGATATAGTTGTTCTAGATATAGCTTTGTTCCTGGTGTCTCCTCACAATGATCTAATTAGAGATAGTTCTGATAATCAGTCATCGTAACAGCTAAATGAGATGTTCCTATTTAGTATACATGTAAATATCAGATTCTGGAACCAAGAAATAGGGAAAGCTGTTTCCATCATATCCCGGGTGGCACGCTTCCAAAGAAAAAGGAACAATCAATTTCAGAAACAGAATATTGGATAAGATAGGCTTTTGCCCTTTTATATTCCTGTCTGACAAGAGGTAGGGATATGCTGTTATATCAAGAAAAATGTTGGTAGTTATTCTCGTAATTTTCCTTCCAAATTAGTCATTCATGTCTATAACTATTATAGTAGTAGAACCAGTTCCTGTGCTATGCTGGAGACTGATGCAGACAAATGGTTTTCTATTGTCTCTCTGGGATTTTCCTGCAGCTTTAGCTGCCTAGAAAGAGGGAATGATTGAGGCTATCAGTCTGGTTGTTCCCAGACATTATTGACCAGACCGGAGAGTTATGTCAGTTCCTCAGTATTCTAAGAAATGAAAGCGATGAAACGCTTTGGCGAATGACCAATGTGCCAAATTGTTAGACATAAGAATTCATCTCTGGGCTTATTCTATTCTCAGGGCTGAAGAAATTGATGTCATGATGTTTCCATTATGCCATCCTACAAAGCTGTTCCAGGTCGTGGCGGTGGGTCTGTGGAATGTTGGTCCTCAAGTACAGTAATAAAAGGCTGTGGCCATGCTGCCTTAAAATGCATTTATTAATTTTAGACGTGTTTGTCCCGCTTCAATCATCAAGATTGATTTGTGGATTCAATTAGTTGCTCCAGAGCAATTTGAATGTTATATTTCTGATACAGTCAGAGATAAATGCAGCTAGAATATAATCTAGTTCTGTTGTTCTGGTCATATGTCAGTTCATGCAACCAGAGGATCAGTTGGAGGAATGAGACCTCTATACCCACCCTGGGCACCTGCCCACCTGGCTGCTAAAAGCCGTCAGGCTGGGATCAGAGCTGTATGAAAATACCACATCCCTATTATTGGGCAATGCAAAATGGCAGCCTCAGGTAGGGATTCTTGGTAGCAAAGCATGATTTATTTAGTTTGTTTTATTTTCACTGCCAAGTATGAGAGAGATATTTCGGGGTTATTCTGCCTCATCTTTTTGTTGTTGTTGTTCAGTCGTTTAGTCGTGTCCGACTCTTCGTAACCCCATGGACCATAGCACTCCAGGCTTTCCTGTCCTCCACTGTCTCCCGGAGTTTACTCAAATTCATGTTCATTGCATCGGTGATGCTATCTAACCATCTCATCCTCTGCCGTCCCCTTCTCCTTTTGCCTTCAGTCTTTCCCAGCATCAGGGTCTTTTCCAGTGACTCCTCTCTTCGCATTAGGTGGACAAAGTATTTGAGCTTCAGCTTCAGCATCTGTCCTTCCAATGAGCAGTCAGAGTTGATTTTTAATGTTGAGTTTATTGAGTTTATTGATTTTATTGGTACATCTACTGAACATATTTCCACCCAGAGTCTCTTTGTTGTTATTGTTCAGTTGTTTAGTCATGTCCAACTCTTCGTAACCCCATGGACCATAGCACGCCAGGCCTTCCTGTCCTCCACTGTCTCCCGGAGTTTACTCAAATTCATGTTCATTGCATCGGTGATGCTATCTAACCATCTCATCCTCTGCCATCCCCTTCTCCTTTTGCCTTCAGTCTTTCCCAGCATCAGGGTCTTTTCCAGTGAGTCCTCTCAGTTAAATAAAAAGTTTTAGAAAGCTCCAATCTTTAGGTGTATGCTTATTTTCAAATGTTCTTAGTTATACTCCAGGCATTAGAAATGCAGAAAAGAGTAAGGAAAAGCGTCTTCTTTGTGCTTTTCCAAGACAATTTTTTCACAAAACCCTGATGACAAATGCCTATTATCAGTACATAATACTTGTATGTACTTTTTTAAGAGAAAAATTTCCAGCATTCCTCCATTCCTATAAGTATCATTACATTTCTTTTCTACTTTTGGGCTTCCCTGCATCATGATATAATTCTCATAAACTTAAAAAAATATATATTGCATCCAACTAACAAAAAAGAAAAATTGCATGTAGAAAGAGAGCTAACACATAATATAGCATCAAAGTTTACCAAGGAAGGAGAGTAAAGGCTTAGAAATTTATCTTACGAAGCAACTCTAAAAAAAATTACCAGCTGCTATATTGTTCAATAACCCTTTTTGCTTTTCCTATTGTTGAAAAAATAATTCAACACATAGCAATCTATTGCTGCACATAATTTGTTCTTCCAATGTTGTATAATAATTCTTTTAGCCATTCCCTATGCATGAAAATCTACAGTTATTGATGGCCTGATAGATTCCAAATGCTGCAAATAGAGCCAAGCCTGACATATGTGTCCTTAACTAGCAGTGATTGATCTAAAAACATGTTAACAACTCAGTGAATTTAGCACAAAATGTGGCCATAAAAGAATATGTCTAGATCATGTGAGTTCATGTTCCAACTTCTAAATTTCATCTTCAATAGTAAGGCAATTGCATCCAATTTTTATTAAACATTATCTGAAGGCTCCAATATATGTGAAATATAATTTTCCATTGTAAACTTCACTTTGAGATTAAAATAAAAAAAATCACATTTTAAAAAATCATTTTTGCAAAACCAGGGCATTCAAGCTTATAATTCCAGGTTTGTATAAATAGTTAAAATCAATGTCATGAATTTACTTCTGTTTCTTATTTATTACCGGCTATCATAGTACTATAGTACTATCATCTCTGACAACTGTAGAACTTAGGAGACAGAAATAACATCCAGGTCAAATAAACTGAACAAGTACTTAATTTGAATGCACTATCAAGAAGCACTGTTAGGTCCTTCAAGTTTAAACCCAAATCAGCTATTTTTAAACTGTGATTATCCCATAATGTAAAATGCAGGTATTGAAACTGAACACTGAATAGAGAATCCAATCGAAGAGAATATTTGTAGCTCAGGGTTGAACTGTGGAGTCCATGGTGCTCTCTGAGCCTTGTTGTTTTCTTGCAGCCATTTCACTGCCAGGCTAGGCAACATCTTCACTGCGAAAAGGGAGTGGGACTTGCTCTCTGTTTATATACCCTGGCTTGTCCTGCCTGTGTTGGTGGGGGTGTTGTGCTCTCCTTGGTATTACCTTGATTGGGTTGTTGTTTGCTGCTTGGTTGATTGACTGAGTTAATAGTTCCTTGATTAGGGTCTATTGTGTTGTTTGATTGCTCCTCTGGTGCTAATCTTGCTGTTAATCTTTGCCTATCTGGTTGTTGATTGCTGGCAAAGAGATGTTCTGGTCTTCTGGCTTTTCTATTGTCTCTTATGAATGGTATGTAAATGTTGTTTACCTCTATGTGTCTGATGATGGCTGCTTTGTCTGAGTGCCTAGCCTGGCAATGAAACGTCTGCAAGAAAACAACAAGGCTCAGAGAGCACCATGGACTCCAGAGAATCCAATATTGGTCAATATTTTTGCAGGAGCCACATAAAAGCTTTCAAGCTGAGCTCAAAGAGGGGTTGAATTCTGAAGTTTTTTATTCCAATCAATAACTGAATGAACCCAATGAAACACTTGAAATATAGAAAATTAAATCTACTTTTCCAACATGTAGTCCCAATTTACACAGTGAAACTCTTGAGGAATACCTTTGTCAGAGGAAGTTATTTAATATCATATAAATTTATTTGAAGTAGTATGAAGAAAATATATGACAATCTGTAAAATATAAACAAATTTCTGAATAAAGTTCATCTTAATGACATTTATTTTACTTCAAATGCTGAAAAGAAGACTAAACCATCTGCCTGTATCTTCTTTCATAAGATACAAGAATTTATTCCACCCTGAGTCCTTTGGGATTGGGGCAAATAATAAGTAAAAACTTAATCATTTAAGTTTTGTGTCAAAATTGGGAATAAGTTCAAATTTACCAGTGGAGAAGGCTTCCTAGAAATCCTTGTACTAAAATAAACAAAGGAGTCAGAACATTAACCTGAAATCTTCAATCCCATTATAGGTCAAAAATATTATTGTGACCTGATGGGACCAAGTCTGATTTGCTCCAGTTTATGGAATAATCAGACAGGATACCAAATGTACTTATTAGTGAAATAAGATTAGGAATGGATACTTCTGGCTCATCCATGGATATAATATATAATTTGCATATCACTAAATCTTATATTCTGTCTCCTCTACTGTGATAATTTCCATGTTTTCTTAATGTGTACCAAGGTGTAACTTTAACCAAGCTGATGACATAGCATCCCATGTGATCTATGGTTAGATGAAACATATTAAAGGCTATAAAACTTTGGGGAAATCCATAATATATCTGTACTTATTTCAGGAACTCCCAAGAAACCGCATCAGCACACAACATATACTTTTCTATCAATCAACTGGTAAACACATTAAGAACAATTTATTCCTGAAAGTAATAGTGCCTAAACCAATCAGATGGTAGAAAGAATTGCTAATTTATGTCACACTATTTTGAGCTTTTAGATTCTTACACTGAACTCCCAACTTAGAGATGTGGAAGAGGTACCATGAGGCTTAGAATAATAGATGAAACCCTACAAATGCCTCTGCGCAGGCAAGATCTGTCTGCCTCAGCCGTGTATTGAGTTGGAAAAGTCCCGCAGATATCTGCTGCAAATAAAGCATTTTTATTTCTGATCTAGGAGACAATGGAGAGTAGAGACTTACTTATTTCCAAAGCTGTAAATATTCTACCAACACTGTCTTGAGTCAGATGAATTTTCTATTATAAGTCTGTACAAAGCAATATTAAAATCTCTAATGTACTTACAGCACTGCCATTTTCTTTTCTGTTTGGAAAGATTCTGTTTGGAAGATTTTTTTTCTTTTCCAAACTTAAAGGAAAGACTTTTTCATCTTGGCAAAAAAGTTGCTTACTAGAATCATATGAAGAGTAAAATGAGTTTTTTTGGGGAGGGAACAGCCTCCCATTTTTAAAAAACAGTCATAAATGAGAGGGGATGGGAGTGATTAAACCAACCTCATCATCCTAAAATGTAATTTATTTATTTACAGTCAAAGACCAAGTTACAAAATTTAAAAATACAACACACCATTAATACATGCATAAGTAACTATATACGGCAGAGCTTTCCAAAGTGTGTGTCGCGACACAAAAGTGTGTCGCCACACACAGTCTGGTGTGTCACCACACAACCCGGAAGCGCTGATCATCATCAGCGCTTCCGGGTTTTCCCGTGGCGAAACACCAACGGCGGCACGCAAAAACACGAAAGCGGCAGCAGCGCTTCCGGGTTTTTGCGTGCTGCTGCAATGGCGGCACTTCCGGGTTTTCCCGCTGCAACACACCAATGGCGGTTGGTGTGTCGCTGCGGGAAAACTTTGGAAAGCCCTGATATATGGTATAGTACATACATATATAAAAGGAAGAAACGCTATAAAGTTAACATTTCATTGAAGGGACCAAACAATTTCTATAAGCTAAGGCTATAAATAAAAATTTCACTACTGCCTTTGAAAAACCTGGGTATTGGTCATTTAATAAGAATACAGGTAGTCCTCATTTAGTAACCACAATTGGGACTGGCAATTCAGTTGTTAAGCGAAGCAGTCACTAAATGTAGGCTGACCATATTTCCTTGAGGCAAAAACGGGCATGCGTGGGGGGGCGTGCGTGCGGGGGGGCATGGGGGGGCGTGCGCACGCGTGCGGGAGGGCGGGGGCATGCGCAGCAACTTTCAAAAACGGGACAAATTGGCTTTTTTTCTTAAAAAGACAGGACGGTCAAGAATTGTTTCAAAAACGGGACTGTCCCGTTCAAAACGGGACATATGGTCAGCCTAACTAAATGAAACCGTGACTGTGCTTATGATCTTACTTCAGCTTTCTCTTGCTTTACAGACCTGTGAAGGTCATAAATGTGAGGATTGGTCACAGATTTACTTTTTCATCACCGTCGTAACTGCGAGCAGTCACTAAACAAAGCAGTCACTAAACGAGGACTACCTGTATCTCAATTTCCTGATCATGAGTGGAGTTTATCAGACTAAAGAGCAGGTATATTAGCTGTGACTGCCAGTGTGCGTACAGAGCGCACTTTAAAAGGATGTGTGAAATAGACTCAACCTCTATAATTGAGGAAATACATACTCGATCTTCATTATGTACAGTGTAAGCTGTACTTCAATTGGCATTTGTTTTTGGAAGGTCTCTAAAATTAATGAATTAACAAGGACTGGGAGTGGCTTATTGAAGATCAGCCTTTCAATACAGTTCTAAAGCATATGCCATCTTTTAATCTTTGATCAAATAATGGCCCAAAGAATTAATCAAGTAATTTCGTTCTGGACCAAATAAAATTTTAGGGGATATTCAGCTGCAATTTCAGAGAAGCAAAGGTCTTTAGATTTGACCTTCCATAAATTTCCTTTCCTAGCAGTGATAATGCTTTCTTAAAGTCACAATCTTGAACTTTTTCTGAAGAGCTGCATCACTTCTCTGGTCATTGTGTTGAAGGAATTGTTCATTATAATAAAGGAATTGTTTGTTATTTTTTTTTACTAAACAGAAAATCTGGAAAGTTCATAATATGGGGATAAGCACACATACATAAGTACACATTCACAAAGGAGCTACAGTATATCCACAAAGTCATTTCACAGTTCTGTTGGATTTGGAATTTTGCTTAAATATTTACAAATTCTCCCTCAACATAGTGTGAAATGTAATCCTCTAGTTGTAAAAAATAGCAAAATATATTTTTCCCAAGCTTCCACCAATAAAGATTAAGTACCCCCAATTAAGAGAGAAAGAGAGAATAGAATGTGCTATTTTCTTAGCTGTACATTAAGTGAAACTATAAGGTAAAATAACCTATTTCTAATTAATAAAATAGTCCTCACAATTTTATGGACAGATGCATTTTCCTTGTAATATTTGCTATATTCGTAAGAAGCAACCACTGCTACTTTGTGTGTGTCTGTGTGAGCAAAATTAACTTCCGAGGTTACTTTTATTAGTGATGGATTACTTAAATCCAGAGAGTAATTACACACAAATGTGATGTATTTAATTCCATATATAAATGCAGTTTTGGAATAGTAGAATGATTTACAATTCTGCAGCATGCTGTGGGAAAATCTATCAGGTGAAAAAGAAAACAAAGGATTGCATGACTTCTGTGCAAAAGCACTCTTGTTCCTAGCCTAGCACAGTAAAAAAACATGTATCTCAGGTACTCTAAATCTTGAACCCTCCTAAATAAGGATCCAAATGAATCCTTAGTTCCATAAATAATAGGAGATAAAACGAAATCAGGTGCTATCGCTGATGTGCTTAAGAATGAATGGAAAGAAGCCATCCATATGACTGGAACTCTGAAACTTTAATATGTCCTAAGGCAGTGCTTTCCAAACTTCCGCCGTTGGCGACACACCAGTGGCGGTGGTGCGGGGGCACGCACGGCGGCAGCGCTGGGGGGTGCATGGCGGTGGCAGTGTGCACGGCGGCGGCAGCCTTGTGTTTTCCGCTAAAACGCGGAAGCGCTGATGGCACGCCGCTGCTGTCGTTGCTGCCGCCGTGCGTGCCGCTGCCCTGCGCGCCCCCGTGCCACCACCGTGCACGTCCACTTCCCGGTTGTGTCATGACACAGAGTTTGGAAAGCTATGTCCTAAGGAAATTAAGACATTGAAGAGAGCTCAAAAAGAAAATCCTTTTTTTTCATTCCTTTTTTTTTGTTTTGTACATGAATAGTTTTGTGGAGAGAAGTCATGGCTGATGTGTTCGTTCAGGAACAGTATTCAGTCTCACCGTGGATTACAAATGTTTTTCCAAATATAAACAATGGTCTTCAGTAGACTCTTCTGTATTATCAGAAATTCACATATCATATATATTATCCCTTTCCCCTTATTAGACAAGAAAATTATCACCCGTAATGTAGCAAAGTTCTGTATAGCTGCTCTGAATGTGCAAACAACTGACTATCACACATGACTGATATCCTTGTACCTGATTCACTTATCTTATGGCTATGTGGATGTTGGTTGGTTGGTTTTTCTATGCTGTATTTAGTTCATATAAGCTCTGTTTTATCTGGTCACTGACCAAAATAATTAACTATCTCCCTCTCCCTCTCCCTCTCCCTCTCCCTCTCCCTCTCCCTCTCCCTCTCCCTCTCCCTCTCCCTCTCCCTCTCCCTCTCCCTATCCCTATCTCTATCTCTATCTCTATCTCTATCTCTATCTCTATCTCTATCTCTATCTCTATCTCCTATTTCTTCTTAAAACAAGATTGCATAATGGTCTTCCTTGAAACTAGATCACCAGTTCTTGCACAGACTGTTCTCTATCTCTATCTCTATCTCTATCTCTATCTCTATCTCTATCTCTATCTCTATCTCTATCTCTATCTCTATCTCTATCTCTATCTCTATCTCTATCTATCTCTATCTCTATCTCTATCTCTATCTCTATCTCTATCTCTATCTCTATCTCTATCTCTATCATCTATTTCTTCTTAAAACAAGATTGCATAATGGTCTTCCTTGAAACTAGATCACCAGTTCTTGCACAGACTGTTCTCTATCTCTGTCTCTGTCTCTGTCTCTGTCTCTGTCTCTGTCTCTGTCTCTGTCTCTGTCTCTGTCTCTGTCTCTGTCTCTGTCTCTATCTCTCTATCATTTACAGTATTTATTATCCAGGTCAGTTAGGAATGGTTTGGCATTTAAAAAAATAAAGTGAGTGTTCAGGAGAGCAAATGAAATTAACACTGAAGGGCTGAACCAAGGAATGAATGAATGAATGAGCTGGATTCTAGGCTTTAAGAATAGCTATTCCTTGTGAAGGATATAATTGCAGTTGTTGTGCCAGTGAGGATGTTATGTATTATGAGGGGTGGGTTTTATTAAAAAAATCTTATATAAAAAAATGGCAGATACCATGTTATGATGTTAACGGCTTTGATGTTTTATTACTCCTGGGGTTACTTTGATTATTAAATACCATTTTGTGGCATTTTCAAAATGCATTTGTTGTAAAAGCTATGGTTGGTTTGAAAGTAAACAAGCAGAGCATATGTATAATTGATTGAATGGAGCAGAGATGAGTATTGATTATCGTTAAGAGTTTATGAAAGGCTTCAGTGACTTTATTAAACTACATGTCATGGTCTGGTAAGTGTAAGAACAGTCTGTGCAAGAACTGGTGATCTAGTTTCAAGGAAGACTATGCAATCTTGTTTTAAGAAGGAAGATAGCTCTTTCTTAGAAGATCCTGCTTCAATTGGAATATGATCACATGGGCTATTATGGGACAAAATGTGAACATGCAGTTATCTTCTCTTATAGGGAAAGTTCAAGGTCAGTTCAGTTATATGTTCTGCTTTCTAAGTGAATGTGCTGAAACAAACAACTCTGAGAGCCTAGGTGAGCAACTCATGGACCATCTACAATCTTGGCCACAAAAACTAGTCCCTCACCATTAGTAGCAGGAAATCCTGAAGCTGGTCCTAGCCAAATGGACAATGCTTTGATCTTCAGTGGTCTGATTAATCTTATTGATCAGCTTGTAATGGCCCTTGGGCATAATAAATGCAATGGTAAGCTCACTGGATCTATTTGTGATCTACCCTAGGCGCATCTCCCAGGGGGTGTCAAAAAAGTCAATACAATGGTCACAACTGCACAACCAAAGCCCCAACCCTTTTGCACGTGCATTGATTCCCCACTCACCCCCATCCCCATCATTGCCACTGGTCCACCCCTAGGCCAGGCACCATTGCACATTGGGAAACCAGCAAGATCTGCAAGCAGAGTCTGAGAGTGACCATTCTGGATAAAATGAAAGAAGAGTAGGATATAAACTATTATGTGGATTAATATAACTGTTGAAGAAAAAGAAGAACCAGTTTGTCTTCCATTCAGACACTGTATTGTGCAGATCAGCTGCAGATTGAACTGGACATAGATGTAGTTTCTTCCAAAAACCACAACTTCCATATCTAAAAGATTGAAATATGGGTAACAATTTTTCTTATGGGTGAAACCAGGATATATATCATATTTCACAGTGAATAAGTCAGTTTTGATAATGTTATATTATGAGAAATGGTTTTATCCTGAGACTGAGAAGACTGGTCTTTTTTTTTTTAATTTCACAATCTACCAGTATCTATCATAACATTTGGCACAAATATATTCTGTGATCTCTCCAGGGCAACAGCTGATGACACTAATTAGGTTCTTCTAATTAATTGGTCATTTCTAACTAAGCAAATGTTCCTTTGATTTTCAAAACATTAAGAAGCCATGACTTTAATATATCTGGTGATTGTGGGGCTTTGAAGATTATACAAAAACCTTTTCCAAGAGGGCAGATTCCTAACCTAATGGGAGCAGAGTCAAACTTTTCAGTCTTCATGATCACAGGACACAGTTTGTTAGTTAGACAAACCTTAATCACACTGGGTACTGTAGATAGGAAAACTTATTTTTAATGAGGGCTGGCTAAAGCTGTGAATCTACAATTATACAGAACTGTGGGCTTGCGGAGGATATTTCCAGAACTGTTTTCATTCTGAAAGACATTAATTGTGCCTGTGGGTTTTATGTTTAGACAGACGGTGCTGTTTTATTTACAATATTTTGCATATCTGCAACTGTTAGAGAAAAACCTGGGAGGGAGCCTCCTCAGAACAAATGGCACAATTTTCCAGTGTAGCCTTCCCCACCTTCTAGATTGCTCTCCAGATGAATTTGAGATGGACTGGGCTAAGTTCCCACAGTTCCCACACAATGTGGAATATAGACCTTGCAGTCAAAGACTTCTAGAGGGCTCAGCATGGGAAGACTTTTCTAGTGCAAGGCAACATTATGCTATATTTTTGGATACTATACAGCAATGTTTCTCAACCTTGGCATGCTGGCATGCTGGCTGGGGAATTCTGGGAGTTGAAGTCCACACATCTTAAAATTGCCAAGGTTGAGAAACACTGCTATACGGCATCACTGAGGGCTAAATAAGCTAGGTTCTATTCTGAATAGTGCTATCGCTGGGCACTAATTTAACACTGAATTTAAAAGCACTACAATTGAAATGCATAGATATGGTTAAGATGTTTTAGAAATCTGAGGAAAAAAATTCAGAAAAGGTAGCTCAGCATCCACTGCCTCCCCCCACAATGCTTTTGAGAATAACACTGGCATCATTTTCATGGGGCATTTTGTTACTAATCGCAGAGAGAAGGAATAGCATTTGGGTGCTGAACTGTCAGGCAGGTTTTTTTCTCATAAAAAAAAGGGAGGGGGAATCACCTATACTGTTTTTACAGATAAGAGTCTGCCCATCTTCTAAAATGCATTTTTATTTTCCCCTTCCCATTTTCTGGAATGAGAGGTACCATGAAAGTGGGTGTGGGGTGTGGGTGGAGAGGTGGAATGAAAATAACTTTTGGGTTTTCTTCTTAATTGGCAGGCCCAGAAAATGTAATAGGATAATAAATGGGTTGCCTGAGGGACTGTCTTCTCCCAGTTGTTTCTACCTGTCGAATTTGGTCTGGCAGGATGCACATGCTCCGGGTCCCGTCAGCCAAGGAATGTCAGCTGGTGGGGACCAGGAGATGTGCCCTTTCTGCTGTAGCGCCTGCCCTCTGGAGCATCCTCCCTTCTGAGATTAGGATGGCCCTGACCCTGTTGGCCTTTCGGAAGGCCTTGAAGACCTGGCTATGTGCCCGGGCCTGGGGTCCCGAGTGTGTGAAGGGCCCGTTTCCTGGTTGTGCTGACACCAATGGATTATAATATTCCTTGGCTGCTATTTATATTTAATTTCTTGTTGTACTTTGTTTAATTGTTTTTATGATTGTTCGCTGCCCAGAGTCATTGGTTTGAGATGGGCAGCTATACAAATTGAATAGATTGGATTGGATTGGATTGGATTGGATTGGATTAGATTAGATTAGATTAGATTAGATTAGATTAGATTAGATTAGATTAGATTAATTAGATTAGATTGATGTGGTAGGTATGTGTCCAAGCATCCAATGCTACATTCTCGCAGCTCTCACAGAAGATCCAAATCTTAACCAGCTCCTTAGATTACTAGGAAAGAACTAACAGCTTAGTCCTGCAAACCATGCTCCAAGGCATTGTGATTGGAAGCCATGGGAAAACCATTCCATATGAGTAAAAGCAAGGGCTTTTGGCGACAAAATTCTTATTCCAGAAATGTTTTCATAGGGAGAATTTTGAGAGGAATGTAATTGATTTTGCTGATACTCTACGTCTTTGGGTTACTCTGAAGTATGGATCACAACAAAGCGTTAACATTTCAGATTCAGATTGAACGTACTTTGGATAAGTCTACAAAATCTGTTCAAAACTGTCTGATCAGAACTAGAAATTTGTTTTGGCCAAAAACATTGCATATTTCTCTTCTCAAGATATGATGGGGACCTTTGGGTTTGAGCAAAACACTGTGTCTCTTCCTTGTATTCTCCTAGAGCACACAAATGCCCATCTTCTTTAAAGCCTTAATTAATGTTGACACACATGACCTTTTCCTATGAGCAGAATGGTGAAATAAAAAGTAAATAAATCTCACAATAGGTTGTGACATTAGCCAGAAATCTTCTGACTACTCCCTAGATCTTGACAGATATGACATTGGAAAGAATTAGAGCACTTTCTACTTCTTTGAGAGAAAGGGGAAAAAGCCAAAAGTTATTCAGTAGATTCCAGATAAGATGCCATCAATTACTCATCAATGTTATTGTCTAATGCCTTTGTGAGATGGAGATATATTGAGATTTTAAGACTATGTAATAAAAGAAAACTTTAGTGATTAAGCTGACAATATGATGTATGGTTTTTCATAACTCTTGATTAGAATCTTCTTTTTTGACATAGTAAATATTAATGTATCACCACTGTTAATATATTTATTCATTAATATGATGGTCCTGCAGGTAGGGACATATTTGAGGAAGTCACACCCACACTAAATAATTCATGCATGTTAGGTTAGCTTCTATTTATTTGTGAAAACATGTAACTTCTTTGAAGACCAGTTACTGTTCAGGGGAAGATTTAAAGCTATGCAAGTCTGTCCCATTGAAATCAGTGAGAAGTGCCCATCCTAGCAAATTGGTAACCCTATGTTGACCCAGTCATCCTAGTAGGATGGCAGGTGCTCTAGCTTTACCTGCTATCTTCTGATAGCTCCTAAGCAATGTAGGTATTCTCCTGGCTGACCACACAGACCCACAAAATCATAATGAGGCCTACAAATACCATGCGTGCTGATGGCTTCAGTAGCATTGTCTGATTTGTAGCAGGTAGATTTGCATTGCAGCCATTGCTACAGAGCCAAGATTCCCACCTAGCATATGCTTGGGCCATTCCTATATTTTTTCCACAATAACAATAAAAACAATTTCATTCAGTTCAATTAACAGCATTAAGATGATGTTCTATTTTTCATTATCATTACTTACTGCCTGGAATAGATCCCTTACCTGGATCCCTCACCTAGAAATAAATCCTATACTGTTGCTGGGAGTTGGGTGGCATATAAATTTAATAAATAATAATAATAATAATAATAATAATTATTATTATTATTATTATTATTATTATTATTATTATTATTCCTCATGTTGACTGCAGATATAAGAAGGACATACCAGGAGATGCAAATGTCAAAACAGCTGGAAGAAGGGGGAGGGGCAAGAGTGACAAAAATGGGAAAATGAGCTCAAGAACTGGGCTGGTCCTAGAAGTCAAGCCATGTCTACATACAAGAGTTTGGGCATCAGCATTTCTGGAATTTTTATAATTTTTTAAATTTTATTTTATTTTATTTTATTTTTTTATTTTTTATTTTATTTTATTTTATTATTTTATTTTATTTTATTATTTTATTTTATTATTTTACTTTACTTTACTTTACTTTACTTTACTTTACTTTACTTTACTTTACTTTACTTTATTTTATTTTATTTTATTTATTTTATTATTATTTTATTATTTTATTATTTTATTTTATTGAAATCCTGCTCAGGATTTGTGTGAAAGTGTACTGTGTGTGAGTGTGTACAGTATGCACAGGGCAGAATGGCAATGGAATGGAAAGAATATTTTTGTGTTCAACCCCCATATCTCCATTCAGTTAGGACCCACAGTGTTAACGGTATTGTTGTTGTTTATTCGTTCAGTCGCTTCCGACTCTTCGTGACTTCATGGACCAGCCCACGCCAGAGCTTCCTGTCGGCTGTCACCATCCCCAGCTCCCCCATGGTTGAGTCTGTCACCTCCAGAATATCATCCACCCATCTTGCCCTTGGTCGGCCCCTCTTCCTTTTGCCTTCCACTTTCCCTAGCATCAGCTTCTTCTCCAGGGTATCCTGTCTTCTCATTATGTGGCCAAAGTACTTCAGTTTTGCCTTTAATATCATTCCCTCAAGTGAGCAGTCTGGCTTTATTTCCTGGAGGATGGACTGGTTTGATCTTCTTGCAGTCCAAGGCACTCTCAGAATTTTCCTCCAACACCACAGTTCAAAAGCATCTATCTTCCTTCGCTCAGCCTTCCTTATGGTCCAGCTCTCACAGCCATAAGTTACTACAGGGAATACCATTGCTTTAACTATGCGGACCTTTGTTGTCAGTGTGATGTCTCTGCTCTTAACTATTTTATCAAGATTTGCCATTGCTCTCCTCCCAAGAAGTAGACGTCTTCTGATTTCCTGGCTGCAGTCAGCATCTGCAGTAATCTTTGTGCCTAGAAATACAAAGTCTGTCACTGCCTCCACTTTTTCTCCTTCTATTTGCCAGTTATCAATCAAGCTGGTCGCCATAATCTTGGTTTTTTTGAGGTTTAACTGCAACCCAGCTTCTGCACTTTCTTCTTTCACCTTCGTCATAAGGCTCCTCAACTCCTCCTCGCTTTCAGCCATCAAAGTGGTATCATCTGCATATCTAAGATTGTTAATGTTTCTTCCAGCGATTTTAACTCCAGCCTTGGATTCCTCAAGCCCAGCACGTTGCATGATGTGTTCTGCGTACAGGTTGAATAGGTAGGGTGAGAGTATACAGCCCTGCCGTACTCCTTTCCCAATCTTAAATCAGTCCGTTGTTCCGTGCTCTGTTCTTACCGTTGCTACTTGGTTAACAGTATAGATATCTATATTTTGACCCCTGTTTAATAGATTTCAGGGGTGTGGATGTTTATCAAGGAAAATGGTTAATGGAGTAAACACTCACTCCTATAGTTCCACTATTCTGAGCCAGTTTTGGAAATCTGTCATGGTTGGGTTTCAAATTAAAATACAAACAAACTGATTTTTACCTCCCTCCTGTACCTAGGTAGTTTGGTATTTAATTGCTATACTTGTGTACTAATTGTATTTTGCCCCCATACCGTTACTGTTCTGACTGCCACATTGAAAAGATGCTCAGCAAAAGAAGGGCTGAAGCTGTAACAATATAGATGCATAGTGCTTAAAGTACTACAATGTAGATGGCTTCTAAAATGCCACAGCCCTGAAGGAAGAAAAAAGGACTTAGGTTATCAGGAAGGTGGAGGTCTGTTGGGTTCCAGAAATGCCTCCCTAGGCAACTGACTCCGGCTTTGAACTGTTCCACTCAATGAAATATGCGTATTATAATAAGGGAAATGATGATTAATTCAGGAACAGATTGATGTTTGAGGACGGCATATGAGGGAACATTGCCCCTGATGGAGAGGTTACGAGGCCATTTGCAGTGAAACCAGGAGACTGGTCGACTGATAGAAAGCAGAGATGAAGAATTACAATTTCTCAAGGCATTCTAAATGTCTGTGTTTAAAATATTACTGTGTATCTGAGGAGGAAGGGGATAATATAAACTATTCTTTAAAAAAGATATACAGATTATTTGACTACCAAATTAAATTATTATATATAGAGAGTATTTATTTCTTTTACAGTGGTTTCCCCATGCTTCTGAGATAGATATACTGTTGCAAAAATCATATTATCTCTGCTTCCATCCTACTGATGTATTGGCAGTTCTATAACATCATGATGGGAGAAAGGATGTGGTAATGACCAGTCTATCTTATGGCATAGTTTTAACACAATTTCCTGTCTTGTTTTAATATGGAAGATTTGTTTAAACTTGCTAACTGGTGCTTGGGGGCATGCTGTTGCTAAGCAAGTTGCTAAGTAAATTAATCAATATTAATTAATGAACCTTTTCAAGCACAGGTACAATCTTGGAAGATGCAAATGCTGAGCCTAAGAACAAGCTAATAGCAGTCATTTATAAGAAGGCTGCAACAGCTGCATAGCCTTAAATGTGTAAACAGAACTACTTCTGAGTGGCCTGCCACCTGTTTTGTTGGCTTCTCAGAGAAAGGCAAGTGAATTCAAGGATGGAAGGCAAAGTTCAGGATTTGAGCTCACAGTGCTCATTCATTAAAATCAATATCTCTGTTTTCTTTTCTTACCTAATTGTGCTAAGGCATGCTTTGGTTTATTGGATAAACCTTTCTTTCTCACTTATCCAGCATACATCAGCAATGTCTCATATTCCTCTGCCTTTTCTAAAGCCAGAATGAACATCTGGCATGTCCCTTTCCATGTGCTGCTCTATTCTGCGTTGGATGATCCTAAGCATTATTTTGCTAGCATGAGAAATTCAGGATATTGTACAGTACTTTGCAGACTCTGTTAAGTCTCCTTTCTTTGGTACTGATATGTTGTTGGACCTCTTCCAACCTATTTCTTTGGAAGTGTTGTTCTCCAGGTTTTCTGATATAGCTTGGTTAGAATACTGATTCTTCTATTGCTTGCCATATTTCTGTAGGTATTCCATCAATTCCTGTAGCCTTCTTACTTGGTAATGTCCAGAATGCTGATCTAATATCATTTTCTAGTACTAAAGGTTCTTGTAAGTAGGAAATATCTTCTAAGGTATCTTGGATGCTAACATCTCTATTGTACAGAATTTCAATATATTCCTTTTATCTTTGTTTGATCTTCTTCAAATCAATTACTGTCCATTGGCATCCTTTAGCATACTAATTCAAGGGTGGAACCTCCTGAATTCAGAGATCTTTTGGAAGACTTTTCTTGTTTTTCCGTATCTGTTTCTCTTCTCAGTGTCTCTCTATATAATAGTTTATTTGGTTAATGACCAGCAAAAATTAAAAAAAAATACAACACCAAAGTAAAATCAAATAGATGAGATAAAATACTAGCATAACAAAGATAAAATAATACATAAAAATGTGACATACAATAGTTTGTATGTAGGAGAGCGCTTCCGGGTGCTGAAGACGCCGGTGCGTTGAACCGAGCGCTCCTGGCTCGGCTCAGCTGTTTGCCTGTTTGCAGCGGTTTTTAAAGAAATAAAACTGCTGAAACCTCCCCTTTGAAGAGAAGGGGATCAGAAGATAAACCACAAGGGTCGCTGGGATCGTCGCTCTTTCCCAATTCCCGTTTTTCCACCACGGGAAAAAGGAAATTGAAGCGACGAAAGCGACTGGAAGGACCATCGTTATTGCTCTACAGAAAACAGCGAAATCTTTTTAGATGAGTAGCACCTAAATTCAGCACTTTTAGTCACTGTTTTATATTTGTGTTTATTTTAACTTTACATATTATCTGCTAAGATCCTTCTATGGACATGACCGATGCTGCTGGTGATTGTGTAACTTTCTTGCTAAAGACGACTTGAGAAACGGTGGGAGCTTAAAGAACAATGACTTTACTTGGAAGTTAAATGGAGTGACATTGACTATTAACAAATGGCTTATTTACTGAAGTGGGGCTAATCTATTTTCCTCTCTGGATTTTGAATTCAAATGGGTTAATGTCTGCCTTTTATCTTATTTCATTGCCTTTCTGCTTTTCATTTTGAAATGGTATTTTTTTTCCCTTTTTTTCTCTGTAATGTGCTTGGAAATTATTTGGATTATAATGGGTATTTTTGGAATATTTTTGTTTTAAACAGTTTTGGGAATTTTCTTATTATTTGGGATTTTAGTGGACTTCCTTGTTGCTTTTCGTCTTGGAGAGTGAAGACATTTGGAGTTGGGGCTTTTTCCTATTCCCCCCCCCCTTCTCTTTTTTTTCCTCTCCCTCTCCTCTTTGGGACTTGTGATTATAAGCTTGCCTGAGAACTGGATTGTTATTACATTTTCAAGGATATTTTGACTACAGCTAAAGGACTTACCCGTTGTACTTTTATCTTTTTTTTTTTTTATGTGAGAATTGTTGATTTTACCAAAGTACATTTTGCCCTTTTTTTTATGCAATATCTATTAAGAAAAAGCAGTATTACTTTTATTTTTTAATTTTTTATTGTATTTGGATTTTTTTTTCTTCTCTTCCCTCCTTTTTTCTTTTGAATCCCTAATAATTTTTTATCCCTCCTTTTCCCTTTTTTTATTGTTTATAGTGGTTCTCCTTTGTCTTTTGTTATTTTTCTTTTCTCTTTACAGGAATAATATATACAACCTGGTTACTGCGGTTGCAAGAGTGAAGAGGGATAGATATAAGGAAATGGAGTCCATGGCTGCACCTTCAGAAGTACCAACATCAGATATGGGAAAAATATTGGATGCGATTACAGCACTGATTCCAAAAATAGATGATTTTACTACTGCCTTGGAGGAAAAGATGGATATTTTAAATGTTACCTGGATGGATGACTTAATTACTTCTTTTGATATAAAAATAGATAAAAAGATGGACAATATTTTAGATCAACAAATAGAAGTGAAAATGGAAGTGATGAAGGAAGACTCAGAAAAAGAATTTAGAAATGAAATACAGACTGTCAAAGAAATTGCAAATATTCTTCCAGGGGATCTTAAAGAGACACAAGGCCAGGTTAAGAAATTGGAGATTAAATCAGATTCTATTACTATGGAATATAATTTAGATGCTATTGTATTACCAGAAATGAGAGAAGAAGAATGTATTTTGAGTTTGATAGGAGCTCTGGAAAAATTAGATGAGAATATGAGAAAATATATAGTTGATACTTTAGTTCAACATTTAGAGACAGAAGAAGAAGACATGGACTCTGAGATAGACAAAATTTTTAGAGTTGAATCACGTTACGTTAGAGATAAGAAACTGTCAAGATATTTTGTGAGAAAAGTTATAAAAGAACAAAATCTGAAGAAATATTATAGCGAGAGATCAAAAATAGTAGGGTTGGGTATAACTTAAAAGAATTAAATCAGAATTTTTTCTTTCTTTCTTTTTGTTTGGAATCTGGGTTGTATAAATAGAAAAATCCTTTTCTTTTTATTTCTATATGCATAGTATAATAGTATAGTTGGGTATATCTATATATGTATAGTTTTGGGAAAATTAAAGTGTACTAACAATACAGGAATGGATGTTGAAACTACTAGAAATGGCAGAAAATGACAAATTGATTTGCCTACTAAAAGAAAATTTTAATTATTATTCTTTAATGAGTGGAAATTTTTGATGGACTATTTGCAAAAAGCAGGAGGAGTAAAGCTAAATATGGAGTTTTTGTTGATTAGATTATAGATAAATAGTACATAATAGACAAGGAAAAATATATGAATGTTATATGAATAGCCAGCATGTTAAAACAAACTATCTATTTTATTCTTATGACCACAGACGGATCGGGGGTCATCTAATTTCTGTGTATGTCTTTTTCTTTATTCTTTTTTTCTTTTTCTTTACTGCACTTTTCTTTTTCTTTTCTTTTAATTTGTATTTCTTTTTCCGTTTCATCTTTATCTTTTAGCTTTGTATACCTAAAAACCCAATAAAACTTAATAAAAAAAATAGTTTGTATGTATTAATGGTGCATTAATTACCTGTGCAAGTGTAAATCTAAAATATTACAGCCTATGAAGTAAAATATATATCATCTAAAAACAAAATAGCTAATAAGTGTTAAATATAAAGTTATAAATAAAACAGAAGTGATTATTTCTGTGACCGGTTGTGCCTTATTTTCATTGTGGCAACACAGAATTTGGCTACTGCACAATTGATAAACGGTTTCAAATCTTCTAAAAGATGGTTCACATAGAAATTGTCTGGTCTTCCTGGAAATTTACTTATTAGGGACAGAATATAAGCAGACCTGATATCCCTGTAGAGTTTGCAAAGTAATAGTTCGATCTCCTTGTCGCCACATGGGCAGGTACTGTATGCTCAGTTAATGGGGTTTTGGAGTATCTGTCTTGCAGCAATGCGGATGGTAAGATGTTATGCCTGGCTTTGAAAAATGCTACTCCCAGCTTGGGAAAAGTTAGATTTTGTAGATATCTTGCTGGTTCCCAAGCGCCCTTATTTATCCAATTTCTGCCATGTTGGGGCAGCCTATTCACTCCAGTCTGAAATTCCATCTCTCTTATTCTTTGAGTGAGCAGTTGCTCGGCTTGGTCATATCCTAAAGAAATTAGGAATGGTACAGAAAGTCCATATAATGCCAACTTCTGCTCTATGGCCTGTTTCCAGGGAGAAGGAAAATTGTCTATTAAAACTAAAGGGGTCAGTCCGACTGGGAAGAATTGGATTTTCAGCCAGTGGTTTCTCATCATCCTCCAAGCCCTTACCTGGATTGCAGGCATTCCTGTCTTGAGCTTTAACTGGCTTTTGCTGTTCCATTGGGTGAAGCAAGGATTGATCTCAAACATTTTGTTTGTGCTCTTTCCAGTGCATCCTTCTTCACATAAATTCCTACTTTTGCCCCATAAAGGACTTGGGCCAGTGGTTTGGCCTCAGAAAGTTTTAACGCCGCAGGGATTAATTGTCCTCCGCTTATATAAAAGAAGCACTTAATAGCACTTGTAGACCTAAGAGGTAGCTGCACTATGTGATTCTAGTGTGTGTTCCAGGTGCCTTTAGAGTGGAAAACCACCCCAAGGTATTCAAATGCAGTAACCCGCTCTAACTTATGCCCTTCTATTCTCCAGGGTTGTTGGGTGCCCTTCTTAGCAAAGACCAGAATTTTAGATTTATCAAAATTAAGAACCAGGTGATTTAGTCTGCAGTACATGAATTTGAGTAAACTCCGAGAGACAGTGGAGGACAGGAAGGCCTGGCGTGCTATGGTCCATGAGGTCATTGTGGGAAAATATAGCAGTCATGCCAACAATTCATGTCTTGCTCTATAAGGACATGAAGAGGGCGGAGACTCGCAGTAACTTCCTGAAGAGAGAACTCTGTGAGATCACTTCCTTCTTCCTGTTCTTCCCTCTCTTTCCACCATGCTCTCGAGTTGGAAGGACACATTGTCTGAGCTCTTCAAGCCCAGACAGAATGCTAAAGTCTATATATTCTATTTTTGTAACTTAATATGTTTTTAAACCTGCCTTGACTCTACTACTGCAACTGCTGTTTTTGAGACCTAAATAATGTGAGTAAACATTACTTTTATTTCTTCACAAAACTGTGTGATTGTTGTTTTAAGAGGGACAAAAAGGGGTAATGCATCACAGCATCCTGGATTATTTTCTAGAAGGTTAAACCAACCTCGTCTCAGTTTCCAACTTTTTATGCTGCCGGGGATGATGCTCTGCTGATCTCACTTACGTGAGAAAGGAAGGATAATATCCAAACAATATATCCTCTCCCAGTATTTAATCTCATCCCCAACAGTCATGAAGAGTCGGACACGACTAAACGACTGAACAACAAAAAACCAAAATATTGCTGCTATTGCTCTTTTCAACCCTATAGGGCAGGGTTCCTCAACCTCAGCCATTTTAAGATGTGTGGACTTCAACTCCCAGAATACTCCAGTATTGAGGAACCCTGCTATAGGGGTTTGTGAAATTATGACAATATCATCAGCGTAGAGGAGCATAGGGATTTTATTCCCTGCTAGTTTAGGTGTGTGGAAATCTGGAAATGACATACAAGTTGAAAAGAGAGGGGGCAAGAATACATTCCTGTCGCACTCCTTTCTGAACACTTGCTGTGCCAGAGAGGGACCCTTGGAGATTGTACCTCACTCCTAAGGTGGTTTTGGTGTATAATTTCTATCAGAAAGAGGATGTGCCTGTCAATAGTTGTGTTTTTAAATTTTTCCCAAAGGGCATTCCTGGAAATTGAGTCACAGGCATGTTTAAAATCTAGAAAGGCCACGAAGAGAGAGGAATTCTATTTTTGAGTGTATTTTTGTGCAAGACGGTGGAGCACCAGAATGTGGTCTGCTGTTGACCTCCCTTCTCTGAATACTCCCTGCTCATCTTGGATTATGCCCTCTGTCTCTTTCCAGTCTTGGAGGTTGTGATTTAAATGTTTAGCATATAATTTGTTAACAACACTCAAAAGGCTGATAGGCATGTAATTGCATGGATCATTCTTGTTGCCCTTTTTATAAATTGAGACTATTATTGCCAGCCCCCAGTCTTTTGGAACATAACCAGTCTGATCTATGAATGTAAATAGGGATGCTAGCAGAGGCGTCCACCAGCTGAAATTCTTTTTACCAGACAAAGCACCATCAACACCTGGAGCCTTGTTCACCTTAAGGGATTCAATCAATCCGGTTACCTCTTGCACAGAGACAGGGGGCCAATTTTGAACTCTCAGGCTTGAATTGGTACTTGATTGGGGGAGGGGGGGCTAGCGGTTTTCCTCGTCCTTTGGTAGTTTGCCAGAAGAGGGAAGAATCCCTCTTCCTGACTGATTGATTTAGTTTCTGCCAGTTCTTCTTCATTGCCAAACTTTTCTTTTCTTTTAGGAGGGCCTTGTATCGAGCCTTTAAATTCCAAAGGGAAAGTAGTTGGTCCTCAGAAGGAAAATGTTTACTCTTTCTATACACTGTATGATATGACCTTTTCAGCTGTGCACAGTCCCGATCAAACCATTTTTTATGTTTTATACCCCAATTACTGGAGTGTTGCTTTGTTTCTTTGACAAAAGCAGATTTCAGATTAAAAATTAACAGATCATACAAGTCTAAGTATGGTTTTTGAGACTTGTTGTCTAACAGGTGTGCACAAATTTCTAAGGTTTCTGGGGCTGCCAGCCATTTAGCAATTGATTTTGCAGCACTTTCATTCCATTTAATTTGTACCTCTGTATTGTTATTTTCCAGCATTGGGGCGTAGACTGCTTCTGTTCTTACTGATTCCCAGAGGGGTGTCATAGTTAGTATTAGAGGGTGGTGATCGCTTTCTAATTGTGAATCTACCTCCATCCACTGTAGGACATTTAGGGGATCACATGATGCGATCCAGTAATCAACTGTTGATCTTCTCCCTGCCCCCCAGTAAGTATGTTCTGCTGGATGATCTCCATCTAGGGAGCCGTTGAGTATGCACAGCTCCAAACTGCCCAATTAGATTCTCTAGTGTGTCCTCCTCATGAAAGGTCTTTAATTGATGGGGTAGGGAGTGATCATTTGGTCCCATCCTGGCATTTAAATCCCCACCGATTACTATTGATATTGCAGGGTGTGTATCTAAGCAAGAGAGGATAAAATTTTCTATATGCCCCCAGGTGCTGTTAATCTGGGCGTGTGTTTTAGAAGGGGGATGTAGATTTGAAAAAGTATGATTTCACCCTGTTTGAGGGGCAGCAGGGAGGCTGATACCCATGGGTTTAAAGAAGGCAGCAGAACACATTTTAGTTATAAAGCTATACTAACTAGGGTTGCGATACCCTTGGGTCTCCCTCCTACCTTACTCGGGGTAGCCAAGATTGAATTGACCCAGTAACCGTCTAACTCTACTTCTGATGTGGCCCAGGTTTCCTGTAAAAAAAGAATATCAAACTGTGATAAGTAATCAAAGAAAGGTTGGTCTTTTGATGGTCCTGATCAGCCTGCAATATTCCAAGTTAATAGGGAGATTACATTAGCATCCAGTAAGAGTCATATGATTTGGTTTTGGTGAGCTAATGTTGTGAGATCATGATGTTGGGATGGTGAACCAGAGGAGGGCAGCAGGGCCTCTGTCAAGGGCTGGCTTGCCTCAAGCAAATCCTGTGGCTGGTCATGGGAATCCAACTCTCTGGTGACAAAGTTGACACCATCCAATGGTACTCTTCAGGGTCTTTATAGATGTTGTAATACTGCTTCTTGTCTCTTCTAACTGCTCTCTGAAATTCTTTATTAAGTTTCTTCTTGAGATCTTTTACTTTCTTGGCTTTGGTTCCTCTTCTCTTCTTGGCAATTTCCATGGTTTGTTCTGACATCCAGCTTGCTTTCTTCTGTTTCTTGGATATCCTCTTTTCACATTAATTCTTAACAAAGTCTTTAAGGTTGTTCCATGTTTCCTCTGGTTTCCTATCAACAAGGTTCAGGACTTCAAAGTGATTTCTGATGTTCTCCTTGAAAATGGTGGGTATATGCTCAAAATCGTATTGTGGGAATTGGTTGGCTCTCTTCTACCACTTTAGCTTAACTTGGAACTTGCACATGAGCAGTTCATGATCTGTTCCACAGTCAATTTCTGGTCATGTGTCAGCCCCACTAGTTAGACCAGACCAGGAAATCATCTCCTGGTGGCTAAAGTTACTTTTATTGAGATTGGCTATAATAACAGAATCTTGAAAGTCTGGTTGGGCTGTACCTCCTCCCCCTTCATATACTTCAGTGAATTAGGGAGGCCTGAGCTGCTTCTGAATGTTATCTCATTGCTCTGGACTTTAAAAATGCTTCAGTCCCTTTTGCCTAGGTAATGGTTCTTGCATATTTCCATCAAGGTAATCTTCCTCATTCTCTACACCATGTCTTGCATGTCATAACTGAGCTTTTCTACCTCCTTATACCAATGCTATAGTCAATTAAATTTCTATATACTCCAACTGTTGATGTGTGTCTGTGTCTGTGTGTTTACGTTTGGCTGTACCTGGAGATTATTTATACTCCCAATCCTGATTTGACAATGCAAGGCAAATGGAAGAAACTAAGAATGCAGAACAGTATGGTGAATCATTCCATTACTTTATTCTTCTCTTTCTACCCTTCCATTGTTTCCTTCTCCATCTATTGATGGTATAAAAAAGGGCTGAGGGAGGAAACAAATTGTTATGGAAAAATGTTCAGGTGAATAGGAAAGGAGTTAATCACCTTCCTCTGTCTCTGCTCCTTTGCTTTCAGTTTCTGTCTCCTGATGCAGTATTGTCTAGTTCCCATCCACACAAATAAACAAAAAACCCCACCAACCCTTTCTCAGGAAAATACTAATTCCATCTGATGAAGTGGCCTGTAGTCCCTGAAAGGATAAATCATCATGCATTGGTTAGTATTTAAAATGTCACAGAAATGTTGAATTATATTGGAACTGAAAGTTGTGGGTGAAAAAAATATTTGAAGGGAGCACTTGCTTCTTCTTGGAGATATCTCTGCTAGACAGACCTAATGAGAAGTATTATTTTAACATTGGAATATTTTATCTCCTGTGTTAGTTCTGATTATAGCTGTGCTCAAGGTAGCTAAAGACATTCATAGAACAATTGTCAGAAATTAAACAGTTGAGACCTAGAACAATTACAACCCTAAACCAAAGAGAAACAGCATGGCAAGTAGTAAAAAATCAGAGACTGCTGAAAATGTCAAGGCTAATAAATACCTTGCATTACCAAACTCTCTAGATTTGGCAGCCAAATCAGAACAAGAGAGAGAGGAGGGGCAAGAAACAGTTACTATAGAAAGGGCCTTCTCTGTGCTGTAACTGATATAACTCATCAGGACACAAAGAAAGTCTGCTAATCAGATCTTATGTTGGAAACAGGATGATATGGAAGAAGACAACCCTTTTGGTGTCCTGGCCTAAGGCACTGCTGCTAAGAAGCCACCTCATATTGTGTCCTGCAGTACACAGGAAATACCTCCTGCTAGATTTGTGGATGGCTTCTGTATAACATTTTCTAAAAAGTTAAAACAACAACAACATGAAAATAACTGATCTGCCATGCCTCATATATACTATGCAGTACAATCCTAAGGTAAATATCTTGTACTTCAAAAATCCTTCATCAGTTGTTTGTTCAGTCTTCACCAGAAAAACTCTAAGTAAGAACCAACAACCCCAATGAGCAGCAGTGACAAAATATATTAATATCTTTATACAATTTACCTATAAAAATATTGTCTGAAACCAAACCTCTGCCCTTGTGTAGAGTTAGAAAATGAATATGAACTCCATAACTGATGTGCAAGATGATGAACTTTTCTGCTTGGGTAAATTTCTTCCTGTATTGGGAAAAAAAGAATTAAATTAAATTGAGGACAATCTTTGCTGGCTTGTGGCCAGGACCACAGAAGGACCTAAGCTTGAGAAAGGCTGAGTTAAGCTGATAAGAAGTGACAAGTACAATATGGAGGTGTGAACAATGATGTTTGGATTGGTTCAAATCTTTGTCATTGGTGGCCTTGGATAAACATGGAACTGAAGCACTCATTGGTTGATGACAGTGTTCAAAGTAACAGAAACAAAGTCCAAGGAGAATGGCCCTGTCCTGGACACAGGAATTGCTGTTAGGCAATGAATTGAATGAATGCTGAGCTCAGAAATTAGGCTGCATTGCTCTACCTAATATAGTTTCCCATCTCTCCAAATGTCATTTCTATTCTTGGAAACAGCCACAGTGATAAATGAACCAAATGGCAAATGGTTTATTGTTTTAAATTCATATTTCTAGTATGGTACATTAGCCTTGATCATATAATGTCAGAAATCTAAAATAAGGTGACAGAATATACCCTGATCCACCAATGAATCTAGCACTATGGGAAAGCGTTGGTAGTGAATCTGGAAATTAGGTGCTCCTTCTTTGAGCTTTAAAAAGAAAGGGATATTATAGAATAAATATGAAGATATGCTGTGCTTCTGTTACATTCCTGCTGCTCTATGTCTGTCTAGTTTTTACTTCCTACACTTTATATGAGGACAGACTTTGGTACAGATGAATTTGCAGATTAATCTACTGAATGGTTTATCTGGTTTACGTCATATTAGATCACTCTGATCTTTGAGAAATCATGGAAGATGGGCATAGCGTCAGAGGACTAGAGAAAGGCAAATGTTCCCATTTGCAAAAAAGGGGAAAAAGAGGAATGGCAAAACTCTTGTGATAGCCGACGAAACTCTGGAAATGATCATTAAAGACTAACTTTGTGAGTATGTCAAAAAGAATGCATTGCTTAGCTGGAGCAAGTCACACCGAAGCAACTTGATCTCCATTTTTGATAGAATAACCAATTGAGTGTTATAGGAATGTGGTGGACCTAGTGTGTCTTGACTTCAGCAAGGCACTAGATAAACCCTTACCTTTTGTGATGCCATTATTCTGTGATTCTGTGTTTATATACAGTATCTAGCAATTGAATCAGAAAGTTTTATCATGTAGGAATTGATACCTTAATGTTTTTTTTTAAGGAACTATAGAGTGTATCAGAAACAACCCACCAGTCTCTGACTAGGTCACATGTGCTAAGCCATATTTGCTTAATCGTGGTTTGTTGAATAAATTACCCTTTGCTGTTTTCAAACAACATCCTAGCAAAATAATGCTTAGGGTCATCCAATGGAGATCAGAGCCATATATGGAAACGAGTTGCCAGATGTTCAAGCTGGCTTTAGAGAAAGCCAAGAAACATGAGACATTATTGTTGATGCCATTGGACAATTGAGAAAGTCAAAGAATACCTAAAATAAGTGAATATGTGCTTCATTGATTGTAGAAAGGCCTTCAATTGTGTCAATCATATCAAGCTGTGGAATATTCTTAGAAAAATGAGATCCCAGAATATCTCATTGTCTTCAAGCAAAACCTATATACAGGTCAGGAAGCCACAGTATGGACAGAACAAGGTGAACAAGACTGGCTGCAGGTTGGCAAAGGAGTGAGACTGAAAGGAGTGAGACTCTGATAGCTAAAAATGCAAAGGATCTCTGAGATCTAGTAATAAAAGTCAAGGAGCACAGTGAAAAAATGGGACTAAAATTAAATATAAAGAAGATCAAACTAATGACAATGGGTACAACAACCAGCCTTAGCAAAGGAACAAGCAGTCAAGAAGTATGCCGCAGACTAGCACTTAGTAGAATAGCCATTAAGCCCTTGGAAAAGACATTCAGATGCTGTAATGTGTCTATATCTACAAAGATCAGACAATGGTATTTCCTATAACACCCTGTGAAAGTTGGACTTTGAGAAGCAGGATAAAAAGAGTATTGACACTTTTGAAATTTGCTGTTTGAGAAGACTGATGAGAAGACTGTGGACAGCCAACAAATTGGTCATTAAACAAATCAACCCAGAGTTCTCACTCAAAGCACAAACGACCAGATTCAAATTATCATATTTTGGACAGATTAGGCGAAAGCCTAGCTCTCTGGAGAAGGCTGGGAAAGGTGGAAGAAGATAATGACTAGCAGCAAGATGGATGGACATCTTGGACATGCAGTGTTGATGGATGCACCAATGAAAGACCAGGTTAGTGACAGATTGTCATAGAGAAAAACTATCTGTGTGGTCAATATAAGTTGACACTGACTTGAAGGCACATAATCAATCAATCATGTGTGAACTCAGTCATATAGTAATGCTGATAGCTCTGATTTAGCTCTTGTCACAGAGGTACCCAGGTTCTTATAAGAATGACTAGAAATTCCTTAGAGATGCAGTTGTATGTTTATTGGCAACCATATTGGAGCATCTCTCCTACCCTGGATATTCACATTTGATTTTGTGATTTAAACTTCCACTCATATTTGCAAGAACTACATTTCCCAATCCTAAAAGCCCTAGACCTTTCCAGATCTAGTGATTCTCTCACTATATCATTGGTAGATAAACAACTGCTAAACTGCTGTGAAGGTAGTTAGAAAGTTAAGAAAGTTAGAAAGGTAAGAAACTCTACTATGTTCTTCAGCAAGGGCTTTTCATATTTCATGTTCGGTGACTAGTTCTTAGAAAATGGAATTTGCCAAAGCACCCCAGAAATGTAATTTGATATGATAGCTCAGAGAGATAAGTGATTTGATGAACACTTATCCAGATGTATAGTCTATCATCTTGAAAAGGGATTTATGTATACCACCTAGGAAACCACATTATCTTCATTTTTTATTCCTTCCAACTCAACAGAGATTGCATAAAGAGGCCAGGAGTCTGTCGGCCAGCAGGATAACTCTCTGAAAAACTGAACAGAATGGGATGAGTTTGATTTATGGAGGGTCGTGTTAGTGCTAAGAATCTGGAAAAAGAAAGATTGAGTTAAAAATGGGCCAGATGCAGCTGGGGGCCCAAAGGGGGAAAAAATCCCAGTATATTCCTGTGGGAGACACAGTTGGGCAGTGGCTTGGAATATTGTAGACTTCTCTATTCTAGGCCTCATTCCCTCTTCCTTCTCAATCATGTGACCCAGATGGGAGCTATTATTAAGGGACTGGAAAGAATTCCAGAAGTCACGCTCTGCATTCTTTCCCTACTTGGTTTTTTAAAGCATATATATGGTTCTTTCCACATGCTTTAATTTAAGCTGTTCTTTTTTTTTTGCTCTTCCAGAGTTATGTGTGTGCCTTTTCTGCTGGATTAATCAACTATTTATATAACAAGATGCATGAGAAAATGTTTTGCTTTTTTTTTCCTGTGGGCACAACTTCAGTTTTAATTTAGTAACACAAGCCATTTTAAGAAGGATAGCTGTGTTTGTTGCCACAAAATAAAGAAACTTGTGGCATTTTAAAGACTAATTTATTTATTATGGCACAGGTTTGCAGGGATTACGGTTTACTTCAAGAGTTGCACAAAGAATTATCCTGAGAGATTAATTTATTAATTTATCTTTATTTATATATCAATTTATACAGCAACCCCTGTAGAATTCAAGGGGCTCACAATAAAATAAAAACCATCCACAGCCATAACATAAGCCTTACCATCAGTAAAATAAAACCTGTCATGTGGCCTTTAACTACATAATACTTCACCCCTGGGTCAGCTGCTTCCAACTGAGTTGTACTCTCCCACCTCAAGGCCCTTTGGAAAAGCACCACCTTGACAGCTTTCCAAAAGAGCAACACCATCCCCGCCTCAGCGGGCAGCAGCAGTCGGCTTCATAGCCCATCCCACACCTATGGGGAACCCTGTTTGCTGGATCTTGACTTCTCATGTAGGAGGGATTCTCAGCCAGCCCTCTTGGTCTCTGTGAAGTGGATGGGCAGATTCCTGAAAATACACACACACACACGCACATACATGCACACATACTAATAATTTCCTGGTTGCTGACATGTCCTTCACTGCAAATACAGTATGTGATATGAAATGCAAAGTTGTGATTACCTTTTGTAACTATCATACCAGTGTTCCTATTTTTCTCCTATGGTAGTCACTAAGATACATTTACTATTTATATATCCCAAACCCAGTTGTTTCCTAATTAGAAAGGTTGCATTTGGAAATGTACATTTTCTGTCATAGGCTTTTAAAATTGCAAATTCATAGAGAGTTAGTTCCTTCAGTATTCTTTTTTTTAAAGTGAGGAAAATAATTCAATATTAGTATGCAGAGGCTATAATTTTGCTCCCTCCACAAAGAAACTAAAATTCAAGGTCTTATTAGAAATAATGCAATATGCCCTTTTAAAAAGTGGCTTAAAACTGCTGTTGCTACACTTCTTTTTTCTACATTTTCCCTCCTTTTGGGGGAAAACAAGTGGAAAGAAACAAGAAATGAAAGGTGATGTAAACAAATTATGTGACTTGAACCCCACAGACATATGCAAAGAGTGGAGCCTTCGTGTCACATCCAAATATCAGAACCTGTCCACGTTGGAGCAGGTAGCCATTCAGATGATGTATACAATACATTATACATCTACAAAGGTATCAAATGTTTCAGTAATCCAGAAGTTGAAACTGGTGCCATATTCTAGACAATATGTTAATATTGTGGGTGTGCATGCAGATGGCATAGTTGGAACATAAGGTATGCTGTTAAATAAATATTGAGACTAGTAAAACTAGTACCATACGCAGTTATAGCAGCAACAGACCATGCAAATGTGCTTTGCCCACTGTTCAAGATGTTACTATCCTGTTTGGTATATAATTAAGATGCAGATCTGATATGGAATGTTTACACTGTTAGGTCATCACAAAATACGTGGAGTCTCTTTAAATGTTCTTTAATACAGTTGCAACCCAATCTTGTGCTACCCTTGTTTATATGTGCTCTGTTGTTAAGTACAAGTAGTCCTTGTTTAGCGACCAGAATTGGGACTGGCAACTTGGTTGTTAAGTGACACAATCACTTATTGAAACTGTGACTGTGCTTATGATCTTATTTCAGCTTTCCTTTGCTTTACAGACCTGCGAAGATCGTAAATGCAGGCATTGGTTGCAAAGTTACTTTTTCATCACTGTTGTAACTGTGAACAGTCGCAAAATGAGGCAGTCGCTAAACAAGGGCTACCTGTATCAGATACATAATTTTTTTTCCCATGTCAAAGATCTAAAGGAGTATAGATCTCCTTCTTAGAGAAAGGATAAATCACAGCATATGAAGCATTTTGTATTCAGAGCACTTCACATAATTTACTTCAGTCAACTTTACCACCTACCTGCAAGGTAGATCAATACTGAAGTCCTCACTTTGAACTTGTAAGGCCCCTTAATGAGTTTATGATTTAGCCAAGATTAGAAGAATGGCTGCTCAGCAGCATCCAGACTGTTCTCAGGACTAGTTTCTGTCCTCAAAAAGCATTAAGAATTTTTTCCCCATGCAATATACAAGAAAGCACCCTTCGTGTCAAAAGTAAAAACTTCATAGAGAATAAAAAAAACATGGGAATCAGCCTTTTCCCCCCTTTCATTTCTGCATTGTTTAAAGCCCAGTAAATGTACCCTTCCAATTTATACAAGCCATTCACCCTTACCAATCTCCATGCACACTATATCTTGTTTTAACTCTCCTCCTTTTGATTTGAATATTATTTCATTTATATTCAAAAAATTGCAAGTAGGTGTGTGTGTGTGTGTGTGTGTGTGTGTGTGTGTGTGAGAGAGAGAGAGAGAGAGAGAGAGAGAGAGAGAGAGAGAGAGAGAAGAAAGTGTAACATGTAGGTTTCTAATCTTATTTGCTATGACCATCTTCTATAGTCTCTTATTATTTTGCTTAAGCCTATTTTATATCTTCTAACCGAGCACACTTACTCACAGTTCTGGTAACATGCATTCCTCCAGTCCTTGAGTTAGCAGAAAAATCTACTGACCTGGCTGCTGACCTCTATTCTATCTCAGTGACAAGCCTGATGATTGGTGCTGCCCTTACCATTTTAATGCAGATCAATTTAAAGGCAGTAATTGGTGGATTCCCAGACATCATTTCTCCTCCCTGCCTGGGAAACACTAGTCACTGTCCTTAATGTCTGCTGGGCAACTATGGGCAGGTGCCTAGGTTGGACGTTTCAGCTACCTTTCACATTGCCTGTAAGGTAGGTTGCTAGCATGGAAGTTTACCATGCCAGCAGTTTGACCCTTGGGCTATTTCTGAACACTGGTCTACCACTCTTTTGGAAGAGCACTGATCGCATGTTCAAAAATAGTTCAGTGATGGGTTGGCAAAGCAGAGGTGAGGTGCAGGAGGTGGTAGGATGGAGGTCTCCCAGGCCTCCTCCATTCCACCAACTTGTCTACTGGGCCCCTTTGGCAGAGGGACTCATCTCCCTTAGAGCTGGAAGCTTATCTCCTCGGACATGTAATAGATTGACTGAGAACCAACCATAACAGACTGTCCCTGGTTTCTGGAATATAGCAGGATGAAATGCCAAGAAGGACGACCCCTCCTTTCTGGATTTAATGTGTACCTTTGGCTTCATTCTGTAGCAGGAAGCACGGTCCCAAGAGCTGCTTGCTCTGCAGAGGTTCGTTGCACATTCTATGGAAGTTATGCTGGGAGCCTCAGAGGTTGTGCCTAAGGGGGCCTTTGTACCCTGGTCTCAAACACCTTTGAAGCTGCAGACATCCAGTTCATAAGAACTTGGTGTTAGCATCTGTAATTATTCTGTCTGGTTAAGAGTTTCCAATTGTGAATGTCTACCTTCCTCCATGCACATTGCTATGCTCAACTAATGCCCATTGGGATAAATTAGAAAACTACCTTTCTAAACTCACTTGGGACTACCCAACATGGCCATAAAAATGCCACAGTTGGCTGCAATGATGCAGTTCTTACTTTGGCAATTGTTTCTCCCCATCTAAAAGATATCCTTATAGTAAACCACATCATTCCAGTGATCCGGAAATCAATATGGCAGGCTGGCGATTAGTACAGCTTGCCAGAGGTTATATTAATATAACCTCTGTCTATTAATGTGGACAGCAAAAGGCAGTCTTGATGGTGATCTCATGTGGTGGGGGGCTGGAGGGTCAAGTACAATCAACTTTGTGCTGATCTCACACAATTTATTTAATATGATAGTCATATTTAAAGTTTGGCTCTAGCCAGATAGCAACGACCTCCCTTTATTACTCTTTTGGGGCTTCAATGCTTGCCCATTTCACCTAAGCCCAGGAGTATTGAGGGTACCTGTGGAGGTAGAAGTAAAATTAGTTAAATGGGCTGCCGTACAACTTTCATTATCCTGAGAGGAGCTCTCCCAGTTTTAGGAATGCCTGCTCTCAAATTCAAACCCAACAGAGGCCTTGAAGTTCTTATAAGCACCATTTGGTCACTCTTAATACTTTCCCAACATGCTAGGAGAAGAGCTGCTTACACCCCTCTGGAACCTTGGTTTGATCAGGATTGTGTGTTACGGCAAGATTAATGACGGCTTTTAACATTTATAGATCAAACAATTGCCCATGTATTAGAAACCATTTAATTGCTCAGAAAAAAAGTTTTATAAAAATTAATTAAAAGGAAGAAACTCCCAAACAAATTGGGAGCAACTTTGCCAGGCTGTGAAAGGTAAGAATACCTCCCTAGTTTGGAATCTAATTGCCTACTCATTGTATAAAGAAACCAGTGCCTGGAGGCTAGGACTGCAGTTGCTTGATGGGAAGAGTTCTTTAGTAGACTATATAGCTCCGCTCCTTCTATTTTCCAGTCTTCATATGAAATGTTGCCTAACAACCCCCCTCCCTCAACCTCCAGTTTCCCACCGAGAGATTTTCAAACTAGTTAATCAACTGAAAAGTGACTTAATGCCGTCTGAGGTGCTAAAGAGAAACACCAATTGGTGGATCCCTGTCTTGCTTTCCCTTTTCATTCACATCAACAATACACTTCAAATGCCTGATGACTGGAACTTTTCTATTAAGTGTGTCTAGCAAATTATATGCCCATTTTCTGTATTTATAAATTAGTTATTGGATTGGCTGGACCAGGAGCAATTTCTAGCTGATGAGCAAGTAGGATTGGGGGTGGGGTGGGGAGGGCAGATCTACAATACATCAGTGTGCCACCTTAGAGTTTTTAATAGAAAAATACACGAGGGCAACATTGCCCTTTACACTCTATCTTTACTCATTTAAAACCAGCCTTTGACTCCATTCCAAGCAACGGATTTTGGTAGAAACTTTCCCTCACATCTATTCACTTTTGGCTATTTTATCTAATTAGGATATGTGTGAAAATACAGTCACCCAGATCAGATGGGATAGAGCTTGCCATCTTACTGAAGGCATTCCAATCTGTCAAGGTGTAAAACAGGGTTGTATTCTAGCTCCCCTGTGGTTCAATATTTATGTGAACTCAGTAGCTGTTTTAACCAAAAGGAAATCCCATCGTCCTAAACTCAGTGACAGATATTTGGCAGTGCTGCTATATGCCAAAGTTCCAGTGAGTCTTTAATTTATCCAGGTGGCCTCTGGAGAAGCTTCTGGGCTCTAGCAGAATACTGTAAAGAGCAAGAGCATATAATCAACCATTCCAAAACCAAGATTATACACTTCCCAAGAAAACTGAGTCCCCACAGACATCAATGGCAAATAGGAAATAATAAAACTAAACACGTTCCATTTTTAAATACCTCAGCATAATTTTTCATGCTGCTGGAAGTTGGAGGGAACAAATTAGATCCATCACTGCCAAAGCTAGCAGGAGTGCCAAGGCTAGCTAGCTAGCTAGCTATTTATTTATTTATTTATTTATTTATTTATTTATTTATTTATTTATTTATTTATTGGATTTATCACCACCCAACTCCCCCAAGGGATGCTGGGATATTTCCCTTTCTAAAGGGGGTAAATGCACACCTGCTGCCATCAAGTTTATAAAACTAAAATTCTATCTCAAATGTTGCATGGTGCACAGGTATGCACCTACAATGTTCTTAGATTATTGTTCAGTGTAGGAGTTGACAAACACTCTTTCTGGGTCCAATGATGCATTTCAAATGCCTTAATCCACATGGAAACTGGAACAATCCCTTTGGAGCAGTGTTTCTCAACCTTGGCAACTTTAAGATGTATGGACTTCAACTCCCAGAATTCCCTAGCCAGTGCTGGCTGGGGAATTCTGGGAGTTGAAGTCCACACATCTTAAAGTTGCCAAGGTTGAGAAGCACTGCTTTGGAGGCAAGAGTCTGCATTTGCCCACTCTCTTACTGGGTTAAATGCCTTTTCTCCAGTGGTTCACTGGCCCCATTACTTTTCCTTAATAATTTTTATCAAGGTGGAAAGAAAGAATCCTAGCTAACTCGGGATATTGTGCCATTTCTCTCTTCTCTCTGCTGCCCCTTTAGAGAGAGCTAAGGTCAAAATCCATCAAAGAGTTTTCAACATGGTATGGCAGATGGTCTTGGGTGCTATAGCCAATTTCCTGCATGGGTTCCAACTCAGAAATGTTTAGACATGCAAACTACTTATTCAGTCTTTTGTCCAGCACACTGTAGAGACTTTCCTTTGGCTCATTTCAATGCTTTGCCTTCTGCAATTCCATGTGGGAGGTGCAGTAGAATCTCATTCACTGAGAGATGCTGCCCTTGTGGTCAGAATGAATAAAAAACAGACAGACACAGAATCATACATACAGTATATATCCCTTACAGATATACACGTGTAGGTATGTATTTACCTCTCCTAACAAAATCCAAATATGTTATGAGAGAGAGACTGTTCATTTCTTACTGTCAGATCAGAATCCTGCCTTCACTAATAAATTTGCTAATTTTTTATTTGCAGCAATTTCCATAAGGCATAAGATCTCCTAATCGTATAGTGACAATATTATGAAGTTTTTTTAAATTAAAATTTATTATATTATATTTCTAATGTCCCATTTATTTTGCCTTTTTATTTTATCTTATTCAATTCCTTCTCTCTCTCTCTCTCAATCTCTCTCTCGTCACAATTTCTGAGGTTTCATACAAGTCATATGATTCACTGGTTCTTTTATATCTGGCCATTACTTCTGTATTTTACCTTCCTGGTCATTGACCATAATTTAATTAAATAAGTCAATTTAGGTGGCCTATCTTTGGACACAGATGTAGCACTCTTCTGTGGTAGATCCGTGTTCAGAAGTAGTCCAAGTGACAGATCACTGGGATGGCAGAGTGGTTGTGTAGAGCAGAGCTTTCCAAACTGTGTGTCGCGACACAAAACTGTATCGCCACACACAGTCTGGTGTGTCGCCACACAACCCGGAAGCGCTGATCATCATCAGCGCTTCCGGATTTTCCCGCGGCGACACACCAACTGCAGTGCGCAAAATCCGAAAGCGGAAGCAGCGCTTCCGGGTTTTTGCGTGCTGCCGCACTTCCGGGTTTCCCCGCGGCGACACACCAATGCCGGTTGGTGTGTCGCCGTGGGAAAAACTTTGGAAAACCCTGGTATAGAGCATTAGGGATCTCCCTCCTGGTTCACTGCATGGTACCTGTGACCTGTCACTCAGGCTAAAAGGGGAAACAGATAGAACTCTTGTCAATTTCACCTCAAGCCAATATACCAGAGCTTTCCAAACTGTGTGTCGCGACACAAAAGTGTGTCACCACACACAGCATGGTGTGTTGCCACACGCCCCCCGCGCCGCCGCACGCCCCCCTGCGCCGCCACCGTGCGCGCGCGTGCCGCCGCTCGCCCCCCACGCCGTCGCCGTGCGCGCGCGCCGCCGCATGCCCCCCGCACCGTCGCCGTGCGCGCACGCACCGCCGCTGCTGCTGGTGTGTCGCCAGCGGCAGCACTTTGGAAAGCCCTGCAATATACTGTATCCCAGGGGTCGGCAAACTTTTTGTGCCAGGAGCCATTTTGACATGCTCGTGCACATTTTGAAGAGCCAGGGGGCGGGGTTTGCGGGTGGGGGCCAATCTCGTGGAAGGGGGCGGGGTTTGTGGGCGGGAGCCAATCGCGTGGAAGGGGGCGGGGTTTGCGGGCGGGAGCCAATCGCGTGGAAGGGGGCGGGGTTTGCGGGCGGGAGCCAATCGCGTGGAAGGGGGCGGGGGCCTCACGGAGGGAGGGGGTGCAGCCAGCGGCTCGGCGAACCCGGCCTGGCCGCCCCACCGGGAGTGGCAGAGAAAGAGCTGCCACCCTCTGGCTGGCAGGACGGGCGCGGGAGAGCGGAAGGCTGCACCCTCTCCACCGGGTGTGACCCGCGCCTCCTTCCCCGCCGGCGCCCGAGCACAGACACCAGCCGGGACCCCGCGCGGAAGATGCCGCGCGCCGCCAGCGCCTGACGTCAAGGCGGCTGCGCTTCCGCGCCGGGCGGGCGGGTGGGGCAGGGAGAGAAGGGGAGACGGAGGGGCTCCCTCTCCGGCCTCTGCACCCCTTCAGGCCCGTCTCTCCGAGCGCACTGAGCGGCAGGGAGGCGCTGCTGGCCCCAGATGCGGCACTGTCGGAGGTGGCGCGGGAGCGGCTGCAGGGGCTGCCGCGGCTGGAGAAAGCCCCTGCCGGCCTTTCCGGTTCCCATCTGGCGGCGGCCGTGGCTGCCCGGCCTCCGCTTGCACCTCCTGCGCCGCGGCCCCACGCGCTTTCCTCAGACGAGGTCCAGGGCAGCGAGGCTCGGGGCTGGCGAAGGCAGAGCAGCCCCGCGGATGGGAGCTGGGGGACGCCCGACACGTGGGCCCCTTGGCATTCAGGGGGCCCGGCTCCGTCCCTCCGGCTGGCGGGTGGCCAAACACGGGCGTGCACACGCACAAACGCGCGCGGGGCAGCCGCAGGCAGACGAGACGCCCAGGACTAGAGAGGCCGAGACCCCTGGAGGAAAAACCCCCAGACCCCGCCGCGCCTCTTCAGTCCCAGGGAAAGGAAAAGCCCCCCACCCCACCCGGCAAAGGGGCTGAGGCCGGCAGGGGCCCCGAGTGGGCACCGCGCAACCCTTCCCATGGTGCCAGCCTCTCCCTCCGCAGAGCGAGAGGCTCTCCAGGACATGGGCTGCCCGTCAGCCGGGGGAGAGCCAAATCTCAAATCTAGCAGGAGGCGGAAGCGGGAGCTCAGCTCGTGAACGGCAGCAGCCCCTTCCAACGGGCAACCGGGAGGAGAAAACGAACTCCATGCCCCACCACGCATACACGGACTGAAGCAGACCCTGGGACACAGGGATGGGCGGGGAGGCAGGCAAACAGGCAGGCGGCTGGAAGTGGCATCATCATTCGCATCAGAGGGAGGAGGCTATCCCAAGCTCATAGCAAAGACAAGGATTTTTTGCTCCCCCCCCTTCTGGATGGGGGGATGCCATCTGATGATGATGCCACTTCCAGTCTCCTGCCTGTTTGCCTGCCTCCCCGCCCATCCCTGTGTCCCAGGGTCTGCTTCAGTCCGTGTATGCGTGGTGGGGCATGGAGTTCGTTTTCTCCTCCTGGTTGCCCGTTGGAAGGGGCTGCTGCCGTTCATGAGCTGAGCTCCCGCTTCCGCCTCCTGCCAGAATAGAGATTTGGCTCTGCCCCGGCGGACGGGCGGCCCGCATCCTGGAGAGCCTCGCGCTCTGAGGATGGAGAGGCTGGCGCCGCGGGAAGGGTTGCGCTCAGCTCGTGCTATGTGCTTGGGATAGCCCCCTCCCTCTGGCTCTCCATCTCCCCCCCCCCACGTATTAAATGCAGCCTTAAAGCATTTTATGCTCCAGCTGTGAATAAAAAAACATCCCATCAGCTGCTAACTCTCTCCCCTTGGAAGAAATCTGGGAGTCACGGGAAGCAGCCAGCAGCATTGGCTGGTAGGGCTCAGGAGGCCCCCCCCCCAATTACCTTCTCCATATCTCCCTCTGCTTTTCCATTCCCCCTCCTGTTTTTTTCAACCCGGTGGCCCTTTCCCCCCACTGGCCCCACATTCCTGGCAGTCCCTCAACGAAATTAAGCCCTTTCCTGAAATGCTATGGGGTTGATGGTTTCCAAAGGTGGTGCCTTTTTGAGCAAATGAAGCAAACTGGTTCTGTTAGTTGGGGAGGGGGTGTGTGTGAATTGCGTTGGACAGGAATCCTTTCTTGCTAAGACTGATTTTCCTCCCAGATTCCTAGAACGTTTTCTTTGCATGGAATTCCGTGTTCCGCACACGGGCAATCTCCATTATAAAGAACCAGGTTTGTGTTCTGTATCCAGAGCGAATGATGATGCCACTTCCAGCCGCCTGCCTGTTTGCCTGCCTCCCCGCCCATCCCTGTGTCCCAGGGTCTGCTTCAGTCCGTGTATGCGTGGTGGGGCATGGAGTTCGTTTTCTCCTCCCAGTTGCCCGTTGGAAGGGGCTGCTGCCGTTCACGAGCTGAGCTCCCGCTTCCGCCTCCTGCCAGATTTGAGATTTGGCTCTCCCCCAGCGGGAGATGGAGAGAGATGTTTCTCTCTCCAGCCCGCGTCCTGGAGAGCCTCTCGCTCTGCGGAGGGAGAGGCTGGTGCCGCGGGAAGGGTCGTGCGGCGCCCGCTCGGGGCCCCTGCCGGCCTCAGCCCTTTTGCCGGGTGGGGTGGGGGGCTTTTCCTTTCCCTGGGACTGAAGAGGCACAGCGGGGTCTGGGGGCTTTTCCTCCAGGGGTCTCGGCCTCTCTAGTCCGGGGCGTCTCGTCTGCCTGCGGCTGCCCGCGCGCGTTTGTGTTTGTGTGCGCCCGTGTTTGGCCACCCGCCAGCTGGAGGGACGGAGCCGGGCCCCCTGAATGTCTCCCCTTCTCTCCCTGCCTTGCCCGCCCGCCGGGCGCGGAAGCGCAGCCGCCTTGACGTCAGGCGCCCGGGTGCTGCACGAGCAGGTCGAACATGTCCCCGCCGTCGCCTGGGACCTTAGCGATGGCGAGGGGAGGGCGCCGAAGCTGCGGTCCGGGCTGGGCTGGGCTGGGCTGGGCTGGGCTGGGCTGGGCTGGGCTGGGGCCGGATCCTGTGCTCCTGATGACCTTGTTCAGCCCGCCTCTCTGCTCCCCTTTGGCGCGCGCTGATTGGTGGAGGTGTCCTTCCTTCTGAGCCTCCACCAATCAGCCTCTCTGTTTCTTCCCCAGGGTTTGCGCCAAGCCTGCTGCTTCCGGAGACCGGCTTTCCGGATGTCGGGCGGCAGAGAGAGAGATAGAGCCAGTCAAGGGGCCAAAGAGCCAGATCTGGCTCGCGAGCCGCCATTTCCGACCCTTGCTGTATCCCAATGGCTAAACTGAATGGCCATAGCTGGCAAACACCTGGAAGCAGCCTGTGAAAAAGGCAAAATTGTGTAGGAATAGGTAAAAGGGGGCTGATCCTCCCCCATGCAAAAATAATAAAAATAGTAGAAAATATGGCCACACAAAGCTGCAGAGTATCTGCAATGCACTACTTTGGAACACAACCAACGTGTAGCCAGCAAAACCCCACTGAATAGTTCCTAATGTCCAGGGACATAAGCTGTTTTCCTTAGTTATTTACTAGGATTCCTTCTCTTTGTATAATGGACTTGAATCTTGGCAGACGAAGAAGAAATGATTTTTAAAGTTTTCCTGACACAGCTCGCTATATCCCTCAAAACATTTCTTCAAGACCTCCAGAATAACATTTAAGAATGACATTGCTTACTTCTAGGAGAAAGATTCAAGGAAAATCACTCTCTCCTCTTCATCCAGCAGACAATGAATGAAATACCACTTGTCAAAAGTTTGGAGCGCTGCTGTTCATTTACCTTTCATAGACGTTTTCCTCAATGGTGGTGGCCTTTGAGTGCGGATTATATATCTGTCAGATGGGTCATTGGTATTTATGCATTTTCTCTGGTGTGCAAGTGTAAACCCACCAAAGCTATGTAAATATACAGTATATACAATAACCTTAAGGCCACATATAGCACATAATGCATTATTTCATAGAGAAAAGCTAGTAATCTTTATTTTTAATCTTGGTAATATAAATATTTATACTGTGCTGCATTGGTTAGCATTATGTCTGTGCAGTTACAGAGTAAGTGAACAGAACAGAGGAGATCAAACATCAGGAATAGAGCGAATGCTGTTTAATTCAGAAATGCACAAGTTCAGCCCTGGTCATGTGGAATTAAAAGGATTAGATCACAGATGACATATCTGAACTTGATATATTTTAATTACATTTTTAAATGTTAGGGGTTTTTTTTGGATACTTTTTGTCGTGTTGTGGTGAGCATTCATTTTGAGTTGAAGGGTGAAATACAGTTGCTATTGTGATGATGATGATGATGATGACCACAAAAAAGTAGTTTGCCATTGCCTCCTTCCTAGGGCTGAGAGAGAGTGACTGGCCCAAGGTCACCCAGCTGGCTTCGTACCTCAGGCAGGACTAGAACTTGCAGTCTCCCAGTTTCTAGCCTGATGCCTTAACCACTTCATCAAACTGGTTCTCACACCAACGTACCCTCTTTTTAATCTGTGAAACGGCTCCAATACTGAAATGTGATCCTAATCAATGAACAGCAGCCAACATCTTATATGCCAGGAAAAAAATCAGAAAGAAGAGAAGCAGGAGGACTGAGGTTTTCTTCTAGGAAGAGCAGATAAGAACTTTAAGAAGTTTATATATTTAATTATTGTAAATAAATTAGGTTATTGTAGTTTAATTGAAAATTCCTTTGAAGAAACAACCGCCCCTAAATTTCAAGGTGCCCTCTTTTGTGAGACCCAGATGCATGAAATAGATATTAGCAAAACATTTCACTTGGAAACAAAGATTTCTCCCTAACCCGCAATAAACAAAACAAAAAGTTAGAACTAATGATAGGAACAAAGGTTACTTAGCAGGGCCACTTAGCTTGTTTTGCAGGAAAGCCCTCTTTCTGCTGCTTTTGCAAACAGTTGTCATCCTCCTGAAAGCTGGCAGAGGAGCACAGTGGGCAGAGGACTTAGCATCCTCCATTCCAATAATTAGTTTCATGAAAAACCTTTGTTGTTATCAGCTTAGTTTGTCACTGGAGAGCACTGGGCTTCGAAAAAGCAAAAGCACAACCATTGACATTAGGCATTCTAAGTGAAACTTCACAGGCTTTTCTTAACAAGGTTCCGAACCAGCCAGCATGTATTTAGTCAGAGCCAAACAAGGGCCAAAATCTGTAACTTGAAAAGGAAGCAAGATTTGCCCACAAAAGCAAGGAAACTATTATAAATCTATAGTATCAGCAAATGAATAAAGCACCGTGCATTTCAGTGTTGTAACTGGGTGCACCAAGTCAGGGTCAGTGACGATATTTAGCAGATTCCAGGTAGCTCAGTTCGGACTAAACTATGGAATGGTCTTTGATCCAGAGTTTCCATGAATGGAATTCCCAGAATGTGCCACGGAAGGAAGTGTGGTGGCGGCAAGAAAGTGATTTTGCTGGTTCCTCCTGAAACGTTGCTTCAGGGGGTTAGAAGACCTTCTAGAACAGGTTAAAGAGTGGCACAGAAGACTAGGAGATGGCGGAATTAGCTTAAATTATGTCTCACCATTGCTTTCTAGCTCCTTCAGCAGATAAGCTGGCTGTTGCAAATTAGGTATGACTTGTTTCCTCATTCGCCCCCAGACCAAAAAGGAGAGCAATGGATGATAGGGCTATGGGATCTCCCAAGATTTGAAAGGATTGGGTCACAATTTAAGGCTGGCACCATTACTTTCTATCCCTGAAGTTTGCAAAGAAGCAGCATGTTCTTCCAATGAGCAGAAATAACCAGTTAGCTGGCAGCAGTGTATAATCATTCTAACTATTCCCTATCTAAAGCAGTGTAATGGGAGTAGTACAGTATTTGTTCTCTACCATTTTATCTCATTGGGGAATTTTCTACTCACTATGAATCCTATGTATGGTGGAGGGACAGGGCTAGTCCCACCCCAAAAGGGATGGAGCTAGCCCCACCAGAAGTAGAAGGGGCAGGGCTTGTACACTGGGATCTAGAAGCCCCGCCCCACTATAAAACCAGAGATGGAGCTTGTCAGCTGACACTCGAAAGCTTACCCCCAGGACACTGGACAGACAGGGCCTACAAAATGATGTCATAGATCACAATTCAGCCCAGGCAAATTTATCTCCATATCTTTTCTGTAGTTTTCTGCTATTTCAAGAAATGTTAATTGTTTTGATTTAATTGAGTATACTGCTTAAAGTAATAATCCAGTTTATCCAAAAATTCAAGGTGTGTCAAATATTAGGGTGGACACCCTTGTGTCCACAAGATGCATGTGAAGTTGTAAAGCAGTCTGAAAACTGAAGTTGCTCCAGTGTAACTCAAGAAAGCATGAAACACTTGCATTTTACTGTGAGATAATCTATCTAGAATTTGCCTTTAGTTAAAGAGAATGTTTAAAACTATTATAGGCCTCAGCAACCTATTGTCTGTAAAAATGAGATCCATGATCTATTGGATGAGCTCTGTGATCCAACTTTCAAAGTGATCTGATAAAAATGGCTGCTGGTCCAATAAATTAAAAAAGATTTTAAATGGATACTTGTCTTTTTATTCCAGTTTTCAGATAGGCATATAGATTTCTGATACTTTTTGGTCAAAACCACATTTGTACTTTGTACAAATGTTCATTGGTTTGATGAAGTTCTGGGCAATGGTTCAATACTGATTAAGGTTTGCCTGGTCCATTGTCCAGCAGTTGCTGCCATAGACTTTAGGAAGGACATGATCAACTTCATTCAGAAGCTACAAGACCGTTAGTTCTCCAGGGGTTGCCAAGAGATTCTATGACCATCTTAATCTTCACAAATTCTTTGCAGAATATGAGGTTCTGGATTGTTCAGAGAACTATGCTGGTGTTCAAGTCCAAGAAATACTTCTCCCCTTCAGAGCTCTTTGTGGAGGTTAGGAAGGAAGATCATATACAGTAGGAGTGGAGAAGAGAATATGAGGATGTGGGAGGGAGGCATACTCCCATCCTCTGTATCTTGAATTCCAAGCATGATGGCTATAGACACTTTCCTTGGAACCCACTGTGCCCTGTGCCCCAACTGACAATTACTATATGTTATTATTTTGAGATTATTCCCATTAGGAAAAATAGTGAAATGGGAAGCAATCATGGGGCAAAGCAAAGTGGCAGCCTAAACTATCATTTTTATTCCCAAAAATGCTTCTGAGCCTGCACATTCCTCATTGTCATTCTTAGGAAATAAAAACAATTGCCATCTTACCAGTTTGTGTCTTGGCACATGGATGTTTTAAATTGGCCACAGCCTCCGTGGCAGCCATTTTCTGAGAGCATATTTTCAACATTCAAAATGTGTCCATTGGTCCTGAATGGTTGGGCGTCTTTAAGAATGTTGTCTGAAGAGGGGACTCCCTTTTGCTGCAGAGGGAGTCTAGTGGATTCTGCATGCAATGCTTCTTCCTTTGGTTGTGACATACAGTTGTGCCTCACAGGACCAGAAAACAATACTGTATCCAACAACGGGGCAGAAGGGGGTTTGAACTTCTTGCAGCTCTGCAGGACACCTGAAACACAGTTGCTTTATACTTATTCTGAGACATCAACCTGAGCAGTTCTGAGGAGTAGTTTGAGACTGGGGAGACTCATTAAGAAGAAGGAATAAAAAGCATCATCTAAAGAGGAGCAAGGAAGAGAACTGTAACCAAATACTGCACCTCCCATCGCATTTACCCAGCATCGCTTTCAGATCCAACCTCTAAAGTACTTGCAATCCAGATCTTAATTGTAAAATATAGAAAGAAGGTTTGGAGACTCTATTTAAGCCCTCCCTACTTTTGAAAATCTAACTCAGCACAAAAAAACCCAGAATCCCTCCAATATAAGTTTTAATGAAGCTTACTTAAACCTGACTTTTCATTCTTTCTACATGGCTTCATACATTTATTATTTATTTGGGGCATGCACTTATTAAAAAAAGTGGAGCATGCATTTTCAAATGAAAGTGCTATTATCAGCAATGGGAGACAAAGATTTTAAAGGGTGGAAGAGGAAGGAGATAAAGAAATTCATTCATTTAGAATGCCTTAGAGCACTCTAACCAAAGCATAGGATTTCTTATCTATATCTTGGACTGCCCAATATCTATATTAATGTTATATCTATATTAATATTAATCTATATTAATATCTATATTAATGGACTGCCCAACTCTATGAAACTCTGGGTGGTATACAACATTGAAAACAATGGAAACAAAAATACTGAGAAAAGAACAATGTACAGTATGTCCTAGTTAACTGGCAGATTTCATGGAAGTTTTCCATTGGCTCAAGGGTGGATGGATAGTATTTCAACTCAGCAACAGGGAAAGGTTCTTAAGATGACCTTACTTCCTGGTTTGTTCAAGGTAGTGGTGAAGATGTCATGATGATGTGCAAAAATAGTGATGGCCTCATAGCAAAGTGGTCCCCCAGCAGTACCACTGATCTCTGATAATACTACATCCCAGAGCCTTTTCGGGTGGGGTGGCTATAATGAATCTAAATAAATAAATCCTCTGAATATGTCTGCTGCTGGAATCTGCTGCTCTTGTATGATATGAAACTACCTCAGTTCTGGCTTTGGTTTTCTCCCCTGTTTCAGTTAACCTGGAAAGAAAAAGAAAAAAGGAAAAGGAGAGAAGGAAAACAGGCAAAGCAGTTGTAATAAGTTGCAAAGTCGCGTTCCTAACCTGTCTTCTCACAGGGTTGGCGATGCTGCCTGGAGGTTATGGGAGCTGTAGGGCACTCGGTAGTGGAGGCTGGTGCAATCCACACCTGGCCTGATAGAGGTCTATAGATTCACAATTCATGGAGATCCCTGACTTTAATATTCCCAGCTCTGGCTTCCAACTATCTCAAAATGAAGCAGGCAAAGTAGAGTTTAGAAATATTCCTCTTTTATTTCTTTTTTTGCCGCGAAGGATGGAGGGAGGCTTTAAAATCCCACAAGGCAATTACATCAGTGAAAGGCTCACAACTGAGCCTTGCAGAATTAACACTGTTAGTCATCTGCTGCTTTTAAGATAATCGTCTGCTGAATCTACCAAGGCCTTTGCACTTACTGTATTTTCTAGCCAGCTGCTTCAATAAGTGGCCCTCCATGCTGGGTGAGCTGAACCCAACAGAATAACTTATTTATACTTCATTTCTAATCTGACTTTTCATTTATTTATTTATTATTTATTATTTAAATTTATATGACCGCCCATCTCCCCCAAACATTTGCTTCCAGGGTCTCCCTGCACAGGGCAGGAAGATCTGAAGATTAAAATATGAATGGCGAAGTAGCGTTTAACCAGCAGAAAGTCACAGTGGCATTCAGTTAAGCCAGGGGTTCTCAACATTTGTAGAACTGTGACCATCTGAAACGATACATGAATTTGTGCAGCTCTTGCATGAATAAAACTAAAAATTTCATTGGGGTTCAGGATGAGCAAGACATAAATCTATCCCTTTTAATAATAAATTTTTAATAATTAATTTGTCCAGTGAGACAATCTTGTAACTTGGGATGGGCAAAACTCTTTGATTTGGGAATGGAACATTCCAGGGAATACCAGAACCATCTGTTCCCATTCTTAACTATGCCAATCCTCCTTTGGACCATGCTGTTCCAGGGGCCAATTTACAGTTTCCAGAACCAAGTCTCCCCAACTGGGAGTAGGTTGAGATGTCCCAGGAGTTGTCCAGCCCCAAAACACACTTTCATCCAAAATGCTTCTGGAAACTGCCAAACTGTCCCTGGAACAGCATGGTCTGGTGGTAGGTTCAATATGGTCTGGAGGGGGAATGGAACTTTTTGGAATTCTCTGCAAAGTTCTGGTCCTGCATTTTTATAAAATGAAATGGATCAGCCACTGAAGTTCCCTAACACAGACTTCTACAAAGATCCATTACTACATGCCATGCCAGCAGAAATGCCAGACAGATATTTCCAAGAGAATCCAAACCTAATTCTCACTGATGATCAGTATCAAGGGATCACCAGTATCCAATAATAGTTTGTCACATAAGCAATAGGTGTCATTATGACATTTTTTTTATTTCCAAATAGAATGTTCTGATTAGGCCAAGAAAAACGTTATTTGGAGTTAAAATTTGCAGGGAGAGGCATAGAAAGGTTGATTTGATAATGAAAAAGCAGCCAGTTTGGCCTAGTGGTTAAGGTGCTGGGCTAGAAACCAGGAGTCTGTGAGTTCTAGTCCTGCCCTAGGAATGAAAGCCAGCTGGGTGACCTTGGGCCAGTCATTCTCTCTCAGCCCAACTCACCTCACAGGGTTGTTGTTGTGGGGAAAATAGGAGGAGGAAGGAGTATTAGGTATGTTCCCCGCCTTAAGTTACTTATAAAAATAATAAAGGTGGGATAAATATTAAATAAATAAAAATAAAAACATATACTGTAGCTTACCGATTCTTTTCGAGAGCTGACCTAATAATATCAAGCGGGAAAATAAATTTTGCTTCTGGAATCATCCTTCCATCCCCCTAACCACATGCACAGCTCCATCTGGTACACCAGTTGAACCCCTTCCTAGATCAGGCAGCCTTTCAGATAGCCAATCACACCCTTGTTATCTCATGGCTTGACACTGCAATACACTCTACATGGGGCTGCCCTTAAAGGCCACTCAGAAGCTTCAACTGGTCCAGAATGCAGTGGTGTGAGCAGTGGTGAGACTGCCTTGACATGCCCACGTGACACCCCTGCTTTGTGAGCTCTACTGGTTGCCAGTATGCTTCCGGGTACAATTCAAGGTGTAGGTTATCACTTATAAAGCCCTATGTGGCATAAGACCCGATTATTTGAGGGACCACCGATATCCTGTGGCTTCTGCCCAGCCAATAAGAGCCAACAGAGTGGGTGCACTCTGGATTCCCTTGGTCAAATGGTGTCATCTTTCGAGATCCAGGAAACTAGCCTTCTCTGTCCCAGTGCCTGCCCTTTGGAATGAGGCCTGCCCTGAGACCTGGACAGCTCCCACCTTGATGGCGTTCCAGAAAGCTTTGAAGACCGGGCTGTTTTCCCAGGCCTCAGGGTAGGGTGGATGGCACCCCCCCTTGTTAGGGGTGTTAGATACATGTCGTATATGTGCTGATGTTAGTTGCTCAGATTGCCATTTTGTTATTTCCCCTATTGTATTTTTTAAAAATTGCTTGTATTTTGTTTTTTATATTGTGAGCCGCCCAGAGTCCCTCTGGAGTTGAGCAGTGCCAAAATCAAAATGTGAATGAATGAATGAATGAATGAATGAATGAATAAATAAATAAATAAATAAATGGTTCAGGGACTGCTTTTTTCTGCCATGGCCTATTGACCTTGCCTCTATCTCAACCCCAGCCCATGACTGAGGCAACGTAACGTTATCCTTCGCTGTTTCAGTTTTCCTTTTTCTGCTGACCTACAGTAGATTTTCCCATGGATATGATCTCGCCTGTGGCACTGAGGATGGGCTGGCTGGTGGGGTCAGGGGTTGGGCTTGGCCAAGCTCCTATGGACCTCTTGAGGCTGCTGCCGAAACCCCCCTTCTAATTTCTCAGAATTGGTCTCCATGGCCTGCAGGGGAGACCAGACATCTACTTTCCACAGAGGCATTGGCCTGCCTAATGTCAGCCTAACACTTTTCAAAGCACTTGTGAGGTCTTATGTGGGCTTCTTATAAACATGGGCTTAGCGCTGTTGAAAGATTGCTAGTCCTATGCTGTGCAGTCAATTTAAACTGGAAAAGAAAGCCAAGTTCTGCCAGCTGTGGGTTGCTGAATCTGTCACCACTGGGTGCGTTTATGGATCTTTTGCTGCTTCTCCCAACAGGCTGTTTTTCAGGCTGTGTGGCACCAGGTGGCATGCTGATGACAGTCGTTATTACCTGCAGGCCAATCATCACTGCACATTCCCCATGGCCATCCACTTGCCGCTTCCCGGTGCTCCTGGTTTTGAGGGCAGAACTTCACTCCTTGTTCACTTGCTGACATCAGTGCCATTCTTTCCTAACACTAATCAAGAACAGAGCTTGCTAACCATTGATCATCCCTCCCTCCCACCACCCACCCCCTCCTGCCACTCTACCAGCCGGCTATTTCTGAACACAAGTTTAGCATTTCTTTCAGAAGAGTGCTAGAACCGTGTTCAGAAACAGATTGACTGACACATCACAGGCGGGGTTGTCTTGAGCAGCAGCATCAGGAGAGCATCCTCCAGCTTCTCCTCCTTACCTGTGACCTGCCAGCTGATCTATTTTTGAGCACAGATTGAGCACTCTTTGGAATGTTAGCTCTCTCTTCAGAAATATTCCATTGGACAGAAGTCAGCCTTTCGAGGTAGGCCAGATCAGGAAACTGACTCCACAAGTTGGACTGGAACGATATTTTATTGATATGGGCTACAGTAACAGAACCTTGAAAGATGGATTGCTTTCTCCCTTCCCTCCTTCTTATATCCCAGAAAGTTAGGGCGGAGCTAATCTGAATTTCTTCCTAATGTTTTCTTTGTTTCCCAGGCTTAAAGCATGTTGATGTACATCTTGTTGAAATCATCTCTAGTTTCTCCAAAGTCATATCTGTGGCATGGAGCACTTTCACACCTGCAATCTTTTAGTCAGACAGTTTGAGAAGTGGCTAAATGACCATTCCACACATTCATTCACTCACACTCACACTCACCCCACCCCACCCCATCCCGCATTAGGAAGAAGTATTTGTGCTTGATTTCCCACCAACTATCACCAGGGACACATAGTGGGAGCGGAAAGGAAGCTGGGAAAATCCACTAATCATGTTCCTGAAGTTATCCCACATTAAATCAGTAAGGACAGTACCAGTCACCCACCTCATTCTGCAAGCACAATAGGAATCACCAAACAAAGGGAGCACAATTTATGCCAACTTGAAGGACTAGTTCAGCCTTTCTCAACCTTTTGACCCTGGAGGAACCCTTGAAATAATTTTCAGGCCTCGGGGAACCCCTGCACATTCAGGCTCAAATATAGGCTAGAAGTTACAAAATTATTTTATTCGTTTCATGTGTAGGCCTGTATATACACATTAACAGTGTTCTTAAACCAAAAAATAAAGAATGTAACTTACCTCTTTAATGTGAAGTTGCCCGAATTTGAAATAATTTTTTTAATAAGTTGTGATCTCCCAGGGAACCCCTAGTGACCTCTCATGGAACCCTAGGGTTTCATGGAACCCAGCTTGAGGAACCCTGGACTAGATAATAGAATAATGCAACCATCTGGTTTGGCCATTGCCGCTCTACTTACCCTTAAAGGGAGAAAATGCCTATTTGTATGAAGAAAAGACAATCACATTCAGACACCCAATTATATGAAAAGAAGAAAAAAACATTAATGCTTCTTCTAAAGTGTGCCCAAACTAGGAAGGAAGGAAGGAAGGAAGGAAGGAAGGAAGGAAGGAAGGAAGGAAGGGAGGGAGGGAGGGAGGGAGGGAGGGAGGGAGGGAGGGAGGGAGGGAGGGAGGGAAGGAGGGAAGGAGGGAAGGAGGGAAGGAGGGAAGGAGGGAAGGAGGGAGGGACTTAAAATGCATGTATCATTATATAACAGAAAGGTCTATTGAAACACTGCCTTTTCTGTTTCTTTTGTTGGGTAACATCTGGCAAACTTTGAAGGACTCTAATGAAACCTGGCAGAATTTTGTTTCCACGGTGCTGAGAGTCCAGAGGCTGCAATTTCCAGATATAAATACCTATCAATTGGTTTCCCACAAGCATCAGAGAGGTGAGGGAAGAAAACATTTTCTCTGAAGTAAAACCAGACATTATGTCTATGGAATGGGGGTGGGGGTGAGGCTGTCATTTACTTTTCATAAAAGGTAGAAAGTGCTAAAAAAAGGGAGGATAGAGCCTATAAAAAGTATTGCCTATACTTTTCCATCTTTGCCTTTTTAGAAGTGGGATAATTTGGAGAAAAAATTGGGAGGACTTGGTCTGCTAAGTAAAACCTGCCCAAAGTGACTGAGTTTTTGTTCATTTCAAGTTTTAAATACATTTCGGTTGCTTTCCTGGTAAACTATCAAAAGCAGCTTAGAGTGTGATGCCACACATATCTATGTAAATGAAAGAGCCATCTGGGCTCAGTGGGACTTATTCTGAGGTAAGCATTAATAGGTTTGTAGTCTAAAATCATTGAAAAATCAGTAGGAAATCATGTCAGACCTAGAACAGCCTGTACCATATGTCATGATTCACACCAGTGTAAAATGTAGATTAGATGGGGGATGTTAGCTAGATCCGGGTCAGCACCAGTGAACTCTGAGGAGCAGGGGGAGGAATGGGTAACATTCCAACAAAGACGGTTGGGGAGTGTTTACAGCAGCAGAGACTTGCACCAAGGTCGTTCAGTCGGTGCCATCTGGAAATTTATTTATTTATTTATTTATTCGATTTCTCACCACCCAACTCCCTCAAAGGACTCTGGGCAGTTTACAAATCATCAAAATTACGAAATGTCTGGGCGATGGATGCAGGTCGGGAGGGTGAGAATTGAGTGGGAACGAACTAGGTAACGGCCCATTGGGAGGAGGGGTTGACATGAAGGGGGAAACTGTTTTATCAATGGAATGATAATTTCCTGTCAACCCAGCAGTTCGAAAGCTTTGCAAGTAGATAAATGGGTACCACCTTAAAGTGGGCTAATTTGCTGGCGTCCTGTCGGGAAGTTGGCTCCGCCGGAGGAGAGGTTCGGAGAATCGGAGGAAGATCAAATGCCGGAGGTGACAACGGACCCGGAAGTGACAGCTACAGGACGTCAGCAGCCGGCTCAAGGCATCCTGGGAATTGTAGTCCAGAGCCTAATAGAGTCAGTTCCCTTACCCCTCTCCCTTCACGCGCGGTGAATTTGTATATTTGAAATTTGGTGTATAATTGAACTGTATATATATGATTAAGGGGGCGTGGTGGCTCAGTGGGTAAGACGCCAGGCTTGTCGATCGGAAGATCACAAGTTCGGAGGTTCGAATCCCTAGCCCTGCGTGCGGAGTGAGCTCCCGCACTAGCTCCAGCTCTTGCCAACCTAGCAATTCGAAAGCATGCAAATGCAAGTAGATTAATAGGTACCACTTCGGTGGGTAGGTAACAGCGTTCCACGCGTGTCATGCGGCCACATGACAGTGGAAGTGTCTTCGGACAACGCTGGCTCTTCGGCTAACAAACGGAGATGAGCACCGGCCCCTAGAGTCGGACACGACTGCACAAATGTGCGGGGGGTACCTTTTACCTATATATATGATTGTAAGCCGCCTAGAGTCCTCCACTAGGGAGGGGATAGGCGGGGTATAAATATCACTTAAATAAAATAAAAAAATAAAAAAATGAGCTTTGGCTATGTTCCATGTTACTATTAGCTAATAAAGATTTCTTCTACATCCTAAATGTCTCGTACTGAGGAATCCTGATTTTGGAATTTAAGAACTGGAATCATCACACCATATCTGATGAAAGGGTCGGTTCCCAGAGTGATAAAAATTCAGGAGACTGTTATATAAAGAGCCAGCATCAAACTTTCCAATATGAGCAAAGAAACCTGCCTCCTCTCTGGATGACAGGAAGGTTGTTTGGAAGAAAATCAGAAAGTCCAACCTAATGGCCATGGGACTATACTGGTTCAAAATGGAAATAGTTGAACTGAATAGTTGAATTGAATGGGGTTACAAGAATTTCAGTTGAAATTCTTGTAACCCCATTCCTTTCATCACAGCAAATCTTGCTGAAGAGAACTCTGTGAGAATCTTGCTAAGAGAAGAATCACTTGAAGCAGCTTCCAAAAAGTCTGACATCTATCAGAAGGATCAGAGAATAAATACTGTAGCTCCCCAAGGTTGCTCAAGGGGTTGAATTAAATTGAGAAAATAAACCTGTTCCACACCAAATGAGAAACACTACATTTCAAGACTATACCACGTGACCATCTAACCAGGGTCTCTCAACTCTGGATGACTTCACAGACAGGTCCATGCAGTTTTTTTGCAACAGTGCAACAGTGGGTTGTCATTGCCTGCTTTGGGTTTTTGACTTTCCAACCTAGCCTATAGCCCTGGTAGTCTCTCTTCCAAGTACTAAGCTCCTTCCCCTTCTCCTTCCCCTTCCCCTTCCCCTCCTCCTCCTCCTCCTCCTCCTCCTCCTCCTCCTCCTCCTCCTGATTCATGGATCTACCTCCTAAGAATGTTCTGATTCAGCCAATCAAAAACAGCACTTAAATTGGAACTGGGCATATGGCACACATCAGAGCCATCTTGAATCAGGTGCGATGGATTGGTCTGTTTCCAAGCATAATTTAAACTGTCAGGTTTCAGCTATTAAAGCCCTACATGGCCTGGTACATGGGTAGTTAAAAGATCATCTTCTCCTGCAGGAGTGTCCAGAGAGGATGTCAAAAAGTCAAGTTGGTGGCCACAACAATGCCATCTAAGCCCTGCCCTTTTTTTACATTCATCACAATACATGTAAAAAAGGGGCAGGACTTTGATCACCTGGTTGTGGTTACCATCTTGACTTTTTGACCCCCTCTGCGGATACTCTTCTTCTCCTTGAATCTACCTGAGAATAATTAACATCTTCAGAGATTTTTTCCTGGATCCCTCCATTGTGAGAAATGATGGGTGGTTTGATTTTAGCACTTTGACTCCAGGAATTGAAGTCCACCAAACTGAAGGACACTCAAAGGGGAAGGCTACTCTAGACTATGCTCTTCCCCAAAATTCACCTCTTTGTTTCATTCACATCAGAAGTGTTCTTTAATTGAACAAATGATTTGCCTGTTTTGTTAACCTATTATTACAAAAAAGGCATAAGCTTTGCAGATCACAGTCCAATTCATCAGATGCTAGGAACAATCTTCAGAAAGCAAAAATGCATATACACACCACTGTGTTAACATCCAGTGATTGTTTTGTTAATGGCCACTATAGGCAATTTTGGCTGTCATCTTCCCTTATCAATTCCACCCCCACATTTCTATCCCTATTCCCCATCCACAGTGCCTATACTGTATTTAAGATGTCTTTCTCAGGAGTTTACCTCATGCATCTCATGAAATGGACTTGGATCCATGAAAGTTTATGCAATAATAAATTGGTTAATCTTTAAGATGCTACAAGGCCTTTAGTTGTTTTATGGCATAAAACAGTAAGATTATTCCTCTGGATTTGTTTTTAAGATGTTCTAATGTGAGCTGCTCTGGAAATCTTCATGTGTAAAGAGCAGTGTATTAAAATTCTAAATAAATAGGTGAACCTATTTTCTGTAATGATTGAAGGACATATCAGGTAACTATAGGATTTCTGCTGACTTTCACATGTTCACCTCAAAGGAATGGATTTTGCTTACTTCAAAAAGAACCAAAATACTGCCTTAAAATTCCTAATGGGCAGTGCATCCAGACATTGATCAGATTCACATTTGTTAGCTCCAAAAAAATACCAACCCAGACAGTTCTAGACCATTTGCTGAGCCTGTAGATACCTCTCCCCCAGTGAAACATTTCAGGGCCTTACACTAGCTCTAATTAATAACCAATCAATGCTATTTGTTAAGTAATATTTGTGACTAATGGTATACAAGGCAATCAAATAAGTCACTGACTATTTATGGGGAATTTAGCTCAAAGAATATTTTGAGATTAGCATACAAAGCAATACATCTATGGAGAATGTAATATATTCAATTCAATTAGGGAGAAACTGACAGTTCAAAGAAAGATGAGGAAGCAAGGGGTTTTGAGGAGTGGTTCACTTTAATGGAGCACATACAGGGCTCAGCTATAGAAGGGGAACACAGAAAAATAAAGAAGTAAGATTAATCTTTTTTGCTACAGCAGAGAAGGAGAAAGATTTTAAGGCTTCTTCTTGCAGCAAAGAAACAGTGGCATCTGGGGAGAGTAAAGAAAGGGAAGATGGAGGATATGGCATTGCAATGCAAGTTCCATCCCTTTCGTTTGTGCAACGTCAGACTCACATATGGAAAGAGCAGGGCTTGCTTGTGTTTTGGTTCTTTTTGAAGTAAGCAAAATCCATTCCTTTGAGGTGAACATGTGAAAGTCAGCAGAAGCCTTGGGATACCAACTCCACCTGTTTCGTACATGTCTCATGATGCGACATGACAAGACCATCAGATTCTGTGAATGCTCCTAAGTGTTATTAATACTCAGACAACCATACATGAATTTCTACGAGCCTTCACAGGCCCCATTATCTTTCTTAATGCTTCCCATCCTCTGATAAACATGTGTAAAAGATGCATGATTATTTGAACCCAAAAGGGAAGGCTCAGCTATATATACCTGCATGCTGAGGCAACTCTTAGAATGTTCTGATGTTGAATGTGAACGAAACAGACTGAATCTTGAGGCATTAGAACATTAGTAATGCCACTACCAACGTTAGCTCAATTCAGCAAGGCCCTTTGCTTAGGGTTATCATTGACAATATCTATTACCCATCATTTTCCTCTTTCCCTCTTTCCCTTAGCCTAGGAATGAGAAGATAAAATCACCCTATCAATTTCCTAAATCCTCAGGTCACTTGATTTTAGTTTCTTTTAATTTGCTGAATTCCCTAAGGAAAGTACAAAAATGATGCTCCAACATAAATCACAGAAGAGAAGAACAGGAATCCCTGCTCAATAGGCCAATTCTTCTTTCTCCCCCCCCCCCCCAACTTTCTCTTTCTTTTTATCCCAAAAAAGCTAAACCATCTTCCATCACACCAAACCAGTAAAAGTAGCCCAGTGCTACAAAGGAAATTCTCATTCTAAGAGAATATTTCTAGGTCAGGGTTGAACTGTGGAGTCCTTGGTGCTCTCTGAGCCTTGTTTTTTTTTTTTTTGCAGACGTTTCATTGCCAGGCTAGGCAACATCTTCAGTGCGAAAAGGGAGTGGGACTTGCCCTCTGTTTATATACCATGGCTTGTCCTGCTTGTGTTGGTGGAGGTGTTGTTCTCTCCTTAGTAGTTCCTTGATTGGGCTGTTGTTTGCTGCTTGGTTGATTGACTGAGTTAATAGTTCCTTGATTAGGGTATATTGTGCTGCTTGATTGTTCCTCTGGTGCTAATCTTGGTGTTAATCTTTGCATATCTGGGTGATGATTGCTGGCAAGGGGGTGTTCTGGTCTTCTGGCTTTTCTATTGTTTCTTATGAATGGTATGTAAATGTTGTTTACCTCTATGTGTCTGTTGATGGCTGCTTTGTCTGGACAAAGTCTGAAAAGGTGCTACCAGACTCCTCCAGATTTTTAAAGGTAGAATAAATCCTAAAGACATCAGATGAGGAACATTAAAGGAATATTGGAAGGACAGAGAAAGGCTGTATTTACAAAGATATTCTAACATGAAACTAAGCAATGATTAATAAAGAAAAGCAATGTAACAGATCACCATGCAGAAGATGTGGGAATGTACTTGGTAGAGTTTAGCGTCTGGTTTGGTTAATGGCTTTTCCTCTGAACGAATGAATAGTCAGAAAATAGTAAGAGAATGTGGATATTGGCCAGACATCTAGTATATGTAAAAGGTAAAGGTTTTCCCCTGCACAGTCGTGTCCGACTCTAGGGGATGGTGCTCATCTCCGTTTGTTAGACGAAGAGCCAGCGTTGTCCGAAGACACTTCCGCAGTCATGTGGATGGCATGACAAGCACAGAACGCTGTTACCTTCCCACCAAAGTGGTACCTATTCATCTACTTGCATTTGCATGCTTTCAAATTGCTAGGTTGGCAAGAGCTGGGGCGAGTGCAGGAGCTCACTCCGTCACATGGGGCTAGGGTCTCGAACCGCCGACCTTCCAATTGACAAGCCTGGCGTCTTAACCGCTGAGCCACCATGCCCCCTCTAGTACACGTATTTGTTGTTTATTCGTTCAGTCGCTTCCGAGTCGTGACAGTTCAAAAGCATCTATCTTCCTTCGCTCAGCCCGCCTTATGGTCCAGCTCTTGCAGCCATAGGTTACTATGGGGAATACCATTGCTTTAACTATGCGGACCTTTGTTGTCAGTGTGATGTCTCTGCTCTTAACTATTTTATCAAGATTTGCCATTGCTCTCCTCCCAAGAAGTAGACGTCTTCTGATTTCCTGGCTGCAGTCAGCGTCTTCAGTAATCTTTGTGCCTAGAAATACGAAGTCTGTCACTGCCTCCACGTTTTCTCCCTCTATTTGCCAGTTATCAATCAAGCTGGTTGCCATAATCTTGGTTTTTTTGAGGTTTAACTGCAACCCAGCTTTTGCACTTTCTTCTTTCACCTTCGTCATAAGGCTCCTCAGCTCCTCCTCGCTTTCAGCCATCAAAGTGGTATCATCTGCATATCTGAGATAGTCAATGTTTCTTCCAGCGATTTTAACTCCAGCCTTGGATTCATCAAGCCCAGCACGTCGCATGATGTGTTCTGTGTACAAGTTGAATAGGTAGGGTGAGAGTATACAGCCCTGCCGTACTCCTTTCCCAATCTTAAACCAGTCCAAGTATACTGTACTTCTGCTAATTCTCCCATTGTCTTGTTAGAATTCAACAATCACCCCTGCAGATGGGAAGGTTGAGGGGATATTTGGACAAGCTTGGAAAGGCCATCTTTGGGTCTTTCATTTTATTCAGGACTTAGCTAGGGTCAAACACTGAGCCAGAGTTTGGAGGGGGGGCAGTTTGGGGAGTGGAAGAACAAATCAGCTCACCCTTCTGAGTTCTTTTACAGCAGCTGTCCTGGGTAAATTTGTTCAGACAAAAGGTTTTATTTAAGACTACCAGACCTGAGATGCAGAAATCCAGGGTTTCTCTCTCTCTCTCTCTCTCTCTCTCTCTCTCTCTCTCTCTCTCTCTCTCTCCTATCTATCTATCTATCATCTATCTATCTATCTATCTATCTATCTATCTATCTATCTATCATCTATCTATCATCACCAATCACCAATCATCTTTGTATCTCTTTGCTTCCAGCTAGTGATTTTCTGGATTTTTGCAGGCCAGAGCTGGTAGCCCTAGTTTTGACTATGGCTTGCAGCAGTCTGAACTGCAGGATCTATCTTTCATCCAGCTCATGATCATAAAACCCATGGGATTAAATCTGCAGGATATTATTTTGCTCATGTGTGATGTTTAGAATGTCCATGTTTTGTGTTTAAGGGGAGAAGAATTCTCAGACAAGAGTTTTCAAGATTCAAAGATCCGTTTTTGGTGACATGCAGGACCAAACTACTAAATAAGCACCACATTTTAAGAGCATGTTGTGACATGCTTTTCTTTTGAAATACATCCTGAAACAACTTGTCAATGTTACTGACACAGAACAGTCCTTGTTTTGAGAGACAGCGAGAGAGGATGCTTTCAGTATGTCTACCGTGCATAATGGCATATTTAATATCTTATAATAACAGTCACTCACTCAGGATATAGACATAATGAACTAGACAAACACATCTTCCTAAAGCAGGGGTGGGGAACCTTTTTCCTGCCAAGGGCCATTTGGATATTTATAACTGGGGACCGGGGGGGTGGAGGGCTGGGTTTCTGGGATTTCCGCGGACCGGGGACCAGAGTTTGCGGGCGGGAGCCAATCACAAGCACTGGGGGGTGGGGTTTGCGGGTGGGAGCCAATCACGTGGAAGGGGCGGGGTTTGCGTGCAGGAGCCCCGCGGGCCTTATATGGCCCGCGGGCCTGACGTTGCCCACCCGTCCTAAAGAATAACAAAGTATGCTCTGATGTGACATTCCCCCCTCTACCATGCTGCTTTATACTTGAATTGTAAGCAAGGGTAAGGAATTCGACCACTAAATACTGCTGTAGCATAAATATTTGCAAATTAATGCCAGCACAGCGGTTTAATCACATTATGTCACCAGCTACAAGAGAAAAAAGGGAATGTTTTACAGAGCAGAGAAGTGTGACTACTATATAATGTTTCTGTTTGGAGGCAGAAGAAACACTGAGCCTTGGTTCAAAGAGATTATGTTAGGCTGACCATATTTCCTTCAGACAAAAACGGGACTTTTGGGATGGCAAAATGGGACAGGGTTTTATGCCACCTTGCCGGCCTCCAAACCCCGCCCCCCAGTCCACGCAATTGGCTCCCGCCTGCAAACCCCTCCCCCATCAGTGTGATTGGCTCGGATTTTAATTTTTTTTCCGATTTTTAAAGGTTTTTCTTTTCTTCTAGCAGTAAATGGTGCAGCAGAGCTGGTGTGTTTGGGGGAGGCCGGAGTACACACACTGTGCACACAGCACCGTCATCGGCCGGGGAACAAGGGGCGGGGATGGAGGGGATGGAGGCCCACCACTGCCCCATCCCCCTCGGGCTTGGCCGAGGGAGGGAGGAGAGTCGCTGCTGCTGCCACCGCCACAGAGCAGGAGAAGCAGGAGGAGCCGGCTGCGCTCGGCTGCTTCAGCCACACCACTCCTCTCCTTGCTGCCCGCTGAAGCTCCCCAGGGTGGCTGGCTCCTGCTTCTCCTGCTCGGCGGCCCGACAACTGTCCTCCCTTGGCCAAGCCCGATCAGATGCACATACACACACTCACACACTCACAGGACAGACTGCCCTCGGCAGGAGCCGCCCGTGCTGGGAGGCTTCAGCCATACCACTCCGCCCCTCGCCACCCGCTGAAGTCCCCCAGCATGGCCAGCTTCTGCCAGGGCAGTCTGTCCTGTGAGTGTGTGTGTGTGTGTGTGCATCTGATCGGGCTTGGCCGAGGGAGGAGAGTTGTCGACCACTCCGCCCCTTGCTGCCCGCAGAAGCTCCCCAGGATGGCCGGCTCCTGCTTCTCCTGCTCGGCGGCCCGACAACTCTCCTCCCTTGACCAAGCCCGATCAGATGCACGCGCACACACACACACACACACGCACCCCACACCCTCTTTCTCCAGCCACCCCATGACCAAATGCACCCGCACCTGTTGCAGGGAGGCTGGAGAAAGAGGGTGTGGGGTTCGTGCATGTGTGTGTGTGCGCAATTACTCTGAGCAAGTAACCTGCGTGCGCACACACACACACACACGCACCCTCTTCCCACAACCTTCCCGTGCCTGCTTTCCCTGGCCTCACCACTGCTGGGCAGACAATCTCAGGATCAGGTAAGGAGGCAGGAACCTGGACTGTGGTGCTGTGTCTGCTGCTGGGCTCGCACGTGGCAACTGGGCTTCCAGTTGCCGCACTGATAGGGCCTCTTCCGGGCTGCCTCCAATGGCAAGTCCGGCTCCAGTCCTCCTTCCTGTCCTCCTCTCCTCCTTCCCGCCGGGTTTAAAAAAGGGACAAAATTGAGATTTTGATCAAAACGACGGGACGGTTGAAAAATGCTAAAATAACGGGACTGTCCCGTTCAAAACGGGACGTATGGTCACCCTAGATTATGTGCTTTTAGGGGGAAGAAAATGCATTTTAAACTCCTAGACCAGTCTTCCTTATAGTGAAGTTTTTCAAGTTGAACTCTTCTGCCACCTCATGGTCAGGGAAAGCAACTGTCTTTGAGAGAATGTCCTCCCTTAGTCTCTTCTCTCTTTCTGCCTTTCAAGGCTAATACAAAACATTTGGCAGGGCAAGGCAAAGGATGAGATGGCTCCATAGCATCCTAGCTACAGCAGGTGACAAAGCTTGTAGTTGTTGGGGTAGCATGTTCTACCACCCTTGAGAGTAGCAGGCTATTTTAAAGGGGCTGAATGAAGTTATAGGGCACCCACAACTTGGTTCTGCAACAGAGAAAAATGGACAAGGGGCCTCTGCCTTTCCATACGGTTGCCTAAGGCAGCTTCCTCCCTCTGCCTCATGGTAGGACAGGCCCTATAATGAGTACCTTTCATGAAATGTAGATACTATGAAATGAGTGGAGGTTTTGATCTAATTTCCAGCTTCACTTCTAGCTGCAAGCTAGTGAGGCCCAAATCCAGACAAAGCTTTCTTATTGGATCATCTCAGCTGGACAGGTAGATAATATGATTTGAGTGGCACGTGATCTCCTGCACAAGCAAGGCATGAATGCGCTAAGAAACATCAGATTGTGATCTGCTGACAAAGAAAGGTAAAAGCAGTAAAACATTCATTGCTGCACTAGAAGATGATAGATCTTCTGTGTAAGAGATTCTCTTGCTCCTAGCCAAATTCATTAGTCATGGTCTTTGTTTCATTCATTGGGTAGAATGAAACACTTCGCCCACATTCACTTCATCCCAACGCAGTCACACCAATACATGGGGAACAACATGGCGTTCATAAAAGGCTTCAGTAGTGCAGCAGGTAAACAATCATTGACAAGATCTGGACCACAAATCCTCCAGCAAAGCTTGTGAAACAAAAAGAAATGGTAAGAGAAAGATGGCTATGAGTTCAGATATTTCAGGGCACAGAAACATTTTCCCTCTCTCGCATATGTACACATGCACATTTGTGTACATCATCTTTGAAAAGCAGAGATGTGGATGGATGGATGGATGGATGGATGGATGGATGGATGATCCCCTGAATAAAGGATATAAATAGCCCTTCATGTCTATAGCTCAGATACTATGGAATTCACTTTGGAGGAAAGTTTCCTTTTGCTTGCAAAACTCATGAAAAATAATGTAATTATTTATTCATTTATTTTTACTTCGGGCTGTCTTGGTGGGATGGCCAGCTTAGTTTTGGCACAATTTGAGTGATGTTGAGTTAAATGTGACATTTACATGTTACTTCCCATGTTAGAAAACTGACAGAGAAGTGAGGAACAAACATAGTAATTAATACATGTCTGTGTTCGCCAAAGGTAAAGGATGGAACAGAGATTTGTTTCATCATACAGACAGTAAGACATTTTTTTCATTTTAGTTTGTTTGTAGTTACAGTGCTGCTATTATTACAGCTAGGAGTATTTGATTTGCCTCACACAAGAGGAAGGAACATTGCCCCTTTGAGGCTCTGTACCTCATTTGCCTATTGAAGAACTTGTGTGATGACCAGGAAGCAACAGTTCGACTTAAATCATAGTACAATCTGAATATGATATTTCATTCAGAAGAAAAGTATTTTCCTGAATCTCTACTGTTGTGTTTGGTACAGTGCTTGATTTTTAACCAAAAGTGTCTTGAGACATAGTTTCCTCTTCTTTGATCAGCCCACAGTGACCTCCTTGTGTCATGTTTCTGCTATCCTTTTACATTTTGGAATATCTGTGTGTCTTCAGCTTCTTTCTTATGCTGGATGTGAAATCTTGCCTTCTGGGAAAGGTTGCCTCCTTTTCAGGACTGTCTGATACGTTGATATCCTCCAGAACCAATGGTAACAGAAGTCTTCTCTGCACTTCAGATAGTGTATGTGCCATGTCTTGATCCAAACCATATGGACCTAGGGTGGATCCACACTTTCTGCTTGGCCCATCACCAGCACAGGACACTCACCACTTCCTGAGTGCAGGAATGGATGACATTGTCCTCCTCCCACTCCCAGCCCAGTGCAAAGGCACTCCAGGCCCATGTTTTCCAGCTTGGATTCAAAACTGCTCTTTTCCAGCCTAGGCCATATTAAGCCCATCAGAGCAGATGGCCTTCCGTGCTTCGTTCTGTTCTAGCAGCAGCTCTGATTGGCTGCAGTGGCCCGTATGCTCCTTCCCTTCCAGCAGCTGACCACTGCCCTGGGCAGCTATTTCGTCCCGGGCTGCTGGGCTGCTATGTTCTCTGCTGGTCAGCAATTCTTTTTATAATCTTGCAAGTGATCCATTGCTGTCCTGTTAATTCAATGAACTACACTCAATCATGGAAGCTCATGCTCCTTTCAACCCTTACATTTCTTAGAGCGCACCCTTTGGGTTTTGCCCAGGTTGGGTGAATCATGCTTCTCTTCTTGTTTTCCCATTCTTTGCCCATAGTGCTGCAAACTTTCCTTTTGCCCCCCTTCCCGCCACCCCCTTTTAAAAACATGTTGGGGTTTGATAAACCCAGGAATTTACTTCTAGATATAAATTATACAGAGAGGCTTGATTTCTAGGTAAAAGGTGAAATATTCTGCACAGTCACCCAATTAGCAGCCATTGTTGTAGGAATGATGTGTCATGTGTGACTCATTCAACAGGTGCTTAGAGTTAGGTTGGGTGTGGTGAATAACGAGAGTGACCTATAATGTGATTGGTCAGGTTCACTATATATGCAGAGACATTCTCATTTCCCATTATTCCCATTTTACCTCGTGAAAGCTGTATCGTTGATGGTGTATCATTTGTTACTTGTGGAAGTGATCTGTAAATACGTATGTATATAAAGTAAATAGGATATTTGATATAACTTCTGTTTGGAGTCTATTTACTGCATAGTACGTGGATCACTGATGCCTAGGAGAGAGGCAGGCCGCTCCATCTCCGCGCGCACCCTCTGACAAAACATATTTAAGTTACAACATAGGAATAACGCTACTTTGTTGCTAGGAAGCTGAAGTATACATTCTTCCTTGCTGCAAAGTTTCCATGGACCTACAGAGGGATGTAGGAATGAAAGACCCACCTATTGCTTTCCCTGTTGCTTTGGTTAGTGTAGCATCAGAGCGATGATGGAACTATAAAGGAAAAAATAGAAGTGTGTGTGTGTGTTAGTGTTAAAGGCGATAATGTGGGAAGGAAGAATGAAGGCATCCACATGTGTAAATATCTGGGAAAGGAAGGGCACGGGGACTAGTGAAAAGTGAACAGTCCCTAAAAGGAAAAGGTAGGCACTGGTACATTGGTCCACACAGGAGCCGGTCAAAGAGGGTGTCTCTCCTGCACAGATAGGAAGCGCTGGCAGCAGGGAAACCACCTGTCAGGACTTGCAGTGGTCTCAGTCTGGCCTGAGCGCCTGCCCAGCCCCGCTGCCAACCCACGGCAATCTGGACAGGAAGCGCTGAAGGTGGCTTAAAGAACAGGTGGGGGAGAAGCAGCTTAAGCTGCAGTGTGGAATTGCCCTTCGGTTCATTTCAAACAATGATTGTTAGGGTGAATTAACCAGAAAGTTACCAGACATCAAGAATGGTGTTCTAAACTACATGGGTGCAGGCACGTTAATGCAGAAGGGTGTTGTTTTCTGATGGTCAGATAATTAGTGTAGCCCAGTATGCCTCAGAAACGAAGTCTGTCAGATCACAGGTTGTTTCTCTTTAAAATATATACGTTCTGTGTGCTTTACTGCAGCCTGATAGTTCTGTCACTTTTCTATATTCAAAGTGTCAGGTCATCTGATCGTTTCAAATTCTGAGCCATACATTGGATGGAGCCCGCTCCATGGATGGGGCCTGAGGCAACTGCCCTCCCCTTAAAAAAGGTGGTGAGCTTCCAAAGGAGGGAAGGGAATCTCCTAACCTCACTGATGGGATGGAGATTCTTCTCTCTGTTGCTGAAGTGCCCCAGTGCAAACAGAGGTCAAGGAGGCATTGGGAGATGTATTGATTGTTGGTCATTTGGCCAATAAAAGCCCCTCTACATTATATTGGTAGTGCAGCTCATATCGACAGCTGTGACTGGGGTAGGGGTAGGGTCTCTCTTTGCCCAGAGTCTGTGGGTTGTTTATGTATGTGAAGAGCTCTAGGATTGTGGAAACGGAGTCCTTTCATTTGAGGTGAAGTTTTTAACATTTAAAAGAAACATTGTGAAGTTAGAGAGAAAACATCCATCATTAGGATTCCAGACCTAAGATTTGGTACAGGGTAGTTTTGTTTAATTTAAGAGAGTGCGTGTGAGTTACAGCCATGTCAGCTTCTTTGGACTCCTCTCAAAATGCGTGGCCATTCAATGTTGTTTTGAAATTCTCCTTTTCTTGTTCCATGAGAGCACTGGAAGCCTCTCTTAGAAAGCTTCGGAGCAGTATAGCTGTGAAAGTAGAGCCCTATAGGTAGAGTGCAGCGAAAGGAAAGGAAAGGAAAGGAAAGGAAAGGAAAGGAAAGGAGAAAGGAAAGGAAAGGAAAGGAAAGGAAAGGAAAGGAAAGGAAAGGAAAGGAAAGGAAAGGAAGCCTTGAATGCGCTGTTTCTTATCTGGCACAGACGGGGGTGCTATACAACAACTGCTAGAACAGTGACTGTCAGAAGACTCTTGATGGGGAAAAAGGAAAAAAGAAAAGACATTTAAAATGGAAAAACATAAGGAAAAACCTCTCAAAGAAAATAATTCTGTATTTTTAATAATACCTCTTTCCCTCAGTGGGCATCCCAATTTGCTCCCGGTTGCCTTTTACAGATACTTTTTAGCCATCTATAAAAATCAAGAGATCTAATGACATGTTAACTGCATGGTTTTCCCACCTCTTCCGAGGAGTTCTAAAACTTCATCTGGGCACAAGAGGCAATTTCCATTGGGATTCTGTTGGTGTAGAAGGGATCAAGATTAAAATGCCTCTGATTTGCAATAAGCAAGAGCAGAAAAAGTGCTCCCAGTGGTGCCAAGGAATCCGGCAAAAAGGTCCCTTACATTTTAAGATCATTTAAATTAAATTAAATTAAATTTAAAGATGGGGGGGCCTTGGAGAGCAGCCCCCGGGCCAGATATGATATACAAAAGCATCTTTGTAGCCATCCAGGTGGATGCTGAGCAAGGAGATTAAAAGTTTGCCCAGTTTCACACATCCAGAAAACACACATGCTTATAAGATGTAATTTTAAAAAATGTATAGTGTTCCTTTTTTGAAAAAAGTCTCTCTTTTGGATTAAAAGAATAACATACATACATACATACATACATTTTTAAAGGACCCATTTTGCATTTTCTTGCCCTACCAATTATTGCTATATTTGTCAGAGCAACAAAATACACTGATTATTTGAGTCTTTGCTTAGACAAAAACCCAGAATTGATGTAGAAACTGGCTTTTCTTGTTCAATTTAGGATCATGAATTGACTCAGAATGATGTAAGTATTAACTATACTCCCATATTTTTTCCATTATATCGCCCAGCTATATTTGCCCAGAACAAAAGTATTATGGCAAGACCAGGACTGCATACCACATTAAACAAGCTTACATGATGTGCAAACCCAGTAAGTGAGCTAAACAACATAGGATCAGCCATAGGCTTCCATTTTTAACTACAATGATGCCAGGATAGTAAAGCATGCATGGTGACATCATGATGCAAGCTCTGCCCTTTCATGCTTGCATCATGATATTGCATGCAAATACATAAAGGGTGAAGCTTTCATCGTGACATCCCAGCATAGATTTGTCACTACACACATGCCCACGTGCTGCAGATGCCTATATGATCAGCAGCTGTTGAGATCAGGCTTAGCTATACACTGAAACAGGGAGTACAGAGCAAGGACATAGGTCTGAGTGCTGCCAGTGAGTTATCTTTATTCACACGTAAGAATAGACAGTTTTCCTCATCTCCTGGCTTCCCAAAAAATCTAAGATTCTATGTATGCCTGCTGCCCCCTGCCCAGGGAAGCGTGAGGGGGCTATGAGTACTTGCCAGGAAAAAAATGGAATACACCCCCCTTATTTTCTCTACTTTCTTCACAAATGGGTGGGGAGGACCACCTGCCTTTGAGATGATAGTGTTGCATGCCACAGATAAGAAGGCACAGAGTGTGTGATTTGCTTAACCATAATTAGAAAGCTTTGCATAACATACTATGGAAAAAACAAATCACATTTTACCTTAGTCACTAAGGCTTAGTGCAATGTGCAAACCCAGTCAGCATGGTTTCAACATAAAGGAACTCCAAAAGAAGTAAGAAAGCATATCCTCTTAATCAACCTTATAAAATCCTCAGTCTCCTACTGATCATAAACCCCTTGCCCCTTGCAAATGGATGGCAGTTCTGCATTCTCCACCTCCTTGGCTAGGCAACATTGTAGTCCATTTGCAGTTGTGGAGAGACACTGAGCAGAATTGTTCTCTTCCTTTGCCACCTGCTGCATTGGAGTCCTAGTATTTTACCAGTATGCTGGTAAAATGGGTTATGAGTCCCAATTCAGACGGAGGTGAGCTCCACCAAGATGTTGTAGCCCCACACAATTGGGGCAGCTCTATTGGAGAACCAGGCAAAAGCTTACCTTTGAGGCTCTTTTCTCTCTGTTGCATTTCAGTCTTCACAGTTTTAATACATAGAGCCCACCACCACCATTTTTATATGTCAAGTGATTTCTGGAGAAATCCACACACATCCCACCAAAAATCAGCAAGTAAGTGATAAGCTGCCATGTGAGGTGGAACATTGTACCTGTAAATGCAAAATTCATCAGGTGTGTGTGTGTGCACGCGCGTGTGTGCTTTATGAGGAACTCTATCAACAAATGCCAGTAATCAATCACATTGCAGGACTCTCCTGTATCACTAATCATTTTAATATATTTAAAATATCATTAAATTTCTTTAATACAGTTAAAATCAATGAAGCTTTTTAATAATCTGTTTTTTATTTTGATGTTACTAATTTTTTTATGTATCAATTGAAAGTTGACTTACACAAACAGAAAAGTGGGGTATAAATTTAATAATAAATGCATAAATATATAGTGACTGAATATGTGACCCTATTCTCTATCTCCCCTTGGTAACATCCTGATGATATTCCCAACTTTACTTCTCTTTGCTTTCTCTGCTCTTCACAGACTAATTGCTCTTCAGTCTGGTTTATTAGTTCTCTCATCCTTGTCCTTAAACATTTGCCATTCTACACTCTGTACTTAAAAGGTCAACCTCCTTCAGGCAGCCACATCTACTCTTCTTGTATAAATGCTGAATAACTAAATGCACAGGGAAATAAAGCATTGGTAGTCACAGAGCAAGGGACAAAGCACCACCCTGGGGGTTCCTGGGTTTGTTGAAGTACAGTTCCCATTACTTCCACAGCTCTGTGGGGCATATAATTGAGGAAGACTGCAACATTTCATTCTTAAAACCTATCCAGGTTGCAATTGGATCAATGCTGGACAGATAAACCAAACCAAAACCACTGGGGAGTAAGATTCACCCAGTGGTACTTTCTTCATACCAGAAGTCCACAATATGGTGGAAGGACTCTCCATTATGACATCACCCGGTTTGATTATTATTCTTAAAGAAACTAGAAGAACCCTGGAGTGAGTAGGAGCTGCTCTACCATGACAGTGGCTCTTTCTAACATAAGCACAGAACTACAGAAAGATCCACATTATGCCCATCCTTAGGCCCATCCTTCTACAAGATAACATTTGGAGTGCCATAACCTCTTCACTTTCTCCCAAAGAGCAAAATAGAAATGCAAACACGCACCCACAACAGACATCAGGAGCCTCTCTCACTGACACCTCATGCTGTTCCAAGGTCAAAAGCCATATTTTTCCACCCTGGGGACTTGGGATTTTCTTTCATAACGTGTGTCAGTAATATTCCCAAAGTTTGTGTGTGTGTGTGTGTGTGTGTGTGTGTGTATGTGTGTGTGTATGTGTGTGTGTGTGTGTGTGTGTGTATGTGTGTATGTGTGTATGTATGTATGTATGTATGTGTGTATATATATGTATGTATGTATGTGTGTATATATATGTATGTATGTATGTATGTATGTGTGTGTGTGTGTGTGTGTATATATATATATATATATATATATATATATATATATATATATATATATATAAAAAAAAAATTAAGTCTTTAATTGCTCACCTACTACCCACGATTTCTATTCCTAGGACCCCTGATTCATAAATGTTACCTCTTAGCAATAGAACAGTCTTTTCCTTTCTTTTGAAGAAAGGATGGGGCTTTGCAGCTACGGAGATCATGAATATTTTAGCTGAAACCTTTGCCGCAAAAGGCAGCACGCATAGTGCGTGGGGAGACATGTCAGCTTCTTACTCAGGGCTGGCAATGCTTTGGAATTTCCACTGCCTCATCAGTTGGAGAGTCCTCAGGTCTTATCTGCCAGATGCAGCAGATGCGGCTAATAATTATGATTCTCCCTGATTTATGCAAGTCAACAGAGGAGGAGAAGGCAAAGAAGGGGATTGGTTGGGGCTGTTGGTGAAAAGGGACAAGGGCACCACTTTTCTTTCTTTCTTGGGGTATTATCACAAAATGGAACATTTTGAAATATTTAAACTGGAAAGACAGCGGCTGCTCAATCCCCATGCTGCCCCCAGAGAGCGGGCTGGCCCCATTGCTCTTGGCATTGCAGAAAGCTTTGCTAACTCTTCTTTTTAAGCAGACTTTCAGTCTGTGTAGATGGGGACCTGGGAGCCATTTTTAGTTATGTTGCACTGAGTTAGGAACGCTGTGTTGTATTGTGGATTATTTATTCTATGCTTTATTGTTCACCATCCAGTGTTGATTGATTTGGAGAATATAAACCAGTGTTTCTCAACCTTGGCAACTTTAAGGTGGGTGGACTTCAACTCCCAGAATTCCCCAGCCAGCCATGCTGGTTAGGGAATTCTGGGAGTTGAAGTCCACCCATCTTAAAGTTGTCAATGTTGAGAAACACTGATATATTAGGCAATTAAGTAAAAAAAAAAGTACTCAGCCATGGTTTGTTGAATAAGCCACAATTCATATGTGATAGGTTAAAATTCTGATTTAAATTTAAGGCTTGCAAAGCCAAAAATAAACTCTCATTTTGGGGTACTGCAATATGTGATGACACAGGTGTTCCGATATACTCACATTCTCGACAGAGGAGGAGGAATTAATTGAATATGCTTAAGTAAAACTAACACCCAGTGTGTTCAGTGGGGTTTACTTCTGAGCGAGACGAAGTTTGCGACTATGCAATGCAGTCCTGTGGTTTGTTTCCATAGAAATAAACTCTCTGGGAGCCCCCAACCAATAAGGCTGAATATAGCTCAGTGAAATGGCCTCATATCCGTGCTGAAACAAATGTGACACCATCGCATTTTTAATTGCAACAAATGTGTTTACAAGGAAGAAACACATTTGTCAAATGACCTAATTTCCCCTTAGACAGAGTACTTGTGGATAGATAGATGGATAGGATGTATGTGAGTCCAAGAGATAACATGAGCTCTGGCTTTTAACTTTCAAATTGTGGAGATTTCCCATTGAGGGCTAGAAGTTACAAACTTGTGTCGATGAGGAAATTTCTCCAGGTGTTTCACTTCATACAATCTAAATTTGTACATCAACACAAATAATAAAGACAAATAATAATAATAATAATATTTATAATAAAGAGTCTTACAAATAATAAAGAGTCTTACCAAAAACCTTTGAATGTTGGCACTTCTTCAGCTGAGAGGAAGCTTTTGGGAATGATGCACAGGAGAAGCCAGAAATTTTAAAGGCTTGAGTTTGAATTGAAGGGGGTGAATCTGATGCAAGCAAGGTATGTGAACTTTTATTCTGAAAGTGTGCTGTAGGGCTGTAGTAAGTCTGCTTACTTAGAGGAGTATATTTGCTTGCACTAAGTTGTTCTTATATTCTTGAAAATGAAACAGTTATTATTAGAAATCCTAAATTCACCCTTTACTCAGGATCTCAGTGAATATATAAAAGCATTTATATTTTGCTACTTTTCACCCTTCCAGTTCTTTCAAGTTGTTTGCTTCTTTTGAAAGAACTTGTGGACTATCACAGAAAGCTTTATTTTTAATTCATACTGGAACTACATTTTGCATTTTCATGGAATATTTACTGATGGAGGTTCTGTCTTTTCAGTACAGTCAAGCAGAATATTCGATTATGGATAGTATAATTTACATAATATCAAGATGTAAATTAATTTCAAGATACATACTAGTTTTGCCTTGCTTAAAATGACTTTATTTAGAACATGAATCTTATTTCATGCTATTGTCCTAGGCAAACATAGTCTTCCTTGTTTTGTCAAAAACATTTACTTAATCAAAAGAACAGAGGAAAACTCTTCCCTGTGTATTGATCAAATCTGCCATGCATGTGTTATTGATGAACTACCACTCCCAGCAACCCCCACCATTAGTTATATTGGCTGAGACTATTGGGAGTTGTAGTTTAGCAATAGTTGGCAGGCCACTGTTTCCCAGTATTCTTTTAGTTGAAGATAACTCACTTGGAGGAAGACAATGCCTTGATGTTTTCATCAACAGAACCTAGAGAACAGACTGAGCAGACACATTTACTCTGTGGTTAGATAGTTTGTATTTCTATTTAAATTATAGGCATTGTTTGCATCAATATAAATTAGGCTATGCTAATTGAAAAATTATGTTCTTTATTGTAATCCTCTTTGGTGATGCATTTGTTTTATTTTTTACCAACTAGTTAACAAACTGAGCAATGAAGCAAACTTCCTTATTCCTGTTCCCATGACAATAAGGACTAGAACATAGCTTTCCAAACTGTGTGTCGCGACACAGTACTGTGTTGCCTGCAGGGCCCAGGTGTGCCATGCAAAAACCCGGAAGTGCTGATGGTGCTCCGCCGCCGCGCGTGGCAGTGGGCCATCAGCACTTCTGGGTTTTCGTGTGGCACACCAGGATACCGCCGCTGCTGCCGCGCGTAAAAACCCGAAAGCACCACGCTGGTGTTGGGCAAAAACCCAGAAGCGCCGTGGTGGTGGAGGTGTGTGAAAACCCGAAAGCGCCGTGGCGGCGGAGGTGCACAAAAACCCAGAAGCGCCGCAGTGGCTGCGCTTCCGGGTTTTCGCCCGCCACCGCCGCACTTCCGGGTTTTTGTGCGCCACCGTTGGTGTGTTGCCAACTGAAAAGTTTGGAAAGCCCTGGACTAAAGCTTGACTACTGTGCAGTAATGTATTTAAAAAGGATGGGGATAAGCAGGATTCTTTATTTTATTTTTTTTACAAAAACCATCTACCTGCAGTGGGATGCATGAGAAAAAAGGATATTGCGTTCCATTGCCTGTTACTCTTAAATTGAAGTTTGCTGAAAGAAAATCAGAGTAGAAACATATAGCTTGTAGTGTAAAATTAATCTCTGAACTGGATCATTAAGTGCCCTTTCATTACCAGTCATCTCAGCTTCTTTTCAATGGAGGGCATACTTGTAAGCTAGTTTGTCATCCACTGTTATATTCCAAAATAGACCTTTGTTGTCATGAATTCCACATATCCAAACAGTTAGCATTAATTTGTGTGTAACTTCCTAAGGCTGGTGGTAGGCAAGTATTCAGCCTAATGCAAGAATTAAGAACATCAAAGAGCAACAGAAGTCTTAGAAAAAAGCAGTCTCTTGTTTCCTTGCTTTGGCTAGGAAGAGTCCTAGTGAGTCACATGACTGAAGTGTGAGTATATTTATTGGGTGATATTTTCTGACCTCTACTTCTTTCACATTTTTAGAAGCAAGGAGAACATGTGAATGAATGAAATCAAATTACTCAAATGTCAACAAAATACGTTTTGGATTTAGCCCCCATATCCAAACCACTGAATGCTTTATGCCTAGATGAATTTGTGGAAAAATACTGTTCGTGCACAGTCCAAGGCTACTGTCTCAGACAGAGAACTCTTATGACCCCTCCTCTAATATTATGACTATTGGCTGTACTTTGAATGGGATATCCAGATCCAAGTCCTTACTTGTGGGTGAAGTTCAGTAGACGACCTTGTGCCAGTTATTTTTTCTCAGCCTAGCCTACCTCCCAGAGCGGTCATGTACTACTCCTTTTTTTAAAAGGAGAGGGAGAAGAACCATGTGTGATAGAAATGTAATAAATAAAATAACTGTGCAATATTCTAAGCTGTACTTTTTAAAAATAATACATTCACATTTGAGACTTTAATGCTGAGATAAGTTCTGATTATGCGGCTAAGGCTTCGTGAACTAGCCTAAAATGAAGTTATGTTACCTGTCTAGGATTGAGAACTGAGAGAGAAAAAAAGAAGGAAACATCTCTTCCAGACTTCATGAAAACTCTTCCTGGCTGAAACACTGCTTTCATTTTAAACAGCACCTTAATTTAAGTTTTTTCTACTTGACCATTCTTAAAAATCTACCAAAGAGCTAAAACATAGACATGCCACATAGAATGTACAACTGTGACTTGAAAATGGAAAAAAAAGTAAGAAGAGAGTACAAAACAGCTTTGAGAGAAACAGAATATTTACTCACGTTAACAGGTACAAAAAATACTATGAATTTAAAACAAAACCAGTGGTGGAATTATTATCGTGTGTACAGCACTTTTTAGAGCACGCAGATTCACTTTGACTGATGTGGCATAAAAGCACTTGCAAACAAACAAGCAAACCAACAAACAAAGCTGGTTTCTTCAGCCTAGACTGGAGTGTTTCTCTTTGTCTCTTCTGCTCTCCTGGATGAAAAGAAAATAGCAGCTGAAACATTTATGTCCCTTTGCCTTATCAGGAACTGCAAGTGGATGTCCTACAAGATAAGCTGTCAGATGAATACTGATATATTGCTGTTACATGGAGAGAGAAGAGAGAGATTAGCTTAACAGAAGGTAGTGCTACTATAAGTAAGCTACTCTCCTTAGTGCTCATGATTGGCACATGCTCAGATTAGAGTGCACATAGTACTATAACATTATCATGATAAAGGATAATTTCCCTTTTTTTGTTCCATTACTGAACTTGGAAAACTAAAATCTTGGCCACTAGGTACAGCTGAAATGAAATATATTCCATTATTGTATACACATTCAGTGCATAGAAGCCACTGATAAATACTGTGAGTAAATGAGAATGCATGAATGTACAGTACATTTGCCAAATGGTCCCGTGGTAGTTGAGGGGCGTGGTGGCTCAGTGGGTAAGACGCCAGGCTTGTAGATCGCAAGTTTGGAGGTTCGAATCCCTAGCCCTGCGTGCGGAGTGAGCTCCCGCACTCGCCCCAGCTCTTGCCAACCTAGCAATTCGAAAGCATGCAAATGCAAGTAGATGAATAGGTACCACTTCGGTGGGAAGGTAACAGTGTTCCATGTGCGTCATGCTGGCCACATGACCGCGGAAGCGTCTTCGGACAACGCTGGCTCTTCGGCTAACAAACGGAGATGAGCACCGGCGCCTAGAGTTGGACACGACTGCACAAATGTGCGGGGGGTACCTTTACCTTTTTTTACCCGTGGTAGTTGGTGAGCACAGATAACCTTGCTCCAGATCTAATTATTTTCAAACTCTTTAATATTGTACAAAACAAAATAAGTGCTCATCATTGCAAGTAGTTTTGAAACAGAGAAGTTTGGGTTTTCCATCTGCTGTTGATTACAATTCAAGATAACATGAATCAAAATTTATCTAGAATGCTGTACATCAGAATTTTTCAGAGCAGTGAAAAATCAGCAGATTGGAATTTGGATGTCTGAAGTAGTCCTCTGAGCAGTGTAGTAATTGTTACGAAAGCTAGTGTAACTATATACACAATGTATATATATATGCACTGTGTATAATGCACCGTGTGCAACTATATACACAGTGCAGTATATACTGTAGATATAATCCCCCACCCTTTCTGCGTACTTTCTTCACATAGGATCTGATCTGAATGCTGGCACAATCCAACAGTCCTTTGGATTCCTTTGCAAGGGAACTCAAAAGAAAGGAAATAGCACAATTAACAAAAGCCACATTGCTAAATTACACCCTGGGCATCAGGTCCAGGAGGTATCAATGATCAAATCTCCTGTTCAGTCAGTTTTACAACTGAATGAGGCAGTTCTGTTGATCTGTCATAAACTCGTTATTAGTGTACAAAGCCTATAGTGATTTGAAAATGAGAAGTTTGTTTATACTCACATAGCATCAGGCAGTTTATTGTTAAGATGTTGCACTTCTAGTAACAAAAGATTTGATCTAGTTGAGAAGCTGCCAGATTAGAATGTGATTCTTGATGAGAGTTAATTGTCTGTTTCCCAGTAAAAACTCCAATCTTATTGGATAATGATATGCAAAGAGGAGGTACTTTTAACTAAATACATATTTAGCTTAGACTTGGCATGAATTACCTAGTAACTAGGTGCCAATTTTACCAAAAAAAGCTAAGGAATGATGTGAATTTCTAAATTCACCAGGAATTTACATCTGCTCCTTATGTTGCTAATACGTTTCCCACTAAAAGTCTGCTAACCCAGAGCCTTCATTGCATATGATGGGATGCTCTCCTCCCCTAATTAACATCTTTCCAACATCCAGCTTTCACTGGGTAGGATTGCTTTTCAGAGTAGGCAGGGTTTCTCTGCCCTAGCTACTGTGGATCTCTGGCTCCAAGGGATCTGGGCATAAGGACCAGCTGCAGGATCAAAGCCTCCACTAGAGTTTATTGGCTATTACTACGCACAATGCTGGATGGGGCAGGGGAACCTTCTCCATCTCCAAGTAACAATAATATCATTCACTGCAAAAAGAAAAGTACGGATTCAGGCCGCCACTGTCACTTCGTTCCTAAAAAGCAAGAGGGGTGTTTGTCCTTCAGCATGGAGAGGAGGACAGCTGGTCATAATCGGGACATTTAAGCAGAGCTGGGTAATTACTGTTCATCTGGAGAGAGGCATCGCTGGAGATGTCAGAAGGGCTGCGCCCCCGGACCCAGGCCTCTGGGTGAAGGAACTGGCCTGAGTAATCGGAGCAGTTGCTAAGACGGGGTCGGTAGAAGCCAGAGTGTGGCCTGTACATCTCTTCAGCTGTGTATCTTTTCATGAACAGGTAAACGGACATGACACCCGCACTCTGGAAGAGAGAAAAAACCAAAGTAATGCCTGCGTCACTTGGCTGCCCCTTCCGGTGGGAAGGCAGGATGCAATGCGCTACCAATCCAAACAGACAAGGCAGCCATGAAATGAAACACATACAAGCAGCTTTCAGTATCAACGGTGCCATTTCTCACAATCTGGCACGACTAGAGCAATTCCCACTGAAATGAGCAAATCTGTGGCAAACTTTTACTGGTAGAACTACTTTGCAGCTGAAGTATAATATCAAGTACCGATTCATTTGCAATTGGCGGAAAAGCCATCAATCACTATCATGCTGGTCCATGCTTTGGTCTGACAAAGATATTGTCAGGATGCCATCCTGCCATAGATAGATGGGATTTGTAGTAACTAGTTAGTAATGTCCTGCCATTCTGCTTTAGATACGGTGGATGGGATTTGTAGTAACTAGTTAGTGTGAAGTTTGTAGTAATTAGCTAGAGTGCTTGCCAGACAGTAGAGCAACCATTAGAAATAGGAATGGCATGCAGGCGTTAGGGAGGGGAGAGAGGAACCAGGCTCCAAGGCCATCCATCTGGAAACATCAAAGGCTGCCAGTGATGGGAAGTGAGTCAGGAGGGGAGGGGTGGATGAGGGGCGCTTGAGAGTCTGGCAGGTTTTAAAATATGTTTGCACGGGAAAATTCTTAGTTGGCTCTTTGCATCGATTCTATTCACTTGTATTAATAAAACAACTTTTTCATATCCTATCATGGCTTGTGCTAAAAGTTTCTAAATAAATATCAAAGGAGTGAGTTGGTACAGATATTCCTTTGCAGGTCTTATAATCAATAAACCCGTGATGGCCCAGCAAGGGCTAAGGGATGCTTACAGAGACAGAGCTCTTCCACGGGCTCCCAATTCAAGGCCTTTGTGGGGAGGTGAGAATCAAAGCAACCCCACTGGATTGCTTAGAGGGAAAATACTGTAATACAAGTTGCTTTCAAGAAGATAAAATAATTGATCTGTTCCTTTTTTCCCTTATATGAGTAATATTCTCCCAAACTGTCCTTTCCTGCTTGTACTCAGCTTCAATAATCACTCCATAATTTTCCTCAACCCATTTTAGGCAGCATAGGATTATGAGCCGCACCTTCAAAAGAAGATTCCCCAAACAATTCTTCTCCACATACAGTAAGAGGGAGACCCAACCTATTACCAGCTTGCCTCTCTATCAAAAGATAACCACAAGGGAACAAAATCTCACTTGTTCTAACAGAGGGATCAAGTTGAAGTAATCAGAACCTGAAACCATGGTGTTCAGGAAAACTAGGATAAACTGCTCAGATGGAACAGAGTTTATGTCAACTGAACAGATAAATATAGGAAACTGGGCACAACACAATTAGTTCCTGGCAGGATAGAACCATTTGTTACTTTAGCTCAATTTACTAATTTGTCTATTGCCTGATCCCTTTTGTTCCACAAGCCTTCACTCGGGGGGAAATGCTTTTTCTCCAGTATCATTTGCAAATCTTTTTCCAGTTTGGATCACAAATGAATATTGAAAATATTCTAATGTATTGTATCACAAACTAGTATTGAAGAGATACTAATGAAACGTTATAAGCAGATAACTGAACAAATATTTAAGATAGGGCTGTGATACACCTAACTGGACTGAGTATTCATTAGAGTTCAAAATAAATTTCCAAAAATATTTCACAGCATGGCACATGTATGAACTTCACAAAATTTTGATTCTGATGTTAGTGAGGTCATAATGATAAGGTAGGACTCTGTGGCGGACTGGGTGGAAGGTGAGAGAAATCCAGCAGTAAAGCTAATTTACCTTATTTTGAATAATTATTTTGAAAGAAAAAAACAAACCCTATTTCTATCAAAATTATTTCCACAGCTATGAAGTCCAGGGTCTAAACTGACCTAAGTTACACTGTATGTTAGAATCAGGATTTAACTCTTTCATCTATTACAAATGGCAGGCCTCTGACATATAGCCTCCAACTTTTAGAATTCTCCAGCTAGTATGGCTGTTGCTGAAAATTATGGGAGTTGTTGATCAAACATGGACATCAAGAAGGCGCTGAGATGGGGGAAAGCTGCTGTAATGGAATTATTTTGTTATTGTTTAAATGAATGGTCATTAAAGAGTGGTACAGTGTGATTACTATGCAATACAGTGACACTGCCAGTCCTCTCGGCCATTGGGTACTTGCCCTCTTTGCCTCCAAATCAATGTAGGTGTATTATTCTTTTGAGGAGTAAGTCTCAGCAATAAAGCCTTATTAGGTAAACACCTGCAAACTTTAAAAGGTCAGGCAGCACATGATCCAGGTTGAAGAGTATAAAAACACACACTCCAACAGGTTATGGGCCCAGAAAGCACGAGGAAAGACCAGCTCAGCAGCAGCTTGTCTGCATCTGAAGAAAAGTAAACAAGGCAAGTGAAGTGTTTTTCTCTTTGAAGTTTACTAGGAGGCTTCTAGCAGCTATCTGTTTGCAGAAAAACCTTGCTGAGGAATTTACGAGGTGATTAGTGAAGATAGAAGCCATGGGCACTTCTCAGTACTTAGGAATGCCTCTGGAGCGATTATCAGATACTAACTACATAAACTGGAGTTTAAAAATGGAAATGTATCTTCGGAGGGAAGATTTATGGTCTCTGATAGCTGAGTCAACTCCAGCAAATCCCTCCATTGCATGGCTTAGGCTGGATGAATGTGCCAGAGCATCCATTATTTTGGGAGTTGAAGACAGTCAGCTAGTGAATGTACGTAGATTGCAGTCTGCAAAACAACTCTGGGAGGCACTGAGAGATTTGCATATAAAAGCAACAGCTGGAAGTAAGGTTTATCTAACTAGAAAATGATCGTAAGTCAACTTCTGGAGCTATAATACAGTACAGTATGCTGGCTCAACAATTGCCTGGCATTCTAAGAAACAGACATTTGTTACTCTTTCTACAGCAGAAGCAGAATTTTATAGCTTGGCACAAATCTGTAATGAGATTATATGGTTTAAACAATTATTAAAAGATATAGGCATGGAATTGCACCACCCTGTAACTGTTTTTGAAGATAATCAAGCTTGTATTCATATGGCTCAGTCTGAGGGTTGTAGGAACAGAACTAAGCATATTGACATACAATGCTATCATATCAAGGATTTCATAGCCAACGGTGAAATCAAGTTAAAGTATTGTGACTCAAAAGACATGATTGCTGATTTTCTAACAAAGCCCCTTGCTGCAGTAAAACACAAGGAGTTAACTGAAAAAAATGGGTTGTGACTTACACCTCTAGTGTATTGTCAAAGGCTTTCACGGCTGGAGTTCAATGGCTGTTGTGGGTCTTCCAGGCTGTGTGGTTGTGTTCTGGAAGTTGTGGTTCCTAACGTTTCGCCAGCATCTGTGGCCAGCATCTTCAGAGGGCAGGAGCACAGACAGAAGCGCTTTTGTCTGTGCTCCTGCCCTCTGAAGATGCTGGCCACAGATGCTGGCGAAACATTAGGAACCACAACTTCCAGAACATGGCCACACAGCCCGGAAGACCCACAACAGCCATTACACCTCTAGCATAATAAGAGGAGTGTTGGTATATTATTCTTTTGAGGAGTAAGTCTCAGCAATAAAGCCTTATTAGGTAAACACCTGAAAACCTTAAAAGGTCATGCAGCACGTGATCCAGGTTGAAGAGTATAAAAGAAACTGCCTGCCTGCCCCGTCCAGCTTACTGCTCACTACTTGCTACTTCTGTTCCTGTTTCTGCTTGCTTCTGCTTTCTGTTTGTTTCTACTACTTGGTATGTGGATTTTGTAACATTTCCAGGGATCTGGAAGAAAACTGTAAATAGTATCTGTTTGTATAAGTAACTAATACAAGTGCAACTAAGTTACTACAATGACTGGTGTCATTTATTGGTCTCTGAAGCTAAATGCTTTCTGATACTCTGTGTGTGCAAGAAAACACACACTCCAACAATCAATATACTGAAGAGATAGCAGACTTATGCTGTCAAGTTTCTGATCAGATGACGAGAGTATGCATTTCCCATAGTGTGTCCAATGAGTTCATTGCTAGCAGTCTTACCTCAGTTAGGAGGAAAGAAATGGCAGAAAAAGCAAATGACCAGCCATATTTGTAAGTGAAGTATGTCTCCGAATCCTTGGTTCTATTGAGCATTTCATCATTGATGCTGGAGATGTACAATACAAGCCCCACCACCAGAGATAAACCTGGGAAGCAAAAGGTTTTGGTCAAAATGTACAAGAAGGAAAAACAGCCTATTGCATAGAATCAAAGCAACAATTCAACTTGCTCTAGGAAAAGCACAGGAAACATATGGCCTCTCCAGTTGTTGTAGGAGAAACTTCTCCACTCTGGTTCCTTCTAGAATAGTGTTTCCCAACCACAGCAACATCCAGGTGTGTGGACTTTAAGTCCCAGAATTTTCATCAAGGGCCATGCTGGCTGTGGAACTCTGGAATTTGAAGTCCATACTCCTAGAAATTGCCAAGGTTGGGAAACACTGTAGAATTATTGGAGATCACCTCCCAGATGACCATCCTGGGACTGGGGGTTAAGAGATGTTGAGTCAGCACTTCTGATGGGCGCAACATTGGAGAAAGGTGTTGTAGGACTGCAACTGTCCTCATCTCTACTCCGGGGGTGGTGGGGGTGAAAGGGAATTAAAGTCCAAGATCATCTAGAAGACCATAGACTTCCCAGTTTGTCGTAAGAGGGCATTTGCAACAGAAGTCTGGATAAGAGAGAGTCATTATGCCAAAGTTGCATCTGTGGTTACTCACTGAGAAATGAGGATCTAGTGCTGAATTAAGTGACAGATTTAAATTCTTAGATGCTGTTCTTCTGATCTACAAGTACTCCAATGTAAGTAAAAGCTTTTAAGCTCTGCAGCCACAATTGCTTGTTTAATACTCACTTAGTGCTATGAATAAAATATGGGTTTTTCTTTTCAAATGGAGGCATGCTTCCAGAAATCTTTTTAGGTCAAGCCCCCTACATTAATTCCATTCACCATTATGTCATAAAGAAATTTTGTCTAGATACATGGAATTGAAATTGCAATTGTGAGCAAAATATGGGCTTTCATTGCTGATTTTTGCTTTAAGAACTTCCTTTTATAACCTGCCCTGTAAGTACATAAATTTCTCTTTTTATTTATTTATTTATAATATTAAAATATCGTATCTCCCTGATCTTGCTAAGCTAAAAGAGCTTCCACGCTGTATTTTGTTTTGCCTCATGTATTTAGATCTCTATTCCAAATATCTCAGTTGAATTATAGTAAAAAACTATTTTATCAGAAATAATATGTTATTTATTATTTTTTTTAAAAACCAGCCATTGTGATGATGTACAGGATGTCTCATTATGTATTGGCTGTTGCAAGAATAAAGCAAATGTGTGACAGAATAGCTCTAAATTGTCATGGTAACATCCAATTTAATGGAAATTTTAGCTATACTGTTTCTTTCATCTGGTTTTGGTTTTATTTACTATATCTATGGGCATATTATATTTAGAAATTCTACTTGATGTCCATTGTTATGTATCCTTGTAATGGGCTTTGGCATTATGAAAAAGAGTTTCATTTACTGACTATATGATTGATATATAGAGTTCCCCGTTGGGGGAGATGGGCGGTGATATAAATTTAAATAATAAATAAATAAATAAATCACTCAGGAACAAAAATTATCTGGTTGGTTTATATGCAAAATTGAAAGCACTTTCAGAGGAGCAAGCTTAAATAAATAGGGGAGTTTTCATCAGGTTGCTATCATGGAGTATCTGTGTATTAGCTGCCTCATATGATGAGCGGATACCCATCCTCTTATGTTTCTTGGGGCATTCTTATAATTAACATAAATCCCTGTAGTTTTTTATCTGGGGTTGAATGGAATTGATTGATTGATTGATTCTGTTTCTTTTCCGCTTTTCCTCCAAGCAAGTCAGGGTGATGAGTATTATTCTTTCTGTCTCTGTCTTATCTTTACAACAACCTTGTGTGGCCACATAAGGTGAGAAATTGCCTCTAGCTCTAAATCACCCAATGCCAATTAAAAAAAAAAATTATTACAGTCACTGACCAGGATTCTACAAGAAAACAATGAATTACAATAATTAAACAGTTTCTATTTCAAATAGGATAAGATAACATAAAACTGTAGCTAGGTCATTGAGGCAACCGAATCGAATCGAATTATCCATCCAGTCGTATCCAACCCTTGGGGATTCCATTGAGGCAACCAGGCCCTGTCTATTTTTTACAGATAGTATAACAAAAGTTAGGCATATTCAAGTAAAATATATTTGTGTAAAAGTAATTGTACATAAAATAGAATTGTCTGGGTAAGTCACCAGACTGGGAGTTATCAAGCAGGCCCTTGTATCCCCCAATGGCTGTGTTCTCATGACATGCTTACTCGAGGCCAGCTGAGCTAACGGTCTGAGTTTGTGCAGCCTGCAAGGCTAAAATGTATTTGGCTAATTTCTGGTTGAATCTCTCAGGCCAAGGCAATCTGAGTTTCTTAACAATATGGGGGATTTAAACTTGGGTCTCTTCAATCTTACCCCTTTGCCATTATATTTCACTGGCCCTCTGTTGCTCAAACACTGGTAACTAAGCTATTGCACAACTATGGCATCCTGTTCCAGTGAAGAGAGGCAGACTGTCGCAGACAAGGCAAAGCTAAATTCCACACGTGCTGATATTCCAAATTATTGCCCATTCTATCTAAGTTCTCAGATGCATGCTCCAGGGGCATGAATTCAAATGTGCCTTCTGACAAATGTTGATTTGAAAAAAAATACACCACCATCTTAAAACTCACCAGACACAATAAAGAAGATTCCAGACACGAAGGCCAAGATGGTTCTGTGTGGCCGGATATGCCCGATGTTGCTCAAGATGAATCCAATAAACATGAAAAAGAGACTGACCAATGGGAATGGTGTGGCGGAACGAATCATTTCTATAAAAGTCATAAGTGAGAAAGAGTCACCGCCTCCTTTATCAAAATAAAATGACAAGTAGAAAGAATATTCTTTGTACTTATAATTCATTAATTTTCCAGTTTTGTTTCAGCTTTGTCTCTTCTATGCAGTTTGTAGCAACCCTTAAACTTCAGGGTCACCCCCAGATATGTAAATATATTCTTATCTGGACTTTCTGAAACAACTGTAATGGGTGAGACAAATGTCAGGGGAAGGGGTCCCCCACATCACTACAAAAATATACAGAGACATGCACAGAAAGCTTATTTGTAGAAAGGATATCTCTGCTTTCGATGAATTTTACACCATTTCTTTTCCAAGTCTGTTTTTTGGTTTATGTTTCTTTTAATGTAAGTCCCCTTGAAAAGCTCAGGCTGTAGTGCTCTGGCCCTGGGAGTGGCAAGAGCCATATCTCAAGAGCCACAGGATTAGCCCTGTGGGGGTAATGTACGTGTAACCTTTTGGACCACTGAACCACTCCACGGACAATGTGCATCAGTAGAGAACAGGGTCCCCCACCCAGAAGACTTGTCAATCCAGGGAGGAGAAGGCTCACCTCCACTGCAGCTGCTGGGAGAGTGAAAAAGAGGCAATGCTTGAGAGTAGCAGTGAAGGCGCAGGATTTAGAGCCATACTGTCCTACCTCTCAGAAAGAGGGGTCTTAGGACCCTACTCCAAGGAGAGTAGGGCTTCAATTTGTGATGGGGTAATGCCCTATTGAATGGGGCAAACGATACCTGCATGGATTACTTCTCCTTATATTAAGCCTCAGTGACAGCTTTATTGGCCTTTCCATCCATGTAGGCGGGCCCTTCTCCCACAGTACGTTTTGGTTTCCTTCATAGACTTCCTCCCAAATTTACCTAACCAACTTCGTGATAGGGAGGTTTCCTTCCTTTTCATGTTTGCCTTTATTCTTCTTTTGTGGGGTGGAGAAGAATAATTAAGAACAATTAATTTGAAAAACTGTCTGCAAGGAACAGCTATCGGTTTCACTTCCTACTAGGGCTCTGGATTGCCTATGATATCATTTCTGTAGAGGCAACCTGATTTCCTCCAGGTGTTTTGGATGTCAGCTCCTCCAGTGGTCAGGGATGGTGGGGTTTGCAGTCCAAAACATCTACAAGTCATGAGGTTGCCTACTTCCTGCTTGTTACTTGCAGGAGAGTTGACTAAGATAACATTGTGTGTTCTGTCCACATCATCCATTGCCTGGCTCCTCCTCCCACTGCTGTCACTGGTGATCAGAACCATACTTGATGAATGATGGCAAGGTTGCCATGGACACTAGGAGAATGTCTGGCAGCATTGCTCTTACTGTGTTATCTCTTATTTGAAATAGTAACCTCTTGCTACTGGTTTGCTGCTTGAGCAATATCAGATCACAGCAGCATTACATGGGGATCAGCAGTGGCCCAGTGGAATGAGATAGCTAGAATAGCAGCGCAGCTCTCTCTTTTTCTCTCTCTGCAAGCACTTAGACACACCAGAGCTACCTTCCAAGAAAACAACCAGAAATCAATTGAAAACGAAGCAACAGCCAGGCTTTCCTCCATTCTCCTCCCCCCCCCCCCCAACTACTGATGCGGCTGTTTGTTCAAGTAGTGCTACCAGGCTCAGCTGCAAAAATCTGGACAATGACTAGATGGCACCAAAATGTTAGTGTTTTCTTCATCTCTTTGGCACCATCTAGTGGCTATGTGTATTTTTGCAGCCCAGATCTGACAGCCCAGTTAAGGTTCTTATCTCTTCCCTAGATAAGGACACATAAACATAATTCTTCCTAGCCCCACACAACAGGAAGCACCTACTTAAAACACTGATAGTTGATTCAGAGGTCAGCTGGACATTCATAGGCATGACATACTCTATTGTGAAACACCTCCCATGTTCTTCACCTGCAAGAGGAGAAAATCTTAGACAAATGAATTGCTTTCATTCACACCCAGAAACTTTATTCAAAACTAACAGCTTTAAAGGTTTTAAATCAATTGTTCTCTTTCTCAGTACTGATCAACTGAGTTCCTAAACTTCCAAAGATTTAAGGCCAGTCCTTGTGAACAATTGTAAAAATGGCATGAGTAAATAGCAAATATAGAGGGTCTAGTACGGATTGAGTGCTTTGTAGGGATAGGAGGCCTTTAATTGTTTCTCTGTCCCATCATGGTCCTAAACTACATAATTTCCCACCCGCCACGAACACATACATATGTAAACTTGCACTGAAAGAAAATCCTCCATTGGTCTCAACAAGAGCTTTCCTTAGAGTGCAAATTGCAGGCATGAGCCTCCTGTCCACATCAGAACCCCAGAGGAAGCAAAATAATTGAACTCTCTCCTCTCCGTAAGAGTTCTAATCCAAACAAGTCCCCTACATCTGCTACTTATTTTTAAAAAGTAATTCACACATTCACACAAGTGCTAACTGCACGAATTGTGTCTACAAAAATCTGCCACTTAAAACACAGGCCTTGTAAAGCATCATGAGCAAAAGAACAAGGTTTGTATGGACTTAGACATTGTTCAGATTCATGTACGTTCTGTGACTAGCATTATTATTGTTTTATCTTTCTAATTACATATAATAAATGCAAGGTAGGGACACGTCTATGAAGGTTCTCAGTCATCCAGGTGGAATTGTCTGTAGCTTGAATCATGTCAACTGGATTTCTATTTTCTCAGTGGAGCGAAACGTTTCCACTGAGAAAATAGAAATCCAGTTGACATGATTCAAGCTACAGACAAGGTAGGGACACGGTATCACTTCATTGTTCTTCTTGGGTTTCTGGTTTGACTGTGGGCAATTAGCTGTTGAAAGGATGTGGAATGCCAGTCACCTACCTGGGCAACTCATTTAGTCTGGACTGTGGTATTCCTACCATTCATTGAAGAACTGGAATTCTTAAGATAGCAAAGGTCTAGAGCAAATTGAGGGCTTATTACATTCCCCAGAATTTGGTCCTGGTCCTGGTGTCCTTACTAGGAGCTGTTCCCTCCTCTTAAGTACATTATTTCTCATAACTAGACCTTTCTGGATGAGCTTTCTAGTAGGTAGATGGACGTTCATACACTGATTCTATCTGCATCTATGTACACATACATTGGGTGTCAGATTTAATTCATTCCAAACCATTTAACCAAGAGGATTCCCTGTCTTTAAAATAAGCTAACTTTCCTCCCCCTAAAAGCACTGAAAATAAAAACAGTGAGGCAATGCGCACATGCATTAAACAACAGAACTATTTCATAAACATTCATATAAGTTAAATCATAAGGGAACATTAATGGGATTTCCTAAGACTTTCAGTGAGGCACGAGGAGCAGAGGCATGAGGAAAGCCAGGTTTACTTTTGCCCAGAGCACTATACCTGCCAAAAAGCAAACCCTCCAGAGGCCAGAATGCAGAGACATCTTGATTTCAGTACTTTGGTTTTGGGGCAGGATGATCCCTTCCTCCAGATACAACCAGTAGTCAGTGCTCACCGCAATCCCCAGAAGCCCCAGTCCGCTCATGGCAAACACACTGCTGAGCAGAGTCAGCACCTTCCTGCCGCAGGTGCTCATTCCCCAAAGCATCAGGGTAGGATGGGGCACCAGAGAATTCCTGCATGGACAAAGACATCTGTCATCAGTAACTACAAACTCTTCTCTGTGGAGCAAAACTACATCTACCCACCTTCTCTCTTGTACACACTTTGAGCAGATACACCATGCTCCTAATAAGCTAGGGCTACAACCACAAGATGGCAGCAAAGATGTAGATTTTTTTGCATACCTCTTTGCTGTCATCTGGTGGTAGTCTGGATCTTTTCAACCGAGATAGAGTTGGCACATAAGAAGCTGAAAATCCAAGTTGCACACCATGGTCATTGCCCTTCAGACTTGGATGTGGAAGATATTCCCGGAGTCCTTGAGAACATACTGAGTTCTAGGCCTGTTATTCAGCTTCCAGTCAATTAAGCCCCTTTTGGCAATGATTCACTTCAGGGACAAGCACAGTGAGACTGACCACTCAGCCATGTGTAACGTGCAATCTGTGAAATGTTTCCTTCTCCTTTTGCCAATAGATATAAATCTCCCAAAGAGGAACTGGCCATGTACTGCTAGAGAAGAAATAATTGGCAAGCAATTAAAATATTTAAAGCAAATATATAAATATAAATATAAATATATATAAATATAAATATAAATATAAATATAAATATAAATATAAATATAAATATAAATATAAATATAAATATAAATATAAATATAAATATAAATATAAATAAATATAAATCTTGCAAGGAAGAAACCCTCCTTTGACATGTCATATAACAGTTTTACTTAATTATTATGTATTTTCTACAATCCAGTTTAGACCACAAAGGGCCAGAAGTGTTGCCCATCAAAAACCTTTGATTTGATTGCTCCAGGATACAAATGCAATTAATTAAAATAAGGGGATATATAATACAGAATTCATATCAAATCAAAAACTCCTAGCCAGGGCTCAAGGTTTTTAAAGCCACATACCCATCTGGACAAAGTAGCTCTCAAGAGATAAACATCCAGAGCTGGGAATATAACTTGGGACTGATAAAGAGTTGTACAATGAAGTAAAACACCAATAAGTGTGGCAACTTGCTGTCAGACTGAATGTTACCTGGAATGCCCCTTTATTTCTCCACCCTAACCCTTCCTGTTGGCTCATCCAGTGGTTTCTAGTCTGCTGCTGGCAACCCACTTGGAATCTGATGCATCTGAGAGAAGGCTAGCAGCAGCCGTGTATCAAAAACAACAGGCTGACTTTGAGAGGAAATCATTCCTACTGTGCCGTTACATCAACAACAGGCCAGTTAAGCTGGATGTGACATGACCAGAAGTGATTGAAAAGTATGTTTGATTGGTGGGGCACCCTGCCAAGTCATTTTTAACTGTATTCCTAAGAACGGTAGTATCTTTGGGAGTAGATCAAGAGAGCCTCATCTGGAAGGCCAATAGCAATTAGTAACAAACACTCTGGCAACTACTGCTGGGAGAATGTTGGGTGCATTGTAAGCTGATGAATATCCCATCTGAATTTGGGGCTTGCCCCCCCCCCCACCACCTAGGCATTGTTTTGAGGTTCTTCAACAGACTTCCATCAGTTTGGAAAGATCCTTTGAAAAAAGGATTATTTGAAGATCCCCAGTCTAGATGGGGGTGGACAACTTTTTTCCAGGTAAGTGCTGTTCTGTGACATGATGGGGGCCACAATGAAAAGGTGATAAGGCCATGGCTAAAAGGTGAATGAAGTCAATAAAAATGGGGTGGGTCTAGGTAACAATTCCTTGGGCCCCAAATAATTTGAAATTAATCGCTTCCAACGTGTTAAACGTGTACAAATGTTGAGAACAAGCATAACAGAATCACAGTAAAACACTGGGGGGAAAAATTCTGCCAATTTTGATCAGCAAACCTGCATGATTCCAAAAGACAAAAAATAGTGGGGGGTGGGGGTTGTTCAAGTGCAGCCTACTCCTGGTCAAAATAAACTACAACTTCAGGCATAAATTAATCTTTGCAATAGCAGATAGGGCAGTGATTAACTCAAACTAGTTATTTTTATATAAAGGGGAAAAAACCTTGAGAAGACAGTTCTAGAATGGAAACAAAATGGAAATGTAATATTATTGAAAATCAGAAGGAAATAAATTAAAACAGAGTCTACCATGGTAGAGATGGGCGGGGATAAATTCAAATAAAAAATAAATAAAAAATAAATAAAAAACATCAAATTCAAAAAACACACACATGCTCAGAGAGGCAGTGAAGGTTTCTTGACACTTTACAATGGCCAAGAGCTCTTCCACAAGTGAAAATTAATACCATATGCACTGATGACAAAGTAGGTCAAAAACTTGATTGTAACACTCATTCACAACTCAAATTAAAGCTGACACCTGAAGCAGAGAAGTGTCAATACAGTCATTAAAAACACAATCTCCTTAAGAATGAATGGATGTATCAAACAGCTATAACATCAACTTAATGCTACAACAGGCCATAATTGTGCAGTTTGTGATATCTTTCCAAAATTTAATCCAAAGGCCATGACACTTAGTGCCAACAGATCCTCAGGGAAATGTTATTTGATTAGCCCAGTAGCTACAGTAATTCCATAGTGTGACTGGAAAGGAGAAAAGGAAATGGAGCAATTCTAGGCCTTGTTTAGTCACCTCTTCATTTCTAGCTTTCAAAAGGATGATACTCTGATACGCTGTATGTTACGTTCAACAGGATTGAACAACAGCTGTACAAAACCAAGAAGTATCTGCCAACTGGTAAAACATGGGGTCATGCCTAACTAAAGAAGAGATGTGATTTATTTTGAGAATACAGAGGAGGTGTAATTGAATGCTGCCAAACACTTTGATCTATGAAATTGATACATTATGATGGCACCAAATCAATCCTTCATCTCCTAGGGGGGAGAGTTTTGAGAGTCCTCAGTTACCAAAATGCCCACACAAATCATAGCAGTATCTTTTTTCCAGTAAGATTTATTTCCTTAAAGTATTGATATGCCACTTTGTAGGGCTGCACAGTCATGAAGTAGTATACCAGACCAGAAGGCTATGGACCATGCACACCATTCACTGTCATACTGCTTCCCAACCTTTCAGCACTCACTGGAGAGTCTTAAACATGTTTACTTAACATCTCAGTGTTCCAGCACATATAAAGCTGACTCTGATCAAAAGGAAAGTCTCACCATCAGCACTTGCAAATAAGCCAGTTGTAACTGCAGTTGTTGACTGGGTGATGTTTTACTACTAATGGCAAGCAGAAGATGCTTAGAATCCCACACCAACCCCTGTCCTCCCACCGCCAATCCAGCAAACTTCAATAGGACTTATTCTTGAGCACATTTATCAGAAACAATTTCAAAGCCAATGTGTTGAGTACTGGTATGTCAGCCTCCTCTTGTTTAACATTATTGGATCCATTTGCAGTGAGAACTTGTCTTTTCATAATTAAATTGTTAATTCCTATGCATGCTGGAAGGCAAAGCCATCTATCACACTTCCACAGGTCAATCAAATATAATGGCCACGTTTAGACAATCTTGAAAGGATATGTACAGTAATGGTATGTGAGAATGACCTTGGGACACTGGGCCCAGAGACGCTGCCTAGGGAATGGTCAGATAAGAGGCAGCATAGTCCGCAGCTGGATAGTGGGTAGGGTGAGAGGCTCCAAAGAGACCCTCCTTAATTTCTCAGGGTGTATAGGAGACAGGGAGAGATTGCACTTTCAGACTTGCAAGATTCTGTTAATGTAGCCTTACAATAAAGTAGAATTAGCTCATCTGGTTGTGTTTCCTGCCTGGTCCACCTGGTAAGGCTGACAGGATCCAATACATCAGAAAAAGCAACCCTTTAGATGTTGATGCGCTACAGCTTCAGCATCCCACATGATTAGTCCTGGTTCTTCATCCCTGCTAAAGTGTACTGGAGGAAAACCAAAAAATACTTTATCCAGAGGACTGAGCCATCAGTTGGTTAAATGCCAGTAAATTAGCGTTCAATGATTTGTGGATTTTACTCTAAGCAGCTTCCATTAAATTCAGTTCTGAGTCCTGGCACACTGAGGACATGATACACACGTACTGTACAATGTGCTAAATAAAGCACAGAAAATCTTGCCTAATGCCAAGGCTGTTCAGTTCAAACTCCACTGCATCACAAAAGATGTGCTTGTTATTTTGCATAGGAGGTGTTTTCAGATGTTTTAGAGTAGATCTTCAGTAGCTATTTCCTTTTTAAAACATTAATTTTAAACCTTACCATAGAGCTTTCTTTGGAGGTGGTGTTAGAATCAGTGGTAGAAAAACAATGGACATTTCCAAAATCTTGTGGGACTTATATTGGCTGAGTGGGCACAAACAACCCAATCCAAGTACCACCAAGGAGAGTACAACACCCCCACCAACACAGGCAGGACAAGCCAGGGTATATAAATAGAGAGCAAGTCCCACTCCCTTTTCGCACTGAAGATGTTGCCTAGCCTGGCAATGAAACGTCTGCAAGAAAACAACAAGGCTCAGAGAGCACCAAGGACTCCACAAAAGATAACTCCCAGGTGCTCATATTTTCTTTCTATCGAGACAATAGCTGGGAAACGGGAGAGATTTGAGTCTTGAGTGTCCAAAATCTTTTTATTTACTCCTGGATATACATCTTCCTCCCACTATTGTCTGAACATGAACGGGAGATGGACTAAACCCCTGCTACAAGAACATCACCACAGAAGATTTCCTCCTTTGGTTGTGGATCTCTATTGGTCTCCTTCAAAATGTTCTGCCCTCTTTGGATATCCTTCCAGAAGCGAAAGGACTGCATCAAAACAAGCTACAAAACAGAACAGCAGGCCCTCTAACTAGGGAACCTTACTGTATGTGCCCATTAAAAAGATAGACACCCTCCTAGGGGCAACCTGAATTCAGTTGTACAGTTTTCTTGGACGTCTTGTTGATCTGGCTTGCTAATGCCTTCTTTTTCCACTTCCCTGACTAGCCCACAATCCTGGAATTTGCTAATGGTCTCCCATCCAGATACCGGCTAGCTTTTCTTAGCGTCCAAGTTCAGACAAACTCATTCAAGTGCTGAGATAATAACAAACAATAAGAAATCCTCTCTCAGCATTCTGGGAAATGACATCTACTACACCTGAGAAATAGCGGGTTGGGAAGACTGTTTTTGAAAGTAATGGGCTACTTTGTCCTGATCCTGACAACAGGCTGAATCTGTGAGTTGAATTTTAAAAACACCCTTCACAAGAAAACAAGAACATCATTTTTATTTTCTAACTGGAATTACTCCTCTTGATAGAGGAACAGGGTGTGAGAGCCCAACTAGGGACTATGACCCCCTCTATATCTGTGGAAGGTAGACAGTAATCTAGATTTAGCAGCAGGGTGGGGTGGCTATGAACTAGAACTTTTAATGTCCGAATAACAGAGAGACAGATACCATTGACCACATACCATTGACCACGGTTACTTGTTGGAGCACTTGGGGGAAGAGATGGCGGTTGGAAAGTCCACTTTGGAATGACTCGGCTCCTACCTTTCTGGATGCACATCAATTTAATCCCTGGAAATAATTCTATTCTCCTATTTTTTGTTGTTGTTGTTAAGTCGTTTAGTCGTGTCCGACTCTTCGTGACCTCATGGACCATAGCACGCCAGGCCTTCCTGTCCTCCACTGTCTCCCGGAGTTTACTCAAATTCATGTTCACTACATCGGTGATGCTATCTAACCATCTCATCCTCTGCCGTCCCCTTCTCCTTCCGCCTTCAGTCTTTCCCAGCATCAGGGTCTTTTCCAGTTTAACATCAATATGAACTTTTTGAGAAAGGGCATTCATAGATTTGAAGCTAGATGGCACCAGTTTGCTGATGATACTCAACTCTGTTTTCCATTCCTGCTAATTTGGGGTTGTATGCATTTAGGGTCAAATGCATACAAAACATCAAAATGAGTTTGATGTGGAAAAATAAGCTGAAGCTAAACTCAGAGACAATGGTTCTGGAGAATGGATTTTAGGATTTGGAAAATACGCCTTTTAGGATGAGGTTGCACTCCCATTTATGGGTTATGTTCAAATCTGGCGAGCCCACTTGGATCCAGCTCTTATGCTGGATAGCCACAATATTGGTGATGAGGAGGGCTTTATCAGCTTCAGCTGATAAATCTCCAGGAGGAGAAAGACCTGGTTTCACTCACACACCAAGGCTAACTTACTGCCATCTGTTCTTTATGTGGCAGTCCTTGAAGATGATGCAAAAACTGCAGCTGGCCCAAAATATGGTGAGTGGTGCCTAAAGTCACACATGATCCCCCTGATGAAACAGTTGGTGACCAGTTGCTTTTCAGATTAAACCCAAGGTGTTCCCAGTCATGTTTAAAATGTTACATGAGTATCACCCCAACCTCCCTTTGGATGCCTACTCTCAGGTCATTGCCTTTTGTGGGTTCAGTCAAGGATGCATTTGGGCTCAAGGACTGGTGCTTTCCCCATAGCAGATCCCATGGGGTGGAACAACTTGCCACTAGAACTTAACCAAGCTCCCTTCTTACTATTTTACCCAAACCTTTTAATGTTGTTGCAGTCTTTGTATTTTTAGTTATATTTTTAATAATTGTTTTTTTTATCAGTGGTGGGTTTTTTTGGGGTGGGGGAGGCTGCACTGCTGTAAGCCACCCAGAGACAAAGTCAGCAGGCCACACAAAACTTTGAAATAAATCAATCCCTTTCCCTAACCTCTTGCTGCAAAACCTCCTCATTTTAGTTGTCTGTCATGACAACTGGCATCAGCTCATTCTTTGCAGGCTCCTTTTTAAAAGCTCCATGCTATTCTCACCTCTCCCCAGCTGCCCCTATGTAATATTGATGCCCACGGCTTATGACTGGCACTGTCTATGATGTTGCTCCATAGATGGTGCCAGCCATAAGCAGGGGACATCAATATTACATAGGGGCAGCTGGGTAAAAGCAGGCAAGGGAGGAGGCACCCAGAAATTGCACAGAAGAGCTCCAGGAAGGAGGATTTGCAAATAAAAAGGAAATAATTGTTGCCTGAGCAATCTTTCTCTAAAGGAATGTTGTGTCCTCTACAAACAAAATTGGGTTAGTTATAGTGTTTGCATACCCAGAGCCCACATCAATTTCAATTGTAACAAGTTTTCCAATGCCTTGCAAATGAACTCCAGATTGACTGAATATATCTTTTGGGGGGAATCAAGTTATTATTTGCAGTCCTTCAGCTACCAATGATGGAACATGTCCACTGACCCTTCTTTGCAATTCTATTTCCTATGGCTTTTTCCTTCAGAGTCTAAATGTTTGCAGTTCAAAGATCCAGCAATCCCCCATCACCTACACATCAGCTTGAAACAAAAGCCTGTAGGTTGCAATCCCATAAACACTCTTCTGGGAGTAAATCCTGTTTAAATCAAGGTGACTTCCATCTGAGGATTCCTATGTAGGATTTTGCAGTAAGGGAGTATCAGAGATGGGGAGAAATCTAAAGGCTAAAAGCAATTCCCACCCCCCGCACAGTTGTGTCCGACTCTAGGGGCCAGTGCTCATCTCCGTTTCTTAGCTAAATAGCCAGCGCTGTCTGAAGACGCTTCCGCAGTCATGTGGCCGGCATGACACACGCAGAACGCTGTTACAATCCCACGGAAGTGGTACCTATTCATCTACTTGCATTTGCTTGCTTTCGAATTGCTAGGTTGGCAAGAGCTGGGGCTAGTGTGGGAGCTCACTATGTCACGCGGGACTAGGGATTCGAACCTCCAAACCTGCGATCTTCCAATCGACAAGCCTGGCGTCTTAACCACTGAGCCATCACGAAAGGAGGGAAGGAATGCAAATTGTCTGAGAAGGGCCTTTTGAAATTAGTTCTCATCCCAAGGCCAGATTATTGACAGATGAAATAATTATTATCTATAGTGTCTCAAGTTCCTTTCTGTGATTTTCCTGCATTTTTTTCTTTTGCTATGCAACACATTCTTCCATCTCAATGCTTAAGGATCAACGTTTCCTCATCTCTTCCTTCCTGTAGCTGAATTTGCTCTCCTCCTCATTTATTTTTTAATGTTTGCTGCCCATTCTGTTGTTAAATATTTCCTTGTCCATCAGAACTGATGGACAATATTTACTGCCACTGCAAAAGTCAGCCCACATTAATTCAATGGGACTTCCAGCATGATACGGAAGTACAGTACTCTTTCTTGTCCTGGAAGGATTTCTTTCAGAAATGCCTTTTGTTTTCATTCCATAAAATTTAATTATAGCCAAAATACCAATATAACAAAAATATATCCCAATTATAAGAGTCTATTTGGGGGTGAAGTTATGTTTTCTTTCCTTTCTCCCCTCCCCCCCTCTTTTTTTTGGTATGCCATGCTATAATATTTTTGCTCTATTCTCTCTTCAAGAACAGAGACTGAAATCTAAATAACAATCATAGAAGAAAACAGAATGCCTTTAAAAATACTGGGAATTTTAAACTGGTTCTGACACTATCAGTCCCTATCCAGAGGCATCCACAGGGCAGCCAAGAGACAGGAAATGACAAAAGCGGCATCACACTCTTGTGACACAAGCTCCACCCTTTTTGTACGTGCATTGGGATGTCCAAGCGCGCGCACACACACACACACACACGCACACACACACAACAAAGAGGCACAGCTTGCAGCACACTGACACAGTGCGACTTTCATCATTTTGATTTAAAGTCTCCAATTCTGCAAAGAACTTTTTCCAAACTTCCATGCAAATTATGAGCCCGGCATCCCAGGATAAAGGTAGAATAGTTGATCTGATTGCCAGGCTCACAAAGGAAAATAAATTGCCAACTGAAATGAGATGGGGAGGAGGCTGCCTAGTCCCTCAAAAGACCAATGATCCTGGAATTGACAATCAAATCGTCCCCAGGGTTGTTCCAAGGATGCCTGGGCCTTTTGGACCTCGAACTTGAGATGCTAATGACAGGCAGAGAACTCTCAACTCTTCTGCCTATATGTGTCCTCTTGTAATGCCTCTAAGATCAGCCTATTGCTGTGGTCTGACAGTCAAACCCCACAAACAAAGTCAGTTTTCCTTTATCAGTTTCCCATGGGATTCCTACATACAGTACAGTGTTTATCCTATTATTTCCATTCTAACAACAATTCTGCAACACCTTAGTCCTACTTTATATAGAAGAGGAAAAGGCCGAGACACAGAGTGAGTTGAGACTAATTAACAGGCACCTGAATGTGAATGGCAACAGCAATTTTAGTTTCTTTGGTTAAAAACATCCAATGAATCCCAGAAAGGGGAAAAATAGTGATTTGAAGAATTGCCAGTATAAATACCAAGTACCTAAGGTTTTAAAAAAAGGGGCGTGGTGGCTCAGCGGGTAAGACGCCAGGCTTGTCGATCGGAAGGTTGCAAGTCTGGAGGTTCGAATCCCTACTCCCGTGTGACGGAGTGAGCTCCCACACTAGCCCCAGCTGTTGCCAACCTAGCAATTCGAAAGCATGCAAATGCAAGTAGATTAATAGGTACCACTTCGGTGGGATGGTAACAGCGTTCCACGTGCGTCATGCCGGCCACATGACCACGGAAGCATCTTCGGACAGCACTGGCTCTTGGGCTAACAAACGGAGATGAGCACCAGCCCCTAGAGTCGGACACAACTGCACAAATGTGCGGGGGGAACCTTTACCTTTTTACCTAAGGTTTTAGTTTCTTTCTCAGTCATATTTACAGAGGTATGGATTTTACATTTCAGAATAAGCAAAGAGTCAATTAAGCTTCTAGAAAAGTCAAAAGATGATTCTTATAGCATTCTTGTTATTTTTTGTGTGGGAAAAGAAGAAAAGGAAAACTGTATTTTTTCATGTTCTTCCAAGTCAATCAATGGAATGTTATATGGGAGATTAAAATCCTTTGGGCATATTTTCCCTTAGACTCCTAATATATTTAACAAGTTCTAGTTTTAGAATGAACAATTCAAGCTCCACTCACCCCAGATGAATTTTGGCTTAAATATTCTCTCTGCCATAAAACCTTACCTAGGCCAAAGGATGGGGATTACATTTGAAAGACTTACGGTTTTGTTCCCTGAGATCCCCCAATGGATTACTATCAACTTGTAATATTTAATACTTAACATAAATGAAGAGTAAATACATACTGTAGGAGGTAAATCCTACATTAAAGTCAAGCTCCAATCCTGATGACTTCATAGACATTTGTAAAATTTTCTTGGCAACAGTATGGAATGGTACCAATCGAAGAGAATATTTGTAGCTCAGGGTTGAACTGGGGAGTCTTTGGTGCTCTCTGAGCCTTGTTGTTTTCATGCAGACGTTTCATTGCCAGGCTAGGCAACATCTTCAGTGCGAAAAGGGAGTGGAACTTGCTGTCTGTTTATATACCCTGGCTTGTCCTGCCTGTGTTGGTGGGGGTCTTGTACTCTCCTTGGTAGTTCCTTGATTGGGCTGTTGTTTGCTGCTTGGTTGATTGACTGAGTTAATAGTTCCTTGATTAGGGTCTATTGTGTTGTTTGATTGCTCATCTGGTGCTAATCTTGGTGTTAACCTTTGCCTATCTTGTTGTTGATTGCTGGCCCAGGGGTGTTCTGGTCTTCTGGCTATTCTATTGTCTCTTATGAATGGTATGTAAATGTTGTTAACCTCTATGTGTCTGTTGATGGCTGCTTTGTCTGAGTGCCAAGCTTCCAGGAATTCTCTAGCATTTTTGGATTTGGCCTGGTCTAATATGCTCACAGTTTCCCAGTTGAAAGTATGGTTAAGTCTGTCCATGTGTTGTGAGATTAAGGAGTTTTCATCATGTCTTCTGACTCCTAGTTGGTGTTCGTGGATGCGTTCTGCTAGTCTTCTGCCAGTCTGTCCTACATAGTGGCTGTTACAGTCCTTACACTGTATGTTGTAGATAACTCCTGTTTTTTCTTCTTGGGCTACTGGGTCTTTTGGGTTACTTACAATGTTCTGAAGGGTTTTGGTTGGTTTGTGTGCTACAGTGATGCCGTGTGGATGTAACAGTCTATTAGTAGTTTCTGAGATGTTTCTGATGTATGGCAGTGTAATCCTTTTCATAGCTTCTGTTGGTTTTGCTGTGGTGGGTTGAGTGGTCAGGCAAGATTAGCAGCAGAGGAGCAATCAAACAACACAATAGACCTTAATCAAGGAACTATTAACTCAGTCAATCACCCAAACAGCACACAACAGCCCAATCAAGGAACTACCAAGGAGAGTACAAGACCCCCACCAACACAGGCAGGACAAGCCAGGGTATATAAACAGACAGCAAGTTCCACTCCCTTTTCGCACTGAAGATGTTGCCTAGCCTGGCAATGAAACGTCTGCATGAAAACAACAAGGCTCAGAGAGCACCAAAGACTCCCCAGTATGGAATGGCTTTGCAGTGCTCGCTAAAGGTACTTTTTAAACTTTTCAACCTAACCTACAACCCTGATATTTCCTATTGGTCTCCCATCCAGGTATAACCCTGCTTGGCTTCTGAGATCAACCAAGGTCGGTTAGATGCTGCCATTTAATTGTGTTTCAATCATATTTGCTCAATTAAATTGAATTAAAATTTAACTTTAACCCAGATGAAATTTAATTTTATTCCTGCCTTACCTACTTTACAGAATAAGCTCCCAGCATGCCCCCCTTGAGACACATGTAACCCATGCCCCATAGAGGTGCTCTGTACTTTGATGACCTTTGTCCAGGAAGCCAATGAAACTTAAAAATAACACCTTCCTATTGCTATAAAAGGACTCATCGTGAGCTGTGTCAGATTGTTTGATCTAAAATAATCTAAGATGATTTTCTACTCCAATTGGCAGTACTCCACTATTCAGCCTTTTCTACCCCCACCTGGAAGTGCCTGGGACTTAGATGTTTTGCAAGCAAAGATTGTATTTCATCTTTAAATTGTGACCTTTCAAAGGTGTGACCTTTCAAATTCTTCAGTTTTAAAGATAAGCAAGACCTTTGGTACATCACTGTCTCTGATGAAGAGAGTTGCCTTTAGATGGCGAGTGAATACCTTCTGATCTGGAGTGGAGTGAAAACCCACTCACTCCTGTTCTGTTCAATTCCTACAGGATCACCCTCTTTTTACATATGTGATAGAAGAAATGGTTCAAAGATAGCTTCTCCTTCTTCTGGAATCACCATATGATTGATTATATTATGAGAAGTAATTTTCTAGTGGAATCAAAGTTCCCTTTTTGTTAAATGAACATTAAGTATCAAGTTAGATCCAGAGCTGATATTGGAATAGCCAAATCATCTTGCAAAATAAATGTTACAATGCTCAAAATCTTCAGTTGAGACAACAATAATAACATTGTTTATAACATGTTTCCACAAGGGTGTGGGTCAGCATCAATAAAAATTAGCAAATAAATTAAGCTGAATAAAACTAGAAGGATAGTGATGCTGAACTTCATTTGGAGCAAAACAATTGCAGAAAGATAGAAGAATCTGAGCAGTTGGTGAGTTCCAATTTTTGTTGCTTTGGTGGGAGACTGGATAATTATCTCCTACATAATTATTGTCTTGCTCTTCTCTGACATCAATGCTATGTGCTCTAAAATCTATGGACCAAATGGTTCATTGAATGAGAATAGCACTCCAAGGCAGATTCCTCAACCAGTCCATTGCATTAAACATAGTGAAAGGGACACTGGACTTGTTAAGATACTCCTGGAACTATTTGGCTGGGTTTTTACAATTGAGCCATGGTTTACTCAATTAGTCCACTAAACCACAATTTGGTGCCCAGACTGGATTTGTACTACCTGCTAGGCTAAAATGTGGTTGTGGAGTCTTTGGTGCTCTCTTAGCTTGGCCTGTTTGCTTGCAGATGTTTCATCGCCCAACTGTTACCTAGTTGGGTCATGAAACGTCTGCAAACAAACAGCCAAGCTCAGAGAGCACTGAGGACTCCACAGTTCAACCCTGAGCGACAGATATTCTCTTCTATTAAAATGTGGTTGGCTGGTTTGTGATGCAGCTCTGCTCCTGCATCAGTTTTATCTGAAAGAGAAGAGAAGATGGAGAACATCAGGGCTATCAAAGAATGTTTCTATTTCAAAAAGGTAAGTTACACTAAAGCAGGCAAGGGTAGAAGTGTGGAGAAAGGCAGAACTGTGATTACTGCTTACAAAGAGACAGCCACTCTAGTAGGCAGCATACTAACAGAGTGGTTCATGTCCATCCCTTACGACACTGTTTAACTGTTGCAGTATCCCTGGGAACATTGGCTTTGTTCATAAGCCACCTCTGTTAAAAAAAAACCCGCTGATCCTGGCAGGTTTCCTGGGCTGGGTCTGCTATTTGGTAAAAGGGCCATTTGTCATGAGCATACCGAGCCAAGCTACCAGATGCTATCCATCCTCACCACTAAGTACCACAGCAGTTGGAACATTTGCTGCACTCAGAGATCCTGCACATAGTTAGAAGAATCACCACTTTGCCATTACAGATGATAGCTCTAGAGACTATTCCCACAAAGATGGAAAATAGCTCTGGTTCACATTTGTTTTGCAGATATGGGACTATCAGTTCCCAAATTGAAGAATAAATACAGAACATCTTCAGAACATCTTCTTCATGAGAAAGAGAGATGATGATATCTGGCTTGGATTAGTAGACTCAGGCTCACCAAGCATTCAGTGACAGTATGGCGCTATTTTGTGTAGCAGATTAATGTTGAAGTGCTGAAAGAGATGTGCTAGTTGCTCTAGTCTCCTACCCAGGAAAGAAGTGAGCAGCCGCCTCTTCCTCCACTGCCTGGGCCAGAATAGAGGCTGGATGAGCTCTTGTACCCATGCACAGAGGACTATGATGCAGTTATCTACTGCAGTATTTGAAACAGAGTCTCAAACCACAAACAGAACTTCATCATGAGCTTTCCCTGGCCAAATATCAGTTCTGCCCCCATATTATTCTAGCAACACTACAAGAATGTCACCCCTAAGATCTGGATTTATATGTCCACTCTTCTTCTAATGTGATGTAGGCCACTGTTGGTCAGCAGTGACCCAGAGTTCTGTACATTATCCACATGGGCCAGTCCCGGTGCAAAATAATAAATATGGTAGTAGAAATGGCAATATACAAAACCCTACAAATGGAACACTTCTCTTTTCTAAACTCTTCTGACACTGAATTGCAAAGAATTATAAACCAAAAATAGCTGAGCTAGAATTAACCAAGAAATTTAATTTTATTATTCAAAGATTAAACAGAGACAAAGGTTCTTACCACACTATATGTGTATGTGACAACCAACAATTGTTTTGTGAATGACCATAGTCAATTTTGTAAACATCTCTTCTGTACCTTTTGCATTTCAGCACCTTCTGGACTTGTTCTTCCCCACCAATCATGGTATAGATTAAGTTTCTCACTCAGGATAGTACTCCATACATCTAATGAAGTTGGCGTGGTCCATAGAAGTGTATGGCATCATGGCTTCCAGAGGAAGAAATGGTGGACTGAAGTCAGCTCCGCTAAAAGCAGAGCCGACAATCGCAGCAAAGGACGAAGAGCCAGCGAGTAGACCGGCTCTTTGAACTTCTCTGGACGAGGAGAGGACTTGAGATCGCCCATAAGTGCTCCAGACAGCTGCTCCTCATGAGGGTACCACAAGATAGCAGTCTCTGGCGGGTTTAGCGCTCAGGAAGAGGAGGAAATAGCCATCTTGCTCAAACCACGGTCGGCGCCTTTGAAAGAACACTAAGTTCACATACTTCCTTTTCTAATCACTTTCACAAATGGCTTGTTAGCTGCTTTTCAGCTATTAGAAACCTTTGTATCAATAAGTTTCACAACACCAGGTGAATTTCCCTTCAATCCTTAGTGAAAGAAAGTTTTAACTCAAGTTTAAGAACTTAAAAAAATTTTTTTTAATAAACAGCAAAAGGATGACTAAAACTTTGATTTTAGAACGTTACAAATGGACTAAGGGTCCAGATAAATTTTAAATAAGGTTTTGGAATTAATTATAAAGAATCCTTCCCATGGGAAAATGGTTTTGTTTTGAATCTTTTTAAAAAACATAATAAAATAAGAGTTTAAAAATTGGACACTAGAGGGAACTAAAGATTACAATTAAAGGAGAAGAATACATAATTCTTACACATGACTTACAATTACAGAATGGAGCAAAATATTCTAACATTGGACATATTGAAAGATATTTTTGAAAAATGGACTCAGAAGTTAGTATTAATAGTGTCAACAGAGACATCTGCCTCTATGGAGAGACTGTGTCTAAAAGCTGTTATGGAAGAGGAACAAGTTTTACCTGACAAGATCGAGGCTGTGTTGAAAGTGGATTTACAAATTACAGGCTACAAGAATGACATGGAAAAAGATGTTACACTGGACATACAAAAGAAACCAGTTGATGTTTTAATAATTAAAAGGGATATACAAACAATAAACCAGGAGAGTGACCTGGATAATTTTCCTATATTGGATTTACAAAAGAGGCTTGTTAAAGTTTTGAAGAATCTTGTGAGAAGGGACAAAGAAAAAAATGAAAAGAAATAAAGTTCTATGACATTATTTGAATGGACTAAAGATTAAGATTGTTAGAAGTAAAAGGAAGGAATATAAAGTTGGTTTATTTGATCAAGCTTAACATAGATATGTTGTAATCCTTAATGGACTTTTGCTGACACCAGGACTGAAATGACAATGCTTTATGGATTTGTTTATAGATAAGAGATGGGATATGGGAAGAAGAGAACATTTGATGTATTTTAAGAGGAGGTGATAAGTTACTAAAATCGTTTATACTTGTGATGAAGGTTGGAAGTCACTTCTTTATATATTTTTCCTTTTCTTTACTATATTCTTATTTTTTCTTTCTTTTCTATATCTCTATTTTTCCCTTTTCTTCACCTTCTACTCTTTCTTCCTATTCTTTTATCTTTTTTAGTTTGTATTAATTTTTACTATTGTAATTATAATCTTTAATAAAATTACTATAGGGGGAAAAAAGAAGTCTATGGCATCATGAATTTGTCAGTCTTCAAAATGCCAAAAGCCTGCCAGTTGTTTTACTTAAGGATAGGTCCTTTTGCTCAAGGACAATTGCGCATAAGACAATACCTGTGTACAGATAACACTGCCTGAGCTATTTCAGGACATATTTTGTCTGTAAGGAAAAGAGAGGAAGAATTATATCCAAAGTAATTGGAGTCACAACATGGATCCTCTTTCTCATGAATACTTTTACAGTTCTATGGCTTAGTTCTCCTTTTTTTGACATGACTCTTCCTAAAGAAAGAAGATTTTTTAGCTGTTCTTATTTAAACTAGGGTTATAAAAGTCCCTTTATCTAAAGAATTTTTTTTTAGACATAATGGAGGAGTTGGGGCGATCAATGATTTCTTCATCACCAACCTTCTTGCTGCAATGGTAGTCAGCAACTCTGTGTCAGTTTGTGCATAATTTAAGCCATGATGCAGCAGTGAAGTATTCCCACCTACAAAGGAATCGCTAAAATTAGCCCAAACCATGTGCTGTTTTGTGAATTCCAATGAGAAAGAAAGAAAATATAGGCACTGTGGGGGGAAGCTTTGTTAGAACAATACCAATTTTTAATGATCCTGCAAGATGGTGAAATTATTAGCTCTGCCTTTAGTTAACTTTACAACATCTAAAGTCACAAAGAGGAGGGTCCTTCCTGTTGAAAGGTTCTCCACTTAGTCCTACAATTGCCACAAACTCTGGTAGCGAAAAATACTTCCCAGGAAGAGTTGATTCTGGAGTTGCTCAAACACTTACAGTAATAAGGAAGCAAGGCTTGGTCAAGCTGGCAAGAGCTTTTGCTGAATCCAATATTCTTCAAATTATGAAGAACAGCTGGATTGTGTTGGCAAAAAGGATCCCCTGTGGGGGCAGGGGGCAGAACTGTAGAGTCCCTTGATTTGTACAATTTGAGCCATTCAAGCATTTCCCAGAGTCTGTATGAGCATTTGTATTAGTCCCCTTTTTATTTTAGTGATCTTACAATTTCTTTTTCTTTCTTTTTTTAGCGTATCATCTATTATATAATAGATTAGGGTTTTTTTTCCTACGCAGGTTAGTATATAATTGTTATACAGGTAGTCCTCGCTTAACGTCCACAATTGAGACTGGAATTTCGGTTGCTAAGCGAAATGGTCATTAAGCAAATCTGACCCGATTTTATGACCTTTTTTTGCAGTGGTCATTAGGCAAATCACCACATTTGTTAAGCGAACCACATGGTCGTTAAACGAATCATGCAGTTCCCCATTGATTTTGCTTGCCAGAAGCTGGCTGGGAAGGTTGAAAATGGCAATCACGTGACCACGGGATGCTGTGACAGTCATAAATGCAAACCGGTTGCCAAGTGCCCAAATCGTGATCACGTGACCATGGGGACACTGCGATGGTCGTGTGAGCACCGGTTCCAGCGTCATTGTAAGTCTGAACCATCACTAAACGAATGGTCATTAAGTGAGGACTACCTGTAGTCTCCATATATATTTGTTGTTACATCATTCATATGTAATGTTATTTTTGTCAGGAAATTTAACTGCAGTGCCTTTAAGACTCAGTACAATATTGTATGTTAAAAAAAGATGTATACATGCATAATATACACACCACATATGAGATTATAAAACCCTAAAAGATGGAATGGGTGGTACCAGTTTGGATGAGAAAATGGAGATGGGGGATCTGATGTCTCCCTTTTTTCATGGGGAAAAAATCGCATCTCCATCTTCAACAATCCCTTCTACTTCTTTGGGACTTTTCCAACTCATCCTGTTGTTTCTGTAGACCAGGGTTTCTCAACCAGGGGTCCACAGAACCCTAGGGTTCTGCAAGAGGTCACTAGGGGTTCTCTGGGAGATCACAATTTATTTAAAAAATTATTTCAAATTCAGGCAACTTCACATTAAAGAGGTAAGTTTCATTCTTTATTTTTAGTTTAAGAACACTGTTAATGCATATTTACAGGCCTACACATGAAATGAATATAATAATTTTGTAACTTCTGGCCTATATTTGAGCCTGAATGTGCAGGGGTTCCCTGAGGCCTGAAAAATATTTCCAAGGTTCCTCCAGGGTCAAAAGGTTGAGAAAGGCTGGTATAGACTATAGAAAAAATACAGGCTTTAAACTATTTCACATAATGAGCTTCATTGGTTCCAACTACCCAAATAGCAAATGTAGGTTTAGATCAGTGTTTCTCAAACATGACAACTTTTAAGATGTGTGGATTTCAACTCGCAGAATTCCCCAGCCAGCATGCTGGTTTAGATGGCTCCAACTCTTACTTCCCTAGCATTTGCAGATGTGTATCTAGTGGTCTAGTGGTTAAGGCACCTGGCTGGAAACCAGGAAACTGTGAGTTCTAGTCCTGCCTTAGGCATGAAAGCCGGCTGGGTGACCTTGGGCCAGTCACTCTCTCTCAGCCCAACTCACTTCACAGGGTTGTTGTTGTGGGGAAAATAGGAGGAGGGAGGAGTATTAGGTATGTTCACCGCCTTGAGTTATTTATAAAAATATTAAAGGTGGTATATATAAAATAAAATAAAATAATAAAATAAAATAAAATAATAAAATAAAATAAAATAAAATAAAATAAAATAAAATAAAATAAATAAAATAAAATAAAATAAAATAAAATAAAATAATAAAACAATAAAGATAAAATAATAAAATAAAATAAAATAAACAAAATAAACAAAATAATAAATAAATAAAATAAAATAAATAAAATAAAATAAAATAATAAAATAAAATAAAATAAAAAATAATAAAATAAAATAAAATAAAATAATAAATAAAATAAAATAAAATAAAATAAAATAATAAATAAAATAAAATAAAATAAAATAAAATAATAAAATAAATAAAAATAATAAAACAATAAAGATAAAATAATAAAATAAAATAATAAAATAAAATAATAAAATAAAATAAACAAAATAAACAAAATAATAAATAAATAAAATAAAATAAAATAAAATAAATAAATAAAATAAAATAATAAAATAAAATAAAAAATAATAAAATAAAATAAAATAATAAATAAAATAAAATAAAATAAAATAATAAAATAATAAAATAAAATAAAATAAAATAATAAAATAAAATAAAATAAAATAAAATAAAATAAAAATGTTCTAATAGAAGAGAATATCTGTAACTCAGGGTTGAACTGTTGAGTTCTTGGTGCTCTCTGAGCATGGTTGTTTGCTTGCAGATGTTTCATGACCCAACTAGGTAACATCATCAATACGACTCACACGGATGATATTACCTAATTGGGTAATGAAACATCTGCAAGCAAACAACCAAGCTCAGAGAGCATCAAGAACTCCCCACGAAAATATGTATAACACTTGCAGAAGAGTGTGAATGCATACCATTGCAAATGAAGGGAAATAGCAAAATATGGAATCCATTACAGACCAACTGGGCATCTGGTCTGCCATAGACTTCATGGCATCTTTGGCACATCTCTTGTATTCCTCTGAAGGAGAGGAACCCAAGTGCCAGAAGAAGTCTCTTAACATGGCAAATACAACTTCTTCTGTTACAGTAACCCACTTCCCAAGACAAGCAGGCAAATGGGTGTCCGAAGCAGCTCTCTTTCATTTGGCAAGTTAGAACTCTGAGAGTGAGGTGTGATGAATGCAATCACTGGGAAGGAAAGCAAGACCCTCCTGGCTACTAAAACCCAAGCGTTTGGGCCAGGAAAGCCCAATACATGTGTTGTTGTTTTTAAATGGTATTGTTAGGTCGTGCCTTGGTTATTTTTTCTTGCCTTGGATTACTTTAATTGGTTATGGGTGGTGGTTGTTGTTTTTAATAGTTTTGTATGGATTGTTTGCTGCCCTGAATTAAGTATTTAAGATGGACAGCTATATAATTTTTCTAAATAAGTAAATAAAATAATAACGTTAAATAAAATAATAACAATAAATAAAATAATAACAATGAATGAATGAATGAATGAATGAATGAATGAATGAATGAATGAATGAATGAATGAATGAGGCAAAAACAATCAATTCTCTTTTCTTATCAGAGAAGGTATCCCGGACTGATCCAATTGTGTTGGAACTTCCATGAGAGTTATCCAGAAGGAATGCTTGGCTGAGATTCTTCTGAAGCTGCACTGCTACAACAGAAGCAAAGGGAGCCAAGAAAGATCAGCCAAGAACCTGGCAGATGGTTCTCAACCACCTTTCCAGGCCATCTGTAGTCAATCACCAGCCATCACCAAGCAGCTATTGCTTTCCTGTACAGATGTATATGGTGGTTGCTGTACCATGCTATGCATAAAGCGGTCTGCTATATGTTAGCCATTCTAATCAACAATTGTATATAATTTCTATAGCAATCTGAAGGTGAAAGTGACCACAGGTAGTCCTTGTTTAGCGACCACAATTGGGACCAGCAAATTTGGTTGTTAAGCGAAGCGGCTGCTAGGTGAAACTGCAACTGTACTTATGATCTTACTTCAGCTTTCATTTATTTATTTAATTTATATTACTGCCCATCTTCCCCCGAAGGGGGAACTCTGGGCGGTTTACAATAAAACTGGAGTTAAAATACAAAACAGATCCCAATGGAAATGCAATAAATATACAATATCATTATAATTATTAAAAGATATAAATAGAATAGAATAAAATAAAATCTAGATGGCTACAGTTCTTCCTCAAATCCTGAGCGCAAGGGCTGTTCTCAATCCATTCTAGGGCGCTAGCCATCCCCAAGAAAAACTATTTCCCCTCCCATCCCAGGCTTGGTGGCAAAACCAAGTTTTCAGTTTTTTCCTGAAGTCCAGGAGTGAGGGGGCCTGTCTCACCTCTGGGGGAAGGATGTTCCAGAGGGCGGGCGCTACTGCAGAGAAGGCACGCTTCCAAGACCCCGCTAGATGGAATTCTTTTAAAGATGGGATCCGTAACATGCCCTCTCTGCATGACCGGGTGGAACGGGTCAATGTAATAGGGACGAGATGGTCCCTCAGAAAGTCTGGTCCCATGCCATTAAAGGTGATAACCAACACCTTGAATTGAACCTGGAAGCAAACTGGAACCCAGTGCAGCTCGCGGAGCAGCAGTGTTATATGTGCTTATCTTGGTGCACCTAAGATTGCCTGTGCGGCTGCATTCTGGATCAGTTGTAGCTTCCGGATATTCTTCAAGGGTAGTCCCATGTAGAGCGCATTACAGTAGTCTACGTGTGAGATAACTAGGGCATGAGTGAATGTTCGAAGGGCCTCTCGGTCTAGGAAAGGGCGTAACTGTCACACCACACAAAGTTGGGCAAAGCCTCTCCTGGCCAAGACTTTTGCTTTACAGACCTGCGAAGGACATAAATGTGAGGATTGGTTGTAAAGTTACTTTTTCATCACTGTCATAATTGCGAATGGTCACTAAATAAGGCAGTTGCTAAACAAGGACTACCTGTATTGGCTGTCATTTGACTACTTGCTATTCATTGCTATTAAAGCTTGCATCCTGCTAATCTTTCTTCCATCCTTTCCACTTGCCTTTTCTGTTCCCTCTTTCCTTCACTTACTAAAACCTTCCCTTCACTTACCAAGACATCTTTTCTTGAAAGGCCTATAAGTCTTCTACAGACATACATAAAATTTTGATGAGATCATTTTTAATGTGGTAAAGATACTGTAACTTAAAGTTTCAATAAAATGAAGTTAGTAAGACCCCAGATCTTCAAGGCTGCAACTTAACAGCTCACTGCATCGAACAATGTACAGTAAATAATTTGTTCAAGCCCTGAAAGTTTGAGTAAAATCTTTAGGTTAAGATGCAATTTCAGGACAGAGCACTCTTACTTTCAAAACTGCTGTAAGCTGATTTTTTAATAACCCTTTTTTAGAGTTGATTGTGGTAGAGATCACCCTTGATTGTATTCCTTTCAGAAAGGAAGTAGGAGAATAAAAGTTTGGAATAATGTAAGGTCTCTTGTAAAGTCCCTGACTCATGCTCAATTTCTGGTGATTTCATGAACACATCCACCCAGGAGATTTGGGGGAACAGCAATATGGGAGTGATTTGCTATTGTCTTTTTCCAGGTTGCCTTTTGACTCTGTTCTCCAACCTACATTCCTAGAATTTTCTGGTGGTATTAATCAGATCTCACCCAGTTAGCTTTTTAAGATCAGCAAAGGTCAGCTCGATGCTATAATCTACTTCAGTATATTTGGAATACTGTTAACATGAAACCAACCATCTGAATGTGCATATCTTGAATTACTGTATCTGTTCGTCTTTTTTAAAAACCGGGGTCAATTTTAGAACAAATGGAAAATGGCTTTGGGAACAGGCATGACGCTGAAATTATTGTATCACTGATATATACAAATAGAGGGGGCGCGATGGCTCAGCAGGTAAGATGCCAGGCTTGTTGATTGGAAGATTGCAAGTTCGGAGGTTCGAATCCCTAGCCCCGCGTGACAGAGTGAGCTCCCGCACTAGCCCCAGCTCTTGCCAACCTAGCAATTCGAAAGCATGCAAAATGCAAGTAGATGAATAGGTACCACTTCGGTGGGTAGCTAACAGCGTTCCGTGCGCATCATGCCGGCCACATGACCGCGGAAGCATCTTCGGACAACGCTGGCTCTTCGGCTAACAAACGGAGATGAGCACCGGCCCCTAGAGTCGGACACAACTGTGCGGGGGAACCTCTATCTATCATCTATCTATCTATGTATCTATGTATCTATGTATCTATGTATCTATGTATCTATGTATCTATGTATCTATGTATCTATGTATCTATCTATCATCTATCTATCTATCTATCTATCTATCTATCTATCTATCTATCATCTATCTATCATCTATCTATCTATCTATCTATCTATCTATCTATCTATCTATCTATCTATCCCTATTAAAGTTTACATTTTGGACTGTAGAAGCTGAATGTTCAGAGATTTACTACATTTGAAATCTGACTACATGCAGATGTGAAGAAATCCAATTGTATGCAGATGTGAAGAATTAGTTAAGTGTTACTAGTCTGCAGCAGCTCCAAAGGCCCAACTCCGGACTATAAACATCTCTAAATAAGAAGAAAGCAGTAAGAATAGGGCAACCTGTGGGAACTGGGAAGAGCTAGTAGATGTTCTGCCAGCTGGCCAGCCCTACTCAAGGTATTTCCATCATCACACACATTCTCTCTGTCTTTTGGGCTGCACTAGACATTACTTGGCAGGCATTGCTGGCTTCCTACATTTTCGTCCTTCACGAAAAACTGCTGCAGGAAGCTGCAACTTTAAGCAAAAGGACGGTGGGGGCAGGTGGGTGGGGGTAGTTCAGCATCCTAATCTTTTCCACTAGACCATTTCCCTTCTCAAGATAGGTATAAAACCAGCAGGATCACCTGGCCTTGTGTGAGTACAGACTATTCTGAGTATGTCAAAGTGTTGCCTAGCGGGTATCGCCATCTGGTCTCACCTCCCTCTTGCCAATATTTTTTTTGACGTATCTGAAAGAATCTTGTAGAAAAAAGCCAACTTTTTTTCTTTAACCAATCTGTCAAGACTACAGATAAGAAATACTGTAGCAATTATTTCCTGGCTTCAGATGACACATCTTGTTCTCAGCGAAGATCTAACAAAGCAACTGATATCCTAAACTTCTTGGCCAAAGGCAGTACGCTCACAAATTAATTTATTTAAGGTAAAGATGCCCTCAAATCAAGGTTGATTCCTAGTGACCTCAGATTTCCCAGTTTAGCCCATGGATTCTCTGGTGATTTCCCATTCAAATACTAACCAGGTTCAATCCTGCTTCGCTTTCAATGCTGAAACTTCCATATGTATTTGGAACTAAATTTCATTGGATTCGATGGACAATGGGGAGATGCATGCCTACGTTTGCAACCATAATGAACCACATTGTTGTGGAAGGCTGAGTGCCGAAGAATTGATGCTTTCGAACTGTGGTGCTGGAGAAGACTCTTGAGAGTCCCTTGGACTGCAAGGAGGTCAAACCAGTCAATCCTAAGGGAAATCAACCCTGACTGCTCATTGGAAGGACAGATGCTGAAGCTGAAGCTCAAATACTTTGGCCACCTAATGCGAAGAGGGGACTCACTGGAAAAGACCCTGATGCTGGGAAAGACTGAAGGCAAAAGGAGAAGGGAACGGCAGAGGATGAGATGGTTGGATAGTATCACCGATGTAACGAACATGAATTTGAGTAAACTCCGGGGGACAGTGGAGGACAGGAAGGCCTGGCGTGCTATGGTCCATGAGGTCACGAAGAGTCGGACACGACTAATGAACTGCAAATATAGATCATAACCATAACTCACACCAGATTACACATGTTTTAATTACCATGGGAGGAATATGCCTCTGTGCTTAATTCTGAGTTTTTAAATATGCAGCCTGTGCACACTTTCCTAGAAGTAAGCTCCAGCGAATATAATGCAGCTTACATTCCAGTAAATGTACATAGGATATCTCTGCAGTCATATCCCTATCATCCTCCTATTGTGTTAACTAATACTCTGGCAAACCTTTTTATTCCAACACAACATGAACTTCAAATTATTATTCAAAAAAAATCAGCTAATTGGCAATGGCCCCAAACCTGTTTTATGCAAATGTAATCACTTCTGAAATATGGTACACTCTTCTAAACTGAAGATTTCCATTTTTACATCTCTTGGAAGATTTGTAGCCTCAACCATTTTTCAATATTTTTATTTATTTATTTATCATATTTCTTCCCCACCCATCTCGTATTACAATGACTCTGGGCGGTTATCTTCAGAATATGTACAAATCTGGGATAAAAGTATATCCTGTGTGCTGTAACAAACACATATCAAGAGGTAATTCCCTAGTCCTGCGGAAGCCAAAATCCTTCTATTTAAAGTTAAATCTAGTGTAATTTGTGGCACCCATGGAATCATTTTTGAATGATCTCTTTGAATGAAGGTCCACGGGCAAAGGATACAGAAGCTGGATGGTCAAACCAGCATCAAATTGTTAAATTGGAGCCAGTACCACCCCATCATCAGCTGTGTGCAATTATAATACACTTTCTCCATAACTCTGTTCCATGCATCTCATGCAGAATTTGTTCCCCTAAAGCTCATAGGGCAAGAGTCCAAAATGGTGGCCCTTCTACCATCTCCTGCTGAGGAGGAGAGATGCAACCCTGTAGAAGAGTTTTTTACAGCTCACATCTTGATTGCCCTCTTTGACTCTTTGGCCGCCTCGAAGACCTCAGCCTGAGCCATTAAAGGATGCATCTGATCTGCTTTTGTTTGGAAGCAGCTCTGCACCAACCACTCCGTACAATCGTCTCTCCCCTGGAGTGTGCAGTCCTGCTGCATTTATTATCAGGGTGCTAAAGCTAATGATCAGCACCCACCTTACTACCTCTCCAGACTTTAAGGTTGCATAGGAACTTCTAGCCCAATTTCTCTACTGCCACCACCAACACCCTGCCAGCCACTTGGTCCCTCACGCGGCAAGATTATTTATGTATTTATTATCAACATTTGTAGCCTGCCCCAATCCTTATGACTCTGGTCTGCTCAGGAAACAACAAAGTAAAGACAAATATAAGAATATTTTTAGGATACGTAGGGCAGGAATCAAGCACCACTTGGGAAAACCACAGGGATTAGGAACCCTATTCCTCTGCTACTAAGCAGAAAGCACGGAGGGGTTTCCTCATACCAAGCAATCATAAGGAAAGTACGTGTGGGATAGGAGCAGCGTACGACCCCCTTCCCCCCCTTGCAGTTCCGGTCCTCCATTGGGTAACTCCTAGGGATGAATGAGACCTCGACGGCAACGCAGACAACTTTCCCGACACTTCTCCAACTCGTGACAGTGGGGCCGCGTTCAAGTGCTGAGAAGTTTCCGAGTGGGCCCTGCAGGTCTGAAGCCGCGGAAGCCTATCGCTACTGGGGCACCCTTTCTCCAGGCCGCCCTTTCCAGGGTTCCCGCAGACACGCTCCTTACGCCCGTCGGCGCTCCCGAAAGAGGATTTAGGCAGCGTCGCCTCTGCCTTTGGCCCTCCCCTCCCCTCCCCTCCCCCCCTTGCCACCAAGGTGCAGTTCTGGGGAGCCCTGCATCCGAGTCTCTCGGGGAAGGCAGGGGGGTGCTTTCATCTCAAGTTGCACCTGATTCGAATCCTGAATCGGCTACACACGCGCGCTCGCGCTCGCAGGTACATTCACGTCGGATTCGCACGCGGGCAGGACCCCGCCACACCCGCGCAATCTCAGTCTTCCAGTTCAGAGGAAGCACAGCCCCGAGATTTCCACCTGGGGTCCAGGAGTCCCGCAATAAAAAAACGTGGCCCTCGGGGCTTATCCTCCCCGCCCAACTGTTCCATCTCCCCTCAAGGTGCCTCGGATAATGTTTCGCCGCCGATCCAGGCTCCTACCCATTTACCCGCTCCGGGTCTTCCCCCCTGCCCGCCATACAGGCTACTTTTGACATTCTCAGACCTTCTGCTTGGCAGGTGCTCCGTCCGACCAAATCGGAGTGAGAGAAGCGGCGGCGACCAAAAGCGAAGAAATGGGGGAGGTCTTTCTGGACCGCTGGAAAAGCGGGGAAAGAAGGTGGCGGAGAAGCGCGCGGCTGCTGCTAGGCGGCTGCTGATGCTGCTGCTCCAACGCTGGGGTTTTTAATCCCTCGCCTTCCTCGGGGAGGGAGCAGTGAGTTGCTGCCAGGGAAGACAAGGACAGCGCCGAAGGAAGCTCAGAAACGGGAAGGAAGGAAGGAAGGAAGGAAGGAAGGAAGGAAGGAAGGAAGGAAGGAAGGAAGGAAGGAGGGAGGGAGGGAGGGAGAAACCCAAGGAAGGGGCGAAGGCGGCCCGCCCGGGCTAGGGGCGCACGCGCTGGCGGAGCTGGGGAAAGAGAAGCTGATCGCCCCCAGTTTCCTCAAACTCTTGCGAGCCGTTGGCCCGACCGCGGCGTGACCCCAGCAAGGCGCAAGAGCACCCAGCATCCCGGGGACTGCCCTAGAGGGAGGAGGGAGAGGAAGAGTAACAAGGCTGAAGTCGACGATGGGGGAGCCGCCGCCTCTTCGGCAACTCGCCGGATTTCGCAGCGGGCTTCTGGGGAAAGTTCTGCACCGAAAAAAAAAAAGTTCTTCCTTCTCCCCAAAGCAAGTTCGGATCTTCCCCTGCCGAAAATAATCAAATCCAGTTCTAGTTCCAAGCCTGGATAGAAAGAGGGCCTTGTAAAATAAGTCCTTTGCAAAGCCAACCTAATCCCTCTGACCTCATCTGTTATTTTTTTATGATGTATTTCCCCACAACTTTATGCTCCTTCAATCTAGTTGACTGGCAGTGCCTTACAGATATGCTATAATACATTTTTCTTTCTCTCAAAAGATTGAAAAAATGCTTGAAACATACACTGCAGAGAAGCTTCTAATTAATCTTCATACTCCACCTATTCTAGCCCATTCATGGCACTGGGTCTAATTCTTTTTTTTATATATAGAAGTTTTATTAAATTTTAAATATACAGCACTGGGTCTAATTCAGATAATTGTTCATGTTAAATTTCCAGCAAATCAAGTTGCCCCCAAAGTGGCATCTCTAGGTTGTAATGCACCAAAAACTAAAACAGTTTCTGCACCTGACCTTACGCCTGTGAAACATGGACCCTCTACAAACGCCACCTCCAACTTCTTGAAAGATTCCATCAACGCTGCCTCCGAAAAATTCTGAAAATTACTTGGGAAGATAGGCGGACTAATGTTAGCGTATTAGAAGAAGCGAAAACCACCAGCATTGAAACAATGATCATCCAACATCAACTTCGCTGGACCGGTCATGTTGTTCGAATGCCTGACCATCGTCTTCCAAAGCAGCTACTTTACTCCCAACTTAAGAATGGAAAACGGAATATTGGTGGACAGCAAAAGAGATTCAAAGACACTCTCAAAGCTAATTTAAAAAAATGTAATATCAGCATTGAGAACTGGGAAGCCCTAACTCATGAGCGTTTCAATTGGAGGTCATCCAGAATTGGCCTTTATAGCCACTTTCGGATCCACCGTTAAAATTTTACCTTTGGAAGACAATCTTACTCGGCTACGAGTGATCGCCAATGATTTTCTTTTACAAACATTCCTTTTGAATGGCAACTCACAGGATGAAAAACTGCTTAGCTGCAATGTACCCTGTAAGTCTAAGTAAGCATATGGGTATATTTGGCAAAGTAAGAAAATATTTTGCTAAAAACTGTCTTGTTTAATAAGTGAAAACTTGTCCAACAGATATGGCTCTCCTCCACCTCCAAATGGCAAGCAGATCCTTTGGACCTTCCAGGGACTTCAAAGACAGGAGGATGGTTTTTTAAAAAAGTCCCTTTAAACTGGATTGCACTTTTTCAGTTTTAAGGTTGGTTTGCATATATATGTTCATGGCATGGTGACAGCACAAACGAGCACAAAGCATAGAGCATGATCCTGCACTTTAAATGTAGTACTTTTTCAAAATGGGTCATCCATTAGTTCAGCTATGTCTTGTGTGTTGTTCTTTTTTTACTCCGTCAATCGTGCTGATTCTCAGAGACTGCCTGGACAAGTCCCCGCAGTTTTCTTGGCAAGGTTTTTTGGAAGTGGTTTGCCATGGCCTCCTTCCTCTGGCTGAGAGAGAGTGACTCGGCCAAGGTCACCCAGCTGGCTTTGTGCCTCAGGTGGGACTAGAACTCACGGTCTCCCAGTTTCTGGCCCAGTGCCTTAACCACTACACCAAACTGGCTCTCATGTCTTGTGTAGGTAAAAGGTAAAGGTTTTCCCCTGCACAGTCATGTCTGACTCTAGGGGCCGGTGCTCATCTCCGTTTCTTAGCTGAAGAGCCAGTGCTGTACGAAGACGCTTCTGCGGTCATGTGGACGGCATGACGCGTGCGGAACACTGTTACCATCCCACGGAAGTGGTACCTATTTATCTACTTGCATTTGCATGCTTTCGGGCTAGGTTGGCAAGAGCTGGGGTGAGTGCGGGAGCTCACTCCGTCACGCGGCGCTCGGGTCTCGAACTGCCGACCTTCCAATTGACAAGCCTGGTGTCTTAACCACTGAGCCATCGCGCCCCTTCTTGTGCAGCACCAAGCAATTAATTGATGGCAAAATTCAGGTAGAGAAGTTGCAGCTGGCAGTCCCATGGTGAAGCTGCCTGTGACTTTACCATGGGGCTACAGGACTGCTTCCATCTTACTATGGAAAGGGAAGCAGGAGGAAGTGGCTCTGAAGCCACCTCTCGGGGTATATGTGCGTATTTTGATGCTGGGGCCTTTCTCTGCTACCTGTTGATGAGCATGTTCAAGACTTCTACTCTCCCTGTTTCATGATTCATTAATTTTAATTGGATATGGATTGAATTACTTCAAACAGATGTCTGTCCTCTGGCAGCCCTTTAAACTGAGGTCTGTCCTCGGTAAAAATAGAACATGTGGCCATCCTATTGCTTACCTCTGGACTCTTTCAGCACAGCATGTCTGGAGATGCAGTGGCAGTCATGCTGTTTCCCTTGGCTGCTGCCTGGAATTCTCTGCAATAGATTAAATATATCACCAGCAAGCGATCTCTCTCTTTGTTGTTTAAACTCATAAACCACTGGGTATTTTCCCCCTCCAGTCAAGAGCTTTGATGAGTTCCACTAGCTATCACCAGGATTCAGGCCAAAGTTGCCAACACAGCTTTTGCTTACTTGTTAAAGAGAGAGAGAGAGTGGGCTTGCTGAGAGTCCCACCGACGAGGGAATGCCATCTTCAGGGACGCTGGGTTCCAGCCTTCTTGGTGATGGGGCCCCTCCCTTGGAGCAGCTTACCCCCAAGTATCCAGATGAAACTCTCCTTACTGCATTGTTGGACAAGCATAAAAGCATGACTCGTAGAGAAGCTGCCTTACTTGCATGAAGGGAGCAGAGAAACTAAGACCAGAAGGGTCTCCACTGTGGTGCCTATGTTATGGAATAACCTCCCTCTAGAACAATGTTTCTCAACCTTGGCAACTTTAAGATGTGTGGACTTCAACTCCCAGAATTCCCAACCAGCATGCTGGATGAGGAATTCTGGGAGTTGGAGTCCACACATCTTAAAGTTACTAAGGTTGAGAAACACTGCTCTAGATTTTAGACCAGCCCCTCTTATGATGGTCTTCCAGAAATGTTTAAAGATTGAACTCTCTTGAAGGGCCTGCAGGGAATGACTATTTGCCATCTTTTCTCTGTTGTTATTTATTAGCTATAATGTTCTTGTGGTGGTCTGCATTGTATTCCTTTGATTTATTGTGTCACTTGGTATTGAATATAAGTATGCTGTTGTAAGCTGCCATGAGTCTAGAAGATTTGGCGGCATACAAATTTGATCACAAACAAATAAATGCACTGTAATATTGGTGTCTAAGAAAAATAGTGCTTGCAGGAAGTGCTACACAGAAGCTAGAAACTCTCCTTTATTGCAAATCAAGCAGATAAAAATGTATATAAAGATCTGGGGGGTTTTCCATTGGGTATCTGAAGAATCAAATTGTGTAGTTTGATGACAATCAGGTTAAGTGAAATGTTGTGAATCCATAAGAATAATTAAATGTCAAAGGTTAACTTCTTCAGAAAAATAAGGGTGAGAAGGAGTATTCTCATATAGGACTGATTGGCTAAAACCTGCCCACACAGCTTTTGCTTACTTGTTAAAGATCGGATGACAAATAAAATCAATCTAAGATTCAGAGTGCTGTGACTGAAATTAACTGGACACTTAAGGATGAATACCTGCAGCAAAACAGTGCAGAGGATGAAAGCAGAAGGAAAAGAAATAGATGGCCTATGTTGTACACTTGATTTTGAAGACTGGCACAAACAATTCTAAAATAATAAAGAAAAGAACAAGTATGTCACAGGAGCTAAAAACTTTCAGAAAAAAAACCAAAGCCCTAAGGCTGAGCCAAAAATCAAAATCCATATGGAAAACAAATCATTTTGGCCCCTGCCAGTATATAAAAGCCAAACATCTGACAGGTTGGGTTGATTCAGAGGGTGGAAGCAATTTATGTGGACGGGAGAGGCTGAAAGGTGGCGGGGGGGGGGGGGCGGTCAGTGACCTTTTAGTTTGAAGCTGATTTTGTATGTTCAATTTCCCACCTCTGCTTGTCTTAATAATCCCCTATGAAAGCTGCCTTTACACACTGATACACAAGTCCTGTTGTCTTTCCCTGTTGTCGCGTGGGAGGAAGGTGTTCTCATTCATTATTTTCTAGTTATTTTGTTTCTAATTTCAGTAACACTGAAGGTGCTGGGAAGCTTTGCCACATAAGCTATCAAACCTGCAGGCTTCAAACAAGTATATGGGATATATAATTTTATTTTTATCATTTTTACTATAAAAATATTGATTTATTTTATATACACACACACCCTGGATCCAGAGAGTCCTCATGGCTTAGAATGATGAAGATAAAAACAAACAAAACACTATAAAAATCAAAATTATGTCAACATTATTACAATCATCACACAGTGCCAATCAACAAAGGGAGACTCAGTTTCCAGAGGCCCCTTGGAATAGATCTACTTTAATTGCCTTTTGAAAGTCAGCCAGAGTAGCTGATCTCTGTAAGGCAGTTTTTCCATAATAGGGGGCATCCCTGAAAAATACCTTCCCTGGCTTCTATCAATGTCACTTCCTGTAGAATGGGAATTCATAGCTTTTTCATTTAGGATGAATGTCAGTTCTACTTGCAGAAGGTGGTGCACTAAGTATCTAGTAGGCCAGAGCTTTCCAAACTGTGTGTCGCGACACAAAAGTGTGTCGCCACACACAGTCTGGTGTGTCACCACACAACCCGGAAGCGCTGATCATCATCAGCGCTTCCGGGTTTTCCCGTGGCGACACACCAACGGCGGCGTGCAAAAACCCGAATGTGGCAGCAGCGCTTCCGGGTTTTCCCACGGCGACACACCAACGGTGCATTGCATTCATATATACAGGTGGGCATGAATTACTGTCACCAGATTCTCCCGTTCCAAGTACAGTTGCAAGTGGCACACCAGCCCCAGCGGGGTAAGAGGCCCCCTAGCCATAGATTCCACCAGCCCTTTCCACAGTAACAGAGGACGCTCAAATCATGGACCTGCTCTTTTTTTTTTAATAATTTTATTAAGTTTTACAATACATATTAAAAGTTAGAATAGAAAAAAGAAATAGAAATAGAAATACAAAATAAGGAAAAAGATAAAGAAAAAGTGAAGTCAAGAAATAATAAACAAAATATAGAAAATAGATGTCCTCCAATCTATTTTTGAACTTAAAGTACAATAATTCATTTTAAATGTCAGTCTTTCATACAATACACAGGAACTTTTCTTTGTCATATGCCTTTTGATTTCTATAATCCAATCTTCTGATCTTTATATGGGTTTCACCTTTCTTGCTGTCTCCCAATAATCCATCTTTGGCTTTCACTCCTTGAAGTAGTAATTAAATATTAAATGTTCATTACTGCATTTTTATCTCTTCCATAAAGTCCAATTAGTATAACAAATAAAAGCCTTATTTACTTCTAATAAACTACAATATATTCTATTCATATTATGATTACATATTCCACTAGTACATAACCTAACATATTACGTAACTTAATACATAATATAGCAATTCTTATAATATTCATATATATATGTTTCTGTAATTTAATTCTAATATATATATATATCTCCATAAAAGAGAAAAAAGAAAAATTCCTTATTTCTCCATTATCCATCTATAATTTCCACTTCTTGTGATAGTGTCCATTTAAACTAAATATATAACCTATCATATCACTTAACCTAATACCTAATGTACCAATTTTTATAATATTCATACATACATATTCATACATGATGTCATCCTGTAATAACCATCATTCTAATTACATCTCATCATCCAAAGAAAACAATAATCTATAATATCAACTTATGTTTGTATTTAGCCTTATATCTTACATTTAGAATATCACTTTTTTATATATCCATACAGTTTCTCATGTACAATCCAGGTCCATGTTTTCATTAACCTTTATATATCCATACAGTTTCTCTTATCTTCTGTTTAGGTTATGCCAAAATCGCAATACTCAATGGCAAATTCGCAATATACACCATCTCATCATATCATTATCTTAAACAATAATCTATAATATCAACTTATGTTTGTGTTTAGCCTTATATCTTACATTTAGAATATCACTTATACTCAATGGCAAGTTCGCAAATATACAATCCAAATCCATGTTTTCATTAACCTTGTATCCCAGTCATGATACTGAATCTTCTGTTTAGGTTATGCCAAGTTCATAATATGCAAAGTCAAGTTTACAATATACAGCCTGCTTTTTTCTATGTCTCATGTAGAGTATCGGAGCAATTTTCTCACCCTTTCCACGTATTTCACAGTATCTATCCAATTGCATACTCAAATTTTCTCCCTGTCTCCACAACCATAACATTTTTATACCAGAATTATAATGTATAGCCTTCTGAATGTTTTTCTGAACTAATATATTTAAAATTCCCTCCTCCTGTTTCTCTTCTATTTCAAAAACATTTTTCTTTCCTGTTTCAGATTCTATTTTTTGTTTTTCTTTCTCTTGGTCTTGCAAAGATATCAATAATAATTCCAGTGACCTTCTAATCTCTGAAAGAACTTGAATTGCAGCTGAGAAAGCCATCCCACTTCTGTGTCCTTCAGATTTTTCTAGTCAAAACAATAGTTGGTCTGTTCATGGAATATTACCAGCAAAGTCTATCAAATAAAGTTAAAAAAAAAAGCATTCCAATAATCCAAAATACAGGAGAGAGCAATATTTCAAACAGTTTATAAAAGGAGAAATAAAAGATAAATTCCAAGTGAAACAAAATCCACTCTAGAAGAATAGAGAGAGAAAAAGGAAAAAAAGATTTACAAACGTTCCCCTGTGCTTTTGTTCTTCAAGCTGCAAGCTGCTTAATTCAAACAAACAGTTTCTCAAAAAATAGATAGTCAATTAGTTTATCAAGCGAAGAATTACAAACAAAGTCTCTTAAATCCCTCTAATACAAAAGAAAAGTAAAAAAAAATACAGACATTTCATTATGTTGCAAATGTAGAATCCATCAAACTTCCACCAGAATCAGTTATAGCAAAGAAAGCACAAAATTAGCCAACATTTTAAGCAAAGTCCAAGAGATAGATCTTAGATATCAAAAACATTCTAATCTAAAAAAAAAATTCCTAAAGTGATCTAAAAGCGGCTGTGCGCTCTTGCGTCTCTTCAAAGAGACTTGTTTTCCCTGCGAGAGCCAGATATCTCTCGGCCATTTCCCTTGCACTTACCCCCGTTCTCTCCGCGGTGGAAACTACAGAGAAAAAACAAGGGTAGGCAATTCCAATGGCCCCACGAGCAATCTTCTGGTCTCCCCTTCTTCAGGGGAAAAAACTTCAGTGGTCCACAACTTCTGCAATCCACTGCAAGCAAGGAAAAATCAGCCAGTTCTCAGCTCTCTGAGAAATCTGACCGGTCGAGCTGGCAGCCAAGCCTGGAGTGTGATGGACCTGCTCTTTCACTCTTTCAGGAGGAATGTCACCTCATCTAGACCACTGAGGCAGACAGAAAACCAAATGATATCTGGACAAACATTAATTCTGTCTTGTTTGGGTTCAATCTCAGCTTGCTTCTTCCCATCCAGACTTTCACAGCCTTGAGAGCATCTCCAGCTTCGCCCAAGGTGATGATATATAACTAGGTATAATCAGCATATTGGTGTTACCTCACCCTGAATTGATGGATGACTTCACGCAGGGGCTTCTTGTAGATTTTAAACAGCAGAGCTGAGAGAATAGATCCATGTGGTGCCTCACAAGGAAGTAGCTAAGAAGCTGACCTCTCCTTCCCCTGTACAGTTGACTGAATTACTCATTAAGGAAGGACTGGAATCATTGCAAAACCGATTCAAAGATACTTCAGAAGAAGACCATAGCTGTTGATATTAAAGGCCATTGAGAGGTCAAGTAGGCCCCAAAGGGGTGCACTTCCCCAATCTAGGCCCCAACAAAGGCCATCCATCAGAGCAACCAATGCCATCCCAGTCCTATGCCTGGGCCTGAATCCAGACTGAAAAGGCTCCAGATAATCCATTTCCTCTAGAACACTCTGCAGCTGAAATCACATCACCTTCTCAACAATTGTTCCTAAAAAGGGAAGGGTAGAGGCCTAAAAATTGTTATCCAATATAGCTAGAGCTAAGGAAAGACTCTCCAGAAGAGGAGGCATCAGTGGCTCTTTAAGGGCAGCTGGGATCATCTCCTCCATCAAAGAGGCACTGAAAAGTTTCCAGACCCACCTATCACACATTCCTGGCTGCCCGAAGCATCCAGAAGAGGCAGGGATCCAGAGTATAAGTAGCAGAGCAAATGCTGCAGAGTATTCTATCCACTTCATTGGAGTCCACAACCTGGTGTGAGTCCCAGGTAATAACACAAGACATTGCTCCAGTCATCACTTCAGTTCCTGCCCATGAAGAGTCAAGATTCTGGTGCATTTGCATGACTTGATCAGCAAAATGTTGTGCAGACGTGTCACAGTGATCAAGCAGTAGATGATACTGTTTGTCCCTCCTTAACAGGGAAAGAGTAACCTTAAATGGGACTGCTGGATAATAACCTGGAAAGGGTAGAGAAGTGAAAATGCTTCACTGCTCTTATCATTATGGCATTGGCTTGAATGTGAGCTTTTATCTGTACTTGGTCAAATTTGCTTTTAGTCTTTCTCCACTGGTGTTCCAGATGTCATTTCTGCTACTTCTGCCATCTCCTGGAACAGCTCAGTAAATGTGGGAGCACCTCAGAATTTGCTGACAGGAAGAGGCTGCTCAGGAGCAATCTTTCACCCACTGTCTTGCCCCCAGCATTTGACCAGGTGCCAGCAGAACTGGCTGCCATGTTGTGTGGAAAATCCCCAGGTGTTCCGGATCCATAAGATGCCAATCACCACTACCACCCCACAACAGTCCTGGGTAACAACAAACATTTTGTCCAGACCAGGAAGTGATCTGACCTGACCGTGGCAAAGGACTCACAGTCATGTACTCAGTCATCAGATCACTGAACAACCACTCTGAAACAAAAACAAAGTCTGCGGTCTGTGCACCTATGTACATCAGGCCCGGGGTTACTTCAGACAAGCCCATGGTTGCCATGGAGGCCATGAAATCCTGAGCTTTGCCCAGATTCGCAATACATGGAAATGGAAGTCCTCTAGCACTAATAACTAGGAAATATCCAACACCAGTCCCACGACCAAGTCCAGCACTTTAAGAAGAGATCTGCTGGGCAGTATGGACAGGAAATGAACAGGTTCCCCCTCCTGTCCCTATAGCCCAACCCAATACAATGGGATTCATCACCCATCAGTTCCAGAGTGGGGCTCCTGATCACAAATAGATTGTTGCAGGAGATAATTGCCATCCCCCCTCCCTTTCCCTGATGCTGAGATTGGTGCAGGATCAGAAACCCAGCAGGGTAGATCTCTGAGAGGTTATGCTCCCAGCCTCATTCAGCCAGGCCTCTATAATGCATGACAGGTCTGCTGCTCATCTACCACAAGCTCATGGATGCCTCCTATTTCATTGCAGACGAAGCTGGCATTGACAAGCACCAATCTGAGGTCAAGATCAGCAGCAGTCTAGCCTCCTGGACCCAGGAATGAAACAAAGGGGCCAGAAGAAGACAGCAGCACCAAATTACCAGTTTCTCTTCCCTTGTGATGGCTAGTCCCACATTTCCTACCATATCTTTCCCTCCCTAGCTGGTCCACTGGGACTATTCAATCATCCACAACCCCATATTTTAGCTTTAGAAGATGAATTGTGTGGTTAACTTCTCACAAGTCACAGAGTGTTTAATTTAAAATGTACATGGGATGCAACCCTATGCAAAGTCCTAGATGTTCTTTCCTTAGCTATCCCTGGGCCCAAGCTGTGAAGGATGTTAAAATATTATTGTTCTTCCTGCTATTAAAGTCATGTGGTTGATTTATTTTGTATTAGCTTGAGCTGCAGGCCTATCCATAAACTTGCAGAAAATTCTCTGCCCCAACCGCTGACTCCTATTCTGACTCAGTAAAGAGGCTGGGAAATAGTGTTGTCCTTACAGGCTTAAAATAGGACAAGTTAAGGAAAAGATTGGTGGATCCTCTTGTTCATTCCTCTTCCTATCTAGCATTACCTCCCAGTGGGAAAAACAAGACTTTGTCATCTGTCAAAACTTAAGGGAATGTCCCAAAAGTCACAGTGGAGAAAGCTGCACCCTGAAGTGGCAGAAAGAGAGAGATGTCTCTCTTTCTCCTGTTCCACCACCCCTTGCCACCATTATTAGTCATCTACTATTCTGGCTGATCCAGATCTCTCAGCTGGAGAGAGCCTAGTGTGAAAAGGGCGGAGCCTGTCAGCTTTGAAAGAATGGGAATCTCCTGTAAGAAGAACGCCCCTGGAAAACATATTCTGGGGCCACCGCGGAGGGGTGGGCCAGCAGTGAAGTGACCAATATGTGCCAGGCTGATTTCATTCAATGACCACACCACCAAGCACATCATCAATGAAGCATCCTAGATCACGCCCATGGCCATGTGTTGGGAGAAGAGGGAAAACCCCACTTGAAAACTGGAACAGCTTTAAGCTGCCTTGGCTGTGGGGTGGGCAGTAATGAACTCAATGTCATGATAACATGGCATACTGTATAAAAATGGTTTATGCCATGGTTAGGAGAACATGAGGATGAGACGTCTATGAAGGTTCTCAGTCATCCAGGTGGAATTGTCTGTAGCTTGAATCATGTCAACTGGATTTCTATTTTCTTAGTGGAAACGTTTCATTCCTTATCCAAGGAGCTTCTTCAGTCTGAGTAAAGTTAGTAAGGGAATCCTTAAATATGTTTCTAGGCTGGCTGTGTGACCTTGCACCTGGGGCTAGGTCATGGTTATTTTTGAGATGTTTGTTTCTAAATCCCTTTATCATCTAAAGGAGGATCGTTAAGATTACCCTGCTGCTGTTGAGCTTGCGAAATGGTCTTAATCTTCCTAGGCACAGAAGACAAAGCAGGAAGGAAGATAGGGGAAAGGTTATGCCTGAGGCCCCCACCTCTATTCAAGGAAGGATTTTCCAAGTTGGCATGAATGGATTCCTTGACCCCTCTCTCAAACCACCTATCTTCTCTGTCTATGAGGATGAGACCTGAAATAATGAGGCTAATGCCAGTGATTGCTGCTTGCTTCATGACTGCCATAAATGAGATGAAGCATCCATTAAGAGAAGGAAAGGCCTCCATTACTAACAAAAACATAATCCAGACTTAGACTTTAGGAAATATCTTCCTCATCAGTGGAGAAAGGGATTTATCATCTGCTAACTTATAGAAATAAGTTACCATGTTGTTTTACTTCACAGGATTTTTGGGACCACAACTCTATTTACACAATTTGGTTTTTTTTATTTATTATTTCAATTTATATGACCGCCCATCTCCCCCAGTCGGGAGGAGATAAACCACTATTTGATTTGGTGCTTATTCTCATGCCACAATTTATATATTTGTACTTTGTGTGTTTTTTTTAAAAAGGATCTCTGCTCTCACTCCTGCTTCAAAGCATGGAGCTTACCATCTAGACTGGATGCTCTTCTGAAGCTCTTCACTTTAATGTGGCAATTCAGCTTCCATGGTTTGAAGGCAGAAGGACTGAGAGATATAGCCAAATGCTTCTTTGATCTGGAAGTTCTTCCAGATATACTGAGTAAAAGGGTTTTATTTCAAATGATAATTAACATGTTCTATGTTTGCGTAACACACTGAACATAAGTTAAGCCAATGAGTTGAATTTGCATAGTATGCTAAGCAAAAATTAACCAAGGTCAAACTAAGCAGGCTTAGCAAGTTGGGCAAGTTTATTAGTTTTACTTGTGAATGCAGCCTCTAAATTTCTACTCATCTTTTAATATTTTCTTAGGGCTACCTGTTTTTCTCTCTTTAGATGGACTAGTACTTTTTATCAGCCTTTCCTAACCTGGCCCTGTTCATATATGTTGGAGATTTTGGCAAATTCAGCATGCCTCATCAGCATATGGATGGCTGCTCTAGGATGCAAGCTCTCTATGCTTTTGAGGAAGCTGTTTGTGGCCACTCCCACTTCCTCTCTCTTCTCTCTCCTTCTTGGACCGGGAGCAAAGCACACGGCTGTGTGCTGCTCCATCTTTGGCCATGGATGGGGCCTAGGAGATTTTTCCCCCTTTCTACATGCATCTCTTGCCAGCAATGAGGGGCAAGAGTTAACTAAGTTTAGGGAACAGAAAGAAGAAATGGAACATCATTTATCTATCGAAAAATGCTGTACCTGCAATGAATAAACCGGAGAGTCCCCTGATAATAAACCGCCCAGAGTCCCCTTGTGGGGGGAGATGGGCGGTGATATAAATTGGAAATAAATAAATAAATAAACATAAGGACTCTTTTGTACTTACTTTTCATATCTGCCATGTCTAAGCGCATGTTTCTTTATGCTAAGATGGGCTAAAGGTGTAAGACTAACTTAGATCTCTCTCATATGCTCGTGGGCTCTGTTTTTAAACAATATTCTTTTTCTGTACAGGAGTTTAGCAGCTCTGCTCCATTTCAGTAGTTCTAACAGACTGCTAAATGGGCTTCAATATACACTGAAATGCCACTGGCCAAGTCTGGAATTATAGAATGGGTCATCTAGACCATCTGGTTGGAGAAGGTTACCTTAGGTCCACTGTTGCCACTTTTTCCTTTTCAACTAGCTCATTTACTTAAGCGATGAGGTTTCTTTTACTTAATGATTTCTCCAGGCACTTCTGCTTCAGTGTGATATCTGTAGTTGCCCCCTTTCTTCTCCTATGGAGGATTGATCTTTAACCGTTACCAGCATGAAATTCACCAGCTGAAATCTAAGCCACTAGAAAAAAGGGAAAAAGTAGAATCAACACTTGCTATGTTGAATTGCATAAAAGAAAGGACATTCGCTTGTCCCCTGAATTTGGCTTCAAGAAGCATTATCTTGCCATAAATGTGTATTCTGAGTGGGCTCTTTTGCAATTATTCTAACATGAAAACCCCATTTTTTTTCCTTTGGAAGGTATTCCACAGAGGTGGAGAATTGAGCAGCCTTAGAAACAGCATGCAAGATATAGGCAAGAGTCTATTTATTAAGTAGCAACGGAGAGACTGTGCAAAAGATAAATACAGTTTGATAACTTTCAGTCAACAGAGCAGAAATTTCCCAGAGCAAAAATAAAATAAGGGCAATTCAATCAGAACTATGCAAAAAATGAGCAGTTTTCTTGGATCCAACAGTTATTCTGGGTCTTTTGAATTAAACAATGGATTAAAATGGCTTCGCTTCATTATTCATGATGTGCTTGTCAGAGCCGACAAGCTACCTAGGGACTTGCCTAAAGAAATTAAAAATATATCTTACATCATCACCGTAATTTTGCTCAATAGCCTTGAATACTACTAGGAACAAAGCCCCAGCTGTGATGTGTTGTGTAAAACTGGTGGAGCTACACTCTGCATACTCTGCACAGAGGAGGATCCAGCCTACACAAATGTCACCTTGCAGGATAGCCTTATTCCAGATGTGTGTTGCTATCCAACTCCCCATACTTGCAAATAACCTAACCAAGGCTGCCTGGGAATCATGGGACTTAGGTCCAGCAATTCTGATGGATATCAGATTGGGAAGACATGTGAATGGGAGAGGGTGGCAGTAGTCCTACTTTGCACAACAGATGTCTGGCATACTTTTCTTATTGAACACTGACCTATTTTGTGTTGCTTAAAGTTGTTCCCATAAGGTTTCTCCCATATACACAAACAGAACCTCTTCAGTGACAGAACCTAAAGGAAGATATGGCAGATACTGTATAATGTGTATTTCAGTTGACTCTTCCACTACTTTTTGTAGTTCCAGGGCAAGGGGGAGGGAATCATGGGAATCATTTAACTATCCAATGACAGTTCAGAATTGTGATATAAAAGTAATGTATTATACACATTTCTAATTTGCTAGAACATGATAGAGAGACCTCCTCTTAGCAAAACCTGTTATGTGTTATATATACTGTAGAATATGGAATTCAGCTGTAACCAATCAGGTTTCAAAGTAAGTGGAGCAGCAGAATTGAAAAAGGGCTGCTCGTCCATGCTGTCCCTCTTAAGGAGAATCTGGAAATGAACTGTGTTTCTGTATTCTCTCTTTCACTTAAAAGAGAACAAAACAGGAAATTAGAGAAACTTCCCATTGGCACCACATGTCACAAAATGGAGTCCATCACATAAATGTAAACAAGGGGAAACATAACAACAGAGATCATTTAGCAATCCAATGACAATATGTCTATGAAGGTTCTCAGTCATCCAGGTGGAATTGTCTGTAGCTTGAATCATGTCAACTGGATTTCTATTTTCTTAGTGGAAACGTTTCGCTCCTTATCCAAGGAGCTTCTTCAGTCTGAGCAAAGTTGGTAAGGGAATCCTAAATATGTTCCTAGGTAGCTGTGTGACCTTACACCTGGGGCTAGGTCATGGTTATATTGAGATGTAATTTTTAAGTCCTTTTATCATCTAATGGAGGGTCGTTAAAATCACCATGCTGCTGTTGAGCTTCTGAAATGGTCTTAATCTTCCTAGGCACAGAAGACAACACGGGGAGGAAGATGGGGGAGAGTTTGTGCCTGAGGCCCCCACCTCTATTCAAGGAAGGATTTTCCAAGTTGGCATAAATGGATTCCTTGACCCCTCTCTCAAACCACCTATCTTCTCTGTCTAAAATGTGAACATTAATGTCCTCAAACATTAATGTCCCAACATTAGCTTCACCAGAGAAGACACCAAGGACAACAGACTGGCATTCCTAGACTGTGAAGTCCTCATTGGGACCGGTGGCAAGCTAGAAATAGGGATCTACAGGAAACCCACACACACAGATCAATATCTGATGTTTGACTCCCACCATCCACTGCAGCACAAACTAGGAGTCATCAGGACATTGTCACACAGAGCAGAAACCATCCCCACCTCCATGGATTCCAAAAAGAATGAAAATCAGCACCTGAGAACAGCCCTGAAGGCCTGTGGATATCCAAATTGGGCCTTCACCAAATCTAAATCTACCAGACCTAAAACAGCGACAGATAGGGCTGAGACTCAGAGTAAACGAAAGAACCTGGTCATTCCCTACATGGCTGGCGTGTCTGAAAAGATAAAACGGATATTTGGCAAACACCACATACCTGTATATTTCAAACCCACCAACACACTGAGACAGAGGCTTGTACACCCCAAAGATCAAACTCCAAAACATAAGAAAAGCAATGTAGTTTATGCAATCCAGTGCAGTGAGGAGTGCTCTGAACTCTACATTGGAGAAACCAAACAACCTATGTACAGGAGGATGGCCCAACACAGGAGAAATAACACCACAGGACCAGAGTCAGCAGTTTATCTTCATCTAAAAGAAAAAGGACACTCATTTGAGGACATTAATGTTCACATTTTAGACAGAGAAGATAGGTGGTTTGAGAGAGGGGTCAAGGAATCCATTTATGCCAACTTGGAAAATCCTTCCTTGAATAGAGGTGGGGGCCTCAGGCACAAACTCTCCCCCATCTTCCTCCCCGTGTTGTCTTCTGTGCCTAGGAAGATTAAGACCATTTCAGAAGCTCAACAGCAGCATGGTGATTTTAACGACCCTCCATTAGATGATAAAAGGACTTAAAAATTACATCTCAATATAACCATGACCTAGCCCCAGGTGTAAGGTCACACAGCTACCTAGGAACATATTTAGGATTCCCTTACCAACTTTGCTCAGACTGAAGAAGCTCCTTGGATAAGGAGCGAAACGTTTCCACTAAGAAAATAGAAATCCAGTTGACATGATTCAAGCTACAGACAATCCAATGACAGTTCAGAATTGTGATATATTACAAATCCTGGGTATCACCTCCAGGGTCTCCTTCTCAAGGGCTCCTCCTCATGTTAGGGTGAAGAGAGGGGACATACTGGTTAGGACTACCTCCTTTTTGATGGCCCGACCACCCATGCCTGGGGGGGTGAGGTTTTGTGCTAGACAGCCCACCTTAAGTGCGAAAGCTCCCAGTGCAGAATTGTGCATAATCAGGAATGCACGAGGCTTGAATTTCTGGATTGGAGCAACCCTGTTGTGGCACTCCAGTGTGAAAGTATGAACCATTTATTATTAAAAATGATCTGCAAAATTCAGAACAGCACAGACATTTCGGGCATGCTAACAAAAAGGTGATTTCAGCATGCCTGTTGGGTGTAGAATACAGAAAAAAATGAAATCGCCCACACTGTCCAGTGCCCGACAGACAGTTATTGAGACCCAGTGCTGCAAAACCACTGCAAAACCACTCATCTTAGTGAGTCAAAAGCCATTCAGATTCGCTGAAGATAAGGCACCCTGGCTATTCTTAAAACTCCTGTATTGTTTTATGCCATTTAAAAAAAAGCAATGACCACTGTTTTAATTGTTGGAGTCCCTTGCTGTTTTATTTGTTTTGTGCAAGCCAATACAGAAATGTAATGCATCATGTAAACGGGTCAAAGAAATACTACGTAAACATTTGGCATAGCGTGGTCAGAACATCTTGAGCTCTGAGCACAAGTATCTTGCAGTTGGCCTAATTAGAGGCAGCCTCAAAGGGAGACTCGATGCACCCAAGTGAATCCCACAACAATAATGTTGCACCACATTCCGAAAGCTCATTGTTACCGTGGTGGTTCCCATTCACTTTCCTAACTGCTGAGTCTTGCTCTGTTTCTCACCCAAGTTCCAGTGCTTTAGGACAAATACTGTTATTTATTCATTTCTTTATTTTTAGTATTCTATGACTACTAAGTATTTGGGCTCATTAATTGGGGAATTTATGTCCAAGGGTGAAGTCCAAGCCTTCCTCCCCCCCCCCCTGACAATTATTGGCACACTTGGATGCTTCCCCAATATTTCCCAAAGCCTCCTGGCCCTTGGCAGGCTCTGCAATTGTCTGGGCACTCCTTGACAGATCAACAAGAAAGAGGAGCATTTATTATTCTTGCAGTGTTACAATTCCTCCCCACCCCAAGATGCTGATGGTATCCTGACCCAGAGTCTCCCTGTGAGCTGGATGGAAAGATGCCTTCTGAATTTCTTGAGGGTAGGAAGGGATGCCTCCCACGCAAGAATGTTTTCCTCTTTCTTGTACTGCAAGGTGTGAATGCAAACCTGCCTGCTCCAAAGGGCCCCCTGAAAACCAGTTTGGTCTAGTGGTTAAGGCTCCAGGTTAGAAACCAGGAGACTGAGAGTTCTAGTCCCGCCTTAGGCATGAAAGCCGGCTGGGTGACCTTGGGCCAGTCCCTGTCTCTCAGCCCTGGGAAGGAGCCAATAGGAAACCAGGAGACTGAGAGTTCTAGTCCCGCCTTAGGCATGAAAGCCAGCTGGGTGACCTTGGGCCAATCGCTGTCTCTCAGCCCTAGGAAGGAGCCAATAGCAAACCAGGAGACTGAGAGTTCTAGTCCCGCCTTAGGCATGAAAGCTGACTGGGTGACCTTGGGCCAGTCCCTCTCTCTCAGCCCAACCCACCTCATAGGGTTGTTGTGGGGAAAATAGGAGGAGGAAGGAGTACTAGGTATGTTCCCTGCCTTGAGTTATTTATAAAAAAAATAAATAAAGGCGGGATAGAAAATAAATAAATAAAATAATACAAATATTGATTTCTGCCGCTTAACGGCAGTAACTCACAAGCCCTCCTTTCACTTCAGGCTGCAGTAGAAGAGGAAGGGCTGAGCCACTGCCGCGCTCGAACTACATTGCCCCAGTGGTCGTCCTTCTCCAGCGGGAGGACTGTATTATCCACCTCTGAAGGAGAGAATGGAGGCAAGCAGGAACGGGCCTCCTAATGAGTTGTGTAGCACAGGGGAGAGAAAAGCCTCACTGCTTTTCTGCAGCTGCCTCAAGCCATCTCCAAAGTTCAGCAAAGTATTTTCCCCTGGGCTAAAAGAGAGCGAGCTCTCATGCTTAAACCTTCAACTCAGTTTTAAACAATAAAATAGGAATTTAATAACCCTCCAGAGCCAATCAAAATGGGAGAAACTCGGAACTTTCAGAATGCAGCTTTCTCCACTGTGACTTTTGGGACATCCCCTTGAGAAAACAAGGACTCTTGTTTGAGCCTTTCCACCCTGGTCTGTCCCAACTCTCCAGGAACTCTTCATTTTAAAGCAGGGATCGACAACTGTTTCGCAGATAGGGGGTGTACTCTTAAAACCATTTGCTGAGGCTTCAAGGGCTGCAGGTCAGTAATGGGATTATTTTACAGGAAGGGAAGGCATCAAAATGCTCAGCCCATTTTGTGGAATGGTTAGGGGAGGGGGCTGGAAGGCTTTAAAGCAGCAACAGGGTGCCTTCAACTCTCAGCAGATTAAGGCAGCCATTGCCCCCCCCCTTGTTTTACCAAGAAAAACATGGGGAAATTGTGCTACTGAAAATCAGCATTTTTGCCAGCAAATGTCCAAAGCAGGAGGAGTGTTTCGAGCTCCACAATGAACAATGAGGGGCTGTACATGGTCTATAGGTTATGGGGTGCTTTCTTCTGCTGTAAACCAGAAAGCCCTAACCCTTTATCTAAACTCAAAAGATGTAAGCCTCTTGTACATTTGCCACAACTGTTTTCCCCCCTACTTTAACTGGCTGATATTAATGCAATGCTCAGTTCTACAAGACTAGTTTGTAAATCCAAACGTTATATTGATATCAGCTAGCTAATGTTTCTGATAGAAAGCATTTTAAGAATGCTAGATCAACATCCCTCGGTTCTATTCAGCTCCGATCAGCTTTATCCTGCATTATCAGCTCCAGAAAGAACAGTGCCATCCAATGCCTTTTGGGGTGTTGGTTTTGTCCCCTGCTCTGCAGTACAGGACCAGAAAGTGAGAACAGAAGAACAAAAACATGTCAGTGATATTTTGAGTCTTTTTCCTCCTCAGATTGCTGGATTTTATTTGCATGAATAGAGGAGTTGCCCATTTCTCTGATGAGTTAGAGATACTTATTTATTAGATTTATATCCTGCCTTTTCTATATAGACGTTCAAGGCAGCATACAAGCGCTCTCCCCTCCTATGTAGTTTCCCCCAAAACTACAACCCTGTGAGGTAGGTCGGGCTGAGAGTCAGTGACTTGGCCAAAGGAGCTGCCACGGCTGAGGTGGACTAGAACCTGGGTCTCCCCGTTCCTAGTCCGATACCTTCACCACTCCACCATCCTGGCTCTCTTGCTGCTAGAATGGCACTCTCACACACGGACAAGGTTCCCAAGCCATAATATAGTTTGTCGACTGCCAGGCAGGGAGAGGCAAGGAGATTTGGAGGAAAGGCTGTTGAGGTTGATGGTGGTGGCTGATGAAGGAGAAAGGAAAGCAGGAGTTGGAACTGGGTTGGGAGACAGCAAGTGACAGCATCTCCACATTTCTGACTCCCAATATACCTAAGCAGAATCAAGGGGGTTAGGAGTTGATGTAAATTCCAGGACTCTAAGCTGGATTGGAAAGTTGAGAAAAGCAAATGGCAAATCCTTTCCGTTGCCAAGAAAACTACCTGGATGTGACTGTCCATACTGTTGCCGATAGTTACATGGATGTGTCCATGTAGTAACCCAAGCTGAGCTTGACTCAGAGCAATCTTTGCCTTCTTTTTCTATTGTTAACATTTCCCAGTATGGGAACCAAAGGAAGGAATAGTTACTCCAAAACAAGATCTCTGTTTATGTAAAGGGGTTAAGTTAAATTTTTGGTTGTTTGCCCAGTTTGTTCTCTTAGTGTGATAGGTGGTATGATATTGAAGCTTGTTGTTTCTGGTGTGGAGGACTGAACTGCTGACTTAGAAGTAGGGCCTCAGCACCCCACATTGGCAACGTCTGACCATCAGATTTGCCCACGTCAATTGCAGCCTTGTCAGGAAACAATAGGAAAGAAAAGCAGATTTTCCATTGGTCACAATCGGGAGGGATCCCGTAATTAAAAGTGAGGGGCGGCAGCTCATCTGAAAAGAATGGTACTGTCCCCAGAAGGTGCCCTTGGTGGGTACCTGGCCAGCAACAGGAAAGGATGGAAGGGTGGGGAATATAAGGCCCACAGCACCATCATTGTTTGGTGTCTTCTGTGAACCCAGACAGTGTTGGGTTTATTCAGTAAAACATGGCAATGCAGGGCCTTTTCATTCATATTTTCCCCAGAGAACCTAGAAGCCACATTTAATTCTAAAGAAGGGACTCTGAAAAGTCTGTCTCTGAGCTGCAAAAACACCTTTTCAGGCAGGGTGATGATTATTCCTGCTGTTTCTTCTACAAAAATTGTGTTCAGTCTGTTAAATTATAAATTATAAAGCAGTCCATAAGCAGTTCAGCAATCAGGTTGGATGAGAGTCAAATCATGAGCATAAATGGGACTAAATCAGACTTGGCTGGCATTCAGGGTCTCTTCAATGTATATTTTAAAGAGCATGCTTAAAAATAAAAACATGAATACAGAAAACTCATTGTTTCAGTGGACATAGATGTACCTAGGCTGCCATGCTGCCTCCCCACCTTTCCTCGGGGGGAGAGGAAGAGGAAGAGGAAGAGGAAACAACTGATACCTGTTTCCAACATAGAGTTTCCATATACTGGCTCTTTCCTGGAGACGTTTGGAGTTTAGATCCTGAACACTGCATCTGGTCAAGAATTGAAAAAAGAGCTAAAACGCTGGGCTTGCTTGTTTTTAAGAGAGCTGGAGCAGCCTCAGAGCAGCCTCCTCCTGTCCTCCTCCTCCTCCTCCTCCTCTGTCTGGGGGCCATCTCACTGCTCTTTCCCTTGCTCTCCTGGGTCTCAGCTTCTTCCTTCATGGCCCCGCTCTTCTTCCCTTCTCCTCATCCCTCTCCTGCACTTGTGCCCAGCTATAGAGTTCCTCTCCAGACCTATCCCACTGCTGACTGCTGTCTTGCATGCTTCCCTGCTACTCTCCTCACTGCCACCTCTGTTCAGGATGCAGCCTTCCTACCAACCCTGGATCCGCTCCTCCTCCCCCTTGTCTTCCTTCCCCACCCAACATCTAGCTTTCCTCCAGCTGTCTGTTGCTATTACTATTGCTGCTGGTAGTAGGGATGGGAAGCAATGGAGACAGAAGAGCTTGCTGGATGATTCTGGGCCAGCTGCTTTCCCACAGCCCAGAGTACTTCTTAGTAAATTGGGCTGAGGTGGTTCTGTTGTTGTTGGAGAAAAATCAGGAGAGATACCCCCTCCATCTAAGATCTTACTAGTGGGATATAAATGTAGAAATAAGTATTTCATGCTGCATTATGGACCACGGGCATCCACAGAGTGGGGAGAGGAGGTGGAGAAAGATCCAATGTCTGGACACAAATAAAAAAACCCAGGGTTTATGTCGTGATGTCACAACCCTTTTTGTCATTTTTTTCTTCACCGCAGTTTGTAGTGGACGCCTACGTGATGTACAGTGTGTTAGATAAAACACCCACCTAAGAAAGTTTGTTTTTTGAAAGTTCATATATGTCCCCCTACTCCAGATCCATCTTTATTTCCAAGAATACTTCTGGGTCCAAATAGTATCTAGATGGTCTTTGAAAACAAATATTTGGAAATGTGCCCTCCTGCCCAGGAAAAAAACAAACAAATTAAACAAATACCCAATTATACATCTCTGTCCCGGGTGAAGTAAGTGATGCTGTGACCACCTTCTCTCGGTGCCTGGGGTCTGTGGGGTCTGGATGGGGAACAACAGGCTTCAGCTGAACCCTGGTAAGATGGAGTGGCTGTGGTAAATGGCTCCTCTATATCCGGGAACTTACCATCTTTAGTTCTGGATGGGGTTGCACTGCCCCAAACAGACCCGGTGCGGAATCTGGGGATACTCCTGGACTCACGACTCCTGCTCGAAGAGCAGGTGGCAGTTGTGGCCAGAAGGGCCTTTACTCAACTCCGTGTTGTGTGTCAGTTATGCCCTTTCCTGGATCGGGAAGCCCTCCGAACAGTCACTCATGCCCTAGTCATCTCCCATATAGACGACTGCAATGCGCTCTACATGGGGCTACCCTTGAAGAGTATCCGGAAGCTACAGCTAGTCCAGAATGCGGTCGCGTGGGCAATTTTAGGTGCCCCAAGATCAGCACATGTAACACCATTGCTGAGAGAGCTGCATTGGGTCCCAGTTTGCTTCTGGGTCCAATTCAAGGTGTTGGTTATCACCTTTAAAGCCCTACATGGCATGGGTCCAGGTTACCTGAGGGACCGTCTCATCCCCATTACATTGACCCGCCCCACCCGTTCATGCAGAGAGGGCATGTTACAGACCCCGTCTACAAGAGAATGCCATCTGGCAGGGTCCAGGAAGTGGGCCTTCTCTGCAGTGGCCCCCGCCCTTTGGAACATTCTTCCCCCAGAGGTGAGGCAAACCCCCTCTCTCCTGACCTTCTGGAAAAAGTTGAAGACCTGGCTCTGCCATCTCGCTTGGGGCGGGAAGGGGAGTAGTCATTCTTGGGGATGGCTGGCACCTTAAAGTGGTCCTCATATACACATGAATTGAATTAGAACTTTTTACTGCCATCTGGATTCTATATTATACTTATATTTTGTATTTATATTTATATTTTATGTATTAATTGTGGTTTTGTTGTATTTTAATTTTTTAGCTCTATTGTAAACCACCCAGTCCCTCTTTCGGGGGGAGATGGGCGGTGATGAAATTTGATAAATAAATAAAAAATAAATAAATATCCTGGTTGAACAATCTAATCTGCTGCCTCAGTCCTTGAATAGAAAAGCTGGATTTGGGTGATACAGCAGACCAGGACCTTTAAAGACCTTGAATGTCATCTGAGCCATGAACATGGGACAGAATTAGTTTAAGGTGCCACACTTTGAATCCAGAGTTAGTTGTTGGTTGGACACAAAGACTAGGAAGCTAGAGCAGCTGCAAAGGGGTTTTTTCTCAACTGTCCCCAGCCCATCTAGAATAGGAGTCAAGCAGTACAGATTAAAAAAAATAAATGGAAGGAAGGAAGGAAGGAAGGAAGGAAGGAAGGAAGGAAGGAAGGAAGGAAGGAAAGAGAAATAACAACTTGCCCCTCATTACAAAATTACAAATGTGGATGGATGCTGTCCCTCTGGCAGCTCCCAGTAAAACAGGAGCAGTTCTCAGTTCCATCAATTGCCTGGCACTGTCTCACTAACAGGGCCTACCCTATGTGGGCTGCAAAAATCCGCATCACTAGGTGGCAGCAAAGAGATAGGCCTTTCATTACCTCTCTGCTTCCACCTGGTGGTGGTAATCTGGAATTTGCAGCTCAGGTATGATCACCCTGGTTCACTTCATAAAAAGGTCATGCAGAAGGATGAAGCCAGGGTTGCAGCTTGCTCTGGCTGAGAGACAAAGGCGTGAATGGGAGGTGAGCTATGGGGTCTTTGAGTGCCCCATAAAAGCCACTCTTTTACTTCTAAAAATTGTTCTCACCCTCTATTTAACGCCTGATAGAGACAGGCCTGTATTTCAAGTGATCTGCGACCAGGCATTTGTTCTGAGTCACAAAGGTAACAAAGGCAGACATGTGACAGGAAGCTCTACTATGCCTGGTTAAAATAACATAGTTTGCACTCCCATATATTTCACTCTCATAACAAAAGCTCCAGAATTCTAAATTAAAGGTTGGTGCCTCATCCCTTCCAGAAATGGCCTAATTTTAGATGGCTAGATCTCGCTGGAATCAAGCTGAACTTTTACGTTGACGGAGGTAGACGATTCTAAGTGGAGCTCAGCCTCTGCTGCTTCACAGAAGCCGGTCCTGGGTTTGAACGCTGAGCCCCCTCCTCCTCCCTGCCCCCAAGATTTCCCCAGCAGAACCTCTCCTGGCTCCTACAGAATCGATTCTAGCCAAGCCTGCTGCAAAACCTCCCAGCCAGCTCTCAGGGGGCAACGCCACTCCCATCCCCACCCCTTAATCCAAGAAAACCCAGGATACACAGACAACTTTACACAGATACATAAACTGAATGACTTTACACAGCAGTAACTATTGAACTCATTGGCAATGAATTCCCCCTTCCCCTAGATCTAGAGAGGCTGGTTTGGAGAATTCAGTCTCACTCTATCACCCAACAGGGAAGCCAGCTTTTCATAAAACCGGTACATTTTAAACCTCAAACGGGTGTCTGCAGGAGGGAATAAAACCCTGCAAGAGACGGGGGTGTCATGCTCCTACAAAAGGCAGGGGCTTTGATGGCAAAAGGGGTGTGGTGGCTCAGCGGGTAAGACGCCAGGCTTGTCGATTGGAAGATCGCAAGTTCGGAGGTTCGAATCCCTAGCCCCGCGTGCGGAGTGAGCTCCCGCACTAGCTCCAGCTCTTGCCAACCTAGCAATTCAAAAGCATGCAAATGCAAGTAGATGAATAGGTACCACTTCGGTGGGTAGGTAACAGCGTTCTGCACATGTCATGCGGCCACATGACTGCGGAAGCGTCTTCGGACAACGCTGGCTCTTCGGCTAACAAACGGAGATGAGCACCGGCCCCTAGAGTCGGACATGACTGCACAAATGTGCGGGGGGAACCTTTACCTTTACCTTGATGGCAAAGCCACACCTGCCATCTTGCAGAGTGACTCCCCCACCTTCTACTGATGCCCCTTACCTCATACATAGTCATACAACTTGGCAACCATGGTTATCTTGCCAAAGTCTCACAGAGCAGCTCCTTCTCCCCTCCTTTGGTCTTCACTTGATTCCTTTGGCAGCTCCTCCGCGCTGCAAGGCCCTGATTCAAATCCAGCTTGGCATCTCATTGGTTCTTCCAGTCATGATCTGCTCCTCCAGAGGTTCTACCCTGGATGGTCCTCTGGCTCTTAATCTCCATTTCCACCCAGTTGGCACATTGGGTGGATTCCTTACACCTCCCTTGAACACAAGCTGCAAGCAGGCCCACCAGCAGGCACATAGGAAGAAGCGGGTTTCTCCTGCATAATTGTTCTGCCCCTTGCTCTCCCAAGGGAATCCTTTAGCTCTTCTCTCCCTTTTGTCTTGCCTCTTTTCTCCCTTACTCTTGAGTAATCTTCTGTGTTCCTTTAAAGCTCTGACTCTTTTTATCTCCTTACTGTTGCCTCTCTATGCTGATGACTTCCTTTCTTTTTTCCTAACCATTTCTTCTTTGCCTCACACAGAGTTTCTAGACCTGCCTCCATCCTAGGTCCATCCCCAAATGCCGCATCTTTTATACCTTTTCCACACTCTAGGTTTTCTTTCTTCTTCTCACCTCTTACAGGGTGATTTCCCCTTCCTTCCTTCCTTCCTTCCTTCCTTCCTTCCTTCCTTCCTTCCTTCCTTCCTTCCTTCCTTCCTTCCTCCCTCCCTCCCTCCCTCCCTCCCTCCCTCCCTCCCTCCCTCCCTTCCTTCCTTCCTTCCTTCCTTCCTTCCTTTTTTATTAAAACAATTTATATAGCCACCCATCTCAGTACATGACTCTGGGCGGCTCAGAGTCATTAAAACAAATAAAAATATGTGCAAATACAAAATAAAACAAGAAATAAGATACACAGCAGCCGGAGAATCATAAAAAGCCCTCGGCATAGCCAGGAAATTTCCTTGCAGATTCCTCTCTCTCTGTCTACCAAAAAGCTCCTTATTTCATATTGTGTTCTAACCCCCTTATTTGCTCCCCTCCCCATTTATCTTTACATCCTCTTTCATACCCCCTCCTCACTACAATCCCTGGGCACCCAGATGCTTGTGCTCAAGTTATTTCCTTGCTTCTCATGGCAAACTCCTACCAGTTTGCCCCAGCTTCACTCATTTCTCCAACTTCATTGCAACCCCCCTGGTTACAAAAATAACCAAGAAAACTTCAGATTTGGTTGCACTGGATATATAGCTCTCAGAGCCAGGCACAAAACAAGGAAGCAAAAATTACAGAGACTTCAAAGTACGTTTAAAGTCAGGATTAGGGTTAAAGCATGGAAGAAGACTCTTGAGAGTCCCTTGGACTGCAAGGAGGTCAAATCAGTCAACCCTAAAGGAAATCAACCCTGACTGCTCATTGGAAGGACAGATGCTGAAGCTGAAGCTCAAATACTTTGGCCACCTAATGCGAAGAGAGGACTCCCTGGAAAAGACCCTGATGCTGGGAAAGACTGAAGGCAAAAGGAGAAGGGGATGGCAGAGGATGAGATGGTTAGATAGCATCACCGATGTAACGAACATGAATTTGAGTAAACTCCGGGAGGCAGTGGAGGACAGGAAGGCCTGGCGTGCTATGGTCCATGGGGTCACAAAGAGTTGGACACGACTAAACGACTGAACAACAACAATGGAAGCTTGGAAACTGCAAAGGGAATTTCTAGCCTTCATTTATTAATGAGTTCATTCAGGTGAAGACTTTTTGAACAACCTGAATCTTTTTTCCCCCAGACTTTTTTGCAGCCTGGACTGAGCTGCCATAACAAACTCCTTCCGTGCATCATCGTTGTTTACCTTTAGCGTTCGGTCTTTACTCTCCCAGCCTCCCCACACTCTCCACATCAGCAAGAGTAAGTGCAAATGGGAATGCATACAAAGTTCAACTAAGAAGCTTCTTGCAACACTATCCTGGACCTTTTCTCACGAGGTGGAAGTAGCCACAGGACAGAGGAAACAAACTTTTGTCTTCTTTAGCTATGTGAGATGTAAGGATGGGTTGATCTGCCAGTGACTCATTTTCCCACAGATTTTACTGCTTCTCATTGGGTCATCCCATTTCTGCCCTGCTTTCCAAAAAGAAAAAAAGGCCTGAAGATTTATATGTGGTGTTTATGCATTCTTGCCATTATATGTTTTTTGGTGCATATTTTTCCTTTATACACACACGTATTTTTGCAAGCAATTTCTTCTACTATAATGCATTTTGGGACATACATTGTGGTAATGCATTTTTGTGTGCACTTTCCCCTAATATATACTGTACATTATGCAAATCTATCTCTGCCCCGCAGGAAAGGGGAAGTGGTGGTTAAACCAGGGCAGGTTAAAAAAGGCCTGCTGGAAAAGTGACAAATGCTCCTCCCAAGGGGGCACATCTATGCCTATGTAAGCCCCAACAAGTTCAGAAGGCTTTATTCCTGGGGAAGCGGGTATTGAATTGCCCCCGTTTGTCAAGGCCTCTTCACTTATTTACTTATTTATTTTATTTTCTATACCGCCTTTATTATTTTTATAAATAACTCAAGGTGGCGAACATATCAAATACTCCTCCTCCTATTTTCCCCACAACAACAACCCTGTGAGGTGAGTTGGGCTGAGAGAGAGGGACAGGCCCAAGGTCACCCAGCCGGCTTTCGTGCCTAAGGCGGGACTAGAACTCTCACTCTCCTGGTTTGCCATTGGCTCCTTCCTAGGGCTGAGAGAGAGGGACAGGCCCAAGGTCACCCAGCCGGCTTTCGTGCCTAAGGCGGGACTAGAACTCTCACTCTCCTGGTTTGCCATTGGCTTCTTCCTAGGGCTGAGAGACAGGGACTGGCCCAAGGTCACCCAGCCGGCTTTCGTGCCTAAGGCGGGACTAGAACTCTCACTCTCCTGGTTTGCCATTGGCTCCTTCCTAGGGCTGAGAGAGAGGGACAGGCCCAAGGTCACCCAGCCGGCTTTCGTGCCTAAGGCGGGACTAGAACTCTCACTCTCCTGGTTTGCCATTGGCTTCTTCCTAGGGCTGAGAGACAGGGACTGGCCCAAGGTCACCCAGCCGGCTTTCGTGCCTAAGGCGGGACTAGAACTCTCACTCTCCTGGTTTGCCATTGGCTCCTTCCTAGGGCTGAGAGACAGGGACTGGCCCAAGGTCACCCAGCCGGCTTTCGTGCCTAAGGCGGGACTAGAACTCTCACTCTCCTGGTTTGCCATTGGCTCCTTCCTAGGGCTGAGAGACAGGGACTGGCCCAAGGTCACCCAGCCGGCTTTCGTGCCTAAGGCGGGACTAGAACTCTCACTCTCCTGGTTTGCCATTGGCTCCTTCCTAGGGCTGAGAGACAGGGACTGGCCCAAGGTCACCCAGCCGGCTTTCGTGCCTAAGGCGGGACTAGAACTCTCACTCTCCTGGTTTGCCATTGGCTCCTTCCTAGGGCTGAGAGACAGGGACTGGCCCAAGGTCACCCAGCCGGCTTTCGTGCCTAAGGCGGGACTAGAACTCTCACTCTCCTGGTTTGCCATTGGCTCCTTCCTAGGGCTGAGAGACAGGGACTGGCCCAAGGTCACCCAGCCGGCTTTCGTGCCTAAGGCGGGACTAGAACTCTCACTCTCCTGGTTTGCCATTGGCTTCTTCCTAGGGCTGAGAGACAGGGACTGGCCCAAGGTCACCCAGCCGGCTTTCATGCCTAAGGCGGGACTAGAACTCTCACTCTCCTGGTTTCCCATTGGCTCCTTCCTAGGGCTGAGAGACAGGGAGAGGCCCAAGGTCACCCAGCCGGCTTTCGTGCCTAAGGCGGGACTAGAACTCTCACTCTCCTGGTTTGCCATTGGCTCCATCCTAGGGCTGAGAGACAGGGACTGGCCCAAGGTCACCCAGCCGGCTTTCGTGCCTAAGGCGGGACTAGAACTCTCACTCTCCTGGTTTGCCATTGGCTCCTTCCTAGGGCTGAGAGACAGGGACTGGCCCAAGGTCACCCAGCCGGCTTTCGTGCCTAATAAACTTGCTTTTACATTTTTAAGAAAAGCAAATAGAAACACTTATGGTAGCCAAAAAGAAATAGAATCGCTAATTGTAGCAAAGCGCTCCTCCTCTGTTACTAAGAGATCTCTGTTTGTAAAAAGACTAAAAACACCTTCAAACCAAGCTCATCTCCTGGTTTTCTGTTTTCTGAGCAACAGTATAGCTCTGGTTTGCTATTGTCATTTTCCAGTTCCTTCTTTGTTTAAATTTCCCATTCCAGACTAGTATTTCTTGGTGATCTCCCATCCAAGTATTAACTAAGTCCAGCTTAGTTTATCCAAGAACAGATAAGGTCAGGTAGGTACTTGTTGTCCATCCTGTGAAAACCTTGCCCATCATTTTATGAAACCTCCTGTGGCTCCTTCTTCAAATTCCTCCTATATTTTTGTCCTTAAACCTCTTCCTACCTCCACGGAACTGCTTTTCCAGTGCCAGCCAGTTTTTTTTCCATTACCTTCATTTCTCTTCGTAGCCTCCTTTTTACCTATTGGCCTAACCTCAACCAGAGGCCTCCTGGCAGCTTTCCCTCACTTGCATCCTGCAGATGAGTTGGATTACAGGTCCCCTCGTCCCCATCCATTCCCCATCAAGAGCGGTGCTTAGGGCAGCCTTGCTTCACCTGACACCCTTCAGATCAACTGAGGCTTCAGCCTCCAGAATTCTTACCCAGTTTGGCTAAGCTGGGGCAGAATCTTGCAGTTGCAGGCAGAAGACATCTGCAGAGCAACCGGCTGAGAAGCTTTTCTTAATTTCTAGCAATCTTTCCCCTCCCTTTTTCCTGTTAATGAAACAGAAATAAAGTAATAAGTATAATCCACAGCTTTCCAAACTGTGTGTCGCGACACAAAAGTGTGTCGCCTGCGGGGCCCAGGTGTGTCGCGTCAAAACCCGGAAGCGCTGATGGCGTGCCACCGCCGCGCGCACGGTGGCAGCGGGCCATCAGCGCTTCCGGGTTTTCCCGTGGCAACACACCAACGGCGGCGCGCAAAAACCCAAAAGCGCTGCAGCCGCAGTGGCGCGCAAAAACCGGAAGTGGCGGCGGTGCTTCTGGGTTTTTGCGCGCCACCACAGCAGCGGCGCTTCTGGGTTTTCTCGCACACCGCCGTTGGTGTGTCGCCGCGGGAAAACTTTGGAAAGCCCTGCTATAATCAGTAATGATTATCCATCTTTCTTAGCTAAGATATTCTCTCTTGATTGATATGAGGATAATAAACATTTGGAGCAGCTTTTTGTTTCGGTTGGGTTCCAGAGTGTACAGGACGGGGTTGCTGATGGATGGGAGTTGAGGCATCGTTCCTCTTTCCTTTCTCCCTTATGCCACAGGGGAGCAGTGGGCATAGCAGCCTCAGGAGGGAGACAGAGATGGAGAAGAGGGTGGAAGAAAAGGATGTTTTTATTCCTCCATTTTTCATAAAGGATGGGTTGGTTGCTCCTTTTCCCCCTTGGACATCTAGTTTGATTGCCAGAATATCTGTGAGAAACATGAAATGAAACATCTGATTTAATTTAATAAGTGTCCTGCTTCCTTCTCATAAGAGTTACAAAGAGTTATCTGGAACTGTGAGGGTTTTTTAAAATCATTCTCTCTTCCTATGATCCTGACATAAATCTCTCTCTCCCTCTCCCTCTCTCTTTCTCACACAACACACCCATACACACACTCCTACAATGACACTCTATACCCAGTGAATTGTTGTGGTAACGTCCTTCCTGAGGGGAGGGAAGAAATACATTTGTGCAGGTAATTTAAATAAAAGGCAAAAATAAAAATGACCTTGGGAATTTTTATACACACACACACACACACACACACACACCTGTTGGGAGTGCATATCTCTAGCTTAATATTAAAGAAAACAGGAAAAGCAGAAGGGAGACAAATGTCCTGAGAGGGAGGGCAGGAGGATGGCACCACAAAGAAAACAGTTATGGAGGTTGCCAGGAACACCACACCCATGTAGGATGTTAGGGCAGTTTTAGGTTGAGGTTGGGAAGCAGGAACATCAGCGAGGGTGAGGACAAAGTTGTGTTGGCTAAACCACCTGGTCTCGACCCCTTGAACTGCTTGGATAAGGCAAAGAATGCTGCCTCATTGCCAGTTTAATGCTGAGAACAAAAGGCGAAGCATGAGGGGGCATGAAAGCGAGGGAGCCTTGCTACGTAAGCCTTAGGGGAACAGGAGGAGAAGAAATCAGATTGGTAGACAAATGATAGGAAAAATGGAATTAGAAGAAAGAATGACCTTGTCTTCCTAGCATATGATGAACAGAAGTGTTGAGGGAGCAGTTGCTGGAAGAAAAGGGAAATAGGAAGGAGAAGAAAATGAGAGCCATAATACCTTTCTTGTAAAATAAATGCAGCTGTATTAGACGGTAACATTTCAGAACCAATTGGCTGTCTTTTATATGCCGGACCTGAGTTTCATCAGTAGAAGACAGAGATACCCAGCTGGTCAGAAGCGGGGCACCTGTCTTAGGTAGGCAGGGAAGAGAAAAGCGGGGAAATCACTACCTGCTGCCATTCTTCCTTCTTTCGGCCCAGGTATGAGATTGGAATGGGGAAGATCTTGCATCGACACATGCGTAGCTGGCGGGAAGGAGGCCATAACTCCCAGTTTTGAGCAAGCGATGCATTCTTGGTGGATGACAGCCCCTGGCTGATTTTGTCAGGGCTTGGAAACTTTAGCTGAGGACTTGGGTGGGAAATCTCCAGGAAAGACAGGTGATACTCTAGACTGGGAAGCTGAGAAACAGCTTCCAGAAGAAGACAGAGGCAGAACCACTTCCATTCTGTCACCAAGAAAACTGCCTGGACATGTTCATGACATCCCCAGGAGCTGAGATGTTACCTTTTATCAAAGGAAGAAGATTTCAGGGTTGAAGTTAGAGAGACAGGAAGGTGATCTTGTCAACTCATCACAGAAGTGCAGCTTGAATATTCAGAATGACAGACATTTTCTTACATCTCTTACTAAGGCAAACGTGAGTCATTTCTTATCTTTATGGAAATATCTTTGCCTATCTTGAATTAAAAAATGCAAAGTTTTCCCCATCTTGTTGTAATCTAGACATGTTAATCTCCCAAGCTTTGACTGGAAGATGCCTCCCTAAGGATGGGTCCTCATGAGGCAGCCTTCACTCATCTCCCACCCGTAGCTGAAGGGAGCTCACTTCAGGTTTTCTGTCTTTTCTTGAGACAAGCCTCACTGTCCGTGTGTTGTCTGTTGTTTCAGGAGGGACTGAGTTGATGATACAGCAGGGGGTGGGGTCTCCTATTGCCACTTCACTGCTGCAACCACTACCCAGAAGTCATTTGTGAGGGGCAGTGGCTGACATGGTGGGAGGAGGAGGAGGAGGATGCTCTGAAGTCATGTTTACTCTCCCTCCCAAATTCCCCATGGCAGGATTGCATGGGGTAGGACCACCCAGTAAAGCAGGAGGTGAAAATATCTCCTGCTTATTGCCCCTTCCCAGCGCCTGATACATGCAGATGATCAGTGGGTGGGTATAGGGCTTTCTGGTAAAGCAGAAGCCCCCCTTCCAATGGATCAGCTTTTAACAGACAGCTAAGCCCACTGCTTTAACCCTCTATAGCAGTGTTTCTCAACCATGCTGGCTGGGGGAATTCTGGGAGTTGAAGTCCACACATCTTAAAGTTGCTGAGGTTGAGAAACACTGCTCTATAGAAATGCACTCCTCCTTCCCCAGCTCTAGCAGCAGCCCAAGTTAGGGAGACCGACTGATGTATATTTTTCCTGTCAGCAGGGAAATCCATGGATAGTTGAACTTTAACTTGTCCCATGGTAAACTGTCAGGACAATCCCATTCCTCACCAGCCTCATTAGCAAGGTGGAGTTGAGATTGGTTTTGTAAACAGAGCAAATTGATCCTGGCAGGCTTTGTGCCACTTCATGGACTGGAGGACAGCCTGCTAAACCAGCCACCGGGATGTACCTGAGCTTTTATGAGTCCCAGACCGAAGGGCTGGCATGGATGGGAACCACAATCTGGCACCTCTGAATGCTGACAGGTTGGGAAAGGCAGTGGTGGGGCTTCTGTTGCACCTTTTGGAAGCCATCATGGGCTCTCTCTTCCCAGCACTGCTTCTTCCACTACTTTTGAATTTGTCTCCCCCTTCCCCCTGAGGAAGACGGCTTCCCCTCAAAAGACACATTTGGGTGTAAAAAGGAGAAGGCAGGCGGCAGTGCTTTAAATGCTACCCAAAAAGGCTAGTCATTCATAGAGTGGAATTGTGGAAGGACCCCTTGTTGCAGCTGAATGTCCTGCTCTGTGTCTGTAAGATTCCACAGTGAGTCCTGGAGTTGCTCCATGGAGTTAGCAGCTTCAGGAGTTAGGGGAACTCCATCAACTACTTACTATGGAAAATAAATTCTACCAGTCTTCAGAGAGGCTGAGATGGTGGATGAATGCAATGACCATAGCAACAAAAACAAATAAAAGGTAAAAAGGTTTGAAACATCATTTCCTTCACACTCAACAAGTGACTGCTGACTGTGAATTGATTCCCCTGACAGGAATTGTATTTGAGGTGATGCAACATTTCTGTCCGTGGTGCTGGGTTTATGATTGCTTCTTTGATGTGTGCAAGTTGCTCTTCAACACGTGCAGACCAACTCCAATAAATGTAACTTTATTTGGAGAATAACTGTTTATGCTCCAGGTACAAAGGAAGTTGCTTTTAGAGCAGCTCGGACTGTCTAGGCTGGAGTCACGATGTTCCCTCCTGGAGGTCTTTTCTGCTGCCTGGTTCTTTTTGAGGGAAGATGTCAGCACTCATCCTCCGACCTGCTGCGTTTAATGCACAGAGCAAGCAGGGGGTCCTCTTTTTCTCAGGGAGTCAGCTTATCTGGGAAAGGAATTCAGCCTCTCTTTCACCTAAAGGAAGAAACTGTTCTCCCTGACAGGACTGGGCCACAATTTTGCACTGGACATATTAAATTAAATTAAATTAAATTAAATTAAATTAAATTAAATTAAATTAAATTAAATTAAATTAAATTAAATTAAATTAAATTAAATTAAATTAAATTTTAAATTAAGCCATTAAATCAGGAATTGCAAGTCAGAATTAGAGAAGACTGCTTCTTTCCTCCTGAAATGCATCCCTTTGAACACAACTTCTCTGTTTGTTACACACACACACACACACACACACACACATCCATCCCTCTCTCCCTCTTCCTTTCCCACAGACACCCCCCTTTCTCATGAACAATCTCTCACTTGTAGCCATCTGCTCTTCTCTCTCTCTCTCACATACACACACACACCTCTCTTCTTTTTAATCCCTACACAGCCACCCTCCCTCTTCTCATTCAGATGCACAGCATTTCCCTTTCCCTTTCTCCTTTCCTTTCCTCCCTCTCTCTCACACACACTGAGGTCCTCCTCATCTCTGTCACACACCTGCTTTTGTGCTGTTAATCTGCTGGGTACATCCTTCCCTCCCAGCCCCTGCTGAAAAACATCTCTGAGTTGCAAGAGGAGGGCCTGCCTCAGTCCTGTTAAGCCAACAGGCCGGCCAGCCCTCCAGTGAGCATCTTACTGCTCCGTCAGGAAGGAGGTTCAGGCCTGGAAGAGGACCACACAAACACTTCTGTGCCCCTATTAATTTATAACACTGAAGGCTCACCGTCCTCACAGCACTGAGTTATTTTTGCTGGCTGTGAGAAGCGAGGGAATTGGGCTGAGAACACCTCCAAGCAGCGTGTTCTTTGTATTTTTATCGCTTAGTGGCACAGCTGCCAGAATGAGTATGTGTTAGTGCACGAAAGCCGCGAACTCTAATGAAGCATATGGCCTTTCCTAGAACAGGGTTGGTAATACAGCATTATTTCTAAGATTAAAAACTGTGGGAAATGATGAGAAGCTGAGTGTCCCTTTAGAAAGCAAGTGCATCCTGAACAATTTGGTAAGTCAAACAAGATGTTCTTTGTCAAATCAAAAATATGCATCACGCTACAACTTCAGTTGTTTAAATTCAATACAATTTATGTCATTGATTTTGTTAGTATTTAAGCATGTCACAGTGTGACAGGGTTCTTTTTGAATTGGCGGTGTATTATGCTTTTCCAAGAGTAGCAATTAACACACAAAACAAGACAGTGGAGGCTTTTATGCTTTTTACGATATACAGCAACACCATTTACAGCAAGTATTTACAACAGATATATACAACACTATACTGGTGTTCACCTGGTGTCAGGTTTCCTCCTAAGTCTCCTTCCCAGAGACTATCCCCTGCAGGTGCAGTGTGGCTTTCGGCCAGAACGGAGTACAGCAGACATGATATTTTCCATGAGGCAAGTCCAGGAGAAGTGCATCGAGCAGAACGAGCCTCTTCACTCAAAGGCATTTGACACTGTAAACAGGGAGGCTCTCTGGATCATCCTGAGATGTTCTGGATGCCCGAGGAAATTTGTGAAGTTGATTCAGCTACTCCACGACGGAATAACAGGACAGGTTCTTTACAACGGTGATACATCAGCTACATTTGCCATTTCCAATGGGGTAAAACAGGGTTGTGTGCTAGCCCCAGTCCTGTTCAATCTGTTCTTCGCTTGCATGTTGTCACGTGCTGTCCAGGGTCTGAAGGAGGGAACGTACATCAGGTACCAATTGGACAGCTCTCTCTTTGACCTTTGCCGCTTGAACTCACGGACGAAGTGCCTCCATACAGTCATTCAAGAAACCCTCTTCGCTGATGACTGTGTGCTCCTGGCACACAGTGATCTACAATTGATGCTGAACAAATTCTCAGACGCTGCTATGCTCTTTGGCCTGACTATCAGCCTGAACAAGACTGAAGTACTTTACCAGCCTGTGACAAATATCAACCCTGTAGAACCAAAATCACTGTTGATGACACCTAGCTGACAAACGTAAACAGCTTCAAATACCTGGGAAGCATTATCTTGAGCGATGGGTCTTTGAACAAAGAAATTGACTCCAGGATCATCAAGGCCAGCCAGGCACTGGGGCGGCTGCGTACCAGAGTGCCCAATCAACACAACATCCATACCTCCAGGAAGCTGAAAGTGTACAGAGCCGTGGTTATCCCTTCTCTCCTATATGGATGTGAGTCCTGGACTCTATACCGAAGGCACATTAAACAGCTGGAGAAATTTCACAGGTACGCTTTCCACTCCATCCTCGGCATTTGTTGGCAAGACCGTGTCTGGGGGTCTTGGATTGTGTGGAGTTCACCAGCATTGAGTCCCTGATTATCAGAGCCCAGATGCGGTGGGTGGCACACGTCATCAGAATGGATGACCACTGTATGCCTTGTCAGTTGCTCTATAGTGTACTGGAGTCTGGGAAGAGACCTTGAGGTCAATCACGCAAGCGCTACAAAGATGCTGTAAAAGAAACCCTATGCCACTGTGACATCCAGCCAAGGGAACTAGAAGCTGTGGCTCCTGACAGAACCCGCTGGCAAGCCCTGTGCTATGAAGCCTCCACCGGCTTTGAAGGCAGGTGCTGCCAAAACTGATAGAAAACCATGAGCGGCATCACAGAATAACACCCACAGTTACAGCAATGGACTTCCAGTGCCCCCCATTGTTCTAGACTCTGTGCTTCCAGACTGGGACTGCAGAGCCACTTCCATGTCCACAGATGAACTGCACAACAGTGTGTCTTCTTCGAACCCGAAGGACTACCATATATACTGGTGTTCACTCGGTGTCAGGTTTCCTCCTAAATCTCCTTCCCAGAGACTATCCCCCCTGTAGTTCTCTGTCTCCCTCCCCCATTTCTGGGCTTGACAAGAGAGAGAGTGAAAAGAAAGGAATGGGCTGGAATTTACTGTGGTGTGCTCAGCATGGCTTGATATTCTCCTGCTCAGCCAAACACCTACCATTTCTCTGTTGGAGGAAGAACCTCTCTCCGGATCTTCTGCCCAGTCCTTCCTCAGAGACTAGGGCTTCTCCACTGACAGCTGATTTCTTCCTTCCCCTCTGGGGTCTTGGGTGGAGCCGTTGCCTGCAGCCAGCCAGGTCCCCATTCCCATTCTTGGGTCTTGGGTGGAGCTCTTGTCCCTCTGGGTCTTCACTCCCCTTCTTCCAGGGAAGCCACCCCTGGACCTTTCTTCTCTCTTCCTAACCATGAACTGACAACTGCTCTGCACTCTTAACTTCTCTCTCCAACCTTTCTCTCCACCCACTCTGTTCACTCCATTTTGTACAGACTTTCTCTCCTCTCCTTCTCTCTCTCTCCAGTTTTTAGGTTAGACCAGCAGCATGTCCCCCATCAACTGAGGAGGTGGGTGTCCTTTGCCCCCCCCCCCAGCTCTAGTCCCCAACACCTGGTGACTGCTGTCTTTACATCTCCCCTCAACAGCCCTGGTTAGCAGCCAGGTCTGCTCATCAGCCCTTATAACAGCGTAGCTGCCATTCAAGACCAGAATTGAGCTTCTTTTTCCCTTTATTCACTCTGTATGTTGGCTCACACCAGCAGAACAGCAGCTATGCCAGGCCGCTAAAACCCATATGCCACAAAGCAACTTGAACTTAAAACTCTTTAAACAGATTGGCAATATCAGAGTGGAAGATAATGCCACAAATATGACTGGTTGAAATCCCTTTTCTCTGTTGTACCAGTAAGAAACCTCACAAATATCACCTGAGAACAGGAGGAGGAGGAGCTATTCCTGAAGAGTTAAAATTCAGCAGGCCAAGAGCCCCTCTGAAATAAAAGCAAATTTTCAGGCAGCTTTCCAACAAGATGTCTGCAGGCCCAGTCATGCTCCTCCAGTTTATGGGGGGAAATCTCATCTTCCTAAGGATAGAGTGCATATTTCCTTTTATGTTCCTTTAATTTATGAGCAGTAAAGTATAAAACATGATATGAAATGTGGCGTGATTATTCTTTTCCTGCTATGAAAAAAATTAAACTAAGTCCTCAGGTTACAACCACTCGTTTAGCGACCATTCAGAGTTATGGCGGTGCTGAACGAGGGAGACTTATCACCAGTCCTCGAAGTCGTGGCCGTCACAGCATCCCCTGGGTCATGTGATTGCGATTCAGGCACTTGGCAACCGACTTGCACTTATGATGGCTGCAGTGTCCTGTGGTCATTTGCGACCTTCCCTGCTGGCTTCCAACAAACAAAGTCAATGGAGAAGCTGGCAGGAGGTCACAAGTTGCTTTGGTAAGTTGCTCCTGCTCCCGCCACTTTTTCTCCCGATGAGCCCCAGGACAGCAGCTGCCCGCAGCTGCCTGCCCAGCCGCACTCACACCATGCTGTAGCACCCCCCCACCTGCCTGTACTTGCACCATGCCATAGCACCCACCTAGAGCTTCTAGGAGTGCCATAGCACCCATCTAGAGCTTCTGTGATCAAGGCAGTTGCAAAGAATGCATTCGGTTTCTCTGCATTCTCCATATGTTCACTTTATTTTTTTTATAAGAATTTTATTAAGTTTCAAGCAAAGATAAAAGCTACAGAAAAACAAAGAACTACAAAGAAAAAAAGAGAAAAAACTAAAAAAGTGTAGAAACACAGAATTTTTTTTCAAAATTACAAAAAGAGGTGACTTCTGACCTTTCAGCAAGGATATACAACAATTTTCCATAATCAATCCCTTACTCTATATTAAACCAAAATCACATTATTTCTATAAATCATTCCATTGGCACATTGTAAAAATCACTAAATACAGTTGCTCCCTCCCCCTATATTAAAAGAAAAGAAAAAATATAAACCTCCTAATCAACTCCCCCCCGAAAGATAACATTTATTTAATTATTTCCTTCCAACTACAATTCCATACATTCTTGTCTCCTATAATAAAGATCAAACTAAAAAACATATAAATTGTCTACCATTGTACTTGATGATACAACAGTTTTAATAATCTTAATCGTATTAAACCCCAAACCAGTCTTTTATTATATTTTTATTATACCTTAATAATCTTAATTCAAATTGTTAAAGATAAATGAAATTAGCCAAACCGTAAAAGCAATCCAAATAAATATTCTTAAACCCTTATCCCACTTCAAAATAAACCAGAGCATTTACATATCCCCACAATATGCACAGAGCTTTTTTCTTTAAAAAATTGAACAGCCCAACTACCCCCCTCAAAAACTCCAACTTCTCTTCAGGAGACCTCCCATACATAATAACCCCTTCTTTATATATAAATTATATATAATTTTCTCAAACATTGATTAAGTAGTAGAGTTATGACATTGGTTTAGGTGCAGGATGCTCAGTACATTGCACCCTTGGAAGCTGAATTATTGTTAAAACAAAGGAGGGGGAACAGTTTAACCAGAGTCAATTCCAATGTAAAAAAAACCCAATTCTCAGACAGTGAACGAAAATATATCCCAGCCATTGGTGCTGAGATTGGATGTTACATTTAAGAGGTAATGGATTCTAATAGATTTTGATTATATAAGACTTAATCTTAGAGAAACTCAATCCATAGATCAGGGTTCTCAATATTGATCCCCAAGGGTCAATGGGACTATTCATTGTTGTTGTTGTTGTTGTTGTTGTTATTCATAGTACTATTAGTTAAACTATTATTTATTAAATTATTTTCATATAATAAATGTTTGAGGGTTGATGAACAATCTGAAATTTCATGAAGAGGTTGATGAGCTCAAGAGTTTGGGGACCCTTGCCATAGATTGTTTTCCAGTTCTGGTTACAGCCAAAGAAGTCTGACACCATTTCTCTTTCTTCATTTGCCTTCTTCTCCAATTCAGTTACATGCCACGTTCTTATCACCTACATAAAATAAAAGTATTGTTCCAACACTGAGTTCAGACGTTCAGTTCCCCCATCCATTTCTGGGTGATGGGCGGAGCTTAATCCTTGCTCCACCCCAATTAGTTTGAGGAATGCTTTCCAAAACTTGGAGGTGAACTGGACCCCTCAATCACTAATTACTCTTTCAGGGGCTCTGTGTAATTGATAGACATGTTGTATGAACATCTTGGCTAACTGACCAGCTGTTGGTAACTGAGCACATGGAATGAAATGAGCTTGCTTGGAGAACAGGTCAGTTACAACCCAAATTACTGTTTTCTTTCTGCTTTCAGGCAATTCAACTATAAAGTCCATGGCAATCTGCTTCCATGGGTGGGTTGGGTTTGCCACGTTCTGTAACAACCCTTTGGGCTTTCCCCACTGTCTTTTAGCCATTGCACACATTGGGCAACTGCTGACATATTCTGCCACATCTTTTCTCATGGAAGGCCACCAGAATTGCCTTCTCATTAAGTGTAAAGTCTTTACAAATCCAAAATGACCAGCTGATTTAGCATCACAATATCTTTCTTTTTTTTTCCATAAGTTTTATTAAATTTTAAAATACATATTAAGAGCTAATACAAAAGAAAAGAAATAGAAATACAAAGTAAGAAAAAGGAAAAGAAAAAGTGAATATCACAATATCTTTCAAGTACTTTTTTGCACATACCCTCTGGGACATACAACCTGTCTCCACTCCACCAGAACCTGTTTCTCTATTAGGGTCGCTTTGTTCACTTGTAACCACTCATCTCTTTGCAGGGCAACGTGCAGTTCTTTTTGCAACCCTTCTTTAACTTTCATCTCAAGTTCAGCTTCCTGACTTCTAGTAATGGCAGCCAACCCCACTTGTTGGGTGGGAATAATAGAATCCACTAATTCTTCACATTGGCTATTATGCTGTGGTAACCTTGACAATGCATCAGCCAAAAAGTTCTTCCCCCCGGGTAGGTATTTTAGGGTGAAATTGAACCATTTGTTCATTGTAAATTGTTTAGGGTTTAACTTCCTGGGTGCCTTTAGGGCCTCTAAATTTTTGTGATATGTCCGAATGGGTGAGGGGCACCTTCTAATAGGTGTCTCCAAGTTACAAAAGTGTGGCGTACAGCGAAGGCTTCTTTCTCCCAAACATGACATCACCTTTCTGTCTCTGTAAATTTATGGGAAGTGTAAGCACAGGGTCTCAGCACTCCCTTTTCATCATGCTGCAGTAGGACTGAACCCACCGCTGTATCTGATGCGTCAGCCTGTATTATCAAAGGCTGGAGGGGATCGGAGTGTTTTAGAATCAGTTTGGCTGTGAAGAGTGTTTTTAAACGGTCAAAAGCCTCCTGACACTCTGCTGTCCAATTCAGCACTTCCCCCGGTTTTTTTGCATTCTCCGGAGCTCCCATATCATGAAGCTCGACCGCCTAGTCTGCTGCCCCATTTTCGAGGTGTGCTGAAATATATCTCACCTTGGTTTCATTGGTGGGGAAGGATTCTCCAAAGTCCTCCATGAAGCCTCTCATGTGGGTCACAAACCAGGCTAATTGCTTCGGGTCTCTGCCAAACTTCACTTTTAAGTCTCTCACGCCAAACACCCCCTCAAGTTTTTTCACCTCTTTAGGCTTCTCCACATAGGGCTTCTGTAGGACCAGGCGCTCCTCATCTTGCTTCTTAATTTTGGTGGAGTGGTGCTTTGAACCTCCACTCTCACTGCAGGATGTTGGTTGCGAATTGGGTGATGCTCTGGATTCTATGACTTCGTCAAATCTTTGTAATAATCGCTCCACCACTCCCTGCTAGGTAGTCAGCCAGTCTCCCATGGACGTCATCTCCTTTTCCACCCGGCCGATCCAGTTCTCCATTGTTGCAGCGTGGTGATGGGACCCCCCTCTCCTTGGTCACTTTTTTGGTGTCATCAGGCTCGGCACCTCCACCTATCCACTGGGACCAACATGGATTGGCTCCTTTCGAGGGTTTCAATGGGTTGTGCTCGCCTGGATTCAGCACCTTCCTCGGTCAAGCCCCCAGATGGGGCCCCCAGTTCCTGAGGCTTTTTGATTTCTTGGCTCACACAGCCTCTTTCTCCATCTCCCTCATCACTCAAGTCTTCATGGTCATCGTCGGATACTCCACTCTCTTCTAGTTCGGTTGCTATTGGATTCAGAAAAAATTGTTGGGCTTAGCGGTACTCCCCATTGCAATTCCAGTTGCTCTCATGACTTTGGCTGGGAAAGTCTCAACCCCCTCGGGGAGACACCTCCAGGTTCCAAACCCTCCGAGCACGATTCGTCTCTGCCATCTGCCCATTCCTTTCCGCTGGAGTTCCATTACTACAGGAAGAGTGTCTGCCAGATCTAAACTTAGTGAAAGTGGACCTTCCTCAGAAACTTGGTAGTCCTCAGGTACGGTCTCCATAATGGTGATTCTGAGCTTTCTGTGATGTTTCCAGTTCTTAAGTTCCCAATTCAAGACTCCTCAGTACAATCCATTTAGGATATAGAAGTAGTTTATTAGGACAAAGTAACATGAAACATAGTCAAAGCTCAGAATGGCATTTTTCCCACCTAAGCAGTTGAAAAAAAAGCTCCGTGCCAGCCCCCCTGCTGATAACATTCTTGCTTGTACATTTCCACTCACACTTGCACCCCCCTCCCACCTTGCGCTGATCTCCCAGACATTTCCAACTGGCACCTACTGAATGACCTTGGTGCAGTTTGCCGCCATAAACTATCTTCAACCATTGTAGCTGGAATGCAGTTCTCCTCCCCATTTCCCAGAGCCGCTGTGGCTGACACGGATCTTGCTGCCATCCCCCAAGCTAATCTACAGTGTATCACTCATGGCATGATTCACAGTGGTGTGGGTCATGACACTCCGCTCTTTAACTGAGATGATCAGAATGCCATTTTTTGCAACATAAAACATGCTTCACTTCTAATGGAACTTATTTGAAAGGCAGACAATAATGAATGGATAATGAAGGTTGCTTCAATTTTTCATGGATTGTGAGAGGGTAACATTTTTCACGCAACTACTCATACTTTGAGACCAAAATTGTTTTCTGAAATGCAAGTGCATGCATTCCCCTCCATAAAAAAAAAAGGTAAAGGTTCCCCCCGCACATTTGTGCAGTCGTGTCCGACTCTAGGGGCCGGTGCTCATCTCCGTTTGTTAGCCAAAGAGCCAGCATTGTCCGAAGACGCTTCTGCGGTCATGTGGCCGGCATGACACACACGGAACGCTGTTACCTACCCACCGAAGTGGTACCTATTCATCTACTTGCATTTGCATGCTTTCGAATTGCTAGGTTGGCAAGAGCTGGGGCTAGTACAGGAGCTCACTCCGTCACGCGTGGCTAGGGATTCGAACCTCCAAACTTGAGATCTTCCGATCGACAAGCCTGGCGTCTTACCCGCTGAGCCACCACGCCCCTCTATACATCATTCCAATTTTTATCAGACGGAATGTCTCAAATATGCAGAGTTGATGTCAGTAATGCATTCCCTTCCTCTCTTTTTATCCGGTCTTGTGCTTTTCACATCTTAGTAAGAACCTAGACAGCAATCCCCTTTTTGCTTTGACAGCAGTTTTCCAAATGCCTGTTAATAATCACACATCTCTACAAATAACTTTTCCATAATTAATTAAACAGCTGAAGACTGAAAAAGGTCCAGAACAAGGATATAAAAATAGTGTTATCCAGTTTATCTTAATAAGCTGAGTTTCAGAAGGATTTTATAAGTACTGTATGCTAATAATTTCAGATGTGCAGTCATATCTGATAATTCAGATTTGGCAGGGGTAGCTAGAAACTGGCTGATACCAAGTCAAACTGTTGCCTCACCATCTCATTCAATATTGTCTATTACATGGATTGGCAGCAATGTTCCATAATTTTGAATCTTTCCCAACCAATCTCTTACGGGGCCAGAAAGCTTATATCTCTTCGACATACAAAACATAGGGGTATTTACTCAGCTGCAGGACTGTCAGGATGTGTATCCTTCCAGAATAAAGGTTAAGAGTATAATAGATGGGCCTTGTAGTTGTGTTTGGATTAGCAGACTTGTAGTAGCATTTGGGTATGGGAAAAGCAGGAGTGGTAAGAGGCCTGGCACCGTCAGCTTATCACTGCTAGTTAGTAAGGAATGTGAGAAAGGGAGTAGGGAACCCTTAGAGGCCAATGGAATTTTACAGTTAGATAGATTTAGCAGTTAGGGGGGAGCTTTAGCTGTTAGAAGCTGTAGAGTGTAGCCATTAGGGAGGGGTTAGAGAAGGGGGATTTTATCTTAGCATTTTGTGTGCTTTTTCTCAGACTGATCTTTGGTTTGGACGGAGCATCTGTATTAATAAAGTACTCTTCTATTTCACCTCATGGCGTGTAATTGAGAGTTCCTGAGTTAATATCTGTGTATCAGGTCATCATAAGGACTAAAAAAATGTACTACTGATTGTAGGATTAACTGGGTTAGTATGATGCTTTACATGCACACAGATGAGTAAATTTTATCTCTGTCAGCTGTCACTGAGTACGAAGCTCCTAAATATAAAAAGCAAACAGTTCTGGAAATAATTTTACAAATGTATAGCAAAACAAAGGGGTGTGGTGGCTCAGCGGGTAAGACGCCAGGCTTGTTCAGAAGATTGCAAGTTTGGAGGTTCAAATCCCTAGCCCTGCGTGTGGAGTGAGCTCCCGCACTAGCTCCAGCTCTTGCCTACCTAGCAATTCGAAAGCATGCAAATGCAAGTAGATGAATAGGTACCACTTCAGTGGGTAGGTAACAGCGTTCCGCGCGCGTCATGCGGCCACATGACCGTGGAAGCGTCTTTGGACAATGCTGGCTCTTTGGCTAACAAACGGAGATGAGCACCGGCCCCTAGAGTCGGACACGACTGCACAAATGTGCGGGGGGAACCTTTACCTTTACTATAGCAAAACATCAACCCTATTAACTTTGATTCCATGTAACAGTGCTTAGAATCTAGGCTATAAATAACATCCAGTTGGTTCCTTCTGCACATTATCTTTCACTTCATCTTGCATGATGGCTAAGGAAATGGAAAAAGGTGAATAATTATGAACCTGGAATTGCCCTCTCATAATGGCAATATGTAAAACATGAATGGTTATAAATAGTTTTGAATTCATTGTGCTGTGCTCCATTTTGCCATGGTATTAGCCCAGAGCTTTCCAAACTGTGTCGCGACACAAAAGTGTGTCGCCACACACAGTGTGGTCTGTCGCCACACCACCTGGAAGTGGCAGTGCGTGCGTGCACGGTGGCAGCGGCAGCCGACGCCGCCATGCGCGCGCCACCGCAGTCCCCCCGCACATCCCCCGCGCCGCCGCACGTCCCCCCGCGCCGCCGCTGTGCACGCGCGCACCGCCGCACGCCCTGTGTTGCCGCCGCGCGCACGCCACCGCATACTGTGCTGTGTCGCCGCCGCGCGTGCACGCCCCCGCACCGCCGCTGGCATGTTGCCAGCCGCGGCACTTTGGAAAGCCCTGTATTAGCCTATGCACCTTTAGATGCCCCAGGAAATAACACCCAGTGACCGTATATGAATTGCCACCATACAATAAAACTATACATTTCTGCAAAGAATAAGGGGCAGAAGGGTACAGATTTGCAGTATGCACGTGGAATTGCAAGCCAGCTCTAACGCCATTTTTAAATGATCACGGCACAGATTCTTGGATGTGAGGGTTACTTCTAAGCAGAAATGAGTTTGCATTCCCACTAGAGCAGATCCAGGTATGGAGTGGATCATTCTTGGCAAGCAGGCAATAAACAATTATAGAAAGAGCCTTATTTAGCAAGTGGAGAACAATCTAGTTAAAACTGAAAAATCCTCACTGATTAAGTCAGCAACCTCCTAAAAACCTTTGCAGTAAGAAAGACTTCCACAAAAATAATTGTCAGTATCTTTATTCATACTCAACTTGCTTTCAAACTATCATTACTATTTAACAAAAAAAAAAGTCATGCAAACAAAGTTTAATTGTTAAGTTTAAGGAAAAAGTGCAACAATTTGTACATTAATCTTGTCCATTTTTAAAAACATCTTCTCCCAGCAAAGGAATGGCCTCTCCATTTTCTTTACAGTACCATGCGATTATTAAATAATTAGAAAACATTTTCCTGTGTTTCAAATAGAAATATTGAGCCTTAAAATAGTATCATATATAAAATGTAAAATTTTATTGGGTTTGACTTTTGTCCAAAGAGAGAGCGAGAACATAGCAAATACCACAATGTGATCGTTCTCATTCTTTCATGCGAGAAATTCATCATATAGGGGCTATAAGCTATCCCTTCCATGTGACATGTGGATCTCAGGCTTTACAATGACAAAATTTCATTACATTTTATTAAACTGGATTGTGTACACCTTCTAAGCAATGAAAATAAGTAAAAGCTCTGAAGTTTGTTCTGAGATAGTTTGGGGCATTGATTATAGTATAAACAAATTGTAGGCCTAACCTCTGCATAATAATTAAACCTAAGCAGGCCAACTAGCTGAAATGGGATAATTATGAGTTGGTGAAATTTATCCTTTTGATCCCAATCCAGAGAGGATCTGGATCGGGGGTGCAGGTGCATCTATAGATGCTCAGGTGGAGCTAGAGGTGTCTCTACTTGTAAAAGGCTTAGCCACTCCCTAAGATGGAAAGATGTAGGAAGTGGAATCCTTTGTGGCGGAAGGCCTGAGGAACACTTGGTGGAGAAGGTGTGCTCTTGTTAAAAAAAGGGTGGATGAACATTATTTGCATACTTTACCCCAAACCCTCCTTCACAGAGGTTGTCATGGGGTTTGCATAGGAGAAATTCCTTGTGGATTTTGTAAAATTTCAACATCAAATCAAAATGGATTCAGGCTGTCTCTCAGTACATAATCTGACATTCTTCCCTTTACATCAGTTGCTGAGAATAATCAAACCAGTCTTTGACAATGATTAGAAGACACCCAATTACCTCAGAGCAAAACCGAGTTATCCAGCTTTTTGTCCTGTTACACTAATTTATATGATCATGTAAACATGCAACTTGCTCATGGATTGAAATAAAGTGATTTAATTTCTGTTGACGGGATTAGTTGCCTTCAAAAGTCCTCCCACCTTCCATGCTTCATGAAATCTTGCTTGAAAATGTATGGTGTCCTATTTCTTTATCTAGAAGATATGCTGTAACACTCCATTATGCTAAGACTTTTGTTTATGCAGTGCTGGAACCCCATTAATAGAAAAACTGCCTTTATACTTTAGCAAAAGCAGCATCTTGCAACACTGTACAGGACTTTGCTTGGCAGAGCTAAAATATTCCAGATCCTGTATGAGACATGTATTAGGTTATGTAATTTTTTTTCAGCAGTACTATTAAAAGTTGTATAAAAAAGTACAAATAGCACAGCATATTCAGCAAAATATGTAAATTGTTGGATTCTCTATTAAAAAGTGTAATGCTTTTTTTTTTCCACCTTAGAAGTGCAGCAAGAATAATAACCAAACAGGCCTCACAATAGTCTGTGAGGATATAGATAATATTGTTATCCCTATTTTACAAATGAGGAAATTGAGGCAGAAATGTTTCATACTTTGCCCAAGGCCACAGAGGGAATCATTGGCAGAGTTGAGGAAAGTAGTCCGTTATTCCTAGATCCCACACTTGTAATACAACTATGAGAACAAACTATATTGCCCCCCCATTAAATATTTTCATATCCCAAGAGACTTTTTAATGGCAAGCTTTCCTATTCGTTATAAGGTGGTATAAATGCCAAGCTTCACTGATAACAACTCTTTACTGATAAAGTGATGAAACAATGAGCAATGTAAATCACTGTCAATTTTAAATATTTCAGATATTCTAGTTTTGGATTTGCTTCTTACACTGCAAGTAAACAATTTTGGGGGGTGTTTTGGAGGGGTTGAAAACAGCTGTAATGGAATTTTTGCAATCTAACACATTTTACAGATGCAATGACAGCTGTAACAATAATTTAATACTCAAGATAATTTCATTGCCTCCCACCCCCACACGCCCAATTTCTGAACTGGAAATGAAATATTTAACTCTACAAGAATGTCTAGAGTTTGGTTCAGGAGGACTCTTAAATGGATATGCATACATTTGACCCATGCAATATAAGCTGAGAATCACAAGCAGTCCATGCCATGTATGTTCTGTTAGGCACCTGAGCTGTGTGTGCTCTGTACATCATCTCTCCACTGGAAAGATCCCTCTGGAGTAGAGAGGGGGCAGGGAGGAGCGAGAAGAAGGGGGCTGGGTGATGCCCTGATTTTTCCAAAGTATCAGTTTTGGCAACCTTCAACAGTGTATTCTTACAAGAAGTTCTGTTTGTCTCATTTTGCATAAAAGATTATTCTGAAGTTGAATCAATACTTCGTTCTGTGAAAAGATGCTTTCTAAATTGATGATATACAGTCTTACCTCTTAAGTCAAGTAAAGATTGCTTTAATTCCATATACTGTTAAACCAAAGAGGAAAATATATCTCCTAAGTTTGTTGTTCTATTTTATCTCTAGGAGTACGAGGGGGCCCACTGACAAAGAAGCAAGATGAAAGTTAACTACACACAGAACTTAAGTACTCGGGTGAGGAGAAGTGCTACCTTTTATTTCTTTATTAAATATTAGCTGAAAACAAAGCAAAGGGATTAGAGTACCTATAGGATGTTTTTGAGGAACATATAGTTCAGGAGCTAAATTCTAGGAGTTTTAAAGCCCCGCTCTAGCAAAGCAATCCTGAATCAGATATTTAGACAAAACCCAAGTCTGAAGGGTTTAAAAAGCAAATGTATAAGCCTAAATTAACAAAGACCCCAGAGCAGATCTACTGTAGCTTAGAGGGCTAAGTGGGAGATGCTCGCCATGACTATTGCCTTGCAAGAACAGACTCTATGGTACCAAGGATAAAGTATCTTAACAACAGTAATCTGGCATTCAGATTTTAAAAAAGAAACTTAATAATAATTTAACAATTCCTACAAATTTAGCAGGAGGATGCAGAAGCCCAGGCAACCAAACTATTTTGTTGTGGGAGATGAAAGAGGTGTCTACAATTATGCATGACATGAAGCAAGTGGTTAGGGAGATGTTTTTTTCCCCCTCCCTCATAATATTAGAATCCAGCATCAATCAATGATGGAGATGGAGGAAAAATAGAAGGTCATCTCACAACACAAATACAACTATGGAATGTGGCAGAAGATATAGCAACACCAACACTCATGCTTTGAAAAGGAGATTAGAGAAATTCATGGCGGGTAAGGCTCTTAATGGATACTAGTCATGATAGCCCAATTTGACCTTAATGCCTTTTAATACCAATTGCTAAGGACTTATGCTTTGTTTGTGGGGCCAAAGTACCATACCAGAGAAATCTTTGAGCTGGATGTGCTGGGCTCTTCTTCACGAATGAAAGCATGCTATATCCTCATGTTAGCAATAGGGAAACAGCAAGAACTAGGATGTATGGGATCTGTGCAATGTGCATGTGTACAGGTGCTCCTGGTAATGGAATATTGTTGGATCAATTCATTTTTATTTTTAAAAAAAATCTTAGCAACACCTGCTCTGAACTTACCATTCTGCTTAAGAAATTTTGTCATCTCCTCATCCTGTAACTTTTTAAAGAAGGAATACACTGCTTTAGAGTAATGCTGGGACTGAGCAATGAGAAATATTGCTGTTCTATTGAGTGGACATAGCCTAGAGCAAATGAATATGAGTATTCATCTAAATAAATTTAAGAAGGAATGCATTTGTATTGTCTGGGTAATTTCTCCTACCTTACTGAAAAATACACAGGGGCCTTAAAATTTATGCAAAATTCATGGATGTGCTATTGATTGTATCTTTAGGGATACATTATGGCTAAAACTCTCACCTCCTTTACGGCACTGCCATTTGGATCCAGAGAATGCCTTCAGATATGAATTGCAGCAAGCTGATTTCTTCTGTGCCCACTTAAGAGTTTTGAAAATGTGTTTCCAATACAGTCATTTTATTGGAAACAGTACAATCCCCTTTAGAGATCAGAGCATGGCTCTTCGGTCTGTTGTGCTTGCTGAGAGTACCTATTTTTATGATAGCCCCAGGTTTATTTCCTTATCTCCCCGCAGAGGGTCACAATTGCTCCTGGCCAAATTTGGAAGCCCAAGGAGCTCATTGAATTGGACTATCACCCACTGCTTCTCTATCTGGGCGGGGGATAATTCTGCTGTTGCACTAATATTTGGAATATTTCCCTTCCAAGCCTCTGAGTTGATGCTCATTCATCCTGTGCACCAAGCTCTTTTGGCATTTTATTTGAAAAGGCTTTTCAGCCAGCTTCTTATCTTAATAGACTTCTTGTAATTAATTATCAAACCTTTGTCTGGCAAGGCTGAATGCATTCTCCTCACCCATTTTACAAGGAAGATATGAGGGGGTTCTTTAATTCTTGGGGGCTTGTCCATGTAATGAACAGGAGGTCAGGTCTAAGCAGCATGTACTCCTGTACTGTAATTTTTATACTGGAGCATGTCAGCAATTGATTATACCTATACGGAGTGCAGAAGATCTACGGAGTAGTCAAAAATGTCCAGAAGATGGTCATGACTGAGTAATCAAAACCCTGTCTGTTTTTTATGTTTGTCACCATCTTGAATTTTTGACACTTCATCCCCTAGATGACCCAATTGACGGCCCTGCCAGTTCTATGTTACATCTTAGCTGAAAGATAAAACTCCAAGGGTTAGTGTCAGTGGCTGTTAGCATGAGGCAGCAAGGATTCTCTCATAGCATAGGGATTATGTGAGTCATTGCTGTATTGCATTTTTATACTCTGTGTGTGTGTGTGTCTTTGTTGCATTTAATGTTTGTTTCTTATCTTGGCTCTTGCCATCAGCTATAATAAATTGTCAGCTGAGGTAATTAGAAAGAAGAGAACTGCATTTGTACAGCCACTTTTCCCACTTCAGTACCCACAAGATGTGATGGATAACAACACAATTAGAAAGAGGGCAGTGGAGTGGGGAAGACTGTTGTACAGCAGTGGTTGAATCATTTACAACACCAATGAACATCTAAGACACACTGAACAGGGGCCCAAAATAAAATTCATACCATAAATTGTGTATATTATTATTGTCTATGGTAAGCGCTACACATTTATGTCCCTATGATCATCTTTATCAACTTGTCAATGGGTTGTCTTGGGTGATTTATGCCAGCACTCCTTGGCACAAGTGCCCTCTTCAGCAACTTCTCCTCATTATCTAATCCCCAGAGCCCTAAGAATATGCACTGTGCATTTTCTGGTCTATTTAGTCTGGTATTGCCAGCTTTGACTGGCAGCAGTTTTCTCGGGCAATAGCTTGACACTCTTTCCCAGCACTTGCATACCAATTCTCTTTAACTGGAAATGAGGCAGATGGCACCCCAGCCTCAGAGCTCTCTACTGTTCAGCCGTGGCCTTTCCCTTCTTTGCAACCTTTTGAGGGCTTTTTAGTGGGGAAGCAAAGCTACCCAGATCGATAGGATTAGGAAAAAGCAGAATATAATGTTAAGACAAAATTAAATTTGATTTAAATAAATATCAACTTAATTGAAATTATTATTATCTCATGTAATATGTTCCAAATCTATATAATTTACATTTTTGCAGCAAACATCTCTTTTTAGTAAAGATACTTGAATACTCCAGACTTGAATAATACTCAAACACCAGATTTTACACTAGAGAAACTTGGCATCTTGTTTCTTTCACTGTGGAAGTGTTGTACATAATGTTGGCACTTATTAATATCAGTGTTATTGTGATATATCTTACATACAAAACAATCCATGGAAACCTAGGATTTTCTGTAAGTGAAATCCTTAATTTCTTGAAAAGGTTTTTCTATTCAGGATGTTCATGGTAATTTTTCATTACGTTCCCCCAAACGTTTTATCCATGACAGATGCATCCCCCCAATAACCTGACGTGTGTTTGAGTAAATTGGGGCACTTGACATAAAATATTAAATGCCCAGTTTATGGCTTGGTGGTTGAACTTTGCCCCAGAGGTTCTCCATTAGGCTCTGGCCCAGCCTAATGAAATTATATGCTTAAAAAGGCAAATGTGCACATTTTTTCTAAAACTGGCAATGTCATGAAAAATAGGCAAAGGAGAAGTTGATGTCAATTAAGTTTTATCTAATATGTTTAACCTTTTTATGTGTAACAATTGCTTTCTGTAAACTGGTCATATTTTTAAATTTTTATAAGTATAAATATAAATATACTTAACTAATATTTACTATATTTAAATATATTTATACTATTAAAGAACGGCTAAATCTGCATTGCCCTGCTTAATGATCTCTTATTCACAGTCTGCTACAACTTCCAATATTACATCCACTTAACGGCATGAGCATCTCCTGTTTTAAGTTATTTGTTGGTGTCTCTTCAGTACTGCGGTTTTCACCAAGGGCATGGCTGTTTAGCTAGTTGATTCTCAGTTGAACTAGAGATACAGTGCATTTTTGCAGTCCTATTTATTTCTTTGTGACCATTTGGAACACTAGATATAGGAACTGGAATAAGGAGTGTGCCAATGTAAGTGCTAAACGGGGCAGGAATATTTTTACAAGGTGCCGCACAAAGTTTACAAAAAGTGTAACTATCACATGCAAAAATCTCATTACATGTTTGCTGAGATGTCAATGGTCTTGTAATGTATTCATTTATTGAATTTATATGGCCACCTATCTCACACAGTGATCCTAGGCAGCTCACAACATGGCATCTGAAACTAGCACCCTCAATTTTCCCAAGGATCTTATGACTACAGTTGTTTCACAGCCCATGTGGTGTTTATTTGGGGCTTAGGTTTAGGGTCACCTTTACAAATGCTTTTTGGCACACAAATGTAGAGGAAAACACATGCCATTACACATGAGAACCTGCTTTATTTTGTCATGGTTGCACACCTGACAACCTGTATTCAAAATAGCTTTCCTAATAAATTCTGAACACACTGCAGATTATGTGTGCATTTGTGTGTGTTCTGTTCACTTGTAACATGTTGTGCATGTTTCTCTATCCCAGAGAATTCCAAAAGAAGGCAAAAAAGCAAGTATAAAGTGACCCTTGCACAGATCCTTGGAGAAAATGAGTATGTTCAGGGGAGCAAGAGTTTTCTAAAGGGGATTTTGGCACACTTCTAAGCTGGTATGAAAAATTAATCTTCAAATACAATTGGGAACCTCTTCTTCATAATTTTCCGGAATACATTTCATTTTGAGGACACATTTTTGTGTGGCAAAACTGATAAGCAGATGGGCCTTCCAGGGGCTCACATGCACATATTTTGGCAGCTAAATGTACAGAAATTAAGAGGGAAAACGTTACAAGAAAAAGCGTATCACATTTACATACAAAAACATTGCAAATCCACTATTTATCGACCTTAAAAATTGGTATCTTCTAGTAAAATAGCAGGGGTGGGGGGGAATGAACTGATTTAAAAGCAGGGGAGTAAAACTCTATGAAACCTCTGATAATTATAGCAATAATATATTGTTCTTCATACCCTCACCAAAAGTAATAGATATGCAGTAAGTGCCCAGCTTCCTCTTGAGAGAAAGCCTCATACTGAAAGAAGAAACAATATGCAGGTAGACAGTTGTTCTCCAAGTTTCCTGTTCAAGTTCTCTTCTCACATAACTGTCCTGCTGCTTTTTAAATTGCTTGAGATTGAACAATTGATTTAGGGATACGTTACAAGTTCTCTAGGAAGAGATGGGGAGAATTGGCCCTGCATGCACCAGCAGCTTCTACTGTATTTACTGTCTGGGGGTGGGTAAACTTTGCACATGCATGTGCATTGTGTTCACTGTGCTCAAAATCTTATAGCGGTTTAAGATAATTTAGCAGTAGAACTACATAAAAACAACACACAGAGCACAGATTTCCCTAAACTATCAACAAGGTGCAGAACTTTAAAAGTCTCAAACAAAACCAAAATAGTAATAGAACATTAAGCTAAAACTAAAGAAAAGATCATCCAGAAGAACCTTCACTAGTATAGCACAGCTGTTATTAAAATGTGCATCATATGTATCATAGGTGATACAATTACCCATAATATAGATTCATTTAACGTTGTTCATTAAACATGCAAAATTCATTGCATGATGCGTATTCAAAAATGTATTCAACAGCTGTTGAAGAAAACTTATTCTGTGTTAGTTTTCACTTTGATTTCTGCTGTTCCAGGTATTCTAAATCAGTATGTTAAAAGCTGAATTTATTTTTAGAAACATTCCTTAATTATCTCAGGCTTGACTCTGAATTCTACATCTCTATTAATTTACTGTACACTTTTTATATTCTATTCATGCAGTTTACTAAATAAATAAGTATAAATTGAAGAGTTAGGGATGTGTAGATTAGCTTCAGAGCCAAGTTAAGAAATATTTAGGATAAAATATTAAAACTGATTTTACAATAAATTTGACTAGTGGTGTACATTAAATAGCAAAATGGCACCCTGGATTATAATATAATCTCATGGAGATTAAAAATAATACATATATCAGTATTATGCAGTTTTACCTTTGAGCTAGTTCATCACAGGCTCTAGTTAGTATTCATCCTATGCACATAATTTTTATTTTATGCTGAAAACTTGATACCAAAAACTTATACAAAACCTCTATTTTGATCAACTAATTTTAAAAGATCTTACGGGCCTTGTTTGTTCATATATTTGTTTTAACAGAGATCTGGCCAACTGTAATATTGAAGTAAATTTTCTGGATTTCCCTTTATTCCATTTTCCCCCCAGGCCCCTTATTATTCAGTCCGCTTACATTTTCATCTCTTTCTTCCTTAACCCCACATGATACTCTCAGATCCATTACTAACCGTTTAAGAAGTAGTTTTCAGAGGTACAGGATATAGAGAAAAATAGTCAAAGTTATAAAAACGATAAAGGCTAGCAGTAATCTATAAGCAGCAGTGATTCCTAGATAAATACACTGGGTGATCTTCTACATCCACATGTTCCTCGGCATCTTCCCTTCCTCCTTACCCCTACAATTCCCAGACCCAAATGGAATCAACAAGGCAAAGGTCTAAAAATTCCAGGGCTAAGGGCAATTTCCCACTGGGTGGCTTTCCTGAGTCTATTGTTTTCATACTGCACACTGCAACATGGGGTGTACAAACTGCGGATTGACATAGGAGAACCCCTCAAAATCTGCTTGGTCTATGTTAGAAATGACCAGCTGATCAGGTGGCGTTAATACTGGTTGTCCTCTGGTAAAGAACTTGTCAAAGTTTTCAGCACCCTTGCCACACTGTAATAAAAAAAAAGAGGAGAGATTTACAAATTGGAAAGCCTTAAGTAAACAGATGCTAGAGTACTAGCATCTACTAGTGCTAGTAGACTCTATCCTGGTCTGAGGATCATACATGGGAACCACATTTTTAGTCTTGAATGTAAGGGCTATAATAATAATCTTAAATGAAAGAGCTATAATAATATTTTTGATACAAAGAGTCACAACTATCTTGGGTATACATTCAGGTGGATGAAAATTAAACCTAGTGGCTGGGGATATGAAAAGCAAGAATTCTTGTGCTGGCTAGGCTACCCTGTTCAACAAAGGTGATCATATTTAGACTTAATATGCAATATTTTTATTTGCACATTACATATTTTTATTTGAGTGTCCATCTAGGACCTAGTTATGTGCACACAATATTTATATTGTAGGATTTATGCACTCCAATTATCACAAATTTGGGAATACTGTTTCCAAGCCAGACAGAAACATTTCAGACTGGGGTCTTCCCCTTAAGCCCAGTGTAGTCCCTTCGCCTGGTGGCCTACAGAAGCTTGTAAAAACCCACCTGTTCTGGAGAGCATTCAGGGATAATGAGCTGACAACCTGATGGCTGCACTTGTGATGTCGTCTTTGTTTTATTTATGTGAACCATGGGAAGTCCATACAGACTGTGGTGGTATATTAAACAAAGTGAGAAGAAATGAAATGGGTGGCAGAAATGTCACCACCTAGCTGGTCAGGTTCTTCCCATAGGAAAATAACTTCAACAAATAAACTGAAATGGATCAAGATGTAATATCTTTTAGATGAAGCCGCTAAATTCAAATCTCACTGTATTAAAAACATGCAATGCCATGATTTTTAAATCCTTTAAAAAATGAATTTCACAGACTTTCTGTTTTGAGTTACTGATGTGTGCCAGGAGATTCACATACTGACTGTGCTCATTCCCAGGTCATGCTTGCTCTAATATTCTAAAACTCAAACAGGAACCCTGGCACTTAGAGAGGACAATATTACATTTTAGTGGGGAAATATACATTAAATGTTAACTGCTATTGCTCACAGCTGTCTTGCAGGGAGTTTTGTCATGAATGCATCATTTTCCTGCCAAATGCACTCTCTTAATTTCTGGTTGCAGCAATCAACAGAAAAGTGGTTCAAATAATACATTCTATGGCTTCTTTGTTGTGTTTTCAAAGGGCAAACTACTTCACGGCAATCAAAAAGGGTTTTAACATGATGGGCATTATGGTTGAATTCCAGCCCATGTACTAAAAATAAATGCTTTACAGATTACTTATTTCACATCTCCAGTTTATTCTGTTCCATTTTTTTTAATGGTATTACATCTCCATCAAATATTTTTAAAAGCCCATCTTGGTACATAATGTAATTCAAGATCTTCTCTACTGCCCACACTAAAGTGGAAAAACAGCTTTAGGTACCTAGTGATTGTATGAAAAATAGTTTCATCAAACTCTTCAAAAGTATTGTTACTACTTAATCTTAGAAATATATTGCTTCTGGTGCTTTATGTCCATTTTTTGGGACAAGTTCAGTCATATATATTTCAACAGAAAAACTACTGGGAAAGGAAAAATTGAACTCAAGAGCTGCTATTTAACATTGATGGGCTTTGAGAAGGTGGGAAACATCATCCAAAGTTGGATCGGTCTAGCTTGTACACTGGAAATTCCTGGGCAAGATACGATTAACTGCTCTCCCATGTGATGCATCTTTTCACCAGAAAACTCCAAGCCTGTACACACATATACAGAAGCTCCAATCAACCTACTCACGCATCATTTCTGTCTAGGCTGTACTACCAGAATCTCTCGAGTGATTTGGAAGGGTCAGTTTTGCTCCTCCTGCTTGGGCTCATTGCATGAGCCTCTTCTGTGCATTCAGAGCTGCTTTAGGGGCCCTTCTCTGGGTTGCAGGTGGGGGGAGTGCAATATGAGGGAATATTCGTTCTGGTGGTTCTCTGGGTCTGAATCTCTCTCTTCAGAGGCTCTACCATGCTGACTCCTTTCAGCACGGGCTGTTTCAATTCTCATCAGCATCTCCCAGGTGGTGTTTTAAAATCCTGCCTTTATCTCACAGTGTACTGATAAATCTTCTGCAACTATTTATTTGGTTCTGCCTTAATTTTATGATACTTGTCTTGAGTTTATATTGGCATCTGCTCTAAGAATCTTTGACTTGAAAAGAGTATTAAATATCGAAATAAAATAAAACTTGGTTTTATTATGAGACCATAGACACCACATGCTGAAAGAAACATTACTATTCATCTCATTTACCACTTTAGGTTTGAAGGGAGGCTGGATTTCTCTGTTCTCCAGTCTTTCCCAGTCAATTCTCCTAAAGAAGGCATGTTCCCTAATGTCTCTCTCTCCTTCGGGCCCACAGCCGAGACGTTTAGCAGGGTGTTTAGTCATTAACTGGAAATCAAACACACAAATGATACAATGAGATTTTTCAGAATGAGAAGAGCAACACACAGTCAACAAAGTCAGGTTGTTTTCCTCAATGTCTGCTGCTGTAACCCTAAATTTAAAATATCTATAGTTCATAGTATATTCCTAAATTCCAAACTGGTTGCTGTTTTCTCTAAATACAAATCAAAGGCAGATTTTTGCCATTTTGCTAGACGTTCAGTTTTTTTAATGGCCACAAATAATAATAATAAAAAAGATTTGAAGAAGTAATAGACACATTTTTGAACCCATAATTACTAAACTAATACTACTACCACTTTAAAATGTTCACTCGATTTGCCAGTGGTACTGGGAAAAAGTATTTATCAGGATATGTATAAAAAGACTGAAGGCAAAAGGAGAAGGGGACGGCAGAGGATGAGATGGTTAGATAGCATCACCGATGTAATGAACATGAATTTGAGTAAACTCCGAGAGACAGTGGAGGACAGGAAGGCCTGGCGTGCTATGGTCCATGAGGTCACAAAGAGTCGGACACAACTAAACGACTGAACAACAACAACAAAAAGACCTTTTAATTTCCTGTTATACAAAAGCAAATGTCCTTCTTAGATACAGAAACATTTTTCCTCTTCTGTCAAGAATTAAATAGTTAGCAATTTCAAAAAAATCTATATTTTAAAAAACCACCACAAAATACATCGAGAAAGCGTATTTTCTTAATTTCTCGACAGTGTATCATTCTAAAAGCATGAGCTTCAACTATTGTTGCAATAAGGAAAAGAGGAAGATAGCTATCTAAAGAGCAATTCATAGAAAAATACGCCATCTAACGTTTAAAAGAGCTTTAAATACATTTGGGGCTACATAATCACAAATAAAACTGTATCAGATGAACGTCCCTGCCCAGACATAATTTTTGTGTAAGAAATTGCATGTTTTCTGAGTTATAACATTCATTCATGTTCTCAAACAGAAGCAATATCCATTTATGTAAAGGAAATTCATCTTGTGTGAAGCACACAAAGAGAAACAGACAAAATTGTTCTTTTCACTATCACTGCCACACAAGAATTTTGGCTCACAAGTACCTAGTGAGAACTGAAAATGCTTTTTGAATTTCAAAAAATGGTTCTTATGGAGGAATACATTTTATTAACTATTCCGATTGTATAAAAGTGAACACTTGTGACAAATATAAAAAACAGACATGCTAGGCCAATTCTATTACAACAGCAGTGCTTAATAAAATATCTAAATTCACTCTACCCATACAGTAACTGATAAATGCTTCATATTTCAGCCATCAATTTATATGGCTCAGAATAAATACAATAGCATCTCAGATCAGTACACCTTATAACCATTAAGCCAAGCACATCTTCAAGTGGAGGGTCCTGGATATCAATGCTCAAGTTGGCATTAAATCCCTAAAATGGTTGGCCAAGAATAAAAAAGATATTCCAATTAGAAAAATACTTAAGAATGGGCCTGGCACAGGGCCAAAGAAAGAACACAATTCGAGCTCCTGGATTCTATGGTAAATTATGGGCGATTCCATTGAATACTGTACTCAGAGAGGAAATGTTTATGTGGTGCCTTAAATATTGACACACATTCTCTTGTACTGCCAACTATATTCCCCAGCTAGGGTGCAGTATTTAGAGCTACTAATCGAGAGGATAGCCCATTGGGACCCCACTATCAGATTATCTTATTTCCTTCAGGGTACAAATAGACTACCAAGTTCATAGCTAAAGCCATCCAGTGGACAGCCTAGATCAGATTAGGATCAACTGCTAAGATGACAAATGTATTTGAATATTTTACTGAATACTTTTTTTATAACTTAATACATTGTATCTGTTTTATTTTATTTTATTATGTCGATACTGTGTTATACAGTAAGTCAGTACTGTGTTATGATTTGATATGGTCGTTGGACTAATCAATAAACTAAACAATACAACCTTACCCCTTTGCAGATGGACACAGCTTCTTTGGACATTGCTTTGGGATAGGAAACATTATGTTCCATTATTGACTGAAAGAGTTCATCTTCATCCTCACCATCAAATGGAGGCTGTTAAAAGAAAGTAAGAATTAAACAATTGACCGGAAATTCAAAGTGAATGCCTACACTGAATATTTATTCAAAAGCAGATCATTACTTCCTTTGTAATGGAAGTACATTACAGAAGATCATTACTACCCTTTGGTCAAGTTGACTGGAGATGCTGGGAGTTTGGGGGAAGGATGGATAACATTCTGTTGTATTTGTAGGACAGAACAATACCTTTGTGGGTGGGAATGGAAGACACCATGTTTTTTGCTATTCCAAGCTTTAGTTGGCAGTCCCACAAAGTGTGCTGGCCTCATATCTGATGCCCTGACTGTTGGAAAATGATGGGTCTCCCTGCTGTTTAGCACCTACGATCCCTGGGTGAAGTTACCTGGAGTTTTGGAATCCAATGTCACCACTATGCTGATGGTTCCGACCCTCTCAATCTCAATCTAAAGAAGCTGTTCAAGTTTCTAAAAGGAGCTGTTGACTATACAGTAACTATATGAAGGAAAAGAAATGGAAACATTGTCTGTTTTGGGGTATAATTCAAAGAGCAGGTTATGATCAAGCTCTAAAGGATTTGCAGCTAACTGGAGTCTTGTATTTTTCTGTATGATCCTAACCTTATTTTAATTTCTCTCAAAGTCCATTTCTTCGTTTATCTTCAAAGATAATAGAGGGCCTTCTTTGCAGCTTCATCAACCATCCTTCACAAATGAAACCTATCATTGACTTCTTTTACTGACAGTTTGCAACAAATGTGGCTTGTTTATTTTTAATTAATGTGTGATGTGCTAATATGTGGGTTATGTGAATAAATCATACTTTGTTTTAAGACAGTATTTGAAAATATAGTTTGTTGCTAGCTTATGGATTGAGAACAATATATGAATAAAGGAACATGGTTGGATTTCTGGCTCTTGTGTCTTGCATGACCCTCAATCAAGAGTTGCAAGACAAGAGTAGCTAAAAAGAAGGAAAACAAATCAGGAATTGGGCAATAAATTAAACATGATTTATTTCGTTCATTTGCAAGACTGACTTGTTCAACAAGCCATCATATTTTAAGACAAAGTATTAGATTATGCATGGACATAGCCATTGTTTGCATGTGTCACTGAAAACTTGCAGTTTTAATTTTCAGAGAATATTCAGCTGGTCTGTTAAATTGAAATTTAGCCATTAGTCTTTATTTTTACTGTGTCTTATTTTGCATTTCATTCCTGACTCATTTAATGGTTTAAGGAACAAATCTTACATCATAAAATGGGCATAGTCATTCTTACCTGACCAGCCAGCATCTCATATAAAAGTACTCCATAGGCCCACCAGTCTACTGACTTTCCATATGGCTGATAGGCAATAATCTGTGAATTCCAATGAAAAGATTTAGTAATATATACTTGAAAATATATTAACTGTTTTTGAAAAAGGTGTAACATAAATCCAGGTATACCTCTATAAAACACATCAGTTACACTAGTAGCACAGTGCATCAAAGTGAAACTTTTTTTCCCCAATGGTTGATAAAGAAATCATGGATATTTTTTATACCATGACGTTACTATATCCGAAGTGGTGATATTTAAGCTTAATTGTGATGAGGGGAATGAGTTTCCTGTTATGCAAACGGTAGAACGGGATGAACTGGCCTAGCCAATTAACCTTAAGGGGGCTAGATTTTGCCCCAATAGCCCTGGATCTATTTGGCGTGATTCTATTTCTGCAGTCAGCTATCTGAACAGCTGACCAGGGATAGAAGTTACCTACCCTTTCCTATCCCACAGCAGAGACAATATCCTAGAAAGTCCCAGCAACATTAAGACCTCTCTAGATAATCTGTCCCTATAGCTATTCTACTTTATCTGACATTGAGGAAGAGATAAAGGGGCAGAAAGGGGTGAGCACATTGCTGTCCATAATTCTATTATGATACTTGTTGCAACTGCACCTTGTTGCAACTGAACTTTTATTTACTCCAGAAAGAGGGAAAAATGGGAATTGGGAAAAGAAATGAAAGCCTAAAATAATGGCCCTGGGACAATTGACAAAGTTGTTGTCACTCATGTGCAATGGAGAATAATCCATCTGTGATCATTGGGCTAGCCATCTTGGGTGAACTTGGTCAATGAAGAGCCAATTACTCAGTTGATTCTGAACTAATATATAGTTCAGATGTCATAGTCCAAGGGGACATCTGATTCTGTGTACTGTGTATATAGAACTTTTTTTAATCCATTCAATCGTGTATGATTCTCAGAGACTGCCTGGACAAGTCCCTGTAGTTTTCTTTGCAAGATTTTCGGATGTGGTTTGCCATTGCCGTCTTCCTAGGGCTGAGAGAGAGCGACTGGCCCAAGGTCACCCAGCTGGCTTTGTGCCTAAGGCAGGACTAGAATTCATGGCCTCCCAGTTTCTAACCTGGTGCCTTAACCACTACATCAAACTGGCTCCCATATAGAGCTTACACAACAATAAATCTTAGTGATATCCCTTCATTCATCCTTGAGACATATCAACCCTTAAAATATATTCAAACAGCTCCCTCTAAGGAAGAAGCAGCATTTTTTTTTCTGTCAACAGTACTGAACCGTAGTTTAAACTGGGTGATTAGGCCTCATGGAAAGCTACAATGAAAAGCACATTTGCTGGAATTATAATGATACAGTAATTATCATTTGTGCTACTGCATACACATTAATCAAATGCATCCTTTGATTAACACCACATGGCTGCATTCTGGATCTCAGTAGTAAATTCAAGTTTGAAATCAAGTATTTTCTCAAACCCATTTTCTGAATGATTAATGGGTGAGAATGAAAAAAATGAGAAGACATCTGGGGTTCTAAAAGTTAATTACATATAGGCAAAAGTTACAAATATGTCATAAGGTTAATCTACCTATTTACAAATATACAGGTAATCCTCGCTTAATGACCTTTTGTTTAACGAAGTTACGACAGCCTCTGAAAAAGTGGTTTATGACCTGTACTCACACAACCATCTCAAAATGTCACGCCACCCCCACGGTCATCGCAATTTGGGCACTTGCCAGCCAGCTCGCATTTACGACCATTTGCAGTGTCCTGCAGTCACATGATTGTGATTTGCAACCTTTTTTGCCGGTTTCTGGGAAAAAACATCCATTGGGGAAGCTGGATTCGCTTAACAACCCGTGATTCACTTAATGGCCATTGTAAAAATGGTCGTAAAATCAGGGGTCTGATCACATGGTGACTCAATTAACAACTGCACCACTTAAAAACAAGTTTTCAGGTCCCAATTGTGGTCGTTAAGTGAGGGCTACCTGTACTATTCTGAATGTTGGTGAACAGTCATAGAGACAGGTCATCCAAGTTTGTGTTGAGAGAGATGGTTGATGGTTAAGACTTCAACCTGAGCAGTGCAACCACACGTTAATATTATGACCTGGACTGGGATTGGAAGAAGAAGAAGGAAGAGAACATTGTGGTACTTTTTTTCACTTTCCCTGAAAAATATATGTGAACACAACCATGAATATACTACTCTTTTCACATTAAATTGCCTCTCATGCCACTCCTTTCTTAATAACATGCAATATTGTTAACACAGATAAAAATTGGTAGGAATGGTATGACTCAGGAAATGGAATGTTCTGCAGTTCTCTGGAACTTTCTGTTTCATTATTGGTGAAATGGGAGCTTAGTTTTAGCTAATTTTATATGTTAATTGGCATACAACTTCCTGATATGCATCTAAGGCCATCTATTTCCTGTTGCATACAAGAACAGAGTCTGACTGATTTGGTTTCTAACATGCTTTACACATAAAATCTCTCCTTTTTTTGTGGAAGAGTCTTTGGGGGTTTTTGGAAGCTGATGGTATGGGAAGAAAAGCCATCAATCAAGGCCCTCCAAACCCCTGCAAGTGCCTTGTTTCCTCCCCTGCTGGTCCAGAGCCCCCAACTGTCTGCAGCCAATCTCCAGGAGCAGCACATGGGGCTCCACAGAGACATTTATGAAAATTGCTTCCTTTATTTCATCCTGAAAAGCACTGCATGAACAGAACTCCATTTATGAATAGGCTGACCATATTTCCCTGAGACGGAAACGGGACCCTAACGTGTGCACATGCATGTGCCGGCATACTGGCATGCGCACGCAGGCGTGCACGCAGGCATGCGTGCAGGCACATGTGCGCGCACGCACTCCATCCCTTAAAAAACAGGACGAAATTGAGTTTCGGTCCGGAAAAGGTAAAAAAACGGGACTGTCCCATTCAAAACGGGATGTATGGTCAGCCTATTTATGAATGTCTGGATCTCAGCTTTCTTCATGTCAACAATTTTCTGAGAGAAGTGGTTCATTTATAAAACAGTATTTTTTACTTAAGAGGACTGAATGCTTTCAGGACTTCACCTAAACAGGATCCCTCGCTTCATTCATAAAGTATGTTAGAATGAAATCTCTCTCTTCCTAGGTTGAAAAAAATCCCTGAATTCTTTTAAAACAAGATTAACAGCTTTCTTTCAATATCATCCTTATTTAAGGTAACACAGCTTCCTCATATGTGCCTTTCTAACATAAGAGTAAAGATGTCTTCCCCCTGTTGAAAACCGTATTACCTCATTTGTAGTCTGTTGAGAGCTGGGGACTCCACCTTTTTCTGTCACTCACTCACTCTTCCATTCATCCTTCTCCTAAAAAGGTAAAGGTTCCCCCCGCACATTTGTGCAGTCGTGTCCGACTCTAGGGGCCGGTGCTCATCTCCATTTGTTAGCCGAAGAGCCAGCGTTGTCCGAAGACGCTTCCGCGGTCATGTGGCCAGCGTGACGCCTGTGGAACGCTGTTACCTACCCACCAAAGTGGTACCTTTTCATCTACTTGCATTAGCATGCTTTCGAATTGCTAGGTTGGCAAGAGCTGGGGCGAGTGCGGGAGCTCACTCCGCACGCAGGGCTAGGGATTCGAACCTCCGAACTTGCGATCTTCCGATCGACAAGCCTGGCGTCTTACCCGCTGAGCCACCATGCCCCGATGCACCATCCTTCTCCTACTTTTCTTTTTTTCCTCTCCTCCCTCCTCCCTCCCCCTTCTGTCTTTTTCTTCCTCCCCCACCTAAGGGGTTATCAATGAAAACAACAGACAGCTTTTGTCTGAGACCTCCACCGGTTAAATAAATAAATTATTGTTACTGAGAGCCACAGAATAACGTTCTAAATGGCATAGCACTGGGATACATCAGGCAATGCCTTGCCAAAGTGAATCTGCCCATCCAGCCTGGTCCCTGAGAGAGGCCCTGCTGACAGTTCCCTCCCCTTGTGAGGTCTGGGGGCAAGTGTGAGACAGCTGCAATAGCCCTCGCCTTATAGAATACTGCCCCCTCCAGAAGTACATGGCAGCCCCCACCTTGCTGCGGTTCTGAAAACAAGTTAAAACCGTTCCATTTCAATGTGCTTCTGGTCCCAGCGGACTGAGTGTGGTCACCTATTTGGGGCTGAGGGGGTGCTTTATGTGGTGATTCTTTGTTTTTGATACTGTTGGGAGTTAGTTCTGTCAGTGTACTCACAGAAGAATTATATTGTCCTGTGATTTTACTGGCCTGGATAATAACAAAAGGACAAGGTGATGTCTCACAGCTGGGAACAATTAACTCAAGACCTATCAGGAGTTAGTCACACCAACCTTGAGTGATAACTGACAGCACCTGCTCTGTTGCTAGGAAGACTCTATGTATGAGTCAGCAAAGTCTGTGTATATAAACTGTGGATGAAGAACATATTTTTGTTGGGTAGTTTGATGGAAGTGGTTAAGGTGCATGCTTGTAAATATTGTCTCTGCTGTATAGTAAAGGTCTGTATATAACTGAAGCAGCAGACTCCGTGTTTTATTTCAACCTGGAAGATAGAGGTTGCTTACAGTGGCAGACAAGCAGATTTATTTCTGAACCGATCAGTGGACAGTGCAACGCTCACACTCTGACAAGTTCTCTATTATTATGTGTTTCTTCTTTGCGTGTTTATTTGTTTTCTTTTGGTTTGGTTATGAATCCTGCCCCAAATCTTTTGGAATCAGGGCAGATTACAAGGGCTGTAAAATAAACAAACAAGCAAATACATCATAAGGGTTAAGCCAAGGATTTTTCCACAACATGGTTTGGGTAAAATGCTCATTCTAGGCACAAAGTTTCAATGGAAATTCATAGGTAGAATCAGGCAATCAGATTCTGAGTTTTATCAAAAATATTATTAAAATCCTCATTATGACAGAAGAAATGAAAATCCATTTACTATACAATAGTAGCAGAATTTCACAGCAAGTTAATATTAATATTAAGCTACTGCTCTTTTCTGAGACTCCAAAAAGGCTTTAAAAATACTATAAACTAGCATATTTTACGTTCATTTTCATTTATATTTTAGTTCCAAATATAAACAAATGCAGAAAAGCAGTTAACTAATTCATAAGAGTGAACAATATATGTTATTCAAGGTACTAATTGCAAGAACATGTATTTCAAAACATGAGTAACTGGGGAACTGATTTATTCTCTTTCTGGCTATAAAGAAAACAGAATGGAAAGCTAAGGATTGGAGAAGAAGGGACTTCCATTCATTGGCTTCGCAATACTGGAAGCTGAAGTATCTCGATATATTTATTTATTTAATTTTTATCCTGCCTTTATTATTTTTATAAATAACTCAAGGCGGCGAACATACCTAATACTCCTTCCTCCTCCTATTTTCCCCACAACAACAACCCTGTGAGGTGAGTTGGGCTGAGAGAGATATTTAAAATTAATATATAAATTTATTATTTATATTTAAAATTAATCATGATATGGATTTACTTCCCTCTAAAGAATGAACCAGTCCTGGCTGACAATAATTTAAGGTACAATGAGATGAGGTCAGATTTCACCCTGGGGTCTGTAGTCATTGCTGTCAAACATTTCCTTTTGTCACAGACTTGGACATAAGCATTCAGTACAAACTGTGATGACAGAAAAAAATGATGAAGCCTGCATCATGATCTCATGATGCAAACTGCAGCCTTTCATATCTTCATGCATCCTAATGTCAGACACCAGTATGTAAGCCAGAGGGTTGCATTTTAATGTCACGACACAGGTTTCCTCATTTGCCACCACCTTTATCCTCCTACAGATGCCTATAGAGTTATCTAAGAATGGGCTTAAGAGATAAGTGTAGAGGGACAATAATTTTATCCAGTTCCCCATCATTTTTCCTTACTGACTATAGAGCAGCAGGAAACCTGGGTTGGTGTAGTTTATCAACATTTATCATCATTCTCATTTCCATCATCAACAGTGAATAATCGAGTTAGAAAATCTAGCACTGGGAGATTGTTCAAAGGTACATTACACATTTCTTCTGGAAGAATTATGTGCATGGTGCATATTATCTCAAACAATAAATACCTCTGGTGCAATATAATCTGGAGTCCCACAGAAGGTCCTTGTTGTCACTCCTTCGCTCATATTCTCCTTGCACATGCCAAAGTCTGCAATCTTAATATGTCCTTCAGAATCCAACATTACATTATCTAATTTCAGATCTCTATGAAAAATCACAGCAATTAAGAATGTTAAACATCAGCTGTCAGAAATGCTGATGGCAGTCTCATTACAAGAAATAACTTAAAACCAGGATAGCATAAAGACCGTATTTTCCTATGCAAACTTGCTCACCTATTGAGAAGGTCTGCAGACAACTTATTTGCATGTGCCAAGGGAGATGTCTGGGGGCACAATGGAGCATGTTGCCACTGTGTTGCTTACATAACTATACAAATCAAACTGTATGTCTTAAGTACCCCTGTACTGTACTGTACTGTATATAAACAGGAAGCAAACCTCACACTCACTCACACTGATGATGTTACCTAGTTGGGTAATGAAACGTCTGCAAGCAAACAACCAAGCTCAGAGAGCACCAAAGACCCCACAGTTCAACCCTGAGCTACAGATATTCTCTTCTATTGTATGGCTTAAATCAAACACCACAACACTCTCTTCCTATTGAGATACATTGGAAGTTGATTTGAAGGTTTATATATTTGTTTATATATTTGTTTATTTTTCTTTATATATAAGGGGAAGAAGCAATTGTTTTTATTGATTTATAAAATGTCTATGGGATGATTTATAGAAACAGTGTGATTTTGGTTAAATTTAGAGTAAGGGATTAATTATGGAAATCGCTATATATTCTTGTTGTTCAAAGTTGGAAGTCACTTCTTATGTAATCTTTCAGAATTCTTTTTCTTGTACTTTTCACTTTTTTTCTTTTTGTAGTTTTTTATTTTTCTGTAGTTTTTATCTATGCGCTAAACTTAATAAAATTCTTCATAAAAAAAAAGGAGAGATACATTGGGCAAATCCTGTTCAGAGCCCTTCCTTGGGTGAAGTCAGATTTGGGATTGATTGGACAGGCTTCGGGATCCAAATGTCTATGGAATAGGCTTCATAGACAAGCATATTATACGCTAGGCGGCATAACCTGGTTCTGCCGCCTAGTGTGGGAGGGAAAAGGTAATAGCTCCTCCTGGGGGTGGTTAGTATCATAATACCCTCCTTATTTTTTAAGATTAATTCGTCAGACTGGATTTTATATATATATTTATATTTATTATGTCATATTATATATGATATATGATATATGATATATGATATATGATATATGATATATGATATATGATATATGATATATGATATATATATATATATATATATATATATATATTGTATTTTAATGTTCTTTTTATTGTAAACCGCCCAGAGTCTCCCATTGGGGGAGATGGGTGGTCATATAATTTTAAATGATAAATAAAATAAATAAATAAATACTAGTCCATGAAGATAAACCATAAAGCTATGCCTTTGTTTTGCTATTGTTTGTTATTGCTGCAAGACTGCTGCTTTTTGGTATTTCACTTCTGCATCTCTTGTGATGAGACTTTATTTAAATGTATAAAACACAACTCAAATCTTTGACTTGATTGCTGTGTAATCCAATGATTTTATAGGAACTATCGAGAGCAAATAGACTGATGTACTGTGGGTGCATTTCTTTGTCTTATAATGCTTAAACAAAAAAAAGCTTTTAGATGTTTTGCAAATCTCATAGAACTGAAGACTTCTGTTAGGGGTACCAAGGTGAATAAGCAACTGTAAATAAAAATAAATAGTTTTAATGTGTTCTGTTAATTGGGAATACAATTGTTCCCAGTTCAGTGGTTTTTCCCCCCACCTTTCCCCATAAACACTGATTTTTTATAACCTGTGACAAAACTTGTATTGTTACACAAAGCTGCTATACTTACCGATAAACAATTCCTTTCTTATGGAGAAAAAAAAGCCCCACTGAGATCTCTGCTGCATAGAACCTGACAAGAAAAAGACTCCTGCTAATCAAAGGATCTTTACCTGCATCTGCAAGTTTTGAAACACTTACAACCACCGATTCAGAAATGTTCTTTTACACTATTGGACCTGACTGAGTAAGGATGTGAGGACTGGTCCTCTCCTCTCCATCAAGTTCCCACTGGTAGATCCTGCCACACTATAAAGTTTGGAGGCTAATGGCTGGTATTGAACAGTCAGCCCTGCGTGATTATAAAATCCTGATTGCCCTGGATTCTAGGTTGCAAAGAAAACCTTCCCCAAGAGATCAACCCCCCGATGTAAATGTTCACATTGCAGTATGTGGAGGAAGATGAGCATACCTCCACAGAGGCATCTCATTGGGCAAGAGCGAGGATGCTTACATAGGATTATGGGACAAGATTAATACAATGGCTGCAAGCCACAGAGGACTACCTTAATGCTGGGACTCAGTGCTCTGTTATTTACAAGCAAGGGTTCTGATATTACTTTTTCTGTCTGTATGTGGAAGTTTGTGATTTATTAAGACATCTGGCTCCATATTATGCCTAGGGCTGGATTTTAGGGCCAAAATCCAGGGCTGTGCAGTCAAGGTGATCTCCAAACGACATCTTGTAGCGTGGCAGGTGATAGAGACAGCAAAGAGGCTCACCATCAATACTCCAGGGATGACAATACTGGTGCAAGTTTCTTTTTCCTGTTCTTATTTTTAAAAGTGCTTTTTTATAGTCAAGGGCAACCAACTGAGCATACAAATAGTTACAGATGTTCAGTTTATTATGTTGAGATGTCCAATTCTAACCCCAGTAAAGCCTGCAAAATCTTAAATTCAAAATCTAAAATTGCCTAGATACATGGTTGGTTGTTGTTGTTCAGTCGTTCAGTCGTGTCCGACTCTTCGTGACCTCATGGACCATAGCACGCCAGGCCTTCCTGTCCTCCACTGTCTCTCGGAGTTTACTCAAATTCATGTTCATTACATCGGTGATGCTATCTAACCATCTCATCCTCTGCCGTCCCCTTCTCCTTTTGCCCTCAGTCTTTCCCAGCATCAGGGTCTTTTCCAGTGAGTCCTCTCTTCTCATTAGGTGGCCAAAGTATTTGAGCTTCAGCTTCAGCATCTGTCCTTACAATGAGCAGTCAGGGTTGATTTCCTTTAGGATTGACTGGTTTGACCTCCTTGCAGTCCAAGGGACTCTCAAGAGTCTTCTCCAGCACCACAGCTCGAAAGCATCAATTCTTCGGCGCTCAGCCTTCCTTATGGTCCAACTCTCACAGCCATACATTGCTACTGGAAAAACCATAGCTTTAACTATACGGACCTTTGTCGGCAAGGTGATGTCTCTGCTTTTTAATATGCTGTCTAGGTTTGCCATAGCTTTCCTTCCAAGGAGCAAGCGTCTTTTAATTTCATGGCTGCAGTCACCGTCTGCGGTGATCTTGGAGCCCAAGAAAATAAAATCTGTCACTGCTTCCATTTCTTCCCCTTCTATTTGCCAGGAAGTGATGGGACCAGATGCCATGATCTGGGTTTTTTTAATGTTGAGTTTCAAGCCAGCTTTTGCACTCTCCTCTTTCACCCTCATCAAGAGGCTCTTTAGTTCCTCTTCACTTTCTGCCATTAGGGTGGTATCGTCTGCATATCTGAGGTTGTTGATATTTTTCCCGGCAATCTTAACTCCAGCTTGTGATTCATCCAGCCCGGCATTTCTCATGATGTACTCTGCATATAAGTTAAATAAGCAGGGTGATAATATACAGCCTTGTCGTACTCCTTTCCCAATTTTGAACCAGTCGGTTGTTCCATGTCCGGTTCTAACTGTTGCTTCTTGACCCACATATAGGTTTCTCAGGAGACAGGTAAGGTGGTCTGGTACTCCCATCTCTTTAAGAATTTGCCACAGTTTGTTGTGATCCACACAATCAAAGGCTTTAGCGTAGTCAATGAAGCAGAAGTAGATGTTTTTCTGGAACTCTCTTGCTTTTTCCATGATCCAGCGAATGTTGGCAATCTGATCTCTAGTTCCTCTGCCTCTTCGAAACCCAGCTTGCACTTCTGGTAGTTCTCGGTTCACATGCTGCTGAAGCCTAGCTTGTAGGATTTTGAGCATAACCTTGCTGGCATGTGAAATGAGCGCAATTGTACGGTAGTTTGAACATTCTTTGGCATTGCCTTTCTTTGGAATTGGAACGTAAACTGACCTTTTCCAATCCTGTGGCCACTGTTGAGTTTTCCAAATTTGTTGGCATATTGAGTGCAGCACTTTAACAGCATCATCTTTTAGGATTTTAAATAGCTCAGCTGGGATACTGTCTTCTCCGCTAGCTTTGTTGTTAGTAATGCTTCCTAAGGCCCACTTGACTTCACTCTCTAGGATGTCCGGCTCAAGGTCAGTGACCACACCATCGTATTTATCAGGGATATTGAGATCTTTCTTGTATAGTTCTTCTGTGTATTCTTGCCACCTCTTCTTAATCTCTTCTGCTTCTGTTAGGTCCCTGCCTTTTTTGTCCTTTATCATGCCCATCTTTGCACAAAACGTTCCCTTGATAGATACATGGTTAACTTATAGTAATGTCTTCTACAGATAGACTAGGAACAGAGTGAACATATTTTGCTACAGCCAGCCAATACCCAAACCAGTCTCCTTCTGAGCAACTTTAGGCAGATTATACTTTCTTTTCTTTCTGGATTTTGGAAGTCTCCAATTTAGTCCGTACTTTGAGGCAGTGATTACCCCTCCTCCTCCCATACCCCAATTTATGGTTTGGAGGTTTCAGCAAGCAAGAGGAACACGTCTCCCCCATCCAAAAGGTCATGATGCAACATCAGTGCCTTGTGAAGCAGGCTCTAAACCCTAGAGCTTGACCACTACATTTTTAAAGAGAGCTCAAGGTGGTGTACATATATCATGGAATCCAGAGTTGCTGATAAGATGGTAGGGTAAGGACATCCCCAATCCATGGTGGCTCCTTGAAGTACTACTTTGTTTTGTTCCCTCCTACTTCCTCTGGCTAGTTACCAAGAGCTCATCCAAGACAGGTTTATAACTTTTTTTTTCTCCTCCTCTATGACAAGGCATTATTAATATCAGGCAAGAATTGAAGAGAACCCTAACACACTATTAGTTTGCTGTTGGACAATCTGTAGAGCACGTAGTGCCACATCACTTGTTTCTAAAATGCTTGTGGTTCACACTAAGCCTTATTTACTCTATGATTCATACATAATACAATAACATAAGAAATGCAGCTCCTTTCAAAATGTTTACTAGATTAATTATATGAAATTAATAGAAACCATGCTAAGATTTAAGTCTTCTGAGTAGTTTTAAGCCTATGCAAACTTGGTAAGTTTTTGAAGCTAGCCTTACTGTGAAACTGTGCCAATTACACACAAACTAGAAAATATAAGTGGGGTGGGGAATGGAAAGACGCATATTCCTATAACATAATATTTAATGACAAATTTGATTTAAAATCAACAGAAAAGGCACTCACACTGCTTGGGGCTCCTTAAATTTTCCTACTTGCTGAATATGATACATGAGGTCACCACCATTCACATACTCCATGGCAAAGTACAGGCGATCCTAGCAGACAATATGAAACCAACAAATACGTCAAGCAGCGGACCTGCCACTCAGGAATTGTTAATACAGAAGATTGGGGAAAGAGTCTTAAGTGCACTTACATAATTAGAACACAGTCACATGAATTATCAGATAATAAAAGCAATTATTTATAGGTCTAATTAGATAAACTTCGAAGCTATGTTCTGTATATAGGTGCATATTTGATCTTTCTTCTTTTTATAGCAACAATTGTTATTACTAACTACATCAATAAGGTGAGGTAGATTTCTCCCCCCCCCAAAAAAAAAACTTTTAAAGATAAAGTATGAATAAGTCAAATTGCTTAATTCTGAACATTCCACCTCTTTCCTTAGATACATAGTACTGGTTACCAATGGAAGCATACTTATTAGAAATTTACATCCGAAGAATCTTGCTTTCTAGGATGTTATTCCAGCATCCTCATTTAAAGAACCTATGGCCAACCTAAATGTCACGAATACAAGTAATATTCATTCTCTTTGTTCCTCCCTCTGTTAAGCTGCTATTTTCCTTTCACTATTAAGAAATGCAAATAGTAGCTTTGGAGAGTGACTTTTGTCAGGATGATGGCAGGAGTTTAGCTGTTCAACTCTTCCTTCCCATTCTCCATGCTCTGTAACTAACCTACGCTTTCCCATTTTAAACACTGTCCTTATTTCTGCTGATACATAAATATATCAGCTGAGAGGACTATATTATTTATCACCCCACTCCCACTTTCATTCAAACAGCTCAAAAGCTCTGTGAAGTCAGTACAGCAAATACTATGTGTGATAACTCATACCACAGGGATGATGTATGAACACATACCACAGTCTGGAAGCAAGAGTGAAGGTGTGTTAAGAAAGGAGGTTTGTCCATCAAAGCTAGAACCCGCTTTTCAACCATGGTACACTCCACGTCATCATCTTGAATCACCACATCTTTTTTCAATATTTTGACTGCATACAGTTCTTCTGCTCCCTTTCGTTCTGCTAGCATCACCTGAGCAAAAATAAAGAGAGGGTGAATATTTTGCTGACTACAGACTATGAGCAATTTCTTATCAGAAATATGGAAAAGCATTTCTAGTAATTCAGTTCCCTACAGAAGTTCATTAACTTGCAGAGTCTCTAAGAAATCTGTTCTGTTTTTTCAATGCAACTCTCCCATTTCTTATGTAAAAACTATTGAAGACTAACTATTTGAGAAGTTCATAAAAGGGTAACAAAGGCCCTAAAATTGATCGAGCCTGCACTGCCTCTTCCTGCATGTGGATCCTAGAGGCCACATGGTTTTCAGAGGAACTTTGGGAGATGAAGTGGCAGAAGAAATGCCTAGAGTGTCACTGGAGATGAAGAGCAAAACTGACTGAACACAGGTCTAAGAGCCTTTATTAAGGATCACACAGCAGCAATATAAGCAGCAAAATGCAACTATTTTACCATTCTTGTTGTGTCCATGGATTGTTGTCCAGTGGCTCTCTTAGGGAGGGATTGGTCAGGTGACCATCTGAAGGACTGCTATGAGGGATATTTGAGGCATCTGCAGATAAAGTTCCTAGGATTTGCTCTGGGTTGGACTCCAACTGTTCAGGTTCAGTTAAGTGTGGTATGGATCTATCAAGGTTATCTGGAAAGAGTTTGTGCCCATTGGCCCTGAGGAAATTAACAGGGATCTCAAAGCTGTTACGGTGGCCACCTGCATGTTAGATTCTTGTCCTTCCTGGCCAAAGCGTCCGAGGAAGTGATCTGTAAGTGGGTCCAAGCAGTGGTGAGAGAGGGGAAGTTCTGCCTCTGGTTAAGGAGGCAGTTGTCTGCCCCTTTCTCAAGAAGCCATTGCTGGACTCTATAGTGTTGGATAATTTTTTATCTATCTCCAACCTTCTCTTTCTGGGGAAGGTTGTTGAGAAAGTGGTCACCCTGCAGCTTCAGAGAACTTTGGAGGAAATGGATTGTATGGACCACTTCAATCTAGTTTCAGAACAGGATATAGCACTAAGATGGCATCAGTTGCACTTTTTGATGACCTGCAGCTGGTTCAGAATGGGGGAAGTGTGTCCTTCCTGGTCCTCCTTGACCTCTCTTCAATGCCATTGATCATGGTATCCTTTTGGACTGACTCAGGGGGTTGGGGATGGGAGGCATGATGTTACAATGGTTCTCCTCTTTCCTCCAGGGTCAGTTTCAGACAGTGTTGATGGGGAAGAGTGGTCCAGCCCTCAGCCTCTACTCTGAGGGGAAGTATCTCAGGGATTTGTTCTGTTCCTGCTCCTGTTTAACATCTACATGAGGCTGCTGGATGAGGTTACCTGTCAGTATAGGGATAGATATAATCAATATGCAGATCATGCCCAGTTATAGATCTCAACCCTTGGCTATCCAAGGTCTGGGTCCCATTTCTTAAACACTGTCTTCTGGTGAGACCCAGGAGATATGTCTTTTCTGCCACAGCACTCTCCATGAGATTTGGATAGCCTCGACCCTACCTGCCTTTTGGAAGGCTTATAAGACCTGGCTTTCCTCTCAGGTATTGGGTCAGGAGGTGTTGTGCCTATATTGATTATTTTGGTTGTTTTGGGTTGTACAAAGTTACCTTGTGTGTGACATGTTTTATTAGTTTTTTTGTTTCTTAATGTTTTTTTAACTGGTTTTTTAAAATATTGTTATCTATTTTGATGCTTTTTCCTCTCTTTTATCTCCATTTTATATACTGGCTAAAGGCTGTAATAAAATTGATCAATGGTTGTTAAGTTTTGTTTTTATCTTGTATGCTGCCCTGAGGTGCACATGATTGGGTGGCTATATAAATTGATTAAATAAATGAATGAATGAATAAATAAATAAGCCAATCATCTCTCCTGTTTGTTTCTTAATGTAAAGATTACATGTTATTTAATGGATTATAATTAAGAAGCACAAAACAGCCCCTTTTGTGGAAAGCAAGTTTCACAACTCATTTTATCACACCTCCATCAAAGCACAAAATATGATAAATCATTAGCAGCTAGACTTTTTGTTGTTTATTCGTTCAGCCGTCTCCGACTCCTCGTGACCTCATGGACCAGCCCACGCCAGAGCTTCCTGTCGGCCGTCACCATCCCCAGCTTCCCCATGGTTGAGTCCGTCACCTCCAGAATAACATCCATCCATCTTGCCCTTGGTCGGCCCCTCTTCCTTTCCCTAGCATCAGCTTCTTCTCCAGGGTATCCTGTCTTCTCATTGTGTGGCCAAAGTACTTCAGTTTTGCCTTTAATATCATTCCCTCAAGTGAGCAGTCTGGCTTTATTTCCTGGAGGATGGACTGGTTTGATCTTCTTGCAGTCCAAGGCACTCTCAGAATTTTCCTCCAACACCACAGTTCAAAAGCATCTATCTTCCTTCGCTCAGCCTTCCTTATAGTCCAGCTCTCACAGCCATAGGTTACTACAGCTAGACTAGATTTTCCTAATTTTCAAATTCTAATTTTAACCATTAAAACATGTGGTTGCTTAAAGATAGGGCAAGATTATTCTTGGAAGGCTAGTAGTCTAGTTGCCAGCTGCTTATGGAATCTCTGTAGCTTGAGAAAATAACATGCAATATACTCTCCAAATTGCGTAATGCTTTCAAAGCAGTATTTACCCGACTCTCAAATCCTACAGAAGCTTGATCCTGAAATGGCAAGTTCAATTATGTTTACACTAAATCTTATATGTATCTACTCAGAATGAAACCTCAGTGAATTCAATTAGGCTAACCCCTCATGTAAGCAAATGTAAGATTGTAGGCAAACACTGGAGTGCAGCTTTGTTAACAGGAGCAGCTAAATTATTAACAAATCTGCTGTGTCTCTGACATTTCTCCCTTTGAGATTCAAAATAAAATAATAGAATCATTGGATTGGAAGGGACTTTGGAGGTCCTTTAGTGCAATTTTAGACCATCCTAGACAAATGGCTGTCCAATCTTTGTCTGAAAACCTCCAGTGATGGGTGCACCCATGACTTCAGGAAGCAGGCTGTTTCACTGCTTAATTCCTCTCTGAGTCAGGATATTCCTTTTCGTTTTAAGTTTGGATCTCTCTCTGTAAAGCTTCTGCCCGCAGATTCTTTCCCACCCTCAGGGCCCATGGAGAGTAAGTCCAATCCTTCCCTGCGACCGCCCTTCAAGTATTGAAAGACTGCTATCATGTCTCCGTTTTCTTTTCTTTAGGCGAAACATACCCACTTCTTTTAACTGATCTTCATAGGATTTAGACTCCAAGCCTCTCACCATCTTTGTTGTTCTTCTCAGCACTTTTTCCAGTTCCTCAGCATCCTTCTTACATTATGGCAATTAAAACTGGACACAATATTACAGGGGTGCTCTGACCAACGCAGCACAGAGCGTTACTGTCACTTCCTGTGATCATGACATTATACCTCCGTTGATGCAGCCCAAGATTGCGTTGACTCTTTTGGCAGCTTCAGCACACTGCTGGCTTATGCTTAATCTGTGGTCTACCAGGACACCCAGATCCTTCTCACATGTACTAGTGCTAAGCCAGGTATCAACTATTTTGTACCTAGGCATTTGGTTTTTCCTACCTAAGTGCAGAACCTTCTATTTCTCACCAGTGCATTGACATTTCTGTAAATAATTTACTAAAACATAAATGGATGGGATAATTTATTTATTATGGGTGATCTGCATTTCCAATTTTTATTTAAATAATTCATGCCACATTTCCCCAAGCATTTTGGTAGATGTGACTACTGCTCAATACTTGTTAAGTTTGAGTTAAGTCAAATACACAGAAAACTTGTCAAAAGGTTATTTTGACTTAGTCCATTGTTCTTTGAGTCCAAAGAGTGCCCCCCCTCATTTGTCTCTAATCCTTGTTACTTCAGTCTCCCTAAAAACAAGATATAAGGTAGCATGAAATTACACCCTCACTCACAAATCTTGACCCTTAGTTTGTTTTGCATGATGAACAATTTGGGATCAAGATACAATCTGACTCCAGATCAAACTGACTACAAAGCCTGGGGTTGGGCTTCTTTAAAAGTAAAAGATGGTTTTATTCTGCTGCTTTGGTCATATGGAAGTTGGATCATCACTGTAGATGACTTTCTGACCGTCAGTAGATTGTATGTACTAATCTGTGTCTGAAATACTTTGGGAGCGTTTTGGGGTGTACATTGTCCAAGGTTTTGGTGCCAGTTTAGTTTCTCTTTCTTTTCCTTTTTTCAAGAATCAGAAGCATTGCAACCCTCCCATATTTCCTTCTTGTTATTTGTATATATGTTTTAGAAACCACATTGTTTAAAAGAACATTGCGAATTATCAGTACTTCTTACCTTCCCAAAACTCCCTTTTCCAAGCACCATTAGAAAGTTGAAATCTGTTAGTTTAACCCGATCAAGATTGTTGGATGGTAAGTTACAAGTCTGGTCTTCAACTGGAGTTATAACTTTGTTAGCTGATGGACCAAGCCTGGCTTTCTAAATAAACAAAAAAAATTGCTATAAGACCTATAGTTTGGTTCTAGAAATGATGAAATATCTGGATGAGTTTGAAGGTTTGTACTTTCAGAAGATACTTCATAATAAATAGTGAACAAGCACAAATTATGGATATTGTTAAAGTGATATAAAGTGGTAGAGAAATAGAAGCAACACCTTTTTTGGGGTTAACAAAGCAAAGTCCAAACAACGTAAAAAGAAAAACTTGATTGTTAACTGAATAGATAGCATATTGTATAAATCAGAGCTTTCCAAACTGTGTGTTGGGACACGTTAGTGTGTTGGCTGCAGTGCCTGGGTGTGTCGCAGCTGCTGCTGCCTTGGAGGCCTGCCAGGATTCCATGCAGGTCCTAGTGCCTGCCTTGCGCCTTGCTGCCTCCAAACCTGCCCTGCCAGGATTCTGTGCAGGTCCTAGTGCCTGCCTTGTGCCTTGCTGCCTCCAAACCTGCTGTGATTCTGCGCAGGTCCTAGTGCCTGCCTTGTGCCCTGCTGTAAGAATGTGACGCAAAATGATGCATGTCTAAAAAGTGTGTCACCAACATGAAAAGTTTGGAAAGCTCTGGTATAAATCATTGTCACTTTCCAAGCATCATAATTTATTTCTAATCAAATGCTGATTTCAGTGTAAATCATTATTGCATTCAAAGCCTTTTGGTAAGGGTTTTATGGCTTGCAGAGGCATACACTGGAATAACTAAAACAGCAATTCTTTATATAAAATGCTTTTCAATCCACAGAATGTTAATTTATGAAGGATTGTAAACTTCATCTCAAAGAAAATTTATTTCCTTCCTTCCTTCCTTCCTTCCTTCCTTCCTTCCTTCCTTCCTTCCTTCCTTCCTTCCTTCCTTCCTTCCTTGCCTGCCTGCCTGCCTGCCTGCCTGCCTGCCTGCCTGCCTGCCTTTTTTAACAGAATTATTTATAGTCAGACATAAGTCTAAGATACATGCTATACCATCATTTCAGTACTATTGTGCAGATGCTCTAATATACATGTAGAAATCTGTCAGCTTCTAAAAAAGTTCTCTAAAAAATGGCATGTAGGATATTGGGAGTTGGGAAGCATTTGTGCTGTTTCCATGGTAATGTTCCCCTAAGACCTCCCCCACAACCACCCCATGGTAAACAGTGGAAACACATGAAGTCCACCAAAACACACTTCAGTGCTTACCACGGGGTGGGCGTGGGGGAGATCTTGGCATGTCTTAAGTGATGTACCAGTATTAAACAATCATTTGATTAAATAAAAAAGATTGCAAATTTTGACAATTTAGTTTGAGCAAAAAACTCCAAAATTATAAAAATTATGTTAAGAATTCATACAACATTGTCCATCACCATTAGTATTCTATATCCAAGATGTTATTGGGGGAAAAAGGGGGGATACTCCCTTCTATTTTCAATTTTAGTATAGGAGAAATGATGACCTTGCTGAAATCAAAGTTAGAAACATTACGTTTTAAAAATTATATTCAGACAATGTTGTAGTTACTATTCTATGCAATTCACTCAACAAGACATATAATTGAAGAGCAAGGCCCCTTCTGGATCCATTCCTGGAAGTTATGAAGCAGCCAAGTTGCTTGAAATCTGACCTAGCGTAGCTGCTTTGAGACTCTCCTACCCACCAGGAGAGCTGGCAAGCAAAGCAAAGCAAATGGAATCATTTGCACATTTGTAGTAATTACAGTTCTTAGGAGGTCCACTAAAAAAAAATACTCAGCAACAAGGTTAGTATTGATAAGAAAACATAAAATAAAGAAGAAAATATAAAGGTCCATTAGTGATTGAAGCACTAGTACTTCTTAAAGAGTATGGAAAGCATCAAGAGATATTATGTCTCCTACTTTCCCAAATTTTATGAGAAGCATTAGATGGTTTATCAAGAAATGTTTTGAAATGCATATTGTAAATATGTAAAGCCCAGAAATATACTACAAAACTTACTATTGGAAGTTAAAGAATGTCCCCTAAAAGGCATTTGCATGCATTCAGTTCTGTGTTGCCAAAGTGAGCATGATTTGCCCAAACTTATAAAAAATGATTTAGAATCACAGGACTGCATTTGCAATAACCCATTTCAGATTTGGTAAAAACATCAAGTGTTGTATTGCTTACGGCCTCCAGTGTTGAATGTGGTGTGCAAAGCCATGCTAACTGAAATGATCAAGGGCTATCTGACATCCCTTTGAAATGGGGCAAAATATCTGCAATATTCAATAATGTCCATTTTAACATTAGGGACTTGAAGTGCTGATACAATGTGATATTATACAACCTGCAATTTTTCTCCTGTCATTTCAAGGGGATCTAACACGTCCATTTCCCAAGGTTAGTGACCCACTGCCAAGGAGGAAAAATGTCCCACATTACTTGAGATTTTGCAGAACGATTAGCAAACTTTAGTTTCCATTTTGGGACAGCTGAACACCACTGTCTAAGACACACATCTCACCTAAGCCACATACTCGCTACTCTGTGTTACTATGAAATAAACTCAAAACATCATAACCCATTGAATTATTGACATATTCAAGGCAAATGCAGGGATATGAAATGTTACTCAATACACAAAATACAATTACATGTTCTCATTTTTAGGAAATAAAATATTGTAATTATTATATTGTAGCATGTAGTGCATATTTTTCCAGTCTTAAAAGATTTATAGTTTTAATTAAATTACTGTTTAAAAGTCAAAAACTAATTTCTGGGAACAATTTTACACTATCTCCACAAAGCACCATGTAACACTTGGTGTTATATTATAAGCATAATATAATCACCATTATGCTTATTTGTTGGGGGATTCCCCCCACCTGCCACCCCACCCCCGCTGTTGGTTTCAAAAGCACTGATTTCAGATAATGGGCATAAATAATCTGCTCACTGTTCTACAACTACAGGAATCCAAAGTATTGGATCCCAGAAGGCATGTACATCCTTCAGCCATGGTTTCTAACAAGGATGGATGGCTCACATTGCCAGAAAAACCTTTCCCCCTAAAAAAAAGGGGGGGTGAGTTTTGCAAATTTTGATTACATTCCAGAAGAATTAACATGCTGCGTGTTTATTGAAGGCATGCATAAAGGCAGAAGAGAATAATTCCAACTGAGAAACAGGAAGTGGAAAGGGAACCATTTTAATAGGCAGCAAATAGTTAGGCAGCAACAGAATCAGATTCTCAGGAAAAATGCCCATTCAGTTTAATAGTATTAATTGGGACAAAACAACATAGAAAAAGAAGAAGTTTAATTTCTAATCTTTCTTTTTTTAATGAGAAGTTTATTAAGTTTCAAGCAAAGATAAAAGCTACAGAAAAACAAAAAACTACAAAGAAAATAAGAAAAAACTAAAAAAGTGTAGAAATATAAGAGAAAAATTTTCAAAATTACAAAAAGAGGTGACTTCCGACCTTTAACAGCAAGGATATAAAACACACATAACTGTCTCTGGCCAATCGGGCAACCGACTAATCATTTTTAAAAATTCCATGGCATATTGTGCCACTGTGCGGTTCCCTTGGCTCAATTGCTGTAATTCTACTCTAGCCGACATCTTTGACAAGGTGTCTTCAAAGCTCTTTCTCAATGCCATCATGAACGATTTAAATGTTAACAGTTCTTTGGCATTGGTATCATGCATGGCCACCAGCCACTGTGCTGCCTCCCCCTCCAAAAAGCTGGGCACATACCTTACTTTTGCCTCCTCATTAGCAAATGATTCTTCAAATTCTTCCATGAACCCTCTCACATGGGTCATGAAGCAGGCTAACTTTCCTGGGTCGCCATCAAACCGCATCTTTAACTTATTGACAGCCAGGGCTTTAGCTGTGACAGAAGGGACTCTCCCTTTAGTTGGTACGCTAGAGGGGGGTAGGCTAATGTTTCTTCTTCCTCCTCCTCCTCACTCTCACCCGATGTGACACTCTCTGCTGAAGTTGTAGTCGGAGTGGCCGCCCTCTGGGTGACTTTTCCCCCATCCTGAGGGAGAACTTGCAGGATGTGCTGCAAAGTCTTGTTCATCATAGCCATCTGCTGACTGATGGTCTCCGATTCGAAGTCCATGCGAGACACCTTCGCCTCTAAGGAAGCTACTCTCTGGGATTAGGTTACCCGTGTCTTGGTAGTTCACTTGCCCATCTCTAGTTTCAGGCCGCCTCCGATCCCCATGGACCACTCCGCTCGGGTTTTCGGAGTGTGCAACCCTGGAATCTCAGCAGCCTCACCACTGCTCCCTTTATAGATTTCTTCTTACGCTCAGCTTTATTGTCGAAGGCAACCAATTTCTCTTCTTTCGGGACTACTCCAATGTCCCTGGAAGTTCATGGTTGCTCAGGCTCCTCTACTTGGGGATGTTCCGTGGAGCATAGCTTTCCAAACTGTGTGTTGTGACACTTTAGTGTGTCGCAACACACAGTTTAGTGTGTCGTGACACAACCTGGAAGTGGACATGCATGGCGGCGGCGCGGGTGGTGGCGTGCAAGGCGGCAGTGGCACGCCATCAGCGCTTCTGCGTTTTAGCAGAAAACACGAGGCTGCCACCGTGCACACCGCCACAGCCGTGCGCCCCTGCGCTGCCGTGCAAGCCCCCGCCGCCATGCGTGCCCCCGCGCCGCCGCTGTTGGTGTGTCGCCAACGGCGGCAGTTTGGAAAGCACTGCCATAGAGTCTTCCATCCTGCTGGTCTCTGCCATGCAGATTGTCAATAGATAGGTGGTAGATGGTCGATTCTCACTGGCAAGGCTCTCTGTGATTTCAGCAGTAGCCTCGGGATAAATTGACATAAAAGGGCATTCGGATCTTTCTGTAATGACACCGACTTCAAAGCCCCAATAAACACTTCCCTATACACCTCATTGAAATGCAGAATAAGCTTTATTAAGGATACATGTAAATCAAAGCACTCCCAAAGATCTGAATGCCGGATTCGCGCCAAACAGCCCTAACTTAACTCTCCCCCCTGCGTGCCAATTTCTCAGTGCCTGTGATGTCAAATGTCCATTGCTTTCACTCTCCATTTCCAGGCCTCTCTCCGACTCCTGCAGGTGGCCGACCTTGGCACCACATTCCACAGTCTCTGATGGAAACCACAACCCCGTGCTTGGCACAGCTCGCCCCCTCCTCACATTCCACAAGCTAACACTAACACTACACAATTAATGGCAGGATTCAACTTTGAACCCTGAGATGCCGACCCTCTAGGAAAAAGAAATGCATATAGTAAAAGAAGAAAAGAGAAAGAATAAGCAATATAGGATATGCATAAAATATACAGAGATAACCAATCACATTGAAGCATGGTGAGAAATCTGAAACGAGAAGAAAATATAACTGTTAAGTATATACCTTTACCCAGGCTTATCAGGATACAGAGAATGGAACTTAGCAAGAAGCCTGGGAGCAGAAACATGAGACTTATCCACCCATTCACTGAAGCCTACAGGCAAATGCTTCCATTGAATTAAATATTGCAATTTGCCTCTGTGAAGGCGAGAATCTAAAATAGCCTTCATTTTAAAATGCTGTTCTCCCCCCACCATCACAGGTGGAGGCGATGGGAGCTTCTGGATGCCACCGCTCAGATGTTTTCACTGGTTTCAACAGACTGATGTGAAAAACAGGATGTATTTTCTACAGATTCTTTGGTAACTCCAACTGAGCAGTAACAGGATTTATCACTTTCACAATTGGGAACGGTCCAACATACTTAACTCCCAACTTTCTGGATGACTGAGTAGAACGCAAATGCTTGGTAGATAGATATACTTGTTATCCTACAACCAATGGCCATTCTGGAGATCATTTACGATCCGCGAATTTTTTATAAGTGTCCTTTGCCTCTTGTAGTGTCTTTTGCATTATTGGCTGATTGGCCCTTATTTTTGCAATCCATTCATCTGCCAAGATTGGATTGGGCTGGTCATTTAAGGAGGGATCTGGTAATTCCGGTATAGGGACAAAATCCTGACCGTTAGCAATTTTAAATGGAGAAAAGCCCGTACTCTGATGAACTGCATTATTATACGCAACCTCAGCAAACGGTAAGAGATCTACCCAGTCCTTCTGTTGGCAACTAATGTAACACCTTAAATATTGCTCCAATACAGCATTCAGACATTCAGTCGAACCATCCGTGCAAGGATGAAAAGCCAAGCTTAAACCTTGTTCAGTGCCAATTAATTTTAAAAAAGATTTCCAAAATTTGGCAGTAAATTGACTTCCGCGGTCACTGATTATCCGCACGGGGGCGCCGTGGGGCCGATAGACGTGCTGAATGAAGAGCTTGGCTAATTGACCAGCTGATGGAATACTTTTACATGGAATGAAATGGGCTTGCTTAGAAAATAGGTCTGTGACTACCCAAATCACAGTCTTTCCTTTGCTTTCTGGTATGACCTAAATCATATCCCTTATGAATATACAGTGGAGGTGAGGAATAGATTTAAAGGATTAGATCTGGTAGACAGAGTGCCTGAAGAACTATGGATGGAGGTTTGTAACATTGTACAGGAGGCAGCAACTAAAACCATCCCAAAGAAAAAGAAATGCAAGAAAGCAAAGTGGCTGACTGATGAGGCTTTACAAATAGCTGAGGAAAGAAGGGAAGCAAACGGCAAGGGAGAAAGGGAAAGATAAACAACTGAATGCAGAATTCCAGAGAATAGCAAGGAGAGATAAGAAGGCCTTCTTAAATGAACAATGCAAAGAAATCGAGGAAAACAATAGAATGGGGAAGACTAGAGATCTCTTCAAGAAAATCGGAGATATCAAGGGAACGTTTTGTGCAAAGATGGGCATGATAAAGGACAAAAAAGGCAGGGACCTAACAGAAGCAGAAGAGATTAAGAAGAGGTGGCAAGAATACACAGAAGAACTATACAAGAAAGATCTTAATATCCCTGATAAATACGATGGTGTGGTCACTGACCTTGAGCCGGACATCCTAGAGAGTGAAGTCAAGTGGGCCTTAGGAAGCATTACTAACAACAAAGCTAGAGGAGAAGACAGTATCCCAGCCGAGCTATTTAAAATCCCAAAAGATGATGCTGTTAAAGTGCTGCACTCAATATGCCAACAAATTTGGAAAACTCAACAGTGGCCACAGGATTGGAAAAGGTCAGTTTACGTTCCAATTCCAAAGAAAGGCAATGCCAAAGAATGTTCAAACTACCGTACAATTGTGCTCATTTCACATGCTAGCAAGGTTATGCTCAAAATCCTAAAGCTAGGCTTCAGCAGTATGTGAACCAAGAACTACCAGAAGTGCAAGCTGGGTTTCGAAGAGGCAGAGGAACTAGAGATCAGATTGCCAACATTTGCTGGATCATGGAAAAAGCAAGAGAGTTCCAGAAAAACATCTACTTCTGCTTCATTGACTACGCTACAGCCTTTGATTGTGTGGATCACAACAAACTGTGGCAAATTCTTAAAGAGATTGGAGTACCAGACCACCTTACCTGTCTCCTGAGAAACCTGTATGTGGGTCAAGAAGCAACAGTTAGAACCGGACATGGAACAACCGACTGGTTCAAAATTGGGAAAGGAGTACGACAAGGCTGTATATTATCACCCTGCTTATTTAACCTATATGCAGAGTACATCATGAGAAATGCCGGGCTGGATGAATCACAAGACGGAGTTAAGATTGCCGGGAGAAATATCAACAACCTCAGATATGCAGACAATACCACCCTAATGGCAGAAAGTGAAGAGGAACTAAAGAGCCTCTTGATGAGGGTGAAAGAGGAGAGTGCAAAAGCTGGCTTGAAACTCAACATTAAAAAAACCCAGATCATGGCATCTGGTCCCATCACTTCCTGGCAAATAGAAGGGGAAGAAATGGAAGCAGTGACAGATTTTATTTTCTTGGGCTCCAAGATCACTGCAGACGGTGACTGCAGCCATGAAATTAAAAGACACTTGCTCCTTGGGAGGAAAGCTGTGGCAAACCTAGACAGCATATTAAAAAGCAGAGACATCACCTTGCCGACAAAGGTCCGTATAGTTAAAGCTATGGTTTTTCCAGTAGTAATGTATGGCTGTGAGAGTTGGACCATAAGGAAGGCTGAGCGCCGAAGAATTGATGCTTTCGAACTGTGGTGCTGGAGAAGACTCTTGAGAGTCCCTTGGACTGCAAGGAGGTCAAACCAGTCAATCCTAAAGGAAATCAACCCTGACTGCTCATTGGAAGGACAGATGCTGAAGCTGAAGCTCAAATACTTTGGCCACCTAATGCGAGAGAGGACTCACTGGAAAAGACCCTGATGCTGGGGAAGACTGAAGGCAAAAGGAGAAGGGGACGGCAGAGGATGAGATGGTTAGATAGCATCACCGATGTAATGAACATGAATTTGAGTAAACTCCGAGAGACAGTGGAGGACAGGAAGGCCTGGCGTGCTATGGTCCATGAGGTCACGAAGAGTCGGACATGACTAAACGACTGAACAACAACAAAAATCCACAATAAAGTCCATAGCAATTTGCTTCCAGGGGCTGGAAGGCTGCGCTACTCTCTGCAACAATCCAACTGGTTTGCCAGGAGCCCTTTTCATGGTGGCGCATATAGGGCAAGACAAAACATTCTTTTACATCCTTCCTTAAGGTGGACCACCAAAATTGTCTCCTCACCAAATGCAAAGTCTTTACGAAACCAAAATGTCCCACCACCTTATCATCATGACACCGCTGTAAAATGCGTTTTCTTAAAGCATACGGTACATACAGTCTGTCTCCACTCCACCACAACCCATTATTTTCTCGCAAGGTCTGTTTATTTGCTTTCCACCAGTCATTGTTCTCTAATTCCACTGTGATTTCTTTTGCCAATGCTGTCTCAGGCATCTCGTCAGGAGTTTTAGCTTTACGTCTAGTGACAGCCGCTTTCCCCAATTGCTTATCAGACTCAGCCTCCTGGATTCCGGGCTCACCAGCACCTGAGGTCTGCTCCATTCCTAACTGTTGAGGAGACATTACTGTGGTGACAACCTCTTCACGTTGGCTGTCGTGTTGGGGCAAGCAGGATAGCGTGTCTGCTAAAAAGTTTTTCCCTGCCGGAAGATATTTCAATGTGAAATTGAACCTACTGAAAAACTCAGCCCACCGCACTTGTTTTGGGTTTAATTTTTGTGGCGATCTTAAAGCTTCCAAATTTTTATGATTGGTTAAGACTTCAAAGGGGTGGGGAGATCCCTCTAGCAAATGCTGCCATGTAGCCAAAGCATGACGAACTGCAAATGCTTCTTTTTCCCACACATGCCAGCGTCTCTCAGTTTCAGTGAAATTGCGGGAAATATATGCGCAGGGTTTCAATTTGTTATTATTGTCCTTCTGCAATAATACTGACCCTACTGCGGTATCAGACGCTTCTGTTTGGATTACAAAGGGCTGATCAGAATCAGGATGCTTTAAAATTGGTTCAGCTGTAAAAAGACTTTTTATCTTCTCAAAAGCGGCTTGGCATTCTGGAGTCCATTTTAACTTTGCCTGAGGTTTGCTTGCCAGCACCTCCTCATTGGGGTGTTTCGTTTTTAACAATTCAGTTAATGGCAAGGCAATTTAGGCAAATTGGGGAATGAACTGGAGATAAAAATTTGCGAACCCAAGGAAAGATTGCAATTGCTTTCTGCTTCTTGGAGGCTCCCACCCCAACACATCATGTACTTTTGCAGGGTCCATCTCAATCCCCTGGTGTGATATTTGATACCCCAAATAATCTAATTTCTCTTTGTGGAATTCACATTTAGACAATTTAACATACAATTGAGCATCAAGCAGTTGTTTTAACACTTCTTCGACCAATTTTACATGCTCTTCCATGGTTTCTCTGTAGATTAACATATCGTCTAAATAGATCAACACTCCCTGATATAAAAATTCATGTAAAACCTCATTAATTAAGCTCATGAAGACGCCAGGAGGTCAATCCGAACGGCATGACCTGATATTGGAAACATCCCAGTTGGCAATTAAAAGCGGTTTTCTACTCATCCCCATCTCTTATATGTACTCTAAAGTATGCTTCCCTCAAGTCCAGCTTAGTAAAGATTTTCTCTTTGGTCAGGTGCGCCAACATGTCTTTTAACAAAGGCAATGGGTATTGATTGGAAATACATATGGCATTTAACCCTCTATAATCAGTACACAGTCTTAATGAACCATCTTTCTTTTTCCAAAACAATACAGAAGCTGCCATGGGTGAAGTGGATGGTTCAATGAAACCCCTCTCTAAATTTTTATCAATGAACTTTCTCAGTTCTTGCAACTCTTTGTGAGTCATGGAATACAGTTTAGTCTTTGGTAGCACTGCCCCAGGTTCCAGCTCAATAGCACAGTCAGTTTTACGATGGGGAGGCAACTGGACTGACTCAGCTTCATCAAACACTACTTGCACTTCCTCATACGGCTCAGGAAAATCTGCCTCCCGAGCCGCTTGCTGGTCTATTTCAATGCTTGCGGCTCCTTCAGTTCCTAGCCACGTGCCATCCCGTTCTAACCCAGCGTAGGACCCATCAGCAAACTCCATCTCCCCAGACACCCAGTCAATGTTGAGATTGCATTCCCTTAACCATTTCAGCCCCAACACTATTGGCTGATTGGCTATGGGTGCTACAATGAACCTCACAGTCTCTTGATGTGTCCCAATAGTCATTTTCACTGCTTCGGTATAATATTCTACTGGGCCCCCTTTCATGTCAGAGCCATCAAGTTGACAAAATATTATTGGTACCTTTAGTTTATATAATTTCAGTCTCAGTCCATTCACTATGGCAGGGTGAATCAAACACCTAGAACACCCAGAGTCCAACATAGCTAGCAAACTAGCTTGGTCCCTCCCATCCAAAGTCTCGATTTTTACCTTAACTTGCATGGTGGGACAGTCGCCACTCACCAGGGGGTCAGCATGCCTATCTGCAAATGCCTGTCCTCCGGTGCATCTCAGGACAGGCAGTTTGAGTTTCCCGCTGGCAGAAATTCTTCATCTGTAGAGTCGTTCTCTCTGCCGAACAATTCTGCTTTGCTTGGCTCCTCAATAGCTATTGCTGCTCCTTTTCTCTTTGCTGGTAGTGGTTTAGCCATTTTGATCTCTGGTTTCTTCTTCACCACATAAGTGGCTTGAGGGCGGTTACTAATTCGATGGCCCTCCTTGCCACATTTAAAACACAGTCCACTTTTAGCCCGATGGTCTTTTTCCTCCTCCCAGGCTTTTTGACTGATTGACTTCTTCGGTGGTGGAGCCGCCCCCATCACCCTTTTCCCCGGTGTTTGGAGCTGTTTGTATGATCTGATGAGCAGCCTGGTGCTTTCTGCTTTCCCAGCTAGCTGGATCCACTCCTCTAGCATTTCAGGGTCCCCTCTCCCGGCTGCCATTTACAGAATCTTCGGCCTTAACCCCATCTGGAAATATTCGATTTGGAACGTCTCTGGCCAATTGGGCAACCGACTAATCATTTTAAAAAATTCCATGGCATATTGTGCCACTGTGCGGTTCCCTTGGCTCAATTGCTGTAATTCTACTCTAGCCGACATCTTTGACAAGGTGTCTTCAAAGCTCTTTCTCAATGCCATCATGAACGATTTAAATGTTAACAGTTCTTTGGCATTGGTATCATGCATGGCCACCAGCCACTGTGCTGCCTCCCCCTCCAAAAAGCTGGGCACATACCTTACTTTTGCCTCCTCATTAGCAAATGATTCTTCAAATTCTTCCATGAACCCTCTCACATGGGTCATGAAGCAGGCTAACTTTCCTGGGTCGCCATCAAACCGCATCTTTAACTTATTGACAGCCAGGGCTTTAGCTGTGACAGAAGGGACTCTCCCTTTAGTTGGTACGCTAGAGGGGGGTAGGCTAATGTTTCTTCTTCCTCCTCCTCCTCACTCTCACCCGATGTGACACTCTCTGCTGAAGTTGTAGTCGGAGTGGCCGCCCTCTGGGTGACTTTTCCCCCATCCTGGGGGAGAACTTGCAGGATGTGCTGCAAAGTCTTGTTCATCATAGCCATCTGCTGACTGATGGTCTCCGATTCGAAGTCCATGCGAGACACCTTCGCCTCTAAGGAAGCTACTCTCTGGGATTAGGTTATCCGTGTCTTGGTAGTCCACTTGCCCATCTCTAGTTTCAGGCCGCCTCCGATCCCCATGGACCACTCCGCTTGGGTTTTTAGAGTGTGCAACCCTGGGATCTCAGCAGCCTCACCACTGCTCCCTTTATAGATTTCTTCTTACGCTCAGCTTTATCGTAGAAGGCAACTGATTTCTCTTCTTTCGGGACTACTCCAATGTCCCTGGAAGTTCCTGGTTGCTCGGGCTCCTCTACTTGGGGTTGTTCCATAGTCTTCCATCCTGCTGGTCTCTGCCATGCAGATTGTCAATAGATAGGTGGTAGATGGTCGATTCTCACCAGCAAGGCTCTCTGTGATTTCAGCAGTAGCCTCGGGATAAATCGACATTAAAGGGGCATTCGGATCTTTCTGTAATGACTCCGACTTCAATGCCCCAATAAACACTTCTAAATGTACCTCATTGAAATGCAGAATAAGCTTTATTAAGGATATATGTAAATCAAAGCACACCCAAAGATCTGAATGCTGGATTCACGCCAAACAGCCCTAACTTAACTCTCCCCCCTGCGCGCCAATTTCTCAGCGCCTGTGATGTCAAATGTCCATTGCTTTCACTCTCCATTTCCAGGCCTCTCTCCGACTCCTGCAGGTGGCCGACCTTGGCACCGCATTCCACAGTCTCTGATGGAAACCACAACCCCGTGCTTGGCACAGCTCACCCACTCCTCACATTCCACAAGCTAACACTAACACTACACAATTAATGGCAGGATTCAACTTTGAACCCTGACACCAGTGCAATAATAAAGATTCTAATATATACCTTCATGAAAAAATTGTCTTTTTTTTAGTTTTCAAACTAAGGTAATACTGATTAATTTCTCCCATAGTATTGGTTGTGAAGAACAAACAGAGCCTTTCAAACTTGGAATCACAATAATTTGTCACACTCTATCACAAGTAAAATTTCACCATGCAGTATGCAACACATGCTGGACAGATCTTCAGGCCATGCAGGACACTTACATTGTCTTAGTGAAGGGAGAAATTTTAGGTATACATTTTTTAAAATGAGAATAATATGCTTAATACAGTCAAAAACATGTTCAACAAAAGATGCCTCTGCCCTTTGGTTTCTTACATAGGGATTTAAAAAACCAGTGAAGCAGATACAGACCAACACATCATATAAAATCCTTCTGCCAATTGTAGAATTTTCTCACAGCCTGAGTGCTGAGTAGAACCTATTAGCATTGCTATTTTCCTCTATTCTCCTGTAAAACACAGAAGGGGCTTAAGTTCATCTCTGCCCCTTTTCAGCCCACAAGACCCCATGTTTTGTTTCAAGCCAATGAGCTTTCATCAGATACCAGGGCTTGCTTTTGTTAGCACTGGTTTAACTTTTCATTTAGTGCAAGCCAAAACAGATTAGCATCATATATCAAGCTGTCCACGAGACAGCTACATGAATTTCTGCTTTGCTTCTGTAACACTATTAGGACCCATTTTGCATTCTTCACTACAGGCATTAATATTTCTTAGTAAATTCAAACAAAAATACCACACAAAATCTTATCTTGCAAACTCAAAGCCTAGATTTTTTTAAAAATGAAAATTAGTTGCACTGAGAAAAAAACAAGACATGCATGTAATCTTACTTTCTTTGGTTTGGACGCACCTTATCTTGGACCTTTCTTTTACCCTGTAACCACAGGCAAGACACACTTTATACATTTTCAACTCTAAGATATAAACAAAATGACTATATTGGTAGAAACAAACTCAAACTCACTTCTAGCTACTATAATTAGAGAGGCCACTTCATCATGGCTGTTTCTCAACTGTGCTACTTGGAAACCCTGCGTAATTCATGTATCCCTTTATTTGGAACTGATGGGGAACTATGATGTAAAGAGAAATGTCAGTACGTCCTATTTCTTAATATCTTGTAGAGAACCATGCAGACATACTTTCTATAACTACAAAATCACTTGTTGCGGTGAGTGGGCTTGTGTGTTCCCAATGAACCCTGTGAGCGAAGCCGTCAGGAGTCATGTACTTCTGGTAGGGTCACCCATGGTGGTAAGGTCCAGGGGGAGGAACCAGACAAAGAACGATCCAAGAAAGTCCTCAATGGCAAAACAGGTGGAAGATAACAAGGTGTATTGTTACAACGGCTGTGAAGGCGGATGAAGGCTGCAGCAGAAAAAAGGTCACCAATCGTTATGGTATCCATGCCATTGGATTAGAGCCTTTTTCTGTGAAGGTTGTGTGCTGATCGTTGTGCACCGATCTCCACTCATAAAACAAATTCACACACAGGCGTCTTCCAACCACACTAAACCCAAACCAACTAAAAGTCCCATGGCGATTGACGAATGGCAACAGGGGCAGGACTGTGAAATCCGGAAGCCCCTAGTCAGGGACCAGCACATGGGCGGTGGATACGGATTCAGTCATCCTGACTCAAGGTCCGAGGCAGTTGAGTAGTTCAGCAGCTGTATCCATGACTGAGCAGCCCTATTTAGGATCCAATCTGCTCACCCCATATGGGGATGGGGCTAGAAAAGGTGCTCTAAACAGTCTGCCTCATTTTCTCCCTGACTGTATTACCGCGACCAGTGGGGTCACCATATAGCGGTCGTAAAAGACATATGAATTTTGGAACATGGAATATATGGACACTGCAAGACAATATGGATAGTGAATGCCCTGAACGTAGGACTATCTGAAACATCTTTGCAGAAGCATATGAAAAGCTTGGCCTCTCGCTTAACATTAAAAAAACCAAAGTGCTTTACCAGCAAGTTCGAACCAATCCCTCTGCAGCGCCATCAATCCAGCTTAAAGGTGTGTTACTAGAAAATGTCGACCACTTTTCTTATCTTGGCAGCCATCTATCTACAAAGCCAACATCGACGCTGAAATTTAGCATCATCTGAGCTCTGCAAGTGTAGCTTTCTCCCGAATGAAGCGTAGAGTGTTTGAGGATCGGGACATTCGCAGGGAGACCAAAATGCTTGTTTACAAAGCCATTGTACTACCGACCCTATTGTATGCCTGTGAAACATGGACGCTCTACAAATGCCACCTCCAATGTCTTGAAAGATTCCATCAACACTGCCTCTGAAAAATTCTGCAAATTACTTGGGAAGATAGGTGGACTAATTTTAGCGTATTAGAAGAAGCGAAAACTACCAGCATTGAAACAATGATTATCCAACATCAACTTTGCTGGACCGGCCATGTTGTTCGAATGCCTGACTATCGTCTTCCAAAGCAGCTACTTTACTCCCAACTTAAGAATGGAAAACGGAATATTGGTGGACAGCAAAAGAGATTCGAAGATACTCTCAAAGCTAATTTTAAAAAAATTAATATCAGCATTGAGAACTGGGAAGCCCTAACTCATGACCGTTTCAATTGGAGGTCAGCCTTTATTAAAGGTGCTACGGACTTTGAAGAAGCACGAGTACAGGGCGAAAGGGAGAAACAAGCTAAGAGGAAGGCACGTCAAGCAAACCCTCATCGTGACCGTCTTCCACCTGGAAACCTATGCCCTCATTGTGGGAGGTTGTGCGGATCCAGAATTGGCCTTTACAGCCACTTACGGATCCACTGTTAAGATTTTACCCCTGGAAGATAATCTTACTCGGTTACGAGTGATCGCCAAGACAACTACAAAATCCATAGCATTATAATTGGTAAGATTAATAACACACTGATTGTCAAAACTTCATGTTCAACTTGTTTCTATGAGCAAACCCAATTTTTGTGTGAAAGCAGCACTCTCCCATTCTGTGCCAGGAAGTTAGCTTCTTTTCTAACTGGACACTGATCATCATCATCAACTATTTAATTTATGCTGCCCGACTCCCAGCTACTCTGGGCAGTTTATAATTGCTAAAAACATTTAAGAACAGAACTCAATACAAAAAACACAAAAAACCAGCACAAGACAGAACAATGATGGCAAAGAAAACAAACCCGGAAGGGAATGAAAAAGAAGGGGCATCAGTCATCCTTGCCAAAGGCCTGGGTGAACAGCCTGGTCTTTAAGGCTCTTCAGAATGGCAGTAGGGTGGGAGCCATTCGAATTCTGGGGGGATCCTCATTCTATGTCATCCTACCTACCAATTTGCTTACCTAACAGTCTCTAGGATTGGACCGTAATTATTATAGCATCTCTCCTACTGAAGTGTGAAATTTTTTTTCTATCAAAATCAGGTTGTGCCTTGAAGTAAGTTCTTCATATGGCAACATAAAGCAAGCTTATTCCATCTAACCTAAACCCCAATCCATAAGTATATAAACCTTATCATTGAGACCCAATGGCATCAGGCCTGATTTTATCTGACTTAGATCCGGTATGTTTAACCGGTAGGGGAAACAAGTTGTGGGGGGAGATGGGCGGTGATATAAGTTAGAAATAATAAATAAATAAATAAATAATAAGTTGTGCAAACTCCCCAATGCACCCACATGGCTCACAACTTATGGCTGGACTGTCAAGGGCTGTACCAGTCTTTGCATGGCTTGTTAAAGACCAAGCTGCAAAGTGCGGCTAGGACTCAGAAATGGTCCAAATGTGGGTGACGTTTTGCCTCCTGAAATCCCTTAAAACAGAGCTTTCCAAAATTTTCATGTTGGTGACACACTTTTTAGACATGCATCATTTCGTGACACACTCTTATATCAGGGCATCATTTCGCGACACACTCTTACAGTAGGGCACAAGGCAGGCACTAGGACCTGCGTGGAATCCTGGCAGGGCTCGGAGGCAGCAGCCGCCACGACACACCCAGACACTGCAGCCGACACACTAACGTGTCCCTACACACAGTTTGGAAAGCTCTGCCTTAAAACATACCAAAAACCAGGCTGAAATTGTGGATCCAAGCTATATTTAAGTGGTCTTTGGAAAGCTGCAAAAAGTGGCAAGCTGCATACAGTCTACGTGCTGCACTTCTTATTATCTCTTAATAGTTTGATCAGAATGTGAACATTACCTCTTTCATTCAAGTAAAGTACTAACTTGGTTAACTAATCAGTATTACTCAATGCACTATTGCTTATACTAAATTAGGTCGATAGATAGTATAGAGATACAGAGATACACACACACACACAATTTTCTTGGTTCAGTTCAAACAATGATTGCTATCTTGTCTTCAATAATTTGAATCTACAGCTTAATGGGGATTTCCCAAGAGTGATAACCATAATTTGCCAATAGGACATCACATCAAACAATTGTTAAAAGGGAGGGAGGGAGGTGGCAGAAGAGGAGGAGGAGGTTGTACAAAAGAAAGGAAGAGGGAATATGAGACCTACATAACAATTTAGACTGTGAGTCACTACAACAAATTGCGAGTAGCAGGGAGACCACAATCTGATCTATCTGAGAAAGCACCATAGGCTGGTTGTCATAGCAACACATTTTATATCTCTATGGAGCTCAGTAGCTTGATTTCTCTTGCCTGATATGTAGAAAGCATAAAATCTGGTTAATGCTTTTACACACTGAACAAATGAACCTATATTTTCTGAGGAACCCATTTACTGTATTGTTTTTATTCACTTCAGCGACATCCAGTGGCCAGAAAAATAAACAGCTTTCTTCTTCTGCAGTTGATTTTGGTAAATTCGCTTAAGTGAGCTAAGCAAATTTAGGGACCTAAATAAATAGAAGTAACAGTTCTTTATAAATTACTATTTTGTTCTTAAGAAAAAATAATAGATATAATCAGCACAGGAACAAAGAAGTACAAAGCAATGCACAAATCCACAAAATTTCTTTGTATGAGGCGAAAAAAAGTTGACCCTGCTTTTAATTTTAGCAGAATCGTCTACATTGTGCATCCCAAGAGCAAAAACATTTTAAGAGAAGAGGCAAGTAATCAGATTTTTAATGCTTTAAGCCAAATAAAATTACCAGTTAAGGTTCCAGTGTTAATGTACAAGCCGATTGTCCTTACTTACAACTTAGGACTCGATGAACCCAGCATGCACTTTGTTTTCATCTTTAAGTCTCAATTCCCTTTCTCTACAAATTACAAGAAAACTGAAGCTGGTATTGTGTAAATATTTAATATCAGTGTGATTACTCTTGGGAAAAATTACACATGGTGGCACAACTGAAAGACTATAAATATTTGGGAATACATCTTGCTGAGGATTTGCAGATTTAACTGAGCAAAGGAGTAGAATGAAAAGATTTGGGGTGAAATAAGTAAATGTGAAGAGAGTTAAGAGATACTGAATTAAACATAGAAATACCCCATTCCATCCTTATTTCTGCTTCTTTGTTGTTCTACTCCTAACTGCTTACATCGGCCTCCTGAAATGCTGCACATTACCCTTACGGAATGCCCTTTACTGAGCTGGCAAGATCTCTTCAGCCCTTGTGGATGTGAGGACAGGCCAGGACAATTTTGGAGGGGAACAGGTCTCTGAATCAGGACTCCTTTGAGGAAGAAGAAAGTGGCTTTAACTGGGATACAGTGGGATATCAGTTAAATGGCTGGATTAGATTGACCGACAGGAGGAATGTTATGACAAATGAGTAAGATGAACAGGCTCTGGGTGAAATAACCAATAGTTGAGTAACAGATTCCCACTGTTGTATATTACCACAGGGTGTAACAATCAAATAAGACTTTATAATTCACCTGTGTGGAGCTTGCCAAATTTTAGGAATGGTAAGTGGAGGAGAGATGCAAGTTTAATTGCTTCCCATTTACATACAGTAAGTAGAACTTAGAGCAATTCCTTTTGCCTGGCTTGTATCTCTACCCGTTAACTCAATCAAAGGACACAGTTTCTTCTGATGCCAATATAGGTAGTGTTTGAAAAAGATATAAAATTCTTGGCAAAACATTCATTTTGATTGCTGAAATTCTACCTAATAATGATAATTGCAGTTTTTCCCAATGTTCCAAATCTTTCTTAATATCCATCCAAAGTGGAATATAGTTATTCTTGAACAATTTAACATTTACATACTACATACTGGTATATCATAATTACTTAAATAATAGGGCCAGGTGTTCTACTTATCATTAACTAAAAGATGAATCTGTCCATTTTATGAACATTTTGCTGCAACTAGATATTATACATAGATATACATACATACATACATACATGCCGCCTTGAGTTATTTATAAAAAAATAATAAATATAAAAATATAAATATAAAAAATAATAAAGGCGGGATAAAAATAAAAAAAACATTATTTCATCACACTGATTCATTTCTTAAAGGAATAGAAGGAACAGTTACCTATGGTATTTGCTGTGTTACAGTACAGCTATGTGCTACTGCCCTCATGTGGTTTTAAAAAAGCAAATGTGCTATCAAGAGAATTCAAGAAATCACTGGCCCTTGTCAGCTGACTGTAACAGAAACACACAGTGAGCATTCTCCTCTATAACTGAAATTTACTCTCCTACAATTGTGCAAAAACAAGGATCGTGCAAATTGTGCAAAAATAAGGATCTTTGCATGTTTGTAACAATTCTACAGGCAACAGAAATCAGCAGATAATGCTATTTCACAACGATACCCACTACAATAATTGCAGACATTACCCTTGGAAGAAATTCACTGACCATAAACAGAGTCATAGGTTACTACAATAATGGGTGTATTGCACTTTGCAGAAGAAAGAATTCGGTATCTGTTAATGAAATTAAATGCTTTCTTAATGTCAGTGAAAAGGAGCTTGTCCTAGCAGGTATCTGTTAAGACCAGTAGGAGAAGACAACTCTCTTTTTTTTAAAAGATAACAACAGAAGAAATAAGTTTGTCAGGCTTCTAAATGTGATTCCCCCACACCTAATGCTAATGAAAGTAATATTAGATCCAGCTTTCCTGGAGCTCATGATCCAAGACTGCTTTGAACAAGTTATGAAATAGCTTATTTTGGGCTTACCTTTAGCAGAGCCACTGCTAGTGACAAATTTATAGCCATGGAGATTTCTTTGGCCAACAAGGGACTTTCATGATGTGGTAGCACAGAAACATTTCCAATCCAGTCTAAGGTACTGGCAAGCCACTTCTGAAAAATGTTGCCAAGAAAACTATAGGGACTAGTCCAGGCAGTCTCCAAGAGTCGAGACTGACTCAAAGGCGTGCACACACACACACACACACTTTATCTCTATAAAGCTGAAATCAATAGTGAGTATGATATGTGGTGTCCCTTGGTTGTATTTTTACATAAATGTGTAAGGAATATTTGTAGTGACATTAGAGGTGTTTGGATGGAGACATAATGAGCATGAAGTCTTGTACGCAGTTTATGCTGTATTATTGGATGAGAATCTGATTTAGCAGTGAATGTTGGATAGATGGTATGCTACCATTAAGGTATGCAACTAAAAATTAATATACCAAAGACCAACATAGTTGCTTTTGACAATGAAAATGGAGAAAATGATTTCAAGTTTTACATAAATGGGAAAAAATAGAACCAGTAGATGAAATTGAACATTCAGTAGAATGTTTGTTAAAGATGAGAATGCGGATGAAGAAATTTTATGATGGCAAATGCTGATAGAAAGATAGTGGGTAGTGTGGGGCCTGATACGAGTATCAAAGTTTATTGAAAGAAAGAATGACTGTGAATAAGAGCATGCTTCTACTTACTTTGTTATATGGAAGGGAGTGCTGGGTGTGTCAGGAGAAACCTAAAAGTAAGTTGAATGAAGTGGGAATGGGTTACTGAAAAAGCGTGTGTGGTAGCACAAGAGAGAGAATCAAGAATTAATGTGTGATGAATGAATGTGTATTAAAATCAGAGATTGGTGATCTGTACGAAAGATGAACTCTGAGGTGGTATGGTTATATACAGAGAATGAATGAGGATCAAATCACAAAACAAATGCATGAAGGAAAAGTGCACTGAGAGGAAGAGAAAGACTAAGAAAATTGTGTTTGGATGGTCTTCATGAGATCCTCAAAGAGACAGAAGTGAAAAATTTAAAGAATGAAGGCCATCCCATCCAAATAATCTTCAGATGTCAAGACAAGACATTAGCATAATCTCCAGCCTGGCCTGGGGTAGCAATGTAAAGTTGGGTATCAATAGCATATTGATACTGATGATACTGTACTTTAAACCAATGGATGACCTCTCCCAGGGGCTTCATGTAAAACTTAAAGGGGGAGGAGGAGGATTACAGACACCAAACTGACCTTACCTCTTCTATAACCACTGACTGGATCCCACCCCCAACCCCTGCTAAGGAAGGAGTGGAACTACTGCAGAACAGTGCCTTCAATCTCCAACCTTCATGAGTGGTCCACAAGGATATCAAAGGCCATTGAGTTGTCTAATAGGACTGAGAGGGGTGCACCTGCTCCATCCAATCTTACAATATGGAAATCTAGATAGCTTAAGCATCATCTCTGTTATCAAAGAGTCTTACCATCTTCTTTGCTTTCTTTTTAGTAGTATTTACAACAGAAGTGTCCTTACAAAAATGTGTTGGATCAATGCATTTCTGAAAATTATTTTTTGTCACTGAACATTTGTTACTTAAAAACACCTTTAATTTTAGAGAACATTATATTAAATATCTAACATCTTCCCTTTCCATAAACAATTTAGGAAGTTTAGGTAATACGAGTAGTCCTCACTTAACAATGGTAATTGGGACTGGAATTTCCATCACCAAGTAACGTGGTCGTAAAGTGTAATGTCATGTGACCATGCCACTTTGCAATGGAAATTCTGGCACTTCCAGTTGCCGTTAAGCAAACCATTGTTAAGCAAGGATGATACGTGGTCGCCATTTGCGACCTCCTGCCGGCTTCCCCATTGACTGTAGGAAGCTGGTGAAGAAGATCGCAAATGGTGATCATGTGACTGCAGTATGCTGCAAAGTTGTGATTGCAAGCTAGGCACCAAGCGTCCGGATTGCAATCATGTGACCGCGGGGATGCTGCAACCGACGTAAGTATGAGGACCGGTCATAAGTACCACTTGTTCAGCGCTGTCATAAGTTTGAACAGTCGCTGAATGAGTGGTTGTTAAGTGAGTATGATGTATCTCTAAGAAAAAAGTTAAATAAATTAGTAATTCAGGCATTATGCAACATTTATCAGTTAAATACACTGTAATTGTCATATACCTTATTAAAAATAAATATGATAAATAGTATATAGCTTTCTAAATGTATGACTACATAATAAATTCTGGAGGTTGTATTGGAAGTATCATAAGTGAAGAAATAAAATAAACCATTCCTGTGCTTTAAAAAATGCACCATTTCAAATTTCAAGGAAAGACAAAAGATTCAGATATATTTATTAAATTTGGCAAGCTATTTTATACCCCCTTATATAGAGAAAAGCAGATGCAACAATTTTAAAATGCAACAATGCATATTTAAAAAGGTGGCCAAAATGAACCAGAATCTGAATTTCAGAAATAAAAAATAAAACAAGAAGGAAACCTGAATGTAAATGAATACAGGATACAAACCACCTTTAAGAGATGACTATATAAATAGCAACCCTGGGGGGGGAAAGGCAAAAAGGGAGAAAAACTGCTTTATTTCTAATGTAATAGCAGCAAAGGCACTGAAGCATAGTAATCAGTAGCAACAACAAATAAAAACCAAATGTAATGCAATCATGAGAGCAGCAGAATGGGAAGCCTGTAAAAAATGAATTGCCAGTTGCTCTGTGCTAGGTAAAAAACAGGGGAAATGAAACAGTACCAGGAATCTCACCCCCCAGGAGCAGACAGAATGCAGGATAATTGCCTTAAGCAACAAATGCATCATTACAGCCGCTTATCTGTCTAACTGGTCATTTTCCTCTATAAAAGCATCATATGACAGCTGGAATCATTGACCAAGATTGTGATCCCAGGCAACTACTGGGTTCTTATAGAGTATCCATAGGAGAAAAGCAGTAAGTTTAATGAGGCTTGTGTGCAAGAATAATTTGCAGACCTTTAAAGAAAAGACAGAAATAAAGTGGTAAAAAGAGGAATTGCAGGATAATCATTGTATAGGATTGGTGCAATGGAAGTGTCCTTACAAACAATTATCAGTTTCCTGTGCAGTTAGATAGTATTATACCATGTGCCTGCATGTGCACTCATTTGTATTTTTCACAATCACCGTAGCATACAGCTACCCAGCTGAACGATCATGCTACTTCCATTAGCCAACATTTTATGTTTGCCCATCCCTCTCATAATGCTTATTATGCCATGACATTACACTGTTCTAAAAACTGCATTTATTTTATTCAGAACTGTAATTTAGGAACTGCTCAGTGCTTCTGTGAATGGAAAAGCAGAGCTGGGTTTTCCAACACATTCTGAAAGAAGCAGCCAATTTGCACTCCTATCCGAATTTGAACTTACCAGATCCAATTGGGACAAAATTTGTACTAGCTGAGCAACAGTTTCACCTCTTTATAGAAAGACACTTTATAAACAGGAACATTGGATCAGTATATATGTCTGAATTTCATAGTTGCGCTATTTGCCCACAGACTCATCCCTGCTAGTTAGAAAATACTATGGGAACTATTATTTTATATCCAGCATAGCAGTGTGTTAACACTGTTTGCTTTTCTAAAGGGCAAAAAATTAGCATAAAGAGATATTTATAATTGCTCTGAGACATCCATCCAACCCATCCCAGACAAAAAAAATTAAAAATGCTTCCTTATTTATAACCAATATATATAGTAATACGACAATCTTCTGGCCTCTAACACAAAACGCTAGTGAGATACTGTATCTTAAACTAGATGGCAAAGTAGAAGCAAATTGTGTACATAGGGAGGGACCCTAAGCAAAACTATTGCTTCTTTGCCCATCTTTTGGTCATCTTTCCTGGTCTTTCAGTGTGAAATCCCTATTAGTCTGGTCTTAGGTTCTCGAAAATTGGGGCTCTTCGCCAAAGGCTATCATCTGGGTGGGTGTCAGGGAGATAACTGGTGAAGAAGGAGGGGGCTCCCTCCAGGGGGATAAACGCATGCAAAGTACTGAATCGCTTTGCTTTCCTCCCAAGAGGCTAAAGAAGGCCCCGCCCTAGTTTCTTGGACCTTTTCTCTGAGCATTACCAGTTCATTTTAGTTTAGCTGGATTCTGTCTAGCGGAGTAGAGCAATAAAACACTAGAGCCTTTACACCAAGTCTCAGAGTGTTCCTTCACTCGAAGTCAGGACAGTGGGCATAAGCAAGACCACATCCTAAAAGGCCTTCAAGGCAGGTGACTGGTCTTGCCTTCCTTGCTGACCACATTTAATGGACTCACAGTTCCCAGTGATTAAGTCTATGAGTAATTCTCCGTAACTCTCTGCAAAGCCCTGATTCAGTCCAACCAGCGTATGAGGAGTTCATGCTTTTACATGATTAATCCTGCATTCTGTTTTATGATTCAAAACGACCGTAAGAGGATGGGCTTTATATCATTGAGTGTGCACACAGATCTTTAAAAAATGAGAACAAATATAACCATTGTCTGTATAAAGCAGAGCTTTCCAAACTGTGTGTCGCGACACAAAAGTGTGTCACCACACACAGTCTGGTGTGTCGCCACACAACCCGGAAGCGCTGATCATCATCAGCGCTTCCGGGTTTTCCTGCGGCGACACACCAACGCCGGTTGGTGTGTCGCCGCGGGAAAAACTTTGGAAAGCCCTGGTATAAAGTCTCTCTGCTATGTTCATTATATAGATGAAGACATAAGGCTGATATTTTCAGCTCAAGGAAAGTACATTCTGGCCTCTGGTATCAGGAGGGGACTAGGGGACAGAAGGGCTGCACCCTCTGGGTCCAGAAATAATATAATCAAAAAAGGAAAAGGAACCTAAAGTATCAATTGGCCAAAGAGGAGAAAAAACAGACAAAAAAAGAACAAAACAGTAGTTGCAGTGAGCTTGCTTCTGTTACCCCCTGCCCGGGGGAGTGGGAACAAGCATACTATTCCATCTGCTATTCCAGATTACCCTGCAGATTATAAAGCAAATTCTTTTATCTTTGATAATTGCCAAGGAATAGTGAGCTTCCAGGAAGTTCAAGATGCCATACAGTAGGAACAAATAATAGTCTAAAAATAATATGTCTCTTGAGAAATCTGTTGGTGGTTCTATCTTCTCATATTCCTTGGTTTATTCCTTAATACAAAATCAAGCTATTAAATAACCTTTGAAAAAGCTTTCATGATTGTTTACTTCAAGCCAAAAAGTGACATGAAAGTCAAGCATATACAAATAAAATACATTTACAAGTTTTTCTAAATAAAGGTAGCTGTCTTTATTGTATGTCGTTTGAACTCAGAGTATGTCGTTTGAACTCAGTTGCTACTTATGTGTCTTGTTATTAGCATTTACCCCTCCTGTTTTCCTTTTGAATTTACAGTTTTGGTAAACGACGCTGCACTTATCTACATTTGAAATACACCTAAGGAAAATGTTTTTTTGCAGTTGTTTTCTCTATCATACCCAGACAGGAATCATGGTTAAAAAGTATAGCCACATCTGTCACCCTAAATGCTGAGCACCTGTTTCAAATTTGAGTAATTATGTCAATCAGTGTTATATACTTCTAGAGTTGACAATATATCCAAGTAATATTGTTTTTAAACTTTTAAATAAGCAGTCATTAAGCATATATTCATTCAATATCTGGAGGTCAAGAGACTCTAATGTGTAATTTGAATATTTTTTCCAACTTGGAACAGAAGTTTTTGAAATTTAGGAAAAATTGTTATCAGCATTATTATTTAATAGCAACATTTATTTTTTAATTCAAAGTGCAGGTCATAACTATGCATTGTATTGATTTCTCTTCAAGTATTGTGTTTGAGTTAGTTGACCTGCTATGATATATTTTTCCCTGAAGAGATCCTGCGCTAATAATTGCTATGTATAAAGCCTTTTAAGATAAACTAAATTGTACTTCAACAAGATGTAAGTTAAGTGCCATAAACTAAAAATGGGTTCAGCATGTTCAGGACCCACTGCATTGGCTCTTCTAAGCAGGTTTAAATTTCTCTGTTGGCTTCTGGTCTCTCATTTGAAACACTGGTGCTTTACCAGATATACCTGGTTTGACCCAGAAACCGGCAATCAGAATAAAGAAAGAGACTGGAAGGGACCAATGCTCTCCCAGGGCCCATTGCTCAAAGGAGGTTGCTATAGAGACAGGCCCTGTGCACCTCCTGTTACCTTTGCAGAGCCCTCTCTGAAATGAGAAGGTAATATCAGCAGAACTAGCAGCACTGATTGTATGACCAAACAGGCAGAGCAGGGTGGGGGATGGAGAGAAGAAAGGACCTTTCGGGTCTCTGCATGCATGCTTCCATTCCAGGTACAAATGTGCAGTAAAATGGCCCCACAAGTCAGCAACTCTGAGGTGTGAACTAAGAATACAGAATGCTGGAATGAGAGTGCCTTTTAAGAGCACCACAAGCTTAAAAATGGTAGAATGACTTTCATTATCTAATCAGAATAATTAAACATTAATAAGAACAGCATGGATTTAAATCAGAAAGAAATGCAGTTGATTAGCATTCACACGTTTTGTGCATATACCCCAAAGTTAAGAAAATTCAAAGTTGTCCAGTTGATTGAAAAATAATGTTCACTGTACACTTAACTGGGGTTTTAGTGGGTTCCAGAGACTGAAGTTGAAAGCAAAATTTAGGCACTCCTGGGCAAATGGTGTGTTTCAGTGAATTCCTAAATGAGCAGAAACTGACACAAACCTCTACATGTTACAAAGTCAACACATCTTTCTGCAAATCTGAATGCATACTTACGATTTCTGTGTAATTTACCAATTCAAAATTTTAAAAAACAGTGAGTAGGACAGGGGCTGAAATTTGTGTTGATATTAAAATGGGAATTATCAACATACTGAAAGTAGTAGAAACATGGCAAACTGCTGGCTAGAAAAGAATAGTGTTTTGTGATGTGACCAGAGGTGTTGAAACATTTATTTTCTAGGTAGTATTTCTACAGGAAAAACCTCTGAGATGTGAGAATGGACTCCTAATCACATACCCTATACACGTCTCTGCTCTAAATACTCCTAAGATATGAGTACCCTTTTCACGGCAATAATACATTCTCACCTCAAACTTCTGCCTCATTTCTGTATTTCCATCTTCATCAGCTTCTGGTATCGGCACATTATAATACTCGCCTTCTTCCTGGTTAAGTAATTTGTACCTGGAGAATATGAGGAAAATAATTTGAGATATATAAAAAGGATCGTTTTATGTATTTTTCTTACTATTTGTATGCAAGCCATTTTTTCAGAAGGAGAAAAGACTGAAAAAGGAATCTGTGCACAATCCTAGAATTCTTAATTTACTGAGGCCAAACAGGCTCTCCCTAGCAAAGGTGGTAAATGTTCTTAAGGGTGCAGCATTTGCCTGCAGTAAGGAATTAGCACAGTGGATGGTAAGTACACAGCTGATTTGAAGGCGGCTTCATCCCTTCCAGAGAAACCAGTGAGAGGTGTTGCATGATTGCCTTGGATTCTTTTACACTTTGTGGAACCAACTGAACGAGAAAGACGCTGTTTCTATATCAAAGCAAGTTACTGACTTAAGTACTTTTTTAAAACTCAGCAACATTTCTGCTTCCATTTGCTATAAGCTAATAATTACACACTCTGTAAATATCTAACTGAGACAGTGAGGAAGCATTTCAACAATTTAATAGAATTTATGGTTAATATGTTAGTAATTAATTAGTAATGGATCAATCAAATAGACCAGGTTACAAAGATCTCTTACCATCCACAGGCTGGTGACTTCATCAGTTCTGACACCCCAAAAGAAAGAGATCCCATGAAATCATTCCTAGTTGTTCGATCCCAATCCCAGACCTCCACAGATAACCTTCTATCTTTGTCTGTAGGCTTTAATTTGCTACAAAGAGAATAATAGTCACCATCTTTATGCATTCATACAACAAAATGTCATTAAAATATGGTTAAGCAAAGCATCAAAATGCAACTTACAATGTGAATGTCTCATTCCAGTGTGGATTGAGCGTGGAACGAATAGTTTTTGTTTTTTGTTTACTTTCATTCTTAGGATCTGGAATAAGTTTCAGTTTCACATATGGATCTGAGAGTCCATTAGGATCCATAGGAATTAGATTTCTTGCATCCCGCACTGCAAATATACAAAATATCTACCTGTACTATAATATATTCAACACAATGTTTTTTGTGCCATATTCCCACATTAAATATTAAAACCATGCATCATGAAGTTATTAGAGATATATCATTCATTTGAGAAAAGTAAAGAAAAGAAAAAGGATTGACTATGATATGCTGGGTCCTCACATTTCCCTAACTTCTACAGCCCCCTGCTCCCAAAATACCTTGTAGTAGTAGTGTTGGCTGTACTGGCAAAAGGATAGTTTCCTTTTTTAAAAAAATAAGAATTTTATTAAATTTGAGACAAAGATAAAAACTACAAAAAAGCAAAAAACTGCAACAAAAATTAAAAATAAATAAAAATAAAAATAAAAAAGTGTAGAACACAGGAAAAAAGAATCTTGAAGATTACATACAAAGGTGACTTCCAACTTTCAACAGCAAGAATATACAGCAATTTCCACAATCAATCCCTTACTCTATATCAAACCAAAATCCCATTATTTCTATAAATCTTTCCATTGGCACGTATACAAATCACTTATGCAATTGCTCCTTCCCCTTATATAATATATATTTGTGTGTGTGTGTGTGTGTGTGTGTGTTTTTCTAGATCAGCTTCCCTCCCCTATACAACTTTTATTTATTTATTTCCTTCCTGCTACTATTCTATATATTTCTGTCCACTGTAATAAAAACCAAATTATAAATTGTCTGCTTTATAATTAATAATAGTACAACAATCCTAACCTTATTAAACCTAAAAAACCAAACAATTGTTAGGTATCTTATAAGTCTTACAAATCAAACAAGCCTTAGTAAATATCTAGTAAATCTTAATCCAACTCATTAAAGAGAAATGAAATCATAATAACCATAAATCATTATCCATCCAATTACACGTTCTTAAAAATTTACCCCATTTCAAGGTAAACCAGAACATTTACATGTCTCCCTAAAATATATAAATTATCTACTTTTATAATTAATAATACTATTAACTAATGCCTTAGGGTGGCCCTAGAATGCCCTTTCCATGGTTTTAAAGAAGATACTCCCATCTGGATTTTATTACATTTATTATATTCTTGAACTGTTATTTTAATGTTTTATTTAATGTTATTTACATTTGTAGTACATTTAATTATGCTTGATTGTAAACCGCCCAGAGTCCCTCTTGAGGGAGTTGGGCGGTGATAAATCGAATGAATGAATGAATAAATGAATAAACAAACAAACAAACAATCTTAAACGATACCTTATACATCTTAAAAGTCATACGAATCTAAAAAAAAATCCAATACGTCTTAATCCAAATCATTAAGAAAATACGCAATCATAAAAATCTCATTGTCAATCCAATTAAACATCCTTAATTGTTACCCTACTTCGAAATAAACCAAAACATTTATATATCTCCCTATTACACACAGGACATTTTTCTTATAAAAATCAAACAGCCCCCCTTAAAATCACAGACTTTTCAGCAAAAGAAAAACTCCCAACAAGACAGATTCTCTTCTCTCCCATAACAATCCCTAAGAGAATCATAACAAACAGCTCTTCTAACAATCTGCAGCTCAAACTGTCTCTTTAACCCCATCAACACCAAAATGTAGTCCTTGTCTGGCATTACTTCAATTTTATTGTCAGTAGAAAAATCTTACCGGACCATCGCGAACGCTGTTTGCGATTCTTTGGCTGCAAGACGGCATTATGGAGCACAAATGGGATAATTCCAAGCATTTTCTAACCATGAAAACGCTCTGGGACTGCAGGAAAAGCCTGCCTGCACCCCCAAAAGAACCCACGTTGTCAGATCTGCCTGCGGAGCTCGCAGACACAGCTGGTCAGTCGGTCATGTCCCCCACTGGAAGCCTCGCAAAAGGGTAGTTTCCTACAGGCCAACTAACATAGTGGAAATTGTTGCATATATTTTTATGATCCTGAAAAAATATGGGAAACTGGATTTTAAAAGTCAAGCCTCAAAAAGTTTTTTCTTGTGGGCTTCAGGAGAGAGAGCACACGTGTTAGCTCCCCCCCTCAGGAATGTTAATAGCCAGAGCCACAGAGTCTAGGTTGCTTAACCAATCACAAAGGTACCTGTTAGGTCTTTCTCAAATTAGGGAATGCGGTTGCCTAGGTGATTGGTCACATGCCAAGTCCTGTCCACTCAGGTATTGCCAGGTTTAATTGTAAAACTGCCTCGGGGCTATGTTAATTAAGTCTTGTGCCTTCTTCGGCTGAAGAAAGCAAGCTTCGTTTCTGTTCTTTCTTTTTAAAATAAAAAGCAATGTTTTTTACTGCAAGCTTTCAGTTTCGTTTGTCTCTTAATATTTCCATAACTCTGATCTCACAAATTTTTATAAACTACAAAAGGTTATGGGCCCAGCAAATGCTTTCTGGATCAGAGATAAAACGTATGGAAATATGTCAGGGTTTTCCTGTGAAATACAAATTGCTTTCTTTACTGTCTGTGTACTTTCTGTTTCTCAAAACAACTTCACTGATAATGCAGGTGGCTGCATCACGTGATGTTATGTCTCGTCTGAAATAACTATCCCATGGGAACAAAAGCCCTAACAATTCTCGGGGGGGGGGGGGAGAGAAACTGCTTGGCTAGATGCAACACTGCCATCTCATGGCAGTTTATATTATGTGTAATTCTGAATGCTTTAGGCATTGTTAATCTGAAAAGCTTTGTGACCCATGACTCTAAGATTCCACCAATCAGAAAGCTGAAACAAGTGTATATCTCAGCTGTGAACTATGGGTCTATGCTTCTTGACTTCTGTCCGGTCTTTTAGCCATTTTCGTGTGTATGTTCTACTTCTGGAGACTGGGAAGTGCGTAGCTATGCATGGCTGTGTGTGTAGGCCATGGCATGAGCTCCTTCATGTCTTCATTTGTACGTTTGTTTTTTCCTTTTTGCAATAATGTAACTGTATATACATTTATTGCTTTTTATTACAAGTAAACATTTTAGTCATAAACGCTGCACTCTGTCTGTTTACTCTGCGCCTTAACCCTATAAGCCAGCATTATACCACAGGTTATGGGCCCAGCACGCTTCCGCTGCATTGTACCTGGCTGTAAAAGGGGGTTTGGTTTTTGAGGCTGATTTTAGAGTAAACGTGTTTTTCTTTGAGTGGTCAGCATGGCTGCTGCAGGACTGACTAGTCTGCCTTTTGAGCGCTTAGATGGCACAAACTATCGGACCTGGTGTGTGAAGATTAAATCATTCTCTTTAAAAGAAGGCTTGTGGCAATATGTGAAAGACGCACCTCCAGCTGGTCCCGTTTCTGAGGAAGTGCAATTGCATTTGGACCATGCTTATGGCAATTTGATTCTGGGACTGGAATCATCTCAGTTACTGCATGTCAGCAATCTAGACACTGCACATGGGTGCCGGGAAGCTCTTAAAGCCATTTATTCAAGACAAACCTCTGCTGCCATTGCTGGACTATCACCTCAGCTTTACAATTTAAAGCTGCAGCCGGGTGGGAATGTGATGACCCACCTCCATAAACTCAAGACTTTGTTTCTTGAGCTTGCAGAGAGAGACGTGGTACCAGATACGCAGAGGGCGTGTATCATATTGTCAAGTTTGGACAGCAGCTTTGATATGCTCATCGAGGCAACGTAGACGTTACGACCCCAGGACCTTACTGTGGATTATCTCACAAACCGGCTCCAGGAAATTCAGCAAGCTCGTGACTAGAGAAGATGCAGGGTAAGCCATCTGTTGCTGTTCCTGAGACTTCTAAACAGCGTTTTCCTGCTGGAACAGAGTCTGCATGTGCTGTAAGAAGATGTTATCGGTGTAATTCTTCTCAGCATTTCCTGAAAGACTGTCCCCAGCCACCTCGCCCAGCGGGTAATGCCAGTGGAAAGAGGTTTGCTCGAAAGAAGGGGAAGCCACCTAGACAACGTACCCAAGTTTCTGCTCTGCTAACTGCTGTAAGCGATCTCCAGAGACTTGGCTATTGGACTCGGCTTGCAGCCAAATCATTGTGAACAATCAACAGTTGTTGTTAACAAAATGCAAGCCTAAAATCCAACAGGTTGCTCTAGCTGATGGATCCATGGCTGATGTGTCTTTTCAGGGTGAAGTATATATTCCTTGTTTGGGGATAAGTGTGCAAAATGTGTTGTGTGTTCCTACACTTGATTTTTCCCTCCTCAGCATTCCAGGCCTGGTCAAGTCTGGGTATACTGTTGTATTCAAGGTTACTGGATGTTCTATTGAAAAAGATGGAATTGAATGTGCTAGGGGAAGATTAGTGAATCAGTTGTATGAAATGCTTCCTAAGCAGGAGATTGTGGCTGGAAATTGTGTTTCCAACGTTCCCCCACATCATAAATGCATTCATTATTTTCACAGAGTACTGGGACATCCTGGGTGGGGAAGTTTGTCCCAGATGGCCAAGGTGTATCCTGAGCTAAGGTCCAGAAAATGTGAAAACTTTCTTGATTGTACTGTGTGTAAACAATCTAAGATCAAGGCTGCACCTGTTGCTAGGAAAAGTGACAGAGTGTCAACTAGACCATTTCAGTTGGTTCATGAAGACCTAGCTGGCCCCTATGCTCCAAGTGAAGGAGGGGCACGTTTCATGTTTCTTCTGGTAGATTACCATACTCGCTTTATGTTTTGTTATTTGCTCAAGTCTAAAGCGGAAGCCTTTGCTCGCTTTAAGGAGTTTGTACCAATGGTGGAGAGAAACTATGGTTATCAAGTGGGTCAGTTTCAGTCTGATCGTGGTGGAGAGTTCCGAAGCCATGAGTTCCAGAATTGGCTTTGTAGGAAAGGAATCTCCCATAGACTTGCCAATGTCGGTGTTCCAGCTGAGAATGGAATAGCAGAAAGGAAGATTGGTGTTGTTAATACCATTAAAAATAGCCTGATGTTAGATGCCCAGGTGCCATCCCATTTCTGGGGTGAGGCTATCATGACTGCAGTGTATCTAACTAACAGGTTGTGGAATTCATCTGTAAATGAAGTTCCTTACTTCCTTTTGTTTGGCAAATGCCCTTCGCTGAAGTACCTGCGTGTCTTTGTAACATTTGCATATGTTCACATCCCCAAGTCTCAGCGAAGGAAGAACCAACCAAAAGCACAGCGCTTAAGGTTTGTTGGTTATTCATCAAGATCTAAGGGTTACCGTTTTTCTTCAGGCTATGGTCAAGTGGTAATCTCCAGAAGTGCTAATTTTGAGCATCCTACTGGTTGGGAAAGGTTAAATGCTAGTTCAGAAGTGTTGTTGCAATCTAGTGTATCACCTACTGTCCATGCTCCAGTAAATGGACAACAACCAGTCCAGATACCTTCTGTTCCCCAGTCTCCTAGTGTGGTGAAAAGGTCCCCTCAGGTGAAGAAAGAAGAAATTTCACCTGAGCAGGTTCAGGACCTGGAGGGGGAGTCAGGTAGTGAAAAGACAGAAGACAGTGATGAGGAAGGCGCAGTGGTCATTCCTCGTAGGTCCTCTCGTTCCACAAAGGGTGTGAAGCCTGACAGATTTGTGATTCAGCAGGTGAGTGTGTCAAATTACCTGTGAACCTCAGTCTTTTCAAGAGGTGTTGCTCCTGCCTGTTGAGGAGCAGGAGAAATGGAACACAGCTATGGATAATGAGTTTGAGGCTTTAGTGAGTCAAAAGGTGTTTGAAGTCACTGACCTGCCCCCATCCCAGAAAGCTGTAGGTTCCAGATGGGTATTCAGAAAGAAGCTTCTTCCTGATAATACAGTGCAGTACAAAGCAAGGCTTGTTGCTCAGGGATTTTCACAAGAAAGGTTTTTAAACTATGATCTCACTTATGCACCCACAGCTAGGCCAGAGTCTTTACGTATGCTACTTTCTCTGGCTGCACAGCGTGAAATGGTTGTCCATCATTTTGATGTTGACACAGCATACTTGAATGCAGATCTCCCTGAAACAGTGTACATGAAGCAGGCTCCTGGCTATACTTGTGACAATTCCCAGAAAGTCTACAGACTACGCAAGGCACTTTATGGGTTAAAGCAGGCCAGTCGTTGTTGACATCAATGCTTGGATGCAGCTTTAACAGAACTGGGATGTAAAAAGTCACTTGCTGATCCCTGTGTGTACATAAGAGGTTTTGGAAGTAACTATACAGTACTTCTTACTTATGTGGATGATTTTTGCTTAGCAACTGGATCTGTACACCTTGTACAAGAATTTGCCAATCAGCTGAGGCAGTATTTTCAGCTGAAGGATTTGGGCAAACTTAAATACTATCTGGGTGTTGAAGTTTCTAGATCTCAGAGTGGTGAGTTGTATCTGAGTCAGAAGAGAAAAATTGATCAGTTGTTGGTTCAGCTTGATATGTCAGATGCAAAACCCACCAAAACCCCAATGGTTCTTGATTTCCTACAAGGTGACACGTGTGAGGAACCTTGCCCCCACCCTGATTTATATCACTCTGCTGTAGGTAGTTTGCTTCACTTAACACAGTGGACACGTCCTGACTTAGCTTACTCAGTTGGAGTGCTAAGTCGTAAGGTAGCCAAACCGTCTATGCAAGACTGGCAAGGATTGAAAAGAATCCTACGTTATCTCAAAGGCACAGCAAATCTCTGCCTCAAAGTGTCAGCTAATAAGCCTGAAATGCCTGTGATCTATGTTGATAGTTCCTTTGCAGAGGAGGGGGATAGAAAATCTGTGAGTGGTTTTCTGTGTCAGTTTATTTTTATTTTATTTTATTTATTTATTTAATTTATTCCCCGCCCATCTCCCATGCAAGGGACTCTGGGCGGGTTACAATAATTAAAATTTAAAATTTAAAAAATTTAAAAACAATACAAAAAGAAGATATATAAAATATATCCAATATAAAATAAAATAAATAAAATCCAAGGTGGCTTGGGGACCGTAGCACAGATCACCTACAGGGCCAGCCAACCCCAGGAGGCACTACCGCCTCTGTTGTCCCACGCCAGGTGGCAGAGCCAGGTCTTAATGGCCTTCCGAAAGGCCAGGAGTGAAGGGGCCAGTCTCACCTCTGGGGGCAAGATGTTCCATAAAGCGGGCGCTGTCGCAGAGAAGGCACGCCTCCTGCACCCCACTAGATGGAATTCTCTTGTTGAGGGGGTCCGAAGCATGCCCTCTCTGCATGCACGGGTGGGGCGGGCCGACGTCATCGGGACGAGACGGTCCCTCAGGTACCCTGGCCCTATGCCATATAGGGCTTTAAAGGTAATTACCAACACCTTGAATTGGACCCGGAAGCAAACTGGAAACCAATGCAGGTCGCGTAGCAGAGGTGTTACATGTGCCGATCTTATGGCACCCATAACTGCTTGCGCCGCTGCATTCTGTACCAGCTGAAGCTTCTGGATACTCTTCAAGGGTAGCCCCATGTAGAGCGCATTACAGTAGTCTACGCGGGAGATGACAAGGGCATGAGTGACTGTTCGGAGGGCCTCCCGATCCAGGAAAGGGCGTAATTGGCGCACAACTCGAAGTTGCGCAAAGGCCCTCCTGGCCACGACTGCCACCTGCTCTTCGAGCAGGAGTCGTGAGTCCAGGAGAACCCCCAGATTCCGCACTGGATCCGAGTGAGGTAGTGCAACCCCACCCAGAACCAAAGATGACAATTTCCCGGATCTAGGGGGGCCATCAATCCACAGCCACTCCGTCTTACCAGGGTTCAGTTGAAGCCTGTTGTTCCCCATCCAGACCCCCACAGCCTCCAGACACTGAGATAAGGCATTGACCGCATCACCTACTTCACCCGGGATGGAGATGTATAACTGGGTATCATCAGCATATTGGTGATACCTCATCCCGTGGTGACGGATGATCTCACCCAGAGGCTTCATGTAGATGTTGAACAGGAGAGGAGAGAGAACCGATCCCTGCGGCACCCCACAAGACAGGGGTCGCGGGTCAGCTCTCTCCTCCCCTATCAACACCGACTGGGAACGGCCCTGGAGGAAGGAGGTGAACCAGCGCAAAACCACACCGCCCGCCCCCAACTCCCTGAGCCGCCCCAAGAGTATACCGTGGTCGACGGTATCAAAAGCCGCTGAGAGATCTAAGAGAGCCAGGATGGATGCACTCCCTCCATCCTGCTCTCGCCAGAGATCATCCATAAGCGCGACCAATGCGGTCTCTGTCCCATATCCCGGCCTGAAACCTGACTGAAAAGGGTCCAGATAATCCGTTTCCTCCAGAATCCTCTGGAATTGCAATGCCACCACCTTCTCAACCACCTTTCCCAAAAAGGGAAGGTGGGAGACTGGGCGAAAATTGCCCAGGATAGTAGGGTCCAGGGATGGTTTCTTGAGGAGGGGGTGCACCAGCGCCTCCTTAAAGGCAGCCGTGAACACCCCCTCACTCAAGGACGAATTTATAATCGCCAGGACCCAGCCACATGTCACCTCTCTAGCTGATTTCACCAGCCAGGAGGGACATGGGTCAAGTTGACATGTGGTGGTGTTTACAATCCCAAGGATCCTGTCTACTTCATCAGGCCCAACAGGATCAAACTGCTCCCAGATAACATGGTAAGTACGAGCCTCTGGCATCTCCCCAGGTCTTGTCTCATGCTTGGAGTCCAACTTGGAATGAATCTGAGCGATTTTGTCCTGCAGATGCTCAGAAAACTCTTCCGATCGGCCCTGTAAATGGGTCTCCCCTTGCTCCCGACCCAAAAGCGATCTTGTAATCTTAAACAGGGCCGTCGGACGGCATTCTGCGGACGCAATAAGAGCGGAGAAATATTCACGTTTCGCCGCTCTTACCGCCACAAGGTAGGCCTTAACAGCGGCTCTAGATTGTGTTCGGTCAGATTCAGTCTTCGTCTTTCTCCAGCGGTGCTCTAGACGTCTCTTAACCCTCTTCAAAGCCCTCAACTCCTCCGTAAACCACGGAGAGTGACGGGCCGAACAGGGCCGGAGAGGTCACATAGGTGCGATCTTGTCCAGGGCTCCGGCTGCTGCCTTGTTCCAGGCTGCAGCCAGGACCTCCACTGGACCGTGAAGCAAGTCTTCGGGAATAACCCCCAGCTCCTTCTGAAACCTCACTGGGTCCATCAGTCGCCGGGGGTGGACCAGTTGAATAGGTCCCACCTCCCTGCGGAGTGGGGCAGCACAAGAGAGTCTCAGGGTCACCAGGGCGTGGTCTGACCATGACAATGGGGAAAGATGTAACTCTCCCCTCAGATCACATTGCCACTGCTCGGACAAGAAAACTAAATCCGGAGTGAGACCACTGTCACGAGTCGGGTCACGGATAATCTGAGACAGGCCCATAGCTGCTATGGTAGCCATGAACTCCCGGGCCGCCTCCGAGGACCGTCCCAGGGATGGCAGATTGAAGTCCCCCAGAACCATAAGTCTGGGAAACTCCACTGCCAGCCCCGAGATGGCCTCCAGCAGCTCAGGCAGGGAGGTTGCTATGCAGCAGGGAGGCTGGTACAGCAGCAACACTCCCAACTGTTCTCGTGAACCCAACTTGAAAAACAGGGTCTCACATCCGGTCACTTGTGGAGCAGCGCCCCTGAAGGCCACAAGGGACTCTCGGATGACAACTGCCACCCCTCCTCCCCTGCCCCGGTGTCTCGGCATCACCGAAACCCGGCTGGGCACATTTCCGAGAGGGCTACTCCCCCCTCTGGGCCCAGCCAGGTCTCGGTAATACACACCAGGTCGGCCCCTTCCTCTGTGATTAAATCGCTTATAAGGGGGGCCTTGTTATTCACCAGTTTGCTGGTTCTTCTGTTGCCTGGCACTCCAGAAAGCAAACCTCAGTGGCAATCTCCACCGCGGAGGCAGAGTACGCCGCCCTCAGTGAGGTAGTAAATGAACTACGCTGGTGTAATCAACTATTTCATGATCTAACTGTAAACATAAACTTGCCTTATACTGTATATGAAGATTCACAATCATGTATTGGACTTGCTCTATCTAAAAATGTGAGAAGGCGAACAAAATATGTTGATGTAAAGTATAAGAATGTTAGACATGCTGTACAAGAAGGTTTCATACAATTAGAATATTGTCCTTCTGAACAAAATGTGGCAGATGTGTTCACAAAAGCTTTCACCATTGAAGAACATGCAACCATGATCACAAAGCTGGGACTTGAGCAAATAGGATTTGTAATAAAATGTATTGTGTCTCTGTGTTCCTGAAAAATGAGTTTCCAATATTGCTTCATTGTGCCGAAAGCAATTTGGGAGGGGTGTCAGGGTTGTCCTGTGAAATACAAATTGCTTTCTTTACTGTCTGTGTACTTTCTGTTTCTCAAAACAACTTCACTGATAATGCAGGTGGCTGCATCACGTGATGTTATGTCCCGATAGAAATAACTATCCCATGGGAACAAAAGCCCTAACAATTCTCGGGGGGCGGGGAGACAAACTGCTTGGCTAGATGCAACACTGCCATCTCATGGCGGTTTATATTATGTGTAATTCTGAACGCTTTAGGCATTGTTAATCTGAAAAGCTTTGTGACCCATGACTCTAAGATTCCACCAAACAGAAAGCTGAAACAAGTGTATATCTCAGCTGTGAACTATGGGTCTATGCTTCTTGACTTCTGTCCGGTCTTTTAGCCATGTTCGTGTGTATGTTCTACTTCTGGAGACTGGGAAGTGCATAGCTATGCATGGCTGTGTGTGTAGGCCATGGCATGAGCTCCTTCATGTCTTCGTTTGTACGTTTGTTTTTTCCTTTTTGCAATAATGTAACTGTATATACATTTATTGCTTTTTATTACAAGTAAACATTTTAGCCATAAACACTGCACTCTGTCTGTTTACTCTGCGCCTTAACCCTATAAGCCAGCATTATACCACAAAATATGCAAAGAGGAGAGCTGAACTGTTTTGTTTGCATTTGAAGAGGCTTTTTGTTTTTTGAAACTTGCTGGAAGTTACAAGCGGTTTCAGTTGGAGGAGGAGTCAAGCCTCGTGATTTCAAGCCTCGTGGATTACTCCAACAGGGGAGGAAGAAGCAATGGCGGCTGCAGCTTCAAGTTTTCAAGGTATGCCCTTGGAAAAGCTTTCTAATACCAATTATTTGAACTGGTCTTTGAAAATGGAGAGTTTCTTGAGGAGAGAAAATTTGTGGTCTGCTATATCTGACCAAATTCCTCAGAATCCAGACCAAGCCTGGCTGAGAAAGGATGAGAAATGTAAAGCTTCTATTATCTTAGCTGTGCAAGAAGATCAGCTTATACATGTGAGAGGCAAAGAAACTTCCAAGGACTTACGGGACTATTTACGTGATTTATATGTGAAAACCTCTCCAGGCAGCAAGGTTATTTTAACCAAAAAGCTGTACAAAGCCTACTTGCCAGAGCATGGAAATTTGCCAGAGCATCTTCACAAACTGCAGAACTATTTTGTGGAGCTTCAAGAGCGTGGGATGGAATTTACTCCTCTTATGAAAGCCTACATTATGCTGTCTTCATTAAATGAGTCCTGGGACACTTTTATTTGCTCCATGGAGGGAATCCCTGAAGCTGATTTAACTCCATCGTTTGTGTCTGCTCGTCTTCTTGCTGAGTGGGAGAAAAGGCAGGAAAAAACTGTCTCCATTACTTCAGTAAAGTCTTCTCGTGGCCAGCAGAGGGAGCGGAAGAGCTTTGAATTTCAGGCTGCTGCATTTTCCAGCAGGCGATGCTTCCATTGTGGGTCCCCTGCACATCTTCGAAAAGATTTTGACCAGTTGCTTAAAAGTAAGAAGATTTCTCAGAAGAAAGAAGCAACATCTAGAAAGAAGATTCTACATGCACAGGTTGTTGAGAGCTGTAATAATAAAGAACTGTGGATTTTAGATAGCGGTGCAAATGCACATATCTGTAATAATAAAGATTCTTTTGTGTCCCTGTCTAAAACTAACAAACAAAGAGTTTCCTTAGCTGATGGATCTGTATCTAAGATCATGGGTGAAGGTGAGATTAATCTTCCATGTTTAGGGGAAACTCTTCAAAATGTTTTATTTGTGCCTAATTTTCAAAGTAATCTCTTGTCTGTGGGACAGTTAGTAGCATGTGGGTATGTTATAACTTTCAAGAAAGAGGGCTGTGAAATTAGGAAGGATGGTAAAGTGGTTGCAAAATGTTTACAGAAAGATTCTCTTTACATTGTACAGAAAGCTGAGAAGCAAACTGCAAAAGCTGTGTTTGGGAATACTCCCATACACGATCAGTGTATCCATTTATTACATAGAAGGTTTGCTCATGCTAATTTTAAGTACATATCTCAAATGCCTAGTTTTTCTGCTGATTTAAAATTGAAACCTTGTGATAAGTATTTGGATTGTTCAGTTTGCAAGGAGAATAAAACCACTAGGGCTCCTGTGAAGAAGTTTGCTGATAGGTCCACTTCTAGGCCTCTAGAGATTATTCATTCTGATGTAATAGGTCCATTTTCTTTCTTTCTAGTCTTGGAGGAGCAAGGTACATTTTGACCTTTATAGATGATTTTTCCAGGTACACATTCATTTATTTGTTGAAACACAAAGATGAGGTCTTTGACAAGTTTAAAGGTTTTGTAACTTGGGCAAATGGAAAATTCCCAAGGCCAGTGTCTTCTTTGCAGTCAGATAGAGCTGGAGAGTATCTATCCTCAAAGTTTAAAGGCTTTTTGTTAGAAAAAGGAATAGAACACATTTCAGCTAACCCTTACACTCCAGAACAGAATTCTGTGGCAGAGAGAAAAGGGCAAACACTGCAAGAAGCCATGATGTGTTTGCTGAAGGATGCCAGTTTACCTTTTAGGTTTTGGGGTGAAGCTTTTTACAGCGTGTTATGTTCAGAACAGGCTGTTTAACAGTGCAATTCAGGATGTGCCATTTCATTTGTTCTATGGTGTGAAGCCTAAGGTAAATCATCTCAGAGTTTTTGGGAGCACAGCTTGGGTCCACATTCCCAAGCAGCTGAGGCGCAAGGGGGCTTCCAGAACAAAGAAAGCAATCTTTGTTGGGTATGAACAGAGTCAGAGGAGCTACAGGTTCACACTGGATAATCAATTGATAATTAGTAAAAGTGCTTCTTTTGCTGAGCAGAATTGGGATAAAATAAACTCTAGTTCTTCAGTTGATTTATCCATGAGGGAACAGCAAACTTTTGCTGATGGTGATCTGCAGGAATCACCTAGTGAAGTCAATGAGCAGGAAGTTGAATTGTCTGAAAAGTCAGAGGTTTCTGAGGTAAATGGTGGAAATCAGAATGTAAGTCCTCTCCTACCTCGCAGGTCTGAAAGGATTAATAAGGGGGTTCCACCTGATCATTATCAAGTAGATGTTGTGAAAGCTTTTCAGATTCACACAGAGCCTGAATCTCTTGAGCAAATCAATGAGATGCCACCTGAAATAGCTAAGTGCTGGCATGAAGCCATGCAGCAGGAGTTAGATTCCTTAAAGGAAAATAAAACTTGGAAATTGGTGAGTCTGCCTCCCAATCAGAAGTGTTTGGGTTGTAGGTGGGTGTTTAAACTGAAAAAAGATTCTGATGGTAAAATTCAAAAATATAAAGCAAGGTTTGTAGCAAAAGGTTTTACTCAAAAGAAAAAATGTGGATTATGACAAAACGTTTGCTCCAGTGACAAAAGCTGAATCTATCAGGTTGCTCTTAAAGGTTGCTGCCATTAAGAAAATGTCTGTTTATCACTATGATATTCAAACTGCTTTTCTGTATGGTGATTTGGAGGAAAAATTGTTTATGCAACAACCTCCTGGTTATGAAAAAGAAAAACATCTTGTGTGTGAATTGCAAAAGTCCATCTATGGATTGAAGCAGGCAGCGCGTTGTTGGAATATTAAGTTGGATAAAACTTTGCAAAATTTTGGGTTTCAGAAGGGAATTGCTGATCCTTGTGTGTATGTAAAAAATGATAAGCAAGGTGTAATGTACTTATGCTTGTATGTTGATGATTTGTTGCTGCTCACATCATCAGATGAATAAAAGCGTGATTTTGAGGTTTGTATGAAAAACAATTTCACATTGAAATGTCTTGGAGCAGTTAACAATTACTTAGGATTAGAAATTCAGAGGGACAAAGATGGCAGTTTTCTCATAAGTCAGAGTAGTAAAATTAAGAAACTGCTGGAGGATTTTAAAATGCAAGACTGTAAGTCTGTCTCCTCCCCCATGCTTCCCGAGTTTCTAAAAGAGGAGGGGGAAAAGGGGGGTGGTGAGTTATCTGAAGGAGATAGTTTTCAGATCAGCCATTGGTAGTCTTCTTTACATTGCAAACAATAGCCGGCCGGACATTTCAAATAGTGTGTCCATTTTGAGCAGATATGTGGAACATCCTACATCTGTTGCAAAGTCTGGGTTAAAAAGACTTTTTCGTTATTTACAGGGCACCAAAGATTATTGCTTAAGGTTGTCTGCTACAGACACAGAGGAAAAGTTAGAATGCTGGTGTGATTCAGATTGGGCTGGAGATCTCAGTGATAGGAAGTCTACTTCTGGGAGTGTAATTCAATTTGCTAAGTCCACTATTGCATGGTACTCCAGGAAACAAACAGTAGTAGCTATCAGCACAGCTGAAGCCGAGTTTTATGCTTTAGCACAAATCTGCAATGAGGTAATCTGGTTTACACAATTGTTGCAAGACATTGGAGTCATTTTAAGCCAGCCTATAACAATTCATGAAGACAACCAGGCCTGTATTCATTTGGCATTATCAGAAGGTATCAGAAATCGCACAAAGCACAATGATGTTCGTTTTCATCTTGTTAAACATTTTATAGCCAAGAAAAAGGTTATTTTGAAATACTGTGATACTAAATTAATGTTAGCCGATATTTTTACCAAGCCTCTACCTAGCATTAGGCACAGTGAGTTGGTTACAAAATTGGGTTTGTTTCCATATTCTTTCTAGTCATAAAAAAGGGGAGTGTTGCATATATTTTTATGATCCTGAAAAAATATGGGAAACTGGATTTTAAAAGTCAAGCCTCAAAAAGTTTTTTCTTGTGGGCTTCAGGAGAGAGAGCACACGTGTTAGCTCCCCCCCCTGAGGAATGTTAATAGCCAGAGCCACAGAGTCTAGGTTGCTTAGCCAATCACAAAGGTACCTGTTAGGTCTTTCTCAAATTGGGAATGTGGTTGCCTAGGTGATTGGTCACATGCCAAGTCCTGTCCACTCAGGTATTGCCAGGTTTAATTGTAAAAGCTTTAAAATGTAAATTCTTCTATTGTGTTTACTCTCTTTTGCTACTATGCTGTTTGGTGAGTGGAGAGGCAAGCTGCCTCGGGGCTATGTTAATTAAGCCTTGTGCCTTCTTCGGCTGAAGAAAGCAAGCTTCGTTTCTGTTCTTTCTTTTTAAAATAAAAAGCAACGTTTTTTACTGCAAGCTTTCAGTTTCGTTTGTCTCTTAATATTTCCATAACTCTGATCTCACAAATGAAATCTCTGCAGAAAGCTATAGATGCCAACATTAATGAAGTCCAAAAGCCTCCATTGATATAAATGGGACAGCTCACCTGTTAACTAGTGAACATATCAAGATCATATCATACTAATACTGAAAGCCTTGTCCAACGTTTGCCAGATTCAGTTCAAGGTTGGGTTTAAAGCCCAAAAGAGTTCAGGACCTGGCTACCTAGGGACCTGCCTTTATCTTATTATGAAAATCTGGCTATCAAAATCTGTAGGAGAGGTGTTTTGGAGGACATGATGTACAAAAATCTGTTTCTTCAGATGTGGGAAAAGACTGTTTATCACTCACAAACTCTGGAAAGCCCTCCCTTCAGATCTATGAGTGTCTCTCACCCTCTTGGTTTTTAGGGGGGGGGGGGAAATTAAGGCACTTAACTAGAACTTGAATCTGGGCTTCTGTAATCAAAATGCAACCCCTTAACCATGACATTACGTTGCTCTCATGTAAAAGTTAGGATGTTTCTTCACAATTTTAATCTATTTACAAGTCCTCAATTTTATAGAGATGATAGATCAAAGTTGTTTTTAAATCACCTTGTATCTTCCTGTACCTAATATTGTAAGCAATATTAGCCACATTTCTGCATTTAAAGATTTTGGCATAATAAATATTTATTATCCATCTGATAAATTAGCTTATAGCTTTCTCTGTATATTTTTGTCTTTTTAGTCCTTTTAGTGCTTCATGGTTGATACTCTTCCAAGTCTCTCTCTCACATATCCATACACTCCTACCTTGACATAACAAAAAGTGGGGGGGGGGAGATCCTTAAATATGTTTTCTTTTACAATATTGCTTGTTTGGCAGTCTTCTGTCCAGCAAAAATTACAGAATCTATCAGAATGTCTATCCACAGCAGCAAAGCTGCTTTTTCCTTCTCCTTCAATCATTTGCACAATACTAGAATGTCACATTAGAATTCTAGTTTAAATCTAAAGTGAGTGTGATACCAGTAATAAAGTATGTGTAAAATACCAACTACTTGCACAGAACTTGATTACAGAAAACACTGAGAAGATAACTCTCTTTCCATGGGTACTTCCTGTTTTCCTACCCTATTAATTTAGCAGAATTTTGTTGTAATGCTTTAAAAAAATAAAATTGATTAAAATTAAAGGACACATAGAAGGTACAAATTAGGACTGGCCAATGTCAATTTATATAGGTTTTGCTTTCCAAATTCAAGGGGCTAGCAGTAATAAACATAGTGCTGATTGGATATTATTTTTCTCATATTAATCAGAAAGACAAAAAATACCATAAACCTTTATGTCCTGGACCAGTATAAATAGGGATTCTAATTTTGCTGTTGAAGTAGTAACCATTATGCCTGGTTTTGCATTCCTGAGTTAATCCATCTGTTTTCAGTACAGAACATTCAGCTTACGTTTGCTCAAAAGGGAACACAATCATACTGATGGTTTATCTGCATTCTAAAAAAATTGGTGAATCCACTAAACAAATAAACAAACAAAAATCTTATTGAAATCTGGCCATTTTGCCAGCACAATTTGATGGCCTGATCTTGGGGTTCTGGGAAAGTAAAATATGTGGGATAGCTACCCATACTTGCTGTAGAGATAGAATTATCAAAATCCTTTAAGATCTGTAAATGTAACTTTAACACACCCTCTCTTATTTTTCTTGAGGCAGTAATGACAGACTACTCATGCCCAGTGAAACTCAAAGCAGATCTCCAAGCTACTCCGGGAAGCACAGGAACCAGATGGTTCTCTGAATTTTGTCTTGATTTTAATAATATTTCAAGTCCAACCAAAACAGAGTATGAGCTGGCTTCATTCAGTCAAAGAGATTGTTGGGGAGGTTTTATCTGCAGAAGACAAAACTCTTTCTTTCAAATAAAAAAAAAGAGTCAGAGGGGTAAACCCAGAAAGTTACTCTTCCACAAATGCCAGGTATTCTTCCTTTGACAGAAGGGTATTTGATCCAGTAGAGGCTTCTCTGGGAGTAAGGGAGGGAAATTATATTGTCTCCACAATTCAGTTATTCCACAGATTGCCTAAAACTCTGGAGCAGAATGCTGTCGAGGGAAGTAGGCACCAGCAAACATTTCTTCTTCCAACAAAATTACCTTCCATCATCTTTCTATTAATTGAATTCTAATTAATAAAAAACCTCTTCTTTTACCACAAGATCAATTAAGAAAAAACAGGAGATAGAGATAGGATATATGATGCAGGTAGTTTATTTGGCTCATACCTCTTAACTTTCTTTAAGACCTGAAGGTAAAAAAAAAGGTGTTTGAAAATGGAACTTAGGCAAACTTGCTAGACAAACATAGCTTAACATTCTGTAAACTTTAAATCTGGGCACCAATGCAGAAACTGCTCAGTTATAAATTGCAAGTCAGAACATTTCTCCAGCCAGCTTCTGAGAACATGACCCATTTTCCTTTCTGAAAATAAAGGAATGACTGTGGTGGGAGCTACAGCAACACAGTGCTACTTTTGTCTATCAGAAATAATAAACAACGAAGAGCAAAAGGCTCAGAATCTCTGGCCATGTCACCAAAACACCCAGTGAAATGTGCATAATTGTTCAGTAAAAGGTCAGTGGAATCATCTGAGACGCTATAATATTAAATCTGGCACCAAAAAAGCTCTATCTTGTAACAAGTGCTGAAGAAAACAAGCATTTGGGTACAGTAAAACTATTTCTTTGCAAAATCCAAATGCATAAAAAAATTGAATAAATAACTAGAAAACAGATTACTTATTTGAATAGCAGGACAACTGGAACAACATATTTTATTTTTCAGCTGGAGGTGAATACAGTATTAAATATACATATATATCTGGATATGAATGGGACTTGTCCTTGCAAGAATGTTGAGAGATTATTAGAGAACCTGTGAACCCCAAAAGGTGAACTACAACTCCTATATTTAACTGTTGAGTGTGATGGCTGGCCATGATGGGAGATATATGGATGGCCACAATTCACTGTCCTGCTATGAATAATTCTCATTTCATGACATGTCACTGCCTTCTCACTCTCAAGCCCCCCAAATTATCTTGTTATTTTAATGGATTGTTAGTTCAGATCAGGACAGAATGCATGCATGTAGGGTTGATGTCTATCAATGTAACTAGTTTCCTTTTCTGTCTGCAATCCAGTTATAAAAGAGTAGAATAATAATTTAGTTGAACTATATTATTTTAATTAAAATACAACATCTGAATTTTACAATACAAATACTGTTATATTTTATGACTCTTTGGGCACAGTTACAGTGCTGAAGTAGAAACAGTGTTAACCAAAAATTAAATATAGCACTAATATTTAACTAACTTATTTACCATCTATGCCTTGGAATATATTGCTTATTTAAGAATATTGTTTTATTGTATTTTAATTAGTATTTATTCTTGCTTTATTGTAAACTGCCCAGAGTCGCTCTTTGAGTGAGATGGGCGGTGACTAAATTTGAAATAAATAAATAAATAAATAAATAAATAAATAAATAAATAAATAAATACACACACACACAAACACACACACAAACACACACACACACAGATACACACACAAACACATATAAATAAGTCTTGTTTCCAATAAATCATATATTCAGGAGTGACTACTTCAAATATAAGAACAAGAACTGCATGAGTACTCAAAACTTTCATAATTTTATCTGCCAATACTTAACCTCTTCAACATGTTGAGAGGATAAAGATGGGACCAAATCTACTTTAAAATGAATTGAATAGCCAACTTTTCAAAGTCATTGATACTTGCTTTATAGCTCCAAATTATACTTAAAAAACATTATGGCATTTTTTGCCACTGAATGTATGTATATTCTAAAAATACTGAATAACTATTGGCTATTGTTTAGTAATGGAACCTTTGCCAATGCTTGGCCAAACTTCATCAATGAGTCCATTCATGGGATTTGCAAAGCCATGCTTCAACTTAATACTAAACTGCTCCAACAGGTTTCCTCCCCCATCCCCTTGACTAGTTCTTCCTGAAATAAACTAGAATCCCTGGTTTGCATGACTTGATTCATTTGGACATTGGTAGCCCTGCCACTCTCATGCTTGTTCATGGCTAAGCCCTAATACCTCTTAGCCTGATGTATGAATGTGGTCAATATTACAAATGTTGGCAAAATTATCTCCAACTGGAAAAGGAGAAGAAGAACCAAGGCTAAGGAATGAGGAGATAAGAGTACCAAACAAAATGAAGAAGTGTTAAAAGTCAGAGGGAGAAACCACTGATTATTAATTCATTCTTAGAATAAGACAATAGTGCTAATTTGTTTAAGCACAGATCTAACTAAAAAAAGTTTTAGCATGAATTAAAAATAGATTTTTAAAAAGTTGAAATTGTGACACCAACCACAAATTTAATAGTTAGAGTGAGGAATTGTGACAGTTTCAGAAGCCAACCTGTTGCGCGAGTCAAAATCTCACCTGGGGGGGGGGGAGACAGAAGAGTTCTTGCAAGGCAATAAATATTTATGGCAATTATATTCATAGTTGAAACACAAACAGATCAATATTAAAAGGAGGGCTACTGTTTGTTGGTGGCAAGAGCTCCCACAAAAATTGAGTCAATGAAGCATGGCAGGTCCACATGAAATATTAACTGGGGAAGCATCCAGGAGAATAGATAGAGGGAAGATGCTAAAACCTGCAGAGGGAAAGATAGAGCAAGAAGTAGAGCATAGAGGAAGGCTTAACTTTACATGTTCATTTCAAATAGTCAGGTCTACAGTATGTCCAAGAGTTCTACCCCCAAAATAGGCCATGTGGCGCAGGCAAGTCTGATTCTCTTGACTGAAAATTCTTAGTGTGCACAAGAGAAATGCATCAACTAAGACATCCTCTTCCTCTTGCTAATTGTGTCTAGAAGTTCCCATTTTATATGTATCTGTGCTGCCACTCAGAAACACAATTTCTCCCCAACTACAAGGATATATTGCTGCTACTACATGTTAAATAAAATATTGATACTTCATGGTTCAGCTCAAAACAGTATGTTTGTATGTGGGGGCAAATGAATGCTTTGGAGAAAAAGACCAAGGAAAAAATGCATGGTAGAAAATTCTTTCACTCCCTTCATTTGCTATATTTTACCATTTATCTCAAGTAGCTCCCACCTGAAACTGTCTTCTCCATAACATATGAAGGAGGGAGTATCTCCCCAAGTTCCTGATCAGCATTTTTGGCAAAGTTGTTATCCACATGCTATGTATTTTACATATGGAAATTCTAGCTTAAACTTAATAGACTTTGTACCCATGAGCTACTGTGGTACAAAACTACTTTTTCTGAAAGATCCAGAAAACCAAATTCCTGTTGTAGTAACAAGATGAAGCTGGGATATACCCTCCGATCTAGGAATCCACACTGACAGGCAGCAGCCATGGGACTGCAAACAAAACTATTTCTGTTCTGTTTCTCAAGGCACTGAATATCAAAAAAAAAAAAAAAGGGGGGGGAGGGAGATGTTCCAAGACACATTGTTAGAAACCTTCACGCTAAACACAGGCTGCTGAAGGAAAAAGTCTTTACTTTTCTTGCCTTTGTTTTACAAGATCTGTTCTATTTGTACTTTTGTCTACATAATTAGCACTCTGATGTCTTCTTTCCATTCAGCCGATCAAGTATTTTTTTCTTTTTGGTGATGGTGTTTGGAAAGAATACCAATTACAAAGGACTCCCGTTTCTGTAGTCTGCCTCTCTGACAGTGACCTATCGAGAATGAGACAGGTCAAGAGAGGTTGGAAGCAGCAGCCTTTTCCTTTCAAAATAAAAGGTTGGACATTAACATTGATGCATCAAATAAAAATAAAAATAAAAACCACCCAGAGTCCCCTTTGGGGGAGATGAGGCGGTGATAGAAATCGAAAGAATCAATGAATGAATGAATGAATGAACAAATAAATAAAAAACATAAATTTTGAAAGCCAAGTGGTACCTTCTTTTGAAAGCAGCCTGAGTCAACTGCAAACTAGTTTGGGAAATTTACTGACTGATAATTTCCACTTGTTTTGTTCCAAATATATTGTAATGCTACATGCCTCAAATCCTGGAATAGGGTGGCCAAGAAATCAAGTCCTCAACCAAGTGTAAATACTAAGTTTATTACATGGGGATGCAAACTGATACCTTTCAGAAGTTTTGGAATAAAACTCCCACCATCTCTTGCCATTGGCTGTGCCAGCTGTGGTGGATGGAAGTTGGTCCTATACACCTGGAGAACACTGAGCCTATTGTTGCTTCATTGTTTTGCAAAGCCCGGGGCCCTCTCCACTCCTTTGCACATGCTGCTATGAGCTTCTTTGGTTCATATATCATATGGAAAGTATCTGTATCAATCATATCTGCATTGAGATGAGCTGGGACGGACTCCAGTCTCCAGTGCGATTCATGTAACACAGAGCAGAAATCAGCCTCTCCAGTTATTAAATTGCAATGATAAGAATACACTTTTAAGAGAAAATTTAATGCTTCCCCCATATGGAAAACAAGAAATCCAAAACTGTTCTACTGAGGCGTCAAATGACGCAAACTTTAGGAAACATTGGATTTTCTCATTTACTTGTCACAGAGTTAACTGATCAGCACCAAAATAAATTAGGGAGATCATATTTTCCCTATACCATTAAGTTTCATTATTCATGAGGGCCTTCTATACCTTGAGGCTCTGTAACACATTATGATTCTCAGTTCAGCGAAGTTATTTTAATGTGTCTCTTGGGGGCAATAACTCTTCATTATATTCTCAGGTTTTGACTCCTGAGGCGTAATTCTATAATAACTACCGAGCATTAAAAAGTTTCTATTTCAACTGTGCTCTATACTGCAAGGTACAGAACAGTGATTCATTTTTTCTGAAAATAAGCTTAATACCTAATGTAATGATATTGTTGTAACTTTATTACACTGTATTTGCAACAGAAGAAGAAAATGCTTTAGCAAGTCTTGAAAATATGGGAAAATATTTTTTCAATTCTACCCTATCCCAACCTCAAAGATTTATTGCTGTTTCAGAAATCAAGGCATGAAAAGTGTGCATATTCCTTCAATATACTAAGTAGAATACTCTATCAGCAAAATATGGATGCCTGTTCCCTATGATAATTGCCTTCTAGTCGGCACTGCCTAAAGAAAGAATATGTCAACTAATGGTTAGTCTTGCTCCAAAGTTTAAATTCATAAATTATTTCATGATGCCATTTTCTTGGGAAGCCTAAAGGCATAGAACTAAATTTGTATCATAACTTCCCCACCTCTGAAAATTTCCATGTCTTCTCTCCATAATGGAAAAAGAGAGCGAGAGCATACATGAAGCTAAAAATAGTGAAATGGGTGACATGCTTTAAAACATTAATCCAGTGTAACCAAAAAAAAGTCTAATATCCTGAAGAGTATCCTTCTTTCTAAAGCAAGTAACAGGTTGCAGTTCATCATCTGGAGAGCTATAGTATCTGCCGCCCATCTCTGGCTCTGAAGACTCTCTCCTACATTGTAGTACAGTATGTGCTGGATGAAAAGGGTACATACATGGATGGGATAGGTATTCTTAATGTCTGGCTCACATCAGCAGCAGTTGTGCCCACCAACTGGAACCAACTACAGGTAGTCCTTGTTTAACAACCACTCATTCAGCGACTGTTCAAAGTTACGACAGCACTGAATGAGTGGTACTTATGACCGGTCCTTGAAGTTGCGGCCGTCCCAGCACCCCCGTGCTCACATGATTGTGATCTGGGCACTAGGCAAGTGGCTTGCACTTAACGATGGTTGCAGTGTCCCGTGGTCATGTGATCACCATTTGCGACCTTTCCTGCCAGGAAGAGGGGCCGACCAAGGGCAAGATGGATGGATGATATTCTGGAGGTGACGGACTCAACCTTGGGGGAGCTGGGGATGGCGACGGCCGACAGGAAGCTCTGGCGTGGGCTGGTCCATGAAGTCACGAAGAGTCGGAAGCAACTGAACGAATAAACAACAACAACAACTGCCAGCTTCCCACAAGCAAAGTCAATGGGGAACCCGGCAGGGAAGGTTGCAAGTCGCTCGGGTAAGTCACTTGCACTCTCCACTATCCAGCAGCATCCAGCCTGGCTCCACCGGGCTTGCGCCGTACCTTGTCGGCCACCTGCGCACCCTCCCCCACCCGGCAGCAGCCATTTACCTGTCTACTGGCCTGCTTGCAAGCCACCCAGGACTCACTTAACAACCCACAATCCTTGCTTAACGATGGCAACGGGGAGTGCCAGGATTGCCATCACTAAGTGATGTTTTCACATGACATCACGCTTTACGACCGCATCGTTTAGTGACAAAAATTCTGGTCCCAATTACCTCCATTAACTGAGGGCTACATGTAAAGCCCAGGCTGAACTGCTTTGCACTGAAGAGAATAAAACTGGCCAGGGTGCATAGTGCAATACATGCCATGAATTAAATCAGTCTTTATTAAATTGGTCTTCTATTTTTTAAAAATGACGTTGTTCCTTGCTTTGCAATCTGTAGTAATTGTAGTCCTCCAAACATGGATGGAAATTCCTGGCCATTTGAAAGTATCCTCTTCTCAAATCCAACTCTACTTAACATGTGAAGAGACAACAGAATTCTCTCATTCTTCCCAGTATATCTCATTTCATACACAGATTTTTCTTACTTTGTGACTAAAACATCTGTTTTTTTAAAGGTTAAATACAAAAATATTCCTCTGAGATTAAGAATGAATTGTGGTACTGTACATGTTTGGTGAATTTCTATAATGAAATATGAAGCATTGTTTTAATAATTGGAGTTATCTTGGCTCAGACACACCAATTATTAGGGGGAAAATTGTATTGAATTTTCAATCTGATATGTTACAAATGCCAGACGTTGTTTTATGTACTAGGACTAAATGCTAGCATTAAAAATAATGGGAATTTTGCATAACATAAACCCAGTCCTGCTGGATTTGACAGAAACGTATTTAGCGCATATCATTTTTCCACAAGGTATGTGCAAGAAGCACCACAAGCAAGATCTGAAAGTAATTGCTTCCTCCCATTGTTGTTCCCCAAGTAGCATGATATAACTATCGTGATTTGTGGCTACTGACAAACTTACGTAAACAAGAATTTGTCAAAAACATTCAGGCTAATAGCTATTGTTCTATCATATGCGGACAGTGAATTCCATAGTTCAGTAGGCACTGTGTGAAATACTCCCCTCCCCTCCCCTCATTTAGCTTCATTTATTGAGTCTCAGAGTCTACTATGTTACGGGGAAGGAAAAAATCTCCACCTGCTTTATCCATACCATACATAATTTTAGGGGCCAAGGAGAGGAGAGAGGTAAAAACAGAAACAGCCCCATTTTAAGAGGCTTCTCCAGGACATTATCTTGATCATGGATGGAGGGACTGCTAACCCTCCAGAAGGAGTTTGCATGACATTGGGGCTGTTAATGTGCCTTCCAACTCACTCTCACTGGAGGCTAAAAGAAATCCCTCCAAATTAATTGGATAGGTCAGTCAGCTGGATTTTGAAGTTTGCACAATGTATTAACCCCACCCAACCCACTGAAGTATACTGTACGAACAGGGCCACTCTGCCAACATTTTTATTAAGATATCCACTACAACCCCTAGATCTCTTTTCCATGGAAAGGGCAGAAAACTAGAGGAGAAATTGATGTTCAGGGCAGTGGAAAGAGCAGTAGCCCTACCACAATGTTGCATAAAAGGCCACGGTTGCTGTGTAATTCCCCCAAATGAAATCGTGACTGAGACTGCCATTTGGGAAGGAAAGAGCAGCCTTTTCTCCAGAACGTCCCAAAAAGCTCTGTGAGCGACAGCCAAAAGCAAAGAAAACAAGGTCCGGTGCCCTCCAAGAAGTGCTGCTCTTCCAGACACCCCCATCAGAGATGATGGTGAAGAATCAAGGAAGGAAAAAAGGGAGGACACATCTCAGTACGGCTAGCAGGCAACTGCCCCAACCAACTTAAAAACCCACCCCTTTCCTCCAATTTGCTATTGACATACAAGTCTATAAAAGCAGGCCATGTGCTCTCTTTTAGCATGAAAAATCAAAGAGTTAATTAGGAGACAGGAGGAGGAGGAGGAGGGTACAACAGAGAAAAAATAAAGTACTAGCAGCAGAGTGGAGGTGGATGGTAATTCTGTCAGTATTTCAAGACTTATGTGACACTGTCAGTTTTGTATCAACTTAACTGCCTCTTCTACCTTCAGGGCATTTGGCAAAGTAAGGCCTGCTGTATGTATGTATGTATGTATGTATGTATGTATGTATGTATGTATGTATGTATGTATGTATTTATTTATTTAGCACAATGCATTTTAAGAGCAACTGGAAGTATGATTCAGCCTCCTACAGAATTCTGCCCTGAGTAACACTAAATTAAACCCTAAGATCAGCAAAAATTAGAGGTAACTCAATACTGCATTCCGGAAGATGATTCAGAACACTGACACTCCTACATCTTCCCAGGCTAAGAATATCATGCTTCCCTCCACCTCAAGTTGTGAGGAGAGCTCCTCCATAATTCTTCTCTCCCTCGGCTATCCAGGGGTATGAGAATAGAGAACACAGCACCCATCACTGGTACGTCTCTTGAAATATCAGGCCAGTCAGTTTTCTTATGACAGACTGTCCCAGCTGGTTCTTTCCTGTCCTACATTATCTGGGGTTCTGATTACTGCGTGCACTATTGTGATATGGGGTGCACGATGTGACTCAGAGCCCTGCATGCTACAAACTTCTTCTGGCCAAGGCAAAAGAGTTGGTACAAATGATTAGTAACAGAAGCCTAAGTTGAACAAATAATCAAGTATTATGCAGTCCATGGTAAACTAACCTTAAACTTAAAACTGAACCTAAAAATAAATAACTTAACATTCATGAGGACTGAATGAATGAAGGAGCAGACTATATAAGCTTTATATTAGGGAGTAGTACAGCTGGAAGCTTTCCTAGGATGCAGGAAGCAGTAAACACATGGAGAGAAGGATTAGTTTATTAACATTTCATTGTCACACAGAGAACCACTATGTTGGACATGAATTAAATGACCAAACTGTCTCTCTCATGCACACGTAAAAGAAGAGATTTCTGATTTTATTCTTGTGGAAACTTTTGCCATGAGCATAATAACCTTGTAACAGAAAATGCTAGAAATATTACAGCTAGTGGCCTGCTAATTCAGTGTCAATTCTATTGCCAATAGCCTATGAATAAAAATAGGCTTAATATTACTTTGCCTATCCTAATTTGAAAAAAGAGCCTGCAGAAATCTCAGCTTTCATTTTCACGGGCTGCTGCTTCAGAGGTGTCACTGAAGCTGAAAGGAAACCAAGCTATCATAAACAGTAGGATTGACCTGCCTGCATTTGGTCAATTACAACGCAACATGATTCAAATGTATCTACTTAAAACTTCTTATTTAGAAAAAATTGCCAAAGACAAACATTTAGCTTTCTTGTCTAGTTTTCTATTTTTGTATTTTTCAATGAAGATAGAATCATAAAGTTGGAAGGGGTCATTCAGGACATCAACTCCAACTCTCCACTCAGTATAATAACCCAAGCAAACACATTCCTAACAGATGGTTCTCTGCTTCCAATGAACATAATCAGTGAAAGACAGCCCATCAGCTTTTCAGGTAAATTAACTCCACAGTCAAAACTCATGTTACTGTTAGGAAGTTGTTTCTTAGCTTTCAATTTTAAAACAACTTAAATACACTGTTTAGTTTCTGCACACTGGAAAAATAGAGGAGAGACAGCTGACCCTTGGAATCTGCTACCACATCCCTGCCGGGTTTTCTCTTCTCCAAAGCTAAAATAGCAACTTCCTTCACATTTGCCTCTTAGGACTTAGTTTCTGGTTGCCTGATCATCTTCACTGCCTTTCTCTGAATGTATTTCTATTTCACCAGAGTTTTCTGAAAGTGCAGTGCCCAGAGCTGGATACAATGCACCAATGCAGACTAAGGTGAAAAAATTATTTCCTGTGATCTAAAAACTCTACTTCTGTTGGTATAGCCTAGCATTGCATTTGCCTATTTTGCAGCCACCTCACATTGCTGACTTCTATTCAGTTTGCAATCAACTACTATTTCAAGATCTTTTTCCTTAGTATTATTGCAAAGCCAGGAAACACCATGCTGAATCAGGCCAAAGGCACATTCTGTTCCTTGCTGGAAGCCCCAAAGCAGGATATGAGCGCTCCATGTCATTTTCTATCCCCACTTTCCAGCCATGGATACTAAGAAGCCTATTACGTCCTCCAATTCATAATAAGGGAATACATAATCCTCTGTTCCAGCCAGGAGCTGAAATTTATTGCCTGATAAGCTATTCAATATAAAGGAATAAAAGTAATAAGTATCACTAAATGAGGTACATCCCATCTAAGAAGCTTTCCTTACCTGTGACTTCCAGCTTTTCACCAGTCACTTCAGCCTTCAAATAAAGCCTCCCTCTTTTTTCCGTGTGATCCATTCCACAAAGACTTGGGACATTTATTACACACTGTTTGTGAACATTCATATCACAGGCTGGAAGTCAGAAAATAAATAATTTAACATCCTAAGGATTGAAAAGCACTGACATAACTAAATGGCACTGCCATTTTCACATTGCCAGTGAAGCTGATCTTTCCTTTGGGCTATTATGGGAAGCTTGTCAATTTATAGTCCATGATGGGACTCACAAAAATTATTTCCTTCAGAAACTACAGACACAGTTTTAGGTCTAGAGGCAAACCTAGCTATGCAATAATCTTATATCTAAGAGTAGGAACCAATGACAACCAATGTTGAAAGGCAGAATAACTGAAAGGGTTCTCTGTCTTTCTCCCATAAGCAGCAAAGCCTTAAGAATGTCTGATTTTTCTCAAAGCCAACCACTGAGCCATAAGAATGTGAGGAGTCAGAACAAGTGGGAGCCAGTTTAGCACAGAGGTTAAAATGCTGGGCTTCAACCACAGGAACCCAAGTTCCAGTCCCCTCTCATGAATGATGCTCACTGAGTGACTTTGGACCCACTCACTCTTTCTCATCTCAACCGGCTTCTCAGGGATGTTGTTCTGGTGATAAAATAAGGGAGGACCACCATGGATGCTATCTTGTGTTCTTAAGACAGAAGACAGAATGTAGATGCAATAATAAGCAAATTAAGCAACCATTCAAGTCAATGACCATAGACCAAGCAACAATGGAAGTTAATCCCTTTTCATGCAGGGTTCTTCACAACATGCAGACATTTGAGAAGAAAGGTGGCCTGAACAGTTAGCATCTTATCAAGTTCAAAAAATCCACATAGAAAAGCATCAGAGGTGAGATCCATAGGCTGAGATATCTTAAATTAAAACCTTTTCATTCCTCTTCCATCTTAAACTACTTAAGTGATTTCTTATCCCTGGTCTTGATAGGAGCAGGTTTCAATAGAAGAGAATATATGTAGCTCAGGGTTAAACTGTGGAGTCCTTGGTGCTCTCTGAGCTTGGTTGTTTGCTTGCAGATGTTTCATTACCCAACTAGGTAACATCATCAAGAAGACTAGCAGAGCGCATCCATGAACACCAACTAACAGTCAGAAGACATGATGAAAACTCCTTGATCTCTGTGAGTATCCTAGACCAAGCCAAATCCAAATCCAATAAGGAATTCCTGGAAGCTTGGTATTCAGACAAGTCAGTCATCAATAGACACATAGAAATAAACCATATTTACAGTGGGGCGAAAAAGTATTTAGTCAGACACCAATTGTGCAAGTTCTCCCACTTAAAAAGATGAGAGAGGCCTGTAATTGACATCATAGGTAGACCTCAACTATGAGAGACAAAATGAGAAAACAAATCCAGACAATCACATTGTCTGATTTGGAAAGAATTTATTTGCAAATTATGGTGGAAAATAAGTATTTGGTCACCTGCAAACAAGCAAGATTTCTGGCTCTCACAGACCTGTAACTTCTTCTTTAAGAGGCTCCTCTGTCCTCCACTCATTACCTGTATGAATGGCACCTGTTTGAACTTGTTATCAGTATAAAAGACACCTGTCCACAACCTCAAACAGTCACACTCCAAACTCCACTATGGTGAAGACCAAAGAGCTGTCAAAGGACACCAGAAACAAAATTGTAGACCTGCACCAGGCTGGGAAGACTGAATCTGCAATAGGCAAGCAGCTTGGTGTGAAGAAATCAACTGTGGGAGCAATCATTAGAAAATGGAAGACATACAAGACCACTGATAATCTCCCTCGATCTGGGGCTCCACGCAAGATCTCACCCCGTGGGGTCAAAATGATCACAAGAACGGTGAGCAAAAATCCCAGAACCACACGGGGGGACCTAGTGAATGACCTGCAGAGAGCTGGGGCCAACGTAACAAAGGCTACCATCAGTAACACACTACGCCGCCAGGGACTCAGATCCTGCAGTGCCAGACGTGTCCCCCTGCTTAAGCCAGTACATGTCCAGGACCGTCTGAAGTTTGCTAGAGAGCATTTGGATGATCCAGGAGAGGATTGGGAAAATGTCATATGGTCAGATGAAACCAAAGTAGAACTGTTTGGTAGAAACACAACTCGTCGTGTTTGGAGGAGAGAGAATGCTGAGTTGCATCCAAAGAACACCATACCTACTGTGAAGCATGGGGGTGGCAACATCATGCTTTGGGGCTGTTTCTCTGCAAAGGGACCAGGACGACTGATCCGTGTACAGGAAAGAATGAATGGGGCCATGTATTGTGAGATTTTGAGTGCAAACCTCCTTCCATCAGCAAGGGCATTGAAGATGAAACGTGGCTGGGTCTTTCAGCATGACAATGATCCCAAACACACCGCCCGGGCAACGAAGGAGTGGCTTCGTAAGAAGCATTTCAAGGTCCTGGAGTGGCCTAGCCAGTCTCCAGATCTCAACCCCATAGAAAACCTTTGGAGGGAGTTGAAAGTCCGTGTTGCCCAGCGACAGCCCCAAAACATCACTGCTCTAGAGGAGATCTGCATGGAGGAATGGGCCAACATACCAGCAACAGTGTGTGCCAACCTTGTGAAGACTTACAGAAAACGTTTGACCTCTGTCATTGCCAACAAAGGATATATAACAAAGTATTGAGATGAACTTTTGATATTGACCAAATACTTATTTTCCACCATAATTTGCAAATAAATTCTTTCCAAATCAGACAATGTGATTGTCTGGATTTGTTTTCTCATTTTGTCTCTCATAGTTGAGGTCTACCTATGATGTCAATTACAGGCCTCTCTCATCTTTTTAAGTGGGAGAACTTGCACAATTGGTGGCTGACTAAATACTTTTTTGCCCCACTGTATATACCATTCAAAAGAGACAACAAAAAGCTAAGAATGAAACAAAAAAGACCAGAACATATCCCTTCCAGTAGCCAACACCCAGAAAAGCAGGGATTGACACCAGGCAAAAAAATCAAGCAAAAAAACAATACCCAAATCAAGGAACTACCAAGGAGAAAACCACACACACCCCAACACTGGCAGGGCAAGCTACTGTGTATAAACAGAGAGAAAACCCCACACTCACTAGCACTGATGACGTTACTTAGTTGGGTAATGAAACGTCTGCAAGCAAACAACCAAGCTCAGAGAGCACCAAGAACTCCACAGGAGCAGGTTTCTAAGGAATCCCCAAAATAGCTTCCAAGCTATTTAATTAGTCATAGGTGACAGCTTGCTATTTTTAAAGCTATTGAAGAGGAGTTCTATTCAAACCACATAAGTAGAAACAGCAGTTTGTGTACTTTCTGACAACAGCTGTTTTTAATCATCTCTTTGTTGCAGCTACTTTTGCATCCCTAGAAGCAGGGTACCTTATACTTAGAATCTGACAAATTGCTGTAGTTGATGTTGTGAAATTATTAGTGTGGTACCATTCCCCCCCCCGCTTTTTTTTCCAACTTCTCTCCTTCTACCTGAAGCAAAATAAATTAATTTTGATTTTTTTAAAAAAAAAAAAAAGAAGAGCATTTTGGTGAAATTGTAATGGGAAGAAGTATGTGGTCTTTGCATTTATCTAAGTAATGAGTAAGCTCAGATACCCTGTGTGTAAGAGTCCTGGCTTTCATAGTTCTGGAATGTCTATAGTCCTCTACATCCTTCCTGCCTTTCCATACTTCAACTAAATCCCTAGGAAAGGAACAACAAGAGAACTCTCCCATGGGTCTTTTGGTAAGAGACTTGGATGCATTGGCTCCTGTTCCCAACTCCACTGGGTTGCTCCAGATGAAATCATGTGGCATTAGCCAACATGTCACACACTCTTTGGACATGGCTCTAATGCTTTATTTATGGGGAAGTCAAATCCTCAGAACAAGGTGGGTTCCAGTGGTGGCAATTTGCAGGGGTGGATCAACAGAAACAAAACAAAAACAAAACAAAAACAAAAACAAAAACAAAACAAAAAGGACAGTAGAAAAGCATTATGAAACTACAAACTGCCCTTAATTTTTTAATGCTTAGGCTTTTATCATAATAATGCAGGTCAACTGCTGATTGAACATAATGCTTCTCTCTTCCAGTAAGTTTCCATTAATACATGGCTATAGCAAAATCAACATTAGAAAAGGCTCTTCTCATTTTCACTCTTTTGCTAGATGTGTTCAAATATTCATTCGAAATGGACTGCCACACTTGTAATTAACTGTAACTACAACAAATTTTGCAGGAAGGAAGTTAGTCGCAACTCTAATGGCTTCATTAATTTTTAAAAATCTCTTTTAACACTGCATGAAATAAATGTCTTACTGTCACATTTCATCCCTTGGTGGAGAAGTCCATAAAGTAATGAACCACAATGGTCACAAAATGTTGGGCTCCCATATGTGTGGATTTTGAACTTATGCTTGCTTCTGGGATCCTAAAAAGAAGAGAAATGTCAGTGCCATGTTATCTGTTAATCATGAAATTAAAGACATTAATGTTGTCAGATATTAATGAAAGTTTTTGAATTACAAATCTATGTACAACTCCTTGCAGAATACATATCTCCATTGAAAATAATTGTATGTTCCTATATATACAGTATATATACTCTGTAGTGTGTGTCTGTAGCTTGAATCATGTCAACTGGATTTCTATTTTCTCAGTGGAAACGTTTCGCTCCTTATCCAAGGAGCTTCTTCAGTCTGAGCAAAGTTAGTAAGGGAATCCTAAATATTATATTATATAATAAATATTATATATTTATTATATAAATATTTATATAAATATTAAATATTTATTAAATATAATAAATATTATATAATAAATAAAAAATGTGTGTATATGTATATGTATATGTATGTATGTATATACACACACACATAAACACACACATACAATATATATATACTCTATATACTGTATATACTGTGTGTATGTATGTATGTGTGTGTGTGTATGTGTGTATATATATGTATGTATGTATGTATGTATGTATGTATGTGTATGTATATACTGTACCTCAGTGTGGTTCCTGCAAAGAACGCTTGTATACTTTGGTCTTTGACTCCTACAATAAAGAAACTTGAACTGGCTGAAATAGTATGGAAAAAGCATATTCGTATTCCAACCAACAGCTTAACTTAAAACTGCTCTCAAGGAATTCTGGTTCCTTCAAACTCTGCTTTGAAAGATGACATCCTGTTTCATCAATTCTGATAGAAAGTGGTAGTTGCCAAAGTTCTGTACTTTCAATCAGTAAATACTGGTAACTGCTTTTTGCTCAGGATCTGGTTTTGTGACAGAAAGATATTCCAAAACCACAGGGATAACCCATATGCTGCTGCATAATGCCCTAAAGTTGAAATCAGGAAGAAAGCAAGAGCTTGTCAGCCCTACAAGGGGATCTCCAAATTGTGGGAGTCCTCAAGAATTTAGGCAGCTGCTGCAGATGGCAGAAATGGGGTAGCCTCTGAGGTCCTTTCCATTGTCATACTTAAGATACATGCCCCACCAACACTGTCAGGGCAAACTATGTATATAAACAGAGAGCAAACCTCACTCCCTTCTAGCACTGAAGATGTTACCTAGTCGGGCAATGAAACGTCTGCAAGAAAACAACCAAGCTCAGAGAGCACCATGGACTCCACACATGCATTTTACAGAGGAAAGATGGCAGGTGCTTGGTTTAGACTCCAGGTTTAGATTTGACACTTGGTTTAGACTCCAGGTTTAATGGTTGACACTTCCAACAGCATGAAGTTACAGACAATGAGAAAGACACTTTTCTAACCTAAGACTAGGTCAGAAGGTCAAATAATCTGCCCCACTCTAAGGCGGCTTCCAATGTTCCTATAGTAATGCCTTGCCCTCTTATTCCTTTTTTATAGAGGTTGGGGAAGAAATTTAGTTTGTCAATTTTCTTTGGGTCAAGACAGGAAATCCTTTACAAATATGTAGATGGAAGTATATTTAAGTATTTAAAAAATCAAAGGTTTAGTGCAAGACACGGATGTCAGAAAATCTTGTCAGCTTATAAAATACATGAGCAACAACATCAAGAACAGTATGTTCTAACACAAGTGTACTACATATGTCCAAAATTAATATGATACAGTAGCAAAAGGATAATCTCATATCTGTACCAGTTAGATAATTTTATGCATCAAGTTTAGAGCTTTTGTTAGATAAAAAGTTATCTTTTCTATCTACCTTAGGACAGAACCTATGAGTGATTCCACACACCTGCAGATCAGTGAGGTTCTAAATTAGTTACGTTTTTAATCTACAGTAGCAAAAGATCCAGAAAATCTGAAGTGGCTTTAATGAATGAGGTGCAATTTTTTACTTCCTGCCAACAATTCTACACTGAAATTCAAGCGTTCAGTTTCATGTATAGATACTCTCTGGAGAGATTCTTGCATGCGTTATTCACACGACAAATAATGTAGAATTCCAGCAAATTATTTTATGATAAATTTCAGAAAGATAAAGGATATCCAGAATGGAGAAGTATCTAAAATGCCCCTCTAGGGGGAGGCAGAACAACATATAAAAATATCAAATAAAAAAATTAATGTTAGACATGTGCTTGTTCAGCTAACTCAGCTGTACTCTAGAGGCAAAGCTTTCATTAACTTTCATCATGTGACTTTTTAAAAAAAAATGTAATGTACATTCTCCCCAAAATTATACAAAGTGACACTCAATGATAAGATATGAACAATTCAATAATTTGTACAAAACATTTTAAGTAGAATTATCTGCTGGCTTTAGACCTATGGCAAATAATTGTTAAGATCAATAAACTATATTTCAGACTACTTCTATATCTTGACAAGATTCCAACGACTATGATGTATCGTTTTAAGCTGCCAGCTCATTGAAAACACTCAGAGGTGACAAGTATGGCACTATAAAATTTAAAAAGGCTACTGAAGCTTGATTAGCATTTGCAATACGATTCACCTTCATCTGTCTGTCTGTCTGTCTGTCTATTTCCTTTGGAAGCAGGGATTGGAAGGAGGAAGAATTACACAAGCTAGAAAACCGCTGCCAGACAACTACCTACATTTCTGACAGAAATCCCTTCATCGGCACTTTATCTATTTCTCCAATTCCAAAGTCAATTGTCAAAAGTCAAAAAAATCAAAAAAAAAATCAAAAAAAAAAAAGTCAAAGTCAAAAAAATCAGTGCTCTCAAAATGTACATGGAATTCCTTGCACTTCCATTTGTTTTGACAGTACACAATTATTCTACAATTTTACATAGTCACCTGTGATATCCTAACATTATCTCCTTAGCCCTCTGAGAAATGCTATACTAACTCCTGCAAATAACTGATTCCTCATACAGGAATTATTCAGCTTCAACAGTGTACAATCCCCTTGGTGCCTTGAAAATCGCCCAGCTGGGTCTCTGTGCAAGTGAGAAGAGCTTCTGAACACCCCTACCAGACCTTTATCTTAAGGTATGGAGATAAGGAAGGGGCGTGGTGGCTCAGTGGGTAAGACGCCAGGCTTGTCGATCGGAAGATCGCAAGTTCGGAGGTTCGAATCCCTAGCCCTGCGTGCGGAGTGAGCTCCCGCACTAGCTCCAGCTCTTGCCAACCTAGCAATTCGAAAGCATGAAAATGCAAGTAGATGAATAGGTACCACTTCGGTGGGCAGGTAACAGCGTTCCACATGCGTCATGCCGGCCACATGACCGTGGAAGCGTCTTCGGACAACGCTGGCTCTTCGGCTAACAAACGGAGATGAGCACCGGCCCCTAGAGTCGGACACGACTGCACAAATGTGCAGGGGGAACCTTTACCTTTTTTATGGAGATAAGGATCTGGCAGCAGAGTTGAAATCCCACTCAAAGCTACCATTTCACTGTGTATTTGAATTTGAAAGTATACAGTGTTACACATTCTAAGCAGACTCCCTTGTCCTCAGTAATACTTCTACAGCTGGAAAACCTAGAACTGCACCCACTGCAATAGTAAGGCCAGAAACTGGCTGTTTTCTGTATTGTGGTCACTTTACAGACAGATGAATTAGGAATAGCAGTTTAGAAATTATGATTTTGAAACATTACTGGAAAACACCAGAGGTATGTAGCAATGCATTACTACTGGTAACTTCTTCTTTTTACAAATTGTCCTCAGCATATGAAAATGTTGGTAAGTCTATCTAAATAACATACAGTAATGCTAAAAGCCTCTTCATTAATAACACTGAACTATTGAAAAGTTCACTCATTGTATTTTGATGCCTGGATTAAACTGCCTTCCTAAAGAAAATAATAAATGTCTCCTACTATAGTTCCCTACAGTGTATATAAAAAGCCTAGTGATCCTGAAAGTTTTTCACTACCTAAATTCTTAAGAAAAGGACTACTGTAACTCATGGAACTTGTGTCTGTGTTGCCTCAATTTGTCAGTGTTGATACATCTGCAGCGATCTACAGACATTTGTTTCAGAATTGCCTGATAGATCTGTGGACTAGTTCCAAGGTGCCAAACGCTGCTGCTGGAAAAAAGTTACTTCTGTAATTAGGAGATCTTGGAAGAGCCACTTAAAAGGATGGAAAGAAGAAAGGTAACATAGCTAATAATGGTCTTGTCCTAATTTCCAGGATTAGGACTGGAAAACTATAGAAAGTTTACCCATATAAACCATATTCCATAGAGGAAGATGGGGATAAAAGTAGATTACACTTAATATAATATGGATTTTGAAAACATCCAGTAGAAGACATTTAAAAAGACCTTTCCCCATTACAAAACAATAATAGCAATGAATGTCAGAAATAAGTTTTCTGTGCCTCAGGCAACTATTTTTCAATACGTTGTCATATAGGGATTCCATGTATTATTATCTTAAATACCTTTGATCCTTGCAAGACTGTGTTTTACTCTGTCTACAGTGATCAACATTCTACATTCATGAAGACAGACAAATAAACAGCACATTCTAAATACTATAGTTTGTGTGAAACATTAAAATCAGGCTGACCTACAGATACAAAACTTCCAGACTTCAAATTATATGCACACTACAGTAGAATATGATAGCTAAGTAGGCAGAGTATTTTGTTTCATCTCTGTATGTACTGCAGACATGCTGATAATCTGATCACATAGCTTTCCTTAGCATGCCATGGCTGATGCAATTAAAAATCACTTTCAAATTTTTACATTTTTTACACAATTAGCAGAATAGGAGTTTAATGATCAAAGACATTAGGCCAATTCCCCCTACCCCCGCGAAAGCCAAAGGATATATCTGAATTCCCAGTACACTACAATTTTAGAGAGAAAAACAAACATATTTTAATAAGTTAGCATTTAAAAGGATGACTATGAATAGGAACAATGCTGACAATACATATTTTGCTACACAGTGCTTTCAAACTGTAAGTAGGTAACTGCAGTAACAAATCAGTAGTATAAAAATGATTTAATCAAATACACTTTTGTCTAGTCTGACATCTTAAATGATGAGCCCATTTAATGATTAAATGCAGCTTTAGATATAATTCCTGTAATTTAAACAAACACTCATATACCTTTTGCCATAATAGAAAGAGGGTAATCTGGTAATCTCCATAACCTGTTCGGTCTGACTGTCCAGATGCTCACTGCTGATGGGAACCTTCACTGCCTCTTCAGGGCTTTCTCTTCTCAAGGTTCTTTATCTATCATTCTAAGTTCGATGTAATAGTCCTTGATGCAGAGAACATTTTTTTATTTAGTCTAATCTTTAGAAATGAGTGAGGGTGCACAATCTGGGCAAAGAATGGAATTGGTTCTTTAAACAGGGAGCCAGGGGTTGAACTCCCAAAATGGGCAGGGCCACCAAAGAGAGGTTAATGAAGGCAATTCAAAATTAAATTTATATTAAATTAATTGCTCCCCATATATTTAATAAAGTTTTCCCCTTCTGTCACATTAAAAGTTATTATTTAACAGCAACTTTTAAGGTCTCTATCCAATGCTGTGGCATGTGGCCTCTGGGTCATAGGCTGTGGCATCCGTGTGTGCTTGTGTGTTAGAGAGAGAGAGAGAGAGAGAGACAGAACAAAAAGCAAGAGAGAAAAAGATTAAATGGGTATTAGGCTCTTATTCTAATGATTTTGAAAACTATTTTTTTATCATTGTATGGTGACAATTACTATTGTTCGAATGCCTGACCATCGTCTTCCAAAGCAGCTACTTTACTCCCAACTTAAGAATGGAAAACAGAATATTGGTGGACAGCAAAAGAGATTCAAAGATACTCTCAAAGCTAATTTTTAAAAATGTAATATCAGCATTGAGAACTGGGAAGCCCTAACTCATGAGTGTTTCAATTGGAGGTCAGCCTTTATTAATGGCGCTATGGCAGGGCTTTCCAAAGTGCTGCCGCTGGCGACACACCAGCAGCAGCGGCGGCGGCGCGCGCGCGCACGTCGATGGCGCGGGGGGGCGTGCGGCGGTGCGCACGCACTGCGACAGTGCGGGGTGTGTGCGGCGGCGCGCGCGCATGGCAACGGGGCATGCGGCGGCGCGCACGCGCACGGTAGCAGCGCGGGGGGGGCGTGCAGCGGCGCGTGCATGCATGGCGGCCGCCGTGCACACGCGCGCTGCCGCTTCCGGGTGGTGTGGCGACACACCACGCTGTGTGTGGCGACACACTTTTGTGTCACGACACACAGTTTGGAAAGCTCTGCGCTATGGACTTTGAAGAAGCACGAGTACAGGGTGAAAGGGAGAAAAGAGCTAAAAGGAAGGCACGTCAGGCAAACCCTCATCATGACCGTCTCCCACCCAGAAACCTATACCCTCATTGTGGGAGGTTGTGTGGATCCAGAATTGGCCTTTATAGCCACTTACGGATCCACTGTTAAAATTTTACCTTTGGAAAACAATCTTACTCGGCTACGAGTGATCGCCAATGATAATGATGATGTGGAAGTAGGAAATAATTCAATCCAAATGGATGCTGTTGCCACTATTCTGTCTGCAAGCCAGGGCTTTTGCAATATATCCAGAAGTTTGCAGCACAAGATAAACAACTTTAGAATGATATTAATTACTGAAGGTCAATAAATGTTATTAAGGCCACTGAAGACATGCAGAACTCAATCTCCATTTACACCCATAAACTTAACCCAATAGATCTCCTTCATCAACCCCTCTAAAAACTGATCATTCCATTTTGAATTCAAAACCTACTTTACCGTACTGCTCTAGGGCAGAGCTTTCCAAACTGTGTGTCGCGACACAGTACTGTGTCGCCTGCGGGGTCCAGGTGTGCCACGCAAAAACCCGGAAGCGCTTCCGGGTTTTCATGCGGCACACCAGGACACCGCCGCTGCCGCACGTGAAAACCTGAAAGCGCTGCAGTGGCAGTGGCACGCGAAAACCCGGAAGCGCCGCAGTGGTGGCGCTTCCAGGTTTTTGCCCGCCGCCGTTGGTGTGTCGCCAACTGAAAAGTTTGGAAAGCCCTGCTCTAGGGTATTGTCACTCTTTGAGTGATTTTTGCCCCCTCTGGGAAGAAATAACTCTTACTACCTTTAAATACTTTTTTCCCGCAGTTACCACATTTATCCTTCCTTCACCATCAAAACTCTTTAGGCATATGGGCAACATTTCTTCCTTATACTGTAAATTTCTTTTATTTCCTATTCTGCCACTACTTGACCCATTTCATTCAAACCATCCCTGTAATTCTTTTATTGCCTTGTTTGCCATACTCTGAAGCCCTGCCACCACTTCCTTTGCCATGGCTCCATATTAATTTCTCTCTTTATTAAACCTCTCCCCAAATCATCCTTCTACTTCTGCTTGATACTAGTTCATTAAATACCAGCTCTGTTTATAATGCTGTGCCTTGGACTATCTTTCTAGTTTTGTTTTGTTTTTTAATCCGTTTAATTGTGTCTGGTTCTTGGAGACTGCCTGGACGAGTCCCTGCAGTTTTCTTGGCAAGGTTTTTCAGAAGTGGTTTGCCATTGCCTCCTTCCTAGGGCTGAGAGAAAGTGACTGGCCCAAGGTCACCCAGCTGGCTTTGTGCCTAAGGCGGGACTAGAACTCACAGTCTCCTGGTTTCTAGCCTGATGCCCTTAACCACTACACCAAACTGGCTCTCTTTCTAGTTATACATATAGATTTTTTTTTAAAAAACCTCCTTTCTAATGGACATACAATATATGTCTCTGGATAAGATCCATATCATGTATTTTTATCAAATCAGCCATTCTTCCTGGAGCATAGATCCTGAGATCAGGCTTCTTGAAAAAGACATGTTTATGGGTCAGCATAAGATTTTCTGCTTTAAAAACCAAAGTTTTGCACTGAAGTGACAAAATCTTATACTAAGAACAGCTATTTGCCCCTTTGCACACTTCATTTTGTTTCTATTGATGTGGTCAAGAAACTATCCAGGACATGAATCCACATGATTCTGCTCAGCTCCCCACTTCTTGATACAATGCTGAAATCTGTTATTCATTTCCAAAATAACTTTAAAGTGCTCAGTTAATTCCAAATGTTAGAATTTAGCTTTAATAATAATAGATTTTTGTCTGTATATTATATCAAATCCCATGCTTATGAATAGAAAGATTACTATTAACTGATATGCAAACACATTACAGTATGATTACAGTATTTTATTTAGTTTCATACAATGTTGAACACAAAAACTTTCCCTTAATACTGATTTGGAAAGCTATATAGATGGAACTATTGCCTAATACCTTGAAGCCTTTAGTTTTCCTTTGAAAACTAGCAACTCGAAACATAGGCTTAGGGTTAGGGTTACATAATTTTCCAATGCCGCTTTAAAACAAAAATAAGGAAGTGCTTACTGACAGGTTAATCAAGGAAACTTTCCCTGTGCAGCCTGTTAACTGATAATTAAAATGGCACATATTCTTTAATTCTTAAATCCTTTCCCTTTCCAGCAGCCCCCCCCCCCCCCAATCCAGCCAGGTTATCCTCCCAGAATTAATCTTCTAGGAACCCATTCTACAAATGGATTCCTGAATGTTCAGATAGGTAGATAGATAATTATTCTTCTACTCTAGACAACCAATGGAAATTCAAATTAAGGTTGATGGATGAGAAGGACATGAACCACCTTCTCCCCTTTGAAAGAGAAATGTCACAGAAATATAGCCACTTCTATAATGACTGGCAATTACAAATTGTATCTGAGTTCAACTTAAGTCTCAGAGCCTGTGATTTATAGCACACTTTCTCAACAAGAGTCTAACACTGCTTTCACCAATCTGTTGTTGTCCAGATATGTCTGGGCTACAATTCTGAGAACTACCAACAACCTAGACAATGCTAGATTATATTAGTCTAGTTTTAAATATCCAGAACATATTATTACTAAGAAGCTTGACTATCATGGTTTTGCACACATTTAATCCTATTTCAGTATTTCTGTTACCATCCATCTAGCACAACCTTTCCCGACTTGGGGCCCTCAGATATGTGGACCCCAATTTCCAAAATTCCTTGGCCAACACAGCCATTGCTGAGCACAAATACATATAGCTGGAGACCCCACAGGTTAGGAAAGGCTGCCTTTCCACCACATTCAAGATGTCCTCAAAGAAGCTGCAAGATCAAAGGATTTAATGGCATTTAGATCCAATAGGATCCAGCCAGAGTTTTCATGTCAGAATGTTTACAGTCTGTTTTGTAAATTGAAGAAATAACAAACTAAATAAATATAAGAATTGGTGATAGGAGCTATCCCCAGGCTGGTATGATTTAGAATGGGAACGCCTGGTTTACAGAGAACTCCCTTGTCTGGTGTCTCAGCCTAAGCGTCTTCTTTAACTCCCAAAAAACAAATTTCAGCCACATTATTTAAAAATGCCTTCTGGGTTTGCAACTATGCTAGCACATCTCCATAACATTTCAGATCTGATAGCCCTTGCTTTTTCAAGATGCTCTTTTGAATTCCTAGTGTCAGTGAAAGGGCACATTAAGAGCTCTAAAGCAAGAGAGAGCTGATGAAAGCAGCCTATACACAGAGAGCTCCAGATGGCCCATGACTTGCAATATGTACATGGTCAAAACACAGAAATATCTATAGAATGCTAAAGACTGCAGGTTTCTTTACAAGTATAGTAGAAATATGTATCACTAGGTTCCTATAACAGGTGATACCTGGTATATCATGTGTCTAGGCCAAGGGTCGGAAATGGCGGCTCGCGAGCCAGATGCGGCTCTTTGGCCCCTTGAGTGTGGCTCTTCTGCAGCTGAACTCACCCCCGCCCCTTCCACATGATTGGCCCCCGCCCGCAAACCGAGCGAGGCCCGGCGCGGCAGGGAGGCGCTGCTGGCCCAGGACGCGGCGCTGTCGGAGGCGGCGCAGGAGTGGCTGCAGGGGCAACGTGTGTGCGTGAGAGTCAGCTCCGGGGCTTGCGGGGAGGGGGAGGCTGTGTTTCCCCCCTTTGGGTTGCAAACGGCCTTGCATGCGGGCCTGATCAAAGCCAAAACGCTTTTTCTTTTTTGAAACGTGGCGCAGGAGCGGCTGCAGGGGCAACGTGTGTGCGTGAGAGTCAGCTCCGGGGGTTGCGGGGAGGGGGAGGCTGTGTTTCCCCCCTTTGGGTTGCAAACGGCCTTGCATGCGGGCCTGATCAAAGCCAAAACGCTTTTTCTTTTTTGAAACGTGGCGCAGGAGCGGCTGCAGGGGCAACGTGTGTGCGTGAGAGTCAGCTCCGGGGGTTGCGGGGAGGGGGAGGCTGTGTTTCCCCCCTTTGGGTTGCAAACGGCCTTGCATGCGGGCCTGATCAAAGCCAAAACGCTTTTTCTTTTTTTTTTGAAACGCGGCGCAGGAGCGGCTGCAGGGGCAACGTGTGTGCGTGAGAGTCAGCTCCGGGGGTTGCGGGGAGGGGGAGGCTGTGTTTCCCCCCTTTGGGTTGCAAACGGCCGTTTGCAACCCAAAGGGGGGAAACACAGCCTCCCCCTCCCCGCAACCCCCGGAGCTGACTCTCACGCGTTTCTCTCTTTTCCCTTTTCCTAAAAATTCCTTCTCCGTTTCCCCTTCTGTCTCCTCTTCCTTCTCCTTCCTCCTCGCTGGCCCCGAGCCCAACATAGGATTTCTATGTCTGAATTCCTGTCTTGACAACCACCCCTGTGGATCTCCATCTTCCAACGTGGACCTTTCGCGTTAAAGAATTGGTCACTCTCTCTTCAAAACTTCCATGCGCCTATTGCTCTCTCGCCTTTGCCTTCTTTCCCCCCCTAAAATTAACACAAGATGCCTTCCCCCCCACACAAATGCCATTTGTTTTTTAAAATGATGGCAGCAACATGGATCAGGCCCACATGCAAGGCCGTTTGCAACCCAAAGGGGGGAAACACAGCCTCCCCCTCCCCGCAACCCCCGGAGCTGACTCTCACGCACACACGTTGCCCCTGCAGCCGCTCCTGCGCCGCGTTTCAAAAAAAAAAAAGCGTTTTGGCTTTGATCAGGCCCGCATGCAAGGCCGTTTGCAACCCAAAGGGGGGAAACACAGCCTCCCCCTCCCCACAACCCCCGGAGCTGACTCACGCACACACGTTGCCCCTGCAGCCGCTCCTGCGCCGCGTTTCAAAAAAAAAAGCATTTTGGCTTTGATCAGGCCCGCATGCAAGGCCGTTTGCAACCCAAAGGGGGGAAACACAGCCTCCCCCTCCCCGCAACCCCCGGAGCTGACTCTCACGCACACACGTTGCCCCTGCAGCCGCTCCTGCGCCGCGTTTCAAAAAAGAAAAAGCGTTTTGGCTTTGATCAGGCCCGCATGCAAGGCCGTTTGCAACCCAAAGGGGGGAAACACAGCCTCCCCCTCCCCGCAACCCCCGGAGCTGACTCTCACGCACACACGTTGCCCCTGCAGCCGCTCCTGCGCCGCCTCCGACAGTGGCGCGTCCCGGGACGCGAGTGGCAGGGCGGCGCAGGGGGCCTGGCTGGGGCGGTGGCGGCGGGGGGACGGAGCCGGCGGAGGTTTGCCGGGCGGCAGGATGGGGAGGGCGGCGCTGCTGGCGGAGCTGGAGGGAGCGGAGGGACCAGGCGTTCCCGTGGGCGCAGCGCGCGCTCTGCAACCCGCCTTGGAGAAGCGGCCGCGGGAGGCCCTCCGGGTAGGCCAGGAGCGCCTCCCTGCCGCGCCGGGCCTCACAGAGACGGGCCTGAAGGGGCGCAGAGGCCGGAGAGGGAGCCCCTCCGTCTCCCCTTCTCTCCCTGCCTCGCCCGCCCGGGACGCGAGCGGCAGGGCGGCGCAGGGTGAAGAGCCTGGGACGCCGAACGGCGGGGTGGGAAACCTGCCCGGAGGGGTCATCAGGAGCAGAGGATCCGGCCCCAGCCCAGCCCAGCCCGCAGCTTCCTCGTGCAGCACGGGGCGGCTGCCCCCGGAGACTCCGCAACCCCCCGGCTGCCAGAGAGGAGGAGAGGCAGTGGAAGAGCTGCAGCCGGGGGGCCGCGGAGTCTCCGGGGGCAGCTGCCCCGTGCTGCACGAGCAGGTCGAACATGCCCCCGCCGTCGCCTGGGACTTTCGCGATGGCGAGGGGAGGGCGCCGAAGCTGCGGGCCGGGCTGGGCTGGGGCCGGATCCTGTGCTCCTGATGACCCCTCCGGGCAGGTTTCCCTTTGCCCCACGATATTCTGGGGAGCGGAGGGTGGCAGCTGTTTCTCCGCCACTCCCGGTGGGGCGGCCGGGGCGGGTTTGTGGAGCCGTTGGCTGCGCGGAGCCGCTGGCTGCACCCCCTCCCTCCGTGAGCCCCCGCCCCCTTCCACGCGATTGGCTCCCGCCTGCAAACCCCGCCCCCTTACACGCGATTGGCTCCCGCCCGCAAAACCCGCCCCCTTCCACGCGATTGGCTCCCGCCTGCAAACCCTGCCCCCTTCCACGCGATTGGCCCCCACCCGCAAACCCTGCCCCCTGGCTCTCGAGCACTTCAAAATGTGCACGAGCATGTCAAAATGGCTCCCGGCAAAAAAAGTTTGCCGACCCCTGGTCTAGGCAACCCTTTGTAAATGCAGCTGCTTGAAAAAAAGGAACCCTAGATTTAAAGGAATACATAACTAGCACCACATTCCTACTCTGTTTATGTGTTTATTTGATTAATTCCACAACTTCTTCTAGTGAAATGCTATAAATGTGACGAACCAACAAAAACATGTAATTAAAATCATGACTTAATACATAAGTACAGCATAACAATACAACCAACTCCCCCCAAATGGCACCATCACCTCCCTCTCCAGCTCAGCAGCTAAGCACACAAAGTTTGGCTTAACTAAAAGTCTCTCTGTGTACCCAGAATGTTTACAGGACCAGTTGTGTGCTCATGCTCTCAGCACACACAGGCAGGTTGAATTTGGAAAAACAGGAGACATTATTGGAACATTTCTTCAGCCATACCCAAAACAGGCATAGCTCTCAGTAGCATGAAATACTGGTTTGGTTCATGCATCATTCAAAGCCATGATGTGATTTGCTTAGCTTTGGCTTCCTGTATTGGGAGATACAGATCTCTTTCATTAGAGAGGGACAAGGTTTTCCAGGCCAAGAGTTAGCCTTTGCATACTGTACTGAAGGCTGCTTCACAAAATTTTGTGGACTTTTCCAGGATGAAAGTTAACCTGACTTCACTTCATTTACATTTATATTTAATTAAGTTGAAATAGTATAATCACTCTCCAGATATTTTTAAAACAACGTTCTCTTTCCATCATAGTAAAAATTACAATTGGAACCATCAGGGGCCAAGGCTTTTGTAGGCATCTCATGGTCAGGGGGCCTCAGGTGCAAACCCCTGGCTTATGGCCTGGTGGGATGTGTGAATCTGTGGCAGTGAGCGGTGTGAATCAGTCATCACACATTGATTAGTTCTGCTAAGCCAGAGCTTTCCAAACTGTGTGTCGGGACACGTTAGTGTGTCGGCTGCAGTGTCTGGGTGTGTCGCGGCTGCTGCTGCCTCCGAGCCCTGCCAGGACTCCGCGCAGGTCCTAGTGCCTGCCTTGTGCCCGGCTGCCTCCAAACCTGCCCTGCCAGGATTCCGCGTAGGTCCTAGTGCCTGCCTTGTGCCTTGCTGCCTCCAAACCTGCTGTGATTCTGCGCAGGTCCTAGTGCCTGCCTTGTGCCCTGCTGTAAGAGTGTGTCGTCAAATGATGCCCTGCTGTAAGAGTGTGTTGCAAAATGATGCATGTCTAAAAAGTGTGTCACCAACATGAAGAGTTTGGAAAGCTCTGTGCTAAGCTAAACATAGTTCTATGTATGAGAAGGTGAGCTCTTTACTACTAGTTTCTCCAATGTGGAGTCCTTCAAATCTTAGGACTATCACTTCCAGAATGGACAGCCTGCTGGGAATACTGAGAGTTAAAGCTTCATCACTTCAGGAAGGCAGAAAGTTAGGGAAGGTTATTCTGTTTTATCTCCCAAGGAAAGCCTATTTCTTTGATAAAATTAGTAGCTAAAGAAGTCTTTCAAAGCTTTTGTGACTTCTATGGGTTGGTTCTATACACGGCACAAAGAAGGATCCTGATTTACATTCCATGACATGAAGACATTGTTCTCTATTTCCTGACTTTAAAACTGGAACAAATAAGCCCACCATATAAAGTATTGAATACATAATGCCCTTTTCACTGAATATGTAAAAGAAGCACATATTTGTCTAAAATGTGTGAAGTACTATACATATACATAATGTTTAAAAAGTAGGCATGACCTCATATAATATGCTTCCCAAGTGCCATACTTGGAATTTCAATTTTTTAAAAAATTGAAAGTATGAAACTAACTTCTATTTAGTTATACCTTGTTAATACATATGGTAAAACTATTTTAAAAATAAAAAAAAATTAAGGAGAGTGAATGGCTGCATCCATAATGCATAATTTTTCTGTCATTAAACATATAGTTGATCCAATTTAATATATTGTGTTTATTCTTGAAGGCAAAACTTCACAGGGACAAGATGCAAGAAATGTCCTATTCTATCCTCTGTGAATAATTCTGTACCCCAGTTTCTGTTCTTTCGGATTGTTTAGATCTTACGCTATGATTATTTTCAACCATAGAGTTTTGCTTTCTGACTTCTGGGGAAGAAATGGTGAACTGGAGACAACTCCGCTGAGAGCAGAACCAACGACCACGGCAGAATGAAAGCTGGCAAGTGGACCGGCTCTTCGGGATTCCTCTATGGACAAGGAGAGGACTTGGGATCGCCCACAAGTGCTCCAGACAGTTGCTCCTCATGAGGAGACTGCAAGACATCGGTCTCCGGCAGGTTTAGAGCTCTGGGGGACGAGGGAACACCATCTTGGCCCAAACTGCGGTTGGTGCCTTTATGGACATTGGGTTCACATACTTCCTTTTCTAATCATTTCTGGAAATTGCTTATTAACTGGCTTTTCAGCTATTAGGAACCTTTGGAATGACATGTTTTATAGCACTGGGTGAGTTTCCTTCAATCCTTAGCAAAAGAAGTTTTAAATACAAGTTTTGGAATAAACAGCAAAAGGGTGATTAGAACGTTGATTTTGGAAAGTTACAAACAGACTAAGGATCCAGATGGATTTGAAATAAGATTTTGAAATTAATCATAAGAACCCTTCCCATGGGAAAATGCTGCTGTTTTGAATTCTTTAAAAAACACACGATAGGATGCGACTTTGAAGGTTGGACATTAGAGGCAGTGCTTTCCAAACTCCCGCCGTTGGCGACACACCAACGGCGGCAGTGGAGGCGTGCGTGGCGGTGTGCGTGGCGGCAGCATGCACGGCGGCCTCGTGTTTTGTGGTAAAACCCAGAAGCGCTGATGGCGCGCCGCTACCGTCGCTGCCATACACACCGCCACCAGCGACGCGCCATCACCACTTCCGGGTTGTGTCACGACACACAGTTTGGAAAGCATGCTAGAGGGAACCAGAGGAAACTAAAGATCACAATTAAAGGAGAAAAATGCTTAAATTTGACTTACTAATACAGAATGGAGCACTGGATGTATTGAAGGATATTTGTCAACAATGGACCCAGAAATTAATTCTAAGAATATCTGCCTCTATAGACAGACTGTCTTTAAAAGGTATTATAGAAGAGGAACAAGATTTATCGGACAAGACTGAGACTGATTTGAAAGTGGAGTTAAGAACGACAGGCTACAAGAATGATAAGGATAAATATGCTACACTGGATATACAAATGAAACCGGCTGATGTCTTAATAATTAAAAGGGATATACAAATAACAAATGAAAAAAGTGACCTCTTAACTTTCCTATATTGGATTTACAAAAGAGACTTGTTAAAGTTTTGAAGAACGTTGTGAGAAGGGACAAAGAAAAAATGAAAAGAAATCAAGTTCTAGGACATTATTTGAAGGGATTAAAGATAAAGATTGTTAGAAGTAAAAGAAAGGAATTTAAAGTTGGTTGATTTGATCAAGATTAAAACAGATTGTTATCTCTGGTAACCCTTAATGGACTTTTGCTGACCAGGACTGAATGATGAGGCTTTAAGGATTTGTTTATAGATAACAGCTGAGATATGGGAAGAAGAGATCATTGGTTGTATTTTAAGAGAAGGTAATAAGTTACTAAAACTGTTTATACTTGTTGTGATGAAGGGGGAAGTAATTTCTTTATATATTTCTTTTCTTGTCTTTACTATATACTTATTTTTTTTCTTTTCTATTTTTCTTCCTATTTTTTTATTTCCTGCAATTTCCATTTTTTCTTTTTATTCTTTTATTTTTCTTAGTTTGTATTACTTTTTATATTTTTAATTGTAATGTTTAATAAAATTACTATTAAAAAAAAAGAACTGAGCAGAAGCTACTCAAGATACTTGACATGGTCTAGCTCAATGGTTATTGCTGGCTAGGATGAAGCCACTTAAAACAACTGACTGCTTTCGGTAACAGGAAGGCTAAATCTGTTCCTATACCCTTTGACGTTTAAATTCAGAGCTGCTTCTTCCAACTCTTTCTGTGGCTTAATAGACACCTTGGCTAGAGTTAGGCTGTAGTTGATCATTGACATAAATGGTATTCCTGCACTGGGAAAGTCTACCTCCCAATGTATCTCCTGCAGGGTATGATTTAACAAAATGCTGCTACTAATGGAACTAGTATGTTAATAGCTTTGCACCATAGTGGAATAGTGATATGATAATTAAATAAGAAATGTAAAAATTATTATTAACTGAGGTTCATTTCACTATTGCTTGTAGTTCCAAGATTTAAGCCACTATTGATGGCTGAATGGTTTAATACATCCAATTAAACTGATTGTGTGAGAAAGGCAAGAAAGAAAGGCAACCAGAAAATAAATGTATACAGTATTCTTAATATCCCCAAGTTGAATTCAACTCCTACAGTCCTGGCATTCCTTGGAGGGCCCCATCTGAATAGTAACCAGATCTGTTCCTGCTTATTTTCTAAACCAGATTAGGTAGTGTTGCATTGTACTGAAATAATAATGTTCATTCAAATAACATAAAACTATATACTTTATGTGGTACAAATTAGGCTTATTTGGAGACTAATCTAAATACATTGTTTTTAAAGAACCCAGAAAGAACAACATCCACATTTGTAACAGTGCTATTGTGAACCTCCGCACCTTCTTTTCTAGCAGAATATCATTGTGTCGGGGTGGGGGGTGTACATATTTATTTTAAGCTGAAAAATAATAAATGAACAAGGAAGAGCTCTTTCCTCCCAAGATAAAGGCAAATAGTTAAATAATTATATTACAAAGAGCAATTTCACAGGATAATCTACCACCGCAGAGTTTACCATAGTCAATACATAACAAAAGCACTTCATTCCTAGAACATTGAGAAATCTTTATGTTTCCAAAGGATTAATTTAAAGAGAAGTGGAAAGCAATACATATTTTAAAAGTTCAATGAACTCTACAATTAATTTTCTTATACATCCATAACTCATTTTTCTTCTGATGTGGTTACATCTGTAATTATAAAAAAGAAAATCTTTTCCAAAACCTTCTCTGCCAGAAGACACTTAAAAGTATTACCAGTGAGGGCTGTAATATTGTGCTATTTGTGTGTGTGTGTGTGTGTGTGTGTGTGTGTGTGTGTGTATGTATGTATATTTATATGTATATTTCGTCACCGCCCATCTCACTCAAAGAAATGGGTGGTTTACCACTCTGGGTGGTTTACAATAAAACTAAAAATAAATACAGATTACAATACAATAAAAACAGTACTTCTTAAATATAAAATATAAAATATAAAATCCAAGATAGAGATATTAAAAGTTCTTAATTTAAATTCATGAATTCACAATACAGCTATGCTATATTGTGGCTTTGTTGTTGTTTATTTGTTTGTTTTGTTTTAGAATATTATATGAATCCAGCCAGCCATTGTGATTTATTATTTCTAAATCATGGTTTATGGATCAGTGTATTGTACAAATTTAGCCAACTGTGGTTTATTCAAACTACAATTAAAGAAGCCGTGGTTTAGCACAATGCATGAGTCCAGCCCACTGATTCTCATAGAACCCTACATTTGCTTGAGGATGAAACAATGTGAGAAACGTCTAAAAGAACATACTGGAAGAATGCATGACAAAGCTTAGGAAACACACAGACACAGCCGGAGAAGTAATATCCTGAAAGTGCAATACCATAACGATAGACAGGAGAGCACGTTGAGAAAGCCCAGCTCAAAAGACAGCAAGATGATGACCTTTCTCCATTTCCTATGAGCAACTTCAGCTGCAAAATGTTATTATTTCTTGTCAATGTTTGAGTAAAAACCGGAAACCAAAGCAGCTAACAGCAGGGGGGTAATAATTACATAGGAAAACACTTTCTCTAAATCAATTTTACTTCTCTGTATGTTTCTTCTCTGTTTCACATGACTACCTTAGAATCAGTAACCTGCTCTGCTGAAAATGGAACTGTCAGAAATATGAAACAGAATAAAGGGGAAAACAGAAAATTGACATTTGAGACCATTATTAAGTGGTTTATGTCATAGCCAGATAAAACCATAGGTATTCAGTAATGGTAACATTTCTTGACAGCTGAAGCCTGATACTTTAACATTGGCCGCAAATGATCAAGTACATGCTAACTATACAATTTCCAATGTAGGTATTATCTTTCTTTCTTATTTATTTATTTTCTATCCTACCTTTATTATTTTTTATAAATAACTCAACGCGGCGAACATACCAAATACTCCTTCCTCCTCCTATTTTCCCCACATCAACAACCCAGTGAGGTGAGTTGGGCTGAGAGAGAGTGACTGGCCCCAGGTCACCCAGCCAGCTTCATGCCTAAGGCGGGACTAGAACTCACAGACTCCTGGTTTCTAGCCCGTTGCCTTAACCACTATCACCGAAACAATCTATAAGAAATCTATATATGTCAAGGCTTGGTGCTTAATTATTTTGATCGGGTATTATTATAACTGAAGCCTTGTTTAATAGAGTGGACTGCTGACAGATTAATAGCATAGTAAATTAAGTTAAACAAATACCTGTACACAGTAGTCTTTCAAGCATTTAATGAAAATCAAATAAATAAATCACTTCAATAATTCACTTCTCCCTCCATAGAACAATGCACTACCTCTTTTCTAAAAGGGCAAAGAAATTCTAAACCTCTTCTTGTTAATATGACTTTCTACTCCCCCAGTTAGACTTCTAATCTTAAAATCCAACCCAAAGAAACAGCAGAAAATCAGAAGGTATGAAAAAGGTTAAGTACAACCTTTCACCTGATAATGCTATGGTAACTATAAACATTTTGAAATCCCAAAATGACTATAGTTTCAAAACAATGTTATTTTCCAGCTGCAGGAATTGTCTTCAATGAATATATTAATATAAATTTCCCAATTTTCTACATATAGGTGAGAGAGAGAGAGAGAGGGAGAGAGAGGGAGAGAGAGGGAGACCAACCAAAATTTTAAGTATTTATTAAAAGGTAAGTGAACAGTGTTAGGTGAAATTTTTCTCCTAAATACCATCCTATATAAATTTTTTAAGAAATATCTTCTTACAAAAAAGGAGAATTAATAAATATTTTACTTATTTAGAGCAGTCATACCCTATTCAGTTTAAAAAGACGTAACACTGTGATTGTTTTTTTTTAATTCCAAGTCCAGACACAATGTACGCACAGAGGAACACAGGTATCAAGATACAGTTGAGTATTTAGATCCTGAAAGAAAGGAACAAAATATAGATACAGTGGGGCAAAAAAGTATTTAGTCAGCCACCAATTGTGCAAGTTCTCCCACTTAAAAAGATGAGAGAGGCCTGTAATTGACATCATAGGTAGACCTCAACTATGAGAGACAAAATGAGAAAACAAATCCAGACAATCACATTGTCTGATTCGGAAAGAATTTATTTGCAGATTATGGTGGAAAATATTTTCTCATTTTCTCATTTTTTCTCATTTTGTCTCTCATAGTTGAGGTCTACCTATGATGTCAATTACAGGCCTCTCTCATCTTTTTAAGTGGGAGAACTTGCACAATTGGTGGCTGACTAAATACTTTTTTGCCCCACTGTATACTGTACATCCTAGTTCCTTCAACATATGAGAGAGAAACAGTTGGACTGGAACTCATTATTGTAATATATCTACATATGCACATACCTTAGTAAACCTAATGTAAAATAGCCTGATAATATGAAGTGTCCTTGCTTGAAAATTATTTAAATTGTAAGCAAATGCATTCTATTGTGACAAGACTGAGCTATGCTCTTTAATTTAATCAGAATGTAGTCACAAACGTATGTCAAAGTTAAATATTTTTAAAGATTGGAAAAGTCACAGTTTAAAGTCAGCTGTGAAGTTGCATGATTAATCGTGGCTCTTGATTATTTATATTTGCAATATTAATACAATTTGCTCTTCAATTCTTAACTCCTCCCCATATCCCTGATTATACCATCTCCACAGGGCAACTGAGAACCCTCAAAGCATAGATGCATGGGATATAGGTTTGAGGAGGAGGAGATCATCATTCCTAGAACTGGTTCAGAAAAAAATATGTTTTGTGTCAATAGGAACACACAGGCCCTTCCACTTTGCTTTAAGCTCCACAAGAAAGTAGCATGGTAACTTTCTTACCTTTCCCGTCCAGCTGTTCAACATCCTCTCCCCTTTTCATGTCTTTTCTAACAGTAGAAGGCTTAATTTTGACTTCCATAACTATTAACCCAGAGAACCACTCTATACCTATATTCCCCCAATCCACTCTGGTTCTTATAATTAATAATTCCTGAAAAGCAATGTGTGAGTGAGTTAAAACCAGGCCTTGGGAATGGGGAAGGAATGAGCAAACTGTTGGGGGGGGGGAGAGTTTCAGAAAACATTTTCAGTCTTGAGAAAGAGGAAACAGAGAAAGAAAAAGAAATCTGCCTTGATTTTGTTTGATATAAAATGGATTAGAGAGAAACTCTGACAGGCTCTCAACATTCTGTTATTCTACGCTACAACAATAAAGAGGATTCTTGGAATCCCTGCTGTGCCTGTTTCTTGACTTGGCCTATCTTGAAGGGCTGACACCATGTTGGTTTAGATTAAACAGAAACAAGTGTTTCTTATAATGCTACACATGATGAGTTCACCTAACAACTTGGAATGCCCACTGGGAAGAAGGTTACCTGTCTATACCTTTTGTCTCTGGTTGGTACTTCTTCACCCACCCAAGCCAAAACAATGAGTGCACATACATATGCTCCCATCTCAAGATAATACAGAGTACAACTAATTAGGCAGGCTTATACTACTATAAGACTGTTGGTCTTTAAGTTGCCACAAGACTGAATATTTCTACTTAAGGATGAATAAACAGAATTTCTTTGGAAACAACCCACATAGTATAATGACAATTTTAAGACATACACAAAGTTTATTAGAATCCAGGAAATTATATTTAATATAAATACTAAGCAAATAGATATTATCTGGACTTGCCTTTAATCTTAAGGATTATTGTTGGCAGTGATACAAGCTTCATTCTTAACTAAATCCCCAAATGACCCTGAAGTGCTTTCACAGCTGCCTCTCTCGCCTTGTTTTATTTTCTAAATAATCTGAAAGAATGAACCCTACTCTTTCAAAAGTGCGGTGATCATACTTAAAGATGGAGCTCCCAACGAGCAGCAACTGAAAGTAACCCATACAGTACATAACTAATGTTGGAATAGTCCTAATGGTGGCACTGACATGTGGATAAATAGTAAAGCCCATTCTAATCAGGATCAGTGAAAAACCACCAATATATCTCTTCCCTAATTTAAATAGTCTGACAGAACTTTTTGGAGAACAGATTGGTCTGTCAGTCTACCCTACCACTACTTAGTCCTTTCAAGGCTTTCTATAAAAGCTTCTTGCATGCAGATTCTGCCCTTTTATTGCATCTGTTGAGCATGGAACAGGATTAGAGACAACAGTCTCTCAATTACTTTTGGCTTTCCATGGTTAACTTTCTCAGTTTGGGTTTCTAAGGTTGACTTTCATCTCTATTTTTTCAACCTATCAAAATCAGCTATTGCCTGCAACAGGAAGCAATAAAGGGAAAGAACTAGCTACAAGAAAGCTTTTAATTAAGATTAAAAAGGAGCTTTCCTCAATAGGGGCATGTACAGTATGTATGTATGAATAAACATTAGAGAAAAATCATGGTCATCTGAAAGATAGGGGTGTATAATTTAGAAATATTTTAAATATTGTTTTGGAACTCCATTTTATTTTATCTTCCATCTGTTTGTAGAAAGCCAATGCCTTATCAATGTGGAAAGGCAGAGCAACTTTATCATTCATCTCAAAATAAGTAGCCTAAGAATAGATACACCAAATTTGTTTCTGCCCCATAAATCTTACCTCCTCCCCCACTTACTTTTGCTTTTTCACTCTCATGTGGACTCAGCACTACATGAATAAGGTTTCTCCTATGGCCATACAAATGACAGCCTTTCCTTTGATTCAACTTCCATACGCATAATAAATATGCTCTAATGAAAATACCACCAAATTCAAAACTGAATCCAGTGAAAGCACTAACTTTCATAGATGCTTCTTAATCTTTCTAAAGCTGGATTGCTTTATTCATCTTTATAGAGATACAGTGCCAATTCTAAATTCTGTATAATTTCCCCAGAGATAAAACCCTGTTCAGGCTTCTTTGAACCTAGGCAATCACCAACTTTTATTCTGTCTATTGAAAATTCAGTACCACATCTCTATTCTGCTACTTCATGTTTGTTATCAACATATTTAGAATAACTGTCTGTGTTCATTTATCCTACAAAGACTGCACCATAAAAACACTCTATTGCTTCTGAAGCAGAGCCGAAGTTTTAAAAAGCCACCTCAAAAGTGTTCACTTGTTACTCTCTAATGAACAGGAGCTTCTACCTCAGCCTTCCTCAAGCCTTGACTTCCAAGGGGGCAACTCCCAGATTTCTCAGTAGGTGTAATTATGTGGAGTTGCTTCAGCTGTCTTTAATATCATTCATATTTTCTACAGTGAATTGTAAAAATTATTGGTGAATTGTCCTGAGATGACAAAATGGCTGTTGGTTTGTGTGGCTTGTATGTTTAACTGCTTTAATACAGTTTAAGTAATAGGGATCATTTCACTCAGTTTTGCCTTTAGAAACAGACATCCTTGGATAGAGTCAAATTGTGAATATTGTTTCAATTTATTTATTTATTTAATTTATTTTTCAAATTTATAAAGCCACCCATCTCACAAACAAGTGACTCTGGGTGGCATACAAACAGCTAAAAACAATCAATAAATACATTAAAAGATATTAAAAAACCAACTAAAACAAAGAATAAAAGACGAAGGGATGTTAAAAATAAGGGAGCCACCTCACTAGTTCACCCGTCCCCTGGGGTCCCCAGGCCTGCTGGCATAACCAGGTCTTGAGGGACCTTTGGAAGCTCAGCAGTGACGAGGCCAACCTCACCTCAGTGGGGAGAAGATTCCACAATGCAGGGACCACAGCAGAAAAGGCCCGCCATCTTGGGCCGGTCAAATGTAGCTGCCTAGGCGATTGAACCCGTATCATGCCCTCACTGCTGGATCTGGTAGGACAGAGAGATGAAATTGGGGAGAGGCAGTACCTCAAATAACCGAGTCCCATGCCATGAAGGGCTTTAAAGGTCAACACCAGCACCTTGAATTGGACCCGGAAACAAACTGGCAACCAATGCAGCTTGCAAAGCAGAGGTGTAATGTGTGTTCTACCAGAAACATACATAACTGCTTGTGCCACTGCATTTTGCACCAGCAAAAGTTTCTGGATACTCTTCAAGGGCAGCCCCATGTAGAGCGCATTGCAGTAGTCTAACCAGGAGGTGACCAGGGCATGAGTGACCGTGAGTAGGTATTTACCTCATACTTACAGCAGAAGAAGTGTGCTGAATGTCCAAACACTTCAACTTACCAGAAGTGCAGACTGTACAATTAACCAGCTACTATTCTCAACTTTGAAAGTCTTGTTTTCTAACAATTTTATAGTTACAGTATATATTTGCCTATATAGCTATAGAACAATATACTATACTTCTAATTATGAAAAGAGTTTATTGTCATTATCACCTAAAATTCAACACATCTGGAAGACACCAAATTTTGTGGGGGATGGAAAGTAGCATATCGTGCCCACTGTTTCCCATGGCAGATAAAGTTTAGGGTTTGACTAAGACTATCAGTGCTTTATCTAGGATAAGCTATTTATGTTACCTGACATATACGTCATCTGTACCGTTTTTATGTGCAAAAAGGAAATTATACAAAATAAAATATGTCAATATGGTATTAGAGCAGAGCTTTCCAAACTGTGTGTCGCGACACAAAAGTGTGTCACCACACACAGTCTGGTGTGTCGCCACACGACCCGGAAGCGCTGATCATCATCAGTGCTTCCGGGTTTTCCCGCGGCGACACACCAACGGCGGCGCGCAAAAACCGAAAGCGGCAGCAGCGCTTCCGGGTTTTTGCGCGCTGCCGCAACGGCGCACTTCCGGGTTTTCCCACGGCGACACACCAACGGCGGTTGGTGTGTCGCCGCGGGAAAACTTTGGAAAGCCCTGTATTAGAGTTTGCTACTGGAAATTGTTAAGCAAAAAGATTGGGAAGGTTTCTTTAGGAGAAGGGATTCTATGGGAAAGAAATATTAAGGATCGGAAAGAGTTCAGGAAGCCTGCTGTATGCTGTTCAATAAAGCTTGTCAGTGATCAGTTTCCTTGGTAACTACAGCAGATATAGACAAAGATTCAGGGAAGAGATGTGGCACTCTTTATGATTAGCAGAAAAGAGATGCAGCTTTGTCTACTTTGAGCATTAAAAGGCTTTTGATTTTTTTTAAACTCAGTTGTGCAAACATTATTAAGTTAAAAATGCCATTATCCACCTTTTTGCCTAACCTATGCTGTCTGGTCAAAGTAGCACTTATTATTAATACAGAGTTGAAAAGTTATTTATTTATTTATCATACTTATATCCCGCCCATCTCCCTCCCAAGGAGGGACCCTAGGCGGTTCACAATAAAATAGTTTAAAATCAATAAAAAACCATAAATAATATAAATAATCATAAAATATATAGTTGCAATCAGATCCAAGGAATGGTAGATCTTATCCCAAGAGCCGGTCGGGCTGGACAAGAGAAATCTAAGAAACCAGCCAACCCCAAGACTGGCTATTCCCCACCCCACCCCAAGCATGATGACACAACCAGGTCTTTAGGTTTTTTCTAAAGTCCAGGAGAGAGGGGGCTAATCTTATTTCAGTGGGGAGAATGTTCCAGAGGGCGGGGGCTACTGCAGAGAAGGCACGCCTCCTGGACCCCGTCAGATGGAATTCTCTTACAGACGGGGCTCGTAGCATTCCCTCTCTGCATGACCGGGTGGGACAGGTTGATGTGATGGGGATGAGACGGTCCCGCAGGTAACCTGGACACATGCCATGTAGGGCTTTAAAGGTGATAACCAACACCTTGAATTGAATCTGGAAGCAAACTGGCACCCAATGTAACTTGCAGAGCAGAGGTGTTATATGTGCTGATCTTGAAGCACCCAAAATCGCCCGCGCGGCCGCATTCTGGACCAGTTGAAGCTTCCGGACGCTCTTCAAGGATAGCCCCATGTAGAGCGCATTACAATAGTCTATATGGGAGATGACCAGGGCATGAGTGACTGTTCGAAGGGCCTCTCGCTCCAGGAAAGGGCATAGCTGGCGCACAACATGAAGCTGCGCAAAGGCCCTTCTGGCCATGACTGCCACCTGCTCATCGAGCAGGAGTTGTGAGTCCAAGAGGACCCCCAGGTTACGCACCAGTTCTCTCCGGGGTAATACAACCCTGTCCAGAACTAAGGATGGTAAATTCCTGGACACCGAGGGGCCATTAATCCACAGCCACTCCATCTTACCAGGGTTCAGTTGAAGCCTGTTGTTCCCCATCCAGACCCCCACAGCCCCCAGGCACTTTGACAGGGCAGTAACAGCATCACTTACTTCCCCTGGGATAGAGATGTATAACTGAGTATCATCAGCATATTGATGATACTTTATCCCGTGGAGACGGATGATCTCTCCCAGTGGTTTCATGTAGATGTTAAATAGGAGAGGAGAGAGAACCGAACCCTGCAGCACCCCACAAAGGAGGGGCTGTGGACTTGATCTCTCCTCCCCTATCAACACCTATTGGGACTGACCCCGGAGGAAGGAGACAAACCAGCGCAAAACCATGCTGCCCACCCCCAACTCCCTGAGTCATCCCAGAAGGATACCATGGTCAATGGTATCGAAAGCTGCTGAGAGGTCAAGGAGAGCCAGGATGGATGCACGGCCCCCATCCTGCTCCCGCCAGAGATCATCCATAACTGCGACCAATGCTGTTTCTGTCACATATCCAGGTCTGAAACCTGACTGAAAGGGGTCTAGATAATCCATTTCACCTAGAATCCTCTGGAGCTGCAATGCCACCACTTTCTCAACCACCTTCCCCATAAAGGGAAGGTGGGAGACTGGACGAAAATTGTCCAGCACAACCGGGTCCAGCGATGGTTTCTTGAGGAGGGGGCGCACTAGCGCCTCCTTGAAGACCATTGGAAACACCCCCTCCCGCAAGGATGCATTTACCATCGACTGGGCCCAGCCACTCGTCACCTCCCGAGCTGATTGCACCAGCCAGGAGGGACATGGATCTAATTCACATGTGGTGGCATTTACAGTCTGGAGGAACCTATCCACTTCCTCGGGTCCAACAGGATCAAACTGTTCCCAGATAACTGGGTAAGTACGTTCCTCAGGCATCTCCCGAGACCATGTCTCACGCTTAGAATCTAACTTAGAGTGAATCTGAGCGATTTTATCCTGCCCAGAAAACTCCTCAGCGCGGCCCTGTAGATGGTTTTCTGAATCCCCTTTCCCCAAAAGGGATCGGGTGATCCTAAACAGGGCCGCTGGGTGGCATTCTGCAGATGCAATTTATTGGATGAATTATTTGTTTATTTTACTAAGTTTATGTGGTGCTCCAATGATGCCTGACTCTGATGTTTATCTTGCATTAGAAAAACACTGGCTAAACATTGGCATATATCTATATTCTAGAAATAATGAACAACAATTACGCTTAATATTACAAAACAAGAGACAACATACTGGTAGCAAATATCTGCCATCAACTAGCAGCTATACAACATTTGAACACTGTACCCATGTTAAAGAACTTGAAAGAAAATCAGTAATACAAGAACTGATCACTTGCAGAGAGCAAGTGTGGAGATTTGAGATAACAGCTATGGGTATACAACCTTAAACATACATATATATTTACATATTTATATAAATGATTAACCATAGACTTCAGGGTGGCTTTTGATTGAAAAAGATTAATGCCCTTGATAAATCTTGGCCAGACCTAGTAGAACAGTTGTTAGCTTCTTCATGTACTCAGTAAAACACAGTTCAAAACTTTTTCTGCTTTCCAAATGCACCTAATTTATTTTCTTCTTTCTATAATTGGGTGTTCAAATCTGTTTGCTTTTCCTCCACGCTAGTACAAAGATAGCATAATAAATCTATTTTTTTTAATATGCCACCTTAATTGTGTAAGACTCTCTTTTGTACATAGATACACATAACTAAAAGATCTCACTGCCTGATATGACAAGCAACACCAAGGACCTACACAACTGAAATCAAATCTGGGATCAAGTACAACGGTGGCACTTTAAGTTATTCCTCTGGAGACAATGTCTCTGGCACAATGTATTCTTCCCCAGAACTTTCTTCTTTCCTGCATGTATTCTAGGGCTGGGGGGGGGGGGGGGGGACCATTTTAAAAAGCAATTCTCATTTCAAGAATTACAACATAAGAAATAAGGCTAACTTTTTAACTTAATGATTCCTAGTTTAGTACACACTTCTAAAGAAAATAATACAGAGAGCTATGAAATTCCTAACTAAATATCCTAAATGGAAAGCTGCCTTAAAATTAAAATATAATTCTAAACAACACATAGTTAACCAACCATAAGAAAAAATAATCTCATTAAACTCATACTGGATAGCATTTAGAAATGGTGCTGTAATTTTATTCTAGCTTCATTTCAAACTATTGATTGTGCCTTCGGGTCAGTTTTGTCTCCTGGCAACCATCTGAACTAGTCCCTCCAGTTTTCTTGGCAAGTTTTTCAGAAGTGGCTTAGACAGTGCCTCCTTCCTAGGGCTGAGAGAGAGTGGCTGGCCCAGTCATCCATCTGGCTTCATGCCTAAGGCAGGACTAGAACAGTCTCCAGGTTTGTAGCCTGGTGACTTAACTACTGCACCAAATTGGCTCGTTTTTTAAAAATTTACCCTTCTTAAAAAAAAAAAGCAAACATGACTGTGTAGTCATCCATTGGAACAATACTTACCAATTCAATGGCAAAAACCAAAGAAATATTGTATAATATTCTATTTAATGCATTTTAAAATACTCACGTACAAGTATGTATGTATGTATGTATGTATGTATGTATGTATGTATGTATGTATGTATGTATGTGTTCCCTCTTTGTTCATCTGGAACAGTTGCTACCAGAGGAAGGCTTAGCAAAGCAGATTTAGTCAAACACCCTTGATCTCACAGATCCCTTGTAATTTCCTTAGAGAGTATTCTTGTGAGGACATAGTCCACCTGATTCCCCTGGAATTCCTGACTTCAGTTGCTTATCCTTGCATTCCCTTCATCTAGCAAGAATCACAGAGTTATATTTTGCCATGGCTTTTTTTTTTTTTTTTTTTGGATTCATGCTAACACTAAAGACCTTGGCACGCTTTCCTTCTTTATTTGGTTTTGGACAGATCATAAGGGACAAAGTGATAACTAGCTCCCACCCTAGTTCTCACTTTCCCCTTATAGTTTTTCAGCTATAACTATTTCCTCCATCTGCTTCCTCCCATATTAAAAACAAAACCCTACCAGAGATCTGTGACAAATTAATTTCTTATACCTCATCAAAACTTCTCAGAGAGCCTTCAACCATTATTGGCAAATTTGCTTTCTATTTTCTAGTAAAAAAAATCATAAGGGGGGGGGGAATACTCAGATCTCAACTGGTATGCCCTCCATATTACTCTAAGATGACACTCTAGGAAGCAAACTCTTACATACCTCCTCCTACATCAAATGATAACCGTTTAGCCACTGAATTTCTGTAATGTGATCTTGGAGTACAGTGGCACAAATGGAGTTTGTGGCCCAAGGGATGTCCACCCTGCTATGCAGTATACTTCATATTCTCATGAGTCTTTCTCCCATATAGTAAATGCATTAAGGGGAAGAAAACTGCACTTCTTGGACTGGTGTACACTGATAGTACTGCAATTCCTAGTGCATCTGGGTTTTCAACCATAGGGATGCTCTTTTTACCCTACACTGAGGAGCAGAGCTGCTCAATTCAGTACTATTGCTCTTCCATTAATTCACTTAACCTATGGACTGATCACGAGATACCCTCACCTATCTACTATGACACTGTGCAGGTCAAGCAGTAGCAACTGAGACAGATGAAGGACAAACTATAACTCATGCAGAAGTATAAATACTACTAGACAACCAGTGACCCACTGGGTCATCATTTCAGAAATATTTCCTTACCTAAACAGAGAAACAGAATGACCACAGGCAGATTGCTAATGGTTTGGTTTTGAAAATTAAAGAAGAAAACATCAGTTTATTAAAGAAGAAAGATGTATAGCAAGAGAAATATACTGTAGATGCTTTTTGTTTAACAAAGGATGCTTTTGATGAGAACATTTCTGGTTGATCAGCCATTCTTTAAGAATACTCTAACGTTTTCTGGTTGATCAGCCATCTTTTAAGAATACTCTAACGTTTTCACTTCTCAAAGAGAATATTTGTAGCTCAGGGTTGAACTGTGGAGTCCTTGTTGTTTTCTTGCAGACGTTTCATTGCCAGACTAGGCAACATCTTCAGTGTGAAAAGGGAGTGGGGCTTGCTCTCTGTTTATATACCATGGCTTGTCCTGCTTGTGTTGGTGGAGGTGTTGTTCTCTCCTTAGGAGTTCCTTGATTGGGCTGTTGTTTCCTGCTTCGTTAATTGACTGAGTTAATAGTTCCTTGATTAGGGTATATTGTGCTGTTTGATTGTTCCTCTGGTGCTAATCCTGGTGTTAATCTTTGCCTATCTGGGTGATGATTAAGGAGGTGTTCTGGTCTTCTGGCTTTTCTATTGTCTCTTATGAATGGTATGTAAATGTTGTTTACCTCTATGTGTCTGTTGATGGCTGCTTTGTCTGAGTGCCAAGCTTCCAGGAATTCTCTAGCATTTTTGGATTTGGCTTGGTTTAAGATGCTCACAGTTTCCCAGTTGAAAGTATGGTTAAGCCTGTCCATGTGTTGTGAGATTAAGGAGTTTTCATCGTGTCTTCTGACTGCTAGTTGGTATTCGTGGATGCGTTCTGCTAGTCTTCTGCCGGTCTGTCCTACATAGTGGCTGTTACAGTCCTTACACTGTATGCTGTAGATGACTCCTGTTTTTTCTTCTTGGGCTACTGGGTCTTTTGGGTTACTTACGATGTTTTGAAGGGTTTTGGTTGGTTTGTGTGATATGGTGATGCCGTGTGGTTGTAACAGTCTATTAATAATTTCTGAGATGTTTCTGATGTATGGCAGTGTAATCCTTTTCATAGCTTCTGTTGGTTTTACTGTGGTGGGTTGATTGGTGATAAAGTTGTGTGGGTATCCATTTTGCTGGAAGATGCTATATAAGAACACTATTCAGACGAGCACAAATGCACTGCAGAAACCCAGAACAGCAGAAAAAGGAAAAAGACCACTTATATAGCATCTTATAATTTAAACAGATTTTAAACAATTCAGCTGGGATACCATCGTCTCCTGCTGTCTTGTTATTAGCAATGCTTCTTAAGGCCAATTCAACCATTTGAGGTACCTTGATTCAAAAATTGTTGCCCTATGATGCACGTTTTGCTCAATTTAAAGTTACAAACAGACAAACAGGAGAGTTTTAGTAGTATATAGATAAAATATTCTTAAAGATTAAAAAAGCCTGCACTCTGGTTCAAGAGTTTACAACTCAATCCCATTTAAATCTGGGATTATCCTAAATTACATTTGCTTCCTGAAAAAAAAAAGGTTGAAATTAAATTATCATTATTTGAGTCACAAAATCCTGACACACAACAGGAAAAGGGCATAGCTATCTAATTTATAAAAAGCTTCATGTAATCCTCCTATACTTGCCATCTATTATGCGTCCCTCCTTTTCAACATGGTCTATTTTAGTCAGTGTATCAATCAATGGAACAAAACTGACTGGATAAAAAGAATGCTATTGCACCACTATTTAGAAATTATTTAACTTGAAAACATAATTTCATAATTTTCATAATTTTTTTTGCACCTTTGCTCCGTGAGCTGCATTGGGTCCCAGTTTGCTTCCGGATTCAATTCAAGGTGTTGGTTATCACCTTTAAAGCCCTACATGGCATAGGACCAGGTTACCTGAGGGACCGGCTCATCCCCGTTCAATCGACCCGTCCCACCCGGTCCTGCAGAGAGGGCATGCTACGAACCCCGTCTGCAAGAGAGTTCCACCTGACGGGGTCTAGGAGGCGTGCCTTCTCTGCAGTAGCCCCTGCCCTTTGGAATATTCTCCCCCGGGAAATAAGATCGGCCCCCTCTCTCCTGGACTTTAGAAAAAACCTGAAGACCTGGCTATGTCATCAGGCATGGGGAGGGGAGGGGAATAGCCAGTCTTGGGGTTGGCTGGCCCCTTAGATCTGTTTTGACCAGCCTTGTTGATCAGTGGAATAAGATCTACCACCTTTGGATCAAATTATATGATGTTGTAGGTGTGTGTGTGTGTGTGTGTGTGTGTGTGTGTATATATATATATATATATATGCAATTTTATATTGTTATTATTGATATTTATTGTTTTAATTCTTTTAAATTGTTGTGAACCGCCCAGGGTCCCTCCTTGTGGGGGAGATGGGCGGGATATAAATGAAATAAATAAATAAATAAATAAATAAATAAATAAATAAATAAATAAATAAATAAATAATCAGTGTAAGATCTTGATTTAACAGAAGTATTCTAAGATAGGAAGTTTGCTCATTTGTCCTAACAATTCTCAGTGCCTTAAAACTCATCAGGTTTAATCGGTTATAAAAAAGTGCATGAGTCATATGAAAGGAATTGCCTACATTCCTCTAAACATATAGATTTGCTTCAGGTATTCTGGCCCAGTAGGATTATTTCAGTTACTTCACCTCTTTCTGCAAGAGTATGGGGAAGCCATATCATATAAACTGCAATCAGGAAGAAGTCCATAATCAGCTAACTGAACAGCTAATCACCATCCTTACCCAAAAGATGCCCAAATTGCTTTTGGAACTTTTACCCCTGTTTTTTAAAGTGTTTTTTGTAGTGCTATTAGGTGTGTTGCTTGAGAACAACAGTTCCAAAGCTCTGATGAGCAATTAATCTCTGCAATTTTTAGAGTGTTAGGTCTTCATGAAATGACGCTAGTGAATTTTATCAAAAACCTAAAAAAAAGCCATGTGTAAGTCTTATTTGTAATTACTATTGCCTGCTACATTTATCATACAATCATATTGACCCTTAAATATTTCTGCTTCTCACATATATAAGACTATTTTTTTAAAAAAATTATTTTTATCCCACCTTTATTATTTTTATAAATAACTCAAGGCGGCGAACATACCTAATACTCCTTCCTCCTCCTATTTTCCGCACAACAACAACCCTGTGAGGTGAGTTGGGCTGAGAGAGAGGGACTGGCCCAAGGTCACCCAGCCGGCTTTCATGCCTAAGGCGGGACTAGAACTCACAGTCTCCTGGTTTCTAGCCCAGCACCTTAACCACTAAACCAAACTGGCTCTCAAATTGCTTCCATATTGAACAGAATAGAGAAGCACTCAAGATTTGGATAGACCCCAGGAAACATGACCAACTACCTTGAAAAAATACTGGGAAAAACAAATATTAAGTTTGTTTTTATTTTGAAGAATGTATAAAGTAACAGCTTTAAAAGAGGCATCTTCATGCTACAGGAGTTTTCATATATCTTTCTCATTAGTAACACAGATATAACCTCCTTATTGTAAGGAAAGACTTAATATAAAGAAAAAATGCATTGAAAGTTTTTTTACTTCTGAACACAGATAAAGTGGGTCACTGCACAGAATCCAGATTGTTTGATTAATAGTAAGGACAGTTCAGCAAAGATTCCTAACTAATATTACACACATTACTGGTGCTGAGGATGAGGGGTTTTTGGGAGAGGTGGGGGTCAAATGGCCCTGGGAAATGTAAGCTTCATGCAAATTCTAATTGCCTATTGATTTATGCAATCTTCTAGAGATGACATTGATGTGACCTTCTCAGAGATGAGATTTTTATGGGTAAATGTTATTGTCCAGTATTGTTTGGAATGACTTTTATTCACAGAAACCAGTTTCAAATAAGGAGACAGGCAGGCATTCTGCTGCTGCATAAAAATGAAGGAATAGCATTTTGCAAAATGTGCAATCATTTCTTTCCTATTTCAGGAGTAAGTATGGAACAATCATTTGTGGTTTACTGGTTAAGAGGAGTTGTGATCCAGAGATTCAGAAAACGAAACAGTACAGTTTACCTACTCTCTTTGCTCTATATCCCAAATGGTCCTAGCAGGTAACAGCAACTGTGAATCTTATGTGTAATTCCATATTCCTCAAAGGATTTACATACACTTGAACAAAAAATCCACATAAACAAACCTAGTGGATGAAACGTTTCAGTGTTGAGTGTTTAAGGAAATACAGGCAATCTTTGTTTAGTGACAACAATTGGGACCAGCAACTTGCTTGTTAAGCAAAGCAGTTGGTAAGTAAAACTGCGACTGTGCTTATGATCTTACTTCAGCTTTTCTTTGCTTTACAGACCTGCGAAGGTCATAAATGTGAGGCTTGGTTACAAAGTTCCTTTTTCATCACTGCCGTAACTTCAAATGGTCACTAAACAAGGGAGTTGCTAAATGAGGATTACCTGTAAGCACATGTTTGAGGAACTGGTTCTTTTTTGATATTTGAATTATCCTGAAATAATCAATCACAAATATAATAGTTTATTTTAATGAAACCTTTGTATTTATAATTTTTAGAGCTATGGATTCAAATTGCCTGGGGCAGGGGAGGGAAGGACCTTTTGGAGTTTGAAAAAAGAGTGCCACTTCTCTGAGAGTTGCACTAAATTGATTCTTTAAAGTCAACTTTAAAGTCATATTTTTCCAGACTGCAGACACTTAACAAAGATTGTAAAACAAGCCTGGAATATCAATGTCCACTGTTTCCATCTATTATGTACAGTATAGCCTTGATAAACACCATACTAAGTATGAGCCACAATACCCACAAAACAGTCTTTTCCAATCTGGTGCCCTCCAACTACTGCAACCCTAAGAGTTGAACTCCAGGAGGTCTGGAGGACACCAGATTGAGGAAGATATTACTAGCAAAGAAGACGTTCCATTTATGCCTTTTAACTTCAGGAAATAATGCTGTAAGATCTCAGAGTAGATCTGCAAAGTATTGGAAAGGTAGTTCGCGTGAAGATAACTTCAAGGTTTCTTGTCACAGGAAGCAGATTTTAAATATTCAGCTCCACAATGTAATTTAATAGTGTATGAAGATTTATCAAAATGAAGCATTCTTCCTCTATTTCTGCAGTAGCAAAATCTTCTTTTATATTACTTGAAACAGAATTGAGGCAAATCTACATTTAAAGCATACTTCTTTAAAACTAGATGCATCTTGCATAAAATACTAAGTTAAAAATGTTGAAAGGGCAAGAACCAGATACAATTTCATGCTGAAGTTAATATGTGATGAATTGGCTCAAGACCAAAATTCCACTAAGGCCTGTTCTTAAATGAAAATAGCTGTTTGAAATGAAACCATGTGGTGGGAAGCAAACAGAGGTACAGAAGCTTTCTAGAATAATGGAATTAATTTTTACCATGTGTTTAGACGCTTCCAAGAAGCACAATATGTGGTAGTAAAACTAAATGTGTTACAACACCACCAACAAAAATGTAGCAACGGAAAATTTATTTCAGTGAGGAAAAATACCTTTTTTTAAACATATAATTTTTATTGAACAAATTTTTAACAAGATAAAAACAATAAAAACATTAGAAAAGAAAAAAGAAAATAAGGAAGAATAGTGAATAAGTAAAAAAGGAAAGGAAAGGAAAAGATTATAAAGAAGCTGCTTCTGATCATTTTAACAGTGCTTATAAATGCATTTATATTTTGCCCTTTCTCTCCAAAGTTACATCATAATTTCCTTCTTTCCATAAGCTGCCCTTTCTAATCTTCAAACCCATAAATCACAAGTTCATTTTCCTCTTTTTTCAGCAAAAAGTCCATAAGGGGGTTCCAGTCACAAGAAAAATACTTTATTGCACGTAACATTCCATTTTAAATGCCACAAAGCTGCCTGTTAGAACTGACCCCACTAGCTTCAGTTGGTAGAAATTGTAATAAGGAAATAGAGTGTTCCAGATCCAGACAGAAAGCCTGGGCCTGAGCTGATACTTCTGATGCTGGTAAAGAATTTTAGTTAGCCACGTAACTTCGCTGTTCAAGACAGCTTTTTACATCAGATTATGCAAGGAGCAAAGAAAAGATCAGCCACCCTGGATAATATACTGTACTCTTATCAAAAGAGACACTTTGTAATTAAGGCAGCATACAAGCTGACAAATAAATAAATAATACAATCCCTGCAAAAATATTCACAGAGCCTCAAATTTCCTGCAAGAAGTAGTTGCTCTAGAAATATGAGAAATAACTAAATAAAATACTTTTCAAGGGCTACGGATTCTCTCTGCCTTTTGTTTAACAGGAATCTGTTGGAGTGGATTCAAAAGACCAGTTTTAAGTGTGACTTAGTTATAAATACCATTTCCTAGGAGAACATTATGCACAAAATAGCTTGCCTTACAGTGGGAAGTAATCAGTTGACCCAATTCAAAAATGAAAGCCTGCACTAATTAACTGCTAATGAATTGGAGTCATTCTATTAATTGTAGCATGAGCAAAAAAGTTTTTTTCTATCCTCCTCTATGACCCTGCAAATTTTAACAAATATTCTCTAAGATTATCTTTTTGTATCTTCTGGAAAGAGTTGTCTGTAATAAAGTCACCAGCCAGAAAACAATGTTCAACACTGAAAAACAAAATATGCTTAATTTTCAACCTACTTATTCATTGTGACACTGTCAAAATAAATACCATTTGAATTCACTTCAGATTTAAAAGAAATGATCCTGGGAATGATGGGAAAAAAGATTTACAATCTTTTGTTGAAATCCTGAAAGCCTCTTCAGAGATAAGTGGAGATCCATAAACACCCAATATTTTTCACTCCCCCATGAAAAGAAGTCCCCATGTATTAAGCTCCTTTCCGAGTCCTGAGTGTCCAAAACATTTTACCATTCAAGTAATAAAGTCTAGAAAAGCCCCATTGTATAGATTTAATGGTTTATGTGGCTGTCTCATCTTTATAGTGATAGACTTAGGCTGTATCTACCTAAGTTTCTATACTTTCTTTGAACGCATCTGAAAAACAGATGACATAAGAAGAAATAGTATCCTTTCAGGTTTCATACTCATATACCTTCTGGCTTCTTTGAAATACTGGGCATGCATTCCTGCAAATGCAATTATTTATAATTCGGCAATCTATCACTAATGCTTTGAACTGGAAAAAAAGCAGCAGAAATCAAACTTAGGGTAACCTAGAATCCTATTCTCTTTCCTAATTTCATATTGTGTTCATAAGGCATATTCTTGAAGAACTCACATATGCACTGGACATTCTGGACAGCCACTTCCAATTAGTACAACCAACTGGTGCACTGATTATGTGTTATCAAGTTGGTATCAACTCTTAGCAACCACATAGATAGACCTTCTCCAAGATTATCTGTTCCCATCAAGGCCTTTCAGATCTTCTAATAGTGTACTCATTGCTCCTGCAATTGAATCCATCCACCCTGTGCTGGTCATCCTCTTCTTCTCTTTCTGTCCACCTTTCCCAGCATTATAGACATCTCATAATGTGTCCAAAATACATTAAGTATGATCAGACAGAATGGGTGTACTCTAGGTCCCATCAATTAAACAATGTTATCTGTTGGAACCCAGGACATATGCCTTTTCTGTTGCAGTGCCTGACCTATGGAACAATCTCCCCTCAAAGATCCATATGGACCACTACCCTAATGATGTTGTCCTTGTAAACCTTGCTGTTTCATCAGGCCTTGGGTTAGGATGGGTGGTGAACCCCTAATACCATTTTATATGGTAATTTAAATGTTTTTCTCAGGGTGCATATACTTTTCTTGGTTTTTTATTGTTATTATTAATGTTGCATGCTTTATGAGGCTAGGTGACCCGCTAAATTGAATAAATAAATAATAATTTGAACCTGGTCATTTGTGCCTCAAGTGAGAACTCCGGATTGATTGGTTCTATGATATATTTGTTTGCTTCCTTAGTTACCCATGGTATTCTCAGGAACCTTCTCCAACACCAAAGTTCAAAAGTGTCAACATTCTTTCTATCCAGCTTCTTCAAAGTCCAATTTTCGCTTTAATAGAATGGGTTTTGGGAAAGAGTTTCACTTCTTTATGTATTATTTTTGTTCATCCTATTCTAGTGCTTGTGCTTCACTCTGTGTGAGCTTCTACCCTCACAATACTGTAGTGGGAAATTGTACTATGAATTTTGGATAATTATGCTTGAAGGGGCTGCAAAACAATGGAGTTTGGAGGGTGAATGTAGTTCTGGGGACTCGGGGGTCTTTTTTTACTCTAAATTATAATTTGAACAAAATAATGGGTAACTTCATACCTCATGCTAAGCCAAACCAAAGCATGCCTTATTACAGCTTAGTGTGATGTGTCTAAGCAGCTCTCACACATTTAGTAAAGAGCATATTGTCATAGAGTAACACTCCATGTACTTGAGAAAACAGCCTCCATCCACAATATATCTTTTGAGGCACCACAAAAACCAGGGTGATTTTGTTGCTACAGTAACACGTTGCCTCACCTCACTTGAATGCACCATGTATAAATAGATGATAGATTTGCTAGGGGTAATTAAGCAGAAAGAAAAGTTAAGTTATTAAAAGAAAAAAATGCTATTGCTGATGAGAGCTACCCCTGCTAGAAGCTATTTTGGAGAGAATCCCAGGAAGAACCTTTGTGCATTCCCTCTTCTACCTTCTGTATCCCTATTTTTGTTTGTTTGTTTGTTTCTATCATTGCCTGCTCTTACTTGTCTCTCATTTGCATAGTTATCCACTGCCAAAGAAAACATACATTGCAATCCAAAATCTATGAGCACAATAGAGAAAAGAGCATATTAACATATTCTAATGTTGCCAATGTCTTTTCAAAAAGATTAATGCAGGAAAACAAATTAGATAACAAAAGCCCAATGTACTTACATCAGTGTCAGGTCCCTTGTCTGCTCCAGGACAAGAAAAAGTAACAAATTCATGGCACCTCTTGTGAACCACAAAACAGCAAACTAGAAAGAGAAGAAATATATTTAGATTACTGCAACTTTGTTAACAAGTCTACGGTCAGTTTATATGCATGGAAATAAGCTTGATACAGTAATATATCCCGTGAAATTCTTTGACAAGCATTCAGATCATGGACCAATTCATTAACCAATCTTTACCATCTCCCTTTCTACTCACGTAACTGTTTACAATACACTATTTCCTTATCCCATATAGTGATAGTATACCAAATGTTCATTCTGCCTAGGATTCCATAGTTCTTACTTAACTTCTTCAAATGCTTCAACAAAAAGGAGTATGAAACATGCTACTCAACTAATCAGCAGTCTTAGCAAAGTTACTGTACATAATTATGATACAATTAAGTGGAGTCTAAATGTGTCCTCATGCTTACGGAACAGAGTTGGCAGAATGGAATTCTCCTCATGTGGAGCCTTCACAACATCCACCCAAGCCCCTCTGATGTGGGAGGGAGAGTTCAGGAGAAGATGCAGAAGTCCATGTGGGCAACACTGGAATTCACCTTATACTTTTTGCTTTTGGAATTTTAACTAGGCTATTGGCCACTCATAATTTAAAATTGATCTAACAGCATAAATTGTTTTTATGTTCAAGGTCACTTTACAATTACACTTTGCTATTGGACTTACTATATCAAAGAAAAATGTACTATAAGGAACACCATACTAGGTATAGCTGAATGCTAGATCAACAACAAAACCTCTTGGGTGACTACTTACACATTCCTCTCCTAGTTGCCATCTATATATTTTTCACTTAGAAGCAGTCTTGCATAAAATGGATATATCCAGTTTTATTTCACTATATGTAAGCATGGGCTGAGCCTTTTTTTTAAAAAAAAGATAACTACCTCAGGACGATTTTTTGATTATAAGTGGAAAGCTAAGCTGACAAAACTGAGATCAACACTTCATGATGAACATACTATATGAATTGTTTTCTTTATTAATCTTGTTCATCCTTTGGTAAAATATTTCCATATAAATATTTTATTTATCCCACAAGAATGTTGGGAAGCTTGCTTATGTGCTTGTGTTTTACTACTCTCATGCAATAAAGCTATACCAGAGATAAACAATTTGGCAATGGAAATGATGGAATTGCTCATTCTCCCTCATTCACACTCCAGCCTTTAACTCCAAGATTCCAGAACAACAGGGATTCCTAACCTGTTTCTACTCATTGTGGAATGAAGTATTACTCAGTGAGGAGATAAATGATTTCCCTCCCTGTCCAAGTCTAATAATTTTCTTGACTATTTTGGAAAGAGATATTCAGCAACCATGCTCTCAGATTTTCTGTGTATTTCCTTTATTGGCATCATATATTTTTTATTTCTTTTAAAGATATAAACAAAAAAAGTTAATCAAGGGCTGAACGAAACTAACTATGAAGTTTATGCTAAATATGTTTTTTTTAATTGAGATTTCTCAAGCAAAATGTACATTAATAAAGAGAATGGTCAAGCCACTGACTTGAAAAGGGCAGGGAAACTTCTATTAACTATATGGACATGTCCTTGTGTTGGTAGTTTGTTGTTGTTCTGGTTGTTGTTATTTGGTGCCATCTTTTGGGGGGGGGTAGTTTCCCATTCAGCCAACAGTTCTGGGATTTCCTAGATGTCTCCCATCCTAAGTCTAATCCTGCTTAACCTTTTTCAAAATCATCCAATATCAGCTATCTACTGTATTACTGAAAGAAGAGAACAGTATTTCCTAAAGTACCCCCAAGGTCAGTGGAAATATCCAGTATGAAACTATTCTTCACTCCAAATAATCAAACCAAAAAAAAAATCATTTTAGTATATCCCACTAAGTGGAATAGCACAACAAGCAGCAAATTGACATTAATATTGTTGCTGATCATACAATCAGGGTTAGAAGTGGTCATTACAGCCACCCTACAGTAAAGCATTCCTAACAAATTGTTCTCGGCCTCTGCTTGAATATGTATAAAGAGACAATCATTTCCATAGATAACTGATTCTAGTGTCAAACTGCTTTTAACATTTCAGATAAAATTTGCTTTGCATTAACTTAAAACCCAGTATTTAACATCCTATACAATGGTTAATAGAATCATGGCCTTTTTCTGTGTTATAATCCTTCAGATATAAGAGTAGGATCATATACTGCCAGCATCTTCTCTTTTCAAAGCTAAAAATAACAAGCTACCTCAATCTTTCTTTCATAGGATTTAGGGGTTAAGAGGATGGATTGAGCATTTTTTGCTGCTCTCTGAATTAATTTAAATTTACTTGAATACTAAACCATGCTTATCAAAACTGGCATGCAATACTACAGATGGAGGTCTCACCAGCTAAGAAAAGAACAGAATCTCCCATCTATGAAAGCACTGAAAAGAGGTCGTTTGCTGCAATTACATACACATTCACAGTGAAGTCTGCAATAATGAAACAGAGATGATTTCCACATAAGCCTAGACCCTGATAATGCAGGGTCCTTCCTCATGCATAAAGCAATGTGTGTACAGAGTATAAGTGAATTTGTCTCTAATTTAGATATTCTCCCTCAATGCATCAGAAACCACAGCAGTTAATGCAGAAGGACAGCAATGTGGGCGTTATCAGGAATGCTCTCATGTGGACCACTCTGAATAAAGCAAAACTGAATGGGGCTAATTCCTTGCTGTGATTTGAAAACTTTTACAGTTGGGCAGAGATCTAGATCTGAAATGGAAAAAGTGATTTATAGTGTGGCCCTGTTGGAAACTTCTTTAAAAAGCTGCAATTTTTCCTGGGCTTATGTGGAACATCAGTACAAATACACATTTGATTTAAGAAGGGGCTGAAAGGTGTGATGTGTTGCCTTTTCCATTGAGCCAAGATCCCTGCACAGATCTAAAACCTAGGCCATATAAGATTATGTTTGCCTTTAATGCAAGTGTGTGTTTTTAGCAGATCAGTAGTGCATATTACCTGCACCCCCCCAAAAAAAAAAACCCAACACAAAACAGATCCTCCAATCAGTATCAGAACCTGATTATCAATATGCTTCAAAACTACCATGTACAGTAACTATCCTCTCCCCACATTAGTGGCCATATTTTTGTTCTGTTGGAAGGAAATCATACCAAAAGGTCCGTTCCGAGCTGGGAATGAAGAAGCGCAGGCAATTGCTTTATTGTCCATGCTTCTTCATTCCCGGCTCGGGACGAATCCTTGGTAAGATTTCCTTCCAACAGTTCAATTGAGAGGAAGCTTGGGAATAGTTAAATTGTCTTTCCTCAATCTGGCAGAGTCCAGGTAAGATGGACTATGACTGTTCCAATTCCCAACCATCATCATTTTTGGCCATTGGAAACGACAAGAGTTTGCAACCTTATACATCTGGAGGATGTGTTGTGGAAGGCTGAGGCCAATTACTAAGAATGTATGTACAATTTAGCAGCAAAATAGTGAACTTGTTAACACATTATGAGAGCATCTTCTTTGGATTAACTGAGTGTGCACACTTAATAGCCTAGTTTTGCATGGATATGAAGTTGCATTTAATTATATAATATTTTATGCTCAATACAAGCTTATGAGGCAAATTGTCCTGGAAGAAAACCATTTGTGCAAGTCTATATTACTGCTAAGTAGAAATTTGTCTCAGTGCTTAGTTAATATTCTTCTAACTACATCAAAAATTATCTTCATATCACATATAAGTATTTACAAGTGATCAATATATGTATATACTGCAAAAAAGCTTTGTGTATTCTGAAACCAGTTCTAGATTTTGTTTCACAGAAATTGTTTTAACCAAAATAGATAGATGGATAGATATGCATTTATATTATTTTATTTTCATATATCCTGGTAGATAATGATACCCTTGGAAAGGCATCTGTTTCTTTACTAAGAAACACATAATGCAACCCTTGAAGAGGTCAAGTTCTGTTTTCAGTGAAAACATAGTCAGTAAAAATATTAACTAAAGATAAGTTTAACAATATTCCTCCAGCAGTAGTAATTTGACAACATAAATGACAGTTGCCCATTTGCATTTATTGTCACATTCATAACTTTCTTATATACACAACATGTAGGTCCTAGCCAATAATCCCTATAGAGGCAAAGGAGGATGGATGAATATACTGTACCTTTTGAACTGATTTGTTAAAAGCAATTCTTGGCCCAACAATGAGCCTCTTCAAAGCAATAGCATTTTAGTCTGTAAGGTCACGACAGAACAAAAACTGCTAAAGCATTATCTTGTTTGATTAAAGTGTATTAAATAGCATGTTTCCCCAATAATTTCTGAATGTAATGCATACCAAGCGCCTGAATGCTTTCAAATCCCTGATATTATTTCCAGTTATCTTGCTTTGAAAGGACCCATCAATTAAAATTAAGAACAGATTGCATTCACTATTAAAGTTCATTCTTCCTTCTTTTTAGGAACAATTATATTATAAGCAAAACATATATTGCTCACATAGAAAAGAAAACCTTATACATTAAATTTAAAGGTTCACTTTTATACTCATGAGGTTGATAATAATCATAATGAAAATATACTATTTATTTCATTTAATGCAAAAATATTTTTTCTTATATTAGTGGCATTTTAAATACTTGAAATACAAACATACTAAACCTGTTGACAGTTTTAGCAGCCAACAAATTTCATCTTGCATGCATAATGAAAACTAAAAAGTTTAATCCGACAAGGAAGCAAAAGTTCATCTAAGGCAGAGGGAACAGGTCTGGCTAGGAAATGAAAACCTGTGCATCGTATTTATATAAGTTAATCTGATACTTTTTTTAAAAAAAAAAAGAGTTTCAGTCTCTTTCTGGCCACAATCCTATGTTCTACCAGAAAGAGCATGACTGAGGTAAGATCATAAATTCTTCTCTGCATATATACTGGCATAACAGAGCTAGCTTCTGCATTATATTCATACAACTGTACTATAGTGCATGCCGCTTATATCCTAAACGTCCAAAACGGAAGGATTGAAGGAGATAGAATATGAAACAAACACAAACATTGCTGCAATGCTAGTGAGCTAATCTGATAACCAAATAATATAGTTATCAAGTCATCTAGCCACCAATGTTCCCTTCCCCCATCTGTCCCTTAAATATGACCTTCTGGTGATCATAATAGCCAAATATGACACACACAGCATTAGACATCATAAGCAACTGAAAGGAACATTAATGAATTGAAAATGTGTCCATGCCCTTCCAGCTGGATTTAGTCACATGGCAGAAATGGTAACTAGCAGTTGTGAAGAGGCACAAGAAAATTACATACTTGAAATTTACAGGCACCCAAATGTACTCCAACTTTCCCCAATGTGTTATTTCCAAATGTGCCTGACTAAAATTATCAAGTTTCCTAGATAGTGTGGCCAGAATGACATGGGAGTTAATAGTTCAATATATCTGGAAGGTTGGGAAAAGCTAGATCACAAAAAAAGAGAACAAAGGATTCTCTTCTATTAGAACAAAGAGTGGCTAAATCTTGGTTGAGGTTCCTTCACAACCAGGATTTGTCCCAATCCGGCATCATTGCTGCCCTTTTGTGTTCTCCTAATGACGATGTTCTTGTGAAGCTGAGAATATTATCTTCCAACTGAGGGTATTAACTTCCAACACAACATAAATTGCCAAGGTTCTGTTTTGCAACGTTCAACGCTGGAGCTCTGCAGAGCATGGGGTGGGGAGTTTTCCCATTTGCAGGAATTCCTGATTCACTCCATCTCAGGCAACTGGAAGCTGGAGCTCACAAAACCTATTCTTAACTGATGTGGTCAGTTTCACAACCCTTCTTTTAAAAAAAAAAAAGTTCCAGGATTGATTTTCTCTGTATACATAAGCAGCTTGCATTGAAGTTTTGCCCTACTGTGCCTCTGGACTCAAAAGAGCCATTACTTTTTCTCCACACTCATGCATATACAATCTCCCCATTACAACTTACACAGCTGCAGCCACTGGGAAAAATTCCTGGGTACAAAACTATTGTTTTATGGCATCATCACAGCTTTCAGTGGGAAAGTACATGAAGAAAAAATGACATATTGAAGACCAACAACCAGACAAATTCACAAGATAGCCAGGCAAATGAAAACCAAGGAATACTAGCAATTTCCCTCTCTTTCTGTGTGAAACAGATATGAGATTTCTTTCGCTCTTCCAGGAATTGCCGTAGCTCAGGAATTGAATTTGACAGATTTACCATTTAAACAACGTCAGAGAGGTATTTCAAAGTTCATTTGGCAAGGCAAGAAACCAAGAATTAAATATAAATTGTTACAACATGCCAAAGAACGAGGAGGTTTAGGTTTGCCTGATTTAAAATTGTATTTTGATGCCTGTTGTTTGCTTTGGATGAAGGAATGGGTAACTTTGAAGAACAGGAAACTACTACAACAGAGCTTTCCAAACTTTTCATGTTGGTGACATACTTTTTAGACATGCATCATTTTGCGACACGCTCTTACAGCAGGGCATCATTTCGTGACACACTCTTACAGCAGGGCACAAGGCAGGCACTTGGACCTGCGCGGAATCCTGGCAGGGCAGGTTTGGAGGCAGCAGCAGCCCCAACACACCCAGACACTGCAGCCGACACACTAACGTGTCCCGACACACAGTTTGGAAAGCTCTGTACTACAACTTGAAGGACATGAACTGAGATTTGGGTGGCACACCTATTTGTGGTAAAGTTAATAAGGATTTTAAAAATCACTTTGTTAGGAGTGCCATACTGAAGGTTTGGGACAAATATAAAGCAAAATTGTTTCCTAATGTACCATTATGGTTGTCACCTCATGAAGCATTTGTTAGAAGAGAAAATGTGGAAGGAATAAGTTGGTTAAACTATAAAGATCTGTTATATTTTGAAGAGGGTGAACTAAAGTTTAAAACAAGGGAAATGCTAGAGTTGGAAGGTTTTACATGTCATTGGTTTACATATGTGCAATTGTTAGAATGTTTTAAAGTGGATAAAAAGAATTTTAAATTTGTTAATGAAACAACTCAATTTGAAAAGATGTATAAACTGTTGTTACAGATTAATTTAGAAGATGAACATGTTAAAGAATGTATGATTAAATGGGCTAAGAATTTTGGATACAATATTATGTTGGAGCAATGGGAAAACATGTGGAATAAAGGTTTGAAATTTACTTTGAATTATAACTTAAAAGAGAATTTTTATAAAATGATGTATCGCTGGTATTTAACTCCCGATAAGTTGTCAAAAATGTATAATGGTGTAACAAATGTTTGTTGGAAATGTTTACAGGGTGAAGGAACTTTTTATCATCTTTGGTGGACTTGTGAGAAGGCCAAAAAATTTTGGGATCAAATATGTGCTATTATTCAAAATATCCTCAAAGTGGACTGTTCCTCTTGGGTTTGATGGAGAAGGAACTTGAGAAACAATATTGGACTTTGCTTTTATATATGATTACAGCAGCAAGACTTTTATATGCATAACAATGGAAAGATTCACAAATACCTACAGTGGAAGATTGGATTATTAAACTAATGGATTTGGCCCAAATGGCTAAGTTAACAGCGTTAATAAGAGAAAACACGGTTTCCGGATTTATTTCTACTTGGCAACCACTTTTAGATTACTTGCTTGTGCTAGAAAAAAATGAATCTCTTTTTGGGTTTTAGTGATTAAATGGTTTGTTTTGATAGAAATAATGTTACTAAAGTTTAATCAACGGTAAGAGATTATATTTGTAAACTTATTCATATCTGTATTGGAGAAAGTCAGAAGTCACTTTTTGTTTCCATTTTCTATCTGCTTGCACTTTTATAGTTTTTTCTTTTTTCTTTAGTCCTATGCTCTAGCTTTTCTATATTCTATATTTTGTATTTTAATTATACTTTGAAAATTAATAAAGTTCTTATTTAAAAAAAAGGAATTGAGGGAAGAATTTTACACCTTCCTATTGATCAGCTGCAGGATGGGCTGATTGGTTAATGCATAGCTTTCCAAACTGTGTGTCGGGACACATTAAGTGTGTCAGCTGCAGTGCCTGGGTGTGTCACGGCTGCTGCTGCCTCCAAGCCCTGCCAGGATTCCGCGCAGGTCCTAGTGCCTGCCTTGTGCCCTGCTGCCTTCAAACATGCTGTGATTCCGTGCAGGTCCTAGTGCCTGCCTTGTGCCCTGCTGCCTCCAAACATGCTGTGATTCCGCGCAGGTCCTAGTGCCTGCCTTGTGCCTTGCTGCCTCCAAGCCTGCCCTGCCAGGATTCTACGCAGGTCCTAGTGCCTGCCTTGTGCCTTGCTGCCTCCGAGCCCTGCCAGGATTCCGTGCAGGTCCTAGTGCCTGCCTTGTGCCTTGCTGCCCCCAAACCTGCTGTGATTCCGCGCAGGTCCTAGTGCCTGCCTTGTGCCTCCAAACCTGCTGTGATTCCACGCAGGTCCTAGTGCCTGCCTTGTGCCTCCAAACCTGCTGTGATTCCGCACAGGTCCTAGTGCCTGCCTTGTGCCCTGCTGAAAGAGTGTGTCGCGAAATGATGCCTTGCTGTAAGAGTGTGTCGCGAAATGATGCATGTCTAAAAAGTGTGTCACCAACATGAAAAGTTTGGAAAGCTCTGGGTTAATGGTTCCCCCTATCTGTTGTCAGTGTTCCAAGGTTGGAAGGAATGAAGACAACCTCATGCCCGAATTCAAAAAGCTTTGGAGGGATGAGAAAGCAGTCATGACCGACACAACATATGCACTCATAATACAGTCCATTTGATTTTGCTTCGTATAACTCCTTCCCGCTGGTCTTTGGCACAAGGGATATGGTGAGCTCAAGCAATAATGGCCATAAAACAGCCCCCCTCAAAAATGCAGAGCTGGGAGGGGTGTGTGAGACATTATGGTTCAAGAGTTTCAGGTAACATAAAGCCAGATTACACATGCTCACGTGTACTGAAACCACTCTGTGCATCTGATGAAGTTTGCTGCAGCTCACAAAAGCTTATGCCTTTTAATAAAATGGGTTAGTTGGTAAAGGTGCTACCAGACTTCTCATGATTTTTTTGAAACAACCAAGAGAGCAAAAGCCCAGAGAATCTGCCATACTTTAGATCTTTCCTTACAATACCTATGTCTTGGTAATAATTGGCACTTGCAATTACATCAGCACAAAGGAGAACTCCCCAGAATACACTCTGGGGGGGCTCTCGGGGGAGGGGGCAACCTCCGTTGCTGGGGATAGATTATGATGTTAGCTGAACAGCTCGCCTGTATATGCATTTATTTGTAAACTGCCCAGAATCACTTCCATAGTGAGATGGGTGGTGTATAAATTTGACAGACAGACAGACAGAGAGACAGACAGACAGACAGACAGACAGACAGATGATAGACAGACAGACAGAGCCACCAGATGACTCTGGACACCAAACAAGAGTTAAAAACATCAAATACAAAGCAAATTGATTAATAATAATAATAATAATAATAATAACAACAACAACAACAACAACAACAACAACAACAACAACAACAACAAGTATTAATATATTTTTATCACACTTTTTTATATTTGGTCAACTCAAGGCGGCGAACATACCTAATACTCCTTCCTCCTCCTATTTTCCCCACAACAACAACCCTGTGAGATGGGTTGGGCTGAGAGAAAGTGACTGGCCCAAAGTCAACCAGCCGGCTTTCATGTCTAAAGCGGGACTAGAACTCTCAGACTCCTGGTTTCTAGCCCAGTACCTTAACTGCTACACTAAACTGGCTCTCTATAATAATAGAAATATAATATAATAATAATAGATAATAGATATTAAAATAAAAGAACCTAATAGAGTAAAACATACTGCCAGGAACCAGACATAGAATTCAGTAACAGTAACAGGCTCATACACCATCCTGGCCCAAAGCCTGGGAGAAGAACCAGGTCTTCAGGGCCGTATTTAAAAGTGGCAGGGTTGGAGCCAACCACATTTTGGTGAAAGGGGGGGGGGGTTTCCCTACGGCAGGCACTGTGACCCAGAAGGCATGCCTCCTGGTTCCATAAGGTGGCATAGATCAATTGATGGGATCTAGAGCATGCCCAGCCCTCCAGAGATTCCTGGAGACCCAGTCCCACAAATATCCCAGCCCTATGCAAATAGAGGTTCTTGCTGCTAAAACAGGCTTATAGTTAATCAGGTGTCAGGATGGAGGTTGGGTCTGACGGGGAGGAGGACGAGCCGGTAGTGGATGGTGCAAATTTTTAATTGTGGATTCAGCAGTTGATTGGAGACAACCCGGGGGCGGCCTCTCCTCCACCTATCAGCGCGTGCAAAAGAAGGTGGGAAAGGCGGGCCGAACAGAAAGAGGCATGATTGGTCCCTGCAAGGAAACGACGGGAAAATCGGAGATTTAAAGAGCGCCAGGGCCAGGAACAGGTTGCCGGAGACAACCGTTCATGCTGCTTGCAGACGCCTTCCATGAATCGTGAATCCGCCCAAGACCTTGTGCTCCAGCCTTGCCTTGCTACCACACCAAGCCTTGATCCCGAGCCCCGCCTTGCAAATGCGCCAAGTATTGATTCAGAGCCTTGCCGTGCCGCTGCGCAAAGCTTCGTCTCCGAGCCTCGCCACCGCTCCAGAATCCACGGCCGAGCCTTGCCTTGCTACCACGCCAAGCCTCGATCCCGAGCCCCGCCTTGCAACTGCACCAAGTACTGATTCGAAGCCTTGCCGTGCCGCCGCGCCAAGCTTCATCCCCGAGCCTCACCTCGCCGCCGCTTTGGACCTCGCACCCGAGCCCCATCTTGCTGTCGCGCCAAGCCCTGGTTCCAAGCCTTGCCTCGCTGCCGCTTTGGACTTTGCGCCTGAGCCTTGCCTTGCTGCCATGCCAAGCTCCATCCCCGAGCCTCGCCTCGCTGCCGCCATGGACTTTATGCCCAAGCCTTGCCATTCCTCCGTGCCAATCTCCATTTCCGAGCTGCACCTCACTGCCGCTTTGGACTACGCGCCCAAGCCTTGCCTTGCTGCCATGCCAAGTCCTGTTGCTGAGCCTTGCCTTGCCGCCACGCAGCCCTGTGCGCCTCAGCCCTGCCCTGCCGTGGTTTCGGACCATGCGCTCATGCCGTGCCTTGTTCCCGGACTGGTCGGTTCACCATGTGGCCTGCTTCCTGCTTATGCTGACCGTGTGTGGCCCTGCTCTGTAACCAAACCACGTGCTAGTGATTAATCTGTGTGGAGATTATTGTGTGTTTTGTCAACAAAAGATTGCTATATCACCGCTTCCTGTGTTGGCCTTAGCCGGAACAGGACATCAGGCCAGCGAGCTTTTGAAAACAAAACAACAAAACAAAACAAAACAAAACAAAACTTCAGTCATGAAAGAGAGAATGCAAAAAAAAAGGGGGGGAAGGAAAAATAAAAAAGAAACACACACACAAAGCCATTTCATTGGCCAAGAATATCTTAATCCAGGATGAGAAATGCAAACAATCGCTAGGAGTTCTGGTCCCGCCCTAGGCATGAAAGCCAGCTGGGTGACTTTGGGCCAGTTACGCTCTCTCAGCCCTAGGAAGGAGCCAATGGGAAACCAGGAGACTGAGAGTTCTAGTCCCGCCTTAGGCATGAAAGCCGGCTGGGTGACCTTGGGCCAGTCCCTGTCTCTCAGCCCTAGGAAGGAGCCAATAGCAAACCAGGAGACTGAGAGTTCTAGTCCCACCTTAGGCATGAAAGCCGGCTGGGTGACCTTGGGCCAGTCACTCTCTCTCAGCCCAACTCACCTCACAGGGTTGTTGTTGTGGGGAAAATAGGAGGAGGAAGGAGTATTAGGTATGTTTGCCGCCTTGAGTTATTTATTAAAAGAATAAAGACGGGATTAAAAAAATTTAAAAAAACCAGTTTAAGAATCTCATTGTATGCTTGTTTAGTTGGGATTAAGTCCATTGAATGAATTAGACTAATGCTGAGTAAACAAGTTTAAACCCGGGGTACAGAATTTGTGGGGAACAATAAGTCACCGCTTCTAATACAGTAAAAAGTGCTACACTGTCAAACTCACTTCCCTCTTAAGGAATCTTTATAAAGAAAAGGTTGCACTATGAACAGCATTCCCCCACAGGTCTGGATGGTCCCAACCTTTGGGCTTTCATAAGGCATTAAAGACCCAGGTATTTCCTCAGGCACTTGGGCCCCCAGGAGGTTAAACCAGCCCTGTTAGTGTATTTGTTTGTTTGGTCTGTACTGCTTAAAATTGGATTGTTTTTAGACCCAGATATATGTTATATATTGTTATTATTATTACTATTACTTTAGGGTTCTATCTGGTATATTAAGTTTTGATTTTGGTTTTAACCTCCTGTGAGCTGCCCAGAGTCACTGCTATGAGATGGGTGACTACATACATAATTTAAATAAATAAATAAATAATCTGCACAAAGCTAAACCAGCATTGTGGCATCAACTAGGAAAACTCGGTATTCTCTTCTATTGGTACCACATATGGGCGTCAAACGCCCCAGAAAGCACGCAAATGGGAGAAATTTGCAGGTAGGCATGCCTTTCTGCATGAATGCCTACGACAGCATGCCCTGCCTGCCAGTGTCAGATACAAACCTACAATAAAATGCACAGCGGGATGGAAGATAGCGCAACAAATTGGGCGAAAAATGATACAGCTAATGGTCATGGACGCCCACTTCAGATTAAACAAATATCAACAAACTATAGACAGCCTCACGGAACAACTAGAACAGATGATGACCCCTGATCACATCAACATGCTGACTACTACCATCAAGACCACATCACTGAGACAAGCAGAAAAAAGGAAAGCTAAACTCCAAACTAAACTACTTATGTTAAACACCAGAAAGAAAGAAGTACCGGAACCGGAATGGGTGGTCAACATGTCCAGCCGCCCATTATCCACCACAGAACACAATATCCTACAGAGATGCCTCAATTACAACACAGAGGATGTGAATAAATTAGAATTCTTTGCAGCTTTAGAAGCAGCATTGAAAACTACAGGACTTACCACAGAAACCCAAGAGAACGTAAGACAGATAATCATACCACAAACCAGAAGGACATGGAAACAGAACCAACTGAAAGCAGAGGACAGAGCAGCACTCAAAAACCTAAAGAGGGACCAAACTATCATCATCCTCCCAGCAGACAATGGCCGCACCACCGTCATTATGGACAGATCGCAATATATACAGAATTACTTAAGGACAAAGAAACCTACAACCTAGTAAACACCAATCTCATACAGAAACTGGACAACAAGGTAAAAAGAACTCTTAACGACCTCACCAAGAAAGGTCAAATCACAAAAGAAGTACAGAGGCGGATGAAAAGCAGTGGACCCATCCTCCCACGCTTCTATGGACGCCCCAAAATACACAAACCTGGCATACCGCTTCAACCAATTGTATAGGTACCAGGTACTCCCACTTACAACATAGCTAAAGAGCTCACAAAAAAACTTAGGCATCTTACAGAGGACAGTGAATATTCTATCAACTCCTCACTACAGTGCCTCCAGAAAATCAAAGACTTAAAAATAGAAGACAATGAAATTATGGTGTCATTCGATGTCATGACACTCTTTACATCCACAGACCCAGCACTAGTGAAAGAATCCACGGCAGCAGTTCTATGAAACACACCAGGCCTAGTCAAATACACTAAGATAGAAATACCCATAATCATGGACCTCATTGACCTCTGCCTCACTACCTACTTTCAGTTTGATGGACAAATATATCAACAAATCAAAGGAAAACCCATGGGATCACCACTTTCAGGACTCATAGCAGAGATTGTAATGCAGCATCTAGAAATGATAGCACGTCCAAGTATACAACCCAAAGTATGGATCTGGTATGTAGATGACACCTTTGTCATAATTAAAAAAGGAACAACTGGAGGAAACACATGAAACCATCAACATCTTCAATGGAATAAAATTCACAAGGGAAGAAGAAAACAACAACACACTACCCTTTTTGGACATCCTCATCAGTAGAGGAAATGATGGCATTCTAGAAACACAAGTCTACCGGAAATCTACCCACACTAACCAAGTGCTCCACTACCAAAGCAACGACCCAACCTCCCACAAGAGGAGCTGCGTAAGAACATTATTCAAACGAGCACTAACGCAGTGCAGCAACCCAGAACACCAGAAAAAGGAAACAGATCATCTATACAGCATATTCCAGCAAAATGGATACCCACTCAACTTTATCAAAAAGTGCCTGACCACCCAACCCACTACAACCAACAGAAGCTATGAAAAGGATAACACTGCCATACATCAGAAACATCTCAGAAACTACTAATAGACTGTTACAACCACATGGCATCACCGCATAGCACATAAACCAACCAAAACCCTTCAGAACATCTTAAGTAACCCAAAAGACCCAGTAGCCCAAGAAGAAAAAACAGGAGTTATCTACAACATACAGTGTAAGGACTGTAGAAGCCACTATGTAGGACAGACGGGCAGAAGATTAGCAGAGCGCATCCACAAACACCAACTAGCAGTCAGAAGACACGATGAAAACTCCTTAATCTCACAACACATTGACAGACTCAACCATACTTTCAACTGGGAAACTGTGAGCATCTTAAACCAAGCCAAATCCAAAAATGCTAGAGAATTCCTGGAAGCTTGGCACTCAGACAAAGCAGCCATCAACAGACACATAGAGGTAAACAACATTTACATACCATTCATTAAGAAACAATAGAAAAGCCAAAAAACCAGAACACCTCCTTCCAGCAATCAACACTCAGATATGCAAAGATTAACACCAGGATTAGCACCAGAGGAACAATCAAACAGCACAATATACGCTAATCAAGGAACTATTAACTCAGTCAATCAACCAAGCAGCAAACAACAGCCCAATCATGGAACTACCAAAGAGGGAACAACACCCCCACCAACACAAGCAGGACAAGCCATGGTATATAAACAGAGCAAATCCCACTCTCTTTTCGCACTGAAGATGTTGCCTAGTCTGGCAATGAAACATCTGCAAGAAAACAACAAGGCTCAGAGAGCACCAAGGACTCCACTCAGTATTCTGACTAGAGCTACTTTAGAGCTTCATAATAATTTCTTACCTTAAAATGAAACCTAAACATATTTTCTTTGACAAAAGAACCACCTCGGGTGGAAGAAAAGCTACTTTGGGGTTATGGGAATAATCAACTGTTGTGTATTTTCAAATTGTTGTTTATTCGTTCAGTCGCTTCCGACTCTTCATGACTTCATGGACCAGCCCACACCAGAGCTTCCTGTCAGCTGTCACCATCCCCAGCTCCCCCATGGTTGAGTCTGTCACCTCCAGAATATCATTCATCCATTTTGCCCTTGGTCGGCCCCTCTTCCTTTTGCCTTCCACTTTCCCTAGCATCAGCATCTTCTCCAGGGTATCCTGTCTTCTCATTATGTGGCCCAAGTACTTCAGTTTTGCCTTTAATATCATTCCCTCAAGTGAGCAGTCTGGCTTTATTTCCTGGAGGATGGACTGGTTTGATCTTCTTGCAGTCCAAGGCACTCCCAGAATTTTCCTCCAACACCACAGTTCAAAAGCATCTATCTTCCTTCGCTCAGCCTTCCTTATAGTCCAGCTCTCACAGCCATAGGTTACTACAGGGAATACCATTGCTTTAACTATGCGGACCTTTGTTGTCAGGGTGATTTCTCTGCTCTTAACTATTTTATCAAGATTTGCCATTGCTCTCCTCCCAAGAAGTAGAGGTCTTCTGATTTCCTGGCTACAGTCAGCATCTGCAGTAATCTTTGTGCCTAGAAATACAAAGTCTGTCACTGCCTCCACTTTTTCTCCCTCTATTTGCCAGTCATCAATCAAGCTCGTTGCCATAATCTTGGTTTTTTTGAGGTTTTTTGAGCTGCAACCCAGCTTTTGCACTTTCTTCTTTCACCTTCATCATAAGGCTCCTCAACTCCTCCTCGCTTTCAGCCATCAAAGTGGTATCATCTGCATATCTGAGATTGTTAATGTTTCTTCCAGCGATTTTAACTCCAGCCTTGGATTCCTCAACATGATGTGTTCTGCGTACAGGTTGAATAGGTAGGGTGAGAGTATACAGCCCTGCCGTACTCCTTTCCCAATCTTAAACCAGTCCGTTGTTCCGTGCTCTGTTCTTACCGTTGCTACTTGGTTGTTATACAGATTCCTCAGGAGGCAGACAAGATCACTTGGTATCCCCATACCACCAAGAACTTGCCACAATTTGTTATGATCCACACAGTCAAAGGCTTTAGAATAGTCAATAAAACAAAAATAGATGTTTTTCTGAAACTCCCTGGTTTTCTCCATTATCCAGCGGATATTGGCAATTTGGTCTCTAGTCTACACATTGCAAATAATTATTTGCCTTGAACAATTCATTATTCGGAATACACAAGTTTTAGATCATATCTCTCTAATTTGAAAACACAATCTGTTTAATATCAAAGCATTTTATTTAATCAACAGATTTAGTAAACACAAAGTATTTACTGTACCAATTTCCAGACCTTGTGTTCTCTTTATGCACATCAGAAGCAAGCAATCCAACAAGCACTGCTCTAGTCAAACTATATTCATGTTAATAAGGACTGTTGTCATGCTCCTCAATCAAACATTCCCAGAACATTTTATCGTGTTCGCCTGCATGAATGAAGTTAGAGATGATCCGTGTTAGAACTTGCAAGTCAAGAAAGGAAGTTGGGAGGGGGGACAGGCCAGGAGTGTGAAAACATGTTGTTTGGACTATCTCAGGCATCCAAGGACAAACCGTTGGAGACATCTGTACAAAGCACTGCTGGCTGGCATGAAGGGGGGCTGCGAGTGAGAAGGGGGAGGAGATGCCTGGCTCTTCGAAATGTTAACTGGGGGAAAAGAGCGGGAATTTCCATTCGATTCACAACTTTCTTGTTGTTCTGTGTACTACTTTCCATTAAATAAGATTTCTGCAGTTCTATTGTATGAGTTTGATTTAATTGGAAACTAAGTATAGCAGTCATTACAGGGTATAATGTACGTAGCTGGCAAATGGTAGCCCAAGTCAGCCGCCTTCCCAACCAGTTCCCCTCCCCTTTAGACTGCCACTGTCCTAATTACCAGGGCGTGGGCAAATTTTCACAGGTGGTAGCACATGCCCATCCTTGTCTGGGCTCAGAAACTAAGTCGGGTTGGGCCAGATGGGTACTTGAATGGGAGAGCCACAAAATATATCAGGGCTGTAAGCTCCGCTGGAAAGTCACAAAATGAAGAAGGCAATGGCAAACCAGGGCAGCACTTTGGAGAAGATGGAGTTCATTAAGAACAAAGTTCTTAACAAACAATTCACAAAATTGTTCCATTTCTTACTGATACTAATGGAATCAACTTTGAACTACTTATTAGGGCTGTAGACTTAGACAGAATTTGTAAATGTAAACTGATAGACAGAAAGACTGGATACAAAGAGGGAAAGTGTGAATGTTCTTATTGCCAGGGGGTAAAACTGAACATGAATTTGACTAAACTCCGGGAGACAGTGGAGGACAGGAAGGCCTGGCGTGCTATGGTCCATGAGGTCACGAAGAGTCAGACACGACTAAACGACTGAACAACAACAACAACAAAACTGACAAGAAACTGACAAAAGAGGGCTATTCATAAGTAAGCTGTTAGGAATGCTCTAACAAGGTCAAGATAAGCAACATTAGCAAAGAAGTTTCTTTTGAACTCCTTGTGCCTGAGTTTTATGGGCAGGGAGGAAGATAAAAGGGAGACAGGAGAATGAGTTAGAAAGTCTGCGATGCCAAGCCAGTGCTATGAGTGCCTGATTAAGGTGTCCCTGACCGGAAGATTAGTTACCTTAGCTTATTATCATACTAAAAAACACACCCCATACGTGGAGATTTTAGAGAACAAAGTACATGCTAAGGATTATTATGGGATAGTATGTAACATGCAAACTGACTGCACAAATGCTAGAAGAAATGACCAATTAGAAGCTTTGATGGCTAGATGATAGCTGTGATAACAGTTGCAAAAATGTATAAAAACTATTGTTTGCCTTTCTTTGGGGCTTCCCTGCTTTCAAAGGGAGGCCCTCCTTTCTTGTGGATCTACAATAAATGGGTTTATATTGTGAATTCTCCAGTTCTTGCATGGTAATTGGGTTAACCGCGCCAGACTAATGGTCCTACCCCGTTTTGGGGACAACAAAACTAGGCCATTTTCTTCAACTAGCAGCTAGCAGAGTTAGGGACTTGAAAGAGAAAAGAAATGGAACAGAATATGGGATAGTATATAAGATTCTGTTATTTTACCTACTAGCAGTAAAAAATCTTTCCAGAAGTCCAAGTGGTTCTTGTTCCTGATCTGGACAGCCTCACAAAGCTTGAGACAACCAGAACTGTCCACACACATTTTCTTTTCACTATACTCTCAACTAATGCAATATTATTTTCTCTATTTATTTCACTATGTGTTGGCAAAAAACACGCCAAATCCAAGAGGGCGGGATTATTTCACTTGCTGAAATCATCCTTGGGACTGTAGTTAACTGACTAGGATTGCTGGCCTTGAATGCAAAGTACTGAGTGTGCCCTGATGGCTTCAAAAGCTGAGCCATATTTTGCAAGCACCAAAGACAGCTGTCTTCATTTGGTACGCAACAAATGCTTTGAGAGACAGAGAAGTGTGATTGGCTGTCACTTATGTAAATATCATTCCTTATCTGTTTGGAGTTCATATCATTTTTACCTGGTATGGCACTCCTGTGCATGACCCATAAAAGGAAGGGATATGTATTCTTCCCCTCAAGACACATACTGCATGTGTACAGTAGAGAAGGAATCAACAGATAACTCAGAAGATGATTAAATATATATTAAATACATTTGCTGCTTTCTTCTATTCAGAGAACACTGGAGAAATCTGTGGTGCAATTTACTTCCATCTCCATACAAAGTACTTCAAAGCCCATCTGGGAGTGTAACCTAGGGTTGGGACTTTACCAGGACAGAGATCCTAAATTGGTTTACGGTTAGCTAGTTCAACACCTGGTACTGATCCAGCTAAACATCTGCCTTTTTTTGTCCTGCCCTTGTTATTCCTTTGGATTTTTATCCATCTTTCCTGACTCATTATTCTTGAAAATTCAAAGGGTTGCAACTGATTTATGGGAAGAAATAGAAATGAAATTCTATGAAAGATTTCTTCAAGAATAAATGAGCTAATGCTAAAGGAAATGTGTTGCATAGGTTGGCCATCCATACCTAAAGGATATACAGGTAGTCTTCGTTTAGCAACTGCCTCAAATAGCGACTGTTCTCAAATACCAGGGTAATAAACAGTAATAAAAAATTCATTTTCTGACCAATCCTCTCATTTAGGACAGCAAAAGCCTTTAGTGTGAAACTGATTAAGCTCTGGTCAGTTTCAGGCAGCTGATGGAGTCCTGGGAGGGTTCTAATCAACTAATTAAGGTCACAGATCTGAGCTTGTAAACTTGCAGTTAGCACTTTTTAGGGAAGTGCTGCTCTGTGGAGAAAAGCAGCTCAGGAAGAGATTGCTTGTTTAAGTAATCTCTCCGCCCTGCGAGGGAGCAAAAAAAAGGGGGGGGGAAATGGGTCAGGCACAGGACACTGTATGAGAGAACTTTATCTGAATGAAACGGCAGCAACTGGTGATCTTCGCAGCTTCTCTCTCAGTCATGTGTTCACTTAGCAACCATTTCACTTAACAACCAAGTCATCAGAATCAATTGCAGTCATTAAATGAGGACTACCCGTACAAAAATATAACTTGGTTTCTTATTAGAACCAAAGAAGAATGTTCAGTTCTTTTCTATTATTTAGCTTTAAAAGTGAAGCTGTACACACACACCTGAATATCCATGGTTTCTCTTCTGTTCCTAGGCAAATCCCTACTAATATTATTAGTCTATGAAGAGTTTTGTTATCTTAGTCCACAGATTGTTCATGTATCAATAGAAGTCTCTCTTTTTTCCAATTTCATTCTCAAGAACGCTATTGCAAGTTTTTGGCTTCTTCTTCTTTTTCCATTGTTGTTGAAAGATGGCAGGAAGCTTATTCAGACCACCAAAATGCATTTTGAACATTGATCAAAAATTCCCAGGTACTATCTGATCTCAGTGAAAAAAACTTGAGAGTGTCTGATGTGAGGTCTGCTCATCCAGGACATAGCTGGAGTTTAGACGGTTGTGAATGTCTGGCTACCTTGCAGAAGGAAATGGCCACACAAGAACTCTAGTTCAACAGGACCTGAATGCCAGAAGATCAGGAAGCTCCACATTATTAGGAGGAACACATCTCATTTACAGGCAGAACTCCCTGCACTCTTCTCCCCAGGTCAGCTGTTACATTTCTGGCTGCTTAGTATAAAAAAGAGAAGCTATAATAATAGTATTTTGTTAGGTTAGGGGTCCATTTGTTAGTCATATTCCAAGATTATATGTGAGATGAACACATTTATAACACAGCATTTTATTGTAAGGTCTTTTGCATTAAAATAAGTGTTGGTCCTTTTTAAAACTATACATTTTCTGTGATTCATGCATTGTTTCCTAGCTTCTGCTGCTGCTGCAGAATGTGGAAAGCTTAGTGGAACTCTAGAAAAGGGAGATGCACACTTAAAATAATGGCAATTTAATCAGCATTACTCCCCTGACTTCCTGATTTTCATTACCTGGTGAAGGGAGAAAAATGAAGTCCCACCTTTTTAATGTAACAGTTGTAACATACATTTATGCTTGACAAGTAAAGATATTTAGCCACAACGCATATTATCCAGCAAAGTTTTGTCTTTCAGGGCAATAGAATCTCCTCCTTCATGGACTTGATTAAGCACCATCAGCAGCAGCTGGCACATCTGAAAAGCCAAGATACAGTCAAGAAAGGTCAGAAGCTTAAATAGCTCTCATGCTCAAAACACTGCATGGGAAGGTTGCAGAACTGCTTCTGGAAGGCCAAAGTAACACATATTGCTCTGTGTGTGCACAGCAAACATAAAAATATAGATGAATTATGCCTCAGCTCTGGTAAGCCACAAGGGACAAACTGCTCTTGTATTTAATGCAACAGAACAATATGTAAAATAAATTTAAATAAATAAAAATCTGAGAGACTGACAACTGATCTCTTTCCTCCATTCTGAACTACAGTCACCCAAACAGAAGGGTTGTTTGTTTCATTTTTAATCCCAAATGGGAATATAGGGTTGGGGCTGGATTTATATCTTTACTGAGAAGCATAGAGTATCTAGACGAGCTGGAGGGGCACACGACTATAAATATCTCTGCGGAAACCTGTCTGTGTCTCAAACTGTGACTTGAGAGGAGCTCTGGGCCTGCTAGGTTTGATCCTCTATGTTATTTAGCGATTCTGTCTTTTCCCTTCTTCCTCATGTCTCATCTCCATCCGGTATTGTTCCCCCCTTACCAACTCATTTCTTTGAAGTTTATTTTCATGATCTTATAGATGATTATCTGATTTTTGTCCTTGCAGTGAGACAAAAAGCGAATGATTTTACTTTTAGAGTTATTAAGATCTACAAATAACAAAATCAGAAAGAATTTTCCCCAAAATTACTTTGGGAAATCAGCTCAATATATTCAAAGACATCCATTTCTTGGGATTCTGAATTAATACATTTATCTGGTAAGAAGACAAGCTGTCTCCACCTCAAATAGCTACCTGTCAGTAGGGTGGAGGATCATCTTCTATCCGCCAAGTGGAAATGACAAAAAAAAAGTAAAGGGGAGGAAAGCACAAAGGTATCTAGACGTTTCTGTTGAAAAGTATGGATATCTTTAAAGATAAGCCATTGCTTTGGAGAGGGGAATTGTAATTCTTTCTGCAATGCCTACATAGAGTCCCAATGGGCTAGAAACCAGGAGCCTGAGAGTTCTAGTCCTGCCTTAGGCCTGAAAGCCTGCTGGGTGACCTGGGGCCAGTCACTCTTTCTCAGCCCTAGGAAGTAGCCAATAGGAAACCAGGAGGCTGTGAGTTCTAATCCCGCCTTAGGCATGAAAGCTGGCTGGGTGACCTTGGGCCAGTCAGTCTCTCTCAGCCCAACTCACCTCACAGGGTTGTTGTTGTGGGGAAAATAGGAGGAGGAAGGAGTATTAGGTATGTTCGCCACCTTGAGTTATTTATAAAAATAATAAAGGCGGGGTAGAAAATTAAATAAATAAATAAATAATTTCCCCTTTGCTTTTGCAGCATCTGCTGCAAGGAAGGAAGGGAAGGTAGGTATACTTGTGTGGTTTCATTTGTGAGAGTGGTTTGGGTGTCTAAGAAAAGAATGGTTAAATGTGCAGGTGGCTATGAATGAATTTTTTAACTGGGGCACCTGTATTTTACAAGTAATCAATGTTAATTGCTATTTATTATTTTTTTCTGTCCCACTCTTACTTTTTTTTCCCAGTGTGGCATCTGGGCAGTATGGTAAATGTGGAATATACACCATTGATGGGGGAAATCTCCTGAATATGTTTCATCTAGAGTCAGCTCCCATAGGTTGATAAAGAAGATGAAAACTGCATAGAATTTTTGTCTGACTTTATACTTTTGGGAGGGGGGGGGGAGAACAATCTTCCTTTTGGGTAAATATAGTAAGTAAACTAAGAGACTCTGATGGTACTTCCTATTTTCATAGGGCCTCTGTAGGTCATAAAGTCAATTAACCTTCCAGTAAATAGTTTACGCAACACAAGAAAGGTTACTTGAGTAATTTTAGCCCCCCCCCCCAAAAAAAAAACCATCTGGTTCATTTTTAGACTCCTGAGGGTTACCTGACTGGGTCAGTTACTTGGATTTTGGTACCCCTCAAGATGACTCCAGTAAGTATGTTGTGCAAACAAAGGGCCAATCTCCTTTCACTGAGTTTTCACACATGGTAATAGATCCTTTTTATTTGGATAAAAACAACAGCAGCAACAGCAGCAGCGTTGTTCAGCTGATTTTAATGCTACTCCAAAAAACCTCTAAGAAACTATTAATCTATCAGCCTGTTATAAGTAACCATCTTCCACAGAATAATTCTACTGAGCCAACAACAATACAAACATACAGTATGTAAGAATCCATCAAAGGAATGGAGCATTGATACTACTGAGATGCAGTCATTTCAATTTTCTCCTTGCAAAGCATGAATCCCCCTATTTCCTTCTCTGAGAATTTCAGTGCCAAATGTATCATTTCTGTAATGGATTACGTGTTTATTTTACTTCATAAAGAACATTTCATAGGATGAAAGGGGTAAAATAAACCTTACATAAAGCTATCACAATCAAACCAGCAATACTAAAACGAACAAAAGGAAAGCTTCGTGTTCTACCCCCACCAGAGGGTGGGAACTGGAGGTGGCTGGGCTCGTGGCAGGAGGCCAGAGTCTTGGGTGGCAGAGACAGTCAGAGATCAGGGCTGCTGCCCCCATTTCCTTCGGAGGTCAGTGACTGGGAGCCTTCCTGGGCTGCGCTGCCAGCTTGGAGCTGGGACCTGAGGGCTGCTGCCGCTGCCTTGCTACCCCTCTCCTTTGGGCTGCCATTGCCACTGCTGCTGGGGGGGTCGACACCTGGATCCTGCTGCCAGAGCTTCTCATGCCAGGATACTTGAGGTCACTGGGGCTGCGGTGCCATTTGGGGGCCTTTGGTCGAAAGAGGCTCTCTGGGCTTTTCAGACTGAGCTCTGGGGCTGAGTTGGCACTGTGACCAGGGTGGCAAACTGCTCCCATGGTGCGGTTTTTTAAATTTATTTTAGTTATTTATCACATTTATATCCCGCCCATCTCCCTCACAAGGAGGGACCCTGGACGGTTCACAAGGAGGGACCCTGGGCGGTTAGATTGGGACCGTTGGGCAATGCTGCTGGTGGCAGTCTCAGCACTCCCATGTCTTGCCACATGCTTTTGGATGGTGGCTTGCCATCAGACGGCCACAATTTGTTTTATCTTGCAACCAGCTCATTGCAGCAAGGCTTCAATGGATGTTGACCATCTTTGTGGACTCTCCTGTGTTAGCTGGGCACCTCTGGACTCCTGCTGACTCCACTATGTTGGTGGAAGGTGAGGCACAAGGGGACTGCAGAAAAAACTTGCATCTTGGGTTTGTTGATGGAAGCACTGTCATCTTACTTTCCCTGGCCTTTGGTCCTGATTATTTATATTCATAATTTGGGTTTGTGAATTGGGTTGCAGACCCCTTGGGGATCCTCAACTCCTGCTGGCAGAAGAGTCTGAAGGAGTCCCAACACACTCTGGGTTTTAAATAGCTTGGCAGAGGGATGCAAGGCTGGACTGCGGGTCCCAGCCCACTCACTGGGGCTGCCCACTCTTTCCCATTCTGTTAGATTCTGGCAGTTCAGTGCACCAGACTGAAGTAATCAGGCGGGGGTGCTTGAGCTGTCCCACCCAGGCATCCAGTTTTCTGGAACTTGGGGTAGTACATTTTTGCCTGGGGTAGACTCCTGCAACACCCAGGTTTGGTGGGTGAGTGTGGGCCTCCCTTTATTTCCCCCCTCCTCATTTGCCTTATTTTTATACTTTTATTTTTCTATATCTCTTTCTCTTGTGAGTCACCAAGAGTCCTATGACTGCAGTGGCATACAAATTTGAAAAATAAATAGAAAAACAAAATAAACAGCAACAAATAAATGGTGGTGTGGGACCAACTACAGAACACTCTAGATGACAAACCCAGAAACCACTTGGTAGATATCCTATAAATATGAAGTATTAGGTATTAAATAATATTAGAACACCACCATCCCCCCTGGCTTTGTTCCTTAGAGTTCCGAACTTGGCATCTCTGATTTTTGTTTCTGATGTGGACAACTAGTTACGTAATCTGTTTTTTCCTGAAGTATCACAAACCTCACAACTTTAAGCTCAGGTATAGAAAGTACATTCCCATATGCAAAAACAAAATACTGCCCAGGACATTTCAGGAAACAACAGTAATTCGTTAATGAAATACATTTTGTAGCATCCATTGAAGGAAATACTGGCCAATTAGGACTGGTCTGCATATCTTCTCTCTAGAGCTGTATATATTTCAATACAGGCATCTGAAATGTCCTATTCCCTCATTTTCACACTCCAATCCCAACAGTAAGATAAATATGTGCTCTACATATATTTATGCACAAGGTGTGGAATATAGAGCTGCTTCAAAAGCAAAGATCTTCTCACTAAAAGGTAAAGGTCCCCCCCCCCCCCGCACATTTGTGCAGTCGTGTCTGACTCTAGGGGCCGGTGCTCATCTCCGTTGGTTAGACGAAGAGCCAGCACTGTCCGAAGATGCTTCCACGGTCATGTGGCCAGCATGACACGTGCGGAACGCTGTTACCATCTCACCGAAGTGGTACCTATTAATCTACTTGCATTTGCATGCTTTCAAATTGCTAGGTTAGCAAGAGCTGGGGCAAGTGCGGGAGCTCACTCCGTCACACGGGGCTAGGGATTCGAACCTCCGAACTTGCGATCTTCCAATCAACAAGCCTGGTGTCTTACCCGCTGAGCCACCACACCCCTATACTTCTCACTAGCCTCATTTAAACTGGCAATTCTCTCTGGAATTTTAATTGTTCATTCTGCAGAGTACTTAGTTCTGCAACTAGAAGAGAAAGCTAAAACAGCAAGTAAAATAGCAGACTTCGAGAAGACTCTACTTGGAGTCAAACATGATTGAGGTGGTATAAAAGTACCACAAATATACAAGTAAATAAAAAAATAAATTTTCTGTTAAGCTAAACCCTTAGGCAGCTAAGAACTCTTAATCATCCTGCCTGCAGAGAGCCCCCCCCCCCCCCCGTGCTGCACAATTCTCAGCCTGTCAGTGTGGTCAAAGGAAGGGTAGACAGGGAATTGTGAGCAGTGTAGTCATAAACATCTGCAAGGCAACAGGTTTGGGAAGGCTGCACATTTATTTAATAATACACTTATTCTAAGAGTGAGTCACAAAATTAAATTGCTGCTGTAAGATTTGCATCCCAAGTAACAAAAGCAAAGCTGCAAGATTAGAAAATATATCTGTCTGCTGTAAATATCTGCTCTAATACTTTCAATTATTATTATTTTTATTTTAAAATCAAGTTGGGGCAACACCATCATCTTGGGGTGCAGTGAATGCTCTGGCACCTGCTTCCTAGCCCAACACCCCTCAGTTTAATTAAAACTGTTGCGCTCATTCAACTAGTTTCTTTTGGAAATTCAGAGTTTGTCATTTTCAGCAAGCCTTTTATAATCATTCCCCCGCAGCTGTTTTTTTTTAAAAAAAACAAAAAAAACAAAAGGGTCCAAGCCCTGAATTATTTGCCTCAGCTTTAGCTATGAGTTTTTCCTTTCCCCAGGCAAACACCTCCAGTTTTCTAATTGAGAACACTCTTACTCCTACATCAGTGGGCATGACGACATTTCAATGGGAAAATCTATTCTTAATTAGTAAATCAGTAAAGCTAAAACTGGCAAGGGACAGTAAACTTTACCACTATAACACACATGCAAAATCATCTCCATTTAAGTTACGAGCCTTTTCTTCTCTCCCCCCTCTTCCTGTCTCAGCTTAGTAGTGATAAACCCAAGTCTTGATTAACCATAACTTTATTTATTCTGATTGTAACATATTTTAATTTCAGTTAAAAATAAGCATAAATGGAATATGATCATTTCAAATAACATCTTGGAAGGTTCCTGACATCAATAAAAACATGCAGAATTGGAATGCATCAGAAGTTCACTGTATGAAATGCTCTAGAACAGAAAAGCTAACATATTCAAAGCTTAGGGTTTTTTTGTTGTTTATTCGTTCAGTCGCTTCCGACTCTTCATGCCCTCATGGACCAGCCCACGCCAGAGCTTCCTGTCAGCTGTTGCCACCCCCAGCTCCCCCAAGGTCGAGTCCGTCACCTCCAGAATATCATCCATCCATCTTGCCCTTGGTCGGCCCCTCTTCCTTTTGCCTTCCACTTTCCCTAGCATCAGCATCTTCTCCAGGGTATCCTGTCTTCTCATTATGTGGCCAAAGTACTTCAGTTTTGCTCTAGAACAGAAAAGCTAACATATTCAAAGCTTAGGGTACACTGAACATAAATTAGGAGGGACATTTAAAAAGGAATAGTCATTCACACTACACTAATCCCAATCATGTCACATGGTGTGTTTCTTTATTTAATGCTCCAATGGTAGGGAAAATTGTGAGTTGGAGTTCCTTTCTGGGAACCTAAAGAAATGTTATAAAATGGCTGCCAGTTGACTAAATAATCTGTGCCTATACACTCCCAGCACACAAAGGTAAATCATCTGGCTGGGGGAGAATGAACATACCCAGTCAAGGGTACCCCATCAACGTGGATAGTACTGTATTTGTAGAAGTACCTTTCACTCATGGCTAATATCCAACAAAAAATATGTCCATATGTAGAGAAAAATGTACTATTATTAAATATTAATATTAAACCATATGACTTAGCCTCTACCCTCCTCATGACTTCCATTTGAGGCAATCAGCCCCTCAAATACAAATGTAAATAGCTTGCTGGATCAGCCTCAAGCCTATTTACTCAAGAACTCAAGTTTTATTTATACTAATTGCTGCTTCTCTGCTGATTTGATTATTTTTCTGCTTTGGTTATTTCTTACAATTATACTCAGTGAAATATATCACATGAAGCAAAACCTTCTCACTTGTCTGGACTTTCTCATTTTCTGATCACCTTCATCCTTCATTCATGGATGACTTACAGGTTTGAGCATTTTAGAAAGGGAGAATTTCACCTTTTCCACTTTCTTCATATCTTGTTTATTATATTTGTATTTATTATCCCTCAACTCCATTTGCTTTTTTCCCCCCTCTAATACTAAGTCTCAAATGTTGTACTTTACCACCAACCCCTGCCTTTATAGGGCAGGTGCTATGGTTCCTGTTTTCTGAATCTCTTCCAGTTCTACAATTTCCATTTTGAGGCAGGGTGTCTAGAACTGCACAAAGTATTCCCGGTGTGCTCACTCCATATTTTTGTATATCGTAGTCCTAAGAGTTTTATTTTTTATTCCTTTTAGGATGTCCAACCTGGAATTTGCCTGATATATTACTGAGAAAGTTGGCATGTTCAGAAACACATGAAATATACTATCTGTACTTAAAATGTTCACTTTATATTTAATGTCCCTGTTGGCTCATTTAACACAGACTGTATCACATCTGAAAGGCAATATGTCAATCCGTCAGCACTTGAGAGTACTACGCTGGTATTATCCTCTATTATAGAACAGTGAATAGGAATAAAATAAAACTGCCCAGCTTTCAAATCACTCACTGTTTTGCTTACAAGTGCAAATCTGATCCTCTTTTTTCCTCAACTACTATATTGGCTTCTCAGTAAGAAGAGGCAGAAGCCCAGTTCAGATCGAATGAGGAGTGATGGTTTTGCAAATAAGCCCCAGCAGAGTCATGTGTTCCCCCTTCTTTTCCCCATTCCTCTTGCATATCATGAGAAAGATCAGAAACTTCTCAAGCTGAACAAACATGACATCTCAACTCAGGAAACTCATCTCATCTTAAACAAGGACTATGCTGCTTGGGTATGAAGGGAATGTAGTCCAACATCATTTGAACAGAGAAATTCTATTTTAAGAGTGAGAAGAAGCCAAGAACAAGCAACAGTTCCTTAAGGTTGGCTGTCATAGGGATTGCAGTTTGTTTAAAAGCAAAACCTTGCAAAATCTTCTACTGAAATGTGAAAGAGGAAAAAGGAAAAGGTAACACAACAGCTGAAGAGTCACTGCAGTTCATTCACATGAGAAACCATACAGTGCAATTCTGTAGTGGATCTAATAGAGCTCTAGATTGCTGGGCACTTATTACATGTACTGAAATAATAAAAAGAGAATTGCTGACATAGCCATCAGAGCACTGAAATTTAGAAATGCATAGCAAACCGCAAGAAACCATAGTAAACTTATTGGAGAAAGACACTCAGTTCAAAATTGTGTGCACACAAATACATCAGTAATGAATATATGTTCCATCTTGTTGAGATGGGTGGCTATATAAATTGATTAAATAAATAGACATTGTACAGTTGTCTTGAGCCTAAGTAGGAAATCACAATTTTTATCGTTTTTCAGTTAGGATGGGGAAAACTGCAAGGAAGTGTCAGACATTCAATTTCCTTTGAAGCAGAGGGGAAGTCTTTGAAAATGGCCAGTCCCCAGCTGACTGGTCACTCCTGACTGGGCATTGCTAGTGCACAATGGAGACTTAACTGAGGAGGAGCAGCTAACCAAATAACACCTTTGTGAACAGGGTTCACATGTAGGCTTGTCCCTTGAGAGCAGGTACAGAAACTGCAGCCAGAGCTGCATCCTGTGGCTGAGTTACTCAACAGATTCCCTCATCCAGCACATAGGACACACGTGCTGAAGACTTTGCTGGGGCTGCAAGTCCACTACCAAGTCATTTTCAAGGTGGTACTGTTAATCCAGAAGGCTTGAAACCCTTCTCTAGAGAAACCTGGCCCTGAGCCACCTACTCCCATCTGGGCCAAGCTTGTCTTTCTCCTTGTGAGAAGATGTCCTTCTAACTCCAGAAAGGCCTGCTGATGTTTCCCAAGCTGGAAGTGTAGCAGAGGTAACACCATCGGGTGCCACACCCTTCCCACAGAGATGAGGCTGGTAGCCATTAGGGAGTGCTCCTGATGAAAATTCAAACCAAATTTACCCAGGTCTTCCTTTGATGTTATCGGCTGCTCTGATCTTCTTTTAATGTTTAAAAACAGTTGATTTCACCAGGTTTTACTGTTTCATTATTTTTATTCCAGAGTTTATTTTAATTACCGGTACTACAATTACTGCTTTTATTTTTCTAAATGAAAAGTACTATAAAAATGTTGTAAAGACACTGTATTGCCATGCTGTTTCCTTGTTCTAAAAAATCTGCACAACTGAGCTTAGAGTTATGTGCCTTTCTATTATCCTACCTAGTGTACACTGTTAATATTTGACTACAACGTTGCCAGTGAATAGGAAATGCAGTTTGCTAAAACTGAAGTAGCATGAAAATGTGCAAATATTCTCTCTGAAGATAAATCATGAATTATGACTTAACATATTATCTATTTTCATATTTGTTGTTGTTGTTCAGTCGTTTAGTTGTGTCCGACTCTTCGTGACCTCATGGACCATAGCACACCAGGCCTTCCTGTCCTCCACGGTCACCCGGAGTTTACTCAAATTCATGTTCATTACATCGGTGATGCTATCTAACCATCTCATCCTCTGCCGTCCCCTTCTCCTTTTGCCTTCAGTCTTTCCCAGCATCAGGGTCTTTTCCAGTGAGTCCTCTCTTCGCATTAGGTGGCCAAAGTATTTGAGTTTCAGCTTCAGTATCTGTCCTTCCAATGAACAGTCAGGGTTGATTTCCTTTAGGATTGATATTTTCATATGGTAACCTATAAAAAATGGAGCTATAACTACTTTTAAACCAAGTTTAAAAGCTCTGAGTTTTGTATTGCATTCTGAGGCACAGTAAGAAATTAAGGACCATGTACACTAATGTTTCTTACTGAGTTACTTCATAATTGTGAGGAAAGTTATATATTTTGTCTTGTGTAATTTTTTTAAGAAGCTCAGTTAAGCAATCCCCCCAATACCAGTATTCATAAAATAAATCTTTAACACTGAAGTCACTTACCATTTGATCAACCAAAAATACCAGTGAAATAAATGCGTTTGGTAATGTCTATTATTTAGAGAAACCTGCACTGCTTTAAAATTATACTATGTAAATTAACAAGATGAAAACATTATTTATTTATAACCTAACTTTAACAAATAGAATTATTTTGGATACTTACATGCAAAACCAATGATTGAATGTTAAAAAAAATACTATTTCTGATGTAATTTAATTAATATAAAATGAAGTGTTTTAATGCTAACTTTTTTGCCAAGAAAAAAAGGGAAAGGGAGGAAGCACATTAGCTACATTACAATAAACTGCATTAATTGTGATTTGTGACAGCACAAGTACAATTACAGAATAGTCAGCAGAAAAGCCTTTCCCTTTTCTGACTGTGCAAGCAAAATCTTACAGACTTAATCAATCATTTCTATATTAATTAGCAACTATACCGTGATGCCATCTCTTGTAAGTAAAATGCCCAATATGGGAAGACATTTTACTGATTACTCATCAGAGTCATTTAGGACCAACACAGATGCCTTTTACTCTGCAGGAAAGCAATGGTTAGTAGAGCTTTCCAAACTTTTCACGTTGGTGACACACTTTTTAGACATACATCATTTCGCGACACACTCTTACAGCAGGGCACAAGGCAGGCACTAGGACCTGCGCGGAATCACAGCAGGTTTGGAGGCAGCAAGGCACAAGGCAGGCACTAGGACCTGCGCGGAATCCTGGCAGGGCTCGGAGGCAGCAGCAGCCGCGACACACCCAGACACTGCAGCCAACACACTAACGTGTCCTGACACACAGTTTGGAAAGCTCTGGGTTAGTAAGAGTTTACAAAGCATTGAAGAGATGCTTTACTGAGGCCAAGCATTGCCAATTCTCATGCAACCCCAATGTTAGGGCTGTGTTTGCACCAGGATTTTCATCACCAGCAAATAAGCTGCATTTTATCTTACAATTCTTTTTCTCCTACAAAATATTGCTACAATATCAGCAATCATGGCTAATCTAAAAAAAGAAAAAGAGGTTGGGAATGAATTTAAGAGCCTTGGTTAGGAGATAGGATGATGTATGTGTAATTGCCCTGAAAGAAAATACTAGAAAATATTTTGGTCAGGCACGATTAGCAAGATTCTACAGATGTCATTAAAAGGTTTGTTGGGATAAATTAAGATCTCTCCCTGCCCTCCATGTTGTCTTCCCCCAGAACACTGTCTGCCCTCCATGTTGTCTTCCCCCAGAACAGGTAAAGGAAGCCCAATTGTTAAAAGGTTACAAAATAGAACGAGTTTGATAATGCCAGAGATTAAGATGTAAAAGGAAGCCCAACTGCTTAGACCAGAGCTTTCCAAACTGTGTGTGGCGACACAAAAGTGTGTCGCCACACACAGTCTGGTGTGTCGCCACACAACCCGGAAGCGCTGATCATCATCAGCGCTTCCGGGTTTTCCCGCAGCGACACACCAAGTGCAGCGCGCAAAAACCGAAAGCGGCAGCAGCGCTTCCGGGTTTTTTCGCGCTGCCGCACTTCCGGGTTTTCCCGCAGCGACACACCAACGCCGGCTGGTGTGTCGCCGCGGGAAAAACTTTGGAAAGCCCTGGCTTAGACAAAGGATTCCCTTCCGATTCAGTCTGAAACCTTGGAACACAAAAGGTCAGCTCATTCACAGAACGTAGCCAGCCCATTCAGGTAGACCTTCTTCCCCAGCCAAACACATCTCCATCTAAATTAAAACTAACCCATAGGGCAGCCCAATCAAACCTTCCGATATTTCGATCAAACCCAGAGAACAAAAAGAACAAAACCCATACATTAAACATAAGAAAACGAGAGAAGGCTTTCCCAGAAACTGACAAAACAAACCCAATGGGAAAACCCGAGGCACCGGCAGTGTGGAAGTAGCAATGCAATAGAGGGTGCCAAAACGAGGAACGACTTCCCTTTCTAATAGTGAAAGCTTTCTAAGAATTCCTAGAGGAAGCTTTCTCAGGAACCAATTAAGAGTTGTTAAAACAAAATAAATGCCATCTCCTCATATTTTTTCTTAACAAAACCTGTATTTCTTTAACAAAAGACCTCTGTGACTATAAGAAGGACTGGTTGGAGTGTGTTCGTGTGGCCACCTTCCAACCAGCATACTCCGTACTTTGTACTCTGTATATGCTCTTGGGAAATAGACCAGCAAACCTCTGTTCCAGCAACTGCCTGCGTCTATTCATTCCTATTCTGAGGATGTCTCTGTATTTTGATTTAAACTTGCACAGTATCATCTAAATAAACTGTCTTCATATTTTCAGTGCACAAATGATTTCCTAGATAGAACTGAGCCTTTGAGTAAACAGTACCAATGGACAAGATCTTCACAACACCAACAAACTGCATAATGCTTTATTCCTTATCACCCCACTAAGATATTACCAACTGAATCAAACTAACCCCTACAAGAAATAACTTTATAAATGGAGAATGCCATCTACAGCTATTGGTGCAACAGTGGCATAGCTCTTTCTTAGGTAAACAAGGCATTCTTAGAAAATCCAATACAAAATTGTTTATACAGTAGTATTACATTGATGACAGGATCAGGATGAAGGGAGGGAAAATCTAAAACAATGTTAATCCTACATCTTTTACACAGAGGACATCTTTCATATCTTGTTAACTAAAATATCAACTGTGCAACCATCTCTCATAAAAAAGTCCCCTCCATGAAAGTAATGAGTCAGACATCAAAGAATGCATCCTATTTATGGTAAATTTCCATCCAGTACCATAGTTATCACTAGGCTATCAAACAAAAGCTAGCTATTGTTTGCCAACTGTGAACTTCTTTGTTAAAGCAATCAGCAAGCCTCTTCTTGTAGCATTTCACCAATCACCAAATCTATGCAGATTACTAGTGAGGGTTTAACAACCTATTGACAATCCAGGATCACATTCTTGTGAATGGAGCATTTAACCTCCTATGTTTATCTCAGTATTTCTTTATATAGAAATACTGAGAAAGTATTTCTATAGAAAGTAGGGGCATTTACTAGATGAAACAGATCATCTTTACATAAATACTTAAGTGTTATATCCAGAATGCAGATTTTTAAAAATATGATATAGACACATATCTTCAGTACTGTGAAATAACAATAATAATAAAGAACCAGGACAACTGGCTGCTAACTACTTCAGTTCAGCTCCTTACATTAAACTCATTTTCTGTTTTTGCACTAAAGATATTGCCTAATTCATCATCAGTGAAAAAGAGAAGAGTTCTGGATAAATATACCCAATAGTTTACCTCCTGTCCTTAATTTGGAAAGTGATCTCTAGCTTTACTCCTCTACAGCAAATGGCACTCTGGAATATTCAAAATAATTTTATCAGATCCAAACTAACACCTGTTTGGTCTATGATCGTATATTTTAATAAACGTCAAACTCCAAACTATATTTATTGAATGTGTGGGAGTTGTATAAATGAATTAATTTTTAACAAGAATTTTACATTAATAAGAGTTATAGCAATTTATATGTACTAATTGAAAGGCTGGAAATTGACCTAGAATTGAACTCATTAGGATTACACAAGAGACAGGGGGAGAAAGGGGAAGCAAGATAAGTCTCATCCTCCCAAAGGAAATAGGTACACAGACACCTATCAGTAGAAACAAACAGGGAAATCCCATTAACACACACACAGCCTGAGAAATCTTGCAAACTCTCCATGGATCGGGTTAAGGTAATCAAATAGTTGATCAAATAGTTGAAACGTGTTAAAATGTGTAAATTGTGAGGAGTAATGTGTCAGTTATTCTTTAACAGTTATATGCAAGTTAGCACAAAAGATAGACTTGAATGAGAGGCTATACAAATGGTTAGCAGTTTAAACAAACCCCCCCCCCCAGTCTTGTCCCCGAGGTCTGTATTCCCTGTTTCATGTTGCAGTCACCAATAGATGTTAATAAGTATCCTTTCCCAGTTTCTTGCTCCTTTCACATAGAAGTCTATGTGTCTCATAGTTCTGACACTTGTCAGTTACTCTTTAACAGTAAAAAGGCAGGAAGACACAGCATGTTCCTGCAAATTAAGATCAGGAAGGGGTAACTAAAATCCTTAGGAGATATAATCTAGAAGACACAGCATGTTCCTGCAAATTAAGATCAGGAAGGGGTAACTAAAATCCTTAGGAGATATAATCTAGTTGAATCAATTTAGCTTAATCAAACAAACCAGGAAAAGATACTGGGAAGGGAAACAAACATCGGGAGCAAGATATCATAGATTGGTAAACAGGATGCTTTCAATCTAACACAGTTGAAGTGTAAATTGGTGTAACTGATATGTAACTGTTGTAATTAACTGTTGTAATTGTGTAAACTTTTGACTACTTGTATAAATATGGAGTGACCCTTCACTCAGCCCGCTCTTTATGTCAACCAAATTGTGGAAACATTGGAGTTGCCCGGCATTTTGCAAAACGCTGCCCAATAAAAGCTCAATTTGCACTAATTCTGCTGTTGCATGTTTTTGTGGAGGTGCTGAGGGTCCTAGCGAGCTCAGAACTCACATCCCACAATTGTTAAAAATGATTTCTGTAGGAGTGGTATGTCTACGCACAGATACTCATTCAAGAAAGGGTTGAAAGTAGCATGAAGACTCCACAAATAAATGAAAATGCTGCTTCTGGCCGGGGAGTTCTGGGAGTTGAAGTCCATACATTTTAAAGTTACCAAGGTTGAGAAACACTGCTTTAATGTAACACTTCAACGAAATTCAGACTTTTTAAAAATAATAACAACAACAAGCCAGTCCTACATATATGCAAAAGTAAGCCTCTGAATCCAGTAAAAAAAGGTAAAGGTTCCCCCCGCACAGTTGTGCAGTTGTGTCCGACTCTAGGGGCCGGTGCTCATCTCAGTTTGTTAGCCGAAGAGCTAGCGCTGTCCAAAGACGCTTCCACGGTCATGTGGCCGGTATGACGCACGCGGAACGCTGCTACCTTCCCACCGAAGCGGTACCCATTTATCTACTTGCATCTGCATGCTTTTGAATTGCTAGGTTGGCAAGTGCGGGAGCTCACTCCATCACGCGGGACTAGGGATTCGAACCTCCAAACTTGCGATCTTCCGATCGATCTTCCGATCGACAAGCCTGGCGTCTTACCCACTGAGCCACCACACCCCTTCTCTGAATCCAGAGGACCCATCAAAGGTACTATGGGTAATTCCAGGCCTTTGGGTACCTGAAGGTAAGAATAGGATGTGTCTCTCCTTTCTCACTCTGCTACCCCTGATTTTCCTGATATAAAAATGGACTTGACTGGCAGCCCAATTTAATTACAATCCTGCCAATCAGACAGCATCCTCCATACACTATTTGGGGGCACAGGGGTGGCATATAATAGATACATATTTCTGATTTATGCCTCCATTGCCCAGCTGCTGCTGCCCTTATGCTGCCTAAAGTAGGGCCAATAATAAAGAAAAACACCTAGTTCTTATGTGCATTTAGTAGGAGTTGCTTTCAGACTGTTTGCATCCTTTGGCTGTGAAAACCAATTTTACATTCAAGAAATATATAGATAGATACGACTCTCTGCAGATATTTTCTAAATGAAAGCTATTAAGTCTCTTTACCCAAACCCAAGTCTTAGCATCTTCAATCTAGAAGTAATACTTTTTACTTGGCAGTTAAGCTTTTATTCTTTTCTACATCTCATTATGATGGCTGGAAAAGGTTTTATTTTTTGACTACTGAAAGCATTTCTTTTCTTTTAGGCTACCATAGAGGTATGATCTCAGGAATCACCTCTACTTATAAGAGGTATTTTCCCCCTTTCCTACATACATATCACAAAATCAAAAGATACCTCCCACTCATCTCAACCCACACGTATTCTTTCTTCCAAATATGTGCACTGCAGACTTTCATACACCTCCAGACTCTAACTCCTAAAGCTCCAGACATATTTATAATTTCCAATGTGATACTCATGAATCATTTACATCACTATTTGATCTGAAAAAGGGCTATAAAAGACAGCTAATAGCATTTTAAAATCCATAACATAAACTTAAAGCAAGCAAAGATAGATAGTAAAAAATAAAACAGCAATTTGTATACTATGTGCCACAGCAAAGAACATAAATCATATTAATTAAATTCAGAATCACCAACAACTTACATCAGACCAAGACGCATTGAACTCATGCTTTTCACTTTTGCCCAGCATGTCCGTATCAGTCCAGGGCTGGAAGGAAATCACCCAATTTCACATTCTTTGCCAAAAACAGACTCTGACACTAGCAATCCTCCACTGTAACTCTTCCATAATTAGGACATCCAAGGAACATCTTTAAAGTATCATAGTTATTAGTAGCATTGGTATAAAATATGGGAAAGATCATAAGAGAGAAAGTAATCCTTAAGGCATAGCTTTCCAAAGTGTGTGTCGCGACACACTACTGTGTTGCCTGCGGTGTCCTGGTGTGTCACATGCAAACCTGGAAGTGCTGATGGGGGGAACCGTAAGGAGCGGCACCTTGTCCAAGCGGTGGCAGCGCTGATTGGCGGGGGTGCCGCTCCTTACGGTTCCCCCCATCAGCGCTTCTGGGTTTGTGTGTGACACACCAGGACACCGCAGGCCGTGCTGCCGCCACCGCCACCACACCGCCACCATTGGTGTGTGTCGCCAACATGAAAAGTTTGGAAAGCTCTGCCTTAAGGTATCCTGGACCAAGCCATTTACAGCTTTAAAGCCAGCATTTTCAGTTGGACCTCAAAACAAACTGAGTCAACAAAGTAATTCAAAAATTGATATCTAAAACTTCCTTCCCTAATCTGACATTTTCCAGATAAATTTGGTACCTGCAAATTTGGGAATTACAGCCCCAACCCAAATTGGGAAAGGCTGCAGTGAATATTGTACTTCAGTTAACATCCTGGAATACAGCCTGACAGATAACATTTTTACTCCAAATAATACTAAGGCATAAGTTGCTGTATTGGGATAGGGAAAAAGATAGATTACAAGTGATAACTAGCCTAAGCTAGTAAATAGCCCTTCTCATTTTCTCCACCACTTAAGATTCCTGAAGTAGTGCTTAGTCCAAGATGATTTCCAAGTCTTCAGATGGAATTCTACCATTCAGCCTGTAAGGTGAAAGCTAGCTTTCATAGTACAACACAGAAAGAGCATCATGATCAGATTTTTTCATCTACAGCATAGCTTTCCAAACTGTGTGTCGGGACATGTTAGTGTGTCGGCTGCAGTGTCTGGGTGTGTCGCGGCTGCTGCTGCCTCTGAGCCCTGCCAGGATTCCACGCAGGTCCGAGTGCCTGCCTTGTGCCTGGCTGCCTCCAAACCTGCCCTGCCAGGATTCTGCGCAGGTCCTAGTGCCTGCCTTGTGCCTGGCTGCCTCCAAACCTGTTGTGATTCCGCGCAGGTCCTAGTGCCTGCTTAGTGCCCTGCTGTAAGAGTGTGTCGCGAAATGATGCCCTGCTGTAAGAGTGTGTCATGAAATGATGCATGTCTAAAAAGTGTGTCACCAACATGAAAAGTTTGGAAAGCTCTGATCTACAGGTTTCTAAGAGTTCATAGAGGAAGCAAAGGTCAAAGGTGTTTGGGAGAAATGGATCCATATTGGGAAAGAGAAGTAGTCTGGCATGAAAAACTGATCCATCCCTATTTTAAGAAGAATTCTAAGACTAGGCAAAAAATACTGAGGTATCAACTTTTTATCAAAGAGAATGAAAAATGAAAAATGTTCTACAAAAATAATTACCTTGTGGTATTTATTTTATGTCCACTGCTTTGCAATTTCTGCCATTTAAAAGGTCTATTTGTCATGTAACACTAATCTGAGGAATCAGTGCAGTTAACATTCAAAACAAAGTGAATCACTTTGGCAACATCCTTTGTATCTGGAAGAATCTATTTTACTATGTGTTATACAGAAATCATCTCAAACATTTTTGTTTATTCAATATTTCTTGTTCATTTTCTACTGGTGTCAGTGACAATGCAGAATTAAGACAAATGAAAATACAGAGGATGTGTATCAAATTAGCATTTTATTAAAACTTTACAAGTGATAAGAGTTGAAAACTGGCATTTTAAAACAAGATTTAAACCTTCCAGATATCTCACACAAATGCTGTTGATATCTCATCATACTGAGCTGAATATGACAAATGTTCTTTAAAAATCATAAAATGACAACCAGGATTTTAAGGAGAACTTTTCTAATAATTCCTGCACTATTATAAAACTATGTTTTGTTTTGCTTTGTTTTTAACATGCTCACTTTATGAATTTACCCTACTGACTAACAGTGTGCAAACAACACTCCTTAAAATGTTTGCTCTAATGGATTCATGCTACACAAAAGCAATACAGATAGAACCACTATGTTGAAAATTCACTCATAATGTGCAAAGGGGAATAATTAAAGGCCAGGAAAGCCAAGGAGTAATTTTGCAGAATAAGGCTGCAATCCTTAAGTGTTCTTATACTGGAAACTACATTAAAATGAAAAACTGGGAAGAAATGTGTTGTACAATGGTTAAATTATACTTTAACAGCAATTAAAGCTAATACATAGGAGTTAGGAGTTGAGGAAATGGATTGCTTATAAACATCCTTATGAAAGGTATAATTACTTATATCATGATTGGCCCAGACTGAAATGTTGACACAGTATGATATTAGCAACTGAGCATGGCCCTGTTGGCATTGCTCTAGCAATGGATGGGCATCTGTCCATCTAGGAGGCTACTTTAGAAAGATGTGGGCATTAAGAGTTGATATACCATTTAACAATTAATTTGCCTCTGAAAGAAATTATGTCTTTAGAGGAACACCATGAGGTGCCAATTCTTTATTTCTATTCAAGACTGCAGGAATTAAAATGGAAAAGGCCTTAATTCCAAGGAATGCAACCTTGGAAGTACCAGCGCAGCAACTTTCAAGGTTACCAGAACATACCTGGAACAAACAGTCCCAGCACAACTAAATCTTGAGCATGGGGCACAAGTCTGAGTCCCTGATCCACCAAGCTGAGCAGCTGACACAGGCAAATTATAACAGAAAGAAATGCAACAGCAAGCTGGTGAACATCAATTTGGAGTGCAGTACTGTATGTATGTATGTATGTATGTATGTATGTATGTATGTATGTATGTAACACATTTCTACCCCATTGCAATCAAAATGACTCTCCACAGCTTATACAGAATGTAAACAGGACGATTTAAAATGTCCATGGTCACATAAAAACAGACAGAAACTAACAGCCAGGAATGGTAAAAACAACTATCAGCCACAAAGCAACAGGAATAAAGCCATAAAAAGGAAAGCAAAGAAAAAGCTCTCCAAGACAGTCAGCATGCTGGAGGCTGCCTTGGGAATGCATAGCCAATGAGGCTGCTATACATGCTGAAGGGGGACAGGCCTTCTGCCAAACCAGTCCTCTCACCATCTTTGTCCCTCCCAGAGAAGCATCTGAAGGGGTTAACTCACAATTTTGCTAAGAAAATACTGTAGTTTAACATGGTCTATAGCTGCAACATCCCAGGTCTGCCCAGTAAAGCTTAATCTGGAAAGGCAGGTAGAATATCCGTTCTAGAAGGCAGCACTTCCTATCTATCTAGAGCAGCGGTCCCCAACCTTTTCGGCACCAGGGACCGGTCGTGGAAGAAAATTTTTCCATGGATCAGGGGGAGGGGTTGCAGGCAGGAGCCAATCATGCGCACCAGGGGCGGGGTAATCACACACACCGGGGGGCAGGGTTTGCAGGCAGGAGCCCCGCAGCCCACTAGTGGGCCGTGGCCGACAGGTTGGGGACCCCTGATCTAGAGGGCATCAGATAGGGAAAAGCTGAGCACCTACACGTTTAGAGTATGTTTCCAAATACCAAATACTAAGGACAAAAATGGGAAGGCCATCAAATGCATCTTCCTAAGCTTATCTTGCCCTGAAAATGGATGCGGGGCTTGCTGTTTGCACCACATACAGGGTTGCTTGTTGCTAAGCTAGGATGATGAGTCACTAGAAACTGTTGTGTCTTTTGTCTGAAATTGATGGAGTACCTTTAACTACAGCCAAGGAGAGATGTATGGAAACAGTAATGCAAAACAGCTCATGCATTTTCCACAGGCAGCATGGTCAATAGCCAGGAATCAGAAATCCAACAGCACTTGAGAACTAGAAAGGCTCCCCATCTATTAATGCAGAGCTTTCCAAACTGTGTGTGGCGACACAAAAGTGTGTCGCCACACACAATCTGGTGTGTCGCCACACAACCCGGAAGCGCTGATCATTATCAGCGCTTCCGGGTTTTCCCGCGGCGACACACCAACGGCGGCGCACAAAAACCCGAAAGCGGCAGCAGCGCTTCCGGGTTTTTGCGCGCTGCCACAATGGTGGCACTTCCGGGTTTTCCCGCGGCGACACACCAATGGCGGTTGGTGTGTCGCCGCGGGAAAACTTTGAAAAGCCCTGTATTAATGTCTTACTAATCATTCTTCCAATAAGCTATGGTTCATGTTCAGAAGCACAGATGAGGCAGTAGCATAATGTATAACATACACACTGAAAAATGTAGTCCCAGTTTAAGCATGCTTTGCAAATAAAGGTACAAAAGTATCTCACCTTCATAAATTCATTTAGAGCAGGGTTTCTCAACCAGGGTTCTGTGGAACCCTAGGGGTTCCACGAGATGTCTCTAGGGGTTCCCTGGGAGACCACAATTTATTTTAAAAATTATTTCAAATTCGGGCAACTTCACATTAAAGAGGTACATTTCATTCTTTATTTTTAGTTTAGGAACACTCTTAGTGCATATATACAGGCCTACACGTGAAACGAATATAATAATTTTGTAACTTCTGGCCTATATTTGAGCTTGAATGTGAGGGGTTCCCCGAGGCCTGAAAAAATATTTCAAGGGTTCCTCCGAGGTCAAAAAGTTGAGAAAGGCTGAAGCAGACAGTGTGGCAAGTAACAATAATGCATGTTTTAAACAGTCAACACAGTATTTAACATTTTCTATCCATATTAAATATGCAAACACAGCTTATTTTTCCTTTAAATTTCCATTTAAAAAAGAAGACCTCAATGCAGCTAAATTAAAAACCAACAATACCATCAGTGAGAATACTTGTTTTAAATCTCATATGTATTTTAATCATAGCGCCTTACTTCACAATTTTGGACTGCGTCAATGGATTTATTTTAGACTGAATGAATACAAAGGCTCCTGTATCTTCAAATAATCTATCTATCTATCTATCTATCTATCTATCTATCTATCTATCTATCTATCTATCTATCTATCTATCTTATATCCCACCTTTATTATTTTTATAAATAACTCAAGGCGGCGAACATACCTAATACTCCTTCCTCCTCCTATGTTCCCCACAACAGCCACCCTGTGAGGTGAGTTGGGCCGAGAGAGAGTGACTGGCCCAAGGTCACCCAGCCGGCTTTCATGCCTAAGGCGGGACCAGAACTCTCAGTCTCCTGGTTTCCCATTGGCTCCTTCCTAGGGCTGAGAGTGTGTGACTGGCCCCAGGTCACCCAGCCGGCTTTCATGCCTAAGGCGGGACTAGAACTCACAGACTCCTGGTTTCTACCCCAGCACCTTAACCACTAGACCAAACTGGCTCTCATGTTAATCTCAAGAAATTAGGAAGACACCTAAAATTTCAAGCGATTAAATTTTTAAAAATTATTAGCAGAAAAGAAATCAGTGAAATGAATCCACATTTAAATCTGCTAAATGCACTAGGACTTTTTGGCTTTTAATGCCGGCTGACAAAGTAATGTCCCTGTGATACCATTTCCAAAAAGCTGCTTAGTCTGTTAATCCTAAAGCTCATGAAAGGATGTGCTTGACATATCTCCCTGCTTTAAAAATGTTTCCCTGGTGCATGCAAAGCCTTGACTTAACTAAAATCATGACTGCCTTAACAGTTAACAGACCAAGTTTTACTATGAACCAGGCTTATCTGTTTTCATATGAAGCCTAAGCAACAGGAACCGGTTTATTAGCAGCTCCTTTAATTTTCCAGTTGTATTTTGGTCATTCTGACTATTATCTGCCAGCAGAAATTCTCAGGGTGTTTCCAGATGAGGTTTTACAATGCAATCACCCTGCGTCAAAGACAAGATTTTATCAGGGGAAGTCCAAAATATACTGCCTGCTTTTCATTGGTAACAATTCTATGTTTGTCTACTACTCATCCTATTTCTTTCTTACAGAGAAAATCTGTCAAGGGGACAAATGAAGGAAATGAAGGCAGGGAGATCTTGTAGTCTGAGAGCTCAACGTGGCCTGCCTGGATCCAGTTGTCCCCTGTTTCCATTATCAACTCGACTGACAGTCACATCTCCAAAATTACCATCTTGATGAAAGTTGAATCATTGTAACTGAAGTAGCACTGTATACTTATTCTAACATTAGCTTATTCGTTCATTGTTTTATTCCTCCAGGAGCTCAAGGTGGCTTACACAGGGCTCTCCCTTCGTTTTATCCCCACAAAAGCAACACTATGAAGAGGACTGGGCTGAGAGAGAATGATTGGCCCAACTTTAGGCAGTGAGTTTCTATGGTTAAGGTTATGGTTAGTTTTGAACCTGGATCTTCCCAAATCCTGGTCCAGCCCCTATGCCACACTGGCTTACCTGATATCTTCTGCCTGTGATGCAATTTTGTTATGAAACTGAATGGTCACTATCAGCAATTACAGTGATCACCATTGGCTGAATTCAGAACCAAATCCAAATGGAATTTCTCCAAAGCACAAGGGATCTGAATTCTCCTAATGCTTTACTGGTGATTTGGAGAAACTCAAATGCATGCTTCATTTACTGCATTAAGCCATAATGTAGTTAATTAAGTATTGGCTTAGCATGATGGTGAATCTAGCCATTCTGCTATGTCAAGCCTAGTCTATGATTTAGCTCTGGAGTGGACAATCTTCTAGAGAGCAGGGGCCACACATCATTGGGGAGAAAAATCTGTAGCGAGAAGGGCAATGATAAGAATACGTAAAGATGCATCGTGCATATGGACAGTGGAAGGATTTTGTTTGTTTTTTTCTTTGCCTTTAAGTTGTGTTAATAAGATGATGATGATGGTGATGATGGTGATGATGATGATGATGGTGATTTCTTCACACAACAAAATGGAAGTTAGATACCTATTTTCAGTAACTATGATTAGGGGCCATAAAGAAAGGGTTAAAAGCAGCCCCTGGGCATCAAGCCAGCTTAGGGTAGTATGTGAACCAAGTCTGTGGCTTGAATCATGTCAACTGGATTTCTATTTTCTCAGTAGAAACGTTTCACTCCTTATCCAAGGAGCTTCTTCAGTCTGAGTAAAGTTAGTAAGGGAATCCTTAAATATGTTTCTAGGGTGGCTGTGTGACCTTGCACCTGGGGCTAGGTCATGGTTATTTTGAGATGGTTATTTAGGGACTTAGAAATAAACATCTCAAAATAACCATGACCTAGCCCCAGGTGCAAGGTCACACAGCCACCCTAGAAACATATTTAAGGATTCCCTTACTAACTTTACTCAGACTGAAGAAGCTCCTTGGATAAGGAGTGAAACGTTTCTACTGAGAAAATATGTCTATGAAGGTTCTCAGTCATCCAGGTGGAATTGTCTGTAGCTTGAATCATGTCAACTGGATTTCTATTTTCTTAGTGGAAACGTTTCACTCCTTATCCAAGGAGCTTCTTCAGTCTGAGTAAAGTTAGTAAGGGAATCCTTAAATATGTTTCTAGGCTGGCTGTGTGACCTTGCACCTGGGGCTAGGTCATGGTTATTTTGAGATGTTTGTTTCTAAGTCCCTTTATCATCTAAAGGAGGATCGTTAAGATTACCCTGCTGCTGTTGAGCTTGTGAAATGGTCTTAATCTTCCTAGGCACAGAAGACAAAGCAGGAAGGAAGATAGGGGAAAGGTTATGCCTGAGGCCCCCACCTCTATTCAAGGAAGGATTTTCCAAGTTGGCATGAATGGATTCCTTGACCCCTCTCTCAAACCTATCTTCTCTGTACTACTATACAAACACTATAGATGCCAACATTAGCTTCACCAGAGAAGACACCAAGGACAACAGACTGGCATTCCTAGACTGTGAAGTCCTCATTGGGACCGGTGGCAAGCTAGAAATAGGGATCTACAGGAAACCCACACACACAGATCAATACCTGATGTTTGACTCCCACCATCTACTGCAGCACAAACTAGGAGTCATCAGGACATTGTCACACAGAGCAGAAACCATCCCCACCTCCATGGATTCCAAAAAGAATGAAAAGCAGCATCTGAGAACAGCTCTGCAGGCCTGTGGATATCCAAATTGGGCCTTCACTAAATCTAAGTCTACCAGACCTAAAACAGTGACAGATAGGGCTGAGACTCAGAGTAAACGGAAGAACCTGGTCATTCCTTACATGGCTGGCGTGTCTGAAAAGATAAAACGGATATTTGGCAAACACCACATACCTGTATATTTCAAACCCACCAACACACTGAGACAGAGGCTTGTACACCCCAAAGATCAAACTCCAAAACACAAGGAAAGCAATGTAGTGTATGCAATCCAGTGCAGTGAGGAGTGCTCTGAACTCTACATTGGAGAAACCAAACAACCTTTGTACAGGAGGATGGCCCAACACAGGAGAAGTAACACCACAGGACCAGAGTCAGCAGTTTATCTTCATCTAAAGGAAAAAGGACACTCATTTGAGGACATTAATGTTCACATTTTAGACAGAGAAGATAGGTGGTTTGAGAGAGGGGTCAAGGAATCCATTCATGCCAACTTGGAAAATCCTTCCTTGAATAGAGGTGGGGGCCTCAGGCATAACCTTTCCCCTATCTTCCTTCCTGCTTTGTCTTCTGTGCCTAGGAAGATTAAGACCATTTCACAAGCTCAACAGCAGCAGGGTAATCTTAACGATCCTCCTTTAGATGATAAAGGGACTTAGAAACAAACATCTCAAAATAACCATGACCTAGCCCCAGGTGCAAGGTCACACAGCCAGCCTAGAAACATATTTAAGGATTCCCTTACTAACTTTACTCAGACTGAAGAAGCTCCTTGGATAAGGAGTGAAACGTTTCCACTAAGAAAATAGAAATCCAGTTGACATGATTCAAGCTACAGATACTGAGAAAATAGAAATCCAGTTGACATGATTCAAGCCACAGACTGTTCCACCTGGATGACTGAGAACCTTCATCAACATATGTGAACCAAGCCATTATATATTGTTGAATGAACTATGACTAAAACAAATCCTAGTTTAGCAGAGTATTTGAGCCCATCTCTGCACAAATTGATACAACTTTTCCCAAGCTCTGCACATATGGAAAATTCAGTCAGTAAAAGGGCATATATTATTTTGACTGACAGCTCTAGCTTCTAATTGCACTGAAGGTTTTCACCATAACTCTCCAATCACAATGCTTTGGGGAAGGAATATTCAAATATAGAACAAGATTTGTGCTGGAAGTCAATACTATTTTATTTTTATTTTATATTTTATATTTTATATTTTATATTTTATATTTTATATTTTATATTTTATATTTTATATTATTTTATATTTTATATTTTATATTTTATTTTATTTTATTTTATTTTATTTTATTTTAATTTAATTTAATTTTATTTTATTTTATTATTTAAAAGATTTGTATGGCTGTCCATCTTAAACACAACTCTGGGTGGCTCACAACAACAACATCCTCATTCTATCCCAGCACCTGGGTAAAAAGCCGGTCTTGATGGCCTTCCGAAAGGCTAAAAGGGTGTGGGCCTGCCAAATCACTGGGGGAGGGTGTTCCATAAAGTCGGGGCAGCTACAGAAAAGGCTGTGATAGTCAAAGTAAAAAGAAAATAATGTAGTCTGTAGGATCTGAGATTTTAGTATTGCTTAAATGATGGCACAGTTTTATACAATCAAATCTGGAGCATATCAAAAATTTGACAATTATATTGGTATAGTCCTTTGTTGGGATTTTACACTCATGCTTACACCTAATGGCAGACTTCCCCAGCTTAAAATTCGCCAGCTCTGTTGGAACTGCAGCTCCCAATATTCCTCAAGAGCATGGAGGGCATCAGTTTGATGTTACTACCTGTGACTTTTTCAATGAGAACATCCAGGTCCTATATTATAATGGCTCCACAGCATGACCTAAGTACTGACATAATCAAATGAAGCTCCAGATTTTTCTACTTAGAGAACTCAAATTGGTAGATCATTGGGGCATGGATTCCCTTCTGAAGCCGTTTCCTGAGCCTGCTCATTATTCTCCCATTTGAAATTAAAATGGTTTATTCTATAGGACTACAGCTGGAGGAATAAAACTTGTTTGTGTTTGCTATTAATGTTGCTTTGAACTTTAATTCTACTTATTTTTCAAGCCACCTTGGTCTGATGGTTAAAAGATATCCATCCCAGAAAATTAAATATGTATGTAAAAAAATAATTTGGTTTAGTAATTGAACCTACTTCAAAGTCTGGCTTTAAATTTGGTCTAAAGGAAAATGATGAGTACCAGCAACCATGTAGTTTGACCAAACGAGATGTCAGGGAGAAGTAACACATCAGCTCACAGCACATCCCCAGTGCCAAATCGTGATGTGACTGTGATATCTCAAAAAGGGAACTGTGAGAATAACCATAGCTAAAGGAAAAAAGAGTAGTAGTTCAGGAGTGTATTAGGATAGCTTGCATTAAGCAGAACCAGATTCCCCTAACCCAGGGGTCGGCAAACTTTTTTATGCCAGGAGCCATTTTGACATTTATAAAATTTATAATATCACTCGAGGGCCAGGGGGTGGGGTTTGAGGGTGGGAGCCAATCACGTGGAAGGGGGCGGGGTTTGCGGGTGGGAGCCAATCGCACACACTTAGGGCCTGCTGCCGCGCCTGCCCCCCCACGCACACCATGCCCGCTGCCGCGCCTGCCCCCGCCACGCACACCATGCCCGCTGCCGTGCCTGCCCCCGCCACGCGCACCATGCCCGCTGCTGTGCCTGCCCCCGCCACGCTCGCTGCCGCGCCTGTCCCCACCACGCACACCATCCCCGCTGCCGCGCCTGCCCCCGCCACGCACACCATGCCCGCTGCCGCGCCTGCCCCCGCCATGCCCGCTGCCGCGCCTGCCCCCACCACGCCTGCTACCGCGCCTGCCCCGCCACACCTGCCTGGGGAAGAGCCACACTCAAGGGGCCAAAGAGCCACATGTGGCTCGTGAGCCGTGGTTTGCCGACCCATGCCCTAACCCATAGCTTTCCAAACTGTGTGTTGCGACACTTTAGTGTGTCGCAACACACAGCTTAGTGTGTCATGAAGCATCGGCACGGGGGTGCGTGCGGCGGCTGCAGTGTGGATGGTGGCGGCGGCAGCGGCGCACCATCAGCGCTTCTGCGTTTTAGCGAGGCTGCCACTGCTGTGCATGCCGCCGCTGCTGTGCGTCCCCTGCGCTGCCGCCGCCGTACCCATGCACGCCCCCCGCGCCACTGCCGTGCATGCACACACCCCTGCGCACGCCGCTGCTGCTGCCATTGGTGTGTCATCATCGGTGGCAGTTTGGAAAGCACTGCCCTAACCAAAAGGCATGAAGAGGTGCAAATTTGTCAAAGCAAAAAAATATGACTTTCAAGACAAGCTAAAAAATTCACACTGCCCTTATGTCTTCAATTTTCACAAAATATACAATGAATTTCAGATGAGTATATCATCAACAGAGTGCAGTTTATTAAGGTTTAGGGCAAGGGCAGGATTCCCATCTGTATGAGGGAGGGGGTGTATCTATAGCAGCAGCATTTTTGTCCTAAAACACAGCACAGAATAAGGCCTAAAAATATACTGTCCAACCTTTCCATGACCTTTCTAAATTTTTGGTGAGTCACTAACAGAGAGAAGTAATTAACTGCATTTCTAAGAGCCTGATGAGATTATCCATTATACTGCAGCATCAGCAGAGCTACAGTATAGAGCTCTCAGCCCAGAAAATATCTCACCCTCTTGCAGATTGAGGAAACAAGCTGTGCTCCCGTCACTTACACTAGAGGTCCAAAACTTCCAACAGCCGCACCAGGCATGCAGAAGGCTATGTTCCAAAAGTGGACAGGATCAGGGCCTACTCTGGGAGGCATTTTGGGAATTTTATTTATTTTTATTTATTTATTATTTCAATTTATTCCCCGCCCATCTCCCCCGCAAGGGACTCTGGGCGGGTTACAACAATTGAAAATTTAAAAATACAAAAACAGTATCTAAAATATATCGAATAATAATAATAATAAATTACATAAAATCCAAGGAGGGGGGACCGTAGGATGGATCATATTACTACGGGGCCAGCCAACCCCAGGAGGCACTGCCGCCTCTGTCGTCCCAGGACCGGCGGCAGAGCCAGGTCTTAAGGGCCTTCCGAAAGGCCAGGAGTGAAGGGGCCAGTCTCACCTCCGGGGGCAAGATATTCCACAAGGCGGGCGCTATCGCAGAGAAGGCACGCCTCCTGGACCCCGCTAGATGGAATTCTCTTGTTGAGGGGGTCCGAAGCATGCCCTCTCTGCATGCACGGGTGGGGCGGGTCGATGTTATTGGGACGAGACGGTCCCTCAGGTACCCTGGTCCTATGCCATGTAGGGCTTTAAAGGTAATCACCAACACCTTGAATTGGACCCGGAAGCAAACTGGTAGCCAATGCAGCTCGCATAGCAGAGGTGTTACATGTGCCGATCTCATGGCACCTATAACTGCTCGCGCCGCGGCATTTTGCACCAGCTGAAGCTTCCGGATACTCTTCAGGGGTAGCCCCATGTAGAGCGCATTACAGTAATCTATACGGGATATGACAAGGGCGTGAGTGACTGTTCGGAGGGCCTCCTGATCCAGGAAAGGGCGTAACTGACGCACAACACGAAGTTGTGCAAAGGCCCTCCTGGCCGTGACTGCCACCTGCTCTTCGAGCAGGAGTCGCGAGTCCAGGAGGACCCCCAGATTCCGCACTGGATCCGAGCGAGGTAGTGCCACCCCACCCAGAACCAAAGATGACAACTTCCCGGATCTAGCGGGGCCATCAATCCACAGCCACTCCGTCTTACCAGGGTTCAGTTGAAGCCTGTTGTTCCCCATCCAGACCCCCACAGCCTCCAGGCACTGAGATAAGGCATCGACTGCATCACCTACTTCACCCGGGATGGAGATGTATAACTGGGTATCATCAGCATATTGGTGATACCACATCCCGTGGTGACGGATGATCTCGCCCAGTGGCTTCATGTAGATGTTGAACAGGAGAGGAGAGAGAACCGACCCCTGCGGCACCCCACAAATCAGGGGCCGCGGGTCAGCTCTCTCCTCCCCTATCAACACCGACTGGGAACGGCCCTGGAGGAAGGAGGCGAACCAGCGCAAAACTACGCCGCCCACCCCCAACTCCCTGAGCCGTCCCAAAAGTATACCGTGGTCGACAGTATCAAAAGCCGCTGAGAGATCAAAGAGAGCTAGGATGGACGCACTCCCTCCATCCCGCTCTCGCCAGAGATCATCGATAAGCACGACCAATGCGGTCTCCGTCCCATATCCCGGCCTGAAACCTGACTGGTTTTGACTGAATTTTAAGGGATGAAATGGTTGCCCTAAGCATCTATAAGATTTAAGCCAATCATTTTGCCCCTTAAAATCCTCCAAATCCTCAAACACATACACAAAACTCAACCCATACTTAAAACAAAACAAAGTTCAGAGGGGTCTGGAAGCCACAAAAGGGATAATGGGGGGCTGTGTACGGTCCCTAGGTTTTCGGTCATATTTTGCAGTTCTGACTTACACCAAAACACTTTAAGGGAAACATTCAGACCTGCCAAAAGTTTGACCACTCAAAGTCCCATGTGTAGTTTCCTAAATAGTCTGACAACAAGAAAGGAATAAAGGTTAAGACAGTCTAGACAGCAATGGATGGTCCCAACTTGAATTTCAACAGTTATGGCAAGATATAAAGGACTAAGATGCCTGAGAAGAGCAGCAGTTGGATTTAGCAAAGAGCTGTCTTTGCAAAGTGTTTCTAGTGAAGCATTTCTATAAAGTACTGCAGTCTCTCAACAGCTTCCAAGTTACAAAAAAGAGTGACAACACTACATTCCAAGAGACAAAGGAAAAAAAAGTGGCTGTTAAAAAGCCAGTAATAATTTTGTTGTTTATTCGTTCAGTCACTTCCGACTCTTTGTGACTTCATGGACCAGCCCACGCTAGAGCTTCCTGTCGGCCATCGCCATACCCAGCTCCCCCAAGGTCGAGTCCGGTCGAGTCCGTCACCTCCAGAATATCATCCATCCATCTTGCCCTTGGTTGGCCCCTCTTCCTTTTGCCTTCCACTTTCCCTAGCATCAGCATCTTCTCCAGGGTATGTCTTCTCATTATGTGGCCAAAGTACTTCAGTTTTGCCTTTAATAACATTCCCTCAAGTGAGCAGTCTGGCTTTATTTCCTGGAGTATGGACTGGTTTGATCTTCTTGCAGTCCAAGGAACTCTCAGAATTTTCCTCCAACACCACAGTTCAAAAGCATCTATCTTCCTTCGCTCAGCCTTCCTTATGGTCCAGCTCTTGCAGCCATAGGTTACTATGGGGAATACCATTGCTTTAACTATGCGGACCTTTGTTGTCAGTGTGATGTCTCTGCTCTTAACTATTTTATCAAGATTTGTCATTGCTCTCCTCCCAAGAAGTAGACGTCTTCTGATTTCCTGACTGCAGTCAGCGTCTGCAGTAATCTTTGCGCCTAGAAATACAAAGTCTGTCACTGCCTCCATTTTTTCTCCCTCTATTTGCCAGTTATCAATCAAGCTGGTTGCCATAATCTTGGTTTTTTTGAGGTTTAACTGCAACCCAGCTTTTGCACTTTCTTCTTTCACCTTCCTCATAAGGCTCCTCAGCTCCTCCTTGCTTTCAGCCATCAAAGTGGTATCAACTGCATATCTGAGATTGTTAATGTTTCTTCCAGCGATTTTAACTCCAGCCTTGGATTCCTCAAGCCCAGCACGTCGCATGATGTGTTCTGTGTACAGGTTGAATAGGTAGGGTGAGAGTATACAGCCCTGCCGTACTCCTTTCCCAATCTTAAACCAGTCCGTTGTTCCGTGCTCTGTTATTACCGTTGCTACTTGGTCGTTATACAGATTCCTCAGGAGGCAGACAAGATGACTTGGTATCCCCATACCACCAAGAACTTGCCACAATTTGTTATGATCCACACAGTCAAAGGCTTTAGAATAGTTAATAAAATAGAAATAGATGTTTTTCTGAAACTCCCTGGCTTTCTCCATTATCCAGCGGATATTGGCAATTTGGTCTCCAGTTCCTCTGCCTTTTCTAAACCCAGCCTGTACATCTGGCAATTCTCGCTCCATGAATTGCTGGAGTCTACCTTGCAGGATCTTGAGCATTACCTTACTGGCATGTGAAATAAGTGCCACTGTTCGATAGTTTGAACATTCTTTAGTGTTTCCTGTTTTTGGTATGGGGATATAAATTGATTTTTTCCAATCTGATAGCCATTCTTGTGTTTTCCAAATTTGCTGGCATATGGCATGCATCACCTTGACAGCATCATCTTACAAGTTTTTTAACAGTTCAGCTGGGATACCGTCGTCTCCTGCTGCCTTATTAGCAATGCTTCTTAAGGCCCATTCAACCTCACTCTTCAGGATATCTGGCTCTAACTCACTGACCACACCGTCAAAGCTATCCCCGATATTATTATCCTTCCTATACAGATCTTCCATATATTCTTGCCACCTTTTCTTGATCTCGTCTGCTTCTGTTAGGTCCTTGCCATCTTTGTTTTTGATCATACCCATTTTTGCCTGGAATTTACCTCCGATGTTTCTAATTTTCTGGAAGAGGTCTCTTGTCCTTCCTATTCTATTATCTTCTTCCACTTCCGCGCATTGCTTGTTTAAAAATAATTCCTTGTCTCTTCTGGCTAACCTCTGGAATTTTGCGTTTAATTGGGCATATCTCCCCCTATCACTGTTGCCTTTTGCTTTCCTTCTTTCTTGGGCTACTTCCAGTGTCTCAGCAGACAGCCATCTTGCCTTCTTGGTTTTCTTTTCCTTTGGGACGTTTTTTGTTGCCGCCTCCTGAACAATGTTGCGAATTTCTGTCCATAGTTCTTCCGGGACCCTATCTACTAAATCTAGTCCCTTAAATCTATTCTTCACCTTCACTGCATATTCATTAGGAACATTAGTGAGCTCATATCTAACTGATCTGTGGGTCTTCCCTATTCTCTTTAGTCTGATTCTAAATTGTGCTATAAGAAGTTCGTGATCTGACTACAGTCAGCTCCTGGTCTTGTTTTTACTGACTGTATAGATGTCCGCCACCTTTGGCTACAAAGGATGTAGTCAATCTGATTTCGGTGTTGACCATCTGGTGAAGTCCATGTATAAAGTCGTCTTTTAGGTTGCTGGAAGAGAGTGTTTGTTATGCACAGTGAATTGTCTTGGCAAAATTCTATCAGCCTATGTCCCGCTTCATGTTATTCTCCCAGACCATGCTTGCCTGTAATTCCAGGTGTCGTTTGACTACCCCACCTTAGCATTCCAGTCTCCTGTAATGAAAATAACATCTCTTTTTGGCGTATTATCCAGTAGGTGCTGCAGATCCTCATAGAAATGATCTGCTTCTTCAGCATCTGTGGTTGGGGTGTATATTTGGATCACTGTGATGTTAAATGGCTTACCCTGAATTCGAATTGAGATCATTCTATCGTTTTTTGGATTGTATCCAAGCACTGCTTTAGCCAATTTATTATTAATTATGAAGGCTACTCCATTTCTTCTGTGGTCCTCTTGTCCACAGTAGTAGATCTGGTGGTCATCTGATGTGAAGTGGCCCATTCCAGTCCATTTCAGTTCACTGACACCCAAAATGTCTATATTTAATCTTGCCATCTCACCAATAACCACATCCAATTTGCCCTGGCTCATAGATCTTACATTCCAGGTTCCTATGGTGTGTTGATCTTTAGAACATCGGATTCGTCATTCACCACCAGTACCGTCAGCCACTAGCCGTCCTTTCAGCTTTGAGCTAGCTGTGTCATCACATCTGGGGCTAGTTGAACTTATCCTCTGTTCCTCCCCAGTAGCATTTTGACCATCTTCCGACCTGGGAGTCCCATCTTCCGATGGTATACCGACATATCTCTGGTTGTACTGATCCATTTAGTTTTCACGGCAAGAATACTGGGGTGGGTTGCCATTACCTTCCCCAGGGATCGTATTTAGTCTGACCTCTCTACCATGACCTTCCTGTGTTGGGTGTCCCTTCACGGTTTAGCTCATGGCGTCATTGAGGTGCTCAAGCTCCAGCACCATGACTAAGGTAACAATCCCTTTATATTTTTTATCAGTGGGTTTGCTTCCACAAAGATGAGGCATGTCATCATAACACACTTCAACTGGTCTTTAGGTTGCACTCAAGTAATTCATGCACCAATGGATGTTCACAGGACCTTGCTGCTTTCATCCAAAGAATGAAAGCAGCATTACCCTTCAAGCTCTGTCCCTTTCATACATGTGTGCTATGTCACACTGCTTGCACAAAAGGGGCCACAGCAGGACACTGCTTTCAACATTCTGCCCCTCCTACTGCAGAGAACCAAAGTCCTATTAATGTTTAGTTAAGAAAGAAGTCACATTTGTTTGACATGGCTTATTCTCAAGGATATATGCATATGTGTGCTCCAATTTGGAAGATTCCTCTGAATGTATCATTCTGGTGACACTTTCATATACAATGATTTTCGAGCTGGAGACATCCATTTACACTGTTACATGCACAGAACATTCTAATAACAGGTGTCTAGACCCAATAGTCTCCCCCAAAATGCCCCCTTTTCAAATCCTAGTACTTGGGGAAAATTCAATCCATTATATTTCCATATATCCATATATGCATATATCCTTGAGAATAAGCCATGTCAAACAAATGTGACTTCTTTCTTAACTAAACATTAATAGGACTTTGGTTCTCTGCAGTAGGAGGGGCAGAATGTTGAAATGGATTACTTACTCCAGGTAAGTAAGTGCACGATATACAAATAATGAACAGAATCACCTGAATGTAACTCAGGACTGTGTGTACATATGCTATGTGTAAAAGCATCATTTTCAGAAACTGTTCCCAGCACAGCCCCTCAAACTATTTCTGCCTGATGTCCCTTGAAAGTATTCTCTTGCAAAATCCCCAAATTGCTGTTTGATAACAGTTCTACTCATGTGCGCAACTGAAGGTCTACACTCCTAAAAAATGGAGGCCTCTCAGTGGTGCAAGGAATAACATGGATGACACATGATCTAAATCAGAGCTTTCCAAACTGTGTGTCGCAACACACAGTCTGGTGTGTCGCCACACAACCCGGAAGCGCTGATCATCATCAGCGCTTCCGGGTTTTCCCGCGGCGACACACCAACTGTGGCGCGCAAAAACCCGAAAGTGGCAGCAGAGCTTCTGGGTTTTTGCGCGCTGCCGCAACGGCGGCACTTCCAGGTTTTCCCGCGGTGACACACCAACGGCGGTTGGTGTGTTGCCGCGGGAAAACTTTGGAAAGCCCTGATCTAAATATTATGGCCAAGGTATGTATTGCTTGCTACATGGAGACTGTTGTAATGACAAGTATAGCATGTGCACCAGCCTTAAAATAGTGATAAGATTTCAGCTACTAACAGCAGAAGGTTACTCTGTGTGGATCCTTATGACCACTAGCCCCATGGCATTGTACATCTTAGTCAAGTCTATTGATTGTAGTCTTTAACTTTGCCATATGCAGCACTGCTGTACTTAATGGTTTTCTATACATTACAGAGGATAATCCATTTTAAAACCAGAGTTTCTGGCTTAACATGGTGTGTGAGCTCAGTTAACTGTATCTTATTCAACAAAGCGTGGCTAAATAAAACCAGCTTGAGTGTACTTGTTTAAACTCCTGCCTTTGACTAGAGATCAGGAGGGGTCAGATGAGAGGAAAGAGAGGATGATGTCACTAAGACGGTGTAATCAGGGGGCCACAAAAACTTGCAAATTTCCTTCTCTGGGTTCTCTAAGAAGGATTTGACTACACAGAACACGACATTTTAATCAGTTCCTTCCTTTCTTGTAGTCCTCCTCCCTCCTGGTTTGATAAACATTTGGAATTCTTTTGTGCTATAATCGACTGTAGCATGTGGTTAACATACAGGCTACTGCCCATTATCTGCCTATCCACCACTCATAAATGTTGTATTATCAGGATCCAAAGCAGCACAGGTATCACAGGACCATCTTCACCAACTTGGTGACCTCCACATTTTAGACTTCAGCTTCCATAATTTTGGTAGCTATGCTATATTCAGGGAGTTATGTAAATTGGTCAACACAACTAGGTGCCACCAAGCTGTGGATGGTTTTCTTAAGAGAATAGAAATGTAAAAAGAGGAGACTCCAAAGCATTTCTAATGCTCCCATGGTCAGGGGGAAAGGTAAATGCTTATCCATGTTCTAGTACAGAGCTTTCCAAACTTCTCATGTTGGTGACACACTTTTTAGACATGCATCATTTCGCGACACACTCTTACAGCAGGGCACAAGGCAGGCATTAGGACCTGTGCAGAATCACAGCAGGTTTGGAGGCAGCAAGGCACAAGGCAGGCACTAGGACCTGCGTGGAATCCTGGCAGGGCTCGGAGGCAGCAGCAGCCACGACACACCCAGACACTGCAGCCGACAAACTAACGTGTCCCGACACACAGTTTGGAAAGCTCTGTTCTAGTGCTACATGTACTAGGACTCAAATCACCATCTAAATACTTTTCCCATTAGTGCAAACATACTCCAGACTTTATCCCTTTAATCAGATGCTCATTTCTATGGATTCTTGCTTTTTAATTGCAAAGCAGGAGCTGGAATATAATGGATTTAAACAGAAGTTCTATTTCTAATAGGAAGTGAAATTAGTTACAAATATGTTTCATATTTATGTTGCCTAACAGCTCTTTACCAGCAACAAAATAGGCATGTTTTGTTGGAAGCTGGCATTCGGAAACTTGCATGTATTAGCATCAGTTTTCCATTTTTTAACCGAAAAACTACACTGAACATGAGTGAGGCAGACACACCAACTGAAATGCTATGCATAAGAGTGGAGTTACATAACTTTAGAGCCCTTTAAAATTATGTAGTAAACAAACATTTAGTTCCACAGCACATACTACTTAGAACCTCCTTTAATTGTAGCATCATAATCAGAAAAGGCATTTCAACTAAGCCAAGGCAGTAGCTAATACCATTAAGCAGGAAATCCAATTAAGCTATCTTCAAGTTGCCCTTATGATTAGAGATCAAAGTAAGATCTGGTGTCCAAATCTGAAAACAAAGAGCATTAATTGTTCAGAAATCCTTCTGAGATTGGTGCCCAAGCCTTAGATGTTTCTATAGCAGAGCTTTCCAAACTGTGTGTCACGAGACGTGACACAAAAGTGTGTCGCCACACACAGTCTGGTGTGTCGCCACACAACCCGGAAGCGCTGATCATCATCAGCGTTTCCGGGTTTTCCCACGGTGACACACCAACGGTGGTGCGCAAAAACTGAAAGCAGCAGCAGCGCTTCTGGGTTTTTGTGCACTGCCGCAATGGCGGCACTTCCGGGTTTTCCCGTGGCGACACACCAACGGCGGTTGGTGTGTCACCGCGGGAAAACTGTGGAAAGCCCTGTTCTATAGATATTTCTAATAGCAGAAGTTTCAGGAAACCTAAATCACATTTAAATGTTCAAGAAATATATTTCCCCAAAAGGAAGTCTTGTCTTACTATTCCAATCATACCTTGACATGATTTATATGAAACATACAAAACCCACGCAATCATTATAAGAGCATGAAAAGGTTGGTTGTTACATTTGTTTTAAACTACCCCAGCGGTCGGCAAACTTTTTATGCCAGGAGCCATTTTGACATGCTCGTGCACGTTTTGAAATGCTCGAGAGCCAGGGGGCGGGGTTTGCGGGCGGGGGCCAATCGTGTGGAAGGGGGCGGGGTTTGCGGGGTTTCCTGGAGAAGAAACAGAGACGCTGATTGGTGGAGGCGTCCTTCCTTCTGAGCCTCCACCAATCAGCGTCTCTGTTTCTTCTCCAGGGTTCTTCTCCTGGAGAAGAAACAGAGACGCTGACTGGTGGAGGTGTCCTTCCTTCTGAGCCTCCACCAATCAGCGTCTCTGTTTCTTCTCCAGGGTTCTTCTCCTGGAGAAGAAATAGAGACGCTGATTGGTGGAGGCTCAGAAGGAAGGACGCCTCCACCAATCAGCGTGCGCCAAAGGAGAGCAGAGAGGCGGGCTGAAGCCTGCTGCTTCCGGAGACCGGCTTTCCGGATGTCGGGCGGCAGAGAGAGAGAGAGAGCCAGAGTCAAGGGGCCAAAGAGCCAGATCTGGCTCGCGAGCCGCCATTTCCGACCCTTGAACTACCCCATCAAAATTCTGCTCAAGTAACTTTCTGTAATTAAAAAAGCTTCTTCAGCAATTGTTAGTGTATATTACCAATTTTAGAAAGCAAATATAAAGTTATTCTATTCAAATACACACAGAGGGAGAGATCCCCAAATTTTATTTTATTCAGTTTACAAGATACTGGAATTGGGCATGTAGAAACAAGCCACTTTCATTTTCAACTTATACTAACATTATGCAGAATTAAATCTGGAATCTGGGGGTTCTTCTGAACTTACGGCTCCTGCTCGAAGAGCAGGTGGCAGCCGTGGCCAGAAGGGCTTTTACCAGTTACACCCTTTCCTGGATCAGGATGCCCTCCGTACAGTCACTCACGCCCTGGTCATCTCCCACATAGACTAATGCAATGCGCTCTACATGGGGCTACCCTTGAGGAGTATCCGGAAGCTTCAACTGGTCCAGAATGCGGCTGCACGTGGAGTTATTGGTGCCCCAAGATCAGCACATGTGACACCTCTGCTGCGCCAGCTGCACTGGGTACCTGTGTGCTTCCGGATCCAATTCAAGGTGTTGGTTATCACCTTTAAAGCCCTACATGGCATGGGATCAGGCTACCTGAGGGACCGTCTCATCCCCATAACATCAAACCGTCTCACTCAGTCATGCAGAGAGGGCATGCTGCGGACCCTGTCGGTAAGGGAATTTCACCTGGCGGGGTCTAGAAGGCGGGCTTTCTCTGCGGTGGCGTCTGCCCTTTGGAACATTCTACCCCCGGAGGTGAGGAAGGCCCCATCGCTCCCGACCTTCAGAAAGAACTTAAAGACCTGGTTCTGCTGCCTTGCTTGGGATGGGGGGGGGGAACAGTTCCTCCTGGTGATGGCTGGTGCCATAGAGCCCTTTTAAATACAAGCTTATCGCCTCTTGGATTTCATATTTATTTTAATTATGATTGTATTATATGTTATTTTAATTATTTGATTCTTTGTAAACCGCCCAAAGTCCCCCTAAGGGGAGATGGAGCGGTGATATAAATCAAATTATAAATAAATAAATAAATCAAAATGCCCAATCCTTCTAAGCCCAATTATTTTTTGCTTTTATACAAACAAACCAGATGGCAACATCTAGTATTCTGAAGGAAGAAAGGAAGTATATATTTAATTAGGGGTACTATATAAATGCTAGCAATAGAAATCTGTATGTTGAAAAGTACTGCTAGAAATAAAAGAAGTTTAAGATTATTTATCTGATTTATGTGCCCTGAGATTTGCTTGTGAGGAGTCATGTACAGGGTTGTACTGTTAATCATCTTAAACACTTTCTCAGTATTCGTACTGGAAATGAAACCATGTTGCTTAACACTAGAATAGGTCACTGATAAACTGAGGTCTCAGATCTATTAGAATTTATACTATAATTTGAAGCAGTAGATATTACAGCAGCCTGCAACTCCCATAATCCCCTAGCTCAGGGCTTTCCAAAGTTTTCCCGCGGCGACACACCAACGGCGGCACGCAAGAAAACCTGGAAGCACCGCTGCGGCGGTGGCGTGCAAAAACCCAGAAGCGCTGATGGCGTGCCACCAGTGGTTCCGGGTTTTGACATGACACACCTGGGCCCCGCAGGTGACACGTTTTTGTGTCGCGACACAGAGTTCGGAAAGCTGTGCCCTAGCTAGTTGGGCCAACAAAATGCCCTTCAAAGCTTTCCTATCACAGACATCTTCCTGGTCCCCTAAACCTCAGCAGTCACCACTGGCAAATCTTCCAACCAGAGAAGCCACCTCCCTCTCACAGGGAGGAGGAGAAAGAGGAGGAGGCTTTGCTTTGGGGTGTTTTAAAGATCTGTAAGTTTATTTTTATGTAAGCTTTTGTGGATCTAGTCAGCTTCACCAGGTGGACTAGAAAGTGGACTTGATTCACAAAACTTTATGAAAAACTAAACTGGTTAGTCCCTAGGATACTACACGACTCTCTTTTTTTCCACTGAAAACCTCTCACTTTTCAACTGCTATGAACAAGGAAGGATGCCTGGAGAGGCACCTTCACCTGCAGATAGCCATCAACTATTGAGCTTTTTCCATTCAGAAAAGTGTCTAGTTTATTTCACAAAGCTCTGCAAAAGTTGTCTAATTTGTTTAGGTTGCCTTTAGAGATCATAATTAAGCAGGCCTTTTATCTTGATTAATATTTTCTGCTTGTATTACCAACTTTCAGTTATAGATAGGGCATGTGGTACATTTAGAGATTCACGGCCTTTGCTTCATTTAGTGCAATGACTTTCTGGACTATTCTCCAGCACAGCATTATGTAATATGTAATAAATAAATAATATGTGATATTATCCTGCTGTTTCATTCTATTCCACATCCTATCTTGCCGAGCAGAGTCTTGTGTTTTGTACATAACATTTACTAGTCTTTTTGGCGTCCCGGCAATTTTGTTTTCTTAAGTGGCTCAGTAAATTTTCTTCAGTAACCCCATCACCCCCTTGTATTTTGCAAGTCTATGCCAATCAAAACTGCCTGTCTCAAGTATTGCTCAATTTTCTTCTGCCATTAAAACACATTACATTTGTTGCACATATTTTCTCTGTCTCTTCCCCCAACTGGGAACCAAAATTAACTCTTTTCATCTGTTTCTGGATTTTCCATGTTCACCTGTAAATTGGACATACATGAAACACACACACGTTTGTCTACACATGTCTGCTAAATTCTACAAGGTAGAAACATTTGTATTAAAACTAGTAACTTACAATTAAAACTTTTTTCAATCGGTTTTGTATTTCATATTGCTGAAGCCTACAGTGTACAGTACTATTTCACACCTTACATTGCAGGTTTGTGTTAAGAGGCAAGATCGTTACAATGAATTCTGGGCCTGTACCTGGGAGGAGGAAGCTAGAAGGTGCCACCACTTTCTAAATTTCTTTCACTCCCCTTTAATTAAATTGTATGGCCCAGGCTGGCTCAGACAAACAGGCTTTCCCAATACTTTGGCCAGCCATCCAGCCTGTTCCAAAGACGTTTGGGCCAGCTACATGCCTACTGATCTTGAAGAAAGATTATACAAATGATGCAAAGATTCACACATGTATCAGTACAAAGTTACAATCTAGAAATTTCCAAAATGTAACACACATTTGGATGAAATATATCAGTAATGTCAGAAATACATATTTAATATATCTTCTCCCATTCAAGGCCATGTGTAAACATGCCTTCATGGTAGGTATAGAGCTCAATAATATTAAAATACAGACAAAATTTGAGTAAGTAGGTAAGTAGTGACTAAATATACATTCCTATATCAGAAAAAGATTTAATTTGAATTAAAACCTCCAGAGGTACACAAAAATGAAACGTCACCTCAAGAAATTAGTCTATACCCAGTCTAAAAGGTTTTTACTTTAAAAAAAAATCAAAGCAGAGAATCAAAGCAGAGAGTGTAGGAAGGGGGGAATTCTTATTAGGAACTGCCAAGAAAATCATGTGGCATCCCTGGCCTTCTGCTCAAATTCAGTGGAAATGTCTTGTAAGAATTGCTTTAAAAAATTGCAAATTTAACTAAGAAATGAGATTGTCCTACAGTATTATCCTTATCCTTTGGTTTTTATGTAATACTTTGATGTACTGGCTCTCATTTGGAAGTTTTTTATTGGTGTCTGATAATTTAGTGATCCTATTCACTATAAATGCTAGTATAGAGTTATGGCAGGGCTTTCCAAACTTTTCCCACGGCGGCACACCAACGGCGGCGTGCGAGAAAACCTGGAAGCGCCGCCACCGCCACTCTCGGGTTTTGCGCACTGCCGCCACTGTGGTGCTTTCGGATTTTTGCACGCCACAGCGGTGGCGACAGCAGTGTCCTTGTGTGCCGTGCGAAAACCCGGAAGCGTTGATGGCCCGCCGCTGCTGTGCTTGCGGCAGCGCGCCATCAGCGCTTCCGGGTTTTGATGCAACACACCTGGGCCCCGCAGGCGACACACTTTTGTGTCACAACAGACAGTTTGGAAAGCTGTGAGTTATGGTGTCTAATGTGAATAATAGAAGACTTAAAATTTAAAATAAAATGATATATTACAACTTTCCCCAAATTTCAACTACCTGCAAATTCTACTCTGTAGTTCCAACTCACCTGGAGGGCATCAGATTGGGGAATGCTGTTCTGTTATTAGCTACTATTTGCTTTCCATTATCTGATATCATTCAAAACACAAAAATAAAAATATGCTCCAATATCAACCTTGCTTGTCAAAAGATAGGATCTTTACACATTCCGAACAATTAAGTAAATATGGTTTTAAATTCATGCCGAGGAAAACCAAAGCAAATAATGCTTTCTGTTAACATCTGCTTTCTGTTAAGATCCTGCCTCATAACCCAAACTCAATAGGTCATATTAAGGGCAGACCATTCAGTGCTTTCCAGGTGTTTTGGACTGAAAATCCAATAATCCCTTGCACTGGTGATGCTGCCTGGGCCTCATGGGAGTTGAAATCCAAAGCAATCAGGTTGATTATCCCTGGTATATATTTATGGCTATTTATTTCTTAGATTTCTAGGCTGCCGGACTCCCAAAAAACTCAGGGAGGCTTACAATTTTAAAAGAATACATAATATAAAAAGAAAATCATGCCATCATTCTTTTGTCTTGTGCTGTTTTTGTGTTTTTGTACTGTTCTTTGTTTTTTTAATGTTTTTAACAATTGTAACCCGCCCAGAGTCACTGGGAGTCAGGTGGCATATAAATTTAATAAATCCTCATCATCATCTTCACCATGAACACCCAGACAGAGAAACAGAATAACAACCAGAAATAACAGAATAACAACCAAAAAATGGCCAGAGGCTCCGCAAACACCTTAACCCTAGGCCTGGGAACAGAGCCAGGTCTTCTGGCTCACGGAACGTTTGGAGAGAGTGAGCCATACATATCTCCGAGGCAATGCTCTTCCAGAGGGTAAGTGCTGCAACAGAGAAGGAACACTTCTCTGTCCCACAAGATACATTTAACTGAAGGGACCCGAAGCACACTCACTCTGCCCAATCATGCTGGATGGCAGAAACTATTAAGAGACAGACACTCCCTCCAATAGCCAGGCCCTATGCCATTAAGGGCTTTATAGGTGACAAAAAGCAACTTGAATTGCACCTAGAAGCCAACTGGTAACCAATGCAGCTTGTGAAGCAATGATGATGCATGGACATAGTGAGAAATGACCATTACTGTCCACACCGCTGCATTCTGAACCAGCTGAAGCCTCCAGATGTTCTTCAAGAGCAGCCCCATGTAGAATGAATTGCAAAAGTCCAGTTGTGAGGTGACTAGGGCACAAGCGGCCATCTGAATGGCCTCCTGGGTGAGGAAAGGGTGCAATTATTTCTCTATGAATAGGTAGACCTGCATTTGGTAAACCATATCAACTGTGACCATCTATACTTACTACACAGTCAGAATCAAGCCTTAGTTATCATCCCCTAACAAAAATTAATGGCTAATTAGCAAGTGCTGAATAATAAGATTTTCAAAAGTTATTGTGATGGAATGTGTTCCTGAAGGAGGGGGTGATGTAGTGGATTCTGACGCTGCTGCTGTTTCCCAGGGAGGGAATGCATTCCAGGCAAATAAGCAGATTCACAGCCCAGACACTGTTGCTGGGAAAGTTAAGAGGTTCAAGGTAGCTCCGCCCTAGAGCCTTCCTAGGTTATTTACCCTTAGGTTAGTTAGAGTAGCTTTAGTCTGGCAAGATTGATGCCGGGCCCAGACCAAGAATGACTCCGAGTCAGTGAATTCCAACTCTAGTTCTTTATTGTTCTCACCATATAGACAGAATCTTGCCAGACTAAATTGCTGCTATAATTCTTCTATTTAGACTGTTCAATCTAAATTCTTACAATCAATTTTGATCGTGCCTAAACCTGTGCCTAATGCCAATATGCATTTAGAACTAGACTTAGAGACTATGTAGGCCAAAGCATGGTTATGTCATTTGAATTATTAGCTAAAATTGATTCTCCCCCATTGGGCTCATCCCACTAATTCTGTAAGACACCTTTACAAATAGTGGGAGAGCCCAGAAACCACCCAGAGTCCCTCTTCTGGGGGGAGATGGGCGGTGGCAAAATTTGAAAAATAAATAAAGCAATTTTTGCAGTTTTTCCTCAGAATTCATGACCTATTTATATCTAAAGGTGGTCAGGGAAGTGATTAAAGAATTAATTTGGAATATTGATCTACAAAGAGACTTGAATGTCATATCCAATTTACTGGTGTTAAGAACAGCTTTAAACTACCTATTTATTTGCCTTGCATTAGTACACTGGACACTGATGAGCTTTCACTTTGGACAGATCTAATGCTGTGTCACTGGTACTTTTAGTGAGCAGACACTTGAAAGCCACATATGAGCATGCAGGAAAAAGACTGAGTCAGTGGAACATGTTGCATTGCTCCTTTTAACAGCATACAGGCACTCCCTGGCGCATGTAAGGGATCTATTCCGGAAATCGTTATTTAATCCAATTTTTTGCTTAAACTGGACTTCAACCAACTGCCCCCCAAATGAGCAATGAAAGGCTTTGTCCTCCTTCATGCTTCTTTATGATGTTCATTTCCTGCTCTAGAGAATGAAGGAAAGTCTTTTCCTTGTGGGAGAAGCTATTCACCTTATGCTCTCAGCCTATTCACCTTATGCTCTCAACCTTTGCATCCATATTTACTCTGTCAAATTTATGTCATAAATCTGTACAATTTATTTACATAATGTATTTTATTAAGAATATGCTAATAAAATTAGGGTGGGAAGGGCATCGTTATATAACATCTCCTGACTGAACAGTTGGCAGAAGTTTCTTAGAGTGGCCAAATTTTATGACAATTGTCATAACCGTAAAAACCAGTTAATTACTTGGAGGCCTGTTCATCTACATAACTTCCTGCAGGGAGGGCACGTTACGAACCCCGTCTACAAGAGAGTTCCACCTGACGGGGTCTAGGAGGTGTACCTTCTCTGCTGTAGCCCCCGCCCTTTGGAATATTCTTCCCCCGGAAATAAGATCAGCCCCCTCTCTCCTGGACTTTAGGAAAAACTTGAAGACCTGGCTATGTCATCAGGCTTGGGGAGGGGAGGGGAATAGCCAGTCTTGGGGTTTTATTTATTTATTTTTATACTTATATTTATACCCCGCCCATCCCCTCCCTAACGGAGGACTCTGAGCGGCTTACATACATTGTTATACATTATACATTTTTCCATTATACAATCTGCGCGTAAGGGGAGGGGGGAGGGGAACCGCCTCTTCCTGGCTTTCTGGACTACATGTCCCACGATGCCTTGCGTCGGAGCCGGCTGCTGACATCCTGTGGGTGTTGTTACTTCCGGGATCTGCTGCCATTCGAGGATCTTCAGTCCAGTGGAATCTGACCCCTGACAGGACAGGACGCCAGCATATTTTCCCACTTAAGGTGGTACCCAATTTATCTACTTGCAAGCTTTCGAACTGTTGGGTCAACAGGAGCTGGGACTAGCAACGAGAGCTCACCTCGTTGCGCAGGGATTCGAACTGCCGATCTTCCGACCGGCAGCCCTACAGCTTCAGTGGTTTAACCCGCTGAGCCACCGCGTCCCACCGATCTAAGGGTTGGCTTGCCCCTTAGATTGGTCCTGACCTGCCTCATCGACCAGCGGAACAACTTGTACCATCTTGGATCAAATTGTATTGTGTGTGTGTGTGTGTGTGTGTGTGTGTGTGTGTGTGTGTGTATGTGTGTATGTGTGTATATATGTATATATATGTATTTTTTTTACATTGCTTATTATTGATATTGTTGTTTTAAATGATTTTAAATTTGTTGTGAACCGCCCAGGGTCCCTCCTTGTGGGGGAGATGGGTGGGATATAAATGTAATAAATAATAAATAACTTGTTTTAGCAACTGAAAGTCCACTGTAATTGGTAGGGATATGATCAATGTAAAATTAGTAAGTCAGATTTTTAGGCATTAAGTTATTTTAAATGTTTTATTGTTGGCTGTAACAGAATGGAGGAATAATACATGTGTATGTCTATAATGTATTATAAGTTTATGACATGCTGTGTCTTTGTTTTATAAAGAATGGTGAATAAAATTGATGATGATGACTGCCTCAAAATCACCTAGTGAGGTTCCACAGCTGAAGGTGGATTTCCTGTTCTAGTCCAACAGATTAATCACTCTGCAACAATAGCCATTGTGCCAGTCTCACTCCCATGGGGTGGATGTTCCACAATCAAAACACTACAACAGAGAATATTTTCCCTCTTCTAGAATATACCAATGCTACTTGAGGACCTGTCATGATGATTTAAAACACAGGCAAAGTGCACTGAAAAAAGTGCTCCTTTGGATAATGGAATACAAAACTGCTGGCTATCACAGGGCTCTAAAGTTAAGCACCAACACTGTGAACTGTTTTTTTTATAAAGCAGCCACTGCAGTCCTTTTACAACCAGTAAAATACAATTCCATTGGGCTGTGTCAACTAGCCAATCATGTTGGAATTGAACTTCAATTTATCTAATCCATTATCAAATCTAGCACTGTTTCAACACCTACGCAGCCTCACTCAACATATAACATGAAGCAATGGAGCTATGTGTCATAAGCATGATGGCACCTCATTACAGATCTCCTGATCACCTCCTCCTGATAACCACCTCCTTCATATTTATTTGTAATCAAGACATTTTCAGGAATATTATATTCTTCAAAAAGATAATTCTTATGTGGATTCATGTGGGGCCCCATCCTGTCTCACTTGCTTTTCTATACCCAAATTAAACTGCTGGGGAAGATTATCAAGTCTTTTCTAAGGATGTTGTAATTATGCTTATACCACCCAGATTATCTTCATGATAATTTCTTCAGGTAATGGGTTGGTTTCCCTAAATGGTTGCCTATAACTAATCATGGACTAATTCCCAGAAATTTCAATGTTAAAACTAAGGTAGAAATCACACAAGATAACCAAGTTTAGACTGTGAACTTTTTTTTATAAAACTTTATTGAAGTTTCAGAATACAGATAAAATACAAAATATAGAAAAGATTGAAGAAAAGACTAAAAGAAAAAAGACAAACTAAAAAGTGCAGAAATAGTTGGAAAGCAATACAGAAAGAGTGACTTCTGACCTTCTCCGGCACAGATACAAATACAATACATAATACATTAATCTCTTACTCTAAATCAAACCTTAGTAAACATTATTTCTATAAACTATAACAACTTAATCATCAAAACCCAAAATCAAAACTTCATTTTTTTCAGATATAAGCAAAAATATCACCTGTAAAGATTAGTCCAAGAACCTTATGCATAAAAGTGTATATGAAAAAGACCTGGGTTACTGACTTATCATCCTCATGGATGGAACTTCGTTACAAGTGGTTAAGAAGCCTTTAAATCAACTGTGTTAAAACATTTAAAAATCTCGATTAAAGCAACTTAATCATAATGATTTCTGTTAACAAAACCCACCCCTGAATTTGTTGACCGTGACTGACTTAAATAAACTGCCTCTAGGCTTCACACTATTATAGTACAATCCCCAAGTTATTACTTTCTCAATTTGCCAGAAGGCCTGTTCTAGACTCTTGACTCAAAGCTGGTCATTAATGTATAGAAGATTTTGGCTTAAGGTTACATGTTAACTCAAATGCACTAGCCTAATTTAACTTTCCCCTCCATAACATTCTGAAAATACTCTAAAGAAACCCATTTTAAAATACTATTGGCCAAACCATGGAGAAACTATTGTTCATATTAAGGTCCCAGAATGCTATTCAATGGATCTGGTGGTGGTACTTATGAAATTACACCAATTAATATAGCCACAATATTAAAATCCTATCATTAAATAAGACTGCTTGTCATAGAGAATAGAGAGGATGGCCTTGACAGAGAGAGGGAAAATCCATTATCAAGGCACTGAACAGATGTGGCTTAAGCCCATACCAAGATAGAGATTTACAAATGTGCCTAGGGCAGTCCCTCCCAATTCACATGAAGATAAAAGAGGGAAGTGGGGAAGCACATTCAGGTTTACAAGATTTTGTTACAATAAAAAAAAGGTAAGGTTCCCCCGCACAGTCGTGTCCGACTCTAGGGGCCGGTGCTCATCTCCATTTCTTAGCCGAAGAGCCAGCGCTGTCTGAAGATGCTTCAGTGTTACCATCCCACCGAAGTGGTACCTATTTATCTACTTGCATTTGCATGCCATCGAATTGCTAGGTTGGCAAGAGCTGGGGCGAGTGCGGGAACTCACTCCGTCATGCGGGGCTAGGGTCTCGAACCTCTGAACTTGCGACCTTCCAATCAACAAGCCTGGTGCCTTAACTGCTGAGCCATCGCACCCCCTTCATTTTTTACAATAGCCATTCTAATAAAAGTAGTTTTAGGCCTACATAGTGTCAGTTTCTTGATTTGGTCTACCATGTACGGCTGACAGTTGTTCAGAAATACCAAGTTTATTATCTTGCAACAATTAATATTTGAAATGTCTGTTAGCAGCAGTACTTGTACAACTGCAGTACTCTTTTACCAAGCCAGACCACTGGCCCATCTATTCTCTATTCTGATTAGAAAACCTCTTCAAAATTCTAACCCACTAACTAAATAATTTCTTAACTGAAGATGGAACCCTTGTGTACTACAAGCAAATCATTCGCTTCATAGTTGCAACATTTATACATCCCAAAGCTCATTATCCAAATTTTAGTGGAAAAGAACCTACATTTCTGGCCTGACATAGATATAGGGCAAAATTGGTAAGGCTCTTTTCACTAACAGGATGTTCTACCATATAAAAAGTATCACGTTTAAATTGGTGCAGTCAAGAAATACTTCGTTCTACAATTAATCATAGTGGCAGACGTGTCAAAAAAACCAACAACCCTCATCTGCAGATAGCTTAATCACAATACCGAAATAGTAAGAAGAGATTCCATCAGGTTGCCCAAATTATATTGATAAAAAGCTTATTTCACCAAATCGAGGTCAGATCAAAGAGAATCCTTTATTTTAGTTTATTATTTTATCTTACTGAATTCATGCCCTTCTGATTGTTTAAAAAAACATGGCATATATTTAAATCATAGATAATGAATGAAAGGAACCTGCTTTAGAGAATCAGCAACAAATGCATTGCTTCCAAAAACAGAGAATGTTACTGGTTCTTAAGCAGCCCTGTGTATTTTTCCAAGTGCTTAAGCAAATCTTTTTTCTGTGGCTGCAAACCCAGTAATATCAGAAACCACTGGGGCTTCTTCCTAGAGACAGAAAGCATTATTACATCACAGAGGCAAATCCATTCATTCTATTTAGCCAGTTCCTGATACAGATACATTTACTCTGCACAGTATGTGAGCCGTTGCTTAATGTTATAAGCTTTATCAACTTCAGCAATCTGTTTGGGCTTGAGCAGTGTTTAACCTAATAAATGATTAGTTTCTGCTCATTTCTTGCAGTTAGTTCACTGAGGACTACCTCTATGCATCTTGTAATTGCTATATGGAATATGGTTCCAAGATGGCCTCACACATCTTTTTCATATCGCCTGGGGCTTGAAAGAACTCCACTGCCATTTTAGGAATCTTACTTTTCTTTAGTTCTTTCAAGGCTACGTGTTGCATATTCTTCCAGCTGTGGTGCAAATACAGCTGAATTTAAAGCAGGGTAGAAAGGAGAAACTGATCACTTCCTGTCCCATTTCAGAAATTTATGCAAACTGGATATTGCATAACTGTGTAAGTTTGTGGAACTTACTACACATAGCCAAAATGTAGTGAAAAGGTAACTATATGGTCTGTGCAGTTCCAAGGGGCAGTTGTATTTGAAGAAAAGTTATACTTTGCAACTTGGGTGTTGTTTAAAAACGACTGTGCAGAGAAACTGCCTTTGATTACAGAGACTACTCACAAAATGAAGCATAATTCCGATTGGTCAACAGGGTAATGAGCTTCACTGATAGGCCCAAGAATAATCACTAATTGGCTGGTAAAAGAAGGTGAATAAGTGAGGGGTTAAGAACATGACGGGCCAAAGGTCTGGCTAGGAAGATAGATGATTGGAAGAAGAGAAAAGTTGATGGCTGGAAAAAACCAAGTACAGAGCTGAGAAAGAAGCAAATCTTCCAGGCTGAGAGGATCCTTGAAAGAGGACACTTGAAAACTAGGAGTGGAGACTAAAGAGAAAAAGACAGTGTTCTTATAAAAATTGGAGTTAACAGACTAACACCCAGTGATTTCAAGCAGAGCAATGAGTAGAGGAAGAGAAGGTTTAGTCACATAAAACATTGAACTTCAGAAATATTTTCTTTAATAGTAAGAGGTGCTGAACAATGGAGACTGCCTTGGTGGGCGCTGGATGGCCATCTGTCAGGAATGTTGTAGTAGTGAACTAGCTGATCTCCAAGGTAATTTCCAACCACTGTATTCTATGATTCTGCAATTCATTTCATTATTTCACTGCTCTTGCAACTGGTATCAAGTAAAACATTGCTAGGCAGAAGAAAAGAAAAATGCAAGCCAAGCATTGCAGTGAAATCTATGGGCACCATGGCACTACTTGCTGAAAACATGACAGAATTTTTGGGTTCTCCATCAAAATTTAGGACACGATGGAGATTACTATGTTCCAAATGGCTTCAGCTGTATGTCTTCTACCCCAAATGTTCCTTATTTAACATAATTTTTGCTAGTTTAGCCTTGAGTCACCCATGCATTATTGCTACTAAAGAATGCTGAAATCATAATCTTGCAAAAACTGTGCAAAAAGTGAGTATAAGTAGAACTGTGGCACTGCATGTTACTATTACACAGCACAACTCTGACCACAGGTGAAATAAGAGTGGTAAATTAAAATGCCTAACATTTTAAAAGTGTTTCTGCACACATTGTTATGTGATGCAACTGGGTCAAGAAATAACCCTTAACATTTAAAATAGCTAGGATTTTCCAAAGCATTCACTTACATATTCATTTTTACATCCTCCTCTAGGGTAAACTGGGACTTCAGAAGAAACTAATGTTTCACTAGGAACCAAATAACTAATGGCAAAGCATAGGAATCTGTAACATTATGTAAGGAGAGCCAGCTTATGCACATTAGCCTTGCACAAATGGCTTGGTTGTGCTGGTCATACCCCCTTAATTTCTGACCTCACCATATAGAGCAGGGTGTTTTGAAGGGAACTCTCATTTGTGTTCAAGTGAGAGTAGCTAGAACCAACCCGTGTCTTTTTTTGCTCTACATAAGAAGGTTGGGAATGGCAGGGAAGAAAAGTTGGATGCAAATGAGCTCCCTTATATGCATGTGTATCCTCTGTTTAGGAATCACCCCCCTGTTGCCTAATATATATTTCGTTTTAAAAAAGAATCCATAGGCAATAATCGGATGGCAGCTACGGAACAGAGGATTCTGTCAGAAGTAAGCCAAACTATCTGCCTAATTAATGACCCAATTAAATTAACAGAACTTGCCTGCCTGCACAATGCCAAACGAAAGTATCATCTGGCAACACTGGAAGTATTCTTTGTTCCCAATTCCTTGATTTCAAAGGGATCGTTTAAGCCACTGAGCCCACCTCCTGCTCATTGCAAGCATCTACAGTAAATTAAAGCATTCCTAGGAATTGACTCTGTCTGAATGCATCCAGAGAACGGAAGCCCATCCACCTTTCCGGGTTACTGGTCCCATTGATTTCCTACTATAGAAAAAAATGTCCTAATGTTCACTTGCAACTGGTCTTCCTGCACTTTAAATCTTCTTCTGTGTTCTGCCCTCCACTGTAGAGGAGTGCAAAGATGACCTTGGAGAAGGTATGCAGAGACCATTAGCAAAACATGAGCTCAGTCCAGGAAAATGAGAGAGTACAAGAAAGGACCTTAAAATTGGCCCGCCTTCACTCTCTTTAGTATAAGAGCAACTGGAGGGGAAATGCTGCCAGGCTTTCAAGATTCAGTTATTATAGCCCATAGGTTGGAGGGTGAGAATGAATAGGAAAGAAGCGAGCCACATGGACACAGATAACAAGTGAATATAGTGCTGTTTATTACTATAAACCAGGGTTTCTCAACCAGGGTTCCATGGAACCCTAGGGTTCTGCGAGAGGTCACTAGAGGTTCCCTGGGAGATCACGATTTATTAAAAAAAATTATTTCAAATTCCATTAAAGAGGTAAGTTTCATTCTTTATTTTTAGTTTAAGAACACTATTAATGCATATATACAGGCCTACACATGAAACTAATATAACAATTTTGTAACATCCGGCCTATATTTGAGCCTGAATGTGCAGGGGTTCCCCAAGGCCTGAAAAATATTTCAAGAGTTCCTCCAGGGTCAAAAGGTTGAGAAAGGCTGCTATAAAACATAGTGCACCAGGTCCATCGTGGGTTTGGGGCTGACTTCATTCCCAATTTGCCTTTTAAAGCCTCAGGCCTCTGGAGTCCTCCACGTTGCACAAAATGCTGCCTTTAAAAATGACTGTGGTCTATTTTACTGTTCATTTCATTTTTAATTTATCCTATACACTTTCTTAGCAATACTTGCCAAAAGGCGATATATAACTAATTATTGGCATACATGCACATACAATTTTGCTTCTACAAGCCATGTGGGTTGTTTTATCATTGTGATTTCCTTCTAAGTTATAAGATTTCAGTCTCACTTCCTTTATGTGGCTTTTCTGTTATTATGGAATTGCAAAACTTTTTAAAACACTGATAAAATTTAACAATGTACCTCCAAAACAGTTTAACAAAGAAATATTTATTTATTCTGCAAATTTATATGGCCACCCATCTAGAACCCTTGGGAAAAAATGGACATATAAAAACAACAAAAACAATATAACAATAATTAAAAGACACCAAGTAAAAATACTCAACTCCTCAGTTAACATAGGATGAAACACACGAATTGGGCTCCACTAACATCCTGGCCCTAAAGCATGAGGGAAATAACATTTTAAATGATAACTTATTTAATAAGAAAAACACCAATTGAAAATAAAACTGCTTAAAAGACCACAAATCTATGTTTTCCAATGGCTTTCCCTTTTAACTAAGAACCAGGTTCTCATATAAGAAAAAATGTTTCTAATGAAAATTTCATAATCGGCAGGCAATACCACCTCTTTTTCGTTTCATATGGAATTTTTCCAATAAGAAGTATTTGAGCTTCAATGCACAGAAGTGGGAAATTAAAGTCAAAGCTGATATAGCAATTAGACATGCAAGCTTTCCTTTGGTAACCAATCCAAAATTCCTCGCAGCTCTGTGTCTTGTTTTGCAGATAATTAGTGACTCCGCAAAGAGACTCAGAAGACTCTGAAGAGAGCTGACTGACAGATCATACCAGTGCATTACTGGAAACCAGATCTAGGTGCTTCTCTCTCTCCCTTAAACAGAGAGAGATTGTAGAACAAAAAAGCAATTACATAAATGAGAAAACATTGTCTGAATGCAGAGAGATGTAAAATGATTAAAATCCTCTCAAATGCACAAACCCAGTGGCATTGCTGATAATAGCAAGGTTTTGTAAATGTTAATCCAGGACATGCCCCTCTTTCAGAAGGGAGTTGATTAGGTTAATGTAATGATAGCTACACAGATGCTGTAGCATATCCTTTGAAAGGATGTTAAAAAATAATACTCACTTTAGTGTCACAATAGTATGCTTCACTGATGTATGATATTCTTTATCAGACTAAGCAGTTTATCATAAGATTATAAGATTACTAAAATGCATCATGCAGACACAAAAATACCCAATACAGTAGCTGTGTTAAAGGAGAGAAAGATACAAAATCTGAAGAGGAAATCCTGTCTTGCCCATTTATTTAATATGCTGAGCATTTACTGAATATATTCTCTGTAACAATTAGACTTATTTTCTTTTTACAAGAATAGAACATAATAGTCCTTAATGTACTCCATTAAGATTTGAGCTAAGAAACCATATCATTTAAGCCGGCTTTGCCCAACTTGGTGCCCACCACACTAGCTGAGAATTTTAGGATTCAGGGTCTCACAACATCTTGAGGGTACCAGATTGTAAAAAGCTGATTTAAATTGTAGGAATAATCAGCTTGGCAAAATGAGGGACACTGAACTGAATTAAGAGAACGGCAGTTCTGATTTAGCTGTCCCAGATGAGAAGCAAAGGCTCTCCTTCCTTTCCTAACCTTTATTCTGTGAAGTATTTATCTTATGAAGTCAAACTTTTTACACTGGGAATAGCATACATTACAAATAGCTGAAATAACTTGTGGGACAGAAAATCTGCCTAAAGTTATGAATATTTCTTTGTGTGTAAACTGTGGGCCACTATGGTTTCAGATTGGCTCTCACACAACAAAGCACAGAAAATTTTTCCCCTAAGAGAAACCTATTCTGAACTCTCATTGCTAACATGAATGAAGCTATTGTCCAAAAACACTGAAGGCTGAAGTGACCATAAAGAAGCAAACACAAATACTGGATAAAATACAGTGACAATTTCCATTAAATAGTGGTATTTAATTAAGGCAACATTTCTCACTCTCTGCACCAGGAAAATTGGCCTATCTTTGTTAAATGTGACCCAGGTACTGTACTCTACAAGCACTACAAGATACCTGGGCTACAAACAGGCACCATTTCCAATGGCTCCCCACACCAGCTGCCCAATCCTTGCCTTGCTGATCTCCATCATCACTCAGCAATCCAAGGCAGGAACATATGACATGATTATGGATCTCACTCTTCGTTTTCATCCTTATACCCATCCCTCGACTGTTTCAGCTGCCACAGATAAGGATCCTTTAGTTGGCCTGCTTCACACTCTCATTAGCCTCAGTGCTGGTGTGATGGAATGTGTTCCTGAAAGGGGGGGGGGTGATGTGGTGGATTTCGAGGGCTGCCGCTGGTTCTCAGGAAGGAGGGAGCGCATTCCAAGGAGATAAGAGGAGACACAGTCATGGTGGGAAAACGAAGAGGTTCAGGGTAGCCCCGCCCTAGAGCCTCCCAGGTTATTTCCCCTTAGGTTAGTTAGAGTAGCTTCAGTCTGGCAAGATTCTGTCTGTACGGTGAGAGCAAATAAAGAACTGGAGTTTTTGAATGCACTGACTCGTCCTCGTTCTTGGGCTGGCCCTGACACTATGGGATGGAAAGACCTTAAATGGTTTATTTAAAGACAGATAATATCCTATGGGGAAAAGGGGGTCTCCATATGTCATAAATTTTGCTATGATATCTGCCTTATCATAATTTTCCAACCCCCTCACCAGGATAAATTACTTCTGATGTCATCTTTTGTAGTTCCTAGCTGCTATTCAAAGCCACTGGAAGATATGGGGGGGGGGGGGGAGAGAAACCTTTGAAATGCTTAAATATGCAGTAGGACACTTGTTATTTGTTGAATAGGGATGCCTGTAGCTCTTACAATTAATTTGTTCATTACCATAATACATACTATTAAAAACACATGGAAGAAACCAAGAGAAGAAGAAACCAAAATGTGATTAATATCAGCTGTTTATTAAAGGCACGTACAGTCTTGCTTACAGGAAATAAAACTACCCACATGATCAGAAAATTTTCCCACATAAAGAAGTAATTCTTCCGTACTAGACAGAGAACAGTACTATCAACAGTCCTTAGTTAATTATTTGTCAACTGCATTAATGTGTTCTTTCACAGTCCTATACTTCCTGTTTCTTTCATTTCAAAAAATAAGTTGTAGCACTAATAAGCCTTCTTACTAAATAAAAGGAATATCTTAGGACACGAAGTGATTTCAGAACAACTTGGTAGTATGTTCACATAGCAAATAAGTTACCCAGTTTACATAACAACTAAAGAAGAGGTTGCTCCTGTTGTATCCCAAGGCTGCAACACATGTGTAGAAGTGCTAGTGCACTTGCACAGCCATCACTTGGCAGGCATTCATCAAGCTACATGCAACACTATGTTGTAAGGCAAAACACATAATATTTACTTCTCAAAACACTTCTAGGCCCCATGGATGCCCTGGGTGCATTCTTAGAAAATAAAAACAGAGGTCTGGAGCCCAATGCTCTACTTAGGTATAGCCCATCTACCCCAAGTAAAATAGAAGTAAACGGAGATGCTAAATAACGTCCTGAGAAGTCAGAAAACGCAATGCAGAACAAGCTCAATCCTTCTGATAAATCAGTGCTTTGTTACAGACACAGCAACCATAAAAGCTATTGTATGAAAGTGCCATTAGTATGTTCTCAAAATTCCAAATACTTCACAGGTTCAAAAAGGCTGGAGCTGAGAATATCCCTAACATATTTAGATGTAGTCAACCTACAATAGCATGTATCAGTTCACCAACCTCAGGTTACTTATGAGAAATAATTTTAATAATGTATACAAATTAAAGCTACATTTAAATGTGGCACGTTAATGTCACAAATGAGTCTATGCTGTATACGCCATGTATTCTATCCAGTAAAGTTAAAGAAATGTAAAAAAAAGTCTTTCCCAATTTAAAACTCTGAGGAAAACAAGTCTAGAGCCAATATGGTGTCCTTCAAAACTATTCAAGTACTTACTGACTTCATTAGAGATTGTGTAAGAGAGACAGATGTAACACAACATCCTTGGAAAATGCTAGGTTGAAAAAGACAGAGCCAATCTTCCAAACTAGGAAAGTCCTTTCTTTTACAGCAGTGTACACCAGTTAACATTGCTTTTTTGTCTTGGCAGAAACAGGCAAAATTATTATCCTACAGCTTTCTATAGTTTATTTTGCTTTAGTAATCTGGAAAATTAGATAAATTTAAATACTTACAGTTGTTCTGAGAGAGAAAACCTAGCCTGAATTCTAGGCATGATGTAGAATCTATTATATACCTTGTACAAATCACTATAATAATGCAAGACCCATGGTGAAAGGTACTTCCTTATATCTTTCATGCAAGCTGGCAAGTTTGTTTCTGAGTACACAAATTTCCACTGGCTCGTATCAGGAAGCCTCTCAGCCTGCTGCTTTAATCAAGTTCCAGAAACCATTGACCATTATAGCTATGTGGACAAGTGTTTGGCCACTACACCATGATAGTGGATTATATATGATACATAACAGGGCAGATGCAAGTCATTTTACATTGACCCACATCTGCCCAACTATAGAAGAAGACAAGCAGATGTGGCTTCATGATGAACGATATTATAGCAGCTGAAAGTGGATAGTTAAGTGACATGAGAAGGCAAGAGAGCATACATTCAGTGATATGCTCAATTTTTCAAATTATCTTGTAAGAAGTTGAGATTAATACAGGTTGGCACATTTTCCATCATATCTGAAAACAACAGTCATTTAAAATGAACCTCTGAGAATGAAAGAATAAAAAGCCTTTTTAGGTGATTAAATATTTCCTGGCAACTGTAGTTTTGAGTCAGGTGCGATATATACTCTCTACAGTTCTACCTTTAAAGAGAAACTTATTAAACAGATAAATGTCAGTGCATATTAAACCAGTGGAATGATTCACTGCATATGAAATATTTCTATCATAAATTGCACAGATTCCACTTACTAGTTACGCTTAAAAATGGGAAAAGAAAAAATAGAGAACAAACTATAATGCAAAAAGAAAGAGCCAGGAACGAAAGAAAAGGCTATAGTCTTACTATAGGCTTATAGCCTATTTATCCACATAATACACCAACAGACATGAAAAATTGATCAGAGTGTCTACTCCATTTAAAATACATGAGATTACATTTCTCACTCAACAGGAGTCCCGCAAACTTAATTACTGAAACAGATCCTTGATTGAAAGCAGTATCCATATACTGTAAAACTGTTGGCTGGTATCCTGCATTAACCAGCCAATTAGCTTTCATTCATAATAAATTAGGTACACTGAATCAAGCTAAGAATATGAGGATATACTGGTTATATATTGGAAACAGATGGCTCAGTGAATGACCCTAAGAGTGAAATACACTGCTTTCTTTCTCACTCTACCATTGACATCACTTGTGATAGCAAGAGAATCCAGAAAGCAATGTGAATTCTGTTTGTCTTTTCTGTGTACAACAATACAGAAGTTTCCAGCAAGCAAAAGATTCTCAGCCTTCAAGGTTTCCACTGTTTTCCTGCTGGGTTTTTTGTTTGTTTGTTTTCTTAAGATCAACAACTGCCCATTTGTTAATCTGGTTCTCAGTTCCAATAGACATCTTTGCTAGATGATTAGAGCCATGAATTATGCAGAGTGCAGTAGGTCTCTACAACAAATAGAAGAACCATATTTAACCTGTAATGTGGTTAGCATACAAACTCAAATTCATCCAAAAAAATCCAGCCAGGATGATCTATAGAAATATTACACAATTTTTTGAAACATAATGATAGATCTAGTTGGTCCATGGAAGAGAATGAGAAAACTCTTCACATGTGCTTATCAGAACTATATACAGTAGTACAAACCTTTGTTGTCTTCATTAGACTCTTTAAAAACAGTAATATTTCAAGAGAGATCACAGACCTTACTTGAGGCAATGAACAAAATTTAATATATAAAACATTCTGTACAGAATTCCTTAGCCTGTAGGTAAGCCTGAAATGAAGTTCCTCAAAAGCTGAAGAATTAACTATATTTTCCAATTTGTTATTATTTCATCAATTATTAATGATGCAACCCCCCACATAATAAAGCAGTATTTTTCATTATTACTTTACATATTGTTAACTTTAATGATAGAAATTGAAGTGTTCCAAGAAAGAAGAATATTTGTAACATTCAGAAAAACTGAATCTAATCTATTTTAAATATGACAGTAAAAGTCCACTCTACATAAGAAAAAAAAAAACTTGTTAAGGAAAGGAACAGAGTTACTTGTATATTCATGTTTTGTAGTTTTTTTAAAGTGTAGTGTAGAAAGAAATTGAATTCCACAGGTGACCAAACAATGAGAAGTCCCCAGTTTTTCACTAGACTTTCTAGCCATGCTGTAATTTGAGATAACCAGAAATCCAGTCTACTACTGGTCCGTAGGAGGTAAGCACCTCAATCCAATAGCCAAGGAATCCCCACCAACTTCCTTATGTAAGATACAGGTGAGGAACGTTCTGGCTTCAGACTGTGTTTGATGAAGAAACTCAGAACCCATTATCTGAGAATGGCAATATGCTCCCTCCCTCTTTCTTTCCTGGCCAAAAAACAGCTGGTAAGAAGAACTTTAGCCACCCAATAGCTCAGAGCTTTCCAAACTTTTCATGTTGGTGACACACGTTTTAGACATGCATCATTTCACGACACACTCTTACAGCAGGGCATCATTTCACGACACACTCTTACAGCAGGGCACAAGGCAGGCACTAGGGCCTGCATGGAATCACAGCAGGTTTGGAGGCAGCAAGGCACAAGGCAGGCACTAGGACCTGTGCAGAATCACAGCAGGTTTGGAGGCAGCAAGGCACAAGGCAGGCACTCGGACCTGCGTGGAATCCTGGCAGGGCAGGTTTGGAGGCAGCCGGGCACAAGGCAGGCACTAGGACCTGCACAGAATCTTGGCAGGGCTCAGAGGCAGCAGCAGCCGCAACACACCCAGACACTGCAGCCGACACACTAATGTGTCCCGACACACAGTTTGGAAAGCTCTGCAATAGCTGAAAGCATCTTCCCACTCTCTTCCCTGCAGATTAAGGGAACCTCCCAGGCTGATCTCAGAGCCTTCAATTTGATCTTGAGTTCTGGAAGGGGTGCAGATATTGTTGCAACCTCCATAACTTCAGATTTGGAAGAGAGATATGTCCCCCCCAATGCTGGTCAGAAAACAGCACCAAACATACCAAAGCATGTAATGTGAGAGGAATAAATGGCTAAAGCCTGTTTTAAATTCTTTCACATTATTCTAAGTGTTCAAATTACTTCCCCAAAATAGTTTTACCAGATAGCTTCCTAAGGCTAACTGTACAGAACTCCAATCTGAAGTATAAAAATATCAGTTTCATTTTGTCTGACAAACAAAACATCTGCTTGTGGGCTTTTATAAACCAAAAAAAAAAAATTGCTGTTTTCAAAAACAGAATTTCACATGTGTAGTGATTATTTAACATTCCAGCCAGTACTGGTAAAGTTTTTTGACCAAATAAAATTATCCTATTTTTGATACTTGTGCATGTTTATAAGACAAATTCCATTTCTGGTCACTGGTAGAAAGACTTACCATGCCACAGATGTTCCTTGCTTTAACGTTTGCCCATAACTATTATGCCTGGTTGATGTTATCTTTCAGTCAGTCCACCACTGTCTTCCTCCTCTGTGTTTGTGAGCTTCTAGTGGTGCTCCCAAAGTGGTATTCTAGTGGTATTCAAAGAAGGCCTCCTGTGGTTCTGAAGATAGTATGCAGCCACAAGGACTTATGTTGTTGTTCAGTCGTTTAGTTGTGTCCGTCTCTTCGTGACCTCATGGACCATAGCACGCCAGGCCTTTCTGTCCTCCACTGTCTCCCGGAGTTTACTCAAATTCATGTTCGTTACATCAGTGATGCTATCTAACCATCTCATCCTCTGCCGTCCCCTTCTCCTTTTGCCTTCAGTCTTTCCCAGCATCAGGGTCTTTTCCAGTGAGTCCTCTCTTCGCATTAGGTGGCCAAAGTATTTGAGCTTCAGCTTCAGTATCTGTCCTTCCAATGAGCAGTCAGGGTTGATTTCCTTTTGGATTGACTGAATTGACCTCCTTGCAGTCCAAGGGACTCTTAAGAGTCTTCTCCAGCACCACAGTTCGAAAGCATCAATTCTTCGGCGCTCAGCCTTCCTGATGGTCCAACTCTCACAGCCATGCATTACTACTGGGAAAACCATAGCTTTAACTATACGGACCTTTGTCGGCAAGGTGATGTCTCTGCTTTTTAATATGCTGTCTAGGTTTGCCATAGCTTTCCTCCCAAGGAGCAAGCGTCTTTTAATTTCATGGCTGCAGTCACCGTCTGCGGTGATCTTGGAGCCCAAGAAAATAAAATCTGTCACTGCTTCCATTTCTTCCCCTTCTATTTGCCAGGAAGTGATGGGACCAGATGCCATGATCTGAGTTTTTTTAATGTTGAGTTTCAAGCCAGCTTTTGCACTCTCCTCTTTCACCCTCATCAAGAGGCTCTTTAGTTCCTTTTCACTTTCTGCCATTAGGGTGGTATCCTCTGCATATCTGAGGTTGTTGACTTATACCCACTGATAATCTGATCCTCCGTGAATTTGACCCCTTTTAAAGGCTGTAAAAAATAAGTGGCTATAAACTGAACCCCAACTGGCCCAGAAGATGAAATACAGTTTCCCATTCCTTGCAAAGAAAAAAACCCTTTAATACTGGAGGAAAACCACAACAGGAACAACTGTCCCTAATTATAGCTCCACAGGAGGTGAACAATACACATGCAAGTATGTCAGGATCCACCTAAGGGCAAGGTGAGTTGGGTACGCTGCAAAGCCATGTTCAGTGGCTGGCAGGATTTAGGCAGTGAATAAAGCCCCTAAGATCTTTTCCAGCTTTTTTTTTTCCTTGAAGGAATGAAATGGGTGCCTTAAGTAACTACAAAGCTTAATAAACCTATTTTTTGTTCAATTTATATCCCTCCTTTTCTCCAGGACCTCAAGGAGGCTTACATGGGGAGATCTGTTAATTTATGCTGACAAGAACAATTCAGCAAGCTAGGCTGGACTGAGTGTGTGTGGTTGGCCCCAAATCACCAATATGTTTCCATGGCTCAGGATACACCTAAATCTACCCATCTTAGTCCAACACCTTTACCACAACATCCCACTATAGTAAAGGTAAAGGTTCCCCCTGCACATTTGTGCAGTCGTGTCTGACTCTAGGGGCCGGCGCTCATCTCCGTTTGTTAGCCGAAGAGCCAGCGTTGTCCGAAGACGCTTCCGCTGTCATGTGGCTGGCATGACGCATGCGGAACGCTGTTACCTACCCACCTGAAGTGGTACCTATTCATCTACTTGCATTTGCATGCTTTCAAATTGCTAGGTTGGCAAGAGCTGGGGCGAGTGCGGGAGCTCACTCCGTCACGCGGGGCTAGGGATTCAAACCTCCGAACTTGCGATCTTCAAGCCTGGCGTCTTACCCGCTTAGCCACCACGCCCTTATCTACCCATCTAAATCTACCCATCTTAGTCCAACACCTTTACCACAACATCCCACTATATCATACACCAAATGCAAAAAATGTCCCCCCCCCCAGTTTTTGGCCCTATTTATTGGGGACCAAAAACTGGGGGTCTGCTGGGCTGCACAGTATGCACCTCTGGTTCGGCTGCTTATACAACTCTGGCCCTTCCCATTATATAACAAGTGTCACACAAACATTAATTTCCTGGCCAAGATAAGCTTTGCTCTCTCCAAATCTCACATTACATTTCAATCACTACACCCTATTCTTAATAGCAATGGGTTTTCATGAACACCACCACCTTTTTATTCAAGTCATGAATGCAATGCATGTGGATTCAGGAACTAAGATTAAAATACTGTACACAATTCTATTTCTACTAGCACGTGGGTGAATTTTAGACAAGGAAATAGCTACATTTAGAAACAATAATGAAATATTGCTATTTAACCAATGGAAATATTTGGTGAAAAGTAGGATATGCCTACTTTTAGTTTTATTCATCACAGAGTATTAATATTTATTAGAGCTTTTAGAGTCTTTTCCTAATTTCTATCACCAAGGTATGATAAAGTCAGCTCGATAAAATAGTTGTATATCTTATAAGCTTTGTTCATAAACCACACCTTTGATAGAAAAGTCTAAAGCAAAAAGGAATTATTGAAAAGGTGGGCAGTAAATTGCAATAGTATCTTTTAATATTACAGTAATGCTTGGCATTGTTCTCACATATGAAATGTTACTTCTTAGAAAGAACTGCATTAAGGACCATGGTAGATGTTGGTTGAATAAGAACAACCTTAAAGTGGTTAAAAAACCTTTTAAAAAATAATGAAATGAAATGAAAACACAAAGATCTTATAGGGAGGGGTTGGCCATTCGTAATTCTAAGAATATTTTGGGGGTCAGTGAGTGCCATCTAGTGGTGCTATAGATGTCATATGGCCAGGCCCTACAGTAGCCAAAAGGCACATATATTTTAGTTATAGAGTCACTGGGTTATATCCAGTCATTATATTCCCCTGATAAACAGTATTCATCAGCAGAATGGATTCTGCATTGGACTGCAGAACGAATGGAACAGCTTTTCACCACTGGAGACAAGGGAAGACTGCAGCAAGGCAGAGAAGAGGGAGAAAGCTCTGTTGTACAAGATGAGGCCCCTCTTGCCATCTTAGACATGACATCATAATATGCAGCAACAAGCCTTTATATAATGTACCATCACAGTGAGTGATATTCTAGGGTCGCGGAAGGAATTTCTCCCTGAAACATTGGAGAAACAGTGAAGTAGATGGTACTACTGTGCACAGTAAATCAACTGGAAGCATCTGATGCCGCAACACACTTGAAACTAAAGACCACAACTCTGGCTACTAAGCTTATCAATGCTTGTAAGATTATGAATGCTTTCCAACAGCAAGCCCAGATAAATCACATTATGACCATGTATGACACTTTCTTTGGATAAGACCCAGTACCCACTCTAGCAACAAGACTCTTGACTTCACAGGGTCCCCCTAACTCTCCCAGGTGTACTCATGAAAAACATGCAGAGAAAAATATATTGATTTACATCTGTTTCACTGATGTACAATTATGGGACTTCAGCTCATCATCTTAACCAGAGGATAAAATATGGTTTTATCCTGAAACTCCTAATGCCAGGGTGGAAATAACGTTTTATAAGTATTTATGCTACAGTTTAAATGTATCTTTAAACAGGAACTTATTTCTTATTATGATGATAGCATAAACTTCCCATACTTGAATCATCCAAGATGTTCTACAGCAGAACTCTTGCACAAAGAGTTAAATCTTAAACAAAACTTCTGGTACTATTCCAATACATCATAATGCAGTATTAAATGAAGAAACAGTTTTCATAATATGATTTTCACAGTCCTTGCAGGTATGCATATCTTCTGTCACACTTTGTACTTTTAAACAATGACTAAATAACTCAATTAAATGCATATTTAAGAATATATTATGACCAAATAAAATATATTAAGATCCCTAATTGAACAGGTAGACCATCCGTTTGTCTTTGAAAAAACTTTTCAGTAGGCACCATCTCCAAAGTTGTATTTTTTACAGCCCTTCTTTTCATTCTTCAGACCTTGGAGTAACTACAGAAAAGCCAGCAACTTTGGGTACAATCTAGCCAAGCTCAAGCACTTCAACTCTTTCTCTTCAATCAGTGGAAGCATTTTAAAGTCTACTAATCTCAATTGAAGAGATTTAAACATATCTGTAATTAGAATGTGTTTTCAGTGCAAAGCTGTACTGTGTGAGAGGGAAGGGAAGGTGACAGACTACATGGGTTCAAGTTCCTTCTCTACCACCAGACATATTGGTCACCAATGTTTAGACTGCAAGTTGTACATAGAAAACAAATACATGTACATACAAAACAAATACCAAAAGAACAACTGTAACATATTCCTTGATATTGAAAGTTAACTATGAACATATAAGCATAATTGAATTTACAAGAGATAAAAAATGTGGCAAGTCATATTGTTAATTTTCCATGAGATCAATACTAAAGGAGGAACCCCTGCAAAAAGGAGAAGAGAGAAGGATGACTAAACCTGGGGTCCCTCCAAATGGAACTATACTGACTGCTTCCAAAGGAGTTGTAGCCCAATACACAGGGAGTTCTGTCCAACAGTTTCTTAATTATGAAGATTAAATCCTTCATATTCCAAAATTCTGATAAAATATGACTAGATCCTAATATACATGCTATTATAAGGGTCAAATTACATATCTCTGGAAATCAAAAGCAACCTTGCTGTAATCATCTCTATACTGCCTATTTAAATTCTCCTAAGTTCTTGAGCTATCAAGAAAGAGCAATGCCAATTCTTTTTAATTTCATAATTTCCTGTTCCTTCATTTTATTCACCACAACTGATTTCAACATTTCATAAGTGTCAGCTAATATGTACAATGTCAGCTGAAAGGGAAGGGGCATGTGAGGTCTAATTCCATAAGTGTTCTTCTCTGTTTCCATTTTTGTAAGTGTTCCTTCTGTTTCAAATAAGTGAGCTAGCCTAGCAATCTGGGAAGGAAGGCAGAGAGACTAAGACTAAGCAGACTCAGGCAGAACAGAAAGAAGGGATAAGTACTCTTTTGTTTGACTGTAATCCCTTTAAATTGTAATGGAAAGGAAATCAGGGATTGGCACATGTTCCTTCCAAGTGGCATGTTATGGGGGACAGAAAGCTTTGGTTCCTGCAAACACAGGTCCTTTCTAAGCCATCCATGGAAAAGTCCTTTAATGATATTGTAACTCCAAGAGAGGGCTGCAGAAATTTTGAGAGGTCAGATTTCAGGGCAATAATAATTAAACCTAGCTTATTTAGCTCATTCATATCATATACTGTATTAAACATATTTAAAAATTAAGAGACAAAAACTGAACTGATACAATGGGGCTGATTTCTAAAGTTATGATTCTGCATTGGGTACCAGTTTGCTTCCGGGTCCAATTCAAGGTGTTGGTTATCACCTTTAAAGCCCTACATGGCATGGGGCCAGGTTACCTGAGGGACCGCCTCGTCCCCAATACATCTACCTGTCCCACCCGATCATGCAGAGAGGGCATGCTACGGACCCCATCTATAAGAGAGTTCCATCTGGCGGGGTCCAGGAGGCGTGCCTTCTCTGCAGTAGCTCCCGCCCTGTGGAACAACTTGCCCCCGGAGGTGAGATTAGCCCCTTCGCTCCTGACCTTCCGGAGGAACCTGAAAACTTGGCTCTGCCGCCTTGCTTGGGGCCAAGGAAGGAATAGTCACTCTTGGGGATGGCTAATATCTTAGAGAGCCCCGCTCCTACATTGGATCGAGTTAGATCTTTTTACTATTCTTGCCTCTTGGATTTTAATCTTGTTTTATAATTTGTATTTTTATATTGTATGTATATTTTATGTCTTTTGTTTTTATTATTTTGTTGTAAACCGCCCAGAGTCCCTCCGGTGGAGGGAGATGGGCGGTGATAGAAGTTTGATAAATAAATAAATAAATAAATAAATAAATAAATAAATAAATAAATGAATGAATGAATGAATGATTGGGTACATCAAGTACATGTCACATTTATTTATGTAATCACATTTATAAAGCCACCTAACTCCATAAAGACTCTGGGCAGTACAGAACATTAAAAACAGCTAGAACCAAAAGAAAAAAAGAACAATGCATATCCAGAAGAAAAATCATTCAAACTAACATAAAATCCAAGGCCTGGGGACAAAGCCAGGTTTTCAAAGACTTTTAAAATGTGATTGAGGGAGGCATACAGATCTCTGGGGGGGGGGGATGCTGTTCTAGAGGATAGGCACTGTCTATCCTGAAATAAAATAATTCCACAGACATATATAAAGTAGGTTCAAACATTGTACTAAATCATAATGTGGTTTGTTTGATTTGGATTGTTACATGAAGCCAGTCAATTGAATAAACCATAATCTAGCACAATGTGTGGCCCCTCCCTTGTGTGTTGTGTGATGCCAGCTATAGTCTTTTCAGGGATCCCTAATTGTTGGGGAAGGGGCAGGAGGCTCATCTGAACGCTTGAGAACATATCCTCATGTTCTTGCAATACGATTCCTATCCAAAAAAAACGCCATCCAAAAATTGTGGTCAAGACCAATGACAAAATACCAACTAACCAGAATGTAAACTATCCCCTTCTCTAGCCAGCCAGGAGGTTCCCAGCTTCTCTCTCCTTTCTGTCTGAGCTGATGGCACACTTCCAAACAAAGTCATGGGTTGTTGCTGCTCACCATTTTATTTTCTAATGAATTAATTGATACTGGCACTTTGTTTGCAGATGGCAGGGTCCCATTTATTGGTGCTATTTAAGCAAAAGAATCTTAAGAGGGTAGGGAGACTTCTGTGTGCAAAAGGAGGCACCTGTGGTTACATTAGCTCACAGAGGTCTTGTGATAATGACCCCGGGTCTAAATTTCCCTCAATATATTTTGGTTGGAAAATTAATAACATTGCACTCCCTCTTGAACAAAGCAATAAAAACTTTAACAGGGCACTATTCAGTTTCAAACATGACCTGTACAATTTGGGTATATCTCTACCACTGAGCTTAATGTAAACCTTGAGTAAAGTATACATCCAGCAAAGGTGTGCCCTACATGGTACACCAGAGACAATCTGTGTATTCAGATACAGTGGAGGACAAAGTCCAAGATACATAACTTCTTGTTTTTTCCTCTTTTCATGATTCTTTTTTGCACCTGCCTGTTCTTCCTGAAGTGGCAAAGATGAATCTCTTTGTATACAGCAGCTCCACTTGCAGCAATAATTTAAACTATTTTTTAAAGAGTCCAATCAACATCTTCCTAATTGACTGAAAAACAGTGCTTGTCAATGTTATAAACATTCTTTTATGAGCAAACCAAACTGTACATATATTAGCACCCTTTACTAATATAACACTATTGTTGCTTTATAAAACAGAAGTACTCTATATATTTGAATCTTACCCCTTAAAAAAACAGATCATTTTTTCTATTGCTTTAAAATTTCCCTGAATTTGACATCTCTGTTTGGGCATTGCTGCAAGCTGAATCATTTTGATTCTTCACAAAAGGAGCATGAATGAGCCACTATTCTAGACAAAATTAAAGCCAATCACCTAGTAATGCTGAGAACACCATTTGAAGCCACTCAGTGCAACCAACAAGCTAGGCTCATGCACTCACCAGAGTATCCTGGGCCTGTTCAAGGTATTTCCATTTGCATAACATTGTTGATCTGAGTCTACAGAACAAACATAACTAACTTTTCCTCAGTGTGTAGACAATGGTTGCTGCTTTTGCGTACCTAACAGAATAAAGGTTACATTGTTTGATCTGAGAGTTTATATATCCAAAGAAGCTTCCACATCTCTAATTTTGCCTATTTTTACAGCAAAACAAATAGATTTAACTGTAAGTATGCCAATATCATTAGGCAAGCTGGGAGCAATATTTCTAAGTCCAAGGCAACCTAGCAACAATATAAACAGAATATAAAATTGCTTGAATTAGGTCTCTTTAAAACAAAACAAAGTAAATCAGCAGGATTCCAATACTAAGGAATGAAGCTAAGGCCATGTGACTTAATGGTCAAACCAAAACCATCATAATCAAGTACCTTCGCAATAAATAAATAAATAAATCCTATTATGAAGCTGAGGTTACAGAGTTTCAGGGAACTCTGAAAAGTATGCAAGATGTGAGCTATGTGGGCAAAGCACTGAACTCTCAATAAGTATGTTCAACTAATCTTACTGCTAAGTAAGTCCAACCACTTAGTCCCAAAATACACTGTGATTTCAGAGTAATAATTTAATACCCCACTGGCTAGAAATCATTTAATGGGTATAACTTGGTCAGATGTTGGGTAAATCTAAAGGCCCACTATGAAAAAAAAGACAGATCAAGTATGCATCAAGTATAATGCAGAATACAATTGTGATTACACAAAATAAATACCAAGTTTAAGCTATTTTTAAAAAAACAGCCTGGGTTTCCTTTCTGCAATATGTACTATTTTCATTCCTTAGCAATGTGCTAAGCAGTTTCTGATCAAACTTAAAGGAGATTTAGTCCTTTTATTGAAAATTTCCATTTGTGTAAGGAAGAAAGAAGAAAAGCATTTACAATTAAAGAATAAAACATTAAAAATTAATAAATGTCATTTCTCATTAAGACTGAAAGTAGAGGGGGAAAAACATTAAGTTATGGTTGCAGCAGTTTCTGATACTCATTAACAGAGTTAGACAAGAATTCCCTAAACTATTATAGTCTATAAAACATTATTTGGCACTCAGGCATGAAAGTGTTCCAGCTATTCAGTCTGATTCCCTGAAATTGATAAGCATTGTCTAAGACTGCTGACTAATCTGAAAAAAGACAGTTGATAAATATCATAAAACTGGGAAAGATAAAATCTGTTTATTAGCAACTTCAGTAAAAATTCATTTTGACAGATCATGCAAGCAAGATGTGCTGCTTATGACTGGAGACAGGAATGCCAAAGTTGGAAACATGAAAGAGGAAAATGTAGTTGGATTGTATGGCTTAGGAAACTGAAATGAAGCAGGAGACCAACTTATCAATTTCTGCCATTCCAATGATTTCTTCATAGCTAACACTGTCTTCAAACAACCAAAACAATCCCTCTATACATGGACATCACCAGATGGAATATATAGAAATCAAACCAACTATATTAGTGCTAAAAGGAGGCGGAGAAGCTCAATTATAGCATAAAAAACATGGCTGGGTGCTGACTGTGGAATAGATCACAAACTGCACATGTGTAAGCTCCAAGTTAAGCTAAAGAAGAAGGTGAGCCAATTTCCACAATATGATCTTGAACATATACCCCCCATTTTTGAGGAGAACATAAGGAATCGCTTTGAAGTCCTGAACCTCATTGATAGAGAACCAGAGGAATTATGGAATTAACTTAAAGAAGTTATTAAGAGTGAATTGAAAAGAGACTGCCAAAAATGAAGAAAGAGAAGAAGCCAAACTGGACATCAGAACAAACCATGGAAATTGTCAAGAAGAGAACCCAAAAATCTCAGAAAGTAACTTAATAAAGAGTTTCAGAGAGCTGTTACAAGAGACAAGAAGCGGTATTACAATAACATCTGTAAAGACAGATTGAGGATGGAAACAGACATGGAAAAACAAGGAATTTCTTTCCAAAGATCTCTGAACTCAGAAGGAGATTCCAGCCTCAAATTGGTATGCAAAAGGAGTCCAACGGACAGATAGTAACCAATTCAAAGGAGATCAAAGATCTTTCATCTTTGTATGGAGTATACTGAAATGGAGTATACTGAAATACAGTACAGCAGAGATGTCAACATCCAAGATACATTAGGATATTCCTTAACTTACAAGAACCTCTAGTACTAGAAGATGAAATTAGATCAGCACTCCAGTCATTACCAAGTTAGAAGGCTACAGGAACTGATGGAATACCCACTGAAATATGGCAAGCAACAGAAGAAGAATAAGTAAAGGTTCTAACCAAGCTATGCCAGCAAATTTGGAGAACAACACAGTAGCCAACTAATTGGAAGAGGCCAATCTACATTCCAATACCAAAAAAAGGAGACCCAGAATGTGCAAATTATTGTACAATATCTATAATTTCACATGCTAGCAAAATAATACTTAGGGTCATCCATTGCAGATTAGAGCCATACATGGAAAAAGAGATGCCAGATGTTCAAGCTGACTTTGGAAAAGGCCAAGGAACAGGAGACATTATTGCTGATGCACATTGGATAATTGAGAAAGCCAAAGAATATTAAAAAGAAGTCAGTATGTGCTTCATTGATTATAGAAAGGCCTTTAATTGTGTTGATCACATCAAGCTTAGAAAGTGCTCAGAAAAATGGGAATCCCAGAACATCTCATTGTCCTCATGAGAAACTTACAGTATATACAGGTCATGAAGCCACAGTACAGACAGAACATGGTGAAACAGACTGGCTCCAGGTTGTCAAATATATATTAAGAGAAGCTGGATTGGAAGAAGATGTGGTTTTAAAACTGGAGGAAGAAACATCAATAACCTGCACTATGCTGATGACACTATCCTGATAACAAAAAATGCAAAGGATCTGCAAGCCCTAGTAATAAAAGCTAAGAAGCACAGTGAAAAAAATGGAACTAAAATTAAATATAAAGAAGACCAAACTAATGAGAGTAGGTAGAACAACCAGCCTTAGAACTGACAATGAAGATATAGAAATGGTGGATAACTTCTGCCTTTTAGGATCAATCATCAACAGTAAAGGATCAAGCAGTCAAGAAATACACCACAGACTAGCACTTGGTAGAACAGCCATGAAGGCCTTGGAAAAGATATTTAAATGCTGTGATGTGTCTATACCTACAAATATCAAAATCACACAGGCCATGATATTCCCTGTGACACTCTGCGGCATAGCTTTCCAAACTGTGTGTCGCGACACTTTAGTGCAGAGCTTTCCAAACTGTGTGTCGCGACACAAAAGTGTGTCGCCACACACAGTCTGGTGTGTCGCCACACAACCCGGAAGCGCTGATCATCAGCGCTTCCGGGTTTTCCCACGGCGACACACCAACGGCGGCGCGCAGAAACCCAAAAGCAGCAGCAGCGCTTCTGGGTTTCTGCACGCTGCCGCAACGGCGGCACTTCCGGGTTTTCCCGCGGCGACACACCAACGGCGGTTGGTGTGTCGCCACGGGAAAACTTTGGAAAGCCCTGCTTTAGTGTGTCGCAACACACAGTTCAGTGTGTCGCAACACAACCCGGAAGCAGCGGCGGGGGGTGTGCGGCGGCAGCATGTATGGCGGCAGCGACGCGCCATCAGCACTTCCGCATTTTAGCGGAAAACACGAGGCCGCCGCTGCTGCTGTGCACACCGCTACCTCGCGCCCCCCTGCGCACGCACCTGCACCACCGCCGCTGTTACCGCCGTTGGTGTGTCGCCAATGACGGCAGTTTGGAAAGCACTGCTCTATGGAACCAAAAGTTGTGTTTTGAAGAAGTAAGATAGGAAAAGTATTGATGCTTTTGAATGTTGGTGTTGGAGAAGACTCCTCAGAATACTGTGGACAGCGAAAAAACCCAAACCAGTGGATCATCGAACAAATCAACTCAGAGTTCTCACTCGAGGCACATATGACCAGGCTCAAATTATCCTACTTCAGACAAATTTTGCAAAGACCTAGCTCTCTAGAGAAGATAAATACAGTATAGGCAATCTCGCAGATAACTGATCCTGTGGCATGTAAAACTCTTTAGGTGATAACTAGCATCTCAAATTGCACCCAGAAGTCTACTGGGAACTAATGCAGCTGGCAAAACCGAGGTGTGCCCATTACTACATGCGCCATTGCATTCTAGACCAATTACAACTTCTGGATGGTCTTCAAGGGCAGCTCCATGTGGAGCATTTTGCAACAGTCCAGCCAGAGGTGACTAAGACATGCGTAGGCATGACCAGAAGTAGGGCCTCCCAATCCAGAAACTGCAATTGGCACACAAGCTGGATTTGTGAAAAGGCTCTCCTGGCCATGGCTGCCACCTGCTCCTCAAGCAAAAGCTGTGAATCCAGGAGAACCCCCAAATTGCACACAAGTTATGAGTGGGGGAGTACAACCCCTCTAAATAGCCAATGGTAGAAAATCTCCAGTTCTGGGATCAGAGGGGCCCCAAACCCACACCCACCTGGTATTGCTAGGGTAGAGCCTGTTCTTCCCTGTCCTCTTCAGGCTCCATACCCTGAGACAGAATTTTGACAGCATCACTTGGTCAGCTCGGAATGGAACATACAATTGAGTATCATCAGTGTATTGATGATACTTCACCCCATGCAGCTCATGGCATGACATATCACCCAAGCATCCTATTCAGAACCTCTATTCAGTTTGAAAAAGCCACTGATAAGCCTTTAGGGCAGGGGTGGGCAATGTCAGGCCCACGGGCCGTATAAGGCCCGCGGGGCTCCCACCCACAAACTCCGCCCCTTCCATGTGATTGGCTCCTGCCCGCAAACCCCGCCCCTTCCATGTGATTGGCTCCCACCCGCAAACCCCACCCCCCAGTGCTTGTGATTGGCTCCCGCCCGCAAACTCCGGCCCCTGGTCCACGGAAATCCCAGAAACCCCGCCCCCCACCCCTCTGGGCCCCGGTTATAAATATCCAAATGGCCCTTGGCAGGAAAAAGGTTCCCCACCCCTGTTTTAGGGAATGTCTGTAAAACCTCTGTAAAGCAAACAAATACACTCTTTCACTCTGTGTCTATGAAGGTTCTCAGTCATCCAGGTGGAATTGTCTGTAGCTTGAATCATGTCAACTGGATTTCTATTTTCTCAGTGGAAACGTTTCGCTCCTTATCCAAGGAGCTTCGTCAGTCTGAGCAAAGTTGGTAAGGGAATCCTAAATATGTTTCTAGGTAGCTGTGTGACCTTACACCTGGGGCTAGGTCATGGTTATATTGAGATGTTATTTTAAGTCCTTTTATCATCTAAAGGAGGATCGTTAAGATCACCATGCTGCTGTTGAGCTTGTGAAATGGTCTTAATCTTCCTAGGCACAGAAGACAAAGCGGGGAGATAGATGGGGGAGAGGTTGTGCCTGAGGCCCCCACCTCTATTCAAGGAAGGATTTTCCAAGTTGGCATAAATGGATTCCTTGACCCCTCTCTGGTGGTTTGAGAGAGGGGTCAAGGAATCCATTTATGCCAACTTGGAAAATCCTTCCTTGAATAGAGGTGGGGGCCTCAGGCACAACCTCTCCCCCATCTTCCTCCCCGCATTGTCTTCTGTGCCTAGGAAGATTAAGACCATTTCACAAGCTCAACAGCAGCATGGTGATCTTAACGATCCTCCTTTAGATGATAAAAGGACTTAAAAATAACATCTCAATATAACATGACCTAGCCCCAGGTGTAAGGTCACACAGCTACCTAGAAACATATTTAGGATTCCCTTACCAACTTTGCTCAGACTGAAGAAGCTCCTTGGATAAGGAGCGAAACGTTTCCACTGAGAAAATAGAAATCCAGTTGACATCTTTCACTCTGTGTTTGATACTTATTCTAGTTCTCCTGACATTATTTTTTTTAAAAAAAACAAATCTCCTGCTCAGAAGCTCACATCCAAGAACATTTTAATACAGCATAAGCCCTAGCAATTCATCTTATTGGAGGTGAACAGTGCTCCAGCCATCACTACAATACTCCTAGTTAGGTTTGAGGCAGAGAAACTATTACTATGAATGCCTCTCAATTCTCCAATGAATTCCACTATTCTCCTCCAAAATGAAGCCAAGAGAAATACAAGTGTATATATAAAAAGATATAGTAAAAGGAAGCAAACCACAGTGCTTATTTTTATTTATTTTCACAGCATACAAAGTATTTATATTCTTTTGGTGGAAAAGAGTGAATACGTATTTAGTTTTGTCTAATTCCCAGTAATTTCTTTGTCATGCCTTCACATAATTTGTATTAAAATACATGTCACTAATTTCATAGTCACTTTGCTCTCCTGCTTGATCTGCAAAATAAGCTGTCAAGATGTGTGTTAAACCATGCAGTGTAAGGCCAAAAGGATTGTTTATAAAGAATGAGAAACTTTAGTTTCCAAAATATCAAAGTTCCTAATAGCAAACAGACATAAATGTTACTGGTTTACATGGGATAAAAGGCTGATAGGGTTTTACCAAGATATATAGTATAATTCAAAACAGAAATACTTAATGATATGTATCCAGTGAAAAACAAAACTGAAAATAAGAAGCCACTAAAATGGTCTTACTGAGGTGGGATGCAGAAGGCATGGCCAAGATCAAAAGGTCTGAACAGATCACCAGACACCCTAGATGGTGAACAGCTGACTTCCTACCTGATTATATCTCCCAACATCCCCTATTCAGAGGAGTCCCCTACATTCTCCAAAGTTGGATTCTTGGATGTGGCAAAAAAAATACTCCATAGCTGGCCCTTTGGATCCCAGCTTATGAGACTTCATGAGGACTAAGCCCATCAAAATACTTCCAATTTACAAGACCTGCATGTGATCATTCCTATTATTTAAATCTCCTCCAACAGAAAAATTAAGGTTATTTTTGAAAGATTAAAACAACTGTAATCATTTATGGGTTTTCAAACCCAGTGCAACTCTTGTCTCTAAATATATCTTGCCCTTAAACCAGGCATTTGCTGCACAGTGATAATGCAAGCAATGATAGAAATGGACACAGTGATCAAATGAAACTGATGCTTGTGGTATTCAAATTTACAAATGTAAAGAAAAGGCCAAGGACATGATGAAAAGCTGTTATATACTTATGTAAGTTCTCCCAAGTTGTCTATATTTTAAATCTTTAAAATCATCCTCTCACATGTCCAGAGTGGTTTTTAAACTAATAGTATGGTATGAAATACTACTTCTAGAATCTTGCCTTTTTAGCTGCAGCAGTTCAGAGAAATTCATAAAGCTGTAAATCATAATCACATCCAAAGGCCGACTGTTAAGGATACAACCAAAATATGGAGAAAGGAGAAGAAAAGGAAGAAGGATTTTGCAGCCCAGTAGTAGTACTACAGCACACAGGGCCAACATCAACCTCCCTCTTATCTTAACATGCATCTAAGGCAGCCATCCCCTCCCGACACCATCCAGACATGCTAATATGTGCTGCTCCTTCTTTGCTCAACTGCCCTACACACACCCTTGGCCGCTTTCCCACCTCCACCAAATGGAAAACAACTCTGTCTGAATTAGCCAAATAACAGAAGGACTCATTTGACAGAAGATCTCAAAATAAGCCAGGAAATGATGTAGCCACAGGATAGATTTTATTTAAACCTCTCCTGGGAGAGATGTAATTTTCATTACTTAAATTGCCATTAGGAAAATTTTATTTAACTACTCTTTCAGACAAAATACACATGTCATCCCTTCTCAAAGGTATAGATTTTTTTTAAATTACTGGGGGGTTTTTTTAGATTTAATTTTCATATAAAACTTTGGAATGATGATTTGATCATACTCTGTAATACCAAAGCAGATATTTACTTCTTAAGTCTTTAGGACAATGCTTTCTAAGTGCCGCTGCTGGCGACACACCAATGGTGGAGGCGGCGCGGCAGCGCACACGGGGGCACTCACGGCGGCGGTGCGGGGGCGCGCGGGGGCGGGGTGTGCATGGCAGTGGCGGCGGCCTCCGCTAAAACACAGAAGCGCGGCTGGCATGCTGCTGCCGCCGCCACCATGCACACCCCCGCTGCCGCTTCCAGGTTGTGTGGCGACACACCAGACTTTGTGTTGCGACACACTAAAGTGTCGCGACACACAGTTTGGAAAGCTGTGCTTTAGGAGGAAAATCAGCTCCAATTCAATTAATTATTGATAAACAAAGGATATTATTTGCCATAGAGAACCATTACACTCACAAAATTGTTTTCCAAACTGTATTAATCAACTTGTTTATTCTGATTAGCTTTTCTTCAAAAACAGCTTCAATAATTCTGAATTATTTAACACATATTTCTGAATTTCTCAAAATGTTTACACAATTTTAGGAAACATGAAAATTGCACTTAAAAATCCATTTCTAAAAATATTTTTAAATCATTTTTTCTCTGTCCTGAGTAGCAAAGTACCCTAACAGAGTTCAATTTTCTCTAGGAAAATTTGATTTGTTAATCTTCTACCCAGGGCACTTTTACATTTACAAATTTCAAAGGTGCTATCCCAGGAGTAAGCAACATGCACAATGCCTTCCAAATGTTTGGGACTAGGATTCCCACAATGCACTGCCTTGGGTCTTCCTGGCTATGTTGGTGGGCTTGTAGTCCAAAACATCTAGAAAACAGCAGCTTGCCTACTCTAGTCTTAAAGCACTGTGGAAAATTTTATAGCTCTTTAGATACATTTTACACATGATCTATCAATTTCTCTTTCAGTCCTTATTCCTCTATCTCTATCAGCAATACAGAAATGATAACAACACTGACCTTACCAAATTGCTGGAAAGGTTACAGAGATGATATAACTGAAATGCTTTGGACACTGTAAAGTGCCGGATAAATGTTTGATATGCTTAGTTTTATAAGTCAACTATCTCTTCCAAGTGCTATTTCAAGTAGTATCACCTCATACTGACCTCATATTACCATCTCACACTAACCTCACTATGGCTGCAAGTCTATGTATGTTTCCAAGAAGGAAACATTCTGGACAGTTCGACAACAAGGAAAATCCTGTCAGTAACTATTACATTATTAAAAACTAGTAGTTTTTCAGCTACAAGCAAAGTTGGAGAATTTGACTGAGAAGAATATGATGGCTGGATTTTTCATTGACAATCTTCAATGCATTCAATTTAATCTTCCCTCTTTTATCAAGCCACATACCTTTTTTGCCATTCTTTAATTTTCTCATTAACAGTCAGTGCCACATAATCACCACAGAATTTCTTTTGACTTGTGTAATTTAAATTAGTGATGTGATTTCAATAAATAGGATTTTCATTTGAAAATATTTACTTTTGCTATATCTCTTGGAGCTTCCTAAATACAGCAACAAATGCCACAGTTTAGGGAAAAAATTACACTGAAGAATTTGGATTCTGTTGCCATATTATAAATAGAAGGATTCCTTACATTCACAAATGGCTCAGTTAGAGCACAAAGTCCTTTTCTAAAGATTCTCTAACAATAGAGGAAGAATGTTCACAAAGTAAAATAGGCCACTCTTCCCTCCTTGCAGTAGAAATATCCCATTAACAGAGTTTTGTTTATGATGATTTAGATTCTGAGCCAAGACATCCATAACATCCCTTCTAACTAAATACACTAATCACCTATAATGGCTATATTCCCTTCCCCAGCGTGCATGCTATTAGTCAAATACATGTAATAAACAATACATAACTGTCAGGGTTCATAGCTGAATCCTGCCATTATGGGTATAGAGGCAGTTCAAGCGTGTGAACTGGATGTATTGTATTGTAATCCACTACTGGCAGATGAGTGGGTTGCCCAGATAAGAGCTAATTGGCCAGTAATGCAAAAAACATTACAGGAGGCAAAGGACACTTATAAGAAATTTGCAGATCGCAAAAGATCTCCTGAATGGCCGTTGGTGGTAGGAGAAAAAGTCTACTTGTCTACTAAACATCTGTGGTCTAATCAGTCATCTAAAAAATTGGGGCCTAAGTTTGTTGGTCTGTTTCCAATTAGCAAGGTGATTAATCCAGTTACTGCTCAATGTGACTTGCCAAAGAATCTCCAGAAAATACATCCTGTCTTCCACATTAGTTTACTCAAACCAGTGACTGTATCTGATCGATGGCATCCAGAACCGTTACCACCACCTCCCATCATGGTGGGTAAAGAGGAACATTTTGAAGTGAAAGCTGTTTTGGACTCTCGTATCCATCGGGGGAAAGTACAGTATTTGGTTCAATGGAAACACTTGCCTCTAGGATTCAGTGAATGGGTAGATAAAATTCATGTTGTGGCTCCTAGACTATTGTTGAAGTTCCATACTCAATTTCCTGATAAACCCGGATGATTAGTTATTGTTCATTTTATGGTCTTGTTTTTCTTGCAGATTTCAACCTATGCTCCACTGCATTTCCCTCCTGTTTACCTGAGATATTGGAAACGTATCTGCTCTGTTATTCTGTTCATTTGTGCCTGGTTTGCTTTGTATATTGCTCTTTTTCTTGGAGGGTCAGCATGTCAGGGTTCATAGCAGAATCCTGCCATTATGGGTATAGAGGTAGTTCAAGCGTATGAACTGGAGGGAGGGGGAGCGTGTGCCAAGTGTTGTGGCTTCCATTGGAGACTGTGGAATGCAGCGTCAAGGTGAACCACCTGCAGGAGCTGGAGGCTTGGGAACGGAGAGAGAAAGTTCTGGACATTGACATCATAGCTGCTGCGAAATTGGCGCGAAGGGGGGAGAGTTAAGTTAGCGATGTTTGGCGGGAATCCGCATTCAGATCTTTAGGAGTGCTTCAATTTACATGTATCCTGAATCTGCATTTCAATGAATTGCATCGAGAAGTGTTTATTGGGGCATTGAAGTTGGAGTCATCACAATAACATAAATCAAATCACCTACATTTGAAACTACTGCTTCCTTAACAGTTGTATGTGCACACACTCCCAAATTCGCCAGTGGTATCAATAAAATAATTCATGAAAAAATAGCTTATATATTGAAAATAAGGCATTTGAAAATTCACCCATAAATGTATTTCAGTTGTATATCACTGAATGGGGTAGCCCAGGGGTCGGCAAACTTTTTATGCCGGGAGCCATTTTGACATGCTCGTGCACATTTTGAAATGCTAGAGAGCCAGGGGGCGGGGTTTGCGGGCGGGGGCCAATCACGTGGAAGGGGGCGGGGTTTGTGGGCGGGAGACGGCGTCCACCTGGCCCAGCTGCCCGGGGTCCAGGGAGATCAGCTCCAGCGGGATCTGTGGCGAAGAGCGGCCGTGGGGGGGGGGTGGCGACGACAAGCGACGCGCTTCAGGCTTTCAGCGCTGGAAGGAGGCCGCCTTCCAGCGCTGAAAGTCTGAAGCGCGCCGCTTCTCGTCGCCGCCTGCCCCCCCCACGGCCGCTCTTCGCCCGCCCGCGTTGAACAAAGAAGACGATGGAGGGTGGGAAACGAGGCCTGCCCGCTTACCTGCCTGCTTGCCTCCCTCCGCGAGGCCCTCCGCTGCCTTCCCGGGGTCCAAGCCAGATCGGGGGCCTCGCGGAGAGAGGCAGGCAGGCAGGTAAGCGGGCAGCCCTGGCCTCTGCCGCCGGGCCCGCCCCCCACGGCCGCTTCCGCCCGCCTGCGTTGAAGAAAGAAGACGATGGAGGGTGGGAAACGAGGCCTGCCCGGTTACCTGCCTGCTTGCCTCCCTCCGCGAGGCCCTCCGCTGCCTTCCCGGGGTCCAAGCCGGATCGGGGGCCTCACGGAGAGAGGCAGGCAGGCAGGTAAGCGGGCAGCCCTGGCCTCCGCCGCCGGGCCCGCCCCCCTCGGCCGCTTCCGCCCGCGTTGAAGAAAGATGATGATGGAGGGTGGGAAACGAGGCCTGCCCGCTTACCTGCCTGCTTGCCTCCCTCCGCGAGGCCCCCCGCTGCCTTCCCGGGGTCCAAGCCGGATCGGGGGCCTCGCGGAGAGAGGCAGGCAGGCAGGTAAGCGGGCAGCCCTGGCCTCCGCCGCCGGGCCCGCCCCCCTCGGCCGCTTCCGCCCGCCCGCGTTGAAGAAAGAAGACGATGGAGGGTGGGAAACGAGGCCTGCCCGCTTACCTGCCTGCTTGCCTCCCTCCGCGAGGCCCTCCGCTGCCTTCCCGGGGTCCAAGCCGGATCGGGGGCCTCGCGGAGAGAGGCAGGCAGGCAGGTAAGCGGGCAGCCCTGGCCTCCGCCGCCGGGCCCGCCCCCCTCGGCCGCTTCCACCCGCCCGCGTTGAAGAAAGATGATGATGGGGGGTGGGAAACGAGGCCTGCCCGCTTACCTGCCTGCTTGCCTCTCTCCGCGCAGGGGCTGCTGCGGCTGGAGATGGCGCTGCCTCCCTGCCGCGCCGGGCGTCGCTCAGTGCGAGAGCCAGGGGGCGGGGTTTGCGGGCGGGGGCCTATCACGTGGAAGGGGCGGGGGTGAGTTCAGCTGCGGAAGAGCCACACTCAAGGGGCCAAAGAGCCGCATCTGGCTCGCGAGCCGCCATTTCCGACCCTTGGGGTAGCCAATTGCCAGAGCAATTTAGCCAGTTGCCAGAGCAAGCCTATTGTGTAAGTAAATGAAGTTTTCCTTCACTGGTTATCCAAGTTCAGAATGCTCTCACTACAGCCTCTAGCACCACGTTCTCTACCCAGGACCCTCCAGATATCTTGAAGGCCAAGCTTGCTGTGAATTATGGGAATTAAACCACAACCTACCAAAGGACCATCAGGTTGTCAAACACTGTTCCAGAAAAAGGAATGCATTACTGAAAGACTAAACAGGGACATGACGAGATGCGAAGTTAGAGCATTTGTTGTTGTCAGCTCCCTTCATCAGAACACAACAGCAGAACTCAGCTTCAAATTCATCGCTCACGGCTGCTGACCAAATTGGCCTAGACTTCTCCAGCACATTTGGAGGTCTCAGAAAAAGACCCAGCCTAATCCAAAAACGTTAATGCAGCACTATTAGTAGCAGGCAAAGGAGCAAGTATAAAGACAGTTAAATCCCTAAGTGATTTCAAGAAGAAAACCTTGCAATAGCTTGCTTTCCATGCTGGATATTTGCATCCCTTATATTTCAACCATAGCTAAATGAAGCACAGAGTCCAGCTGAGTTGTTTTCTGTGTTTGGAATCAGCTGTCTCAAGAGTTTAAAGGCCATATTTACAAACTTAATATTTACAATCCAAAAGTTCAAAATGACTGAACTGCCAGAGTGCTTGACAACAGAGAAGTGAATAGAATGCCTAACTGCATGCTTTCATTAGAAGGTTTGTGTGGAAGAACCTTCCTCTTGGAGATCATTTTACTTATTAAATTTATTAAATTTATATCCCACCTTTCATTCAAGAGCGCAAGGTGCACACATTGCACGTGCACGCGCGCACACACACCATTTTTTCTTACCACAGCAACAACTCTAAACTGAGAAAAAGTAACCACCAGTGAGTTTCCACGGTTGGAGATGGATCAGAACTTCAATCTCCCTGCTCCTAATCCAACAGCTTGACCACTGCATCACACTGGCTGTTTGATGGATCATGAATATCTGTACTCAGAATAGGGTGCAAAGCATAGCATTAGGATGGCACTTCAAATTAATTCATACCAACCTTGACAAACTGTTCCAAAGAGACTGCATATTATTATCCCCTTCTTGGAAATGGGAATAAGAGGTAGGAGGTTATTTAAGGCAGCAAAGGAACTATTTGAACTGGGAACATTCCAGTTCTCACAAAGTGGCACCACATTTCTCTACTTTCTGAACATGTAATGCAAGAAAAATAATCTCCTTTATTAGTGTGATAAGATTCAACAATATATTGCTAGCTATAAGCTATTTGAGACAGTAATTTAATGCTCTTTCCTTTTCAGTATCTCTCTGAAATCAGAGTTCAAATCTCCTGGCTCAAATTTCAAAACTGTTAAATATAGGTTTTTGTGGTGTGGTGGCTATGTCCCCAGCAAAGGTTCATACTAACAATGTTTATCAAGTCAATAATCAGATCAGACAACAACAGGACTTTTAAAAAATCTTGTAGGTATCACATAGCATTTTTTTCAACTGCTCCCCTCAGCTGCTCCCCGATAGGATAAAATTATCAGACCAAATGCTGTTTCATTCACCTGGCTAATACAAATGGTTTCCATGGTAAAACACTAACTTATACAATTAACATTCAAAAACACTAATAAGCTATAAACAGGAAGAATATTACTAATATTAATATTGTATTGTCGAAGGCTTTCACAGCCGGAGTTCGATGGCTGTTGTGGGTCTTCCGGGCTGTGTGGCTGTGTTCTGGAAGTTGTGGTTCCTAACGTTTCGCCAGCATCTGTGGCTGGCATCTTCAGAGGGCAGGAGCACAGACAGAAGCGAACTCTCTGTGTCCAGGTAGAGTGGCAATGTTTGTTTTCTATTTATAGAGCTAAGTTATAGGAAATTAGGTGGGGTTTTTTGTTATGTTGAAATGTTAACGAGTGGCTGCTGAGCGTGATTAGCATGTTCATTGTGAGAAGTATTCCCATGTCCTGGTGGTTGGACTGAGTTTGTCGACCTTTTGCAGGCTGTGTTTTTCAGGACTGCTAGCCAGGTTTTGCTAATTTTTAGACTTTCTTCTTTTTTATTGTAACTGTGCTGGTGTTTGTGAATTTCAATGGCTTCTCTGTATAATCTGGTGTAGTGGCTTTTGGTGTTGTCCAGTATTTCTGTGTTTTCAAATAGGATTTTGTGTCCTGTTTGCTTGAGAGCATGTTCAGCTACTGAAGATTTTTCCAGTTGCTGTAGTCTGCAGTGTCTTTCGTGTTCTTTTATCCTGGTGTGAATGCTTCGTTTTGTGGTTCCGATGTATACTTGTCCGCAGCTGCATGGTATGCGGTATACTCCTGCAGCGGTGCGGGGGTCCCTTTCGTCTTTTGCTGATTTTAGCATTTGTTGTATTTTTCTGGTGGGTCTGAAAACTGTTTGAAAGTTGTGTTTTTCCATCAGTTTTCCCATGCGGTCAGTGACTCCTTTGATGTAGGGCAGGAATACTTTGTTTGTGGGGGGCTGTTTTTCCTCAGTTGAATGTTGTTTTCTTGGTTTGATGGCTCTTTTTATTTCATTCTTGGAATAGACATTCGCCTGTAGGACCCAATTCAGATGGTTAAGTTCATTATTGAGAAATTAGGTTTCACGGTTTCGATTAGCATGATCCACCAAGGTTTTGATCATGCCTCTCTTTTGTCGTGGGTGGTGATTGGAATTTTTGTGCCGATACCAGTCTGTATGGGTGGGTTTTCTGTATACTTTGTGTCCTAGTTTGAGGTCCGGTTTGCGTATGACCAGCGTATCTAAAAATGGAAGTTTGCCGTCAGTTTCTTTTTCCATAGTGAATTGTATATTGGGGTGGATGCTGTTTAGGTGGTCCAGAAATTTCTCCAGTTCTTCTTCAGTATGACATTGCCACTCTACCTGGCCACAGAGAGTTCGCTTCTGTCTGTGCTCCTGCCCTCTGAAGATGCCGGCCACAGATGCTGGCGAAACATTAGGAACCACAACTTCCAGAACACGGCCACACAGCCCAGAAAACCCACAACAGCCAATATTAATATTAATAGCACATTAACACTCAATAGCCATCCCAGGGAAAGGATGCTCATGATAAAGTTACAGGCATAAGGAAAGAGGCCAAGGGACAACACATATTTCAGACGCAGAAATTTCCAGTTTCAATCTGTAGCGTCTCCAGGCAAAAGGAAATGAAGTAGCTGTGCAAGTCTCCTGTCCAAATCCTTGGAGAGCTGCTGAGTTTTGGCATATATCATACTGGAGTAGATGAATTAACAGTCTGATATGTGGCAAGGCAGTTTGTGTATTCATATTCAAAACATATGCTTCACCTTTGTTGAGTACATATTATGACTCGTATTACTGTTAATAATGCAATTTACAGAAACAAATTTCTTTTCCATCCCAAGATTTAAAATACTTCACTGCAAACAACTGACATTGGTTTGAAATACATCCATCAAATTTTTGTTTTCTCTTATACTATGCCACAGAATAAACAAACTAAATCAATGACCAAAGGTCCAGCTGAATATAAAACTGATGCCGATTAGTAAGGGAGGGAAAAGGTAGAAGGGAGTATTAAAGGAAACCCAATGGAGAGTGAAACCACTTTTCAAAACACCCACACAGAGACAGCAGCTCCCGACAAGAAAAATGTTCTCTACAAAAATAAACCACAAAGATTCTTTTCATGAAAAATTAAAGAGTTCTCTATATGCAGATTACATGACATTTAATTTTAGGAAACTCTGCTGAAATGAAACTCTTCTGTGCATGATTCACAGTTCATGAGATAAATGATTAAACAATACACATCCTTTTAGATAATTTAATATTCTTCTTTTAGCATGCTTAATTCCTTCTTGAGGTATGGTTTATACATTACCTAGGTTTAATTATTAAAACAGAAATAGAAACCGTTGTAAAACCATTTGTTTCTTACCTTGGCATTGAAATCCTTGTTTTCCAAACCCCCTGCAAGAGGAAAAGAGAGAGAAAGGAAAGGACTTAGAAATGCATTTTGATATTAAATTAATACCGAACCATAATATGTTTAAACTTATTATCAAAGCAAAAAGAAGCTGTTAAGACCACTTATTTTCAACTAAGAACAGGATTTGTTTTTTAGATTACTATATCCAATTTTGAAGAAAATGTGTAAATACTGCACAACATACAGTATCTATGTAATATGGTACACTTAACAATGTGACAAATAATGCAAGTTGATGCATATTTGACAGGTACCAGTAGCTTAACATTTTCTCTACTAATGTCTATTTTCTGAAATTCTGCCACAGGATAAAAAATATGAAAAAATGGGTTACAATTTATTCAAATGAAAGCCGTGTTTCCTTGGATGGTGTCTCTTGATCTTTTTTTTAAACAAGTAATATTATTTCGACAACATAATGATTCATATTGCTCTGTTAGGATTCCTTGTGATGGTATGATAATTAACTATTAAACTATCTTTACAGCTTTTAAAGTCCAAAGTACACTACCATCATATATGGCTATTGAATGATAATGCATCTAATTCAGGCTTTGCCAACCTGGCATTCTCTAGATCAGAGCTTTCCAAACTGTGTGTCGGGACACGTTAGTGTGTCGGCTGCAGTGTCTGGGTGTGTCGCAGCTGCTGCTGCCTCCGAGCCCTGTCAGGGTTCTGCGCAGGTCCTAGTGCCTGCCTTGTGCCTTGCTGCCTCCAAACCTGCTGTGATTCCGCGCAGGTCCTAGTGCCTGCCTTGTGCCCTGCTATAAGAGTGTGTCGTGAAATGATGCCCTGCTGTAAGAGTGTGTCACCAACATGAAAAGTTTGGAAAGCTCTGCTCTAGATTAATTAGACTCTAATTCCTATAGCATTTGGCCCTTGTTCAGAATTATCAGACTATAGGTCAATATATATGGAAGATGGAGGACAGCCTTTCTAATTGTTGGGCCTGAATATGAGATCCACAAGAAAAATCAAGCCAAGTTATCTATTTATTGGAAGTATTCCTATAATTTTCTCCTCTCCTCAAGGGGTCTGTCTACAGACTTCCTTTTTCATACCAAACCTTCTATTCTTTATATTCAAGAATACAAAAAGCACTCTTATAGACACTCACATTTGATTGGTGGTTGCCTTTGTAAGAATTTGCTTACATATCTTACATACAAGAATTTACAATATAATAGAGAGCTCATATACATATATTTTCTTCATCTCCTCTCTTCTCTGGAATTGTTTAATTTTCCAGGTGTTTCTATAAGGCTGATGTTAATGGTCAATTTCTTTGAGGACATCAGTTTTTACCCTGAGATGACACATTGGTTACAAGTTCCTTATTTGCACAAAACTCTGAAGGTAAGATGAATGAACAATGAGCTAATGTTTATGTGAACTGCACCTTACACTAAGTATTGAAGACTACGTGAGATATATCCCCAGAGTCACTGATGAGCGGGCAGCCTCACAAAATGACTACATACTGTAAGTAAATAAATGTTGTCCTTATCCTGTCTCAAAAACAATACTGCATTATAGCCCAATGACAAATACACTTAAATATCTGAGGTGTGTGCTCCACAATTACTTAGGAGCCACTCTATGCTCCTAAGCATAGTAAAGAAAGTCTTTCATCACATGGATAGTTTCTCTGTCTAGTAGAGAAAGAATTTTATCACATGGAGCTAAAACGTATCTGACTCAAAGCTTTTTATAAGCACAGGATATCAGGAACTGGGTTTCTGCATCTCATTATAAACTTTGGGCCACGTCAAATATGTGGATATATATCCATGTTGTCAGAAGAGGGTATGGTAGTGAAACTTTCTTAGTTCCACATTCCCAAGCAGACACACAAAGTTTGGTTAACAAACTGTACATATGAAGAAGTTCTGCATACAGTGGCACAGAGAAAAACTGCCCTATATCAATCCCAAAGTTCAAATCCTGGGTTTCTTTCTCCTGTCTTTTTAAGCCAAACAACTTTGGCTATTCATTTCTCAGTCTTGGAGTTTGTTTGTTTGTCTGTCTGTCTGTCTGTCTGTCTGTCTATCTATCTATCAATCATATTTATATCCCGCCCATCTCCCCTGCAAGGAGTTCTCTGACACCTATCCCTTGATTACCAAATTTCTATCTCTGGCATGAAAATCAGTGTTCCTTACTTTACCAGCTTCAACCCTGACAATGTTATGGAAATAAAGAGATGAGAAGTGGTAACCAACTTCAATGGCATCAAAGGGGAAAAGTCCCATTCACAGACTGCTCTAAATGATTTCCCAACCTTCCAGAATTAATTTTTATGGCTTACAGAAGATATAAAGGTCACGCATAGTGAAAGTTGTTGCTGTGTTTATGATACCAAATTATTGGCTGAATATGAAAATGTTCTGAAATATCTGCTTATCAGGATCAAAAAACAGACTCAAATTGGGCCTGCACCTTAATGAAAGAGGAGAAAGATTCTAACAACTGGTAATATCAATAATTTTGCCCTCGACAGAGAGGGAATAGATATAGCCGACAACTTCAACTGGCTTAGATCAGTAATGGAACTACAAGAAGCCAAATGATGAATTGGCATTGGAAAAATGACTGTGAAAGACTTAAGCAAGATCTTTAAGCACAGAGATATTTCTTTGTGTACAAAGATCTGACTTGTTCAAACTGTGGTATTTTCAATAACATCATATGGATGTGCAAGCTGGACAGTGAAGGCACAAGACAGGGGAAAAAAACAGATGCTTTTGAATGATAGATCTGGCAAGGGATACTACAGTTACCATGGGTTGCCTGATGGACAAATCAATATTGGAGGAAATCAAACCTAAACTTTCCATAAAAGCTCAAATGACAAGCCTATGCTTCATGCTATGGACACATAATGCAAAGAGAAAGGTAATTAGAGAAAGATCTCATGCTTAGCAGGGTTGAAGGAATATGCCGAAGAGGAAGACTGGCAGTGTGAAAGATCAATACAGTAACAGTAGCCCCTGATGCCATTCTAGCAGGGATCAGCCATCTAAGACTGAACACAGTTCAGGACAACCATCCACAGGGTCACCATGAGTTGACATTGACTTGACAGCAACTAACATAAGGGTCATGAGAGAGAGAAAAGGTCCCAGTGAAAGAGCAGTCCTGTGTCCAAGTAAAACTGCTGTAATCCCACTGAGATATTTAACATAGTTAAATCCAGCTGCAAGGAACGATTTTTCAGAGACCACAGAATGGTAAACAATTATTTTTCCACAGTAAGGTGGAGACTTCATATATGCAAGAGGCTTCTGTCTACTTTATTTCTGTGAGCAAACTGTAAGAAGATGTGAGTTCAAATATAGATTAATAGTGTCCATTAATGTACCTACAGTCAGGACCAGAAATATTGGAACAAGGATAACTGTTTTGGCAGTTGGCCTCTGTACACTGAAGTTGAAAGGAAACACACCCAGATGGGAGCGAAGTCAGGACTTTCAGCTGTAATTCAAGGGGTTTGACAAAAGTGGGGCACTAACCATTCAAGAAGTACAGCCAGTGGCATACACACACACCCATCAACCGTTGGTGGCTCATAAGTAATGGAACAAATGGCTGACAAGCACCTGCATGGCCAGGTGTGGCCTGTTTCCTGGGTACCCCATGACCAATCAAGCAGATAAAAGGCCTGGAGGTGGTTCTGAGTGTTACATTTGCATTTGGTAGCTGTTCACTGGAACTCCCAACATGAGGTCCAAAGAGGTGTCCGTGCGAGTGAAGGAGGCCATCATTAGGCTGAGGAAACAAAACAAACCCACCAGAGAGATAGCAAAAACATTGGGAGTGGCCAATACAACAGTTTGGGACATCCTGAAAAACAATGGAATTAACTGGCAAGCTCAGCAACAGCAAAAGGCCTGGAAGACAACTAAAGTGGATAACCACAGAATTCTGCTCATGGTGAAGAGGAACCCTTTCAGAACATTTAGCCAGGTCAAGAACTCTCTTGAGGAGGTAGGCATGTCATTGTCAACATCTACAGTCAAGAGACGGCTTTATGAATGTAAATACAGAGGCTTCACAACAAGGTGCAAACCACTGGTAATGCTCAAGAACAGAAAGGCCAGATTAGACTTTGCCAGCAAACACCTAAAAAAGCCTGTCGAGTTCTGGAATAAGACTCTTTGGACTGATGAAACCAAGATTAACTTGCACCAGAATGATGGGAAGAGAAAAGTATGGAGAAGGAAAGGAACAGCTCATGATCCAAAGCATACCACATCATCTGTCAAACATGGTGGAGGCAGTGTTATGGCATGGGCATGTGTGGCTGCCCCTGGAACTGGGTCACTGGTGTTTATTGATGACCTGACTGCTGATAAAAGCAGCAGGATGAATTCTGAAGTGTATAGGGCTATACTTTATGCTCAGATTCAGCCAAATGCTGCCAAACTGGTAGGACGCTGCTTCATATTGCAGATGGATAATGACCCAAAACATACAGCAAAAGCTACCCAAGAGTTTCTCAAGGCAAAGAAGTGGGATGTTCTTCAATGGCCAAGTCAGTCACCTGATCTCAACCCAACAGAGCATGCTTTTCACTTACTGAAGACAAGACTGAAGGCAGAAAGACCCACAAACAAGCAGCATCTGAAGGCAGCTGCAGTAAAGGCCTGGCAAAGCATCTCGAGGGAGGAAACTCAGCATTTGGTCATGTCCATGGGTTCCAGACTTCAGGCAGTCATTGACTGCAAAGGATTTTCATCCAGGTATTAAAGGTGATCCTTATGTTTGTAATGATGTTGGTTTGTTCCATTACTTATGAGCCACCAACGATGGGGGCATGTGTATGCCACTGGCTGTACTTCCTGAATGGTTAGTGCCCCACTTTTGTCAAACCCCTTGAATTACAGCTGAAAGTCCTGACTTCGCTCCCATCTGGGTGTTTCCTTTGAACTTCAATGTGGTGGTGTACAGAGGACAACTGCCAAAACAGTTATCCTTGTTCCAATATTTCTGGTCCTGACTGTATCTGTTACTACCTATTTGTAGTAACTAGGACTACAAATTTTTGACTTCAATATTCTTTTAGGCCACTTCAAAAAAAAATCCTTATTGCTACAAATGTTAGCAATCTCTGAAGGTGCATATAATGCAAACAATAATGCTATATAAATACCCAAACTGATGTTATTGAAAACAGCTGTTAGGCCTTACCACAACATCAAACTTAAGGTTTTTAAAATGTTATATACACACTATTTCTGTACGCTGCTTCAAGGCAGAAGACTTTTAAATTTTAAAAAATGTGGTTATTGATTACCATTTCTCCAATGTGCTTATTTTGAATACAGTAAATAAAAAATATTCAACATGCAAGAATTACACAGAAAAAATATCTAGCATAACCTGTAAGAATCACAGATGCTCCCTTTTAGTCCAGTAACAAAATATCTGATAATTACTACCGATTGATACATACTGTTTTGTAAATGCTAGCATCATCAATAAATTGTTGTAATTAAATATCTTCTGAAGTCTGCCTTATCTCTAATTCAATGAACAGTTATTTTTCTCCTATAAACCGTAAGGAAGGCTTCAAAGAAGAAAATATAAGTGAATCCTTGACTCGCTAACACAGAAACACAAGTAAACAAGAGGTAAATGAGGACTAGCGCAACCTGCTTCATATTCCAGATCACTGACTTTGAGCCCAGCGTTCTCTCTCTGTTTCTCTTACTTTTCTCTCTCTTTCTCTCTCTCTATTTCACAGGTTTGCTGTAACAAGAGGGCCAGAGCTAATATATGTACTACTTTGAACTTGTGAAGGAAAGGTGGAGTACAAATTTAGCAACATATAAATCAACTACAACAGGTATTTCTTCATAGTGTAACATCAAAGTACTGTAGTTTTAAAAATGCATTAATTATCCCTTTGTACTTGGTGATACAGCCCCTGTATAATTTTACTTCTGCAAAACCCTATGCTTTCTTTTCTGTTCCCAGTTCTCAAATGACTGGTAATTTTCTTCTTTGTGACATTTTTTAAAAATCCATGTTTACTAAATATGACACTTTGCCGTTTTTCCCACCTTCTGACTTATCTTCAGTTTCCCACTGCCCATAGTGGGTATTATGGGTACTATGGGCAGTGGGTATTTTCAACAAGTACACAGAGAAGAAAAAATACATGGCAGACTAACAGAGCAACCTCTTCTCCATTTGAAGTCTATTGTATTCAGTGGTGTTACTCCAAGCGGGACGTGTAGGCTTTCCCACAAGGGACAGATTATACCTTAATACAGGATATAATAGGATGTTCAGACACTTTGCACGGGATAGTTTGTATTCTGATTCTACCGGACAACATAGTTACAAATCCAGAAATTCTTTAGGATACAGAGTTTCACATATGTATAATGTACTACAGTAGTTTTCCTTGAATGTACATATGAGAAAACTCAATCTACTCCTGTTTTTATCATCTTTTAAAAGAATATATTCCAGTTAATACAGACATTTCTCCAACTACCTGAGTTTGAAGAGAACAATAAACTAGACAATCATATTTTAGCTTAATGTCTTAGCAAACCCTGCCTACATGGTTAGTTTACTATTCAGTGTGTTATGTGAAGTCAGAAAATTAGGGTTATTCCATTAACCATGGTTAAATCATGAGTAAACATGCAAACACAGTTATTTATTTATTTGGATGCTCGCTCACAGTGGAACGAAGACCACTATGGCTGTTGTGGGTCTTCCGGGCTGTGTGGCCGTGTTCTGGAAGTTGTGGTTCCTAACGTTTCGCCAGCATCTGTGGCCAGCATCTTCAGAGGGCAGGAGCACAGATAGAAGCAAAATCTGTTAGGAACCACAACTTCCAGAACACGGCCACACAGCCCGGAAGACCCACAACAGCCATTGAACTCCGGCCGTGAAAGCCTTCGACAATACAAAAACCACTATGTTCTCTACTATTTCCCAAATTCAAAATGTCCTCAAAGAAGCAGTTCACTTTCTTCAATACAAGGTGCCTTGAGTTAGTTTAAATAGGACTACATCCTGGAAACTCTACCTTTCAATCATCTTGCAATGATTGTGTACTAAGCCGGCTGTTAGGTAAGCAAATTACCACATGCAAATAAAAGCAAGGTGATTTGAATATAAACAGTTGCCAGTTAGGACACATGAATATCGAGTCACGTTGTGCTAATGAGATGAACATACAGGGGAAGTATGCTGTGCCACTTACACGACTGAATCTGGGTGAAATTTCACACCCTGTAAAACCAGTGGGATTACCACAGAGCACAAGATGCATCACTGATTTTGGTGGCTATTAGTTAAACTAATTTAGTCCAGGTGCAATCCATGGTTCACCAGCTAAAATACAACAATACATATAAACACGTTTAACCACATAACTTTATCTAGTTTGCATGGTAAAAGCTCAGGATTTAACCAAGAAAGAACAGTATTTTCTGACTTCCCAGTGGAATTTATTATCTTGTTTCAGGTTTGCTATATGGAGAACTTCCTCCCAGTCGTACTCTATGACCATAATAAACTTTAAGAATTCCTTCCCCCCCACCCCCGCCCCATACTTATGTCCAAACATGTCACTGATGAAAGTATTTTAAGTCCTTCCCTCAAAAGGGAGTTCAGTAGCAGAAACCCAGTGTAGTTCTTTACTGACTTCAGTCATAAAGACAAAACAAAACAAACCCACTGCTTGTTTGGAAACTGCCAAATCATTTGACTTGTAAAAGGCCCAGTTACATACACTGTACAAAGAATTTGATGAAGATCCTAAATATATATATCACACATTTTTGTTTCCCCATAATAAGTAGTGTGTATAATACATACACACAAGCACAATCCCAAGGGAATTTCCGGGGTGAAGAAGGCACCCTGTATGAAGGCAATAGCAAACTATTCTGAGCTGTTGCCAAAAAATCTCTACATGCATTCATATAGTCACCAGGAGTTGAGCACAACTCAAGGGAGAGAGAGTGATAAAACAACTAGACAGAGAGAAAGTGCAGCGTACACACACACACACACAAACACATGTTTGTGTGTGTGTGTGAGAGAGAGAGAGAGAACATTGAGGCTTGCCATGCAAGGCATCAGAGGAAGAGCATGTGGGGTCTCAACATCTGCGTCAACAGCACCATCATAGGCCCCAACATGTACACACACAAGATCAGATGGTCTTCTTCTAATATGAAATATGCTATCATCTTCCAGCAATGCCCCTCTGGATTCTATGCAGGTCAAATGGAAAAAAAACTTTGCAGAAAAAAATTAATGGACACATCAGGACTCAAAACAAGGACAACATACTATCAGAAAAAAATTAATGGACACATCAGGACTCAAAACAAGGACAACATACTATCCAATCATTTTAATCTTCCAGGACACACTATCACAGGACAGGCAATGGATTTCTAACACATTGTAATTGTTAATTGGAATGGTGCTTCTAATCTGTCTGAAGTATAATCTGCATAACTATCCTGTCTTCTCCTCTTCCCCCTTGCCTCACTCCAATTTAAATCCTACATTTGTCTAGCCATTCTATGCATCTTATAAGCTTATGCCTTTTAATAAAATTTATTAGTCAGAAAAGGTACTACCAAACTCCTCTTGATTTCTTTCCACTACAGACTAACGCAGCTCTCCTCCTACAATGTCTATAGAGAATGGGAAACAAGAGGGATCTCTGCTCAGTATACACAGTCAAATAAATCAGGAAGCCTCTGTCCATAGTCTGTTTAGCATAACTACTTTAATAGGATTCCTGGCTTACTGTTCTCAAACACCAGCAAGAACAGAAGTCAAGACAGAACAGCTTCAGATTCTGGCTTCTTTAAGAGCAATATACTATTAATAGAAATAATAGTTATTTAAACGTTCTTGCTGGCCTGAGAAGCAAAGCAAAAGTGGTTGGTACCCCATGTATCACCATGTTTGTGTATATTGTGATAATAAACCAGAATTAAAATTGAGAATCCTTCATTCTGTTAAATCCAAAACACTCGGTTATTAACTTATACCGACATCAACAAGGAAATTAACCATTAGTCTCATTGTTAGAACATGAAGCCCTGACCTCCAGTAAGTATTAATTAGGAAAGAACTCTACAAATGAACCCGATACACACTACAAGTCAAATGACAGCTGATAAATTAGATGCAAACTATGTATGAACTGATAAATCTACTACTATGCTTTGTTTTTTGTTTGAAAACAGATCTGAAGGACTTGGGATTTAATTGAAACAGGAGTAAGGAATCCATTTTCCCTCCATGTCATTTTTATTAGTTATCAGCTGTTGCGAATTGGTCCTCCGAGGAAATACAGATACTGTATTTTTGCCCTTTCAGGGAAAAGACAGGTTTGGCCAGCTGGGTACAAATGACTTAGTGGGCGGGGTGGGGTGGGAGAGATGTTAACTTCCCCAATACGTTTACTGTTCTGATCCAATTCACAACTCACCACAGCTGTGTTTAAGTAAAAAAAACCCCAAATGATTATAGGTCTTGCGTTTAGGTTGAGCCTTATTAGAACAAGAAAATGAGATAGCAGGTCACGACACATGCCCTTTAAATTAAATAAAGTGAGTATATACTGTGACTTTTCCACACTTGGGATAAGATATGACCCCATCCATAAACATACATCATTTTTAACATGAGGCCATGGTTTGAAACTATGGAGGCTATAGGTTACAAGCTTTGGTTTATTATAAATCTGAGATGTCATTATGTCTGAATCCAAAATCATGGCTTATTCTGGACTTTTTGATAAAACCAATTCTGGATTCTGGCAAAAGACACTGAAGAAAAATAAACCAGAATCTAGCTCAATGAGCTATGATTGTTTTGTTTTGTTCATCTCCAGGACCAACTGACTTGAATAGGCCATGGTTAAAAACTCAGGCTTAGTATTATGTGCAGTTACAACCTATGAGTACCAAACACACCTGGGCATAACAAGTAAATGCATGAAATGAGACATAATGGGTAGGATCGCACGTGTTGTGTTTAGTTAGTTTGTGGCTCGGTATGTTTTTATTATTTATTTACACCCCATTTTTTCTCAGGGGATTCAAGGCAATGTATGTGTGGATCTCCCCTAACTTTATCGCTGTAACAACTATCCTACGGTTGGACTGACAGAGACCAGTTGTCCCAGCATTACCTTGTAAATTCCATAACAAAGGCTGGAGCCTGAACTAAAGGTTAGCATGCTATGTCAATACTGTAGCTCAGAGCTTTCCAAACTTTTCATGTTGGTGACACACTTTTTAGACATGCATCATTTCGCGACACACTCTTACAGCAGGGCACAAGGCAGGCACTAGGACCTGCGCAGAATCACAGCAGGTTTGGAGGCAGCAAGGCACAAGGCAGGCACTAGGACCTGCGCGGAATCCTGGCAGGGCAAGTTTGGAGGCAGCAAGGCACAAGGCAAGAACTAGGACCTGCGTGGAAGCCAGGAGGCAGCAGCAGCTGCGACACACCCAGACACTGCAACCGACACACTAACGTGTCCCAACACAGAGTTTGGAAAGCTCTGCTGTAGCTAGTGAGAAACTGAAAGATTTTCAGTAAAGGAAAGGGGCAAGATGGATTGGAAAGGAGGAAGGGGAAAGGAGGAAGGGGAAAGAAAGTCTCTAAAGCAGCGGTCCCCAAACTTTTTGGCACCAGGGACCAGTTTCGTGGAAGACAATTTTTCCACGGACTTGGGGGGGGGATGGTTTCGGGATGAAACCATCGGAAGTGGTAAATAAAATAATGGGCGGGCCATGCACGGACTAAAATAAGTGTCGGATTCTGACTTCTCATAAGGAGCGCGCAACCTAGATCCCTCACATGCGCAGTTTACAGTAGGGTTCGTGCTCCTATGAGAATCTAATGCCGCTGCTGATCTGACAGGAGGCGGAGCTCAGGCGGCAATGCGAGCGATGGGGAGCGGCTGTAAATACAGATGAAGCTTCGCTCGCCCGCCCACCGCTCACCACCTGCTGTGCGGCCTGGTTCCTAACAGGCCACAGACCGGTACCAGTCCGTGGCCCTGGTGTTGGGGACCCCTGCTCTAAAGGACAATGATAAAGCAGATGAATGGGCTAGACAATCAGTACAGAATTCAAGTAGAGCGTGAAAGAGTTGTAGAATTTGAAGGAAAAAAAAAGACTCTCTTTAATAAAATGCAGCTGGAATTCTCACTAGCCACTACACAGTAGTTGTGTAAGATTTGTGCGAAGAAGTTCTCCTTTACATAAACTAACGAATCACATTCTAGTCTAGCCCATAGTTAGCTCATGGTTCAGTGTTCTGCCTATCAAACTCTGCAAAGTAAACTGTGGTTAATCAGTAGGAAGTATGTCATGTGAATACAGCCTGGAAGGCTATGTCAAGCAGGAGTTTCCTCCCAAAGAAAGTTTAGGTCTAAGGAAGAAATTCCCAGGAAGAAAGGAAAAATACTTAAGGGGAGCATTTTGCAAGGTGAAATAGATGTCAGTGGTTCTCATTTACATGCTCCCATTGGACTACGGAGGGTCAAGATGCCTTGAATTTATTGTTTATAGAATTCATATATATATATATAGTGGTATTACTACCTTTATCTTTTTGCAGCCAAGATTAACCTTTTAGGCATATTGGTTTAATTCCTGTGTCGGAACAACTAATCATTTTGTGGCTGTTTCTGTTGTGATGTCAGGGAATCAACAGGTTTTTTTTCTCCTTAATTTATGAAGTATCTGCTCAGCAGTTGTTACCAATCAGCTTTCCATGCCAGGAAGTGAAGGGGCAGAGAAAGAGAATAATGTATAGTCGAAAGAGAATAATGCTTATCAATCCCTTATCAAAGGAGCCCAGCTCAATGGATGAACAAGATAATCATGTGCAATGGAGGGCAAGGTTCTTGTACCTTTAATAGTAGAGGGCAGATTTAGGTCTCTTCACCTTAGCATGACAAGCTGTACCTTCTGAACAGCTAGTACATGAACAGAGCAAGGATGAAGAACCTACAATTTTCCAGATGTAGAGAAGCTGCACTTCCCAGCAGTTCTAGCCATGATGCAGAGGTGAGGGATGCTGAGAGGTATAGTTCAGCAACATATGAAGGGCCCCCAGTTCCGCACTTCTTCTGAGGAAAGGGGATGCTGCATGGAAGGAAGGGGGTGTCAGAAATCAAATCAGTCTAAGGGCTAGTAATTTGGCAGAGCATATACATGTCTCCTCTGGAAGGCACATGCTAGATCATGCATGTAACCAGGCCAGCAAAGCAGCAAAGGGAATGATGTACGCAAGAGCTTCCTCCCTGGGATACAGTTGGCATCTCTTCTGTTACTATAAGGGGATGGCCCAACCACACTGGCAACAAATGTTAGGTGCCGTCTTTCAAGGGTTATCATACGAAGATCCCTTTTTCAGAGTATAACCCATTCAGAAGGGAGAAAGAGAGAGAAAGGTCTTTTACAGCAAAAAGTCAGTTGATGCTGTAAAAGGTTATGCAGAGGATCAACGTGAATCTGTGTGTATCTCTAGTGCAGAAGCGGTGCACAGAGAGCTTCATTTTCTGATGTGGTCAGTGGGAGTGGCAGAGTTGTCACACAGGGAGCGCTACAATTCAGGAAGTGTCTTTGAAAAAGGTGCAATACTAATGTTTAACTATCTCTCAGGAGTGACCTGGCAACAAACCTTTCTGGGAAGCTGGAGGAGTGTCCAAAAGCTTTCTCACTGGAGTACAGATGAATCTCACCACCACAGGTATTCGAGTAATGGGAATTGGGAGATTCCCTCACATTCAGAAACACACACTTACTCAGAAAGTGCTTTCCCCGGACTGTTGTCCTCCAGATGTGCGGGACATCACCTCCTATCATTTCCAGAGGAGGACATGAATTAAGTCCAATTCATCTGGAAGACACCAGATTGGGGAAGCTGCCAAAGTTGTGACAGCACCAGAGGAAGAGCCTGGAGGAGCAGTCCTTCTCACTGGGATGGCTCATGAGGTCTCCTTCTTTCGTTAAGATGACTTAACTCCCAAGGGAAATCTGTTTCTCCCAGTTGAAATGACCGATAGTGGACTCTCTCTTCCTGCACCAAGACAGTCAGTGAATCCACCTGGGAAATCTACGGAGGAACTAAAAGGAGAAGGACGGGGGCAGAGGGAGTCTGGAGAGGCGGTGCGAAGAGTCAGTCTGCCTTTCGGAGAATGCAAGCAGGGCTCCTTCGCGAAGCCAGGATCGAGAGGGAGGAAGGAGAGACGGAGGGAGGCGTCGGCTGAGGACGCGCCGGCACTGCGGAGCTGGGTTTGGGGAGGGGGCTTGCACCGGGGAGAACGGGGGGTGGAGGCAGTCGGAGGAGGTGGGGTCGGCGGCTCTCCTTACCAGATGAAGTCGGTGCAGTGGCTGCAGAAGGTGGGCTGCTTGAAGAACCGCGCGGTGAATTTATGGTCCCGTACTTCGTGCACGTTTTTTTGCCGAAGGGCCCCTTTCCGGGCGAACCGCCGAGCCACGTCAGGACCGGAGCCGGGCTCGGGGTCTGGGAAGACGTCGGCCATGGCGCGCGCGCCCGAGCGAGCCCCCTTTCCCCGCCTCTCACTCCTTCCTGCTTTCCTTCGACTTCGCCTAACCCAGGAAGCTGCTTCCCCCGACTCTGCCCCGTCCGGCAGCCGCCGACACTCTGGCAGCTGTGTGGATGGGCGCTGCCTCCTGCCAGCTTGGGCTCCTCCTGACGTCTGAGCCACGCGCAGGAGGGAGGCGGGAGGAGGATCCCATCCCCGGGCCAGACCCGACGGCTCCGCCTGCCGGCGCGCTCCTGAGCCCCCTGCCGCGGGAAGGAGGAAGAGCGCGAGCCGGGGAAGCCCGTCTCTAGGGCAACAGGCAGGCAGGCAGGCAGGCAGGCGTACGCCCCCAGCGGGAGGGGTGCGCCGAAAATGGGCCTGCGGTGCTCTCCGCTCCTCTCGGCGCGCAAGGCGGACGGAAGGGAAGGGTAGATCACCTGTGGCATTCGATGCGCGAGGAGACACACCCCGCTGCCGTCAATCAAAGCCTGGATTCGCTTGAGTTTGGGGAATTGGCAAGCGAAGGGGGTGGCTGATACACGCAACAGATACTTTTGCCACATGCGCACAAATGCACCACGGAGGCCTTGAACACTCAGATGCACCCACTGAGAAGTTACCCGCGCAGAACTCGAGGAACGTTAGCCCCAGTGCTAAATCCCTCTTCAGGGGAGGAAAAGTGGAATCATCATCAAAATAGCTGGGTGGTTAGAAGCACCCAGCGCTTCTAAGTTCTAAGGGATGGGGGAGTTTGTACCTCTAAATAGAGAACTGTGCTTAGTATTGTTTGAAAGTAAATTTGGCTCCTGAAATCCATGCCAGTTTCGAGCAGACTGAGTTTGCTTCCTTCTTCCAACCCTTGTGCCACCTGGGGTTCAGATTTTTGCCAGCCATCTCCAGGGCACCCCAGCTTCAGAAGACCAGCTGCCGTTCTGAGTGCCTGAGAAGGGTTGCTTTCCGGAAAGCCACATGTACACAGACCACAAGTAGAAGCATGCAGACGGTCCTTACTCATGCAATCAGAATGCAGTAAACCCACTTGTGCCACACGATGCCAAACTCATTCTCTTGTACACCCAAAAGTATGAACGCTTTTTCCCACACCCACAGAAAACAGGTTGCCTAATGCAACCTTTCCCGGATATAAGCTGGTACACCGGAACCTGTTGCCTCACTCCATGATTCCTTCCCTTCTATTCCCCCATAGCTGTAGTGTATGTGGGGCCAATGTGTTATGCAACCCTTGGCTGCCAACTGGCGGGGTCAAACTTGAGAGTCCCCTTTCAAAGTCCAAAGTGGAAGGAAAGGGCAGGATCCAACCACTAATAGCAACAACAGAGTGCATTCTGAGGAATGGACAAATTGCAGTGGACCACTCTCCTTGCAAGTCTGAATCTCAAAGTGAAACAAAACAGCCTTGTGCCCCCCTCTTCCTCTGGGCAGGGAGGAACTGCAGCAGATGTGACTCGATAGGGCTTAAAGGTGCATTATTGTTTCAATGGTCATGATCAGTAAAGGCCACAGGCTGTGCTGGACTGAGTCTGCCATGTTGTTTCACTTGCAAAGCTAGAGCCTGGGGTTCAACAATGCAATTGCACTTGGTGATAAACAACTTTTCTTTCCAAAAGCAGGTGAGCCCAACATGCCTGCAGTTCTAATATCAGCTTTCTTTACTAAACTGCATCTGTGTTCATGCAACAAGCTCATCCAAGGTTAGTATGACGATGATTTCAGTTACTCCAGTTATCCAGGCTTGTGTGACTCAACCATAAACCAACAACAGAAGCTGGCCTCACACAATAGGTCCTCAGTGCACACTGTTAGGCTAAACTGGCTCATGTGTCTTGCAAACCCAGACAACTTCGTTAATTTAGCTAACCATGATTAAGTAACCATGGGCATTTGTGTTGTGTATATGCTGCCTTTGCATAACATCCAAACCTGAATCTTGAGTCAAAAGTTGGAGTGCCTTAGCACTTTTATACCCCAAGTTAGTCATGGAGTAAGTTAACTCTGGTTCCCTTCTTCATCCAGACACACAAAAGAGTAATGCTGAAGTTAAGTATTTCTTGGCAGTTGAGACAAAAATAGGGGCTAGAGCGTCCATAAAGTGGAGTTGGGCCAATACAACAGGATGGCTGTTGCTTCCCCCCCTTCTCCCCAGGAGAGTGGGGAAAGAGGAAGCAAAGCTCCCCGCCTATATTAACCATAGGTAAATATATCATGAAAACACAACTGTAAACTAGATTGCACCTGCAGCAAGTAAAAAGACTGTGTTTGCGTGATATTGAGAAAAAAATCAGTATCATTGATTTATTTAATAAATAAATACATTTTGTGTTCTCTTGTCACATGCTGCATTTTAATCTAGCTTTATTTATTTATTTATTTATTTATTTATTTTTATTTATTTATAATTCAAATTTATCACCGCCCATCTCCCCCAACGGGAGAGTTATAGCTAGCTGTGTTCAAACTCAAAACAGATATCACTATGGGGGATTTGAAAATGAGAACTTATAACAAAGCATTTTTGCAGATTTCAAGTTCCAGTTTCCAAAAACTCAGAATGGCAGCTTTCAAATGACATGGTAAGTTACAAATTTTAATTATCTTGTTTTGAGGTGCAGCTCCTGATGGAAGATGAGGAGAGACCTAAGAACCTGTGATGGGAACAAGAAATGAAAACCTTCTACTAGTGATGCCTTAAGAAAGAAAAGTAAAAATGAACATTAGGAGCCACTAGTCTTGACTTGCAATGTTCGTTGCATTTTTGTATTCCTACCTAAATAGCCTGGTATGTATTTTCTGTAAATACAAGCTTCTGGAGATGCTTGAAGAAAAAGCCAAACGACTGGAGTAGGCCATGGCCATGCTTATAGTAGAGCATTCTGATTTACCAAATCAAACACTATAAGAACTGACGTAAGAAGCAACTCTCTACAAGGAAGAGAAATAAAAGTCCAAGTCAAGTGGACAAGAATGACAACTAGTACTAGAAGCAAGAACCATAGAAAATTACATCACTGGACCTTAGAAACAGCTTAAGACCCACACGGAACAAACCATCTCTGAGTTTAATAAAGGTCAAATAACAAAAATGACACTTAGGAGGTGGAAAGAACATATCATAAAGGTTGTACAGAACAACAGAGAAAGTACCAGGAAAAATGAATGTGAAAATGAGCTGAGGTTAGATAAGAATAATAAAAAGGCTTTTCAGATGTGTTCAAAATAAAAGCAAAAGAAAATAATTAGTATATGTTAATCCATAGCTTTCCAAAGTGTGTGTCGCAACACACTACTGTGTCGCCTGCGGTGCCCTGGTGTGTTGCGCGCAAACCCGGAAGTGCTGATGGGGGGAACTGGAAGGAGCGGCACCCCCGCCAATTGGTTCCCCCCATCAGCGCTTCCAGGTTTGCATGCGACACACCAGGACACCGCAGGCCGCACCGCCGCCGTTGGTGTGTGTTGCCAACATGAAAAGTTTGGAAACCTCTGTGTTAATCAATCAAGATGTTAAAATTTTGATTAGTTGTAAAGGAAAAGCAGAGTTACTCAATTCCTATTTTGGTTGGGTGTTCTCTAACAGCAAAGTAACAGAGCTAATCTCCAGGTCTAGATGAATTGCATCCTAGAAAACTGAAGTAGCTTGCTGATGGTCTGTCCAAACGTTTATAGATCAATGGTTGTTGTGGGTTTTCTGGGCTGTGTGGCCGTGTTCTGGCAGTTTTGGTTCCTAACGTTTCACCAGTAGCTGTGGCTGGCATCTTCAGAGGACAGGAGCACAGCTAGAAGATTCTCTCTGTGCCCAAGTGGAGGGTGTATGTTCCTACTGGTGTTTATAGCTGCTGAGAGGGTGTGTGTCTTCTGTGGGTCATTTACAAGAGATTAGGAGAGGGTTCTTTGTGGTGATTAGGGGGTGGTGCTGTCATGTGTGGGATTAGCACATCTATTGTGTAAGTTGTTTGTATATTTCTGTGGTTGAGTAGAGTTCGTTGACCTTTTTCAAGCTGTGTTTTTCAGGACTGGCAGGCAGGTTTTGCTGATCTTTAGGCTTTCTTCTTTTTTATTGAAACTGTGTTGGTGTTTATGTATTTCAATGGCTTCCCTGTATAGTCTAACATAGTGGCTGTTGGTGTTGTCCAGTATTTCTGTGTTTTCAAATAAGATTTGGTGACCAGTTTATAGATCACCTGCAAAAAAATTTGAAGGACAGAAGAAATAGCAGACTGGAGGGGAGCAGATCTTTTCCTAAGGAAAAAGAGGATACAGCAAACTATATCAATACTTGGGAAGTTTCTGTAACACATCATAAGATATTTGTTGTTTATTCGTTCAGTCGCTTCCAACTCTTCATGACTTCATGGACCAGCCCACACCAGAGCTTCCTGTCAGCCGTTGCCACCCCCAGTTCCCCCAAGGTCGAGTCCGTCACCTCCAGAATATCATCCATCCATCTTGCCCTTGGTCGGCCCCTCTTCCTTTTGCCTTCCACTTTCCCTAGCATCAGCATCTTCTTCAGGGTATCCTGTCTTCTCATTATGTGGCCAAAGTACTTCAGTTTTGCCTTTAATATCATTCCCTCAAGTGAGCAGTCTGGCTTTATTTCCTGGAGTATGGACTGGTTTGATCTTCTTGCAGTCCAAGGCACTCTCAGAATTTTCCTCCAACACCACAGTTCAAAAGCATCTATCTTCCTTCGCTCAGCCTTCCTTATGGTCCAGCTCTCGCAGCCATAGGTTACTACGGGGAATACCATTGCTTTAACTATGCGGACCTTTGTTGTCAGTGTGATGTCTCTGCTCTTAACTATTTTATCAAGATTTGTCATTGCTCTCCTCCCAAAAAGTAGACGTCTTCTGATTTCCTGGATGTAGTCAGCGTCTGCAGTAATCTTTGCACCTAGAAATACAGTCTGTCACTGCCTCCATGTTTTCTCCCTCTATTTGCCAGTAATCAATCAAGCTGGTTATAAGATTAATTATAATTATATTTATTTATATTTATTTATTATTTATATTTATTAATTATATATAATTAATTAATAAGAGATTAATATGTAAGTATCTTGAGAACGAGAGCCAGTGTGCTATAGTGATTAAGGCATCAGGCTAGAAACTGGGAGACTGTGAGTTCTAGTCCCACCTTAGGCACAAAGCCAGCTGGGTGACATTGGGCCAGTCATTCCTTCTCAGCCCTAGGAAGGAGGCAATGGCAAACCACTTCTGAAAAACCTTGCCAAGGAAACTGCAGGGACTTGTCTAGGCAGTCTCCGAGAATCAGACACGATTAAACGGATTAAAAAAAATCTTGAGAACAACTCCTGCCAGACTAACTGCATCTAATTTTTTGATTAGCTACCCAACCTAAAAGGTAATATTGGTAACATGATATATCTTGACTTCAACAAAGCATGACATTTGAATGAGCAAGATAGTTCCATGAGTGCTGGATGGCTCATAAGATTGTACTCAGAGTGTTCATCAAAGGTTTCTCATCATACCAAGGGGAGGTATTGAATAGGCTGTCAGAATATTCAGTTCTGAACCCTATAGTGTTGTATGAAGAAGTGCAGAGAATGTTTATGAAAACTTCACATGATATAAAATTGGGTGGGATATTTAATACCCTTGAAAACATAAAGAAAATTTGAAATGATCTCAACAGCTTACAAAAATAAGCACAGAACAAATTTAATAGACTGAACTGCAAAATTCTTCATTTAACAAACAGAAATCAAATCCACAGATATAAGATGGAAGATAGAGGGCTTGGTAATTGTATTTGTGAAAAAGAATTTGAAATAATAATTGATTGTTAACTGAATATGAGTCAGCAATATGCTGTAGATGCAAAAAGGACAAATGCAATTTTAGATTTCATCAACAGAAGTATGGCTTCCAAATCATGGGAAGTAATCTTTTCAGTTTATTCTGCATTGGTCAAATCTCACCTAGAGCATCACATCCAATTATGGGCACTGCAGTTTAAGAATGGTTTAGAAAAGCTGAATCAGAGAAAGACAATGGGGATATTCAGGAACTAAACATTAAGCCCTAAGAAGAGAGATAGGAGATATTGGAAATATATTGCTTTAAAAAGAGAAGACTGAGTGGGGATATAATAGCAATCTTCAGATACCTCAAAGAATGTCACACAAAGAAAGTAAAGAGCTGTTCACTATCTTTCCAGGATGTGGACCTGGAGGAATGGATTTAATTGAATGAATTTTTTCGATTGAATGAATTCAATTGAACGTTAGAAAGAACTTCCTAAACTATCTAGAGACATGGTGTGTTCCCTTTCCCTGCATGTATTCAAACAGGAGCTAGATAGCCACCTTCTAGGGATGCTTCAGTCTGGATTTCTATGCAGCGCAGGAGGTTCATCTCAGTGACTTCAAAGGTAGGGTTGTGTGAAACTTCAAAAAGGTGCTTTTCTTACATGCAAACACAGCATTCATTTGAATCTGCTGATGAGTTAACGTTTTACTTGGCGCAGTTTGCTTCAGAGACCCCCTCATCTTCATGTTGTGAGAGAAGGCTGAGAGGAGCTGCCTCCCCAGCACTGGTCAAAGTGCTTCCAGGGTGGGTGGCTTTGGCTCACTCTGCACGATTGCAGTTCTGAAGCAGCTTTGAGGGGTGCTGAAACACTTTCAGGCTGGGTGGCTTTGGTGAACACTGTGGACAATCCTGCAGCCTGTGCCAAAGCTATATAAAATGGAACTCCCTCAAAGCACAGGCTGTATTCCAGGCTGGGCAGCTGCAGGAAATCCCAAAGTCTCTGAGTCTGGAAGCACTTCAGGCACCACTGAAAGAGAAAGCTGAGTAGTGCCTTCCACTGCAGTGTTAGCCTGAAATGATTCTAGACCACTCACATTATTTCATCAAGGCAAATTGGGTGGTTTCTTCACTTTGGCGAAGCCAATCTATGTTGCTGTTCACAGGCTTTCTGAATGGTCCATTCCAACTGAGTGAATCCATGAAATTGGCAGTATATTGCGTGTTGTTGTGGGGAAAAGAGGAGGAGGAAGGAGTATTAGGTATGTTCACCACCTTGAGTTATTTATAAAAATAATAGAGGCAGCATAGAAAATAAATAAACAAACAAATAAATAAATAATATGTCCAATAACTGGACTCTCAGCATATCTGTGAATATGACCACAACCTTGGTTAAGGTTATTTATTAGATATTTCCAATAAACCATGGCAGCTTAAAGAGAAACTGCTTTAAAAAACAATCCTGGTTATCAATATTTGTTGATAATATATTATCAATGTTTGTTGACTGAATTGTTTCAAACTACTTTACCCTGTCAATTTCATATCAGCACAAACAGAATTTTTGGTCTTTCAGAAGACATTTAATATTATCCTTTAGTAGAACTGTGTGCAAGAGATAGTAATTATGTAAACAGTAGTTAAAATGACCACAAAGAATAAGAGTCCAAAATAATACTGCATTACACAAATGGCATTACAGTAATTGTGTCCATTTATGTCATTTGCACAAAGGAGGCAAATCCCTGCTACGACCTGCAGTTTGTTTCAAAGGGCTTTCCTCCAGAATTGACACCCCTTTCCCCCAGTCAGCCCAATAAAATAAGGTTTCCCTGAATTTCACTTTTTAACCATGGCTATCCTTGTCTTTAAAGCTGATGACAGTCTTTAGATAAGGAGAGGCAGCCCATGGCCATTTTTAGACTCCTGCGGGCTTCTTTTTATCCAAGGTTTCAGATATGGCATGTACACTCAAAATGGACCCAAAGTCATGTTCACACAATACACTCAAGCTCAAACTAGGCAACCACATTTTAGCCTGCTGTATTGTGTGAACCAAGCAGATATCATTCATTAATTGTTCAGTGCAAAAAATTATGTAAATTGAGTCAACCATGGTTATGTTTTCTGTATAATGCATTTGGTAACTTAAGCAGCATATTTCTAGATTGAGAATAATCATATAATTCACATAGCTATTAGCTTTCTATGTCCACCCTTTCTTCAACCCATATAATTTAGTTAAGTATACATACCTATTATCATGTTGGAGCACATTAGGAAAAATATTTGAAATTCAAATCAACCCTCTTCCCCCAAATCAGCACCGTAATGAAATGTTAAACATTCTTGGGTGGCAAGTATAATTTTAGCTTATTCAAATGACCCAATCAATGGGTTGTATCACAGTTTGTCCTGTCCATACATTAAGTGGGTAGATCATTAACTGTTGGTGGAATATTCTATAATATCACAGTAAAGTAGCAAGTTATATGAAACAATTTGATAGAATGCTTAATCTTTAATATTTTGTGGAACAATGTTACTAATGTTTTCCATAATATTCTGTTACATATGTTAAACCCTATGGAAAAAGCAATAAATAATTTACTAATGCAGTGTATTCTGTTGCTCTAATCCTTTATCTCAATACACTATAAGCTTTATACCCATCTGAAAGCATTGAAGCATTTTAATTTATCACAACTTAATACACAATTTATAATGCAATCCTAGGATCGAGCTTATGAAGACATAAAGACATGTTATTGTTGTGAACCGCCCAGAGTCCCCAGGTGTGGAGGAGATGGGCGGTGATACAAATTTAAAAAATAAATAAATAAATAAATGGTACATAAATATACTAATCAATCAATAAAGCAAACCCACAAATAAAATAACCCTTCCCCAAAGTCTTTTGTCTTTTTATTATTTATTTTATTTTTATTTATTTTTAATTTTTTAACCCTTTATTATTTTTATAAATAACTCAAGGTGGTGAACATACCTATTACTCCTTCCTCCTCCTATTTTCCCCACAACAGCAACCCTGTGAGGTGAGTTGGGCTGAGAGAGAGTGACTGGCCCAAGGTCACCCAGCCGGCTCTCATGCCCAAGGCGGGACTAGAACTCTCAGTCTCCTGGTTTCCTATTGGCTCCTTCCCAGGGCTGAGAGAGAGTGACTGGCCCAAGGTCACGCAGCCGGCTTTCATGCCTAAGGCGGGACTAGAACTCTCAGTCTCCTGGTTTCCTATTGGCTCCTTCCTAGGGCTGAGAGACAGGGACAGGCCAAGGTCACCCAGCCGGCTTTCATGCCTAAGGCGGGACTAGAACTCACAGTCTCCTGGTTTCTAGCCCGTTGCCTTAACCACTAGACCAGACTCTATTAAAAATAGACCAAACTGGCTCTATTAAAAAAGAGAAGGGGGGAAAGAGGAGGATGTGTTCCAAATATAAATAGATCTAGTTCATATCTATTCATGGAAAAATATCTGTGGGGATGTGTGTGTGTGTGTGTGTGTATCCAGATAGATAGATAGATAGATAGATAGATAGATAGATAGATAGATAGATAGATAGATAGATAGATAGATAGATTGATTTCCCTTCTCACCCTTCCCTTCTCACCCCTATGGGTGGTATGTGTCTTCTTCAACCTCGGGTCCTCTACCAGAGGCCTGGGAGTTTGAGGGTTCTGCGCAGTATCTTAGCTGTTCCTAGCGCTGCACTTTTCTGGACAGAGAGCTCTGATGCTGTTCCTGGGATCTGTTGGAGCCACTCTCCCAGCTTAGGAGTCACAGCCCTGAGTGCTCCTACCACCACTGGGACCACTTTGGCCTTCACTTTCCACATCCTCTCTAGTTCCTCTTTCAGGCCCTGGTACTTCTCCAGCTTCTCAAACTCCTTCCTGATGTTGCTGTCACTTGGCACCGCTATATCTATCACCACCACCATCTTCTGGTCCTTGTCTACTACCACAATGTCTGGTTGATTGGCCAGTACCTGCCTGCCTGTCTGGATCTGGAAGTCCCATAGGATCTTAGCCCTGTCATTCCCCATGACCTTCTGTGGAATCTCCCACCTGGACGTTGGAGGGTCTAGCCCATACGCTGTGCAGATGTTCCTGTACACAATGCCAGCTACTTGGTTGTGCCGTTCAGTGTATACTGTTCCTGCCTGCATCTTACACCCTGCCACTATGTGTTGGACTGTCTCTGAGGCCTCTCTGCACAGTCTGCACCCTGAGTCCTGTCTAATGTGGTAGACCCCTGCTTCTATGGATTGGATGCTTAGTGCCTGTTCTTGTGCTGCTATGATCAGTGCCTCAGTGCTGTCTTTTAGTCCAGCCCTTTCCAGCCACTGGTAGGATTTCCCAAGGTCAGCCACCTCAGCTATCTGTCGATGGTACATCCCATGCAGGGTCTTGTCTTGCCATGGCACTTCCTCTGCTTGATCTTTCTTCCGTGTCTGCTGCTGCTTCAGGCATTCTCTCAGCAGCTCATCTTTAGGTGCCCTCTTACTGATGTACTCCTGGATGCTCTGGGTCTCACCCAGGACAGTGGCTTTGACACTCACCAAACCCTGCCCACCCTCTTTCAGGCTGGTGTACAGTCTCTGGGTGTTGGACTTGGGGTGAAAGCCTCTGTACATTGTGAGGAGCTTCTGGGTCTTCACATCAGCAGCCTCCATGTCCTCCTTTGGCCAGCTCACTATACTGGCATGGTATCTGATGACTGGCAGGGCATACATGTTAATGGCATGGATCTTGTTCTTCCCATTAATCTGGCTCTTCAGGACCTGTCTTATCCTTTGGTGGTACTTGGATGTTGCTGTCTTCCTTGCCTCCTCATTGTGGTTCCCATGTGACTGTGGGATACCAAGGTACTTGTAGCTGGTCTGTATGTCTGCTATGTGGCCTGCTGGTAGTTCCACCCAATCAGTCTTCCCTTCCCTCTCTTTACTACCATCTGGCCAAACTTCTCTAGTCCAAATGACATCCCAATGTCCTCACTGTAGATCCGTGTCAGGTGGATCAGTGAGTCAATGTCTTGTTCACTCTTAGCGTACAGCTTGATGTCATCCATGTAGAGGAGGTGGCTGATGGTAGTTCCACTCTTGAACTTGTATCCATATCCAGTTCTTGTGATAATCTGGCTGAGGGGGTTCAAGCCCATGCAGAACAGCAGTGGGGACAGTGCATCACCTTGGTATATGCCACACTTGATGGCCACTTGTGTGAGCTGTCTTGAGTTGACTTCCAGTGTTGTCTTCCACAGTCCCATTGAGTTCTTGAGGAAGGTCCTTAGTGTCCTGTTGACTTTGTATAGTGCCAGGCATTCACAGATCCATGTGTGTGGCATTGAGTCGTAGGCTTTCCTGTAGTCAATCCAGGCTATGCTCAGATTAGTCTGCCTAGACCTTGAGTCTCGGGCGACTGCTCTATCTATGAGCAACTGGTGTTTGGAGCCTCTGGTGTTGTTCCCAATGCCCTTCTGAGCTGTGCTCATGTACTGGCCCATATGGTCCTGCAGCTTGGCGGCTATGATGCCTGATAGGACTTTCCATGTTGTGGGGAGGCAGGTTATTGGCCAGTAGTTGGCCGGTGTTACATATGAAAATATGAATATGAATATGAATATGAATATGAATATGAATGATTATGTGCCATCAAGTTGGTGTCAAATCCTAGTGATCACATAGGTAGATTTTCTCTATGATAATCTATCCAACAGTGCACCCATCTCCACTGTAATTGAGTGGATCCACCTTGTTGGTGGTCATCCTCTTCTTCTCTTTCCTTCCACCCTTCCCAGTATTAGAACCTTCTCTAAAGAGCTAGGTCTTCACAAAGTTTTTAAATAGTTTTTGATGTTTTTAATTGTTAATAATTATAGTGGGTTTTTTTTAGGTATTTATTGCTGTTTTAACTTTGTTGTAAGCCACCCAGAGTCGCTTGTAAAAGTGAGAAGGGCAGCTATATAAATTGGACAAATTAAATAAATAGTCCAAAATAGGATAATTTGAGCCTGATCATTTGTGCCTTGAGTGAGAATTCTGGGTTGATTTGCTGTTTGTTTTCTTTGTATATGTATGCACCATCCTTCCGACTCATTGAATACAATATGATTACTCTCAGATAAGTGAGTACAACAGTTTTCCCCAACTGATGACCTTCAGATAGTTGGGACTATACCTCTCAGGATTCCTAATGAATTGTAGGCTCAGAATTGTGCAATTTGTAGACCCAATATATCTGGACTGTACTAAGCTGAGGGAGGGTTGAGTATGCAATTTAAATGCTATTAAAATGACATTATTAATAAGTGCTGTTATTGTACTGAACCTTGAGCAATAGGTTTAAGCAGCAGGTGGCAGATCATATCAGCCCTGTATGGTAAACCAGACTAAGAAACTAATGCCATATAGGTCTAAAACTACTTTTATTGGAACAGCTATAGTAACAGAATCTTGCAAGTCTGAATGTGCTTCCCTCCTCCCCCACTTTATCTTCATGTGAATTAGGGAGGGGACTGTCTGAGATGGTTTCTCAAATTAGTTTATTGGAATGGACTCAAGCCACATTTGTCTGATTGTTGCCTTGGTAGCGGCTCTTCCTCCTGTCCTTCAAGGCTATTCCCTATTCCCTCTACAGATCCTGGCTAATCTCCAGAGTCAAGTGATGAATTAATTTCAGGGCTAGTGAGTAGATTGGGAAGTCAAAAACCATCCCCAAAGAAGGCAGTACCAAATTGTTTCCATATCCCTCCCAAGAAAATTGCAAGGATACAGTAGTCAGGAACTGAGCTTGATTTCAGAGCATCTTTACCTTTTTAGGGCCTGATGAATTGATGGAAGGGGTCTTCCCTTTAAATCTCAGTGGATGTACCTGCATGACATGCTTTTCCGTAATAAATTAAACCATGATTGTACAACCCATTTCTCTGTGTTCCAGTAGCATAATGAACCATAAATTAATCATATGGGCCAGGCTAAAATATTGTTGGCTACTTTGTTATTTGATGTGTTGAAATTTAAATTTAAATGATTTCACATTTAAACCAGTAGGAACTGCAAGCACTTAACATTCACTTGGATCACACTGTCTTTTTAATCATAGTTTTCCTTGCTACTGTTGAATATTAAATTCCAATCTGTGCAAAAGGGCAGCATAAGGGTTTCATGCCATTTACAACCAGTGGATTAACTGAATATGTAGAAACCATTATTCAAGTTTATGTTTCTTCAGTAAAATCTTCAAGCAATTACCCATGAGAACATAAATATATTTAGTCCAAATCTGTGCCTGTTACTCAGTACAAATCTTGTTGAAAATGTGCATAGGATTAAAACCTATGAGAGGAAATCTTCAAGATCAGGAGACAAAATGATGCATGTATATAATTGGCATCATGATGCACATGGTGTCATTTTATTTACTAAGTAGATTTATATCCCACCATTTTTTTTGTACAACAGGGTGGTGTACATAGTGCTCCTCTTCCTATTTTCCATACAACAACAAACCTGTAAAGTGGCTTATTCCATCCCATGGGCTGAGACTAGCCCAAGGTCACCCAGCCAGCTTCTGTGGCTATGGGAGGACTAGAACTCATGATCACCCAGTTTCTAGTCCAGCACCTTGATGACAACAACAAATGGACTCTCTTTTGATGTCACTGAGATTTCTATAGAATGCTTATAATGCAGAGAGCTGGAGAGCCATTTCTGGTAGGCCCTTTGATCTTTCTCTGGTAGGCTTTATTGATCTTTCTCTGCTCTAGTCTTTCCTACCAGATAACTTTGGCGAGGAAGAGGAAAGTAGCTTGGAAACAAGACTGCAAGATCTAGCCTAATCTAAAAAACCATTGGCACTTTCAGGTGATGTACTAAATGACTCGGGGTGATTAACAGGCACAATGCATCATGATGTTTCCCTCAGTCCCAGTCCCACGGGGCTTATTTTTGACTATTCCAGTCCTCCAAAGGCAGTATGGTGTTATTTCTGGTTAATGCTAGCCTGAATTTAAAACCAAGGACTAATTAGTATAACTTAGGGTCTGGTGCAATCAGTGTCCATGTTTTCTAAAAGAAATCTGCCACTTTTGCTAAATATTTTTGAAAAATTCAAGCAAGCAATCACTGTCAGTTCCAAAATTGATGCTCCAGTGTTGACGAACACTCTCTCCATAGAAGCAAGCTAAGTGTATTCACAAAGGTGACCTGCACAAAGGTCAGAAACTAGCCAACCGTGATGTATTTGCAAACCCAGATTATGTGGTTAGTTTATACTTAAGTTCTCATGCAAATACAGGCACTTAAGTTAATTATGTAAACTATTGTATGGTAAAACATGGCTAAGTTATGTATGCAAGTATACATAATCACTGTGTTACAAATCCCAGGACTTTTGCTGCTTTTTGAGGACCTGCATTAAGAGGCTTGGCTAGCATCATGGTGAATGAGGGCACAGGATGCTTTAAGTAGTTCTTTGGGGAGGTTAAACCAAAAATGGGTTAATTTACCCCAGTGGCATCCATAATAAACCACAACAAAGCCACAATGGCATGGACGTGATGATGTCATCGCACAAATGCTGCCATTACATTCGTATGTCACAATGTCTGCTGTGATGTCACTACCCACATGTTATATTTCCCCCTCCCCCTTGCAGATGCTCATGATTGACCTAGTGAACAAATCCTTGGGGTTTAACTTTAACCCAAAACAGACTGACTCATATACAGAATGAAATTAACTTCACTCAGTCAGTCAATTCAGCTTTAATTGATCATAGCCATTAGCCAGCAAAGCTGGGTAATAAAACTTTGCAGCATTGCAAGTTACATTAAAAAGCCAGCCTCTTGATTACAGACCTCACTGCCACCTTACTAAGAAAGAGGGACATGGAGTGCTTCAGATCCAAAGCCGGCGCTGTGGAGGGGCACATTTGATGTGTTGAAATTTAAATTTAAATTTAAGGGTAGTATGCCAAACCTGTCAGCGCCTCCTTAAAGAAATGGTGGCCTTTCCTGGCTCAAATAGTAACTGCGCAATCCAGAAAAATATGATGACAGAGTGTGACAAGGGGCTTTGAAGCACGCATGGGTGCATTATTGACACCACCTTATTTTAAACATGTCTGTTTCTAGCTCCTGAGGCTATTACATGAGCTCAGGAAAAGATGCAGCTTCTTTAAGGTGGTGATGGCACACCCACTCCAAATCATCTTTTCAGCCCTGGATCTGAAATGCTGTACACCCTGAGCCTGAATTTTGCTCTCCCTTGTATGGATTTAGAGTGGATTCAGTCCCAGTGCTCTCTGCACGATTCATATTTCTTTTGGGTTTCGTGCGCTGTACAGCAGTGGCCGGGCATTGACTGAATCGTGCAAGGAGAGGCTTAATGGCAACTGAGACTTCATTTGTGAATATCCTCTAAGCAATCTATCCTTTCATAAAGGAGCTTGCTATGCCAGTAATGCTTTTGCAGGAAAAGCAAAGCCTTGCCTGCTTAATGACAACATGACATGGAGAACTACTCTCCCCACCTATCTATTCCCACTCCGACTCCAGAGTGACCATACTCAGAGTGCCTATCAGTGCTAGGAGGAAATTTTCCCCTTCAATCTTATTTTCAATTTTCTGGAGAACAGAAATAAAATAGCCATTAATAATGAACAAACTATGCTCTCTGAAGGAATGTTCAGTATTATATGGACAAACAATGGAAACAATGAACAGACTGCTGTATATTGGAACAAAGGAAACATGGGGTTTTTTTTGGCCCCATTACCAAATTCCCCCTAATGCCATTTAGCTTTAGAATAATAGTTATCTTAATGTGCAACGGCTACCATTTGCCAGGAAACAGTCTGTACTGTATACCAAACTACATAACTATTTTCCACATCAAGTATGTTGTAACAACAACAACAACAAAACCCACAAAATTTTCAGGAACTTCCCACAAATTCGTATGTTCCAATAAATTGGGGAAGAAGTAGGTACTAGGCTGGAGAGGGTTGATATGAATGCTATATTTTCTTCTACTTAAACAGAGGGGATGGAAGGAAAGGAACAATAGATATCTTATGGTCAGCAATGCAATCATTAAACAAAATAATAACAAAGACCAATTTCATTAGGATACGAAATTGGAACTGGAATTCATAAAGAAGTTCAACAACATGTGGATTTGTTTATCACACTACATGTAATAAACACCAATGCATGAATATCTGTCACTCTTAACAATTGTTTGGTGAATGGCCACTGTCAAGAAGGTTAACTATCATTGCCTCTATTCACTGCATGTTGGGTCCAATGGACGTCGCTCTTTACTAGCCCCTCATCCCACTTAAGCATGTGCACGTGTGTATGTACAGTATGTTTTTATTTAAGGATAACATTCTGTGGTTTTGATGTATGGTCTGTGGACCACAAAACATATGTCATGATAAATTTCTTAGATGTGCCATAAGATTTAGTGTTCCATTAGATGCCAATCAGTATTTTTATAAGAGTACTATAAAACGTTTTACAGCATAAGCAGACATTTTGGGGACTGTAATCCACAATCCCAAAGTACATGCCATTTACTTATATCTACTCAGAAGTAAGTACCATTGACATTCAAACAGAATACATTATTTAAATTGGGTAGAATACCAATAGAACTGCATTTATCAACTCAAGTATAAAGCCTTTTATTAGATGTTTCATTTGATCATATCAACAAAAAAAAAGTGTCTCATAAAAATAATTCAGTTTGATTTCCTTCCTTCCATAAAGGTTCATTCCCACAAGTATTGACTTATCTATTTAGAAAACTTATACGGCTGACCATCTTAAGGATAAACCCTGTGCAGCTAACAACAAACCAAAAAGATACATTAAAGGAACTCCTCAAAGCACAAGCACACACATAAAAATTAAAGAACAATCATAATACATTAACCCAGAGCTTTCCAAACTGTGTGTCGGGACACGTTCATGTGTTGGCTGCAGTGTCTGTGTGTGTTGCGGCTGCTGCTGCCTCCAAGCCCTGCCAGGATTCCACGCAGGTCCTAGTGCCTGCCTTGTGCCTTGCTGCCTCCAAACCTGCTGTGATTCTACGCAGGTCCTAGTGCCTGCCTTGTGCCCTGCTGTAAGAGTGTGTCGCGAAATGATGCCCTGCTGTAAGAGTGTGTCGCGAAATGATGCATGTCTAAAAAGTGTGTCACCAACATGAAAAGTTTGGAAAGCTCTGCATTAACCAAAGCACCACAGGAAACTTCCAACAAAACTGCACCTATATTGGGCTCAACAGTGCCTGGGGGAAGAACCAGTTCTTCACAGCCTTCCAGAAGGCGAAGAGGGTTGGGGCCTTCTGAATCTCGGGGGAAAATCCATAGGGCAGGTACATCTCCTAGGTCATACCAAATGACACTGTTTGACAGGGAACCCGGTATGTGCCCACCCTGTCAGATCTCGTAGGACAGGCAGAAACTCTTGGGAAGAGGTGCCCCACAAGTAACCTGGTCCTCTGCCATTCAGGCCTTTAAAGTTGATAACTAGGCTGACCATATTTCCTTGGGACAAAAACGGGACATTGGGATGGCAAAACGGGATGGGGTCTTATGTAATATTCCGTATTCATTAAAAAGACGGGGTCCCCGCCCCTCGGTCTGCGCAATTGGCTCCCGCCTGCAAACCCCACCCCCCCAGTTCATGGAAAAATTGTCTTCCACGAAACCGGTCCCTCATGGCAAAAAGGTTGGGTACCCCTGCTTAAACAGATTACTGTTATATAAAAAGATTTTTGTTTTCATTAAAATGAAAAAGTTTTATTACATGAACATATTGAGCTAACAATTATTCTTCAGTGACAGAACTCATACAAAAATTTAGGTAGACATAGAGGGGGACTGTATTTCACCACAATCGTACCATGAATATTTCTCCCATGAAGTAATCTTACGCAGCAAATTTCGGTCTTTCAATACCTTATCATAAAACTTCTCACACTCCATGACACAATTTTGTTTTACAACTAACATAGTCCTCATTGTCTCAACACTTAATCTAGATTTCTCCTTTGACCATATACTGTTCATAACAGAAAGTATTCTCTTGACAGGTGCTGTACTTCCTGGAAGACAAAGAATAAACTCTACAATATTACAAAAGTCTTGAAAGTCTAGGCGTTTTTCACTGATTTCAGAAAAAATCTTTACCCATCTATCAGATACAGAAATGTTTTCTGTATTCCATGTATCCAACTGCCTCACAATTGTAGATTTTATGAGGGTCCACTGATCGAATACACGAGTTTCTTCTGTTTCTGTGCGTGTGATGAGTGTGATGTTCAGGCTGTCCTGTATTTCTTTCCATTCAGGTGTCTTCCTTAGTAGCACCCACTTCAACTTCTCAGTGTTTCCTATACTGCACTTCCACTTGTTGATATATTCTAAGCTGGTTTCATAGATATTCTCGACTACCTCAAAGAACTTAGCCACATTAATTTGTCCTGAATCTACTAACATTTTCAGTTGTTTTTTGACTTCAGTAGTTATAATAATTCCACTTTTTCTGGACTCTAAATTGTTTGCAAGATTTTCAATGTTTACGGCTACTTCTTATTTATTTATTCAGGAGTTCCATTTAATGAAGTGGGTTCTAGGCTATTAAAGTTTAAATCATAATATGCCCTTATTTTTCCTGCAACAGATTCAGCTGCCATTCTGGAACAAAATTATTCTTATTATTTATTACTTCTGTAGCTGAAATATTATCTTTTCCAATCAAACTAATGTATGTTTGGAACATAGGCACTTGATCTCTTGCAAATGACAACAACAATTTCAAGCAGGGGTCTTCAAACCATTTTCACAACATAACAAGGCATTTTTCTTGAGAAAGAAAATAAGAAATAAGCCAATCAAACATGCTTAAAATTCTGTCAATTTATTATTATTTATTTTTATTAATTCGATTTCTCACCACCCAACTCCCTCAAGGGACTCTGGGCAGTTTACAAATCATCAAAATTACGAATATTAAAGATTAAAACATTAAAATAACCATTTAAAATACCATACATATAAAAATTAAGGCGGCGATGTGTTCTTTCAGCCTTGGAAGGGCTATTCTAGGACTATCTTAGTATACTAGCCATCCCCAGGAGTTTCTGCCCTCCTTACCGCCCCAGGCCTGTTGACAAAGCCAAGTTTTAAGTTGTTTCCTGAAGCCCAGGAGCGAGGTGGACAAAAATCTTGTATTTCCATGCTCTAACAATTTAGCGTAATTGTTTCCTGCAAAGTCACAAAAGTTTTTCAGTTCTTCAACTCTAACTGTGTATATATGGAAGTATTTGTATACTTTCACTGGAAAACATTCAATATCAATTGGTAAGCAGTTGACAGCACACTTGATGGCACATAATCAGGTGATTGGATTCCAGTAATAACCAATTCAGTAAACCCAAGTACTGTAGTAAGATAGCATATTTTATAAATCAGTTGGATTCAATGGAAGCAAAAGAAAAATATTTGTGTTTCATGCTCAGATTGTAGTACAGATTGGCTTAGCATGATACTAACTCATGGTTCATCTCTTAATGTGTGGTGTGAATCTGACCAACAGTGTCTTATTCAACAAATCATGGCTTAGTATTAATAACTAGGTTGATAGCTTCTAAAATTATACCCTGCTTAAACACAGTTTACTGAATAAACCTAAATTTGTGGGGTCCTTGGTGCTCTCTGAGCGTTGTTGTTTTCTTGCAGACGTTTCACTGCCAGGCTAGGCAACATCTTCAGTGGGAAAAGGGGATGGGACTTGCTCTCTGTTTATATACCCTGGCTTGTCCTGCCTGTGTTGGTTGGGGTGTTGTACTCTCCTTGGTAGTTCCTTGATTGGGCTGTTGTTTGCTGCTTGGTTGATTGACTGAGCTAATAGTTCCTTGATTAGGGTCTATTGTGTTGTTTGATTGCTCCTCTGCTGCTAATCTTGGTGTTAATCTTTGCCTATCTGGGTGTTGATTGCTGGCAAGGTGTTCTGGTCTTCTGGCTTTTCTATTGTCTCTTATGAATGGTATGTAAATGTTGTTTACCTCTATGTGTCTGTTGATGGCTGCTTTGTCTGAGTGCCAAGCTTCCAGGAATTCTCTAGCATTTTTGGATTTGGCTTGATTAAGGAGTTTTCATCATGTCTTCTGACTGCTAGTTGGTGTTCATGGATGCGTTCTGCTAGTCTTCTGCCAGTCTGTCCTACATAGTGGCTGTTACAGTCCTTACACTGTATGTTGTAGATAACTCCTGTTTTTTATTCTTGGGCTACTGGGTCTTTTGGTTTACTTACGATGTTCTGAAGGGTTTTGGTTGGTTTGTGTGCTACGGTGATGCCATGTGGTTGTAACAGTCTATTAGTAGTTTCTGAGGTGTTTCTGATGTATGGCAGTGTAATCCTTTTCATAGCTTCTGTTGGTTTTGCTGTGGTGGGTTGAGTGGTCAGGCACTTTTTGATAAAGTTGCGTGGGTATCCGTTTTGCTGGAAGATGCTATATAAGTGGTCTGTTTCCTTTTTCTAGTGTTCTGGGTTGCTGCAGTGCATTTGTGCTCATCTGAATAGTGTTCTTACACAGCTCCTCTTGTCAGAGGTAGGGATATTGCTTTGGTAGTGGAGCACTTGGTTAGTGTGGGTAGATTTCCGGTAGACTTGTGTTTCTAGAATGCCATCATTTCCTCTACTGATGAGGATGTCCAAGAAGGGTAGTGTGTTGTTGCTTTCTTCTTCCCTTGTGAATTTTATTCCTTTGAAGATGTTGTTGATGGTTTCATGTGTTTCCTCTAGTTGTTCCTTTTTTATTATGACGAAGGTGTCATCTATATACTGGATCCATACTTTGGGTTGTATGCGTGGGAGTGCTATCCTTTCTAGACGTTGCATTACAATCTCTGCTATGAGTCCTGAGAGTGGTGATCCCATAGGTGTTCCTTTGATTTGTTGGTATACTTGTCCATCAAACTGAAAGTAGGTGGTGAGGTAGAGGTAGATGAGGTCCATGATTCTGGGTATTTTGATCTTGGTGTATCTAGTTAGGTCAGGTGTGTTGCATAGAACTGCTGCCATGGATTCAATCACTAGTGCTTGGTCTATTGATGTAAAGAGTGCAGTGACATCAAATGACACCATAATTTCATTTTCATCTATTTTTAGGTCTTTGACTTTCTGGAGGCACTGTAGTGGAGAGTTGATAGAGTATTCGCTTTCCTCTGTGAGATGCCCAAGTTTTCTTGTAAGTTCTTTAGCTATGTCATATGTGGGGGTCCCTGGTAATGATACAATTGGACGGAGAGGTATGTCGGGCTTGTGTATTTTGGGGTGTCTGTAGAAGCGTGGGATGATGGGTCCACTGCTTTTCATCCGCCTCTGTTCTTCTTTTGTGATTTGACCTTTCTTGGTTAGGTTGTTGAGGATTCTTTTGACCTGGTTGTCCAGTTTCTGTATGGGATTGGTGTTTACTGGGGTGTAGGTTTCTTTGTCCTCCAGTAAGTCTTTGGCTTTTCGTATATATTGCGATCTGTCCATAATGACAGTGGTGTGGCCTTTGTCTGCTGGGGTGTAGGTTTACTGGGGTGTAGGTTTCTTTGTCCTCCAGTAAGTCTTTGGCTTTTCGTATATATTGCGATCTGTCCATAATGACGGTGGTGTGGCCTTTGTCTGCTGGGAGGATGATGATAGTTTGGTCCATCTTTAGGTTTTTGAGGTCTGCTCTGTCCTCTGCTTTCAGTTGGTTCTGTTTCCATGTCCTTCTGGTTTGCGGTATGATTATCTGTCTTATGTCTCTTGGGTTTCTGTAGTAAGTCCTGTAGTTTTCAATGCTGCTTCTAAAGCTGCAAAAAATTCTAATTTGTTCGCATCCTCTGTGTTGTAATTGAGGCCTCTCTGTAGGATATTGTGTTCTGCAGTGGATAATGGGCGGCTGGACATGTTGACCACCCATTCCGGTTCCAGTACTTCTTTGTTTCTGGGGTTTAACTTAAGTAGTTTAGTTTGGAGTTTAGCTTTCCTTTTTTCTGCTTGTCTGAGTGATGTGGTCTTACTTGTAGTAGTCAGCATGTTGATTAGTTCACGGTTCATAGTCTGTTCTAGATGTTCCTTGAGGCTGTCTATTGTGTGTTGATATTTGTTTAATCTGAGGTGGGCGTCTATGATCATTAGCTGTATCTTCCATCCAGATGTGCAGTTGATTGGAGGTTTGTATCTGACACTGGCAGGCAGGGCATGCTGTCGTAGGCATTCATGCAGAAATAACAGCTGTTCTTTGGTGGAGGTTTGCCTACCTGCAAATTTCTCCCATTTTCTCCCACCACAGCAAAACCAACAGGAGCTATGAAAAGGATTACACTGCCATACATCAGAAACATCTCAGAAACTACTAATAGACTGTTACGACCACATGGCATCACCGTAGCACATAAACCAACCAAAACCCTTCAGAACATCGTAAGTAACCGAAAAGACCCAGTAACCCAAGAAGAAAAAAACAGGAGTTATCTACAACATACAGTGTAAGCACTGTAGCAGCCATTATGTAGGACAGACCGGCAGAAGACTAGCAGAACGCATCCACGAACACCAACTAGCAGTCAGAAGACATGATGAAAACTCCTTAATCTCACAACACATGGACAGGCTTAACCGTACGTTCAACTGGGAAATTGTGAGCATCTTAAACCAAGCCAAATCCAAAAACGCTAGAGAATTCCTGGAAGCTTGGCACTCAGACAAAGCAGCCATCAACAGACACATAGAGGTAAACAACATTTACATACCATTCATAAGAGACAATAGAAAAGCCAGAAGACCAGAACACCTCCTTGCCAGCAATCAACACCCAGATAGGCAAAGGTTAACACCAAGATTAGCACCAGATGAGCAATCAAACAACACAATAGACCCTAATCAAGGAACTATTAACTCAGTCAATCAACCAAGCAGCAAACAACAGCCCAATCAAGGAACTACCAAGGAGAGTACAACACCCCCACTAACACAGGCAGGACAAGCCAGGGTATATAAACAGAGAGCAAGTCCCACTCCCTTTTCACACTGAAGATGTTGCCTAGCCTGGCAATGAAATGTCTGCAAGAAAACAACGCTCAGAGAGCACCAAGGATTCCACAGTTCAACCCTGAGCTACAAATATTCTCCTTGATTGAAACCTAAATTTGCTAGATTCACAAAACACCTTAAAAATCAAAAATCAAATCATATTATGGATTTGCACAATGTGTGAATCACACTGTATTTCTCATGAAGGCTCCTCATCTTACAAGATATTAAGGCTATGCAGCACTTTAATTCAAAGGGAAAAAGGTGTTTCAAAGCACATAGGGTCTGCCTGCAGCTCCTCAAACTGAATGTGCCTTTTCCTGGGTTTGCACTGCAGCTGCAGAGGATAGTCCCACGATCTTGGGGAAAGAAGGCGATGCCTTAAAGAACTTCAAGCTGGTGCTACCTTTCTTTCTTTTCTTCATTATCACTAATCCAGGTTCTTCACCCCACCAATCCTAGGTTTACTTCTCAACTCTCTTCAAACTAAATAAGCCAGGTTCCTCCCTTCAACTCCCCCTCCCTTTCTTACAACCCCTTTTTTTCTGGCCTCTTTTCCTTCCAACCTCTCATCTTCATTTCCTGGTTCCCGCAGGCTTTGTTTTTTCCTCAATAAACATCCCCCTTGAAGCTTCCCAGTTCCCCATCGGCTGCTCGCATTCATCCCCCTGCCAATTCAATCCACCCTCCTTTCTCTTTCCTTCTCCTGCCTTTGGGATTCATTAATTTACCAGCTCCACTTGAAGGAAATTTGTCTGACTTGCTTTTAAAGAATCACCTCGGGCACCTAATTTTCTCTCGCCTCTCCCTTCACGAGTCATACCTACAATCTCCGTAGCAGTCAGGTTCTTTCTCCCTATTATTTTGGCACACACATTTCCACAGTTGATGGGCATTTTAAAACAATCATCCTTGCAGCTGGGGAGGATATTTTTTATTTGTCCAACTTCTATCACCGCCCATCTCCCCCCACAAAGGGGACTCTGGGTGGTTTACCAGGACCGCTAAGTCCGTTGGAGCAGCGAGCGTGCAGGAGGGATGCTGCTGCTCAGCTTCAGGATGGGGAGGCGCCCATGCCCCCTTCTCTCTTTTCAACCTCACACCTCTTCAGTCTCGCGGTTCTCCTTCCAGGGAACTCATCCTTGTCTCCTCCCCCTCCCTTGCAGTGGAAGTGACCTCTGCGTTGCCTGCCTGCTCTGCTAGCAGTGCTGGGCAGTAGCAGTGGGAGACAGTGACAGCAAGGTCAGCGCTAGTTGGTTCGTTCACTCTGTTGCTTCGTCTTTCAAATTTTAAAATAACGGGACAAAATGGACATTTATATTAAAACGACGGGACGCTTGAGAAATGTCCCGTTCAAAACAGGACGTATGGTCGGCCTAGTGATAACAGTACCTTGAATTGCACCCAGCAGCATTCTGGGAGCTAGTGCAGCTTGCACAGCAACAGTGTATCCCAGGTGAACCCTGCTGTGCACAAAACAGCACACGCTGCTGCATTCTGGACTAGCTGAAGTCAGAGCGCATTGTAGTATTCCAATCAAGAAGTGACTAAGGCATATGTTGGGGCTCCTGAACAAGGAACAGGTGGAATTGGTGCACAGAGGCTTTGTGCAAAAGCCCCCCTAGCCATGGCTGCATCTGTTCTTTGACCAGGAGCCGTGAGTTCAGGGAGACCCCCAAGCTGTACACCAACTCTGTCTGGAGGAGTGCTACCCCATTAAGAGTAAAGATGAAAAATCTCACAAGATTCATGAGGCCCCAAAACCGAAAGCCATTCCTTCTTGCTAGGGTTGAGTCACACCAGTTCTTCCCCATCCAGACCCTTACAGTCTCCAGGCACTGGATCAGTACCTTGACAGCATCACCTGTCCAGCCAAGTGAGATGTATCGCTGGGTATCACCAGCATACTGATGATATTTCACACGGTGGTAGTGAATGACCTCCTCCAGTGGTTGATGCCACATTCTAAATCCAGAATGGCACAGTTCAGAAAGAGGAACCCCTCTTCTACACCCCACCAGGTTGTGGTAATGCATACGAGGTCGGCCCTCTCATCCAAGATTAAATCATGGAAGTAAGCTGTATTACAGGTAAACCTTGCATTAAGTAGCAATAGCTGAAGACTCCTAATGTAAGCCTTGTGAGGTAGTCCAGACAAGAAGCACATCCAGGAATACTAGTTCTATCCTTATTGTAAGGTTACATTAACAGAATCTTGCAAGTCTGAAAGTACCTCTCCCATCCCTCACTTTTACTCTCCCGAAAACTAAGGAGGGTCCCTTCTGAGATGCTTTCGCCACCCTCCTCCTTTGGACTCAAATTTCATTTATCAAACAGTTATCTAGGCTGCTGCACTTCCTCCTGTCTCCCACATTCATTCCCACATTACCATTACACCTAAGATCCAAACACCAGATCTTGGGGCTGAGCCGAAGGAACCAGAATGCGGCATTGGAATTCAAACACAAGGCCATCTTCCCTGACAGCAGCCCACCCCCGTCTCCCACCGTAGCTGCCCATACCTGTCACCACCCTGATATTCCCATGTGCCCTTCCTACCCTTACAAAATCCAGCCCCCGAAACCCCACCCTCCTCCCCACCAAAGCCAAAGGGTCCTATCATAATCTTTCTAACACACCCCATCATCAATGTAGCTCCTCTTTACCTAAGATGATATGCAAACTCTTAACCTCTACAAGATAATATTCTATAAAATGGAGCGAACTGGCCTCAATCTTTCATGTTATTCTTCATTTGTTAGAGAGTCCCAGCTCTACCATCTTTTAAATTTAAGAAGATAGAAAGAGGTTATCATCCTATGAATGCTTTCCTGAGAATTAGTGCCATTTAACACAATTGTCTCAACTTCTAAATTTTTAAGGAACATATAATTATACAGAAGAATGGTTTGTGTTTTAACTGGTGATGCTGATGATTAGTTTTATAGCATGTGTGTAATTGCTGCTGCTGTCTAATTTTAACGTTTTGATATCTGACAATGCTATTCTAAGGATATATATTCAGTAATGACCAATGGCAGTGCATTGTGGGAATTTAAATTCAAACATCTAAAGAAAACTAGGTTACTTCCTGCTAGGTGCAACATTATTTTCTGTTATTCCAAATGCCACTGACAAAGAGTGTTATGACTGAAACTAAAATGAAAAAAATATCCATTATTTGATCCTGTCTCTAGAATATACAGGATAATTTAGAAACCAAGTATATTTGCCATGTTGTATATTTGCCATATATCTTTTGTAATTAATAGAAAAGGAATCATCATGTAGACATTTTTTTAGATTATTGTTTTGCTGGTATTAAAATACAATCTTATAGAGGAAGGAATTAAACATAAGAAAATTAAGCCCCAGATTATATGGAAATGAGTGAATTAAAAATACAAGTCTATTCATTTCATTTCCTTGAAAGCTTTATCTCTAAAGCTTGGAATTTATCATCCTGAAAAAAATGACATTTGCAACAATGGTTCACATGTTTTTCTGATCAACTGCAGAGGTTCTGGAAAGGGGTTTCTCATTTCATACTGTATAAGCGTTCTTGGCATCTGGCAACATCTGTCCAACTTTGTATGCACTCAAAAGCTAAATGGGATACTTATATAGGAGACAACCGGGAAATATCAAGGCTGTAAAGTAGTTGAAAAAAATGTCATGGAAGAAGACGTCTTCCATCTATACATTGACAAGAAAGCTACATAGACATGTCTATGACATCACCAAAATCAAACTCAACTTACAGAGTCTTTACTATGTATAAGCCATATAGCAAGAGTTTGAGGAAGTTTCTGACTTTTAAAACAGGTTTCAAATGTTAATTTCAAACCTAAAGGGCAATTAGTACAGATTCACAGTTTTACAGAAATGAAATAAAGATGGATAGATCTATTTGGAGTCTGGCACTACCTTCCTTTTAATGAAATAAGCTCTGATTCTAGTTTCCTTGTTAATAAAGGACACCCGCCAGATAGAACTGAATGGCCTCTATCTCACATAGGATTTAGTGGCTGAATTTGCACAGCATCCCTAACTAGTCTAGTTAAAGATAGGCTGACCATACGTCCCGTTTTGAACGGGATAGTCCCGTTTTTTTAGCATTTTTAACCGTCCCGTCATTTTGATAAAAATCTCAATTTTGTCCCGTTTTCTAAATCTGGTGGGAATGGCGCAGAAGGAGGATCCAAGCCGGAGCTGCCAATTGGAGGCAGCCCGGAAGAGGAAGTTCTCATGCCTATCAGCACGTGGCAAAGGAGGGCGGAGAGGCGGAGAGGAGGGTGATTGGCCAGGCGGGAGCCAATCGTGCAGACTGGGGGGCGAGGTTTGCAGGCGGGAGCCAATCGTGCAGACCGGGGGGCGGGGACCCCTGTCTTTTTCATGAATACGGAATATTACATAAATCCCCGTCCCGTTTACATCCCAATGTCCCATTTTTGTCTCAAGGAAATATGGTCAGCCTAGTTAAAGATCTAGTAATTAAATTTGTACCACGTTCTGAATCTGGTTCATTTTAACCTCGGCTCTTCATATTTGAGGCCTTGGGGTGTTATGTGTACCCATCCCATGTGGTTAGTATATGGTTTGGGGTATTGTGCAAACCCTAAGAATGGGATTATTCAGTAATTGATTTAAGTGTGTGGTGCACATTCAGCCTTTTTGATAAACAGCCCTTGTACATATTTACTATACAGATAGAGGTTATTATAAAAAGCAGCATTTGGGTCTGGAAGAAGAAGTAATGACTGAGAGCAGATTATTTTATCTGCTCATATCATTGGCATGGATACGAAGAGAACTTTATATATGCCTCTGATCAGGCTAGTTTCATTTGTATCTCATTATGATTAGTTTAGTATTAATCCCTCTGCTAGCTTTGAAGGGTGTCAGAAGGATTCCTGCAGTTCATATATGGATGGCATATATCCATCCGTTTCCTGGCTCATTGTGTTTATACAGATGATGAAGCTCCATAGGCTTCTGTAATCTTTGTAAGAGATTGCTGGGTTTAAGTTTTTCATGGAGTTGCAAAAATGTCATCAGAAGAAAGAAGTTTCTTTTTTTTTTCTTACCAAGAATAAACTGCCTTGTCATGAAATACAGAGACAGATACAGTATATCACTAATGGACAATTTATTAGGATCAAATTCTTTCTTTTGTTGGATACAGTGATTACAGATGTATTCTCATGCCTAAGACCACTGGGGCCAAGTATGTGTGTTGGGCAGGAGAAAGAGATGTCTATAAGTTTCCTTTAAGAGGTTTTCCCCTGCACAGTCGTGTCTGACTCTAGGGGGAGGTGCTCACCACCATTTCTTAGCTGAAGAGCCAGCGCTGTCCGAAGACACTTCCATGGTCATGTGGCCAGCATGACGCACGCAGAACACTGTTACCATCCCACCGGACTGCTACCTATTTATCTACTTGCATTTACATGCTTTCGAATTGCTAGGTTGGCAAGAGCTGGGGCGAGTGCGGGAGCTCACTCCATCATGCAGGGCTAGGGTCTCGAACCGCCGACCTTCCGATCGACAAGCCTGGTGTCTTAACCACTGAGCCATCGCGCCCCTCTAAACTTAAACTTAAACTTAAAGTTTCCTTTAAGTAACAAAAATATCAGCAGGAGAGATGCATTTGGTGGAGGAAACAGGTTTTCATAGCATATGCACACTTGTACTTGCATTCTGCAGGTTAGCTTTCATTAGAAATGTACCTCCTGCTGGTGCTTCTTTCTGTAGTATTCTAGGTGAACCTTCCATGCATCGTGTTCGGGATTTGAGATTAACATGGGTCATTTCAAACGGGAAGTGTGGAAAGGACAAGGAATGCCTATGAAAATCCTGTTCCAATGCTCCCTTGAATACAAAGACAATTGCAAAGCAAGCTGTGACTCTGCCTCCTGCTTCTGTATCCCCCATAGAAATCCTACAGCTTAGGAGCGCTTCGTTTTTAGTTATTGAAAGCAGCCACGCTTTAATGAACAATGCAATGGAAAAGCAGGAAGGCTCTTTCAATGCGCTGATGGACTGATACTATGGGATCACTATGCTTTTAAAAGAGCTTTCCCTAAGCTGAAGAAAGAGCCTGTTGATGGATGACAACAGTTGTGGTCCAACTCATCTGGGGATTGGGGAAGGTTGCATTAGAGACAAAGGAGATGTGCTAAAAACCTTTATTTATTTATTTTATTTATTTATAATTCGATTTATATTCACTGCTCCATCTCCCCCTAGGGGGACTCTGGGCGGATTATCAGACCCTTTTTATGAACAGGACAAGCTGTAACAAACCAGACCCTTTGGAGGTCTATTTTTTAAAATACATAGTCCTTGGCCAAGCACCGATTAAAGATTAATGAGATAAGATCCCAAAGTGGTCCATGAATCCGTTCGCTGTGCATTAAAAGTGTTTATGATTTGCATGTGGGAAAGTGGAGCTCTTGTTCTGCAGCTGATTTTGTATATATTTCTTGTACTACTATTTCCAAACCTTCCAGTGTAGGGGGAGGTTTTTTTTCCAATGGTGCAAATTATTAACATTACTGTAGTCAGGGAGTTGTAAAAATGCAGCCATAAAGTTATTCTGGCTCAATGGTGGAAGGCTATCATCAAAGCCAATCAATCACAAGACATTTTCCTCTCTTAGTGCAACTTAGCTTAGATGGTATAGAGTGAAAATAGCATCCCATCTTGAAGTGTGCTTAGGAAGCATCAATAAATCTTCATAATAGGAGTCAATTTTTATGCCAATTGCTTTGGAACTGTGCCTGGAAATAATCTGACCAGCACACCCAGAAGCTAGTAGATACCACGCAAGCTTAAGTGGAAGGATTTGATTTTTCAACTGAAAATATTACATGACATTTGATTCTAGCAAGTAGCCCTCTCCTGGCAGAATATCCCACTCAGATAGAGGTACTTATTTATTTGGACATTGCTGTCCCACTTTTCTTTATAATACATCAAAAGCAGCTTACAAAAATACTTTTAAAATCTCCAAATAACTGAAAACAATTTCCTCTAATAAGAGGATAAAACAAGGAGAAAGGAACTAAAAACAATACACTGCATTAGAACAAAAGCTCTGAGTAGAATGCTTGATGCTTCAAGGATTCAACCACACATCTCCATGAAGGATGTTCTCTGGTCTGGGGAATGTTTATATTATGCAACTGGCCTTCCTTACTCACGGGGCCCATGTTTAGTTCTCCGGGTTTTCTTCCTGCATCCTCCAGCATTTTTCATACCAGGAGGATTTTGTAAAAGAGAGAAGGCAGACAAGTGCCTCCATCTGCATACACTACAATTACATTCCCACACTAAGCCCAATTGAAGTTCGGCTTATCACATAAGGCCACTTTGTGACTAAGCTAGAAGCTCTTAACTATGGGTTATTTGGGGTTAACAGTGTCAGCTGTGGCTTAGTGCTTTGTGCGAACATTTGTGTCTCTTTAATGTACATAAACCATGGCTGGATTTAAGTATAATGTGATTACTTTGCTTCTAGCCTTGTGTGTTATATGGCTCCTACTAAGTGAGTCTTATTCAACAAACCATGGTTGATGGCTCAGCAAAACATTTGAAGTCAATGGGTAAATTAAGGAGGAGAGGGAATAGAAGGGAACTTCTATTATTTTTATTTTTGTTTAATTTATATCCCACATTTCCCATAAATGGAAAGTGGCATCTGTAGCATTTCCTCCTCCAGTTCTTCCCACAACAATAACACTGAGGGAGAGGTTAGGCAAGTGGCTGACCTCAAGTCTCCAGTAAGCTTCCATATCTGAGGTGGATCTGAACTCAGGTCTCCCAGATTCCTATCCCATTCCTTAACCAGAGTTTCCTAATTTAATTTCTTGTTCAGGAAACCTCCGTCTCAGAATTCTATGAAGATTTTTCTTTAAAGTATACTCCTCTTTGTTCATATATTCATGCATCTCATTTGCAGTATCTGATAAAAGATTTCAACTTTGAAAGAATAACTCCGTCAGATGGAGCAAAAATGTAGCACTTACTATGGGTTCAGTCAGTCTCCAGCTCCTTGTTCCCAGCCTATTAAGTCCATCCAAGAAAGATGGAATACTTATGCTCAGCCTCCATTGATGTTTCACTCATCAGCTCCATAGCAGGACATATGTGGCCCTTGCGTTCCCCCATGGGGAAGAATAGCATGGCAGTATAAGCTTATGCAGGTTTCCTCAGACCTCAAGGCCTGCTGTGTTAAAAGTGTACCCAGAAATGAACCCTGGATGAGCAGAACCCTCTGTATAGATATATTGTACTCCGTGATTTTCTCTGATTTTTCAGCTTCGCACTTTCTCTTGGGACAGCTCATCAATTTTGAAATTCACTAATTTCATGTTGAAACAGACTAGAACATCATATTGATCTTTCCTTGAAAGGCCTTCTGAGAAGGTGGAGAGCCACTGAAACAGGCATTGGCTCTGCCAGACTATAGGCCCCCTGAGTGTGCCTAGTGCCTTTGTTTTGCAGCAAGATGTTTGTTGCCCAGGTGATATTGAGTCATCCTTAAAAAATATCTAGCCAGAGAAATCAAGCTGGGCCATGAAGTGGTATCTGGGAGCCATTAACGTTCATTGCTCTACTCCCACAAGCCCTCAGAGATCGTGTGCCTGAGTTCTGATCAGGCTCATTCTCCTTCTGGAACCCTGGCAGAAGTACAAAGATAGACAGAGTTGTGCTCCAGAAGCACTTAAGCCACTCTCTAGGCAGCACTGGAGGCAGAAAGCAAGGAAGACAACAACATCTTATCCCAGACCAAAACTCAGGTGGGAGGGAAGAGGTGACAGGGAGACTTGCCATGGAGCTCACAGAGATGCTGAACCTAATGGGAAATGACACCAAGCAGTGGAGAAGACATAATACAGTGTGTGGATGTCTGAGGGAGGAAGAGTGAGATAGAAGCAGATGGACCACCAGATGGCCAGAATACCTAAATCAAGAGTAGGCAAAGTTTTTCAGCTGAGGATTGCATTCAGTCTTTGTCCCCTGTGCTGAGGGAGGCTTTTAAAAAGAGTGGGAGTAAGAATTGAGAAATGGTTAATAGACAAAAAAAAAGGTTGCAAAAACATATAAAAAGAAGTTAGACAGGAATAAAATGAAAATTAATTTATTCAAAGAATTACACTTAGAAAGCTGGTTCTCTGCCATGTCGAAAACTGACAAAAGCCACGCTGCTGAATTGTCTGTTGCTAAATTATGGTTAGGGTTGGGGAAGGCCACTCAACAGCATCTGGAGGCACACATAGCCTGCAAGCAGCAACTTGCTCATCTGTCCTAAATTTAATCTAATCTGCCTATTTCTTGCTGCATCATCAGGCTGACCCCCTTCCAAAGAATCTTGTATTCCATACAGATTGAAAGAGAGAAATGCCTACAAGTGACTCCTGCTACCCTTCAGTTTCCTTTTAATGGACAACTAGATTCTTAATGTTGGATGTCCACATTCAATGGCACTGGCTCTTCAGCACCCCGTGACCTATGACCACCAGTTAGTGTGGGTAGATTTCCAGTAGACTTGTGTTTCTAGAATGCCATCATTTCCTCTACTGATGAGGATGTCCAAGAAGGGTAGTGTGTTGTTGTTTTCTTCTTCCCTTGTGAATTTTATTCCTTTGAAGATGTTGTTGATGGTTTCATGTGTTTCCTCCAGTTGATCCTTTTTTATTATGACGAAGGTGTCATCTACATACCGGATCCATACTTTGGGTTGTATGTGTGGGAGTGCTATCCTTTCTAGACGTTGCAGGTTAGCTTTCTCTGCTATGTTAGCTCTCTGCTATGAGTCCTGAGAGTGGTGATCCCATAGGTGTTCCTTTGATTTGTTGGTATATTTGTCCATCAAACTGAAAGTAGGTGGTGAGGCAGAGGTTAATGAAATCTATCCACACTAACCAAGTGCTCCACTACCAAAGCAATAACCCTACCTCCCACAAGAGGAGCTGTGTAAGAACACTATTCAGACGAGCACAAACGCACTGCAGCAACCCAGAACACCAGAAAAAGGAAATAGACCACTTATATAGCATCTTCCAGCAAAATGGATACCCACACAACTTTATCAAAAATGCCTGACCACTCAACCCACCACAGCAAAACCAACAGATGCTATGAAAAGGATTACACTGCCATACACCAGAAACATCTCAGAAACTACTAACAGACTGTTACAACCACATGGCATCACCATAGCACACAAACCAACCAAAACCCTTCAGAACATTGTAAGTAACCCAAAAGACCCAGTAGCCCAAGAAGAAAAAACAGGAGTTATCTACAACATACAGTGTAAGGACTGTAACAGCCACTAGGTAGGACAGACTGGCAGAAGACTAGCAGAATGCATCCACGAACACCAACTAGCAGTCAGAAGACACGATGAAAACTCCTTAATCTCACAACACATGGACAGGCTTAACCATACTTTCAATTGGGAAACTGTGAGCATCTTAAACCAAGCCAAATCCAAAAATGCTAGAGAATTCCTGGAAGCTTGGCACTCAGACAAAGCAGCCACCAACAGACACATAGAGGTAAACAACATTTACATACCATTCATAAGAGACCATAGAAAATCCAGAAGACCAGAACACCTCCCTGCCAGCAATCAACAACCAGATATGCAAAGATTAACACCAAGATTAGCACCAGATGAGCAATCAAACAACACAATAGACCCTAATCAAGGAACTATTAACTCAGTCAGTCAACCAAACAGCAAACAACAACCCAATCAAGGTACTACCAAGGAGAGTACAACACCCCCACCAACACAAGCAGGACAAGCCAGGGTATATAAACAGAGAGCAAGTCCCACTCCCTTTTCGCACTGAAGATGTTGCCTAGCCTGGCAGTGAAACGTCTGCAAGAAAACAACAAGGCTCAGAGAGCACCAAGGACTCCACAAATAAGTATGTTCTTAATTCTTCTGCCATTATATATCAAAGTCCCCATTTTAGCAGCACAAATAATTGTCCTTGCATCTGGTTGTGAACTCCTGTAACCAGCCAGAAACTGCTAGCAAGGGTCATCTGCTGCTCAGTTCTAGCAACAGCTGTACTGAAGCTGCACAGTTTCCATTCTGTTGAATCTCTGGAGCAGATGTGGCATATTTGATGACACTCTGAATGGAAAGGTGTGTGACTTTGATGGCTCTCTGACAGATTTACTGTTCCTTGGAAGAACCAACTAGCAGTTTGTTTGTTTGTTTATTTATTCAATGTATATAGCCGCCCATCTCAGACCAGTGACTCTTACAGTAGACTTATAGTTTACAGTAGTCACCACCACACCCAATGCTTTTCTGGATGACAGGGCATTTATTTTTTTTTAAAAGCACCCTTCTCACACCCCATTTGCACCCATATATGAACATATACAAATGGCTTCTGGGAGAATTGTGCAGCCTCCTCGCTTCTGTGCAGTCCAAGGAGACCAGACGCCAACACAGATGAACCTTCTGCCCCTTTCCCTGTTGTGTTCTGGCAGGTGCTGGCAGCCTGCCTCTTTGGCCCTCGGCTGCCTCTGGCAGAGTGCAGCCCTTCTCAGCGACGGATTGCAGTCTGGGCTGCCCCAGATAAAGTTCCCAAGCATTTTAGGACAACCAGACAAACTCCTTTGGGTTAATGTCAACTAAACAAAGCCATGGTTCTTGGAGTTCCTTTTGGGGAACCTAAGTTGACCTCCATCTGTCCTGTTCTGGTGGTTTGTACTTCCAGCATCTCCTAGGATGCCTCACCATTTTTCAACCTTTGCAGTAGGAGTCCAGAGGTCACCTCCCCAATGGGACTGCTGTTACTGTACAGATGGATGACGAGCGGGCTTTCTTGCTCAGACCTGCTCAGCGCATTCTCTCTTAGGCTATTCACATAAGCAGGCTGAGTTCACTCCATGAACCCAGCCTAATGGGACTTGGTGTGTTGCATCAACTACAGTTACTGTAGTTTCTATCCAAGCTTTATGGCAAGGGTGGGCAAACCCCTCTGAACACAATTACTGAAACGAGCAGACTTATTTCCTGCTATTTTGAGGCAGGAAATACATGAGCAATATAAAATCCTAAAACAGACTTGTCATAATTACATGTAAAGACACACACCAATTCTCAGTTTTAAAACAGAAAATCCTGGCCTCACTCATGCATCATATGTTATGGACAAGTTTACAACGTAAACTTACAGAACAAGATAACCGATTATAGGTTATTTAGTAAATCATGATTGAACAAACCATGGCTTAATGTAATGTGCAAACCCAGAAACAGGGATGCTACTAAAGAAAGGATAGCATCCCCCAACTTTATTTCTCAGTAGTGCAGTATAAAGCACCAACGGGCAAACTAATAGTATTTTAAAAGTTTGGAACATAATCAATGGCAGTATTTGCAAATACACACTTACCCCATTCAACCACTGTCTGGGTTTGTGTGATACAACAAATAATAAACAAATCACATGGGCCAAATTCAGATAACACTCTAGGCTGAAGTAGGGTTAGTAAGTTTGTGACTCCGTCCTTTGCACCAATCCAGCAGTATGGTTACTTCAGTTGAACACAGTAGCATGTTCTGCTAACAGAGCCATTCTGTCTTCTTAAAGACCTCCAGTCAGACTAGTAGCAAGAACTTCAGCTAGAATAGAATAGAATAGAATAGAATAGAATAGAATAGAATAGAATATAGAATAGAATAGAATAATAACTTTATTGTCATCCCACTATACACTATACAAGTGCACAATAGAATGAAATTTCATTGCAGTTGGCTCACAATTTCACTCAAGCAATAAAATACTAATGATAATAATAAAAAAACATAATTACTATAAAATACACATTCTTATAAAATATACATTCTTTAACTCACAATTTCAGTCAAACATTAAAATACTAATAAAAATCCATAATTACTATAAAGTATACATTCTTTACATATCCAACATATTTCACCTAAAAGAACCTATTTGGCATTCAAGAATCCAATAGCCTGGGGCAGGGGTCGGCAAACTTTTTATGCCGGGAGCCATTTTGGCATGCTTGTGCACATTTTGAAATGCTCGAGAGCCAGGGGGCGGGGTTTGCGGGCAGGGGCCAATCGTGTGGAAGGGGGCGGGGTTTGCGGGCGGGGGCCAATCGCGTGGAAGGGGGCGGGGTTTGCGGGCAGGAGCCAATCGCGCGGAAGGGAGTACGGTTGGCGCTGGGCTGTGAAGCTGGACGAGCCACCGGACCTGGAGCGCTTCCGCGTGCAGCTGAGCGAGGCCCCGCGCCGGTCTTTTTGGAGCGCTTCCGCGCACAGCTGAGCAAGGCCCTGCGCTGGTCTTTTTGGAGCGCTTCCGCGCGCAGCTGAGCGAGGCCCCGCGCTGGTCTTTTTGGAGTGCTTCCACGCGCAGCTGAGCGAGGCCCCGCGCCGGTCTTTTTGGAGCGCATTTCCACAGCCCAGCGCTCAGCTGCATGCGGAAGCGCTCCAAAAAGACCGGCGCGGGGCCTCGCTCAGCTGCGGAGGAGAAGGAGGAGGAGAAACGCTCATTCCCCCCTTCGCTTCCAGGGATCCGGGATAGCGCCCCCACCAGCAGCAGCAGCAGGGGGACCCACACAGAGTCCATGGAGGCTGCCCCACAAGCGCCCCCAAAGAGAGGAGAAAGACGCAGATGCTTCCAGCCCCAGAGGCGGAATCGGTGGGTCTGGATTGGGGGCAGGAAGCGTTTTTCTCTCAAGTGTCAGCGTTGGGAGTTCCCAGAAAAGCAGACGCACCAATGGGAATTCTCCGTTCTGTAGCGTCATCAGTGTCTGGGCAGAGTCTCTCTTGACTTCGCCTGTGGAGGAGATGGTTCGGAGCAGAGGGAGAAGCGGAGAAAGGGGGAGGGGGATCCTTCGATCTTGGGGGGCTGCAGCTCCAGGGGGCTCCCTGCCAGCTCCAGAGGGGACCTCCCCTTCCTTTGCTCTCCCCACGACTCTCAGCCAGGCTCTCTTTTTCTCTGCGTGCCTGGACGGGGTGGACTAGATGCCCCTTTAAGGCTTCTTAAGGCCCCGGGGGGACTCCAGGCTGGTGCTGCTGACGCTCCGAAGGGGCACCCGGTCCTTCCCTGGACAAAACCGAGCAGAGCCAGAGATCCGGGGCTTCTGCTGGGTTCTAGTAAGTAAATAAATAAATAAAAGGATTATCTGTCTGGAAGAGCCAGTGTTACCTCCGGTCTTCAGGTCCTGGCCAAAGGGAAACGGTGGGGGGGGGGGCAGGAATGCCTCTCCCGCTGCTCGGCTTGGCCCACCTTTGTCTCTTTGGGTTTCGTTTCCCTTGGAAGTCTCTGCATGTCAGATTGGCTGGGATTACTGCACATGCCCCGCATGCCTAGAAGGCTCTTTCTCCCTTGATTTTCAGTTGCCAGTTTCAACCTCAACCATCCCCTCCAAAATCCAACATTGTATCTTGGGGTTCACCTTAAATCATTCATAGCTGTTGACGCCTGACTCTGCTCCTCCCCCCGACGGTGTAGAAAGTCGGGAGGCTGAGCGCTGGGCTGTGGAAATGCGCTCCAAAAAGACCGGCGCGGGGCCTCGCTCATCTGCGCGCGGAGGCGCTCCAGGTCCGGCGGCTCATCCAGTTTCACAGCCCAGCGCAGCTGAGCGAGGCCCCGCGCCGGTCTTTTTGGAGCTGCAGCCCCCCAAGATTGAAGGATCCCCTCCCCCTTTCTCCGCTTCTCCCTCTGCTCCGAACCATCTCCTCCACAGGCGAAGTCAAGAGAGACTCTGCCCGGACACTGATGACGCTACAGAACGGAGAATTCCCATTGGTGCGTCTGCTTTTCTGGGAACTCCCAACGCTGACACTTGAGAGAAAAACGCTTCCTGCCCCCAATCCAGACCCACCGATTCCGCCTCTGGGGCTGGAAGCATCTGCGTCTTTCTCCTCTCTTTGGGGGCGCTTGTGGGGCAGCCTCCATGGACTCTGTGTGGGTCCCCCTGCTGCTGCTGGTGGGGGCGCTATCCCGGATCCCTGGAAGCGAAGGGGGGAATGAGCGTTTCTCCTCCTCCTTCTCCTCCACAGCTGAGCGAGGCCCCGCGCCGGTCTTTTTGGAGCGCTTCCGCGCGCAGCTGAGTGCTGGGCTGTGGAAATGCGCTCCAAAAAGACCAGCATGGGACCTCGCTCAGCTGCGCGCGGAAGCGCTCCAAAAAGACCGGCGCGGGGCCTCGCTCAGCTGCGCGCGGAAGCGCTCCAAAAAGACCGGCGTGGGGCCTCGCTCAGCTGCGTGCGGAAGCGCTCCAGGTCCGGCGGCTCGTCCAGCTTCACAGCCCAGCGCAGCTGAGCGAGGCCCCACGCCGGTCTTTTTGGAGCGCTTCCCCGCGCAGCTGAGCGAGGCCCCACGCCGGTCTTTTTTTCGCGCCTCTGGGTAGCAGGGCCAATCGGGCTTCACCTTGTTCAGCCCGCCTCTCTGCTCCCCTTTGGCGCGCGCTGATTGGTGGAGGCGTCCTTCCTTCTGAGCCTCCACCAATCAGCGTCTGTTTCTTCCCCAGGGTTCGCTCTGCTTCCGGAGACCGGCTTTCCGGATGTCGGGCGGCAGACAGAGAGAGAGAGAGCCAGAGCCGAGGGGCCAAAGAGCCAGATCTGGCTCACAAGCCGCCATTTCCGACCCTTGGCCTGGGGGACAAAGCTGTTTCCCAATCTGGCTGTTCTACATCGGATACAGCGGAACCTCTTCCCAGAGGGTAACAAAGAAAACAAACCATGATGAGGATGGGAGGCATCACTGATGATCTTTTGAGCTCTGGACAAACAGCGTGCATGTGCTAAATCTTGGATGAGGGGCAGAGATATCCCAATTATCTTTTCTGCTGCCCTTACCATTCTTGAACTTCAGAGCTTCAGCTGTGCTAGTGCAAACTAAATTACACTACTAAATGTGTAGTGTAACAACTGGGACTGGAATGACACCTGTGCATCTCTACAGGTTGAGTCACTCTGCTCCCCCTCCTCTCTCTGGCTTCCTGTCAAAAGGGGTTGTATTGTGGCAGGAGGCTGGGGGAGCTCCCTGTCCATATGGTAGCCTAGGTCTTTCATGGCTGGCAAGTCAGAAGGAGGGAAGGTGAGAGACTGCATAGCACCATTCTCCCATAGGAATACTTCTTAGACCAGAGCTTTCCAAACTTTTCATGTTGGTGACACACTTTTTAGATATGCATCATTTCGCGACAAACTCTTACAGCAGGGCATCATTTCGCGACACACTCTTATAGCAGGGCACAAGGCAGGCACTAGGACCTGCGTGGAATCCTGGCAGGGCTCGGAGGCAGCAGCCGCCACAACACACCCAGACGCTGCAGCCAACACACTAACGTGTCCCAACACACAGTTTGGAAAGCTCTGTCTTAGACTATCTGAGATAGGTTGGCCATGTTTCCTTGAGACAAAAACGGGACATTGGGATGGCAAAACAGGACGGAAAATTATGCCGCCATGCCGGCCTCCAAACCCCACCCCCCAGTCCACACGATTGGCTCCCACCTGCAAACCCTGCCCCCAGTCCACGCAATTGGCTCCTACCTGCAAATCCCACCCCCCGGTCCGCGCGACCTTTAATGACATGGTATCTAAAGCTTTGTTCAGCATCAGCGGACTGCTGTAAGTTGACATAGGCGTAGCCTAGTGAGCACCGGGTGATCATGTCCCTGCAGACGCGGATGGAGAGGATGAGCCCAGCAGGGCTGAACTTCTCATAGAGCATGGCCTCGGTGACATCAGGGTGCAGGTCACCCACATAGAGTGAGGCTATCGGGTAGCTGGGGGCGCTGGGGTTCATGCTGGCAGGGGGACGGGGGGTAAGAGGCGGCTGGGTAGATTCGCGAGCGACGAGGCCGCAACGGGCCGGTGGGTTCTAAACTCAATGGCTTGGCGGCAGCGGTTGACGACTTGTTCGAGTGCTCGGGGCTGCTGGTGGGAGGAGGAGCAGGTGGTCCTGCTGCTGCTGCTGCTGCTGGCGGCTCTTCTTGCTGCTGCTGCTGCGTGGATGGAGGTGGTTTGGGCGGGTCTCCTCTCGGCTGAGCCGGGTCCGGGACTTCACTTCACTTCACTGGGTTATTTTATACTAAACCGGCTGGTTGCAGGTGGGGGCGGGTGGTAAGGCGAGGGATTTTTTAAAAATATTTTTTCAGATTTTCGGATTTTTTTTGGATTTTTAAAGGTTTTTTTTCTTCTAGTAGTAAATGGTGTGGCAGAGCTGGTGTGTCCGGGGAAGGCTGGAGCACACACACAATGCACACGGCATCGTCATCGGCCGGGGGACAAGGGGCTGGGACGGAGGGTATGGAGGCCCACCACTGCCCCGGCCCCCTCGGGCTTGGCCGAGGGAGGGAGGAGAGTCGCTGCCACCACTGCCACTGCCACCACCAATGAGCAGGAGAAACAGGCGGGCGGCAGTGCAGTGTGGTGAGGTTGTGACGCCTCCTGGGAGAGCGGTGGTGGTGGTGGGGAGAGGGAAGGTTCTAGGCAGAGGCGCTTGCAGAGGGGCCGCTGCTGGGCGGGGGAGGCAGCTCCTCAGGCCCCTCGCAGGGAAAGGCAATGGCATGGCTCCACCGGGCCCTCCTCTCCCTCCTCTGCCGCGGCGCCTGACTAACTCTCCTCCTCCAGACATGCTTCAGGCTGCAGCCCAGCAGGCGCACGCATCCCAGCCCTGCAGACCCCGCAGCGGCTGGCGCAGGGTCTCTGCCCCACCTCTCATTCAGCTCCGCCGAGCCTCTCGCGGAACGCCACCCCACCACCTGGCTTGGCCACCATCCCACCTCCCCGGCGCTGACATCGGCGAGGCAAGACCTGGAGCAGTGTCTTTTGGGCAGGATTCCGAGGCAGGATATCCGGCTGCAGGTATGCTGGCTTCCAAGGCTGGGTCCGGGGAAACGACAATCCAGGGCGCAGTTACTGGGTCTCGGCTGGTGGCAGGCTCTGTCAGGTCGCACGTGGCGGCAGGGAAGCATTCCTCAGTAGGCGTCTGGTGCTTGCTGCGTTCGGCCTTTTAAAGTTGGAATCTCATGCCGTTTGCAGCTGGGACCCAATTGGCCGAGCAGCGCGCTAATTGGTAGAGGGGCTTCTTGTTCCGGGCTGCCTCCAATCGGCAGCTCTGGTTCGGACCATGCCAGCTTCTTCCGGAGGTCGGCTTGTCTTCCTCCGACTGAGTCCAAATCTGGCATGGCGGCGGGGGCTGACCCGCTCCTGGCAGGCTTACTCCTGACTCAGAGTTTTCAAAAACAGGACAAAATCGAGATTTTGACTATAATGACGGGACGCTCCAGAAATGGTAAAATAACAGGACAGTCCCATTCAAAATGGGACGTATGGTCAGCCTAATCTAAGAGCCAGTTTGGTCTAGTGGTTAAGGTGTTGGGCTAGAAACCAGGAGTCTGTGAGTTCTAGTCCCGCCTGAGGCATGAAAGCCGGCTGGGTGACCTTGGGCCAGTCACTCACTCTCAGCCCAACTCACCTCACAGGATTGTTGTTGTGGGGAAAATAGGAGGAGGAAGGAGTATTAGGTATGTTCACCACCTTGAGTTATTTATAAAAATAATAAAGGCGGGATAAAAATTAATTAAATAAATAAACAAACAAACAAACAAATCTGCACCGAAGGAAGCCAGACATGGTCTATGCTCACATGACATGCTATTCCTGTTAATTTGATATAGAGTTTGACATTTAATAATTTAATGTTAACTCAAATTATTTAATGATTTAAAGTGCACCTCTTTCTCGCCTACCCCTAGTCCCAATAAAATAATTAGTTTTATTCATACCAATTCATTTATCTTTTTAGGAGGACATGGTGGTGAAGGAATTGCTGAGTTCGAGCTCCCCTGGCTCAGCTAATGCTTCTCTAAAGAGCAACAGAGAAGGACCTGCCTGAAATCCGGAGTGCCACTCTTTCCAATAAGAGTAATCTGAAGTATTGAGGAGGAGGAAGAGGAAGAGGAGAAGCAAGCATCTGGATCCCTTTAAAGAGGAGGCTTCATGGCCTAAAAGCCATGGCTACCACAAATGTATTGGCTGCAGATGTCCATTTTCTGCAGGACTTATATTTTCTCAAAGAGATTTTACAACCTTATTAGCATTCCCAGGCAGTAGGTAGGCCATGGGGACCAGGAAGGCAGCCAGACCAGTAGAATGTACAGCACGCCGTATTCTTCCTCAAAACAGGAATTTGCAGTATGGTTTATTTCTAGGCTCAATGGTTTGCTTTGGCGGAGACTAGCTTTCTGTAGGAAATAATGCTGTTTGTCTACCTTATATCAATATTACTATAATTAGCCCTTATTTATTGCAAGGAGGCTAGAAATTAACTCACCCTCTGAATGCTGAGAGCCACAGGTTGAAAGCAGCTTCCTTTGTCACTTGAGACAGGCTCAATTACAGAACAAAGTCTGACATGCATTAAATGAATAATAAATCACAATGCTACACTTTTTGTACTTGAAATGGTGTTGTGAAACAATCTGGACTTCCGGTGGGGACACGGCGAACTGAACAGCTGTGCCCATGGGCTCAGCGGGCAGAACTGACAACACGGCAGTTTTTTTGGGCTTAGGCAGGTTTTTCCTGAAGCCCAGGAGTGTTTTTCCGGAAAAAGGAAAACACCTGGAATCACCCCATCTGTCCTCCAGATGGCTACTTGCAGCCAGAAGATCGCAAACAGTGTTCGTGTTCAACTGGTAAGAGCTAGCTGGGAGGCTGGGACATCACCATTTCCAAGCCGCGCTGTAGCCTTAAGGGAACACTAAGACCGGCCACCCCATTTCTAAATCACCCAATTTATATTTCTTTTAAGTACACGTACCCTAAGAGAGGCTTTCTACAGCAAGGAGAAGTGGGTTCTCTTGGTGCTTATCGTTATTTTTGGGATCAATTTTTTTTTTAATTCTTTTTAAGTTTTGGACTTTGTTTTCCCTCCAAATATTAAGGAGGATTGAGAGTAAATAATTGTCTCCCTGTTATTATTTTTGTACTAAATTTGAAGATATTAGCATTTTCCTACATGTTAAATCAGCTGTTTTGAACTTTCAGTTTTCTGCTTCTACTTTCTCTGGGGAACTGTCTGCATATCTCACTTTTGCTTATGTAAACACATTCCGGAACTCTTTCATATCTTCGACTTTCGCTGGTTAAGCTCCTAGGGGGCACCACCATAATCTACTGCATGAGACATGGAGGATTTTAAACAGACTTTCTCTGACATCCAACAAGATTTTAAACAGTTTCTTCCTGATTCTTACCAAGTTTTTATGCAAGGTATTCAGGACATTGTGGAAAATATAAGGTCTAAAATGTGTCATCTGATTGGAGATGTCATGGATGGAACTGAGGAATTTAACAGTGACAGAAATGTCTTTTCTAAGAGTGAGATCGTGATTTCTATTGAAATGCTGGATGAAGATTGGACAGTCGAGTTGGAGAAATTTAAGGGAGAGAGTGAGTTGCAAGCCACAAATGAAAATGATTTTCTGGTGGAATGCCAAGAAAAAGAAGGGGTTATTATGCAAGGTTTCCTGAAGAGAAGTTGGAGTTTTTGAGGGGGGCAGTTGGGCTGTTTGATCATTTTAAGAAAAAAGCTCTGTGTACATTGTGGGGATATGTAAATGCTCTGGTTTATTTTGAAGTGGGATAAGGGTTAAAGAATATTTATCTGGATTGTTTTTAAGGCTTCACTGATTTCATTTATCTTTAATGATTTGGAGGGGGAGATGGGCAGTGATAAAAAATTTGATAAATAAGTAAATAAAATTAATTAACGTTAATAAGGTGTAAAAATGTCTACTTGGAGGGTTTTGGGTTTATTAAGATTAAGATCTTGGCAGACAATTTATGTGCTTTTGAGTCTGATCTTTATTATAGTAGACAGAAATGTATATAGTAGTAGTAGGAAGGAAATAATTAAATAAATGTTATCTTTGGGGGGAAGTTGATTAGGAGGTTTATATAAATGTTTCTTTTTTTTCTTTTAATATAAGGGGAGGGAATAACCGTATTTAGTGATTTTTACAATGTGCCAATGGAATGATTTATAGAAATAATGTGATTTTGGTTTAATATAGAGTAAGGGATCGATTATGGAAATTTTTGTATATCCTTGCTGTTAAAAGTCGGAAGTCACCTGTTTTTGTAACTTTAAATTTTTTTTCTCTTGTCTTTCTACACTTTTTTAGTTTTTTCTCTTTTTTCTTTGTAGTTTTTTGTTTTTCTGTAGCTTTTATCTTTGCTTGAAACTTAATAAAATTGTTATACAAAAAAAAAGAAATGGTGTTGTGAAACAATTCATGGGAGCTGTCCTCAACCTGGAGCCCTCAACGTCTTTTGCGGCTTTGGCTCCCACTATTAAGGCTCCCGGATCAGAGCTGCAAAAATGCAGGTAACCACTTGGGGGGTAGCTAGGGGTTGTGTAGCCCAGATCTGGTAGCCCAAGTCAGTACACTCGCTGGGAGTTCTGTTCTGTTCGGAATATGACCACCAGAACTTTTTAATAAAATAGTTTTATTAATAAAAACTATTTACAAATATTAGTCCATGAAAACAATTGAAGAGTGTTGGATCAACTGAATGTACTTGGAGATAGGCAGCTTCTGCCATAGCTTTCCAAACTGTGTGTCGCAACACACTAATGATACTTGTTGCTGAACTTTAGTTGTGCTATCACACAACTCGCTGTTAGCGACACACCAACGGTGGCGGCGGCACAGGGGCGCGCACGGTGGCAGCGGCGTGCATGGAGGCAGCGTGGGGGCGGTGGCGGTAGCGGCGGGGGCCTCGTGTTTTGCACTAAAACCCGGAAGCGCTGATGGCGCGCTGCTGCCATCGCCGTGCGTGCCGCTGCAGGGGTGGCGGCGACACGTCATCAACACTTCCGGGTTTTGTCGTGTCGCTACAAAACCCAGAAGTGCTGATGGTGGCGGCACGCACGGCGACGGCAGCGGTGTGCCATCAGCACTTCTGGGTTTTAGTGCAAAACACGAGGCCACCGCCGCTACCGCCACCACCGTACACGCCGTCACCCCCGCGCCGCCTCCATGCACGCTGCTGCCACACGCGCCCCCACGCCGCCGCCACTGTTGGTGTGTCGCCAATGGCGGGAGTTTGAAAAGCATTGAGCTATGCGATAGCACAACTAAAATTCAGCAACAAGTATCAACAGTTATGGAATAAGATGCTAGGTAACAAAGTTGACTAGGAGACTTCAAGTTAGGACTTGGATTACTGATCCATCTGGCAAGGCTGGATTAGTTCTTCTAGAATACTGGACTGGAACTGCAGAGTAGGCAGGACTGGTTCCTCTGGGACACTGGACTGGAACTGCAGCTAGGCAGGACTGGTTCCTCTGGGACACTGGACTGGAACTGCAGATAGGCAGAACTGGTTCCTCTGGGACACTGGACTGGAACTGCAGCTAGGCAGGACTGGTTCCTCTGGGACACTGGACTGGAACTGCAGGATAGACAGGACTAGTTCTTCTGGGACACTGGACTGGAACTACAAGGCGAACTGGAATGGTTCCTCTGGGACACTGGGCTGGAACTGCAAGGTAGACTGGACTGGAACCTCTGGGACACTGGACTGGGATTGCAAGACAGACTGGACTGGTTCCTCTGGACTGGTTCCTCTGGGACACTGGACTGGAACTGCAGATAGGCAGGACTGGAACCTCTGGGACACTGGACTGGGATTGCAAGACAGACTGGACTGGTTCCTCTATGACACTGGACTGGAACTGCAAAGCAGACTGGACTGGAACTGCAAGGAACGGAACAGAAGCGGCAAGGCAGACTAAACTACCACCACTAGGTAGTACTGCCTGTAAGCCTGGAAGGGCAGGGTACGATAAGCTAGGAAGCCCCCCAATGTCAGAATGAAGTGACCCGAGACCGACACAACGAACCACACAAGGTTAAGCAAGGTACTGAGCTGTAGCTATGGAGTGTTGCCTTGGCAAGGCTGGTGAATGCTGCAAAGTCAAAGACACCAGCTGACATTCACCTGAAGAGACTGAAGCCTTCCCGCTGGGGTTCTCCTGAAAACTACGAGCTAATGTTCCCACTCCTATTGATGCTGAAGCGAGCTGAGCTTCTTTTGCAGCTGGAGTCAATTCTGAAATGAGTTGAAGATCCGGCTCCGATTCTTCAGCGGTGACAGGACAAGACTTCTCTGACGATTCTGACTGGGCTTCTCCTGAAGACGCTGTTCGGTCTGTAGAATGGTTGTCCCCAGCGATTGGGTGCTTGCTCTTTTGCCTTTTTATCTTGCTCTCCACACGCCTTCTCTCCTCGGGAGCCAATCGGAGCTCCCGCTGCTTGGCACACTTTTCTGCTCACCTTTCTCTTGCGCTGATTGGTGCTGAACAAGGAAGTGAGTCTGGAGCACCAATCAGCTTCTCAAGATTTTCCCGCGCAGCCGGGTCATCTCCAGGTTCGTTGCTCTGCACCTGCTCCTCTGGCGCCTCTGAGTCTGGCACCGGACCATCACAAGATCAATCACGAGCATTGCACTTTTGAGCCTGCACCTGTCCATCATGAGTTCTCTTCAGTTGCAGCACAGGGTAAGTTTCGTTTCTCCGTTTGGTTTCTTTTTCTTCAAAATCAGAGTCAGAGTTGCTCTGGTCTCTGACATTCTGGGAGCTGCTGTCTCCAAGACATCTGAAGAGCACCAAGTGGGACAGGGCTGTCATGAAGGATAAAGAACTAGAGTAAGAGGTGGATGGAGAAAGCAGAAGGGATCCTGTAGCCAACGTTCTAAAGAGGAAGGGAGGTTGTATTGTGATAAATATATGCAAGCAGGTAACTTTAAAGGAAAGAAAGCAACAACTTTCAGTGAAAAACAAGCCAATTGTAGGAAACCTTGAAGAAAGCTTCAAAGGAATTTAGATCTTAAGCATTTTGATGAGCGCTTTTGCTTTTCTTTAGAAATGACTGCTAAGTTGCAGTGGATGCCAATAAAGAGGTGAACTTACAACAATGTTCACATGACATACTAAGCAATCTTTGCTTAACATGGTTCACTGAATAAGCCACAATTGATTGGGCTATTACATATCATGGGTTACAAGCCACAAGGTTCACACAAAGGCTAATCCACATTTTGGCGCAGAGTGTTGTATGAAACTCGCCTTTCTCTTGCTTCATTACCAACCATCAGTCAAACTGTAGGGTTGGAGCTGTGCTTTCTGAGGTATAAGGTGTGACCCTTAGGATAATCTTAGGACCAACACCTGGTTTATTATTAACATGACCATCTAAAAATAGAGTATGTGTTCAGATGACATATTAAGCAACTCTAGTAGATTAATGGGGCTGTGTGTGCTGCCACCTCACCTGCTCTCACATAGCCCTTTTATCCTAGGTCTGCAGCTTAATCTCAAATGAATGTGTCAACAGTGCTACCAGGCTAAGTGGTGGGTTGAAAGGTTGGTTTATGCCAGCCAGAAATGGTAGCCATGTTGGCTTCTGATAACAAACTTAGTCTCAGGTTGCCTGATTTGTCTTGACCTTAGTTGACCTTAGCTGTTGAATAGGCAGTAATGGTTGGATTCACATACCATGCATAAGCCATGTTTTACAATCCACAATGGCAGTATTGCTAAGCCAAACAAAGCAATGTGTGAATTCAACCTATGTCACCTTTGACCTTGCATTGACCTGGAGTAGAGCTAGTTTCCTGTGACATCACAGGCCTTGTTCTGCCAATTACTAAGCACTCTGAGCCAGTCTAGTAAATTAGTTAATTAGCCTACAGCTCTGAGGTCATCAGGTAACCCACATACCTTAATACCATGAACTGCATATCATTAAGTCCTGTTGCTTTCATAACCTTAGATGAAAGTCACACCCAGAATAACACAGACAAATCCTGGTTAACTTATTAGCTGGGTAGAAGGTTTCCATCTTTAAGAACAGCCTTCCTCAACCTGTCTTTAGATCAGCCCCTTCCAAAAGGGTTATCTCGAAACAAATTGCAAGATTTTGGGGAGAATGACAATTTTAGAGCAGCTTTGCCCATTCTGGCACCTGTCAGAGGTGTTGGGAGGACATCTCCTAGAATCCCCAACCAGTGTGGCCCCAGTGGCTGGGAGTTACATTCCCAACATATCTGCTAACTGCTGGGTTGAGGAAGAATGCTTCAGAGGATTGCTAGGAAAAGAAATGGCATCACCAGTAGAACTGAACTGTTTATTTGTTTGTTTATGTCCTGGATTATTTATTTATTTCTCTCTCTTTGCAGTTAGCTGCCAGCTAAATTTAGAACCTCTACTTGATATCATGCTACAGGCATGGCTTAAATAACAGCTCAGTTATGTTTGCAAAGTGGGAGCAGCTCCAGCAAATGCAGAGAACTGGGCAAGATGCCTTTAACTATGCCGTCCCTATCTGGAGGAGGGGAGGAGAGCCCGTGCCCTGATGCGCTAAAGCAAAAGGAAAGAATGTGCCTGGTTTGTTTCCACATTTAGAGGAATTGAGAGGCTATGGGCTGCCCCGTGATGCAAATGAGGATCAGGCCTAGGAAGCAAGCAGCAGTCATCCAATTTTCTGTCACCAGGATCCTGAGCTAAGTGCCTTTTTCTGGGGAGTGAAGAAAGGGCCGTCTCATCACTCCCTTCTTCCCAGACCGAAGATGGAGCCGGTTCATGTTCTTGTGGGCTTCATGGCAAAGTCATCCCACATTATTTCCTTTATGTGCTTGTACTGTTGCATCACCGTCAAGGTTTGTAAAACTCGCTCAGTTGTAAAACTGTTCCAGATGTGTGCATACGGTATGGATAAGGACTTATCCACCAAATTCAAAAACTTGCACATAATTTGGTGAAAGTTCAGTTGGCATAGTAAAGGTTTTGATCTACTCAAAATTCAGGTATTTGTTTTCCTCATGGTCAGGATGGCTATTTTTAAGTTTCTCTGATAAAATAATAATAATAATAATAATAATAATAATAATAATAATAATAATAATATAATATAATTTATTTTCTATCCCGCCTTTATTATTTTTATAAATAACTCAAGGCGGGGAACATACCTAATACTCCTTCCTCCTCCTATTTTCCCCACAACAACAACCCTGTGAGGTTAGTTGGGCTGAGAGAGAATGACTGGCCCAAGGTCACCCAGCCGGCTTTCACACCTAAGGTGGGACTAGAACCCTCAGTCTCCTGGTTTGCCATTGGCTCCTTCCTAGGGCTGAGAGACAGGGACTGGCCCAAGGTCACCCAGCTGGCTTTCACACCTAAGGCGGGACTAGAACTCTCAGTCTCCTGGTTTGCTATTGGCTCCTTCCTAGGGCTGAGAGACAGGGACTGGCCCAAGGTCACCCAGCCGGCTTTCATGCCTAAGGCAGGACTAGAACTTTCAATCTCCTGGTTTCTAGCCCAGCACCTTAACCACTAGACCAAACTGGACGAAATAACTAATCCAACGAAGAGAAACATGTTTTGTTGTGTGTTGCCCAATCAGTTGGGTTTTGTTGTTTGGGACTCTTATGGTCAAAACAAATAAATTAACTGATCTCAAGTGTGCTAATGTGACAACAAAGGAGAATTGTGGCAGAAAGTGGCATATATTAGCTAAGGTGCTGGGCTATAAAACAGGAGGCTATGAGTTCTAGCCTTCCATCAGACTGGGTGACTTTAAGCACAACCACCTCACAGGGTTGTTGTGGGGAAAATGGGAGGAGGGTGCATTAGGTATGTACACCACCTGGAGTTGGCCAAAAATAAAGATGGGATAAAAATGAAACAAATAAATATCCAGTGGAGGGCTGAACTTTGCCAACCATTCTGAATAAATCCTGGCTGTCCTATGTGTCAGGCATCTTCTGCTGACTGTGCAAAATTCATGGTCCAAGTTCTTTATTTTAAGAGTGAACCATTGTTCACATGATTCCACAAAGGAAACTTGAATGTTTGTCAATCAAACAATCCCAAAGACTTATGAATGTAAGGAAAATAAGAGTAAGGAGTTATGCTTTTTTTTAATTTCAGGTCTTTGGGTACTATGTGACCCTTAGGTCCTGGCTGGCTTCTTCCTCCAGCCAACCAATTTTCAACAAAGACAGTAATGCAATAGATAATTTGAGGAACTGGATTTAATGGCCTTATGAGGTGTCTCTTGGGTCAACTATATGTCTTCCTTGGGAATGATGTTTATTTTGTTGCAGAAATGAATAATATATTTTAAAAGCTAATATAATGAACTGAGCACCCATAACGATGTACTTGTAGACCCAGCTCCCCTCCCCCCGCACTATAAAATGTTTTGAATAGTAAAGGCAGTGCAATTGCTGTAGCCAGCAAAGTTGCCCCTGCATGACACTGTCAGTCAGGATGCAGTTCTCCTCCTCCTCTCCTGCTGCTTTCTGGTGTTCATCTGAGCCCAAGACATCCGCCCCAAGGCTCCACCCTAACTACATCAGGATCTACAGTAGCAGCATCTCTCCCACTGGTCTGTCCGGACAGGCCATTTCCAAGCATCCTGGTTACCTGAATTAGTAGGCAATAGAAGGACCACGGGCCAATCTAGCTCCATGAATTCCATCCTGAGTGTTTCATCAACGTGTCTGTCAAGAAATCACCCCCAGTGGTAGGACATGGTTTCTGATACATCCTATAGCCCAGTCTGTGGCTTGAATCATGTCAACTGGATTTCTATTTTCTCAGTAGAAACGTTTCACTCCTTATCCAAGGAGCTTCTTCAGTCTGAGCAAAGTTAGTAAGGGAATCCTTAAATATGTTTCTAGGGTGGCTGTGTGACCTTGCACCTGGGGCTAGGTCATGGTTATTTTGAGATGTTTATTTCTAAGTCCCATTATCATCTAAAGGAGGATCGTTAGGATTACCCTGCTGCTGTTGAGCTTGCGAAATGGTCTTAATCTTCCTAGGCACAGAAGACAAAGCAGGAAGGAAATAAATTTATTTCTCATACAGAGGTGACTTTTACAGACAAAAACACGGCTGTGCCATGGGTTCTCCTGTGTCACCCATTGTGGCCAATTTATACATGGAAGAAGTGGAGAAGAAAGCACTCAACACTTTCCAGGGAACGGTGCCCACCCACTGGTTTAGGTATGTGGATGACACATGGGTCAAAATCAAGGCCCAGGAAGTACAGGCCTTCACGGACCATATAAACACTATAGATGCCAACATTAGGTTCACCAGAGAAGACACCAAGGACAACAGACTGGCATTCCTAGACTGTGAAGTCCTCATTGGGACTGGTGGCAAGCTAGAAATAGGGATCTACAGGAAACCCACACACACAGATCAATACCTGATGTTTGACTCCCACCATCCACTGCAGCACAAACTAGGAGTCATCAGGACATTATCACACAGAGCAGAAACCATCCCCACCTCCATGGATTCCAAAAAGAATGAAAAGCAGCACCTGAGAACAGCTCTGAAGGCCTGTGGATATCCAAATTGAGCCTTCACTAAATCTAAGTCTACCAGACCTAAAACAGCGACAGATAGCGCTGAGACTCAGAGTAAACGGAAGTACCTGGTCATTCCTTACATGGCTGGCGTGTCTGAAAAGATAAAACGGATATTTGGCAAACACCACATACCTGTATATTTCAAACCCACCAACACACTGAGACAGAGGCTTGTACACCCCAAAGATCAAACTCCAAAACACAAGGAAAGCAATGTAGTGTATGCAATCCAGTGCAGTGAGGAGTGCTCTGAACTCTACATTGGAGAAACCAAACAACCTTTGTACAGGAGGATGGCCCAACACAGGAGAAGTAACACCACAGGACCAGAGTCGGCAGTTTATCTTCATCTAAAGGAAAAAGGACACTCATTTGAGGACATTAATGTTCACATTTTAGACAGAGAAGATAGGTGGTTTGAGAGAGGGGTCAAGGAATCCATTTATGCCAACTTGGAAAATCCTTCCTTGAATAGAGGTGGGGGCTTCAGGCACAACCTTTCCCCTATCTTCCTTCCTGCTTTGTCTTCTGTGCCTAGGAAGATTAAGACCATTTCGCAAGCTCAACAGCAGCAGGGTAATCTTAACGATCCTCCTTTAGATGATAAAGGGACTTAGAAATAAACATCTCAAAATAACCATGACCTAGCCCCAGGTGCAAGGTCACACAGCTCCCCTAGAAACATATTTAAGGATTCCCTTACTAACTTTACTCAGAGTGAAGAAGCTCCTTGGATAAGGAGTGAAACGTTTCTACTGAGAAAATAGAAATCCAGTTGACATGATTCAAGCCACAGACTGTTCCTCCTGGATGACTGAGAACCTTCATCGACATATCCTATAGCCCAATTTTCCTCAACCAGATATCTGTTGGTCAGACCAACAATTCCCAGAATTTCCAAAAGAGCTGCCCTCCTGCCCCAACACATCTGGAGGCACCATGCTGGGGAAGGCAGCTATAGTGTCAAGCCATATAAATAGAAGATGATTTTGTTAGATAGGCTATTTATTGTTATCATTGCAAAGGAATATACCAATATGGATTGCACCTAAGACTCTTTCTTTCCAGTAAACGCAAATTAATAATTAAGAAGAGCTTCTGTGTTTTGTATTATATGGTTCCTCTTGGCATAGCATCAGCAAACCAATTGAGATAAGGAGAAATGTATTTCTTTCTCTCTTAGCAAGGTATTATTTGTAGGGGAGCATGTAATTAAACATGACATCTCAATCCCTGTTCTAAAGTACAAAGATAAATTTAGCTTCTTTGTTTTACTCATATGAGACGTGTCTTGAACAATCTGGAATACTCCGTGCCATAACAGAGGGAAAAAGAGGGAATGCTTTTCCCAGAAGGATGGCTGAGCATCTTCACAGCAGGGGGTTCAACCCAAATATGAATTCTGACTATTTGAAGCAGCCTAACAGTGATGTTACTGAAAACTCACCAACCAACCTCCTCCATTCTCCAATTTTTTTTTTAATCTGTTCAATTGTGTCTGATTCTTGGAGACTACCTGGACAAGTCCCTGCAGTTTTCTTGGCAGGGCTTTTCAGAAGTGGCTTGCCATTGCCTTCTTCCTAGGGCTGAGAAAGAGTGACTGGCCCAAGGTCACCCAGCTGGCTTTGTGCCTAAGGCGGGACTAGAACTCCCAGTCTCCCATTTTCTAGCTTGATGCCTTAACCACTACACTAAACTGGCTCTCCCATTCTCCATTATTAAAGATAAAAACTTTCCCCCATATAAATTATGAACAATGGGGTTGTTATCTATGGGAGGCTTTTTGGTGAGAAGTTGGAGTATTTAAGGCGGGCAGTTGAGCTGTTCAATCTTTCTTTGAAAAATGTCCTGTGTCTATTTTGGAAATATGTGAATGCTTTGGTTTATTTTGAAGTGGGGTAAGGGTCTGAGAATGTTTATTCGGATTGCTTTTAAGGCTTGTTTGATGTTATTCTTCTTTAATGATTTGGATTGAGATTAATAAGGTAAAATAACTGCAGTATTATTAATTATTAGAGCAGAAAATTTATATGCCTTTTTTAAGTTTGATCTTTATTATAGTAGACAGAAATGTATAGAATAGTGGTAGGATGGAAGTAATTATATAAGTGTCGTTTTTGGGCGGGAGGTTGTTTAAGTGGTTTATATATTTTCTTTTCTTTTAATATAAGGGGAGGGAGCAATTGCACTTAGTGATTTTTATAATATGCTAATGCAATGATTTATAGAAATAATGTGATTCTGCTTTAACATATAGTAAAGGATTGACTATGGGAAATTGTTGTATATTCTTGCTGTTAAAAGTCGGAAGTCACTTCTTATGTAATCTTCAAAAAATCTTTTTTCACCTTGTGTTTTCTCACTTTTTTAGTTTTTTTTCTTTTTTCCCCTTTTTTGTAGTTTTTATCTTTGCTTTAAACTTAATAAAATTCTTATACAAAAAACCTTCCCCCCATATAAATTATGAACAATGGCCACATATTAGTTTGGGAAAATCACAAGCAAAAAGAAAATCTCCTCCTCCACCTCCTCTCCCTATGTAGCTACCAGGTCCCCTCTCCAGGAATCAGAAGAGATCTCCCTGGAATAGCTTAGGTTGGAATGTGGCTGATGGGCAGTAGCTATTTGGAAGGAAATATGCTAAAATGCTTTTTATTCAGAAGTTAAAAGGAACCTGACCCTCCTCAAATATTACAGTGCTCAAGCCAGGATATACAGTATATCTATATCTATATCTATATCTATATCTATATCTATATCTATCTATATCTCTATATCATCTATATCTATATATCATCTATATCTATATCATCTATATCTATATGTATCTTTCTTGTTAGGGAATCCCGTGGTTGTTCAGAAAGTGGCTGATTATTGGGATAAGAAATGCTTTTTTTTCCCTTGTCATGTATGGTCCCAGACTCATCTGTCTATACCAGAGCTTTCCAAACTGTGTGTTGGGACACGTTAGTGTGTCGGCTGCAGTGTCTGGGTGTGTCGCGGCTGCTGCTGCCTCCAAGCCCTGCCAGGATTCCGCGCAGGTCCTAGTGCCTGCCTTGTGCCTTGCTGCCTCCAAACCTGCTGTGATTCCGTGCAGGTCCTAGTGCCTGCCTTGTGCCTTGCTGCCTCCAAACCTGCCCTGCCAGGATTCCACACAGGTCCTAGTGCCTGCCTTGTGCCTTGCTGCCTCTGAGACCTGCCAGGATCCCATGCAGGTCCTAGTGCCTGCCTTGTGCCTTGCTGCCTCTGAGACCTGCCAGGATCCCACGCAGGTCCTAGTGCCTGCCTTGTGCCTTGCTGCCTCCGAGCCCTGCCAGGATTCCACACAGGTCCTAGTGCCTGCCTTGTGCCTTGCTGCCTCCAAACCTGCCCTGCCAGGATTCCACACAGGTCCTAGTGCCTGCCTTGTGCCTTGCTGCCTCTGAGACCTGCCAGGATCCCACGCAGGTCCTAGTGCCTGCCTTGTGCCTTGCTGCCTCTGAGACCTGCCAGGATCCCACGCAGGTCCTAGTGCCTGCCTTGTGCCTTGCTGCCTCCGAGCCCTGCCAGGATTCCACACAGGTCCTAGTGCCTGCCTTGTGCCTTGCTACCTCCAAACCTGCTGTGATTCCGTGCATGTCCTAGTGCCTGCCTTGTGCCTTGCTGCCTCCAAACCTGCTGTGATTCCGTGCAGGTCCTAGTGCCTGCCTTGTGCCTTGCTGCCTCCAAACCTGCTGTGATTCCGCGCAGGTCCTAGTGCCTGCCTTGTGCCCTGCTGTAAGAGTGTGTCGCGAAATGATGCATGTCTAAAAAGTGTGTCACCAACATGAAAAGTTTGGAAAGCTCTGGTTTATACAATCAAGTACTGTAGGTTTAATGTGTTCCTGTGACCATTCTATCATTTAACACAGGGATGGGCAATGTCCGGCCCATGGGCTGTATAAGGCCTGTAAAAACAATTGATCTGGCCTGCGGCAGCAGGCGCAACATAAGCATGGTGGCAGCAGGTATGCTGGGCGTGGCGGCATGTGCGGCGGGCGTGGCGGCAGCGGGTGAGTCAGTGGGCATGCTGGGTGTGGCGGTGGCAGGCATGGCAGGCGTGGCGGCAGTGGGCATGGAAGCTGGCATGGTGGGCATGGCGGCGGGCGCAGTGGCAGGCATGGTGGGCGTGGCGGCAGCGGGCGAAGCAGGCATGCTGGGTGTGGCGGCGGCAGGCATGGCAGACGTGGCAGCGGTAGGCGCAGCAGCGGATGTGGCGTGGGCAGGCGTGGCAGTGGGCATGCTGGGCGTGGCAGCAGCAGGCATGGTGGGCGTGACTGTGGGTGCGGCAGCGGTGGGCGCAATAGCGGATGTGGCGGGGGCAGGCGCGGCAGCGTGTATAGTGGGCGCCACGCAGCAGGCATGGCGGGCATGGCAGCAGCGGGCATGCTGGGCATGGCAGCAAGTGCAGCGGCAGGCATGGCGGGCGTGGTGGCAGCAGGTGAGGCAGCAGGCATGGTGGGCATGGCAACGGATGTGGCAGGGCCAGATGCGGCAGCGGGCATGGTGGGTGTGGTGGCGGCAGGCGTTGTGGGCGTGGCAGCAGCGGGCATGGTGGGCGTGGCAGTTGGCTCAGCAGCGGTGTGCGCAGCGGCAGACGTGGGGGCAGACGTGGTGGGGGCAGACATGGTTGCGGGCATGGTGGGCATGGCAGTGGGCATGGCGGTGGGCATGGCGGTGGGCACGGCGGCAGCAGGCACGGTAGGCATGGCGCCGGGCATGGCGGCCCTCCAGTGCGCGCAATTGGCTCCCGCCCGCAAACCCCGCCCCCCGGCCCTCAAGTGATGTTAGAAATGTCAAAATGGCCCTTGGCATAAAAAAGGTTACCCACCCCTGATTTAACATGTATGGCCATTTGAGTATACTCTGATTGATATAACCCATTCAACACAAGAACACACCCTCCTGCACTATTATATTTTCTATATTGTATTTTAACTATATATTTTGAAACAGAATAACATATATTAAAAAAAAAAAGAGGAATCCCCAACAGTCTTGAAAGCCTTTTCAGGAGGCACCCAGAGGCTGCAGCAGGAAGGAGGGGATGGTGCCGTTCCCTTTTACGTACTTCCTTCTTTAATATTCAGAGGCAATGCTTTGAGGCATTGTCAGGGCTCAGCAGCTTTGGATTTAAGGCATGAGCCCTAACTACAGAGTCAACATTGGGGTGGGATTTGGATTCTTTCTATAACAGTAAGAGAATGTGGCAAAAGCTCGCTGGATTGGTCACTCTTTCTGTCCCTCCTTTGTTTACTTTTGCTCAGGATGTAGAAGGCCAAGGCTTCAATAGATAAATGAGTTCTCTGTAGCCTGCCTAGAAAGCAGGGCCATCTGTTCATCTAGAAAAAATTATTGTGGAATAGTCATTGCAGTGGCTCTGTACCACGCCTCACTGACTGAAATCACATTGTGTTAAGTAGATACACAAAGCAGGAGAATGTTACAGCTGCTGCCCAAGGAAGTTTGTACAATCGAAGGAGGGTAACATAAGTATTCATCAAATAAATGCCTGTGCTTAGTAATAGGTTTGTTGAATATTCCAGAGAGACTCTGTAGTCAGAATCGTACGAGGCATTTCCCAGAATGATTTCCCATTACCTTAGTTTTTACAGTTTCTTGTAAACTCTTGTAGGGCTACTTTACATATTCCAGGATGAGAATGTATACCATCATGGTTGAAGAGTGTAGGTTCACCAATTGTACTAAATCAAAATATAGTTTATGGGATCACCACTCTCAGGACTCATAGCAGAAATAGTAATGCAACATCTAGAAAGGATAGCACTCCCACACATACAACCCAAAGTATGGATCCGGTATGTAGATGACACCTTCGTCATAATAAAAAAGGATCAACTGGAGGAAACACATGAAACCATCAACAACATCTTCAAAGGAATAAAATTCACAAGGGAAGAAGAAAACAACAACACACTACCCTTCTTGGACATCCTCATCAGTAGAGGAAATGATGGCATTCTAGAAACACAAGTCTACCGGAAATCTACCCACACTAACCAAGTGCTCCACTACCAAAGCAATAACCCTACCTCCCACAAGAGGAGCTGTGTAAGAACATTATTCAGACGAGCACTAACGCACTGCAGCAACCCAGAACACCAGAAAAAGGAAACAGACCACTTATATAGCATCTTCCAGCAAAATGGATATCCACGCAACTTTATCAAAAAGTGCCTGACCACTCAACCCACCACAGCAAAACCAATAGAAGCTATGAAAAGGATTACACTGCCATACATCAGAAACATCTCAGAAACTAATAGACTGTTAGAACCACATGGCATCACCGTAGCACACAAACCAACCAAAACCCTTCAGAACATCGTAAGTAAACCAAAAGACCCAGTAGCCCAAGAATAAAAAACAGGAGTTATCTACAACATACAGTGTAAGGACTGTAACAGCCACTATGTAGGACAGACTGGCAGAAGACTAGCAGAACGCATCCATGAACACCAACTAGCAGTCAGAAGACAAGATGAAAACTCCTTAATCTCACAATCAAGGAACTATTAACTCAGTCAATCAACCAAGCAGCAAATAACACCCTATCGAGGAACTACCAAGGAGAGTACAACACCCCCACCAACACAGGCAGGACAAGCCAGGGTATATAAACAGAGAGCAAGTTCCACTCCCTTTTCGCACTGAAGATGTTGCCTAGCCTGGCAATGAAACGTCTGCAAGAAAACAACAAGGCTCAGAGAGCACCAAGGACTCCACAAAATATAGTTTGCTTGGATTCAGTCTGGTGTGTTGGATGAGCCCAGGCGTTGTGATTTCTAAACCAGGGGCTACAGCTTAGATTGCTGTAGATTTGTGTTTTTAAAAAAGCTATGTTTTTTTGTGTGGTATGAACTCAATCTATATGTGTATCCTCCATTGGGGGTGGCTACCCAACACAGATTTATTTATTTGTTCGTCAAATTTATATGGCCACCCATCTCATAAAAAAGTGACACTGGGTGGTGTATAACAAGACTATAAAACAATTAATGTATAAAAAACAATTATTATTTAAAAAATTAAAAATCCCAAAGGCTCAGAGAGAACAGCAGAGGTTAATATATTTATTTATTCATTTATTAATATTTATTTATTTATTATGATTTAATAGCTACCTAGAAACATATTTAGGATTCCCTTACTAACTTTGCTCAGACTGAAGAAGCTCCTTGGATAAGGAGCGAAACGTTTCCACTGAGAAAATAGAAATCCAGTTGACATGATTCAAGCTACAGATTATGATTTAATGTGATAAAGTATGTGTGGAACCAGTTCAATGATAATTGTGTGTACGGACATTTATCCATGTACTTATAGAGATTCCTTCAATGCAATCCTATCTTCTATCAACTTTGGATCCCAGGACAGAGCACCCTGCACAGGAAAACAAGGGAAGAGGAAAACACAGGCTTAAATGCCTGCTTTGAGTGAGGGGTGTTTGACACCAATGCCATTGGGGCTCATGAACTGGAGATCAGAGAGAGCATGATAGAGAATGTGTGCATTAGAAACAGCTGACCACAGCCCTCTATAGTGAATCAGCTTAGTACAGCCTATCGGAGGTAATTTTCAGATCTGTTCTGCCTTAGCAAATCTAGTAAGAAGGGCATTGGATCTTTCTGGGAAGGAAGATGTATAAAGCTGTTCCATTTGCAGCTGACCCTTGTTTGAGCAACAAGCCTTGCCCAAGTTCTACTTTTTCCTTCCCAGATGGAGTGATTATTTAATATGACAAAGGTTCTCTTAGTCAATCAGTCAGTTAGGTAACAGCAATGGTTCTGTTGATATAACTGTGGGATTCCTCTGGCCGCAAAGATATGGTTGGCTGCATTCCAAATGAGTTGCAGCTTTGGAATTATCTTCCTGTCTTCAAAGACAGGGCCATGAAGAGCACATTGCAATAAATTAGACATTAAATATTTGAAAGGCTAATGTTCTGTCTGTAAAGAACATTCATGCACATCTGTATGCCTAAATACTAAAAAGCCATGTGGCACACGGCTGCTTCTTCATTTGTTACAGCTGCAGAAATATATTTTGGCACATATATTTTGAATTGATGACATGTTATAGGACAATTAGGGTTTTACTTTCAACCAGAATGTTTTGGCTTCTAAGGAATATCAATCAGCACATGACCTCCTTTGTAAACGCTAAGAGCAGTGCATACGAAAACTGCTTCTGGTCTATTCCCTTCCAGTTTTGCCTAATACGAACTTGAGGCACTGGGCCTGTATGCCTAGACTCATTCCTTCTTTTAGGTCCAGGTGGACATGGCCTAAGTTGTCAGGCTTCAAGCCAGGGTTTGGCAGTACATCTTAATGATTGGCTTCACTTGACAAAGGAACTCTCAGATGTGACTCAGCTAGAATAGAATCTTGATTGCAGACAAGAATGAAACCTTAAACACTACAAATGATTTGCCCTCTGCAGTGCAAAGAAATCAAAACCGTTATATGGGCCTGTGTTCTAGGGTTTAAATTTTAGGTTTTTTTCTCCACTGCAAGTTAATTGATACTCGATTATCCACTTGGAGACCTTTTGGGGTAGCCATGTATTACATAACAATCCTTTTTAGCCTGGGAGTCATTGGTTCCTCCCTTGCTCGCTTCAGCCCTTATATAAGCACTCCTTCTAGCACTTCTTCTTGCTCAGACTGAAGAAGCTCCTTGGATAAGGAGCGAAACGTTTCCACTGAGAAAATAGAAATCCAGTTGACATGATTCAAGCTACAGACAATTCCACCTGGATGACTGAGAACCTTCATAGACATACTCCTTCTAGGACTACTGTTGACCCACTTCCTGCCAGAGCCACTAGGTTCCCTGCTTACTAATGCCAGGATCAACCTGGCTTCAGTGAAAATATGATCAATGGTCTCCCCAAAGCCCTTGAGCCAAGGGGATAGACTTGCTCTATCCCCATTTTGATTCCTGTATCCTACATTCTTCATACAATAAATAGGACTTTGTATTATGGGGACATGGAAATAGCAGTGGACCAAGTCCAGCTCTGTAGGGGTCACGTCTGCTGTCTGCTGTCTTCTACTACTCCATCTCCCTTACTCTTGTTCTCATTTGGAGCATGTCTAGCTATGCAAGCCTGGTATAACCCATTAAAAGCTCTTTGGCCAGAGATATACCAGTGCTGGTCCTGAAATAAATTGTTGCAGAGAAAACCAATAGAGAATTTTGTAAGAAGAAAAGAGCCTGTATGTAACAACATAGGCATGATGGCAGTGAGCCTTTCAGGCAGAAAGCGTGGTACATCCCTGTTGCTCCCTGCCCTGTGCAGCCACAGTGGTTAGAATGATTCTGCAGTAGGGTGCAGTAGTAGGAGCTGGTGACACATCACATATATATATATATATATATATATATATATATATATATATATACATACACACACACACACATACACACACACACACACACACACACATACACACACACATATATATACACATATATATACATATATATACACACATACATACATACACACACACACACACACACACACACACACATACAGCTGGGCAACTTTGCAGTCCATCACTGTCTGGCGTTACAACTGGAAGGTGAACCTTCTCCAGCTCCTCAGCAGTGGAGACAAAAAAGAAAAAAACCCTACATAGATAATTAAATTACTTGAATAAAGGAATGGCCACAACACTCTCTCATATCTCTCTCTCTCCACTGTATGTGACACAACTCTGGGCAGCTCACAAAATTGTAATAAAACTAAAGGAAACCATAAAACCAACAGCCCAAACCAAATTCTGGCACCCTAACCAACATTCCCCAACCCATCAACAATTACAAACCTGATCATTGAGTCCAGCCTCACCTCATCCCAGCGCCTGAGGGGAAAAAACAGCTCTCCAAGGGCTCCCGGAAGGTGAAGGTGGTGGTGGTGGAGCTACTGAATCTGAGGGAAGAGGGTGTTCCACAGGGCAGGGCCGCTATGGAAAAGCTGTGCTTCCGAGGACCCCCTAGGTGACAACTTTTAAGGGAAGGGACCTGGAGCACACCCACCCTGTCCGACCTGGTAGAACAGGCAGATACTCTCAGGGTCCAATAATTTGGTCCAGTGCTCCTTAGTTTATTACAGCAAATGGAAAAAGAGCCAGGCCTCTTTAAAGACCAACATTTTATTTATTTATCTTATTTATACCCCGCCTATCCCCTCCCTAATGGAGGACTCTAGGCGGCTTACAACATCATTACATATATTTTAATTATACATCCATATATATTACAATACCCGCGCGATTAGGGAGGGGGTGAGGGAACCGGCTCTTCTTTCTAGGCATTGGAACTACAAGCCCCAGAATGCCTCGCTTTCGGAGCTGGCTGCTGACATCCCGGAAGTTGTTAAATTGGGATCCGTCGTCCTCTGCCGCCGTCCTCAGCCGCCATCCACGGGCTTCTCCAGATCTTTATCTTCGGTTCCGAGGCGACTCCCCGACAGGATGCCAGCATATTGCCCCACGTGAGTGGTACCCATTTATCTACTTGCTATTTAGCTTTCGAATCGCTGGGTTGGCAGAGAGCTAGGACTAGTGACGAGAGCTCACCTTGCCACGCAGATTCGAACTGCCGACCTTATGGTCAGCAGACTAACAGCTCAGCGGTTTAACCCGCTGAGCTACCGCGCCCCCATATACAACATATACAACATATGGTTGTTGTGGGTCTTCCGGGCTGTGTGGCCGTGTTCTGGAAGTTGTGGTTCCTAATGTTTCGCCAGCATCTGTGGCCAGCATCTTCAGAGGGCAAGCCCGGAAGACCCACAACAACCATCGAACTCCGGCCGTGAAAGCCTTCGACAATACATATACAACATAATTATATCCCTATACAATATATTTTGATAATTCTCAGTGTTAAAGTGTAGTGTAAACGAAAGGAGAAGAAAGGAGATATAACATGCCAAACCTACTTGAAGATTCCTCTACTTTACTTTACTGAACAAGAAAGTAAATTATTTCTGCTCTCATTGACTGAAGAAGCTCCTTGGATAAGGAGTGAAACGTTTCTACTGAGAAAATAGAAATCCAGTTGACATGATTCAAGCCACAGACTGTTCCACCTGGATGACTGAGAACCTTCATCGACATTCTGCTCTCATTCTTAGTTCTACAATGAGAATGAATCTTGCGACCTCTGGTGATCGTGACAGGAAGTGCTGACAGATTATTAAGAAAAGACCAGGAATTTGTATGTCCTATGGCAGGGCTTTCCAAAGTTTTCCCGCGGCGACACACCAACCGCCGTTGGTGTGTCACCGCGGGAAAACCCGGAAGTGCCGCCATTGCGGCAGCACGCAAAACCCCGGAAGCGCTGCTGCCGCTTTCAGTTTTTGCGCGCCGCCGTTGGTGTGTCGCCGCGGGAAAACCCGGAAGCGCTGATGATCAGCGCTTCCGGGTTGTGTGGCGACACACCAGACTGTGTGTGGCAAAACACTTTTGTGTCGCGACATACAGTTTGGAAAGCTCTGTCCTATGGACACAAAAAAAGCATACTGGATTTGACTAAAGATCTACCAAGATAGCTGATGTTTTTCCACAGTGATCAACCAGATACTATGGGAAGTTCAGGCAGAAAATAAGGGCAGTAATAATTCCCCCTCATTTTCTCCAGGAACTGAAACTGGAAGAGACACTGCTCCCATAGTCTAAATTCCACTGTATAGTTGTAAAGTCCAGAGTTATAAGATAGAGGTATATGTCTCAGAGAAATATGAACACAACCCCTATTAAAATCTGTAGGGCTAGATGGTTATGATTGAGTCGGGATCCAAATCAAACACTTTCTCCTTAGCCACCTGTAGCCATGAAAATAGAAGAAGCATTAAGTATTGTAGAACCAACCTCTGTTTTGCTGTGCAGATGATGAGTTAAAGCTGCTGTCTTAAGGGCTGGAAGTGTAGGAGATATTGGATTACCTTTGCCCAGGGCAGACAAAGAAATCTTTGAGCAAATCCCTATGGAAACTTCTACAAGCCCTTCCTGATAATAGAGGTCTGATGCTGGGAGAAGAAAATGGGGGCAGGTGGGGGGCATGGAATAAAGAGATCTGGGGTGTCTCTATAAGTGCCTGCAACTTGGGAGATGTTTGCAGTATCTTTTTAAAAAAACTTTATTTTCAAAGTATAGTTAAAATACAAAATATAGAATACAGAAGAGATAGAATACAGAACTAAAAAAGAAAAACTATAAAGGTGCAGAAACAGATAGAAAATGTAGAAGGAAAGTGACTTCCAACTTTCTCCAACACAGATATAAAAGCATATTATACAAATAAAATCTCTTACCATTAATTAAACCTTAAGTAACATTATTTCTATAAAATCAAACCATTTAATCGTCAAAACCCAAAATCAACATTTCATTTTTTTCAGATACAAGCAAATAGTCCAAAAGTGGTTTCCAAGAATTGTGCCAATTCCATTAATGTAACCATCCATTCTTCCATTGTGGGGATTTGTGATTCTTTCCATCTTTGTGTGTATAAAAGTCTTGCTGCTGTTATCATGTATAAAGGCAAAGTCCCATGCTGCTTCTCAAGCTGTTTATCCATCAAACCCAAGAGAAACAGTTCTGGTTTCAACTGTATATCTGTTTTAAGAATCTTTTGAATAATACCACATATTTGATCCCAGAATTTCTTAGTCTTTTCACAAGTCCACCAGAGATTATAAAAAGTTCCTTTATGAAGAGAACACCTCCAACAAATGTTTGTTACTCCACTATACATTTTTGACAACTTATCAGGTGTTAAATATCAACGATACATCATTTTATAAAAATTCTCTTTTAGATTATAATTCAAAGTACATTTCAAGCCTTTGTTCCACATATTCTCCCACTGTTCCAACATGATATTATACCCAAAATTCTTAGCCCATTTAATCAGATATTTTTAGCATCTTTATAATGTCATAAATAATTGCTTTTCCACTGCTATTATGGGAAAAAAGTGGTACAACCCCCTTACCTTGAAATAAGAAAAGGAGGAGAAAGCTTAGAGCTACCACATTTGTAAATGCAAAACTCCGAGCAACCAGTAGATGGAAGGAAAGAGACTCAGACATTTTTTGTCTTGTTGCTGTTGTGTAGTGGCCGTCCAATTTTTGCAGCTGAGATCTGGTAGCTCTGAGAAAGCTTCTCCTCCTTCACTCCTACCAGGTAGAACTCTCTGAAAGGGAAGGCAGAAGTGCTCTGTAAGTGAACTCAGGTGCAGCTCTCTACTTGCTCAGAGTGATAGCTCAATGGTGCAGCAGGTGTTTTGCAATGCCATGTTTCAGCTCCTGACCTCTTTAGAATTTTTAGGCTATATGTCATTGTCTGGCAGACCTCTGCCATTCAGATGCGTGCAGGAAGACCTGATGAAAGACACACGCAACTGACAGACTAGCGCGGAAGCCAGAGATACAGTAACGAGGCGCGAAACGGGACGCATCAGCCCGGGGAGGACTGTCTGAGTACTCTGGAGCCAAGAACTACTCATGTCAATTTCAAAAGGACAATGGGGGGGAATGCTTAAATGTAATATACCATGCCATACCAGTTCATTCACGTCTTTGTTCCTGTTCCTGTGTACCAGAATAAATCCTTTTACTTGTAAGAAATCAGAGTCCGTGGTTTGCTTTAGAGAAAGGGATTTCTTGGACATCGTTGGGAGCAGTCCTTACACTATATTTACATAGCCTGACTGATGAAGTCAACCACTTCTCTGGGGGGAAAAATAATAATGCATCATCGGAGAAACCCTACTTGAACAGGGAGCAGTATATTGGTGGCCTTCCAGCTGCTACAAAAGTGGCTAAGAAACTGTCACTGCTCACTGCTTTTTCCCCCTTAAAAATAAAATGAAAGAAGTGTTGGGGAAAACCAAATGAGTGTGTGAGTGTGAATATCCCTGAGAGCAGAAATCTAGCCTGAGCAGGGATTAGTGAAGCAGGTTTATTAATAAAGGAGGTTAATTTCAGGAAGTGCATTGAGGGGATAAGCAAAGCCTAGCACTTAATTAGCTGCATCCTATCAGGAGGAGCAAATCGGGAGCAAAAAATAACTCCATGCAGACGTGCTTTGGGAACCAAGACCAAGAAAAAAAAAAGACCCTGACATTAGTCTGTAGCTTGAATCATGTCAACTGGATTTCTATAGAAATCTACAAGCTACAGACAATTCCACCTGGATGACTGAGAACCTTCATAGGCATCCTGAGATTAGCAATCTCCAAGACAAAGAGGAGGCATGAACGCAGAAAATCTCTAACTATCTATATCCAGCTGTCCATTGTGGTCAGGTTGTGAGGTGATAAAGGATCAGTGCCACTGAAAGTGACTGAGGTTGGTGCTGCTAAGTATGATGATGGCAAAGACTTCCCATTCCTTGCCATGTTTTACACCCACATATGACCAGGAGGGGTGGGTGGGTAAAAAGTAGAACAGATTTCCAAGCAGCCCCATTTTTGTAAGGCCAGTTTAGGAAATCATTTTTGGGTTGGCAGCAGAAATAAGACCATTTACAATCCCTGAAACTTCTGAACCCTGTTTTCATGACAAAGAGTGATGAGAGCAATATGTCTATGAAGGTTCTCAGTCATCCAGGTGGAATTGCCTGTAGCTTGAATCATGTCAACTAGATTTCTATTTTCTCAGTGGAAACGTTTTGCTCCTTATCGCTACAGTGATGAGAGCAGTTTAGTTGAGCTCCCAATCTGTAGTGCTGTTTTAAACCATACTAATTCCTCAGCGCTGACTTGGTTTAGCTGTTCCTGTAACAATAACTACCCTTGATTCAGTTAATTGTATCACATAAACTAGCCCTTAGAAGCATGACCCTGAAAGAATCCTGTAGAGCTGGTTGCCTGTCACTTCCTGGGTTAATAGTTTGCTTTTGTTTTTTTTAAATCTGTTCAGTTGTGTCTGATTCTCCGAGACTGCCTGGACAAGTCCCTGCAGTTTTCTTGGCAAGGTTTTTCGGAAGTGGTTTGCCATTGCCTCCTTCCTAGGGCTGTTAATAGTAGGACTTACTAAACAGCACCTTCATATATTTTTTGGGGGGTTGCTTTTAAGTAAACAGGTTTTGCACCAAGCTCTAAGATGGCTACTCAATAGATCATTAAGAGCCATCTTAGCACTTTTCCAACTAACCCATTTTATTAAAAGGCATAAGCTTTTGTGAGCTGCAGCTCAATCATCAGATGCACAGAGTGGCTGGACTGAGGTAGAATTTAAATTAAGGGGAGCTGGGTAGGAAGAGAGGAAAGGCACGATGATTATGTAGATGCAGGTTACATGTGAGACAGATTACAGGTAATTGACAATTATCAATTGTTATGTGTTAAAAACCCATTGTGCTTGGATAGCCTGAAACCTTTTGAAATATGTGAGTTCAGTGTAGCCATTTTGGAAAAAAAGAAACTTTATTGGCACAATTGAGCATGAGATTGTCATACTCAGTTGTGCCTGTAAAGTCCCCCCCCCCCCCAAATGGCTACACTGAGATCTATAATGGAGCAACCTTGGAGTTTAAAATGCTCTGATTTCCTTTGCCTTTGTTTTGAGTCCTGATGTTATAATTTGTGTTGTTGTCCAGTATGAGCTATAGCTTATTCATAATGTATTTGAGTGGCTTCAGCTGTGGGCTGTAGGTGATAATCAGTGGTGTTCTGTTGTTCCGTTTTTGTGATCTGTCTTCTAATAAATCTTCCCTGAAAATCAGTCTGGCTGTGTTGATTTGTCTGTTTATCTACAATGACACTGCATTTTTCTCAGGCACTGAGTGGCAAACTTATACTTGCATATAGAGAACTATCCAACCTGAAGCAGATTCTCACAAGCAACAACAGAAACTTATATTAAAATGGTGTTGGGATAAATTAAGATCTCTCCCTGCCCTCTCAGACTTCCGGGTTCTGGTCGGAGCACAGCGAAGAACTGGGGCTCCTTAGCCTCGATTCCACGGCTAAGCTGTTTGCAGCGATTTGGGAGAAGAAATCGCTGGAAAAATCACACTCGAAGAGAGTGAGATCGGAAGATTAACCACAAAGGGTCTCTGAAGTAAATGCCCTCCCCCGACTCCTGTAATTTCCACTGCGGGAGGAGGGAGATGGAGCAATGAAAGGAGACTGGGAAAAAAAACGGGGCTCTGCAGCAGCCGTGATTCTAACAGATAAGTAGCTGGCCCGACCAGGCTTTTAGTCACTTTTTTTTACTTTTAAACATTATTATTTTTTTATTAAGTGCTAAGATTTGTATCTGGACTTGATTTATATTTGCTGGTGCTATATTTTTTTCTTGTTAATGGAAGAATAAACGGTGGGAAGAGAAGCTAAGTGGCTTTGCTAGAAGTGAAAGTGACTTTTACTATTATTTCAGTTTGGTTTGAGTTTTTTACTTATGGATAACTATTGGTATTTCTATTTTTGCTCTCTGGAATACTATATTAAAGCTTGGATTTAAATGGAGTGATTAATACTTTATTTTTTAAGATTTTGATGTTGGGATTACTGAACCCTATTAAAAACTCTTTTATATATACAAGTTCCTCTTTTTCTTTTTGAACTTTGAACTCTGTTTGGATTTATTTTTCTGAAAAAGTCAAGTTATTTAACGTTTAATTTGGATTAGTGGATTATTATATGGAAAGTAGAGGCTTTTTTACATGTCTCTAGCAACATTTTTTCTTTTTGACTTGTGGTTGGATTGAAGAATTACAAGTGGGAAGGTGAAACCCTGGGAATATTTACTATTCTTATCTTTGATTTTGACTACAGGAGAACAAAAAGTCCTAGGCTTTTATCCTTTGAAACACTGTGGACTTTTATATATAAGGGATTATAAATGACCTAAGAGGAAAAATTTTAAAGGAGCCTAGTTCTCTCTTTCTTTTTCCTTAACCTTTTGGATATTTGTTTTTTCACCTTTTCTTTTTTCTTTTTATTATTTGTAAAAGAATTTTTAATTTTTTTTTTAATTTTTTCCCCTTTTTTAAATAATTTTTGTTATATTGTTATATGGTGCTTTTTCCCCTTTTCTCCCTTTTTTCTTCTTTTTTGCAGGGCTATGGCGTCTTTGGGAACGAGACGGGCGGAGAAGGAGAAGAAGAAGGAGACTGGAGGACCACCTATTGATTCTGCTACACCTGCTACATCTGCCTCAGAAGCTTTATTACCAGAAATGAAAAAGATATTAGAAGCTGTTGCAACACTAAATAAGAAAATGGATGATCAGAATACAGCAATAAATAAGAAAATGGATGATCAGAATACAGCAATAAATAAGAAAATGGATGACCAGAATACAGCAATAAATAAGAAAATGGATGACTCCACGAAGCAGATGGAAGATCAGATTACAGCATTAGACAAAAAAATGGACGATATGAAGAAAGAAATAACCCGAGAGATTAAGCAAGATTTTAAAAAAGAAATTCAAACAGTTAAGGAAGTGGTCAATTCTCTGTCAGGAGAACTTAAAGATACGCAAAGCCAGATGCAAAAATTAGAAGATAAATCAGAATATGCTATTAAAGAGATTGAACATAATCTAGATATCACAGCTTTAGCAGAAATGAGAGAGAAGGAGCACATCTTGAGATTTAGAGCAATTCCAGAACAAGTAGATGAAAATGTGAGAGAAAGGATGACTTTTGAATTAGCTAAATTTTTGGAGACAAGAGAACAAGATTTAGATTTGGAGATAGACAAGATATTCAGAGTAAACTCACGTTATGCTAAGGAAAGAAAAGTCCCTAGAGACATATTGATATATTTTGTAAGAAAAGTGACAAAAGAGCAAATCTTAAGGAAGCATTATAATACTAGATTAAATATAGAAGGGAAGGAAATAATTGTATTAAAAGAAATTCCTTTGAGAATAATTAGGAAAAGAAAAGACTATTCTTTCCTTACAGACAAATTAAGGCAACATAGTATTTCATTCAGATGGGAAAAATTGGAAGGCGTATCGTTTGAGTTTAAAGGACAGAGATTCAAAATAACTTCCATTTTAAAAGCAAAAGCTTTTTTAGAGAAATACAAGAAAGAAATGGGTTTACCAGAAGGAGAATTGACAAAAGGAGGAGAAACATCGAAAGACAAAGAGAAGACTGAAGATCTATCTGAGAAAGGAGCTACAGGTGTGGACTTAACAAAGGGATTTTAAAGAATAAAACACCAATGGAACTTAAATATCTGACATGGAATATTAATGGAGCCAATGCTCCACAAAAAAGAAGAAAGATATTTCATTTTTTGAAAAAACAGAAATTGGACATAAGTTGTTTACAAGAGACTCATATTTGTAAAAAAGATACTAAATATTTGATTCAAAAACAGCTTGGAGAAGAATTTATTTCGGCTGGATATAAAAAAACTAAAGGGGTAGTCTTATATGTACAACCAAAGTTAAACCCAAAATTGATATTAGCTGATGAAGAGGGTCGATACATTGTAGTAGAAATTAACATACAAGGAACTAAAACACTGATAGTTGGACTTTATGCACCGAATATGGATAAAGGAGTATTTTATAAAAACCTGATGGATAAACTTTTGGATTTAACTTATGACAATTGGTGTTTCATGGGGGATTGGAATGGGGTAATTTACCCCAGATTGGATAGACAGTCACAAAAAGAAGTGAAGCAAACACAGGGAAAATTGCCACAAACATTTTTCGACTTGAAAGAGATGTTGGATTTACAAGACATTTGGAGATGTATGAATGGGACTTCCAGAGAATTTACATATTATTCAGAGAGATTTAAATCACATTCTAGAATAGATATGATTTTGATATCTAAAAATTTGATGATGGATATTAACAAAGTTGATATATTACCTAAGACTTTATCAGATCATAATCCAGTAATGTTGACTCTTAAAGGGAAACGGAATGTATTTAGATGGAGATTGAATGAGTCACTACTACGGAATAATGATGTAGTTGATGTATGCAAAAAAAAATTAAGAGAATATTTTCAATTTAATTTGAACAAAGGGACTAATATTCAAACTGTATGGGAAGCCAGTAAAGCATATATGAGGGGTTATTTTATTCAATACAATGCTCAAATGAGGAAGAAAAAACAAAAAAGAATTCAATTGATTTTAGATGAAATTAAAAGTAAAGAGTTAGATTTGAGAGATAAACCAATGGATGACACTTTGCTCACTCAAATTAAATTTCTACAAAAGCAAATATCAATGATATTAACTCAAGAGATAGAGACTCAAATGAAATTTACAAAACAAAAATATTTTGAATATGCAAATAAACCAGGTAGATGGCTGGCTTATAAATTGAGGAAACAAAGACAAAAGAATTTGATTACTAATATTCAACATGAAGGAAAAACTCTGGTGAATAATATGGACATTCAAAAAACCTTTCATGACTATTATTCTAAATTATATAAAAAACAAGATGTCAACTTGGATGAGATTGAAGAATATTTGAATAAACAAAAACTAACTGTTCTTAATGACCAACAAAGATTGATATTAAATAATGTTATAACAAAAGAAGAATTGATAAAAGCTTTTAAGAAAATTAGTAGTGGAAAAGCTCCTGGACCGGATGGATTGTCAGCAGCCTACTATAAATGTTTTGAAGAGGATTTATGTCTACCTTTGCAGAAGACTATGAATTCTATTTTGGAAACAGGAATTATGCCTGAAACTTGGAAAGAAGCACATATAACATTGATACCCAAAGAACAACAGGACTTAACATTAACTAAAAATTACAGACCAATATCTTTATTGAATAATGACTATAAGATATTTACAACGATATTAGCAGAAAGAATGAAGAATATACTTAAGGATTTTATTCATCAAGACCAAACTGGTTTTCTACCCAAAAGACAAATTCATGACAATGTCCGAAACATAGTAGACGTAATTGAATATTTGGATCAACACTATGATAAACAAGCTGCCTTGATATTTATTGATGCTGAAAAAGCCTTTGACAACTTAAATTGGCCTTTTATGTTCAAAGTTTTGGAAAATATGAATTTTGGAGGAAATTTTATAAAATGGATTAAATCAATATATACTCCACAATTTGCCAAAATAATTGTTAATGGAGAATTTAGTAAGCCATGTGAAATACAAAAAGGTACTAGACAAGGTTGTCCATTATCTCCACTTTTGTTTATATTGGTATTAGAGGTTTTACTTAGAGATATTAGACAAGATGATGGTATCCATGGTATTAAAGTTAAAAAAGAAGTTTATAAACTAAGAGCATTTGCTGACGACCTAGTCATTACTTTGGAGAATCCACTAGAAGGAATTGAAATATTAATACAGAAACTAAAAGACTTTGGGTCGCTAGCAGGGTTCAAAGTGAATTTACAGAAGACAAAAGTTTTGACCAAAAATATGGATTACCACCAACAAGAGAAATTGAAAGAAATAACAGGATATTCAATGGAAGAAAAAGTAAAATATTTGGGAGTATATTTAACAACTAAAAATGTTAAGTTGTTTAAGAATAATTATATTCCACTTTGGATGGATATTAAAAAAGATTTGGAACATTGGGAAAAACTGCAATTATCATTATTAGGTAGAATTTCAGCAGTTAAAATGAATGTTTTGCCAAGAATTTTATATCTTTTTCAAACACTACCTATATTGGCATCAGAAGAACCTTTTAAACAATGGCAGCGAGATATTTCTAAGTTTATTTGGCAAGGGAAAAAACCAAGAGTAAAATATAAAGTATTGCAAGACTCTAAAGAAAGAGGAGGACTAGGTCTACCGGATTTGAAATTATATTATGCTGCTTGTTGCTTGGTTTGGATTAAAGAATGGATAGTTTTGAAAAATGAAAAATTATTGAATTTGGAAGGACATGAATTAAGATATGGATGGCATGGATATTTGTGGTACGATAAAGTTAAAGTTAATGTGGACTTTAAAAACCATTATATTAGAAGATCCTTGTTAAGAATCTGGAATAAATATAAATTAATCTTATGTTATAAAAGACCCTTATGGATTTCTACACAAGAAGCATTCTACAGAACAGAAGTAAGAAATAAAGATAAATGGTTAACCTACAAAGACTTTTTAAAGAAAGAACAAGGACAATATATAATTAAATCAATAGAAGAATTGGTATCAGAGGGATACAGTTTTCAATGGCTTTCATATATGCAGCTCGTAGAGAAATTTAAATTAGATAAGAAAGACCTTGAATTTGAACAAACCAAATCGGAATTTGAGATACAACTATGTGAGACAGATGATCATCTAATTGCAAAAATGTATAAATTATTGTTAAAAGGTGAAATGGTAGAGGAACAAGTTAAAGACTGTATGATTAAATGGGCTAAAAATATTGGCCATAATATTCAAATGCAACAATGGGAAGATATGTGGACCAAAGGGTTAAAATTTACTTTGTGTTATAATTTAAAAGAAAACTTTTATAAGATGATGTACAGATGGTATATGACCCCACAAAAACTTTCTAAAATGTATGGAAATGTCTCCAACTTATGTTGGAAATGTAAAAAAAAAGAGGGGTCTTTTTACCATATGTGGTGGACATGTGAGACTGCAAAGAAATTTTGGACTCAAATACATGCATTGATGCAAAATATATTACAAATTCGAGTTCCATTTAAACCGGAATTTTTCTTACTGGGAATAATTGATGGACAACCTGGGAAGCAATTTACAAGGATTATGCAATACATGATTACAGCAGCAAGACTTATTTTTGCACAAAATTGGAAAAACCAGATATCGCCTACAATACAAGATTGGATGTTAAAATTGATGGATATGGCAGAGAATGATAAACTGACATGTTTATTAAAAGAAAATCCAAATAATTATTTCCTTAAAGAGTGGAAACCATTAACTGACTATTTACAAGATGCGGGAGGGGCAAAGCTTATATGGGGATTTGAAGATTAAAATATATATATATTGATGTAATAGACAAGAAATATTCTTTAATATTATATATAGACCTAGCATGTAAGATAAAATTTTTAAAATACCATGACCAGATACAAATCGGAAGTTGACCAAATTCTGTTTCAGCTTTATCTTTTTTTCTTTTTTCCTTTACTACACTTTTTTATCTTTTCTTTTTTCTTGATTTGTATTTCTATTTTCTTTTCTGTTTCAAACTTTTATCTATGTAAAATTAAAATCTAATAAAAAGAATTCCACCAAGATCTCTCCCTGCCCTCCATGTTGTCTTCCCCCAGAACAGGTAAAGGAAGCCCAATTGTTAAAAAGGTTACAAAATAGAATGAGTTTGATAATGCCAGAGATTAAGATGGAAAAGGAAGCCCAACTGCTCAGACAAAGGATTCCCCCTCGATTCAATTGGAAAGCTTGGAACACAAAAGGTCAGCTCATTCACAGAACGTAGCCAGCCCATTCAGGTAGACCTTCTTCCCCAGCCAAACACATCTCCATCTAAATTAAAACTAACCCATAGGGCAGCCCAATCAAACCTTCTGATATTTCGATCAAACCCAGAGAACAAAAAGAACAAAACCCGTACATTAAACATAAGAAAAGGAGAGAAGGCTTTCCCAGAAACTGACAAAACAAACCCAATGGGAAAACCCGAGGCACCGGCAGTGTGGAAGTAGCAATGCAATAGAGGGCGCCAAAACGAGGAACGACTTCCCTTTCTAATAGTGAAAGCTTTCTAAGAATTCCTAGAGGAAGCTTTCTCAGGAACCAATTAAGAGTTGTTAAAACAAAATAAATGCCATCTCCTCATATTTTTTCTTAACAAAACCTGTATTTCTTTAACAAAAGACCTCTGTGACTATAAGAAGGACTGGTTGGAGTGTGTTCGTGTGGCCACCTTCCAACCAGCATACTCCGTACCTTGTACTCTGTATATGCTCTTGGGAATAAACCAGCAAACCTCTGTTCCAGCAACTGCCTGCGTCTATTCATTCCCGGCTTGGGACGAACCTTGGTAAGATTCCTTCTAACAATGGGAACCATACCATCTGAGAAACCCAGAGGTCTACTTTGCCTCCACATTTATACCAGCAGCACCATCACAGCCCCCAATAATTTCACACACAAGACTAGAAGTACCTTCACATGTTCTTCCTCTAATGTGATATATGCCCTCATCCGCCAGCAATTCCCCTCTAGATTCTACAAAGGACAAACAGGACAGACTTTACACAAAATAATTAAATGGCACAAGTTTGACATCAGGACGCAAGACAAGGGCAGAATAATATCAGAGGATTTTAACTTCCAAGGATGCTCCATTACAGATCTCAGTGTAGCCGGTTTGGTGGGTGGGTGGGGGGTCGACCCCTTTACCAGCACAATTGAGCAAGAGATTGCTGAACACAATGCATCAAAAGGTTTCATGCTATCTCAGAAGGTCTCAGCCAATGCAAGGGTTTTGACAATTGTTAGCTGATAAGATACTTGTAATCTGTCTCATATATAAAATGAATTTGCATAACTACCCTGTCTTCCCCTCCTTTCCCCCTCTGTCTCACCCCAATTTAAATCCTACATTAGTTTAGCCACTCTGTGCATCTGATGAAATTAACTGTAGCTCACAAAAGCTTATACTCTTTAATAAAAATTGTTAATCAGAAAAGGGCTCCTCCTAACCAATATATCATGTATCATTGACAGGCTGCTGTCTATCTGTTGGTGAAAGGGCTTTATTCATAATAAGCAATTTCAACACAGTAATCTTATATATTTTTATCCATATTTTCCTCTTTATTCCTATTCCTTTCTTGGTGGACTTCAATAAACTTGAAGGCTGGCACTATTTTTTAACCTTTTTAAAGCTCACATTCAGGTTGGCACTATGAGTCAAGCCATCTTTGTTTCAGCTTAATTACTCTTGGCAGACTTTTAAGCTTTTCAGACATAAACTTTAGGAACTCTCTTTGGAAAGCAACATTGTCATATATAGTAGCCACAATGTCTTAGGCAGAGATAAAAACATCTTCAGAATGTAGGAAAATTTCTAATGGCAAAAGTGGTTCATTGTCAGTTTTATTAAAAAATAAATAAATAAAAGATTGTTGGATTGTAAACATATTCTTACATTTCTGTATATATAAATACAAATATATTTCATATTCATATATTAGAAACATTTGCACTTGCATTATGGCTCTGAAACCATGTTGTATTTCCTTGAAGAGTTTCTTCCAATGGCAAGGTCCGGAGTAGAGCACTTCATTTCCATAGAGATCGCAAGTACCTGCACATAGAGAGGAGATAAGAAAATAACGTAGAATCCCCCCTCTCCAGGTGAAGGGAGTGGGGATCCAGGCCTTTTGAAACATCTGGTGGCCTGCCAAAAAGCAACTCAAATGGAGACAATCCCACATCTTTTTGAGGTCAGGTACATAAGTGAAATAAAGCGATAGGCAATACCTGGGGCCACTTTAAATGCGTCTCCTGGCATAATTTTCCTAGCAATGTCTTGAGTTCCCTGTTAGCCCATTCCACCCCCCCCCCGAAGATTGAGGATGATAAGGGACATGTAAGTTCTGTGTGATGCCTAAAGCTTGCAGAATGTGAGTAATCACGTGTGCCACAAAGTGTTGGCTGCGGTCCATATCTAAGACAGAGGATGCTGTATCGGGGAACGATGTCCTTCAGCAGGTGTCTTGCAGTTTCAATTGCGGTAGCATGTCGACAAAGGAAGGCTTCAATCCAGTGTGTAAGTTGGTCTCTGCAAACAAGTACATGTTCAAAGCCATTTGCCTTGGGTAATTGAATATAATCTAGCTGTAATTTTTTTCCCCAAAAGGTCTTTGGGCCCAGGGTCTCCCTCCCTTATGGATCTTTTGTCTTGAGGAAGCATTGTTAGCTTGGCAAGTGAGACATGTACGTGCTACTTTTTCAGCTTCCATGTAAACCCCAGGCACATACCATACTCATCGCACAATATCCACAATGGCCTGGTCCCACAGTGGCCCTTTGCATGAATCTGTTGACAAAGAAGGTGTAACAAACATCTAGGGGCTAAGGGTCTTCCATCCGGTACCCTCCAGAATCCATCAGAAAAAGTTGCCTCATAGTTTGCCTGCCACTGTTCCACCTCCCCCCTCTCAACGAAATTGTCGTATGGAAGAGACAATTGAAGATGAAACTCTGCAGCTGTGACAGAGAGGGATAGAGGCTGCAGGGCGGCCCATTTCACTGTAGCATCAGCAAAAGCGTTTCCCTTTGTAACCAGGGAGATGCCCTGTTGATGTGCAAGGCAGTGCACTACGGCCAGAGCCTTAGGGAGCATAATGGCTTCCAAAAGGGAGGCTATCAGAGTAGCATGAGCAATGGGGGCACCAGAAGAAATAAGGAAGCCCCGCTGTTTCCACAGGGCTCCTGTAGCATGGCAAACCCCAAAGGCATATTTAGAGTCCATGTAGATCGTCACACAGAGGGTGCGGGCAGCCTTGCAAGCCTCGGTCAGGGCAATGAGTTCTGCGGCTTGGGCACCGTGGGAAGGGGAAAGTCCAAAATCAATCCATTGGGAGTACATTTAATAGTGGCCCCGAGTTTACAGAGTAAATCACGACCTAGGAGAAAAACAGGAGATTCAGAACAAACAGTAAAGGCATGTTCAACAGTGAGAGGACCCACCTCTACTGTTAAGGGGTCAGTAACATTTACAGGAATGATCCCCCAACCCCAATAATATGATCAGAAATCCCAGAAAGAACAGTAGGGGAAGAGGGAGGGTGAGTTAACATGAGTGCACTCAAGGGTAAGGTCGCTTGTAGAGCCAGCTGGTTGAGAAGAATCAGCGACAGGCAAAACTGGATACACATGAGAAGGTTCTGGAGGGAAAGGTGTGTGGGTCAAAACATATCTCTCAAGGGCTCTAAGATATGTGTTTGCAAACACAAAAATATATGGGGTGGTTCCCAAATGTATAACTTTATGTTTGTGCAGCAGGATCACCCCTATTTTCATCCTGCTACTTTATTAGTTGGTCCAGGTGTTGGGGGATCATTCCTGTAAATGTTACTGACCCCTTAACAGTAGAGGTGGGTCCTCTCACTGTAAGCTCATTCCAGCAATGCCAATAGGATAATTGATCAGGGTTGTTTCTTTTCAGCTGAAGTTTAAGAAGCTTCAATTTCTCACAGTGAAATGTACCCATAGGCCAGATTGCATTACCGCTTGTGTCTAAATATTGAGTTCATTCTATACATAGCTCACGTGCACGTCTTTTCTTCATTCCTGGCTGGGTGGGCAAAATCCCCTTATCCCAAGCCTTCAACTACGCCCCTAAGGGGGAAGATGGGGGTACCGTCGACTTAGTATTCCCCATAACCACTCGTGTCCCTAAGCATGGCACCGGTGCCCGTCGGATTTGGGGTGTGTCTAAACACCCAGAGACTCCCTATTAGAGTACCGACCCTCTGCGCGCTTCCAAGTCTTCAATTATTCACCTTTTTCTACTTTTAGCTCACAAGCGGTAATTGCCCAGTTATAGTTCATTCATGCATTCAATCGCAACCTGTCCGGGCACACGTATCGCCCTGGTCCCACTGGCTATCCGAGTTACTCTGCTCAACGCCCAAAAGAGCTAGCAGAGGCCCGGGGGCGTCTTGAACCAGTATGACACACAGCCCTGGTCGACAGTCGGGTTTTATAAAAGGATTCAAGCACACACATTCACTGGGCTTATCAAAGGAATAAAATTTTCAGGTACTCACCCACTGTGGAGTTGTCCTAGGTTCATGCAATCGGCTGGTATAAAAAAACCAAAGTTCCCTTTACTACCCTCTGGGCGGTCCCACAGGAAAATTAAAACCCTCTGGGCAAATGGCCCGGTGCCGGCAGGGCTTGTTATCCCCCTGGGACCCACTCCATTGGGTTAGCTCAGTAAAACATCTGGGGTGCCAAAATGTTAGAAGTAAATTTTATCTTACCAGATTCGTTCCTGAGCCGGGAGTAAAGAAACTGACAAATTGCATGAAGTTAGGAGTTTATTCACCCAAGAGCAAAAGCAATGACAGCAAGCTGTTAGGTGGGCGGCCACGCAGGACCCCCTTCCTACAGCACATTATATAGATTCCATTCAACTCCTCCTTTAGAAGACCACCCCTTACTCAGTTACCCATACTCCACCTTACCCTCATTCCATATTAGGAATTTCCTTCCTTCACTCCATATTAGGAACTTCCTTCCATCCTTGCTAGGGCCCCTTGACCGTTATTAAACAATATATTTCCCCTGGAGAAGCTATCCTTGGAAAGTACACTTTATCTTTCTATGGGCACAGCTATCTATCAAGGCCTGTTAGAAAGGAAGGGTGTCAACAAAACTCTTCAAGGAAATACAACATGGTTTCAGAGCCATAATGCAAGTGCAAATGTTTCTAATATATGAATATGAAATATATTTGTATTTATATATACAGAAATGTAAGAATATGTTTACAATCCAACAGAAGTATCAATGGACATTTATTAAAAATGCAGTCAATATTTGACAGATTAAATTCATTACAGAACGTTATGAGTGAAAGAACAAAAATGTCTTTTTTACTGAGTTCCCTGCCTGATAAATTCTTCCATTTTGTAGCTAGCCAAAATCTAAATGGGACTAATCTTTCCCAGCTGTTTGGGAAGATTCGAGCAGAGGCCTGAAGGCAGAAAATTTACATTTGAGAAGTAGCCCAGCAGAAGACAATGGCTATCTTGCAGCAAGGGGGAGGTGTGATCAGAAACCATTACCTGATCATCTCCGAGGCCTGGCAGCAAGGGGGAGAGGTGAGCAGCCTACTCAACATAACAAAAGGCCCATAGTCTGCCACAATTGCAAGAGGCCTGGGCACATCGCAAGATTTTGTAAGGGCCAGGAGAAAAAGGATTTTTCTGGAAACCAGCATTCCAAGAAAAATTTGGGTCTGCATACAGTTTTTAGGGCAGAAAGTGCTCTTGAGGATAATTTTAATGAAAGCAATGAACGATGGATTCTGGATTCAGGGGTAAGCAGACATCAAAACAGAGAATATTTCAGTGAGCTAGTTGAAGAACCACAAGGAAATATTTCTCTATCTGATGGAAATTCCATCTCAATTCAGGGAAAGGGCAAAATACCCATAAGGTGTTTTAATAGAGGTAGATACAAAGACCTCACAATTACAGAAGCATATTATGTGCCTCAGTTATCTACTAACTTAATGAGTGTTTCAACACTGACCAGCAAAGGGTACAATGTAATATTTAAAGCAAATGGCACATGTGAAGTAACACTTGGAAGAGAAGTTTTTGTTACAGGCTCTAAGAAAGATGGAGTCTACCAGGTGAACTGCAAGCAATCACCACCAGATGCCAGCCTTGCCTGGCAGCAGCAGCAGCAGCAAAGAGAGGACAACAGTGCCATCATGTGGCACAGGCGTTTTGCACACAGGGACTTTGATGCAATTTACAAGATGAAGAATGAGGATATGGTAAGGGACTTTGAACTAAGCAATCCGGAAAGGTGCCAATCAAGGTGTCTAGTATGCATCAAAGGCAAAGCCACCAGACCAGCCATACCCAAGCAGAGGGAAAGACGGGCAACCAAGCCACTTGAGCTTATCCACACTGATTTGTGTGGACCCCTAAAAGCATCAGCTGGTGGAAGTAAATACATAATGTGTTTTGTAGATGATTTTTGCAGATACTGTGTTACATACCTTCTGAAGGAGAAGTCCCAGGCACCTGACATGTTGAAGGCATATGTAGCCATGGTGAGGAACAAGTTCAACAAGACCCCTCAGGCCCTTCAGAGCGATCGAGGAGGTGAGTTCCTATCTAACACCATGCAAACATACCTGACACAATTAGGCATAGAACACATGCTGACCGCTCCTTATACACCAGAGAGTAATGGAATTGCAGAGAGAAAGAATAGATCATTAATGGACATGGTGAGGTGTATGCTGTTAGAGGCAGATATACCTGAGAAATATTGGGCAGATGCTGTGATGACAGCTACCTATTTGCAAAACAGACTGCCAACCAGAGCCAATAAGGTAACACCTTTTGAGCTATGGCATGGGCACAAACCAAGTGTCAAACATTTAAGAGTGTTTGGATCAAAGGCTTATGCCCACATTCCAAAAGAGAAAAGATCCGAACTAGATCCAAACTAAACATGATTGGCTACACTCCAGGGAGCAAGGGATACAGAGTCCTGAATCAAAAGACAGGAATAGTAAAAGTATGCAGGGTGGTGTACTTTGATGAGAGTGAGAGAGGCTGCCACACTCAAGCAGATGATGACTGCGTACCAAGCACCAGTAGCAGTTACCAGCCTGAGATGTTCAGCCTGCTGCCAGATGACATCATCGCCACACCGACCCAGAGGAAGATGGAGGACCAGATGGAGTCTCCACCAGAGTCAGATGATGAGGCCGAGGGTGCAGAAGGGGGTGAACCACCAAATGCCGCTCCTGGACCTGCTCTGAGACGCTCATCACGACACAACAGGGGAGTTCCAGCCCAAAGACTGTCCTACCTCGCAAGGTCATCGCAACCACAAGAACCTGCATCGTGGAACGAGGTGCTGCAAATGCCTGCTGATGAAGCAAGTAAGTGGAAGAAAGCAGCACAGGAGGAGCTAGATGCTCTGCACAAGAACAAAACATGGACTTTAACTAAGCTACCTAAAGGCAAGAAAGCCATAGGTTGTAAGTGGGTGTTCAAAGCAAAACAGGATGAGAATGGCAAAGTACAAAGGTACAAGGCCAGATTGGTAGCAAAAGGCTACTCACAAAAATATGGAGAGGACTATGATGAATGTTTTGCTCCTGTTGTGAAACACACCATGATTAGAATGCTTCTAAGTCTAGCAGCATCCAAAAATATGGATGTTGAACATTTAGATATCAAGACTGCATTTTTGCATGGGGAAATTCAGGAAGAATTATATATGGCTCAGCCACCAGGTTTTTCTAATCCCAATAACAAACATCTTGTTTGCAAACTACAGAAGGGGATTTATGGCCTGAAGCAGGCGGCCAGAGCATGGAACAAGAAGTTAAATCAAATACTTCTTGACCAGGGTTTCGCTCAAGGAAAGGCTGACCCCTGTTTGTACACAAGACACAGAAATGGCAGAGATGTGTACATACTGTGTCATGTGGATGATTTAATGACCTGCCACAGTAACAACAGGGACTTTGATGATGTTGTTTCCCAACTAAATAAAGAAGTAGAAGTGAAGCATCTGGGCAATGCCAGTTACTACTTAGGAATACAAATTGAGAGAGAAGAAGATGGGAGCTTTCTTCTAAGCCAAAAACAAAAGATATTAGAACTGTTGGAGAGCCTAGGACTGCAAAATGCCAATCCTATGCCTACACCAATGGAAACGGCTTTCCACAAACAACATGAACCCAGAGATCTCCTACCAGAGAACAATGAGTACAGAAGCGCCATAGGCAAGCTGTTGTATCTAGCCACCACCACTAGGCCGGATATAGCTGCTGCAGTGGGCATTCTATGTAGGAAAACCAGCACACCCACACAGAGAGACTGGACTGGTGTCAAGCGGGTGGGAAAGTCCCTGAAAGGGACCATGCACCTAAAACTAAAACTGCCAGCCGCTGAGAATCCTAGACTAGTGGGATTCACAGATGCGGACTGGGCAGAAGACATTGCTGACCGCAAATCCACCAGTGGTTATGTGTTTTTCTATGGGGGCAGAGCAGTAAGCTGGGGAAGCCACAAGCAAGGCACAGTTGTCCAGTCATCCACTGAGGCAGAATACATTGCAGCAACTGAAACATGCAATGAGGTTAAATGGCTCAAGCTACTGCTTGGAGACATGAGAATAGAGGAACCAATCCCGGTTCAGATATTTGAGGACAACCAAAGTTGCATTAAAATCTCACAGTCAGAGAAGATTGGTGAGAGGACCAAGCACATTGATGTAAAGCATCATGTGGTGAGGGAGATGCAACATCCACAGGGAACATGATAGCAGACATCTTCACGAAGCCATTGTCTAAAATCAGTTACCAGGAACTGAGAGGGAAATTAAATCTCGTGGGACACTGAGACATGCAAGGTTGAAAAGAAGGGGTGTTAGAGATATCGGGTTTCAACCAAGCACGTCTCACACAAGCTTGAAGAAGGGGCAGCTCTGCTGCAACCTAATATTACTGCTTTGTGTGGGAGGGGCTTGTATCCCGATTTCCTGTTCCTCTCCTTCATTTCCTTCCTCCTTTTTCATTTGAATCTCCACTGGTGAGGATGGTCAGCCATGGCTGTCCTCGTGGCTCATACCTGCATTCAGCAAGGCCACTTTAAGAAGACTGTGGATTTGGTCAGAACCTATCGCTCGCACGCATGGACCGTTTCTACCATGGAATCAATCAACTGTAAGCTATTTTTATGTAACTTTACATTAACATGCGAAGTGTGTTTATTTTGTGTTTGTGAACTGATTAAATCTTGTGCAAGTTGCTGGACACTTCCACTCTGCTATAAACTAATTAAAGGCTGCATGGATTTCTGTTATTAGCATTTCAGAATTCCTACACATTTAATGCTGCTAGGTTTACTTATTTATTTAAATCGATTTAAGATGACTTAAAAGTACAGCTCAGTACTGAATCAGTTTTCATTTCCAACGAGACCACCCTGCAGGGAAACTTTTGTAGAGGAGACCATTCAGGTCACTGTCTAGCTTTTCTATCAATGCTTATGAATGGCAACTGAGCTTGTGTGTGATGAGATACTGTTTGGAATCAACTGCCTGTTATCAGCCTGGGCATTGGTTCTTGGATAATTTCAGGTGGTGGTTTCCAATGAAGATTGGAGTTGAGTATCACACAGGATTGGCTCCCTTCCTTCCTATTGCATGCCTGGGAAATGTGTTCAAGCCAGGGGGCTAGAAGAGTTGGAGAGCAGATGGGCTTTCTTGGATCTGAACTCCCGGGTCTTGTTAGCCATCTGACTATGCTGATCTCTGCAGGGCCACAACTAGGGGGGGGGCAACTGGGGCACCACGCTGGGGGGGGGGCAAAATGACAACACCTTCCTCACCAACCCATGGGGGAGGGGCGCGGAATCCATGTTTGCCCCGTGTGACACAGACACGTCCCTCTTTGCCGTAACTGATAAAGATTGAGAAATGAAAGCTATGGGTTGCAAGAGATTTGCAAACATATTAGACCTTCAGACGGTAATTATTCCTCAACTTTCAGAACAATTGCAAAAGACTGTGCATGTCTTCTTATGAAATTTGTTTACCCAGCAGTATCAGGTATCTTTTTTTTCTTTTTTCTGTCTTTGGTTGCTAAGAATATAAACAAATGTAGGGAGTTAATATTTAGCTTGCTTGGTATTTATTTTAGCAAGCAGAGTACTGAATTTAGATTCATTTTGATTTTTTGCAAATCAGCAGTCATGTTTCCTGTCCTGTTTAGCTTATGCATAGTTGGAATAACCCATGTTGCTCTTGCAGGTCAAGGTAAGCATTTTTGCATTTTGTTTTAACAGGATTAAAAATATTATCACTTCTTAGAAACTGATCAGTATATTGTGGCACGAGATTTTGTAGACCCCCCCATTTTCTTTTATGGTGTCTATGTATGTTAATTTGCATGTATGCATTTATGCTCCTTTTGCGAAATCAATTTGTTGAACATACTGTATCTAGAGTCCTATTCACACATTCCGCTGAATGTACACAGATCAAAAGCAGAGTCAGTAGGAACTTGCTTCCCTCCACATGCCTACTGAATGTTTCCAAAACATGTGAAGTGGGATTTTAACCTTTGTACTGTATATTACTCCTGCAAATCTGCATCCAGAGATGATATCTCACTAAATGACACTGAAATGTTGCTAGCAAAATTCTCTGCTGATCATCTGACTGAAGGCTAAACCAAGCGGTATGTCAATGCAGCTCCTTCTTTTTACATTGTTTTCTAAATAGCTCAGGGGGCAGGGAGTGGTCCAGGTAGGGACCGTGGCACAGAGCTTCCCCCTTTTCCTACTGATGATGTCCCCAAATGGTCTCCTTCCCACGTTAGTAAAGCATGAGCCATTTTTGCTGGGGAACCAGAGTGAAGCAAATTTTATTCCCGTCCTATATCTCATGATTCCTCCTTTCTTCAATACAATACATGCATGTTTTGAAAATAGGCAGATGTTTGTGTGTCTTTTTCACCCATCTAGTTTGACTCTGAGCCTTAGATTAGTGCCTGTTTGAGCAAAAACAAAAAATTAAATAAAATCTTTAAATTGATTAACAGGTTAAATAAAAAATTAAATTTAATCTAGGTTTTAATTTTTTATTATCTGTTTTAGTTGCTTTTTAAAAAAAAGTCATCTCCCTTGAATACTCACCAGAGTAGAAAGGCAAGATATCAACTGAAGAAGTAAAAACATAAAATATACCCCAAAGTATGCCTTATGATCAATGCTATATTATATTTCTGTTGCATATCTCAACACACAAATATTCTGGCTGGCAGCTTTCCTGTTATTAATAAGCAAGGCCCCAGTTGCTTGAAATGTTCTGGTGAATTTTCAGCTAGGGACTTTGTGGATTGTACTTTAGGATTTAACCACCAAGCCAAGTTGTTTCACCTAAACATGTGAGCTCATGCTTGGGGCATAGCAGGAGTGAGTGATCTTAGTGGTCAGGAGCAGCCTGAATGTGTTCGGAAGGCAGGGGAGAAGGGAAACAGGTTAGGTGATGATACATAACAGGAAACATTTATATAACACAAATGTGCAGGACCAGGATCTCTCTCCCCACACCCTCCCAAAGGGAGGGGAACCAGGATAAAGGAGCACAGCCAAACCAAAAATAAAAATAAAGTTTGCAAAACCAACATTAAGCAAATGGAAACTATATTAATGCTTTCAAAACATTAGTTTGGAAAAAAAATCAAATTACCACCAAATTTTGACAGGACATCACATTTCCAAATTTGGTAGCAAATTTATACTACCAAATTTCATGGGTAACTTTTAGAAATGAAGTTGGCAAGACAGGAACAATTCTCCAGCTTGAAAGAACAGTTCTGTCAGCACATCCTCTTTTTACATAGTTTTCTAAATAACTCAGGTGGCAGGGAGTGATCCAAATAGGGGCCGTGGCACAGACCTTTCCCATTTCCTTGAAGAGAATGGCAAAATATCTCTTGGTTTGGACAGTCAGGACTAAAAAGAGGCTAGAATTTAAAGCCTGTAGAATAGATCTACTGTATATGTGCTACATACTACAGTGGACACACCTTCTGTTATATGTGATTTCATTCTTGTTGCAATACAGATTTTCATCTAGCCAAGTCAATATTAGAACAGTTGAGACAATCCCATCCAGATGATTTACCACCACCCATTATTATAAGAGAGAGAGTGTGTGTATCTCCATAAGCTCTTAAAAACATCCTTTCATTTGTATGCCATTGTTATGTCCACTGTTTTTCTTCAACACCTTCCCAGCAATTAAGCTCAACGTAGATGAACCCTGCAAGAGTGGAGGCCTTGTTATCTAAACAGCTACAATTGGGGGCTAGAAGTCAGTTAGTGCCACTGAATTTAAGAAGGCAAATGAAGGATGAAGTGGATACATGATACATTACACAGCAAGGCAAATTTAGATATTTGGGATATGGTTTCTAGAAAAAAGTTCTGAAACCAATTAAAAATAACAGATGAAGGTACTTAAAAAGAAACTAGCAACAATCCTTAATGTTCATTATTCAGTATAAATATCTAAATTGTGATTAGCGGTTGGGGATACAAACAGAAGGGAAGGGGAGAATGTGTCACTAGAAAGTTTTCCATAATGCTTTTAATTCATACTTAGTAGTTGTTTCTTTTTGTTCTTATTTTTCTTTTATTTTGTATTTCATTATCTTATCTTTTATTCTTTAAAAAAGAAAGCAAATGAAGGATGGCGGATTTTGATCCTACTCCTCCAAGCCAGGGATGGAACTAGGGTCTGTGGCACCCGGGGCAAACATGGATTCCGCGCCCCCCATGGGCTATTTTCTCATTTTGGTGCTCCCCCGGGCGTCATTTTGGCACCACCCCCCAGCACGGTGCCCAGGGCACATGCCCCACCTCCCCCCCCTAGTTGCGGCCCTGCTCCAAGCTCTGATTTGCAGTTGTTATGTAAAGAATTTATCTTGCATTCATTGCAACCTTTGGTCTCATCTGTGAAAACAGAGACAATATACTTGCTGACTGTTTATATTATTGCTCTAGTACCATGCAAGACTAGTGTTTCATGTACCAACAAAGCTTTTCATACATGACTTGTTAGTGCTTGGTGTCTTCTAGCTTGCCCTAGACCTCATGAAGTACCCCTGGCTACCATCAACATAAATAAAGAAGAATACAGTCCTGGAGAAGAAATCATATATAGCTGTAACCCAGGTTATCTTCCCCTGTCAGGCTCATGGAGATATACATGTCCTTTGTCTGGTATATGGCCTATCATTACATTCAAATGTATACGTAAGTATTGTATGGCCAGCCTTCCTGTAAAAATCTGAAATCCCATACTACCAAACAGAGACTTCAGACCAGAGGTTTCAAAGAATACAGCTTTAATTATTTGGCCAAAAAGAAAAGCCGGGTGTGACACACACACACACATGGAGTCTAACAACAAATTATATAGTTACCGAGAACAAAGAAATTTACATTTTTAACATAGGGACCAATCAGGTAATTTTTACAAACATTGTTGCCTCCCCTTTCTAACATCCTGGCATTCTCCAGATGTATTACAGAGAGAAAATAATTGGTAACTTTTAATAAGAGACAGCAGCTATTCTTTTGATAAGAGACAGCACTGACCAGCTTTGATCTTAGAGCTGCAAGGTCGGGCTGGTTCTGCCTTAATTAACAGATTACATTTCAAAGGAAAACATTCACACATTCCATTTCTGTGAGGGGAAAAAAACAACACTCTCTTATCTTCCTTCTTTATGGCCCTACAGTGGGGCCCCCCTTTCCTCTCCAAACAAACAAGACACTTACAACTTCATTCAGGGAACCTTACTAGAGTGAAACAGAGTGCACACACTTGTGTTATAGAAACTATATAAAGGTGCTTAAAACTACACAGATAAAACTATATATGCTAAATATATATATCAAAACTATGGGGGGGCCTAAATTGCCCCCCAGGGCCATATATTCCCCCGTTTTCTTAGCATGGCATGCTTGCCATGCACCAGATGATGGCGCTCTTTGGGCATGGTAGGGAGGACCATCCTCTTACCAGGGGGATTGATTGTATTTCTTCCAGAAACAAACACAACTTCCCCCCCCCCGTTTTCTTATGAGGATGGTCTGGTGACAAAATGTATATTTCCAGGTGACAGGCCCCACCCATTTGATGATGTGTTTGGGTGGCAGCTCACAGACCCATCTTTGATAGTGTTTTGGAAGTATAACAGAGTTGTTAATGCCCTTTGAAAACAGATTAAGACATTAGAGTGTTTATGCAAAACAAAATCAAATGTAGTAGGACTTTATGTCTTTCTCATTAGTCCCTTCACCATGTGTAGCAGAAAAAGATTATACAAAAGTTCAACAGAAGTCATGGTTGCTTAGTCTTGTGGTGGAATTTTTAAGCAACACAAATTCTTCCAGCTGGAATGGAGGGATCCAGTCACTTAGAGGGGCAGTAGCCCTCATTGTCTTCCAGAGTGTTTGTGCTGTTTCTGGAAGGATAAAACTGTGTGACAGTTAGTTTATTTTCTCTGTCAACCATAGAAGCACTGAGATGGTAGGTAGGAAGCCCCTACCACTCTTTGCGAGTCCTTGACCTAGAAGAAGCTCTAGTGTATAATAGCTTGAGTGTTATAAAGTCCTTTTAGATGTCATTGTTGAGACAGAACGTTGGGAACCATCCAGAAAGAACCGTTCCAAGAGGCAGCATAGAGACATTGCAGGCAGCAGTTTCAGTATCTGAAAGAAATTTCTTATAGACAACAACATAGGAACTAGAAACACAGGTGTAAAGACTGAAAGACACCAGATTATTGAGCAGCCTTTTTAGCAACCTCCTCAGGAAAGGGGAAGTGCATCCAAAGGTAAAGCAATCCAGGCCATTGAGAGCAATATGGTGGCTTAAGGTGATGAGAAATCTTCTTAGCTTCCATAGGCACCTGTAGCATAGCAAACACCAAAAGTCAGTGAAGATATCTCTGCAAATAGAACAAGCTTGAGTCAAGGCAGAAGTTTAGCTGTTTGGGCCCCCAAAGAAGGTGACAAGGGTTGTACCCAATAGGTGAAATTGCAGCCCCTAATAATTGGACTCCGTCAACCGAGAAGAGAAGACCCATCCAAAAAGAGTTCAGAGACAAGATACTGTAGGGGCACATTGGTAAGACCTGAGCAAGCGTCCTTCATCGGGTTATGGTTTGCAAACAGTCATGTTGTTGACTTCTTTCCATCTGTAATCTCAGGAAACAACGTTGCTGGGTTCAAAGTCGTACACCACTTTGAACTCACACTTGGAGTAGCTAAAAGGTTTACTTCATAAGCGGCTAAATGCTGATGTGTAGAGGAACAAAACACAGTTAATAGAAAACCCATAAACAAGTTCCTACTGTACCATGAGCAAAAGAGTCCAGTTATACAGAACAGTGGGCTACAGGCCCCTCTCTGGCACTTGATAGAAGACAGTGGCAATTGAAGAACAAGCAAAACTAGCTTGGTTGGTAAAGCCTTGTGATCTTACTCTGTGAAACCAAAGAGTGAAGTTCTTGGGTCTCTGTGGTAGGCTTTAGCAGGTTTTAACATCAGTAGAGGATCAACTCCAGAGTCTGTAATTGAAAAGGCTCTATTGGCAATATAAAAGAAAAGTTAACAGATAACCCTGATAATAATACAGTGGATGGTGGCTCTCTTCTGCAGTCCAGGGCCAATATGTTCCAGAGCCCATTCACCTTTTTCCAGGACACAAAGCATAAGCTTACATCTGAAAATCAACAAATCCTAGAAGAAAAGCAAAATATTAGTTACAGTCAGAAAATGCAGGTCAGTGAAAACAATGTTTAATCCTGCATTGCTTGTCTGAGGAAAACAAAAGAACAAAAACAAAATCTCATAAAACTGCACGCTGAGTTTGAGCATTCCGTTTCTCTCATGTCTTTATTAGGCAGGAGTTCTTTTTCCTTTTAGGCAGGCTGTTTCACAGTGTAAGCATCAGGTTATTGCAAAGTCCAGGCATGGGGGGTTTTCTCAGGCACTGAGATTTTATGGCAGCCTTGTGCACTTAGGCTATAACTCTCCTTTGTTCTGGCACCAAGCGTCACCAGCCCCAACTCTTCAGCCTGGAATGGGGCACCGGTTGGTCCACCTGCCAAGGTTGGCGTTCCTGCAGAAAGGATGATAAGAACAAAACTTGCGCAGACAACTGCTAGATTGGCTCAGGGATGTATGCCTGGGCGCATAAAAATTAGGAGCTTTGAAAAAGCCACCTTTAATAAAAACAAAAACAAAAAAACAAAACAATAAAAACAAAACTTCCAGGGTTTATGCTTATTTCTAAGCAACCTGGGTGGGGGGGGGGGTGCCCTGCAGTTGCAGGGGTTATTGTTTCCCCCCACGCATGTGCTCTGCACACCAGCAACTTCTGATGTGTGAGATAATATTAAAAAAAATATTGGGACTTAGCAGCAAAGAAAATTTAAAAACCATACTAAATGTTTCAAAAAAAAATAAAAATAAAAATCGAAGGGCAATAAAACAATGCCAATTATCTCTGTGACCAAATAACACAGCCATGTTAAGTAAAAACATTGACACATAGCAGTATAAAATTTCCAATTAATTTTCAAATAAAACTGAGCATGGGACAATGTATTTTAATGAGTAAACTGCTTTTGCAGAAAAAAAAAAATCCAAAAAAGAAACAAAACAAAACCATCAGATAGACTATACCAATCCATGGAGGCTCTATTACAGCCAGAATTTTCAAAAAGGAAAAAAAAATCTTCTTTCTTTTTGTTATTCACACACCACACAGTTTAACAAACTGAAAACACACCCACACAAGCACACACCTACATTTCCTTTACAAAAAGACACAAAAAGGAAAAACAAAAACATAACCCAACAGTCAAAAAAGTTAAGACTCAAATGAGATTCCAATGAAGGGGTTTAAAGTTTAGATGATTTATTATAAACCCCTTGTGCATCAGAAAAATCCTTGCCTGTTGCCTGTCTCCTCGCCCATCTTCCGGAAAATTCCCATTTTTGTCTAGCCTTTTTACTTACTCAAGCCATTTCCATATTCTAAAGAGCTAACACAGCCGAGACCTTTTCCCTCTCTTTTTACTTTCTCTCTGTTACTTACTTAAACCATTCCAATATTCCAGTTTCTGTCCTTATCAGGGAGGCAAATAGCCAACACAGAGAAGAGCAGTCTCTATTGCTTTTGGTGGGCTTTCCTCTCCCTCCCCCTTCTTCTCACTCTCTCTCCCTTCTCCCCCCCCCCAAGCTTTTAACTAACAGGCAATAAACAAACCAGAGGAAAGGAGGGGGGGGCAGAGCCTGGATAAGTTACGCACACACATACACAGGAAAAAACACCTTTTAACTTTCTTATAATATGCATTTAAACCATTTAAAATACAACATACAAAACACACTCAAGATGAGTAAGAAATGCAAAGACTTGTCATTAAGTTGAACACGAGTCCTCATGCATACAAACGCAGGTATGGCCAAAATTTGCATTTAACTTCCAACCATTCCTTTACCACTACAAAGAGATTTAGCCTTCAAAAGGGACAGACAGACACAATTTTAAAACTTCCTCTTCACAACTTAAAACAGGTTTTCAACCTTACACGCACAGACATTTAGACTGACAGATACTCACAAACAGAAAACATGCACCGGTGCTTTTGACACTGACAAACACAGAAACATCTTTTTCTCTTTTTCTCTTTTTCTTAGGACAAACAGGGGATGGGGGGTCGTTGAGAACAGTAAAGATTGCCCCTGTGTAGAGAGCTGGTGGTGAGGCATGGGGCGAGAGCGTTCTCCTTCTGAGCAACTGGGAAATTGTGGTTGGCTCAGGGACATTTATTTTTCCAGTGGCCAAGCCGTTTGCATTGGTTCTTTTGGAGGCTTGACTGACAGCAGTTGGGTGGCCCCCGTTTTCTTTATGGCAGATGGTTTTGGGGGCTGGAGGACGGCCACAAGAATGTTAGCCTGTTTATGTATTTTCCTTTCTTCCTCCTCCCATTGGGAAGGAGCAGCGAATGCAGTCAAATTCTGGGTGGTGAAGGCTTGGGAGTTTTTGCAGTCTTCTCCGGACATCTGGGGCACTTTGGCTAACGGAACGTTAGCAGGGGCTTTAGGGTCCAATACAGCAAGATATGAACTGACCACAAGGGAGGCATACGTTGTCCCTGCTCTGGTGTGTGTGCAGGGCTCACTGAGGTTTCTTTCTGGGGTTTTAGGGTGGAGCCGTTGGCAATAAGGCATTAGCTGCTGGTGGGCTGAGCGGAGCCGGAGCCGGTAGTAAAACATAAGAGGGAATTCCTCTTCTCCATCAGCATGGCAACGCCGGTTATTTAAAGAGACCTTAAGCAGGTTGGGGGGGTTAGACTGAAAAGCCACAAGATTTCTGAATATCAGGCCTGCCTGATAAGTTGAAAAAGAAGCTAGCATAAAACTTTTCCTCGGTCTTTCCTTGGCTTTTGAGGAAACTTGTTAATAGGTTGATAAGCTCAGGGTCCATGGACCCATCACATGGCCAAGGTTTTTGGTGAAAGCCCAAAAAGTACGTGGGCCAGACAAAAGAACAAAGATTCCAAAGTTTACTTTCCTTAAAAAAAACATTTTCACTGCCACTTAAGATTTTTAAGGCATCTCAGTGGGTTAGCATGTAGCCCAAGGGGTGCCTGGCTAAGACCTATACCTTTCCGCCTCATTTGCCCTTGGCAAACTTGGACGGTTACCTATGATTCCCTGAGGGGTTTCTCGGACCTTTCCGTCGGTTCAGGGCGCAGCTTCCCCCCCCCCCTCGTGTAGGGAATCCCAAATGCCCTGAGAGGTTTCTCGGACCTAAAAGGTTCAGGGAGCCAATCCTCCCCCTCTCACGTAGGGCTTCCTGAGGGGTTTCTCGGGTCCTTTCCTTCGGACTCGGGGTGCATGCCTCCCCCCCCTCATGTCTCAACAATCATTCTTCACAATCGCCTTGGTGTTCTCCGGCTGCGCTCCTCGTGGAGCAACAGAAACGCGGATAGACCTCCCACTCGCTCCGTGTGTCCGAGGACTCGTGGTCCTCTGCCACGTTTCATTCACACACATTCACACAACACTCCCACAACCCAAAACCTGAATACCAAAACCTAAAAACAAAACCAATACTTACACCATTCCCGTGGTCCCAATACTGAAGCCAATTGAAGAGTGGCAATGTTGAAACCTCCTTAGAGCGTTCGGGTTTAGCAGAAAGCGGAGCCTGCCGGCCCTCCTCAGGTGAAGTCACCGAACAAAAAGGTTCGGGAGGCCTCTTGACTGTCCTCTTGGTGAGGGCCGGTTTCGTCCGTCCGCCTGGCCGAAGGGGGACCCTGGGTGGGTCAATCCCGAAGGAACGAGGCCTTCGAGCCCCACTGGGCGCCAGAAAATGTATGGCCAGCCTTCCTGTAAAAATCTGAAATCCCATACTACCAAACAGAGACTTCAGACCAGAGGTTTCAAAGAATACAGCTTTAATTATTTGGCCAAAAAGAAAAGCCGGGTGTGACACACACACACACACATGGAGTCTAACAACAAATTATATAGTTACCGAGAACAAAGAAATTTACATTTTTAACATAGGGACCAATCAGGTAATTTTTACAAACATTGTTGCCTCCCCTTTCTAACATCCTGGCATTCTCCAGATGTATTACAGAGAGAAAATAATTGGTAACTTTTAATAAGAGACAGCAGCTATTCTTTTGATAAGAGACAGCACTGACCAGCTTTGATCTTAGAGCTGCAAGGTCGGGCTGGTTCTGCCTTAATTAACAGATTACATTTCAAAGGAAAACATTCACACATTCCATTTCTGTGAGGGGAAAAAAACAACACTCTCTTATCTTCCTTCTTTATGGCCCTACAGTGGGGGCCCCCTTTCCTCTCCAAACAAACAAGACACTTACAACTTCATTCAGGGAACCTTACTAGAATGAAACAGAGTGCACACACTTGTGTTATAGAAACTATATAAAGGTGCTTAAAACTACACAGATAAAACTATATATGCTAAATATATATATCAAAACTATGGGGGGGCCTAAATTGCCCCCCAGGGCCATATAGTATGTCCTTTCTGTAGTTTGCCTTTTTGCACAAATCAATATTCTTGCTTTTGTTTTAATAAAACTTATTTTATGTTTTCAGTTTGGTATCCTATTTTATATGAGATGTCTCTAACTTTTGAAACCTAATACTTGAATCTTCCATGGCTGCCCGCTGCTCTTTTCTCCTCAGCAAAATCATGAGAATATGATGATATTCTTGAAGTAAAAGCCTATCTACTGTACCAAAGTTTTAAGGGAAGTTCTGTCGCAGATCAATCCTAAGAGAGCCAGTTTGGTGTAGTGGTTAAAGGCTCCAGGCTAGAAACCAGGAGACCGTGAGTTCTAGTTCTGCCTTAGACACAAAGCCAGATGGGTGACTTTGGGTCAGTCACTCTCTGTCAGGATGGAGGTTGAGTCCAAGGTAGAGGAGGGGGAGCCGACCGTTGAAAAGGGCGTGAAAATTAAATCGGGGTGGAACAGCACAGAGTTTTGGGTGGCAAGATCCTAAGCCGTCGATTGGCGAGAGTCAGGGGGCAGATTCACCACCACCTATCAGAGTGCAAGAAAGAAGGGCGGAGAGATGGGCTGAGCAGCGAGAGGCGCGATTGGGCCCTTTCCAGAAACAACAGGAAAATCGAAGAGCTAAAAGGCGCCCGAACCCAGACCAGGTTGCTGGAGACAACCATTCACGCAGCCCTACACTGACACCTGTTCCCACCGAGAAAAGCATGAACCCCGAGCCTTGCCCTGCTGTCACGCCGAATCTCACCTCAGAGCCTTGCCTTGCTACCACACAGGACCGTTTTTCCACGCCTCGTCCTGTTGCTGTGCTGGACCTCGCTTCCAAGCCTTGCCTTGCTGCTGTGCAGGACTGCTTCTCTGCGCGTCGTCTTGTTGCTACACTGGTTCCCAGTTCCAAGTCTTGCCTTGCTGCCACGCAGGGCTGCTTCTCCATGCCGCGCTTTGTTGCCACGCCAGTTCCCATTTCCAAGCCTTGCCTTGCTGCCACGCTGGACTGCTTCTCCGCGCCTCGTCTTGCTGCTGCGCCGGTTTCCGATTCCAAGCCTTGCCTTGCTACCGTGCAGGACTGCATCTCTGCACCATGCCTTATTGCCATGCCGGATTCCGCTCCGGACCTCATCGTGGCGCCACATGGGCCGCCTTCCCACGCCATGCTCGTCGCTGCACACTGATATGGTTACATCTGAGTGAACGATCAGCCAGTGTGAATTATTGTATATTTTGCTGTTTAATAAAAGGATTGTTACTCGTCGCTTCCTGTGTCGAGTCTTAGTCGGAACAGGACACTCTCTCTCAGCCCTAGGAAGCAGGCAGTGGCAAACCACTTCCAAAAATGTTGCCAAGAAAACTGCAGGGACGTGTCCAGGCAGTCACCAGGAGTCGATGATGACTCAAAGGCACACATACACACAATGCTTCAAAGATTGGACCCTGGGACTGAAGTCTATGCCTCATTGTTCAGTAGACCCCTAAATGGCCCTCTCCAGAGAGTGGCAAGTGCTTGTAAGGAAGACTTGAAACAGCTCTAGACTTGCATGGACATGTGGGTTCACTAAGGTTGATGTTGTATGCTGCTGCATCCTCTCTTCTTACACCGTAATTAAAAGCATTTTATAGGCCATGGGCAGGTTGTCAGGATTACTGATACTCGTGTTATTAATGAGCCCGAGTCTTCAAAGAAAAGAGGGACAATATTCCACCCAAAAACTGATTTCCTATTTCCAGCTTAATTCTTATACTAACCGAGAATGTTTCTTCTCTGCCTGAATGTATCCTTGCCATTGTCCAATGAATTACTAATCCTAAACACAACTTTCACATCAACAGCTTCCTAGGAATGAGGTAGGAAAAAGACAACTTCCCAGAAACACAAAAATGTGAAGGAAAGTCAGTGACAAACCTCTTCCAGCTCCATCCCTAAAGCTTGATACATTGAGTAAAAAATCTGGGGGAATTTATATGCATTCATCTGAATGTACATAGCTTCATCTCACCGATTTGCTGATTATGTAGAGGAATCTATATACTTTCAGTTGAAGTTTCCCCCCTTCAGACTTTTAGCCAGTATTAGAAGTCTTGGCAGAGAATCAGTATTGGGTTGGAAAGATGGGGTCAAGGCCAAGATGTATAACCCTTTATCTTTCCTCATTTTTTTCATTGAAATTATGAAGACTAATTTTCAGAGAGGGCGTGGTGGCTCAGTGGGTAAGACGCCAGGCTTGTCAATCACAAGTTCGGAGGTTCGAATCCCTAGCCCTGCGTGTGGAGTGAGCTCCCGCACTAGCCCCAGCTCTTGCCAACCTAGCAATTCGAAAGCATGCAAATGCAAGTAGATGAATAGGTACCACTTCGGTGGGTAGGTAACAGCGTTCCGCGTGTGTCATGCGGCCACATGACCGTGGAAGCGTCTTCGGACAACGCTGGCTCTTCGGCTAACAAACGGAGATGAGCACCGGCCCCTAGAGTCGGACACGACTGCACAAATGTGCGGGGGGAACCTTTACCTTATTACTTCAGATCTCAGATTGGCCTCTTCCAGAATGATCTTGTAGATGCCAAATAGGATGGGAAGCAAAGGCTACAGTCAAGGCACTGAAAAAGAAACAGCCCCCAGGATTAAATTGTAGAAGCATCCTTTCAGAAAAGTCAAGAACCAATATCAAATAATACATTCTAGTCTCATAGAACAATCCTATACAGAAGGCTGATGGTGTTAAAAGTTGCTAATCAACCAGTTAAATCAAAAGAGATGCAATGACCCTGACCAGTTCTGAGGAAAGTTCACAAAAGCAATGATAAGTGTTTCTCTTTTGTAACCTGGCCCCAAAATGGATTGCAGTAATCTAAAAAATAATCAGAATTATCCAGGAAAGCCTGGAAATGCAATGTAATGACTTGCTTGGATGCTGTGCAGAACAAATGAATATTAGAAACCAGCTGGATATTATGTAGTGCAGTAACATTCAACAGGGAATGTTTTAAGCAATAACCTTACAACCAGCTCCATCAGATTCAGTGGAAAGACATTTATTGCATGAGGCAGAGTACCAGGTCAGCAAGTGGTGATTCTGACTCATCCAACTCAAGGTACATAATAACTTAGTTCCCACAGCATGTTTGGTTGGGTCAAGGGGGCAGGTTAGTCTGTTGTGGGGACATCAAAAAGGACTGAATGAAACAGATCAGGTATAAACTAATTCCACTCAGTCTGCTGAGTTACTGAAAAAGCAAAACCCAGTCAGTCAATCCATTTGGTTTGACTAGGTTTGGTCCTAGTCCTCCAGCAAAACAATCTGAAGAGAAAGAATGGCTGGCCCCAAATACACCTAGCCAATGCAGAAAGTGATGTAGTAGAGTTTTACCAATTGTATCCTGGAAGAAGGGTTCAGCAATATTAGAAACTTCCTGGAGAAGTTGGCTGTAAATTCTGTATTTCCAAAATGACAATTTTTGACTTATTTAATGTGATTGCATGCTGTCAAAGCCACCATGATGGAGATCTGAGTGAGTTATTTCCTGATTAGGTTGAGTATATTGTTGGACCAGGGCCAGTATCTAAAGTTAGCCACTTTATTTTGGCACCTGTGGAGGAAAAGCCTACAAATATCTCTACCCTTTTTGGACAGTAAAAATAATTACAAGAAAAAATTATCTAATTAAATGTTTATTGCACTTTCATAAAGTGTAAAATGTACAGCCTAAAGTGACTGATTCACTCTTTCTAATGGGAGGATTGGCGTTGCCCCTTCTTTACTTGCCCAGGTCACCCCTGGTGCTTATGTCAGGCTAGAAGGGCAGGCATTGAAAATGGCAATAGGTCTTCTGTAGAAGAGATCTGTCCACACCCTCAGGTCACACAGTCATATTAATAGGACACTCAGTCACCATGGGTCCACAATAGCTTTGGCATCTAAGTTGGAACCCACCCATTGGCTTTATCTGCAATGGCCCCCTCACTGGCCCTTGTTCCTGGCCTCTATTACCCTTCTTTTGAAAAAAAAAAAGTTCCCAAGAATTGCTTTTAATAATGCACAACAGATGGAAACATCAATAAAAGCTTTTCTTGCACTGGTGAGAAAAGCTGTAATTACTGTATTGGTTTCTTTTTGTCACATAGGTGTTAAAAAAGATTCTCCAATCATGTTTAAAAGGGCAAATAATGGAGAATCCCTAATAACATACGTTAGGCCAAGGGTCGGAAATGGCGGCTCTCGAGCCAGATCTGGCTCTTTGGCCCCTTGAGCATGGCTCAACCGCAGCTGAACTCACCCCCGCCCCTTCCACGCGATTGGATCCCGCCCCCAAACTCTGATGGCCGGCGCCATCAGGGGAGGTAGGAGAAGGGTGGGCGGAGGTGGGGCAGGGGTGGTGGGTGCCGGCGAGGGAGAGAAAAAGGAAGGCAGTAAGGAGCGGCATCCAGGCGCTGGGCGAGTTTGGCTGCGCGCCGCCAGCGCCTGATGTCAAGGCGGCTGCGCTTCCGCACCCGGCGGGCGGGCGAGGCAGGGAGAGAAGGGGAGACGGAGGGGCTCCCTCTCCGGCCTCTGAGCCCCTTCAGGCCCGTCTCTCCGAGCGCACTGAGCGAGGCCCGGCGCGGCAGGGAGGCGCTGGTGGCCCGGGACACGGCGCTGTCGGAGGCGGCGCAGGAGCGGCTGCAGGGGCTGCTGCAGCTGGAGATGGCGCTGCTCCGCGGCATCCAGGCAAGGGCGCGGGCCCAGGACGCGAGCGGCAGGGCGGCGCAGGGCGAAGAGCCACCTGCTCTCCCCTTGGCCACCTCCGGTCCGAGCCTGGCTCGGCTCCCCCGGCCGCCGCAGGGCTCGGGTTAGCGGGGGGAGAGGACGCCGAACGGCGGGGTGGGGTTTTGATTGATGGGGCGGGAGGGTGCTCCTGGTGGGGGCCACTTGGGGAGCTCTCTGCACGGGCCTCTTGGGGTGCCCTGTGTCTCTGTCCCACCTCATCCAGGGGTGCCTTCGCTCTTGCTGGAGCCAGCGGAGCCCAGAGGTGGAGGTGGACAACTTTCCCCATCTCTTTCCCTGGTCTGCTGCTGGGGGAAGAAGAGGCGCTCGATCCGTAGCCAGGCGGCGAGGAAGAGGACGCCGCCGCCGCCGCCTCCTCCTCCGCCGGTGGGAGAGGAGGAGGAGCGGCTGCCTGCCTCCCTCCGCCCGCCCTGAGGGGACCCACCCGGCGGCGGCGGCTCCCCTGAAGCGCGCCGCTTGTCGCCGCCGCTGCCCGCCTCGTTTCCCGCCCCCCATCATTTCCTTGGCCCGACGCGGGCGGGCGGAAGCGTTCTGGGGGGAGACAACATGGAGGCGGAAGCGGCAGCCCCGCCCGCGCCAAGTGGCGGTAGCGCGGCCCCGCCGCCGCCCTTTCTCTCCGGCTTGGATCCCGGGACGGCAGCGGGGGGCCTCGCGGAGGGAGGCAAGCAAGCAGGCAGGCAAGCAGGTGGGCGGGGCGGGCGGCCCGGGCCGCCTCCACCTCCGGGCCCGCCCCCGGCGCCTGTGCAGCTCCCCTGCGCCCTCCCACCCTCCCCAATAAGCCACGTGATTGGCTCCCGCCCGCAAACCCCGCCCCCTTCCACGTGATTGGCCCCCGCCTGCAAACCCCGCCCCTTCCACGTGATTGGCCCCCACCCGCAAACCCCGCCCCCTGGCTCTGGAGCATTTCAAAATGTGCACGAGCATGTCAAAATGGCTCCCGGCATAAAAAGTTTGCCGACCCCTGCGTTAGGCAAAAGTGGATGAAGGCAAACTATTCTGAATGGTGTGGTTCCTTTGAAGTTTACACAATATTAGCCCTGGTTTATATTCAAGGGTTCTTTTCCTTAGGGCCAAATGTGTACAAAGAACTTTTTGTACCAAGAATTTAAACTACTCCTATGGCAGCTGCTTCCCAGCACTGACTTTCTCCAGAAGTACCTGGCATGGGAAAAAGCTTTGATTACTTGATCTCCACCTATATCTCATCCTTTCTGGCTTGTTGTGACTGGAAGACTGTTCTTTAGTGTAAGCAGGTGAATTTTGCCATTAAGCTTATAGGTTCATTGTCTGAGTTCACTGAGTGGAAAATGGTCTATTGTGAATAATATAGCCATCCATCCATCCATCCATCCATCCATCCATCCATCCATCCATTGGAATGAATTGGCTTAACTTGGTGATTGCTTCATTTTTATGTCCCCCCTAATTAAATATTAATATCTATGTATATTCAAACAGCAAAGAAATGCCACTATCCTGGACCTTTGACCAATGGACAGATACACATCACTGATCTCAACTACTTGAGTGTTATAAACTTTTCATGTGATTCTGGGTAAGTTTGTATTGTCACCTATTGAATTGGACCTTTATTTATCACAAATTAAATTTGTAACATGTGCTTTATGTTACCCATATCAAGTAAAAGTATAATATTTTCTATTCTTGTTCCCCTTGTTGATTTTTAAACCAGTATGAATATCGTGCTTTAAAAAATATTCAGCCCTCAGCCTTAGGGGTTTTACTGGGGATACTACATTATTGTTTCAGGAAGCAAATACTGTAAGAACTACTAAATTGTAATTACAACAGTTATCCATGCACAAACATAAAAAATAATTGCTTGGCAATTTTCATTGAATTTGATCCAGAAACTGCTGTTATTTGGCCATTTATGAATGTAGGAGTATACAAACTTCTAAATGAACACCAATGTTTTCACAAGTTGCAAGTAACTCAAGATCTTGGGCCTGTTAGAGATCTCAGTCTGTATATTTTAGGCATCCATTGGCAAAATAGTTTCAAAGGTCAGTTGTATCATGCTTCAAGCGCTATGAAAATTTGTAAAGAAGAAAAATAAAACCAAAATCACACTTTGCCCCTGATCCTGCACTACACTAACTAACCCAAAGTTCCTTATTGGTGATTCTGGCAGCAGACAACCACATTCACTAGATTTACAGCCTTGCCTACTTTCTCCAGAAACTGCCTGGAATCTCATGTGCCCTTGCATCAAGTCAAGGCAAGGCTGTAGGACATCCCTTGCCCCTTCCAGGCAGGCAACAGCAGGTGTGGCTCAGTGGCTGCAAGTCTGTCAACAGTTGAGAGGTATGGTCTTTGCTGCAACTTCTATAATGGGAACCCCCCCTTTTTTTTTTGTTCAGACATTTTTTTCTCTCCACTTCTTTATCTGCAAAACTAGGTGGGTAAGTAAAACTGATTAACTTGGGTTTTGATGTTCCCAGCCATAACTATGTGGGTGTAGTTGGACTTTGTACAAGTCTGAATCATTTGGGGCAGTGCTTTCCAAAGTGCCGCCGTTGGTGACACACCAACGGTGGTGGCGGTGGTGGCGCGGGGGCACGCGGGGGCGGTGGTCTGTATGACAGCGGTGGCAGCGGCGTCGGCCTCCGCTAAAATGCAGAAGTGCTGATGGCGCACCGCTGCCATTGCTGCCGCCGCCGCCGTGCACACCACCACCGCCGCGCACGCCCCCGCCGCCGCTTCTGGGTTGTGTTGCAACACACCAAACTGTGTGTTGCGACACACTAAAGTGTCGCGACACACAGTTTGGAAAGCTATGATTTGGAGGCTAAATTTAGTCCTCCATTAATGAGTTGAGTCAATTGACACCTTAGTTGTGGTTTCCACAACACAGTAACCTCCTCATTGACTCAGTTAAAGATATTTGGGAACATGGCCAATATGTTGCAGATGTTCAAAATAGAATCCCAATAATTTGGCAGGGTTCATACAGTGTGTTAAGCCATGATTACATTCTCTTTGTTGAATATCACAGTGGCTGGGTTGACATATCAATATAATCCACAAATCATGTTTCAGAAACCACAGTGGCTGAATTCATATAAGACAGGAAGCCAAATCAAACAAAATGTGTTAGAGCTGAATGCAATGAATGATTCCAGTCATGATTGTTATTGCTGTTGATCCCCTGCATTACTATTAGAGGATGTTTATCAAGCATGGTGTAACCATTTTCAGAACTGTTCTCATGTGAGTATTTTATACTCAGATATGTTCTTCATGGAACAACAAGCAGCCAATGCCTGTCAGATGGGAGTTGGAGTGCAAGTGTACCTGAATGCCAAGGTAAGAATGAAAAGATATTAATATACATATATGTTCATATATACATATATATTCATGCCTTAGGCATGAAAGCCGACTGGGTGACCTTGGGCCAGTCCCTCTCTCTCAGCCCAACTCACCTCACAGGGTTGTTGTTGTGGGGAAAATAGGAGGAGGAAGGAGTATTAGGCACGTTTGCCGTCTTGAGTTATTTATAAAAAATAATAAAGGCGGGATAGAAAATAAATTATAAATAAATAAATAAATAAATAAAGAGATGCATGGACTGTCTCACTAGTTAGAGTAGTGAATTTATCCAGGTATTTAACTTTTTTTCAATGTGTAAACAATTAGATGGGAAGACAATTGAAATTTCTTTTAAAATGATCTGAAATCAGAAACATTCCTGAGGGAGAGCCATAATATTGAAAAGTGTTGGAAATAAGCCAAAAACTAGGCTGACCATATGTCCCGTTTTGAACGGGACAGTCCCGTTTTTTCACCTTTTCCGGACCGTACCGTCATTTCCTTAAAAAACTCAAATTTCGTCCTGTTTTTTAAGGGATGGAGTGCGTGTGCATGCACGTGCTGGCGTGCATGCCTGCGCGCACGTACATGCCGGTGTGCCATCACACACATGTGCGCGCGTTAGGGTCCCGTTTCCGTCTCAGGGAAATATGGTCAGCCTACCAAAAACAGAAACTACATTTATGGCTTGGCTAGGGCTACTATCCCTGGCTTGCAAAAATTGAAATGACCATGAGATGGCAACAAAGAATGGGAATTTCCTACATGCCTTGGCTGCCATCTAATGGCTGTGCAACATTTTGCAGCCCAGTTATGGTAGCTTTGTACGATGCTTCAATCGGCTTTGTGCATTTTTCAGTTCTCTTCCAGGTTTATTCCTGAATAGCTACATATGTAAACATTATTTACACATTCAGTGAGAAGCATTTGATGGACTTCAGCACACTAAATATGACATGAAATAGAGGATTGTATAGAGTCTGAGGAAACCTTACCTATTTGGTTTACATATTCTTTGCTCAAGAAACTCTTTTAAAAAGTACATTGTGTGCTATTTGGTATTTTCTTAATAACTGATCATAATTGCACTGTCTACAAATTCACTTCAATCCCCATTTGGTGATGCAAAAAACAGACCATTTGCAGAAATCAGTTATGAACATTTTGCAAATTTAACAAACACTCTTAGATGCAATTATGTAATGAATTTCATAGGGCAAAAGTTTATGCATGATGTTCAGAATTTGGGGTGGCATTGTGTTAAATATATTTGCTTTATTCTTCTAGCTGTGATTTGTCCTCCACCTCCAGTTTCTGAATTTGGAGCTCTCTCTTACCATAAAATTAAGCCCGGAAATACATTTGTTTTCCAAGATATAATCAGATTTGAATGTCTGCTACCTCTTGCACTGATTGGAAGTGAAACAGCTATCTGTCAAGCTAATGGGAGATGGAGTGCATTACCTGAATGCCAATGTAAGTCCTATGAATATAGTATTGGTAGCTGGGAATTCTGGGGTTGTATTGGCAACATATCTTGAAAGTACCACATTGGAGAAGGCTGGCTTAAAGTAAGATTGGGCAAGTTGCCTCTGAATTGTCTCCTAACCATCTCTTAGTAGGAATTCTTTGCCCCCAAGTGCTCAGAGCTCTATCAACTCTGGAATCAGGACACAAAGGGCTCTTCCACACTGCAATCTTTAGCTGCCTGTCTCCAGTACATAAAGCACCTAGAAATGAAGCCCACATGAAAAATGCTTCTCCAGATTTCAACCCCTTCCTCCACTTTGGTCAAAGTAATGCACAGCTGCTCTGTCTGAACTCCCTGCTTCTTTTCCCCTCTCACGCATGCTCAGAAAGCACATGTCAGTCACCTTCCCTTCACATGGGCAAGTCTTTTGAAGACCTGTGAATAAAAGGACAGAGGTCCTGCACTTCTTGTGGCTTGGGTTAGAAGTGAAACTTGTCAGAACTTGTCAGTTAACCCACTGAAAAAGAAACAAGGGGCCAGAATTTCTCCATTCCACTACTAAACCTATTCCAAACCCCAAACCCAACGGTGCAGCCTTTCACAGCAGACAGGCCAGCAGGCCAGCATGTAATTGCTGGCGAAGACAAAGAGGGGGCATGCCTGCTGGAGTACACACCATCAACTGAAACAAAGGCATTTGTGTAAGATGGAATGAAGCACAGCAGACGGACTAGATGGCCTTGCTTGGGTCATCAGAGGGAGGAGAACACTCTTGATGCACAGCAAGAAAATTTGGGTGGAGGTCTTAATCCCAGCAAGAGTGGGCTGAGGATGACATCCTGTGTTCTGGCCCTCCAAAAACAGTAAATATTCCTCACATTCTGGCAAGCAGGAAGTATGGATCAGCTCCAAATGCTAGTTCTGGAGTGGATTCCCCATCTTCTCTTCTTTTTTTAAACAGCTGTAGAGTGTCCACCTCCAGAAGAACTAGAACATGGATTCATAACCTTTGCTCTTCGCAATATTTTTCGTTATCAAGATACTGTGAGCTATGGTTGTAATTTTCCTTATATTATGGATGGAGCTTCAGAATCAAGATGTCAGAAAACAGGGAGCTGGTCAAATAAACCAACTTGCAAAGGTAAAAATATCCTGGTTTTGTTTTTAAAAAATATCTTAACAATGTAGCTCAATGTTCACAATGATTAAGCCAGTTTGTTTAATTACAGTTTATTTAATAATCCATAATGGCTGAATTCACAGATGATGAAGAGGGAGACAGAATCTTTATTAAATCTGCAGATGACATAAAATGGGCAGTATAGCTAATACCTTAGAAGACAGAAATAAATTCAAAATGGTCTTGATAAGTAGAAAAACTGGGCTGAAAGTAACATAATTAAATTTAGCAGAGATCAATAGAAAACTTCACTTAGGAAGGAAAATCAAATGCCTAGGAATAATATAGGGGGTATCTGGCTTGATAATCATGCTTATGTAAAAAGATCTTCGAACAGCATTGACTGTATATTGAATATGAATCAGCAGGGTGATATGGGTACAAAAACAAATTTATTTATTACAAGTAATTTTAAGGTACTTCAGTCATTTGATTCCATTTTATTCTACTGTGGTCAGACTCGAGTACTACTTCTGAGCATCACATTTTAAGATGGATACAGAAAACTGGAATAAATTCAAAGGAGTGAAGGAGAGACATCAAAGAACTAGAAACTAAATCTTGTGAGGAGAGAATGAAAGAACTGGGCATGTTCAGCCTTGAGAAGAATAAGGTGGATGCACTCTTCAAATATCTTAAGGGATGTCACACAGAAGCAAGTCAAACTTGTTCTATCTTGTTCCAGACTGCAGGATATGGAATAGTGGATTTAAACTACAGGAAACTTTAAAAGTTAGGTAGTTTTTTTCTGACAGTATAAAAAAATGTTCAGTTATTTACTATTTATTTACCATCAGAATCCATAGACTCCTGGTGGCTTGCAATTATAAAAACATGAAACAATGCAGTTAAAAGTACAATTAAAAATCAAGTAATCTACAGAGATCATTACAAATATCAAACAGCACTCACCAACCTAAGGCAACTTTAGCTTTCAAAGGCCGTGGAAAATAACTCCATCTTTACAGTCTTTCAAAATGATGCCAAGCTTGTCATTGGCTACCTCCAGGAGAATGTTATTCCATAGGGTGAGGACCCCAGCTAAGAAATGCCATCCCTGGGTCCCCACCACCAGTCTCGCTTCCATGGAGTGGGACCCACAGCATTCTCATCCAGGACAACTGTACCAGATGGGTTAGTTTTATCTGGAGAAGCCAGTCTTGTAAGTACCTCTGAGCCAAAACCACTTAGGGCTTAAAAAAATCAAAACCAGCCATTTGAATTGCACTGCCTACAGCAGAGCTTTCCAAACTTTTCATGTTGGTGACACACTTTTTAGACATGCATCATTTCGCAACACACTCTTACAGCAGGGCACAAGGCAGGCACTAGGACCTGCGCGGAATCCTGGCAGGGCAGGTTTGGAGGCAGCAGGGCACAAGGCAGGCACTAGGACCTGCGCGGAATCACAGCAGGGTTGGAGGCAGCAAGGCACAAGTCAGGCACTAGGACCTGCGTGGAATCCTGGCAGGGCAGGTTTGGAGGCAGCAGGGCACAAGGCAGGCACTAGGACCTGCGTGGAATCCTGGCAGGGCAGGTTTGGAGGCAGCAGGGCACAAGGCAGGCACTAGGACCTGCGCGGAATCCTGGCAGGGTTCGGAGGCAGCAGCAGCCGCAACACACCTAGACACTGCAGCCGACACACTAACGTGTCCCGACACACAGTTTGGAAAGCTCTGGCCTACAGTATCAGTTTAATTTGGGTGTGATGACCCTCACCCATCAGCACCTAGGCTGCCACCTTCTGCACAAGCTGGAGCTTCTAAATAGTCTTCAAACGTAGCCAAGGTACGTGAGTAATGTGATCCCATCTGCTTTAAGTATAGGAACTGGGGTCTTTTTTCCTTTGTCCGAATCCCTTTAAAATATGAATCTTTCAGGTATAATATGTAAGATATACTTATGATATATGACTAGCTGCTTTGGAACACACAAGATGTGCAAGAAAGGTAAAATCTTTTGGGTGATGCAGAAGCTGCGTAAGGAAGATTTTTAAATAGAGGTTGCAGTGGAAAATGCATGATAAAACTGAATAGCCTCCATTAGACCAATTTTGCTTAGTTTATAAAACCACTGGTTAAATAAAGTAGTCAGTCATTACATATCCCATGGTGCTTCTATATGATTCTTGACCAATGAATTATTTAACTATACTGTTTATGTCCCTTCTTCCTCTTCCTGTAGCACCATGTAAAATACCAGTTAAAAGAGCGACAGTGTTATACAATGGGCAGAAAGTAAACATGCAAGATCATCTTACGAATGGAATACAACATGCTGAGACAATCTGGTTTTTCTGTGAAAGAAAGAAAGAGAACTGCAGTTATAAAACACCCACTCAATGCATAGATGGCCATATTTCAGTCCCTAACTGTTTTGAAGGTAAACATGTTTTCTTGTTTGATTATCATGGGAACAGATGATATACAGTAACTTTTTCTACATTGATTTGGATGGCATTGTGGGAAACATAAAATTACTTGCTCCAATCCATAATTCCAGTAATCCAAATTTATTTTTAATATTTAAAAAAATGTGCCTGCAACTGAAGGTAAGCTTACTTACTCATAAAGATTATAATGAGGCTAATTTACAAATAAACATGGGTGCAAACTGAGCTGCAAGTCCCATTAATTTATCATGAGAGGAGAATGTTCCTGCATTGTATTTAATTTCACAACTTATTAGAAAAGCTGATCTTGTTAATTTCAGTGTCTTGAGAAACACACATAGAAAAACACATCAGCTTTGTTTTCTCTTGTTATATATGATAGGTAGACTGAACTTCCCTGTTAACCATTTTACTTGCCATTAAGTAAAATTAAGCCTTGTTTCTCAGAGTGCAAAGCAAAACAATATATCTCCAAACCCCCCTAAGAGAAAAAGCAAAAAAGAGGAGTGATATTAAGATAGGGGACATATATATTGGTGTCTTTGAGTCAGTGTTGACTACTGGTGACTGCCTGGACAAGTTCCTGCAGTTTTCTTCGCAAGATTTTGAAAGTGGTTTGCCCTTGCCTCCTTCCTAGGGCTGAGAGAGAGTGACAGGCTCAGGGTCATCCAGCTGGCTTTGTGCCTAAGGCAGGACTAGAACTCTCGGTCTCCTGGTTTCTAGCCCAATATCTAAACCACTACACCAAACTGGCTCTCATAGGGGTCATGTACCTTCCATTATTTTATTCTGCCTCGGTTGTGTATTTTTCTTCTCCTCCTCCCAAAATATTGTGCTACTGTTCCAGTCTTGCACTTCTGATTTGTGTGTGTGGGGGAACCATCCTGTATTTATAAAATCAACCTCCTTAATGAAATATCTGTGGTAAGAAGAAAATTGGTGGGAACATGGAGGAGGATTACAATCCTTAAAATTGTGTGAATGAGATCTTGGGTGTTCCTAATCCAGAGCCAACCTGGAAACATCCAAAGCTTCTAGGAATGGTGTGGGGCAGAAATGCCTAAATTGGGGATTAAAATTAAAATACATGAGATTTAGGCCTAAACATCTATGAAGCCACTGAGTATATAAGATACATTTGCCTGAGCTTTGACCAATTAAGCTGTGGATGTGGAGAGCTTCCATTCCTTCCCACAATGGTTGCAATGCTATAGGAACATAGTTTCCCAATACCTAGTGCACTTGCTTCCTATTGCACCAATATTGTAAGAGCAAACCGCAAGTTTTCCTGGCACATGTATTGGGGGGAAAGGGTATGAGAGATGAATGTAGCTGTTAAAGTAATTATACAGTTTCTAGATTGATTTTATAAGCCGGCTGGGTGACCTTGGGACAGTCACTCTCTCTCAGCCCAACTCACCTTACAGGGTTGTTGTTGTGGGGAAAATAGGAGGAGGAAGGAGTATTAGGTATGTTTGCCACCTTGAGTTATTTATAAAAAAATAATTAAGGTGGGATAAAAATAAATAAATAAATAAAATAAATACAGGATGGCTTCCCCCCCCCCCACAAATCAGATATTGAAGAAGCAACCATATACACAGAGGAAAGCCTGAGATTATACTGTATATGAACAGCTAGATGACAGAGGATTATTTAATTTCATGACATTAAATGTAACTTCTTCATTAAAAAGTGGAGTCTACTTTCAGTGTAACTTAATTTGGAAAAAAATCAAATGTTGATCATTTAATGACTGTGTTAATATTCCAAATGTAAAGGTCTATATAAGAAGTGAATGTGATTACTAAATAAGAATCTTATCTATATAAATATGAAACTTATTTTAAACAGAACATGGCTGGTTTTTGACCTTGGTGAAAACAGATCCAGCAGACATGTCTCCATGTAGGAACTGAAGATATCATCTCCTTGTCTTCCATGTTGTATTGAAAAAGAAGTGCTTGTAATTCAATTTCCTTCAAGGTCACAGCTATTTGAAATGCCAAGATGTATATGCACAAAATTGGAAAAATCAGACTACACCTACGATACAAGACTGGATGTTGAAACTGATGGACATGGCAGAAAATGATAAATTAACATGTTTATTAAAAGAAAATTCAAATTATTATTTTCTTAAAGAGTGGAAACCATTAACGGACTATTTGCAAAATGCAGGAGGGGCAAAGCTTATATGGGGATTTGAAGACTAAAATATATATAAATTGATATATTAGACAAGAAATGTTTTTTAATGTTATATATAGAACTAGCATGTAAGATAAACTTTTTAAATTGCTATGACCAGGGATAAATCAGAAGTTGACTAATTTCTATGTTTCATCTTTTTCTTTTTTTCTTTACTTTACTACACCTTTTTTCTTCTTTCTTTGATTTGTATTTCTATTTCCTTTTCCGTTTCCAACTGTTTATCTATGTATATTAAAAACTCAATAAAATATATTAAAAAAAAAAAAGAAATGCCAACATGTATCTCTAAGGCAATTCTAACTATAAATATGTCATATTTGCATTTAAATTGCATAATTTCCTGATCTTTTTGCCCCTCATATTACTTTTCCAAATACATGTACCCAGCACATGTATAGTCAATACAACTTTATCAAATATAAGGCAAACAACAATAGGGCACTGTTGTTTAACTTTATTTACTTTGATGTGATTCTTATTATTTTAAGGTTTTGCTGTGCAAATTAGTCTGATAAAACTACTAGATTGTATTGTACTACAAAACATAAAACATCCTGACAATTTTCTAACATTGGTTTAATAAAACATTTATAGTAAAAGGTAAAGGTACCCCCCGCACATTTGTGCAGTCGTGTCCGACTCTAGGGGCCGGTGCTCATCTCCGTTTGTTAGCCAAAGAGCCAGCGTTGTCCGAAGACGCTTCCACGGTCATGTGGCCGCATGACACGCGCGGAACGCTGTTACCTTCCCACCAAAGTGGTACCTATTCATCTACTTGCATTTGCATGCTTTCGAATTGCTAGGTTGGCAAGAGCTGGAGCTAGTGCGGGAGCTCACTCCGCACGCAGGACTAGGGATTCGAACTTCCAAACTTGCGATCTTCCGATCAACAAGCCTGGCGTCTTACCCACTGAGCCACCACGCCCCCATAAAAAACATTTATAGACCTCAGCTATGAAAGATATAAAGATGCTTTGTAAAAGATCCATTTCAAAGCCCTAACACTTAAAAATGTGTTAATTGCCAACATTGTTAACCTTTGTGCATCTGATGGGACTAAGTCCAAGGCCAATTCCTCAATTCATCATCAGGCAAACCAGTGGCTAGCAAGAACAGGTGCTTTCTTTTACTGATCTTAACAAGCAATTAGGATCATACCAAAGTAGCATTCTTTTAAATATATGTGTATTTATTTATAATTTAGATGTATAAGGCTGCCCAGCTTAACACTGACTCTGGGAGGCATACAGATTAAAAACAGATACAATACCTAAAAATGATAAAATAAACATAATAGTAAACATAATAGGGAAAACAAACATATCCTAACCAAAACAGGTACTGCACACCAAATGAGGGGGAAAAAACAACTTTTCAGGTATTGTCCAAACCTTTGAACACAATCCGAGGATCAAAGGAACCAATAAAGCAACCCTGTGTCAGAACTCAGATGGTTTCTGGATAGGATCCTATGAATTTTTAAGCCAAACAGTACAAAGGGAGCCTGGACTTTGAAGTGACAACATACCTGGACTCCTGGCAGTAGACCAGAACTTCTATTCTTCTTGCACAATCAAGACTCATGTTCAACCCTCTCTCCACTTCCAGCTTTTCTTGATTCTTCCCCTCCCAGCTGCCTCATACCCCAATGGGTTGAGTCTGGACTGGCCATTCAGTTATTATATCTGCAACTTACGTAAAATTCTTGGGACTTAAGTATCTGTTTCTTGTATGTCTGACACCCCCCCTATTTATGTGGAAAGATGAGTACACATGTTGGAAAAATGCTGGTTTATAGGGAAAGAGGCGCAGAGTAAACAGACACAGAGTGGAGCTTTTCAAAGCTAAAAATCTTTACTTGTAAATAAAGCAGAGTTGTATATACAGGTACAGCATTGTACAAGTAAAACACATAATATACACATAATCCACATGTGTCGCTTCCACTGCACAGACATGAAGGAGCACATGCCTAGGAGAACAACTCTCTCAGAACCAGGCATAGCTACAAACTTCTCAGTCCTCAGGAGCAGAACACATGGAGATGGCTAAAAGATGGGCAGAAGTCAAGAAGCAAAAGACACCATTTTGCATGGGTAGAAATACACTTTTTTTACCAACTTCTGATTGGCTGAAACTTAGGTGTGAAAAACACCAAGCACAAGGCATAAAACATAGCACATACTATAACCTGTCAATGGGTGGCAGTGTTGCATCTAAGCAAGCATGTGATCTCCCCCTCCCAACCGCTAGGGCACACTGTTCCCATGGGAAGGTTTAGACCGAGACATAACATTTGCATCACATGGTACCTTTACTGGCCACCTGCACCTTCATACCTATGGAAAATATGGGCAAAGCCATTCAAAGCTATGAGAAAGCTTTGTTTTTGTACAGAAAGCGATTTGCAATTTCACACGAGAAATCTGACAATACAGAAGGGAGAGCACCTGCACCTTTCCACCCAGGCATGCCTTGTTAGGTTCTTCCCAGCCAGAGATGAGGAGCTGGCCTTTCAAAGAGAGCTGGGCCGAGCAGAACCCTGCCAAACACCAGCTTCAGGAGATGAGGAGGTGATAGGAAAGGTTACAAGAGCCACAGGCAGCAAACAGGGGCAGCAGAAAGCTTGTGGAGGCTTGATGGGGAAAAGTTCCTTCCCCCAACAGCATGCTACAACCTAGGCCAATAATGGTCTGGCGGGGATGGAGCAGCTAGAAAAAGAGGGATTCACAGCAGGCAAGGAGAGCTGGGCAGGAGCACAAAGAGGGCAATCACCCCAGCATCCGAGGGAGCCAAGAAAATGCCAACTGAGCTTTGCTGTTACCCAAAGCATCCCCCCCCCAAATAGTAATCCTAAAGTCTGTGACATTGGCCCCAATGTTAAGAGGACTGAGGCCCTGGCTGGGGCAACTGGGAGAGCCAGAGAACCAGCCTAGACGGGTCTTGAGGCCCTGGGTGCTGGCAAGGGGTGAGAAGAGCCCCAGGGTGGTGGGAGGCCTAGGGCACTGGCAAGAGCTGATAAGGGCTTTGGCCAGAATTAGGCAAGAAGCTGTAACTCGGAGCAGTGGGGCAGCCAACCCCACGCTGCTGTTCATACTGCCTCAACTCCACACCAGCCCCTTAGAAACTTGGGACAGCAGCTAAATCAATGGGGGTGGGCAAAGTTATTGCAACCCCAGATAGAGGCAAAGAAAAGATAAGCCCCCAAAATAAAGCAAGCATGGAATGGGCAAGGAATAGAGCAGGTGAGTTAAAAAAGGATTAAATCTGAGTAAAAGGGAAGACCAGAATGATAGTTTAGTTTGAGCTAAGTAAAGTCAAGATAGATATGCAAGGCTCCTTATAGTACTGAAATATAGTTAGAACCAGTAGAGTAAAAAGAGCCAAATGAAGTAGATTTATAGAAGTTTAGCAGATTAAGAGGTAACAGTGGGATTAAGCACTAGAATGTAGAAATCCCAAAGGCAGGAAAGAAAAAATCCTGCATAGCAATAGAAAAGAGCTATTGCTCCAATAGCTCCTGTTCCAAGCTTTTGTTAAAAACAGTTCTGCTAACAAACTATAAATAGGGAGGAGTTTCTGCATGGTGGCTGCAGAGGCAGAATCCTGTCTGTGGTGCTGGCACTTTTGCTGCTGGGGTGAGATCCAGCTGTCAACTATATATCTCAGGGTGTCACCTCTTTGCTTCAGGAAGGAGGTGGCTGGAAGACTGTAGCACGGCATATTTTTTGGTGTGACTTTGCTTCATGATGACTTTTTAACTGCTTCTAAATGATTTTCACCTTGTCTGCACAAAGTTGTTAGTGCAGTGGAACCTTCTCTCAAGTCATTTTTTCTGTAATCTAGGCCACAATAGCACTTTTCTCCATGGATCTTGAATTTGCTTCTTGTGCCCCTTCACTAGAGAGAACATACTTGGTGTTGGTTATTACCTTTAAAGCCCTACATGGCATGGGACCAGGATACCTGAGGGACCGTCTTATCCCCATAACATCGACCCGCCCCACCTGATCATGCAGAGAGGGCTTGCTACGGACCCTATCAATGAAAGAATTCCAGCTAACGGGGTCCAGGAGGCGGGCCTTCTCTGCAACGGTGCCCGCCCTTTGGAATATCTTGCCCCCAGAGTTGAGGCGGATTTCCTCCCTCCCGGCCTTGAAACCTGAAAACCTGCTTCTGCCGCCTAGCGTGGGAAAGAAAAGGTAATAGCTCCTCCTGGGGGTGGTTAGTATCATAATACCCTCCCTACTGTTTGAGATTAATTTGCCAGATTGGATTTTATATTTATATGTATTATGTCATATTGTATTTATATTGTATTTTAATCTTATTTTTATTGTAAGCCACCCAGAGTCCCCCGTTGGGGGAGATGGGCGGTCATATAAATTGAAATAATAAATAAATACATACATACATACTTTGATGAACAGGCATTGCCACTTGACATGATGAACTGTAGATTGGGGCTAGGGTGGGGTACTTCTATGGCCTGCTTCCTGCTCCAGATGTCATTGCAGATTGTGTGGGAGCTGGCATTGGGGCATTTGCATCCTGTGGGATCCAAAGGTCCCTGGTACTTTCTCCCTGAAACTTAAGGGGCAGGGCATGGTACTTTGGGGCGGTACTATCTCTGGTTGGATCCTTCTAGCTGGCTGGAATTGGTGCAGCTTCCATTATGTATTTGCCAAGAGGGGTGTATAGTATAATGCTTGGAGCACTTTTTTGGGTGTGTGTGTGTTGTTCTGTGGAAACAGTGGTGTGGCTGGTTGCACCCTTTCTTTCACCCATTTGGTACGTATGGATGGTGGCTAAATCTATCATGGAATAGAGTAATCTCTCCAATTGAGGTTGGCATCTCCTGACATGAAGTTTGGGAGATGCACTGTTCAGTTCACCCTTTCAGAGAAAGGGGGTGTTTCCGGCTGCCTTTAAGGAGGCGCTGGTGCACCCCCCTCAAGAAACCATCGCTGGACCCTACTGTGTTGGACAATTTTTGTCCAGTCTCCCACCTCCCCTTCTTGGGGAAGGTGGTGGCATTGCAACTCCAGAGGATTCTGGATGAAACGGATTATCTAGACCCCTTCCAGTCAGGTTTCAGGCCTGGATATGGGACAGAAACTGCATTGGTTGCGCTTATGGATTATCTCTGGCGGGAGCGGGATGGGGGCAGTGCATCCATCCTGGCTCTTCTTGACCTCTCAGCGGCTTTTGATACCATCGACCATGGTATCCTTTTGGGGTGGCTTATAGAGTTGGGGGTGGGCGGCGTGGTTTTGCGCTGGTTCACCTCCTTCCTCCGGGGCCGGTCCCAATCAGTGGTGATAGGGAGTGAGAGATCCGACTCTTGACCCCTCCTTTGTGGGGTGCCGCAGGGTCGGTTCTCTCTCCTCTCCTATTCAACATCTACATGAAACCACTGCATGAGATCATCCGTCACCACGGGATGAGGTATCATCAGTATGCTGATGACACCCAATTATATATCTCCGTCCCAGGTGAAGTAAGTGATGCGGTGACTGCCCTTTCTCGGTGCCTGGGGGCTGTGGGGGTCTGGATGGGGAACAACAGGCTTTGGCTGAACCTTGTTAAGATGGAGTGGCTGTGAGTTATTGGCTCCTCTGTATCTGGGAAATTGTCATATTTAGTTCTAGATGGGGTTGCACTGCCCCAGACAGACCCGGTGCAGAATCTGGGGGTTCTTCTAGACTCACGACTCCTGCTCAAAGAGCAGGTGGCAGTCGTGGCCAGAAGGGCCTTTGCGCAACTTCGTGTTGTGCGCCAGTTACACCCTTTCCTGGATTGAGAAGCTCTCCGAACAGTCACTCATGCCCTGGTCATCTCCCATATAGACTATTGCAATGCGCTCTACATGGGGCTACCCTTGAAGAGTATCCGGAAGCTTCAGCTGGTCCAGAATGCGACTGCGTGGGCAATTCTTGGTGCCCCAAGATCGGCACATGTGACATCATTGCTACCCGAGCTGCACTGGGTTCCAGGTCCAATTCAAGGTGTTGGTGATCACCTTTAAAGCCCTACATGGCATGGGTCCAGGTTACCTAAGGGACCGTCTCATCCCGACATCGACCCGTCCCACCCGGTCATGCAGAGAGGGCATGTTACGGACCCCATCGGTTAGGGAATTTCACTTGGTGGGGTCCAGGACGCGGGCCTTCTCTGCAATGGCTCCTGCCCTCTGGAACACTCTGCCCCCAGATGTGAGACAGGCCCCATCACTCCTGACCTTCCGGAAGAACATGAAGACTTGGCTCTGCTGTCTCACCTGGGACGGGAAGGGGAGTAGTTATTCTTGGGGGTGGCTGGCACCTTAGAGCTCTCCTCACAGAATTGGGCCACTTGGATTTTATATTTATATTTATTTTTGTATTTATATTTGGTAATTTTGTATTGGTATTTTAGATGTTATTTATGTTTATTTTTTTAATGTACTTATTGTTGTAAACCACCCAGAGTCCCTCTTTTTGGGGGAGATGGGTGGTGGCAAAATTCAATAAATAAATAAATAAATAAAATATTTTAAAAAGTTCCAAAGGCTCTGAGAAGATAGCATAAGCTTCTGAAAACAGCATTCCGAAGGGAGCCACGTGGAGGAAACATTTGCCAGAGAAGCAGGGTCCAAAAAGGACTCAACAAAGGCAGTGAGGTGCTTCTGCTTTGCCTGTGGCAGCTGGGTGAAAAAGTCGAAAGGTACTGTAGGTACAGCGAACCGGGAGAGGAGGCAGCTAGGTGAACAAATGCAGGCTGGGGAGGCTGGAGCTTGCTATGGTGGCTTCGTGCAGTGTGGGTGTGTGGCTTAGCTTGGCATGGGTGGGTGGCTGGCGTGGCACGAGTGGGTGAGTGGCTGGTGCATGCTGGCAGGCGGCACAGCTGGTGGCTTGGCTTGGCATGGGCAGGTGGCTGGCACGGCACGGGCAGGTGAGTGGCTGGCGCAGGCGGGTGGGTGGTGCAGATGGCACCAGTGGTTTTGCACGGCATGGCTGGGCTTCCCGCCCTGCAAGGCAGGGTGCAGTTCAAAAGGGCAGAGATGGGGGGGAGATAGGCGGGTGAGGGGAGTTGAAGCACCCACACAGTCATAAATGCGGGCGAGCTGCCAAGCACCCGAATTTTGATCACGTGACTGCGGGGGTGCTGCAACAGTCGTAATTTCGGGCACAGGTCGTAAGTCCATTTTTTCAGCGCTGTCGTAATTTTAAATGGTCGCTGAACGAATGGTTGTTAAGTGAAGACTACCTCTATATAGTTAGAGAAGTGCTAGGCAATAAGAATGTGGCTGTACATGAAAATGGAGAAGGCATGAGGCAATACATATTTGTTGGAGTCTTTCCTCTTCCATTTTCCAGTCTGTGTAAGCTAAAACATAGAATATGGGTAATAAATAGGAGAAACTAGAAATGCTACCACAAGAAAGCAAATATGACTTGGTAGGACATCTTGAAAACTAGTGAGATTATTAGAATTTGAAGAATTTTACTTGTTCAAAAAAACTCCACACCCAATAAAAAGGGAGGTGGAATAGCTATATGCCTGTGAAGAAATTAATGAATATGAAAGTCCTCTTAAAAACATATAGGATACAACTAAATGGAGCAAGAAACAAAAGTGATACCAATGTGGAAGTTTACTGCAAATTACCCATCTAGGCAGAGTATTACATTTTGGCTTTAGAATCCAAATCACCATACAGCCCTATTAATAATAATAATTTTTTAAAGAAAATGATGAAGTTCTTGAATTCTTCCAACTGTAACCTATTCCTACTGCTTACCGGTTTCTAAAACAAATGCACTCAAGAATTTAAGCCACTATTCTCCAGGTTGATAGAAGTAATTCTGTAATTAGTATCTTCTGGCAAGAATAAAAATTATTACCCTAAATCCTTTGAAGTGGTGAAATGAATACTATGACTCACATTTCAAGCATGGAAGATTTGTGCAGAAACTGTAAAATATTGTTGTACAATATCCAGTAATGTTTCCAAGAGCTTCATTTAGTGTGATGAATGAAGCCTGATTTTTTTCTTTATAGGCAATTGAGAAACTACTTCAAACTGTGCTCAAGTTTCTTGTGGTAACCTGCTCAGGTTCTCAAAAAGGTAAGTGCATGTGGAAACTAGATTTTAAAAAACAGCAAGTTATATTCTCTATAAATTTTTACTACAGAGTAACATAAGAAAGATAAGTCACAGAGCTATAGAGAAGTAGAAACTACAAGATAAAGTATTTTAGGCTTAGATAATACAAGAATAAGAAATACACTACTTGGGCTGGAATCTCAAACCTGCTTTCATAAGTTTATATTTGAAAACCTTTGGAAAAATCCTGAATATAGAAATTGTTTCATATCTGTCCTGTGTCTGTTACTCCAAAATGAACCTATGACAAAATGATAATGGTGAGATGGTATAGATGCTGGCTATACATAGACTCCTGTGAATGAAAAAAATTGGGTGATGCTTCACCACAGAAGTGAGAGTGCAAGCACGACAGAAGATAACTAGCATATTCTTCCAGCCTACCAGCTACAAACAATGCAGAGACAAAAATCAGATCTAGTGTATGATACTCCACCCCCATGAATAGGGCCCCCGATTATCTGGATCAGGCCCATGGTTGTAAACTCCTGAGCCACCTCTGACTCCAGGCCCAGAGAACGCAAGTTGTCATCCCGCAAAACCACGAGCCCAGGAAACTCCATCACCAACTCAGCTATAGAATTGAGGAGCAAAGGCAGGGATGCTGCTATGCAGCACAGAGTCTGTTTCAGTAGCAGCAATCCAAACTTATCCCTCTGGCCCAATTTAACAAATAAGGTCTCACATCCAGCTATGCAGGAGCAGCACCCTGAATGCCACCAGAGCCTGTTGGATGACAACAGCCACACTTCCACCCCTGAATAAGAATCATAGCTGATGCCACACTCAAAACCAAGGAGGGCAGGCTTCTGGTGAAAAGATGGCCAACTGAACACTCTGCTCGCAAGATTAGCCAGGAAGACCTAACAGCGTGGATTCTTTTTGGAGGCACAGGTAGGCTTCTCCTGTTGCCCTAGAGTGTTTTCATGGACAGAAAACACTTGGAATCATCCCATTTGCACTTCATAACGTCACCTTGCAGCCTGAAGATCGTCAACAGCGTTGGCATTATTCCGGTAAGAGGAGACGGGAGTCGGGGATGCCATCATTTCTAGACCACGCTGCAGCCCCTTTGGGACACTAGGTCGAGCCTTTTTCATTTCTAAATCACCCAGTTTGTATATTTTAAAGTTCTTGGACCCCAAGAGAGGTTTTTAACAGCAAGAAGATACGAATCTCTTGGTGCTGAATAATGTTGTTTCTGGAGGAGGTTTAAATTTTTTTTCTCTAGCTGCTAGCTTGCTTTCCATTCAAATTTAAGGAGGACTGAGAATAAATAACCATTTCTCCGTTATTATTTTTCTATTTAGTTTGAAGGACTTAATATTTTCCTACACATTTAATTTGATGTTTTTAGCTTTTAGTTTTCTGTTCACTTGCCTTGGATGCTGTATTTTAGCCTCTGGAAGCCTTTTATTAACCCACTAGTTTATACACATCAGCAGAAGGTGCCAGACTTTACTGTTTGAACTATGGATGACCTTAAGAAAACAACCTTAGAGCTCCATGCTGAGCAGTCTGCTGACTTTAACAAGATTTTCCATGAAATTGTTCAAGCTACTTTACAAGAAGTACAGGATATTGCTTTTAAAATGTATCAATTAATTGAGGATTTTCTGAAGGGAGAGGAAGAGATTTATCAAGGAAGAAGTATCCCTCCTGACTGCGAGAATCCAGAAGGTGAAGAAATGACAGACATGAAGGAGTTACAGTTCGGCTTTCAAGAAGAAAACTGGCGTGTTTATTACAGGGTCTGTTTTGAAAAGGAGATAGCTTGGTCATATGGGAAATTTTTTGTTGACTTTGTAGGGGAGATAGCTGGGGTTTTCTATCTGTCTATAAAAAACTTGTGTATAATATGGAGACAAATAAATGCTTTGGTTTATTTTGAGGTGGGATAAAAATTAAGAATAAGTAAAGTTTCTTGCAATGATTTAAAGTTTGTTTTTTAAGGTTTAAAAGGGGTAAGATTGAAATAACAGTACTAAGTATGTGGATTGATTATAAGGTTGTATGATTCTATTTTTTTTAATGATTTAAAGTTTGATTTTTAAGGTTTAATGGGGTAAGATTGTAGCATTAAGTATAAAAGTAGATAATTTAAATGTTATTTTTTTAAAAACGATTATAATAATTTGACTGTTAACATAGTGGCCAGAAATATATAGAATAGTGATAGGAGGGAAACATTTTATAAAGGAGTTTATATTGGGGGGGGGGGGAGTTGATTTGAAGGTTTATATATTTGTTTATTTTTTATATGTATAAGGGGAAGAAGCATTTGCTTTTATTTACATAATGTCCATGGAATGTTTTATATAAATAATGTGATTTTGGTTAAATTTGGAGAAAGGTTTAATTATGGGAATTGCTATATATTCTTGTTGTTGAAAGTCGGAAGTCACTTCTTATGTAATCTTAAAAAACTTTTTTTGGTGTTTTTCACTCTTTTTTTCTTTGTAGTTTTTTATTTTTATTGTAGTTTTTATCTATGCTCTAAACTTAATAAAATTCTTTAAAAAAAAAAACCAAGGAGGGCACATTTCCAAGAGAGAACCCACCCCTCTGTGTCCAGTCAGGTTTCAGTAATACAAAGCAGGTTGGCTTCCTAATCCATGTTTAGGTGACGGATGAGGTGAGCCTTAATACAGGCTGACCTTGCATTAAGTAGCAGCAGAGACCAGGAAAAGTGAAGCTCTGAAGACCAGGCCTCAGGCCTGAGCATAAGGGGCTGGAACACAAAACTAGTTCTAAACACTGAGGCCACCTTCCCTGAAGGCAACCCACCACATTTCCCATCATATCTCCCCATGCCCATCACCAACATGGTCGCTGCTTGCCCTCTTCCCCCTTGCCATATCCAATCCCCCCAGGTTAAAGGGCCCAATCACCACCATACTCACACACATTATGCAAGATGGGATAATGGCAAATGCACCCACGCACTTGGGTGCTTGTGCCTGGCACTCAGCAGTCATAACTTGGGGTACCTGGTCACATTTCACTCCCCCTCCCACACACACTATCCCCCAGCCACCCTGCTCTACCCTGGGCAGCCAAAGGAAGAAGACCAAATGTTACCCTCAACTGGCCAGTTGTGCTCACCCAATCTGATATTGGTGGCATTATTATAAAGCTGAACTCATTCTGGAAGATGATTCATCATAGAATGAAACAAATTTTAAATACTGACTTTTCTTTCCAGTTAGCTGTTGCTTTGTATATGATAATACTGTACACATTATGTCTTCTTTAGAAAAATGGTAGAGTAAGTTATGGAGTATGTATCAATGTAAAAAAATATGTATTTAAAAAACAAGCCTGATACTGAATGTAATTTAACTTGGAAACCATTTATGGACTATAACTCTGCACATGGAACTTACCACATCAGAAGTATAGGTTTTTCTTAACAAAAGGCTTTAAAACAGGGGTCGGCAACCTGTGGTCCGTGGCCCACTGGTGGTCCGTGGGCTGTTAGGAAGTGGGCCACAGGTTAAGCCGGAGCAGCTGATTGGTGGGGGCCCAGAAGGGGAAACACCTCAACCTATCAGCGCATGGCAAAGAAGGGCGGAGGTGGGCCGAGGAGCACCCCCACCAATCAGCCTCCCCTTGCTTTTCGCCTCCCTGCCGCTTGGTGCATTTTTTCACGGAACTGAGGGCATTTTCGGGGTCCCCGAAGCCTGCCCTTTCAAAGGGGCACCCCAGCGGGGTGCGGGGGTGGACTTTCCCCTTTTGCTCACTGCAATTTTTTCGGCCCCTACCGTGGTAGCTCAGGCACACCTCCGCCTCCCCATTGCACAGCTGATCGGTGCAGAGATTTTCTACCCCGGGGCGTCCCCCGTCACTTTTTGCGGTGATCCGAGGCTTTTTCGCCTCGTGACAGTGGTGCTCTGCCAAGAAAAGCTGCGGTTGCGAGGCAAAAAAGCCTTGGATCACCGCAAAAAGTGACGGTGTGGGGGGGCGCCCCGGGGTGGAAAATCTCTGTGCTGATCAGCTGTGCAACGGGGAGGCAGAGGCGCACCCGAGCTACCCTGGTAGGAGCCCCAAAAAAAACCCGCAGGTAGCAAAAGTGGGGGAGGGGAGTCTGCCCCACGCCCCGCCAGCGTGCCCCTTTGAAAGGGCAGGCTCCGAGGACCCCGAAAATACCCTTGGTTCCGCAAAAAAACACTGCGAGCGGCAGGGAGGTGAAAAGCCTCGCCTGCAGTGCCTGCCGGGGGGGGCAGGGTTTGCAGGCGGGAGCCAATCACGTGGGCTGGGGGGCGGGGACCCCTAGAAACAAAGTGCACAATAAATGTAATGCTCCCGCCTGCAAACCCTGCCCACCGGCCCATGCGATTGGCTGCTGCATGCAAACCCTGCCCCCCGGTCCTTGGAAAAAAATTTATCACGGAAGTGATCCCTGGTGCCAAAAAGGTTGCCGACCCCTGCTTTAAAATATTAGATTTGGCCTGATTTGTGATAACAAGGACATATTTTCTCAGATTAGATAGAAACTCCTGTTAATTGTTTATTCTAATTGATGGTTCTTATACTGGTCTCCTTTGCTAATTACTGAATAATGATTTGATTTAACAGTTTTAAAATATTAACTTGATATAATATCACTTACTAATCTAACATTATTTTGAAGCATCTTATTCAGTTTTATATAGTATGTAAATCTCTTTTTAGTTCTTTTTGTTCTTGGTTCTACTTTCAAGAACTCTAAGGAAAAGACTGCTTTCATTTATCAAAATGCCATTCAGTTTGCATGGGACAATATAATACACACAGTTCTGCATATACTGTATGGTGCAAAATATCATTAGGGTAGTGACATGGATTGCTTGCTGGTACTTTGTACATAGCTACCACTTGTCTCTTCAACTTTGATGAAAGACTGAGCACTGATTTACAGCTTTATGACTGTTCAGGTTCAGATTCAAGTTTATTACAGCCCTAAGGCCAGATACAATCAAAACATCTAATAATAGCAGTATTACATATACATACATCGGAAAAACAGTAAGTATAAGTTCTAAAAATAATTACTAAAATACTAGAATAAATCAAAATAAAATACTATTTTAAGAAATTCTAAACATAAGTAATGGTGTGGCGTATCGTACAGATGGTAGCACAAAACTGGGCAACTGGCTTTATGACTGTGATAATAGGTGGATAAATAAGTTATTTACAACTACTTAGTTTATACCCTGCTGAATTCTTATTGGGGTGTGATAGTTTTCTATTATTGACAGATCTTGCTTGACTGCTAAAGATTCTGTTGTAAGAAACATACATTTTCATTAAAAAGGAAAAGTCATAATCAAATCTTTATTAATGCAAGCATACTGAGGAATATATCCAGTTTAATCCTTCATTTCTTGATAATAACAGAAATACACATTTTTTGTGCTGTGTTGAAGTGTTGAAACACAGCAGTTTCAACAGCTTCCACATGGGAACTATAATAGTTGAATTATATTACAACACTGAGAATGGTAAATACATTATACTAATCAATAAAGTGGTTCAGTTTGTTGACTAATGTATTATGGGAATCTAGCCAGTTGCAGTTTAAATAAATCATGGTTACACAAATTGTATCTTAATGTGATGTGTGAACCCAGCCATCCTTATAGAATAGTGGCTTACTGGTTTAAGCCATGCTGGGACATCATGTAAGCAGCCTAGGAAAACTTTATTTATTTTTTAAATATATGCCACCTTTAAAAATGCCTCAAATAATTAAAAAAAAACATTAGCTCAAAATTAAGTTTCATTGAACTGTAGCCTGGAGAAGGGGAGACAATGGACAAGTCTCTTCATTATGCCTAGATCCAGATTGAGCCAAGAACCTGGTAACATTTTGTATTCATCTTAATAGGAAAAATAATTTAGTGGGCTTAGTTAGTCATAAACAGCCTTTCAGTTATCAATCTCTTTTCAATGAAGTCTGGTGCTAGAGAAGAGAGGAAATAGATTACTGAATTTTTCTGTCAGCACAGTCTCTGTGCTCCCTTTATATCTCTTAAATTAACTTAATATATTTAGATAGCATCCAACAAATGCTAGCCTGAAATTTTGGAATTGCCATATTAAAGTATGTGGATAGGATTTGAACAGGTATGCCATTATTCAAATAGGTGCTATGTACTGTACAGAATCCCACTGAATATTCTCATACAAATCTCTCTTCCAGCTATTATAGTTATTAAATTTATATCCTGCTTTTTCTCCATATGCTCAATATGGTTTACATTAGGACCTCTCTTCATTTAATCACCCCTCCAAAAAAAGGGGTGTGGTGGCTCAGCGGGTAAGACGCCAGGCTTGTCGATCAGAAGATCGCAAGTTCGGAGGTTCGAATCCCTAGCCCCGCGTGATGGAGTGAGCTCCCGCAGTAGCTCCAGCTCTTGCCAACCTAGCAATTCGAAAGCATGCAAATGCAAGTAGATGAATAGGTACCACTTAGGTGGGTAGGTAACAGCGTTCCACGCGCATCATGTGGCCACATGACCGTGGAAGTGTCTTCGGACAACGCTGGCTCTTTGGCTAACAAACGGAGATGAGCACCGGCCCCTAGAGTCGGACACGACTGCACAAATGTGCGGGGGGAACCTTTACCTTTTACCAAAAAAAACCCAATAGGTCTACTAGAGGGTAGACTTGAATATCTTGATCCTTGCTCAATAACTTAAACCCTATATCACACTATTCTTTTATTTTTATACATAAAATTATTTATGTTCTTCAATGTTTCTCCCCCCTCAAAAGAGTGAAGGACGAATCACTGCAGTGCAAAGGAGCACAGAAAATGAAAGAAACCCCATTTAAAGAAAGAGATGTGGATTGTGGCCAATCCAGGCAGCAGCTCATGAGGTGAGAATAGTTCACTATAAAGCTTCTCTCCACCTGCAAAATATTGTAGGGAATGGTTTTTTCCAAAACGAGAAAACTTACTGTAGTTTCTCAAATCGGAACTTGCTTCCATTAATTAAAAAAAAAACTGTTGTTGCTGCAATACTTCCTTTGGCTCTCGTGATGAAGCTTTTCTCCCTCTCTCATAAGGACTTTTTTTGCCTTTAACGCAGGAAGCCAAGACGGAAGACTCCAAGTTTCCCTGGAGCTGCGTCCACATCCGAAAAGCGTACATCCATACACGTGGAAATACACTGTCGAAGCCACCAGCACTTTCGCCATTCTTGACACTCCTGGAGGACACTAAAACCAGAATCCACCACCTTACTTTCCCCCTCAAAAGTTATACTTACCTGAAAAGCCCCAGACCCTCGCCTTCACTAATAGGGTGAGCTTACCCATTACAGCCCAAACCCAAGATTTTGTCTTTATTTCCAGAGGGCAGCAGAAACGAGAGTCACGCGATCCGCGAAAGTTTATACAACAGCACATGGGTTAATCTTTCAGATCGTTTCCGCAATGGGCTTTGAGAGAAACGTCTCCTTCCACTGGGCTTGGTTTCCGCCGCTTTCCTTCCTTCGTTCTTCCCCCAAATAAAACTAATCCCACCAGCCGTTTTGACCGCGGAGTCCGCCCTTCGAGACCGACTTCTAACATTCCAGGAGCATTTCCAAACACCGCGTTGCTTGGCAACCGCCCGACAAGGCTCTCACCGGAAGCGGAAATCATTTGGGTCTGCTCGCTACTCCCTAGCTGAGAGAGTTGGGCGGGAGCCGTTGACTGCGCTTGGATGGGCTCCCAGCAGCGGTTGCGTCTGTTCTGGATTTCCTCTGCAGGCCCGAAGAGCAGCCTTGGAGGCGCGGGGCTTTTCCTGTTCTCATGAATAGCAGTAGAAGGAGGAGGAGAGGAGACGTGTCAGTGCCGAGAGTTTGGGAGTCTGCGAGACAGTTCGGTTCCCCTCTTACATCCCACTCCTTTAGACTTCTTGCATTTTCACCCTTGGTGAAGTGGTTGTGCTAATCCCTTCCCTCAGTGGGAAGCTGTGCCCAACGCCTCTGACGTCGTGGACTGCGTGAGGTAAACGGGGCTATATTGTCATGAACGTGGGGTGAAGAGCCAAAGATTGTAGGTTCCCGTTGGGCACATTTTTGGCCATAAGCATTCTTCTTGAAATGTGGGGTTTGCTTGTGAGTAAATGTGCATATGACTGAGGTTCGGTGTTGCCATCCTGTGTGATACAAATCCATTGAATTTAGTGGCTGTGGGTTTGCTTGATTTACTGAACCACAAATTAGCCAAACACATTTTAGCCTAGTGTGGTGTCCCTGTTGTTAGATATAGTTCAATGGGTTGTAAACAGCCCCCCAAACAAGAGTAAATCCTGATTTACTCAGTCATGGGTGAGACTATTGTACAAACCCAGCTAGAGATACAAACTTTTGAGTGAGCATGAAGTAATTTAGAATTAAGAGTTATCCTACATAAATTTCCATAGAACTAAGAGCTTCACTTGTATGTAGATGTGCTTGAGATCACTTTTGGTGGAAACAGTGGCTTCCCCTTCTGGTTTGGAAATCCTGAACAAGTCTTATACATATTTAAACTGAGAAAGAAGCTCACGATGTTCAGTAGAATTAGCTGTGTTTAAGATTGTTTGGTGTAGTGGTTAAGGCATCAGCCTATAAACCAGGAGACTGTGAGTTCTAGTCCCGCCTTACGCACGAAGCCAGCTGGGTGACCTTGGGCTAGTCACTTTCTCTCAGCCCTAGGAAAGAGGCAATGGCAAACCACTTCTGAAAAACCTTGCCAAGAAAACTGCAGGGACTTGTCCAGGCAGTCTCTGAGAATCGGACACGATTGAAAGGATGTAAAAAAAAAAAGATTACATTAATAATTTGTGATCACATTTTATATGCTCCATTAACTGCAGGTTGGGAATGACTGTTAAATGTTATTTCCTTGATTTTTGTGATGATTTGATAATTAAAATAGCACTGTAAATTTGTGATTAGTATAGTTGTAGGAAACAGACTTGTGATATGTTGATTGGAATGCTGAAGCAAATTCTCTGAAATGGTCCAAAAAGAGAAAATTTCACATCTTTGCTACCATGAGATACTTTTGTAATTGTCTTAAAGTTCCACACAGAAGGGTATTTACATTAGTGTGAATTGATGTCCTGCCTAATAGTGACAACAGGTATACAGATATACAACAGGTATACAGATATAACAACATTCCCTACCAGGATTGCCTCCATGTGTGCTCATGACACTGAAGTTGAGTCTGCATGCATATTACTAAACTTCCCCTACTCAAGAGATTTAACTACTTTAGCTGTGATGTAACCAAATGCAAAATAGCTTAATGGTTGCAAGTTCTAGGGCAGTGCTTTCCAAACTGCCGCCGTTGGCGACACACTGGCGGTATTGGCGGTGGCGCGGCAGCGTGCGTGATGGGGGGTGTACGGCGGGGGCGCGCGGCGGCGGTGTGCATGGTGGCGGTGGCGGCCTTGTGTTTTCCACTAAAACGCGGAAGCGCTGATGGCGCGTTGCTGCTGCCTTGCACACTGCCGCCGCGGCGTGCCGCGCACATCCACTTCTGGGTTCTGTCGTGGCACACTAAACTGTGTTGTGACACACTAAAGTGTCGCAACACACAGTTTGGAAAGCTATGTTCTAGGGCATAGCTTTCCAAACTGTGTGTCGCGACACTTTAGTGTGTCGCAACACACAGTTTGGTGTGTCACGAAGCAGTGGCACGGGGGCGTGCGTGGCGGGGGTGTGCGGGGTGGCAGAGTGTGCACGGCGGCGGCGCACCATCAGCGCTTCCGCGTTTTAGCGAGGCTGCCACCGCCGCCGCCACTGCCATGCACGCCGCCACATTGCGCCCCCCCGCACCACCGCCGTGCACGTGCGCGCCCCCGCGCCGCCTCCCTGCCGCGCCGGGCCTCGCTCAGTGCGAGAGCCAGGGGGCGGGGTTTGCGGGCGGGGGCCAATCGCGTGGAAGGGGCGGGGGTGAGTTCAGCTGCGGAAGAGCCACACTCAAGGGGCCAAAGAGACGCATCTGGCTCGCGAGCCGCCATTTCCGACCCTTGGTATATACAGTTCAAATTATACAATTCACCAATTCAATTCACCGCGTGTGAAGGAAGGGGGGTGAGGGAACTGACTCTACTAGGCTCCGGACTACAATTCCCAGGATGCCTTGAGCCGCCTTATGCATGAAATACAGTATTTGGGAAAAAATGTTATAGTAGCTGCTAAGATAAAAGCTGCAAATATATAAAGGCTTTCATTCCAGGTATAATTAAAATTCAAATTTTGAGTGCTTCCCTTTATGAGTGGTGAATATCTTTTTATTTGTGAATGCTGTGATTTATGGTTTTTGCCCTGTTGATTCTGGCTTAATGCTGTTTGTACTGTGAGCCATGCCTTGTATCTGCTGGCCAACTAAGTTTATATTGCTGGTTGGTTCATCCTATTTTCTGTATCTCTACCCCTCTATCTCCCTTATAGAACTGTACTGAAAGGTATAGAGAAGGGCTTTCCAAAGTTTTTCCCGCGGCGACACACCAACCGGTGTTGGTGTGTCGCCGCGGGAAAACCCGGAAGTGCGGCAGCGCGCAAAACCCCGGAAGCACTGCTGCGGTTTCGGGTTTTGCGCTCTGCAGTTGGTGTGTCGCCGCGGGAAAACCTGGAAGCGCTGATAATGATCAGCGCTTCCGGGTTGTGTGGCGACACACCAGACTGTGTGTGGCGACACACTTTTGTGTCGTGACACACAGTTTGGAAAGCTCTGGTATAGAGGGAGGAGGGCAAGGAACATTCTCTATTGCCTGAGGGGAAGTATTACGTGTGATGTTTGATATCCTTTTAAGTTGTGAATGTAGTGCTATCATTCTGTATTTTGGATATAATCTAGTCCTGATTTTCTGAATAATTTTTCAGTGATCTTGGAAAACACATCCGTACATAGTTTATTGAATCAGCACAATGAGCAGTGAAGAGGAAGCATGGGAGAAATTGGACTCAGAATTTGACCACTATCTTGTGGATATTAAGCCTTATGTTTTAAAGCTACCTCATAAATCAGGTAAACATTAGACAATTTATGCATTTCATATTTTCTTTTCCATTATATAGAAGCATGGCTAAACCAAGTAAAGTAAGTAATAGTATTATTTAAGCCTTAGAATTACTGGGGTAAGTGATTTGGAAGAAACTTAGATGCTAGTGGATATACGATTTCTCCTTCATGTTTTTAGTGCAAAACACAAAAATAGAATAAAATGTTTTTGATGTACATAGGTAGGAATTCAGCGTGTTGTTTAGTTGATAATTTGGAAAAACATTTTCTGTGATGATGTGATGTAGGCTCCAAGTAATAGTTATAAACTCTTATGTGTGGTGTGGACCAGTTGTATGGAGAGATGTCCCAGGTTTTAGTGAAGGTGGGAGAAGTGTACATATATTTCTTTGTCCCTTTTCATCTTGGGATATCCACACAGGTATCTCTGGAAACTCTTTCAAAGCAGACAGATATTTTTCTGCCATTGTAGGAAAAAGTGAAAGGTTTGTAGAGACAGTACTATTGATAGTATGTCCTGGAGAGAGAGAGAGGAACCAAGTTAATTGCCATGATACCCTTTGATTTACTGTAGCTCATCAGTAAGCAAGTACCTGATGCAATTGAACTGTTCTAGTGCTACAGTACTGTAAAGCTATTTGTATAGTAATAGGAGATTGCCTGCAATATATAAAAGAAAAGAAATGTACTGGTAGAGGAAGAGTTTTGTTAATGTATCTCTTTAAAGAGAAACAACTTACATCTTTCCCTATATTTTCATACAATGTTATTGTTAAATAAATTTTTCATTGTCCATAATCAGCTGGTCCTGAGTAAATGAGAGACAGAATATAATAACTCCACTCCCAAGTTAGTACTCTATGAGGAAAAGAAATTATGAGAAAGATAACCTCAATTTAAATTAAATTTCAGTAACAGTAACTTTTTAGTTTGTCATTTTGAGGTGGTGGCAGTGAGATTTTAAAACGTATTTGGTTAGTCCCAAAATAAATATAGAATAATTTGTGCCAGTTCTAACCAAGTAAACCTATTTTTGCCACATGTGGTAGTAATGTGAAGTAATACAAGTTTTAAAAAAAGACGTTACTGACTGAAGAGGCTGAGGAAGCAAGAACCAGAGGTCTAAGGAAGTCTGAGGAAAAACATATTTTGCAATGGGCAAAAGAATAGAAACAATAAAGGAAGTTCATAGAAGATTATTACACAGAAAAAATAATTTAGAATTAAATGATATCAACCAAAATGGACAAAGCAGCCATCAACAGACACGTAGAGGTAAACAACATTTACATACCATTCATAAGAGACAATAGAAAAGCCAAAAGACCAGAACACCTCCTTGCCAGCAATCAACACCCAGATAGGCAAAGGTTAACACCAAGATTAGCACCAGAGGAACAATCAAACAGCACTTTATTTATTTAATCATTTATTCATTTATTTATTTATTTATTATTTATTTAAATTTATATGACCACCCATCTCCCCCAATCGGGGGACTCTGGGCGGCTTACAATAAAAACTACAATTAAAATACAATATAAAATTACAACAAACAATATAATATAATAAATAAGTATAAAATCCAATCTAGGCAAATTGACATTTATTTATTTATTTATTTATTTATTTATTTATATTTCAATTTATATACCGCTCCATCTCCCCACAAGGGAACTCTGGGCGGTTTACAAAACACAACAATTAAAATCCAACAATTAAAACAACCTAATAAAATACTCTAATATAGTAAAATTAAGTATAAAAATCCAAGATGCGATTGTTTGGTATTTAGATGTTTAAAAGGGCCCTATGGCACCAGCCATCCCCAAGAGGAACTGTTCCCCCCCTCCCCCCACGCAAGGCGGCAGAACCAGGTCTTTAAGTTCTTTCTGAAGGCCGGGAGCGATGAGGCCTGCCTCACCTCCGGGGGTAGCATATTCCAAAGGGTGGGCGCCGTTACCGAGAAGGCACGCCTCCTAGACCCCGTCAGGTGACATTCCTTTACGGACGGGATCCGCAGCATGCCCTCTCTGAATGACCGAGTGGGACGGTTCGACGTTATGGGGATGAGACGGTCCCTCAGGTAACCTGGCCCCATGCCATGTAGGGCTTTAAAGGTGATAACCAACACCTTGAATTGGACCCGGAAGCACACAGGCACCCAGTGCAGCTGTCGCAGCAGAGGTGTCACATGCGCTGATCTAGGCGCACCAATAACTGCGCGAGCAGCCGCATTCTGGACCAATTGAAGCTTCCGGATACTCCTCAAGGGTAGCCCCATGTAGAGCGCGTTGCAATAGTCTATATGGGAGATGACCAGGGCATGAGTGACTGTACGGAGGGCTTCCCGATCCAGGAAAGGGCGTAACTGACGCACAACACGAAGTTGTGCAAATGCCCTCCTGGCCACGGCTACCACCTGCTCTTCGAGCAGGAGCCGTGAGTCCAGAAGAACCCCCAAATTACGCACTTGGTCTGAATGGGGTAGTGCAACCCCATCCAGAACTAAAGATGACAACTTCCTGGATCCACGGGAGCCATCAATCCACAGCCACTCCGTCTTACCAGGGTTCAGTCGAAGCCTGTTGTTCCCCATCCAGACCCCCACAGCCTCCAGGCACTGAGAAAGGGTAGCCACTGCATCACTTATCTCGCCAGGGATGGAAATATATAGTTCGTCTGCATATTGATGGTATCTCATCCCATGGTGATGGATGATCTCACCCAGCGGTTTCATGTAGATGTTAAATAGGAGAGGGGAGAGAACCGAACAATGCGGTACCCCACAGACGAGGGGGCGAGGGTCGGATCTTTCCTCTCCTATTACCACCGATTGGGAACGGCCCTGGAGGAAGGAGGTGAACCAGCGCAGAACTACGCCTCCCACCCCCAACTCCCTGAGCCGTCCCAAAAGGATACCATGGTCGATGGTATCGAATGCCGCTGAGAGGTCAAGAAGAGCTAGGATGGATGCACTCCCTCCATCCCGCTCCCGCCAGAGATCATCTGTCAACCACCTTCCCTAAAAAGGGGAGGTGGGAGACAGGACGAAAATTGTCCAATATAGTAGGGTCCAGTGATGGTTTCTTGAGGAGGGGGTGCACCAAAGCCCCTTTAAAAGCAGCTGGGAACACCCCCTCCCCCAGAGATGCATTAACCATCACCTGGACCCAACCACATGTCACCTCCCGGGCTGCCTGTACCAGCCAGGAAGGGCATGGGTCCAGATGACATGTGGTGGCCCTTACAACCCGAAGGATCCTGTCCACTTCCTTAGGTCCAACAGGATCGAACTGTTCCCAGATAACCGGGCAAAGACGTTCCCTCGGCATCTCCCCAGACTGTGCTACACGCTTAGAGTCCAACTTAGACTGAATCTGAGCGACTTTATCCTGCAGATGCTCAGAAAATTCTTCCGCACGGCCCTGTAGGTGGGTCACAGACTCCACCTTACCCAACAGAGATCTTGTTATCTTAAACAGGGCCGTCGGACGGCATTCTGCGGACGCAATAAGAGCGGAGAAATATTGACGTTTCGCCGCTCTTACCGCCACAAGGTAGGTCTTAACAGCGACTCTAGCTTGTGTTCGGTCAGATTCAGTCTTTGTCTTTCTCCAGCGGCGCTCTAGGCGTCTCTTAACCCTCTTCAAGACCCTCAACTCCTCTGTATACCAAGGGGAGTATCGGGTCAAGTGTGGCAAGAGAGGCCGCATAGGCGCGATCCTGTCCAAGGCCCCGGCCGCCTCCCTATTCCAGGCTGCGGCCAGGACCTCCGCTGGAGCGTGCAGTAGATCCTGAGGTACAGCCCCCAGCTCCCTCTGAAACCCTATTGGGTCCATTAGTCGCCGGGGGCGGACCAATCGACTGGGTCCTGCCTCCCTGCGGAGTGGGGCGGCATAAGAGAATCTCAAGGTCACCAGGGCATGATCTGACCATGACAAAGGGGAAAGATGTAACTCTCCCCTCAGAGCATACTGCCACTGCTCCGACAAGAAAACTAAGTCCGGGGTGAGTCCACTGTCTCGAGTTGGGTCTCGAATAATCTGGAACAGGCCCATGGCTGCCATGGTAGTCATGAACTCCCGAGCCGCCTCAGAGGCGCGTCCCAGGGACGGCAGATTGAAATCCCCCAGAACCATAAGCCTAGGGAATTCCACCGCCAACCCCGCGACGGCCTCCAGCAGCTCAGGCAGGGATGTCGCTACGCAGCAGGGAGGCTGGTACAGCAGCAACACTCCCAACTGTTCTCGAGAACCCAACTTGAAAAACGGGGTCTCACAACCGGCCACTTGTGGAGCAGTGCCCCTGAAGGCCACTAGAGACTCTCGAATTACAACCGCCACCCCTCCTCCCCTGCCCCGGAGTCTCGGCTGGTGCCACACTTGAAACCCGGCTGGGCATATTTCAGAGAGGGCTACCCCCCCCTCCGAGCTCAGCCAGGTCTCGGTGATACATGCCAGGTCTGCCCCCTTTTCCGTGATCAAATCACATATGAGGGGGCCCTTGTTGTTAATAGACCTGGCATTAAGCAGCAGCAGCCGGAAACCGGGGCCCTCAAGGATCTGCTGACCAGGACCTGGGTATGAACGTGGAGGGCCGGAACACGCCACCGGTAGCAAACACCGGGGGCGTCTTCCCCGACGATGGCCCGCCCTCCAGTTCCCGTCATAACATCCCCGGCCCGTCACCACTTCGATAGGGCAGCCCACTCTGTAACCCCCAGAGCTTCCAGGTCCACATGCCTCCACTCCCGGACCTTCAAAGACCCTAGGATGAAACATGGGTCCCCTCCCCCATGCACACATCTCTCATGCTCAGTCAACTTCTAGTGATGGTAGCCCCCCCCCAGCGCAACCAGCCTAAGCTCTCGGCACTGAAAGGGCCTAACCACCACAACCACACCTGCAATGTCCCCCCACAACCACTCTCACTGGTCACAGAGAGATATCATCCACTCCTGCCCACCACCTGTCTCCCACTCAGGTGTGGGCACTCATACATACTATCACACAATCTTGGACTCCCCCCTGACTCTCTCACATCCAGGGAGGGCCACATTCACACTACAGGGACCCTAAAAAGTCTCTGCCGCCTATAAATAAATGTGGGTGCAGATGGGGGCTTCCTCTTAGTTGTTAAACTAAAGTTAAAAGTCCAATAAAAAACCTTCAACAGTTGTTGATTTCCTGGGGATATTATGGCTGGTCCCCCATTCCTGAACCCGTCGTCCCCCCTTAGACCCCCTCCCCCACAGTTGAAGACCACCAGGCCCACCAAGAGTTCGTCCAAGTCGGTGTGCCTTAAGACCTGGCACGCTCCGCTGCTCTGCTCTCCCGTCTTATTGCAGCGCCAAGGTCCCGCAAGCCTCCAGTGTATATTAAATCTCTGGGGCTCGCCAGGTCCATCAATAGTTGTGGGGCTTCGTCAAAGTCCGTCCGGGCCCCAAGTTCCCAAAAATATAGTAAAGTCCTTGACCACAAGGCCCACAGGCTCCTGATTATACTCCGCCACTCCGCCGTTTCCTCCACTACACCAGAGGGCCACCAAGGGGCCGAGCGTCTTCGACCGGATAGTAAGGGATCACCAGGGATCACTGGGAGTCCGCCCAGTTCACAATGGGCTCGCCCGAGTCCGCCCAGTTCGCAATGGGCTCGCCTGAGCCCCCAAAGCCCGCAGGGAAAAGCACCGCGTTTCGCCGTTTTCCAACTCTCCTCCTCCAAACGGCCATCGCGTTTTGCTGCCCCGCTTCGCCGCCTCGTCGCCTGCTGTTCCATCCGGGGGGGGTCCAGCCATCTCCCCACCTTGGTCCAGAAGTGAAAAGCCGAGGGAACCTCACAAAATCCCCTACCCACACCTCCAGGTAACAAAAAGGCAGGGTAGGGTGGGATTCAGGAGACCAGGAACCCCTCTCCCGGAGCAGTGTTCAACGGCGGCCGCTCCCGATCGCCATCTTGGATATGCTCTTATATTAAAAATAGGGAGGCCATTATGGTACTAGCCATCCCCAGGAGGAGCTGTTACCTTTCCCGTCCCAAGCTAGGTGGCAGAACCAGCTTTTCAGATTTTTCCGGAAGGCCGGAAGTGAGGAAACCCGCCATAACTCTGGGGGCAAGATATTCCAAAGGGCGGGCACTACTGCAGAGAAGGCCCGTCTCCTGGACCCCGCCAGATGAAATTCTTTTATTGATGGGATCCGGAGCATGCCCTCTCTACATGACCGGGTGGGGCGGGTCGATATTATGGGGATAAGACGGTCCATTAGGTATCCTGGCCCCATGCCATGTCAGGCTTTAAAGGTAATAACCAACACCTTGAATTGGACCTGGAAGCAAACTGGAACCCAGTGCAGCTCGTGGAGCAAAGGTGTTATGTGTGCTGAACTTGGTGCACCTAAAATTGCCCGCGCGGCTGCATTCTATACCAGCTGTAGCTTCCGGATATTCCTCAAGGGTAGCCCCATGTAGAGTGCATTGCAGTAGTCTATATGGGAGATGACAAGGGCATGAGTGACCGTTCGGAGGGCATCTTGGTCCAGGAATGGGCGTAACTGGCGCACAAGCCGAAGCTGCGCAAAGGCCCCCTGGCCACAACTGCCACCTGCTCTTTGAGCAGGAGTCATGAGTCCAGGAGGACCCCCAAGTTCCACACCGGTTCCGAGTGGGACAGTGCCACCCCATCCAGAACCAAAGATGACAATTTCCCGGATACCAAGGGGCCATCAATCCACAGCCACTCGGTCTTGCCAGGGTTCAGCTGAAGCCTCTTGTTCCCCATCTAGGCCCCCACAGCCCTCAGGCACTGAGACAGGGCGGCAACCGTATCACTTACTTCACCTGGGATGGAGATGTACAACTGAGTATCATCTGCATATTGATGATACCTCATCCCATGGTGACGGATGATCTCACCCAGCGGTTTCATGTAGATGTTAAATAGGAGAGGCGAGAGAAGTGAACCCTGCGGCACCCCACATAAGAGGGGTCATGGGTCGGATCTCTCCTCTCCTGTCACCACTGACTGGGAACGGCCCCGGAGGAAGGAGGTGAACCAGCGCAGAACTACGCCACCTTCCCCCAACTCCCTGAGCCGCCCCAAAAGGATATCATGGTCGATGGTATCAAAAGCCGCTGAGAAGTCCAAGAGAGCCAGAATGGATGCACTACCCCCATCCCGCTACCGCCAGAGATCATCCATAAGTGCGACCAATGCAGTCTCTGTTCCATATCCAGGCCTGAAACCTGACTGAAAGGGGTCTAGATAATCCGCTTCATCCAGAATCCTCTGAAGCTGCAACGCCACCACTTTCTCAACCACCTTTCCCAAAAAGGGGAGGTGGGAGACAGGACAAAAATTTTCCAGGATGGTAGGGTCCAGGGATGGCTTCTTTAGGAGGGGGTGCACTAATGCCTCCTTAAAGGTAGACGGGAACACCCCTCCCCCAAGGATGTATTAACCATCGCCTGGATCCACCCGCAAGTCACCTCCCTGGCTGATTTCACCAGCCAGGAAGGTCACGGGTCTAGATGGCATGTGGTGGCATTTACAGTCCGGAGGATCCTGTCCACTTCCTCAGGCCCAACAGGATCAAACCGTTCCCAGATAACAAGGCAAGACCGTTCCCCTGGCATCTCCCCTGACTGTGCTTCACACTTAGAGTCCAACTTAGAACGAATCTGAGCGATTTTATCCTGCAGATGCTCAGAAAACTCCTCCGCACGGCCCTGCAGGTGGGTGACTGACTCCACCTTACCCAAGAGAGATCAAGTAATCTTGAACAGGGCCGTCGGACAACATTCTGCGGTCGCAATAAGGGTGGAGAAATATTGACGTTTTGCCGCTCTTACCGCCACAAGGTAGGCCTTAATAGCGGCTCTAGATTGTGTTCGGTCAGATTCAGTCTTCGTCTTTCTCCAGCGGCGCTCCAGACGTCTCTTAACTCTCTTCAAAATCCTCAACTCCTCCGTGAACCACGGGAAATGATGGTTCGAATGGGGCTGGAGAGGTTGCACAGGCGCGATCCTGTCCAAGGCCCCGGCCGCCTCCCTATTCCAGGCTGCGGCTAGGGCCTCCGCTGGACCGCGCAGCAGGGCCTCAGGTATTACCCCCATCTCCCTCTGAAACCTCACTGGGTCCATAAGTCGCCGGCGGCTGACCAATCGAATGGGTCCTGCCTCCCTGCGGAGTGGGGCGGCATAAGAGAATCTCAGGGCCACCAGGGCGTGATCTGACCATGACAACTGGGATAGATCTAACTTTCCCCTCAGGTCACATTGCCACTGCTCCGACAAGAAAACCAAGTCCGGAGTGAGTCCACTGCTTCGAGTCGGGTTCTGAATAATCTGGGACAGGCCCATGGCTGCCATGGTAGCCATGAACTCCCGAGCCGCCTCTGAGGCACGCCCCAGGGATGGCAAGTTGAAGTCCCCCAGGACCATAAGCCTGGGGAACTCTACTGCCAGCCCCGAGATGGCCTCCAGCAGCTCAGGCAGGGAGGTTGCTACGCAGCAGGGAGGCTGGTACAGTAGCAACACTCCCAACTGTTCTCGAGAACCCAACTTGAAAAACAGGGTCTCACATCCGGCCACCTGTGGAGCTTGCCCCTGAAGGCCACTAGAGACTCTTTGATGATAACCGCCACCCCTCCTCCCCTACCCTGGTGTCTCAGCTGGAGCCACACTTGAAACCCAGCTGGGCACATTTCTGAGAGAGCTACCCCCCCCCCCGGCCCAGCCAGGTTTCGGTGATACACGCCAGGTCTGCCCCCTCCTCCATGATTAAATCACTTATGAGGGGGGCCTTGTTGTTTACTGACCTGGTGTTAAGAAGCAGCAGCCAGAAACCAAGGCCCTCAAGGATCTGCTGTCCAGGACCTGGGTTTGAACTTGGAGGACCGGAACACGCCACCGGTAACAAACACCGGGGTCGTCTTCCCCGAAGATGGCCTGTCCTCTGGTTCCCGTCATAATATCCCCTGCCCGTCACCACCTTGATCAAATTACCCGCCCCATAGCCCCCAGAGTTTCCTGGCCCAGTCGCCTCCACTCCCGGGCCCCCGGAAATCCTGGATTTGGGCAAGGGTCCCCTTCCACATACAATATACCCTAATCAAGGAACTATTAACTCAGTCAACAGCCTAATCAAGGAACTCCTAAGGGGAGAATAACACCTCCACCAACACAAGCAGGACAAGCCATGGTATATAAACAGAGCAAGTCCCACTCCCTTTTTGCACTGAAGATGTTGCCTAGTCTGGCAATGAAACGTCTGCAAGACAACAACAAGGCTCAGAGAGCACCAAGCACTCCACAGTTCAACCCTGAACTACAAACATTTTCTTTGATTGGTACCAAAATGGTTGCCAGATTCTAGGCAATGAGCGAAGCTGCAGTAATAATAGAATGTGAGGTGTAGAAACTCCAGTATGGAAATATGACTTTTTTGTTGTTGTTTATTCGTTCAGTCGTTTCCGACTCTTCGTGACCTCATGGACCAGTCCACGCCAGAGCTTTCTGTCGGCCGTCACCATCCCCAGCTCCCCAATGGTTGAGTCCGTCACCTCCAGAATACCATCCATCCATCTTGCCCTTGGTCGGCCCCTCTTCCTTTTGCCTTCCACTTTCCCTAGCATCAGCTTCTTCTCCAGGGTATCCTGTCTTCTCATTATGTGGCCAAAGTACTTCAGTTTTGCCTTTAATATCATTCCCTCAAGTGAGCAGTCTGGCTTGATTTCCTGGAGTATGGACTGGTTTGATCTTCTTGCAGTCCAAGGCACTCTCAGAATTTTCCTCCAACACCACAGTTCAAAAGCATCTATCTTCCTTCGCTCAGCCTTCCTTATGGTCCAGCTCTCGCAGCCATAGGTTACTACAGGGAATACCATTGCTTTAACTATGCGGACCTTTGTTGTCAATGTGATGTCTCTGCTCTTAACTATTTTATCAAGATTTGCCATTGCTCTCCTCCCAAGAAGTAGACGTCTTCTGATTTCCTGGCTGCAGTCAGCGTCTGCAGTAATCTTTGCGCCTAGAAATACAAAGTCTGTCACTGTCTCCACTTTTTCTCCCTCTATTTGCCAGCTATCAATCAAGCTGGTTGTCATAATCTTGGTTTTTTTGAGGTTTAACTGCAACCCAGCTTTTGCACTTTCTTCTTTCACCTTCGTCATAAGGCTCCTCAACTCCTCCTCGCTTTCAGCCATCAAAGTGGTATCATCTGCATATCTGAGATTGTTAATGTTTCTTCCAGCGATTTTAACTCCAGCCTTGGATTCCTCAAGCCCAGCATGTCGCATGATGTGTTCTGCGTACAGGTTGAATAGGTAGGGTGAGAGTATACAACCCTGCCGTACTCCTTTCCCAATCTTAAACCAGTCTGTTGTTCCGTGCTCTGTTCTTACCGTTGCTACTTGGTCGTTATACAGATTCCTCAGGAGGCAGACAAGATGACTTGGTATCCCCATACCACCAAGAACTTGCCACAATTTGTTATGATCCACACAGTCAAAGGCTTTAGAATAGTCAATAAAACAGAAATAGATGTTTTTCTGAAATTCCCTGGCTTTCTCCATTATCCAGCGGATATTGGCAATTTGGTCTCTAGTTCCTCTGCCTTTTCTAAACCCAGCTTGTACATCTGGCAATTCTCGCTCCATGAATTGCTGGAGTCTACCTTGCAAGATCTTGAGCATTACCTTACTGGCATGTGAAATAAGTGCCACTGTTCGATAGTTTGAACATTCTTTAGTGCTTCCCTTTTTTGGTATGGGGATATAAGTTGATTTTTTCCAATCTGATGGCCATTCTTGTGTTTTCCAAATTTGCTGGCATATGGCATGCATCACCTTGACAGCATCATCTTGCAAGATTTTAAACAGTTCAGCTGGGATACCGTCGTCTCCTGCTGCCTTGTTATTAGCAATGCTTCTTAAGGCCCATTCAACCTCACTCTTCAGGATGTCTGGCTCTAACTCACTGACCACACCGTCAAAGCTATCTCCAATATTATTATCCTTCCTATACAGATCTTCCGTATATTCTTGCCACCTTTTCTTGATCTCTTCTGCTTCTGTTAGGTCCTTACCATCTTTGTTTTTGATCATACCCATTTTTGCCTGGAATTTACCTCCGATGTTTCTAATTTTCTGGAAGAGGTCTCTTGTCCTTCCTATTCTATTGTCTTCTTCCACTTCTGCACATTGCTTGTTTAAAAATAATTCCTTATCTCTTCTGGCTAACCTCTGGAATTTTGCATTTAATTGGGCATATCTCCCCCTGTCACTGTTGCCTTTTGCTTTCCTTCTTTCTTGGGCTACTTCCAGTGTCTCAGCAGACAGCCATCTTGCCTTGGTTTTCTTTTTCTTTGGGACGTTTTTTGTTGCCGCCTCCTGAACAATGTCGCGAACTTCTGTCCATAGTTCTTCCGGGACCCTATCTACTAAATCTAGTCCCTTAAATCTATTCTTCACCTCCACTGCATATTCCTTAGGAATATTAGTGAGCTCATATCTAACTGATCTGTGGGTCTTCCCTATTCTCTTTAGTCTGATTCTAAATTTTGCAATAAGAAGTTAGTGATCTGAACTACAGTCAGCTCCAGGTCTTGTTTTTACTGACTGTATAGATGTCCGCCACCTTTGGCTGCAAAGGATGTAGTCAATCTGATTTCGGTGTCGACCATCTGGTGAAGTCCATGTATAAAGTCGTCTTTTAGGTTGTTGGAAGAGAGTGTTTGTTATGCACAGTGAGTTGTCTTGGCAAAATTCTATCAGCCTATGTCCTGCTTCATTTTGTTCTCCCAGACCATGCTTGCCTGTAATTCCAGGTGTCGTCTGACTACCCACCTTAGCATTCCAGTCTCCTGTAATGAAAATAACATCTCTTTTTGGTGTATTATCCAGTAGGTGCTGCAGATCCTCATAGAACTGATCTACGTCTGCTTCTTCAGCATCTGTGGTTGGGGCGTATATTTGGATCACTGTGATGTTAAATGGCTTACCCTGAATTCGAATTGAGATCATTCTATCGTTTTTTGGATTGTATCCAAGCACTGCTTTAGCCACTTTATTATTAATTATGAAGGCTACTCCATTTCTTCTGTGGTCCTCTTGTCCACAGTAGTAGATCTGGTGGTCATCTGATGTGAAGTGGCCCATCCCAGTCCATTTCAGTTCACTGACACCTAAAATGTCTATATTTAATCTTGACATCTCACCAATAACCACATCCAATTTGCCCTGGCTCATAGATCTTACATTCCAGGTTCCTATGGTGTGTTGATCTTTAGAACATCGGATTCGTCGTTCACCACCAGCACCGTCGGCCGCTAGCCGTCCTTTCGGCTTTGAGCTAGCTGCGTCATCACATCTGGGGCTAGTTGAACGTATCCTCTGTTCCTCCCCAGTAGCATTTTGACCATCTTCCGACCTGGGAGTCCCATCTTCCGATGGTATACCGACATATCTTTGGTTGTACTGATCCATTTAGTGTTCATGGCAAGAATACTGGGGTGGGTTGCCATTACCTTCCCCAGGGATCGTATTTAGTCTGACCTCTCTGCCACGACCTTCCCGTCTTGGGTGTCCCTTCACGGTTTAGCTCATGGTTTCATTGAGGTGCTCAAGCTCCAGCACCACGACAAGGTAACGATCTCCTTTGCTGGAGAAATATGACTTAGTTGCTGACTAAAAGAGATATTAAGGAAAAAAGCACAAAAAGTAATGTGTCTTCAAATCAACCAGATTTACAGATTTTAAGGGAACAAAGCAGGGTGAGAAAATTGGAGATGAAAGAAAAGGAGCTGCAAAGAGAATTAAAAGCCTGGCAATTTTCAGGTGGAGTGGGAGATATAGATGCTCAATCTCAACATGAAAAGAATGTTGCAGTTTAAGATTCAGTTGAAAGACATTTGCTACCCATAAGGAGTTTACCTTATGGTATATAAGCTTTTTTTAACCTTATGGTTATATAAGCTTTTTTGTTGACTTTTGAAGAGGTGCAAGTTGAGAGATGAAAACTTCAAGAAATTAATTCCAAATTTGATTACAATGGCCTTTCTGAAAAACAAGCTGCTTTGCTGTTTTTAAAGAAACTTAGAAAGTTTAAAAAGGGGGCTTTTTTTAAAGAAAAGAAAGGATTATTTTATACCAAATAAGGTAGTTTTACATGGTGTTTCAAACATAGTACAATTATAAAAAAATGATTAGATGGAGCATGGTAGACCATTTGGAGAACATTATAACATTAATATGTCTGAATTAAATTTATTTTTAATTTATCTTATGAGTTAAAGATAAGAATAAAAATTAGGGAGCTTGGTACAATAATGAGAGCAGCTGAAATACTGATCAGTTGAATAGAGATGAATTATATAGATCTGAGTTATTATTCAATTCAACCTGAAAGAGTGATACACAAAAAGAACAACATTTTTGTTCTGAAGAACTGTTAAGTTCCCAGAATTTTCAGAGGAAAAGGATGCAGTAGTAAAATGTTATAGTTATGGCAAAAAGAGGTACATTAAGGCAGACTGTTATTTGAGGAGATCAGTAACAAAAATCCCGAACCACAAAACTAGAGATGAGCGGTATTCAGATCCAAAAGGGGCATCTTTGTACTTGTTACAAAGATGTACCTTAAAAGAGCCATGACTATTCTTTAGCTCACATGGTAGTTGTAGAGCTCTGAAAAAATATGTATTTGAATTAAGGAGTCATTAAGGAGGGAGTAACAGGATTTGATCATGTGTTGCTGCCCTGTCCTTGGCCCCTTAACATTTCCTTAACTCAAACATGTATTTTTCTGAGCCCATGAGGTTATTGTGTGAGCCCAGGAAAAGGTGCTTTAAAAAGCAATCATCTGCTACAGAGAAGGTGCCCACCCTGGATCCAAAGTACCTTTGCCTGCATAGGATGTGAATACTGCACACTTGAAAATTCTCAAAAATGTAAAACCGAAGAAGTACAGGTAGTCCTCGACTTATGACCAGAATAGAGGCACTTTCTCAGTGCCTGGGGGCTGTGGGGGTCTGGATGGGGAACAACAGGCTTTGGCTGAACCCTGGTAAGACAGAGTGGCTGTGGATTGATGGCTCCTCTGGATCTGGGAAGTTATCATCTCTAGTTCTGGATGGAGTTGCACTACCCCACTCAGACTCAGTGCGGAATCTGGGGGTTCTTCTGGACTCACGACTCCTGCTTGAAGAGCAGGTGGCAGCCGTGGCCAGAAGGGCCTTGCGCAACTTCGTGTTGTGCGCCAGTTACGCCATTTCCTGGATCGAGATGCCCTCCGTACAGTCACTCATGCCCTGGTCATCTCCCATATAGACTATTGCAATGCGCTCTACATGGGGTTACCCTTGAAGTGTATCCAGAAGCTTCAGCTGGTCCAGAATGCGGCTGTGCGTGCAGTTATAGGTGTCCCAAGATCAGCACATGTGACGCCTGCTGCACCAGCTGCACTGGGTGCCAGTATGCTTCCGGGTCGATTTCAAGGTGTTGGTTATCACCTTTAAAGCCCTACATAGCATGGGACCAGGTTACCTGAGGGACCGTCTCATCCCCATGACATCGAACCATCCCACTCGGTCATGCAGAGAGGGCCTGCTGCAGACCCCGTTGGTTAGGGATTTTCACTTGGCTGGGTCCAGGAGATGGGCCTTCTTTGCAGTGGCGCCCGCCCTCTGGAACATTCTACCCCCAGAGGTGAGGTAGGCCCCCTCACTTCCGGCATTCCGGAACAACTTGAAGACCTGGTTCTGCTGCCTCGCCTGGGATGGGAAGGGTAACAGTTCCTCCTGGGGATGGCTGGCGCCATAGAGTCCTCTTTTAAACATGATCTTACCGCCCCTTGGATTTTATATTTAACTTATTTTTACTTGCAGAGTGTTTGTATTGTATTGTATTGTATTTTATGTATTTTAATTGCTGATTTCATTGTAAACCACCCAGAGTCCCCCTTTTGGGGGAGGTGGGCGGTGTTAGAAATTGAAAAAAATAAAATAAATAGAGACTGGAAAATTTCAACTAATTTTGAAAATATATAACATGTAACTGTTTTCTTTAATTTTTTAAAAAAGACTTAACTTTACAAGTAAATGTAACAGGCAGTCAGCATCTTAATGTTTCTTGTGTTATTAGGTGCTTAAGAATAATAGTCTGCATGACATTTTAAGCAATTGATTTATTTGTTTTGTAATCTTTATCTTGAAGTAAAGGAATTGACTTCTCGATGGAAAAATAATGTTACTAATTTCTGGTTCCTAAATATATCTTTTGCCTTCCTCAGAACGTTGCAGATGTGCTGCTTGGATTAAAAAACTTTGTGAGCCTTCAGGTGCTGGTACAGGAATTGTTGGTAGGAAGAATAGAAACTTATATGCAAAACTGCTTCTTCATATGCTAAAGAGAGGAGTGCTGGAGGGACCATTTACACATAAACCGGAATCAGGAATATTGAAAACACTTCCATCATACATGGTAAATATATAATTCATTGCTGTAGTTTAAAACCAGTATGTTTCATATTTATATTTATGGGAATAGAGAACTGATTAGGGCTTACTTTATTTATTAATCAAATTTATATGGCTGCCCACCTATTAAAAAAACTGGGTGGTGAACAAACCCCCCCAAGAATTACATTAAAACAAACAAACAACTAAAACTGCATTGAGGTGCAATAAAAATGCAAAACCACTAGATTCATACACCCTTGCCAGAGCTCCCATATTAACGTCCCGACCCCATGCCTGGGTTTCCCCTAGATGCTTAATATCCAGTTGAATAATACATCATAGGATGATGTTGCCACTAATTTAGAATAGAATAGTGTTAAAATTAAGAACTAAAATATGATTTCGCACTGTTAAAACAAGAGATAAGATGCATAAGGAAAATTGAGGGCAAGGATGGATAGCAAGGATGTTGAGCATGACCTTGTTGCAAACAGCTGTTAGACTAATCTGGAGTATAAGGAGGTTAGATGGCTATTTATTGCTGTCATATTCTGGAGGTTATTACAGTAACTTTGCTGTATTTGCGGTTATTCTTAAATCTTGATCTGATGAGAGATGTTGAATATAGAATTCGTAGGACTGATCAGGGAGAGTTTGAATTCTGGGGCATTAGTAATAACTTGGGCACCTTTGTAGAACACACAGTATGAGAAGATATGGGCCAAAGATTCCACTTCTGCAACTTCAAAGGAGCTGCATGTTTTTGAATATGCCTCAGCTTATTACTATAGTTGATCTTAGCCAAAAGGCTGAGAAGCTTATTGGTATTACTGTAATGACAGTTGTAGGAGACTCAGGTATGTTAATATGGAAGGTCATAAAATATATAACCTGTACACACTTGTATACATTTCTGATTTAAATTTGCAACAAAATGTATGTTTATTGAAAATTGAGATGAGCTACTATATCAAGAGCTGAGGTCATATATTGAACCATGATTTGTTGAATAGGCCCAATGGCTTCCTAGTATTTAGAGTTATTGTAGAGTTTATTAAAAGTAAGGGTTATTGTTGGAAACTTACATCGTGAAACATACTTTTCAGTATTCTCTTTTAAAAATCTAGTCAATCTATTTTGATGAACCAAGTTCAAAAAGAGTTTGGAGTAACATCCCAGAAGATTTACCTGACTGGGTCATGGGAGAGTTGGGCCAGAGTGATTGTAAACCAGATGAATCCTGGAAACTTTCCTTTAGAGAAGAGTTTGCTTTGGTAACCTCACCATCTAAACAGAGGTAAGAATTGGAGATGTAATAATAAATGTTATACTGATGTTCCTTTTTATATTTTCAAAATGAGTAATTTTTTAAAAATAGGTCATGGTTGCTGTTTATTTCTAAGAGACTGCGTGGTTTCTTCTGATGTAGTAGATAGAACTTTATTATTTGGACAGGACTTTGGCTTATTAAGGTGGCTTGATTTGTACTCATGGCTTGTCCTTACCAATTGGTGATTTCATTTCTTTTTTCAGTCCTGTGCTTCATTTTTGCCTCAGTAATTGTATTTTTATACAATTTATGTCAGTTAGCCAACCTAGCAATTCGAAAGCATGCAAATGCAAGTAGATGAATAGGTACCACTTCGGTGGGTGGGTAACAGCGTTCCGCGTGCATCATGCCGGCCACATGACCGCGGAAGCGTCTTTGGACAACGGTGGCTCTTTGGCTAACAAACGGAGATGAGCACCGGCCCCTAGAGTTGGACATGACTGTGCAGGGGAAACCTTTACCTTTACTGTCAGTTAACAGAATTTTTGAGAGCCAGTTTGGTCTAGTGGTTAAGACATCAGGCTAGAAACCGGGAGACTGTGAGTTCTAGTCCTGCCTTAGGCACAAAGCCAGCTGGGTAACCTTGGGCCAGTCACTTTCAGCCAGTCACTTTCTCTCAAAAAAAAATTTTACATGTTAAAAAGTTCAACACAAAGAATATTAAGGCAGGAGTGGATCATCTGCAGCCTTATGCTCTTTCTGTAGCCTTTGGAACCCTCAGATTTCAGTGATGAAATTGCTGACTATCAGTGCCACAGTTCATGACCGTTGAGGTTGGAATTCTGTGAAATATGTACTGATTGATTGATTATGTGCCATCAAGTTGGTGTTGACTCTTAGGAACCACACAGATTTTCTCCATGATGATCTGACTCTAACCAGGTCTTTCAGGTCTTCCAATGGTGCATGCCCCTATTGCTGCTGTAATTGAGTCTATCCACCTTGCTGCTGGTTGTCCTCTTCTTCTCTTTCCTTCCACCCTTCCCAGCATTAGAGCCTTCTCTGGAGAACTAGGTCTTTGCATAATGTGTTGGATAATTTGAGCCTGGTCATTTGTGCCTCTAGTGAGAACTCTGGGTTGATTTGTTCAGTGATCCATTGGTTTGTTTTCTTGGCTGTCCACAGTATTCTCAGGAGCCTTATTTATTTTATTTATTTATAATAAAACATTTAAAAGCAGAAGCTATCTACCACTTTGATGTCTTCATTATCAATTGTAAACCTGGTTGTTGTACTTGTCATTAGTTTGGTCTTTCTTATATTTAATCTTAATCCCATTTTTTCACTATGCTTCTTGACTTTTATTAATAGACCTTGCAAATCCTTTGCATTTTTGGCTATTAGTCATCAGCATAGTGCAACATAGCATGCTTCTTCCTCCAATTTTAAATCAACACTACAGGTAATCCTCGGTTAATGATGGTAATTGGGACCAGAATTTCCATTGCTGAGTGATGTTGTAAAACTCAACGTCTCATGACCGCATTGCTTAGTGACGGCAATCCCGGCAGTCCCTGTTGCTGTTGTTAACCGAATCCCACTGGTCATTAGGCAAGGACCCACCCTGATCCACGCCATGGATCCCTCCCAGCCTGACCCTTGATAAGGTAAGGGACTGCCTCCTCTGCCTCCTCTTGAACTCCCCCTACCTGCCTATCTCCCCCCCCCATCTCTGTCCTTTTGGCTGTCCGCCTACCTGCTGCCACTGCCAGCTGCCCGCGGCTGCCCAGACAAGATAAAGTGTTTGATTATATAGTGCAGGATGATGGTGTGGAAGGACAGACTGCTTCAATGTCCTGGTTGGACTAAGACTGTCTCAGAAGTGGGTCAACTTTATTCTTTATTTACAAAAATGCATAAGAAACAGTTCAAAACAGGCAGTCACGGTTAAAACGTCTCAGCAAGGCAAGGCTAACAATCAAGTCCCACTTGGCAACAGAGCGAGGCTTTTGGCACCAGATCCCCCTTTGGCAAAGGGGAAGACTTGGGAGGAGGTATCACTTGGCATCAAGGCAAGGCTTGAATCAGATTTTCACGTGACAGCAAGGCAAGACTCCAGAGCAGAGTTCACACTTGGTATCAAGACAAGGTTTAATTCAAAGTCTCCATGTGGCAGCAAGGCAAGATGCTAGAGAAGAGTTCACACTAAAATATCAAGACAAGGCTAAGAAATCAAGTACCCACGTGATAATCAGCAAAGTTCAAGTGGAATCCCCAAGAGACAGCAGGGCACAAGTTGAGGCAGGCTCAGAAGTGGAATTCCCAGGAGCGGTAGGGTAAATGGCAAGCACAGGGACCGGCGTGGACTCCCAGCAAGGTTCCGAAGTGGAACTCCATGCAGCGGCAAGGCGAGCCCTGGTGGCAGGTTTGGCAGTGGCGGCAGCGAAACGAGACCCGCTGGCAGGCTTGGCAGCGATGGCAAGGCAAGCCCCTATGGTAAGTGCAGCAGCGGCAGCAGCAAGGCAAGACCCGCTGGTAGGCTCAGCGGCGGCAGCACGGTGCAGGTTAGCAACGGTACGGCGAGGAGGCAAGACGGTACAGCGGGTTCCGTCACGATTGCAGGGCAGGACTCCAAGGGCTATTCCGGCGCATTATCTGGAGGCAGAGCTGGACACTCAGTCGAACAGTTGTCTCCAGCAACCTGCTCCCGTTCCTGACACCTTTTTATCTTTTGGATTTCCTGCCGCTGGTGGGCAGGGACCAATTGCTGCTCTTGCTGAGTGGCTCTTTTCTCTGCCCTCCTGTCTCTTGCATTGATTGGTGGTGGGGAATTCTCCCCCTGACTAGCCCCAATCAGCTGATCCACTCCCTCCTCAACGAGCTTTTCCGCACTTTCCTCCCCAGCTAACTCCCCCTCCTCTGGTTCAGACTCCATTCTGACACTGAACAGGTTATAAACACCTGTGCTCCTCCCCCATCGTCAGGATGACCCAGCTAACAACAGAAGTGTTGGACAGGAGACAAGAAGGATGGAAGACAAGATGACTGCCTGGGAATCTGCAGCCACAGGCCTCACGATGAATAGGTGGAATAAACAGAGCCAAAGCCCAGTAGTCAAAGTAAAGGGGTAAACTAAAAGATAGACACATTGATGAGAAAAGCAACAGGAAAGGAGGCAGCAACTGAGAAAACGGGGGTGTGAGAGGCATTTATTTCCTTCCCTCAGACTGACTTGAGGTAAAAGTTCTTCAAACTGTTTCCCTTAGATCAGAGCTTTCCAAACGGTGTGTTGGGACACGTTAGTGTGTCGGCTGCAGTGCCTGGGTGTGTCGCGGCTGCTGCTGCCTCCGAGCCCTGCCAGGATTCCACACAGGTCCTAGTGCCTGCCTTGTGCCTTGCTGCCTCCAAACCTGCTGTGATTCCGCGCAGGTCCTAGTGCCTGCCTTGTGCCCTGCTGTAAGAGTGTGTCGCGAAATGATGCATGTCTAAAAAGTGTGTCACCAACATGAAAAGTTTGGAAAGCTCTGCTTTAGATGGTGTAAAGATTCAGAAGAAGAGGAGGAGAATCAAAAAGCGCAGCCAGAAACAAACAAGGAGAAGAAATAAAAAAGTAAAGACTTTGCGGAACAGAAATAGAAAGCAGAAGCTAAAAAAGATAAAAGACAGCTTGAACTCTGTAGCAAAAGAAGCGTAGCTCTATAGAGAGTGACCATAGAGATACAGAGATTAAGACAACCAAAATAGAGAGGTCAGAAATAAACAAATATATTTGAGATACAAAATAGAAAGATATGAGAATATAGTGAAATTGGATTTTAAAGTCAAGGGTAGATAAAGAGCTTATAGAAAATAGTTAAAATATAAAATAGTTTTATTATTAAGATTTATTTCTACAATAGTTGTAGGCATTTATAATTTACAATTCCTTTTTTTATTTGTAAGCTTTCCTATTTTAAAATAAAAACCCCTCCCCCCGGCCACTGAAGGGAGATAAAAAAACCCAATCAACTGTCGAAATTTCCAGTGCTTTGTGTCTGCTGAATCTGGTTCAATCTGGTTATTGGTGGTTCAAAAAAAGTACTTGCTACGGATGATCACCTCACATTGGACGGCCCTCACCCTGTTCTGAGGAAGGGCTGACGCTGTTAGAATGCTAATGGTGTTTATGAAATGGTTAGATTAAAGCCTTTGGGACATCTAGTTGCTGATGTTACCATGCAAGCAAAGAAAATCAAAGGCTGCAAAAACAGAATTACAGTGGGAAGATGGAACATAAGAAGCATGAACATGGGAAAACGTAACACTGTGAAAGAGGAAATTATTCGACTAAACAGTGATATCTTAGGCATCAGTGAGTTGAAATGGATTGGACTCTTTCAATCAGAAAATCATACTTTTTACGGTTCAGGACATAAAAATAAGGAACGGTATTGCTTTCTTAGTCAGGTTGGGTATAATGCAGTCAATGACGAAATGATATCAATTAGATTTCACACAGCCCTTTAATATGATCATTATTCAAGGTTATGGTGTAACCATGGATTCAGTAGAAGAGGAAGTTGAGTTTTGCAGTCAAATTCAATATGAATTCAATAGAACATGTAAGCAAGATGTGCTGCTTGTGGTTGGGGATCAGAATGCCAAAGCTGTAAATATTAAGGAGGACAATGTAGTCAGATTGTATGGCCTAGGAAACAGAAATGAAGTGGGAGAACAACTTACCAGTTTTTGCCAATCCAATGGTTTCTTCATAGTTGTCTTCAAACAACCAAAACAATGCCTATATACCTGAATATCACCAGATGGAGCACACAGACATAGAATTGACTATATTATTGTGTGAAGAGGTGGAAGAGCTCAGTTATAACAGCAAAGATGTGGCCAAGGGCTGATTGTGGAACAGATCATAAACTGCTCATGTGCAAGTTTCCCGTTAAGCTAAAGAAGAAGAAAGAAGAGCCAGTTTCCATGCTATAATCTTGAGTATATACACACCATTTTCAATGAGAACATCAGGAATCATTTTGAATTCCTGAACCTCACTTATAATGAACCAAAATGAAATCAAAGAAGTTAAGAAGAATGTTAAGAATCAATGTGAAAAAAGACTGCCAAAAGCCAAGAAACAGAAGAAAGCATACTGGATGTCAGAGCAAACAGTGGAAATTGCCAAGAAGAGAAGAGAAACCAGAGCCAAAAAAGATAAAAATCTAGCAGCAGTATTATGACATCTAGAAAGAAACAGAAGATAGAAACAGAAATGAAAAAAAAACTAGGAATGTTTTCCAAAAGATCTCTGAACACAAAGGGAAGTTCCAGTCTCAAATTGATGCCAATTGGATGCTAAAAGATGCCAATTGACAGATAGTATTTGATTCAATGGATGGAGGTTCGTAACATTGTACAGGAAGCAGCAACTAAAACCATCCCAAAGAAAAAGAAATGCAAGAAAGCAAAGTGTCTGACTGATGAGGCTTTACAAATAGCTGAGGAAAGAAGGGAAGGAAAAGGCAAGGGAGAAAGGGAAAGATATAACCAACTGAATACAGATTTTCAGAGAATAGCAAGGAGAGATAAGAAGGCCTTCTTAAATGAACAATGCAAAGAAATCGAGGAAAATAATAGAATGGGGAAGACTAGAGATCTCTTCAAGAAAATTGGAGATATCAAGGGAATGTTTTGTGCAAAGATGGGCATGATAAAGGACAAAAAAGGCAGGGACCTAACAGAAGCAGAAGAGATTAAGAAGAATACACAGAAGAACTTATACAAGGAAGATCTTAATATCCCTGATAAATACGATGGTGTGGTCACTGACCTTGAGCCGGACATCCTAGAGAATGAAGTTAAGAGGGCCTTAGGAAGCATTACTAACAACAAAGCTAGCGGAGAAGAAAAATAGCTCCCAGCTGAGCTATTTAAAATCCTAAAAGATGATGCTCTTAAAGTGATGCACTCAATATGCCAACAAATTTGGAAAACTCAACAGTGGCCACAGGATTGGAAGAGGTCAGTTTATGTTCCAATTCCAAAGAAGGGCAATGCCAAAGAATGTTCAAACTACCGTACAATTGCACTCATTTCACATGCTAGCAAGGTTATGCTCAAAATCCTACAAGCTAGGCTTCAGCAGTATGTGAACCGAGAACAACCAGAAGTGCAAGCTGGGTTTCGAAGAGGCAGAGGAACTAGAGATCAGATTGCCAACATTCATTGGATCATGGAAAAAGCAAGAGAGTTCCAGAAAAACATCTACTTCTGCTTCATTGACTATGCTAAAGCCTTTGATTGTGTGAATCACAACAAACTGTGGCAAATTCTTAAAGAGATGGGAGTACCAGACCACCTTACCTGTCTCCTGAGAAACCTGTATGCGGGTCAAGAAGCAACAGTTAGAACCGGACATGGAACAACCGACTGGTTCAAAATTGGGAAAGGAGTACGACAAGGCTGTATATTATCACCCTGCTTATTTTACTTATATGCAGAGTACATCATGAGAAATGCCGGGCTGGATGAATCACAAGCCGGAGTTAAGATTGCCGGGAGAAATATCAACAACCTCAGATATGCAGACTATACCACCTTAATGGCAGAAAGTGAAGAGGAACTAAAGAGCCTCTTGATGAGGGTGAAAGAGGAGAGTGCAAAAGCTGGCTTGAAACTCAACATTAAAAAAACTCAGATCATGGCATCTGGTCCCATCACCTTCTGGCAAATAGAAGGGGAAGAAATGGAAGCAGTGACAGATTTCATTTTCTTGGACTCCAAGATCACCACAGACGGTGACTGCAGCCATGAAATTAAAAGACGCTTGCTCCTTGGGAGGAAAGCTATGGCAAACCTAGACAGCATATTAAAAAGCAGAGACATCACCTTGCCGACAAAGGTCCGTATAGTTAAAGCTATGGTTTTTCCAGTAGTAATGTATGGCTGTGAGAGTTGGATCATAAGGAAGGCTGAGTGCCGAAGAATTGATGCTTTCGAACTGTGGTGCTGGAGAAGACTCTTAAGAGTCCCTTGGACTGCAAGGAGGTCAAATCAGTCAATCCTAAAGGAAATCAACCCTGACTGCTCATTGGAAGGACAGATGCTGAAGCTGAAGCTCAAATACTTTGGCCACCTAATGCGAAGAGAGGACTCACTGGAAAAGACCCTGATGCTGGGAAAGACTGAAGGCAAAAGGAGAAGGGGACGGCAGAGGATGAGATGGTTAGATAGCATCACCAATGTAATGAATATGAATTTGAGTAAACTCCGGGAGACAGTGGAGGACAGGAAGGCCTGGCGTGCTATGGTCCATGAGGTCATGAAGAGTTGGACACGACTAAACGACTGAACAACAACAACAAAAATTTGATTCAAAGAAGATCAAATGAAGATGGAAGCATACTGAAATTCTGTACAATAGGAATGTCAGACATCTAAGATACCTTAGAAGATATTTCCTGTAGTACCAGAAGGTGAAGTTAGATCAGCAATCTAGTCAAGTCAGAATCTTATCAAGTCAGAAAGCTACAGAAATTGATGAAATATCTACAGAAGTATGGCAAGCAACAGAAGAAAAAGTAAATGTTCTAATCAAAATCTGGAGAATTTCATAATAGCCAGGAGATTGGAAGAGGTCAAACTATATACCAATACCAAAGAAAAGAGACTTAGCAGAGTGTGGAGTCCTTGGTGCTCTCTGAGCTTGGTTGTTTGCTTGCAGATGTTTCATTACCCAACTAGGTAACATCAGTATGAGTAAGTGTGGGGTTTGCTCCCTGTTTATATACAGTAGCTTGCCCTGCCAGTGTTGGTGGGGGTGTGGTTTTCTCCTTGGTAGTTCCCTGATTAGGATATTGTTTTCTGCTTGTTTGTCTGGTGTTAATCCCTGCTTATCTGGGTGTTGGCTTCTGGAGGGGATATGTTCTAGTCTTTTTGTTTTCTTATTAGCTGTTTTATTGTCTCTTGAATGGGGTATAAATATGGTTTATCTCTATGTATCTATTGATGGCTGATTTGTCTGAATGTCAAGCTTCCAGGAATTCCTTAGTGTTTTTGGATTTGTCTTGGTCTGAGATGCTAACACTTTCCCAGTTGAAACTGTGGTTGAGTCTGTCCATGTGTTGTGAGATTAAGAAGTTTTCATTGTGTCTTCTGAGTGTGCAGATTATCATATGATATCCATAGTTTCACATACTAGCAAAATAATGCTTAGGATCTCATTAGAGCTTTACATGGAAAGGGAAATACCAGGTATTCAAGCTGATTTTAGAAAAGGCTGAGGAACACAAGACATTATTGCTGATGCACGCTGGATAATTGAGAAAGCCAAAGAATGCTCCAAAGAAATCACTATGTGGTTCATTGACTATAGAAATGCCTTTGATTGTTTCAACCATGTCAATCTGTAGCTTGAATCATGTCAACTGGATTTCTATTTTCTCAGTGGAAACGTTTAGCTCCTTATCCAAGAAGCTTCTTTAGTGTTTTTGGATTTGTCTTGGTCTGAGATGTTAACACTTTCCCAGTTGAAACTGTGAGAAGAGAAGCTTCTTGGATAAGGAGCGAAACGTTTCCACTGAGAAAATAGAAATCCAGTTGACATGATTCAAGCTACAGACTGTTCCACCTGGATGACTGAGAACCTTCATCGACATGTCAACCATGTCAAGTTATGGAATATCCTTTGGAAAATGGGAATCCCATAATTTTTTTAAAATTTATTTTCTATCCCGCCTTTATTATTTTTATAAATAACTCAAGGTGGCGAACATACCTAATACTCCTTCCTCCTCCTATTTTCCCCACAACAACAACCCTGTGAGGTGAGTTGGGGTGAGAGAGAGTGACTGGCCCAAGGTCACCCAGCCGGCTTTCATGCCTTAGGTGGGACTAGAACTCACAGTCTCCTGGTTTCTAGCCCGTTGCCTTAACCACTAGACCAGACTGGCTCTTATTTCTTATTGTTCTCATGTGAAATCTATGCACAAGACAGGAAACCACGATTTGGACGGAACATGGTGAAACAGACTGGTTCCAGGTTGGGAAAGGAGTGAGACAAGGCTGTATACTCTCACCTTATTTATTGAACCTATATGCTGAATAGGGAAGTTGGATTGGAACAAAATGAATGTGGTTTAAAATTGGAGGAAGAAACATTAATAACTTGCTGTATGCTGATGAAACTACTTTTGATAGCTGAAAATGCAAATGATCTGGAAGCTCAAATAACGAAAGTCAAGGAGCACAGTGAAAAAATGTGTCTAAGATTAAATATAAGGAAGATCAAACTAATGACAACAGGTACAACAACCAGCCTTAGAATTGATAATGAAGACATTGAATTGGTAGATAGCTTCTGCCTTTTAGGATCAACCATCAACAGTAAAGGAACAAACTTTGAAGAAGCAAGAGAGGAGGAGTATTGACACTTTTGAACTTTGATGTTGGAGAAGACTCCTCTTGATATGGTTGATCAATAAATAAATCAATAAATTAATGAATGAATTAACAATAAAGATATTGAAGTGGTGGATAAGTTCTGCCTTGTAGGATGGACTATCAACAGTAAAGGAAACAGAAGTCAAGAAATATGTTGCAGATTGACACTTGGTAGAGTAACATTAAAGGCCTTGGAAAAGATATTCAGATGCTGTGATGAGTCTATACCTACAAAGATCAGAATAGTGCAAGCAGTGGTTTTACTGGTGACAGTCTACAGAAGAAAACATTGGACTTCGAAGAAAGAAGATAGGAAGAGTTTTGATCCTTTTGAACTTTGGTGTTGGAAGCAATACCTAATGGATAGCAGAGAAAACAAATTAATCCATAGTTCTCACTCAAGTCACAAATGGCCAGCCTCAAATTACCATACTTTGGACACATTTTGCAAATACCTAGCTTTCTGAAGATGTATGTAATTCTAGGAAAGATGGAAGGAAAGAGAAGAAGAGGATGACCAGAAGCAAGGTGGAAGGACTCAGTTACAGCTGTGATGGGTCCACCATTGGAAGACCTAAAGGGTGAGCTTGGAGACAAGATCATCAGGAAAAAAAACTATGTGTTTGCCAAGAGTCTACACTGATTTGATGGCACATAATTAATCAATATGAAATCTGGCAAAGTGCAAAGCTTGATGACAGTCAAACTGAGCAAATAAAACTCTTGAACTGGGCAGCAAGGAATGGCTTCTAGGGCTGTTTAACAATGTGTAAAAAAAGATTTATATAAGCAATAGAAGCATGCAATTATGAACTTTGACTCATAGTGGATGAATTACTCATGCCATAGTGAGCTGGGTTCTGAAAGTCATGTATGGGTCAAATACTGAATATATTGGAGATGAGTTTGAGAAAGACCAAATCATTGGTGCAGTATTTGCCTCCCTCTGAACAATATACAACACATTATTACATGTTGATAGGGAAACTGTATAATCTAACATAGGGTTCCAAACTAATGTAAATGATCCAGACGTTCACTGAAAGTCACAGCTCATAGTTGATGTCATATTCATTAGAATGGCTTACCACAAGGAACTCTGCTGGCATGATTATTATTTATACAGTAATCAAACATCCAACCAAACACAAGAAACGTCACCTGTGCTGATGATCCAGCCATAGCAAGACAGGAATAAAATTTATCTAGATTGAAAAGATGCTAAACAATTATTCAAAAGTTATAACCTATTATGCTATCAACCAATTTAGACTAGGACTTGGGATAGTTTCCGTTTGCAGTTGCACAAGATGCAAACCAAGAATTGAATGTTAGCAGCAATGGGGCATAGGCAAATTACAATGAAATCTAGTATATTTTGGAATGACCCAGAATTGTAAACTTTAATTTAAAATTTTCCAAAAGCTTGCCAATATCTATTCAGAGGCTCATGTAGCAACTATCAGAAGCAAAACCTGGTGAGCTAAATGATGGAAAACAACAACTGGAAAATACTAAGCAGCCATTACATAACCACCGTGTTGAATGGAAATATTTGCGATCAGAAAAAAATCCCGTTTTTATGGCAGCAAAAGCATTAAATACCAGGCCTATTTCTTTCTGTGGCTTGAATCATGTCAACTGGATTTCTATTTTCTCAGTAGAAACGTTTCACTCCTTATCCAAGGAGCTTCTTCAGTCTGAGTAAAGTTAGTAAGGGAATCCTTAAATATGTTTCTAGGGTGGCTGTGTGACCTTGCACCTGGGGCTAGGTCATGGTTATTTTGAGATGTTTATTTCTAAGTCCCTTTATCATCTAAAGGAGGATTGTTAAGATTACCCTGCTGCTGTTGAGCTTGCGAAATGGTCTTAATCTTCCTAGGCACAGAAGACAAAGCAGGAAGGAAGATAGGGGAAAGGTTGTGCCTGAGGCCCCCACCTCTATTCAAGGAAGGATTTTCCAAGTTGGCATAAATGGATTCCTTGACCCCTCTCTCAAACCACCTATCTTCTCTGTCTAAAATGTGAACATTAATGTCCTCAAATGAGTGTCCTTTTTCCTTTAGATGAAGATAAACTGCTGACTCTGGTCCTGTGGTGTTACTTCTCCTGTGTTGGGCCATCCTCCTGTACAAAGGTTGTTTGGTTTCTCCAATGTAGAGTTCAGAGCACTCCTCACTGCACTGGATTGCATACACTACATTGCTTTCCTTGTGTTTTGGAGTTTGATCTTTGGGGTGTACAAGCCTCTGTCTCAGTGTGTTGGTGGGTTTGAAATATACAGGTATGTGGTGTTTGCCAAATATCCGTTTTATCTTTTCAGACACGCCAGCCATGTAAGGAATGACCAGGTTCTTCCGTTTACTCTGAGTCTCAGCCCTATCTGTCGCTGTTTTAGGTCTGGTAGACTTAGATTTAGTGAAGGCCCAATTTGGATATCCACAGGCCTTCAGAGCTGTTCTCAGGTGCTGCTTTTCATTCTTTTTGGAATCCATGGAGGTGGGGATGGTTTCTGCTCTGTGTGATAATGTCCTGATGACTCCTAGTTTGTGCTGCAGTGGATGGTGGGAGTCAAACATCAGGTATTGATCTGTGTGTGTGGGTTTCCTGTAGATCCCTATTTCTAGCTTGCCACCGGTCCCAATGAGGACTTCACAGTCTAGGAATGCCAGTCTGTTGTCCTTGGTGTCTTCTCTGGTGAACCTAATGTTGGCATCTATAGTGTTTATATGGTCCGTGAAGGCCTGTACTTCCTGGGCCTTGATTTTGACCCATGTGTCATCCACATACCTAAACCAGTGGGTGGGCACCGTTCCCTGGAAAGTGTTGAGTGCTTTCTTCTCCACTTCTTCCATGTATAAATTGGCCACAATGGGTGACACAGGAGAACCCATGGCACAGCCGTGTTTTTGTCTGTAAAAGTCACCTCTGTATGAGAAATAAGTGGTGTTAAGACACAGGTCCAGAAGATGGCAGATCTGGTTTGGGTTGAGATGGTTTCTCCTTTCAAGGGTGCTGTCCTCTTCTAGTCTCTTCCTGACAGCGGATAGAGCATGAGTGGTGGGGATGCTGGTGAAAAGGGAGGACACATCGAAGGAGACCATAGTTTCATCTGTATCCAGTTTCAGGATCTTTGCTTTGGAAACAAATTCTTCCGAATTTTGGATGTGGTGTTCAGTGTGTCCAACTAGAGGTGCTAGTATGGTAGAGACAAAAACACGGCTTGCATACACTACATTGCTTTCCTTGTGTTTTGGAGTTTGATCTTTGGGGTGTACAAGCCTCTGTCTCAGTGTGTTGGTGGGTTTGAAATATACAGTTAGGACCAGAAATATTGGAACAAGGGTAACTTTTTTGGCAGTTGGCCTCTGTACACCACCACATTGAAGTTGAAAGGAAACACATCCAGATGGGAGTGAAGTCAGGACTTTCAGCTGTAATTCAAGGGGTATGACAAAAGTGGGGCACCAACCATTCAGGAACTACAGCCAGTGGCATACACACACACCCATCATTGGTGGCTCGTAAGTAATGGAACGAATGGCTGACAAGCAGCTGCATGGCCAGGGGTGGCCTGTTTCCTGGGTACCCCATGACCAATCAAGCAGAGAAAAGGCCTGGAGGTGGTTCTGAGTGTTACATTTGCATTTGGTAGCTGTTCACTGGAACTCCCAACATGAGGTCCAAAGAGGTGTCCATGAGAGTGAAGGAGGCCATCATTAGGCTGAGGAAACAATATAAACCCATCAGAGAGATAGCAAAAACATTGGGAGTGGCCAATACAACAGTTTGGAACATCCTGAAAAAGAAGGAATTAACTGGCAAGCTCAGCAACAGCAAAAGGCCTGAAAGACCATGGAAGACAACTAAAGTGGATGACCGCAGAATTCTGCTCATGGTGAAGAGGAACCCTTTCACAACATCTAGCCAGGTCAAGAACGCTCTTGAGGTGGTAGGCATGTCATTGTCAACATCTGCAGTCAAGAGACAGCTTTATGAAGGTAAATACAGAGGCTCCACAACAAGGTGCAAACCACTGGTAATGCTCAAGAACAGAAAGGCCAGATTAGACTTTGCCAGCAAACACCTAAAAAAGCCTGCCCAGTTCTGGAATAAGATTCTTTGGACTGATGAAACCAAGATTAACTTGCACCAGAATGATAGGAAGAGAAAAGTATGGAGAAGGAAAGGAACAGCTCATGATCCAAAGCATACCACATCATCTGTCAAACATGGTGGAGGCAGAGTTATGGCATGGGCATGTATGGCTGCCAAGGGAGCCGGGGCACTGGTGTTTATTGATGACCTGACTGCTGATAAAAGCAGCAGGATGAATTCTGAAGTGTATAGGGCTATACTTTCTGCTCAAATTCAGCCAAATGCTGCCAAACTGATAGGACGCCGCTTCATATTGCAGATGGATAATGACCCAAAACACAGCAAAAGCTACCCAAGAGTTTCTCAAGGCAAAGAAGTGGGATGTTCTTCAATGGCCAAGTCAGTCACCTGATCTCAACCCAATAGAGCATGGTTTTCACTTACTGAAGACAAGACTGAAGGCAGAAAGACCCACAAGTAAGCAGCAGCTGAAGGCAGCTGCAGTAAACGCCTGGCAAAGCATCTTGAGGGAGGGAACTCAGCATTTGGTCATGTCCATGGGTTCCAGACTTCAGGCAGTCATTGACTGCAAAGGATTTTCATCCAGGTATTAAAGGCAGTCCTTATGTTTGTAATGATGTTGGTTTGTTCCATTACTTATGAGCCACCAATGATGGGTGTGTGTGTATGCCACTGGCTGTACTTCCTGAATCATTGGTGCCCCACTTTTGTCAACCCCCTTGAATTACAGCTGAAAGTCCTGACTTCACTCCCATCTGGGTGTGTTTCCTTTCAACTTCAATGTGGTGTTGTACAGACGCCAACTGCCAAAACAGTTATCCTTGTTCCAATATTTCTGGTCCTAACTGTATATTTCAAACCCACCAACACACTGAGACAGAGGCTTGTACACCCTAAAGATCAAACTCCAAAACACAAGGAAAGCAATGTAGTGTATGCAATCCAGTGCAGTGAGAAGTGCTCTGAACTCTACATTGGAGAAACCAAACAACCTTTGTACAGGAGGATGGCCCAACACAGGAGAAGTAACACCACAGGACCAGAGTCAGCAGTTTATCTTCATCTAAAGGAAAAAGGACACTCATTTGAGGACATTAATGTTCACATTTTAGACAGAGAAGATAGTTGGTTTGAGAGAGGGGTCAAGGAATCCATTTATGCCAACTTGGAAAATCCTTCCTTGAATAGAGGTGGGGGCCTCAGGCACAACCTTTCCCCTATCTTCCTTCCTGCTTTGTCTTCTGTGCCTAGGAAGATTAAGACCATTTCGCAAGCTCAACAGCAGCAGGGTAATCTTAACAATCCTCCTTTAGATGATAAAGGGACTTAGAAATAAACATCTCAAAATAACCATGACCTAGCCCCAGGTGCAAGGTCACACAGCCACCCTAGAAACATATTTAAGGATTCCCTTACTAACTTTACTCAGACTGAAGAAGCTCCTTGGATAAGGAGTGAAACGTTTCTACTGAGAAAATAGAAATCCAGTTGACATGATTCAAGCCACAGACTGTTCCACCTGGATGACTGAGAACCTTCATCGACAAACCAGGCCTATTTCTGCTTTTGTCTTTCCAATGTTGAAGAACTAGTGTTTTAGGAACAAGAAGGGCAGAATGTGGCCATTCAAAAATATTAAACTTTGTCTCAGTGAAATTAATATATGTAATTACTTCTTCCCAGAACATAATCACTTTATGACATTGCAAAACTAATATGTTTTAATGAGGCAGAGAGAAATTTAAACTTTTAAATTCTAATACAAGTTAAAATAACCAGTTGTGAAACATACTATCCCTAGTTACAAAAATAATATCATCATGGCACAAAAGTGTAAATGCATATATTAAAGTTGAACTTCCAGATACTTTTTGTTGTTGTTCAAAGATACTGGTATGGGAGAATGTGGCTATTTGAAAAATCTACAGTGTGAGGATGCTCACTCTGTTTGTCATTATTCTATCGGAATAATCAAAGCTTCTGACTTTTGAAAAGATAAATGTACATGCTGCATCATCCGCATTTCTATTTTTGTATGTCCCTTTTTTGTTTTTTTTATAAAGTGAAATGAAACGTTTTAAACTCTTTAATAAACTTTTATAATTTACTGCAATTGAATCAATAAAAGGAAGTTAGTTTCAGGGCAGCTATTGCTTGTTTCTTTGTGTAAGACATTGAAATAAACAGCAGGTGGTGGTGGTGTCCTGTAGAACAGAGTAAAAGACTACTGTACTTCCTGATAGCTGAGAGTTTTCTGAGGATACATTGATACTCATTCTCTTCCTAGCTGGAATGCTTTGCTGAAAAGCTTTATTAAAAATTAGTGATTTATAAACAGTAAAAGGACTATTTTAATCAATCCAAACTATGTTTCACATCAGAAGTTGATTATTTTGGCACACTAAAATTATAATCTTTCTTTTATTGCTCTTTATTACACTTATTTTTATTGTGCTTGTTCTGGATGTGATCAAATTTCTCAGCAGGAATTGACAGCTAAGACTGATGGAAGTATAAGTCTGTAATCAGGAGGGCTACTCTTTTTGAAACCCTCTTTTGCCATGTCACTTACTGCTCTTTTTAGAATTATGTGCCTATAATTCAGCCCTAATAATTTCTTGACAGCAATGGAAATATATAGTTGGCCACTGCTAGTAATATGGAAAATCTGAACAATAGTGCAAGAGCTATTCCAGCTGAAATGATTATGTTAACCTAATTCTAATATAGCTTAATTTTAGATTATTGAAAAGAAACCTAATTGCGTATATCTTCCCCATGCATTGTAGTCAAATTATGACACCTTCCTATGGGTGTGGCTGCTCTTATCTAGCAGCATTTTCTTTGTAATGATTTCTTATTGGTGAACCCTTTTATTATCTGATATCAGAACTGAGTATTTTGCCTTATAAATAAGTAAAGGTAAAGGTTCCCCCCGCACATTTGTGCATGTGCAGTCGTGTCCGACTCTAGGGGCCGGTGCTCATCTCCGTTTGTTAGCCGAAGAGCCAGCGTTGTCTGAAGACGCTTCCAAGGTCATGTGGCTGCATGATGCGCACGGAACGCTGTTACCTACCCACCGAGGTGGTACCTATTAATCTACTTGCATTTGCATGCTTTCGAATTGCTAGGTTGGCAAGAGCTGGAGCTAGTGCGGGAGCTCACGCCGCACGCAGGGCTAGGGATTCGGACCTCCGAACTTGCAATCTTCCGATCGACAAGCCTGGCGTCTTACCCGCAGAGCCACCACGCCCCTGCCTTATAAATAGATCTTTTAAAAAACCCCTTTAAAAAAGACATTTGTCTGTATATGCACCTTTGGTGGAGATATATCTTTTACATTTTCTATTAAAATGTTAATACTCTCTTTTATTGTTATCCTGGTATCTGTACAGAAAGTTGAAAAGTAGGCTATCAATTTTTAGCATATATTGGTTCCATGTCAGAATTCGAAACAAATTTATTTCGGGTTCTGAATAAACGTGGCTATTGACAAAAGCAATATTGTATTGTAAGCTCCATCCCTTGTGAGCATGCTTGTGATGTGGCAATGCACATAAAAAAGAGGCAGGACTTGCATTGCAATACTGCAATATAATGCATCAGTCTGATTCCCCCTTGCCTTTCCCCAGACACAACTGAATGTGAGCACAGTATAAATTAGGGTTGTGCATGCTTTAAAAATGCATGGTTTGGCACTCATGTGAAGTCTGAAATATTTCTGAGTAATTTTCAAAGTGTGCACAGCCGTAGTAATGTATGTTGGATGTCGCTGGAGAATTACTTTCCCTCTTTATGCTGCTGTCTTTCTTTCTTTGTTAATTTTATAAACTAAGTCATTCAGTGTGCTATAGTGACTAGATGCCAGTGTGGGCTGAATGGTACTATTTGGTCTTTTGTTGCTACAGTATGAAAAACTACTTTGTATTTTAGTTTTTACAGAATTCTCATGCTCATGTGGTCTGTTTGCTTTTAGTGCAGCTATATTCTGAAGCTAAGCAAGCCTGGATTTGGTTAATACTTAGGTGGGAGGCCACTTGGGTATCTCGCATTCATTTACCAACAGTATTTTTCGTTATTTTTGTAGATATACAATGCCAAGAAAATGTTGTGGCTTAAGAAGGGTAATGCTATGTTTGCACCCCTGGCTGCTCCAAAGTACCCTTTTGTCTTTGAATACAAAGCATTTAATTACCCTAATATATATGCCAGCTTGAGCTCCTGAAAAATGGTAGGATAACAGTATGAGAAGTAATGAATATATAATGAGCTCTTACTAAAGAAAAGTGACCTGTAAATAAAGTTTATTCAACATTACTTAATATTGAAAATAACTCTTGGCATCAGAACTTGTGCACAATTGTCAGAGGCTGACAGCCTCTGCCAATAGAGAAACGGTCAGTTAGGACAAGGGGGGGGGGGAAACGGCTATAGGTGAGACGCCACAAAGACATTAACAGCATTCCGGGGAAGGCAAATACACATCGCCTCCAAACGACTGTCTGAGCACCCAGAGCAGGAATCCGACATGTGGTCATCTGAAGAGACAATGAAAAGGAAATGTTATAATGTAATGTAACATGCTGGTCCCGCCATTCAGTATTTGTAAGTGTCAGCTTGTAGAACCCTGAATAAACCTTTACTGCTTTGCAAGCTGTGAGTCTGTCAGTTTGTGTAAGAGAATGGTTTGGAGGATTATTGCAAGGGCATCTCACAACAATAGACTACTTCAGAATAATTTGTGATGATGATCTGCAGCTGAAATTTTGCTGGGTCTCTGAGGACTCCACTTTAAATGGTTTCCAATTTAAGAGGCCAGTTGCTAGAATAAGGTGTTAAACAGTCTTCCTATGATTGGCTTTTAATTTTGTTCTTTTTGTATATACTAAAATGTGATGGAAATCCACAAAACATAGATATCTATTAAAATACCTAGTTTTATGTATGTACACATCACATAATTTAGTATTTATTTTACTATATAGGAAAAATGGCAAATGGGAATCATGGCAGTGAAATGCTTGTTCAGATTTAGATAAGTTCCTCAGGCGGCCACTGCTGCTGCTGTTTTTTTTTTTTTTGCAGTCATAGCATATCAATTTCCATTTGCTTTCCTCTTAATTTCCAAACCTTTGGTATATAATTCAAAAGAACACAGGCATCCAGAAAACTAATGAGTTTTGAAGAACAAAAGTAATATGTGAAGTAACCACATCATAGGGTAAAGGTAAAGGTTTTCCCCTCCGCAGTTGTGTCCAACTCTAGGGGGCGGTGCTCATCTCCGTTTCTTAGCCAAAGAGCCAGCGCTGTCTGAAGACACTTCCGCGGTCATGTGGCTGGCATGATGCGTGCGGAACGCTGTTACCATCCCAGCGGTATGTGGTACCTATTTATCTACTTGCATTTGCATGCTTTCGAATTGCTAGGTTGGCAAGAACTGGGGCGAGTGTGGGAGCTCACTCCGTTACGCGGCGCTTGGGTCTCGAACCGCTGACCGTCCGATTGACAAGCCTGGCGTCTTAACCACTGAGCCATCGTGCCCCTTATATCCATAACCACATCATATGAACCATTATTTCATTTTGACTATTCCATCATCAACATTTCCCCACCTAAAATACACATAGGAATCCAGTAGATATAAATATATATATTATTGAAGTAGTTGTTATTTTAAATTTACAGTAATGTGACTTTTTGTTTTTGTTTTTTGGTGCCTTTGAGTCAGTGTTGACTCCTGGTGACTGTCTGGACAAGTCCCTGCAGTTTTTTGGGCAAGATTTTTGGAAGTGGTTTGCCTTTGCCTGCTTCCCAGGGCTGAGGGACAGTGACTGGCCCAAGGTCACCCAGCTGACTTTGTGCCTAAGGAGGGACTAGAACTCCCGGTCTCCTGGTTTTTAGCCTTGTGCCTTAACCACTACACCAAACTGGCTCTAATGTGACATAAGGTAAAGGTAAAGGTTCCCCCCGCACATTTGTGCAATCGTGTCCGACTCTAGGGGCCGGTGCTCATCTCCGTTTGTTAGCCGAAGAGCCAGTGTTGTCCGAAGACGCTTCCACGGTCATGTGGCCAGCATGACGCACGCGGAACGCTGTTACCTACCCACCGAAGTGGTACCTATTCATCTACTTGCATTTGCATGCTTTCGAATTGCTAGGTTGGCAAGAGCTGGGGCTAGTGCGGGAGCTCACTCCGCGATCGACAAGCCTGGCGTCTCACCCGCTGAGCCACCACGCCCCTTTGTGACATGTAGAAGTAAAAAAAGCCCCAACAACAACATTATGATATTCATGTACTGGAAGTTTTGGTTTGACATTCCCAATGTTCTTATATAGCAATTGTTTATAAATAGGTTTTACAAGTTTATTATTGTAAAGAACATGTACAATGTTGCTTAAAAGTTTGTGAACCCTTTTGAATGTTCAATATTTCTGCATAAATATGACCTAAAATGTGATCTGTTCTCCACACTAGTTCTAAAACTAGATAGAGAGCCCAATTAAACAAATGAGTCAAAAACATTATATTTGTTCATTTACTGTATTTATTGAGGAAAATGATTCAAAGCTACATGTTTCAATTAACTTTCAGTAAGCTGCTAAATATGTAGATTATGACTAAACATGTCCTAATCTCCATGTTTAAATAGTGATTTGCTGCTAAACATATATACTATTTGGTCCCAAGATTCCTATTATGGGATCTCACAAATAGAATTTTACCTTTGGAGTCCATGGTGCTCTCTGAGTCTTGTTGTTTTCTTGCAGACGTTTCATTGCCAGGCTAGGCAACATCTTCAGTGTGAAAAGGGAGTGGAACTTGCTCTCTGTTTATATACCTTGGTTTGTCCTGCCTGTGTTGGTGGGGGTGTTGTACTCTCCTTAGTAGTACCTTGATTGGGTTGTTGTTTGCTGCTAGGTTGATTGACTGAGTTAATAGTTCCTTGATTAGGGTCTATTGTGTTGTTTGATTGCTCCTCTGCTGCTAATCTTGGTGTTAATCTTTGCATATCTTGTTGTTGATTGCTGGCAAAGAGGTGTTCTGGTCTTAAGGCTTTTTTATTGTCTCTTATGAATGGTATGTAAATGTTGTTTACCTCTATGTGTCTGTTGATGGCTGCTTTGTCTGAGTGCCAAGCTTCCAAGAATTCTCTAGCATTTTTGGATTTGGCTTGGTTTAATATGCTCACAGTTTCCCAGTTGAAAGTATGGTTAAGTCTGTCCATGTGTTGTGAGATTAAGGAGTTTTCATCATGTCTTCTGACTGCTAGTTGGTGTTCATGGATACGTTCTGCTAGTCTTCTGCCAGTCTGTCCTACATAGTGGCTGTTACAGTCCTTACACTGTATGTTGTAGATAACTCCTGTTTTTTATTCTTGGGCTACTGGGTCTTTTGGTTTACTTATGATGTTCTGAAAGGTTTTGGTTGGTTTGTGTGGTACAGTGATGCCGTGTGGTTGTAACAGTCTATTAGTAGTTTCTGATGTATGGCAGTGTAATCCATTTCATAGCTTCTGTTGGTTTTGCTGTGGTGGGTTGAGTGGTCAGGCACTTTTTGATAAAGTTGCGTGGATATCCATTTTGCTGGAAGATGCTATATAAGTGGTTTGTTTCCTTTCTCTGGTGTTCTGGGTTGCTGCAGTGTGTTTGTGCTCGTCTGAATAGTGTTCTTACACAGCTCCTCTTGTGAGAAGTAGGGTTATTGCTTTGGTAGTGGAGCACTCTCCAGCAAAGGAGATCGTTACCTTGTCGTGGTGCTGGAGCTTGAGCACCTCAATGAAACCATGAGCTAAACCGTGAAGGGACACCCAAGACGGGAAGGTCGTGGCAGAGAGGTCAGACTAAATACGATCCCTGGGGAAGGTAACGGCAACCCACCCCAGTATTCTTGCCGTGAAAACTAAATGGATCAGTACAACCAGAGATATGTCGGTATACCATCGGGAGATGGGACTCCCAGGTCGGAAGATGGTCAAAATGCTACTGGGGAGGAACAGAGGATACGTTCAACTAGCCCCAGATGTGATGACGCAGCTAGCTCAAAGCCGAAAGGACGGCTAGCGGCCGACGGTGCTGGTGGTGAACGACGAATCCGATGTTCTAAAGATCAACACACCATAGGAACCTGGAATGTAAGATCTATGAGCCAGGGCAAATTGGATGTGGTTACTGGTGAGATGTCAAGATTAAATATAGACATTTTAGGTGTCAGTGAACTGAAATGGACTGGAATGGGCCACTTCACATCAGATGACCACCAGATCTACTACTGTGGACAAGAGGACCACAGAAGAAATGGAGTAGCCTTCATAATTAATAATAAAGTGGCTAAAGCAGTGCTTGGATACAATCCAAAAAACGATAGAATGATCTCAATTCGAATTCAGGGTAAGCCATTTAACATCACAGTGATCCAAATATACGCCCCAACCACAGATGCTGAAGAAGCAGAAGTAGATCAGTTCTATGAGGATCTGCAGCACCTACTGGATAATACACCAAAAAGAGATGTTATTTTCATTACAGGAGACTGGAATGCTAAGGTGGGTAGTCAGACGACACCTGGAATTACAGGCAAGCATGGTCTGGGAGAACAAAATGAAGCAGGACATAGGCTGATAGAATTTTGCCAAGACAACTCACTGTGCATAACAATCACTCCCTTCCAACAACCTAAAAGACGACTTTATACATGGACTTCACCAGATGGTCGACACCGAAATCAGATTGACTACATCCTTTGCAGCCAAAGGTGGCGGACATCTATACAGTCAGTAAAAACAAGACCTGGAGCTGACTGTAGTTCAGATCACGAACTTCTTATTGCAAAATTTAGAATCAGACTAAAGAGAATAGGGAAGACCCACAGATCAGTTAGATATGAGCTCACTAATATTCCTAAGGAATATGCAGTGGAGGTGAAGAATAGATTTAAGGGACTAGATTTAGTAGATAGGGTCCCGGAAGAACTATGGACATAAGTTCGCAACATAGTTCAGGAGGCGGCAACAAAAAACGTCCCAAAGAAAAAGAAAACCAAGAAGGCAAGATGGCTGTCTGCTGAGACACTGGAAGTAGCCCAAGAAAGAAGGAAAGCAAAAGGCAACAGTGATAGGGGGAGATATGCCCAATTAAATGCAAAATTCCAGAGGTTAGCCAGAAGAGATAAGGAATTATTTTTAAACAAGCAATGTGCGGAAGTGGAAGAAGACAATAGAATAGGAAGGACAAGAGACCTCTTCCAGAAAATTAGAAACATCGGAGGTAAATTCCAGGCAAAAATGGGTACGATCAAAAACAAAGATGGTAAGGACCTAACAGAAGCAGAAGAGATCAAGAAAAGGTGGCAAGAATATACGGAAGATCTGTATAGGAAGGATAATAATATTGGAGATAGCTTTGACGGTGTGGTCAGTGAGTTAGAGCCAGACATCCTGAAGAATGAGGTTGAATGGGCCTTAAGAAGCATTGCTAATAACAAGGCAGCAGGAGACAACCATATCCCAGCTGAACTGTTTAAAATCTTGCAAGATGATGCTGTCAAGGTGATGCATGCCATATGCCAGCAAATTTGGAAAACACAAGAATGGCCATCAGATTGGAAAAAATCAACTTATATCCCCATACCAAGAAAGGGAAGCACGAAAGAATGTTCAAACCATCGAACAGTGGCACTTATTTCACATGCCAGTAAGGTAATGCTCAAGATCTTGCAAGGTAGATTCCAGCAATTCATGGAGCGAGAATTGCCAGATGTACAAGCTGGGTTTAGAAAAGGCAGAGGAACTAGAGACCAAATTGCCAATATCCGCTGGATAATGGAGAAAGCCAGGGAGTTTCAGAAAAACATCTATTTCTGTTTTATTGACTATTCTAAAGCCTTTGACTGTGTGGATCATAACAAATTGTTGCAAGTTCTTGGTGGTATGGGGATACCAAGTCATCTTGTCTGCCTCCTGAGGAACCTGTATAACGACCAAGTAGCAATGGTAAGAACAAACCATGGAACAATGGACTGGTTTAAGATTGGGAAAGGAGTACGGCAGGGCTGTATACTCTCACCCTACCTATTCAACCTGTATGCAGAACACATCATGCGACGTGCTGGGCTTGAGGAATCCAAGGCTGGAGTTAAAATCGCTGGAAGAAACATTAACAATCTTAGATATGCAGATGATACCACTTTGATGGCTGAAAGCGAGGAGGAGTTGAGGAGCCTTATGACGAAGGTGAAAGAAGAAAGTGCAAAAGCTGGGTTGCAGTTAAACCTCAAAAAAACCAAGATTATGGCAACCAGCTTGATTGATAATTGGCAAATAGAGGGAGAAAAAGTGGAGGCAGTGACAGACTTTGTATTTCTAGGCGCAAAGATGACTGCAGATGCTGACTGCAGCCAGGAAATCAGAAGACGTCTACTTCTTGGGAGGAGAGCAATGGCAAATCTTGATAAAATAGTTAAGAGCAGAGACATCACACTGACAACAAAGGTCCGCATAGTTAAAGCAATGGTATTCCCTGTAGTAACCTATGGCTGTGAGAGCTGGACCATAAGGAAGGCTGAGCGAAGGAAGATAGATGCTTTTGAACTGTGGTGTTGGAGGAAAATTCGGAGAGTGCCTTGGGCTGCAAGAAGATCAAACCAGTCCATCCTCCAGGAAATAAAGCCAGACTGCTCACTTGAGGGAATGATATTAAAGGCAAAACTGAAGTACTTTGGCCACATAATGAGAAGACAGGATACCCTGGAGAAGATGCTGATGCTAGGGAAAGTGGAAGGCAAAAGGAAGAGGGGCCGACCAAGGGCAAGATGGATGGATGATATTCTGGAGGTGACAGACTTATCCATGGGGGAGCTGGGGATGGTGACGGCCGACAGGAAGCTCTGGCGTGGGCTGGTCCATGAAGTCACGAAGAGTCGGAAGCTACTGAACGAATAAACAACAAAAAGTTGAGCACTTGGTTAGTGTGGGTAGATTTCCGGTAGACTTGACACTAAAGTGCCATCATTTCCTCTACTGATGAGGATGTCCAAGAAGGGTAGTGTGTTGTTGTTTTCTTCTTCCCTTGTGAATTTTATTCCTTTGAAGATGTTGTTGATGGCTTCATGTGTTTCCTCCAGTTGATCCTTTTTTATTATGACGAAGGTGTCATCTACATACCGGATCCATACTTTGGGTTGTATGTGTGGGAGTGCTATTCTTTCTAGACGTTGCATTACTATCTCTGCTATGAGTCCTGAGAGTGGTGATCCCATAGATGTTCCTTTGATTTGTTGGTATATTTGTCCATCAAACTGAAAGTAGGTGGTGAGGCAGAGGTTGATGAGGTCCATGATTCTGGGTATTTTGATCTTGGTGTATCTAGTTAGGTCAGGTGTGTTGCATAGAACTGCTGCCATGGATTCAATCGCTAGTGCTTGGTCTATTGATGTAAAGAGGGCAGTGACATCAAATGACACCATAATTTCATCTTCATCTATTTTTAGGTCTTTGATTTTCTGAGTAAAAGAATTTTACCTTATTTTATTCAATCTTTGCCTTATTTATTTTGGAGGTCATTTTATTATTTCACTATAATCCAAAATTGGAGTTTGTCTATTTTGATTTTCTGTCCCAGATATTAATAAAACTAAGAAGTGAGAGCCTTCATAATGAAAAAAGAAAAATAATGAAAACAATACATAAAATATCTAAAGCAGCATGCAGCAAAATTCTAGCAATTATGTAATCAGCTCAATAGAAGAAATTTTTACTGGAAACAAAATGAATACTAGAGATAAAAAAACCCTACAGGTTTCCCTTGCTTTATTCCAATTTACTTATGCATATTTGCTATGATGCAATTGATCATTTTCACCCAAAAATTCACTTTATGAAAAAAATCACTATTATGTTATTTGTGTCAGCATAGTCCATTTGTGCCAAAGTTTTGGAAATATGCCAAGACTTCTTCCCACCAAAAGTACTTGAACATTTTCCCACCAAGCTCCCTTTTTGCCCTCGCTCAAGCATTTACTATCATGTTGTGCAGTTCTAGTTGTGTGCTCTGTCTCCCACTTACTTCCGTACTTGCAATAGCTACTATTGTTGTTATGGTTTTAAAGTGGTTATCAACATTTTGTCCAACTCCCTTACCAAAAAGGAAAACGACCTCTCTAATAGTAGAAACAAAGTTGGACGTAAAATATTGTACCAAAACTGGTGAAGGATCTTCAGCCCTAGGATGAGCTTTTAACCTGGACTAATTTACTACAGTAGTCCTCACTTAATGACCCTAATTGGGACTGGCAACTCCACCGCTAAGCGAAGCGGTCGCTAAGTGAGAAAATATGTGACCGTGACTGTGCTTTCCAGCTAGAAAGAGACAAGACTAGTCAGTTTCACACCTTTGGCTTTTGTTTGCCTCCTAACCACTCCCCCGTCCTTTGGAATGTTCAAGTGCCTGCTTACTGTCTTGTGCGCATCGAAAGCAATGCAATCACAGTGCAGCCTGGGGTTAGGAGCCGTGGGTGTGCTATGCAAACAGGTTACTCTCTTGAAATCCCTTTGTCTCCAATCACTCTACTCTGCAGGGTTGGGGGGAAGTAATGGTGGCTGTAATGGTGATCATGTGACTGAGGGACACTGCGAAGGTTGTAAATGGACCGTAAAGTTATTTTTTCAGCACCATCAAAACTTTGAATGGTTGCTGAACAAATGGTTGGTAAGTGAGGATTACCTGTTTGTGCAATATTGCGAAAAGTTCCAATAAAGATGAAAAAATGTGAATAAACATGAAACAAGGAAGAAAACATGTTTGAATAACATAGTGCTTAAGTATAAGGCTCTAAAAATTTATGAGCACATTTGTCAGTGCATTTGGGTTACAAACTTTGACACCATGACCCTCAACCCCCTTTTTTCCTCTGGTTCACTTTATTCCCCGATATAAAAATTCATGTAACACCTCATTAATTAAATTCATGAAGACCCCGGGCCCGCCTTTTAACATGAAGGGCATTACCAAATATTGAAAGCAACCAAATTGACAATTAAGTGCTGTTTTCCATTCATCCCCGTCCCGAATTCATACTCAAAAATATGCTTCCCTTAGGTCCAGTTTGGTGAATATTTTGCCTTTTGATAGGTGTGCTAACATGTCCGTCATCAGTGGTAGGGGGTACTTACTCGATGTGCTGATGGCATTCAGTTCTCGATAGTCTGTGCATAGACGCAGCGACCCGTCTTTCTTTTTCCTGAACATGACTGGTGCTGTCATGGGTGAGGTCGCCGGCTGGATGAAACCACGCTCTGAATTTTTTTCTATGAACTCCCTGAGTGCTTCTAGTTCCTTAGGAGTCATAGAATACAGTTTGGATTTTGGTAATTCTGCCCCTGGTTCCAATTCAGTAGTGCAGTCTGGTTTTCTGTTGGGGGCATAGTTGGTTAGATTCCTTTTCTCCAAACACTTCCTTTAGGTCGAGAAACTGGGTTGGAATGGATTCAACCTCCTCCCCTTGTGTATCCTCCCCTGGTTCCATTGCTGCCCCTATTAGTTCAATTTGCCCTCCAAATTCATCAGGTTCCACTCCCTCATACTTTCCATCTTTGAAAATCATCTGGCCAGTTGACCAATTCACTTTGGGGTTTTGTTCTTTCAACCATGCCAAACTCAATACTATGGGATGATCTGCAGTAGGGACTACAATAAATCTCAATGTCTCTTCATCTGTTCCTAGCCTCATTCGGACCACTTCTGTACAGTACTCCACCGGGCCCCTTTTATCTCTGACCCATCGAGTTGAATGAAATTGATGGGTTCAGGTAATTGTTTTACTTTTAATCTTAATCTAGTCACTAAAGTGGGGTGGATTAGGCATCGTGTACAGCCTGAATCCAACAACCCTGATAGGTTTGCACCTCCCTGGCCCCTTAATGTCTCAATTTTGACATGTTTTAACATGGATGAACAGGGTTCACTCACCAGGGAATCCTCGCGCCTCTTTTTTGTTGCCTGTCTCTCGGCGCTTAAGACAGGCTCCGTCTGTTTCCCGCCAGCTGGAATTCCTCATCCGTGGAGCTGTCTGTCTCTGGAGAAGCTTCGCAGAATTTCCTCTCTTTCGAAGCTGCTGCCATTCCTTTATTTTTAAGTCCAAGCTGTTTGGAGCTTTTTTCTCCCATTTTAGGAGTCATTGGGATTGTGGATTGTGGACAATTGGTGATGCGATGTCCCTCCTTTCCACATTTGAAACAAAGGCCCTTTTTAAACTGCCATTCTTTTTCCTCCCCCCCATGACTTATGGCTTGTTCACTTCTCAGGAGAGGAAGTTGTATTATGTGGCCGTTTCTCCGACGGGCTTGTTGCTGTCTTCTGAAGTGGATACGCATAACCTCTACTTCCCCAGCCAAACATATCCACCCCTTCAATGTTCCGGGATCTCCTCTGGCCAGAGACCACTCCAGGATTTCTGGTTGTAGTCCCCCCTGGAAATACTCAATTTTCAACGACTCTGGCCAATTTGTTAGTTTTCCTGCCAGTCTCCTGAATTCCATGGCATATTCAGAGACTGATCTGTTCCGTTGTTTAATGCCTTGTAAACTAGTTCTGGCTCTTATTTTTGGTAGTGGGTCTTCAAATCGTTCTCTCAGAGCATTCATGAAATCATTAAAGTTCTCTAGTTCTGCCGCCTCTGAGTCATGCAGACCCGTTAACCACCCCACTGCTTCTTGCTCAAGGTGGGTTGAAACGTACCACACTTTAGAGCCTTCTGTGGGGAACAGTTCCTCACATTCTTCCATAAACCCCTTTACGTGGGTTAGGAAGCAAGACAAGTTCTTTGGATCCCCATTGAACTTTACCTTCAATTCTCGCACCCTGAACAACATGCCTGGACTCAACAGTCGCCTCACCGCTCTGCTTTGAAGCCGGTTGCGTTGTGAATGCGTTCTTAACATGGGGAGTGTTCTTACCGGCTCGTCCCATTCTTGGCTTTCTTCAACGGCCAAACCTTCCCCTTCACTTTCTGGGGACATCTCTTCGTCCACCGCCTCTGCACGAGCTTCCGTCTCCTTTTCTAACAGGTAGAGGATCCGATCAACCGCTTCTTGCAGGTGCGATATTTGATTCTCTACATTGTCCATATTTTCTTCAGAGCCTCTATTCATTGCTCCGTCATCGTTCGGTGGGAGTGGGAACCCCTTCCCTTGGTTACCCACTTATCCGAGTACCGTTACATGCCTCCCCCAATTTTGATCGCCCATTCATACTTGTTCTTTTTGGAGGTGCTGGTTTGGGACATACTCTTGTAGTCGGATGGGACTTTCGACTGGGTTCTTCGTCCCTCTGGTCATTTCTGGTATGTTTGCTCAATTGAGTTCGTTGGGACTTTGTGTTCTCCGCCGGCCGACTGGCTGACTTTTTGCCTTGTGCATTCCTGTTTGCTCAAGCCCGGGCTTTTCCTTTGGATTCTCCAATCTCACCTCCCGATGTTGGAAGGGTGTTCACGGAGTCCGAAGTTCCTGGTCGTGGATCTTCCTCATTAAACTGGTCATTTACGGGTAAGTTATCCATTTGACTTGGTTCATTCTGTGAGGGTATAATCCTTCGACTGGCAAACAAAGCTCTGACACCCACTCCGTAGGATATGTAAAAGCTTTATTTACAGCGAGCGATCTGGTTCCACTTCAGTGAACCAAGTAAAGCTTAGATACAAGACCTTACAGTTTAATAGGTTCCAATCTCCCCCCTCCCATAGAATGTGCCTGTCAGTTCCGTTTCTCTCTGTCTCACACCCTCTCTTTCGCGGCTTGGCGCTGTCCGTTGAAGGTGCTGAATGCCTTTGTCTAATCCAGGGCTTTCCAAAGTGCCGCCGCTGGCGACACACTAGCGGCGGAGCGGGGGGCGCGCACGGTGGCGGCGCGGGGGGGCGTGCGGCGGCGTGGGGGGCGCGCACGGTGGCGCGGGAGGGCATGCGGCGGTGCGGGGGGCATGCACGGTCGTGGTGCGGGGGGCGTGCGGCGGCGCGCGCGTGCACGGTGGCGGCGCGGGGGGCGTGCGTGGGCGTGGTGCGGGGGGCGTGCGGCGGCGCGCACGTGCACGGTGGCGGCGCGGGGGGCGTGCGTGGGCGTGCGTGTGCATGGCGGCGGCCTCTGCTAAAACACGGAAACACTGATACCGCGCCGCCACAGCCGTGCACACGCGCGCCACCGCTTCCGGGTGGTGTGGCGACACACCACGCTTGTCGCAACACACAGTTTGGAAAGCTCTGGTCTAATCCACACTGCGGTGATTGCCTGTCTGGTGGTTTGTTGTTACATTCTTCCTATTGATAGCTTTTGGCGTCCTGGCTGAGGGATATGCTTATGGGACTTACCATGTGAAGGTGGCATGGATGCCATCATGACAGTGAGGTTTTCAAGGAACGTAATCCCAGCATAAAGCAAGAGAAGCCTGTAGTTGTAATAATTAGAACTGTTTGTAATAGTGCACTATGAAAATGAAATGTAGTATGTACTTCTAACATACTTTGATAATGTGCTTAAGAATTAGAAAAATAGAATGTTTAATAATTTAAGAATGTTTAATTTTTAAGCAGATTTCGTGTTGTTTTCATCTATTATTCAACTATATGGAAGGTTTGCTTACATTCTTCTGCCTTCCTTATAAAATGCTTTTTTTTAAAAAAAATAGGAAAGCTGAAAACAGTGTATTAAAATACACTAAAATCTAAAACACTTTTAATAGTTCTAACTTCCTTGATTATGAAAACAAGAATGGTAACATTAAAAAACATTAAAATGAAACATTAAAAATGGTAGTTACACTTTTCTAAAAGAACAAACTTGGTAACCTTAGAGTAGAAAATTGAATTCTAATGTGATTAAAAAGAAAGGACAACATAGATTTTTGTTAGACTGAAAAAAAAGAAAGGTAGAAAAATGAAATGTTGATTTACCTTATGATTCAAAATTCATTATTACAGCAGATCTTTGTTAAATCAACTCAAAGATCTATGTTCTATCAAAGAACGTAAAGGCTTCCATGTTCTCTAGGACATTCCTTAAGGCAGTAGGGTAAATAAGTTAGATTTTCCCCCTCTAGGTTTTAAAATAATTAAAATGGAAACAAGACAGGTTGTTTGGGCTAGGTGAAGTATGATTTAATTTTCTACAACCTCTAGTAAATATTTATACGGTTTTTCCCCCTCTTTCTTTCTCTGAGATGTGTAATAGTGGCCTTCTCAATATTCTTCATTTTATGCATAAAATGTGTGATTTGTTAAGGGTTGATTTTGCTATTACAGTGGCATTACAGTTTTTGGAAGCAAATATTATAAACTTTATAGACAATCTGCTTTTCAAAAGGATAGTTAGGAGTTAGGACGTAGCTTTCCAAACTGTGTGTCGCAACACTTTAGTGTGTCGCAACACACAGCTTAGTGTGTCGCAAAGTGGCGGGGGTGGGGGCGTGCACGGTGGCGGCGGGGAGGCACGCGTCGGCGTGCATGGCGGCAGCGGCAGTGGCATGCCATCAGCGCTTCTGCGTTTTAGCGAGGCCGCCGTGCACGCCGCCGTGCACGCCGCCGCCCCCGCACCACCACCGCTGCTGCCGTTGGTGTGTCGCCAACGGCGGCAGTTTGGAAAGCACTGAGTTAGGAGGATCAAATGCTGACTGGTGCAATTTTTATTTTCATATTGCCTCACCTTGTTGGTTTATTATGATGATTGGTTTAATTGTTCTATTTCTGTGCCTTTTAAAAAATGCGTATAGCGCTGAAGTAGAAAGACAAGGTAGAAATATAAGGAGTTGTTAAGAAAACAGAATTTTCAGAATGTTCTGTTAATTGCTATTTATTGCAGGGAACAATATACCTGCAATGGAAAACTAGCGTTAAAGTCACATTCTGTGAGTCCTTCTCATTTGTCAGAAGATGAGAACTTTCCATCAAAGACAAAGGTAAGGTTTTTCCATATTTGCAGTAACTACTTTTCTTTAAGTTTTATGTGGCTATTTTAATTATGCCATGCAAAAACTCTTGAACAAAACATGCAAGAAGTTAAAACAGAAAAAAGGCAGAACTGATGTCAGAAAATAAGCATATAAATCATGTATATTGCAATGTATCTTAAACTACTGGTAGTCTTCACTTAACAACCACAATTGAGCCCAGATTTTCGGTTGTAAGTCATAACAGTTAAGTGAGTCCAGACTCGTTTTTACGACCTTTTTTACCACAGTTGTTAAGTGAGTCACATTCAAGATCGGGGCTTGTGGTTTCCTTCGGTTGTTAAGTGAACGGTGCGGTTGTTAAGCGAATCAGTATGTCTATGAAGGTTCTCAGTCATCCAGGTGGAATTGTCTGTAGCTTGAATCATGTCAACTGGATTTCTATTTTCTCAGTGGAAACGTTTCGCTCCTTATCCAAGGAGCTTCTTCAGTCTGAGCAAAGTTAGTAAGGGATTACTAACTTTGCTCAGACTGAAGAAGCTCCTTGGATAAGGAGCGAAACGTTTCCACTGAGAAAATAGAAATCCAGTTGACATGATTCAAGCTACAGTTAAGCGAATCAGGAGTTACTTTGCAGTACTTTGGGGGGCGGAGTGTGATAGTCATATGTTTTCCACCAAAACATGACAATGGAAATGCTTCTGTGGCTACAGTAGTATTCTCAGTTAATATTACTGTTATTTTCAACTAATATTACTGGTTGATTATTAAAAACTTTTACTGTAAGGTCTTCATTGGAATCTTTGTTCTACAGTACAGTACTAAACAGGTTTAAAGGTACTGTACAGTACTGTAACTTTTTTCCCTGCTGTAGTAAACTCTGCTGCTTTTGTTACTGTACAGTACTGTATATAAATCTGATTTTTATAAAACAACTGTTTTAAAAACAGTAAACCAGCATTCAGTATTGTTAAATATAATTAAAAATTAGACAGGCGAAGGATGGAACATGCATGCCAGCATACAAATCTCTACTTAAGTTAAACAAAAATTGGGGGAAAATTAAAGGCAAGCATACAGTACTGTATGGAAAAAATACTTACCTTTCCTGTACAGTAAGGCACACATAAGGCTCCCTCTGCCGGCTTCTAAATCACAGGAAGTAGTGCGACCACGTGACTGGGCCTGCTGCCTCAGAAATTCAGCGTTGTAAGCCTGGAGGACTTCCTGGTACCAAAGGGCGGTCATGTGACCCAAAATGGCTGCCACTTCCAGGATGGCTGAATCTGGGTCACGTGATCGCAGAGGCCGTGTGAGGGTCGTAATTTCGGGTCCCGGTTGGAAATCTACTTTTGGAGTACCATTGTAACTTTGAACGGCCTTTAAGCAGCTGGTCGGTAAGTGAAGACTACCTGTACATCAGTTTTTTGCAGAAAAGTGCTGAGTTGGACCCAATAAAGAATATGGGAAAGCTATATGGCTAGCATATAATTTTATTTTTCAACACTAAGATAAAAAGTATTCAGGCTTTTTTGGCCTCTTCTTAACAATAGTCATTTGAAAATGTCAGTTTTGAATAAGTTATTTATCCTATATCAAAATGTCCTAGCATAATAAATAAAATGGGATAGAAAGAACAAGAACTCTGAAAATTATACAGCTTTCCTTAACTTAATTGACTAAACTCTCAGAATTTTCTCCCATTCCCTTCAGGGCCTTCATAAACAATTCCCTGATGCAAAGATTCCCCGAAGAGACCTGCCCAGGCTAAATTAACCGTCCCCAGCCATTGCTACCAGTTATGTGGAAAGAATCCCTTATTTAGATTAAGAAATTGCATAGTAATATGTACATCTACTTGAATAGGTTAAGAAGTTGCATAGCAATATGTGTATCTACTTTTTCCAGAAATAAAATCTCTAACAAAATGTTTTCTCCTAATTTTTTTGTTTTTCCATATTCGCTGCTAAAACACTTTAACTGAAAATTGAATGTTCTAGGGAGGTTGTTGTACAAGAAAAATTTCTTTTGATGACAGTGACCTCGAAGCTCGTTTCAACAGTTGGAATCTTGGGGTAAATTCTGTTTTTCTCCTTCATTTTTTGACTTCAAAATAAATGTTAATAATTTAGTCTCTGCATTCAGTATGTGTATCATGACTGCATGTGACCTTTTAGAATGAGTTGGAAAGAAACTGAAATAAATCTTGGTATTTTTAAAGGTACTCAAGTATCCAAAATTCTATTTTCCACAGTTTCTAACTAGATGCTTCTAGGAAATACACAAGCAAGATGTACAGCAAGAGAGCTCTTTCTGTATTTCACCATCTGGTATTCAGAGATATACTGTGATTGATTCTGGGGATTGTATATAACCATCATGACTAGTAGCTATTCGTACATCAAATATATCTAATCTCTTTCAAAACCCATGTAAGAAAAGTGTTTGTTAGATGATGGGAACAGGAAATTAAAAGGTCAGTGGAACTGCAGACAGTTGTGGATAATATCATATGAGATTGGAAAGATACAGGATGATGGATTTTTGTTGCTTTCATGTGTTTCATATGATGGTATTGGGAGGCTATGTTTGTATAAGGGGAGGTTTTTTTTCTTCTGAAAATCACTATTTTTCCACCTGTCAAATAGTTATGTCATTTCAGGAATTGGCACAGCTGTTTAAGGAGTTTTATAAAGGTTCTACATTTGCAGCCCTGTGAGCTCTAAAGCATCTCTTTGCTTTCAAATCTGAAGTGCTGCATAGCCTAATGTCAAATAAATTGTTTGGTAGATGGCTCAGCCTTAGCTTCTGCAATCTCTTCAGTTTGTTGGTCAAATTACTTGGATTTTTCTATTGATGGACAGTTTATGATGGGAACTAAATAAGTTTCTAAAACCTTGAAAAGTGTCTATTTATTCAATTTATGTACCACAAAACTCCTAATGACTCTGGGCGGTTCACAAAAAGCATAAAAAATATCAAACAATAAAAACAGTATAGCAATAAGCAGCAAGGATGGGAAAACCAGGTAGCAACAAACACACAAACACTCTTCAAAAGAGTCTATACCCATCCTAACCAAAAGCCTGGGCGAAGAGCCAGGTCTTCAAGGTCCTGTGAATTGCCAGTAGGGTGGGAGCCACCTGAATCTTGGGTGGGGCGGGGACCTCATTCCAGAGGGCAAGTGCTTTGACAGACAGGGCGTGCTTCCAGGATCCCAGTAGATGGCATTGCTTAATTGAAGGAACCCAGAGCTTGCCATACCTTCTGGACTGAAGTGGTCAGGCAGATACTAGGGGAGATAGGTAGCTGGGCCCTATGCCATGAGGTAATGACCAGCACCTTGAATCATACCTGGAAGCAAACTGCCAACCAGTGCAGCTCATGGAGCAGAGGTGTTACATGGGCTTGCTGAAGCATGCCCATCACTGCCCACACTGCCTCAATGTGGACCAGTTGGAGCTTTCGAGTGGTTTTCAACAACAGCCCCTTGTAGACTGCATTGCAGCAGTCAAGCTGTGAGGTGACCAGGGCAAGAATGATTGTCTGAAGGGCCTCCCTAGGAAGGGGCACAACTGATGCACTAGATCAGAGCTTTCCAAACTGTGTGCCGCGACACAAAAGTGTGTCGCCACACACAGCGTGGTGTGTCGCCACACCACCTGGAAGCGGCGGTGCGTGCGTGTATGGCGGCCGCGGCTGCGGTGCAGTATCAGTGTTTCTGTGTTTTAGCGGAGGATGGTGTCGCCGCGCGTGCGCCGCCGCCGCACGCCCCCCCGCGCCGCCACCGTGCACGCGCGTGCCGCCACATGCCCCCCGCGCCGCCACCGTATGCGCGCCCCCCCTGCCGCCACCGCCGCCGCTGGTGTGTCACCAGCGGCGGCACTTTGGAAAGCCCTGCACTAGATAAAAGTTGTGCAAAGGCCTTCCTGGCCACAACTGCCACCTGCTCATTAAGCAGGACCTATGAGTCCCGGAAGATTCCTGATTGCGCGCCATTCTTTTATGGGGAAGTGCTGCTCCATCCAAGGTTAAAGATGGAACATCCTCAGGCCAGGATGGCATATAAAAGTTGTAACTCTTGCTTTAAACCTTTACTTTGGATATAATGATTCTATTGAACATAATTCAGTTATGAAAGGATTAGTAATTCATTATATTTTCTAAAATAGATTAAGAAGACAATCTTTTCCTTAACTCATGTTTCTGGTGTTTTCTTCTTTATGAACAATACATGATTATGGTAATGTATGTTCACAAAGTATGTTCTAGCAAAGATTTTTTTCTCTCTCGTAAGGTTTCAAATGTAAGCTTTTTTCATTCCATTTATATCTCACTTTTCCCCCTGGCTTCACAGTAACTTTGTGAAGGTTTCCTTGAGGGACTATGACTCTGAAAGCTATGCAGTTGGCTTCACGAGTCTATGAATTATGAGATTTTTAAAGATGTATCTTTCAGAAAATACTTAGCACAGTGCTTTCCAAAGTGCCGCCGTTGGCGACACACCAACGGTGGCAGTGGCACGGGGGCGGGGGCGTGCACGGCGGCGGTGCGGGGGGGTGCGGAGGGGCGGGGGCGGCCTCCGCTAAAACGCAGAAGCGCTGATGGCGCGCTGCTGCCACCGCTGCCATGCACACCCCCGCTGCCACTTCCGGGTTGTGTGGCGACACACCAGACTGTGTGTTGTGACACACTAAAGTGTCGCGACACACAGTTTGGAAAGCTGTGACTTAGCACCTTCCCTTTAAACGTCTTGGAACTAATCACTTATAGTTTTCATATTAAACCTCTTTTAATGTATCTTTTACAGCTCGAAAATCCTAGATATTTACGTGAGAAGCCTGTATCCCTGTCATTGGTATGTAGCGTTCTGTTATTTTTGGTTGCCTTGTCATAATTTTTCTCTGTGTTAACAATGGTGTTAAATACAAAACATTATTTTTTATAATAGATGTCACCCAAGTTAGGTTTGGGGAAAAACAGCACTTCTCGAGATGAACAGATGTTGTTCCGAATACAAGAAAAGGAGGTAATGCTTTTTGTTTTCATAATATGTCGGTTGTCTGTCTTAAAGCAAAAAAAAAAAAAGATATGTAAGCTTATGGGTTAAATATAGAGGTCTTGCAAGTATAGTTTTAGAGGCTAATTTTGACGGCAGATATGGCATTAGAGATGGAACAAAACATATTTCACTATAATAGGGCTTTAGGAAAATGATACTTTAAAAAAAAATTTAAGCTGTAGAGGAAGGGGATTTTTTAAATAAAAAATCTACATAAAACCATTGGGTGAGATCATCCAGTGGCCCAAGGTGAAGTATCATCAGTATGCTGATGATACCCAGCTTTACCTCCCTGCCCCAGGCCAACCAAGGGATGCTGTGGAGACTGGAGGGGTCTGGATGGGGAAGAATGGGCTTCAGCTCAATCCTAGCAAGACTGAGTGACTGAGTTTTAGGGCCTTGGATCTCGTGGTATTCCATCTTTAGTTCTGGATGAGGTTGCACTACTCCAAACAGCTCTGGAGTGCAATTTGGAGGTCCTCCTGATTTAAAGAACAGGTGGCAGCTGTGGCTCGGAGGGTTTTTGCACAACTTCATCTAGTATGCCAGTTATACCCTTTACTGGACCAGGAAGCACTGCTTATGGTCAGTCATGTCTTAGTCACCTTCTGCAATGTGCTCTACATGGGGCTGCCCTTGAAGAACATTCAGACGGTGCAATTGGTTCAGAGCACAGTGGTGTAGACAGTTATGGGTGCACCTCAGTACACCCATATTACACCTCTGCTTCATGAGCTGCACTGGCTTCCATTGAGTTCTGAGTGCAATTCAAGGTACTGGCTGTCATCTATAAAGCTCTTCATGGCATGGGGCCAGGTTATTTGTGGGACTGCTTCTCTCATGTTGTTTTTGTCCATCCCACAAGGTCTGACGGGAGAGGTGTGCTCTGGGTCCCATTGATTAAAGAATGACAACTAGTGGGACCCAGAAGTGGGCATTTTCTGCCACATTGCCTGCCCTTTAGAACACCATTCCCCCCCCAAGATTAGACTGCTGGCTTTTTGGAAAGCTCTAAAGACATGGATTTGTTCCTAGGAGGTTAGTTGGAGCCTGTGAGATGTTTTCATTGTATTGTTGATTGAGTTTTGCCCTTGGCTGCCACTATAGTTTTTTTATAGTATTATTTATTGATGCTTATTATATATTGAGCTTTTATGTAGTGTTAGCTGCCCAGAGTCACTGACACTTTTGTAACTCCTCTACAAAAGGTGGGATATAAAGCCAATTAATTAAACATGCTTTGAGACTTTTATTTTGTCTAAGTCAAGTTGTATACATTTTCTCAAAGTTTATAGCAGGCACACAGTTATTTATTTGTGAGTTCCACTGAAGTCTATTAGACAGTTATATGTAACTGCAGAAATACAACCAATACTTTCATTGGCTGAATAGAGGAAAGGTATCTACTTTTTTTGAGGTAGTCACTTTTTTTTAGTTTATTTTGTTATTCCTGGATTCTTGCTGATGGCTGTTGTTCTAATACCTTTCCTGTGTTAGAATATATTATATGGAACAATTAAAAGTGACTGCTGTAATTTGATATATTTTGCCCTGCATGTAATGGAATCTTTATTTCCTGAGATGACAAACTAGCCTGAAATACACTCCCCAGTTATGCCACATGTGTACATTAAAGAAGAGACCTCTCCTGAACCTAAACCTTAAGATTATTCTTAAATTTGTTCTGGTTTCGAGTCTTCTCCACATCCAGAATTATTTTTTGTTGTCAGCCAGAAGCTCACATGCTTTTTTGATGTGTGGCTTCTATGAGAAGCTTGTAAATATAATATGATTTGGTATGTAGTTTGATGTGACTAAATGGTAATACTAAAAATGAACAGGGACTTGTAATCAGTGGTCACATGATAAGTATAAAGTTTCCATGGGAAAACTGATGGAAAAACACAACTTTCAAACAGTCTTCAGAACCACCAGAAAAATACAACAAATGTTAAAATCAGCTAAAGACAAAAGGGACCCCCGCACCGCTGCAGGAGTATACCGCATACCATGCAGCTGTGGACAAGTATACATCGGAACCACAAAACGAAGCATTCACACCAGGATAAAAGAACACGAAAGACACTGCAGACTACAGCAACCGGAAAAATCTTCAGTAGCTGAACATGCTCTCAAGCAAACGGGACACAAAATCCTATTTGAAAACACAGAAATACTGGACAACACCAAAAGCCACTACACCAGATTATACAGAGAAGCCATTGAAATTCACAAACACCAGCACAGTTACAATAAAAAAGAAGAAAGTTTAAAAATTAGCAAAACCTGGCTACCAGTCCTGAAAAACACAGCCTGCAAAAGGTCAACGAACTCAGTCCAACCACCAGGACATGGGAATACTTCTCACAATGAACATGCTAATCACGCTCATCAGCCACTTGTTAACATTTCAACACAACAAAAAACCCCACCTAATCTCCTATAATTTAGCTCTATAAATAGAACATTGCCACTCTACCTGGGCACAGAGATTTTGCTTCTATCTGTGCTCCTGCCCTCTGAAGATGCTGGCCACAGATGCTGGCAAAACGTTAGGAACCACAACTTCCAGAACACGGCCACACAGCCCGGAAGACCCACAACAGCCACCAAAGTATGTTTAACAGTCTGTAGCTATAATGGGAAAATACCAAGCTGGAAATATAAATCACAGGTCAAATCTCATCTTTATGATCATCTTCATACTAAATTCCAACTGATTGATTTGGTATCTACAGAACCCCTTAATTATACCCAATGGGCTCAAAGAACTATGTTAGTATTTAAGACTGCTAGATTGCCTTCCTTAATCCAAAAGCATAAAAAGTACCTAAGGACAAAAGGGATCTTTCCTGCACGTATTTTTATTAATACAACAATTAAAGCATTATTTCCCAAGTCGCAGTTGACCAAACCAGCCAACAAGGAACTTCAAACAGAGCGGCGGGAATCAATGTTTCCTCAGCCAGACTTGACTGACAGGGCTGTAAAAGAATCCCAACAGTCAATAGGAGCTATTGGTGAACAGCGGGCCCAAGTTCTGGACTTTACTTCCCATAACTTCTTAGAGGACTCAGTTGAAGAGGATCTTCTTCATTCTTTTGGATCTTTATCCACTTTGGAGCAACAGATGATTTTAGAAAGATTAGAAATCATAAAAATAGACTTCAAAGTATAAGAGATGATGAAGCTTCAACGAACAACAAAGAAACTATGATCTCCCCTCCATCAGGGCCTTATGACCAGTTTTCCCTAATGGATCCCAATAATTCAGAGAACTGTCAGACCACCCAGGAACTATTGATTGATTTGAATACTGCAAATATGGAAGCTGTACATCCTACTCCAAAACTCACCCCCTTAAACGGTTGCATATTTTATGACCCTTCCAGTTTCCTGAACCAGATAACTGAGTTGGACTGACTAAGATCTCATACCGCATCTGGATCTTTGAATTTGGTGTCCTGGAATATAGCGGGGTGGAGAAACAAAAAGCATGATTTGGATTTTATCAATTTTCTAACCTCTTTTGATTGTATTTTATTACAGGAAACTTGGTCAGTGGACCTTTTAAATTTAAACGGTTTTACAAATTTTCTCCTTCCAGCCTATAAGCTTTATAGTAAAGGTCGATATAGGGCTGGTCTGGCAATCTTAGTGAAAGCCAATCTTGATGTACAGATGCTATCTTTAAACCCATGTCCTCCAATAGCCCAAGCACTTAGGCTGGTATCATCTTCTGTAAATTTAATTATCGTTAATGTTTATCTACCTCATATTGCGGAAGGTGGTGATTATCTCATTAATTGGGATAAGTTTTTTAACTACATATTGTTTTTAACTAAAAAGTTTCCTGCTGATCAGCTTATTATAGCTGGTGATTTTAATGCTAGAGTGGGAGATAATACCCATGACTGGCTTATAAAGTTAGGCTTTGATGATGAAGAGCTCTTACCGCCGATTCTGTTTATCCCGTTCATCTAGTGATGCCGTTTTTAATACCGCGGGGAGGAAGATGTTAGATCTTTGTATTATGCACAACCTTATAATTTTAAATGGTTTAAGTCCTTTCCCCGACTCAAACGGATACACTTTTAGATCTGCTCGGCGTCAAAGTGTAATTGATTATATTCTTTGCTCGTATAGTCTATTATTAGATATCTTCTTTTTTTAATATTGAATCTCATACTGAAAGTGACCATTTACCTTTGGTTATAGTTTTAAAATGCAACTTATCGAATCCTAACCGAATATCATTTCCTGATAGTCATGATTTAGACAATGTTTTTAAAAGAGTTAGATGGTCTTCATCTTCTGAAAGGGACTTTCATACCCTATTTGGATCAGAATCAATGACCAGACTGCGACTGGACCTAACTAATTCAACCTCGGTTGAAGATGCTCTCCTTATTTACTCCCGCTTAATTGGTAAATGCAGCCTTAAAGCTAAACCTGTAGAGGCTGCTGTTTTAAAATCTACCACTTGGATCGATAAGAAGTGTTATAGTGGGAAAAAGAGTTTGAGATGTAAGTTTAAAGAACTAGGTCAATCCAGGGATATGAGTAAATATAATGAATTTTTAAAATATAAGGAAAGTTTTCAAGATCTTATATCTAAGAAAAAGAAACTATACTTCCAGGGTAAATGGGATCAGTTATACAGGGCTGTAAAATTTAATGATAGCAAATCCTTTTGGAGATTAACTTCGAGTAATTCTATTGATAATCTCTCTTTAGTGGATCCTGTTATTACACCCCAACAATGGGTGACACATTTTTCAACAATGTATGATGCCCCAGTAACCTCCCGTATTGAAGATAATGACTCCATCCTTTCAGAGTTACCATTGTGGCCTCCTGTGAGCATAGATGAAATTACCGAGCTAATTGTTGATTTAAAAATGGGAAAATCACCCGGTCCGGATGGGCTTCCAGCTGAGTTATTCAAAAAACATGTTGATTGGTGGGCCCAGCCATTGGCTTCTTTGTTTACACTTATTGACCAACATGGGAAAGTTCCGAACGATTGGCTTAATTCGATAGTAATCCCAATTTATAAGAAGGGAGGGTTTGATCAGCCCAGCAACTTTCGTCCAATCAGTCTTTTATCAATCCTGGGCAAGCTTTATGCCAAACATCTTGAATGCCGTCTTCTTGATTGGATGCACACAAATGATGTAATTGGACCTGAACAGATAGGTTTCTGTAGAGGAAATTCTGCAATTGACCATTGTCTTACACTGAATTTCCTTATAGAAAAATACCTGAACTTGGGAAGGAAAAAGCTTTTTGTAGCATTTATAGACCTCAAAAGTGCATTTGATTTAATTCCAAGGGATTTACTATGGGCCAAATTGAGGAATCAAGGGATTGACCCGAGACTGTTGTTTCTGTTAAAGAAACTTCATACGGCTACCTCCTGTCAAGTAAAATATTCATCTAAAGGTTACTTGACGGAGAGAATACCTACTCAGAAGGGGGTTAAGCAGGGTTGCGTTCTCGCCCCTCATCTTTTTAACCTCTTTCTGAATGATTTAGCGGATTCCCTTAGCTCAATCAACGGTCACCCCCCTAACCTTGGAGGTATTCCTACTCCATTATTACTGTATGCTGATGACACCACAATTCTTTCTTATTCGAGAGTGGGTTTACAAAGATATTTGAAGGCATTTTATAATTACTGTCAACGCAACTCTCTCACTATCAACTTTTCTAAATCAAAGGTAATACCATTTGCCAAAAGATGGTGCTCGCAGAGATGGTTCATAGGTAACACAGAAATTGAAAAAGTTAAAACCTTCAAATATCTTGGTATTACATTTAATTATAATCTTTCTTGGGTTACTCATCGCAACAAGACAATTCATTTGGCCAATTGTTCAGCTGCTCAGATTAAACAATTTTATTTCACAAGAGGCAATCAATTTGTACCTGCAGCGATTAGAATATTTAAAGCTAAACCTCTTTCTCAAATACTATATGGCATTCCCATTTGGTTGGGAGCTTTTAATCACAAAGTAGAGGGTATTCAGGCAACCTTTTTGAGGCAGCTTTTAGGGGTTCCTAACTGTGTCTCCTATTTTAAAATTTGTTTAGAAACTGGTCAAAGTCTAGTTGAAACTAAAGCTTGGTTTGTTGTTGTTTATTCGTTCAGTCGCTTCCGACTCTTCGTGACTTCATGGACCAGCCCACGCCAGAGCTTCCTGTCGGCCGTCACCATCCCCAGCTCCCCCATGGTTGAGTCCGTCACCTCCAGAATATCATCCATCCATCTTGCCCTTGGTCGGCCCCTCTTCCTTTTGCCTTCCACTTTCCCTAGCATCAGCTTCTTCTCCAGGGTATCCTGTCTTCTCATTATGTGGCCAAAGTACTTCAGTTTTGCCTTTAATATCATTCCCTCAAGTGAGCAATCTGGCTTTATTTCCTGGAGTATGGACTGGTTTGATCTTCTTGCAGTCCAAGGCACTCTCAGAATTTTTGTTGGGGTTTGATAAACCCAGGAATTTACTTCTAGATATAAAGTATACAGAGAGGCTTGATTTCTAGGTAAAAGGTGAAATATTCTGCACAGTCACCCAATTAGCAGCCATTGTTGTAGGAATGATGTGTCATGTGTGACTCATTCAACAGGTGCTTAGAGTTAGGTTGGGTGTGGTGAATAACGAGAGTGACCTATAATGTGATTGGTCAGGTTCACTATATATACAGGGACATTCTCATTTCCCATTATTCCCATTTTACCTCGTGAAAGCTGTATCGTTGATGGTGTATCATTTGTTACTTGTGGAAGTGATCTGTAAATACGTATGTATATAAAGTAAATAGGATATTTGATATAACTTCTGTTTGGAGTCTATTTACTGCATAGTACGTGGATCACTGGTGCCTAGGAGAGAGGCAGGCCGCTCCATCTCCGCGCGCTCCCTCTGACAATTTTCCTCCAACACCACAGTTCAAAAGCATCTATCTTCCTTCGCTCAGCCTTCCTTATGGTCCAGCTCTCACAGCCATAGGTTACTACAGGGAATACCATTGCTTTAACTATGCGGACCTTTGTTGTCAGTGTGATGTCTCTGCTCTTAACTATTTTATCAAGATTTGCCATTGCTCTCCTCCCAAGAAGTAGACGTCTTCTGATTTCCTGGCTGCAGTCAGCATCTGCAGTCATCTTTGCGCCTAGAAATACAAAGTCTGTCACTGCCTCCACTTTTTCTCCCTCTATTTGCCAGTTATCAATCAAGCTGGTTGCCATAATCTTGGTTTTTTTGAGGTTTAACTGCAACCCAGCTTTTGCACTTTCTTCTTTCACCTTCGTCATCAGGCTCCTCAACTCCTCCTCGCTTTCAGCCATCAAAGTGGTATCATCTGCATATCTAAGATTGTTAATGTTTCTTCCAGCGATTTTAACTCCAGCCTTGGATTCCTCAAGCCCAGCACGTTGCATGATGTGTTCTGCGTACAGGTTGAATAGGTAGGGTGAGAGTATATAGCCCTGCCGTACTCCTTTCCCAATCTTAAACCAGTCCGTTGTTCCGTGCTCTGTTCTTACCGTTGCTACTTGGTCGTTATACAGATTCCTCAGGAGGCAGACAAGATGACTTGGTATCCCCATACCACCAAGAACTTGCCACAATTTGTTATGATCCACACAGTCAAAGGCTTTAGAATAGTCAATAAAACAAAAATAGATGTTTTTCTGAAACTCCCTGGCTTTCTCCATTATCCAGCGGATATTGGCAATTTGGTCTCTAGTTCCTCTGCCTTTTCTAAACCCAGCTTGTACATCTGGCAATTCTCGCTCCATGAATTGCTGGAGTCTACCTTGCAAGATCTTAAGCATTACCTTACTGGCATGTGAAATAAGTGCCACCATTTGATAGTTTGAACATTCTTTAGTGCTTCCCTTTTTTGGTATGGAGATATAAGTTGATTTTTTCCAATCTGATGGCCATTCTTGTGTTTTCCAAATTTGTTGGCATATGGCATGCATCACCTTGACAGCATCATCTTGCAAGATTTTAAACAGTTCAGCTGGGATACCGTCGTCTCCTGCTGCCTTGTTATTAGCAATGCTTCTTAAGGCCCATTCAACCTCACTCTTCAGGATGTCTGGCTCTAACTCACTGACCACACCGTCAAAGCTATCTCCAATATTATTATCTTTCCTATACAGATCTTCCGTATATTCTTGCCACCTTTTCTTGATCTCTTCTGCTTCTGTTAGGTCCTTACCATCTTTGTTTTTGATCATACCAATTTTTGCCTGGAATTTACCTCCGATGTTTCTAATTTTCTGGAAGAGGTCTCTTGTCCCTCCTATTCTATTGTCTTCTTCCACTTCCGCACATTGCTTGTTTAAAAATAATTCCTTATCTCTTCTGGCTAACCTCTGGAATTTTGCATTTAATTGGGCATATCTCCCCCTATCACTGTTGCCTTTTGCTTTCTTTCTTTCTTGGGCTACTTCCAGTGTCTCAGGAGACAACCATCTTGCCTTCTTGGTTTTCTTTTTCTTTGGGACGTTTTTTGTTGCCGCCTCCTGAACAATGTTGCGAACTTCTGTCCATAGTTTTTCCGGGACCCTATCTACTAAATCTAGTCCCTTAAATCTATTCTTCACCTCCACTGCATATTCCTTAGGAATATTAGTGAGCTCATATGTAACTGATCTGTGGGTCTTCCCTATTCTCTTTAGTCTGATTCTAAATTTTGCAATAAGAAGTTCGTGATCTGAACTACAGTCAGCTCCAGGTCTTGTTTTTACCGGCTGTATAGATGTCCGCCACCTTTGGCTGCAAAGGATGTAGTCAATCTGATTTCGGTGTCGACCATCTGGTGAAGTCCATGTATAAAGTTGTCTTTTAGGTTGTTGGAAGAGAGTGTTTGTTATGCACAGTGAGTTGTCTTGGCAAAATTCTATCAGCCTATGTCCTGCTTCATTTTGTTCTCCCAGACCATGCTTGCCTGTAATTCCAGGTGTCGTCTGACTACCCACCTTAGCATTCCAGTCTCCTGTAATGAAAATAACATCTCTTTTTGGTGTATTATCCAGTAGGTGCTGCAGATCCTCATAGAACTGATCTACTTCTGCTTCTTCAGCATCTGTGGTTGGGGCGTATATTTGGATCACTGTGATGTTAAATGGCTTACCCTGAATTCGAATTGAGATCATTCTATCGTTTTTTGGATTGTATCCAAGCACTGCTTTAGCCACTTTATTATTAATTATGAAGGCTACTCCATTTCTTCTGTGGTCCTCTTGTCCACAGTAGTAGATCTGGTGGTCATCTGTTGCGAAGTGGCCCATTCCAGTCCATTTCAGTTCACTGACACCTAAAATGTCTATATTTAATCTTGACATCTCACCAGTAACCACATCCAATTTGCCCTGGCTCATAGATCTTACATTCCAGGTTCCTATGGTGTGTTGATCTTTAGAACATCGGATTCGTCGTTCACCACCAGCAACGTTCACCGTTGTTCACCACCAGCACTAAGCTTGGTTAGTGACAAATATTGGCTTAGAATTTCATTTAGAGCTGCTCCTAGAAGTTTGGTATCATATCTTAAAAAAGATAAATATATTTCGCTTTGGACTCAACATATTATGTCCAAGCTTAGGCAAGTTGGGATTGCAATTTATGATTTATATTTATCAGATGAAATCTACGTATTCAGAACTATTAAACAGAGATTTATGGATCTAGAATACCACAAATTTAGACCTGCCCAACCTCGTATTTGTTCGCCTGCTATGTTAGGTATAGAAAATCATTTGGGTAAGATGGCACATTATTTGCATGATCTTGTGGTTCCATCTCAGCGTAGGGCCTTCTTTCTGGCTAGAGTTAATTCTTTTCCTTCCGAGGTACTTTTCGGAAGGTATAAACATATCCCTAGCCATGAGAGGCTCTGTTCTTGTGGTAGTCCAGATACAATTTACCACATAATTTTTGACTGCCACGTATTCGAGTCTCTTCGGTATGAATTACTTTTAAAACCGTTAAATGCTGTAAATGCTGTATCATCTTGCCAATATCTACTGAGTGATGTTGTATTTGAAACCACCAGAATAGTAGCTAAATTCTTAGATGAAGTACTTAAAAAAATGTAAACAAATCTCCCAATGAGTATGGCTCTTTCTCTGGCTACTCTCATGACATGTCATGTTTTTTGTATTTTGTTCTTTTAATGCCAATAAAAGTTTTGATTGACAATTTGTAGTGCTAGATCTTTCTGACAAATATTTTCTTACTGGAGCATAATATTAATTTAAATATTTTCTTGTATGCATGTCTTGGACCATAAGGAAGGCTGAGCGCCGAAGAATTGATGCTTTTGAACTGTGGTGCTGGAGAAGACTCTTGAGAGTCCCTTGGACTGCAAGGAGGTCAAATCAGTCAATCCTAAAGGAAATCAACCCTGACTGCTCATTGGAAGGACAGATACTGAAGCTGAAGCTCAAATACTTTGGCCACCTAATGCGAAGAGAGGACTCACTGGAAAAGACCCTGATGCTGGGAAAGACTGAAGGCAAAAGGAGAAGGGGACGGCAGAGGATGAGATGGTTAGATAGCATCACCGATGTAATGAACATGAATTTGAGTAAACTCCGGGAGCCAGTGGAGGACAGGAAGGCCTGGTGTGCTATGGTCCATGAGGTCACGAAGAGTCGGACACGACTAAACGACTGAACAACAACAAATGCATGTCTTTGAACAAATTCACATTATGCTAGAGCAGGGCTTTCCAAAGTTTTCCCGCGGCGACACACCAACTGCCCTTGGTGTGTCGCCGTGGCAAAATCCGGAAGTTTTCGGTCTTTGCGCGCCACCGCGGCTGCGGCGCCTTCGGATTTTCATGTGTCGCCGCGGGAAAACCCGGTGCGGGCGGGGGCGTGCATGGTGGCGGCAGCGGCGGCAGCCTCCGCTAAAACGCGGAAGCACCGATGGCACGCCGGTGCCGCCACCGCCGCCGCCGTGCACGCCCCCGCTGCCACTTCCGGGTTGTGTGGCGACACAGCTGACTGTGTGGCGACACACTTTTGTGTCGCGACACACAGTTTGGAAAGCTCTGTGCTAGAGTGATGGGTAACAAACAAATGAAAGCTGTGTCTCAGCTATGACTGTTCAATTAGCCACATAGATAAAGGTCTCAAAGTCGTATCAATGGATTATTGTTGGCTTATATGAATGTTGAGCATGTAGAGGCATGTGATTGTTGAACTGCACATTGTAATAAGTATATTATATATACCCAAGGAGGTGGCAGTCCTAGTCTACCTTGGATGATCTTGAAAAGCTAAGTGGATGGTTAATGCTGTACTTTAATGCTCAAATGGGAGACCACAAGGATTATCAGGGCTATGGGCTAGACTGGAAAAATAAAAATAAAAATCCTAAAAGAAGGCACTGGCAAGATGCTTCTGTATTACTGTTTTGTCAAAGGAGTTGCATGGAGGTCTCAGTTAAGTTTCCAGGAGCTTGACTCAAAGGAGACTGAATATGTGCCTTTTTGTTGTTGTTCAGTCATTTAGTTGTGTCCGACTCTTCGTGACCTCATGGACCATAGCATGCCAGGCCTTCCTTTCCTCCACTGTCTCCCGGAGTTTACTCAAATTCATGTTCATTACATCGGTGATGCTATCTAACCATCTCATCCTCTGCCGTCCCCTTCTCCTTTTGCCTTCAGTCTTTCCCAGCATCAGGGTCTTTTCCAGTGAGTCCTCTCTTCTCATTAGGTGGCCAAAGTATTTGAGCTTCAGCTTCAGTATCTGTCCTTCCAATGAGCAGTCAGGGTTGATTTCCTTTAGGATTGACTGTGCCTTATTTGTACATAATAATGATTAGGTATTATCAGCCATATTTGGTAAGTAGGATTGAGAAATAATATCTGGTCCAAAGTCACCAAGTGAGCTTCCATGACTGAGGATCATCTTGAATCTGGATCTCCCTGGTCTTTGTCCAACACTTTAATTACTATATCACACTGGGTTTGATGCCGTTTTTTTGTTTAAGTTCAATTATAGCCAAGATCTTGATTATAATAAGAACATAAAAATATATAATCAAAGACTTTTTACAAATAGAAAATTTTTCAGCATAGCCTTTTATAAGAATAGGAATTACTTGGAAACAAAATTGGCTGGGTTAAATGGGTTACATTTCTTTTTCTTTTTCTTTACCTTTTATTAATAAATCATTCTCACACCTGTTTTGGCTGCATATTTATCACATGGCTTTCAGTGATAATGTTCATATTGGTAGAAATCTGTGATGTGATTTTCAATGTTTAGCTTTCAGTAGCTCTTTTTTGTATGTTTCCAAATTCAATTAAATTGTTAGTTACTGTAATCAATGGAAAAATACTGAATTTAAATGTGGTCTAAGTATCAGATCAGATTTTCAGCAATTTCAGAGCAAATGAGAACTGATGGTAGAAATGGTTCATTTTGAAAAAGAGGAAAGTCCCCTTTGAACTCCACCTATTCTAAATGCCACCTACCCACAAAGTGAAAAGGAGTGGATTTCTTATTTATGTTCTCAGTAACCTAAGAGTAAACATATTGTAAGCAACTGGTTTTGAACTTTGAGTGGAATAGATAACATGTTTAGCTGTACAATGCAGCAGTGGTTGTATTATTTTCATGGTTATAAACAACTTTCAAACATTTTAGGAGGAGGAAGGAGTATTTGGTATGTTTGCCACCTTGAGTTATTTATAAAAATAATAAAGACAGGATAGAAAATTAAATAAATTAAATAAATAAATAAATTTGACTTATCTGATGTAAACTGTGGGCTTTTAGAACCTTTTTGTGTTTCTGTTTAATTATGGCTTCCATTCCACTTTGTATTGTCATATTTTGGGTTGATGTTATGAAAAACTTTCATGTGATATTGCGCTTTACGACTGCATCACTTAGTGATGGAAATCCTGGCAGTCCTGGTTGCTGTCATAACCCTAGGACTGTGCAGATCATTAAGTGAGGACCTCACGTGACTGCGATGTGGGAAGAGGCAGGAATCCTAGGCAAGCAGGCCGGTGGGTGAGAGCTGTGGGTGAGAGCTACAGGCAGGGGGGTGCTGTGGGCAGGCACTAAGGAGCGTTGGCAGGGGCCATGGGCGGGGGTGGGTGCCACGGTGGGTGCTAGAGAGCATGGGTGGGGGGGGCAGTTGTATATGTGGGATGGCCTGAATTTTGATCACGTGACTGTGGGGGCACTGTGATGGCCAGAACTTGGAGGACTGGGCATAGGTCCATTTTTTTCAGTGCTGTTGTAACTTTGAACAGTCGCTGAACAAATGGACGTAACCCGAGGACTACCTGCATAACACTGCTGTAGAGCTTTTCTCCTTTCATGGAAAATAAATGTTTGGAACAACATGAAATCCAATGGAAGAAAAACGACCTTTGTGAAGGTAGCAGAGGTGGGACCCTGCTCCAACCCAATCTCTCTGATTTCTAGTTCTCCTGAAGTTCAACTGGTTTGGCTCATTGTATTTTACCAGAGTAGTGGGAGACAGTGGGGAAAAAGAAAAACTCAAAAGATGGAGCACAGCAGTTGAAACATCTTTATAAAGAGTAATGCTCTACTTTAGCAAGGAACTTATTACTCTGAGTATGTGTATGTGCCTCTTGCTTTATTTTCCATCATTTTGGTGACACACAGTCTGGGTTCAAACATTGCATGAAGCTTAGTTGGATGAACTCAGCCATGGAGGTTTGTAAATTATGGTTTCTATTGTAGTGCAATATGTTTGTGTGGCTTATTTAATAAACCATAGCTTTAGATCTGGAATGTGGAATAGAGTAGGAGAGAAACAGAATTGGGGACACTAATGAATGTGTAAAATAAAGCCAAAGCCACATATAGTTCTGAAACATGGATTTGCCCAACTCTGATACAGATGGTTCTGTTGCAGCTTTATGATTTTACAAGAATCTATTTCTTCATAAGGGGCATGGTGGCTCAGCGGGTAAGACACCAAGGCTTGTCGATCAGAAGATCGCACGTTCGGAGGTTCGAATCCCTAGTCCCGCGTGACGGAGTGAGCTCCTGCACTCACCCCAGCTCTTGCCAACCTAGCAATTCGAAAGCATGCAAATGCAAGTAGATGAATAGGTACCACTTTGGTGGGTAGGTAACTGTGTTCCACGTGAGTCATGCCGGCCACATGACCGTGGAAGCGTCTTCAGACAACGCTGGCTCTTCAGCTAAGAAATGGAGATGAGCACTGGCCGCTAGAGTCGGACACGACTGCACAAATGTGCAGGGGGAACCTTTACCTTTACCTTTTTTCTTGATTAAAATGTTCAGCACGAATGTAAGAACTTTTTATAATTATATCATAGGGTGTTAGTACTAGCTGTTTGCGGCAAGTGACTACATGCCTTTAATTATTATACATAGGTATTAGACCTTCTTGATACAGATGAAAGAGTTGGTTTAGCAATTCAGGGCAATGTATTTAACTAGTACAGGATTCAGATAATTGCAGGCAGACGATTAGTCTCCTGCATTATATCTCCTGCATTATTCCGTGTCAAGCTTTCTTTTAACACAGTTTTTAGATCTTCTTTTGTTGATGTGGATCTAAGAGTTTTGTCTTAACCCCCCTCCCCCAGTTCCATACATGGTAAAACAGTGTTAAAATAATTATGAACAAGCAGTCTGGCTTCTATGGATACTCTGATAGTGTAAGTAATTACAGAACTAGATTGTCAGACCAGAATTGAGGATATTAAGGTTAATTTTTTTAGAAGAAATCCTAAAATATTGACATAAAACATCCTACTAAAATAACCATCCCTTTACATAAAATCATGATTAAAAAGAGCCATGTGATAATCAGGTGGGTGTCAAATAAGTGTTTTAATGCCTTCCTGAATGCCAGGAGTGAAAGAGTCAAGCATACCTCAGGAGGCAGTGTATTCCATAATATTGGGGCAATCACAGAGAAAGCATATTTTCTGCTCTATGCTCCTCTCAGTACTTGCGGAGGTGGGATCTTAAGTAGACTCTCTTTCAATGTCTGCAAGAATGAGAATCATATAACGTAAAACAGTCCATAATGTAATCTAGTGTCATGCTCTATAGGGCTTTACAGGTAGCGACCAGCACTTTGTCTGAAAGCCTACTGGTGACCAGTGCAGCAATTGCAAAATAGGTTTTATTCTGCAATAGTGAGTTTTACACTAGCACTCTGGCTGCTACGTTTTATACCAATTATAGCTTCCAAATTGCCTTCAGAGGCAACCATAGATGCAGTAGTTCAACTATGTGGTGATTTAGACATAGGTTACCGTTACCAAAGCTACTTGTGCCTTGCCTCGGGTAAGGGTTGTAACTGGCACACTAGCTGAATCTGTGCAAAGTCCCCATAGCAAGTGAGCTAGCTTTGTCATTTTGATGCAGGGTACAAAAATGATTGCTCAAAGTATACAATGCCCTAAGGCAGAGATCTCAAACTCTGGATCTCAGGACTCAGTGCAGGTATGACAAGCAACTTAGATGGGTGAGTCTTTAAAAAAACAATGACTCTGATCAGCCTTCATAGGCAGGCTAGGGTGCTGTCAAAATTGCTTTGGAGTTTGCTCCTCACTTTACCTGCAGAAATTCTAGTGGGCAGTTGTACCACAAAGTTTGAGTTTAAAATGTAATTATATTAAAATTAAGAGGTATATCTCTTACCTAGCCCTAGCCCTAATTAAATCATTGATTGTATTGGGAGGATCACAACATTTATTTATTTATTAGACTTGTATCCAGATATTTGTACAGGGGCACAAGGTAGGGTACATTTTAGGGAGATCATGTGTCAAAGTTATTGGCGAAGAAACAACGCTGAGTCAGAGTTTCAACTCTAGTTTCTTTATTATTCCTACCATACAAAGAATCTTGCCAGACTAAAGGTTCCTAAACTGAGCTAAGGGGAAAAAATACCCTTGGGAATCTAGGGCAGTGCTAGTCTAACTTTCTTCCTCAGCCCCCCCCCCTCCAAGCTGTGCAAGCTGTGAGAACACTTATCTGCCTGGAATGCACTCTACTCCCTCAGCTCCCAGCTCCATCACATCACCCCCCTCCTCAGGAAAACATTCCATCACCCCAGCCCCCTCTTCTGATTCCGTCTCTCCTTGAGTTCTCAGGAAAACTTGGTAGCGGGGGCAAAGATGAAAGCATGGATGCAGTGCCCTCCTCCACGTCTGATAGCTCCTCCAGGCCAGGTGGCTCTTCCTGCAAAACAGCTAGATGATTAGAAAAATTCTCCCACCTCCCCCTTGGAAACTGCAGGCCAAGGCTCCTCTGCCTTGATTCATGGCCTTTGGGCCCCTTGCAGGGGTAAAGGTTGCCAACTCATGAATTCCTCTGCCTGGAATTCCTCTGCGTGCTTGGCCGAGTGAGGAACTTCTGGGTGCTTACGAGGCTTGGGCTTGTCGGGAAAGCGCTGATAAAATCTTTGCACCAATGTGGGAGCATGGACGTCTCTTGCATTCTCCCATGATCGCTCAGCCTCTGAGTACCCCTTCCAATGGATCAAATATTGAACTCCCCTTCCCCACCGCCTCAAGTCCAAAATTGCCTCTACTTGGTACTCCTCCTCCCCATTTACTATTACAGGCGGTGGAAGCAGCACGTGAGAGCACAATGCACTTGGAGATGCCTCTTTGACTAGCAATGATCTGTGAAAAACAGGATGGATTTTCATGGTGGCTGGGAACTGTAAACGATAAGCCACGGGGTTTACCTGCTTCACTACAGTGAATGGGCCCACAAACTTGGAGTCCAACTTCTTTGAAGGTCTGCTCAAAGCTAAAAACTTGGTAGAGAGCCACACTCTGTCCCCTTCTGAAATCGCTGGTCTCTCCTGCCTGTGGGCATCTGCAGCCTTCTTGTAATCTGTTTTTGCCCTGTGCAGTTGCTCCTTTAAAAGATCTTGAGCTGCCTGTTGCTCCTTGAGAAAGTCTGTTGCGGCAGGAACTGATCCTTGCTGCGATGAAGTGGGCAAAACTCAAGGGTTAACCCTATAGAGTGCTTGAAAAGGAAACATGTTAGTGGAAGAATGTACAGAATTGTTATAAGCGAATTCTGCTAATGGAAGCAAGGCTGGCCAGTTATCCTGGCTATATGTGCTATTACATCTGAGATACTGCTGCAATGCCTGGTTAGCTTTCTCAGCTTTTCCATTTGTTGATGGGTGGTGTGATGATGAGAGGTGGATCTGTACCCCTAACAGCTGGAAAAGTATCTTCCAAAATCTGGATGTGAATTGACTGCCTCTGTAACTTATAATGTGATTTACCATGTCTCTGTATCTAAAAACATTATCCCCCCAAAATTGTGCTGTAGCTTGGGCCATTGGGAGCCCCTTGCAAGGTATGAAATGTGCCATCTTGGTGAATAGATCCACTACAACTAGTATTGAAGTAAATCCCTGGACAGGTGGTAAATCAGTAATTAAGTCCATGGAGACTGTGTCCCAAGGCTGGGGGTGGGTGGGTAAGGGTTGCAAAAAACCTGCCGGCTTCCCTGGAAGTGCCTTTGCACATCGACATGTGTGACAGGAAGCAACATAAGCCTTCATGTCTGCAGCCATTTTTGGCCACCAGTAGTCTCTTAAAGCCCTGTGGAGCATTTAAACCCCCCCCCCCATGGCCTGCCGTCTGATTAATGCGGCAAAGTTTCAACACTTCTTCTCTTAATTGAAGGGGAATATATAGGTGACCGCTGTGCCAGAGCAGTCCCTTGCCCACTGTGAATGGTGAAGCAGCACCTTGTTGGGCCCTTGGAGGTCATCTGGGCTCTTGTGTATAGGTCGTGTTGCTGCTGAACCTTGACTCGTGCAAAGAGATCCCCCGCTTGCCTTCCGGCTGCTAAGATCTCTATCTGGTTCTCTTCAGGTGTCTGTTTGAAGTTGTGAGGCTGCAATATTGCTGCCTGCGAATTTGGCCGTGAAACTAAGATGTACTGCGGCTTGCGGGATAGGGTGTCTGGTAAATGGTTCTTATATCCAGGCACGTAAGTTATATAGAAATCAAAGCGGGAAAAGAACTGACTCCATCTCATCTGTCGGGGTGTGAGTGATTGAGTATTTTGCGTAAGTTCCAAATTCTTATGGTCAGTGCAGACCTGTGTAGGAAATGCTGCTCCTTCCAGCCATTGTCTCCACTCTTGGAAGGCTGCTTTTATCGCCAGCAATTCCTTATTAAATATATCATAGTTTCTCTCTGCGGGTGACAGCATGCGAGAGAAAAATGCGCAAGGAAGCAATTCTCCTCCCGCTTTCTCAGCCTGCAGCAAAACGGCCTCAATAGCCACGTCAGAGGCATCTGTTTGAATTATAAATTGCCACGATGGGTCGGGGTGACGGAGAAGGGGCTGCGAGGCAAAAAGCTTCTTTAACTCTTGGAATGCTGCCTGTTCCAGCTCCATCCAAGCAAACCTCTTTCCTTTTCTCAAAAGTTGCGAGAGAGGCTTTACCTTGTCAGCGAAATTTGGAATATGTTTTCTGTGAAAATTTGCAAATCCCAGGAAGCATTGTACATCCTTTATGTTATTGGGGGGGGGGGGGGTGCCAAGACAACACTGTCAATGAAGGTTCTCAGTCATCCAGATGGAACAGTCTGTAGCTTGAATCATGTCAACTGGATTTCTATTTTCTCAGTGGAAACGTTTCGCTCCTTATCCAAGAAGTCTGTAGCTTGAATCATGTCAACTGGATTTCTATTTTCTCAGTGGAAACGTTTCGCTCCTTATCCAAGGAGCTTCTTCAGTCTGAGCAAAGTTAGTAAGGGAATCCTAAATATGTTTCTAGGTAGCTGTGTGACCTTACTACCTAGAAACATATTTAGGATTCCCTTACTAACTTTGCTCAGACTGAAGAAGCTCCTTGGATAAGGAGCGAAACGTTTCCACTGAGAAAATAGAAATCCAGTTGACATGATTCAAGCTACAGACAATTCCACCTGGATGACTGAGAACCTTCATAGACTTATCCAAGAAGCTTCTTCGGTCTGAGCAAAGTTAGTAAGGGAATCCTTAAATATGTTTCTAGGGTGGCTGTGTGACCTTGCACCTGGGGCTAGGTCATGGTTATTTGAGATGTTTATTTCTAAGTCCCTTTATCATCCAAAGGAGGATCGTTAAGATTACCATGCTGCTGTTGAGCTTGCGAAATGGTCTTAATCTTCCTAGGCACAGAAGACAAAGCAGGAAGGAAAATAGGGGAAAGATTGTGCCTGAGGCCCCCACCTCTATTCAAGGAAGGATTTTCCAAGTTGGCATAAATGCTCCTTGACCCCTCTCTCAAACCACCTATCTTCTCTGTCTAAAATGTGAACATTAATGTCCTCAAATGAGTGTCCTTTTTCCTTTAGATGAAGATAAACTGCTGACTCTGGTCCTGTGGTGTTACTTCTTCTGTGTTGGGCCATCCTCCTGTACAAAGGTTGTTTGGTTTCTCCAATGTAGAGTTCAGAGCACTCCTCACTGCACTGGATTGCCTACACTACATTGCTTTCCTTGTGTTTTGGAGTTTGATCTTTGGGGTGTACAAGCCTCTGTCTCAGTGTGTTGGTGGGTTTGAAATATACAGGTATGTGGTGTTTGCCAAATATCCGTTTTATCTTTTCAGACACGCCAGCCATGTAAGGAATGACCAGGTTCTTCCGTTTACTCTGAGTCTCAGCCCTATCTGTCGCTGTTTTAGGTCTGGTAGACTTAGATTTAGTGAAGGCCCAATTTGGATATCCACAGGCCTTCAGAGCTGTTCTCAGGTGCTGTTTTTCATTCTTTTTGGAATCCATGGAGGTGGGGATGGTTTCTGCTCTGTGTGACAATGTCCTGATGACTCCTAGTTTGTGCTGCAGTGGATGGTGGGAGTCAAACATCAGATATTGATCTGTGTGTGTGGGTTTCCTGTAGATCCCTATTTCTAGCTTGCCACCGGTCCCAATGAGGACTTCACAGTCTAGGAATGCCAGTCTGTTGTCCTTGGTGTCTTCTCTGGTGAACCTAATGTTGGCATCTATGGTGTTTATATGGTCCGTGAAGGCCTGTACTTCCTGGGCCTTGATTTTGACCCAGGTATGTCATCCACATACCTGAACCAGTGGGTGGGCACCGTTCCCTGGAATGTGTTGAGTGCTTTCTTCTCCACTTCTTCCATGTATAAATTGGCCACAATGGGTGACACAGGGGAACCCATGGCACAGCCGTGTTTTTGTCTGTAAAAGTCACCTCTGTTTGAGAAATAAGTGGTGTTAAGACACAGGTCCAGAAGATGGCAGATCTGGTTTGGGTTGAGATGGTTTCTCCTTTCAAGGGTGCTGTCCTCTTCTAGTCTCTTCCTGACAGCGGATAGAGCATGAGTGGTGGGGATGCTGGTGAAAAGACAACACTGTTTGGACCTTGGCTGGGTCCATTCCAATCCCCTCTGTGGAAATTCTGTAGCCCAGGTAGTCCAATTGACTCAAATTAAAAGCACATTTTTCTAACTTGGCAAAAAGCTTGTTTTCTCTCAGTCTTTGTAATCCATTTCTAACATGCGTGATATGAGATGTTGCATCATCAGAATTGATTAATATGTCATCCAGATAAATAACCACATTCTCATCTAATATGTCAGAAGAAAATCTGATTCATGAACCTTGAGAACACTGCCCCACAATTCGCTAATCCGAAAGGCATTACTGTATATTCAAATTTTCCATACCTTGTATTGAAGGCAGTCAGATATTCGTGCCCCTCCTTAACCCGAATCAGGTTGTATGCATTTCTGAAGTCTAATTTTGTAAAAATGCACGCCCTCTGCAAATGGTCCAGCAGGACAGATATGAGAGGAAGCGGATAGTGGTCCCTGTCTGTAACCCTGTTGAGGGCACTGTAGTCATGGACTGTGCGCATGGGCTCCTGGTTTCAGCTCAATCATGCAATCGCACTCTCTATGGGGGGGACGTACAGTCGCCTCTTCCTCTCCAGAAGCATCTGCAAAGTCTGCATACTTGGTGGGTAGCTGTATTCCCCCCGCCGCGATGACTGTCTTCGGTGCTGGAGAATGTGAGGCTGTTTGTAACTTGTGCTGGCAGTCTTTTGATGGAAATAAGATTGCTCCCGTTGCCCAATCTAATAAGGGGTTGTGAAGCTTCAATCAATCTGTGCCCAGGACTATGGGTACTTGCAATGATGCTGTTACATAAAGTGGAAGCCACTCAGTGTGGTCTCCAGTCGTTAGTAGAACCGGCTCTGTGCTTTTCACGACTGGTCCTGCTTTCAATGGCTGGCCATCGATGGTCTCAACCTGTATGGGTTGTGGTAATTGTACAATAGGCAGCTGCAGTTTCTCCCCTGTTTTTACCTCTATGAAGTTAGTAATTGCCCCAGAATTGATAAGAGCCTCCAGCTCTATTTTACGCTTTGAGTCTAAAGTCACTGTGACGGGAATGAAAAAAAAAATGCCTGTCTAGAATCTCTAAAATGAGCTCTCCTTAATTGCTTAACAGCCTCCCTGGTGAGCTCTGGAGAGGGAGGCCAGCGGAGTTTCCCTGGTTCTCCAGTGTGTAAAGGGCTGGGTGCGTCTTGGCCTCTTCCTCTGGTGCTCTAGCCGCATCTGTTGGGTTTCTCACTGGGCACGCTCTCACCATATGCCCTGGAGCTCCACAATAATAACACAGAGCCTGTCTCTCCGCCGCAGGAACTAACCTTCTTGCAGCTCCAATCTGCATCGGCTCCTTGGCCTCTGTGTATGCGGAAGCAGCGGGGAGAGCTGTAAAACCTGTAAGTGCCACTCTGAAGCCAGCTCTGCCTCTAACTGGTCGTAGCTGCGTTAACTCTTTGAGCCTGGCGTCAATCACCACACACAGCTGGTATAGATCCTCCAAGGCGGCTGGGGTCCCTTGCCTCACCAGCTCGCTCTGAATATCCTCGTGCAGCCCTTGCTTAAACTGGTCTTTTAGGGCACTTTTGTTCCATTCCCCTGCCAATAGCTTGAAATCAGCAATGTAAACTCTTGTTGCCTTGCTTGAGTCTCCGAATCTCCCGGCTGGCGGTAACTCCTCTAATAGGGTTGTCGAAGTGGCCTCTGAATCTTCCCATGAAATTCTGGTAATCATTCAGAATTGGGTCATTGTTCTCTATCATTGGAATGGCCCACTTTGCTGCCGGTCCCTTCAGCAGACTTAAAATAAAAGTCACCTTGGTGCGATCTGTTGGAAATTCAGCTGGCCTGCTGTTGATGAACATGGCACATTGAGTGATGAAGGTCCTTAACTGTCCGGCTTCTCCCCCAGACTTTTCCGGTAAGCTGCCCTGGGTACCCAGGAGCATAGGCGGCGCTTCTGCTGCTGCTGCTGGTTGTGGAACATTCTGCCCAGGTTGCTGGAGTACCCGTAACATTGCAGCTTGTAAGGTATTCACCTGGTTATCCACCTGTTGCTGGTGTTGCATCAAGGCAGCTGCTAACTGTTGTATAGCATGCTGCAGGTCTTGGGGATCCGAAGCCATTCTGCAAAAATTTTTCCTCCCTCTTTTGATGGGAGTCTGTAGTCTGGCAAGATTGATGTCAAGGATATTGGCGAAGAAACAACACTGAGTTGGAGTTTGAACTCTAGTTTCTTTATTATTCCTACCATACACAGAATCTTGCCAGACTAAAGGTTCCTAAACTTAGCTAAGGGGAAAGATAGCCTTGGGAATCTACAGCAGTGCTAGTCTAACTTTCTTCCTCAGCCCCCCCCCCCACTCTCCAAGCTGTGCAAGCTGTGAGAACACTTATCTGCCTGGAATGTGCTCTCTACTCCCTCAGCTCCCAGCTCCATCACATCACCCCCCTCTTCAGGGGCACATTACATCACATCATGGTACCGCAGAGTTTGAAAACTCCTGTCCATTCTCCTAGTCCATTCTTCACAAATGCAAATATATTAAGTTACACAAAGAAATATTTCCTGCATGCAGGGCTAAAAGAAATCTGTAAAGCTACCCACTTAGCTATCCAGTAGTATCAGGTGGCTTAAGAGGAAATGGTTCAGGCCAGACTCTTTAACATATCAGAAATATACATATATTTATGCGTTTAGCAACTACAATTGGTTTAGCAACCACAATTGGGACTGGTAGCTCTGTCGTTATGGGAAGCGGTTGCTAAGTGGGAAATCACATGACCATGACTGTGCTGCCCTGGGATAGCCAGCTCACAGCTGCTGCCTGTAGCTGACAAGACTAATCAGTTTCACACCTTGGGTTTTTCGTTGCCTCCTAATGATTTTACTTCAGCTTTCCTTTTCCCCCTTTGGAATGTTCACCCCAGTGCTGGGATAATTAGTAAGAAGGAAATTAATGTTTGTATTTACATTCATTGGAGAAGGGATTATAAGAGAGTAAGCAGGCACATAATGGGGAATACACATTGAAAGGAATGCAGGCACCGGCAGCACCAAGCGCACTCAGGGCTGGGAGCGGCGAGCATGCTACACAAACGGTGTATTTCCCATTGTGTGCCTGCTTACTCTCTTGTAATCCCTTTCTCTCCAATCTCTGTGGGTGGGAGAGAAAAACTGGGTCAGGCACAGGAGAGATTGCCTAAAGTGATTGCTTGTCCCCTCCCCCCTTGCAGAGGAGTGAGATTGCTTAAACAAGCGAGGGGGGCAAAATAAAAAATAAAAACACCCACAAGCGATCTCTGTAGGCAATCTCTCCTGTGCCTGACCCAGTTTTTTCTCCACCCCCCCTCGCAGTGTGGAGAGATTGGAGAGGAAGAGATTACAAGAGAGTGGGCAGGCACACAATGGGCAGGCACACCAGCTGTTTGCTGGCACCACCACATTCCTTTTGATGTGTATTCCCCATTGTGTGCCTGCTTACTCTCTTGTAATCCCTTCCTCTCCAATCTCTCCGCTGTGCAAGGGGAGAAAAAAGAAAACAGGTCAAGCACAAGACAACACGTACTGGCTGTAATGGTGATCGCTGTTCCATAGGGCTGGAGCTGTCACTGAGAAGTCCTACTTCCAGACTCCCTCTCCCCTCATATCCCCTCATATTTATATCTCATTGTAACATAGGGCTGACCAGGTTGAGGTCCTAGCATCAATTATTTCCAGAAAATGTTACTGTCTGTAGAAAAATAGCTTAGTCCTGATTCTAAACTACTGGACTCATATTCTATGTTTGTGGCTTCCCCAAGATGTTCTTCAAACAATTTTGTTAGTCTTTACTTATCTTTACTTTCTAGACTAACAATTTTGTTAGTCTTTACTTATCTACTGAGAGCCAGTTTGGTGTAGTAGTTAAGGCACCTGGCTAGAAACTGGGAGACTGTGAGTTCTAGTCCCACCTTGGGCAAGAAGCCAGCTGGCTGACCTTGGGCCAGTCTCTCTCAGCCCTAGGAAGGAGGCCATGGCAAACCACTTCCAAAAAACCTTGCCAAGAAAACTGCAGGGACTTGTCCAGGCAGTCTCTGAGAATCGGACACGATTGAACGGATTAAAAAAAAAAGATATCTACTAACTGGCCATGTAGAAATAGCAAGAGTCTTAAATAAGTTAAAAGAGATTAATTCTCTGTTCAGCGTTTTTTAAAATCTACAGATACATCAGAGATTACCTAAATTAATATGTCTGTGGCTTGAATCATGTCAACTGGATTTCTATTTTCTCAGTAGAAACGTTTCACTCCTTATCCAAGGAGCTTCTTCAGACACTCCTTGGATAAGGAGTGAAACGTTTCTACTGAGAAAATAGAAATCTAGTTGACATGATTCAAGCCACAGACTGTTCCACCTGGATGACTGAGAACCTTCATCAACTAAATTAATATGGTTTGTTATAGTACTCTTTCCCATTATAAGCATTATATTTGGTTGTTTATTCTTGAACAATACACATGTGGCTTAAATAGCATTAGTAAATATAGTTTTTAATACCTGATAGCATTACACATTTACTGCTCATTCCCACATTCTCCTTGCTCCAGCTCTGAGATGGCCCATTTAAAGTTTTACAGAGGATATATCCTCATAGCACAGGCTCCATCTCAGTGTCACCTGAGATAGTGTTAGCTGAGCTAGGCCTAAGTGGAATCAAGGTGATGCAGCAGGTAAGTGGTACTTTCCATTGGAAACCAAAGACTCTCCCACGCAAACATACTGTGTTGTATAGAGGAGAAGTGTTCAGGGAGCCAGGAACTTGCAGGGCCATTGCAGGACCACCCTATGCAGACATGGGACTTTGTGCTCCCTGGCGATTTCTGCTTTGGCTCCCAAAGAGACAGAACCTTTCCTAGCAACCAAAGTTTTTTCTTTTTTGGCTCGGGGGAATATTGATTTGTAGAACATCTTCCACAGAAACACTATTCCCATTAATCATTTCTGCTTGTGTTCCTGCCTCTCTCATTCTCTGCTAGGTACCCAGGCCAAGCTGCTGCTGCTGCTTTTGAGAGAGCTAGGATCAGGAAAGCAAATACTGTCAGTGCTGCTTCCTGCCTCTCTTTCCCCTCCCCCTTGCCCCCAGCCAAGTGAAAATCTTTCACTTTCTAGGCTCTCCTCTGTTTTCCTGCATCTTACTTACCTTCCATGCTTATTGGAGACCATCAGCACTGTCTCTGACAGCAGCAGCAGTCACAGTTAATTGCTGCCTTTGTGTGAAGGTGGAGACTCTATTGGTCTTGTTCCTGAGGTGCAGTAAGAGGCATGCTGTGAGAGACTTTCCTGCTAACTTGAGGACAGGAAGCAAACCACTGTGTGTGTGTGTGTGTGTGTGTGTGTGTGTGTGTGTGTGTGTGATCTTAAATATGCCTTGATAAAGAAGTACACATTCTGGAAATGGTGTGATTCTCTTTGATCCAAGCCAGTCACACACAAATGCAGAGGAGTAGTTTGCAATACGTTTTACATAGGATTAAACAAATTCAGGCAGAGGAAAGCATATGTGTGCAATTGCATGCACAGTATAGAGAAAGTCCCTGGAGAGCTTGCCTGCAATAAGTTTCCAACAGCCAGAGTCCAAAGCAGCATGCTGAAGCTTCCAGTGGCCTAAGCATTGTTGGGTCGGCAGCTGGTCTGGGGTCAGAAAAGCAGAGAGTGAGGGTGTCAGAGGATCATGGTTTCAAGAACACAGAGTTCAGGTTGGTTGGTCGGCTGTTTCTAATGAGAGAAACCAGGCTAGCAATTGCTGTTAATAGAGTCCACACTGGTGAAGCCAGTCAGGATTGGGAATGCCCTTGCTGGCAAGGAGATGCACTGAGCACTGTTGTTCTGCGTGCCACTGCATATGCTATGCTCTTAGACTGGCCAGACGCTCCAGCTGCAGTTCCTCATCCTCAGACTGGGATCAGCCTCAAGTGCTTGAGTGCCCGCAACTTCCTCAGGCTGAAGTCCATCTGCTCCTTGGTGTCAGAGTCCTCTTAGTGGCCATGACAATCATTACATTTTAGTGAATGAATGTAAACAATCCAACCAAAATCTCCCATCTATTCTAGTGACATCAAGCAAAATGCCTGTATTCTTTACTTCTGCACAAAGGGCTGTTCGTTTTTTTTTCAGCTTCAAATTTCTTGAAGTCCCTCCGAAATGGAAATGCTCCCCAGAACATCTCCCAATTTAACAGGACATGTTTCTGCTGATAGAGAAAAAAAATGCATCTCCCCCATGCATAAGCACAGATGCTTTGCACTGCAATAGGACTGTGGGAATGTGTTACTTCTCAGTGAGACTGTTTTGAAGTAAATAACTTATGTTTCATCCCAGGATATAAGCAGGCAGGATATTATGAAAACAAAGCAACTTGTTGATTTTTTAAAGTATTTGTGCATTTAAAAAGAAAAAAAAGTTATGTGTGTATGTGTTTGAGAGAGAGATAGCACACAAAAGTATACAATCAAATTTATTGATATCACTCTTAATACCTTTAGTTGTAGGGACAGAACAGTTGTTTGACATCAGTAGTGTTTACATGCGTGGAAGACATAGTTGCTTCATAGTTTTCTGGAAAGAGCATAAACAATGACAAAAAGACAGAGGAATGAGCAGTGGCAATGATAAAAATGTTGTACTTGTAAACATCTTGGTAAAAATAATTTCAAATCTCCATTTTACATTTTAACTGACTTTTTTTCAGGAAAATCTTTTTTATGATTAACATGCTATGATGGCTGTTGTGGGTCTTCCAGGCTGTGTGGCCATGTTCTGGAAGTTGTGGTTCCTTCCAGAACACGGCCACACAGCCCGGAAGACCCAAAACAGCCATCGAATTCCGGCCGTGAAAGTCTTCGACAATACATTAACGTGCTATGATTATCTAAATAGTTTTAATTATCCTTTTTGAAATAGAACAAAAGAACATCATATTGTTTTGATAATTAATCAGAGTATTTTGCAATTTGCAAAAGGAATTGCATATTATTTTTATCCAGGTTCAAGTTATTTAGCTATAGTTTTCAGTTGAAAATGAACCATTCTGATTTGTCTATTATTTTGCCTCTTCTTCCTCCTTGTATAAGCTGTTGGGAACAGCCGAGGCAGTATGTCAAGTGCTAAAGGACAGAGATTAGAATATCCCAACCAAACTGGTAGGTGTGTAGGATGAAGCCAATATATCAATATCTGGGGATAAAAAAAACAGTGAACAGTCAGAAAAAAGGTAATTGCCATCAGGGTAATGTTAGCCAAAAGAAGCAATGTTCAGTTTTATTGATATAAATGCACAGGATGGCCTTAAATAAACTTTAAAAGAAATATTAACCAATTTGTCTAAAAGTATTCTTTCATGACCAAGAGATGACCTTGTAGAGGCTCCACTGAATCAAAACTGCTTCTCTATCCAATGGGAATTCGTTGTCTATAAGATTTGTGACTCTTTAGTTCACCTTATCAGAGAAGGGTCAACCCATTTGAGTTCTACCCACAGCAGGCTAGATAATTGCCAGTGGGTCTTTACTTGTTATTTTTACCTCAGATTTAAAGGTTCTTGAAGCTGTTTTGGTTTATAGGGAAGGGTAACTGTTGTTTATAAAACTGATCAGTGTGTGCAACTTCCAATTTACAGCTGGAGATGAAATCAAAATTGATGGAAGCTAGACTTCATGAAGAAAAGCTTAAATTACAGCAGAAGCATGATGCAGATGTTCAAAAGGTACAGTATGTTGATTAAAAGGATATGATGGTGTTTTGTGTGTAACACTTGTAGCACAAAGAAATACCTAATATAAAATTTATTCCTATGTAGCATTTGAATATTGGCATTAGTATTCCATTGGTTACATTTAAAAATTGATATTTTTTATTTTTTTATCCCGCCTTTATTATTTTTACAAATAACTCAAGGCGGCGAACATACTTAATACTCCTTCCTCCTCCTATTTTCCCTACAACAACAACCCTGTGAGGTGAGTTGGGCTGAGAGAGAGTGACTGGCCCAAAGTCACCCAGCCGGCTTTCATGCCTAAGGTGGGACTAGAACTCACGGACTCCTGGTTTCTAGCCTGGAGCCTTTACCACTAGACCAGTAAGAGTCTTGATGATACACTAATGAATATGGGGAAAGTATCCCATCACTTGCCACATTATTGTATTTCCTGTAGTTTTCAGAAAATTTATTTTATGATGGGTATTTAACCTGAGGCATAGAATAACATTTATCACTGAATCCCATTTTTTGGATCCTAGTATACTATTTCTACCTAAAAGTGCCGAGAAATGCCAATGCAGTTTCATGCCATTGTTTGGTGTGGGGCAGAAACTGTACTGCAAAGTTAAAATAGTTTAAAAACAACGGAGAAAAAAAATCCCCAAACCTTGCAGAGATAGAGAGGGAGAAAATCAGTCATTCACTCATCATTTCATGTTAGTGAAATGGGTACTACTTTCATCTACCAAAAAATAAGTAAGTCCCTTAACCACCAAAGGCTGCTCATCTGTTTTAGGATTGCAAACTGCTTAGTTTTGTTAGACCAGTTGATTTACACACATATATCAAAGATATTTGTATGCAGGACCATTTTGTCCCAGTAGAGAGATCTTCAGTGGCTCAAATATATAAAAATAAAAAAATGAACCAGTACAATATAGTGATACTACAGTTGGTTCAGAATGTAACAACCTACTTAACAGTGGTTAAGTAGGTTGTTACATTCTGAACCAACTGTAGTTTCTGAATGTCTTCAAACACAACCCCACGTAAAGCTCTTTGCAGTAATCCAGTCTTGAGGTGACGAGGGCTTGAGTTAGTTGTTATAGAAGGATACAATAATTAATGATATTGATTGCTGTTGAGAAGTCCATCAAGACCTGGAGGGTCACACTCCCTCCAGATCCAAGCAAAGGTAATCTGCTGGAGTAACCAATGCCATTTCTGTCCCATGACTGGGTCTGGAAGTTGGCTAAAAGTTATTCAGATAATCATCTTAATCCAGGATTATCAAAAGTCTTCCATAAAAAAGGAAGATTAAAAACCAGGCAGAAGTTGCCCTGCATGGCTGGATTGAGAGAAATCTTCTCAGGAGAGAGTGTATCACTGCTTCTTTCAGTGCTGTAGACTATCCTCCTCCTCAGATTTAGCCACCAACCCTAGCTGCCTGAAAAGGCAGGAGGGCCATGGATCTATTTCACAGGTGCCAGAGCTCTTATTGCTGGAAACTCTTATCTACAAGCTCAAATGAATCCCAAATTATTTCTTTAGAACAGTGCTTTCCAAACTCCCGCCGTTGGCGACACACCAACAGCAGCGGCGGTGTGGGTGCACGTGCGGCGGCGGTGGCGTGCATGGCGGCAGCGGCGGCCTCATGTTTTGCACTAAAACCCGGAAGCGCTGATGGCGCGCTGCTGCTGTCGCCGCCGCGCACCCCGCCGCAGGGGTGGCGGCAATGCGCCATCAGCACTTCCTGGTTTTGTTGCGACACACTAATGTGTCACGACACACAGTTTGGAAAGCACTGCTTTAGAAGATACCTGTCAGATAGTCTCTAAATCAGAGCTTTCCAAACTGTGTGTCGCGACACAAAAGTGTGTCGCCACACACAGCGTGGTGTGTCGCCACACCACCCGGAAGCAGCGGCGCGCGCCCCCCGCGCCGTCGCCGTGCGCGCGCGTGTCGCCGCCGCCGCCAGGTGTGTCGCCAGCGGCGGCACTTTGGAAAGCCGTGCTCTAAATGGTATCCAATTCTGGGCAGATGTAGTTATTTTATTGATGAAATATCCAGCAAGAATGTCCCAGTGGTCTGAAGGAGGATCTCCCCAGCAGGATGAGGTTCACTTAAATAGAACTGCCACACAGTATGCTGTTGATAGCAATAAGGGCTGAGAAGTACTAATACTGTAATTCAGAACTCTTATTGCCATAATATACTATGGTACTTAAAAGTTTGTGAAACCTTTTGAATTTTCAGTTCTTCTGCATAAATATAAACTAAAACGTGATCTATTTTCCACACAAGTACTAAAACTAGATAAAGAGAACCCAATTAAACAGTGTCAGAAACATTTTACTTGTTCATTTATTTATTGAGGAAAATTATCTTTGTCAATGGAAACATTTGTTGGTTACGTTAACTTCTGCCAGTTTATGATTGAGCTGTGAGTAAGTATCTATGTAGGTATTTGCTCGAGAAGTAGTATAAAAATGAATTGTATTGATTTTATCTGCTACTAGTTCTAACATGTAATCTTGTCTGGCATCCAGACTTTCCATGAAAATAGGAAAACTGAAAAGTATGTTGGTAGGCACCCCAAATCTGTGCACGTATTTATATACAGTATGTGTGTGTAGATGTGTACGTGTAATTCTGGTAATAAAAGAAGATGGGATTATTGGAAATCTGTCGCTCAAAAAGTAGCTTTATTTATTTTTATATTTTTTTATCCCACCATTATTATTTTTACAAATAACTCAAGGCGGGGAACATACCGAATACTCCTTCCTCCTCCTATTTTCCCCACAACAACAACCCTGTGAGGTGAGTTGGGCTGAGAGAGAGTGACTGGCCCAAAGTCACCCAGCCAGCTTTCATGCCTAAGGCAGGACTAGAACTCACAGACTCCTGGTTTCTAGCCTGGAGCCTATGTAATAGAAGATTGAAAGAATGATCAGGGCTCCAATTTGGGGGTTAATCTCCTTCAGCCAGTATTTGTGCTGCGGTTATGATTGTTCTGTTATTTTGCATGTGACTTCCAGGTTTATCAGCACTGAGGAAAATACTGCCTTGCTTTGTTAATTGTATTTATTCTTGAAAGTGAATATTGCAGTTCAGGAACTGAGTGCCAGCTATTAAGGCAGAATGCTTCATAACTGTGCATGGTATTATGATAGTGTTGCATATAATTTACATTATTGCAGACAATTCAAACAGTGATTTTGCTTTTAGGGTTCATAAAACATTTGTTAATATGGATTTTAATATGAAAGACAGAGGGACAAAAGTTTATTTATAGTCCTTGATTGTATAGAAATATGAGTAGAGGGAGAAAAGAAGAATTAATAAAAGCGAGGCTGTGACCAGAAAATATGATATGGAGAATAATGCATGTTTGAGGACATGCAAACCCTAAACTGGCTACCAGTACCCCCATTTCGGTGGTGGAAAACGCTGGCGGCGCTCTGTACGGGGAGCAGGAACCGATGCTGACGGAGGATCGGAGGAGAAAAAAGCCCGGATGAGCCGACTTCCCTAAAAAGGAACGCTGCTGGCCAGCTGAAGCAAAGCTAGCTTGCCCTCTTGTGGTGCATCAGTGCAAGAAAGGCTAGCAAGTATCTGGCGCCAGAACATCTACTGTGTAACATTGTAGACTCCCTGGCAATGTGTGTGCCATACGCTAAATAAATAAACTGGCTACCAAGCATACATAGATACAATATCATATTCTGGGGTGGTTCTTAGAAGAGGACTTATAATAAAAATACTGCCATTATTTCCTTTTGAAATAAATATTATTTTGACTGATGATAGAGTTTCTAGATGAGATGTCCTATGGAAGGCCTGCACAACTCGTTGAGGGGAAAGGGCCACATTGATAAATTAAAAATAATAGTGGGCTACCAAGGAATACTTGGCGCACCGATCAGCTGTTCAGTGGCCAGCAGCGTAGCCATAGCAATGATGCTGGCGGTATCAGTGAAGCTTGGAGGCACTTGGCAGCATGTCTGGCAGCAGATTCTTTCTGGTAACGGCAATGTTTGGCAGTGGTTATTTACTGAGTTTTAAAAATATGCTGGCAAGCCACACAAGGCTGCTTGGCAAGCTGCATGCTGTGCAGGTCTGTACTAGGGTATTTTAAAGTAAAGACAAATCGTGTTTTTTTTTTAATTGTTTGTTTGCAAACTGAACACCAGTTATGTAAAGAGAACATGTCATCTTGAATGTTTCCTTTGCTTTGAAGATTCTTTTCTTGTTGGGAAAGAATGATTTAATCGGAACATTTAGCAATAATACTTTAACTTGCATTTTAGAGCTGGCCTTTAGAATTTTTTAATCTTCAAAATTCTTTATAAGATTGTGAAAAAATATCCCTCAGTTTTCTTTATAACATTTTCCTTGTTTTTCAGTTATTCCTTCACTAGGGACATTTATGCTAAAACTAAATAACTCTTTAAAAATAAGATTCTCAGTTCACTGATTTTTTTAAAAAATATGAGATTACTTCATGGAAAATGGACATTCCTCAGTTTTGTTCTATTTATATTTTTGTTATAGATTTTGGATAGAAAAAACAATGAAATTGAGGTACTGAAGACCTTGTGTAGAACAAAACAGAGTGAAGCTGAAGAAACTATTCAAAAGCTTGAAAAAAAAGGTGCTCAATTTTGCAATTTTGTATTCATCCTGAAAACTGCATGATTTATCTTTGTTTCTTGCCTGTTTGTTTATACTTCTAATTTTCTCTTAAGAAGCAGAATGCAAAGAGAACACATTATTGATAAGGGATGGGAAACCTCTGAGACAAAGGTGTGCAAGGTTTTGAGGAATTTGGCTTCTGTGTTTCTAACTGAACAGGAAGAAAGGGTATGCTAGGAATAATGCCTTTAGGACAGCTTCCTCCAGATGTGTGGGCTTTGATTCCCTGAATTCTTAGCCAGTATGACCATTTCTGAGAATTCAGAGTTTGATGGCTATACATCTGGAGGGCTCCTGGTTGAGGAAAATTGTTTTAAGTTTTACTGGTGCCTTAAAGTGATGTTTTTTGTTGTTTATTCGTTCAGTCGCTTCCGACTCTTCGTGACTTCATGGACCAGCCCACGCCAGAGCTTCCTGTCGGCCGTCACCATCCCCAGCTCCCCCATGGTTGAGTCTGTCACCTCCAGAATATGATCCATCCATCTTGCCCTTGGTCGGCCCCTCTTCCTTTTGCCTTCCACTTTCCCTAGCATCAGCTTCTTCTCCAGGGTATCCTGTCTTCTCATTATGTGGCCAAAGTACTTCAGTTTTGCCTTTAATATCATTCCCTCAAGTGAGCAGTCTGGCTTGATTTCCTGGAGTATGGACTGGTTTGATCTTCTTGCAGTCCAAGGCACTCTCAGAATTTTCCTCCAACACCACAGTTCAAAAGCATCTATCTTCCTTCGCTCAGCCTTCCTTATGGTCCATCTCTCACAGCCATAGGTTACTACAGGGAATACCATTGCTTTAACTATGCGGACCTTTGTTGTCAGTGTGATGTCTCTGCTCTTAACTATTTTATCAAGATTTGCCATTGCTCTCCTCCCAAGAAGTGGACGTCTTCTGATTTCCTGGCTGCAGTCAGCGTCTGCAGTAATCTTTGCGCCTAGAAATACAAAGTCTGTCACTGCCTCCACTTTTTCTCCCTCTATTTGCCAGTTATCAATCAAGCTGGTTGCCATAATCTTGGTTTTTTTGAGGTTTAACTGCAACCCAGCTTTTGCACTTTCTTCTTTCACCTTCGTCATAAGGCTCCTCAACTCCTCCTCGCTTTCAGCCATCAAAGTGGTATCATCTGCATATCTAAGATTGTTAATGTTTCTTCCAGCAATTTTAACTCCAGCCTTGGATTCCTCAAGCCCAGCACGTCGCATGATGTGTTCTGCGTACAGGTTGAATAGGTAGGGTGAGAGTATATAGCCCTGCCGTACTCCTTTCCCAATCTTAAACCAGTCCGTTGTTCCGTGATCTGTTCTTACCGTTGCTACTTGGTCGTTATACAGATTCCTCAGGAGACAGACAAGATGACTTCGTATCCCCATACCACCAAGAACTTGCCACAATTTGTTATGATCCACACAGTCAAAGGCTTTAGATTAGTCAATGAAACAAAAATATATGTTTTTCTGAAACTCCCTGGCTTTCTCCATTATCCAGTAGATATTGGCAATTTGGTCTCTAGTTCCTCTGCCTTTTCTAAACCCAGCTTGTACATCTGGCAATTCTCGCTCCATGAATTGCTGGAGTCTACCTTGCAAGATCTTGAGCATTACCTTACTGGCATGTGAAATAAGTGCCACTGTTCGATAGTTTGAACATTCTTTAGTGCTTCCCCTTTTTTGGTATGGGGATATAAGTTGATTTTTTCCAATCTGATGGCCATTCTTGTGTTTTCCAAATTTGCTGGCATATGGCATGCATCACCTTGACAGCATCATCTTGCAAGATTTTAAACAGTTCAGCTGGGATACCGTCGTCTCCTGCTGCCTTGTTATTAGCAATGCTTCTTAAGGCCCATTCAACCTCACTCTTCAGGATGTCCTCCTCTAACTCACTGACCACACCGTCAAAGCTATCTCCAATATTATTATCCTTCCTATACAGATCTTCCGTATATTCTTGCCACGTTTTGTTGATCTCTTCTGCTTTAATTGGGCATATCTCCCCCTATCACTGTTGCCTTTTGCTTTCCTTCTTTCTTGGGCTACTTCCAGTGTCTCAGCAGACAGCCATCTTGCCTTCTTGGTTTTCTTTTTCTTTGGGACGTTTTTTGTTGCCGCCTCCTGAACAATGTTGCGAACTTCTGTCCATAGTTCTTCCGGGACCCTATCTACTAAATCTAGTCCCTTAAATCTATTCTTCACGTCCACTGCATATTCCTTAGGAATATTAGTGAGCTCATATCTAACTGATCTGTGGGTCTTCCCTATTCCCTTTAGTCTGATTCTAAATTTTGCAAAAAGAAGTTCGTGATCTGAACTACAGTCAGCTCCAGGTCTTGTTTTTACCGACTGTATAGATGTCCGCCACCTTTGGCTGCAAAGGATGTAGTCAATCTGATTTCAGTGTCGACCATCTGGTGAAGTCCATGTATAAAGTCGTCTTTTAGGTTGTTGGAAGGGAGTGTTTGTTATGCACAGTGAGTTGTCTTGGCAAAATTCTATCAGCCTATGTCCTGCTTCATTTTGTTCTCCCAGACCAGGGGTCGGCAAACTTTTTATGCCGGGAGCCATTTTGACATGCTCGTGCACATTTTGAAATGCTAGAGAGCCAGGGGGCGGGGTTTGCGGGCGGGGGCCAATCACGTGGAAGGGGGCGGGGTTTGCGGGCGGGAGAGGGCGTCCACCCGGCCCAGCTGCCCGGGGTCCAGGGAGATCAGCTCCGGCGGGATCTGTGGCGGAGAGCGGCCGTGGGGGGGGGCGGGCGGCGACGACAAACGACGCGCTTCAGGCTTTCAGCGCTGGAAGGAGGCCGCCTTCCAGCGCTGAAAGCCTGAAGCGCGCCGCTTGTCGTCGCCGCCCGCCCCCCCCCCCCACGGCCGCTCTTCGCCCGCCCGCGTTGAACAAAGAAGATGATGGAGGGTGGGAAACGAGGCCTGCCCGCTTACCTGCCTGCTTGCCTCCCTCCGCGAGGTCCCCCGCTGCCTTCCCGGGGTCCAAGCCGGATCGGGGCCTCGCGGAGAGAAGCAGGCAGGCAGGTAAGCGGGCAGCCCTGGCCTCCGCCGCCGGGCCCGCCCCCCTCGGCCGCTTCCGCCCGCCCGCGTTGAAGAAAGAAGACGATGGAGGGTGGGAAATGAGGCCTGCCCGCTTACCTCCCTCCGCGAGGCCCCCCGCTGCCTTCCCGGGGTCCAAGCCGGATCGGGGCCTCGCGGAGAGAAGCAGGCAGGCAGGTAAGCGGGCAGCCCTGGCCTCCGCCGCCGGGCCCGCCCCCCTCGGCCGCTTCCGCCCGCCCGCGTTGAAGAAAGAAGACGATGGAGGGTGGGAAACGAGGCCTGCCCACTTACCTGCCTGCTTGCCTCCCTCTGCGAGGCCCCCCGCTGCCTTCCCGGGGTCCAAGCCGGATCGGGGGCCTCGCGGAGAGAAGCAGGCAGGCAGGTAAGCGGGCAGCCCTGGCCTCCGCCGCTGGGCCCGCCCCCCTCGGCCGCTTCCGCCCGCCCGCGTTGAAGAAAGAAGACGATGGAGGGTGGGAAACGAGGCCTGCCCGCTTACCTGCCTGCTTGCCTCCCTCCGCGAGGCCCCCCGCTGCCTTCCCGGGGTCCAAGCCGGATCGGGGGCCTCGCGGAGAGAAGCAGGCAGGCAGGTAAGCGGGCAGCCCTGGCCTCTGCCGCCGGGCCCGCCCCCCTCGGCCGCTTCCGCCCGCCCGCGTTGAAGAAAGAAGACGATGGAGGGTGGGAAACGAGGCCTGCCCGCTTACCTGCCTGCTTGCCTCCCTCCGCGAGGCCCTCCGCTGCCTTCCCGGGGTCCAAGCCGGATCGGGGGCCTCGCGGAGAAAGGCAGGCAGGCAGGTAAGCGGGCAGCCCTGGCCTCCGCCGCCGGGCCCGCCCCCCTCGGCCGCTTCCGCCCGCCCGCGTTGAGCGAAGATGATGATGGGGGGCGGGAAACGAGGCCTGCCCGCTTACCTGCCTGCTTGCCTCTCTCCGCGCAGGGGCTGCTGCGGCTGGAGATGGCGCTGCCTCCCTGCCGCGCCGGGCCTCGCTCAGTGCGAGAGCCAGGGGGCGGGGTTTGCGGGCGGGGGCCTATCACGTGGAAAGGGCGGGGGTGAGTTCAGCTGCGGAAGAGCCACACTCAAGGGGCCAAAGAGCCGCATCTGGCTCGCGAGCCGCCATTTCCGACCCTTGTCCCAGACCATGCTTGCCTGTAATTCTAGGTGTCGTCTGACTACCCACCTTAGCATTCCAGTCTCCTGTAATGAAAATAACATCTCTTTTTGGTGTATTATCCAGTAGGTGCTGCAGATCCTCATAGAACTGATCTACTTCTGCTTCTTCAGCATCTGTGGTTGGGGCGTATATTTGGATCACTGTGATGTTAAATGGCTTACCCTGAATTCGAATTGAGATCATTCTATTGTTTTTTGGATTGTATCCAAGCACTGCTTTAGCCACTTTATTATTAATTATGAAGGCTACTCCATTTCTTCTGTGGTCCTCTTGTCCACAGTAGTAGATCTGGTGGTCATCTGTTGTGAAGTGGCCCATTCCAGTCCATTTCAGTTCACTGACACCTAAAATGTCTACGTATATTTAATCTTGACATCTCACCAATAACCACATCCAATTTGCCCTGGCTCATAGATCTTACATTCCAGGTTCCTATGGTGTGTTGATCTTTAGAACATCGGATTCGTCGTTCACCACCAGCACCGTCGGCCGCTAGCCGTCCTTTCGGCTTTGAGCTAGCTGCGTCATCACATCTGGGGCTAGTTGAACGTATCCTCTGTTCCTCCCCAGTAGCATTTTGACCATCTTCCGACCTGGGAGTCCCATCTTCCGATGGTATACCGACATATCTCTGGTTGTACTGATCCATTTAGTTTTCACGGCAAGAATACTGGGGTGGGTTGCCATTACCTTCCCCAGGGATCGTATTTAGTCTGACCTCTCTTCCACGACCTTCCCGTCTTGGGTGTCTCTTCACGGTTTAGCTCATGGTTTCATTGAGGTGCTCAAGCTCCAGCACCACGTCAAGGTAACGATCTCCTTTGCTGGATTAAAGTGATATTACCTATGGCTTTATTTTACCCTTGCTTTTCCTAACAGGCACCCATGGTACCCTAAAATGGCAGCTCCTGGGTGTTATGTGATGTTGGTAGATGAGGCTCTAGGGCAGGGTGTGTTTTGGCAGAGATCCAGTGATGATATCTAGATCTCAGGAGGCAGCTTGGGACAATATAGAATTCTCTACCTCTTTTCTAAACCATTTGACAAATTGAAAGCAGATAACCAGATCCTGGTAATTATGTTTTGTTTAACTAGAATAGAGTTATTGGTAATATCAAGTTAGACAAAAAGTCCCTCATCAGAGACTCATGATAGTTCTCACACTTGGATGTAAATAAATCTGATACGTTAAAACTTTAGTAAATGACATACTTTTTAATGCAATGTAGTTAACTTATGAATTTGCTACCACAAGCCATAATGAAGGCAACTAACCTGGAGAACTTTGAAAGAGTTGACAGATTTGTGCAGGGTAAGATTATTAATCTTGACAGCTACATGTTACTTTCAGTATTGGAAAAATATTATTACCGAGAAGTTACCGAGAAGTACAAAAGGGGTGGTGCTATTAGATTTATGGATGCTGGTTGGAGACATTTTATTTATTTATTATGTATGTATGTATGTATGTATGTATGTATATTTCAAATTTTGCCACCGCCCATCTCCCCCAGAAAAGGGGGACTCTGGGCAGTTTACAATAACAAACACTTTAAAACAACAGATAAAAACATCTACAATATAGATATACTATTTCCAATAAGAATAAATATACAATCCAAGTGGCTAAAAGAGATCTAAATCGGTCTAAATTGGTGAGGAGGGCTCTAAGGCGCCAGTGTGAGGTTTCGTCCACTTACCTGGCAACCGGCTGACATGCCGGACTCCGAACCGGAAGAAGAGCCAATCACAGGAGGCAGCAGTTTCGGTGCGAAATTGACTGGGGACCCGGAAACGCTGATTGGCCGAGGCTCTGAAATAAATACGCCTCCGCCAATCAGCGCACGCCAAAGGAGAGCAGAAAGGCGGGCTGAGCAACGTGAAGCCCGATTGGCCCCTGCTCTCCCAAGGCGCGAAAAAAGAAATAAAAAGCCGGCGCAACTTACCTCAGCTGCCGGAGACAACCAATCCTCCTCACGATCTGGACCCGTGCCTTCGACATCCTCCCGCCACGCACACCAACCAAACCGAGCCTGTCCAAGAGCTTCACGACAACGGAAGCCCCGCAACCTGCCTGATAGCCGCGGCGGAGACCGAGCGAAGGGCAAGTTTCACAGACCTGTTGCCGCCGAGCCTTCTCCTGCTGCCGCGCCTTGTTCCAGCGAGCTTCCCGTTCCAGAGCGTCTTCCGGAGCACTCCTTGTTCCCTGAGGAAAAAGCCGTCACCGGGGTAAGCGCTGCCGCCTTGCCTGTTTCCGCCCCGACTGCCCACGCCACAGATTCTCCGCAGCTTCCCGAACCTGAGTCAACCGAAGCCGGCCAGCAGTGGGTTGCTTTCGTCAGGCCCCGGTCTACCCATCTAGCCACCAGCCACAATCCTCAACCTAACCCAGCTGGCGCCAGACATCAGTGGGCTGCTTTCGTTGGGCCCCGTTCTGCTTATACCCAAGCCATCCAAGATCCTCAGCTGGTTCAAGCCGACACCGGTAACCAGTGGGCTGTTTTTGTTGGGCCCCGGTGTACCTCAAGTCCCACCTGCCAAGCTAACAAGACACCCGCTGTCACCTTGCCTGTTATCTCCAGATTGATCGTAGTAACCCCTCTGGTCCTTCCTGCCCGGCCAGTAGAATCCACTGTACCCGTCATTATCCAGCCTGCAAAAGAAGAAGAGGACTGTGTAAACTGGGCTGCTTGTGTAACTGTATAAATAAAGTTATTTCAGTAACGCTTCCGTGTCAGTCTTAGTCAGAACAGGACAGCCAGCCACCCCCAGGAATAACTACTCCCCTTCCAGCCCCAAGTGAGACGGCAGAGCCAAGTCTTCAGGTTCTTCCAGAAGGCCAGGAGCGATGGGGCCTGTCTCACATCTGGGGGCAGAGTGTTCCAAAGGGTGGGGGCTACTGCAGAGAAGGCCCACTTCCTGGACCCTGCCAAATGATATTCTCTTGCAGACAGGGTCCGTAACATGCCCTCTCTGCGTGACCGGGTGGGACAGGTCGATGTCATGGGGATGAGATGGTCCCTCAGGTAACCTGGACCCATGCCATGTAGGGCTTTAAAGGTAAACACCAACACCTTGAATTGGACCCGGAAGCAAACTGGAACCCAATGCAGCTCACGCAGCAGTGGTGTCACATGTGCCGATCTTGGGGCACCTATAACTGCACGTGCAGCTGCATTCTGGACCAGCTGAAGATTCTGGATACTCTTCAAGGGTAGCCCCATGTAGAGCGCATTGCAGTAGTCTATATGGGAGATGACAAGGGCATGAGTGACTGTTCGGAGGGCTTCTCGATCCAGGAAAGGGTGTAACTGGTGCACAACATGAAGTTGCGCAAAGGCCCTTCTGGCCACGATTGCCACCTGCTCTTTGAGCAGGAGTCGTGAATCCAGAAGAACCCCCAGATTCCGCACCCGGTCTGTCGGGGCAGTGCAATCCCATCCAGCATTAAAGATGGCAATTTCCTGGATACAGAGGAGCCATTAACCCACAGCCACTCCGTCTTACCAGGGTTCAGCCAAAGCCTGTTGTTCCCCATCCAAACCCCCACAGCCTCCAGGCACCAAGAGAGGGCAGTCACCACATTGGCTGTTGTGGGTCTTCCGGGCTGTGTGGCCGTGTTCTGGAAGTTGTGGTTCCTAACGTTTCGCCAGCATCTGTGGCCAGCATCTTCAGAGGGCAGGAGCACAGATAGAAGCAAAATCTCTGTGCCCAGGTAGAGTGGCAATGTTCTATTTATAGAGCTAAATTATAGGAGATTAGGTGGGGTTTTTTGTTGTGTTGAAATGTTAACGAGTGGCTGATGAGCGTGATTAGCATGTTCATTGTGAGAAGTATTCCCATGACCTGGTGGTTGGACTGAGTTCGTTGACCTTTTGCAGGCTGTGTTTTTCAGGACTGGTAGCCAGGTTTTGCTAATTTTTAAACTTTCTTCTTTTTTATTGTAACTGTGCTGGTGTTTGTGAATTTCAATGGCTTCTCTGTATAATCTGGTGTAGTGGCTTTTGGTGTTGTCCAGTATTTCTGTGTTTTCAAATAGGATTTTGTGTCCCGTTTGCTTGAGAGCATGTTCAGCTACTGAAGATTTTTCCGGTTGCTGTAGTCTGCAGTGTCTTTCATGTTCTTTTATCCTGGTGTGAATGCTTCGTTTTGTGGTTCCGATGTATACTTGTCCGCAGCTGCATGGTATGCGGTATACTCCTGCAGCGGTGCGGGGGTCCCTTTTGTCTTTAGCTGATTTTAGCATTTGTTGTATTTTTCTGGTGGGTCTGAAGACTGTTTGAAAGTTGTGTTTTTCCATCAGTTTTCCCATGCGGTCAGTGACTCCTTTGATGTAGGGCAGGAATACTTTGTTTGTGTGGGGCTGTTTTTCTTCAGTTGGATGTTGTTTTCTTGGTTTGATGGCTCTTTTTATTTCATTCTTGGAATAGCCATTCGCCTGTAGGACCCAATTCAGATGGTTAAGTTCATTGTTGAGAAATTGGGTTTCACAGTTTTGATTAGCACGATCCACCAAGGTTTTGATCATGCCTCTCTTTTGTCGTGGGTGGTGATTGGAACTTTTGTGTAGATACCGGTCTGTATGGGTGGGTTTTCTGTATACTTTGTGTCCTAGTTTGAGGTCCGGTTTGCGTATGACCAGCGTATCTAAAAATGGACGTTTGCCGTCAGTTTCTTTTTCCATAGTGAATTGTATATTGGGGTGGATGCCGTTTAGGTGGTCCAAAAATTTCTCCAGTTCTTCTTCAGTATGACTCCAAATTGCGAAGGTGTCATCCACGAACCGGAACCAGACTGTTGGTGTAATGGGTGCCGATTCCAAAGCCTGTTTTTCAAAGTGTTCCATGTAAAAGTTTGCTATGACTGGGCTCAGGGGGCTTCCCATGGCAACGCCATCCATCTGTTCGTAGAACTCATTCTCCCATTGAAAGTAACTAGTTGTTAGGCAGTGTTGAAATAAAGCTGTAATGTCTTCTGGGAAGATTTGCTTGATGAGTGCCAGGGTGTCCCTTACTGGCACCTTGGTAAACAGGGAGACCACGTCAAAGCTGACCAGTTTGTCCATGTGGTTGAGTTTTAGGGTGCTGATTTTGTTGATGAAGTGTCCTGAGTCTTTGATGTGGGATGGAGTCTGTCCGATGTGGGTCTGTAAAAGGGTTGCCAAATGTTTGGATAATTCATATGTTGGGGAGCCAATGGCACTTACAATGGATCTGAGTGGGATAGAGTCTTTGTGGATTTTGGGGAGTCCGTATAGTCTAGGTGAGAGAGCTTCTGTCTTGCAAATACGTTGTAGTACGTTGGGATGCAGGGAGGAGCTCTTTATCAGTGTGTTGGTTTGCTTCATGATTTTGTTGGTCGGATCCCGTCTTATTGTTCTGTATGTGGTGGGGTCTAGTAGTTCTCTGATTTTGTCTTTGTATTCATCTATGTTCATAATTACCGTGGCGTTGCCTTTGTCCGCTGGAAGGATGATGATGTCTGGGTCCGAATTGAGGGTCTCTATGGCGTTTCTCTCCTTCTTAGTAATGTTGCTGGTGGGGGGCTTTGCTTTCCTCAGGATTCTTGCCACTTCACCCCTTATTTCTTCTGCTTCTTCCTCTGGACGTTGGTGAATGGCTGATTCCACATTGGCAATGATATCTTCCACCGGAATTCTGGTGGGTGTAATTGCAAAGTTTCCTCCTTTGCTTAGGATGGAGGTTTCTTCAGGAGAGAGTAGGCGTTCTGTCAAATTGATGACAATGCGTGAAGTATCCAGTGCCGGTTTTGGTTGACTGTTTTGGCATTTGTTGAATTTTTGCTTTTGTCTGTTTGTGTAGTCAAAGATGTCCTTTTCCATTTTTCTGTAGGATATGGTATCAATCTTGTCCCAATCCTGGCTTCTCATTTTGTGACTGAGGCTCATATGTGTGTCGAATAGATCTTTTTCTGTGATGGCAAGGTTTCGGCGGGTTGTGTGAATTCTCTCGCGCAGGAGGGCTTGTTCAAGGCGGTCGTAAATGCGGCTGGCTTGTGACGATTTGAAGGTCTTTTTCGTTCTGAGAAAGGCTGGAATGGTCCTGGTATCTCTGCATCGCATTAGGAAGGTTAAGGAGCAGAGTAGGTGTGCTTTTCTGTTCCGGAGTGTTTCCAGTCTCCGTGTCTGTCGGAACGTTTCCTCCCCGTAGAGGCGTTCAATGTATTGTCGAAGGCTTTCACGGCCGGAGTTCGATGGCTGTTGTGTGTCTTCCGGGCTGTGTGGCCGTGTTCTGGAAGTTGTGGTTCCTAACGTTTCGCCAGCATCTGTGGCCAGCATCTTCAGAGGGCAGGAGCACAGATAGAAGCAAAATCTCTGTGCCCAGGTAGAGTGGCAATGTTCTATTTATAGAGCTAAATTATAGGAGATTAGGTGGGGTTTTTTGTTGTGTTGAAATGTTAACGAGTGGCTGATGAGCGTGATTAGCATGTTCATTGTGAGAAGTATTCCCATGACCTGGTGGTTGGACTGAGTTCGTTGACCTTTTGCAGGCTGTGTTTTTCAGGACTGGTAGCCAGGTTTTGCTAATTTTTAAACTTTCTTCTTTTTTATTGTAACTGTGCTGGTGTTTGTGAATTTCAATGGCTTCTCTGTATAATCTGGTGTAGTGGCTTTTGGTGTTGTCCAGTATTTCTGTGTTTTCAAATAGGATTTTGTGTCCTGTTTGCTTGAGAGCATGTTCAGCTACTGAAGATTTTTCCGGTTGCTGTAGTCTGCAGTGTCTTTTGTGTTCTTTTATCCTGGTGTGAATGCTTCGTTTTGTGGTTCCGATGTATACTTGTCCGCAGCTGCATGGTATGCGATATACTCCTGCAGCGGTGCGGGGGTCCCTTTTGTCTTTAGCTGATTTTAGCATTTGTTGTATTTTTCTGGTGGGTCTGAAGACTGTTTGAAAGTTGTGTTTTTCCATCAGTTTTCCCATGCGGTCAGTGACTCCTTTGATGTAGGGCAGGAATACTTTGTTTGGACCACCTAAACGGCATCCACCCCAATATACAATTCACTATGGAAAAAGAAACTGACGGCAAACTTCCATTTTTAGATACGCTGGTCATACGCAAACCGGACCTCAAAATGGACACAAAGTATACAGAAAACCCACCCATACAGACCGGTATCTACACAAAAGTTCCAATCACCACCCACGACAAAAGAGAGGCATGATCAAAACCTTGGTGGATCGTGCTAATCAAAACTGTGAAACCCAATTTCTCAACAATGAACTTAACCATCTGAATTGGGTCCTACAGGCGAATGGCTATTCCAAGAATGAAATAAAAAGAGCCATCAAACCAAGAAAACAACATCCAACTGAAGAGAAACAGCCCCACACAAACAAAATCCTATTTGAAAACACAGAAATACTGGACAACACCAAAAGCCACTACACCAGATTATACAGAGAAGCCATTGAAATTCACAAACACCAGCACAGTTACAATAAAAAAGAAGAAAGTTTAAAAATTAGCAAAACCTGGCTACCAGTCCTGAAAAACACAGCCTGCAAAAGGTCAACGAACTCAGTCCAACCACCAGGTCATGGGAATACTTCTCACAATGAACATGCTAATCACGCTCATCAGCCACTTGTTAACATTTCAACACAACAAAAAACCCCACCTAGTCTCCTATAATTTAGCTCTATAAATAGAACATTGCCACTCTACCTGGGCACAGAGATTTTGCTTCTATCTGTGCTCCTGCCCTCTGAAGATGCTGGCCACAGATGCTGGCGAAACGTTAGGAACCACAACTTCCAGAACACGGCCACACAGCCCGGAAGACCCACAACAGCCATCGAACTCCGGCCGTGAAAGCCTTCGACAAGTCACCACATTACTTACTTCACCCGGGACGGAGATGTATAGCTGGGTATCATCAGCATACTGATGATACTTCATCCCGTGGTGACAGATGATCTTACCCAGTGGTTTCATGTAGATGTTGAATAGGAGAGGAGAGAGGACCGAACCCTGCAACATCCCACAGAGGAGGGGTCGAGGGTCGGATCTCTCACTCCCTATCACCACCGATTGGGACCAGTCCTGGAGGAAGGAGGTGAACCAGCGCAAAACTACGCTGCCTACCCCCAACTCCCTGAGCTGCCGCAAAAGGGTACCATGGTTGATGGTATGGAAAGCCGCTGAGAGGTCAAGAAGAGCCAGGATGGATGCACTGCCTCCATCCCGCTCCTGCCAGAGATCATCATAAGTGCGACCAATGCAGTTTCCCATATCCAGGCCTGAATCCTGACTGAAAGGGGTCTAGATAATTCGTTTCATCCAGAACCCTCTGGAGTTGCAATGCCACCACCTTCTCAACCACCTTCCCCAAAAAGGGGAGGTGGGAGACTGGGTGAAAATTGTCCAGCAAAATTGGGTCCAGCGATGGCTTCTTGAGTAGGGGGTGCACCAGCGCCTCCTTAAAGGCAGCCGGAAACACCCCCTCCCTCAAGGATGTATTGGCCATCGCCTGGACCCAAGTACATGTCACCTCCCAGGCTGCTTTCACCAGCCAGGAGGGACATGGATCTAGATGACAAGTGGTGGCATTTACAATCTGGAGGATCCTGTCCACTTCCTCAGGTCCAACAGGATCAAACTTTTCCCAGATAACTGGGTAAGTATGTTCCCTCGGCATCTCTCCAGACCATGCTTCATGCTTGGAGTCCAGCTCAGAATGAATCCAAGTGGTTTTGTCCTGCAGATGCTTGGCAAACTCCTTCGCACGGCCCTGTACAGTGGGGTGAAAAAGTATTTAGTCAGCCACCAATTGTGCAAGTTCTCCCACTTAAAAAGATGAGAGAGGCCTGTAATTGACATCATAGGTAGACCTCAACTATGAGAGACAAAATGAGAAAACAAATCCAGACAATCACATTGTCTGATTTGGAAAGAATTTATTTGCAAATTTTGGTGGAAAATAAGTATTTGGTCACCTACAAACAAGCAAGATTTCTGGCTCTCACAGACCTGTAACTTCTTCTTTAAGAGGCTCCTCTGTCCTCCACTCATTACCTGTATGAATGGCACCTGTTTGAACTTGTTATCAGTATAAAAGACACCTGTCCACAACCTCAAACAGTCACACTCCAAACTCCACTATGGTGAAGACCAAAGAGCTGTCAAAGGACACCAGAAACAAAATTGTAGACCTCCACCAGGCTGGGAAGACTGAATCTGCAATAGGCAAGCAGCTTGGTGTGAAGAAATCAACTGTGGGAGCAATCATTAGAAAATGGAAGACATACAAGACCACTGATAATCTCCCTCGATCTGGGGCTCCACACAAGATCTCACCCCGTGGGGTCAAAATGATCACAAGAACGGTGAGCAAAAATCCCAGAACCACACGGGGGGACCTAGTGAATGACCTGCAGAGAGCTGGGACCAACGTAACAAAGGCTACCATCAGTAACACACTACGCTGCCAGGGACTCAGATCCTGCAGTGCCAGACGTGTCCCCCTGCTTAAGCCAGTACATGTCCGGGCCCGTCTGAAGTTTGCTAGAGAGCATTTGGATGATCCAGGAGAGGATTGGGAGAATGTCATATGGTCAGATGAAACCAAAGTAGAACTGTTTGGTAGAAACACAACTCGTCGTGTTTGGAGGAGAGAGAATGCTGAGTTGCATCCAAAGAACACCATACCTACTGTGAAGCATGGGGGTGGCAACATCATGCTTTGGGGCTGTTTCTCTGCAAAGGGACCAGGACGACTGATCCGTGTACAGGAAAGAATGAATGGGGCCATGTATCGTGAGATTTTGAGTGCAAACCTCCTTCCATCAGCAAGGGCATTGAAGATGAAACGTGGCTGGGTCTTTCAGCACGACAATGATCCGAAACACACCGCCCGGGCAACGAAGGAGTGGCTTCGTAAGAAGCATTTCAAGGTCCTGGGGTGGTCTAGCCAGTCTCCAGATCTCAACCCCATAGAAAACCTTTGGAGGGAGTTGAAAGTCCGTGTTGCCCAGCGACAGCCCCAAAACATCACTGCTCTAGAGGAGATCTGCATGGAGGAATGGGCCAACATACCAGCAACAGTGTGTGCCAACCTTGTGAAGACTTGCAGAAAACGTTTGACCTCTGTCATTGCCAACAAAGGATATATAACAAAGTATTGAGATGAACTTTTGATATTGACCAAATACTTATTTCCCACCATAATTTGCAAATAAATTCTTTCCAAATCAGACAATGTGATTGTCTGGATTTGTTTTCTCATTTTGTCTCTCATAGTTGAGGTCTACCTATGATGTCAATTACAGGCCTCTCTCATCTTTTTAAGTGGGAGAACTTGCACAATTGGTTGCTGACTAAATACTTTTTCGCCCCACTGTAGGTGGGTCACTGGGCCCACCTTCCCCAAAAGGGATTGAGTGATCTTAAGGCCATCGGACAGCATTCTGCGGACTCAATAAGAGTGGAGAAATATTGATGTTTCTCCGCTCTTACTGCCATAAGGTAGGCCTTAACAGCGGCTCTAGCCTGTGTTCGATCGGATTCTATCTTTGTCTTCCTCCAGCAGCGCTCTTAAACCTCTTCAAAACCCTCAGCTCCTCCGTGAACCACGGGGAATGTCAGGTTGAATGGGGCAAGAGAGGTTGCACAGGCACAATCCTGTCCAAGGCCTCGGCTGTCGTCTTATTCAAGGCAACAGCCAGAGCCTCCGCTGGACAGATCCTCGGGTATAACCCCCAGCTCCCTCTGGAACCCTACCGGGTCCATCAGTCACCATGGGCGGACCAATCTAATGGGTCCTGCCTCCCAGTGGAGGGGGGCGGCGTAAGAGAATCTCAAGGCCACCAGGGCATGATCTGACCATGACAATGGGGACAGATGCAACTGTCCTCTCAGCTCACATTGCCACTGCTCTGACAAGAAAACCAAGTCCAGTGCGAGGCCACTGTCTCAAGTCGTGTCCCAAATAATCTGGGACACGCCCGTGGCTCCCATGGTAGCCATGAACTCTTGAGCCTCTTCAGAGGCACGCCCCAGGAATGGCAAATTGAAGTCCCTCAGAAGCATAAGTCTGGGGAACTCCACCGCCAGCCCTGAGATGGTCTTCACCAGCTCAGGCAGGGAGGTTGCCATGCAGCAGGGAGGTTGGTACAGTAGCAACACTCCCAAATGTTCTCGGGAACCCAACTTGAAAAACGGTCTCACAACCGGGCACTTGTGGAGCAGTGCCCCTGAAGGCCACTAGAGACTCCCGGATGACTACCGCCACCCCTCCTCCCCTGCCCTGGTGTCTCGGCTGGTGCCACACTCGAAACCTGGCCGGGCACATCCCTGAAAGGGGTACCCCTTCTTCCGGGCCCATCCAGGTTTCGGTGATACACGCCAGGTCTGCCCCCTCCTCCGTGATCAAATCACATATGAGGGGGGGCTTGTTGTTAACTGACCTGGCGTTGAGAAGCAGTAGCCGAAAACCAGGGCCCTCAAGAATCTGTTGTCCAGGGCCTGGGTCTGAACACGGAGGGCTGGAACACGCCACCGGTAACAAACACTGGGGGCGTCTTCCCCAAAGATGGCTCGCCCTCTGGTTCCCATTGTAGCACCAGGGTCTGTTCAAGGTCCACCGCGTTGCCAAGGCCACACGTCCTCCGTCAGGGTCGGTTCGGGGTCTACTGTGTAGCCAAGGCTGCAAGGCCGCTAAGGCTGCTAAGTCCGCTCTGCCACCCGGGTCTGATGCGCTACTAGGCCGGCCCACCGTGTCTCCAAGCTCCGCTGTGCTGCCAAACCCACTCTGCTGTGCCGGATCTCGTCGCCACCGAAGCCAACCCGCCGCACTGGGGGCTCATTGCCTTGCTGGTCCGCCATGCTGGGGGGCCCACCAGTCACCCCACCGCTCCACCCGTTGCACCAGAAAAACACTCGGCCTTCCACACCACCAAAGGCCACTGCGTTGCTGAACCCACATGCGCCACCGAGGCCCGTGGGAGTCCAAGCTCACCTGTGCCACCAAGGCCCGCCGCGCTTCACTGCTCCATCCAAGGGACTCTGTTCGGCTCCGATACTGGCATGAAGGTAAAAGCCGGGGACCCTCAAAAGTCTCTCCCCAAACCCCCAACTAGTAACGTGGGAGCTGGGGGTCAGGACTCACAAAGAAGCCGGGAGTCTCTCCTTAGAGCAGCAGCAGTCGGCGTCCGCTCCCAGTCGCCATCTTGGAATCATCATATATTTTCACTGTGGGACAGAATTCTGGACTAAACATGACATTAGTTTTTTCCAGTGTGGCTCCAAAATTTGAGATGGCAAGTTGAATGCTGTGTTTTCTTTCTTATGCCTTGTTCAGGCTGAGCTTGGTTTGAATTGCATTGACATTCCCAATTCCCAAAAGATTGTGTTGTCATTTTTCTAGTATAGTACTATGTAGTTTGTTTGTATTTTTGCTTGCTTGATGTTGAAGTAGAAATTATTATTCTGGGCAGTAGGATGTACATAAAGTTCTCAGCTTCAAATATTCCTAGCTTAGAAGAGCTGTTCCAAGTTGTTATTTCTAGTGTTCCACTATAGGGGTCAGTGGGAATTCACAGCAAAACTATGTTGCTTCACTTTTTATCTCAGTGCTGATTCAGTCTTCTTGAACGTAGCTAAATTTTGTTATACTGCCTGTAAAATTAGTCAGGCTTTGGTTGTCCACTGATGAACCCACCACCAATTGTAATATTTTATTTTATTTTATCTTGTTTTGTTTTTACTTTATTTTTATTTTTAATGTGTTTCTGTTTGCAATTCTCGTCAGTGACCATAATAAAAATTCTATTCCATTCTATTCGCAGAGTTGCAATTATATATGTGGAGATAATCTATGGACTGGTAGTTGCTGTCATCCAGCCTATCAAAATACTGGCCAATGGGATAATGTTTAATTTTTGAAATATATTTAAAATTCTGTAAGAAACCATAGAAGCAACAGTTAATTTTTTTAATCAAGTCCCATCAGAATATTACTTACTCTAAACATCATGATGGATTTGTTTATGGTTGTTTTGTACATAATTTATTAGTTATTTACTTGTAAGGGTTAGCTTAGCTTACCTAACGCCATCTTGCTTTTGGAATTTGCTTGCTAAAGGGAACTAGGTTAGCAGGGACGCAGAGACTTGCTGCTGTCTCCAGGGATAAGTTCATTGAGATAACACTTAGCAAGGATTGTTTAACATACTAGGAGACAGAACGTCAGCTAGAAATGTAGATACGGAGCTTTGCCCGGTTACTGGGATAGAGTTTGTTCATGCTTCCTTACCAGCTTTGCTACTCTATATAATCTCTATGCTTGTAATATGTAGGTGTGGATCTTCCTAGGCATTTCACTGTCATGATGCCTGTGGAGACCTCCACCCAGCTCTGTCTTGGCCAAAATAAATGCTGTTATTTTATATCTCCAAGCTTCGACTCAAGACTGTTATTGGTAACTTCAGGAACTTGGGTAAAACAGTGTAAGTAGGGGCCTTACATTCTTAAAAATAAACTGAGGACAATTTTCATATGTTAAAGAAGAACAACGCTTGAAAATTATTGAAATCAGCTATAACATATCTCTCTCTTGCCAGAGAGAATAGCCTGAATATCATCTCATGAATTTTATTTTGTTGTTTTTATTTTTTGACAGTTCAAACACTTGTTCGTGAGTCACAAGTCATTAGAGAAGCTAAGGAAAAACAAATTGTGGAACTAAAAAAGTTATGTGAGCAGAGTACAGATTCCCTGAACAATGAATGGGGGAAAAAGGTAATGCTTTTTAAATTAGTACAATGAAAATAAAAACACAAAAGCTCATGCATGATTAATTGGGAACATCAAATTTTAAATCAGTTACTGATCAGTCAATGAAAACATTGAAATTTATTTTCTATAAAATTTCCACAAAATGCTTTCATTTACATGGATCTTACAATTCTAATTAAGTGAAATCTGAGTATGAACAGAGGTTTTGTATAGCAAAACATAATGCACATAAAAATATGCTAGAATGAGCAATTCTGGAAATGCCATGAAATCAGAGGGAGAGTTAATTCAACTAACATTGGAGTACTAATAGTTATGAAAACCACCTATGAAAACAGCAAATCCAAATTCCCAAGTCTTTAGAAATTATTATTCCTCAAAGTGATGAAAATTGCTGTCCAACATATCTGAAGAATACTGTATGGGAAATGCTGTCATTGATTGATTGATTGATTGACTGATTATGTGCCATCAAGTTGTTTTCGACTCCTAGCAACCACATACTGTAGATCACAGCTTTCCAAACTGTGTGTCGCGACACAAAAGTGTGTCGCCTGCGGGGCCCAGGTGTGTTGCGTCAAAACCCGGAAGCACTGATGGTGCGCCGCCGCTGCGCGCAGCTGTGCACATGGCGGCAAGCCATCAGCACTTCTGGGTTTTTGCACGGCACACAAGGACACCACTGCTGCCACCGCTGCAGTGCGCGAAAATCCGAAAGCGCCACAATGGCGGTGCGCAAAACCCGAAACCAGCAGCAGTGCTTCCGGGTTTTTGCGCGCCGCCGCAGGAGCGGTGCTTTCGGGTTTTTGTGGGAAAAGTTTGGAAAGCCCTGCTATAGATAGATTTTTTCCATGATGATACCTAACCTGTTTTTTCAAGTCTCCCAACAGTGCATCCATTGTCATATAACTGAGTCCATCCACCTTGCTGCTGGTTGTCCTCTTCTTCTCTTTCCTTCCACCTTTCCCAGCATTAGAGCTTTTTCCAGAGAGCTGGGTCTTCGCATAATGTGTCAGAAGTAGGTTAATTTTAGCCTGGTCATTTGTGCCTTGAGTGAGAAGTCTGGGTTGATTTGTTCAATGATCTGTCAGTTTGTTTTCTTGGCTGTCCACAGTATTCTCAGGTGACTGCTCCAACACCAAAGTTCAAAGGTGTCAATACTCTTCCTATCCTGCTTCTTTAAAATCCACCTTTGTTTCCATAGAGTGTCACAGGGAATACCATGGTTTGCACGATTCTGATATTTGTAGGTATAGACACATCACAGCATTTGAATATCTTTTCCAAGGCGAAAAAGCCTCGGATCACCACAAAAAGTGACGGTTGGGGGGCGCCCCGGGAAAATCTCTGCGCTGATCAGCTGTGCGATGGGGAGGTGGAGGTGTGCCCGAGCTGCCCCGGTAGGGGCCGAAAAAACTGCGGGGAGCAAAAGGGGGGAAGTCTGCCCCACGCCCCGCCAGGGTGCTCCTTCGAAAGGGCAGGCTCCGGGGACCCCGAAAATGCCCTCGGTTCCGCGAAAAAACGCTGCACCGAGCGGCAGGGAGGGGAAAAATGAGGGGAAGCTGATTGGCGGTGGATGCTTCTTGGCCCGCCTCCGCCCTTCTTTGCCGTGCACTGATAGGTGGAGGTGTTTCCCCTTCCGGGCCCCCACCAATAAGCTGCTCCGGCTCACCCTGCGGCCCACTTCCTAACAGCCTGTGGCCCACTAGTGGGCCGCGGACCACAGGTTGCCAACCCCTGCCCTAACTCATGTCAGTCCCAGAGAAGGTTAGCTTCACACTTACCATGGTTTCCTTCTGCTCAAATGTTGCCTACCTCTTTGTTGCTTCTGGAAACTAGCTCACTGAAACCAAGCGGCTGTTTCCAGTCTCCATCTTGCTTGCATGTTTAAGCAATGTCTCTTTTTCTCTCTTTCAGGCATTTTGTCCCCTTTGTCCCCCTCCCAGGTGATCTGTTTCCTTTTACATCTCCCAACTGCCTCCTTCTCATTTGTCTCAAGACAAAGATATTTTTTAAGAAAAAAAAGAGGAAGGGGAAATGTTCTCCTCATTTTCCTTGGACAAAAGTCTTTATCCCCACCCCCTCATTTTAGGTGTACATCTTTGCATTTGAAGTTATTACGGAGTTGCCGTCTGTTTGTTGAGGCATCTAGGATATGTGCATTGGCTGTCTCCTTGCAGGCTTACCTGCCAGCCTACATGCAGCTACATTGTTGTGGGGAGGGGGGCAGGTGTACCATGTGCTGCCTGAGTGACGGTGTAGGTGTACCATTCACTACAGCTGCTCTCTGCATATAGCCACTCTATGCTTCTGATGAAATGAGCTGCAGCTCACAAAAGCTTATGCCTTTTAATAAAACGTGTTAGTTGGAAAAGGTGCTGCCAGACTCCTCCTGACTTTTTGTCGCCATAGACTACCACTTCTCTCCTCCTGCAAGAAATACTGTACATCCATTACTTAATTCTGTTATTGATTCCAGTCAGGTAGAAGCCACAGTGGATTTCCAGCAGGATTCTGGTGTTAAAATATCTAAGCTTTTGCATAGGCTATTTGCATAGCCTAGGAGTGTCCAGTGATTTATTTATTCTATCAATTCCAAAATAAAAGTTAGCAATATGGGTAATCAAAATCTTTGATCAGGCATTAGCCTGACTTTTTAATTAAGGAGGAAGATTGATGCACTTCATGGCAAAGTATTGTCAAACTCTTTCTTCACAAATGGACTCGTTGCCTGGCTACTGTATATTTAAGGTGTCCAAAATAATAGAAGAAGAAATTCTTAATACTGATTATGTATAGCCGACCTCCTTCATTCCTTCATAACCCCCTTATGAATGTAGATAAATGTCTCTTAAGTGATACAAATAGCTTAATAATTTAGGAAATGTCACAGATACAATATGTTTATAGAAGTATATGTCTTTATGGAAATATATCTTTTTACTTTGAATAAAGTATGCCATATTGAGCTCCTGAAAGGTGGGATATAAATCAAAGAAAGATCGAAAGCTTTAATAGTGCTGAATGGTCCCTTAATTTTTCTGTGTTTGTGGACTGTATTTGTGTTTGTAGCTCCATAATGCTGTAGCTGAGATGGAAAAAGACAAGTTTAATCTCCAGAAAAAACACACAGAAAATATGCAAGAATTTTTGGAGGATACAAATACACGTTTAAGTAAAATGGAAGCAGAATATTTGGCACAAACCAAAGCAACTGTAAGTGTTATGTAATGACCACAGTTACTATTTATTTCACACCCCAAGTGGCAGCCTTCTTAAAAGGGGACTGCTAGCATTCTAAAATAATTATTCATCCTTATGCATGGTCTTTTCATCAGTTCCTTTCTTAAATGACATAGAAGATAGTGTACTAACTTGAATGCAGAAGTTAGTTCTGTTCTTCATCCAGACAGCTGGGTTTGAGGCTTTATGTATCAGTGTTCTCCTTTTGATGCAGCATATGGTGAAGTGTGTATGTGGATTTCATAAAGGAGATGTTTGTGTGTTCCAAATCAAGTCAATTTAATCATTTTTATCAGTGTTACACATTTATAGAAAAATAGTTTGATGTTGCCCTTAAAGCTTATTCAAACATTTCTTGTTAATGAAGATTGTGTTGGAAAAAAAATAGTACTCAAAGCTTCTTATATATAACAATAAATATGGCAAGAAACGGATATAGTCTGTCAGCAGGACTGAATTTAAGAACCATCAAAAGCAGACAGATCTTGCACAGCAGCTCCTGATTTTAATAATTAAACAAGGTAGAGTTCAAGGCATGGCTTAAGATGAAAGACTATACTGTCACTGAAAATTAGTTTCTCTTTTCTGACTATTTCAGACTTTTTTCCTCTACCTATTTTTCATGAAGTGTCATTTGTTGAGCACTAAGAACTTTTGCTGAGTGATGGGACTTATAAGTTACATACTTGGAACATGGATTCTTCTATTATATACTATTTGGGGCTGGATGTTAAACATATTTATACCTTGAAATAATTAAGGCTATGTAGCAATATATTGCTAGTTACTGATTTTGCAAATGACTTTTAAAAAATAGTCACTTTTTGGTATCTATATTTTTCTTGATTTACTACTTCCTGTTGTGGCACAGGGTAATTAATATTATTTGGCTAGTAAACCTAAATAATATAATAAATATTTTATTTTAAGTGTCAGACTGCATATTGTCATTCAGTCATAATTAAAAGAAACAAATATTTTCCAGGCTTATAATACAATACCGCAGAGAAAAGGGAGGGAAAATTAATAATTGTAATGTAGGGAAGGGGAAAATATGATATATAAAATAGACTTCTGGACAGATTAGATGCTACTTTCTGGATCTAGTTTGCAAGGGTTTGATTTTCTTGCTCATGCCTTTCTCTCTTCTTGCTTGTTCTCAGAAGATCAAATCTGATACAGCTAATTTTCTTGTGATAGGAAGCAAGTTCCTGCAACAGAGCAATGTAGATGAATGCAGTATTTTGCCTGATTGTATATTGGTTTCTACCAGAGATAGTGGATTGGGTGCAAGCCTTTTACAGTTATAAATAGCAAGTAAATCTCTACAGAACTTGTATTTTAAAACTTAAAATATAGTACATTTAATAATGTACATTTAATATAAAATTATTAAATAATTAAAACTGTTACTCTGTTTTTGGGTATATGGTCCTGGCTTGCTATTCAAAATCTTAGAGCAGTTATTGGCCTAAAAAATATTTATTTTTACTAGAATTTTGGATATAATAGCATGGCAGATAACTACCGTCAATTATTGCATTGTTTCTTCCTTCAAAATAGTAATGAAAAGCAATCTGATCTTGTTAAGGTATCAGAGCAGATGGCACTTTGCTCTTAATTAACTTAGAAAAATACAATATTATAATTCATATATCATTACAGTGATATTCCGTAAATGCAAATCTGCTTAAAGAATAGATTCAGTAATGATTCTGTTTGAATAGGTAATATCTTGATAATACTTGATGCATCTTAACTATAGCATACTGCTTATCTTTCAACCACATATTTTGATTTTGAAGCTGTGGTCCTATGGCTATACTTAAATAAAATTATAAAGATTAAACTTATAAAACATACAGAGCCTTTGTTTAACAATGAGTTTTTAGAATTCAAAGTACCTTACAAAATATTTATATTGTTTACTCTGAGAAATTGAAAAGGAAGCCCATTGGAAAAAAATTAGAGATGTACAGAGCTTTTGTTTAATTTTTCCTTGTGGTCTCTGCATGTTGCATAAAGAGCATCTATGCTTGGGAAGAGTTCCCATTTAGAATATTCTAGAACTAACCTACCTTTATAATTCATTTTATCTTCAGTTTTTTTAAAGTATGATAATGAACAAATCTCTTGGGAATGTTCCCTTTGATGTCAGTGAACTTTTTCTTTTCTTTATGGAGTTCACTTAGGTAGTTTGAGTTGTTCATTTTCATTTGACATTTTTACTACTATTCAGGCATTCTGGGAGATCTCTCCCCCCCAAAAAACCCCTGTCCAAAACTATCCTCCAAAGTATTTGCAGTGTGATGCTAAAGTTCCAGTTATGTATGATCATGCCTTGTGACTTCCTTGTTTGAAGAAGGGATTTATGTACACATACTCTGGCTGGCATCCAGAAAAGAAGAATCCGAACAGAAATAGGGGAAAACAGTAGAAGATGAAGAGTAGGTAAAAAAAAGAAGAAACATTCGTAGAAGTTTTATCTTATTTCTCATAGTTTGTTGCATGAGTATTTTGTATTTTTGGCTGAGATTAAAAAGATGTGATAATCATCAATGAGCAAAAATAAATTTGAATGCCACATTTGTTACCTCATTCACTTAGCACAGCATAATTATTCTAAATATATTCATCCAAGCCTGCCTATATAAATTATGTCAAACAATTTTGTTTTAAAAGTTCTTTTACTTTCATAATTTTAGTTTTTCTGGTTATGACCATGAGCAAGTAGCAGTGTTATCTTCACCTAAACCTTCTGGCTCCTAATATTTCAGTAGGAATTGCTCATCCATTTTCAAGTAAAGCATGACAACTATAAGTAGCTTACATTAGTAGCTTACTGTTAAAATGAAGTCGTACCTCAAGAAACCAAATTCAGTTTACTTTATTATGTTCTTTCCTGTTTCGGAATATATTTTAAAATCCTGGCATAAGTTGAGCTCTTGGTATTACTTGTGACAAATACAGTGGGGCAAAAAAGTATTTAGTCAGCCACCAATTGTGCAAGTTCTCCCACTTAAAAAGATGAGAGAGGCCTGTAATTGACATCATAGGTAGACCTCAACTATGAGAGACAAAATGAGAAAACAAATCCAGACAATCACATTGTCTGATTTGGAAAGAATTTATTTGCAAATTATGGTGGGAAATAAGTATTTGGTCAATATCAAAAGTTCATCTCAATACTTTGTTATATATCCTTTGTTGGAAATGACAGAGGTCAAACGTTTTCTGTAAGTCTTCACAAGGTTGGCACACACTGTTGCTGGTATGTTGGCCCATTCCTCCATGCAGATCTCCTCTAGAGCAGTGATGTTTTGGGACTGTCGCTGGGCAACACAGACTTTCAACTCCCTCCAAAGGTTTTCTATGGGGTTGAGATCTGGAGACTGGCTAGACCACTCCAGGACCTTGAAATGCTTCTTACGAAGCCACTCCTTCGTTGCCCGGGCGGTGTGTTTGGGATCATTGTCGTGCTGAAAGACCCAGCCACGTTTCATCTTCAATGCCCTTGCTGATGGAAGGAGGTTTGCACTCAAAATCTCACGATACATGGCCCCATTCATTCTTTCCTGTACACGGATCAGTCGTCCTGGTCCCTTTGCAGAGAAACAGCCCCAAAGCATGATGTTGCCACCCCCATGCTTCACAGTAGGTATGGTGTTCTTTGGATGCAACTCAGCATTCTCTCTCCTCCAAACACGACGAGTTGTGTTTCTACCAAACAGTTCTACTTTGGTTTCATCTGACCATATGACATTCTCCCAATCCTCTCCTGGATCATCCAAATGCTCTCTAGCAAACTTCAGACGGGCCCGGACATGTACTGGCTTAAGCAGGGGGACACGTCTGGCACTGCAGGATCTGAGTCCCTGGCGGCGTAGTGTGTTACTGATGGTAGCCTTTGTTACGTTGGTCCCAGCTCTCTGCAGGTCATTCACTAGGTCCCCCCGTGTGGTTCTGGGATTTTTGCTCACCGTTCTTGTGATCATTTTGACCCCACGGGGTGAGATCTTGCGTGGAGCCCCAGATCGAGGGAGATTATCAGTGGTCTTGTATGTCTTCCATTTTCTAATGATTGCTCCCACAGTTGATTTCTTCACACCAAGCTGCTTGCCTATTGCAGATTCAGTCTTCCCAGCCTGGTGCAGGTCTACAATTTTGTTTCTGGTGTCCTTTGACAGCTCTTTGGTCTTCACCATAGTGGAGTTTGGAGTGTGACTGTTTGAGGTTGTGGACAGGTGTCTTTTATACTGATAACAAGTTCAAACAGGTGCCATTCATACAGGTAATGAGTGGAGGACAGAGGAGCCTCTTAAAGAAGAAGTTACAGGTCTGTGAGAGCCAGAAATCTTGCTTGTTTGTAGGTGACCAAATACTTATTTTCCACCATAATTTGCAAATAAATTCTTTCCAAATCAGACAATGTGATTGTCTGGATTTGTTTTCTCATTTTGTCTCTCATAGTTGAGGTCTACCTATGATGTCAATTACAGGCCTCTCTCATCTTTTTAAGTGGGAGAACTTGCACAATTGGTGGCTGACTAAATACTTTTTTGCCCCCCCATAATACATACTACTATTACAATTTTTAAAAAAATCTTGTAATGGAGATAAAAGTGAACAGTTTTCAGAAAGAGGAACAGGATAAAACTTGTAAGACTGTATTGTGCCAACATAAGAAACAGTGTTGTTACAGTTTGTGGCATATGGTTTTTAGTGTCCTGGCATGGCTGCAGTTGTGCTGGCGTGAGTCAGCAAATGGAGTGAAAAGGAGGGGAAAGAAACTCAAGTCTGGCCTTGAAGGGCAGCTGTGCTGTCATGAGTGCTAATGGGCTGACCTGGCTGCTAACCAGGGCTGTGGGGAGATGTAGGGATAGCAGTCCCATTTGTCCAGCCTAGTATATAGGTGTTGGGGACTAGAGCCCTGGGGGACACCTGCCTCCTCAGTTGCTGCAGGACATGCTGCCGGTCTGACCCAAAATTGGAGAGAGAGAGAAGGAGAGGAGAGAAGGAGAGGAGAGAAAAAGACTGCAAAATGGAGTGGCTGGAGAGAAAAGTTGGAGAGTGAATTTATGTGAGTGTGCAGAGCAGTTGTTGGTTCCTGGTTGGGAAGGGAGAAGAAAGGTCCACGAGTGGCTTTTCTGGAAGAAGGGAAGTGAAGACATCTTCATGCAAGATCTAAGATGGGAAGCAGGGGTTCGTCGGTAATTGGTGGCCTCTGGGGAAGGACTGGGCAGAAGACCCTGAGAGAGTTTCTTCCCCCAACAGAGGAACAGTAGATGTTCAGCTGAGCAGATCCAGGAGAAAGTCAAGCAGTGCTGAACAGACTACAGTAAATCCAGCCCATTCCTTTCTTTTCACTCTCTCTCTTGATAAACCCAGAAATGGGGGAGAGAGATGGAGTGAAAGGGGGAAGAAGCAGGAGAGCGAGAGGGGGATAATCTCTGGGAGGGAGACTTAGGAGGAAACCTGACCCCAGGTGAACACTAGGATTGTGTTGTATATTCCTCATGTAAATACTGGTTATAAATCACTTCACTGTAAATAGTAAAAAAGCATAAAAGCCTCAACTGTTTTGCTTTTCTGTGTTAATTGCCACACTTTAAAGCAAAATACACCTCCAGTTCAAAAAGAACCCAGTCACACTGTGACACAGTTAAACCCTTAATGTACAAATATTGCCATGTGAAGAACTGTGAATATGGATTAGCCATTAAGTAGGAGCCTAGTTGCACCTGTTTTTACTCAAGAAAGGTCAAAGAATATTCATATTTATTGAAGAGTTACTCATCTAACAGTAAAAATTAGATATTGCAGAGCCTACTAATATTCTGTCAAATATTTCAGTTGCCATGTAAATTAATTTTTAGCATTGATTTGAATTGAAGCAGTAACATTCTCCTCTGGAATGTATTAATATGCTTTCCATGGTTAGTATCCTATTTTATTGCTTATTTTTCTTCAACTATTATTAAAAGAATTGCCACTTCAGTATGCTTAAAGTAACTTTATTATGAGGCAATAATATAATCTTGCATTTTCTGTTACATTCTTTGTTCATATTCTTTCCTTTGTAACAAGGAGTACACATAAATTTAAACATGATTAACTACCATCACATCCCCTTTCACTTCCAGATATTGATACTTTATCATAATCGAAAGATATGTATAATCCTTCTCCGTATAATCCCTGTGTCTTCCATATAGTGAGGATTTAAATCTTTCAAATTCTTGTAATTTTTTAGACCAACCCACACCAACTGTAAAACAACTTGTATGGGTGCATTCCTAATTGTAGTTGTTTTCTCCCCTTAGTGGTAAATTTTCTTTGCACAAATTGGCACCTAAATATGTTCCTTATTAAGATTATATGCAGCTCTTTCTTTTAAGGGAATGTTTTTTTTTTAAAAAAAGAGATCTTTACTTGTATTTACATAATTTCTCCATAGCTTTTATTCTTTTTTTCCATCTAATTATCTTTTCACTCTTTTTTCAGGTTCCATTCTAAATACATGCAAAAATATTAGTAAAATAATAATATTAACTACCCCAAAAGTGACTTCACGTTACTTTACTGCACATGCACTTTTACAGACTTTTGATTATCCTCCCATTTATTTATTCTAAGCTGGTTTGACTCCTTGTTTTGCCTATTAAGAAAGGTGAGGTATTAATGGAATGCCTGAGAGCTGCCTTGGAGTTCCTCACTGAGCCAGTCTCATTAGCCTTTCATCTTCATCGTTTTTTTTTTCTTCCTAGCATTTTTCCCACAGGTGCAGGGTCCGCTTTTCCGGATCAACCAAATGTTGATCCATTGGTTGCGAAAGGAAGAAACCGACCGGCTTGTTGCCTGAGCCTGACGTCATGGCCTGAGAGAGAGAGACCAAAGTCACCCAGTTGGCTTTAATGCCAACGCTGGACTAGAACTCACAGTCTCCTAGTTTCTAGACTGAAGTCTTAATCACTAGACACTGGGATCTTGAAAATATGGGAGATACTCTTCCCATCTTGTGCCTGTGGGGGTGGAGCTTCAGAATGAAGAGAAGGGATTCAACAAGAATCTCCATAAAATCAATGCAGGGGTTTAATGAATTACGTTTGTCTTCCATGCTAAAAATGGGGCTGTGTAACTTCTGGTGCCTCAAGCTCAGAGACTGACACTCTCTTTCTTATACATACCCCCACCCCCACCCCCACACATATGCATACTCCTCCCCTCTGTTTAGCAGAAAGAACACAAAATAGTAGATATTGCTATTTAGATTCTTATTGCCTGCATCTGATTTTAGTCTCAGGCTGCCAGAAGAAGAAGAAAAAATTCTTGTTCCCCCCCCCCCTCAGAACAAACAGAAGGAATCTTATTTTTCCTATTTGAAAAGGAAAAAAGTGCAACCTTATTGCTAGAGGGAGCTATCAGTGTTATAGTTTCTTCCCCTAAAAATCACTACAGCTTCTCCCCCCTGCTTTTCCCCCTTCTTTTTTGAATGAATGCAGGCAACATGGTTGGAGGAAGACTGGGAAGGATCGGATAGGCTAGGCGTTAGGGCAGGTGGGGTGGGGAAGCTGGTGAGTTCTGACTGGCTGGGAAGTGTTGAGTGACCTGGGCTGCATACATTTACTACATTTCTCACATTCCTGAGTTAGTGGTTTATTCCTTGGGAATAAAGTAACTGAAGTTGAAGGAGAATTTTAAAAAACTGTTCTTGACCTTTGTCTACTACTACCACTTCGGCAGTTAGCAGTTGAAGAAATTAAAACTCCACTACTAGCCACCAAGTTCACAAAATTATTGACCCCCAGTAAATAACAAGCAGCATTCCAATGTGTCCGTACATTGTTAGAAAAAGTGCAACATGCATACTTTAAGTTATATAGTCAGCCAGCTTCTTCAAGTTAAGTTTATTTGAGCAGGAATACTTTTTCCTGTTGCTAGTGCTCCTTTTTCTCCCATAGAAGCTCATCATATACATTTTCTTACAGTAAATTAACATTTCAATATTACCTTGTTAACCTTTATCAAACATGGGCTATGGCATTCCAGTATGTTTTCTCTATGTAATGTCTTTCTTTAACAGCTTGGGAGAGAAATCCAGCATCTGGGTTTTTATATTCATGGAAGATTGAACTAAAGCTCTCATTTGCCTGCCAATGCAAGCTACTGTAAGAAGGGAAAAGGAATCCCCAAACCCTAAACATATATGTATTTGTCCCAAAATGTGTAGGTTGTCTACTGCCAATAAGCATGGCCTTAATTATAAACCACATATTTGGTAACTTGTTGTATTAGAAATCTGTTGAGTATTTGGCATGTTTGTCAATAGCCAAATATGTGGTTTCACATTTTCCCTTCAGTTCAAGGTCAACATTCCTTGTTAGCTACAGCTTTCTAACTGTAGAATTGTATATTTAATCTGATTGTTGTCATTCATTGACAACCCTTTATGATTTGATGGGTATCATTTCACCAGAATTGTCTGTCAGTAGCTGCCTCTTTGGGTTTTTGTAAGCTCATGCTTGTATCATCATATATAACCATTCTCCTGTCTGTTGCCTCTTTTTCAATTGCCTTATCTTTGATTTTTTGAAGGATCAAAGTCTTCTCCACTGACTCTTGTTTTTGCATTATGTTTCCAAAATATTTAAGCTTTAGATTTGATATTAGTGCTTCCAGTGAGTAGTCTGGTTTTACTTCATCTAGTATTTAATTATTTATTATTCTTGGGGTCCAGGGTCTTCTCAAAAACGTTCTCAAGCACCACAATTCAAAGGCATCACTTTTCTTTGTTCAGCCTTTCTGATGATCCAGTTTTCACAACTGTAAGTTATAATTGGGAAAACTATAACCTCGACAATATGTACCTTTGTTATGATGTCTCTGTACTTTAATATTTTGTCTAGAGTTGCCATAGTCTCTCCCAAGTAGCGGACATTTCCTTATTTCATGGTTTTAGTCACCATCCGTGTGAGTTTTGAGCCTAGTGGCATTGGATTGGCATTGCCTATTGACATATCTTGGTTTTTAAAATATTGAGCAGCAGGTTGGCTTTTGCATTCTCTTCTTTCATTGTCAAGAAGTGATTACTTAAATCTTCCTTGATTGCAACTATCAAAGTGATATAATCAGCATAGCTGAGGTTTTCTCTTAGCAATTTTAATTCTGAGTTCTATTTATTTTCTGTAGTCCAGTATTTCTCATGGTATAGTTTGCAGATGAGTTAAATACACATTCCTTTTCCAGTTTTGAACCATATAGTTTTTCTGTTATCTATAGGCAGATGAGGTTGCCTGGTACATCTATGTTTTTAAAGACTATCCCAATTTGTTGTGGACCTTTATATATACCTTTAAAGGCATATATATAATCAATCAGGTGAAAAAACAGACAGGTGAATTTGTCTAAACTTTAATTCTCCTCTTTTGACCTTTCCAGTAAGCATGACCATACCAGAAGCTCAAGTTTCCCATTGTTATCATTCACTGGAATCCTTGAGCCCTTCCATCATGTCAACTGGTAATTTCCCAAGAGGATGTGAATACTTACTTGGCCAATGAAGTACTTTCTGTCTGCTACATCTTAGTTTTTGGTTTCTTACCTCAAGCCATGAACTTCAGCAATTGATCTGGGGGATATTCAGCTAGAGAACATGCTTTTTAGAGGTAGATTCAGAAATGGTTGCTTGTGATCTTGGCCTGTCCTGGCATTAATGCCTTGCTGTTGCTAGCAAACAGGGATGTGATATGCTTCAGATCTGAAGTCAAACATGTATTTCAAAAGGAGTGATGGACAGTATGCTGTGCTTGCTAGCACATTCTTAAAGAAGTGGTATCTTTTCCTGGTCTTGCATGGTAGCCATGTGATCTCTCCCAAATATGTATTTGAATTAAGGTGGTGTTAAGAGCATACCTAGACCCATTCTGAAGCATTTTATGTATTCTGTTTTACCCTGTCAGCATCATCTTAACTGAGGTTGTACAGCTGCTGTGAGCTTCTTTAAAGTGGCACTGACATTTAGATTCATATCCAGAGCTCAGCAGATCGCTATTAGCCAACCATTTCTACTAGGTATTGTAGACATAGTACAGGTCTGAGTTTCTTTCTTTATTTCTTACTTTGTACATCATTTTACTATTTTTTAAATGTCAAGCACTGAGGAGAAAAACTATGGTTAAGTGGAAGAATATTCATTATTTTGAAGTCTGCCATACATTTTGAAATGTATAAGGCTGATGCAATAACTGCCAAATGTATTTACTTTAAGTATGTATTAAAAGTTATTTGGAATTTATATAGACTTGGAATATGATCCATCCTTAATGAAGAGCAGCATCTAGAATATAAGGTGCCCTCTTGATGTTGCATATGTTTGAACATAAATGTCACTTGACTTGATAGTTGAAATAGGAATTCTGTACTTGCTAATCATATTTCTTAACCAATAAAAACTGCTTTCGTGTTTTAAGATCTCTAAGTTTCAGTATTTTCTGAGTCATATGTAGATAATGTACTGAATAGCACCAGATACATGCATGAATGTATTTCTAATATAGTTCTTCATGTTATTTAGAACCAGATGGTCAAAGAGCTAGAGGCCCGAATCTATCAGTTGACAGTGGAAGCTGAAACAAGTAATTTGCAGCGTCAGAAATTATCTCAAGAGAAAAACCATCTGGAACAGTCTTACCAGGCTGTATGTGTGGAACTTGAAGAAATCAAGGAAAGGTAGTTAATGATTTTTTTCCTTTCAATTATGGGTGTATGGTATATTTTTTATCACAATTTATAAAGTGTTGGTATTGAGTAATTGTGGAGGTATAGTAGCATTAACAGTACTAGTACCATCTGAAAAATGATAAAATCTGCATTTTGACTTTCATGAAGGTCTGGCTTTCTTTACTTACCTATATAGTTTATTACTGTAAAATAGTTACCTCATCTGTTGTGTACACTTTGACAAGATGAATCAACGTAAATTAAACATTGTAAGTGCTGAACAAAATCAGGTCTTCTGATTCCACTATTTTTTAATCTTGAAATTAGTGATGACAGTGGAAAAGCTACAACTTCTAGAAGGTTTCCTGTGTTGGTCTATTGGGGAAAAAATGAAGAGACTTATAGCATCAGAAGTAATGATTGGGAAAGTTTTATTTCACAAAGAAATCAAATGAACCTGTACTAAATATGCCATGATAATGTAATTTAAATTATTTATTTTTGGTACAGCAGAAGAGAAATCTTTCTCTAGCAGTTCTGTAATATCATCTAGATCATGGTTGCATAAACAAGATTTGAACTGAATATACTGTACACATTGTTATGCATAGTATATTTTTTGTATACTTTGTATTATGGTACTGATTTACTTCTAAAATAAGATTTGTCATTGGTAAGTGACTTATTTCCAACTGACTTATCTATAACTTTTGACTACACATAGTGAGACATATGCAGCTATTGATATTGGAATATGGTAGCCTTCACCAGATATAGTTTTATAACATCAGTTCAAATTTTGATAAGATTGTTATATTAAGTGTGAAAATATAAAGATAAATGTGGGTTTGTTCAAAATGGTATTCCATGACTTGCCTGCACTAACTTTGTCATCAAATATTTTTTAGGCAAAACTCACTTCAAAAGGAAAGAGGGCGCATGATGGAAGAATATGAACAGAACATTAAACAGTTACAAAGCAAGTATGATATTGACCTAAATTTGATGAAGAAGGAGCAAGCTTTTTCTGCAGTGAAGGTAGTGTATACTGTCATAAATGTGGATGGATAGGTTTACTTATCAACAATACTGTATATATAAAGCAAAAAATTATCAGTGTTAATTTCTGAACCTTAAATCCTGCATATGCTTTCGTAAATACAGTCAGGACCAGAAATATTGGAACAAAGGTAACTGTTTTGGCAGTTGGCCTCTGTACACTACCACATTGAAGTTGAAAGGAAACACACCCAGATGGGAGCGAAGTCAGGACTTTCAGCGGTAATTCAAGGGGTTTGACAAAAGTGGGGCACTAACCATTCAGGAAGTACAGCCAGTGGCATACACACACACCCATTGTTGGTGGCTCATAAGTAATGGAACGAATGGCTGACAAGCAGCTGCAAGGCCAGGTGTGGCCTGTTTACTGGGTACCCCATGACCAATCAAGCAGATAAAAGGCCTGGAGGTAGTTCTGAGTGTTACATTTGCATTTGGTAGCTGTTCACTGGAACTACCAAGATGAGGTGTAAAGAGGTGTCCATGCGAGTGAAGGAGGCCATCATTAGGCTGAGGAAACAAAATAAACCCATCAGAGACATAGCAAAAACATTGGGAGTGGCCAATACAAGAGTTTGGAACATCCTGAAAAAGAAGGAATTAACTGGCAAGCTCAGCAACAGCAAAAGGCCTGGAAGACCACGGAAGACAACTAAAGTGGATGACCGCAGAATTCTGCTCATGGTGAAGAGGAACCCTTTCACAACATCTAGCCAGGTCAAGAACACTCTTGAGGAGGTAGGCATGTCATTGTCAACATCTGCAGTCAAGAGACGGCTTTATGAATGTAAATACAGAGGCTCCACAACAAGGTGCAAACCACTGGTAACACTCAAGAACAGAAAGGCCAGATTTGACTTTGCCAGCAAACACCTAAAAAAGCCTGCCCAGTTCTGGAATAAGATTCTTTGGACTGGTGAAACCAAGATTAAGTTGCACCAGAATGATGGGAAGAGAAAAGTTTGGAGGAGGAAAGGAACAGCTCATGATCCAAAGCATACCGCATCATCTGTCAAACATGGTGGAGGCAGTGTTATGGCATGGGCATGTATGGCTGCCAATGGAACCGGGTCACTGGTGTTTATTGATGACCTGACTGCTGATAAAAGCAGCAGGATGAATTCTGAAGTGTATAGGGCTATACTTTCTGCTCAGATTCAGCCAAATGCTGCCAAACTGATAGGACACCGCTTCATATTGCAGATGGATAATGACCCAAAACACAGCAAAAGCTACCCAAGAGTTTCTCAAGGCAAAGAAGTGGGATGTTCTTCAATGGCCAAGTCAGTCACCTGATCTCAACCCAACAGAGCATGCTTTTCACTTACTGAAGACAAGACTGAAGGCAGAAAGACCCACAAACAAGCAGCAGCTGAAGGCAGGTGCAGTAAAGGCCTGGCAAAGCATCTCGAGGGAGGAAACTCAGCATTTGGTCATGTCCATGGGTTCCAGACTTCAGGCAGTCATTGACTGCAAAGGATTTTCATCCAGGTATTAAAGGCAATCCTTATGTTTGCAATGATGTTGGTTTGTTCCATTACTTATGAGCCACCAACGATGGGTGTGTGTGTATGCCACTGGCTATACTTCCTGAATGGTTAGTGCCCCACTTTTGTCAAACCCCTTGAATTACAGCGGAAAGTCCTGACTTTGCTCCCATCTGGGTGTGTTTCCTTTCAACTTCAATGTGGTGGTGTACAGAGGCCAACTGCCAAAACAGTTATCCTTGTTCCAATATTTCTCGTCCTGACTGTATGACTGGATTTACTCATCTGAGACTTATCATCATATGGAAGCATGTTTTTAATGCTTAAACACAAGCCTTGTAATTTGATTTGTCAAGTATTACTATAGCTATTCGCTATAATAGCCACTGATACATATTTTAGGGATGTTATTTATTCAAAATATTTTTAATGGATTGATTAAGTGCCGTCACATCAGTGCCAATTCTTACCAACCACCTAAATAGACTTTGTCCAATATAACCTATCCTAAGCCTATTCTTTTAGGTCTCTCAATCTTGCATTCATTGTTGTATGTATTAATTGTAATCAACCATCTACCTTGCTGTTGGTCATCCTCTACTTCTCTTTCTTTTCATTTTTCCAGCATTTTGGACTTCTCAAGTGAGCTGGATCTTCACATAATGTGTCTAAAATATGTAGTTTGAGCCTGGTCATTTGTGCCATGATTGAGAATTCTGGATTGATATGTTCTATGATCCATTTGTTTGCTTTTCTGGCTATCCATGGTGTTCTCAAGATTTTTCTCCAGCACCAAAATTCAAAAGCACCAATACTTCTTTTATCCTGCTTCTTTAAAACCCAACTTTGCATCCATAGAGTATCATAAGGAAAGCCATTGTCTGCATGATTCTAACCCTTTATATGTTTAAACCCATCACAGTATGTGAATATTTTTTTCCAGGACCTTGATTGCTATCTAAGTATTAGTTTATGGTTTATTTCTTGACTGCTGGTTCCTTTATTGTTGATCATCAATTCTAAAAGCCAGAAGCTATCCACCAGTGTCTTCATTGACAGTTCTAAGGCTGGTTGCTGTACCTGTTAGTTTGGTCTTCTTTATATTTAATCTTAATCCCATTTTTTTCATTGGCTCCTTGATTTTCATTACTAGAACTTGCAGATCATTTGCATTTCCGCTACCAGAATAGTGTCATCAACATAGGGCAAGTTATTGATGGACTTTGTCCAATTTTAAAAACACATTAATCTTTTTTCAATCCAGTTTCCTTCAATATACAGTATATACAGTGTATAGGTTGATTAAATAGAAAGTATAAGTAGCTCAAGAAAGGAAAGCAAAAGGCAACAGTGACAGGGGGAGATATGCCCAATTAAATGCAAAATTCCAGAGGTTAGCCAGAAGAGATAAGGAATTATTTTTAAACAAGCAATGCGCGGAAGTGGAAGAAGACAATAGAATAGGAAGGACAAGAGACCTCTTCCAGAAAATTAGAAACATCGGAGGTAAATTCCAGGCAAAAATGGGTATGATCAAAAACAAAGATGGTAAGGACCTAACAGAAGCAGAAGAGATCAAGAAAATGTGGCAAGAATATACGGAAGATCTGTATAGGAAGGATAATAATATTGGAGATAGCTTTGACGGTGTGGTCAGTGAGTTAGAGCCAGACATCCTGAAGAATGAGGTTGAATGGGCCTTAAGAAGCATTGCTAATAACAAGGCAGCAGGAGACAATGGTATCCCAGCTGAACTGTTTAAAATCTTGCAAGATGATGCTGTCAAGGTGATGCATGCCATATGCCAGCAAATTTGGAAAACACAAGAATGGCCATCAGATTGGAAAAAATCAACTTATATCCCCATACCAAAAAAGGGAAGCACTAAAGAATGTTCAAACTATCGAACAGTGGCACTTATTTCACATGTCAGTAAGGTAATGCTTAAGATCTTGCAAGGTAGACTCCAGCAATTCATGGAGCGAGAATTGCCAAATGTACAAGCTGGGTTTAGAAAAGGCAGAGGAACTAGAGACCAAATTGCCAATATCCGCTGGATAATGGAGAAAGCCAGGGAGTTTCAGAAAAACATCTATTTTTGTTTTATTGACTATTCTAAAGCCTTTGACTGTGTGGATCATAACAAATTGTGGCAAGTTCTTGGTGGTATGCGGATACCAAGTCATCTTGTCTGCCTCCTGAGGAATCTGTGTAACGACCGAGTAGCAACGGTAAGAACAGAGCACGGAACAACGGACTGGTTTAAGATTGGGAAAGGAGTACGGCAGGGCTGTATACTCTCACCCTACCTATTCAACCTGTACGCAGAACACATCATGCGACGTGCTGGGCTTGAGGAATCCAAGGCTGGAGTTAAAATCGCTGGAAGAAACATTAACAATCTTAGATATGCAGATGATACCACTTTGATGGCTGAAAGCGAGGAGGAGTTGAGGAGCCTTATGATGAAGTTGAAAGAAGAAAGTGCAAAAGCTGGGTTGCAGTTAAACGTCAAAAAAACCAAGATTATGGCAACCAGCTTGATTGATAACTGGCAAATACAGTAGAGGGAGAAAAAGTGGAGGCAGTGTCAGACTTTGTATTTCTAGGTGCAAAGATTACTGCAGATGCTGACTGCAGCCAGGAAATCAGAAGACATCTACTTCTTGGGAGGAGAGCAATGGCAAATCTTGATAAAATAGTTAAGAGCAGAGACATCACACTGACAACAAAGGTCCGCATAATTAAAGCAGTGGTATTCCCTGTAGCTATGTAGCTATGGCTGTGAGAGCTGGACCATAAGGAAGGCTGAGCGAAGGAAGATAGATGCTTTTGAACTGTGGTGTTGGAGGAAAATTCTGAGAGTGCCTTCGACTGCAAGAAGGTCAAACCAGTCCATACTCCAGGAAATCAAGCCAGACTGCTCACTTGAGGGAATGATATTAAAGGCAAAACTGAAGTACTTTGACCACATAATGAGAAGACAGGATACCCTGGAGAAGAAGCTGATGCTAGGGAAAGTGGAAGGCAAAAGGAAGAGGGGCCGACCAAGGGCAAGATGGATGGATGATATTCTGGAGGTGACAGACTCAACCATGGGGGAGCTGGGGATGGTGACGGCCGACAGGAAGCTCTGGCGTGGGCTGGTCCATGAAGTCACAAAGAGTCGGAAGCGACTGAACGAATAAACAACAACAACAACAACATACAGCTTTGTCTCATTACCTTGACTCCCTGAAGCCAGTATATTTCACAATGTTCCATCTGGACTTTGGCTTCTTATCCTGTGTATAGATTTTCCGTGAGGAGAGTAACATGTTTTGGGATTCTCATTTTCGTAAAACATTCCACAGCTTGACATGATTGACACAATCAAAGGTCTTTATATCGTCAATGACATCTTTTTTTGATATTCTTTGGCTTTTTCAGTTATCCAGTGTGCATCAACAATAAAGTCTTGTATTCCTTGGCCTTTTCTAAAGCCAGCTTGAATGTCTGGCCTTTTCTTTCCATGTAGGGCTCTAATCTGCATTGGGTGATCCTAAGCATTATTTTGCTAGCAAGTGAAATTAAGGTTATTGTATGATGGTTTTCATACTCTGTTAAGTCTCCTTTCTTTGGTATTTGTATGTAGATTGACCACTTCATATCTGTTGGCCACTGTGTTTTCCAGATTGGGGGGCATAGTTTGTTATAATCTTTACTGATTTTTCAGTTGCTTGCCAAAGTTCTGTATGTATTCCATCAATTCCTATAGTCTTCTGACTTGGTAATGACTGGAGTGCTAATCAAACCTCATTTTTCTAGTACTAGAAGTAGGGAATATCTTCTAAGGTACCTTGGATGTTGATATCCTTACTATACAAAATTTCAGTGTACTTTTTCCATTTCTGTTTGATCTTCTTTGAATCAGGTACTGTCTGTTCTTTACTTTGAATCAGTTTACTCTTTGTTGATATCATTTAGTATACTAATTTGAGGTTGGAACCTCTTCTGAGTTCACAGATCTTTTGGAAAACTTTTCTTGTTTTTTCAAGTCTGTTATTTTCTTCAATGTTTTTACAGATATCTTTGCAATACTGTTCTTTGTCTCTTCTAACAGTTCTCTGAAATTCTTTATGGTCCTTCCTGCTCAGGATTGTGGAAATTATTTGGCTATGTTCTTGTGTTTTATCATAATTTAGAACTTGCACATAAGTAGTTTGTGATCTCTTCCACAATCAGCCCCTGGTGGTATCCTTTTATCCTCAGTTATGATGTCCTTTTATCAATAACATAGTCAGTTTGATTTCTTTGTGCTACATCTGGTGATATCCATGTATATAGGTGTTATTTTGGTTGTTTGAAGAATGTGTTAGCAATGAAGAAATCATTGCATTGGCAGAAACTGGTAAATCATTCTCCTGCTTCATTTCTGTTTCCTAGGCCATACAACCAATTTTTTTTCCTCCTTACTGTATCCAACTTTGGAATTCCACTCTGCAGTCACAAGCAGCACATCTTTCTACAGGTAGTCCTTGCTTAATGACCACAATTGGGACCAGAATTTTGGTTGCTAAGTGAAGAGGTCATTAAGTGAGTCCAACTTGATTTTACAACCTTTTTTGCGGCAGTCATTAAGCGAATCACTGAGGCCGTTCAGTGAACCATGTGGTCGCTAAGCGAATCATGTGGTTCCCCATTGATTTTGCTTGCCAGAAGCTGGCTGGGAAGGTAAAAAATGGCAATCATGTGATCACAGGACACTGCAACGGTCATAAATACGAACTGGTTGCCAAGTGCCCAAATTGTGATCACATGACCGTGGGGATGCTGCAATGATTGTAAGTGTGAGAACCGGTCGTAAGTCACGTTTTTCAACACTGTTGTAAGTCTGAACCATCACTAAACAAATGGTTGTTAAGTGAGGACTACCTGTATATGTTATGTCAATTTCAGATTGAACTTGACAATAAAACCCTTCAATTTCCTCCTTTTCTGCATCAGTAGTTGGAATATATACTTCAGAAAAGTATAAATATCAGAACTTAAGTTGCTCTGGTAGTGATTGCATTCTTCCATAACTGCTCAAATGGAACTGCATATGGTAGGCACCTCTTTCTTGCCTCACCCTTCATGCATATTGATTTCACCAGATGTATCCCTAAAGATTGGGGACTGGTGATAATAGTCCCAAACAGAAAGGCAGTGAAGGGAATCCAACTAACTATGGACCCATCAGCCTTTTGAGCATGACAAGCAAATTGTATGCAAAAGAGCTACACTAGAAAATATCTGAATGCATTGAATCCAAAGGCCTGCTTAGAGAAGAATAAGTGGGGTTTCAAACTGGGCAATCATAGTGGACCACATTGTCGTGCTACATCATCCAATTGAGAAGCACATCAGAAACTGAAGACTCCACTCTGCGTAGCTTTTCTGGACTTTAAAGCAGCATTTGATTCCACTTCCTGGACATTACTATGGGAGAAGCTGCAAAAGATTAATATCCAGGAGCTGTATTCAGACACTCACCCCAAAGTGAGATGTAATGCTCAAGGAATGCTTTCTAACACCATACACATAGAGAAAGAGGTGTGACAGAGCTGCATTTTGGCCCCTACCTTGTTTAATTTTTACATAAATGGTGTGGTAGGTCTCTTGGAACTCCCAGACTTTCACACACCAAATATTGCAGGTTGCAAGGTGCCGATATTACTTTATGTGGATGATGCTACAATTATCTCTTCCACACCAATCGAAGTCAAATGAGTGGTGCGAACCATTGTTCACTACTGCACTCAAAATAGACTGGTTATAAACTACTAGAATTCTAAAATCATGGTTTTTGCCAAGAAACCAACACAGCAAGCCTGGTTAATTAAGCAGAACAGAACACTCCTTTAAATAGGGGATCTTGGAAAGCCCACTGTGAACATATTATGCAAGTGGCATCAAAATCTACATTAAAAGATTGTACTATTCCCCTGGAGGTGAATGGACACCAGCAGCTGTGAAGCTTTTTGAAGCTAAAATCTTAGCCCAAATACTTTAATCATCATATATTGGACTGTACATGAAGAATACCTTAGAGACAATACAAACTAAATTTCTAAGGTCCCTACTTGCTGCACCCTGGGGTATCAGCGCAGTACTGAGGCTTGAGTCTGGGATGCCTAAAATTGAATTCAGGGCATGGAAACTAGTGACTTGGAGTCTAAGGACTAGATTTTTCCCCAGTGGGCTGCTCCCACTAGTCATATCTGATAACTTTCAGTATGGACACTGGCAGTAGAGCAAAACCTACGAACTGCTGGATTGCCTGTAGACTCTTTGATAGCTTTGAACTATGCCCAGGCCAAAAAGCTAATGTTGCAAAGATTGAGTGATATTGAATATCAATCTGAAGCCAGCTCCCACTCTCAGAGCATATAACCCTATTGGATACAGGTTCCTGGGAACCAGCAAATTTCTATTACGCTCTCATTTCCTCTATGTTGAGCAAAGGATTTTTGGGGTGCTAAGCACAAGGTGTTCCCATTGGCACTTCTATATGGCAGGTATGCCAACATCCCCATGCCCCAGCATACATGCCCTTGTGACTCTGGGGAAATTGAAACAATCCAACATGTCTTCCTTTACTATAGCTTCTACAAGAACCTCCAAAATAACATTATAATTCCTCTTTTACTGCAAGTGCCAGGGACAACAGACGATTACTATACTTACATTCTCTCAGACTCAAATTGTGACATAACCCACATGGTAGCTAAATTTTTCACTGCAGCAGTTAAAACTAGGCAACAGTTAACTTCAGACTCAACCTGATAGCTCAACATCGCTGCACGATTTAAATTTTTCTTTTCATTCTTTTTCTCTCTCTCCTCTTCTTAGATTTCCTTAAATTATGATTATACAAAACAGAGGTATTAAATAAGCACCAAGCACCATCTATTATGTTCAAATTATTCCAGGTAGAACTTTATTACTTTAGTGTACAACTTTGCATTTTATCACCACATTTTAATTATATAAATGTTTTAATATATTAGTATTCTAATACTCTACTAGACTGTTACATAGCAATATAGCTTTGTCCATACTTAACAATTAAGCATTTCTCAGAATTCCTGCTGCCCGACATACTTTAAATATGGTTTGGTACTCCGGTTCTTACCTGCTGTTTTTACCTTTCCTCTCCTTTCTCCCTGTTTTGTGAAAATTGCTCAGCTACTTTTATCACACTCCCGTTTCTCCCCTGTAATAATGTTACCAAATTGTATTTAGATCTGGTCATTGACTGTAATAAAGGTTTTGATTTGAAACACAAATATCAGTTATATTAGAGAGCTGTCTGTGAAATCTGATTGAAATTATTTGATCACTGACTGCATTGTACCCACCACGTACTGTCTTTACTGTATCCTTCCTGACTATGAAAGCAGTACCATTCCTTTGTTTTTTGTGTCCTGAGTAGTAAACAGTATAATATTCTGACTGAAAGTGTCCAGTTCCAGTCCATTTCAATTCACTGATGCCTTATAAGATGTCAATGTGTACTCAATTCATTTCATATTTCACTGTGTTGAACTTTCTCATGTTCATATTTCTTACCTTCAGTGTTCCCACTGCACTGCTGTCTTTGCAGCTTTGGATTTTCTTTTCCTGCATGGCAACATCAACTAAATGTCTGGAAAGCTTTAATCTAGCCACATCAAAAGCATCACTAGTATTCTAAATATCCTCAGCCTTTCTTCAATAGCATATTAAGTTGCATTGGGCCCGAGGGGCCCATCATCTGGCACTCAATCACTTTATCTTGTCTATCCATTTGGTTTTCATAGTAAAATACAGAAGTGACTTATCATTGCCTTCTGCTGTGTAGTATGGGATGACATCTTTGCCACTGTCACTAAATTGATCATCCACTTCCAGCACCTTCCTATATCGCTACTGCTGATACAGATAACTCTTTGTTTTAGCTGGGCTCTTATGGGTGACCTACTAGGAGTATATACTCTTGGCATACGCTCCTGGTGTGCTTAATTCACCCCTCTTAGAAGCACCTCTCCCCCCCCCACACACACACATCTAGTAGGTTAGCATAGAAGGACTTCAGGTGGTTTGAATGGATAGCATCTCTAAATTGAGTATCCAGTCAGTGGTTATATCAAATTACAAGGTTTGTGTTTAAAAGCTTTCATGCCTTTTATTTAAGTATTTATTGTATTTGTTAACTATCCCAATCAAACAGCTCTGCAGGCAGCATACAGTAAAGTAACAATAAAGCAAAAGCAGCAACCCCCTCCCCAATTATATAAACAATGTGTAGGTGCAGAAAAACATACAGTAAATTCACAGATGAGCAGCCACAGCCAATCAAATGGAGTTGACTGACGAAATAAAAAACATTTTACTGTAGCGGTTTTCTTAAATATGAGAAAAGATGGTGTCAAAATGTGTTCCATAATACACTGGCTGATACAGAGAAAGCCTGCTGCCTAGTCCAAATACCATAAACATCACAGAAAGGAGGGACTCTCAGCATGGCCTCTGGAGATGATTGGACAAGTAGATTATCTCATTCCTTTTACCTTTTAAAGCATAACTTTGAAAAGTAAAGCTATTTCTGCCAAAATGAATGCCAGACCAACATTCCCCTTTCCATTACATCTTTACAGGCATCAGATGTGATTGAAGAATTAGAGCAGTGTGTGTCTCAATTAAAACAACAGTTACTAGAATCAGACCATCAAAGGCAGCAACAACTGATGGTGAGCCCTGATTTTTCACTTAGGAGAATGATGAGCCCTTTGTTTTTTTCTTGAAATTTTGAGTGAGTGAGGGAGGGAGGGAAAGAGAGATTGTTTGTTGTTGGAGGCCTTGAAAATACTGTGAGCAAAAATAATGGAATATGTTCTTATTTCAGGCTAAAGCCTTTATAAAGAATTTTTTTCTCATTTCCTTGTTTTCTGAAATGATTTGAAAAATGTGCTTATCAATGGAGTAAAAAAAAGTATTCAGTGAAGTTGAAAATAATTATCCTGTCTATCTTACATTTGTATAAATTAGTGCATTAGCATAAACCTGCTGCCTTGGTGCTACATTGCAAGTATTCTTGGCTTCTGTTCTCTCTTATCCCTTATAGCAGGGATGGGGAACTTACAGCCTTTCAGATTTTTTGTCCGACATCTCTCAGCATTCTTCATACTGGCTGTATTGGATGGCATTTAGAATCCAACAATATCAGGAGTTCACAACTTTCCAATTACTAGCTCTAACAGGTCAGTTGAGGCAGACCTGCACTGGTCTCTCAGACAGCTGTCACATTTTGCACATCCTGCATATATGCCTTACTGTGCTAGCATGTATGCTTATGTCAGGGGAGGAGCAGAACCCTTTAAAACAGGGGTGTCCAACCCGCGGCCCATGGGCTGCATGTGGCCCTGAACAGCTAGTAATGCGGCCCACCCGGTGCTTGGACGGAGTGCGCGGTGGGGAATGAGGGGGAGAGGCAGGGACACAAGGCAGGAAGGGATGCCTCCACAGCCGAGGGACGCCTCCGTGGCTGACCGCCCCCCCCGCACAGGGGGAACGAGGGGGATGCAAGGCAGGAAGGGACGCCTCTGTGCGCGGGGGGATGAGGGACGTAAGGCAGGAAGGGACGCCTCTGCAGCCAAAGGGACGCCTCCGCAGCCAGAACACACGCACCCCGCACCCACTTTCCTCGGCCTCCCAGTGATTGCACACATTCACATACCCCGCACCCTCTTTCTACAGCCTCCCTGCGACCAAATGCACCCCGCACCTGCTTTCCCTGGCCTCCCTGAGTGTGTGCATGCACACACATACACAAACACCACGCACCTACTTTCCTCAGTCTCCTAGTGATTGCTGCTGGGGCGAGCGTGCCATCAGGCGTTTGCAGCAACGGGCAAGAAGCACAAGGTGGGCTGCTTTCTTTTCCTGGCAGGGCTGGCAAGGCTTAGCCTATAAATCTCTGCACCGGGAAGCCAGGGTGGAGGGCTTCCTGCCCAGCCCTCTCCTCCCAAAGGAGGAGTTTGTGAGACGCGGCACTGGAGGTCTCCTTCGGGGAGAAAGTGTGAAAGTGTGCATACCAAAAGTAGAAAAATGGGGAACTAAGCCATATTGCACTTGACAGATTTATCTCCTCTATGTCCCTGACATCTCGTTTGGTGCTAGAAAACAGCTTTTGCTGGATCTTTAGCAGTCCAAATCAAGAAGTTTCAAGGGGACCCAATGATGTCAATACTATGGGTCTGATGTTGAAGAAGGACAATTACACAATAAAGATTTATCTGAGAGCAGCTGAAGTTTTTTGAGATCTACCATGGCAGCAGTGAAATATAAATTTACTCCCAACACGTTTTTGCTCAGATGATGGTGTTTTAGCTACAACTCGTTTGGATTACTGCACTGTACTCTACATGGGGCTGCCCTTAAGGACCACCCACAAGTTACAACTGGTCCAGAATGCAGTTCTGCATATAGTGTTGGGCGCCCCTAGGTTTACCCATTTTACACTCTTAAACTTTGCTTTGTTTATTTGCCTATCAATTTACAATAGGCTTTTAATTAATTAATTAAAAATTAAATTAATTAAAATTTAATTAATTAATTAAAATTTAATTAATTAATTAATTAATTAATTAATTAAAATTAATGAAGTTTTATTATTTATATACATTAACTATATTATATATTTTATGTGTGGCCCAAGACAATTCCTCTTCACTCAATGTGGCCCAAGGAAGCCAAAGGGTTGGACACCCCTGCTTTAAAGAAAGGGCCTGATTACCTCAGAAGGGGGAGATGTTGGCAATAGAAGCTCAAGGAGTGTGTGGTGGTAGAAGCTGCCCTGGAAAAAGAAGAGAAGAGGAAAGATGGAAAAGGATAACTCTCTAATGAACTTCAGTGGGAAGGCAAAGGGCCAAGAGTGATTCTGCATGCTTTCAACAAAAGGGTTATGTGCATAGTTCTTATATGAGACTAGAACTGGGGACATTCTCAGCTCAATTTCCCATCCCTTTCCTTGGAGAATTTATCACCTGTTCTAACTGATTATCTATTCTGAGTAACTGACCTTTCCACAGAGTATACAATACTTATAATTTATTGAATTATATTTTAGTTTATGCTGAAAATATTAATAATAATAATTTTCATTGACTCAATTATTTTCAGGAACGAGAGGAAACTTTTCTACAAGAAAAAGCTAACTTAGAGAGAATTCATGAAAAAAAGGTAATCAAGAAAAATACAGTTTTTATCTACACAGGATATCATGTGGAACCCATAAAAGTTTATTTTTATAAACCATAATATGGAAATATTGGGCAGAAAAGGAATATAAAATTGGTGAACTTAGAAACTCTAAAAATAAACATTTAGCAAGAATGAACCCATTAATATTTTCAGAACAATTATATTTTGCCTGAGAAATATACTAGTACTTGGCTATGCTTAAGTTTAGGCAACTTAAGTTTAGATAAAAATGAACTTTATATCATGAATTAAAAAAAATATGTTTGACAATATTTAAGATCCTTGATCACCAGATATTACGGACAAGGCTACAATTCTTGGCTATCACTGGCAATGTTTTATCTTGGTCTCAGTCAGATCTCTCTGGGTGTTCTTTTAATTTACACTAGCCTCACTGTATCCCATGGTGTTCCCTCTTTCAATATGTGTCCCCCAAGGTGCTGTTCTTATTTTTGTCATTTTTTCCCTTGTACATTCTTTTCCTTGGTTGCCTAATCTGACACTCAGGCTTTAGATACTATATCTATTCCAATGATACCCAGCTTTTTTCCTGAGATACAGTCAGGACCAGAAATATTGGAACAAGGATAACCATTCAGAAAGTACAGCCAGTGGCATACACAAACACCCATCATTGGTGGCTCATAAGTAATGGAACGAATGGCTGACAAGCAGCTGCATGGCCAGGTGTGGCCTGTTTACTGGGTACCCCATGACCAATCAAGCAGATAAAAGGCCTGGAGGTGGTTCTGAGTGTTACATTTGCATTTGGTAGCTGTTCACTGGAACTCCCAACACGAGGTCCAAAGAGGTGTCCATGTGAGTGAAGGAGGCCATCATTAGGCTGAGGAAACAAAATAAACCCATCAGAGAGACAGCAAAAACATTGGGAGTGGCCAATACAACAGTTTGGAACATCCTGAAAAAGAAGGAATTAACTGGCAAGCTCAACAACAGCAAAAGGCCTGGAAGACCACGGAAGACAACTAAAGTGGATGACCGCAGAATTCTGCTCATGGTGAAGAGGAACCCTGTAACAACATCTAGCCAGGTAAAGAATGCTCTTGAGGAGGTAGGCATGTCATTGTCAACATCTGCAGTCAAGAGACGGCTTTATGAATGTAAATACAGAGGCTCCACAACAAGGTGCAAACCACTGGTAACACTCAAGAACAGAAAGGCCAGATTAGACTTTGCCAGCAAACACCTAAAAAAGCCTGCGCAGGTCTGGAATAAGATTCTTTGGACTGATGAAACCAAGATTAAGTTGCACCAGAATGATGGGAAGAGAAAAGTTTGGAGGAGGAAAGGAACAGCTCATGATCCAAAGCATACCGCATCATCTGTCAGACATGGTGGAGGCAGTGTTATGCTATGGGCATGTATGGCTGCCAATGGAACCGGGTCACTGGTGTTTATTGATGACTTGACTGCTGATAAAAGCAGCAGGATGAATTCTGAAGTGTATAGGGCTATACTTTCTGCTCAGATTCAGCCAAATGCTGCCAAACTGATAGGACACCGCTTCATATTGCAGATGGATAATGACCCAAAACATACAGCAAAAGCTACCTAAGAGTTTCTCAAGGCAAAGAAGTGGGATGTTCTTCAATGGCCAAGTCAGTCACCTGATCTCAACCCAACAGAGCATGCTTTTCACTTACTGAAGACAAGACTGAAGGCAGAAAGACCCACAAACAAGCAGCAGCTGAAGGCAGCTGCAGTAAAGGCCTGGCAAAGCATCTCGAGGGAGGAAACTCAGCATGTCCATGGGTTCCAGACTTCAGGCAGTCATTGACTGCAAAGGATTTTCATCCAGGTATTGAAGGCGATCCTTATGTTTGTAATGATGTTGGTTTGTTCCATTACTTATGAGCCACCAACGATGGGTGTGTGTGTATGCCACTGGCTGTACTTTCTGAATGGTTAGTGCCCCACTTTTGTCAAACCCCTTGAATTACAGCTGAAAGTCCTGACTTTGCTCCCATCTGGGTGTGTTTCCTTTCAACTTCAATGTGGTGGTGTACAGAGGCCAACTGCCAAAACAGTTATCCTTGTTCCAATATTTCTGGTCCTGACTGTAAATGAGAACGTGTGGTTCTCCCTATTGAGATGCCTTTTAGCCATCTTGTTAAGGTTGACTACACAGTTAAGACTGAATATGGATAAGACTGAGATCCTGATATCTCAACTGGACCATCTCTCCAGTCCCTTAAGTATTCTTCCCCTCCTCCTTCAGTCTGTGAGATGGTTCTGGTGTCAGTGGCCAGGAACACAGTCAACAGGATAGGGATTTTTTTCTACTCCCTTTTTGCCTGATGCTTCATCACATTTGCATGTATTCTAAGACCTGCATCATATATTACAGAATTCTCTTTTCTGCCCTACTCCAGTTCCACATACCTTTGGATACGTTTTTTTTAAAAAATTGAACACTTATGTAATAAAGCAGACTGATTGGTGGAAGCAGTTTTGAGCAGACATTTTATTGTAAACTGCCTAGAGAGCTTTGGCTAACAAATAATAAATAAAAAATATTGAGAATGTTAGTAAAGTTAGATGGTAGAGCAGATTTGCTGTAAATCTTATTAGTGAAGTTAAATAGTAGGGTTATCTGGTTTAGAGGTTTCTGTATTAGTGTTATTAATGTGACTGTAAATACATCATGGTATATAATGATTTATTGCCTTCATATAATTTTAACTGTTGTTAGTTTTTAACTTGTTAATTTTGATTGTGGTTAGATTGCCCAGGTAGGATATATAAATAAAATGTTTATTTGTTTCTTTGAATTTATTTTCTTTGGAATTGGGGAGGGATACTGAGGAAGTGAATGCTGTTAAATCACAGTATCAGAACCTCCAATATCACTGTAAATAGGTGTTCTTTGTTATTTAGAATTCAAATGTTTAATGCTTTTAACAGAATTATTGACAAATATTAATTTTGTTTTTTTTTAAAAAATAGAACTATATAAAGCATAGCTTTCCAAACTGTGTATTGCGACACTTTAGTGTGTCGCAACACACAGTTTAGTGTGTCACGGCACAACCCGGAAGTGGACATGTATGGTGGCCGCGCGGGGGCAGCGGTGTGCACGGCGGCGATGGCAGCAGTGCGCCATCAGCGCTTTCGTGTTTTAGCGGAAAACATGAAGCCGCCGCTGCACGCGCCTCTGCACCGCCGCCACCACCGTTGGTGTGTCGCCAACGGCGGCAGTTTGGAAAGCACTGATATAAAGTATCTTTTTCTGGCCTTTGAAAGCTGAATTTGGTATGATGACAAGGGTTTAGTAGGGCTGCAACTTTGAGGACTCTTTTAAGAACTTTTTTCCCCAAATAAATGTTTAAGATTATAGAATCCCTGCCAATCAGATTAGACAAAACTAGGTTAGATGGAACAATAGTCACACTTTATTAAGGCAGCTTCCTGTGTGAACAGCATTTAGCTTCTTTCTTGATTATTATAATTCAACATTGATTTTTAGAGGTAATGTGAACACTATTCTGGAAACAGCTATAGTTTGTTAGACCCTCAGTCTAAATTTCAACAGCTACAATTCAAGGATGTGACATGTGCATACAAACATAATATTAATTATGCTTTTTGATAATAGTGGCTTTGTACTGCTGAAAAGATAACTGTTCAACTGCAGAAGTGGTTTGTCAGTATAGTGTGGAAAACAGCTGTTATGAAAAGAGAAAGGGAAGCTCTCAAGTCTATACACAGTTCTTTACAATGAAAGCATATTACATTTTAGGATTTTAGATATAGCAACCAGGTTATGCAGATGTTACTAGCATGAGTTCTGTTGCAATTCTAAACAGTTCTTAAGATATGTAATTTATTTTCTGTGCAACTAAAAAGTCTTAATAAAAATCAGTTCTGATGAATGATTTTTGATTGAACAAAGGGAATCATTAAATATAATGCAACAAAACTTAAAAATAATTCACAATTAAACAGCAATAATAAAACATTGCATTAATAAAACATTGCAATAATGAATAATAGGTAAAGAGCATAGAATTATAGTAGGAAGGGGTTTTAGAGGCCATCTAATCCAGACCCCTGCTCAATATAGAATGTACTAGAGTATTTCTGACACATAATTACAATAAGTGACTGCAGTATTGACCTGCACTTGTCTGTTGCATTCTTCATTAGCTGAAGTTTCCAAACTCTGAAGTCAAGCCCTACAGAGATTGCAGTTACAGAGATCTGTAACATAGTGGGTATGTCTCAGTTTTTTCTTCACATGGTTTCTAGAATTAACTGTCTCCACTCTGCCTTTTTTTAATAAATTAGTTTTATGGAATACAGAGCGACTTTGATAAAGAGAGAGTAGAGTCACACAAGAAGATACGGAAGTTGGAAGATCTTCTGAGGTAAAAATAATGTTTGATGATGAAATCTTTTCTTGAGATGGCTTTAAGAAAGATTATATAGTAATTTTTACTGATTTGTAATTGCATTTGCATCCAAAATTCATGGATTTGTCTGATGGCAAGATTTGTTGTTGTTTTATACTGCATCTTCTGTTTGTTGGCTAGATTTTGTCTGTAAACATAAAAAATTGGGCAACTTATGAATACTCCTAATAATTATAGATGAAGATATTATAGATTAACAACACAAGTATTCGTGTGGATTATATTAACTAGCTTATGCTTGCTGTATGAGTATGCTTAAGTATCTGAGTCACAAAAAGTTCACAATAACAGTTCAAAGAAAAAATCCCCAGGTTTAATGAATTAGGCATAGGAGTGGATGCCTAAGCCCCAATAAATTGCTATAAATTTCATAGAAGAGATGTTTAAGGTTAAAGGGATGTGTAAGACAAAAAAAAACACAGAAAATTCTAAAGCTCTGTAAATATACGGCTGTGAAAAAAGAAGAATAAAGCACCCAACTACAGTATTACGAATTTAAAAAATGGACTGTAAGTGGAGATATTCCAGAAATGTTATGAATTTTACTATCTTGTCTTCATTTTACTTATGCAGCTGAGGATATCAGAACTAGAAAATGCTGGGAGACTCATTTAGTTTCATTTAGTTTCTTCATGATTTTAATAATGTGTTTGTTTAGTGTCCTCTGTGTGAAGCACAAACTAATTAAAATTAAAATAAAGCAGTGTCATTGCTGCTGCTTTTTCCAGTCATGTATTGCTGAAAATGAATGGCATGTTCCCTCAGGAAAAACACACACACACACATGGAAGAAACATATTTGTAGCAGATTATTCTGCTGCAATAGTTTCAGAAAGATTGTTGTTGGAAATTGTTGAGAGATTCATTTCCATGAGTCCAAATGATTAAAATATCAAGTAAAGGTGGTGGGGGAGGAGTTCAAGGGGAAATAGTTAAGAAAATGTTGTTTTACATCAGCCATGCTGATGTTGGCTTATTGAGGAGCCATGCATGTGCCATTGATTTCAGATGAAGTAGTTAATGTGTGCGTATAAAGCCATACAGTCTGGTAGCAAGGTATGCTATTTTGGCATCTGATGAAGTAAGGCTTATGAAAGTTTATGCCTTTTAATAAAATTTGTTAGTCAGAAAAAGTCCCACCAGACTCCTGATTTTGTACTATTTTGGGTAGCTATAATGAAAATATTATCCAACTATAGATTTTGGATAAATTTCCCCATGTACCACTTTTTTAAAAAACCAAGTTTGTACATTATTGTGTTCATTAAAAGAATAGTATCGATCTCTTACTGAAAATCAGTCAATGTAAGATTGAGGAGTTTATGTTCTTTTAATACTTTCTCATTAATATATCAGTGGGAAAAGGCAGTCATTCTTTACTCTGAGCATCTGAAACTATTTAAAGCAAAAGCAGTCAAAAGTTTCCATCACATTGTAAACATTCTTTAGTTCCTGTGAATATACTAACATAACCAGCACTCTAGGGGCACAAAATAAAGCTAACAGCAGAAAACCTTATTTTTGGATAAGGTTTGAAAGAAAACACATTTGCTTCATTAAATTGTATTTTTTTGCCCACAGATTCCTCTAGAAGCCAATTAATACTAGTGAGGGGGTTATAGCATGCATTCTTGTTATGCTTGTTGTCTATGAAGGTTCTCAGTCATCCAGGTGGAACAGTCTGTGGCTTGAATCATGTCAACTGGATTTCTATTTTCTTAGTGGAAACGTTTCACTCCTTATCCAAGGAGTGAAGAAGCTCCTTGGATAAGGAGTGAAACGTTTCCACTAAGAAAATAGAAATCCAGTTGACATGATTCAAGCCACAGACTGTTATGCTTGTTATTCTTTTCTGCCCTGCGCCTAACACACCCTTTCCTGTATCCTCACAAGGTTGCTTGTTGCATGCTTCTTACATTCTAATAATGATATTGGTCAGAATTCAGTTCATTTCATTTGGTAAAGATAAATATTCAGCATTGGTAAAGTTAATCTTCTCCCTTTGGAAATCAGCAGAAGTTGAAAAACAGATGGGTTATGCATTTCCCAAAACCCTGTTGTTAAATAACCTTCATTCACCTTAAATTTTACTTAAAATGAAACTTGCAATGATACTTAAAACATACTGTACCACATTAAAATGCATGAAGGTATTGCATCAAGATAAACATGACTAGGTGATATTTATTAAACATATAGATTGCTTTTGTATGAAAAGTAGCTGTTAACATCTGTTAACAGTAAATAAGCATAAAATAAAATCTTAAAATTCAATAATTTAAAATTCACTAGACAAAAACATAAGAAACGAATAGCAGCTGCATTATTAGATTAATGGAGCATCAGATAAGCCTCAGCCATAAAGAGCTTTATAGGTCAAAACCAGCACTTTATATTGTAACCATAAAACAATTGGTAGCCAGTGCAAGGCCCGTAGTAAAGGTGTTGCATATCCCCAGCATCAGGTACCAGTTAACACACTATTCTGCACTGCCAGTTATAATGCACAGCCAGATTTTGGTAACAAACTCAAAGTACTTATTGCCATTGTCCTTCTGAAATCATTTGATGCTATGGATTGAGGGACATTTGCCTAGCTCCAACTGGTGCACCAACTACAATGTTAGCTGGTGCAAAGGGACTTGGCTACAGTAGTTCATGCCCTCATTACCATCCAGTTAGACTACTGCAACATGCTCTACATGAGGCTGCCTTTAAAGACTACTTGGAAACTACAGTTAGTCCAGAATTCAGTGGCCTGTGTGTGTTAGGGATCAGTGTGAGTCTTCAGATTCAGAAGCTGAAGAGATTGACCAGACTGAGACTTAGCCTCCACCACAGAAATCAGCTGAAGAGAGTAAAGATCTGCTTCAAACACATGTGTAAGTTTCAGAATACACAAAGGCACACATCTCCTATTACCCATCTGTAACATATATGCATTTTATTTATTTATTACTTATTTATATTTATATCACCGCCCATCTCCCCCATTTTGCTGTATATTTTAAAATGTTTCCATAAGTCAAAAGGTCAAACAGAAAATCACCTATTTCTTCTGGAGATAAAGGGTCTCTAAAATAGTTCTGATGATGGGAGATTCATGTTATACCTTGTAGACAAAAATAACAATGAAAGCATTTCAGCATAAAAAGTTAGAAAAAAATGTCAAGGAAGTTTTGAATGTTTATGTTAGAAACCATACTTTGGAATTGTAATATGTCTTTAGTTTTGTTAAATTGGAGGTTGATATGCTTTGACTATGGAATATTCATTAAAGCATATTGAGCAAATGTGCTGGGAGTTGGGAAAAATATGGTAAATTGTTGGCTTCTTGTCTGAAACATTTAAAACAAAGCAACATAATACCTATAATTAAAGATTCTATGGGGACATTTCCAGGGACTGTAATGTAATTAATTATAAATACTGTATATGGATTTTTACTCTGTCTGTATATCAGTAGAGGTATCTACTGAGCAGATTGGTGACTTTTTAAGATTTAAATAAATCTTCCAAAACTGTCAAATGCCCATTCAAGAGATTTAGCTGCATTCCTGTGTATTTGCAGTAGATATGTGATAGTAATGAAGCACTGAAATTTGGAAAGGCCTCTGAGATTCCCACTGAGTGGTATAAGAAGAGCTTGTTCCCTATATTGTTGAAAATATATAATGAGTCTTTTGGGAAAGGGACCCTACTGTTATATCAGGTAACTTATATAACAGTTATTTTTAAAATGGGAAAGAATCCTTGTGTTAGTTATCATCCAACATTCTTGTTAAATGTATATGCCAAGATTTTGGGAGCCACTTGAAGACTACAGAAGGCACCATCTTCAATAATTCTTCTTATCTTGCTTTATGGAAGGATATTAAGCCTCTGATAATACTAGATTATTGGTAAATACTTGAGCGTTGTATTCCAATAATAATGAAATGGCTTTGATAGATATGGAGAAAGCCTTTGATAAAAATGTATTATAATGATCTAATTACAATGAGTAATTGCAATGAGATTATTTTTCCTGTAATTAAGTTGTGACATGGGACTTCTCAAAGATGCCTCTTATCTCCTTTAACATTTAATTCAGTGTTAAAAAGTTTTGGCATGCTTAGTAATACAATCTGGTGACATTAAAGAAATTCAGGTAGTAGAACTGAATATATATTGTTGGTGTATATCACTAGTTTGGCCTTTTTAATTATGATCAAAAATCTTTATCCAGATTGTGGAATTGATGTAGCAGTATGGTAAATATCCTGGATACAAAATACATAGAATAAATCCAGTATTTTGCTTGTTGGGATTAGTGTAGCCATGAAAGGAGGTAAAAACTGCTCAATCATCTATTGTTCAGATAGAGATAACAATTCCTTGGAAAATATTTTCTTTAGTAGATATAAATATTGTAAGCTGTATACTACAAATAAATGGGGATATTAATAGGTGAACAAAAATACCTCTGGGTCTATGGGTAAGAATAAATGTAATGAAAATGAACGTGGATTCAAGGTGTATACGCTACCTGTAATAAGAACTACCTGTATTATAAAAATGTTATACCAGGCTTTGCTGATCTCACTGCACCTTTGAGTTGCCTATTGTGCAAGAAAACACCTTTCATTTGGGATGAAGATGCACAACAGGCTTTTGAAGCCTTAACGACAGCTTTTGCATCAGAACCCATCCTCTGGCATCCAGACACTGCATGACCCTTCATTGTAGAAACTGATGCTTCCATTGTGGCCATGGGGCAGTGCTACTACAAGCTGGCCAGCATTCAACCACCTTATTCCCATGTGTCTACTACTCACGGAAACTTACAACATCCGAACAGAACTACACCATATGGGACAAAGAACTCCTTATAATTAAGATGGCCTTTGAAACATAGTGACATCTCTCAGAGGGGGCATGGCATCCTGTGGAAGTATGCACTGATCACCGGAACGTAAAATATCTGCAAACAGCACGAAAGTTGAATCAACGACAAATCTGGTGGTCTTTATTCTTTGCCTGCTTCAACTTCAAAATCACCTATATTTCCAGCATCCATAACCGACAAACTGATGTTCTCTCCAGAAAACCCAAGTATGTCCATTCTGATGATCCGGCACATCCTACGCATGTCATATCCCCAGAGAAACTTGCTGCCATTCAAATTCCTAAGGATCGCCTCCAGAAGATATGGGAGCAAATGGATCAAGATCCCTATGCATGCACTCAGTGCCAAGCCTTACAGAATGTAACCTCAGATCAGCCAAGCCCTTGGACATGGGAACAAGAACTCTTTTGTTTCCAAGGTTGGTATTATGGCCCAATATGCAGCAAGGTGCTTCAGCTATGTCACAATAGCCCAGCTGCAGGCCACTTTGGTCTTTTTAGGACCCTTCATTTAATTTTAAGAGATATTTGGTGGCCATGAATCCAGGACGATGTAAGTCGATATGTTTCCTCCTGCTCAACCTGTCGCAGAGCAAAATATGTATCAGGAAGGCCATCAGAATTGTTGATGCCATTGCCCACACCAGTGCTTTCCAAACTGCCGCCGTTGGTGACACACCAACGGCAGTGGCGGGGGCGCGTGCACGGTGGCGCAGATGGGTGTGCGGTGGCCTCGCTAAAACGCAGAAGCACTGATGGCGCGCTGCTGCTGCCGCCGTCGCACCCCGTCCGCACCGCCGCTTCGCCACACACTAAACTGTGTTGCGACACACAGTTTGGAAAGCTGTGGCCCACCCCAACACGTCCGTGGGTCACTGTATCCTTGGATTTTATAACAGACATACCAAAGTCAAAAGCGAACACAACAATCTTGGTAGTGGTGGATGCTTTATGTAAGATGGCTCACTCCATAGCCTGTCCAGGTCTGCCTACAGCCAAAGACACCGCTCAACTATTTTTTATAAAATATCTACCATTTACACGTTTAACCTGACCACTTAGTTTCAGATTGTGGCTCACAATTCACTGCTAAGTTTTGGAAATAAATTTTCAAGCTCAAATACTTTGGCCACCTAATGCGAAGAGAGGACTGACTGGAAAAGACCCTGATGCTGGGAAAGACTGAAGGCAAAAGGAGAAGGGGACGGCAGAGGATGAGATGGTTAGATAGCATCACCGATGTAATGAACATGAATTTGAATAAACTCCGGGAGACAGTGGAGGACAGGAAGGCCTGGCGTGCTATGGTCCATGAGGTCACGAAGAGTTGGACACGACTAAACGACTGAACAACAACACAACAACAAGGGGCCCAGATCCACTTTTCTTTGGTGTATCATCCGGAGTCATACAGACAGATGGAATGGGTGAATGGGATTCTGGAGCAGTATCTTAGATGCTTTGTTAACTACAGGTAGTCCTTGTTTAATGACCACAATTGGGAGTGGAATTTTGGTTGCTAAGCGAAGTTGTCATTAAGCGAATCAAACCCGATTTTGCGACCTTTTTTGTGGCAGTCGTTAAGCGAACCACGCGGTTCCCCATTGGTTTTGCTTGCCAGAAGCTGGCCAGGACGGTCAGAAATGGTGATCACGTGACCACTGGACTCTGTGATGATTATAAATGCGAACCGATTGCCAAGCGCCCAAATCATGATCACGTGACCGCGGGGACGCTGCGACGGCTGTAAGTGTGAGGATCAGTGCTAAGTCGGTTTTTTCAGCACTGCTGTAAGTCCGAACAGTCACTAAACAAATGGTCATTAAGTGAGGACTAACTGTACCAGCAAGACATCTGGGCAGACCTCCTAACACAGACTGAGTTTACTATAATAATGCATAACATACCTCCAGCCAAATGATGCCATTCATGGCAAATTATGGCTTCTACCCTTGATTCTTTCCTCTGACCTCACCAGCTTCTTCTGTTCCAGCCTTGGATCAGCTCTTGCAGGAACTACAAGCAGTTCATCAAGTTCTCCAAGATCAGTTACAGAAGGCCAAAGATGATTATAAACACTTTGCTGATCCTCATCACCAGACAGGTCTACCAATAGCCATGGGGGACTTAGTGTGGGTCTCATCTAAGCATCTTGCTACCCATTGCCCATCAAAGGAACTGGATCACCGCTTCCTGGGACCATTCCCAGTGAAGCTATTGTCAACCCAGTTACTTTCTGGCTCATGTTACCCTCCAGTTTTCGTGTTCATCCTGTATTCTATCACTCCTTGTTGGTTCCTGCTGCACCTCAGATCAGATTGGGGTTAACTGTAGGGGTGACAATTTATTATGAATTTGTTCTACTGTTTTCATTGTATTTACTTGTATACTTGTATTGGTTTTATACTTTTGATATGGTCAAATGACTAAATCAATAACGTTTTTATTCTGTTCTACTGCACCTCCCAACCTGCTCCTCCACACAGACCCCACTGCCCATTGTGGTTGAATGGAAACCTTTATATCAGGTAGCCCACATTCTGGACTCCTGGCTCCATTGGGGCCGCCTTCAGTATCTGTTGGATTGGAAGGGTTATGGACCAGAGGAGTGTTCCTGGGAAGATGTCAATGATGTCCATGCTCCCCGCCTCACATGCCTGTTCCATTGATGGTACCCCGAGAAGCCCAGGCCTCAATCTGCAGGAGAGGCGAGCCCTGAGGGCGGATAGTGTCATGGCCAGCTCAGACTCAGCAGATGAAGAGGAGTTACAGGAAGGTCATCAGCCTGAGGGGATTCAGCTTGAAGAGTCGCAGGCAGGGAAAGCAGCGTGCAACCAGGAGAGGCAGTTATCGCTGGCCTCAGAAGACGAAGAGGCAAAGCTAACACCTCCCCCCAATGCAATGGCTCACCACAAAGAGGGGAGGGCTGAACAAAGGTGCTCAGCAAGATTATTGGCCAGAAAGAACCCTACCCTGCCAAAGGAACAAATCCAGGTCGTGCTGTCCCCATATAAAGGGAGCCGTGTGCCTCACAGATCCGTTGATGACAACTCTCCATTTACCTCATAACTGTGTTCTTCAACTCAGCCTGCCTTCTCAAGTAGTGACCCTGGACCCTCATACCATTTGTTTGACCCTCTAGTACCTTGTTTACAATTTGAACTATCTCTTGCCTCTAATTTAAGTTGGTTGAGTTTTTGTAGGCTGGATATTTTGGCCATGAGGGACTACAATTGTTTGTTCAACCCTTTTTTTCCCCATTAGAGTTCTATTTGAAAACATTTTTAGTAAAGATATAAGATTTACTTCTGAGATTTACTATTGTGTGTGTGATTTCTGTGGGTCAGGACAGGACAGAGACACACCAGGCATAAGCCCAGAGCTTCTTGTGCATGAAGGAGAGCCTCCCTCCAAAAAAGGTTTAATTAATATCTGTTTTGGGCCACACAAGGTCCATGATTGTCATTAACTTTATAAAAATATCAATTTTTAAATTAATAACAACATTTAAGGAAGTTCAGAATATATTCAGAAAAGAAGGAAAGAATGGGGAAAAAGAAAAAAAGGGGTCTATCTAAATGCTTTTTGTATAATGCTTTTTTTCCTTTTTTTAAAAATAGTTCATTACAGTGTCACATTCCAAAAAAGAAAAAGAAACTATTTCAAATGCTTACAAAATATTGATTGCAATGATTAGTTATCAGTGACTAGCAAGTTTATTACATTATTAATATGTAGATTATATTACTATAATCTGTAAACATGTATGTGTAGACCCAGTTTGGTTAAGGCACTAATCCAGAAACTGGGAGACCCTGAGTTCTGGCCCCATCTTAGGCACAAAGCCAGCTGGGTAACTTTGGGCCAGACACTCTTTCTCAGCCCTAGGAAGAAGGCAATGGCAAACCACTTCTGAAAAAGGCTGCCAAGAAAATTACAGGGGGTAGTCGCCAGGAGTCTAAAATGACTTGAAGGCACAACTTTTAAGCGTATATGTGACATTATGTTTTCTAGTTTTTGTACTTTAACTAATAGAAGAGAATATCTGTGGAGTTCTTAGTGCTCTCTGAGCTTGGTTGTTTCCTTGCAGACATTTCATTACCCAACTAGGTAACATCATCAGTCCTTCCATTTATAGCAGAAATTCTATGGTATTTCCAGCAGTTAATCCACTTAGATATATTTGAGCATTATTGGGTAAGAAATTAAAATTTGATCTTAGTTCTCATGGGAATTGTATTTGTTTGGTTTATTTACCTAGGCTCCAGTCATGTCTGATTCTGAGTGGCGTGCAAATCAGTAATCCAATTAAAACTAAACATAGCATTATAAACATAACAAAACAATAACATAATGTAATGTAATAAGTGACACACCATGCTGAGGAGCAATCATAACACCATCCTGATCAGGAGAGATTAGAATGACTTTCTCAACCCCCAAAGCCCCCCTGAAACAAGCAGGTATAATGGCTTTGCAAAAGTAGCCTCGGAAGAGTCGGTTCCCTTACCCCTTCCCTTAGCGCGCGGTTAAATTGAAAATGTATAACATGAAATGTATATGTGTATGTAAGCCGCCTAGAGTCCTCCGTTAGGGAGGGGATAGGCGGGGTATAAATATCTAAATAAATAAATAAATAAATAAATAAATAAATAAATAGCTAGCTAGCCATCAGTGTAGGACTTGTCTGATTTGAGGGGAACACTGTTCCAGAGAAAGTGGGGGGGGGCAGCAATTGAGAAGGTCTGAACCTGGGATTCCTGGAGGTTACACTCCCTAAGGGGAGGGACCTAGAGGGATCCTTCTCTTCCAGGTATCAGTGGATGGGCAGAGACCACTGGAGATGATGGTCCCATAGATATCCAATCCTAAGAAATGTAGGGCTTTAAAGGTGACAACCAGCTCTTTGAATAGCACCAAGATGCTGCCCAGAGTCATAGCTGTGAAGTGGTGGCTCTACAAATCTTTTTAACTGGTGGACTTAAACAAAACTTGTCCCAGATGAAAGGCCCTTGGGATGACGCAGCATCCACTGACTTGCCTGTTGCTCTTATTTCCCAGGCCTGGACATAGACACTGCCCAGGCAGAATCACCTTGTACCTTGTTGCATTGGGGAAGGTTCTGTAGAGAGTAAGGGAGATGATCTTGACAGAAATATGCAAGAACCATTATCTAGGCAAAGAGGACTTAAATAATTTTCAGCGCTCTTTGCCTGGATAACAGTTCTTGCATATTTTTGTGAAGGTTACTTGCTTACTCTCTACTGGTTCCCACCATTTATGTCAGCCTGTTGATAACATCTGCACAAGATTTGCCAGATCTTCTATGACAAGCCAAGCAATAAGTCTGGGTCTGATGCTGCCTGGGTCTGCATGGACAGGCTTGTATGCATGGGGTTGGCTGCTGTGCTCGTGGAGGTTGTCCCAAATGAATAAATCTGTCAGGTCACTTTCTCAGATGCCTCCCACTACACCTGGACTAACCAGGTGTTAGCTTCTCCAGGCAGAGTGAGAGTGTTGTCTGGCTGCAAGATGTGTGTATCCAAACATAGAACAGGAACATGGTCTGACAAGGCTTCAACTTTGTGTTTAAAATGCAGATGGCTTGCACATACGCCACAGCCCAGATGCTTGCCAAGTTTTCTGACAGTGATCTGGGTTTGGATGTCAAGCCTGGCTTACACATGGACACCATGACATTGCTGACAGACTGGTCTAGCCTGCTTGTCTAAGGAAAGCAGGGGGCTTGTCTTACAATAGTACTCCTATCAGACTATATTCTGATTTTATTCCTTAGGAGATTTTTATTCCTTCATTTTTATATATACATACAAACATACATACATACAAATAAAATTCATTTATTATCCTGTTGGAATGGCTGGGACCGTTTCACCAGAGCCTGGGGATTGCTTATAGAGAACAGCAACATTGGGAAGGCAGCCTTAGTATTAAAAGTGGTTAGTGATTGGTCTGGAAAGGTTGCAGCTGATGAAACAGACTACCGTATTTTCCGGCGTATAAGACTGGGCGTATAAGACGACCCCCAACTTTTCCAGTTAAAATATAGAGTTTGGGATATACTCGCCGTATAAGACCTCTCCTGGCCAAGTGCAGCCGCTTGCCGGAACGCAGCCCCCAGGGAAGAGCAGGAGGACGAGCGCGGGGCGGCGTACTGCATTGGGTCCCGTCGCTCCACGGAGAAAAGCGGGGAGGGGGGAGCGAGCTCCGTTCCCTCGGAGCAGCCTTGGGAAGGGAGGGGGCAAAACGCAGTGGCTCCACGACGGGCTCCAAAGTCGCCCACAACACTCAACGGGCGCCTCACTTCACCTCGCCTTCCCTTCCCCTCCCAGCCGCGCTTTCAATGGAGCGGGGCCCCAGAATTGGCCGCGTTTCCTACCAGGCTTCCCTTTCCCCAACCGCTGCTCTTGCTGCCGCTGCTTTTAGCGTCGCTGTTGCCGCTCAGCAAACTACGTAACAAAAAAACGATGGAAGTTCACTGGCTGGATGTGAGCTGGACACCTTCACTCAGCACAACTGAATCTACAAGCAGCGATGTACGTGTGTGTGTTTGAAAAAGGCAAGAGAACGGCCACAATCCCAGAGTTCTGACTGCCATCTTGAATTTATTGTCCCCCACCCCCATGGACACCCATGGCCCGGGATCCAAACGGGAAGAGCAAAAGAGCCCTCGGGACTTCACGTGCCTTCAGGCTGCCGGGGAAAAAGGTAGTTCGCTGAGCGGCACCAGCGACGCTAAAAGCAGCGTCTAATCTAACAATCTAAGATTGTTAATGTTTCTTCCAGCGATTTTAACTCCAGCCTTGGATTCCTCAAGCCCAGCACGTCGCATGATGTGTTCTGCGTACAGGTTGAATAGGTAGGGTGAGAGTATACAGCCCTGCCGTACTCCTTTCCCAATCTTAAACCAGTCCGTTGTTCCGTGCTCTGTTCTTACCGTTGCTACTTGGTCGTTATACAGGTTCCTCAGGAGGCAGACAAGATGACTTGGTATCCCCATACCACCAAGAACTTGTCACAATTTGTTATGATCCACACAGTCAAAGGCTTTAGAATAGTCAATAAAACAAAAATAGATGTTTTTCTGAAACTCCCTGGCTTTCTCCATTATCCAGCGGATATTGGCAATTTGGTCTCTAGTTCCTCTGCCTTTTCTAAACCCAGCTTGTACATCTGGCAATTCTCGCTCCATGAATTGCTGGAGTCTACCTTGCAAGATCTTAAGCATTACCTTACTGGCATGTGAAATAAGTGCCACTGTTCGATAGTTTGAACATTCTTTAGTGCTTCCCTTTTTTAGTATGGGGATATAAGTTGGTTTTTTCCAATCTGATGGCCATTCTTGTGTTTTCCAAATTTGCTGGCATATGGCATGCATCACCTTGACAGCATCATCTTGCAAGATGTTAAACAGTTCAGCTGGGATATGGTCGTCTCCTGCTGCCTTGTTATTAGCAATGCTTCTTAAGGCCCATTCAACCTCACTCTTCAGGATGTCTGGCTCTAACTCACTGACCACACCGTCAAAGCTATCTCCAATATTATTATCCTTCCTATACAGATCTTCCGTATATTCTTGCCACCTTTTCTTGATCTCTTCTGCTTCTGTTAGGTCCTTGCCATCTTTGTTTTTGATGCAGCAGCAAAGACTGCTTGGTGCTACTGCGGCACAGGCTGAGCAGCAGCACCACGTGACAGGAGTTCCCTCTCAGTCTGAGCTGCAACAGTGCTACGTGACCTTGTGCCTTTTCCCCAGGCAGCAGGCAGGCAGCTTTGCATTGACCCGTTAATTTTTCGTTGAATAAATGATTGCAAAATCGATTTTTCATAGATTTTTTTTGTTCAATTATATCATCTTTAAGTTTATATGTATATTGCAGGGCTTTCCAAACTTTTCCCGTTGGCGACACACCAACGGCGGCGCGCAAAAACCCGGAAGCGCCGCCACTGCGGTGGTGCGCAAAAACTCGGAAGGCGGCAGCACTTGTGGTTTTTTGTGCGCCGTGGCCAGTGCGGCGCTTTCAGATTTTCGCACACCGCGGCGGTGGCAGCAGCGGTGGCCTGGTGTGCCGTGCGAAAACCTGGAAGCGCTGATGGCCTGCCGCCTTGCCATCAGCGCTTCCGGGTTTTGACGCGGCACACCTGGGGCCCACAGGCGACTTAGTATTGTGTCGCGACACACAGTTTGGAAAGCTATGGTATATTGGTTGAATGAAGATAAAATATTGATATATCCACATATGTTAAAAAAGAAAAAAACTTTACATGAGGTGTACTTAACTTTTTCACATAACTGTATACTAGGCAGCAGAACTTTGGAGAGATTGTGGACGGGATATGCTTCTCTCTGAAGTATTTTTTTTAAAATCACAACATAAAAAAACAATTGTCTTCATTAAATATCTTAGGATGATTGTATAATGTTATTTAAGGAAATATGAAGTTACATATGACACAAAACAGCAGTGCTTCTACAGGTTTTTTCTTTTACTGGGGATTTTAAAATGAATAATTTTCTTGAGAACCCAATCCTTTGTTTAGGCCAGGTTTTCTCAACCAGGGTTCCGTGGAGCCCTAGGTTCTGCGAGAGGTCACTAGGGGTTCCCTGGGACATCACAACTTATTTAAAAAATTATTTCAAATTTGGGCAACTTCACATTAAAGAGGTAAGCTTCATTCTTTATTTTCAGTTTAAGAACATTGTTAATGCATGTATACATGAAGCAAATGTAATAATTTTGTAACTTCTGGCCTACATTTGAGCCTGAATGTGCAGGGGTTCCCCGAGGCCTGAGAAATATTTCAAGGGTCCTCCAGGGTCAAAAGGTTGAGAAAGGCTCGTTTAGGTTCTTTCAGATCAGTGAGAGAGTAAAAATAGCTTATTAATTTCACCTTCAAAATATTACTAATGAAAGGCAAGGACAGAATATTAAAAAGTGAACATTATTTTAAGTGAATAGGACTAAACGCCTTTCTTTTATGCAAACACATGCTTTTTTAATTTGGTACTTGAACTATGAAACTCTTCTCTGCCTTCTAGGGAGAAGGAGGAGCATCTGACTCAGGTGATGGAGGCACAGAGACTGCAGGCCCAGCAGGCTGATGCTGCCCTGGAGGAGTTCAAGCGGCAGGTGGAGCTGAACTCAGAGAAAGTGTATGCAGAAATGAAAGAGCAGGTGAGGAGGTCGCGGTGCCAGCCTTTCCGCAACTGCCTCTCTCAGCAGGAGAGCGTGTTCTCGTTTTATATTGCTAGAAACGTATTTCACCTGATTTTGGAACATCAAACTCTTTCACTATGTAGTAGCTTTGCCAGGGAATCAGAAGAAAAGATGTTGGCAGTTGATTGATCTTTTAAAACAGAATTTTCCAAAACCCTTCATAATTGTATTACAGAATAGGATGTTTCCAAATTAATAAATTATTAACTGATAGCCTGTTTGGGGGTTGTGTTTTATAGGTCATTGTTTTATCTCCCTCATTTTCTAAAACCCACCTCAGCCCTTCCCTACCACTATCTTTCTGAAAAATATTATTTGGATTTCCGAAGTCAGTGTTGCTAGGATGCATGTGTGATAGTGGAATGATGTCAAACACATTGCCTTTTTTTTATTACTAAAGCCCCTTGTATTTCATTGCAATCTTGCAGACTAGGTAAGAAACAACATTTCTTTTAAGGGGATCATCCCTTTTGGGATAACTCCCCTAGGGTAAATAAAAGAGTCAAGATAAAAACAATAAATGTTTTTTAAAGTGTGATATATTTACAGCAAATAAGGTATTTTAATAATTATAAAAGTGCAGGCATGGCCAAAAGTATTGGTACCCCTCCATTTTCCCCCTAAGAATCCCAATTTGTTATCATTTTCATTTGTTTTATTATTTATAAGAGAGCCAGTTTGGTGTAGTGGTTAGAAGCACCAGGCTAGAAACCAGGAGACTGTGAATTCTAGTTCCTCGTTAGGCACAAAGCCAGCTGGGTGACCTTGGGCCAGTCACTGACTCTCAGCCCTAGGACAGAGGCAATGGCAAACCACTTCTGAAATCTTGCCAATAAAACTGCAGGGACTTGTCCAGGCGGTTGCCAGGAGTCAAGACTCACTCGAAGGCACCAAACAACAACAAGAAGAATATGTTAAGTCAGGGGTCCCCAACCTGTGGGCCGTGGCCTGTTAGGAAGTGGGCCGCACAGCAGGAGGTGAGCGTACCTGCCTGTACCTGCCGCCATGAGTCGGAGGAAGAGCAGCCGGTAGCAGTAAGAAGCTGGGAAGGTGCAAAAACAGAGCTTGAGCCAGAGCAGCTGATTGGTGGGGACCCTGAAGGGGAAACACCTCCACCTATCAGTGTGCGGCAAAGAAGGGCGGAGAGGTGGGCCAAGGAGCGCGAGGCCCGATTGGCTTGCAAAGCCTGCCCCCGGTCCGCGAGATTGGCTCCCGCCTGCAAACCCACCCTTGGTCCGCGAGATTGGCTCCCACCTGCAAACCCCACCCCCCATCCGCGAGATTGGCTCCCGCCTGCAAACCCCACCCCCCAGTCCGTGGAAAAATTGTCTTCCACGGAAACGGTCCCTGGTGCCAAAAAGGTTGGGGACCCCTTTGTTAAGTCATACATAAAAAACAATGTGTCTGCTCTATGGACTATGGAATAAAGAATGGTGGATGTCATTTATTTGTGTCAGTTTCAACTTATTTCACAGAAAATTGAGAATTTGGGGGAGAATAGTAGAGGGGTACCAGTACTTTTGGTTGCATCTGTGTTTGAAGTCCTGTTTTCTCATTACTCTCCACATGTTAGTGGTGATCATTATTATTTTATTTATTTATTTTCTATCCCACCTTTATTATTTTTATAAAGAACTCAAGGTGGTGAACATACCTAATACTCCTTCCTCCTCCTATTTTCCCCACAACAACAACCCTGTGAGGTGAGTTGGGCTGAGAGAGAGAGACTGGCCCGAGGTCACCCAGCCGGCTTTCATGCCTAAGGCGGGACTAGAACTCACAGTCTCCTGGTTTCTAGCCCATTGCCTTAACCACTAGACCAAACTGGCTATTATTATTGTTATTATTATTATTAGGTAGCCCATTTCAAGCAATTAAAATATGTAATGGGCTGTCTAGTACATACACTGCTGGACGTATTGTCAAAGTTATGCAGCTTTCTCAACCAGCACTCTGAATACTTGAGGCTATTGCGTTCTGGATGGGGAGGAACTGGCTCAGGCTCAATCTTAGTCTGAATCAGCCTGCAGCATCGTTTTGATTTTCAACCCTCTCCCCCTGGGTGTCCACAGGGAGGGGGTCAAAAAGTCAGTCCCGGTTGCCATCATTAACTGAATCCCATGGTCGTTAGGTGAGGCAACTTCCTGCCGGCTTCCCACAACCAAAGTCAGTTGCAAGTCCCAGGCCAGTGGCCGCTGCCGGGTGGGAGAGGGTGTGTGTGAGGGTGTGGGGGAAGGTGCAAGGAGGTGTATAAAAGGTGCCTGCGGGTCAGGGACGGTGCATGGGTGTGTGTGAGAGGTGCTGCATAGGTCAGGGAGGATATGCAGGGGTGCAGGTCAGGGAGGGTGCGAGTGGCTGGTCCACCATGAGCACAGAGGGGCTGGGGAGGGTGCGCAAGTGGGGGAGACTTACCCCAGCGACTTGCGTCCTTCCCTGCCCACTTCCCCATTGACTTTGCAAATGGTGATCATGTAATCATGGGGTGCTTGGCAACTGATCATAAGTGCGAATGGGTTGCCAAGTGCCCAGATCACGATCACATGGCCAGGGGGTTCTGCGACAGCTATAACTCTGAGAACCAGTCATAACCACCATTAGTTCAGCATCATAACTTTGATTGGCCGCTGAACGAATGGTCGTAAGTTGAGGACTACCTGTATAAGGGTCCATTGACTCAGAAGGAACTGCTCCCTGAAGCTTTTCAGATGATTGCTATTAAGCTTGGCACACCTGTGTTAGACCAGTTTGTGATGAAAGAAGACAACCAGTTGTCTCCCTTACAATTAAGATGCCCATATGCAGAAGCTCTGGGAACATGACTACTATGTTATTCAACCTAGAGAAATGGTGGTTCCAATTAGTGATGGTGGGATAAGAGAGAGCAGCCTGATGGCTATTCCTTTGTGTGTGGTGCAAGGCTCTTTCCCCCCACCCCATTGAACATTTTCATGAAGGCTCAGGGAGATGTAATTTGAAGGTTTAAAGTTTAGTATCAATACTGTTATGATATTCAACATTGCACCACTACTCCAGGCCAGTTGTTGTTGTTTATTAATTCAGTCGCTTCCGACTCTTCGTGACTTCATGGACCATCCCACCCCAGAGCTTCCTGTCTGCCGTTGCCATCCCCAGCTCCCCCATGGTCGAGTCCGTCACCTCCAGAATATCATCCATCCATCTTGCCCTTGGTCGGCCCCTCTTCCTTTTGCCTTCCACTTTCCCTAGCATCAGCATCTTCTCCAGGGTATCCTGTCTTTTCATTATGTGGCCAAAGTACTTCAGTTTTGCCTTTAATATCATTCCCTCAAGTGAGCAGTGGCTTTATTTCCTGGAGTATGGACTGGTTTGATCTTCTTGCAGTCCAAGGCACTCTCAGAATTTTCCTCCAACACCACAATTCAAAAGCATCTATCTTCCTTCGCTCAGCCTTCCTTATGGTCCAGCTCTCGCAGCCATAGGTTACTACAAGGAATACCATTGCCTTAACTACGCGGACCTTTGTTGTCAGTGTGATGTCTCTGCTCTTAACTATTTTATCAAGATTTGCCATTGCTCTCCTCCCAAGAAGTAGACGTCTTTTAATTTCCTGGCTGCAGTCAACGTCTGCAGTAATCTTTGCACCTAGAAATACTAGGTCTGTCACTGCCTCCACATTTTCTCCCTCTATTTGCCAGTTATCAATCAAGCTGGTTGCCATAATCTTGGTTTTTTTGAGGTTTAACTGCAACCCAGCTTTTGCACTTGCTTCTTTCACCTTCCTCATAAGGCTCCTCAGCTCCTCCTCACTTTCAGCCATCAAAGCGGTATCATCTGCATATCTGAGATTGTTAATGTTTCTTCCAGCGATTTTAACTCCAGCCTTGGATTCATCAAGCCCAGCATGTCGCATGATGTGTTCTGCGTACAGGTTGAATAGGTAGGGTGAGAGTATACAGCCCTGCCGTACTCCTTTCCCAATCTTAAACCAGTCCATTGTTCCATAGTCTGTTCTTACCGTTGCTACTTGGTCGTTACTCCAGGCCAGACTGGTGATTTAATTGAGATCCTGTCTCAGTGCCTGGAGGCTGTGAGAACAGGCTTAAACTGAATCGTAGCAAGATGGAGTTAGTAAAGTAAATGTAAAGGTTTTCCCCTGCACAGTCGTGTCTGACTCTAGGGGGCGGTGCTCATCTCTGTTTCTTAGCCGAAGAGCCAGCGCTGTCCGAAGACGCTGTTGCAGTCATGTGGCCGGCATGATGCGCGTGGAACGCTGTTTATTGGGGTACTCTATCTGCTCCAGTAGTTTTTTGGACGGCATAGTACCAACCCTGATAGAGCGAGTACACAACTTGGAGGTTCTTTTGGAGGCATGGCTCCTGCTAGAAGAAAAGGGAAGCTGTGGCCAGGGGGTGCTTTTACCCCCAACTTTGAGAGCATACCAGTTGCGGCCATACCTGGGATGGGAAGATCTTCGTACAATGACTCCTGCCCTTGTCACAACCATTTTAGACTACTGCAATGTGCTGTGCATGGGGCTGCCTTTAAAGATCACTTGGAAGCTGCAGTTGGTTCAAAGTGCAGTGGCCCTGTGGTTTACTGGCATTTGCACTGCTTGTTGGTGGTGGTATTGTCCTTTGGAATGCCCCCCCTACTTAACATCTGGCTGGCTCCCATGCTAATTGCCTTCTAAAAACCTCTCAAAACAGAGCTTTTCCAGGCAGGACTTGGGCCTTCCTTCCATTTTGTTTTAGTTATAGTTTGGTTTGCTTAATTTTATTCTGTGTTTTCATGATTTGCAGACCATTCTTTAATACTTATTGCACATTTTTCTTTTGTATTTTATCTTCTAAACTGCTGAGAGTGCTTATGGATTTGGTGGTCTATAAATATGATTAATAAATAACTATAACCTTCCTACTATCTTGTTTCAAACTGTAAGGAAAATCTAGTTGCTATTCACAATCTAAGAATGCTTAAAAATAGAAATCAAATAATTTGATAACATGACTTGTAAAAAAGATATTGAAAATATCTAATTACACACTGAATTTGAGTGAGCAATGTGAGGTGGTTGAAAAAAAAAGTTATAGGAAAGGAGATAATAGTTGAATATTAAGGGGAAAAATCCTAAACAGTAAAAAGCAATTTGACAGTGAAATCAATTATCCAGAGAAAGGAGGATATAAATCTAACAAATAACAAATATTTAGAAAGAATCTAACCAAGTGTAATGTAAAAACTGGGCCTACAGTTTCCCCCATTCTTTCGCTAGTGATCTTAAGACCAAAGCCAGGAAGAATATGATAGGAAGTTAGGTCCATGAGGAGAGGATGTCAACATTGCTTAAAAAATTACAAAATTTACTGAATCACTGGCAGTGTTGCTTGACGTTTTACAGGACACACTGTAGAATAGGGAATGGGGAATGGAATGGAATGGAATGGAATGGAATGGAATGGAATGGAATGGAATGGAATACTTTATTGACCAAGTATGGCTACACATACAAGGAATTTGACTTTGGTGCAAGAGCTCTCAATGTATTTACCTAACATCAAAAAAATAAACAATAATAAATTATACAACCAAGAAAAGAAAAATTAAAGAAAAAAATAATACCACAGCTATTTAACTAACACATACTCATATTTAAAGGGAACATTAAGGGACAATAATACTGCATCTGTTATCTAGCATATGTTCACATATAATGGAGCATTACCAGTCACGTCTTAGCATTCATGTCTTATGATACATCAATCATTATCTCATGCTACATTAATTAAAAGTTCAACAGAGCAATGACATACATTATCAATCATTATATCATGCTGCATTAATTAGGAGTTCAACAAATCAATAGCACAAGGAAAAAAACTGTTTCGATGTCTAGATGTTTTGACATACGGTACTCTATAACGCCGTCCTGATGGAACAAGTTGAAACAGTTTATATCCAGGGTGAGAAGGGTCTGCAGATATCTTCTCTGCCCCACTTTTGACCCTTGCAACATACAGGTCTTCTATAGAGGGCAGGCGGATTACAATAATTCTTTCTGCAGACTTGACTATCCATTGGAGTCTATGTCTGTCCTGCCTGGTTGCAGAGCCAAACCAGACAGTTATAGAAGAACAGATAACAGACTCAATAGTTCCTCTGTAAAACTGTACCAGAAGCTCCTGAGATAGTTGAATAGGTAGGGTGAGAGTATACAACAGCCCTGACGTACTCCTTTCCCAATCTTAAACCAGTCTGTTGTTCCGTGGTCTGTTCTTACCGTTGCTACTTGGTCGTTATACAGATTCCTCAGGAGGCAGACAAGATGACTTGGTATCCCCATACCAACAAGAACTTGCCACAATTTGTTATGATCCACACAGTCAAAGGCTTTAGAATAGTCAATAAAACAGAAATAGATGTTTTTCTGAAACTCCCTGGCCTTCTCCATTATCCAGCGGATATTGGCAATTTGGTTTCTAGTTCTGCTGCCTTTTCTAAACCCAGCTTGTACATCTGGCAATTCTCGCTCCATGAATTGCTGGAGTCTGCCTTGCAGGATCTTGAGCAGTACCTTAGTGATATGTGAAATAAGTGCCACTGTTTGATAGTTTGAACATTCTTTAGTGCTTCCCTTTTTTGGTATGGGGATATAAGTTGATTTTTTCCAATCTGATGGCCACTCTTGTGTTTTCCAAATTTGCTGGCATATGGCATGCATCACCTTGACAGCATCATCTTGCAAGATTTTAAACAGTTCAGCTGGGATACCGTCATCTGCTGCCTTATTATTAGCAATGATTCTTAAGGCCCATTCAACCTCACTCTTCAGGATGTCTGGCTCTAATTCACTGACCACACCGTCAAATCTATCCCCGATATTATCCTTCCTATACATATCTTCTGTATATTCTTGCCACCTTTTCTTGATATCTTCTGCTTCTGTTAGGTCCTTACCATCTTTGTTTTTGATCATACCCATTTTTGCCTGGAATTTACCTCCGATGTTTCTAATTTTCTGGAAGAGGTCTCTTGTCCTTCCTATTCTATTGTCTTCTTCCACTTCCATGCATTGCTTGTTTAAAAATAATTCCTTATCTCTTCTGGCTAACCTCTGGAATTTTGCATTTAATTGGGCATATCTCCCCCTATCACTGTTGCCTTTTGCTTTCCTTCTTTCTTGGGCTACTTCCAGTGTCTTAGCAGACAGCCATCTTGCCTTCTTGGTTTTCTTTTTCTTTGGGACGTTTTTTTGTTGCCGCCTCCTGAACAATGTTGCAAACTTCTGTCCATAGTTCTTCCGGGACCCTATCCACTAAATCTAGTCCCTTAAATCTATTCTTCACCTCCACTGCATATTCCTTAGGAATATTAGTGAGCTCATATCTAACTGATCTGTGGGTCTTCCCTATTCTCTTTAGTCTGATTCTAAATTGTGCAATAAGAAGTTCGTGATCTGAACTACAGTCAGCTCCAGGTCTTGTTTTTACCAACTGTATAGATGTCCGCCACCTTTGGCTACAAAGGATGTAGTCAATCTGATTTTGGTGTCGACCATCTGTTGAAGTCCATGTATAAAGTCGTCTTTTAGGTTGCTGGAAGAGAGTGTTTGTTATGCACAGTGAATTGTCTTGGCAAAATTCTATCAGCCTATGTCCCGCTTCATTTGTTCTCCCAGACCATGCTTGCCTGTAATTCCAGGTGTCGTCTGACTACCCACCTTAGCATTCCAGTCTCCTGTAATGAAAATAACATCTCTTTTTGGTGTATTATCCAGTAGGTGCTGCAGATCCTCATAGAACTGATCTACTTCTGCTTCTTCAGCATCTGTGGTTGGGGCGTATATTTGGATCACTGTGATGTTAAATGGCTTACCCTGAAATCGAATTGAGATCATTCTATTGTTTTTTGGATTGTATCCAAGCACTGCTTTAGCCACTTTATTATTAATTATGAAGGCTACTCCATTTCTTCTGTGGTCTTCTTGTCCACAGTAGTAGATCTGGTGGTCAAGTGACCCATTCCAGTCCATTTCAGTTCACTGACACCCAAAATGTCTATATTTAATCTTGACATCTCACCAATAACCACATCCAATTTGCCCTGGCTCATAGATCTTACGTTCCAGGTTCCTATGGTGTGTTGATCTTTAGAACATCGGATTCGTCGTTCACCACCAGCACCGTCGGCCGCTAGCCGTCCTTTCGGCTTTGAGCTAGCTGCGTCATCACATCTGGGGCTATGCCACAATCGCTCGGTAATGAGCTAACACTGGATGCCCAACCCTTTCTTAAATTCTGTTGTTTATTTCAGAAAGGACAACCAAGTTGCTTTCAATATATCTGCTTCATTGAGTCTTATCAATCTAAGTATACTTTACAAATTCATTCATATAGTAAAGTGAAAATACAATATGTGAAACCATGAACAGGTCTTTTCTAACTATACATATGATTGCTTAGATAGTAACTCTCTTTACATATATATGTTGCTTTTCATATTAAATAGATGCATATTTTATTTATTTATTTATTTATTTATTTACTTACTTACTTACTTACTTACTTACTTATTTACTTACTATCCCACCATTATTATTTTTATAAATAAGTCAAGGCGGCGAACATACCTAATACTCCTTCCTCCTCCTACTTTCCCCACAACAACAACCCTGTGAGGTGAGTTGGGCTGAGAGAGAGTGACCTCCATGTACTTACATAATAAATATAATGATGCCAAAAAAGACATGATTTCCAAGATAAATGCCTTTGAAAGAACACAGATGTTCAGCACTTTAAGACCTACTGTTTTTGTTTCAATAAAGAGCACTTTAGGCGTTTAGATTTTATCAGGTGTAAATTGTTCTTCAGTGGTATAAGATTCTCATACAAATCAGATGAAATTTAAAATGGCTAAATTTGTGTTTGTTTTTTTTAATGATCTGTGTTTATCTCTTGTCACTTTACTGATAAAATATATTTGAATCCCATTTCTAACTGTCAATAGATAATAATTTTTAACATTTTGATGGTGTGGAAACAATTATCTGCTGTGTCTGTTTTGAAATTATATATTCTTGCTTACTTTGTAGATGGAAAAGGTAGAAGCAGATCTTAGCAGATCAAAATCTTTCCGCGAAAAACAGTCAAAAGATTTATCCTGGCAGTTGGAGGAGATCAAGCAAAAATATGAACAACAGGTTAGTTAACTGTAAGAAAATGGTTCTTAGCATTTTCCACATTATACTGTCTTAGCTGTTTCCTTTTTATCAATGATCTTGGAAGCTATTGACCTTCTTTCAAAGAGGTTCATCAGCCCACTGTTTTAACTTTCTTCCTCTTTTTTTTTGTACTTGAGCAAATCACCAAAGTTTTTAAACTTTCTGGTTATACAGAAAAGCATGTCTTCCTATAATAGAAATGAAATTATTTCCTATATATGCTTCTCTGATTTTCTTAATTTTCTTGGATAAGTGATGAAACATTAGCTTTCTTGTTAAAAAATATTCCATTTACCTATGAGGGAAGGGACTTGGGGACAGAAGAAGAAACAGGAAGAATAAGAGGGGCAGGGAATGGCTTTGCAATAGCCTTAGTGCAACAAAACATTTTGGAGTCATTTTAGTCCATCTGAATATACATGCAGTTCAACAAAGAACATAGATAATTTAAGATGGGTGCTAGATTGGGATGCCATATCTATCACCATTATAGAGATGAGTGGCTTAGTTTTAGGTTCTTCTTTTTCTTCTATAAATATGGCAAAACAAATGGTCCTTAACAATGGTAGAAAAATGGCTTTGAGTCTGTTTAATATTTATTATTGATGTGTGGATAATAAACTCATCATTTTTATAAGATACAAATGCTTTTTTATTATACGCATTTATTACAAAAAAGCATCTCATAAGATTGTAATAAACTGTGACAAAGTACTGTATATAGAAATTTCAAATTGATTCCCATTCAAATCTTCTATGATACTATTTTTCCTTGTCTTTATCCCAAAAGGAGAATTTGTTTTTTCAAATCTCAGACTAGGGATACAGTCATATTGCTCATGGGCAGGTGTCCTAGGGATATAGGTTATATTGGATCACTTGTCTTGAGCAGAGTGAGTTATCCAGCTTCATTGATGAAATCCCATCTTAGATACTCCCTGCCTTTGCAAAAACTTGCAATTTTAGAGATACAATGTCAGGATAAAATTGGGAAATGGAGTGGTTCCTAATTCTGTAGGTCTCTAGATGTAAGTGAAATATACATTATGTTGAACTGTGTTCAAGTTCAAGTTCAATTTATTACGGTCACTGACCAGTACAAGTTAGAATTCTACATGGTAAACACATTGGGCTTTAAAATATAAACCCTCTGATTTGAAATAGTTTTAAATCTAACTTAACAAGTCCCAATTAAATATTAAAATGCATTTAGATCACAATGTAAATGAGCCCCTTATCAAATTTAAATACAGTCTTATTCATTTACATTATCATGACTAATATTCTATCAGTTGTACATAATTATAAAAATATAAAATATAAATATTAAAATGAGTGATACAAAAAATAAAATATAATATATAATATATAATATATATACCACTTTAAATTATTACAAGGAATACCATACTACATTTTCAAATCATAGTCTGGCGTATCTTCATGGCAGCTGCACAGAATCTGGCTACTTGCACTGTAACAGTTGGATATTCATCTATAAGTAGCATTTGCATAGAGACTATATCTTGCCACCTAGGATATTTATTGGTCAGAGGTATTATTAATTTATTCCTAAGATCTTTATAAAAAGGGCAACGAAATTTAAACTGTGTTAAATAATCTTTTTGCTGCTTGTGAGGGAAGGAAATGTATTGAAAAGAAAAAGACTGGGGAGGTAGAACAATCCAAAAAGCCACTCCTACCCTCACTGCTTTTGGTAGGGCCCTGGATTTTGTTGGGGTTTCCACATTTGAGATGGGATTATTACAGTTCAGTCTCTTCCTTCTTTTACATTATCTTTTTTGGCAGGAAGTTACTAGACAATTTTATTGCAAATCATTTTTATACTTAAGGCTTTTCATGCTCTCTCTGTAATCATGCTTCTGGCTTCTACATTTCCTCTTTATTAGTGTCAAAATTCATGTCTGTTACTTAGCGTTTAGATCATAACACATCTTTTTATTTTGAAGATTGTCATGCCTTATCACAAATTGTATGCATTCCAAATGCTGATTGAAATAGTCTGTTACAATGAAACACTAAGGCACAAGAGCTAGTATCTTTCTCTGCCTTATATACGAGCATTGAATGAAAAGTAATGCCTCTACCTCTGTAACTTTGAAAACGTCTTTTTTGTTACCTGTATTTATTTCGCTACATAATCACAACCATTCACTCCATACTTCTGCTAATAATGGACAAGCTTCTTAAAGCTGTCATGAAAGAACTATTCAATCAGCTTTTGACAGTCCTTTCCACCTCTTCATTTGAGTCAAACAGATGCCACTAAAGTATTCCTTCGATTCTGAGAAAAGGTGAAGTTGCATGGTGCCAAGTCTAGACTCTGTGGCAGTGAGATCCAGTTTTGCAATTGCTTGGATGGCTCATGAGGTGTAAGGTCTAGAGTGGACCTGATGGGATTCCTGCTGAAGTCTTTAAAGAAGGCGGGCCTGAACTTACACAACAACTTCATAAGCTCATCGAAAAAATCTGGATGAGGGAGGAGATTCCAGCAGACTTTAGGGATGCCATAATTATCACTCTCTTTAAAAAGGGTGATAGAACAGACTGTGGAAACTATCGAGGCATCTCCCTTCTAGCCACAGCAGGCAAAATCCTGGCAAAGATCAACGCAAACCGTCTCCTATCTGTATCAGAAGACATCCTCCCTGAAACGCAAAATGGCTTCCGCCCTTCCAGGGGATCAGTGGATATGATCTTCACTGCACGACAGCTTCAAGAAAAATGCAAGGAGCAAAACCGCCCTCTGTACATGGTGTTTATTGATCTGACTAAAGCTTTTGATACTGTAAATCGTACTGCTCTCTGGACCATCCTTCTGAAAATTGGATGCCCTGATAAATTTGTGAACATCTTGCGGCTACTCCATGACGACATGATGGCAACAATCCTGAATAACAATGGCTCTCAAAGCGATCCATTTAAAGTGGAATCCGGCGTTAAACAGGGATGTGTTATTGCTCCAACCTTATTTGCTATCTTCATCGCTATGATTATACACCTTGTTGAAGAGAAACTTCCTACTGGTGTAGAAATTATATATCGAACAGATGGAAAGCTTTTTAATCTTAGTAGGCTGAAAGCAAAAAATAAGGTAATTACAACTTCTGCTATAGAACTTCAATATGCTGATGATAACGTAGTCTGTGCACACTCCGAGGAAGATCTTCAAACTATCCTAAACATCTTTGCAGAAGCATATGAAAAGCTCGGCCTCTCAATTAACATTAAAAAAACCAAAGTGCTTTACCAGCAAGTTCGAACCAATCCCTCTGCAGCGCCATCAATCCAGCTTAAAGGTGTGTCACTAGAAAATGTCGATCACTTTTCTTATCTTGGCAGCCATCTATCTACAAAAGCCGACATCGACGCTGAAATTCAGCATCGCCTGAGCTCTGCGAGTGTAGCTTTCTCCCGAATGAAGCGTAGAGTGTTTGAGGATCGGGACATTCGCAGGGAGACCAAAATGCTTGTTTACAAAGCCATTGTACTACCAACCCTTCTGTACGCCTGTGAAACATGGACCCTCTACAAACGCCACCTCCAACTTCTTGAAAGATTCCATCAACGCTGCCTCCGAAAAATTATGCAAATTACTTTGGAAGATAGGCGGACTAATGTTAGCGTATTAGAAGAAGCGAAAACCACCAGCATTGAAACAATGATCATCCAACATCAACTTCGCTGGAGCGGTCATGTTGTTCGAATGCCTGACCATCGTCTTCCAAAGCAGCTACTTTACTCCCAACTGAAGAATGGAAAACGGAATATTGGTGGACAGCAAAAGATATTCAAAGATACTCTCAAAGCTAATTTAAAAAAATGTAATATCAGCATTGAGAACTGGGAAGCCCTAACTCATGAGCGTTTCAATTGGAGGTCAGCCTTTATTAATGGCGCTATGGACTTTGAAGAAGCACGAGTACAGGGCGAAAGGGAGAAAAGAGCTAAAAGGAAGGCACGTCAGGCAAAGCCTCATCATGACCGTCTCCCACCTGGAAACCTATGCCCTCATTGTGGGAGGTTGTGCGGACCCAGAATTGGCCTTTATAGCCACTTACGGATCCACTGTTAAAATTTTACCTTTGGAAGACAATCTTACTCGGCTATGAGTGATCGCCAATGTGTTGCAGCAAAATTTCCAAACTCTGTTTCATTGTTATTTCAGAGTTTTGAGTGTTGCAATGTAGTATTCCAAGTTGATAGTGGTGTCACTTCAGGGAAATCCATGTGAATACCACAATTTGCATCCCCAAAAAATGTAATCATAAATTTTCCTGTCAATGCCTGGGTTTTGATTCCCCCCCCCCCCCCCCCCGGTGAAGCTTTGTGATGATTTTCCATGGACTGACATGGTCTCTGGGTCATAATCAATGTCGCAGGTCATCCACTTTGTTCTTGGTGACACAGTCCTTAAATTTGTTGGCCCAGTGACATACAATGCTCCTGTCAACATAGGCATCACCATAAATAAGCTGCTTTCCATAGTGAATTTCAATTGGAGGGGTTCCTTCTGCAATCAAAAATTCAATCACAGTGCATTGCTTAAAGCAGTCTGATGAGTATTCATTGAAGGCTTCCATTTCATGAATAATAGGAAATCAACTTTTTCTCACAGCAACTTCTTATCAACTAAAATGAAAAAAAAAATACTAAAGAACACGTCAGAACTTCTAGTGTGTCAGTACTGCCATCTGCTGGTAATTTATAACATTGGAAGCATTACTTTTCATTCAACCTTCATATAAAATGCTACAAGTTCTATAATATTACCAAGCCATAGCCTATGAATATATAGGCTTGGTAATATTACAGAACTTGAAATATATAAACTGAAAATATCAATACTATGGTTATTTTTTTGTTGTATTAATTTTGAAATGCAGGGTATTATTAGGATAGCTTTTATAATCCTTTTTCCGCTGGAATTTCCTTTGGGTTCAATTGATAGAGTGATTGTAATAATTTGTGTCATTTGCCAGAAAATTCTTCTTAAAATTGATTGTTAAATTGTAATTTCAAGTCAAGCATAGATATATGAGGCCCCATACAATCCTAGCAGTATTTTTTTTCTTGCAGATAAAATTATTATAAGCGCCCCATGGATAAAAATTCAAGTTTTGCATTTGAATTTTCTCCATGCTTATGGATTCAATTTTGCCTCCAGCCCATTGGTCATCTGTGCTTAACTGTTAACATGATAAATTGGAGCAAAAATCTATCTATCTATCTATCTATCTATCTATCTATCTATCTATCTATCTATCTATCTATCATCTATCTGTGTTTAAATTGCCCAATAGCCCAATTTCTCTGAGCAAATTACAATAAAACATTCAATTGGTTGTTACATTTTTCCACAATCCACTTAATTCAAGTTTATATTCCAACTTTAACCTGCCTAATTCCTGTAGAAGTTCATAGACTTTTGAAAAGTTAATTATGATCCCTTCACTATCACCAACTAGTATTTATAGATAGAAAATGAATTGTGGCATTCTACTGTTCAATCACTCTTGTATAGTTTATTTTGCAGCCACAGCAACAAACTGGGACTATGGTTTGGCATTACCTATGTAACAGAATATAAGTTATAATTATAAGTTTTATTTATTATAAGTTATGAGTTCTAGTTCAGCAATTTATTTTCTTTGCAAGAGAGATATTGTTTCATTTGGACTTTGGCTTTTCTTAATTGCATCCCAGCCACCAAGCCTATAGAAAAGAATGTCCCTGAGGATAAGTGAGTGTTCCGTAAACAAACTTCCTGTCCTAGACAACTTCTGGTGCTTTGTATCTTCCCTCCTCCCAAACTGGATTTTGCTGTGTATTTTCTCTCACCTTCCCATCTTTGAAGTATGAGTAGAGTGATTGCCCAGCTACAGCAAGTGATGCATACCAGTGCATCAGTTGGCCATATCCTATGATGTTCAGAAAAGGCTCCACCTTACTCCCTCCATGTAGCATCTTCATGAAACTGCTGAGTAAAGTCCTCTGGAGGTTGTTATTTTTCCTTTTTGGAATCAGTTAGAATGTGGTGATGCTATTCTGGTGCTTGGCTGGGTAATAGATTGGATGAGGGCCTAAAATCTGAGACTCAAACCAGTCAAAATTAGCCACTGCTGGTAGATGAGTCCCAGACTAGATGAAAAGGGCTCAAGCTCTGATGAATTTAATTTGTTTGTGTTGTCGTCCAATTGTCAAGTGCGCACTTGTCAGGTGACTCTATGGGGATAACAAGGATTAGAAATATAAACTACAAAGGAAAGTGATGTAACAATAAAACATGATGAAATGTGCTGGGGGGCCAGACACAGAACTCATACAATTGGGCCAGTGCCTGGGGAAGGCCTTTTAAAAGTTGGCAAGGTTGGGGCCAACTGAATTTTGAGGGTTTAATTCTGAATTCTGTGTTATCCTATTCCAGAAAAGCAAGGTCTGGATTTTGGCAGATAAGGCACCTTCTTTATTTTGGATCTTGGAGGGTGGCAACAAGAGAGAGGACTTTCTCAGTGGTGGCCCCAAATCTAGAATGCTTTCCCAAATGAGGCTTCCATAGCATCTTCATGGCTGTTTTTTGATGCACAGCTAAGACTTTTCACCATAGGCTTTTCTTTTAAGTATTTAAAATTTATCTATTTAAGGTGAATTAATTTAGTCCCTGATGGTGTTTTTTTGTGTTGCATTTCACTGTATTTAATTTTATGGATTATTGCACTATGAGAAATAAATCAGATATTTAATAAATTACATATTCTGAGTAATCATATGTAAGATGTGACATGCCTATTTGTTCTATATTTCTTATGTGTTGGACACACAATGGAAATAGGTCAGAAAAAGCAGAAAAAAATTAATTGAAGGATTTACTGTGCAGCTGTAGTAGAGATGGATGCAATTTATTACCAGCCATGAAGATTATGCACTGTCTCTTAGATACCTTTCCAGCATAGTGCAACAGAAATATGGTTGGTAATGATAATGATTTTGTCAACTCTAAAAACAGTGGTAACTAGAAACATATTTCCCAATCTTCAGAATAAACTCAAGGAAACTAAATAAAGATATATCTTTGCAGGGTAATTTAAAATACAAAATACACTCTTTTACAGAGAGCAAAGGAGAATTGTATAATGATTTCTAGTTGAAGATGAAGTAGTTTATCAGGAATAAACTGCAAGCTGTTTAAATGTTTAAGCACTGCTACCCCTGGACCTATCTCTGTCTGGAAGGTAGATTCTAATGTTTTATCTCTGGGCTGGACAATGTTATCTTTGTCTCTACTGTTTGTCTAGGACTAGAGCCTTCAGAGGTACAAAACAAAATGCAGTGCAGCAAGATATATCGGTCTGAAAAATGATTTGAAATACATTGCTAGCCATGGTTGTTAGTTAACCATTTTCATATACCGTTTATGCAAGTGATAATCACTTTGTAACTTTATACCTTCACATTACTGAACATAATTTTTGTATACATTTCATATTTGTCATATTTTAATTCTCCTTTCATCAACTATTTTGGAAACACACATACACAAAAATATCCAAATGCCAGACACTTCTTTTTGGCCAGTGAAATGTGGAGCTCATTAGCATTAGGGATGAAAAGGAAAAGGCATACTAAAATAATTGCTTAATAATAGCACCAGACATTCTGCTGTTTTTCACCATTATCCACCTGTTTGCTGGATAATGAATTAGTGCAAATAAATTTGCAGGAATAGAAAGACAGAGCAACAAATATGTGGGTCAAGAAAAAGACAATAACGAATGTTCTAACTTTTTTTTTAAATCATATATCTTAGTAGGCAGTGGAATAGGCAAAGGTCAGAAGCTGCTAATAGGTACTGGTGGTTCCTATTTCTTATATTTTGGTTTCTACAAATCAAGTATTTATCATTTCTATGATTAACAGTTGGTAGTATTAGATTAAACTATTCCCTCTCCATTTAAATATAAAATGTAAATCTCCTTGTCATGCTCAATTCCTGGTGACATGCCCATGTAGCTCCTGGTGATACATTCATGTAGTTTTGGCAAAAGTATGAAAGCATACTTTTGCTATTGCTTCCTTCTGTTTCCCTCCCCCCCCCAATCTAACCCATGACCATGGTATTCCCTGGTGGAATCACATTCTAGTAGTAGCCAGGTATGAACCTCTTTATCTTCTAACACCAGCACAGGATGGCCAGATGCTGAGCATCATCTTCTCAATACATTGCCGTTAATCCTGCACAGAAGCTGACACAAACAGCACAAAGTTGGTACAAAGTTAAACATATCTTTCTCCAAATGTTGAATGCATACTTACTCTGTATCTGCAGTTGTTTAAAGATACAAACTAAGAAAATTATGAACATGGCAGTTGTAGAAGTTTGGACATCTTTCTAGTTCATTCAGTGCTGTAAAGTTGTTAAGGCCCCCCAAGTGATTGATTCATTAGGCCTATGATTATATGAAGGAAGTTCAATTCATAAACAGATACTTTGATCTTCTAACCTCTCTACTTTCAACATCCATGTGCTCTTCTAGGCATATCTGAGCATTTGAAAGTGAAGATAATCCACTCTTAAAAGCAAGCTATTACAAATCTGTAAAGCACTTTCAGCTAGCAATTTCAACTGTGCTAACCTTGTTAATGGAGGTTACATGGAACCATTGAAAGCAAGGAAAGATCTGGAAGACCCAAGAAAAATCTCCACTAGTACTGCCTCAAAACCGGTCAGATCTGAAAAACAGAATCCACACATCACTGTAAACAACCTGCTGAAAAATTTAGCTAATACTGGAGTAGTTGTACATAGTTCCACAATATAGTGCTGTTTATAGAAAAATGATCTGCATGGAAGAGTTGTCAGAAAAAAAACCCCTTTTCTGATCTAATCACAAAAGCAATTATTTAGACTGTGTAAAGAAAACCTTGATAGGCCTGAAACATTTTCAAATAAAGTGCTTTGAATTGATGCACAACAATTGAACTGTTTATCTTAAGCACAGGGGTGGCCGTTATGTTTTGGAATTGTGTGGCAGCCTGTGGCAGAGGAAATATTGTACAGATGGAAATAATAATGGATCCAATTAAATATCAATATGTTATAGAAGCTAATGTCCCACAGTAAGTGAAGAATTTGAAGCTGGGAAGAAGTTAGATCAGCCTTTCTCAACCTTTTGACCCTGGAGGAACCCTTGAAATATTTTTCAGGCCTCGGGGAACCCCTGCACATTCAGGCTCAAATATAGGCCAGAAGTTACAAAATTATTATATTGGTTTCATGTGTAGGCCTGTATATATGCATTAACAGTGTTCTTAAACAAAAAATAAAGAATGAAATTTACTTCTTTAATGTGAAGTTGCCTGAATTTGAAATAATTTTTTTAATAAATCGTGATCTCCCAGGGAACCCCTAGTGACTTCTCGCAGAACCCTGAGTTTGATAATTCAGCAAGACAATGTCCCGAAACATAACTCCAAATCAAGTATGAAGTAGTTAAAGGAAAGAAAGATAAAAGGTTAAGACTGGCCTTCACAGTCCCCAGATTTTCATATTATAGAAAATGTGTGCAGAGATCTTAGACAACTGCAGATACATAGTATGTGTGCATTCAATATTTGGAGAAAGATGTGATGTTTAACTTTACACAATGTAGAGGTCATATCAGCTTTTGTTCATTTAGGAATTCACTGAAACATATAGTTTGACTGGAAATGCTTAAACTTTCACATGCAACTGTACACTGTAAAGACTGGAGAAGGAGAGAGACAATTGCTTCTAAGAAATTATCTTGACCACTCTCACTGGGATAATGGATAGATTAGCATTCATAGTAGTAGTGTCATTTATTTATTTATATTCTACCAAAGAAGTCAGTGCTGTCATTTAAGCTTAAAGAACAGATACATCTTCCTACTCTCAGAAGTTATAATGTCCTTTTTCTTGGTTACATATACCCTTTGTCACAATATTAGTATTTTGCTTATTACAAAGGGGAAAAGTGCACAGTAAAGTAAAGGCTGACATATAAGTATTTACGTTTCTTTCAGAAATTTTTCTTGTTTTAATAATACTTTATATTTTTTAGTAATCGGTTCAGATGGTTTCAGGGAACTGAAAATTAAAAGTTAACTGGACAATCACAGAATTAATCGGGGAAGGAAAAATTTGCAGTGTTGATCCAGACACTTTTTTAAGCAAAAAGTGAAAATTCAATTATGGTTGGTCTATTTAGAAAAAAAAAAGAGTAATTTTCCTTATTTTAATTTATCTAGATTTTCACAGCAAAGACATTCAGTTGTAATCGAGGAAACTACTTTCTATCTAAAAAAGAACGTGTAATACTGAGGCCTAGAATTATTGGACAAAATGATTCTGATTTTAACTGCATCATAATCCCTCATAAAGCATTAATAATCCATAAAGAAAGTATATTTGTTTATAAAGCTGCAGTTTCAACAATTTGCTTTTATGGTATTATGCCAAGTATATATTACAGAAATATTTCCTGTTGAAGTTGAGAATAATTTGATTCCAGAATGAGGTGGGAAGAAGATTTTTATTAAATTATTCAGAATATACATGGAAGATTTACATATGCACAACCATGTGACAGTGATGGAGAATGCTTTTAAAAAATGAATGCTGTCTCTTTAAGATAAGATGCCTACATGCTTTGCTCACACAAACAAGATCAATTATGGGCAGATTCCTACTGTTGCTTTATTTTTTGAAGAGGAGAGATTCTCACGCTAAATATAACCAACGTATTCCTGATAACAGAGTTTTTTTCTTCTTCTGAAATCCACCAAAACTGAAGAAAAATTCAACTGACTGTTCCTAGCAGCTGTGTGGCCTGGAGTTCACGAGGAAAGCTGGCTTCCTGCAGTTCCCTATTCACCACCTGCTTCAAAGGCAGCCTAGCTAGCTATAGTTTGCAGGCCAGGTAGGGTGCCATTGTGCACAGTCTGGGAGGATTAGTGTTAAAGCTGCAGCAACCAGGCCCTTGGTCTCCGGCTGCCATTCAGTCTAACGTGGAGAGGCTAAGCCTGTCCAGGGTCATCGTATCCAGTGTGCTTTGAACAGGCAAAGGAGCCTTCCCGAGAATAGAATCTTCTTGGAAATCATGGTGCAAGCTTGCAGCACAGCAGGTCCCTCCTAAAATTTGTTTGTGTTGGGATGCTGTAGCTTTTTCATTTTAATAGAGCTTTTTCATTTTAAAAATGCTGGGGGAATGTTAACAAAAGTTTATCTATCTATATCTATATATCTATATCTATAGATAGATATATAGACACACACACTCATTCATTCATATTGGATGGGCTTTTATTTTGGAGATTAGACTGATACTTTTGTATGTTTGTGCATACATGAAGAGCAGAAGAGACAATTAACCATTTTTAATCTGTATCACTGCTAGATTTCGGGAACGTATATCAGTTGCGACAGGGATTTTTTTTCCCAGTGTTCTGACATTCAGGATTCAGAATTTGTTGGATTTATTTAGTTTTTATGAATAGCACATAAAACTTAGATTTTTTTTCTCCACCTTTTTTTCAGGTGAGGTAACGATGACGTAAAAATAATGGTAAAACCTACGATGAAATTGTGGGGGTGAAAAAAAATTAAGCAGTAAGATGAGTTGTCATGACGACAGGGATGTTCTGTTGATGAACTGTGCTCCTCATTGTCCAATCAGATAGTAGAGCTGAAGCTGGAGCATGAACAGGAAAAGACGCACCTATTCCAACAACATAACACAGAAAAGGATTGCCTGGTCCGAGACCATGAACGGGAAATTGAGAAACTAGAAAAACAGCTTCGGGCTGCCATGACAGACTACGACAATAAAACTCAGGAATGTAGGAAACGAGATGCTCAGGTAATAACACCATTTCAAAAATAATAGGATTGGCTTTTTTTTTTTTTTTAAAATTCTCCTGTTTTCCAGTGTTCTTTTTGCTGTACACTATAATCATTTAAAAAACTGGCATATAAACACAATCTTCTTTTCCTATTGTATTTTCATTACCGCTCCATGTCCCTGCCACTGCTGAAAAAGGCTTTCACCAAAAAAAGAAAAGGGGGGGGGGAACCCACAGGTAGCCAGATTAAGAATCACATGGTGTGCAATAATTTGGCCTATTATTTATAATCTTGTCTCATTTATTGTCATGATAGATTTAAGAAAAACCGTAATTTTTTCCTCTCCATTTATCTACAGTAAACCACTCCCCTTCTGACTTACTCATTGATTTTTTAAATAAATATCTCTGCAACCAGCCCATATATTCCCTGTACTTAAGTTTTCATTGAATTTTTTATGATGTTTGGAGATTATTAATATCATTTTATTTTTGCATGTGATTTACTGAGGGTTTGTTTTAATGATAAATATATGGGAAATTATGAATTGTGAATTGCTTGCCTTTAGATATGACTTTTAAATGCGTGTATGTGTGTGTGTAAAAATTTTAGATCTGTATATAGATATACATACATTAATGCATTAAACTATATAAGCACACATACATTTGTGCATACACACACATACACATAACACATAACAAATACATATATCTCTTCCATTTTTATGGTCACTGTTAGAAGCCATTTGCCAAAATAACCCCCAGCTGTAGTATGTTTGATTGCTCAAATAAACAGATTGAATCTGCATTGTTGGCATGGAAAATTATCTTCATTTATCCAATTAAAAATATATAACCTTTGTCAGTTGTTTTGAACATAGTTCATTATCCAGAATAAATATGCTTTTAAAGGCCTGAAGCGAAGACACTTAAACACACTTAAAAATTGAAAGTACTGGAATAGGAAAATAATTACTGCTTTAGCAGTTTTCAGTAGAATAGTTTGAATAATTTTGTATAAAAATGTGGATAATTATTACTATAGTTTAACGTATGTATGTATAGTATGTATGCATGTATGTTCGTTCTTTGGAGCCTTTTCTCCATACTTGAGGGAAAACCATCCCATGTTTTTCCTTCACTGTAAATTCATGAGTTATTGCTTAAATATTTCATATTTAAACAAAGTTAATCATTTATTTCATTTGCACCATGACAATAATACAGTCCAGAAACTCAGTATTAGGTTGGTTAAAAAAGAAACAAGGAATAGAAGATTCAGATGGGAAGAAGGGACTGTGCTTAATTTTTTTTGTTTATTAGTCAAATAAGGTTTTTAATTATAAGTTTAATAAGAAGAAATGCATACATTTTAAAGGTTCTTTATCATCATCATTCTTATTGTGTTTCCGTATTCATAATTTTCATTCATTTCTGATGTAGGTGCCACTTACCTTTTTAATGCAGTACACTTTGTTAATATATGTGCATCCATACTATTTCATGTTTAATTAGTATCATTATACATGAAGAACATCTCTCTAAAATATGGGAACTTTGTTACAATCAGGGGATCCTGAGCATTTCTCTATAGTTGGATTAAAATCACTGGGATTTCATCAAAAAATTATTCACACCACTTTAAATAACTTTTTAATCATTTTTTAATGATAATGAGTTATGTGAAACAGTTGCAAAATCATATCAAGTAGGCGTGTGATTTGGCACCTACAATCCATAATATTTTCTAATTTTTTCTGTCCTAGTTAAATCATCTAACTTGTGGTTTCAATTTATAACAGGTTGACGTTTACTGTTTTTTTATATTGTTACTTATTTAGTATATTTAATAACATAGCACTGCAGTAATTTTTTTTCAGAGCTGTGTAATATTATAAATATCTAATATGTAGTGGGACATAAAAATTACAAATTCTCTCTTAAAATTAATTATGCCAGTATTGAATATCTTATTAAAATAACCAGTTTTATCCCGATAGTGACATTACAGATATAATAGTCTGAAGCTATTTGATTGGTTTTTTAATGTAAGTTGCATGTATTGATGTGTTATGCTACCATCTTCTATTGTAGTATGGATAGCAATGGAATATATATTGAGCAAATATCAGTAAGTAACAATAAAATTCATATTTTTATTTGTATTAACCGTATTTGTACAATGTGTTTCTCACCCACAATTTTTAATTGATCTTTGAAGGTCATTTTGTTTACTTTATATAAATAACTTAAATAAACAAATGACTTTTACTGTACCAATGAGAAATTTAGCAGTCTCATAATTTTTTCTTATTCTGGAAGATCAAGCTGATCCACAGGTTTAGGTTTTGAGGCAGCACTTATGAAGATTTGCGATGATCATCTTTTAGGTTAAAAGTTTAATAAAATACCATTATGAAAAAGTGCTAGAAAGTTTTGGTTATGATTATTTTTTTAATGTTTGTACTGCTTTTTTACCACTAAAACAATTCAATAATGCTTATTGAAAACTTAAATACATATACTACCGAAAGATGTTTGGGTATATACAGTTACTCTAATACTAATAATTCAATTCAATTCAATTCAATTCTAATAATACGATATGCAGAATATTTATATGGTTTTTCCTAAAATTAAAACTGTAAGAAAATAACATCAGTTTTTTCCATAGGAAAAGAGAGGGTTTTTTAAAGAAATACCTTGCTTTATAACAATTTTTACTACCTTTTAGCAGATTTATCATTCCACCATCACATAATTTTTTGACCCAATTAATGACACCTTTTCTCCAGCATACGACCCATTTTGCCACACAATACTGTATAAACATAAACATACAATGACCATAAGTTCAATGCAACACTCATATAATAATGAACCAAATACTCTTTGAAATAACCAGGTTTTCACTCGTTTATCTTTTTTTTTTTTAACAAATTTTATTAGATTTTAATTTTACATAGATAAAAGTTTGAAACAGAAAAGAAAATGGAAATACAAATCAAGAAAAAAGAAAAGATAAAAAAGTGTAGTAAAGGAAAAAAGAAAAAAAGATAAAGCTGAAACAGAATTTGGTCAACTTCCGATTTGTATCTGGTCATGGTATTTTAAAAAATTTATCTTACATGCTAGGTCTATATATAATATTAAAGAATATTTCTTGTCTATTACATCAATATATATATATTTTAATCTTCAAATCCCCATATAAGCTTTGCCCCTCCCGCATCTTGTAAATAGTCAGTTAATGGTTTCCACTCTTTAAGGAAATAATTATTTGGATTTTCTTTTAATAAACATGTCAGTTTATCATTCTCTGCCATATCCATCAATTTTAACATCCAATCTTGTATCGTAGGCGATATCTGGTTTTTCCAATTTTGTGCAAAAATAAGTCTTGCTGCTGTAATCATGTATTGCATAATCCTTGTAAATTGCTTCCCAGGTTGTCCATCAATTATTCCCAGTAAGAAAAATTCCGGTTTAAATGGAACTCGAATTTGTAATATATTTTGCATCAATGCATGTATTTGAGTCCAAAATTTCTTTGCAGTCTCACATGTCCACCACATATGGTAAAAAGACCCCTCTTTTTTTTTACATTTCCAACATAAGTTGGAGACATTTCCATACATTTTAGAAAGTTTTTGTGGGGTCATATACCATCTGTACATCATCTTATAAAAGTTTTCTTTTAAATTATAACACAAAGTAAATTTTAACCCTTTGGTCCACATATCTTCCCATTGTTGCATTTGAATATTATGGCCAATATTTTTAGCCCATTTAATCATACAGTCTTTAACTTGTTCCTCTACCATTTCACCTTTTAACAATAATTTATACATTTTTGCAATTAGATGATCATCTGTCTCACATAGTTGTATCTCAAATTCCGATTTGGTTTGTTCAAATTCAAGGTCTTTCTTATCTAATTTAAATTTCTCTACGAGCTGCATATATGAAAGCCATTGAAAACTGTATCCCTCTGATACCAATTCTTCTATTGATTTAATTATATATTGTCCTTGTTCTTTCTTTAAAAAGTCTTTGTAGGTTAACCATTTATCTTTATTTCTTACTTCTGTTCTGTAGAATGCTTCTTGTGTAGAAATCCATAAGGGTCTTTTATAACATAAGATTAATTTATATTTATTCCAGATTCTTAACAAGGATCTTCTAATATAATGGTTTTTAAAATCCACATTAACTTTAACTTTATCGTACCACAAATATCCATGCCATCCATATCTTAATTCATGTCCTTCCAAATTCAATAATTTTTCATTTTTCAAAACTATCCATTCTTTAATCCAAACCAAGCAACAAGCAGCATAATATAATTTCAAATCCGGTAGACCTAGTCCTCCTCTTTCTTTAGAGTCTTGCAATACTTTATATTTTACTCTTGGTTTTTTCCCTTGCCAAATAAACTTAGAAATATCTCGCTGCCATTGTTTAAAAGGTTCTTCTGATGCCAATATAGGTAGTGTTTGAAAAAGATATAAAATTCTTGGCAAAACATTCATTTTAATTGCTGAAATTCTACCTAATAATGATAATTGCAGTTTTTCCCAATGTTCCAAATCTTTTTTAATATCCATCCAAAGTGGAATATAATTATTCTTAAACAACTTAACATTTTTAGTTGTTAAATATACTCCCAAATATTTTACTTTTTCTTCCATTGAATATCCTGTTATTTCTTTCAGTTTCTCTTGTTGGTGGTAATCCATATTTTTGGTCAAAACTTTTGTCTTCTGTAAATTCACTTTGAACCCTGCTAGCGACCCAAAGTCTTTTAGTTTCTGTATTAATATTTCAATTCCTTCTAGTGGATTCTCCAAAGTAATGACTAGGTCGTCAGCAAATGCTCTTAGTTTATAAACTTCTTTTTTAACTTTAATACCATGGATACCATCATCTTGTCTAATATCTCTAAGTAAAACCTCTAATACCAATATAAACAAAAGTGGAGATAATGGACAACCTTGTCTAGTACCTTTTTGTATTTCACATGGCTTACTAAATTCTCCATTAACAATTATTTTGGCAAATTGTGGAGTATATATTGATTTAATCCATTTTATAAAATTTCCTCCAAAATTCATATTTTCCAAAACTTTGAACATAAAAGGCCAATTTAAGTTGTCAAAGGCTTTTTCAGCATCAATAAATATCAAGGCAGCTTGTTTATCATAGTGTTGATCCAAATATTCAATTACGTCTACTATGTTTCGGACATTGTCATGAATTTGTCTTTTGGGTAGAAAACCAGTTTGGTCTTGATGAATAAAATCCTTAAGTATATTCTTCATTCTTTCTGCTAATATCGTTGTAAATATCTTATAGTCATTATTCAATAAAGATATTGGTCTGTAATTTTTAGTTAATGTTAAATCCTGTTGTTCTTTGGGTATCAATGTTATATGTGCTTCTTTCCAAGTTTCAGGCATAATTCCTGTTTCCAAAATAGAATTCATAGTCTTCTGCAAAGGTAGACATAAATCCTCTTCAAAACATTTATAGTAGGCTGCTGACAATCCATCCGGTCCAGGAGCTTTTCCACTACTAATTTTCTTAAAAGCTTTTATCAATTCTTCTTTTGTTATAACATTATTTAATATCAATCTTTGTTGGTCATTAAGAACAGTTAGTTTTTGTTTATTCAAATATTCTTCAATCTCATCCAAGTTGACATCTTGTTTTTTATATAATTTAGAATAATAGTCATGAAAGGTTTTTTGAATGTCCATATTATTCACCAGAGTTTTTCCTTCATGTTGAATATTAGTAATCAAATTCTTTTGTCTTTGTTTCCTCAATTTATAAGCCAGCCATCTACCTGGTTTATTTGCATATTCAAAATATTTTTGTTTTGTAAATTTCATTTGAGTCTCTATCTCTTGAGTTAATATCATTGATATTTGCTTTTGTAGAAATTTAATTTGAGTGAGCAAAGTGTCATCCATTGGTTTATCTCTCAAATCTAACTCTTTACTTTTAATTTCATCTAAAATCAATTGAATTCTTTTTTGTTTTTTCTTCCTCATTTGAGCATTGTATTGAATAAAATAACCCCTCATATATGCTTTACTGGCTTCCCATACAGTTTGAATATTAGTCCCTTTGTTCAAATTAAATTGAAAATATTCTCTTAATTTTTTTTTGCATACATCAACTACATCATTATTCCGTAGTAGTGACTCATTCAATCTCCATCTAAATACATTCCGTTTCCCTTTAAGAGTCAACATTACTGGATTATGATCTGATAAAGTCTTAGGTAATATATCAACTTTGTTAATATCCATCATCAAATTTTTAGATATCAAAATCATATCTATTCTAGAATGTGATTTAAATCTCTCTGAATAATATGTAAATTCTCTGGAAGTCCCATTCATACATCTCCAAATGTCTTGTAAATCCAACATCTCTTTCAAGTCGAAAAATGTTTGTGGCAATTTTCCCTGTGTTTGCTTCACTTCTTTTTGTGACTGTCTATCCAATCTGGGGTAAATTACCCCATTCCAATCCCCCATGAAACACCAATTGTCATAAGTTAAGTCCAAAAGTTTATCCATCAGGTTTTTATAAAATACTCCTTTATCCATATTCGGTGCATAAAGTCCAACTATCAGTGTTTTAGTTCCTTGTATGTTAATTTCTACTACAATGTATCGACCCTCTTCATCAGCTAATATCAATTTTGGGTTTAACTTTGGTTGTACATATAAGACTACCCCTTTAGTTTTTTTATATCCAGCCGAAATAAATTCTTCTCCAAGCTGTTTTTGAATCAAATATTTAGTATCTTTTTTACAAATATGAGTCTCTTGTAAACAACTTATGTCCAATCTGTGGCTTGAATCATGTCAACTGGATTTCTATTTTCTTAGTGGAAACGTTTCACTCCTTATCCAAGGAGCTTCTTCAGTCTGAGTAAAGTTAGTAAGGGAATCCTTAAATATGTTTCTAGGCTGGCTGTGTGACCTTGCACCTGGGGCTAGGTCATGGTTATTTTTGAGATGTTTGTTTCTAAGTCCCTTTATCATCTAAAGGAGGATCGTTAAGATTACCCTGCTGCTGTTGAGCTTGTGAAATGGTCTTAATCTTCCTAGGCACAGAAGACAAAGCAGGAAGGAAGATAGGGGAAAGGTTATGCCTGAGGCCCCCACCTCTATTCAAGGAAGGATTTTCCAAGTTGGCATGAATGGATTCCTTGACCCCTCTCTCAAACCACCTATCTTCTCTGTCTAAAATGTGAACATTAATGTCCTCAAATGAGTGTCCTTTTTCCTTTAGATGAAGATAAACTGCTGACTCTGGTCCTGTGGTGTTACTTCTCCTGTGTTGGGCCATCCTCCTGTACAAAGGTTGTTTGGTTTCTCCAATGTAGAGTTCAGAGCACTCCTCACTGCACTGGATTGCATACACTACATTGCTTTCCTTGTGTTTTGGAGTTTGATCTTTGGGGTGTACAAGCCTCTGTCTCAGTGTGTTGGTGGGTTTGAAATATACAGGTATGTGGTGTTTGCCAAATATCCGTTTTATCTTTTCAGACACGCCAGCCATGTAAGGAATGACCAGGTTCTTCCGTTTACTCTGAGTCTCAGCCCTATCTGTTGCTGTTTTAGGTCTGGTAGACTTAGATTTGGTGAAGGCCCAATTTGGATATCCACAGGCCTGCAGAGCTGTTCTCAGATGCTGCTTTTCATTCTTTTTGGAATCCATGGAGGTGGGGATGGTTTCTGCTCTGTGTGACAATGTCCTGATGACTCCTAGTTTGTGCTGCAGTGGATGGTGGGAGTCAAACATCAGGTATTGATCTGTGTGTGTGGGTTTCCTGTAGATCCCTATTTCTAGCTTGCCACCGGTCCCAATGAGGACTTCACAGTCTAGGAATGCCAGTCTGTTGTCCTTGGTGTCTTCTCTGGTGAAGCTAATGTTGGCATCTATAGTGTTTATATGGTCCGTGAAGGCCTGTACTTCCTGGGCCTTGATTTTGACCCAGGTGTCATCCACATACCTAAACCAGTGGGTGGGCACCGTTCCCTGGAATGTGTTGAGTGCTTTCTTCTCCACTTCTTCCATGTATAAATTGGCCACAATGGGTGACACAGGAGAACCCATGGCACAGCCGTGTTTTTGTCTGTAAAAGTCACCTCTGTATGTGAAATAAGTGGTGTTAAGACACAGGTCCAGAAGATGGCAGATCTGGTTTGGGTTGAGATGGCTTCTCCTTTCCAGGGTGCTGTCCTCTTCTAGTCTCTTCCTGACAGCGGATAGAGCATGAGTGGTGGGGATGCTGGTGAAAAGGGAGGACACATCAAAGGAGACCATAGTTTCATCTGTATCCAGTTTCAGGATCTTTGCTTTGGAAACAAATTCTTCCGAATTATGGATGTGGTGTTCAGAGTGTCCAACTAGAGGTGCTAGTATGGTAGAGAGGTGTTTGGCAATGTTGTATGTTACCGAATTGATGCTGCTGACTATGGGTCGGAGGGGCGTTCCTTCCTTGTGGATCTTAGGAAGTCCGTAGATGCAGGGGATGGCTTCTCCAGGATACAGACGGTGGTAGGTAATCCTATCGATGGAGCCATCATGTTCCAATTGTTTCAAACTGTCTATTGCCTTTTTCTTGTAATTGTTGGTGGGGTCTCTTTTCAGTTTTTCATATGTATGGTGATCCTCCAAAAGTGAGGTAATTTTATTGTGGTAGTCTGCAGTGTTTAGAACCACTGTACATCTTCCTTTGTCAGCAGGTAAAATGGTGATGGTTTCATCTTTGCTGAGGGCTGTCAGGGCTCTCCTCTCTTGGACGGTAAGGTTGGGGGGAGGAGGTTGAGCACTGGACAGAGCTGCAGATATTTTAAGCCGGAGTTGTTCTGCTTCTTCAAAAGGTAGGTGGTTGTTGTGGATGGCAGATTCTGTGGCTGTAATGAGCTCCACAACCGGAACTTGCTTGGGAGTGATGGCAAAATTAAGACCTTTGGCTAGGACATCTCTCTCTGGTTGGGTAAGTTCTCTGTCTGAGAGATTTTTCACCCACATGTTCTTTTTGTCCTCTGTGGTCCTGTTGTTGTTGTTCCTCCCAGCGGTTTCTCCAGTTCCTTGTTTCTGCTTGCTGCGAGAAAGAAGAATGTCAAATTTCTTAGTTTGCCTCTCCTTTGTCTTGTGATGCTGGGCCAGCTGTACTTTATTGCCAAGCTGAATAACTCTATCCAGGATTGGGTCAGGAAGGGTGGCTGTGAGTTCCTGGTGAAGGTTTTCAAAATTGTATTGCAGGGCATCAATGGTGAAGTGGACTTGCCTTATTCTTTCATTTAGAAGATGTCTTTGTGCCTGCTGCAGGATCTGATCTGCTCTGTGACCCTTAACTGTAGATTGCAGGCGTAGGCTTGTCGGGATGAGTCTCTGTTGTCTGCATCTGAGGTTAAAACGTAGGTGGTTTCTATAGTCTGCCACCTTTCTTGCTGTCTTCTCGAATTTCCTTACCAACTTCAGGGTTTCATCCCCAAAATGTATGGCAATATGTCTATGAAGGTTCTCAGTCATCCAGGTGGAACAGTCTGTGGCTTGAATCATGTCAACTGGATTTCTATTTTCTTAGTGGAAACGTTTCACTCCTTATCCAAGGAGCTTCTTCAGTCTGAGTAAAGTTAGTAAGGGAATCCTTAAATATGTTTCTAGGCTGGCTGTGTGACCTTGCACCTGGGGCTAGGTCATGGTTATTTTTGAGATGTTTGTTTCTAAGTCCCTTTATCATCTAAAGGAGGATCGTTAAGATTACCCTGCTGCTGTTGAGCTTGTGAAATGGTCTTAATCTTCCTAGGCACAGAAGACAAAGCAGGAAGGAAGATAGGGGAAAGGTTATGCCTGAGGCCCCCACCTCTATTCAAGGAAGGATTTTCCAAGTTGGCATGAATGGATTCCTTGACCCCTCTCTCAAACCACCTATCTTCTCTGTCTAAAATGTGAACATTAATGTCCTCAAATGAGTGTCCTTTTTCCTTTAGATGAAGATAAACTGCTGACTCTGGTCCTGTGGTGTTACTTCTCCTGTGTTGGGCCATCCTCCTGTACAAAGGTTGTTTGGTTTCTCCAATGTAGAGTTCAGAGCACTCCTCACTGCACTGGATTGCATACACTACATTGCTTTCCTTGTGTTTTGGAGTTTGATCTTTGGGGTGTACAAGCCTCTGTCTCAGTGTGTTGGTGGGTTTGAAATATACAGGTATGTGGTGTTTGCCAAATATCCGTTTTATCTTTTCAGACACGCCAGCCATGTAAGGAATGACCAGGTTCTTCCGTTTACTCTGAGTCTCAGCCCTATCTGTTGCTGTTTTAGGTCTGGTAGACTTAGATTTGGTGAAGGCCCAATTTGGATATCCACAGGCCTGCAGAGCTGTTCTCAGATGCTGCTTTTCATTCTTTTTGGAATCCATGGAGGTGGGGATGGTTTCTGCTCTGTGTGACAATGTCCTGATGACTCCTAGTTTGTGCTGCAGTGGATGGTGGGAGTCAAACATCAGGTATTGATCTGTGTGTGTGGGTTTCCTGTAGATCCCTATTTCTAGCTTGCCACCGGTCCCAATGAGGACTTCACAGTCTAGGAATGCCAGTCTGTTGTCCTTGGTGTCTTCTCTGGTGAAGCTAATGTTGGCATCTATAGTGTTTATATGGTCCGTGAAGGCCTGTACTTCCTGGGCCTTGATTTTGACCCAGGTGTCATCCACATACCTAAACCAGTGGGTGGGCACCGTTCCCTGGAATGTGTTGAGTGCTTTCTTCTCCACTTCTTCCATGTATAAATTGGCCACAATGGGTGACACAGGAGAACCCATGGCACAGCCGTGTTTTTGTCTGTAAAAGTCACCTCTGTATGTGAAATAAGTGGTGTTAAGACACAGGTCCAGAAGATGGCAGATCTGGTTTGGGTTGAGATGGCTTCTCCTTTCCAGGGTGCTGTCCTCTTCTAGTCTCTTCCTGACAGCGGATAGAGCATGAGTGGTGGGGATGCTGGTGAAAAGGGAGGACACATCAAAGGAGACCATAGTTTCATCTGTATCCAGTTTCAGGATCTTTGCTTTGGAAACAAATTCTTCCGAATTATGGATGTGGTGTTCAGAGTGTCCAACTAGAGGTGCTAGTATGGTAGAGAGGTGTTTGGCAATGTTGTATGTTACCGAATTGATGCTGCTGACTATGGGTCGGAGGGGCGTTCCTTCCTTGTGGATCTTAGGAAGTCCGTAGATGCAGGGGATGGCTTCTCCAGGATACAGACGGTGGTAGGTAATCCTATCGATGGAGCCATCATGTTCCAATTGTTTCAAACTGTCTATTGCCTTTTTCTTGTAATTGTTGGTGGGGTCTCTTTTCAGTTTTTCATATGTATGGTGATCCTCCAAAAGTGAGGTAATTTTATTGTGGTAGTCTGCAGTGTTTAGAACCACTGTACATCTTCCTTTGTCAGCAGGTAAAATGGTGATGGTTTCATCTTTGCTGAGGGCTGTCAGGGCTCTCCTCTCTTGGACGGTAAGGTTGGGGGGAGGAGGTTGAGCACTGGACAGAGCTGCAGATATTTTAAGCCGGAGTTGTTCTGCTTCTTCAAAAGGTAGGTGGTTGTTGTGGATGGCAGATTCTGTGGCTGTAATGAGCTCCACAACCGGAACTTGCTTGGGAGTGATGGCAAAATTAAGACCTTTGGCTAGGACATCTCTCTCTGGTTGGGTAAGTTCTCTGTCTGAGAGATTTTTCACCCACATGTTCTTTTTGTCCTCTGTGGTCCTGTTGTTGTTGTTCCTCCCAGCGGTTTCTCCAGTTCCTTGTTTCTGCTTGCTGCGAGAAAGAAGAATGTCAAATTTCTTAGTTTGCCTCTCCTTTGTCTTGTGATGCTGGGCCAGCTGTACTTTATTGCCAAGCTGAATAACTCTATCCAGGATTGGGTCAGGAAGGGTGGCTGTGAGTTCCTGGTGAAGGTTTTCAAAATTGTATTGCAGGGCATCAATGGTGAAGTGGACTTGCCTTATTCTTTCATTTAGAAGATGTCTTTGTGCCTGCTGCAGGATCTGATCTGCTCTGTGACCCTTAACTGTAGATTGCAGGCGTAGGCTTGTCGGGATGAGTCTCTGTTGTCTGCATCTGAGGTTAAAACGTAGGTGGTTTCTATAGTCTGCCACCTTTCTTGCTGTCTTCTCGAATTTCCTTACCAACTTCAGGGTTTCATCCCCAAAATGTATGGCAATATGTCTATGAAGGTTCTCAGTCATCCAGGTGGAACAGTCTGTGGCTTGAATCATGTCAACTGGATTTCTATTTTCTTAGTGGAAACGTTTCACTCCTTATCCAAGGAGCTTCTTCAGTCTGAGTAAAGTTAGTAAGGGAATCCTTAAATATGTTTCTAGGCTGGCTGTGTGACCTTGCACCTGGGGCTAGGTCATGGTTATTTTTGAGATGTTTGTTTCTAAGTCCCTTTATCATCTAAAGGAGGATCGTTAAGATTACCCTGCTGCTGTTGAGCTTGTGAAATGGTCTTAATCTTCCTAGGCACAGAAGACAAAGCAGGAAGGAAGATAGGGGAAAGGTTATGCCTGAGGCCCCCACCTCTATTCAAGGAAGGATTTTCCAAGTTGGCATGAATGGATTCCTTGACCCCTCTCTCAAACCACCTATCTTCTCTGTCTAAAATGTGAACATTAATGTCCTCAAATGAGTGTCCTTTTTCCTTTAGATGAAGATAAACTGCTGACTCTGGTCCTGTGGTGTTACTTCTCCTGTGTTGGGCCATCCTCCTGTACAAAGGTTGTTTGGTTTCTCCAATGTAGAGTTCAGAGCACTCCTCACTGCACTGGATTGCATACACTACATTGCTTTCCTTGTGTTTTGGAGTTTGATCTTTGGGGTGTACAAGCCTCTGTCTCAGTGTGTTGGTGGGTTTGAAATATACAGGTATGTGGTGTTTGCCAAATATCCGTTTTATCTTTTCAGACACGCCAGCCATGTAAGGAATGACCAGGTTCTTCCGTTTACTCTGAGTCTCAGCCCTATCTGTTGCTGTTTTAGGTCTGGTAGACTTAGATTTGGTGAAGGCCCAATTTGGATATCCACAGGCCTGCAGAGCTGTTCTCAGATGCTGCTTTTCATTCTTTTTGGAATCCATGGAGGTGGGGATGGTTGGAACTTGGAAAATCCTTCCTTGAATAGAGGTGGGGGCCTCAGGCATAACCTTTCCCCTATCTTCCTTCCTGCTTTGTCTTCTGTGCCTAGGAAGATTAAGACCATTTCACAAGCTCAACAGCAGCAGGGTAATCTTAACGATCCTCCTTTAGATGATAAAGGGACTTAGAAACAAACATCTCAAAAATAACCATGACCTAGCCCCAGGTGCAAGGTCACACAGCCAGCCTAGAAACATATTTAAGGATTCCCTTACTAACTTTACTCAGACTGAAGAAGCTCCTTGGATAAGGAGTGAAACGTTTCCACTAAGAAAATAGAAATCCAGTTGACATGATTCAAGCCACAGACTGTTCCACCTGGATGACTGAGAACCTTCATAGACATATTGCCATACATTTTGGGGATGAAACCCTGAAGTTGGTAAGGAAATTCGAGAAGACAGCAAGAAAGGTGGCAGACTATAGAAACCACCTACGTTTTAACCTCAGATGCAGACAACAGAGACTCATCCCGACAAGCCTACGCCTGCAATCTACAGTTAAGGGTCACAGAGCAGATCAGATCCTGCAGCAGGCACAAAGACATCTTCTAAATGAAAGAATAAGGCAAGTCCACTTCACCATTGATGCCCTGCAATACAATTTTGAAAACCTTCACCAGGAACTCACAGCCACCCTTCCTGACCCAATCCTGGATAGAGTTATTCAGCTTGGCAATAAAGTACAGCTGGCCCAGCATCACAAGACAAAGGAGAGGCAAACTAAGAAATTTGACATTCTTCTTTCTCGCAGCAAGCAGAAACAAGGAACTGGAGAAACCGCTGGGAGGAACAACAACAACAGGACCACAGAGGACAAAAAGAACATGTGGGTGAAAAATCTCTCAGACAGAGAACTTACCCAACCAGAGAGAGATGTCCTAGCCAAAGGTCTTAATTTTGCCATCACTCCCAAGCAAGTTCCGGTTGTGGAGCTCATTACAGCCACAGAATCTGCCATCCACAACAACCACCTACCTTTTGAAGAAGCAGAACAACTCCGGCTTAAAATATCTGCAGCTCTGTCCAGTGCTCAACCTCCTCCCCCCAACCTTACCGTCCAAGAGAGGAGAGCCCTGACAGCCCTCAGCAAAGATGAAACCATCACCATTTTACCTGCTGACAAAGGAAGATGTACAGTGGTTCTAAACACTGCAGACTACCACAATAAAATTACCTCACTTTTGGAGGATCACCATACATATGAAAAACTGAAAAGAGACCCCACCAACAATTACAAGAAAAAGGCAATAGACAGTTTGAAACAATTGGAACATGATGGCTCCATCGATAGGATTACCTACCACCGTCTGTATCCTGGAGAAGCCATCCCCTGCATCTACGGACTTCCTAAGATCCACAAGGAAGGAACGCCCCTCCGACCCATAGTCAGCAGCATCAATTCGGTAACATACAACATTGCCAAACACCTCTCTACCATACTAGCACCTCTAGTTGGACACTCTGAACACCACATCCATAATTCGGAAGAATTTGTTTCCAAAGCAAAGATCCTGAAACTGGATACAGATGAAACTATGGTCTCCTTTGATGTGTCCTCCCTTTTCACCAGCATCCCCACCACTCATGCTCTATCCGCTGTCAGGAAGAGACTAGAAGAGGACAGCACCCTGGAAAGGAGAAGCCATCTCAACCCAAACCAGATCTGCCATCTTCTGGACCTGTGTCTTAACACCACTTATTTCACATACAGAGGTGACTTTTACAGACAAAAACACGGCTGTGCCATGGGTTCTCCTGTGTCACCCATTGTGGCCAATTTATACATGGAAGAAGTGGAGAAGAAAGCACTCAACACATTCCAGGGAACGGTGCCCACCCACTGGTTTAGGTATGTGGATGACACCTGGGTCAAAATCAAGGCCCAGGAAGTACAGGCCTTCACGGACCATATAAACACTATAGATGCCAACATTAGCTTCACCAGAGAAGACACCAAGGACAACAGACTGGCATTCCTAGACTGTGAAGTCCTCATTGGGACCGGTGGCAAGCTAGAAATAGGGATCTACAGGAAACCCACACACACAGATCAATACCTGATGTTTGACTCCCACCATCCACTGCAGCACAAACTAGGAGTCATCAGGACATTGTCACACAGAGCAGAAACCATCCCCACCTCCATGGATTCCAAAAAGAATGAAAAGCAGCATCTGAGAACAGCTCTGCAGGCCTGTGGATATCCAAATTGGGCCTTCACCAAATCTAAGTCTACCAGACCTAAAACAGCAACAGATAGGGCTGAGACTCAGAGTAAACGGAAGAACCTGGTCATTCCTTACATGGCTGGCGTGTCTGAAAAGATAAAACGGATATTTGGCAAACACCACATACCTGTATATTTCAAACCCACCAACACACTGAGACAGAGGCTTGTACACCCCAAAGATCAAACTCCAAAACACAAGGAAAGCAATGTAGTGTATGCAATCCAGTGCAGTGAGGAGTGCTCTGAACTCTACATTGGAGAAACCAAACAACCTTTGTACAGGAGGATGGCCCAACACAGGAGAAGTAACACCACAGGACCAGAGTCAGCAGTTTATCTTCATCTAAAGGAAAAAGGACACTCATTTGAGGACATTAATGTTCACATTTTAGACAGAGAAGATAGGTGGTTTGAGAGAGGGGTCAAGGAATCCATTCATGCCAACTTGGAAAATCCTTCCTTGAATAGAGGTGGGGGCCTCAGGCATAACCTTTCCCCTATCTTCCTTCCTGCTTTGTCTTCTGTGCCTAGGAAGATTAAGACCATTTCACAAGCTCAACAGCAGCAGGGTAATCTTAACGATCCTCCTTTAGATGATAAAGGGACTTAGAAACAAACATCTCAAAAATAACCATGACCTAGCCCCAGGTGCAAGGTCACACAGCCAGCCTAGAAACATATTTAAGGATTCCCTTACTAACTTTACTCAGACTGAAGAAGCTCCTTGGATAAGGAGTGAAACGTTTCCACTAAGAAAATAGAAATCCAGTTGACATGATTCAAGCCACAGACTGTTCCACCTGGATGACTGAGAACCTTCATAAACTTATGTCCAATTTCTGTTTTTTCAAAAAATGAAATATCTTTCTTCTTTTTTGTGGAGCATTGGCTCCATTAATATTCCATGTCAGATATTTAAGTTCCATTGGTGTTTTATTCTTTAAAATCCCTTTGTTAAGTCCACACCTGTAGCTCCTTTCTCAGATAGATCTTCAGTCTTCTCTTTGTCTTTCGATGTTTCTCCTCCTTTTGTCAATTCTCCTTCTGGTAAACCCATTTCTTTCTTGTATTTCTCTAAAAAAGCTTTTGCTTTTAAAATGGAAGTTATTTTAAATCTCTGTCCTTTAAACTCAAACGATACGCCTTCCAATTTTTCCCATCTGAATGAAATACTATGTTGCCTTAATTTGTCTGTAAGGAAAGAATAGTCTTTTCTTTTCCTAATTATTCTCAAGGGAATTTCTTTTAATACAATTATTTCCTTCCCTTCTATATTTAATCTAGTATTATAATGCTTCCTTAAGATTTGCTCTTTTGTCACTTTTCTTACAAAATATATCAATATGTCTCTAGGAACTTTTCTTTCCTTAGCATAACGTGAGTTTACTCTGAATATCTTGTCTATCTCCAAATCTAAATCTTGTTCTCTTGTCTCCAAAAATTTAGCTAATTCAAAAGTCATCCTTTCTCTCACATTTTCATCTACTTGTTCTGGAATTGCTCTAAATCTCAAGATGTGCTCCTTCTCTCTCATTTCTGCTAAAGCTGTGATATCTAGATTATGTTCAATCTCTTTAATAGCATATTCTGATTTATCTTCTAATTTTTGCATCTGGCTTTGCGTATCTTTAAGTTCTCCTGACAGAGAATTGACCACTTCCTTAACTGTTTGAATTTCTTTTTTAAAATCTTGCTTAATCTCTCGGGTTATTTCTTTCTTCATATCGTCCATTTTTTTGTCTAATGCTGTAATCTGATCTTCCATCTGCTTCGTGGAGTCATCCATTTTCTTATTTATTGCTGTATTCTGGTCATCCATTTTCTTATTTATTGCTGTATTCTGATCATCCATTTTCTTATTTATTGCTGTATTCTGATCATCCATTTTCTTATTTAGTGTTGCAACAGCTTCTAATATCTTTTTCATTTCTGGTAATAAAGCTTCTGAGGCAGATGTAGCAGGTGTAGCAGAATCAATAGGTGGTCCTCCAGTCTCCTTCTTCTTCTCCTTCTCCGCCCGTCTCGTTCCCAAAGACGCCATAGCCCTGCAAAAAAGAAGAAAAAAGGGAGAAAAGGGGAAAAAGCACCATATAACAATATAACAAAAATTATTTAAAAAAGGGGAAAAAATTAAAAAAAAAAATTAAAAATTCTTTTACAAATAATAAAAAGAAAAAAGAAAAGGTGAAAAAACAAATATCCAAAAGGTTAAGGAAAAAGAAAGAGAGAACTAGGCTCCTTTAAAATTTTTCCTCTTGGTCATTTATAATCCCTTATATATAAAAGTCCACAGTGTTTCAAAGGATAAAAGCCTAGGACTTTTTGTTCTCCTCTAGTCAAAATCAAAGATAAGAATAGTAAATATTCCCAGGGTTTCACCTTCCCACTTGTAATTCTTCAATCCAACCACAAGTCAAAAAGAAAAAATGTTGCTAGAGACATGTAAAAAAGCCTCTACTTTCCATATAATAATCCAATAATCCAAATTAAACGTTAAATAACTTGACTTTTTCAGAAAAATAAATCCAAACAGAGTTCAAAGTTCAAAAAGAAAAAGAGGAACTTGTATATATAAAAGAGTTTTTAATAGGGTTCAGTAATCCCAACATCAAAATCTTAAAAAATAAAGTATTAATCACTCCATTTAAATCCAAGCTTTAATATAGTATTCCAGAGAGCAAAAATAGAAATACCAATAGTTGTCCATAAGTAAAAAACTCAAACCAAACTGAAATAATAGTAAAAGTCACTTTCACTTCTAGCAAAGCCACTTAGCTTCTGTTCCCACCGTTTATTCTTCCATTAACAAGAAAAAAATATAGCACCAGCAAATATAAATCAAGTCCAGATACAAATCTTAGCACTTAATAAAAAAATAATAATGTTTAAAAGTAAAAAAAAGTGACTAAAAGCCTGGTCGGGCCAGCTACTTATCTGTTAGAATCACGGCTGCTGCAGAGCCCCGTTTTTTTTTCCCAGTCTCCTTTCATTGCTCCATCTCCCTCCTCCCGCAGTGGAAATTACAGGAGTCGGGGGAGGGCATTTACTTCAGAGACCCTTTGTGGTTAATCTTCCGATCACACTCTCTTCGAGTGTGATTTTTCCAGCGATTTCTTCTCCCAAATCGCTGCAAACAGCTTAGCCGTGGAATCGAGGCTAAGGAGCCCCAGTTCTTCGCTGTGCTCCGACCAGAACCCGGAAGTGAAAGTACTCGTTTATCTTAATACTTAATCCATGACTACTTTACCTTTGGATAGAGAAGAAAAGAAATGCATTTCACAAAATCTTATTACTTTGTTTTGATTGTAAAATGGGCATAATAAAAAACCTCATTTTCTGTTGCCCCTCTATTTTTTTCCATTTACAAATGTTTCTATATTGAGTAATGGAATAGACTTTATCACCAATGATGCAGAAAGACAATATCAAAAGCATTGATGTAATATCCACTTGATCCTAAACAGTTGTCATCCATTAAGGGAATGTATGTTCAAATACTCATGTGATTGGACAAATAAAAGCTGTGAATGCTTTCATATAGGAAAGCAAACTCCTAGATAAGATACAGCATAATTTTCCCTAGCTTTCTTCCTCTACCTTGCACTAGCAACTGCTTTTTTGACTGTTTGCTATCTTGTTAATCTTTTCCTATTTTATATTTTTCTCATTTTCTAAATTGTATGTCTATTCTTGCTCTTCCTTTAAAAACCCAACTTCTGTTATCAATCTTTTACAAATAATGAGGATTCTAGTCTCTTTTTTCCTCTAGTCTCTGGTTCTTTGCCTCAGTTGATTGATGTTAATTTTACTTAGAAATGAGAGAAAGGAATCCCTTTAAAAGTCACCAAATGTTAATGGCTTTCTTTGCATTGTACAGGATGCATATCTTCTGTTGTCATTCATTCATTCCACTTTTAAAATGGCACTATTAAATTCTGAAATGGTCGAACTCTCTTCTGATTTTCCCATCTTAGGTACTGAGGAAACAAGAAATTTTGATTTTGAAAGGTTGAAAAAGGTCCACACAAATTGGATCTTTTTGAAATGCTGAAATGGGAAGTGAACTGATGTATTTTACAAAACACACACCCACTATTAAAGTAGTACCTGGTGCAAGAATTAAATCCTTGCTGGTAGAGTCTTAGAGCATATATTAACATATAATTCAGGCATAGAAGCAATATGCATCAAGGACATCAACCATGTAACCTGCTTGTAAAGCTCTTAAAACAACCTTTCCTCTTTACTGTTTGAGAGTAATAAGCCATTATCATCATTGGGCTTTACATTAAGAGGAAGAAGGAACAGCAGAGTGCCAGACAATTCTTTACTTCCTCATAACTCTCTCTGTTAAGAAAAATCAGTGGTCTATATCATTATAAGATATGTCCTCTCCTTCCTTCCTTCCACTTTTCCCCATCCTAGAAAGAGAGATATATTCTTACAGACACAATATAGATCTTTCTGTACTCCCAGTATCTTGGATCAATTACAGAGATTCAAATTCATGTTGTTTCTCAATTCCTTTTGTATTGAAATAAGGAAAACCCTAAGGAAAGAAGTTGTAAATATTGATATTAAATATCTCTACCCAAAACACACTTGTATAAACAAAAACAATAGTGTGTTAATATGGCTAAAAATGGAAACAAACTTTGCATAAAACAATCCTTAAATTAAGTTTCTTTTAAGATTCTTTCATGTTAATCTTACAGCCAACATTATCTCCTATACTTTTAAATCTCATTTCACTTTGGTGTAAGTCAGAGGACCTCTTGCTTCGATTTGGGCAAAATAAGAATAATTACTTTCAAATTCACCTGGGGAATCATTTGATTTTCTTGCATAGCATAAGCTATATGCTGATTTTTTGGAGGTTTGGACATACATTTTTCTGAAAAAAACAACACAGAATCCCAGGTGTGCCACTTACACAGAGAACTTGGTAGTGATTTTCATTATTATGTGGTATATTCTACTTGAACCAGTGGGTAAGAATTTCAAATATTAAACTTTGAGTCGAAGTTGATACTAAATTTGCAGTGAAACTTGCCCAATAGTTTCCACTTGAGTCTCAGCCCCACCAATTAATGGTAACCATTGAAATTTATGAGTATAGCTTTTATTATTTATTTAATTTAATTTTGTTGATGAATGTCATCATACTTGCCATCTTTAATTACAGCCTGCAGGTTTTTTTTTCTTTTTGCACAATACACTACAATACAATTATACTGTATATGTTTAAGTTACCAGTGCACATAACCTTAGGCACCAAAGAAATACGAGCCCCTGAAAGTCTGTAGTTAGTGTAGCCCCCCCAATACTTCCAAAAATTGTTATTGTTTTTAATGTGGCAGATGGGAGGATGTAATTAAATACACAACTGGAGAGATGATTCACATTAGACTATATTTAATTTTTACTAAGCCTAAATATAAATGAAATCTAATCTAATTTCTCTCCTAGCCTCACCTATAACACCCAGCATATGACTCAAAGGCCAAGTGAAACCCTCAGTCTAGAAAAAGTTAGGTACCCCTGGTTCAAGGTAATATCTTCTTCCTTTAATAACTTGAAGTGATGATTTAGAGGGGCTGGATAATTGCATTTGCTCCAAACAATAATTCCAAGTATAAGGAATGAAACACAACTTTAAAAAGCATTGAACAGGTTTACCTCATTTCTCCCATTTCCATCTTTTAACCCTTAAATAAATGTTATAGATATGTACAAAATTCTATTAAACCAACTCAGTATAGTTGGGTTAATTTAATGGTTTAAATTCATATATAGTAACATCTTTTAATTCCTAGAATTAGATTTTTAGCAATAACAAAGAGTAATCAGCACTGACAGGTTCTGTGCTCTAGAAATTATTCAGAAAAGTCTCAGATTTCAACCCTTCATGCTAAGCATTGAGTTGACCACAACCACCAAACCTTAGGCAACAGAAACAACAATCTAAGCATTGATAAGGATGAAAAATAAGAGTGATTTAAGGGAAAGCTGGAATAGGTTAGTCAGAAGCACCAAGGCAAGAAATTCTGTGGCTTTTTGACATCTGAATGCCAGTACTCTTAATTGGTGGACTCAGAATTGACAGTCAAATTCAGCTGATAATTGGGAAGCATTTTTGCTCCATTTTTGCAGCTGACTCTGATCATAAGTTTCAATATCAGCCTCGTTCAGATTCCTAACCAGAATGGCTGCTAGTTAATACTTGGAAAACTATTGAAATCGTATACAATGTAGTTGAAATCAGGAAAAATACCTGACAGACTTTGTAGCTGTCTGAATTACTGAATGCCAAATGGTGGGTTCCTATACTTGCAACCCTCTTTGCACAATGTAAGCTATATGGTAGCATTCTTAAACAATGAAGAAATTATTATTATTCTATTTTTTTAAAAGGAGGAAAATATACATTTTCACTTGTTGGCCATATCAGATTGTAAACTACAAGGTACAAGCAAACTACAGACATCTGTACTGGAAATTATTAAAGTAGCTGAACAAGGTAAAGTTCTTAGTTTTAAAATAAGCCAATTATACGGAAGGCTGAGCTATTTTTGAATAGTGCCTAATTTTGCATCATTTTACTGTAGAAAAAATCAGATTGGAAAAAATCAACTTATATTCCCATACCAAAAAAGGGAAGCACTAAAGAATGTTCAAACTATCGAACAGCGGCACTTATTTCACATGCCAGTAATGTAATGCTCAAGATCTTGCAAGGTAGACTCCAGCAATTCATGGACCGAGAATTGCCAGATGTACAAGCTGGGTTTAGAAAAGGCAGAGGAACTAGAGACCAAATTGCCAATATCCGCTGGATAATGGAGAAAGCCAGGGAGTTTCAGAAAAACATCTATTTCTGTTTTATTGACTATTCTAAAGCCTTTGACTGTGTGGATCATAACAAATTGTGGCAAGTTCTTGGTGGTATGGGGATACCAAGTCATCTTGTCTGCCTCCTGAGGAATCTGTATAACGACCAAGTAGCAATGGTAAGAACAGACCATGGAACAACGGACTGGTTTAAGATTGGGAAAGGAGTACGGCAGGGTTGTATACTCTCACCCTACCTATTCAACCTGTATGCAGAACACATCATGCAACGTGCTGGGCTTGAGGAATCCAAGGCTGGAGTTAAAATCGCTGGAAGAAACATTAACAATCTCAAATATGCAGATGATACCACTTTGATGGCTGAAAGTGAGGAGGAGCTGAGGAGCCTTATGAGGAAGGTGAAAGAAGCAAGTGCAAAAGCTGGGTTGCAGTTAAACCTAAAAAAACCCAAGATTATGGCAACCAGCTTGATTGATAACTGGCAAATAGAGGGAAAAAACGTGGAAGCAGTGACAGATTTTGTATTTCTAGGCACAAAGATTACTGCAGACGCTGACTGCAGCCAGGAAATCAGAAGACGTCTACTTCTTGGGAGGAGAGCAATGGCAAATCTTGATAAAATAGTTAAGAGCAGAGACATCACACTGACAACAAAGGTCCGCATAGTTAAAGCAATGGTAATCCCCGTAGTAACCTATGGCTGCGAGAGCTGGACCATAAGGAAGGCTGAGCGAAGGAAGATAGATGCTTTTGAACTGTGGTGTTGGAGGAAAATTCTGAGAGTGCCTTGGACTGCAAGAAGATCAAACCAGTCCATACTCCAGGAAATAAAGCCAGACTGCTCACATGAAGGAATGATATTAAAGGCAAAACTGAAGTACTTTGGCCACATAATGAGAAGACAGGATACCCTGGAGAAGAAGCTGATGCTAGGGAAAGTGGAAGGCAAAAGGAAGAGGGGCCGACCAAGGGCAAGATGGATGGATGATATTCTGGAGGTGACGGACTCAACTGTGAGGGAGCTGAGGATAGTGATGGCCGACAGGAAGCTCTGGCGTGGGCTGGTCCATGAAGTCACGAAGAGTCGGAAGCGACTGAACGAATAAACAACAAACTGAATAATACATTGGCTCACTATCTGGGACTTTATATTCATCTTTTGTTGATTTAAAATTGGCTTTTAATCTTTCTGAATATCAGGAAAGATTATGGTGGGAACCTGAGCAATTCTCTGTGGATAGGCACCTCTTGTTGCTTGTTTAGCAGATTTATGGTAATATATAGCCAGATGGTTAGGAGTAATCTTCAGGGCCAATTGTACAAAACAATTCCTACACAGCTTAAAACAAGTATGAGGTATGCATTCTCGCTTCTTTGCTGTTTTAAGTTTATATAAATGTATTGGTCAAGAAATGCTGATTAAGCCAATGATCCCCCTCCCCCAAGTTTGCTAATAAATCAGTGTCAGCTCTACTATATGCTAATAATACAGCCCTCTTTCCTGAGATTCTGTGGTCCGAGAAGAGCTCTCTTCGCATTTCTGAATAAAATCTGGACAGCTGCTGGTAAACCATCAAAAATCCAAAGGTCTGGCTCTATTGATTTGCCTACTGATCAACTGAGGCAAAAGTGATGGAATTAAATCAGGCATTCAGGCGACCAGACTACCCACCTAGTGAGATCAACAGACAAATCAATAGAGCCAGATTGATTCCCAGGGAGGATCTATTAAAAGATAGAACAGAAAATCAGAACAACATAACACCATTGGTTGTTACCTAACAGCTCCCAGCTCAAGACACGCAAATGCATTATTAATAAGCTACAACCCATACTGGACAATGACATTGCACTTTCTCAGGCACTGGGTGGCAGCCCTATACTTGCATAAAGATAATCACCCAACCTGAAGCAGATTTTTACAAGCAATAGGAAACAACAGAACAATAATGTTAACATGGGAACCAGACCCTGCAACAAACCCAGGCATCTATTCTGCCTTCACGTCTACACCAACAACACCATTGCAGGCCCCAACAACTTCATATACAAAATTTAGAGGCACCTTTACATGCCCTTCCTCTAACATGATATATGCCATCAACTGCCAACAATGCCTCTCTGGGTTTTACTTAGGACAAACAGGCTGTACTTTGTGCAGAAGAATTAATGGACACATGTTTGATATCAGGGCTCAAAACAAGGACAAAATAATGTCAGAGCAGGACACTTTCATCTAGAACATTCTATTACAAATATCAAGTAGCTGTTTTGGGAGAACAACAATAACAGCAACAAAAATTACCAGCACAATTGAACAAGAGGCTGTTGAACTCACTTTCATCAAAAAGTTTTAGTGTATTTAGTGTATTGTGTATTATAGAGATTTCGCTTCTATCTGTGCTCCTGCCCTCTGAAGATGCTGGCCACAGATGCTGGCGAAACGTTAGGAACCACAACTTCCAGAACACGGCCACACAGCCCAGAAGACCCACAACAGCCATCAAAAAGTTTTAGGCTATCTCAGACATTCTCAATAAACACAATGGGTTTTTAACACATTACAGTTGTTAATTGGTTAGATACTTGTAATCTGTCTCACTTATAACCTCCCCCCCCCCCGCTTTCCCTCCCTTTTCCCTGTTTTAAAAGTTTTTAAAAATCGTGGGAATCTTATAGATTTAATATATCTTCTTTTCAGCAAAGCATTTGACAAAGCATAATATAAGCTTTGATTAATAAGGTAAGCTAAATATGGACTGCATGACAAGACAAAACAGCTGTGTGTTTTTGGAGCTAAAGTGGGGTCTTAACCTATTTGGTGTCTTCAAGAGATATTGTCAGTTTTTTCATAATTCCAAACAAATGCCTCACTCTCACCTTCCATAAATCTTGTCTTCATGTATGTTTGCATGCTCCAGAAACTATGCTTACAGGTTCTTCACAAAATACTTGGTTTTATAATTTCAAAAGAGAGAATGAGAAAGTTAAATCCCAATTTCCAAATTATTATTTGCAATCAGAAGAAACATTTGCACTTGACTGGTTTACCAAAGCTAGCAATTTGTTCAACCATTCTTAGTGGTCGAATTGACTTTGTTTTGAGTGAACCCCAATGCTTACAGCCAAAACTTACAGAGCTGTCAGAGGGTCATGTCTGTAGCTTGAATCATGTCAACTGGATTTCTATTTTCTTAGTGGAAACGTTTCGCTCCTTATCCAAGGAGCTTCTTCAGTCTGAGCAAAGTTGGTAAGGGAATCCTAAATATGTTCCTAGGTAGCTGTGTGACCTTACACCTGGGGCTAGGTCATGGTTATATTGAGATGTAATTTTTAAGTCCTTTTATTATCTAATGGAGGGTCGTTAAAATCATGACCTAGCCCCAGGTGTAAGGTCACACAGCTACCTAGGAACATATTTAGGATTCCCTTACCAACTTTGCTCAGACTGAAGAAGCTCCTTGGATAAGGAGCGAAACGTTTCCACTAAGAAAATAGAAATCCAGTTGACATGATTCAAGCTACAGACAATTCCACCTGGATGACTGAGAACCTTCATAGTCAGAGGGTCATGAAAGATAATGTATACCAAATCCATCACCAAATTATATTCTCATGAGAAACATGGTAAAGAAGTTTATTTGCACCTATACATTCAAAATTTTGAGTTTTAAATGCATAAAAAGTAATTGTCAGGCTCTTTTGTACTAATTCTCAATAGTGTTATCTATTACAGGGAATTTGTTTGTCTAGATGCATGGGCTTTTCTTTTTATTGTTCTCTGTGCTTTATTGGTTTTTTTAAGTATTACTTTTAATGAATAATTTTTTACAGGCTTCTTGGCCTTTTGGCTAAGATCAAGTATAGCCTTTTTTTACAGAGTAAAAACAATACAAATTTAAAGAAGAAAAAGAAAGTAAAGTAAAGTGATAAATAAGTGATAAATAAAAGAAAAAAGACAGAAAAGAAAGAAAAAGAAAAGATAAAAGATATAAAGAAGCAGCTTCCAATCTTCTTTACAGCAGTTATAAATGCATATATATTTTATCCTCTCTCTCTCTATATATATATAGTTGTATCGTGGCTCCCTTCTTTCCATATTCTACCATTTCTAATCATCCAACCCATAAATCACAAGCTCATTTTTTTCTGTTTTCAGCAAAAAGTCCATAAAGGGTTTCCAGTCACTGAGAAATGTAGTTGTTGTCTTTTCCCTAATCAAGCATGTCAATTTTGCCATCTCTGCAAATTCTGTCATCTTCACCAACTATTCCTCCATTGTGGGTATTTCAGAGTCTTCCCATCTTTGTACATACAGTATAATAATCTCGCTGCAGTTACCATATACAAAAACATGTTCTCTGTGTTTTATCGTGAAATGTCCAGAGTTGTTCTGGAGTCAGGTGCCCTCTAAACATCACCAATCAATCAGTCAATATCCTGAAACTATACAAGATAGCACATCTTCATTTGATTTAGCAGCAGACACATGGAGTGACTAGATAAGGATCTTTATTGCAGACAAGAATTATGCCATGTTGTTGTATGTATGTATATATAACTCCATTTCGGATCTGAGACCTGCTGGCTCCTACCTCAGTGCTCACACTTCTTCTCCATCTCCATGAGTCTGGAAGTATTAGGTACATGTTCCCCTTCCTCCTTCCATCTTCATATCTTCTTTGTCAGAAATTCCCCCTCACACCATTTCATATCTCTTCACTCCTTTCCTTTTCTGACTCAAGACAGAAGTGGTATTTCCCTTTCTACTACTTTGTAAGGAATTTCACCCATTTCAGATCTCTCTGTGTGTTTCAGATGAGGCAGTGTTTGTATTTCTTTTATCAGTTGTGACATTGTCTCCTTCCTCCCACTTAATCAACTCCCCCCACTTCTCAGAGACAGAACTCTTCCATGACCAGTCAGGTGGGTTTGGTTTCTGAGAGTATAGCAGGGGCTCATGTACATAATATCTTACCTTCCAAGAATATTCCATGTCTGAGTAGCTCAGTGAATCAAGTGTTTAAGTCTTTTCTTCCTGCTCTGAGAGTTCAAAATATGGTCTCTCTTCAATTCTCCCTTCCCAACATGGTGGGTGATAGGCTAGAAGTATGTACGGAGTAAGGGAAGTATTTCGGGACTAGGAGGGAATGGTTTAAAAAATGAGTATATTTTCAATGTGGTTAGATGTCAGAGTTATTCTATCTAGAATTCAAATGGATTCCTCCACTGTGATTTTCTAGCTTGTAAAGACAGTATTTTTCCATACGCCTCTACGATGAGACATCTGCTGATGGAAATCTGCTTATGCTTTGTTGTTTTTCCTTTTTGCAATAATGTGACTCATATCCATTATTGCCTTATGCTATAATAAAATATTGTTAGCCCTACACGCTGCACTCTGTTTGGTTTACTCTGCGCCTGGACCCCATAAGCCAGTATAATCCCACAGGTTATGGGTTGCCCAGTCTGGATGGTGCGCTGTTCGCTGCGCTGGATCTGGCTGTAACAAGGGGTTTGTTTTTGAGGCTGCATTTTAGAGTAAACGTGTTTTTCTTTGAGTGGTCAGCCTTTTGAGCGCTTGGATGGCACAAACTATCGGACCTGGTGTGTGAAGATCAAGTCTTTCTTCCTAAAAGAAGGTTTGTGGAAGTATGTAAAAGACCCACCACCAGTTGGTCCCGTTACTGAAGAAGTGCAGTTGTGTTTGGATCGTGCTTATGGCAATTTGATTCTGGGACTGGAATCATCTCAGTTACTGCATATCAGCAATCTAGACACTGCACATGCATGTTGGGAGGCTCTCAAAGCCATTTATTCCAAGCAAACCTCTGCTGCCATTGTTGGTCTATCACGTCAGCTTTACAATTTGAAGCTGCAGCCCGGTGGAAACGTGATGACCCACCTCCATAAACTCAAGACATTGTTTCTTGAACTTGAGGAGCGGGATGTTGTGGTCCCAGATACCCAGAGAGCTTGTATTATATTGTCCAGCTTGGACAGCAGCTTTGACATGCTCATCGAGGCAACTCAGACGTTGAGGCCCCAAGACCTTACTGTGGATTATCTTACAAATCGGCTGCAAGAAATCCAGCAAGCTCGTGACCTGGAGAGGATGCAGGGTAAGCCATCTGTTGCTGTTCCTGAGGCTTCTAGACAGCATTTTCCTGCTGGAACAGAAGCTGCCTGTGCTGTAAGGAGATGCTACCGGTGCAATTCGACCCAACACTTCTTGAAAGACTGCCCCCAGCCACCTCGCCCGGCGGGTAGTGCCAGTGGAAAGGGGTTTGTGCGAAAGAAGGGGAAACCGCCTAGACAACGTACCCAAGTGTCTGCTCTGCTCACGGCTGTGAGTAAACGATCTCCAGAGACTTGGCTCTTGGACTCGGCTTGTAGCCAAATCATTGTAAACAATGAACAGTTGTTGTTAACAAAATGCAAGCCTAAAATCCAACAGGTTGCTCTAGCTGATGGATCCATGGCTGATGTGTCCTATCAGGGTGAAGTATACATTCCTTGTTTGGGGATAAGTGTGCAAAATGTGTTGTGTGTTCCTACACTTGATTTTTCCCTTCTCAGCGTTCCAGCCCTGGTAAAATCTGGATATACTGTTGTGTTCAAGGGTACTGGATGTTCTATTGAAAAAGAGGGAATAGAATGTGCTAGGGGGAGATTAGTGAATCAGTTGTATGAAATGCTTCCTAAACAGGGGATTGTGTCAGGAAATTGTGTTTCCAATGTTCCCCCACATAATAAATGCATCCACTACTATCACAGAGTTCTGGGACATCCCAGGTGGGGAAGTTTGTCCCAGATGGCCAAGGTGTATCCTGAGCTAGGGTCTAAAAAGTGTGATGACTTTCTTGATTGTACTGTGTGCAAACAATCTAAGATCAAGGCTGCGCCTGTTGCTAGGAAAAGTGACAGAGTGTCAACTAGGCCTTTTCAGTTGGTTCATGGAGACCTAGCTGGCCCCAATGCTCCTAGTGAAGGAGGGGCACGTTTCATGTTTCTTCTGGTGGATGACCATACTCGCTTTACGTTTTGTTATTTGCTCAAATCTAAAGCGGAGGCTTTTGCTCGCTTTAAGGGGTTTGTTGCAATGGTGGAGAGAAACTATGGTTATCAGGTAGGTCAGTTTCAATCTGATCGTGGTGGAGAGTTCCTAAGCCATGAGTTCCAGAATTGGCTTTGTAGGAAAGGAATCGCCCATAGACTTGCCAATGTTGGTGTTCCAGCTGAGAATGGAATAGCTGAAAGGAAGATTGGTGTTGTTAATACCATTAAAAATAGCCTGATATTAGATGCCCAGGTGCCAGCCCGTTTTTGGGGTGAGGCTACCATGACTGCAGTGTATCTAACCAACAGGGTGTGGAATTCAGCTGTAAATGAAGTTCCTTACTTCCTTTTGTTTGGCAAGTGCCCTTCGCTGAAGCACCTGCGTGTTTTTGGAACATTTGCATATGTTCACATCCCTAAGTCTCAGCGAAGGAAGAACCAGCCAAAAGCACAGCGCTTAAGGTTTGTTGGTTATTCATCAAGATCTAAGGGTTACCGTTTTTCTGCAGGCTATGGTCAAGTGGTAGTCTCCAGAAGTGCTAACTTTGAGCACCCTACTGGTTGGGATAGGTTGAATGCTAGTTCAGAGGTGTTGTTGCAATCTAGTGTACAGCCTACTGTCCATGCTCCTGTGGCTGGACAACAACCAGTCCAGCTACCTTCTGTTTCCCAGTCTCCTAGTGTGGTGAGAAGGTCCCCTCAGGTGAAGGAAGAAGAAATTTCACCTGAGCAGGTTCAGGACCTGAAGGGGGAATCAGGTAGTGAAAAGACAGAGGACAGTGATGAGGAAGAGGCAGTGGTCATTCCTCGTAGGTCCTCTCGTTCCACAAAGGGTGTGAAGCCTGACAGGTTTGTGATTCAGCAGGTGAGAGTGTGTCAAATTACCTGTGAACCTCAGTCTTTCCAGGAGGTGTTGCTCCTGCCTGTGGAAGAGCAGGAGAAATGGGACACAGCGATGGATAAGGAGTTTGAGGCATTAGTGAGTCAAAAGGTGTTTGAAGTCACTGACTTGCCCCCATCCCAGAAAGCTATAGGTTCCAGATGGGTATTCAGAAAGAAGCTTCTTCCTGATAACACAGTGCAGTACAAAGCCAGGCTTGTTGCTCAGGGATTTTCACAAGAGAGGTTTTTGAACTATGATCTCACATATGCACCCACAGCTAGACCAGAGTCTTTATGTATGGTACTTTCTCTGGCTGCACAGCGTGAACTGGTTGTCCATTTTGAAGTTGACACAGCATATTTGAATGCAGAGCTCCCTGAGACAGTGTACATGAAGCAGGCCCCTGGCTATGCTTGTGACAATTCCCAGAAAGTGTACAGACTACGCAAGGCGCTTTATGGGTTAAAGCAGGCCGGTCGTTGTTGGCATCAGTGCTTAGATACAGCTCTAACAGAACTAGGATTTAAAAAGTCAGTTGCTGATCCCTGTGTGTACATAAGAGGTTCTGGAAGTAGCTATACAGTGCAGCTAACTTATGTGGATGATTTTTGCCTAGCAACTGGTTCTTTGCACCTTGTACAAGAGTTTGCCAAACAGCTAAGACAGTACTTTCAGTCGAAAGACTTAGGCGAACTGAAATATTATTTGGGTGTTGAAGTTACTAGATCTCAGAGTGGTGAGTTTTATCTGAGTCAGAAGAGAAAAATTGCTCAATTGTTACGTCAGCTTGAGATGTCAAATGCAAAACCTACCAAAACACCTATGATTCTTGATTTCCTAAAGGGTGACACGTGTGAGGAACCTTGTCCTCAACCTGCATTATATCACTCTGCTGTAGGAAGCTTGCTACACTTAACACAGTGGACACGTCCTGACTTAGCTTACTCAGTTGGAGTGCTAAGTCGTAAAGTTGCCAAACCGTCTATGCGAGATTGGCAAGGGTTAAAAAGAGTTCTGCGTTATCTCAAAGGCACAACAGATCTCTGTCTTAAAGTGTCCACTACTAAATCTGAAATGCCTGTGATTTATGTTGATAGCTCCTTTGCAGAAGAGGGAGATAGGAAATCTGTGAGTGGATTTCTCTTTCTGTTTGCCAACACAGCCGTTGCTTGGCGGGCAAGGAAACAGACCGCGGTCGCAGTTTCAACCGCCGAAGCAGAATATAGTGCCCTCAGTGAGGCAGTAAATGAACTACATTGGTGTAAACAATTATTCCAAGATCTCACTGTAAACATTAACTTACCTTTTATAGTCTATGAAGACTCACAATCATGTATTGCACTTGCTCTATCTGAAAATGTGAGAGGCCGCACAAAGTATGTCGATGTGAAGTTTAAAAATGTGAGACATGCAATACAGGAAAGGTTTATCCAATTGGAATATTGTCCTTCTGAACTGAATGTGGCAGATGTGTTCACAAAAGCTTTGCCTTTTGAAAAACATGCAACCATGGTTACAAAATTGGGACTGGAGCAAATGTGTTTGGAATAAAATCATTTGTGTCTCTGTGTTCTTGCAAAATGACAGTTTTCACTCCCCAAAACGTTCCGAAATCCATTCGGAAGGGGTGTCAGAGTTATTCTATCTAGAATTCAAATGGATTCCTCCACTGTGATTTTCTAGCTTGTAAAGACAGTATTTTTCCATATGCCTCTACGATGAGTGTTCTCAAAACATTCCACCGATAAACACCAGGTGTGGCCTTGGTCATAGCCAAAGCATTGTATCACGTGAGGTAGTGATATCAGTCCAAAATACCTTATCTCATGGGAACGGTTTCCCGGAGGGGAGACAATGTGCAACACTGCCATCTCATGGCGATTTATAGTAAGTACAACTCTTAATGCATTGTTAGTTTGAAATGTCCTGACCCACATATAGCCAATCAGAATGCTGAAACAAGTGTATATCTCAGCTATGAACTATGGGTCTATGCTTCTTGACTTCTGTCTCTCATGTTGCCATGTACTCTGTTCCTGAACTGTAACTATGCCTGGCCTTTTGTACCTGGCCATGGTTTTCTTCACATCTGCTGATGAAAATCTGCTTATGCTTTGTTGTTTTTCCTTTTTGCAATAATGTGACTCATATCCATTATTGCCTTATGCTACAATAAAGTATTGTTAGCCCTACACGCTGCACTCTGTTTGGTTTACTCTGCGCCTGGACCCCATAAGCCAGTATAATCCCACATTAGAAGCTTCAGATGAAAGACTACAAGATTGATTTGTGCTATCATAAGAAATGGTCCAATAAATGTGGCATTCAACATCTTAGTCTTTGCGGGGGGGGGGGGAGAAATTTGGTAAAAAGTCAGATGTGATCCCCGCTAGTAATGAAGGGGACATTCCTTATTATGATGATCATCAGAGCTTTTGTAGGAGGTCTTGGCATGACCTAGTTGATCTTCAAGGAGGTGCCTACTGGCCTTAAATTCCTGAAGGAAACAGGAACGGGAGACAGCTGAGAGGCATTTGGTAGCAGGCATGGATGGTAGACTCAAGCAGCCTGAAATGATGAAAACTGAAGTGCGGAAGGAATTGTGTTATAAACAAACTCAGCCCTGGGTTTGGCCAGTTGTGTTGCTGGTAATTTATATACTATGAGGATTGCATGTGTTCACTCATTTTCCCCATCTGACAGTGGATGATGAGCCAAGGACAAGTAGCATTTCCCATCCAATAGATGAAATAAAGGTAATCCAAGTTTGGTGACCATAATTGGGACTGGCAACTCTGTGGCTAAGCGTAAAATCACGTGACCGCAATGGATTTATGATGTCACTTCCCATTTGGTTGTTAAGTGAAACATCACATGACTGCGACTTGCGATTTTACTTTTGCGGTCTCCATTAACTCTGATTGTTGCAAGCTGGTTGGGAAGCACACAAATGGCGATCACGTGACTGTGGGATGCTGCGATGGTCATAAATATGAGGATTGGCCACAAAGCTGGTTTTTTACACCGCCGTAACTTCAAATGGTTGCTAAATGAGGCAGTCAGTAAGCGAGGACTACCTGTAGAGCTTTCATTGTGTTGGGCCTGTGATTGGGTAAGCTGTGGTTACAGATAATATGGCCAAGTTAATTTCAAGCAGGCATTATAACAAAAGGATAGGAGAAAGAGATCCAGCATTTAAATGTTGGGTTATCTCTCCCTCCCTCCCTCGCCTTCATTGTAACTAAGCTTGCTTGAATCTACAATAAGGTATTTTTATTTACTCAAGCTGAGTCCTTGACTTTCCTCAAGAGTGCTGGGTACCTAGAGAAAGAATTATTGCAGTGATCTGGGGGCAGCCTCTGGGTCATGTATCAGAGGATGGGGGCCAGAGTTCTCAGAGCGAAGAATAAAGGTTAGGGGAGGTTTGTAAGAGATGAAATATTCTGGCTTGTATGATTAAGCATCTGCCTGCTTAGCCTGCAATCTTGGAATGTAAGAGTTTTGAAAGCTAAAATGAGGGGGAAATGTGCCCAACTGACCTGGTGTAATTTTGTGAGAAGCCATTGTACCAAATTCTTTTGATCTGTTTGAATTTACACAGGGTCTTGGTACCTTGAAGTAGATTGGGCCAATACTAAAAGGCTTCTTTGAAGACCAAAAGTTCCTCATTAAAAAGTTTCTTTTGGCCTGTAGCAGCCCAGAGAGGATAATGTGCAGGGGAGGGGACTGCCTGCAAACTCTAGAGTGGATTGTAGAAGCACCACCCTCATGATGGTTAGAAGCATCTGCCTTGCTAAGAAAGAGAGGGGCAGGATCTGGATGACAGAAGAAGATGACTTCTTGGCTGAGAAGTCCAAGACCTAAAAGAGTGGCACATTACTCTAGTCATGAAGGTGTTGAAGGACTACTCAATCTTGACTGATATCATGGAAAATATAATTAATGAATTTGAAAGACTTATGTGCTGCACCCAATCCAAGCAGCACTGCAATATAGTCAAACTGTCCATAACTATAACCAAAGGCAGTTAAAGGCTGTCCCTCTTTCATGTGAATCAGATTGTAAGCCCTCTTGAGGTCCAATTTGATAAAGCCCTGTGTCTCCTATAATAATTTTAAAGAGTTTTTTTAATTATCCATTCAGTCGTATCCAACCCTTGGCGATTCCATAAGCCAGCGCTATCCATGATTTCCGATCTTGTACAGCTTCTTTCAGTTGCTTTAAATTTTGGCCTGTGTCTGCTTTGATTACATCCAACCAGCGCGCTCTTTGGCGTCCTCGTCATCTTTTGCCACTGACCGTTCCAAGCATACTGTCTTTCTCTAACTATGTTGATCTCATGACATGACTGAAGTAACTAAGTCTAAGTTTTGTTATTTTTCCTTCTAGTGACATGTCCAGTTTTATGCACTTCAACACTTCTTTATTCGTTATCTTTGCAGTCCAAGGGATTCGCAAGAGCCTCCTCCAACACCATAGTTCAAAAGAATCAATTTTCTTTCTATCCAACTTTTTCATCGTCCAACTTTCACAGCCATAAGTAGTTATGGGGAACACGATAGTGCGGACTAGTCTACACTTAGTCGTCAATCTGACAACCTTGCTTTTCCAAATTTGATTCATACTCATCATTGCTGTATGACCCAGCATGATTCGGCGTTTAATTTCTTGGCTACATTCGCCATTTTGATTGACCACTGATCCTAAAAAGGTGAATTCTTCCATGCATTTCAGCTCATCTCCATCAATTACTATTTTGATGTTTCCATTCTTTGCAGTTATCATGAGTTTGGTCTTTTTGATATTCAGAAAGAGGCCAAACTTCTCACTTTCTTCTTTGAGTCTCATGATTAGGTGCTTTAGGCCTTCCTGGGTTTCTGAGACGAGGGTTGTATCATCCGCGTATCTAAGGTTATGGATGTTTCTTCTGCCAATTTTTACCCCAATTTCCGATTCATCTAGCTCCAGTTTCATTATGATCACTTTGGCGTACAAGTTGAATAAGAAAGGTGACAGAATGCAACCTTGTCGCACACCTTTCTCGATCTTGAACCAATCAGTGTCACCATATTGAGTTCGTACAGTAGCTTCCTGATTTACATACAGTGACTTCATCAACTTCACTAAATGTAGTGGCACCCCAAGGTCTGCTAGGGCTCTCCATAGATTGTCATGGTCAACACAATCAAAAGCTTTCCTGTAGTTGATGAAGCACATATAAATATTCTTTTGGTATTCGTGACATTTTTCCATTATCCATCAAATGTAGCCGCCTAGAGTCCTCCGTTAGGGAGGGGATAGGCGGGGTATAAATATCAATATAAATAAATAAATAAATAAATAAATAAATGTTTGCAATGTGATCACGGGTGCCACAGCCCCGTCGGAAACCAGCTTGGACATCTGGCAGTTCCCTTTCAATGATTGGAGCCAGGCGTTGTTGTATGATTTTCAGTAGAATCTTTCTAGCGTGAGATATGAGAGCACCAGTGCAGTAGTTAGAGCACTCCTTTGAATCCCCCTTTTTTGGCAATGGAATAAACACTGATTGTTTCCAGTTATGTGGCCATGTGTTGGTTTCCCAAATTTTCTGGCACAAAGCTCTGATAATTGCAGTTGGTACTGGCCTTAACAATTCAGCAGGGATGTTGTCAACTCCTGGGGCCTTGTTGTTTTGCAGTTGGTTCATTGCCCACTTGACTTCTTCATCAAGGATGGCTGGTTCTAGTTCTGTTTGCTTCTCCTCCTCTCTTTGATGTTGCTCCTCTGTACTAGTAGCATACAGCTCTTCCGCATATTCTTGCCATCTATTCATGACACCTTGTTGGTTGGACAATTCTTTCCCTTGCTTATCCTTGATGATACCTTTGCGAGCCTTGAACGGTGCCCGAATCTTTTTGATTTGTGCAAAAGCATTCCTAGTGTGTTCTTTTGTATAGTCTTCCTCTAATTGTTTGCAACGTTTCTCCCAGTAAACTTCGCTATCTTTCCTTGCTGCCCTTTGGAAAACAGCATTCAATCTTCTTACTTCTACACGATTGCCCACTGCTTTAACTGCCTTTCTCTCGGCTATTTGGGTGGTATTCTCTGAGAGCCATCTACACTTTTTCTCTGCCTTCTTGCGTGGTATGTAATCATCTGCTGTGCCAATGATAAGCGATTGAACTTCTTGCCATAGTTCATCAGGCATTTTCTCAGCAGTGTCTAAAACGTCAAACCTATTTTTAACTTCAATTGCATACGTGGAAGGAATTTTGGTGACGTCAAACTTTTTTGGTGGCGTTGTCCTCTTGATGTTACAGAGTTTGACTTTGATCTTGGCCACCAGCAGTTCATGGTCTGAGCCACAGTCTGCACCTGGATAAGTTTTGACTGCCAGAACTGAGCCGGTCCAACGTTGATTGCATAGGACATAGTCTATTGGATTGTGATAAAGTCCATTAGGCGAGGTCCATGTGTATAAACGACGCTTATCCGGTTCAAAACATGTATTCATGATTCAAAACTGGTTTTCTTGGCAAAATTGTACCAATCGATCGCCTGCCTCATTTCTTTCTCCCAGCCCAAAACTTCCAGTGATTCCTACCTCTGTTTGGATGCCGATTTTTCCATTAAATTCGCCAATTAAATAAATGATGTCTTTTCTTGGGATTGTCCTCAGCGTAACTTCAATAGTGGCATAAAATAAAAATCCTCAATTTCTGACTCATTTGCATCAGTTGTTGGAGCATAAACTTGGACAACAGTGATGTTGATGGGTTTAGCACGAATTCTGATTGTCATTATGTGATCGTTTACTGTGGAAAAGCCTTCTACTGCTTGGGCCAATTGTTTGCTTGCAATGAATGCCACTCCATTCCTATGCATGTTGTCATGTCCTGAGTAATAGATGGTAAATTCCTTGGACTGAAAATAGCCGTTGTCTGTCCAGTGTAATTCACTAATGCCAAGGAGGTCAATTTTTAACATGACCATTTCTCGTTTTACAATATCTAATTTACCTTGGCTCATTCCTCTGACATTCCAAGTTGCTATTCGTTGTATTTTCATGCAGCACAGACCCTTACTTTCACTATTGATAGCATCAGCACCTGAGGTTCCTACTGGATTTGCCCCAGGTGCGTCATAAAATCCAGAGCTACTTGCTATAGGTCCTTGCTCTTCCCCAGTCATTTGTTGGGTACCTCTGGCCTGAGGGTCTCACCATTGGGCACCATATCAAAATCATTTGAGAGCCTTTTCATGGAATTTTCTTGGCAAATTTTTTTACAAGGTAGGTTGCCAGGTCTTTCCTTAACCCTCCCCATTTACCCGGGCTTGGCACCAGCATGTACACCTGGATGAACAAGTGCACATGGCTGGGTTTTTTAAGAGTACAGAAATGAAATCAATAGTGATTCTTAATCGTTAGGTGAGAAGCTGATAATCGTGGATTGTAGATAGGGAGCCATCCTTAGTGATAAAAAAGGCAGAAGCACAGGAGGAGGGGGAGGAGGGGGAGGAGGGTATAAGGCCTTTCTGTAAGCTCTGGTTGTTACATTCCTTAAGACGGGAATATAGAGTTGATTTTGCAGCAGCCTATTCTTCAGGAATAAGACTGATTGCAAACTCACCAAACCAGTTTGGGGGACCATGTATTTTCTTCCCCATTCCCAAATACATCATCATAATCCAAATACTTGGCAGGCAAAGTTGGAGGGTATACTTGCTGTGAAGTATTGGATGGTGGGGGTTCTGAGGCCCTGCAAGTTGTGAGTCCTATATCCTAGGGAGTCACTGGTGATGTCATTGCAATATGCAGGCTGTGAGTCTGTGGCTAATCCATAATCAGAACAACAGGAATAGGCAAGTTGGGTAGACTTGCAGGAACTCCTAGTGATTGTCAGTGGTGAGTAGTAGAGGTTCTGAGAGTTTTGTGATGTGGCTGAGCATAAGAGCATAAGGCCATCAATATTTTCAATCCTACCTGGAGATTGGATGGCCCAAGTAGGACTGCAGTTTGTTAAATTAAAAACATATTTTACCAGAATTGTGCTGCAGCTGCATAACACAACTTTACAATCCCAGGAAAAGATGCAGTTGCTTCAAGGAGCTGAAGACAAATGCTGTGTGAGCCCACATGCACTCCAAAGCCCACTTTTCCCTATGAATCTGCTGCACAGCCCTAATATTAATCTATACAGCTCTTCACAGCTTGGGCACAAGAGACTATCTGGGAGTGGTACTTTTCACTGACCTAGAATGCCCTCTCCCATCAGAGATGAGTTTGGAACTGAACCATACTTTCAACTGGGAAACGGTGAGTATCTTAAACCAAGCCAAATCCAAAAACGCTAGAGAATTCCTGGAAGCTTGACACTCAGACAAAGCAGCCATCAACAGAAACATAGAGGTAAACAACAGTTACATACCATTCATAAGAGACCATAGAAAAGCCAGAAGACCAGAACACCCCCTTGCCAGCAATCATCACCCAGATAGGCAAAGATTAACACCAGGATTAGCACCAGAGGAACAATCAAACAGTACAATATACCCTAATCAAGGAACTATTAACTCAGTCAATCAACCAAGCAGCAAACAACAGCCCAATCATGGAACTACCAAGGAGGGAACAACACCCCCACCAACACAAGCAGGACAAGCCAGGGTATATAAACAGAGAGCAAGTCCCACTCCCTTTTTGGCACTGAAGATGTTGCCTAGCCTGGCATGAAACGTCTGCAAGAAAACAACAAGGCTCAGAGAGCACCAAGGACTCCACAAGTTTGGCACAATTTGTGTGTGTGTGGGGGGGGAATCCAGCAGACATTTTATTGTAGCTTTTAATATATTAATATGTTAATTTTAAATTCATTTTTAACTATCTTTGCTGCTGTCTGTAGCTTGAATCAAATAACTTTGCTCAGACTGAAGAAGCTCCTTGGATAAGGAGCGAAATGTTTCCACTGAGAAAATAGAAATCCAGTTGACATGATTCAAGCTACAGACTGTTCCACCTGGATGACTGAGAACCTTCATAGACATATCTTTGCTGCTGCTTTTACTGTTTGTGTGTGTATTTGTGTTTGTGTGTATCTTTTGGTATTAAATTGTTTATGTATTATTTATTTTAATGAATTGTAAGCTGTCTTGGAAAATTTAGAGGTGGCATGCATTGATTGATTGATTGATTGATTGATTGATTATATGCCATTGAGTCGGTGTTAACTCTTAGTGACCACATAGATAGATTTTCTCCATGATGATCTGCCCTTAACCTGGTCCTTCAGGTTTTCCAATGGTGTACCCATTCGATCCATCTTGCTGCTGATTGTCCTCTTGTTTTCCTTCCATCTTTCCCAGCATTGGAGACTTTTCCAGAGAGCTAGGTCTTTGCATAATGTGTCCGAAGTTGGATAATTTGAGCCTGGTCATTTGTTCCTTGGGTGAGAATTCTGGGTAAAGATGGCATACAAATGTTAAAATAGAGCGGTTTTTGGTTCTTCATGACAGGTTTGGGTTGAGTTTGAGTTGAAGAAATAAAGGCTGAAATGTTTGAAAAGGGAAGAGGAAAATGCCTTGTGTCTCTTTTCTGCCTTTCTTTGCAAATTATGGGAGGTATGATTATATTGATCACTTTGTCCTTTTCAGTTGTTTCAGAAAGGAAGGTTTCTGTGTAAATATGCTTTCCTCTCTGGGAATATTTGGCTGATTTTTGTTAATTAGCATTTGAGAGTGGGGAGGGGAATTGATCTGGGTAATAGAGACTTATCAGTAAACAAATTGTGCAAACTAGATTTGAGTGTGTGTTTTGGAGTTAACATTTATTTCTTACGTATCTTAGGAACTATAGTTCTGATAGTTCTATTGGCTTCACAGATGTGGATTCTCCTCCCACGTTTCGACATATTGGTCATCAATTAATTATCAATGAGCTCCTTTAATGAGCATTCAAAAAACTGTAAATAAGTCTGACCTTTAATAAACATAGGCAAATTGTGATTGCTTTGCTAATTGTACCATTTAAAGAAAAAAAAACAACCTGCAATATATAATAGTCATTGGTCAATCCCATTATACATAATAAGAATACATAAAGGAATCTAAACTGTGTGGGTTCCCTGGTAAACCTTCCTTATTCTTATCTAGCTGTGTAAGAATGTAAAATAAGTTGTATATTTAACATGCTATAAAAATATGTTTGCTATGCAGTTAATACTATATGTCATTATTCAGAAAGCAGAGAAAGTCTGACAAATTAAAAACAGAAGGATGTGTCTGGAAGGGCTTTTTCAGTCATTAAAAAGCTTCACCTCTCAGGCAAACTATTTAATGGCAACTTCTTGCTCACTGTACTGACATCTTCAAAGGCTTTGACATCTGTCAGCCTTTCAACTACCATTAAAAATATTATCCCATTTCCATTCTTTTATGCCCATTTTTTTAATTATAGCCCTTCTTTTAAGTTGAGAATATGGTTGGTTTAAATGATGCTGTCCTTTCGTTTTCAGCCACCCAGCTGTGGTTTGAATAAATTGATGTTGAATCAAAGGCGGGACTTTAAAGGGAAAAGGTTTGATGGACTTGGACTCCAAATCAGATGAGGCTTTATGATGAAAAGGTTTAATCCCAGCACAGGCATTGCTTCTATCAGTTGAGCAGTACAAAGCACTTCGTGTGTGTGTGTGTGTGTTTCAGAAGAAATGATACATGTTTTTTTTTTAAAAAAAGCACAGATCTCCTTAGGACTTGCAAATGTGGCATTAGCTAATACACAGAGTGCTGATTTTCTTTTATCCACTAGAAGCTTATGATTATAGTACAGTTCTTGAATTGGAAATGAGAACTACAACACATATTTAAAGCTGTGCTGTCTGATTTGTATTCAGTATACATGTCATTGCAGGATGAGTTAGTCTAAGCCAAGCTGGTTCAGTAAAAGGTACAAACAATTTCATCACCTTAAATTCAGAGAAGATGACCGGGGGAGGGAGAGGAATAACCAATTAATTAATACTAGCACTACCTGATTCTTGTGGATATACCGTTCTTTCCCAAACTGCTCTAGATTACGTTTTAGTTTGTTTTCATTTTGATAAACATTGTTCTCTTAACATACTCTTATAACAAAATGATACATAGTAGTAAAATAGGATAAAGTATCATTTATATTTCTGGCAAATCTGTTGAACTCTAATTTTTATCAAATTTAGTGGAGAGAATTACTCTTTCTCATAGCAGCTGCCTTCGTGTGAGCTTTAATTTCATATATTATAATGCTTATCAGAAGCCTTCTGTTTAAAAATGTAGTTTGTTCCTTTATAATAGCATATTTCCCTTACTCTGGAATTACATATTTGGGCATGTTATTTGGCAGTGGGTTCAGTCTCTGCACTATCAATGAATAAATATATTTAGACTTCATACAAATACATCTGAATCTATATAAGTATTTTTCTCTGTATATGTGTGTGTGTGAGAGAGAGAAAGAGGGAGAGAAATCTGATCTATCTATCTATCATCTATCTATCTATCTATCTATCTATCTATCTATCTATCTATTATCTATCTATCTATCTATCTATCTATCTATCTATCTATCTCAGCTCCAAGATTTTGCTTTTCATTATTCCTGTCTTTAGCCAGTATGAGATCAAACTGATTTCACATCTGAGTTTAAAACTCCCTATCTAGTTCCAAGTATATCCTATTTATTACAGGTTTTTCAGACAGTGTTTTAGAACATCTGAGGAGTGAATAGATAACAAGCTCAGGGGTAAGACAGTGTTGCATAAAAAGCTTATCCACAATTTTGTAGTCTCATATGAAGGGATCCAATAAAATATTTTTTTTAAAAAAAATGAACTTCAAAGACAACCACAGAATACTTAGCAGTCATACATTTCATAAGAATGTTATAATTACTTAAACTCTAAAAGGCCTTGAGAAAAAGGTCTTCACTTAGAATATAAATGATATTAAAGGCAACAGATAACTTAATTTTGGAAGAGAATTGCATCACTGGGATGCCATACCCATGGGAATCCATCCCCTAGTAACTAGCTGCCTCTTCTCAGACTTCCAGAATATTTTTATTCTGAATTCACATTCAGACTTAACACTCAGACAAGGAGTATTTCAGGTAACACGAACCTAAATCATTAAGGGTTTCATAAGTTAAACGCTGGCTCTTCGGCTAACAAACGGAGATGAGCAGCAGCCCCTAGAGTCGGACACGACTGCACAAATGTGCGGGGGGAACCTTTACCTTTTTAAGTTAAACTAACACTCTAAATAACGTATTTATTGCAGTTCTTCATGAAATAAAATCTATAAATGTAATGATATGCAGTACATGTACTTCTAATATATGCTTGTATTTCTATTGATCATGCTATACCCATCAGGATAAGCAGCATGCAAAGGGCTCTGTGCTTGTATATTTAATACATTATTTTTCATTTATAATTTCAACAGAAATTTGTTTATTTTTTTTCTCCCCGATACTAGAAACAGTGTGGAAATGGCAGCTTTGACAAGAGTCACTTGCGGTTGAGGTTAAAAGCCACTTCTTATATCCCATGATCTCATTCAGAATCACTGAACATTTTCAAGTCTATCTCCATTAGCAGTCCTAAGCAAGCTTGTTCATGGAAAAAAGTTTAAATGCAGTGATATACTCCATTAATAACTACGTTTTCTATTCTCATTCATACTGCTCAGCTAATAAATGGTTAATATATTAATAGGTGAATTTGGAGCTCTAGTGAGTTAATTAATTAAGTGAATTTGAAGCTCCAGTGTGTTAAAGCAAACTAGGCTAGAGAAGTATTAAGTACGCAGTCTAACACAAATGTATTTATTTATTTAGTAGATTTATATGGCTGTCCATCTCACATACATGACTCTGGGTGCCTAACAATATTGAAGAAAAAAAAACATATACAAAAAATATAAAACCCATAGCAGCCAGGGGGGAAAAAAAATATAAAGCCACAATTGAACATTCAGCGTAACCAAGAAACGGGCTCCACCCCACAACCAGGGCCCCAGGTTTGAGCAAACAGCCATGTCTTCAAGGTCTTATGGAAGGCCAGCAGGAATGTGGCCAGTCTAATCTCTGGAGAGATAACATTCCAGAGGGCAAGTACCATGACAGAAAAGGCTCTCCTCCTAGATCCCACCAGCCAACAGACCTGGAGCATGCCTCCTCCTGCCAGGCCAGATGGGATGGGTAGAAACAACTCGGGAGAGACAGTTAATAACCCAGCCCCAAGCTGGGAGGGGCTTTAAAGGTGACTACCAGCACCTTGAATTGCACCTGGAAGCACACTAGTAGGCAATGTCTGTAGCTGGAATCATGTCAACTGGATTTCTATTTTCTCAGTGGAAACGTTTCGCTCCTTATCCAAGGAGCTTCTTCAGTCTGAGCAAAGTTAGTAAGGGACTAACTTTGTACTAACTTTAACTTTTAACTTTTAACTTTTTAACTTTTTTTAACTTTTTTTTTAACTTTTTTTAACTTTTAGTACTAACTTTGCTCAGACTGAAGAAGCTCCTTGGATAAGGAGCGAAACGTTTCCACTGAGAAAATAGAAATCCAGTTGACATGATTCAAGCTACAGACAATTCCACCTGGATGACTGAGAACCTTCATAGACTAGTAGGCAATGCAGCTCGCAAAGCAGTGGTGTCACATGTGCAGAAAAAGAGGTACGGCTGACTGCCCACGCTGTCACATTCTGCAGCAGCTGAAGCTTCCGAATGCTCTTCAAGGTCGGCCCAATTTAGAGCATATTGCAGTAGTCAAATCTGGAGGTAACTATTGATGTCCCACATGGATACTTTTTGCTCTCTGGAATAGGGGACATGAGTTTTATAGGCTTCTGATTTGCTTCTTTCTTCCTAAAAGACCTTTCCTATTCCAGGTATGAAGTTTGCACTGTTTGCATACAGACTGTCTAATTTCTTTGTTGCTTTCAATATGGTTGAACTGACCTACTTGTTCTTTCTGATAATCAGCCTAGTTCTGCAAATCAGCATTTGTCCAGAAACTCAGTCTTGGTTTCAGTAAGTCTTGCATACCATCTTTGTTGTTTTGGTTCTTGCTGTATAGTTCACTTGTCCTTTGAGTTTCCTTCACAGTCTTATTCTGCCTGAGGCCTTCAATCTCTCGACACATAGCGTTCCTCTCTAAAATGTTTTTGTAAACATTTCCTTAGCTCTGTAAACACTATGTAGAAAGCCAAATGCTAAGTTCATGAAACCATAATTGAAAGTGGGGAAGATCATAATATCAATACCATGCAGAATATTTAGGCCTGTATAATTCTTAATCAGTCGTCATTGTCCCATTGAAATGAGTAGGCCTTAAAATTGTTCAGATTTGACTGTATCTCTAAGAGGGAAGTTGTTTTTAATTAAAGAAAATTTGTATACATTTGTATGTGTATACAAATATATACACATGCACACATAACTGTTTAAAATACTGACATGAAATCTTTAATCAGAAAAATTGATTACAGAGTGGTTCACAAAAATAGAACAATAAAAATAATCTGGTCTTTAAAAACCCAAACTAATCTCAAAATATTTATATGAATAAAAAGATTTTTCTGACCCTAAAAGTTAACATTGGCAACAGAATGACTGACTATAGAAATTATTCCATTACTAAGCATCATAACCAGGAAAGCTTTCCCTAACTGATGTGTTTCTCCCCTAAAATTGCAAAGACATTCAGATTGATATCAGAAGAAAATTGCTTAAAGAATTGCTTAATTTATCAAGAATTTCAAAATTGGTTGAACATATTTAAGCTTTGAAAGGAAAAGAAATAAAATATAACATAGAAGTCTAGAACTAATTGTGAATCAGTCTTAAGCATTCATTCTTAATTTCTAAAGCTGAGTACGTTATCTTATACTTTGCCACCTCTGGTGTGTAGTTGGAGAGGAATAAAAGGGAAATTTGAAACAAAGTGGAAGTTTTGCTATATATGTAAACATAGGGATTTGCCACAGATGTGGCAAATGTGTAGAATACACCATTTGTAGCATGTGTAGAATACAGTACAGGGCACTGTGTCATAAAAACAGTGACCCTACACCTTGAGGGCGCACATCAAAGAGGTTTACAACACTTAGCTAAGCAGATATCTGAGTATCAACATTATAATTTGTATCTTACCATTTTGAATTTTTAAACTCATAAATAATGTTAAATTAATGGAATGCTAGTCAGCAGCATAAAATCTTACACAGTAGATCAGAGCTTTCCAAACTGTGTGTCGGGACACGTTAGTGTGTCGGCTGCAGTGTCTGGGTGTGTCACGGCTGCTGCTGCCTCCGAGCCCTGCCAGGATTCCACGCAGGTCCTAGTGCCTGCCTTGCGCCTGGCCGCCTCCAAACCTGCTGTGATTCTGCGCAGGTCCTAGTGCCTGCCTTGTGCCCTGCTGTAAGAGTGTGTCGCGAAATGATGCATGTCTAAAAAGTGTGTCACCAACATGAAAAGTTTGGAAAGCTCTGCAGTAGATACTTCTAAAAAAAAGATCTGTTTCCAAAGGTGAAAGAAGTATAAATGGAAATTTAAGTACTTAATCTTTCTTCCAGTTGTATTTGTAAGCTAAATGTTAAAAACAAATGTTTATAATTACATTTTATATATTTCAACCTCTGAAAATCATATTCAGAGTTATGGTGGAGCTGATTTACATTTCATGATATCAGAAGATACAGCAACAAACATATTAAGCCAAATCCAGAGTTTTCTTTTACTTCTGTTCTGTATCATACATATTTTACTCTAAAAACATTTTCTTAAAAGTTTATAGAACTGTTGAAAGTAATCCTTGCCATGTTTTATTTTTTATTTATATGAAAACAAACTAGGCCATGATCCAGTCAAAGTAATGCTAGCAGGGAATGCTGTGTAAAGGGAAATATTTATCTCCAAATACACAGATGTGGCTGAACTAGCTCCCAGATGCATGGGGGATATAGCATCTCTTACTACTCACATTATTTATTCTCAGACAAAAATTGATTATTTATTAATTTGCTTAATCATTTTACCATTGGCATGTGATAGAAAAAGTGGTTTATATAGTTTTGTGCAGGGACATTCAAATAATTAGATTTTTTTTTTAGCTTACAAGAATGTTACTGTTTCTTGGCTGAAATCACTTAGAGCTTCACAGGTAAACATTCCAGTACCATTAATGTGTTTGTGGAGCTGGCAGTCAGTTCAAGTGATCTGATCTGATGGATGTAGCAGTGAAAGGATGTTATCTTCCCAAAAGGGAATCTGTATTCACAAAATGGTGTGATGTACTCAAACAGATGCTAATGCCAGATTAATTTTGTAGTAAAATTTATGATACCTGTGCCTATTAAAATCTGGGCAAGAATATCCTGGATTTTTTAAATAATACATTGGCAGAGAACTCATTTCTAGCATTCAGTCTACGTTTTGCTGCACTTTAGATTATGATGATAAGGACAAATAGCATGTCTTCTCAGAGTGGGAGAAGGGGTACCAACATTGAAGTCATTTGCTTCACTTGAGGAAGTAGTACTGCATTTCTCATGTTATCAGAGGCTGTTAACTCCTCAGAGATTTCTGTGATATGAGAAAACTGCCCATCCTTACTACTGCATAACAAAGGCAACAACCCATTAGAATTCTTGCATAAAAAGTATGTCATAACTTGTCATGAGTAACATGTCAGAGTCAGACTCTGACTCTAATGATGTTGCTCGTGACACAACTCTTTAAGAGACTATAGCTTCTCTTTAACATGTCAAAGACATGGGCAATCCTTTGGTTGCAGGAATGTTAAAGCTCACAATTGACTCTTTATTTGGAAATGTCCCTAACTTCTTGGATTCTTGTTGCTTTGCAGTTAGTCTGTCATTCATTCCATGAAAGTGATTGAGTCCTACTCTCTGCTACTTTATTTGCACTCTTAACAAATTTCATAAGTACCCCTTTGAGATCCCAGTCAAGTAGTTGATGTTATCTGGTAATGCTGGAATTGCTATGATGTACTTTCAGAACTAATGTAAATATGACATGTCAAGGATTATGTTCCCTGTCTGCATCAGCTAACCTTACATCATCAAGATTTGGACCAATAATTCCTCCTGGTTAACTGGATTCACTTTTAGTGAATTTATTTTAATTTATTTATTTTAAACTTTTAGTTTATTGGCTTTGAGCTTTATTTTTAATTCTTAACTCTTTTGAATTTGTTCACTTCCTCTAGCTTGATTTCATATCTTAATTAGTCAGGAAACATTTCTCCCCATTTTAGAATAGGATCATAAATAACCACAGTAATTGAATACATTCATGTAGCATTCCACAGTAGAAAAGTAAAGGGAAGATACAGTATGTGCTTATCCATCTCTACCTTCTTGTTCAATCACATTAAGTAAAGGTGAAACTATAGTACATCCTTTATTTACTGGACCTTGATTTGTTGGTCCCCTATGCAACAGACAAACTCTGTATGCTTGTGTGGATACACTATTTTACACATTTCCCATTTTGTTGTTGTTTATTTGTTCAGTCGCTTCCGACTCTTCATGACTTCATGGACCAGCCCACGCCAGAGCTTCCTCTCAACCGTCGCCACCCCCAGTTCCCCCAAGGTCGAGTCCGTCATCTCCAGAATATCATCCATCCATCTTGCCCTTGGTCAGCCCCTCTTCCTTTTGCCTTCCACCTTCCCTAGCATCAGCATCTTCTCCAGGGTATCCTGTCTTCTCATTATGTGGCCAAAGTACTTCAGTTTTGCCTTTAATATCATTCCCTCAAGTGAGCAGTCTGGCTTTATTTCCTGGAGTATGGACTGGTTTGATCTTCTTGCAGTCCAAGGTGCACTCAGAATTTTCCTCCAACACCACAGTTCAAAAGCATCTATCTTCCTTCGCTCAGCCTTCCTTATGGTCCAGCTCTCGCAGCCATAGGTTACTACGGGGAATACCATTGCTTTAACTATGCGGACCGTTGTTGTCAGTGTGATGTATCTGCTCTTAACTATTTTATCGAGATTTGTCATTGCTCTCCTCCCAAGAAGTAGACGTCTTCTGATTTCCTGGCTGCAGTCAGCATCTGCAGTAATCTTTGTGCCTAGAAATACAAAGTCTGTCACTGCCTCCACTTTTTCTCCCTCTATTTGCCAGTCATCAATCAAGCTCGTTCCCATAATCTTGGTTTTTTTTGATGTTTTTTGAGCTGCAACCCAGCTTTTGCACTTTCTTCTTTCACCTTCGTCATAAGGCTCCTCAACTCCTCCTCGCTTTCAGCCATCAAAGTGGTATCATCTGCATATCTGAGATTGTTAATGTTTCTTCCAGCGATTTTAACTCCAGCCTTGGATTCCTCAAGCCCAGCACGTCGCATGATGTGTTCTGCGTACAGGTTGAATAGGTAGGGTGAGAGTATACAGCCCTGCCGTACTCCTTTCCCAATCTTAAACCAGTCCGTTGTTCCATGATCTGTTCTTACCGTTGCTGCTTGGTCGTTATACAGATTCCTCAGGAGGCAGACAAGATGACTTGGTATCCCCATACCACCAAGAACTTGCCACAATTTGTTATTTACAAATGTATAAAATCCCATTCAGATATAATGGACTTTTGGGTGTAATGAACACTCCTCCCCACTACTGGTAAATTGAATTGACACTACTGAAAACAGTATACCAAACTATTGAAGTCTGTATGTGATATATAAAGTGCTATTGAATGCTGATATCAGATACTGCAGAAGTATTTTTGAGAATTAATATGTGTTGCACTTGTATTTCTAATGTAATTTCAGGTCCATTATTATCCTAGAAAGCAATTGAACCTGGCTTAAAAACTCAGGTTCATTGAAAAATATATAGGATCAATCAGCCATCATCTACTCAATAACAGTGATCAGAACTGTAAATTGGTCATATGGTATCATCATCATTGTTTAACATGAGGTGTTCCAGAAATAAATGGAAAGTTACCCTCCTTCTTCTTCTTCTACTCTCCTGACTTCACCAAATGGTCGACACCGAAATCAGATTGACTACATCCTTTGCAGCCAAAGGTGGCGGACATCTATACAGTCGGTAAAAACAAGACCTGGAGCTGACTGTAGTTCAGATCACGAACTTCTTATTGCAAAATTTAGAATCAGACTAAAGAGAATAGGGAAGACCCACAGATCAGTTAGATATGAGCTCACTAATATTCCTAAGGAATATGCAGTGGAGGTGAAGAATAGATTTAAGGGACTAGATTTAGTAGATAGGGTTCCAGAAGAACTATGGACAGAAGTTCGCAACATTGTTCAGGAGGCGGCAACAAAAAACGTCCCAAAGAAAAAGAAAACCAAGAAGGCAAGATGGCTGTCTGCTGAAACACTGGAAGTAGCCCAAGAAAGAAGGAAAGCAAAAGGCAACAGTGATAGGGGGAGATATGCCCAATTAAATGCAAAATTCCAGAGCTTAGCCAGAAGAGATAAGGAATTATTTTTAAACAAGCAATGTGCGGAAGTGGAAGAAGACAATAGAATAGGAAGGACAAGAGACCTCTTCCAGAAAATTAGAAACATCGGAGGTAAATTCCAGGCAAAAATGGGTATGATCAAAAACAAAGATGGTAAGGACCTAACAGAAGCAGAAGAGATCAAGAAAAGGTGGCAAGAATATACGGAAGATCTGTATAGGAAGGATAATAATATTGGAGATAGCTTTGACGGTGTGGTCAGTGAGTTAGAGCCAGACATCCTGAAGAGTGAGGTTGAATGGGCCTTAAGAAGCATTGCTAATAACAAGGCAGCAGGAGACGACGGTATCCCAGCTGAACTGTTTAAAATCTTGCAAGATGATGCTGTCAAGGTGATGCATGCCATATGCCAGCAAATTTGGAAAACACAAGAATGGCCATCAGATTGGAAAAAATCAACTTATATCCCCATACCAAAAAAGGGAAGCACTAAAGAATGTTCAAATTATCGAACAGTGGCACTTATTTCACATGCCAGTAAGGTAATGCTCAAGATCTTGCAAGGTAGACTCCAGCAATTCATGGAGCGAGAATTGCCAGATGTACAAGCTGGGTTTAGAAAAGGCAGAGGAACTAGAGACCAAATTGCCAATATCCGCTGGATAATGGAGAAAGCCAGGGAATTTCAGAAAAACATCTATTTCTGTTTTATTGACTATTCTAAAGCCTTTGACTGTGTGGATCATAACAAATTGTGGCAAGTTCTTGGTGGTATGGGGATACCAAGTCATCTTGTCTGCCTCCTGAGGAATCTGTATAACGACCAAGTAGTAACGGTAAGAACAGAGCACGGAACAACGGACTGGTTTAAAATTGGGAAAGGAGTACGGCAGGGTTGTATACTCTCACCCTACCTATTCAACCTGTACGCAGAACACATCATGCGACATGCTGGGCTTGAGGAATCCAAGGCTGGAGTTAAAATCGCTGGAAGAAACATTAACAATCTCAGATACGCAGATGATACCACTTTGATGGCTGAAAGCGAGGAGGAGTTGAGGAGCCTTATGACGAAGGTGAAAGAAGAAAGTGCAAAAGCTGGGTTGCAGTTAAACCTCAAAAAAACCAAGATTATGGCAACGAGCTTGATTGATGACTGGCAAATAGAGGGAGAAAAAGTGGAGGCAGTGACAGACTTTGTATTTCTAGGCGCAAAGATTACTGCAGATGCTGACTGCAGCCAGGAAATCAGAAGACGTCTACTTCTTGGGAGGAGAGCAATGGCAAATCTTGATAAAATAGTTAAGAGCAGAGACATCACACTGACAACAAAGGTCCGCATAGTTAAAGCAATGGTATTCCCTGTAGTAACCTATGGCTGCGAGAGCTGGACCATAAGGAAGGCTGAGCGAAGGAAGATAGATGCTTTTGAACTGTGGTGTTGGAGGAAAATTCTGAGAGTGCCTTGGACTGCAAGAAGATCAAACCAGTCCATACTCCAGGAAATCAAGCCAGACTGCTCACTTGAGGGAATGATATTAAAGGCAAAACTGAAGTACTTTGGCCACATAATGAGAAGACAGGATACCCTGGAGAAGAAGCTGATGCTAGGGAAAGTGGAAGGCAAAAGGAAGAGGGGCCGACCAAGGGCAAGATGGATGGATGGTATTCTGGAGGTGACGGACTCAACCATTGGGGAGCTGGGGATGGTGACGGCCGACAGAAAGCTCTGGCGTGGACTGGTCCATGAAGTCACGAAGAGTCGGAAACGACTGAATGAATAAACAACAACACCCTCCTTCTTTAAGGCTTTTACCCAGATTGACCCAACAATAAGAACCTTATCTAATTGTCAGTTAACAGCAGTATAACTAATACAGACAACAACAATCCAAAGCCTGGATTTAACTCCAAAAGGATTTTATCTCCTGGATGCAAACAATGGGCAGTGGGCAGTTAGAAAAAAGAATCACACTTTATGTTAACAGTATTTTAAGCTAATGCAATTGCCACATCTTTCTTCAGAAATCACAGCAGTTGAAAAGAAGTGATCAGTCTGAAGCAACAGTGTGAGAGAGGAGATTAGTGTTTTTTTCTTTTTTCCAACAAATATCATCCTCAAGGCTGCTCTTCTACTAAGGCACAAAACAGGTATCACCAAAACAAATTATTTCATCCAAGTCAAGGATTAGGCTAACTTTCCAGACTATGTGGCAAGGTCATTGGTAAGTAGTTTGTCAGTTTTTGTCTGGTAAAATAATCCTGTACCTAGGATTTCTCCTTTAAATAAAGTAAAGACAATTTTGAGTTCACTTGACCCTTGGTAATTTAATGGGCAAGTCTTTTTTTCCCCCCAACAACAGAGAAGTCATTTTCTATTGCTGTCTCCTGGGATATTTTTTTTCTTCTCAGTCTAGCCTGTATCTCTGTTATTTCCAACTGGTCTCCCATCCAAGTACGAATTATGTTGAGCCTGATTAGCTTTTGATGATCAGCCAAGATTACACAGAGACAGTTTTTTATAGCCAGAAGAGAAAAAAAGCGTTTTTTAAATATTGAACACTTGCTCCAATTCTTGATCACGGCTGGCAAATCACAGGCTGTAGCTTGGAGGTTTCTTATCATTTTTAGAAGGCAGCAAATTGCCTCCCCTCTTCTGAAGAATAGACAGGGTGATGAGTATATTCTCTTTTCTGGAGCAGGAGGCAATGGAATAGCATGGCCATTTAGACATATCCACATATTGGCTGCAACTTGGATTTCATGACTCCACAAGAGTGCAGAGGAGACCTACGGATGTGGCCAAAAGTATTGTACCCTCCCACTTTTCCCCAAAGAATCCCAATTTGCCATGAAATAAGTTGAAACTGACACAGTTAAATGGCTTCCACCATTCTTTATTCAATAGTCCATAGAGCAGACACTTGACTTTTGAGGTATGACTTAACATGTTCTTGTAAATAATAAAACAAATGAAAATAGCATGGACATAATTATTGGTACCCCTAATCTAATATTTCATAGCAGTCTTTTGAGGCAATAACTGCAATTCAGTTCTTTCTGCAACTCTGAATAAGACTTACACACTTCTCAACTGGCAATTTGTCCCACTCTTCTTGAGCAAACTGCTCCAGTTGTCTTAGGTTTGATGGGTTCCTTCACCCAACTGAGGATGAGAATGAGTTTCTACTCTTTCCATGGATGTTCTATTGGATTCAGATCAGGAATCATAGCAGGCAATTACAGAACAGTCCAGTGTTTGCTTTTCAACCACCCTTGGGTTCTCTTAGGTATATGTTTTGGGTCATTATCCTGCTGGAGGGCCCATGACCTGCAACTGAGACAGAGCTTTCTAACTGGGCATTATGTTTCACTCCAGAATGCCTTGATAATCTTCTGATTTCATTGTGCCCTGCACAGATTCAAGGCACCCAGTGCCGGAGGCAGCAAAGCAACCCCATAACATTATGGACCCTCCTCCATGTTTCACAGCAGATATGGTTTTCTTTTCTTTATAAGCATTTTTTCTTCTGTGAACTTAGAGCTTCTGTGACTTACCAAAAAACTAATTTTGTTTCATCTGTCCAAAGGACATTTTCCCAGAAGGACTGTGGCTTGTCAACATGCATTTTAGCAAACTCCAGTCTGGCTTTTTTGTGTCTGTCTTTTGGAAGTGGAGTCTTCCTGGGTCTTCTACCATAGTGGCCACTTTGAATCAGACAGTGACGGATGGTGTAACTTGATATAGTTGTACCTTGATCTTGGAGGTCAGCCAGGATCTGTTTTGGAAGTTTTCCTTAGTTCTTTCTCCACCATTCAAACTATCCTTTGTTTGATCTGGGGTCAATTTTCCTCTTCTGGCCATGTCCAGGGAGGTTGGCTACAGTCCCATGGACCTTAAATTTCTTGATAATATTAGTAACCGTGGTCACAAGAAGAGGAAGCTCTTTGGAGATGTGTCTATGAAGGTTCTCAGTCATCCAGGTGGAATTGTCTGTAGCTTGAATCATGTCAACTGGATTTCTATTTTCTCTGTGGAAACGTTTCGCTCCTTATCCAAGGAGCTTCTTCAGTCTGAGTAAAGTTGGTAAGGGAATCCTAAATATGTTTCTAGGTAGCTGTGTGACCTTACACCTGGGGGCACAAACTAGGAGTCATCAGGACATTGTCACACAGAGCAGAAACCATCCCCACCTCCATGGATTCCAAAAAGAATGAAAATCAGCACCTGAGAACAGCTCTGAAGGCCTGTGGATATCCAAATTGGGCCTTCACCAAAACTAAATCTACCAGACCTAAAACAGCGACAGATAGGGCTGAGACTCAGAATAAACGAAAGAACCTGGTAATTCCCTACATGGCTGGTGTGTCTGAAAAGATAAAACGGATATTTGGCAAACACCACATACCTGTATATTTCAAACCCACCAACACACTGAGACAGAGGCTTGTACACCCCAAAGATCAAACTCCAAAACACAAGAAAAGCAATGTAGTTTATGCAATCCAGTACAGTGAGGAGTGCTCTGAACTTTACATTGGAGAAACCAAACAACTTTTATACAGGAGGATGGCCCAACACAGGAGAAGTAACACCACAGGACCAGAGTCAGCAGTTTATCTTCATTTAAAGGAAAAAGGACACTCATTTGAGGACATTAATGTTCACATTTTAGATAGAGAAGATAGGTGGTTTGAGAGAGGGGTCAAGGAATCCATTTATGCCAACTTGGAAAATCCTTCCTTGAATAGAGGTGGGGGCCTCAGGCACAATCTTTCTCCCATCTTTCTCCCGGCTCTGTCTTCTGTGCCTAGGAAGATTAAGACCATTTCACAAGCTCAACAGCAGCATGGTGATCTTAACGATCCTCCTTTAGATAATAAAAGGACTTAAAATAACATCTCAATATAACCATGCCCCCAGGTGTAAGGTCACACAGCTACCTAGAAACATATTTAGGATTCCCTTACCAACTTTACTCAGACTGAAGAAGCTCCTTGGATAAGGAGCGAAACGTTTCCACAGAGAAAATAGAAATCCAGTTGACATGATTCAAGCTACAGACTCTTTGGAGATGGTTTTGTAGCCTTTATCCTTACTGTGCTTGGCTATTACCTTCTTCCTTTCCTCCTCAGACAACTCTCTGTTTTTCTTTTCGTGTTCATATTCACTATGCTGCACACAATGACACAAAACGCCTGATTGAGTACTTTTTTCCATTCAAATAGGCTGAGTGACTGATTATGAGATTGAAAACACCTGTGATACTAATTAAATAAATAGTCTGCTCGAGATAGCACTAAAATCCAATAGTCTTTTAACTTCTAAGGGGTACCAATAATTATGTCCATTCCATTTGCATTTTTTATTATTTACAAGAATATATTAAGTCATACATCAAAAGCAAAGTGTCTGCTCTATGGGCTATGGAATAAAGAATGGTGGATGCCATTCACTTGTGTCAGTTTCAACTTATTTCATGGCAAATTGAGATTCTGTGGGGAAAAGTGGAGGGGTACTGATACTTAGGGTCGCGTCTGTAATGTGGAGAGGGTAACCCATAGCCATTTATTTATTTCCTTGCTTTTATCTCTGGATGTCAGTAGAAACATGTGAAACAATTGTGGCTTTGCAGCCACAGTTACAACCCTGAGGACAAGCTCTACATTAGGTACCAACCTGTATCCCATGCAGAAGATCCATAAGAGGATGAGGAACAATAAATACATACAGCTTTTGCAGAGCCAAATCCACAAAAAGCATAAAAGTAGGTATACAGTAGATCTCCTTTTAACTCTTCTTAGAAATGCTATTTACAGTTCTGAGTCTAATTCTTGTATTAGCAAGACCCGTAGATGAGTTTGAAAACAGGGTTTAGGAATGATGGAGAGAACAAAGACTTTTTAGGTCGGGGACAGATCGTCATGGAGAAATCTACTGTATGCATGTGGTTGATAAGAGTCAACACCAACTTGATGGCACAAAATCAAACAAGAACAAAGCAAAGACATTGATTTAAAGTTCCATTATTTGTTCCTGATCCTAAGCAAGTTTCTCCCAGCTTATTTTTTGGAACAATTTTTCTTTTTGTCAAGGCTGATGCTATGAAATAGTTTAATCCTTCTAGATTTTCATAAGGGTTCTCTGGAAGTTGGCTGCTAGTTGAAGCACTCTTAGTCTTAGTCTAGAGAGTAAATTCCATTGAAATCATTAGGACTTTAGGAAACCTATCTAATAGTGTACTGTTAACCTTTTAAAAAAATATTTTAAACATTTGAGTCCATATATGCTGTTACACAGGAAGAAGGCATTTCCATTAATAGAATAATATTTTCACTGATATCCATGGTAGCCTATTCACTGAAACAGTATGAGATATGGCACTGGGGCTGCAGTAGCAATGAGAAAGGATTGTTGATGATGAACAGGGGACCTTCTGCTGCTTCACACAAGCAAAAGATGCTGTCTGCTTCAAACCATTAGTGTTAACTAACTTAAATCTACTATGCTGCTCCACAGTTAAAAGTCTTTGTACTATGATACCCCATTATGTGACATTCTCATATTCTCTGGCATCAACACAGAGCTTTGGATACAGGTGGTCCTCGCTTAACGTCCACTTGTTCAGCAACTGTTTGAAGTTATGACAGCGCTGAATGAGGGGTACTTACGATGGGTCCTTGTAGTTGTGGCCATTGCAGCTTCCCGCAGTCATATGATCGCCATTTGCAACCTTGACTGCTGGCTTCCAACCAGCAAAGTCAATGGGGAAGCCGGCAGGAAGTCACAAATGGCAATCACGTGACTGTGACTGTGGAACGCTGCAACCTCACGGGATTTACCTAACAACAGCAACTGGGACTGCTGGAACTGCCGTCATATGTTGGTGTGGTCACGTGACATCACACTTTATGACCGTGTTGCTTAGCAGTGGAGTTCCCGGTCCCAATTACTGTCGGTAAGTGAGGACTACCTGTATTGTGTTGATACCCTTCCAAACAATTTCATAGGATCAGGGTGACATTACTATAAATCAATGTGTTTTCACTACTAAACTATTTCAGAATGTAAGACTGAACTTACTTTTTTTTCCTTTTTCTGCTTCTCCAAACCTTCAAAGTGTTCTTCCAGCTCATTTCCCACTGCAATGTCTGGGCTTGTATATAATTAAGTAGGTGTCAAATATTGCGGAAGAAAACTAGACATAACTTATTCAGATGCTACAGAATATAAACATAGCTTGCAAGACTTATAGGAAAGAAATATTTAGAGGAGAGGAGCTGGAGATCATACAATAATTGATACTGTAGGCTACTGAAGTTATATTTTTAAAGCAATATTATAGGAGCTGTTTCTCAATATTAACTGTAGAATCTGAATAATGATAGGTAATTTCATTATGACTGCACATTTTAAGCCTATTTCTGCTTTTGGGAAAGAATAATGTTGATAGTATTTATGTTTTAATAATCAATTCACTAATGCTTCCCTATATCCCTTAGGATAATTGAATCATTTATGTAGATGAAACTCTTTGCACTAGTATTAACAGTACAAAGATACAAATGTAAGTTTTATATACATATATGGGATGTGTTATTGCTCCAACCTTATTCGCTATCTTTATCGCTATGATTATACACCTTGTTGAAGAGAAACTTCCTACTGGTGTAGAAATTATATATCGAACAGATGGAAAGCTTCTTAATCTTAGTAGGCTGAAAGCAAAAAATAAGGTAATTACAACTTCTGTTATAGAACTTCAATATGCTGATGATAACGTAGTCTGTGCACACTCCGAGGAAGATCTTCAAACTATCCTAAACATCTTTGCAGAAGCATATAAAAAGCTCGGCCTCTCTATTAACATTAAAAAAACCAAAGTGCTTTACCAGCAAGTTCAAACCAATCCCTCCGCAGCGCCATCAATCCAGCTTAAAGGTGTGTCACTAGAAAATGTCGACCACTTTTCTTATCTCGGCAGCCATCTATCTACAAAAGCCGACATCGACGCTGAAATTCAGCATCGCCTGAGCTCTGCGAGTGTAGCTTTCTCCCGAATGAAGCGTAGAGTTTGAGGATCGGGACATTCGCAGGGAGACCAAAATGCTTGTTTACCAAGCCATTGTACTACCAACCCTTCTGTATGCCTGTGAAACATGGACCCTCTACAAACGCCACCTCCAACTTCTTGAAAGATTCCATCAACGCTGCCTCCGAAAAATTCTGCAAATTACTTGGGAAGATAGGCGGACTAATGTTAGCGTATTAGAAGAAGCGAAAACCACCAGCATTGAAACAATGATCATCCAACATCAACTTTGCTGGACCAGCCATGTTGTTTGAATGCCTGACCATGTCTTCCAAAGCAGCTACTTTACTCCCAACTTAAGAATGGAAAATGGAATATTGGTGGACAGCAAAAGAGATTCAAAGACACTCTCAAAGCTAATTTTAAAAAATGTAATATCAGCATTGAGAACTGGGAAGCCCTAACTCATGAGCATTTCAATTGGAGGTCAGCCTTTATTAAAGGCGCTATGGACTTTGAAGAAGCACGAGTACAGGGTGAAAGGGAAAAAAGTGCTAAAAGGAAGGCACGTCAAGCAAACCCTCATCATGACAATCTCCCACCCGGAAACCTATGCCCTCATTGTGGGAGGTTGTGCAGATCCAGAATTGGCCTTTACAGCCACCTATGGATCCACAGTTAAAATTTTACTCTTGGAAGACAATCTTACTCGGCTATGAGTGATCGCCAATGATATAGGCCCTATGAATTCCACTGTTTGCTTTGCCATTAAGTACTGTCTGATGCATAAGTTGTTCAGTAAATTATTCTTTTATAAAAAATCATACATATTGGTGATCCAAGATGGCGACCGGGAGCAGTCGCTAGTTACTGCTCCGGGACGAGAGGGATCCTGGTCTCCTAGAACCCCGGTTTTCTATCTTTCTCCCACCCCACTGTGTTGATTGGGGGTTTATGGTGAAAATTTTGTGGGTTCCTCAGCTTTTTTGAGAGCTTGTAGTCGAGTAAGGAGACGGTTGGACTCTCTCTGGAGGGAACGGCAGAGCGAGCAGCTGAGTGGCGGAGTACAGCTGATTGGCGGAGCACAACTGAGTGGCGGAATACAGAGACGGTGGCTATTGAGCCTGGCGGATTTTTTGCTGTGGACCCGGGTGGATCCCCTGCAGATAGAGGTGGCTCCCCGGTGAATTTACTGCTTCTTTGAAGTTGTTGGACCCCCCTGGAAGAGTGGCGGTGGGGGGGGGGGTTGACAGCGCAACATTGCAACATCGTGATGTCAGCTTTGGAAACTTCGGAGTGCAGAGGGCCTGAATAATAACAGTGTATTCCGCGTGTTTGTTCCTTTTGACTATGCTGTGGACCTGTAAGATCTTAGCAGACGCTAGTAGACCCCCTACAGTTCTGGTGGGGTCCTCCAAGACTTTTATCATCTTAAATAATCCCAAGACTTTTATCATCTTTAAATAATCCCAGAGTCAACAAGAGGATTATGAAGAAGGAGCTTTGGTTTGGACGACATCTCCTATTCTCCCCCATTTGTTAGAGGTGGCAGAGACCTGGGGTCCCCCTGGTATGAGAGTGGTATCCCTCCTGGATGTGAGAGACCCTGGAGGAGGCCAGAGTTGTGTGATTGTATATTAGAGTGCCCGCCCCTGAGTGAGAGACAGGTGGTGGGCAGGAGTGGATGGTGCCCCTTCGACCAGTGAGAGAAGCTGAAGGGGTGCATAGTGAGTGTGGAGTGAGTGGTTAGGGGGTGGTTAGGTTCTACTGGCGCCGAAAGCATATGCTGGTACGCTGGTGACCCTACTGCCCCCTGAGGTTGACTGAGTTAGGAAGTTGTGTGCATTGGAGAGGAGCCCCCTGTTTCAATCTAGGGTTTTCGGAGGTCCGGTGGTGGAGGCAACTGGGCCTCGTAACTCTAGGGGCTCTGGGGTGGATTGTCCTATTGAAGTGGTGACGGGTTGGGGATGTTATGGCGGGAACCGGAGGGCAGGCCATCGTTGGGGAAGACGCCCCCGGTGTTTATTACCGGTGGTGTGTTCTGGCCCTCCGGGTTCAAACCTAGGCCCTGGTCAGCGGATCCTCGAGTGCCCTGATCTCCGGCTGTTGATGCTTAATGCCAGGTCGGTTAATAACAAGGGCCCCCTCATATGTGATTTGATCGCGGAGGAGGGGGCCGACCTGGCATGTATTACCGAGACCTGGCTGGGCCCTGGAGGAGAGGTTGCCCTCTCGGAGATCTGCCCGGCCGGGTTTCAGGTATGGCACCAGCTGAGACATCGGGGTAGGGGAGGCGGGGTGGCAGTTATCATCCGAGAGTCTATAGTGGCCTTCAGGGGCACGGCTCCACAGGTGGCCGGATGTGAGACTCTGTTTTTCAAGTTAGGTTCCCAAGAGCAGTTGGGAGTGTTGCTGCTGTACCAGCCTCCCTGCTGCATAGCAACCTCCCTGCCCGAGCTGCTGGAGGCTGTTTCGGGGTTGGCAGTGGAATTCCCCAGACTTATGGTTCTGGGGGATTTCAATCTGCCGTCCCTGGGACGTGCCTCGGAGACAGCTCGGGAGTTCATGGCTACCATGGCAGCCATGGGCCTGGTCCAGATTATTTGGGACCCGACTCGAGACAGTGGCCTCACTCCGGACTTGGTTTTCCTGTCGGAGCAATGGCAAGGTGATCTGGGGGGAGAGTTGCATCTTTCCCCGTTGTCATGGTCAGATCATGCCCTGGTGACCCTGAGATTCTCATATGCTGCCCCACTCCGCAGGGAGGCTGGACCCATTCGCTTGGTCCGCCCCTGGCGACTAATGGACCCGATAGGGTTTCAGAGGGAGCTGGGGGTTATATCCGAGGATCTAATGCACGGTCCAGCGGAGGTCCTGGCCGCAGCCTGGAATAAGAAGGCGGCCGGGGCCTTGGACAGGATCGCGCCTATGCGACCTCTCTTGTCCCATCCGACCCGATACTCCCCGTGGTATACGGAGGGATTGAGGGTACTGAAGAGGGTTAAGAGACGTCTAGAGCGCTGCTGGAGGAAGACAAAGACCGAATGAGACCGAACACAAGCTAGAGCTGCAGTTAAGGCCTACCTTGTGGCGGTAAGAGCGGCGAAATGTCAATATTTCTCCGCTCTTATTGCGTCTGCAGAATGCCGCCCAACGGCCCTGTTTAGGATTACTCGATCTCTCCTAGGTAAGGCGGGCCCGGTCACCCACCTGCAGGGCCGTGCGGAGGAATTTTCAGAGCATCTGATGGATAAAATCGCTCGGATTCGTTCTAAGTTGGACTCCAAGTGTGATGCATGGTCTGGGGAGATGCCGAGGGAGCGTCCGTGCCCGGTTATCTGGGAACAGTTTGATCCTGTTGGGCCTGAGGAAGTGGACAGGATCCTCCGGACTGTAAGGGCCACTACTTGTCATCTTGACCCATGCCCCTCCTGGCTGGTGAAAGCAGCCAGTGAGGTGAAATGTGGCTGGGTCCATGCGATGGTTTTTACATCCTTGGGAAAGAGAGTGTTTCCGGTGGCTTTTAAGGAGGCGCTGGTACACCCCCTCCTCAAGAAGCCATCGCTGGACCCTACAGTGTTGGATAACTTTTGTCCTGTCTCCCACCTCCCCTTTTTGGGGAAGGTGGTTGAGAAAGTGGTGGCATTACAGCTCCAGAGGATTCTGGATGATACGGATTATCTAGACCCCTTTCAGTCAGGATTCAGGCCGGGATATGGGGTAGAAACTGCATTGGTCGCACTTACTGATGATCTCTGGCGGGCGCGGGATGGAGACAGTGCATCCATCCTGGCTCTTCTTGACCTCTCAGCGGCTTTCGATACCATCGACCATGGTATCCTTTTGGGACGGCTTAGGGGGTTGGGGGTGGGCGGCGTGGTTTTACGCTGGTTCACCTTCCTCCAGGGCCGATCCCAATCGGTGGTAATAGGAGATGAGAGGTCCGACCCTCGGCCCCTACTTTGTGGGGTGCCGCAGGGTTCGGTTCTCTCCCCTCTCCTATTTAATATCTACATGAAACCGCTGGGTGAGATCATCCACCAACACGGGATGAGGTATCATCAATATGCTGATGATACTCAACTATATATCTCCATCCCGGGTGAGTTAAGTGATGCAGTGGCTGCCTTTTCTCAGTGTCTGAAGGCTGTGGGGGCCTGGATGGGGAACAACAGGCTTCAGCTGAACCCTGGTAAGACGGAGTGGCTGTGGATTGATGGTGCCTCGAGATCCAGGGAGTTGTCATCTTTAGATCTGGACGGGGTGGCACTACCCCATTCAGACAAAGTGCGGAACCTGGGTGTCCTTCTGGACTCACGACTCCTGCTTGAAGAGCAGGTGGCAGCCGTGGCCAGAAGGGCATTTGTACACCTTCGAGTTGTGTGCCAGCTACGCCCTTTCCTGGACCGAGACGCCCTCCGTACAGTCACTCATGCTCTGGTCATCTCCCATATAGACTATTGCAATGCACTCTACATGGGGCTACCCTTGAAGAGTATCCGGAAGCTTCAACTGGTCCAGAATGCGGCTGTGCGCGCAGTTATGGGTGCCCCAAGGTCGGCACATGTGACACCTCTGCTGCGTGAGCTGCATTGGTTACCAGTTTGCTTCCGGGTCCAATTCAAGGTGTTGGTTGTCACCTTTAAAGCCCTACATGGCATGGGACCAGGTTACCTAAAGGACCGCCTCATCCCCAGAGCATCGACCCGCTCCACCCGGTTATGCAGAGAGGGCTTGCTTCGGACCCCGTCTATAAGAGAATTCCATCTGACGGGGTCCAGGAGGCGGGCCTTCTCTGCAGTGGCACCCGCCCTCTGGAACATTCTGCCCCTGGAGGTGAGGCTAGCCCCCACACTCCTGACCTTCCGAAAGCAATTGAAGACCTGGCTCTGCCACCTCGCTTGGGATGGGGGGAGTAATAGCTCCTCTTGGGGTTGGCTTGCTCCGTAGAGTTCTTTTAAAACCTAACATCAGAGCCTCTTGGGTCTTATATATTTAATTAATTTATGTATTGTATTTTATAGATTTTTATATGTTTTAATTGCTGGCTTGTGTAAACTGCCCAGAGTCCCCTCCGGAAATGGGGGGAGATGGGCGGTGATATAAGTTAGATAGATAGATAGATAGATAGATAGATAGATAGATAGATAGATAGATAGATATAATAAATATTATACTATTTTTCCTTTACTGTTATAAAATACAAATGCTGAGTGAAAACTGAAGTGAAACCTATTATAAATAATTCAATCTGTAAAAGAATAGTAGTCCTTATACCAGAGCTTTCCAAACTGTGTGTCGGGACACATTAGTGTGTCGGCTGCAGTGTCTGGGTGTGTCACAGCTGCTGCTGCCTCCGACCCCTGCCAGGATTCCGCACAGGTCCTAGTGCCTGCCTTGTGCCCTGCTGCCTCCAAACCTGCCCTGCCAGGATTCTGCACAGGTCCTAGTGCCTGCCTTCTGCCTTGCTGCCTCCAAACCTGCTGTGATTCCGCGCAAGTCCTAGTGCCTGTCTTGTGTCCTACTGTAAGAGTGTGTCGTGAAATGATGCCCTGCTGTAAGAGTGTGTCACGAAATGATGCATGTCTAAAAAGTGTGTCACCAACATGAAAAGTTTGGAAAGCTCTGCCTTATACTGTACATATCACATTATCTTCATTCACTTTGCTCTCTTTTTCTACTCACACAATGCTCTGTTCTTTTCTAAAGGAGCTCGGTATATAATAGGAAAAAGTTAGAAATAATTAATATGGTATGCAAAATTTAGTAGAATTGATGGATCTAATGGAAGAAAATATGTTTAGCAATTTAAAACCCAGTAGAGACAAGAAAAAAATTATTATCCAAACATTATGCACCAAGAAGATATTACAATTTCCTTTGGCCAAATTTCAAGGCCACTGTGGATAACATTGCAGTAGTTCCATGTGATTAAAATTGCCAACTTGCTATTTACTATGTTACCCAATCTATGTATGTATGTATGTATGTATGTATGTATGTATGTATGTATGTATTTTCTATCCCGCCTTTATTATTTGTATAAATAACTCAAGGTGGCAAACATACCAAATACTCCTTCCTCCTCCTATTTTCCCCACAACAACAACCCTGTAAGGTGAGTTGGGCTGAGAGAGAGTGACTGGCCCAAAGTCACCCAGCCGACTTTCATGCCTAAGGCGGGACTAGAACTCACAGGCTCCTGGTTTCTATCCCGGAGCCTTAACCACTAGACCAAACTGGCTAATAATTATAATAATAAATAATGGAAGGGTTCTGTGACAATAAGAAATATGGAATTACCTGTGTTTAATGTTGTTACGTTCTCTTATGTTGTGTTGTTTTTACCTCCATGAGGCAATTTTCTCACAGCTAAACTCACTTCTGATATTTAAGCATTGTTGGAGGGAAAACTTCAGAAAAGTGACTTTAATCATTTACACCCTTTTCCATTTTAAATTTGACATACCAGCACTCACTTTCTACATTATTAAGGCCATTCAATAATCAGCTGTATTCTGTATTCTCATAGTTACTTCTTACTCCAAAATAATGAAAACTATAATTTTGTACTTCTATTACTAGCCTGTAATTTTAATAGTGCAAAAATTACAATTTTTCAAAAATGATGCCAGTCCATTGAAATATAATAATAGAAATTAAGCCCAAAGCTTCAATTACAATTTATAATATAGCATTAAGGAAATTCATAATATATTTATGTCAGTCATCTATTTTTAGTCTTACCTCCAGGTTTTACCTCCTAATTTTTACCCTCAAGTTTTACCTCCTAGTTAAGTTGGTCTTCTATTATCAATGAACCTCCAAATTAGTAAAATGTGAGCAATAGTATATTGATATGTAAGGCAGCCTCTAGATTAGAGATACTAACTTGCATAGAGTCTCTTGAACATGTTTGGGGTAAAATTTGGTTTCAGTTGCACTTGTGGCATACTGGCCAAAATGTGTTGGAATTGACCAGCATTGTCCTTACCATTTGCATAGTGTCCTAATCTGTACTTTCTATGTTGTTCTAAAAATCATTATGTGAAAGGCCTTGATTGATTAAAGTCATGATGGGCCCATCTAGTGACAACTATGGCATATGGACAATTGTGATTTGGAGTATAAGAGGAATACATAAGGAACATGAATTAATAAAATAAAGAAAGAAATAGTTTATTTCATTATTATTGGTTTAGCATAAAGAAAAGAAAAAAATACAAAGAACAAAAGGGAAAAACATACTTAATACTTAAGCATACTTAAATTTTAAAAAGTATGTATAAAAGTATATTTAATACTATAAAAAGCAGCTCAGTTTTTAACCACAGCATTTAACTATTGATCATTCTTTCCATTACATACATAGAGAGTGAACACACATAATCAGTCCAACATTATAAATCAGGGATGGTCTTTTTTTCATTGTAATGAACAATCTCCTTGCTACATTCCATGCTCAGTAAATCAGTAGTTCACATATTGATACCGGTGCCAATTACAGTTGGTAAGTGAGAACTACCTGGATTGTATTTCTGGCGCCCCTGTTTTGTTTGATTTGAGTTGTTTATAAGATTGTTTTATTCTGGGCTGTCTGTGTGGCTTGATGTTTTATCCATTCTTATGGATTTTTCAATTTTATATGCTGCCCAGAGTCCATTGGAGTTGGGCAGCTAATAAATTCAAATGAATGAATGAATGATTCAAACTCTGCATTGATACCAATTGCATCAAAACAAAAAGGGCTTGTTTGCAGCAGTTAATGCCTTTCATGTTACCACTGCCTCCCCCATCCCAGTAAGTTCCATCTTCTCTCAGAGCCCAAGAAGAAGTACAGATTCCTTCCAAAATCAAAGAAAAGGTAAACTATAAGATAGAAATGGGGGAACCTTATCACTGCTGCTAAGCTCAAGAATCCTTCTTAGTTCCAGGTCTGACTAACTTGCAGAGAATAATTTCTGTATCTGGCAAGTATTGCTTAGTATAGCTCCTCAGCTATCTGGAGAATTATCCATTCAAAAGGAGCCTATTTCATTCCTGCAGACAAGCTTATCTCCCAGCTCCTCTATAGTATATCTCTGTATTTTTAGAAGCCTTGACATTGTTAAAGCCATTCAGTCTAAGTTTATTAGAATAATCTTTGCAGTATACTTCATTTAGAGACAGGGTTAGGTTCTGTTAATCTTAGACTGTCCATATTTCCTTGAGATGAAAACAGGACGGGAGTGGTTGCCGCCTCCTGTTGGCACGCGGGGGGGCAGGGCGGGCGGCGCGGTGGGCAGAGGCGATTTCCCTTCTGGGTTCCCTCCAATCAGCTGCTTCGCCCCCGCCCATCGCGCTACCTGGCCCACCACTCCTGCACACTGAGACAGAGGCGACTCCCCCGCCCCAACCATCCGCTCCGCCCCACCCACCGTGCTGCCCGCCCCGCCACTCCTGTGTGCTGATAGGCGGAGGTGACTCCCCCACCCCCCCAACCAGCCACTCTGCCCCCGCCCACCATGCTGCCTGGCCCACCCCTCCCGCACGCTGATAGGTGGAGGCGACTCCCCCCATCTCCCCAACCAGCCGCTCCGCCTCCATCCACCACACTGCCCGGCCCACCCCTCCCGCATACTGATAGGCGGAGGCAACTCCCCCCAACCAGCCGCTGTGCCCCTGCTCACTGCGCCGCCCAGCCCACCTCCCCCGCGCGCCAAGCGGAGGTGACCCCCCGCTCCCCCCAACCAGCTGTTCTGCCTTCACCCATTCCTCTTGTCCCCTTTTTTTTGCCTCCGCCTGTTGGTGCGGGGGGGTCGGGCCGGGCAGCACGATGGGCGGGGCGGAACAGCTGATTGGAGGGAAACCAGAAGGGAAATCGCCTTCGCCTGTCGCACTGCTCGGCCTGCCTCTCCCACCACCTTTGCCGCGCGCTGGTGGGTGGGGGCAATTCCTCCTCCGGGTTCCCTCCGGGTTTAAAAAATGGGACAAAATTGAGATTTTTAGTATAACGACAGGACGCTCCAGAAATGGTAAAAAAACAGGACAGTCCCATTCAAAACGGGATGTATGGTTTGCCTAGTTAATCTAGAGCCTGGCAAAATGTTTTAAACTTTGACTACAGGTACCTTTTTCCTGAATTAGTCTGACCCTACTGGTTCTCAGAGACCACTGTAAGTCAACTTTGTTTAAAAAAATAAGTTACTGTCAACTTTACTCCCTAGGATTCTCTCTGGAGAATCATTGCCCGTTAGGTTTTAATAATGCCAGAAGTATTCTAAAACAATGTTTTTGGACACTGATTCTCAAATTATCCTAAGTCTGGTTCCTAGCCTTGCAACACGTGAGGTCTTTTCAAAAGCGTACGTGCTACCTCTCATCTTTCACAGTCCTGAAATTCTGCCAGCCTTCAGCTTGGCCAGGCCAGATGCCTAGCCTGCTGTTCTGTTGGGATACTACAAAAATACTCCTTTAAATCAATCTATATGTCCTTGTGGGGCTACCTCAGTGAAGAGGTAGCCCCACAAGCATCTTGTTAAGCATCTTCTCACCTTGCTTTTTGTCATCTGAAGTTTCTATTTTGGCTGGTGCTACTCAGGTAAAAAGGGGGCGTGGTGGCTCAGCGGGTAAGATGCCAGGCTTGTCGATCGCAAGTTCGGAGGTTCAAATCCCTAGCCCTGCGTGCAGAGTGAGCTCCCGCACTAGCTCCAGCTCTTGCCAACCTAGCAATTTGAAAGCATGCAAATGCAAGTAGATGAATAGGTACCACTTCGGTGGGTAGGTAACAGCGTTCCGCGCGTGTCATGCGGCCACATGACCGTGGAAGCGTCTTTGGACAACGCTGGCTCTTCGGCTAACAAACGGAGATGAGCACCGACCCCTAGAGTCAGACACGACTGCACAAATGTGCGGGGGAACCTTTACCTTTACCTTTACTCAGGTAAAAAGATAATTTTGGCACCCCTCCCCCCTTTTACATATTTTAGCTCATATTTTATTTCTGCAGTTACTGTTTTCTGTTTTCTTCATTTATATTTTACTGTATTTTATTGTATGTCATCTTTAGTACAAATGTCTTACTATAATCTCTCAGTAATTTGAGAAATAATTTCCCTACTTTTGATATGGAAACTTTTCAGTTCTAACTGATGCAAACTTTTCTTTTTTGCCATAAAAATTAAGCCAAAGTAATTGTTCTTTTTTAAATATAATTTTATTAAAGATTTTTAAAAAGGAAGATAAAAACTAATACAAACTAATATAAAGTAAGAAAAAGAAATCAAAGAGAAAGCTAAAAGTGCAAGGAAGGGAAAAAAGTAATAGAAAAATAGAAAAGAAAGAAAAAAGACAAAGAAGTAGCTTCCAATCTTCTTTACAGCAGTTACAAGTACAATGATAAATTAACCTCTTTCTCTAAGGTAGGCACAACATAACTCTCTTCTTTCTATAATCTATCCTGCCTGATCATCAAAACCATAAATCGTAAGTTCATTTTTTCCCCTGTTTTACACAAAAAGTCCATCAGGGGTTTCCAGTCAGCAATAAACGTAGATACTGTCTTTTCTCTGATCAAAGAAGTCAATTTAGCCATCTCAGCAAGTTCCATCACCCTCACCAACCATTCCTCCATTGCGGGTAGTGCTGAATCTGTGGAGTCCTTGGTGCTCTCTAAGCCTTGTTGTTTTCTTGCAGACGTTTCATTGCCAGGCTAGGCAACATCTTCAGTGCGAAAAGGGAGTGGGACTTGCTCTCTGTTTATATACCCTGGCTTGTCCTGCCTGTGTTGGTGGGGGTGTTGTACTCTCCTTAGTAGTACCCTTTGATTAGTGCTGAATCTTTCCATCTTTGTGCATACAATAATCTCTTTGCAGTTATAAGCAAAAGCAAAGTTCCGTGACTTTTTTCTAACTGTTTGTCCACCAATCCCCCCAAAAAACCCTCTGGTGTCAATTGCATATTAATCTTTAAAATCCTCTGAATTAGTGGGTATATGTGAATCCAAAATTTTCTAGCATTTTTACATGTCCACCAAACAAGATAAAATGTCCCTTCTTGTTGTTCACATTTCCTACATAAATTTGAAGTGCCTTTATACATTCTAGACAAATTATCTGGTGACATATACCAACAGTACATCATTTTATTAAAAAAATAACTTTAAGATTATAACATAGTGTAAATTTCAATCCTTTCAACCACATATTTTCCCATTGTTCCATCTGTATATTATAACCAAAAATTTTAGACCACTTTATCATATATTCTTTCACTTCTTCTGTTTCAAATTTCAGTAAAAGTTTATACATTTTAGCAAATGTTCATCATTTGTACACAATTCGGTTTCAAACTCAGTCTTACAATGTTCAAAACCATAAACTCTTTGTCTACTTTAAATCTTTCTAATAACTATAAATAAGAAAACCATTGACAACTATATACCTCTGCCAACAGTTTTTCTCTTGATTTTTACATTCCCATTGACAAAATTCTAGTATTTCACGATAAGTTAGCCATTTGTGTTTGCCCATTATTTCTCATCTATAAGATGCTTATTGTGCTAAGAGCCAGAAAGGTGTTTTTGAGCACAACCTGGGTTTGTATCTATCCCATATTCTCAGTATGGCACATCTAACATGATTTTTAAAATCCACATTAACCTTGACTTTATCATACCATAAATATTCATGCCACCCAAATCTCAGGTTGTGTCCTTCTCACTCCAAAAGCCTTCTGTTTCTCAGCAGCACCCACTCTTTCATCCAAACCAAATAGCAAGCTTCAAAATACAATTTCAAATCAGGTAGACCTAACCCTCCTCTTTCCTTTGCATCTTGTAACAACTTATATTTATGGTTGTTGTGGGTCTTCCGGGCTGTGTGGCTGTGTTCTGGAAGTTGTGGTTCCTAACGTTTCACCAGCATCTGTGGCCAGCATCTTCAGAGGGCAGGAGCACAGACAGAAGCGCTCTTCGACAATACAACTTATATTTAACTTGTGGTTTTTTCCCCTGCCACACAAATTTGGTTATATCCTTCTGCCACTGTTTAAATGGTGCATCAGTTGTCAAAACAGGTATTGTCTGAAACAAAAACATCGTTCTAGGCAATACATTCATTTTTATCACAGAAATTCTTCCCAGCAATGACAGTTGTAGTTTCTCCCATCTTAATATGTCTTTTTTAACTTCATTCCATGTCTTAACATAGCTATTTTGAAATATCATACAGTTCATATTTGTCATGGGTATACCCAGATATTTTACCTTCTTCTCAATCTTAAAACCTGTTTTATTCATCAATTCTGTTTGATCTTCTATTTTCATATTTTTTGTTACCATCTTTGTCTTCTGTTTATTAATCTTGAAGCCTTCTAATGCACCAAATTCTTTTAATTCACTATTAATGTTTCAATTTCCTTTAAAGGATCTTCCAAAACCAAGTCATCTGCAAAAGCCCTTAACTTACAAGTTTCTTTTTTAATCTTTACTCCCACAATCCTCTCATCTTGTCTTATATCTCTATTCAGTATTTCAAGAACCAAAATAACCAAGAGACGAGACAGTGGACATCCCTGTCTTGTTCCTTTTTGTATCTCACAGGGTAGTTTTAGATCTTCATTAACACTTATTTGTGCTTTCTGTGAAGTGTAAATCGATCTTACTCATTTTATAAAGTTCTCTCCAAAATTCATATCTTCCAAAACCTTGAACAAGAAAGCCCAGTTCAAATTGTCAAAGGCCTTCACTGCATCTAAGAAAATCAATGAGGCTTGTTTTTTATTATGTTGCTCCAAATATTCCAAAATGTCTGGACTTCCGGTGGGGACAATGGCGGCTTGAGCTGAGTTTTTCCACGGTCCGCCAACTGACCTGTCAGAGTGGCTTTTTTTCTTGGGCTCAGACAGGCTTCCTTGGAGCCCAGAAGCATTCTCCGGATTAAGGAGAGCCCCAGGAATCACCCCATGTGTTCTCCAGATGACTGGTCACAGCAAGAAGACCGCAAAACAGTGTTTTGCGATCGACTGGTAAGTGATCAGCTGGGAGGCAGGGCCGTCATCTTCTTCCCAAGCTGCTCTGAAGCCATAATGGACCTTAAAGCTGCCCACCCCATTTCTACAGCACTAAGTTTTTTTTTGTTTGAATTTTACCAAAGCGGTTTCTACAACAAAGAAATGCAGAATCTCTTGGTGACTCTCATTATTTTTGAAAATTATTAACTTGATAATTTGGCTTTTTATATATAATTTGTTAAATTGAGATTTAAATAATTTTGTTTTTTAACTGCTTTTTTATTAAAGTGATTTTTGAGGAACATAAAACTTTCTCTTCGTTGAATCTGTGGATTGGAGTTCCAATCTATTTGCTTTCACTTTCCCATGGGAATGCTGTTCGTTAATACTTTTTATTTTCCTGATTGGCCACACGAGATAAAAAGGCTGGAGAGAGTGTTCAGTTACAGCGTTAATGACTTTACCTTCCTGAGGCACTAGAGGGTGCAATAATCTATCTTACTGTTAAGAAATAGGGAGGAAATTAATTTGATATTTAAAGATCTCTACAATGCTGTTATTCAAGTCTTGGAGCATTTCTCAGAATTTGTGGGGTCCAAATTGTCACAAGAATCGAGAGAAACTGATAAGGCTGAAAACTACCTTAAGAGCAAAGTGGTTTTTCCAAAGAAAAAGATGAGAATTGGTGACTTACGTTTAAATAGTCAAAGGAAAATTGAGTAGTTGAAAGTTGAAGATAAGACAGTGTTGCCACCACACCATGATCAAGAAAGAAAATTAAACTCTAGAGGCTGGAAGATTTTGGACAAATATTTGGGCTTTTTAAAGCAGGTTGTAGAATTTGAAACTGACAAGAAGAAAGCTCTGTACATAATACTGAGACATGTAAATGCCTTGGTTTACTTTGAAGTGGGATAATTGTCTAAATGTGTTTATCAGGATGGTTTCTTAAAGGTTTGGATAAATGGTTATGCTGTTTTGAAAATTCTTACATTTTTGGTAAATGCCTAGGTTATTGTTTAAATGTTATCAGGATGGTTTAGATAAATGTTTATGCTGTTTGGATAATTTTTATATTTTTGGTTAATGTTAGTTTAGTTGGCAGATAGGAGCAAATTATAGTGAAGAAGGGTAGTGTTTGTTAAGTTAGTTAGTTAGTTAGTTAGTTTCTATCCTGCCTTTATTATTTTTATAAATAACTCATGGTAGCGAACATACCTAATACTCCTTCCTCCTCCTATTTTCCCCACAACAACAACCCTGTGAGGTGAGTTGGGCTGAGGGAGAGTGACTGGCCCAAGGTCACCCAGCCGGCTTTCAGGTCTAAGGCGGGACTAGAACTCTCAGACTCCTGGTTTCTAGCCCAGCACCTTAACCACTAGACCAAACTGGCTCTCTTTTTCTTTCTGTTAGGTTCCAAATTATGTTTGAAGGGTTTTATGTGTTTTCTTTAACTGGGAGGGTAATTTTGTTTTAGACAGGAATGTAATAATAAGAATTTAAATGCTTTATAGAAATAATGTTTACTATAATATGAATTGGAGTAAGAGATTGATATTGATTTATGTATATCTTTGTTATAGAAAGTCAGAAGTCACTTTGTAGTAGTTTGTTTTGTCTTTTTTCACACCTTTTTAGTTCTGTTTCTTTTTCTTTGTAGGCTTCTTCCTTTCAATCTTTTTAGTTTTTATGTATATTTTGAAAATGCTTTAATAAAGTTTTCAAAATGTCCCCAACACATTTCTAACACTGTCCTTTAACTGTCTTTTAGGTAAAAACCCACATTGATCCTCATGAATAAATTCTTGCAAAATTATTTTCAGTCTATCAGCTAGAATAATTGTGAACAACTTGTAGTCATTATTCAATAATGATATTGACCTATAGTTTCTTGTTAAATTCAAATCTTGTCCCTCTTTAGGTATTAGTGCTATATTGCCCTCTTTCCAACTCTCTGCCATCTTTCCTCCCTGTAAGATAGAGTTCATCATGTTTTGTAAAGGTTGTAAAAGTTCATTCTCAAACCATTTATAATAAGAACCTGATAATCCATCTGGTCCAGGCACCTTTCTTGGTTTAATCTTTTTTATAGTTTCAGAAACTTCCCTTATTGTTATGTGTCCATGCATAATCTGTCTCTCTTCCTCTGTAATCCTCGGTAAATTTTGTTTCTTTAGATATTCATCTGTTTTCTCTAGAGCAGGGCTTTCCAAAGTGCCGCCGCTGGCGACACACTGGCGGCGGCGCGGGGGGGGTGCGGTGGCACGCGCATGCACGGCGGCGGCGCGGGGGCGTGCGGCGGCGCACGCGTGCATGGCGGCGGCGCGGGGGGGCGTGTGGCGGCGCGCGCGTGCATGGCGGCGGCGGCAGCCTCCGCTAAAACACGGAACCACTGATCCCGCGCCGCTGCTGCCGCCGCCGTGCACGCACACACCACCGCTTCCGGGTGGTGTGGCGACACACTTTTGTGTCGCGACACACAGTTTGGAAAGCTCTGCTCTAGAGAGATGTCACTTTCTTTATACAAGTTGGAATAATATTGATGAAATGCTTTTTGTATGGCCACGTTGTCCATTAACATAGTATCTCTCTCTTGCAATTTCAGTATAATTTTCTTTTCTTTTTCTTTTTGTAATTTATATGCCAGCCGCTTCCCTGGTTTATTTGCCAACTCAAAATTTTTTTGCTTTACATAATTCATTTTTATTTCCATTTCTCTTACTGTTAACATAGATAACTGTCATTGTAAAAGCTTAATTTGTTGAGAAATACTTATCTTGTATTGTCGAAGGCTTTCACGGCCGGAGTTCAATGGAAGACCCACAACAGCCAATACTTATCTTCTCCGGAAATTTCTTTAAATCTTCATTTATCTTTATCTCATCCAAAATAGCTTGTGTTTTCTCTTGACTCTTCTTTTTAAATTCACTATTGTGTTGTATAAAATAACCTCTAATAAAAGCTTTACTTGCATTCCAAACCATTCTTAAATCAGTGCCTTTACCTAAATTATTTTCAAAAAATTATTTTAATTTCTTTTTACAATCCTCCACTATTACTTCTTTCTGTAACAACATTTCGTTTACTTTCCATCTAAAAAAACTAAACCAAACTCACAGGATTATGATCCAAAAAATCTTTGGTAATATCTCTACTTTAGAAACCTTAGTAGCCAAGTTCTTTGAAATCCAAATCATGTCTATTCTTGAAAAGAATCAAATTCTTTCAGAAAAGTAGGTGTACTCTCTTGAATTGTAATTTTTCTGACTCCATATACTAGGGGTGGGTGCCGTCAGGCCCGTGGGCCGTATAAGGCCCGTGGGGCTCCTGCCCACAAACCCCACCCCTTCTACACGATTGGCTCCCGCCCGCAAACCCCGCCCGCCAGTGCTTGTGTTTGGCTCCCACCCGCAAACTCCAGTCCCCGGTCCACGGAAATCCCAGAAACCCCCCCCCCCCAGTCCCTGGTTATAAATATCCAAATGGCCCTTGGCAGAAAAAAGGTTCCCCACCCCTGCCATATACCAACCAGCACTAAATTTTCCATCAAATCAAACTTGATAATTGTGTGGGTTGTTGCTGGCTTCCGGGGTTTCAGGCGCAGAGTAATCCAAACAACGATAAGGCTAACAATATTTTATTGTAGCATAAGGCAATAATGGAGATATAGTACATTATTGCAAAAGGAAAAAACAAAGCATACGCAGAGTTCCATCAGCAGATGTGATGAAAAATCATGGCCCATACAAAGGCCAGGCATAGTTACAGTTCAGGAACAGAGTACATGGTAACAGGACAGATAGAAGTCAAGAAGAAAGATGGATGTAGACCCATAGTTCATAGCTGAATTATACACTTGGTTCAGCATTCTGATTGGCCATATGTGGGTCAGGACATTTTCAAACTGACAATGCATTTACAGAGTTGTACTTACTATAAATCGCCATGAGATGGCAGTGTTGCACATTGTCTTCCCTTCGGGACACTGTTCCCATGAGATAAGCAATTTGGCCTGATTGTTTTGGCTATGGCAAGGCCACACACCTGTTGTTTACTTGCGTTTTGTTATGGGAACATTTACAGCAGAGGGAATGGAAAAATACTGGCTAGGAATTCACAGTGAAGGAATCCATTCGTATGCATTCTACATAGAAAAACTCTTAACAAATTGAGTGATTTTAATATTTTTTTCTCAGAAGTTCTATCTAGTTGTAGGGAGATCACTCCATTCCAGTCCCCCACCAGACACCAATTGTGATGGAATGTGAGGGCGACCTTGGAGAACAGAGGGAAGAGATGCTGCCTAGGGAATGATCAGATAAAAGGGAGTCCGAGGGAGGGTAATGGTCTAAAGAAGAAACTTAGGAAAGAACCGCCCTGACCACTCAAGTGATAAATAAGGAAGGTGGCAGATTTGTACTTTCAGACTTGCAAGATTTTGTTGATGTAGACTTACAATAAAGCATAATTAGTTCATCTAGTTGTGTTTCCAGTCTGATTTATCTGGAAGGGCTGGCAACAATCTTGCAAGTTGATCATTCCCTAGGCAGCATCTCTTCCCTCTCTTCTCCAGGGTCATCCTCACATTCCATCACATTAATTTTCATAAGAGAAACCTATTAATCTCTCCATAAGTCCTTTATAGAACAATACTTTGTCCTCATTTGGGGCATACATTTCCAGTATCAAAGTCTTAGTTCCATACAAATTAACTTCCACCCCAACAAATCTACCATGTTCATCAGTCAGTACAAATTCTGGTTTTAGTTGGGGTTTTATATACAAAACAACTCCATTTCTTTTTGTTCCTGCTAAAATAAATTCTTCACCCAAATTTTTATAAATCAAATATTTTATGTGCTTTTTCTAATATGTGTCTCTTGTAGGCAAATTATTTCTTCTTTTAATTTTTTCAAATAATAAAATGTGTTTTCCTCTTTTGATGAGCATTTGTTCCATTTATATTCCAAGTTAAGCATTTCTAATCCATAATCAAGCCAAAATTTAGAAAAATTGATTCCTGTAGTGCCTAGTTCAGTATCATCCCTTTCAATTTTTTGTTGCACCTATTGGAGTATTTGTGTAGTCTCATCTGACACCTCCATTTGAATCTCCTCCAATTCCTCTTTAATTTTTTCTAGAAATTCTTTCACCTTCTGGACAGAATTCAGTTGAGACCTCTGCTGTTTAGAAGTAAAAATCACACCTTCCATTTTTTTTCTGCTTTAATCTCAGTCAAAAAATAATACTCTTTTCTCTTATACAAGATTCTAATACGAATTTAAGAACAATTACATCTGTATTATCAATGTTCAGTCTTGTATTAAAATGCTGCTGCAAAACTTGATCCCTTGTCGTCTTCCTGACAAAGTGCACCAAAACATCCCTTGGAATACTTCTTATTCTTGCAAATCTTGTATTTATTATATATGCTTTTATCAGTTTCTGCCTCTGTATCTTCCTCATCCCAATCCAAAAAAATTGCTAAAGTTTTAATAACCTTTTCTGTAATATCTTCAGCAGAATCTCTGGGATTGCTCTAAATCTCAAACAAAATCCCTTCTCTCCCAATTCCAATATAGCCAGATTATCTAGTTCTCTTTCCAACTCTTCTATAACTTCTGTCTTACTCTCCAAAATTTCCACTTTGTCATTAATTTGTTTTACATCTTCAGACACTTGTTTTACAGAACTTTCCATCTTCTTAACTTCTTCGTCTCCTCTTTCATCTTTACATGTCTTTCATCCATTTTTTTTCAAAAGCTGTCAATTTAGTATCAAGTGATTCAGCTAATTTCCTGCCCAGATGTTCAAATATTTTCTGAAGCAAATCTGATGTAATTCCTCTCTCTGCAGGTTGTTCTAGCGATCCTCTCTTCCCCTCTACTATTTTTGCAGCTTTTCTGGTGGTTGCCATTATGATATTATAATCCAAAAATGAAAGTGTCTCAAACAAGGGAAAGAGAAAAGGCACGCTTCCCCCCCTTCCCCCGCTATTTTGTCTTCTTTTGCCCTTAATACTTTTGTCTCAAATGGCACTCTGTAGTTATAGTCAGCATCACAGTCTGGCTCATATTACCTTTATCTTTTGTTTTGTAAGATCCACCAATTGTCTGCACTCTTTAATAGTAAACAAAAAAAACATTCCCATGAAGGTCTAGTTCGTTTGTCTGTTTTAATTCCAATTTGTTCAAAAGCACTTTCACCAAAAAAAATATTGCAAAATAACTATCCCTTTATCCATTTTAAACTTTCTTACTTCCACTCCTTGTTAAGCTTTTTGTCAAAAGTTTCAAAATCTTTAAACCTTTTTTTCCCCTTTGTAATCCAGAAAGAATGGAAACTCACCAAGTAGAATTTTCTTATCCTGCCACTCAGAAAATCTCTCTTTAGCTGTAAATTAGTTACATCCGAAAGTGTTTAAGAAATGAGACTCATGCGAACCTTATGTTCATATAGGCTGTATTATGGCTGTGAGCTTGATTGAAATCCCTTGACTCCCAGCCGCTCAACTCACAAGCTGACCACAAAACCTCAGTTCCTGCAGTCTACTTACAAGGAGAGCTGTCCGGAGTGCAAGTGGGCGATCTCTCTTTTTCTCTCCTTTTTCTCTCCTTTGAGAGAAAATGATCTCATGATCTCTCCTTTTTCCAGAGAGCCTTATTGGCCATAATTCACCATCTGGCTGCTGATCTCCACTGCAGTGCTGTCCCTGCTCCTTCAGGGATGTCTAGTTCGCCATGAATCCTTACCGGAAGCTTACCTATAAGTCTCACTATAATCTCTCAATAATTTGAGAAAGCATTTCCCTGCCTTTGATATGGCAACATTTCAGTTCTAACTGATGCAAACTATTTTTTTTGGTATAAAAATTAAGCCAACATAATTGCTCTTGTTGATTGGTGGTATTGTTGTTTTAAAGATCATCTGTGATATGGAAGCCCAGATTCACACTCTGAGAGAAGAGCTGATTCAGGTGAATACTCAAAGGAAACAGCAATTGGTAGAACTTAGTCTTCTTCGGGAAGAAGAAAAGCAAAGAGCTGTTCGGGATCATGAGACTGCCATGAACAAACAGAAAGCTGAGTCAGAAAAAATGTTTCTAGACCTGAAAAAGAGTAATGCTGCAGAAAAGGAGATGGCACTGGAAAAGGTAAGACAAAAATACACCTGACTAAGATATTGCAATTCAGGGAGAGTAATAAGTGAAACTAAATCTGTGTTGAAGTCTGAGAAGTGTGAACAGCATGTTACTGTCTTCATTCTGCATAATGCACATAAACCAGCACAGGTTTATTCAAACACTAATGGTTTCTGCCTCTCTGATAAGATCTGGTAGCGTGGAGGCACTTCAGATCCCCTCAGTTAAACAATGTCATCTGTTGGGACCTTGGAGACATACCTTCTCTATTGTTGCATCTGCTCTCTGGAGCAGCATTCCCCCAGAGATCCATATGGCTCCCATCCTGATGATGTTCCCAAAGGCACTGAAAATCTGGCTGTTCTCTCAGGCCTCAGGGCTGGGTGGCTGGTGACTTTATTCTGCTCTGTGTTTTTTTCTGGATGCATATCATCTGTTTTATTATTCTGGCTTTTCGTTATATAAAGTTCCCAGAATCATTTGGAGTCAGGAATTCTTTAAATCTGTGTAAACAAACAAATAAATAATGAGAACCATTCCCAAAGCAGTAACCTGGGCCCAAAGCAGTAACTCAGTCCAAAGCAGTAACTCAGGCCACTCCAAAATTCAAAGAGCATAGTTTATTGGAAGTTGAAATGTTATACACCAGGAGTGTCCAATCTCTGGCCCCAGGACTGAATGCAGGCCTCTCCTCCAAAGCCTCGAATGCAGGACAGAATGCCCTTCCAAAGGTTGGCACAGCACTGTGATTTGTAGTGTGACAGAAGGGACAATTATCAAATACAGGAAGACACTTTTTTGGAGTGCAGTTGCCCAGCATGCCTTTGAAAAACTGTGTTTAGAAACTTGGGCCAAATAAGGTTATAACCACAGGCATACAGTTAGGGCCTGGGCTTTCCCACCATCTGAACTGGAATCACAATTTATTTAAACTGTCCTACTTGTTAAAGGATCCATAACTGAAATCCAAAACTTATTTATAAGTAATGCATTTATCAGTCGTTCCTGTTTTTTCCTTTGTACGACCCTTTTTTTAAGCCATAAAACTTTGTTGTTCCTTTCTTCTCAGACTATTATCAAAGAACTGTAGCCAGTTGTGCTAATACACTTATTTAAATGTAATAAAGAGGTAAGTATGAGATGGCCCCTATGAATTTGTGGTACTGAGTTACAGGTGCACCCTGCTGGTGTTCTCATTTAGTTAATTCTGACTTTGCCATCTCCAAGCTATTTAGAGTTCTTCTAGAAGTTACTGTACTGGAGTAAAGATTAAGAGCAGTTAAAAAAAAACCTCTCTATTTTGCAAAAGAGTAAACTGGAAAGTTAGATGATTTTTCTCTTTGGAATCCTTGAGCAGAGCTCATATGTGCAAGGACCTGTAGAACAGGATGCCAGAGTCGCCACCAGTTCCGTGTGTTCTTTTACCCCACCTCTGCCCAGCATTTTCTCTTGTCATAATAGTTGTAGTAAACTGAAGTTGCACGTTTTGGTTCAAATGAAAAATCATTTAAAATCAGATAGTGTGGGCCAGAATCAGGTATTATGAATGTGAATATTAAAGGAACTTGAATATTTTGTCCTTTAAAGATGAGTCTTCCAGGAAGCACTTGATACCAGCATACAACTACTATAAACTATATTACTAGTTTTCATCCTCTGAAATGGTACAGCATAGAAATGAAGTCAAAGTACTGCTCCTGACATTTAAATATTTACCTCCATTTTACTTCTACGGCTTTAGTTTGGGTTGTTCGCCATTGCTTTGGCAAAATTATTTTCTGATGGTACTTAAATACTTGATGTTAGACTACAAAGGAACTTCTCAAAATGCTTATCTACATTAGTTGACATCCAGGTGTTTAAATGCTTTAGCATATATTAAAGCACAATCTATAATTTATTGCAAAATGTAATATAGCAACCAAATGGAACAATTAGCATATAGAATTGGAACAGTATTTGTGAAACTGACATTTCATTTGCGTGTATCATATTCTTCGTCTCTAATTTTAAACAGCTTATGTTGGAAATCTGCCAGCTTAAAACTATTACGTAACTATCATCAACAGTTCAGAATCTTTTCTGAATTTAAAGAAATCTGCACTTAGCATAATTACTTAAAGCCAAGGTCAGAGAAAGTATTTAAATCTTTGAAATTCTTAATTAAAGGATTAATATTAACTCATGACGACATTGTCAGTTTTGCTTAAAAGGTGGATTTGAATCACATTCCCTTTTTTTCTTAGATCTTTTTATATTTGAAACACATTAATGGGAAAAGTTAACTTTTCAAATTAAAGTTACACTGCTTTATTACTATGATGTATTTTCTTTTAAAAAGTAGCTGACTTAAAAAAAGAAGAAGATAAAACTATAATAATAAGTAATACCAACTGAAAATTATACATGATTGCCTATATCTGCAGAAACAGTACCAAATTTTGCAGGACTTATATGGCAAGTGGACCAGTTACGTCTACAGTAGCACGTGTAATTTGAACAAACGTAACATGCAAAATCTGTGTGATACTTATTGGATAGAGAAAAGATTTCTCCACCTTATGAAGTTTGGTACTGTAGATGGTGAACTAGGGGACTGTTGGGCAAAAGTCTGCTTTACTTGAGGTATCTAATGTTCGAAAAGTTGGAGGCTGCTGCTCAGCCTTCCAACCTTCTGAAGGCTACCCAAGACCATTTGCTGGTGCTATGAATTACCAGAAGGGACGTGACTGTTTTTTTTTTTTTTGCCTGTGTTTTTAACTAGGAGTGGGGGGATTTAAGAGTGGGAAATGGAAAAGGGAGGCTTCCTGGATACAAACCACTTCTATTTCTCTGCTTAAAACTATCTGAAAAAAATTATCCAAAGTCATGAACATTGGTGGTGCAGTCTTGGTGCGCCAAAGGCTGTGGATTGCCTGATCCTGCAGCACATGAAATACCCAGCTCAGTAGAGTTTATGCTGATTTAGCCGTAGTTCTGAAAGAGTTGTGGACCAGCTGTATTCAGCCCCCCTGCCTCCCCAATATTTCACAGATTGAACCTGAGACTTTGTGAATTCAGATGTGCTTTACTATTAAGCTCCGGTTCATCCACAAGGACAACATTCAGTTCTTCAGTTCCCATATACATTTATCAGTGATGCCTAAAAAGTCTATTTTCGGTTAGTAGGTGTTGGTTAATGCTATCCTGTGTCAGATACAAAACTAGCAAGAATGCAATCAGCTATGCTTCTATAGAAGAACACAGCAAAAATATAAACCTCCAGTATATTCTTTCCCTCTCAGGAAATCCAAAAAATCTTACTTGAACCTAAATTATATGGTGATAAGATCTAGCAGAATGGGATTGTGGGTTTTCAGGCCAAAAAAATGCCATGAAGAGCAAGGAGGAGGTACCTGCACCTCGAAAGAGGCGATACAGATTACCGTAAAGATCTAGGGCTATACAGAAACAACCTCCATGTCAATAGCATTACTGTATTTGGGGGGCAAAGTTCTCAAGAGAGAGGGCCAGTCAGTTTCAGATGTTTTTTGAAGAAACGTCTAGAACAGAGGCTGGCAGCCTTTTCATGATGGGAGCAGTGTTTCTATCTTTCTGTCTATGCTATTGCATTGTGCTGTGTTGAACTTTCCTTGAAGTGATATAGAAGATGCAGCAAGTGAAGAATGTGGCAATTTGGGGACATAATTCAAAACCATATAAAGTCAGTTTTAAAGGACTTAACATTGGTTGCCAAAAGGCTTCTGATATGAACAAGATATTAAAGCTCCCCTCTTCTTGTATAGTCCTTTGAAATATTAAGATCTGTTATGGAGCTCTTTTCTCTACCCCCTGGGTATAATGTAATATGCAGAAGACATAATATACTATTTCCAGGAGAGGGTCTTCTCAGCTCTGGTTAAGTCATTACCTCAGTCTCCTTCCCAGAAGCTAAGCTTGTGCAGTATTGATTTCACTTTGGTGATAACTGAAGATGTGGATATTCAGTCAAGTAAATCTTGTTTACTGTAGATTGCCATAGCTTTCTGTTTATGCTTTACTGTTAAAATTTCTGTTTTGATTTGGCTGATTGATTATTGCTTTACTACTTGCTTTACTACTTTTTAAAATCTATTTTAGCTTGTTCTTGGTCCAGTGATATTATGAATGAATCAATCTGTTCCCCAAGTCTGTGGCTCTCCTTGTAGAAGCTCAGCTTTCGCTGATGATTATTGCTAAGGTAGTGGTGGGATAAGGAAGTTGTCCATCAAACTATAACAACATATAATACAGTCCTGACCATTTCTTTCCTTGCAAATGGTCTTGGGTATTTGCAGCTGACTGTAAAGTTTCAGAGCAAAATTAAAGGACAGTGGTAAGACTTTATTTATTTATTTATTTATTTATTTATTTATTTATTTTTATTTTTTTACTGCCTATCTTCCCCCGAAGGGGGAACTCTGGGCGGTTCACAATAAAACCGGAGTTAAAATACAAAATAAATCCCAGTAACAGTGAAACAAATATACAATATCGCTATAATTATTAAAAGATATAAATAAAATAAAATGGAATCCAGATGGCTACAGTTCTTCCTCAAATCCAGAGCACAAGGGCCGTTCTCAATCCATTCTAGGGCACTAGCCATCCCCAAGAATGACTATTTCCCCTCCCGTCCCAGGCTTGGTGGCAAAACCAGGTTTTCAGTTTTTTCCTGAAGTCCAGGAGTGAGGGGACCTGTCTCACCCCTGGGGGAAGGATGTTCCAGAGGGCAGGCGCTACTGCAGAGAAGGCTCGCTTCCGAGACCCCGCTAGATGGAATTCTTTTAAAGATGGCGTCCGTAACATGCCCTCTCTGCATGAACGGGTGGGACGGGTCGATTCAATAGGGATGAGACGGTCCCTCAGATAACCTGGTCCCATGCCATGTAGGGCTTTAAAGGTGATAAGCAACACCTTGAATTGGACCCGGAAGCAAACTGGAACCCAGTGCAGCTTGCGGAGCAGCGGTGTTATATGTGCTGATCTTGGTGCACCTAAAATTGCCCGTGCGGCTGCATTCTGGATCAGTTGTAGCTTCCGGATATTCTTCAAGGGTAGCCCCATGTAGAGCGCATTACAGTAGTCTACGTGTGAGATAACTAGGGCATGAGTGACTGTTCGAAGGGCCTCTCGGTCTAGGAAAGGGTGTAACTGTCGCACCACACGAAGTTGGGCAAAGGCTCTCCTGGCCACGACTGCCACCTGCTCTTCGAGCAGGAGTCGTGAGTCCGAGAGAACCCCCAGGTTCCGCACCGGGTCTGAATGGGGTAGTGCAGCCCCATCCAGAACCAAAGATGACAAATTCCTAGATACTGAGGGGCCATTAATCCACAGCCACATTTCCTTTCTTCCTCCTCTGATGCAAATTATCCCACCCTTGTGGCACTTTCTGAAAGTTGCTTTAGAGAATGCAAGGGTAAATGTGCAAGACTTTAAAGAAACCAAGTCCTTCTCTGGGGACATGTGGCAGATGGAAGGCAACCCTGTGCATCTGGGAAAAGATGCAGCTGCTTTAAAGTTACAGAGGAGCTATATTCATACCTCCATGTGCTCTAAAGCATCTTTTTGGAATTGAATCTGAAATGCTACATAACTCTGCTATGTACATCTGTAGTGTTGCAAGTAGTTTTGTCTTTCTGTCTGACCAGTGCTGCTGGGTGCATCAGCAGAACCTATGGGATAAACATTAGTCAGCCAGGTGTAACAGAATGAGTAAAGCTTGTGTGGCTTAAGATTTCCAAAAAAAGAAAAAGAATCAGCTGTAGGTTTATGTGAGTGCAGATGTGATTTTGGCTTAATCTGTTTGTTACTAACATTCATCTGAGGAATTTGCTTGGCAAGGAAATTAAGCATTCAGAACAAATGCTAAATAAAAGATCAGTTGACATGCTAGCAGCACTCTAAGGAAGCAGTTTTGAAAGACTTCATCATAACCTTATAAAACAGCTGTATTTTGAACTCTGTGTTTAATATACTTCATTATATAGATATTTGTATATATCCCAGTTGTATATCTCTTTTACACAATGCATGCATACTGGAAAGGATTATACAGTAAGTTCAACTTTGGAGAGAGGAATTCCTTTTCTCCTTCATTGGATTAAGAAATTAAATTTACTACTGTCCACCATCAATTCAGCAAGAGTAATATATGCAATAACAAGTTCATATCATATTATTGCATACAAATATAAGAAGTATTAAGTTAAGAAGTATTGTAAGTGAAGTTATAGACATATTGTTGAACAATTGGCAGCAGTGAAGTTCTTGCTTTGTTTGCTCTTAGCATGATACATCCCACCGCCACTATTCCTGTAGATAGAGATTGTTCACTTGGTTGTTGTGGGTCTTCCGGGCTGTGTGGCCGTGTTCTGGAAGTTGTGGTTCCTAACGTTTCGCCAGCATCTGTGGCCAGCATCTTCAGAGGGCAGGAGCACAGACAGAAGGCTCTGTGCTCCTGCCCTCTGAAGATGCTGGCCACAGATGCTGGCGAAACGTTAGGAACCACAACTTCCAGAACACGGCCACACAGCCCGGAAGACCCACAACAACCATCGAACTCCGGCCATGAAAGCCTTCGACAATACACTGTTCACTTGCTTTCATGTATATGTCAGAAAGTCTGTACTGTATTTGGTTGTGGAAAGTGATAATAATGACTTTATCAGATCGCCCAAACTCACCTACCCATGCCTGACTTACCTGTTGTGCTTATACAGAAAAATCTGACATTTTTTCTTTTTTCTATTAGACATCAAAGAAGGTATATAAACAATCATAAAAAGGAACAAGAAGAAGGGATAAAACAGAAAATTACAGATGATTAAGCAAGAGATTTAAATGTATGGAGGTTATCATTTCAAGTGTATAATTAGTTATAAATAACTGAATATATTATATTGCTTTAAAGTACTAAAATCACTATTAAGCTCTAAGGTAAGAGTGAATATCGGTGAAGACAGTATAAATCACCAAGTAGTATTATAAAATATAATAAATTCAATCCATATTAGTGAGAATCCATTCTGATTTGGGGCGTGGTGGCTCAGTGGGTAAGATGCCAGGCTTGTCGATCGGAAGATCGCAAGTTCGGAGGTTCGAATCCCTAGCCCTGCGTGCGGAGTGAGATCCCGCACTAGCTCCAGCTCTTGCCAACCTAGCAGTTCGAAAGCATGCAAATGCAAGTAGATTAATAGGTACCACTTTGGTGGGATGGTAACAGCGTTCCGCGCGTGTCATGCGGCCACATGACCGTGGAAGCGTCTTCGGACAACGCTGGCTCTTCGGCTAACAAACGGAGATGAGCACCGGCCCCTAGAGTCGGACACGACTGCACAAATGTGCGGGGGGTACCTTTACCTTTTTTTATTCTGATTTAAGTATCCTGTAAAGTTGAAATATAGGCTCTATACATAGAGGAAACCAAATGTTTGATGTAGTACAAATCCATGTAGTCTAGGTATAGTTTTCAGTTTGAGTTGAATTCTATGACAGATTTACTTCTTTGAAATGAGGTTATTCTAGACATCAAAGCATACTCCTACAACTTTGTTAACCATTCTTCCACGAATGGGATCAAACAACCTTCCAGTAAAAGGCATATAATATCCTTGCAGCAGTTATCATATACAAAGCTACTTCAGTATACTTTGAAGAGATATGTGTTTAGTAAAGTTTAATAAGAATATTGTAGGTTAAAATGGGAATTCAACTTTTAGTATAAATCCTTTTCCAGAATTGTTGAGTCTTTTTTTTTTGGGGGGGGGGGACCCAAAGTGTTCCAAAATGACTTGCAGCTGCAGAACATGTCAGAGAATAAAAACCACCTTCAATAAATGGGTGAGAAAGAATTATAATTGTTTTGAACTCTTTATGATCAGCCTGCATATGCTTCATTGTAATAAATATGATACTAAGGCACCCCAATTATGATCTGTATATTTTCATGCCAGAAGATTTTTTCTTTGTACACTAAATTATTCAATTCTGTTAGCTGTTCGGCTGCCATATACAGATACAGTAAATCATGTTATATTTTGTCATGGATTACATTAAAAAATATATTGAGCATTCAGATCAAAGTAGTTTCACAATCACATCTGAGCACAGCAAGGATGTTTAATTTGTAGAAAACCTGATTAGGTTGAAATTTGGAGTGCTTGGTTTTACATACTGTACTGGCAAATGTACAGTATATGCACCTGTGAACACATTTGGTGATCTACATACATATAAATGAATCAGGGAAAACTACCAAACTGTTCTGAGACTTTCAGAGAAAGTAATTCTGGCCCATAACTGTAACATACATACATACATACATACATACATACATACATAGCAATAATCCATTCTCTGTTTTGTTGGAATTCTGCTGAACTTTAATATGGGTAGTCATTGGTTCTGTAATGCTTTCTGGTTCTGAGTTCTTTTAAGCTTTTGTTGTATTAAAGTTATTTAATCCACCTCAAGTTAGTAATGAACAATTATTTCATAAACAGCAGAAAAATTATGCATGCCTTATCAAAAGCATTTATTAAAATATTATATATAGCTGTTTTGTTAACTTTGATTATTTTATGTACTTATCACAAATATAGCACTATTTTGCATTATTCATACTTCTTCTTAACCATTGATATCTTTACAATTTGCTTTGCAATTGATTCGCAGTTTAACTATAAGACTGATTTTTCCTTAGTCCTATAATAACTCTCTGTCACTTTACGTTTCTTATTAGCTGGTCTGTGTTTGAACTTAAACTATGACATAAGCTTTGCTGTATTGCATGTGTTACATAACAAGAATCTGACGAAAAAAAGATCATGTTGTTGGCAAATTTCATTTTTTTATGCAACAGTATTTTAGATTATGGTCCATTTCATACATCACAATAGCTCTCTGACACATTGCCACTGGAACACTTGGAACCAATGCCAGGATTTAGTAAAATTGTGCTTATTTGGAAATGGTGTTTATTTGAATTATATTAGTATATAGGTGCTGTACATGAAGGATCACATGGATCTGGGTTACTTTTGTAGTCCCAACGGATCTGATAGATCATCCTTTTTTTTTTTGGCTGTTCAATTGTGTCCGATCCTCAGCGACTGCCTGGACTAGTCCCTGCAGTTTTCTTGGCAAGATTTCAGAAGTGGTTTGCCATTGCCTCCTTCCTAGGTGAGGAAGGAGGCCCAAAGTCACCCAGCTGGCTTTCATGCCTAAGGCAGGACTAGAACTCACAGTCTCCCAGTTTCTAGCCCAGCACCTTAACCACTAGACCAAACTGGCTCTCAGATCAACCTTACACTTAAGCATATTCTGAATTATCAACCTTTGACTATAGCCATTGTCCTTTACAAGATATGTAAGTTACTGTCAACTTCTATAAAATAAGGATTTTTATCATAAGTTATTCTATAATACAAAGTGGACTGTTGCACAAGATGGTGCTGGCCCAGTGCCTGGAGGGTGTAAGGATTTGGATGGGGAGGAATTGGCTTCAATGCAAACGTAGCAAGACAGAGTAGCTCTGGGTTTTTGGTCCCACTGGTTCTGGTGAAGTATCATCTTTGACTCTTGCCAGGGTTGCACTGCCCCAGACAGAGCTAGTGTGCAATTTGGGGCTCCTCCTGTACTTGTGGCTCCTGCTCAAGGAGCAGGTAACAGCCATGGCCAGTGGGGCCTTTGCACAGATTCACCCTGTGTGCCAATTGTGCCCATTCCTGGACTGGGAGGCCTTGCTCATGGTCCCTCACACTCTTTTTTTTGGTCACTTTTTTTTCAAGTAATTTTATTAAATATTAAAATTACTATAGTAAAAACTAATACAAATTAAAAGAAAGATAGAAAAATAAAAAGAAGTCCTTTCTCTTAAATGTTTCCATCTAGTGAGAACTAGAGAACACGCCTTCTTGGTAGCCACGTCTGGCCATTGGAATGTACTTCCCCCCGAGTTTGGCAGGCCCCTATCCTCCTAGTCTTCCGAAAAGCCTTGAAGACCTGGTTTTTCCCACATGCATTGGGGTAGTGTGAGGCTGGAAAACTTGTCGATGTGTTGCAGTTGGGGGTACCAGGAGTTTCTTGTTGGATTTTACGTTTTTACTGTTGTTTGGGGGGGGGGAGGTTATGTTGCATAAGATGGGCAGCTATATAAATGTTTTAAATGAATGAATAAATAAATAAATAGCAGCATTCTTTAAAGAACTTCAGCTATTAGCTATTGTAGCCCAAGCACATGTTTACATTGTTTTATATACAGCTAGTCCTCGACCTATGACCATTCGTTTAGCAACCATTCAAAGTTATGACAGCACTGAATGAATGGTGGTTACGACCGGTCCTTGGAGTTTCAGCCGTCCCAGCAGCCCCACAGTCACGTGATCATGATCTGGGAGCTTGGCAACCGGTTCGCACTTAAAACTAGTTGCAGCGCCTTACGATCACGTGATTGCCATTTGCAACCTTCCCTGCCGGCTTTCCCAGAAAGTCAATGGGGAAGCCAACATGGAAGGTCACAAATCGCTGGGGTAAGTCTCCCCCACCCGCTCACCATCCCGCAGCCCCTCTAGGCTCATACCATGCCGGCCACTCACACACCCTCCCCCAGCTATTTATTCAGTAGACCTTACTCTCAGGTAAACAGATATGAATCTTGATTCCCAAATATTACCAGCAGAGGAAAAGTAAATATGATGTCATTGGTCTCTATATTGGTTATTTCTGTACTGCCTAACTTAGTCTAACTCCTGAAATTAGTAGTTTCAGAGGCCATTTTTTACTCTGATCTAGCCATCCCTAAAGTTTAATTAGAACGATGTATTTTTTCCCAAGATATTTTGATAAATATAGCCTAGAGTCCTCCGTTAGGGAGGGGATAGGCGGGGTATAAATATAAGTATAAATAAAAATAAATAAATAAATAAATAAATATAGAGTATTTTCTTCTTGACACCAGCGAAATTATTCAGTGCTGATTTTTGATTTTTTAAATAAGAGACTATTGTAAGGAAGAGGTTTTTAATTATTATTTTAGAGTGTGGACCCATTTACATAAGCTCTTTGATGTGAAATTCTTTGCTGTACTTCAGAGAACTGTTGCTTCTTCCCTCGAGCAAGTTGTCTTTCTGTACTACCCTCCCAGTCTTTCTAAAACTCACTTATACTTTTACTCAGCTAATTAGGGAATATTAACATGTGATACTGCTTTAATATTGTGGTTTTTAAAATATAGCTAGATTTTATTTCATTACTTACCTATCTTAAGCCTTTGCTTTGAAAAGTGCACCAAAGAAAATATAGTCAAATATTTAATAATAAGTCATGAGCATTATTCACATCTAATATCCCATGGAGGAAGAATTTAGCTCATTTTAAGAATTACAGCTAAGTCCTTTATGTTTGTTTGTTTATTTATTTTCTATCCCGCCTTTATTATTTTTATAAATAACTCAAGGCAGCGAACATACCGAATACTCCTTCCTCCTCCTATTTTCCCCACAACAACAACCCTGTGAGGTGAGTTGGGCTGAGAGAGAGTGACTGGCCCAGGTCACCCAGCCAGCTTTCATGCCTAAGGTGGGACTAGAACTCACACACTCCTGGTTTTTTTAGCCCAGAACCTTAACCACTAGACCAGAGCTTTCCAAACTTTTCATGTTGGTGACACACCTTTTAGACATGCATCATTTTACGACACAGTAATAACAGGGCTCCCCGCCCCCGGCCCACATGATTGGCTCCCGCCAGAAAACCCCGCCCCCGGCCCACGTGATTGGCTCCCATCTGAAAACCGTGCCCCCCGGCCCACGCGATTGGCTCCTGCCTGAGAACCCTGCCCCGCATTTACCGAACTATTGCCTTGCATATCCAAATAATATTTAGGGGTGGAGGGGATGGTTCCTGGTCTTGGGGTGCTGCGAGAAGAAGCGGTGCCCCCCAAAGAACACCCGGGGCTTCGGGACGTTTGCAAAAGTCCCGGATCCGAAGCCCCTGAAGGAGGAAGAGAGGCGCTCCCCAAGATGCCCTTTCAAAACTCAATTCCGTGCAGCCAGCAGGACGCCGAGGGAATGGCGATTAAAGCCTGTTGTTGCAATTTAGCTTCACCTGCCTGCTGCTCCTGAAATGCGAAAGAAGGTTCGATGTTGACGCGCCGTGACGCCGCTCGGGCAGAAGACTCTCCGCTGGGTAATGTGTTTGGCCAGCCAGAGGCCGCGCCTCTCGCCCCCCAGGATGCAGCTGGAGGCGTGGGGCACCTGGGGCTCCCGGTCTGCCGCCTCCCTCACCGGGCAAATGCTTTAATCGCCATTCCTTCCCTCGGCGTCCTGCTGGCTGCAGAGAATTGAGGTTTGAAAGGGCGTTTTGGGGAGCGCCTCTCTCCCTCCTTCAGGGGCTTCGGATCCAGGACTTTTGCAAATGTCCCGAAGCCCGGGGTGTTCTTTGGGGGGCGCCGCTTCTTCTCGCAGCACCCCAGGACCAGGAACCGTCCCCTCCCCCCATAAATATTTGTATATGCAAAGTAATAGTTCGGTAAACGCGAACCTGGGAGGAAAACCCAATTACTTCTTAAGTTATTCCAGGGCTGTTCCGGGCGAGGGAGGTGGCGGACCGGGAGCCCCAGGTGCCCCGCGCACTCCAGCTGCATCTCGGGGGGCGAGAGCCAGCTAAACACATTGCCCAGCAGAGAGGCTTCTGCCCACATGGCATCGCATGAACCGCTCACACCAAACCCGCGCTTGCCCGGCTGCCCCTGACCTCGAGTGGGCCTGCCTCGTCTCGGGGTGGAGAGGCAAGGCAGTGGCGCTTTCTGGCGGTGCGGCAAGAGCTCGGCGGGACTCCAAAGGGGACTCTTTTGTGGCAGCGGCTGGTGTCTGCACTGTTCGGCCCGCCTCTCTGCCCTCCTTTGGTGCGCGCTGATTGGCGGGGGTGCCTCTTCTTCTGGCTTCCCCCCAATCAGCGCTTCCGGGTCGTCTGGCGACACCCAGACCCTGCCGGCGACACAGTAACGTGTCGCGACACACAGTTTGGAAAGCTCTGCACTAGACCAAACTGACTGTTACCCTGACCTTTGAAAAAAATATTCATTTAGAATCATGATAAATTTAATTTGGGTGCATACAACTTGCAGCTTTAGATAATTTTGTTTTTTTATTTCTTGTCTTACTTAAGGACTCTTACTACAGGTATCCTCACTTAACCATTCATTTAGTGACAGTTCGGACTTACGACAGTGCTGAAAAAACTTACTTGCAACCAGTCCTTGCACTTATGACCGTCGCTGCATCCCTGTGGTCATGTGAACACGATTTGGGAGCTTGGCAACCGGTTCGCATTTATCACCGTTGCAGCGTCCCATAGTCACGTGATTGCCATTTTCTACCTTCGCGGCCAGCTTCTGGCAAGCAAAATCAGTGGGGAACCACATGATTTGCTTAATGACCATGTGGTTCGCTTAACACCCACGGTGATTTGCTTAACGGCCGCTGCAAAAATGGTCATAAAATCAGGTTGGATTCGCTTAATGACCGCTTCACTTAGCAACCAAAATTCTGGTCCCAATTGTGGTCATTAAACAAGGATTACCTGTAGATTTGTCAGAATTCTTTTTTATATATACAAATTAATCTATTTTTTTCACATATTAAAGTATATTTGTATTTTTTATATTAAGGTCAAGAAGTTCAGATAAGAATGCTACTAAGCACCAGGGTAGATGGTACAAGAGTGGCATCCCTATTTTGTCCCTCAAACCCAGCTTCCCATATAGGGCCTCATATCTAGCCACCTGCTGAATAGAGTATCTACTGTAGTAACTTCAAGGTCTCCCAGATAATTATTGCTATCCTTCCTCCTTGGCCTTGGAGTTGCAGTTCCTGTAACACTCGAAACCCAGGAAAGCAGATCTTGGACGTGGACATCTCTTCATCCTTCATCCTTCCCAGCCACATTTCAGTAATACATGCCAGGTCTGATCTTTCCTGCAGGACTAAGTCATGGATAAAGATGGATTACCGAGAGGCCCTTCAAACGGTCACTCATGCCCTAGTTATCTCCCATATAGACTACTGTAACGTGCTCTACATGGGGCTACCCTTGAAGAATATCCGGAAGCTACAACTGGTCCAGAATGCGGCTGTGCAGGCAATTTTAGGTGCACCAAGATCTGCACATATAACACCTCTGTTACACGAGCTGCACTGGGTTCCAGTTTGCTTCCGGATCCAATTCAAGGTGTTGGTTATTACCTTTAAAGCCCTACATGGCATTGGGCCAGGTTACCTGAGGGACCGTCTCATACCTATTACATCGACCCGTCCCACCCGGTCATGCAGAGAGGGCATGTTACGGACCCCATCCGTAAAAGAATTCCATCTGGCGGGGTCTTGGAAGTGGGCCTTCTCTGCAGTAGCTCCCGCCCTCTGGAACATTCTTCCCCTGGAGGTGAGACAGGCCCCCTTGCTCCTGGACTTCCGAAAAAAATTGAAAACCTGGTTCTGTCATCATGCCTGGAACGGGAGGGGGAATAGTCATTCCTGGGGATGGCTAGTACCCTAGAATGGACCGAGAATGACCCTTATGCTTGCAGGCTGACAGAGAACATCTAGCCATCTAGATTTTATCTCATTTATATTTTATTATTTGTATTTGTATTTTTATTTTTATATTTATTGTGCTTGTGATCTATTTTGAATTTTAATTGTGATTTTATTGTAAACCTCCCAGAGTTCCCCTTTGGGGGGCGATGGGTGGTGATAGAAATTTAATAAATAATAATAATAAATAATAATAATTTATTAGAGCCTAGGCTGTCAGCAATTTGGCAATCTGGGTCCAGAAATGAAGTGGAAGCGCTAGGAGAAAGGAATGGCTTTATATTTCCAATTACCCCTTTCCCTGTAATCGCCAGCACAGTGCCTCCCATATACTTCCCTTTGCCTGTCTCTACCATAATTTTTCTGTCCTCCTCCGGACCCCTTAAGATCCCCTCTCCACCCCATATCCAGCACCCTCCTAGGGATCAGAATGCTAGTACTAATAGCAACCTTTCTCCATATGAACCCTTCAATAAACGTACAACTCTCCTTTTGAGCCTGCAAACTTAAACCTCTTAGCAGCATCCCATATATCTCCCACATAAACTTCCCCATTCCATACCTGCCATACTCTTCACTTCCACAGACCCCACTTTGGCATTATTCCCACTCTCTTCAATCAGTGTGTAGGATGCACACACCCACACACCCCGGTACTCTCACTCTGGAAGGGAATGTCCATTTTATTCCTTATCTTTCTCTCAGATTTAGATTTAGGGATCCATAAATATTTTGTTTTCCTTTATCCCTTGGCAGCCTACAGACCTGATGGTTAAGGTATACAGGCCTTGTGATAAATAAGCACATGTTCTTGCAGTGAAGGCCCATATCCTGAGCATATACTGGTTGTGCCAGAAAATAATTTTAACACACCATTCCTTCCAATCCCATTCTAGCCTTTACATATCAGTTAAGCTTGGGTTTCTAATTCTATTTATATTTTATCAGATATGAATGGATGAGAGGTCTGATCTTGCCTGTACTGTATTCTGAAAACGTGGCTCAGGCCTGGTGTGTCCCCTCTTGGAGATGTTCCCTGCCAGGATTTGCATGTAGCACTACCTATGAACCCAGGACTGAGGCAGGGGTGTAGCCATTGTCATCTGAGAAATCCTGTGGGCTTCTAGGGTCACTGTTCCAGAGATCATTGTGAAGTTGGGCTGTAGGGATTAGAGGAGATTGGTGCTTGTGTATCAGCCTTCCTGCTGCACAGTAACCTCCCTACCTGAGCTGCAACAGCCCCAAGCTTATGGTCCTGGGGGAATTTAATCTGCCACCTCTGGGTGTGGGCTCAGAGGCAGCTCAGGAGTTCAGGGCCACCATGGCAACTAGGGACCTGACCCTAGTTATCTCTGGCCTGACTCATGCAGGGAATCACATGTTAGACTTGGTTTTTATTTCAGGACAATGGGATTCAGATCTGGTTATAACACTGAGACAGTATTGATCACACATGTTGATTACCTCTGGCAGGGTCGGCATGGGGAAAGTGTATCTATTCTGCTCCTCCTTGATCTATCAGAGACCTTGGATACCATAGATCATGGTATACTTCTGGGCTGGCTCATGGGGTTGCGAGTGGGAAGCACTGTGCTACAGTGATTCTCCTCCTTTCTTCAGAGCCAGTTCCTGTCAAGACGGGGAGAGATTAAGCCTGAGGCTCCTGCTTTTTGGGGTCCCTCAGGGCTCTACTTCCTCCACACTCCTGTTTAACACATGCATGAAACCTCTGGGGGAAGTCATCTGTCAACACATGGGGAGGTATCTGATGTTATCCAATTGTACGTCTTTGCCTCAAGCCAACCAAGAGATGCCACAAGATTCTTTCCCAGTATCTGGAGGCTGTGAGGGGTCTGGATGTGGAAAAGCTGACTTCATCTTAGCCCTACCAAGTGGCTGTGGGTTTTGAGCTCCCCAGATCTGGAAACTTTCATCTCTGGCTGCGAATGGATTTGCACCACCTCAGGCAGACCTGGTGTGCAATCTGGGGGTCCTCCTGGACTTGTGGCTCCAGCTTGAAGAGCAGGTGGCAGCTGTGGCTAGGAGGGCTTTTCCATAGGTTCATATTGTGTGCCAGTTGCACCTGTTTCTGGATCAGGAGGCCCTACTCACAGTGACTCATGCCCTAGTTATCTCCCGATTGAATTACTGTAATGCGGTCTACTTGGGATTGCCCTTGAAAAGTATTCAGAGGCTGCAGTAAGTCTAGAACGCAATGTCATAAGTAGTTTTGAGCTCTTCATGTTACGCTCATGTGACACCTCTGCTCCGCAAGCTGCATTGCCTCTCAGGTACAATTTAAGGTGCTGGTTATCATCATACAGTATCTCTACATGGCACAGGGCCAGGTTATTTGAGGGACTGTTTGTCTCCATAGGGACGGAGTGAGCTCCCGCACTCGCCCCAGCTCTTGCCAACCTAGCAATTCGAAAGCATGCAAATGCAAGTAGATAAATAGGTACCACTTCAGTGGGATGGAAACAGTGTTCCGCACGCATCATGCCGGCCACATGACAGCGGAAGCGTCTTCGGACAGCACTGGCTCTTCGGCTAAAGAAACGGAGATGGGCACCGCCCCCTAGAGTTGGACACGACTATGCAGGGGAAAACCTTTACCTTTTTACCTTGTCTCCAATCATCTCTGCATGCCCCACCAGGACAGTTTTCATCTATTAGGGATTGTTATCTAGTGGGACCTGGAAGTCATGCTACTACTGTTGCAGTGCCTGTCCTATGGAACAGCATCCTGACCCTGTAAGCCTTTTGTAAGGTATTAAAATACTTGATTGTCCTCCCAGGTTTTTGGGCTGAGATGTTAAGAGAGCCCTATTGGCTGATCTCTTTGGTTTTAGACCTGCAACTAGAAGTGCAGTTTTTTAGACTCACACAAATTTTTGTTTATTTTGTTGTTTCTGGTTGTTATTTATATTGTATTTTTATTTTGATTACCACTCTTGAATAGAGATGTCAAGACCCAGAAAAAAGACATTACTGGACAAAAAAATTCCTGAGGCATTGTTTTTGTTTTAAATGGGAAATCTGAAAATTAGATTATGAAATATTTCCCAATATTTTCTTTTAAAATTGTTAAGATGTGAAAGAAGTTGATTTATATATGGAAATACTAATCAAGAAATAAGCTAACTTGTAAAAGAGTCAAGAAACTTGGTAAATGTTCAGAAAGTCTATGAAGATAAAGAAAAGTAATTAGAAATTGTTGATAGTATTTTAGATTCAGAAAATAAAACTGATTAAAATTTCTATGGAAAATGTACATTCTGAGCTTTGGCTAATGCCCTCCACCCTTTCATGAAAAGTATTGCTTTCTGTATAGGTCCAGAACACATTACTTTTTTAATTCCATGTGGATTGGTTCTTTTGTTTAGTTATTTCTTTTTTTTTTATTAATTTAAATATTTATTTTTATTAAACATATAAACAATTATACATATACTTACAATGTATACAACATATTTACATTTCAGACATTTTCACCTACAAAAAGGACAATAAAAAGAGAAGAGGCAAAAAAAATAAAAAATAAAAAAAGGGGAGAAGAAAGGAAAAAGGAAAGGGAAAGAGAAAGAGAAAAAAAAAGGAAATAAATGACAACATATAAACTTTTAAAATACTTCCAGTTTTCTTCTCGAAGAATTTTTTGTTTCATATTGATTTACATAGCTTTTCTTATTCCGTTCCCCCCCTTTCCTTTTTTTTCCCCTTTTCATACTTCCTTTTTATAATTATTTCATTATATTTCATAAGTTTCTATATCTTATTCATTTCAGATCTTCTAATACAATTGCTTTTCTCTTATTTTTTCTTTTACTTATAATTTTATATATTTAAGTTAATCATGTATTCCTTTTGTATATATTTTAGGAAAGGGTTCCATATCGATTCATAGTCCTCCAATTCTTCATCTTTCATTAAGTTTGTTAATCTGTCCATTTGAGTTATTTCCATTAGTTTTATGATCCATTCTTCTATTGTCGGAGTACATTCTTGTTTCCAGTATTGTGCAAAAATGATTCTTGCGGCTGTTATTAGATATAATAATAGTTTTTTGCTGCTATTGTTCATCTTTTTTTCCATTAGTCCAAGTAAGTAGATTTCTGGGTTTTTTTCCATATTAGTTTCCAAAATTTTACAGATACATAGATGTATTTTGTCCCAGTATTTTTTTGTTTTTTTACAAGCCCACCATACATGATACATTGTACCAACTTTTGTTTTGCATTTCCAACATAAATTTGAATTAATATGCTTCATTTTGAACAACTTCTCAGGAGACATGTACCACCTAAACATCATTTTGTATATATTTTCTTTTAGATTATTGCTCAATGTGAATTTAGTATTTTTTGTCCATATATTTTGCCAATCTTCATAGCTAATTTCATGTCTTAAGTTTTCTTCCCATTTAATCATATAATTTTTTTTATTTTAATGTCATTGGTTTTTATTTCTAATAATTTTTTATATAATTTAGAAATCAAATGGTCATTTTCGTTCCATAATATATTGTCCCATCTCTTTTCTCTCTTCTCAAATTTAAACACTTTTTTATCTAATTTAAATTGTTCTTTTATTTGAAAATATGTAAACCATTGACATATGGAACCCTCTTTTTCTAATTCTTCTCTTGTTTTCAATTCATAATTTTGTTCGTTAAATTTTAATAAATTTTGGTATCTCAACCATTTATTGTCACTTCTATTTTCTTGCCTGGCAAATGCCTCCTGAGGCGACATCCACAATGATATAGTTGGTAATAAAGACTTTTTGTATTTGTTCCATATTTTTAATAATGATTTTCTTATAATATGATTACTAAATGCCTTATTAATTTTACTTTTGTTATACCACGTGCTTAGTTATTTCTGAACAGACAAAAATGAAGAGATACCTTAGAATTCAGCTACTTGTAGCTTCATTTGTAAACACACAGAAACTCAAGTAATACATGTATAATTGAATAATATATGCCAAATTTTGTAAAGTAACCAGGTGAACAACAACTACTACTACTTCTCCTCCTTTATTATTATTATGAGTACGACAAGGCTGTATATTATCACCCTGCTTATTTAACTTATGTGCAGAGTACATCATGAGAAATGCCGGGCTGGATGAATCACAAGCCGGAGTTGAGATTGCTGGGACAAATATCAACAACCTCAGATATGCAGACGATACCACCCTAATGGCAGAAAGTGAAGAGGAACTAAAGAGCCTCTTGATGAGGGTGAAAGAGAAGAGTGCAAAAGCTGGCTTGAAACTCAACATTAAAAAAACTCAGATCATGGCATCTGGTCCCATCACATCCTGGCAAATAGAAGGGGAAGAAATGGAAGCAGTGACAGATTTTATTTTCTTGGGCTCCAAGATCACCGCAGACGGTGACTGCAGCCATGAAATTAAAAGACGCTTGCTCCTTGGGAGGAAAGCTATGGCAAACCTAGACAGCATATTAAAAAGCAGAGACATCACCTTGCCGACAAAGGTCCGTATAGTTAAAGCTATGGTTTTTCCAGTAGTAATGTATGGCTGTGAGAGTTGGACCATAAGGAAGGCTGAGTGCCGAAGAATTGATGCTTTCGAACTGTGGTGCTGGAGAAGACTCTTAAGAGTCCCTTGGACTGCAAGGAGGTCAAATCAGTCAATCCTAAAGGAAATCAACCCTGACTGCTCATTGGAAGGACAGATACTGAAGCTGAAGCTCAAATACTTTGGCCACCTAATGCGAAGAGAGGACTCACTGGAAAAGACCCTGATGCTGGGAAAGACTGAAGGCAAAAGGAGAAGGGGACGGCAGAGGATGAGATGGTTGGATAGCATCACCGATGTGATGAACATGAACTTGAGTAAACTCCGGGAGGCAGTGGAGGACAGCATGCATGGTATGGTCCATGAGGTCACGAAGAGTCGGACATGACTAAATGACTGAACAACAACAACAAATCTACAATTAGATTCACAGTCAAAGACTGGTGAAAACATAATAATTAAGTCCTAACCAAGGACCTAAGAATTATTAAAGTAATGTCTGAGGATATAGGCAGTTCCAAGAAGGTACTTTTTTTTGTAAAATTAGGGTGTTAAGATCCAATAAATTCAAAATTTCCAAATATCGAGGGAATCTTTTAGGTATTGCTCCAAGGGCTCCAATCACAATTTTTAAAGTTGTTGTTGTTGTTGTTGTTGTTGTTGTTGTTATTATTATTATTATTATTATTATTATTATTATTATATACACAACAACATGAAATCACAGCTGCCATTTCTTTAGCTGGTGTTGGCCTTCATTCACATCAGGTTCTTCCCAAGAACCTAGGATGTCGTAATGTATCAGTGTAGTATATGTATGGATCCAAACACTGTAGTCTTTCGTAATTGACAGATGGAGATTTTGTCAATGCACAGATTTTCTACGTGCTGTCCAAGGTTTTTTGGTATGGCATCCAGTGTGCCGATAACCACTGGGAACACCATGGCCGGTTTATACCTATTATTATTATTATTATTATTATTATTATTATTATTATTATCCTTCAAGTCAGTCAATCTTGACTCCTGGCAGCTGCCTGGAGAAGTCCCTTCGATTTTCTTGGCAATGTTTTCAGAAGTGGTTTGCCACTGCCTTTTTCCTAGGGCCCAGGGAGAGTGACTAGCCAAAAGTCAACCAGCTGGTTTCATGCATAAGGTAGAAGTAGAACTCACGGTTTCCCAGTTTCTAGCCTGGTGCTGTAAACCACAAATGATGCATGTTAAAAAGAAGTATTCCATATATCTCCCTCTGATGGACCTGGATATAGAAGTGCAGTCTCCCAGACCTTTTAATTCTCTTGGTGGCATTCGGTGCTGTTGACATGGTCTCTTCTGGACCACCTATAAAGGTTACGAATTGGAAGCCCTGTTCTGTAGTTGTTCTACTCCTTCCTATTTGGGCAATTCTAGTTTCTATTAGTGGGCGAGATGTATTTGCGTCCTTGTCACTCTAGGTTGTTTATTTTTATTTATTTATTTATTTATTTATTTAATTTATTCCCCGCCCATCTCCCATACAAGGGACTCTGGGCGGGTTACAATAATTTAAATAATTAAATACAATAATTAAAGACTTAAAAATTTACAATACTTAAAATCATACAGAGTTTGCTACAGAATTTTCCTTTCTCACCCATGTTATTTAAGATATGTATTTTACTGCTGGGAGGAGTCATCCATCAGTTAATGTATGGTATCATCAATGTACAGATTATATCCAGTTAAAGATCTCCACTCTGGGCCAGCCAGAGATGCTGAAGATCATGTAACCCCTTATCTGGAGGCTATAAGGATCAGGCTGGCTGGGACAAAACAGGCTGAAACTGATTTCTGGCAAGATAGAGTGACTGTCCAGAAGTCATATGGTTCTCTGGTTGCCTTATGCTAGATGGGTTGAAGGAGTAGGTCCATGATATTGGGGTGGGGGGTCGTGGTATCGTAGCTTCTGCTAAAACAGCAGATAGAGGTAATGGCCAGGGGTATGTCAGTTGTGCCTTTCTTAGAGCAGGAGACCTTAGCAACAACCAACTATGCCTTTATTTCTTTAAAGCAGAATTATCGCAACCTGAGGCTGCCTTTGAAAACTACTTGAAAACTTAAACTGATACAAAATGCAGCAGCCCATATGCTGGCAGCTGAGAACTAATTCAGGAGTTCTTCACTTATATTACAGGCACCGTGTTGGTTATTTATTTATTTATTTATTTATTTAATTTATATAACCGCCCATCTCCCCCAACGGGGAACTCTGGGCGGTTTACAATAAAATAGATTAAATAAAAATATGAAATATGAAATATAAAACTAACAATTTATACAATTAATATAATAAATGGTTATAAAATCCAAGTGGGAAACAATGTTAATAAAAGAAGGGCGTTATAAGATTATAAAATTAAGGGGTTAACCACCCCCATGAGGAACTATCGTTTCCTCCCTCCCATGCCAGGCGGCAGAACCAGGTCTTCAGTTCTTTTCTAAAGGTCGGGAGGGAGGAGATCTGCCTCAACTCTGGGGGCAAGATGTTCCATAATGTGGGTGCTGCTACAGAGAAGGCCCGCCTCCTAGCCCCCATCAGATGACATTCTCTAATTGATGGGGCTCGTAGCAGGCCCCCTCTGAATGATCGGGTGGGGCGGCTCGATAATATGGGGATAAGACGGTCCCTCAGGTATTCTGGTCCCATGCCATGTAGGGCTTTAAAGGTGATAACCAACACCTTGAATTGTACCCGGAAGCAAACCGGCACCCAATGCAGCTCGCGGAGCAAAGGTGTTATATATGCGGATCTTGGCACACCCAAAATTGCCCGCGCGGCTGCATTCTGCACCAGCTGTAGCTTCTGGATAGTCTTCAAGGGTAGCCCCATGTAGAGCGCATTGCAATAATCTACATGGGAGATGACGAGAGCATGAGTGACTGTTCGGAGGGCATCACAATCCAGGAATGGGCGTAACTGGCGCACCAGCCGAAGCTGTGCAAAAGCCCTCCTAGCCACGACTGCCACCTGCTCTTCGAGCAGGAGTCGTGAGTCTAGAAGGACCCCCAAGTTCCGCACCGGTTCCGAATGGGGCAGTGCTACCCCATCGAGAACCAAAGATGCTAATTTCCCAGAAGATGCTAAGCCATCAATCCACAGCCACTCGGTCTTGCCAGGGTTCAACTGAAGCCTGTTGTTCCCCATCCAGGCCCTCCCAGCCCCAAGGCACTGGGACAGGGTGGTCACTGCATCACTTACTTCACCTGGGATGGAGATACACAGTTGAGTATCATCTGCATACTGATGATACCTCATCCCATGGTGTCGGATGACCTCGCCCAGCGGTTTCATGTAGATGTTGAAGAGGAGAGGAGAGAGAACCGAACCCTGCGGCACCCCACACAGGAGTGGTCGCAGGCCGGATCTCTCCGTGTTGTTGGTTATTGGTTACCAGGTTGTTTCCAGATACAAATCAAGACGGTGGTCATTACCTATAAAGCCTACACGGCTTAGATCCAGACTTCTTTTGGGACTTGTCTCCTCCAGAAGGCATTGATTGATTGATTGATTGATTGATTGATTGATTGATTGATTACATTTATATGGCCGCCCTTCTCACATAAGGCTACTCTGGGCAGCCATATATTTATCCATATTTACCCATTCTGTTCGAGCAATACATGAATAGATGCTCTGGGTTTCCCCTCCTTGACATATCAAGGGTAAATAGCTGCCATGTCCCTGAGGAATATGTTGTCCTCTGATATCTGTATAGCCTCCACACTCCTGTCTTTCCACAAAACAACAAAAAACTATCTCTTTAAGAGAACATTGAAGATTGGCTCTAACATTGTGTTCCTTTCCATTCCCTTATGTCCCTTTTATGTTGTGGTGATAATGATGATGAGTCGGTTGGAGTTGGGCAGGCTCCTACTATATCAAATGAATTCAATTCAGTTAAAATGATTATGGCGATATGAATTCTAATTGGACATTAGCCAATCCAAGTTTCTGGAGATTGCCAGGATATAAATGTTAGCAAATAAATAAATTTCATTTTCTCCCAGCATTTTTGTTCCTCTCGTAAATCAATCAAACAAACAAACAAACAAAAAACACAGAAATAAACTTTTTTCCATTGCTCCCAAATTTTCAAAAATTTTACATTTGTATTTTTGAATTTCCCAGCATTTAAATAAATGGATGATCTCAACTTCTAATATTGTAATATGGGGGGTGGGTTGTTTTTGCTTTTGAAATTAATAAGAAAGTCTGGTAAAACCCAGTGGAAGTAAAATTAGTGGTCATTATACTGCCCTTTGCAGTACTGTATATAAGTCACATTGAAATATTTGTGATACTTATAGTTTGATGTTGATAAATGAAGGCAGGTTGAAATTTGCACTTGTTACAAAAATCATTGCCATTGATTTGCTCTCTGAAGCTTAGAGAGCTGGTTCTTAGGGCATTTGCAAAAAGTGCATGATTAGCTTGCATGCCATGCATTCTGCAATAGCTGCCAATGTAGGGTGAGCTAAGGACAGAATCATAAAGACCAAGATTTTTATGCCTATGGAGACTTCAATTCTATATTTTAGAAACAGCTGCTCACACAAACTATGAACCATTATGTTTTTGCCAAAACCAAACCCATTTGTCATTTCTGTTCTCCTCGTGGCTACTCATCAAGGTATTTAGGAATGAAAACTTTCTCTTAAATAGCAGCCAGCTGCAGAGCTCATTCACTCAGAGAAACCACAACTCAGTGTTTATGGTGTCAGAACTGATCACTGTACAAGTATTTGTAGTGTCACAAGCATGGCCCACAGCTCAGCTGAGTGAGTCAGACAAGAGGAAAGGAATGCTTCAAAAGTTCCTTTTACAAGACAACAAGTATCTTGTTAATCATCACTTCTGATCTGACTGGATCTTAAGGAAGTATAACAAGCTTTTACCAGCAATAGTATGTGAGATTTTTTAAGGAACAAGTACCATAGGGCTGGAAGTGAATTGCATCTGTTGAATTATTGGGGGGGGGGAGATAATTAGTACAGTTTAAAATAGACAGACTTTATCTAATCTATTTTTAGCCTTTTTATCTATTTTGCCAAACTATTAGCACCCAGGCTTTGGCTGAACTTGGTGCATCATACAATATGGATGTAATCAGTGTAGAATGCTGGCACATAATCCTGCTACATACATGTAGCTGCTTTTCATCTGATAGAATAAACATGTAGAAATCTCCCCACAACTCCAACAGCCTCATCTCATGAAAAGGCTTGTTTGTAAGTGTTGTAGCCTTGTTGAAGTTAGTATAAATTCTTTGCATTCTTTGAAGTAGTGTCTGAATCATACCTTAATTGAATAAAAGGAAAATCTTTAAAATTCAAGTTTTTAAAAACCGATGAAATTGAATTATTTAAAAACAAAAATAATTCATTTTAATCAATTTTGAGTGCTTTCCCCCCTCTCCCCCCAAAATGTTTAAAATAATAGTTTTACATTAGAGATTTTGAAATCATCAAAAGGATCACTCTAGGGGAAACAGAATATAAGATCCAGCCATGTGCAGATGATGTATTTCATAAACTAGAAATTTCTATTCCTAATCTCATTTCACTAATACAGAAGTACAATATCCTGTTTATTTACTTTATAATTTGCAACAGATCAGACTTGATGCCATCTTAATAATAATGTTGACATATATAGAGATGGATATTTTAGGATGTATTCTGATTCAATTGTTTGTATAAGAGTTCGTAGGAAGCTTTCTCAACTGTAAATTTGAATTTATTCCCAATTTTAATAGAAAGAAAAGAAGATAGACAGTCTACTCTCTCTTTTTTGGTAAACATGAAGAAAGATTAATGTGATAAATATTAATTTAACTCTGAAGTTTTTTATTTTTTTAAGAAATGTTCTTATTTTTATTCCTTTGTGCTATTCAAGGAAATATATAGGATTTTGTTTTCCAGGTAGGAGCACCCCTCTTTTTCAGTTTGTAAATTACATTTACCTGTTGGAAAATATGAATTTAAATGTCTACACTTTCAGGTTTTTCACTATTTATTTTACATTTGGTTATTGATTGGATTAAGGAACTTCAGAATTCAGCCCTTATTTGGACTCAGCTTGAAAGTTATTATCTGACCCCAGTGAAATCCTGGCAAGAGTTAAATTCCTTGTTCATCTTTGGATCAGTTTCAATACCTGCAGTTAATGCTTCAAGTTACTGATTCCTTAAGAAAAAATTACATTATGAGACAATTCCAATTTTAAAATAGCTGATAATCTCATATTTATTTATTTAGTAGGTAAAGTAGATCTTTTGCAACACAATCACTTTGGACAAAATTACCTCTGATGTAGTTGTTTTAAAAATTTTGTTAGAACTTTAACAGGTTTACTTTACCTTTAATGGTTCTTGACAGTTTATTCAACTTAAGCATGTTGTTTTTGCTGTTTGAAGCTGATGCCTTTCATAGTTGTTAGAAACTTTGAATGAGACAGTTGAGGTTCCTAAGTCTAGAAGGAAGATTTAGAAATTAACATTAACAATTTATGCAAACTTAGGAATAATGAACTTGAATGTTCTATTTTGTGAAGCAGTGGAACATCACCTTAAAGAATATGAAATGAAAGTCTTTGTATCTTAAAATGAGATTAATACAACACAAAGCTCCATTTCATGTATATTAAACCTCAGATAATGTTTAATAAGGGCAGCATGTAATTGCTTTATTGTTGGATATGAGTTTAGAAGTTGAAATATTAACTCACATGGTCTGGACATGTACTACTATTACTACATGTGGGGCTAAAATCCAGTGGGTTGTTAATATGACTTTAGATCAATCATTATGGATTAAGAATGAGTGTGTTCTGCTTGGCTCCTTTCCCAACACTTGGAATCCATCTAGGTATCACGAATTGTAGATTTTATATGCATCAGTGTTGGCCAAAAGAATGAATCTTAGGATAGGTCTTTACCTGACCTGCAACAATGAATTTCTGATATTTGTGGTCTGTTTACACTTGAACTGATTGGTTTTTGATAAGGAGGGAAGAGGGCATTTGTGACACCTCTGAGGGGAATTTTTATGTTTTTTGTTACTTTACTATGTTTTGATTTTGAGGAGATAGAATAATTAGTTCTACCACTTAAAATAAGTTTTAAAAAACTAATATTCATGTCATACTATGCAATTCATTTGTTTACATTTGAGTTAGTTTACTTAATTTTAAAAGAGAAAAAAACACATGAATCATAGAGCCTAATATGCAGAAACCAAACATTAAAATAATCCTCCCGTCAAATTTCACGACAATTAAGTATTTGTGCAAATAAGATAGAAAAAGTAAGTTCAGAGCACTGCATAACTGACAGAAATTCTATATCCTTCCATCCTTCTAACATTAACCTGTTTACAATCATAAGAGTAAACAATATCCATTTCCTTTGTCCTCCTGTTAGTTCTTTCGGGAAAAAATTAATTTGTGAGACAATTTCTAGTGAAGTCTTGTGTTATAACTTTGGCTCCACCAGTGCTGGAATTATGGAAAGGCAATTCAGGCCATACTCAGCAATCCTATATTACAAATCTGAAAGGAGAAAGTTATTGAATTCAAAATGTGCTTTACATAATCATAGCCAGACTATCATTTATTTTAGTTGCTAATTCAAAATGTATATACCCTGGGAGCTAATGAAAGAGGAGAAGAAACCTGAGCTTCATCAGTATAATAATCCCATAGATCAAATCTCTAGACATCAGTTTCCATAGGAAACAAGTGTATGGACTAAAACAGTAGTCTCTCAGTACCATATTCTGAAACCTATCAGGAAGTGTCAGGCCCAGCCCAAGAACGACAGAGAATCAATCCAGTCAAACTTCAGTTCTTTATTTGCTCACACCGTATAGACAGAATCTTGCCAGACTAAAGCTACTCTACTCAACCTAAGGGGAAATAACCTGGGAAGGCTCTAGGGCAGGGCTAGCCTGAACCTCTTAGTCTTCCCACATCCCACCCCTGGACTGTGTTTTCTCTTATCTTACCCTCCTCCTTGGAATGTGCTCCCTCCTTCCTGAGAACCAGCAGCATTACTGAAATCCACTACAGGAAGTATCTTTGTAAAGCAATGCCCTCAAATCCTGCAAGGGTTAGGTGGTTTAAGAAGATATTGTAACTAATAGCATTAAAATCTGTGATGAGATTAAGATTAATTAGGATGGACTGTCTTGTCCAGCTTTTGACAGCGGTTGTCCATCAGAGTGACCAAATCAATTTCTGTTAATAATTCAGATGAGAAAATAAGCTGAAAGGCCAGTAATTCCTCCCTCTCCCACCATAAAGTCACTGCATCACCAGACACGTTTCCTACATCCCTCAAAAATATAAAGGAAGGCTGATCAATCAGAAGAAGTTACCTGTCTTGTCTTAAGCCATGCCTAAACAATGTCCAACTACACTTACTTAATAAGTGGATTTAATGGTTTTTCTTACACATCCTAAGTTCAGATGTATATGTCGTTGTTAAATTTTATCCAAAATTAGAAGTCACCTGCCACCTTTTTATCTTAATTGCTGCCCAAGGGGGATACAGCAGTTACTGAAAGCAAAGGTTCACATACTTTTGCCACACACAAATTTACTTATTTACTTATTTATTTATTTATTTATTTATTTATTTATTCAATTTATATGTAGCTTTGGATCATTTTCCTCATTAAATCAATGAACAAGTAGAGTGTTTTTGACTCATTTGTTCAACTGGTTTCTCTTTATCTAGTTTTAGGAGAATAGATCACGTTTTAGGTCATACTTATGCAGAAATATTGAAAATTCAAAAGGGTTCACAAACTTTGAAGCACCACTGGGACCTCCAGGGGAGATATGGCAAACTGAAGACATCTCCACGATAGCGGAGCCAACAACTGTAGCAAAGACCAAGGAACCGGTCTACTCACCGTGAGTAGACCGGTTCCTTGGAACCTCTCTGGATAAAGAGAGGACAGGAGATTGTCCACATGTGCTCCAGACAGCTGCTCCCTGTGAGGAGACCACAGGACAGTGGTTTTCCGTGGGTTTGAGTGCCGGGAGACAACGGGATTAGCCATCTTGCTCACAACTGTGGTGAAGTCTTTTAAAGGACACTAAGTTAGAACCGGACATGGAACAACCGACTGGTTCAAAATTGGGAAAGGAGTACGACAAGGCTGTATATTATCACCCTGCTTATTTAACTTATATGCAGAGTACATCATGAGAAATGCCGGGCTGGATGAATCACAAGCCGGAGTTAAGATTGCCGGGAGAAATATCAACAACCTCAGATATGCAGATGATACCACCCTAATGGCAGAAAGTGAAGAGGAACTAAAGAGCCTCCTGATGAGGGTGAAAGAGGAGAGTGCAAAAGCTGGCTTGAAACTCAACATTAAAAAAACTCAGATCATGGCATCTGGTCCCATCACTTCCTGGCAAATAGAAGGGGAAGAAATGGAAGCAGTGACAGATTTTATTTTCTTGGGCTCCAAGATCACCGCAGACGGTGACTGCAGCCATGAAATTAAAAGACGCTTGCTCCTTGGGAGGAAAGCTATGGCAAACCTAGACAGCATATTAAAAAGCAGAGACATCACCTTGCCGACAAAGGTCCGTATAGTTAAAGCTATGGTTTTTCCAGTAGTAATGTATGGCTGTGAGAGTTGGACCATAAGGAAGGCTGAGTGCCGAAGAATTGATGCTTTCGAACTGTGGTGCTGGAGAAGACTCTTAAGAGTCCCTTGGACTGCAAGGAGGTCAAATCAGTCAATCCTAAAGGAAATCAACCCTGACTGCTCATTGGAAGGACAGATACTGAAGCTGAAGCTCAAATACTTTGGCCACCTAATGCGAAGAGAGGACTCACTGGAAAAGACCCTGATGCTGGGAAAGACTGAAGGCAAAAGGAGAAGGGGACGGCAGAGGATGAGATGGTTGGATAGCATCACCGATGTGATGAACATGAACTTGAGTAAACTCCGGGAGGCAGTGGAGGACAGGAAGGCCTGGCGTGCTATGGTCCATGAGGTCACAAAGAGTCGGACATGACTAAACGACTGAACAACAACAACAAAAGTTTGCAAACCTCACTTTCTAATCACGTTTGGAAATTGCTCAAGCTATTAGGGACCTTCAGAATGGCAAGTCTGAAAATGCCAGGTAAGTCTGCCTTTAGTCCTGAACAAATGAAAACTTTAATAATAAGCTTAAGAATTTAAAGAATCTGAAATAAACAGCAAAAAGCTAAATAAGATTTTGATCTTAGTTATAAACAGACTAAGAATCCAGATAAAATTGGAATATTGAAACTTTTACAATAAGATTTTGGAATTAATTATAAAGTACAAATAGTTTCTCATGGGAAATGGATCCTGTTTTGGTTTTTAATAAGGCATAACATAGATAAATAATTTCATGATTTCAAAAACTGGACATTAGAGGGGACTAAAGATTTTAGGTAGGAAAGTGGATTTACAACTGACAGGCCAAGAGAATGATTTCACAGTTCTTCTAGAACTGTGAGTTCTAGTCCCGCCTTAGGCATGAAAGCTGGCTGGGTGACCTTGGGCCAGTCACTCTCTCTCAGCCCTAGGAAGGAGCCAATAGCAAACCAGGAGACCAGGTGAGTTCTAGTCCCACCTTAGGCACGAAAGCCAGCTGGGTGACCTTGGGCCAGTCACTCTCTCTCAGCCCAACTCACCTCACAGGGTTGCTGTTGTGGGGAAAATAGGAGGAGGAAGGAGTATTAGGTATGTTCACCGCCTTGAGTTATTTATAAAAATAATAAACGTGGGATAGAAAATAAATAAAATTTAGAAAAGGATGTTTCACTGATCTACAAAAGAAACTGGCTGAGGTTTTAAAATTTAAAAAGGAAATACAAATGACAAACCAAGAGAGTGACCTGGGTAATTTTTTTCTTACTGGATTTACAAAAGAGGCTTTTTAAAGCCTTGAAGAACTCTGTGCAATGGAACAAAGAAGAAATCAAGAGAAATCAAATTCTATGACAAAGTTGGTTTGTTTCATCAAGGTTAAAATAAGATATGTTGTTACTTCTGACTACCCTTTTTGGACTTTCTGCAGACACCAGGACTGAAAGAATGATGTTTTATGGATTTGTTTATAGATAAGAGATGGGATATGGGATGAAGAGATAAATGTAACTTTAGAGAGGGTGAAGAGTTACTAAATGTGTTTATACTTGTGATGAAGGTTGGAAGTCACTTCTTTATATATTTCTTTTCTCTTTATTATATTCTTACTCTTCTCTTTTTCTTTTTTCTTCCTTTTTTCCTGTACTTTTTACCCCTCTCTATTCTCTTTATGTTTAATTTGTATTAGATTTTACTATTATAACCAAAATTCTTAATAAAAATTACACACACACACACACACACACACACACAAACTTAAGCACCACTGTACATTAGCGCAATACATTCTATAGTTGCTGGGTGTGACATTGTTTCCATTGTTCCACAGAAAATAATCTGTTGAGGTAACATAGTTATGGGATCTAGTAAAATAAGCAATTTTATTTATTTTATTTTACTATTTTATTATTGTATTTATACCCCGCCTATCCCTTCCCTAAGCGGAGGGCTCTAGGCGGCTTACAATCATCATACATATTATATTATTTATACAGTCATATTATATTACCCGCGCGGTTAGGGAGGGGGTGAGGGAACCGGCTCTTCAATCGCAGGTCGGACTACATGTCCCAGGAACCTTTGCTTCTGAGCCGGCTGCTGACGTCCAGGAAATTGTCATTTTTTCGGGATCCGCCGTCCTCTGCCGTCCTCCGCCGCCATCCACGGGGACCAGCTTTCTTCTTGGTCCGAGGGCGACCCTCCGAGAAGGACACCAGCAAATTGGCCCACGTGAGTGGTCCCCATTCATCTACTTGCCGGTGGCTTTCGATCAGCTGGGTGGGCTGGATTTTAATTTTATAGGCTGACCATATTTCCTTGAGACAAAAACGGGACATTGGGATGGCAAAACGGGATGGGGTCTTATGTAATATTCCGTATTCATGAAAAAGATGGGTCCCTGCCCCCGGTCCGTGCAATTGGCTCCCGCCTGCAAACCCCGCCCCCCCCGGTCTGCGCGATTGGCTCCCGCCTGAAAACCCTGCGCCCTGGTCCACACAATTGGCTCCTATCTGCAAACCCCGCCTCCCGGTCCCTCCTTTGCCGCGCGCTGATAGGCAGGAGGGCTTCCTCTTCCAGGCTGCCCCAATCGGCAGCTCCGGCTCGGATCCTCCTTCCGCGCCATTCCCGCCGGGTTTAAAAAACGAGACAAAATTGAGATTTTTATCAAAACGATGGGACGGTTGAAAAATGCTAAAAAAAGGGACTGTCCCGTTCAAAACGGGACGTATGGTCAGCCTACAATTATATCAAGAGTTGGTTTGTTTTCTCATGTTCCAAAGTTGATATATGTTGCATTTTGCCAGTAGTGGTTTTCTGTACTGTATAGGAAAAATAGGTTTCTACACAAACTAACCTATGAGCAGAATTTTGACATTGGACAGGTTAATACTTAGAAATAAGCATAAGAACATTTTAACTTTACAGGTCACTCTGATACTCAACTTAGCACAACTATTCTTCATCAAACATATTTCAAAGGGAAACTATAGTGTGAAATTTTTAAATTAAAAGTTCTATAATCTATAACCATTAGTATACATCTCTACTCCATTCCAGACAACGATGCTGTTCAGGTGCTGGCTTAGTTCATGGAGGCTGTAAGGGCCTGGATGGGGAGAAACTGGTTACGACTCAACCCTAGCAAGACAGAGTAGTTGTGGGTGTTTGGTACCCTGGGGTCAGGAGGGTTGACATCTCTGGCTCTAGATGGGGTAACACTCCCCCGGACAGATCTGGTGTGCAATTTGGGGGGTCCTCCTGGACTCGCAGCTCCTGCTGGAAGAGCAGGTGGCAGGGGGCCCTTTGTACAAATTCATCTTGTGTGCCAATTGCCCCATTCCTGGACCAGGAGGCCTTGCTCATGGTCACTCATGCCTTAGTCACCTCCTGTTCAGATTAGTGCAACACACTCTACATGGGGCTGCCCTTGAAGACCATCCAGAAGCTGCAACTGGTCCAGAATGCAGTAGCATGTGCGGTTTTGGGTGTCCCACGGTTCACCTGAGTTACGGTGCTGCTGCATGTGCTGCACTGTCTCCCAATTGCTTTTTGGGTGCCATTCAAGGTGCTGGTTATAAGCTTTAAAGCTCTACATGGCACATGGCCAGGTTATTTGCAAGACCACCTCTCCCTAAGGGTATATGCTCATCCTACTAGGTTAGATAGGATGGGCGAATTCCAGATCCCCTCCCTTAAACGTTGTCATCTGATGGGACCTCAGAGGTCCTTTTTGTTATTTTTTGCTGCAACAAGCTGTGGTGATGACCTCAAGAAATATAGTGTGTAAAATGCTATATAGTCTTAGTGTATAGGTGCCCTATTTTTTCTTCCTATGTCAAATGTGGAAGGGACATTGCACTTGACCCTTCTGCAGTCTTTGGTCACCAGTAGATAGTCTGCTATACCTGCACTGTGACTTTTTTTATATCAATGCAGTTCCTTGTTGATACCTGCTAAATATTTCTTTATTAAGTTAGAGGACTTAACTCTGACTTAAAGCTATAGAATTTAATTTGAAAATGGGACCATTGTTTCAGGTACAAAGTCAGTAGCTTTGACTGACTAGTTTTGCCTTACACTTTGCTTAATAAGTGGGTGTAGTCCAAAGTTTCCTCCTACAAAGAAAAATATTACATGAGGGTGCAGTAATTGTCCATGTGTGGTGTGATAGGTATTTCCCTGCTCTATAAAAGAACAGGGAAGCACTTGCATCAGAGTTATTGAACCACGTCCAACGTGCCAAATTACCCGTACATTTTTTTAGAATATAGTATTTTGCGCCTTGTATCCAGAAACATGAGAACAGAGAGCATTCATTTGTTTGTAATTAAGTATGAGAGTTGTCTGTTGAGAGGTTGGAACTGATTAATGAATGTTTTAAGTCAACACAGAGATCCAAGTAAATTCTTCTTTGGAAGTTGGGGGTTGAGATAATTTTAGGAATCCTGCTCTCTCAACTGCATGTGATATCAAATCAACAAAGAACCCCTATTTCCCGATTGCTTTATGTCTTACCTTTGAGGTGTAAAAGAGAAGCTAAAAGGGAGAAAAAGAGAGCTATAGGTCAAAACGAGCTCAAATGATTCCATAGTGTAGTGGATTTCTAGTTAATGGCAGCCAATTTTTAGTAAAAAGGGTGTGAGAATATTTAAAGGAACTAGCAGGCATCAGATGGCACACAATATCATAGAGTATCTGTCACATTATATCCTCACCAGCCCCCAGTGGAGCTTGTGACTTTTTTCCTTCCCTTTTTTCTTCTTACTGAGATGAGGTCATCCAGATAAACCCTCTCTCTCCCTCTCTCCCCCCCTTTTAAAAAAAATCCACAGAGGCCTTTATGTTTTTCTAATAATTGGCAGCAGCAGTACTATTCTCCTCCCTTCCTCCCTCCCTCTCTTTCAAGTGATGAATAGCTGGCCCTAGATCAAAGACAAGCCCTAGGGTTTTTTTGGCTGCCACAAAAGGGCGTTGGAATTGGCAAAGCTCCCAGCTGCTTAGTGATAGGCATGTAGATGAAGTGCCAGGCAACAGAGGTCAGTGGCAAAATGTCTGTACACGTTCTTCATCTGAGATGATCTGGTTTCCCTTTTTGTTTGTGTATTTCAGGCCAACAGCAGGTTGAAGCAGATTGAAAAGGAATACAGTCAGAAGCTCACCAAATCTTCACAGGTAGGAAACAAAAATGAAGCATAACAAGGATATTTATTTAGGGGTTTTTTTGTCTTTCAGTTAAAGATGAAAATAGAAACAAACTTATTTCTACACTTATAATACTAGGATTTATTCTAACACCCATTTCCTTCCATCAAGTTAAATTCTGCTGTTGACAGATGTTACTTTGTTTTTCTTATAGTTTTGTCCCACGTTACTGTTCCCCCCATCAGCAAATTAAAATAATGAACTTACCAACCTGTGAGGTTAAAATGAAACACTACAGATAAATGACCCTGTTCTCACAATATTGGCAATTTAGTAATAAGGAGAAGATAACATCTCACACAAACTCCAAAACTGGGTCAGTTGATCCAGCCAGCTATTCCTGAGAGGATCTCTCTATGTACAGTATCCATGGCTGTTTTAGTTTTCATCCTCACTCTGCCACATAGTCAGAAAAAACCAGAAATTGGCAGGTTGCATACAACCTCCTTACTCTGCAGTGGTGCCAGCCCAGTCATGCCATTGCAGATGTTAAAATGTCAGGAATTGGAAAGGGAAGTAATAGTCCTAGTGTCCTTTATCATGGCTGGAAAAAGATGGCCAATTCATAAGTGCTCAAGACATCCTGGATTATATGCTACTTGAACATGGAGTTATTTGCCTGGGTGGGGTTAAGTAGATGATTACAATTTACTGTGAGTATCTTATCCCATAAGGCACTAGTATTTGAGGATAACATTTGCCTTTTAGTTTTTCTCCCTGTGCAGATAAACAGTCTTTAATCTGTATGATAGTATCTTCCTTTAACTTAGAAGGACTGTTAGCATTTGGGAGGTAGTTTTAAGTAGACTGCTCCTATCTAGCTCTACCTTTTCAGATTAAGATCATTCAAGAGAAGCAGTTGTGCCCATATTAGTCCACCAGTAAAACAACTATGTTGAGCTGTTCAGAGGTATCCCAGTTCTCAACATGTTCCTCTCTTGTTTACTTCAGTAACTCTATAAACTGAGTTATGGGCTACTAAATTGGGCTGCTGTCTAGAATGGAAAGGGGATTTGAAGGAGTTTTTGCTTCAAGTTTCTTTTTTCTTCTCACTTGAAGAGCAAGGGTCAGATTCCTACAATACAGTTCAGTAGATGCTTGTGCTGTTAGTGCAGGTCGAAAGGCAAGCAAGACCAGACTACCCTTACTCAATACTGATCTCCACTATACTAATTATGGACAAGAATACTGATGTATTACATCAGTTCAGCCCAATGGAACCCCATCTTGCATCATCAGGACAGTAGTAGGAAACCGTAAATGTGGTATCAGTGGAGAAATAACATGGAAAGGGAAGGAAGACTGAAGATTTTTTTTTTAGGCTTGCACCAACTCCTCCCTGAGCATTAGATCTGTTGGGACTTGATTGCTTTATTGCATGAGCAGAATGAAAATAGTTGCTTGAAATATATATCTTGTATATTATGCAGTCTGGCCTAGATGTTATTACACCATAGCCAAATTTGGAAAAGCTAAACAGGGTCAGATTTGGTTAGAACGTGGATGTAAGGCTTCCAGGAAATCCCAGGGCGTAGGCTAGACTGGGAAAAAACAGGCCATGGCAAACCAGTTCCATATTGCTGCCAAGAAAACTACTTGGACATGTCCATGAAGTCCTCAGGGGTAAAGTTCAGCTGCAAGGAGATTTAACCTTTACGTACACACCCACGGAAATAATTCTTCCCAAAAAGAACATAAAAGCATGAAATGTTGACTGCACATAGGAGCTGAATATATTCTGGAAAATGAATGAACACACTTCTAATCAGTATTCGCTTGTATTTACAGAAGGCTATTATAAGAAGGTGGTGGTGTATAAATGTGTTTTGCCATTAGAAATGAATTTAAAATTGAACTTCATCTTTAATTCTGTAGTCTTAACTTCTTTTGGTTTTTCACCAACAAACTATCATTTAAATACAGTTTTGTAATGTTAATAATACAGTAGGTGATTTGTAAATTTTGTATGGCAGGTGATTTGTAAACTTTCTATGGACTTTCTATGGCCTCCTGGATCATTTACACAAGAAAATGTATTCCAAGAAATTTATTTATTTATTTATTTAATTAATTAATTAAATTTATTTAATTAAATTTATATAACCGCCCATCTCCCCCAACGGGGAATTCTGGGCGGTTTACAATAAAATGGATTAAAACAGAATAAAACATCAATGCACAATATATTAATTAATAAATAATTATAAATTAAATGGAATTAAAACGAAGGACAATAAATTAAGGAATTAACCACCCCCATGAGGAACTATCCTTTCCTCCTTCCCATGCCAGGCGGCAGAACCAGGTCTTCAGCTCTTTCCTAAAGGTCGGGAGGGAGGAGATCTGCCTCAACTCTGGGGGCAAGATGTTCCACAGTGTGGGCACTACCACAGAGAAGGCCCGCCTCCTAGACCCCATCAGATGACATTCTTTAATTGATGGGGTTCGTAGCAGGCCCTCTCTGAATGACCTGGTGGGACGGGTCAATAAAATGGGGATAAGACGGTCCTTCAGGTATTCTGGCCCCATGCCATGTAGGGCTTTAAAGGTAATAACCAACACCTTGAATTGTACCAGGAAGCAGACCGGCACCCAATGCAGCTCGAGGAGCAAAGGTGTTATATGTGCAGATTTTGGTGCACCCAAAATTTCTCGCGTGGCCGCATTCTGCACCAGCTGAAGCTTCCGGATAGTCTTCAAGGGTAGCCCCATGTAGAGCGCATTGCAATAATCTACATGGGAGATGACGAGAGCATGAGTGACTGTTCGGAGGGCGTCGCGATCCAGGAATGGGCGCAACTGGCGCACCAACCAAAGTTGTGCGAAAGCCCTCCTAGCCACGACTGCCACCTGCTCTTCGAGCAGGAGTCGTGAGTCTAGAAGGACCCCCAAGTTGCGCACCGGCTCCGAATGGGGCAGTGCTACCCCATCAAGAACCAAAGATGATAATTTCCCAGAAGACGCTAGGCCATCAATCCACAGCCACTCGGTCTTGCTAGGGTTCAATTGTAGCCTGTTGTTCCCCATCCAGGCCCTCACAGCCCCCAGGCACTGGGACAGGGTGGTCACTGCATCACTTACTTCACCAGGGATGGAGATGTACAATTGAGTATCATCCGCATACTGATGATACCTCATCCCATGGTGTCGGATGACCTCGCCCAGCGGTTTCATGTAGATGTTAAATAGGAGAGGAGAGAGAACCGAACCCTGCGGCACCCCACACAAGAGGGGCCGAGGGTCAGATCTCTCCTCTCCTATTACCACCGACTGGGATCGGCCTCGGAGGAAGGAGGTGAACCAGCGCAAAACTACGCCGCCCACCCCCAACTCCCTAAGCCGCCCCAACAGGATACCATGGTCGATGGTATCGAATGCCGCTGAGAGATCCAAGAGAGCAAGGATGGATGCACTACCACCATCCTGCTCCCGCCAGAGATCATCCGTAAGCGCGACCAATGCAGTCTCCGTCCCATATCCCGGGCTGAAACCTGACTGGAAAGGGTCTAGATAATCCGCTTCATCTAGGGTCCTTTGAAGTTGCAACGCCACCACTTTCTCAACCACCTTTCCCAAAAAGGGGAGGTGGGAGACTGGACGAAAATTGTCCAGGATGGTAGGGTCCAGGGCTGGCTTCTTGAGGAGGGGGTGCACCAGTGCCTCTTTAAAGGCAGTTGGAACCACCCCCTCCACCAAGGATGTATTAATCATGGCCTGGACCCATTCACATGTCACCTCCCTGGCTGATTTCACTAGCCAGGAAGGGCAGGGATCTAAATCACATGTGGTGGAATTAACAATTCGAAGGATCCTGTCCACTTCCTCAGGTCCAACAGGATCAAATCGTTCCCAGATAACAGGGCAAGACCATTCTCCCGGCATCTCCCCAGACTGCATTTCACGCATGGAGTCCAACTTAGACCAAATCCGAGCGATTTTATCCTGCAGATGCTCAGCAAATTCTTCCGCACAGCCCTGCAGGTGGGTGGTCGATACCACCCTACCCAAGAGATATGTCGATGAAGGTTCTCAGTCATCCAGGTGGAACAGTCTGTGGCTTGAATCATGTCAACTGGATTTCTATTTTCTCAGTAGAAACGTTTCACTCCTTATCCAAGGAGCTTCTTCAGTCTGAGTAAAGTTAGTAAGGGAATCCTTAAATATGTTTCTAGGGTGGCTGTGTGACCTTGCACCTGGGGCTAGGTCATGGTTATTTTTGAGATGTTTATTTCTAAGTCCCTTTATCATCTAAAGGAGGATCGTTAAGATTACCCTGCTGCTGTTGAGCTTGCGAAATGTTCTTAATCTTCCTAGGCACAGAAGACAAAGCAGAAAGGAAGATAGGGGAAAGGTTGTGCCTGAGGCCCCCACCTCTATTCAAGGAAGGATTTTCCAAGTTGGCATAAATGGATTCCTTGACCCCTCTCTCAAACCACCTATCTTCTCTGTCTAAAATGTGAACATTAATGTCCTCAAATGAGTGTCCTTTTTCCTTTAGAAAACATCTCAAAAATAACCATGACCTAGCCCCAGGTGCAAGGTCACACAGCCACCCTAGAAACATATTTAAGGATTCCCTTACTAACTTTACTCAGACTGAAGAAGCTCCTTGGATAAGGAGTGAAACGTTTCTACTGAGAAAATAGAAATCCAGTTGACATGATTCAAGCCACAGACCTACCCAAGAGAGATCGAGTAATCTTGAACAGGGCCGTTGGACGGCATTCTGAGGATGCAATAAGGTCGGAGAAATATTCACGTTTCGCCGCTCTTACCGCCACAAGGTAGGCCTTAATAGCGGCTCTAGATTGTGTTCGGTCCGATTCCGCCTTCGTTTTTCTCCAGCGGCGCTCTAGACGTCTCTTCACCCTCTTCAAGGCCCTCAACTCCTCCGTAAACCACGGGGAGTGACGGGTCGAATGGGGTTGGAGAGGTCGCATCGGCGCGGTCCTGTCCAAGGCACTGGCCGCCTCCCTGTTCCAGGCTGCAGCCAATGCCTCCGCTGGACCGTGCAGCAGATCTTCAGGTATTACCCCCAGCTCCCTCTGAAACCTCATTGGTTCCATAAGTCGCCGGGGGCGGACCAATCGAATAGGTCCTGCCTCCCTGCAGAGTGGGGCGGCATAAGAGAATCTTAAGGAAATCAGGACGTGATCTGACCATGACAACGGGGATAGTTCTAACTTTCCCCTCAGGTCACTTTGCCATTGCTCTGACAAGAAAACCAAATCCGGGGTGAGTCCACTGTCTCGAGTCGGGTCCCGAATAATCTGGGACAGGCCCATGGCTGCCATGGTAGCCATGAACTCCCGAGCCGCTTCCGAGGCACGTCCCAGGGACGGCAGGTTAAAATCCCCCAAGACCATAAGCCTGGGGAACTCCACCGCCAACCCCGAGACGGCCTCCAGCAGCTCAGGCAGGGAGGTTGCTACGCAGCAGGGAGGCTGGTACAATAGCAACACTCCCAACTGTTCTCGGGCACCCAACTTGAAAAACAGGTCTCACATCCGGATACTTGTGGAGCAAGGCCCCTGAAAGCCATCAAAGACTCTCTGATGGTAACTGCCACCCCTCCTCCCCTGCCCTGGTCTCTCGGCTGGTGCCAGACCTGAAATCCGGCTGGGCACATTTCCGAGAGGGCTACCCCTCCCTCTGGGCCCAGCCAGGTCTCAGTAATACACGCCAGGTCGGCCCCTCTCTCCGTGATTAATTCACTTATGAGAGGGGCTTTGTTGTTTACTGACCTGGCGTTGAGTAGCAGCAGCCGAAAACCGGAGCCCTCGAGGATCTGCTGTCCAGAGCCTGGGGTTGAACTCAGAGGACCGGAACGCGCCACCGATACTAAACATCGGGGGCGCCTTCCCCGAAGATGGCCTGTCCTCTGGTTCCCGCCATAATATCTCCTGCCCGTCACCACCTCGATTGAATTACCCACATTACCGTCCCCAGAGTTCCCTGGCCCGGTTGCCTCCACTCCCGGAACCCTCGAAAACCTGGATCTAAGCGGGGATCTCTTCCATCCATCCATCCATCCTTTCACTCTCAATCTTCCTGGGGAGTCGTAGGCTCCCCTTTTCTTTGTTTTCTGCTTTTATAAGTTATGTGAGCATCATTTGATTTGAACTGAAGCATAAAACTGGATTGTTTTGGAAGGAGTAGATTCACTCTAGGGATGTTCAAAATGTTTCATGCACTTACTCTTCCCTGCATGTAACAACTGATTTTGTGGGTTGGATGTGAGGGCGATCTGGCTGCGACATCTGTCACCCCATTGATCGCCAGGGTTGATTCGGCTGATCTGGCTGGCTAGGCGGGTGTCCCCTTCCTCCCTCACCGCTCCATGTGCGTCCCTCCCGAAGCTGCGCGCTCGGTGGAAGAGGACGACCATCCCAGATAGAAGGAGTGTACCGATCTTCGGTCAAGGGTATACGATTTTGTGGGTCCATGTTCAAAACAAAACTTGCTTGCTTTGGTTGTTTTCATCCATTGTTGTTAGTTGCCATTGAGTCGTTTACAACTCATAGTGACCCTATGTATAATAGAACAAAATGCTAAACAGTCTTGTACCAATTGCTTGACTGTTCCAACATTTGCATCCATTGTTGCAGTAATTGTGTCAATCCATCGCATTGAAGGTCTTCCTCTTTTCTGCTGGCCCTCGACTTTACCAAACATGATGTCCTTTTCAAGCGATCGGTCTTTCCTGACAATGTGCCCAAAGTATGAGAGTCTAAGCCTAGTTATCGTCGCCTCTAGTGAACATTTTGGTTGTATTTCTTCTAAAACTGATTTGTTTGTTCTTCTGGCAGTCCATGGTACTTTCAGTAATCTTCGCCAGCACCACAATTCAAACGCATCAATTCTTCTTCTATCTTCCTTTTTTAATGTCCAGGTTTCGCAGGCATATGTGGCAATGCAGAAGAGTGAGTCAGACACACCTTTGTTTTTAGACTGAGGTCTTTACTTCTGAAAACTTTAGATAGGTCTTGGATGGCAGATTTTCCCAGCACGATACGTGATCTGATTTCTTGATTACTACTTCCCTTGGCATTAATTGTTGATCCGAGTAGAATGAAATCATTGACAATTTCAATTTCTTCTCCATTAATTGTGACATTACTTATTGGTCCATTTGTGAGAATCTTCGTCGTCTTTACATTCAAGTGTAGTCCGTATTGCTGACTACAGTCTTTGATCTTCCTCAGCAAGTACTTCAAGTCTTCTTCATTCCCAGCAAGCAAAGTTGTGTCATCTGCATATTGTAGATTATTAATGAGTCTTCCACCACTTCTGATACCCCACTCTTCTTCGTACATTCCTGCTTCTCAAATTATTTGTTCAGCGTACACATTGAATAAATAGGGTGAAAGTAAACAACCTTGCCGCACACCTTTTCCAGTTTTGAACCACTCGGTATCACCATTTTCTCTTCTAATGACTGCCTCTTGATCCGTGTACAGGTTCCATATGAGTACAATTAAGTGCTCTGGGATTCCCATTCTTCGTAATATTAACCATAACTTGTTATGGTCCACACAGTCAAACGCCTTTGCGTAATCAATGAAGCAGAGGTAAACATCTTCCTGGTATTCTTTGCATTCAGCCAAGATCCATCTGACATCAGCTATGATATCTCTCGTGCCACGTCCTCTTCTAAATCCAGCTTGGACTTCTGGTAGTTCTCTGTCGATGTAAGGCTGCAAACATTGTTGAATTATTTTCAGCAAAATTTTGCTAGCATGTGAAATTAATGAAATTGTTCGATGATTTCCACATTTCATCCATTAATGGACCAAAATGTTCCAGACGGATGTGGAATGTGTGAGGGTAATAGTGGGGAAAATCTAAGCCTCAGAACTATCCTTAGTGATGGTGTATGTGGACATCAGCAGCAGCAGCTACTAAGAGGAGACAGAGAGTGAAGACTCTGGCAAGATTGGGGCTGGTGGAATATGCCATACTGGGTCATTACTGGTGGATATGTCACACTGGGACATCAGCAGCTGATGGGAGGGAGGAAAAGAAACATCCTGGGAGAATTGGAGGTGGTTGAGCTAGGGGGTGATTCTATATTAAAACATCAGTGGCAGAGGAGAGAGGGAGGAAGGGAAGGTGCTAGGAAGATTAGGGTGGGTTAGTCAGTAGACAGACCACGTGGAGTAGAAGATGCAACATATCTGCCCTATATAATCACCCTGGGATCCCTTTGGATTTTGCTGTGGGCAAAATCCAGAACAGCTAAATCATTCCAGGTTTTGCTTCTGCTGAATTGTTTCAGACTGGGCTGTGATTCAGCAGAAACAAAACCTGCCCTGTTAGGGCATTCTCTCCTGGTCTTCCTAATCCCTTCCTTCCCTCCCCTGCTTCCCCTCAGCCACCAGCATTCCAGCACAGGCACTGGTTTGAAAAATGATTTGGCAGGACTTCCAGAATGCAATAGTTTCAGATTTGAAACAAAACGTATTTTCCGTTTTGAGTGCTCCCTATAGCTGTAGCAAGTACCATATAAGGCAGTGTTCATCAACCTTGTCAACTTTAAGATGTGTGGACTACTGGCTGACTACATGCTGGCTGGGGAATTCTGGGAGTTGTAGTCCACACATCTTAAAGTTGACAAGGTTGACGAACACTGATATAAGGGACATTTGTTTCCTTTGAATTATTTTTCTTGCTGCAAAGTTGAATGAAATATTTAAATCAAAGAGCTTCAGAGTAGTTCATACATTTTTTGCCCAACTGGGTATTTTGTAGGGTATTTTTATTAAAAATATTGTTTAATATTTTAATATTATTTTATATTTAAAATAATATAAAAATTAAAATATTTTTTAATATTGCAGGGTATTTTTATATGTACAAATGGTTTGGTATCCTTACTATGTGATCCAAACTCAGTCAAATAATATTTATAAGAGTTTACACGAAATTATCCTTTCCCAATCTGGTCTGCTCCAGATTTTTTGTTGTTGCAACTCCAAAATTCCTTGCCAGCATGGCCAATGGCCGAGTTGCAATCCAAAAACTTTTGGAAAGTGCCATGGTAGGGAAGGCTGTTGTAAGTAAATGTATTAAGTATTTTTGTCTTTAGTAGTAGATAAAGATTATAAAATTTAAAATACACAGAGAGAGAGAGAATTCACTTTTATAGTTATGTAATTCAACTTTTGTTCATTATAGTCACAAGGCATAGATATCAATGTTAAATTGATATATGATGTAGATCAAAGTCTATTCTGTACAGTTGCAGAGTCTCTTCATGCCACAGCCCATGAATATCCTGAAGAAGACAAAGTGACTTACTTGTAACTGTGGTTCTTTAGTCTATGGACATACACATATCAATTATGCAGCTGCAGAGAAGCACTGTCTAGGACTTGCAGATATATTCTGTCTTCCCTGCCACACATGAGTAACAAATGGAAGGTAATTGGTGGGTGTGAGCAATAGCACTGACCCTGATCACTCCACACTTTTTTTCCTACAGGGTGGGGTAGGGAGACACCTAAGAAGTGGAAAGTGCCAGTTCCCTTTTGCACCAGCTGTGGGTTAAAAATTCACTGACAGGTTACTATTTGACGTATCTGGGAATGTGCACTGCACATAACAGGGAGATATGTCAGCTGGCCAGGGGAATGGATGATTTAATTAGCCAAGCCATGCCTAGCAGCTGAGAGGGGCTGGGTTGCCTGCATGAGGTGGGAGAAGGTCTCACCCTCTGCTCCCACAAGCCCTCTGGTGCTGCCTGTTCTTTTGCCCTACCTTCCTATTATAGAGCAGCTGTTAGGTTGTATTTCTGCTGCTGCCACCTATTTTGGGGAAATGCTTTGACCTGGCCTCCTCCTCTGATCACACCAGAGAGTGAGACAGATAGGGGATCTCACGCTCTGAGCACCGTTACTTGTCAGGGAATAATTCTTAGATGAAATGAAATGAAATGAAATACGTTGTTGCTGTCATTAACCAGCACAAGTAGCTATTTTCGTATGTACTGCTTCAGTCTAAAAAGGCTTTAAGCAGCATTTATGAAAAAGCTTTGTGGGGAATAAGAGCATTGGCTTTTTGACTAATCTTACACATACATATCTAAAGTAAGTCCTGTTGAACTCAACAATAATTATAACAATAATAATGAAAGAGGAACAGGAACGCTATACTGCCACCTCCTGGTCATTGTAGTTTTAGGAATGCGACCACAGAAAACAGCTCCCCCTCCTTTTGAGGAGTTGGAACAAAAGCACAATTTATATTTTAAAGTTCAACTGTATTAAAAATAAGAAAAAGGAAATTGTAAAACTTCCTTTTAACTTTAAGAAGTCACATACAAAGCCAATTACAGATGGATAAAATAATGAATATAATGCCAGTAAAACTGCAGACAACGTCTTAAAATCAGTCTGTCAGAGTTCGGCAGACCTCTGCCATTAAGTCAGATGGCTATGTGGATCAAGGGGAGTTAGAAACTGACGTGCAAGAGACAGCAGCGCGGGGAAAATGCCTGTTGACACCAACTTGCGAAACTGAACTACACATCTCCTTGACCGACTGTCTAGCACCCTGAAGCTGGGAAACAACTCGTGTCAGCAACTATGAACAATGGGGGGGGGGAATGCTTAAATGTACTGCACCATGCTATGCCTGCTCATTCAAGTCGTTGTTCGTGTTAAGCCTTCATGTACCGGAATAAACCCTTTTACTTCTTAGAAATCACGAGTCTGTGGTTTACTCAAGAGAAAGGGGTTTCAGGGCATCGGAGAGGAGCACCTTACATAAAGACTTGAATTAAAAAAAAATTTCCACACATCCCAAGGAATATCCTGAGAAATCAGTGTGTTCTACGGTCGAGGGTGGTTACACAATTGTAAGTCCAAACCAACGAGTTACGGAACGGAATGGAACAGACGGCGGCAGCAGACGTGGCCGTACCCAGTACTTCTTCAGTCCAGGGGATGGAGAGGGCAACGCAGCGAGCAGCGGAAAATCCCATCGACCCCACGGACAACAGAAAGGCGTGGAAATCCAGAGGAAAGGAGGTGAATAGAACCCCACCCCACCCCGAGGCTAGCAAGACGCAGTTGGCGGATTGGTCGTTTGGGGTCGGAGAAGGGCTAGGGGAGAAAGGGGGGAAGCGAACAAAAAAGCGTGTCACCCCGACTCAGCACATCGGAGCAATCGAAGAGAAGTTGTCTCGCGTAGACAATGACATGGAAACAATGAGTAAAAAATTGGACTCGCTGGGATTAGTGATGGACAAAATTTTACAAACCCTTGAAGGACAAAGGGGGAAAAGGGAAACTACTAGCCCACCTACCTCCGAAGGGGAGGAAGAATTCACGGAAACCAGTGAGGAAGATGAAGAGGAGGAAGAGGAACCTTGCTTTATAGTCAGCCGCAACCTACACCACTGTATGGGCAGCGCCGGACTTTGTCCCTGTCACACACACCGGCAGGAGTAAGCAAACTGAAAATGAAATTTGATGGGGACCCAAAAAAACTTGCGTGTTTTTTGACGCACATGAGGGGGTTCATGGGGGAATTTGAGAACACTTTCCAAACAGAGGAGGTGAAAGTCAGGTATGTCTCCAGTTTCTTGGAAGGGGAGGCGGCTGACTGGCTGGTAGTCATGTACTTTTCATAAGTTTTATTGAATTTTAAAATACATATTAAAAGTTAATACAAAGAAAGAAATAGAAATAGAAAGTAAGAAAAAAGGAAAGGAAAAGTGAAGTCAAAAAAATAACAAAGAAAATATAGAAAATAGATGTCCTCCAATTTATCCTTGAACTTTAAGTACAATAATTAACTTTAAATGTTAGTCCTTCATACAATACACAGGGACTTTTCTTTGTCATATACCCTATGATTTCTATAATCCAATCTTCTGTTCTTCATATAGGTTTCACCTTTCTTGATATCTTCCAACAATCCATCTCTGGTTTCTACTCCTTGGAATAGTAATCAAATGTTCATTGCTGCATCAATTAAATGTTTTCCATTTACTCTTTCCATTTTTACATCTATATTTATACCTTCAATAAAATCCAATTAGTGTAACAAATAAAGGCCTTATCTACTTCTAATAAAATACAATATATTCTGTTCATATTATGACTATATATTCCATTAATACATAACCTAACATATTACATAACATAATACATAATATAGCAAGAATACAAAACCTAACATAACATATAACCTAATACATATTATACCAATTCTTATAATAATCATACAACATATTCATACATAATATCATCCTGTAATAACCTTCATTCTAATTCCATCTCATCATCTCATTATCTTCTCATTCTTATAATTCTTATAATATTCATAAGTACATATTCATACATAATATTGTAAGAATATGTCATCTTATAATAACATTAATTCTAATTCTAATTCCACCTCATCATCCCATTATCTTCTTATATATATATCTCCAAAAAGAAAAAATAAGCCATAACATCAACCTCCATTTATATTTATAATCCTATATCTCCACCATCCATCTTCAATTTCCACTCCTTGGGACAATGTCCATCTGAACTGAATACAAAACCTAACATAACATATAACCTAATACATAATATACCAATTCTTATAATAATCATACAACATATTCATATATAATATCCTGTAATAACCTTCATTCTAATTCCATCTCATCATCTCATTGTCTTCTCATAAATGTATCTCCAGAAAGAGTAATCTATAATATCAACTTATATTTATATTTATAATCTTGTATTTTACACTTAGAGTATCATATTTTTATGCATCCATACAGTTTCTCATATCTGCTCTCACTCTGTGTACAATCCAGATCCGCGTTTTCATTAACCTTGTGTCCCAGATCAACATCAATAAATCTCCTGTTTAGGTTATGCCAAGATCACAATATGCAACTTGTTTTATTCTGTAACTCATGTGGGATGTCAAAATGTTTATTTTACCATATCTATCAATTTGCATGTTAAAATCTTCCTGTCTCAGCTGCCATAATGTGTTTATGCCCAAACGTTTAATAGACCACTTCCTGTAAAATATCACAATCTTCTTCTGTACCAATACATTCAAAATCCTCTTTCCCTGTTTCTCTACTGGTTCGAGAGATCTTCCCTCTGTTTCTAAATCTGTCCCTTGTATCTTCTGTTCCTGAGCCACCAAAACTATAAACTACGTTCTATGGATTTCTTAATTTGCGAAAAAGCTTCGCTGATTTCTTTCTTAAAATCCTGAAGTGCTGTAAGAAATGCCATTTTCACCTACACCCCCCTTTTCAGGCCGTAGTTAGCTGTTGTAGTCAAAACAAGAATTTTCCCAGGGAGCAGGGAACAGCTGTTCTATTCTTATCAGCGATGTCTGTTTCTTTAAGTAAAGAAAACTTTTAAAATAAAAGATGGAAAATTCCACAGAGCAGTATTTCAAACAGTTTATAAAAGGAAAAATAAAAATAAATTCCAAGTGAGACAAAGTCCGTTCTAAAAAAAAGTAGAAAAATAAGAAGGAAAAGAGGCACACATTCTCTATACTTTATTCTTTATTCTTCTTTATTCTTCAGGCTGCAAGCTGCTTAACCCAAACAAACAATTTCTCAAAAGTCAATTAGTTTGTCGAGTGAAAAATACCAACAAAGTCTCTTAAGTCCCAATTTCTCTGATACAAAAGAAAGGCAAAAAAAAAAAAATACAGACTTGTTCATTATGTTGCCAAAATAAAATCTATCAAACTTCCACCAAAATTAATTATAGCAAAGAAAACACAAAATTAGCCAACATTTTAAGCAAAGTCCAAAGATAAATTTTAGATATTAAAAATGTTCTAATCTAAAAAAGAAAACTAATATAAAGTGATCTAAAAGCTGGCTGTCGCTCTTGTGTCTCCCAAAGAGACTTACGTTCCCTGCAGAGCTAGGATCCTCCTTCGGCCATTCCACTGCATTCACCCCCGTTCTTCTCCGCGGTGGAAACTACAAAGAAAAACAGGAGTGGGCAATTCCAATGGCTCTGTGAGCAATCTTCTGGTTCCCCCCTCTCCAGGGGGAAGCTTCAGGGGTCTTACAAATTCTGTAGACCCCTGCAAACAAGGTAGAAAGTCAGCCAGGTCTCAGAGCTCTGAGAAACTCTGACTTGTCGAGCTGCCAGCCAGGCTTGGAGTGGCTGGTAGTCATGTACGATGCCCGGGCTAGTGAGTTGAAAGATTTTAGAAATTTTATGTATGCTCTATGCAAACGTTTTGAGGACACTCTGTCCAAAATGTCGGTAAGAGTACGGTTGCAAAACCTGAGACAGGGCAACAGATCCGTGGCTCAATACGCCATGGAGTTTAAGAAAATCCTGAGCAAACTGCCTGACTGGCCGGAAGCTTTCAAAATTGAATACTTCCAGTACGGGTTGCGACAGGACTTAATTGAACTAGCAATGGGAAGGGGGGACCCCGACACTCTAGAGGGGTGGATCCAACTGGCAGGGAAAGTGGAACACAATCAAATGCAGTTACAAACCATCAGAAATTTCCACACCCTGCGGAGGAAACAAGGGACTTATACACACAACCCCCGCAAAGACTTCAAGCAAAGAAATTGGGAAGAGGAGAAAGAACGTAGAACGAGAGATGGACTATGCTTCCGTTGCGGGAAGGAAGGACACAGGATAAGCAACTGCCCTCAGGACAAGGCACCCATCAGAGTCAAGGCACCCATTAGGAAACCAGTGGACGGAAAAGGTGACAAGGAGGCATCCATTAAGCGCAAAGGAGCGGCGGCAGCAATGGAAGACAGGAGTGCTCACCAGCACCTGGAAGATGACAGCGATGCGTCTGACATCGAATTCCAGCCGGCGGGAAACGCCAACGGTCTGTTCTAAAGAGCGCCGCGGGACAGGCCTTTGGAAAGGGGCGCAACGAAATGGGATGTTACAGCAAATGCCCTACAATGCATCTTAAGGTACAGTTACAAACCTTGGATGGGAGGGAGCGACTTTGGGGGGTGGCGATGCTGGACTCTGGTTGCTCTAGGTACTTAATGCACCCGTTCGTAGCGAGCAAAATGGGACTTAAATTGCTGAAGTTAAATACGCCCATCACATTTTGCCAAATGGATGGGTCGGAAATGAAAGGGGGGCCAGTTGAGCATTTTACAGAGGAAATTCAAATGACTCTCAGGACCCACGTAGAAACGTTGCGGTTCATTGTGGCTCCCATTGCAACGCAACCCATCGTGTTAGGTCTGAAATGGCTTAGGACGAGGAACCCCCTCGTGGATTGGGCTTCAGGGGAAATTGAATTTATCGATGGGACTTATCTAGGCATGGACAATGATATAGTAACTGACTGTTTAGAGGTGGGGGCGGCTGGGACTGAGTTATGGGAAGAGGACCAGGAAAAGGGGGAAAGCTCAATACCAGAGAACTATCTGCCTGTGGTGGAGGTGTTCAGCGAGTAAGAGTGTGAGCAATTGAGCCCCCACAGAAATTCGGATGCTGCATTTGAACTCATCCCAGGAGCGCCTTTCCCTAAACCCAAAATGTATGCTATGACCCAGAAGGAATTGCAGGAGTTGCGTAAGTTTATTGACAAGAATTTGGCACGCGGGTTTATCGAACTGGCTAATTCCCCCCTGGCAGCTCCTGTCCTATTTAGAAAGAAAAAAGATGGGTCTCTTCGTCTCTGCACTGATTACAGGGGGCTTAATGCAATATCAGTAACTAATCAATACCCTCTCCCATTTTTGAAGGACATGTTAGCCCAACTGTCGAAAGGGAAAATCTTCTCAAAATTAGATGTGAGAGAGGCTTATTACCGGGTACGCATACGGGAGGGGGACAAGTGGAAAACAGCGTTCAATTGCCCGCTGGGTCAGTTTCAATACCGGGTTCTCCCGTTCGGGATTGCTGGAGGCCCAGGAATATTCATGAGATTGATTAATGAAGTGCTGTATGAATTCCTGTACAAAGGGGTAATTGTATACTTGGATGATATCTTAATTTTCTCTGATAACATGGAGGAGCACGTGAAATTAGGGGAGTTTTAGAGAAGTTATTGGAGGCGAAACTATGTAAAGCTTGACAAGTGTGAGTTCCACAAAGACAGCTTGGACTTTTTGGGGTACCGAATTTCATATAAAGGGATTGAAATGAACCCTGAAAAGGTGAAAGCGGTGTTGGGGTGGGAACCCCCCCGAACCCGTAGACAGCTCCAGGGGATCCTCGGGTTTGCGGGGTTCTACAGGCAGTTCATTCAAAATTTCACCCAGATTGCTTTGCCCCTCACAGACTTATTAAAAACCAAAGGCAAAGGCACGGGGGTTAAATCCAAATTGCCCAGTACAAAAATAGTGTGGACCCCGGAATGCCAGGAAGCATTTGATAAGCTAAAAGTGTTGTTCACGGAGCATTCTCAAGCATCCGGAAGTGGAGAAACCGTTCATAATTCATACGGATGCTTTGCATAATGCTGTTGGGTCAATATTGCTGCAGGCAGATGACAACAAGAAATTAAGACCATGTGCTTACATATCTAAAAAGTTTAGTGAGACAGAGAAAAAATGGCATGTGTGGGAGAAGGAAGCGTTTACAGTCAGGCACGCGCTAGGAACTTGGCGACACCTTTTGGAAGGGGCATCCGTGCCATTCCAGGTATGGACGGATCACAAAAACTTGGAAGCACTCAAATCGCCCAGGAAGTTAAACCCAAAGCAACTGCATTGAGCCGAGTTTTTTAGCAGGTTCAATTTTACCCTGCAGTACTTCCCTGGCAGGAAGAATTATTTAGCTGATGCATTGCCACGCCTTCCACAACACGAAGGTAGGACAGAAGACATCATTGAGACTCTCCTACCCACACAGGCAGACGAGTCACAGAGGCAGGTGGAACAGCCTGAAAGGTTCGAGGGAAACATGGCAATCACACGCAGCAAAGCCAACAGACTGGCAGTGGGCAGCCCTTTTGAAACGGACTTGCGGGCTGAGACACTGAAGGACACATGGTGGGGGGAGAACAAACACACACTCCATGAAAGCAGTGGGTTGTGGTGGAAAGAAGATAAAGTGTACGTCCCAGAAAATTTGCGCAAAGGGGTTTTGGAGAAAAATCACGATCACAAAACAGCTGGACACTTTGGGTTCGTGAAAACTATCCACTTAGTCAGAAGGAAATTTTGGTGGTCAACGCTGCGCAAAGATGTAAAATCTTATGTGAAAACTTGCCCAGTATGTGCAACAGCTAAAAGGACAATGGGGAAACCCACAGGACTACTACAGTCTGTGGCAAACCCAACACAACCATGGAAGCAAATTGCCATGGACTTTATAGTAGACTTACCAGTAAGCAAGAAGAAAACGGCTATTTGGGTAGTCACTGACTTATTTTCCAAACAGGCTCACTTCATTGCTTGCAATGGGATTCCAAATGCACCTAAGCTGGCTAGAATCTTCATTCAACATATCTACCGAGCTCACGGAACGCCCGAACGCATAATAAGCAATCGCGGTAGTACTTCCACTTGCAAGTTCTGGAAAGCCTTTTTAAAACTGATTGGATCAGAACAAGGACTGAGTAGTGCGTTCCATCCATGCACAGATGGTTCGTCTGAACGCCTTAATTCGGTACTGGAGCAGTACTTCCGGTGTTACATCAGTTACCAGCAAAACAATTGGGTAGAGCTGTTGCCTTTCGCTGAGGTAGCTTATAATAATGCTTGGCATCAAAGCACGGGGTTTTCACTGTTTAAAATTGCTACGGGTCAAGACTTTGTAACTATACCAGAAATGCAAATGACCCAAAATGAGGAAGTCGCTGTCCCATTGAAAGCAGATGAATGGATCGCAAAAGTAAAAAGCAATTGGCCGATCATGTTAAAGACGTTGCAGGAAGCGAAAGCTAATTATAAGAAATACGCGGACCTCAAGAGAGCAGCGGAATGGGAGTTGAAAATTGGGGACAGGGTGTACCTATCCACAAAGAACTTAAGAGCCACACAACCGTCAAGAAAACTGGCACCGAAATACATAGGTCCGTTCCCCATTATCACAGTAATTAACCCGGTAACGGCTAAGCTGCAGCTCCCAAAAGCGCTGAGAAAGGTGCACCCAGTTTTCCATATTAGTTTGCTGAAGCAATATCATCCCTCTGTGCAGTGGCACCCAGAACCGGCTGAACCGGAACCACTGGTGGTAAACGGAGAACCACACTTTGAAATAGAAAAAATCCTGGATTCCCGACGGCACAAAGGACAACTACAATACCTAGTGAAATGGCAACATCTGCCGGTGGGACACAAGGAATGGGTTAGCACAAAACACACACACGCTCCGAAATTAGTCAGAACTTTTCATAGGGAATTCCCTGACAAACCCAACTGAAATAACTTGCTTAACCATTTTGATTTTTCTCGTTACAGATCACAGAAACACCAGGGGAAATGTTTAATTAAAAAATGTTGTAGCGATTAGTTAATTAAGTGTGCACATGGTGGTGGGTAGGAAATCTTGGGCCGGTAGCATGTCAGAGTTCGGCAGACCTCTGCCATTAAGTCAGACGGCTATGTGGATCAAGGGGAGTTAGAAACTGACGTGCAAGAGACAGCAGCGCGGGGAAAATGCCTGTTGACACCAACTTGCAAAACTGAACTACACATCTCCTTGACCGACTGTCTAGCACCCTGAAGCTGGGAAACAACTCGTGTCAGCAACTATGAACAATGGGGGGGGATGCTTAAATGTACTGCACCATGCTATGCCTGCTCATTCAAGTCGTTGTTCGTGTTAAGCCTCCATGTACCGGAATAAACCCTTTTACTTCTTAGAAATCACGAGTCTGTGGTTTACTCAAGAGAAAGGGGTTTCAGGGCATCGGAGAGGAGCACCTTACACAGTCTCCCATAAAATGCTATTGGGGAGATTGTGTACAGATCCATATTGGGTGAGACCTATGGCTCAGAGAGCCTAAGAAGAAACAAAAATATAGGAAGCAAGTTTGCCTTACAAACTTCAAATACAAAAGTTATCAAAGGCAATTTCCAAAGACAATCAAGCCGGCACACCCACAGAAAATAAAGCATAAAATCCTGATAGTGTATTTTATTTTACTGTTTCTGTTCCTCTGTGATTCAATGGTTATCTGGATAAACCTTGCTCCTCACAGATTTCCAACTGTTAATCAAAGGCTTTTGAACTATGACCCTTCCTCCTTTGACTTCTTATGCATCCTAATCTGGAACTCCTCCTTCATCTCCATTCCCTAGTGAAATCAGTTTGGCACATTACCACAGACAATTTACTTCTCCATAATCCTGGAGTATTGTCCTTTGCTTATCTCAAGCTTTGTCTTTCTCAAAGAAACCAACTCTCCCTGGCTTTTACCAGTTCCCATTCCAAGGCTTCATTATCTGAGGACCTGTACATTGCCTTTCACATCTAACTACAATCTTGCTCACTATCACTTGAAAAAAAGTCTCTTTACAAGAAAGGGTGAGGCCTAGAGAAACTTTCTTTTGCACCTGTTCAGGCAAGCTTCTCCTTTCCCCCTCCCCCTCTTGAGGATTACAAAAGGACTGAACTGATTTGCTCTAGCCAAAAAGGAAGGGCTTTGGATTATCTTCCTATGTCCTATCAAGTATGCTTTACCAGCAATGGAGAGCTAGGGAAGATCTCTTTCTCCCTCTCTGCTTACCTTTGAGACCTTGGTGTATTATCCACCTGGGTGAAAATGTGTGAATGGGAACCTCTCTGTGCTTATCTGAAGAACATGTTTGTGTAAATGGGGATTTGCCTTTTGACTACATATGCAAACACAACGTCTGAGAAACAATTTAATTTAAATGTGTAAAAGTAAATGAGTAGAAAGTTTAGCCTGCAGGCTCAAGAATCACTGAAAATTTCTTCTGTGGTGGCTGTCTTAGCCACCAGAGAGTTATGAGGATGCAAGGAGATTATATGCAAGTTCCTCTGTGTAGAACCCATGTGATAAGAAGGAATGATGGAAATAGGTATAGGAGCAGTTTCATCTGTACATGGAGGAATGCATCACCTAGAAAGCCCTTGCCACAGCTCTTTGTAAAAACCAGAGACAGAACGTCTGAACAATAGAAGAGGTCAACAACGAAGTATGGATGCAACCTCCATTTGTAGAATATATCTCAGGTGTGACTGAAATTTTTTATGAAATTATATCGGAGCTGTCAGATAGATGACTAAAAGAAAGTTTCATAAACCAGAATTCACATGCAAAACTGTAGGGTTAGAGGAGTAAGTCAGAGTAAGAGTAAGGCATATCACCCCACCATGTTTATTGACATATAGACCATTGCAGGATACTTTGTTGAGATGTAGCACTATGAGAGGCACAAAAATCTGCCAGTAATATCTGGCAGTCATGATACATATAGCAGCCTTGGATAGTATACTCCTGAACCAAGTATCAAAGTACCTGGCATCAGAGTAATAGGTATAAGAGGCAGAAAAAATTGAGAGCTTGAAAGGAAATCTAGGTTTCTTCATTGAAAGAATTGAAGGACTGAGTCAAGGAGGTGAGGATAAAGGTGGTCCAAGTGCAGATGAGGATGGACAACTGATAGAAATCAGTACTGCAGGATCCTCATATAATCAGGCAAAAGAAACAACCATATTGTTAATGGCCATACAATCCAGTAGGAGCATAAGGCTGCTACTATATCCTCAACTACATATCAACAACCAAATCAGGAAGAAAAGGATAGTCACAGGAATAAACAGAAAAAGTAGAAAGTAAAAAGATGCGAATTTCTTCAGCTTTGTGGAAAAAAACAAGGAGAAACAATTTAACACTTTTAAATACTCCCAGTGTAGTATTTAAAAAGGAACTGAGGAAGAGTTGGAATATACAAAAACAACAGAAAGAAGATAATCTTACAATAAAACACTCAATTTATCTCTATGAAGGTTCTCAGTCATCCAGGTGTAATTGTCTGTAGCTTGAATCATGTCAACTGGATTTCTATTTTCTCAGTGGAAACGTTTCGCTCCTTATCCAAGGAGCTTCTTCAGTCTGAGCAAAGTTGGTAAGGGAATCCTAGATATGTTTCTAGGTAGCTGTGTGACCTTACACCTGGGGGCATGGTTATATTGAGATGTTATTTTAAGTCCCATTATCATCTAAAGGAGGATCGTTAGTGCTCTGAACTCTACATTGGAGAAACCAAACAACCTTTGTACAGGAGGATGGCCCAACACAGGAGAAGTAACACCACAGGACCAGAGTCAGCAGTTTATCTTCATCTAAAGGAAAAAGGACACTCATTTGAGGACATTAATGTTCACATTTTAGACAGAGAAGGTAGGTGGTTTGAGAGAGGGGTCAAGGAATCCATTTATGCCAACTTGGAAAATCCTTCCTTGAAAAGAGGTGGGGGCCTCAGGCATAATCTTTCCCCCATCTTCCTCCCTGCTTTGTCTTCTGTGCCTAGGAAGATTAAGACCATTTCACAAGCTCAACAGCAGCATGGTGATCTTAACGATCCTCCTTTAGATAATAAAAGGACTTAAAATAACATCTCAGTATAACCATGACCCCAGGTGTAAGGTCACACAGCTTCCTAGAAACATATTTAGGATTGTATTGTCGAAGGCTTTCACGGCCGGAGTTCAATGGCTGTTGTGGGTCTTCCGGGCTGTGTGGCCATGTTCTGGAAGTAATATTTAGGATTCCCTTACCAACTTTGCTCAGACTGAAGAAGCTCCTTGGATAAGGAGCGAAACGTTTCCACTGAGAAAATAGAAATCCAGTTGACATGATTCAAGCTACAGACTCAATTTATCATTTTGGGATGGTGGCAGCAAGATTTTAAAGAGTATTCCTTAATCTCCCAGATTATCCACTCCTGACCAAATAAACTAGGTTTCACCACATCTCCTCACCCCCCCCCCTAAAGAAAAGGTGTAGAAAGCTCCCAGTGATGGTTTGGCCAAGAAACGACACCCACCACAGATGTAATGCAGAGACTGAAATGAATATTTCTTTAGGGCAGTGCTGGAACATGGAATGTAGTGCAGAGCAGGTAGAAGAGAATAACGGGGTAAACTCCCTTGTAAATGGCTAAATGAATGTATTGACAAGTAGTCTGCCTCATGCACAAAAAGGCAGAGAGATTGTACTATACTGTAGTATAATGTAAGATAATAAGTTTTCATTTCATTCTTTGGTGGTGAACTCAGAATGTTCTCTCGCTCTGCTGCATTTCCCAGTATATGTGCAGAAGCATTTCAAACTATCAGTTTTCAAACCATTATAGTAAACTGGAAAATTGGAATCCTATATTTGCTGTTTTTCACATAACAAGTGTGCTTTGTTCTGGTATGTAGATTGTTGAGGGACTTTTATAGTGGAAAATTCTCTCTTAAATGTTAGTGTTAGCAGTTTATACTATTGCAAATTCAATGTTTCTTTTCTCTCTGTAAAATTTTCTACTTGCTGGCATGTAATTTGTTAATTTAAGCTATTTAGTTTTTACAGTTGAATTTGCCAACTCAAATTCTTGTGTCAGCCATAAATACATGCAAAATATATAACTTCTTACTGTTGCAATAGTTTTAGCATGCTGTTTTCTTTTTAGATCATAGCTGAACTTAAGACAGCCATTTCCTCTCTGACAGAGGAAAGCAACCAGCAGCAGCTTGCTGGAGAAATGCGTCTGCAAGATGTTTTACAAAAGTTTGGAGATGAGAAGCAGCAGCTGATTAGAGATAATGACACAGCAATCAAGGTAATCTGGGGCTTTGCATCAATTACGCTGCCAGCTGTTTGAGTATAATTAAAAGTTTTGAAAATATTGACTGTGGCCTTAAAAATGCATGTTGAAGTCGCATTTTATAGGAGTCAGCAGTTCTTTTTCCCTAGAAAATTTTGTATAAATTATGCTCATTATTTCTGTTAGATTTTAGATGCATTGTGAATGCTGAAAAAGTACCAAATGAAAGGAAACTTCTAAAAACATTAGATAGTTAGTTGAAAAATATCTGCTACTTGTCTCCTTTGTGCGATTCAACAAAATTATTTCACATTTTCCTTAAATTCATGCTTGAACGTGTGCTTCATTTCCAGTTTGAAAGATTTAGCATGTTAAAAGTTACACTTTTGTGCTTCCTTACCAAACATCACAGATGTCAATAGTAAGACCTAGAATAAATGGGTGATGACAGCCTTGGATCAGAGTTGGACTCTGGCTGGGCAGGGTCCTCTTGAGGGGTCTGGGACAAGGTCTGGCTCTGTTACGTAGGAATTTGATCCACTGACACTTGAAAAAATGGATAGTATTTGTATTTTTATATTTTTGTACTTGTGGTCTGCTTGAATTTTAATTGTGCTTTTACTGTAAACCACCCAGACTTCCCCTCTGGGGGGAGATGGGCGGTAATAGAAATTTAATTAAATAATAATAATAATAATAACAACAACAACAACAACAACAACAACAATAATAGGGTTTTCAGAGCTGTTTTAGTGTGTCCACCTGTGCATTAGATCCATGTCTCTCCTTGCTGGTCATGGCCACCCAGGAGGTGACATGCAGTTGGGTCCAAGTGGCGGTTAATTAATTATTGAGTGAGGATCCTTGATTAATCTTGATTGTGCACTTGTTTTGGGATTGATAATTATATCCATCCATGACTGTTCCATGTCTTTGGACTTCTCCGTGCCAACCCTCCCCCAACTGAGGTGGGGTCTATTTGATTGGCCTGTCCCAGGCGACTGATGGACCCAATTGAGTTTCAGAAGGAACTTGGGGTTTTTCCCAAAGCTCTGGTGCACGGTTTGGCTGAGGCCTTGGTCATCATTTGGAACAGGCTTTCTCAACCAGGGTTCCGTGGAATCCTAGGGTTCTGCAAGAGGTCACTAGGGGTTCCCTGGGAGATCACGATTTACTTACAAATTTGGGCAACTTCACATTAAAGAGGTAAGTTTCATTCTTTATTTTTAGTTTAAGAACACTGTCAATGCATATATACAGGCCTGCACATGAAACAAATAAAATAATTTTGTAACTTCTGGCCTATATTTGAGCCTGAATGGGCGGGGGTTCCCCGAGGCCTGAAAAATATTTCAAGAGTTCCTCCAGGGTCACAAAGTTGAGAAAGGCTGGCTTGGAATGATCATGTGACAGGGGCCTAGATTGGATCACACCAGTGCGGATTCTCTTTATTCACGGATCTCATAGAGCTGCTTGATTTATTGAGGAACTGTGGAAGATGAAGCAACACAAGAGATGCCTAGAACACCACTGGTGAAAGATGAAAAGCAAAGCTGACTGAGCACAGATATACCTTGTGGCTACAGATTAGGATGTACCTTGTGGCGGTAAGGGCGGCAAAGCAAATGTACTTCTCTGCTCTTATCACATCTGCAGATAGCCAGCCAGCAGCCCTGTTTTGGGTGACCATGTCTCTCCTGGGGAAGGAGGAGCTAGGGGAGCCCTTGCAGGGCCACTGTGAAGAATATTCTCAGCATCTGTCAGACAAAGTCACTTGACTGCTTGGAGTTGGACACTGGCTGGGCAAGTCCTTTGAAAGTGACCGAGACACGTCTGGGAGGAGTTTGAGCTGATCAATCCTGAGGAAGTGGACAGGGTCCTTGCAGCTTTGAGCTTGACCACCTGTATTCTGGACCCATGCCCCTCCTGGTTGGTCAAGGCCTCCTGGGAGGTGTCATGGGGTTGGGTCCAAGCAGTGGTTAATGCCTCTTTGTAGGAGGGGGTGGTTCTGCCAGCCTTAAAGGAGGCAGTGGTGCACTCCCTTCTCAACAAGCCATCCTTGGACCTGACCATGTTAGATAAGTGTTGGATAAGAGTCACTAGGAGTTGGGCAGCACATACATTTCAAACAAACAAACAACTTTCATCCAACCTCCAACCTTCCCTTTCTGGGGAAGGTTGTTGAGAGGGTGATTGGTTTCAAGCTTCAGAGGGCCCTGGGTGAAGTGGATTACCTGGACCCTTTTCAGTCTGGGTTCATTCTGAGTTATAATGCAGAGATGGCATTGGTCACACTTGTGGATAACCTATCATCATCCAAGGTAGACTAAGCTTAGAAACAAAAGACATGCAAGCTAATGCTACTTTTATTATAAGGTTGAGTCGGACACGACTGCACAAAATGTGCAGGGGGAACCTTTACCTTTACCTTTTTATAATAACAGAATCTTGAAAGTCTGAATGTGCATGCCCCGTCCCTTTATCTTCATGAGAACTAGGGAGGGTCATGTCTCCTCCTTTCTTCACAGCCAGTACCAGTCAGTGTTGGTGTGGAGGGAGAGGTCTAGCCCCAGGCACCTACAATCTGGGGTGTCTCAGGGTTTGGGTCTCTTGCCACTCCTTTTTAACATCTACATAAAATCTCTGGGTGAGGTCACCCAACGGCACAGGTCTGGTATCAGTACACTGATTATACCCAGTTATACATCACCCCTAGCCGGGCAGGTGACACCGTTTCACTTGACCCACTGCCTGGAGGCTCTGAAGGTCTGGGTGGGGAGGAGCTGGCTCCAGCTCAACCCTAGCAAGATGGAGTGGTTTGAGGGTTTTGGTCTCTCTGGATCCAGTTATTTTTGATGCTCAGTGAGGTAACACTTCCCCAAACAGTGTTTGGGACTTGCAGCTCCTGCTTGGGGAGCAGATGGCAGCTGTGGCTAGGGGGCCTTTGCACAGCTTTGTCTTTTGCACCCTTTTCTGGACCAGGAGGCCCTGCTCACAGTCACTCGTGGCTTTGTCATTTCCTGGTGGACTATTGCAATGCACTCTACATGAGGCTGTCCTTGAAGACAACCCAGAAGTTACAGCTGGTCCAAAATGTGGCACCTCATGTAGTGCTTGGCATCCTCAGTTTGCCTATGTTACACCATAACTGTGCAGCTGCACTGGCTCGCAATTTTTTTTCTGGGTGCAATTCAAGGTGCTGGATATCACCTTTAAAGCCCTACACAGCACAGGGCCACGTTAATTTCAGGACCACCTGAGGGTATCTACCCATTTCACCTGATCAGATAGAGTGGACATGCTCCAGCTCCCTTCCCTTAAATGTTGCCATCTAGTGGGACCAAAGAAGCATGCTTTTTCCATAGCAACCCCTGCCCTTGAGATCTGGCAGGCCCCCACTCTCTTAACCTTCTGGAAAGCCATAAATAGCTGGTGTTGGGATCAGAAGGTTGGAGTCCAGGGATTGCATAGATGAATGGATGTCAATGATGGATTAGGCACCAGTTTTTCTTGGTTTTTTTTTTATTATTATTATTATTTAGGATTTTATTATTGTTGTTGGCTGCCCAGGGTCGTGTTCCAGAAGATGGGTAGCCCTATACATCTTTTAAATAAATAAATGCCATTTTTGATAAGTCAGTGTGTTTGAAAAGAGATTGTGCATACAGAGGTTACTCTGTGTGTTTTTTCATTATTGGTCATTCGGTGAGCATTTCAGTGCAGATAGAGAGCTCTACTGAATATTTTTCTTACTTGATGCATGGCAGACATTGTACCCTACTCCTGTACAGAACTCAAGATGTTCAAACATCATAGAGACAAAAATGTGCCTTCAAATAGAAAGACAAGGAAAATGTGATATAAGTCAAAGCTATACAAACATGAATTGAGGGTCTCTGTCCAGTGTTATGAATGGCCTTCAACCCACAATGGATGTTCCCTTTCCTTTCTTCTCTCCTAAACTCCCAGTTTGTCTTCAGATCAGTCCAAGTTTCCCCAAACTCCCAAAATTCTAGATTTGGTTATCTTGATGTGAAGTTCCTAGAGTGTTGAAGGACCCCAGTTTTTCATATGAAAGTAGAAGTTTCATATTCAAAGCAGGATATTTATGACATTCCATAGTTGAAATATTTCAAAATTAATAATTACATTATGCTTTAAAATTTGACTTCTTAATGGTTTGCTGAATAGCTATTGTTTATGCAGTTACACTTAAAGGTTCAACAAAAGACTGCAAATTGAATATTGTCAGAAATTTCATTACTGCATTATTTTCACTGTTACATTGCATTCAGCTTCTAATAACAGAAATCCTGGATCATTCTAGCACTTGTGAGGCAAGATCAAAACTTCGATCAGTTTCACTGGGTTCAGGCTGGTGTCAAAAACCAGCCAAGAACACACACAGCAGAGTTGTAGGCAAAAGCATGATCAAGGTCCAGTACAGAAGTCAAGCAAAAGATTCATTATTGGCAGCCATGATTCAAAGGAGTGAGCAGCAAAGCATTGTCAGATCCAGACACATGTCAGGGTTTCCAGGATGTCAAGTGAGGCTTAGAATTGAAGCAGAGCTGTCCAGAATACGTTTCAATGTTTGATTGCTCTCAGACAAGACTTTTATACTGGGAGCTTTGACCCCTATTTAAATGGGTAACATCCTAAAGCTGGTTGCAGAAATTGGACTACTCAAAAGTAATAATCTATTCCCAAGTAAACCACTATTTCCAAAGTGCTCTTACAAGCAATTTGGCAGTTGGATCTTCATGCAGTGGTCCTGATGCTCTTGCAAGCTTGGAAGCCATGTCCAGGCTTTCAGACAGTGGGGATAGTTGTTTTCATGGTCCAGAAAGTCAGTGACTATACAGTAGAGATTGGCTTATATGGAGTCAGACTATTTGCCCACTTAGTCCAGGCCCACCATCATCTCAAAATTGCACTGCCAGAATTTGGAAGCACAGTGTCAGATTTTGGTGGTACATCTAAAAACAACCATGTCAAACACCCGCCATTTCCACATGCATGACAGATGTGTTAGGCATGTTGTGTATCATATAATCCCTGCCTGTGTGTTACTGGGACTTGTTGGTTCTGCAGTAATGGGGATGAAGCTACTCTTTGGAGGATGCATAGAACGCATTTGTGTAGGTATCTACATAGTCAATAAAGATACCATAAATAGCTACCTCTGGCTAAAGGATCATTTGACAGGAGAGTGAGACAGACAGTGCTGCCAACTTGAACTGTGGCTAATTGCAGGCTGATGCTGCATTTATACAACCTAGTTCTGACAACCTAGTACCTCCCTGCACTTCAGAAAAAAGGGGAAAAAACTTAATCACCACAATAAACCCTCTCCTAATCTCTTGTAAATGACCCACGGAATACACACACCCTCTCAGCAGTTATAAACACCAGTAGGAACACACACCCTCCACTTGGGCACAGAGAGAATCTTCTAGCTGTGCTCCTGTCCTCTGAAGATGCCAGCCACAGCGACTGGCGAAACGTTAGGAACCAAAACTGCCAGAACACGGCCACACAGCCCGGAAAACCCACAACAACCATCGGATTCTGGCCGTGAAAGCCTTCGACTATACAAAAAACTTAATTGTAAATGCCTATTTGTGATGATCTCAACCACAATGTCCCAATAAACACTTCTCCATGCAGTTCAGTGAAATGCAGATAAAGCTTTATTCAGGATACATGTTAATTGAAGCACTCCTAAAGACTTGAATGCCAATTCCCGCCAAACTATTCCTTCTTAACTTCCCCCCTTGCGCGCCAATTCACCAACCGATGATCTCATGCAGCAACCGTTCCCATCTCCACTCTGCTGCAGGTGCGCGACCTTGACGGAGCCGTCTCCAGCCTCCACCACCAGACATAACACTCAACTGCCATCCCCCCTCCCAACCAGTCTACAAGCATCTATGCTAGGCCTAATCCTAATGGCAGGATTCATAGACATGAACCCTGACACTATTCTTGGAACGGGCAAGGAAAAGTAGTAGTGGCACTCTATTTTTTGTAAATCATGAAATTCACCTCTACAATTCAGATGACTGGAACATACTGAGACGCCCCATGTGTAGTCATTTCCACCTTTTTCTTCTGAGTATTTTTAAGGAAATGTATTTTAGATATAAGGGATGTGTTGCCTTAGCTTGCCAAGTAGAGACTAGGTAGTTAAGCATCTACCGGTAGCCTAGCAACTTGACTTTAAAGATCCTTTTTTCCCCTGTATATTATATAATCCCTGAGTTCCTGGAACAAATTACATCTTTTTACTTATTTCTTTGCATTCTAAAACTGAACAATATAACATTCTTTCATTTCTCAATTTGCCATAATTTTGCATGATAAACAGCCATAAAATTGTATGAAATTTTAGCTAATTTTAGGTCAGTTAAAACAATTTAAATCTGGTTATTTAATATTATTAAGTATTTAATATGGAAGCAATCTTGGCAAAAAGCCTGCCTCCAGCACTGTCAAAGCCTACCCTGCATTACAGCGAAACCTCCTGCTTTCGATCAACTACGCAGAATATGGACAGCTATCAATAGAGTGCGCACTAACCATGGTAGGTGTGCAGATTCCCTATACAAATGGGGTAAGATACTTTCTCCAAGGTGTGACTGCGGGGCTGGCAGGCAAACTGTTAAACACAGAGAATGTAAGACTAGAGCCTACGATGGGAACTTTGCTGATTTCCTGATGGCAACTGATGCTGCAAAAGACTATATTTGTAATCTTAATGTTTGTTTTCAGTTATAATTGCTCTATGACTAATGCATATACTCATATGTAGAATCTATTTTATATACCTTTTTATATTTCCAACTTTTAATATAATATATTTATAATATGTATGATGTGCTGCCATACGATAAATACATAAAAATATGGGAAAGATTAATATTCCGACACTGAACTTACCAAGTCCCATAGAAGTCGAAACCATTGATGGTCAGCCCCTCAAAGTCGGCCCAGTACTAAGATGCACAGAACCAATTCAACTAACAAATGGAGTTCACACTGAGTGGATTCAGCTTTATGTCATAGCATCATTACAAGTACCAATCATCCTGGGCATGCCTTGGCTAAAGCTTCACAACCCCTGTTTGGACTGGGCGACAGGGGCAATTTCCTTTCCAGCAAAAGTCTGCCAGCACCATACCTTGCAAGCAACCTCTTCTTCTCCAACAACAACAGCAGCCATAGAGACCAGTGGGGTGCAGCTACCAGTCAAGTATGCAGATTTCGCAGACATTATCAGCAAACAGGAGGCTACAGCACTTCCGCCCCATAGGGATTGCGACTGTACTATCAACCTACAACCAGGTGCAAAGATTCTAGCACAAAAGTAATATCCTATGTCGCCCAAGGAATTGGCTACCCTGAAAGAATACTTGGATTCAAACCTCAAGAAAGGTTTTATTCAACCATCCACATCTCCAGCATCTGCTCCTACCTTCTTCGTACCCAAGAAGCCAGACCCGATGCACCCCCAGGTCAGGAGGGAAGGGAGCCTCCCATGCGCACAGTTCACGACTACAGTCCACTCAACACTGTCACAGTTCGGGACCACTACCCGCTTCCTCTCATATCTGACCTGCTCAATCGCTTACAGAAGGCACGTATTTTTACAAAATTGGACTTCAGAAATGCCTACAATCTGATCCAGATGAAGGAAGGCCACGAATATCTGACAGCCTTCGATACCAGATATGGTAAGTTTCAATATTGGTCATGCCTTTTGGACTAAGTAATTGTGGGGTTGTATTTTCTCAATTTATGAATAAAATTTTCTCTGATTTAGATAAGTATGTCATGATTTACCTCGATGACATACTAATATTTTCTGATGATGCAACTTTTCACATAACCCATGTGCGCAATGTTTTGCAAAGACTAAGAGAAAAGCATTTTGCCAAGCTAGATAAGTGTGCATTTGATTTAACTCAATTGGACTCCCTGGGATACAGGATTTCCACAGAAGGCATAGCCATGGACCCCTCAAAGGTCCAGGCAAGTCTCTCTTGGAACCCTCCCCGCAATGTGAAGGAGGTACAGAAATTCCTTGGCTTTGCAAATTTCTATAGAAATTTCATACCTAAATATTCTGAAAAGGCAAAGCCCCTCACACAGCTTTTAAGGAAAGAAAAGAAGTTATTTTGGGGTGAGCAGGAGCAGGCAGCCTTCCAGGAGTTTAAGCAACTTTTTGCATCTCAGCCTCTACTAAGGCACCCCGACCCAGAGCGACAGATCATAATCCATACAGATGCATCTGATTTTGCAATAGCCGCTGTGCTGCCGCAGGCTGAGAACCCAAGAGGGGAGGGGATGCTTCCTTGTGCCTTTTTCTCTTGCACGCTGTCACCGGCAGAGAGAAACTATGATGTTTTTAACAAGGAATTGCTTGCAATTAAAGCAGCTTTCCAAGAGTGGAGACACTGGCTAGAGGGAGCGACCTTTCCGGTAAAAGTTTGCACAGATCATAAGAATTTAGAACAGAGCTTTCCAAACTGTGTGTCAGGACATGTTAGTGTGTCGGCTGCAGTGTCTGGGTGTGTCGCGGCTGCGGCTGCCTCCAAACCTGCCCTGCAAGGATTCCGTGCAGGTCCTAGTGCCTGCCTTGTGCCCTGCTGTAAGAGTGTGTCGCGAAATGATGCATGTCTAAAAAGTGTGTCACCAACATGAAAAGTTTGGAAAGCTCTGATTTAGAACTTTTACAAAATACTAAGTCGCTCAGTCCACACCAAGTCAGATGGAGCCAGTTTTTCTCCCGTTTCAATTTCCCTTATTTGCCTGGAACTCAGAATCGTTTGGCTGATGCGTTATCTCGCCAGCCTCAGATTGATTCAACCCACCACCAAGGTGCTCAAGCAACAATTCTACAACCTCACAATTTTGAGCAGACTCCCAAGGGGAACCAGACAGAGATCTTAGCAGCCGGCAGGCAGGCGGAGGATCTCTTTGCAAGAGTCAAAGCTCAGCAGCAGCAGGACCCCTACGCGAGGGCTAGAATGGAGGACCTTTGGGGAACGTCGCAAGGTACCTTTTCCCCATTCACAGTAGAGGCAGGAATTCTCTGGCATGGCGGAGATATTCCAGAGTGTGTGGGCAGCCACTTAGAAGCCTTTTGAAAGGCTCCCACCCCTCTTACTTCACACCATAAGGGCACTACCGGTATACACTTTCTAAGAGAATGATTGGTCAGGCTGTATCTGGCCAGGAAAGATGATTCTGTAAGTATGCAGGTACCAAGCTATATAGGACTTTAAACCAGCATTTTGAATTTGACCTGGAAGCTAAACAATAACCAGTGCAGCAACCATGGCATAGGTATGAGATTGCTAAATCTGCTGCCTCCAGTTGGTTGCCCATTTTGGATTGGTTGAAGCTTCTGAGCCCTCTTCAAAGGCAGCCCTGTGTAGAATGCCTTATACTTGTCTGTACACAAGATGACAGCATGAATTACTGTTGTCAGGGCCTCCTTGTCAAAAAGTCCTGCAACTGGAACATCAGTGAAACTGCAAAGGCTTGCCTGGCTGTGGCCTCCACCTGCTGTTCTTATAGGACCCTCTAGTCTCCTTTATGGTGATCATGACTATCCAGATTCAACATTGGAAATGGAATCAAGCTAGACTGATCACGAATAAATAGTAGCTCCATCTTTCAGGGAATTAATCTGAGCTTGCTTTGATCCATGCAGGCCCTCCCAGATTGCAGGAACAGGGACAGGAGTTTGACGCCATCCCTGGTCCAGCCTGGGGTGGGGATGTATAGCTGGCTATTTTCAGCATACTCATTACAACTCATACCAAACCAATGGATGACCTCCCCTTGTGGTTTCATGCAGATATTAAATATCATGGGGAAGAGGACTGCACCCTGTGGAACCCTGGAGCAACTACAGGTGCAACCATTCTTTCCGTGCATATATTGATTGGAACTGCCCACTCAAGAAGAAATGCAATCACTGCAGAACAGTGCCTCCAGTCCTCAGTCTTCACAGGCAGTCCAAGAGTATTCCATGGTTGATGGTATCAAATGCTTTGGTGCCCAGATACAGGATGGTTATAATTCCGTTCCTTTAAACTGAGGAGCAACAACTCAGGGTCCTGAGTCCAAGTTAACTCAAGTTACAGCAGCCAAGTCTTCATCACAATCATGGCCTCTCATAAATCATGTTTGTTTCAAATATATGGAGTCTCCATATGAAAGGAAAGAGCTACTGCCTCTTACATTTAAGATGGTATTTTTTGCAACAATCAGGTTTGGATTAGCATTTTACAACCAAATGTTGTGGAGATAGATATCTCCTTTGTTTTTCATTATCAACAAAAGGTTATGCTTCACTTAATTCTCATTCTGTCCTCTGGGAAATTTTAAAGGTGAATTCTAGTAATTCACAGGTTCCTGATCTGGAATCTGTATCTTTTCTGCCAGCTGTGATGGAACTGTCATTTGAGCCTCTCAGGCAAATGTCCTTAAAACATTGTCCTGGAATGTAGCTTTACACACCACTATCACTTCAGCTGGAAAGGTATCAGAGCTAGGAGTTCTCTTTAATGAAGGAACACTGCCTTTATTTTTCCAGATTCCATCCTTTTGAGACTAGATCCCACTTTTTAATAAAGTGGATTCATTTTTTCATAGAATAGAAGCAAGGAATTTAAATTCCCATAGGAGGAAGAACACATAACGTTTATATTCATCATGCTATTAAAATCTATCTGAACGGAATGGAACAATTATCTCTTCATTTCCTTTTTTTAAGGGATCTTAAGATTCCCATAACAACCATCTCCAGCTGGATCATTCCTAAATAATCTTTGCTGATAAGTTTCTGTTGACCACAGCTCTAGAGGGGATCTCTGCTTATTCCACAGGAGTGCAGCCATCTCTGCAGTGTTTTTAACCAGCACTTCTCTGGCCTATACATTATATCTAAGGCAGCAACATGATCTTCCATTTATACATTCATTTGCCATTATAAATTGAATGTGAATTTGTCTGCTGGAGCCTTCTTTGTCAGTTAACTAGTACAGAGTGTGGTTTCTTTCTCCTAGTCATTCAGTGAGAGTTCATTCCCACAAAGACTGAACATCCCAGTGAAAGGATACCCTCCATTGTTTTCTACATGTCCATTTCTACAGTGAACTAGTTTCACAAATGAGGGGATTTCCTTCAAGGTTAGCCTTTGCTAAGTACTTGTTTCCCTCTTTCTTTTATGTTACTATTATAGCACACGGGAATTCCTTTAGCTTAAGATTGTAACCGGAGGGGTAGTTTCTTCCATGGTTATCTTCTTCAGGAAGATTGGCCTTGCCTTTTGGAGAGAGTGGAAGAACAACCCAGTGAAAGGATACCCTCTATCTTCTATTAAAAAAAAAGACCTTCACAGTAAGTAAGTAAGTCCGCTGGAGGAACACGAAGACGGAATCTGACCGGACACAATCTAGAGCCGCTATTAGGGCCTACCTTGTGGCGGTAAGAGCAGCGAAACGTGAATATTTCTCCGCTCTTATTGTGTCCGCAGAATGCCGCCCGACGGCCCTGTTTAAGATTACTAGATCTCTTTTGGGTCGGGTGGATTTGGTGACCCATTTACAGGGCTGGTCGGAAGAGTTTGCCGAGCATCTGCAGGACAAAATCGCTCAGATTCATTCTAAGTTAAACTCTAAGCGTGAGGCACAATCTGGGAAGATGCCAGAGGAACGTACTTGTCCTGTTATCTGGGAACAGTTTGATCCTGTTGGACCTAATGAAGTGGACAGGATCCTCCGGATTGTAAACGCCACCACATGCCACCTTGACCCGTGTCCCTCCTGGCTGGTTAAGTCAGCCCGGGAGGTCACATGTGGTTGGGTCCAGGCGATGATTAATGCATCTTTGGGAGAGGGGGTGTTCCCGGCGGTCTTTAAGGAGGCGCTGGTGCACCCCCTCCTCAAGAAGCCTTCCCTGGACCCCACTGTTTTAAACAACTTTCGTCCTGTCTCCCACCTTCCCTTTTTGGGAAAGGTGGTTGAGAAGGTGATGGCGCTGCAACTCCAGAGGATTCTGGATGAAACGGATTATCTAGACCCTTTTCAGTCAGGTTTCAGGCCGGGATATGGGACAGAGACTGCATTGGTCGCACTTATGGATGATCTCTGGCAGGAGTGAGATGGAGGGAGTACATCCATTCTCGCTCTCTTGGACCTCTCAGCGGCTTTTGATATCGTCGACCACGGTATCCTTTTGGGGCGGCTCAGGGAGTTGGGGGTGGGTGGCGTTGTTTTACGCTGGTTCGCCTCCTTCCTCCGGGACTGTTCCCAATCGGTGGTAATAGGAGAGGAGAGATCGACCCTCGGTCCCTCTTGTGTGGAGTGCCACAGGGTTCGGTTCTCTCTCCTCTCCTATTTAACATCTATATGCAGCCGCTGGGCAAGATCATCCATCACCACGGGATGAGGTATCACCAGTATGCTGATGATACCCAGTTGTACATCTCCGTCCTGGGTGATGTAAGTGTTGCAGTCGACACCCTTTCTCAGTGTCTGGAGGCTGTAGGGGCCTGGATGGGGCACAACAGGCTTCAGCTGAACCCTGGTAAGACGGAGTGGCTGTGGATTGATGGCCTCTCAATTCCCAGGAAGTTGTCATCTTTAACTCTGGATGGGGTGGCACTGCCCCATTCAGATTCAGTGCGAAACTTGGGGGTCCTCCTCGACTCACGACTCCTGCTTGAGGAGCAGGTGGCAGTCGTGGCCAGGAGGGCCTTTGCACAGCTTCGGGTTGTGCGCCAGTTGCGCCCCTTCCTGGATCAGGAGGCCCTCCGAACAGTCACTCATGCCCTTGTCATCTCCCATATAGATTACTGCAACGCGCTCTACATGGGGCTACCCTTGGAAGAGTGTCCAGAAGCTTCAGCTGGTCCAGAATGCGGCTGCACGGGTAGTTCTGGGTGCTATAAGATCAGCACATGTAACACCGCTACTCCGTGAGCTGCATTGGGTACCAGTTTGCTTCCGGATCCAATTCAAGGTGTTGGTTATCACCTTTAAAGCCCTACATGGCATGGGACCAGGGTATCTGAGGGACCGCCTTATCCCGATCACATCTACCCGCCCCACCCGATCATGCAGGGAGGGCATGCTTCGGATCCCATCCTCAAAAGAATTCCATCTAGCGGGGTCCAGGAGGACCAGCCACTTCCAGTGTGCTTCTGGGTGCAATTCAGGTTGCTGGTAGTTAACTTTAAAGCCCTTCATGGCTTGGGACTGGGCTACTTATGGGAGCATCTCTCTCCAGTTGTTTCTACCTGTCCCACCCAGTCCAACCGGAGGGGTATGCTCCAGGTGCCATCAGCTAAGGAGTGTTGGCTGGCAGGGAACATCACTTGAGATTATGTTAGCCCTGATCCTTCTGGCCTTTCGCAAGGCTTTAAATGCTTGGTTTTGTGCCCACGCCTAGGGCCCCGGAAGTGTGATAGAGCCCGTCTCTTGGCTTTGTTTATGGTTATTTTATGAAGCTCAGCTGCCATGTGTTTTTATTTTATATTATGTATGTTACAGTGGGGCAAAAAAGTATTTAGTCAGCCACCAATTGTGCAGGTTCTCCCACTTAAAAAGATGAGAGAGGCCTGTAATTGACATCATAGGTAGACCTCAACTATGAGAGACAAAATGAGAAAACAAATCCAGACAATCACATTGTCTGATTCGGAAAGAATTTATTTGCAAATTATGGTGGAAAATAAGTATTTGGTCAATATCAAAAGTTCATCTCAATAGTTAGTTATTTAACTATTTCTTTAACTAGTTAATTCTTTCCGAATCAGACAATGTGATTGTCTGGATTTGTTTTCTCATTTTGTCTCTCTGTAGCTTGAATCATGTCAACTGGATTTCTATTTTCTTAGTGGAAACGTTTCGCTCCTTATCCAAGGAGCTTCTTCAGTCTGAGCAAAGTTGGTAAGGGAATCCTAAATATGTTCCTAGGTAGCTGTGTGACCTTACACCTGGGGCTAGGTAAGGTAAGGTCACACAGCTACCTAGGAACATATTTAGGATTCCCTTACCAACTTTGCTCAGACTGAAGAAGCTCCTTGGATAAGGAGCGAAACGTTTCCACTAAGAAAATAGAAATCCAGTTGACATGATTCAAGCTACAGACAATTCCACCTGGATGACTGAGAACCTTCATAGACATTTTGTCTCTCATAGTTGAGGTCTACCTATGATGTCAATTACAGGCCTCTCTCATCTTTTTAAGTGGGAGAACTTGCACAATTGGTGGCTGACTAAATACTTTTTTGCCCCACTGTACTTGTTTTTTATCTATTTTATTGTAAGCCTCCCAGAGTCACATATAAATGGGCAGCTATATAAATCAAATAAATAAATAAATAAACCCTAGATTACCAGTTTACATGTTTTAAAAAGAGTGCTATCTAGCCTTTTTAAAAGCTGATATATGAGGCAATTTTCTGCCATTTTGTTTTGTGAAAAAGGACATTTCAGTTTTTCAGTGTTTTTAATTAATGAATAAATAACCTGGCAATAGTTAACATGCATACTATCTGGAGAAAAATGCTTCTGGAAGATTTTTTTTAATCTTCTGGTAGAAAGACTGTTGCCTTGCAAAATTCAACAGTATTTAGAAAACGGCTTTAGATACTGCTGCAAAAATATAGAAAGAAAGGTAGAAGTTTATAAATCTTATTTTTAAAAAGTGATGATTTTCTTGCTTCCTAAACATTCAAAATGTCATGCCAATGCAATGGTGTGGAGGCTGAGAGACTGAACTGGGTTCCCACTTTGACTGAACTGGGTTCCCACTTTGCAAGGGAACCCAATGTTGGTATGCTGATTAGGAGGTAGAAGTAGAATGGTATATCACACCCTGCAGTTTAATTCAGTGTGGTTTTCTGGTCTCTTGAAGTGTGTGTGTTGGTGGGGGAAGATCATATACTGTAGAGACAGGGCCATGTAATGGGAGAAGTGAAGTAGATTACTACAAAGGATTGCAGTTTCTTAGGGACTGGGGGAGTTAGTGATCTATGTACAGCAGTAAGAAAGGCTTTTGTTCCTGTTTTACTCTTGGGTGGGGTGTTTCTCTTTCTCTTAGTACAGGCATTAGATCTAAAAAAGTATGGCATGCTTCTACTCAGAAATTAGTAATCTCACATGTATTATTTTTAAAAATCTCTGTTACAAAGATACCTGTTTTATGTGTTACCTAGAGAGAAGATTTCAGGGGAGGGTTGCAAGCTGAGCCCATTATTTGTTTATTTGTTTGTTTGATGCATACCCTACTATCACTCCCTCTAAAATATTGATCATGGCTGCTAGCAATAATAGAGATAAAGAAACATTAGAATTATAATTAAACGATTTAAATATATCAACAAAATACCCCAAAAAACATTCAGTTAAAACATACCTCACTGGACAAACTAGGATATATGCCAAACAACTGGCAGGATAACTGTGTCTTTTATCAGTCAAGTTCCAGCCATTGCAAGAACATCCCATTCCAAAATGAGTGCTTCATTCAACTGGGTGTTTTCACTGTCCCTATTTTCAGATGTTAATGTTCTGGAAAGCTAAGCCCGGGTCTTCTGAATTTGGGTGGAATGCATGGATCTTGTTTCTACGGTGTCTAGAAGCTGGATGGTGTGCATGCACACAGATACATATGGCAAAATCTGTTGTTTCACTTGTTAGCGAATGCCATCTTGAATTTTTGGTTTGAAAACCATAATGCCTCTCAGAATTTTTTACAATGTAAGTTAAACTAATATAGAGTAAGTGAACAGCAAGCAGAGTCATCAGCAATGAAGCACCGGTCATCTCTTTGTGCAGCCAAAGGAGGGTATGTGGATACTGTATGTCTTGTGTCAAGCTAGCATTTCTTTCAAGGCTGGGTTGGTACAGCACACCTAAGATTGCAAGGTCAGGAATAAACATTATGTATGTTTGTTTGGTGGGTTTGTTTGGTGGGTTTGTTGGGTAGGTAACAGCATTCCGCGTGCGTCATGCCGGCCACATGACCGCATAAGGGTCTTCGGACAACGCTAGCTCTTCGGCTAACAAACGGAGATGAGCACCGGCCCCTAGAGTCGGACACGACTGCACAGATGTGCGGGGGGAACCTTTACCTTACTTTATGTTTGTTTGTTTAGGAAATTTATATGGCTGGCCATCTTAAATATATAAATATATTTTTAAAAAACATAACAAGAAAAAATATAACTAAAGGTAATCCAGTACAAAAGGAAACTGAGACACCATTTAACAAACTCACAGACATGAATATTGGGCTCCTCTAACATCCAGGCGCTAAAGCCTAGGGAAAAAGCCAGGTCTTCATGGCCTTCTGGAAGGCTAAGAGGATCGGGGCCAAGCATATTGAGTTGCATTCAGAAGCATACTGGAAGCCAGTGGAGCTTATGCAACAGTGGTGTTGCACAATCTTTGGAGTGCCCCAAACTGCATTTGCTGCAGCATTTTGGATCACTTGAAGCTTCCAAGGGGAGCCCCATGTAGAGCACAGTGTAGCAATCCAGTTGGGAAGTGACTTAGGCATGAATGATACTGAACAGAGTTTTCTAGTCCAGGTATGGGTACAGCTGGCACACAAAACAAATCCATGCAAAGGCTCCCTGGCCATGGCTGCCACCTGCTCCTTGAACAGAAGCTGTGAATCTGGTAGAAAGAGTGTGTACCACTAAAAGAAACCAAATTACTTCCAGATTGATTTGACTGAGAACTTCATTTTTATTTATTTATTTATTTAAACATTCTCTGTTTTTTAAAATTATTATTATTATTCAACAATCTTTTTCAACCGAAATAGTATTGGGAAAACATAGCATTTGGTGAAACATAGTCCACACTAAAAAAAAATGACTTCAAATGTTTGGCCAATTGGGCAACTATGAAAATGTTGAGTCTAAGCACTTTATAATACCTCCAACATTTTTTATGAAACAAAGAACTAAGACATTTCATTTTCCCATAACAGGCTTTGCTCTCTACTATTTCTCTTGGCTTTTTATACCTCAGCACACTGAAAATCCATACATGGCCAGCAGCAAATTATACATTAGAAGTCTTACAGAAGGCAGGTTCTGGTGCTTACTTCTTTTTTAAAGTGGTAACTGTTATTTGATTGTAGTCTAAAATTGTGTTTTTACTTTCAGTTAAATGGTAGTTTATCTTGTGCTGCAGTATTTAAACAATTTCCAACTAAAAATAATTTGGAGGGGTGGGCAAAATGTAATGAGTATGGAACAATTTGAAAACTCTTATGGAGATTTTGTTGTTTCAGAATACAGTTTAAAAATGAGATCCTAGGAACCCATTGCATAAGGCTGGGTTACTTTATGGAAGATTCCATATTCAAAAGTTTGGGCTTCACAGAAAGGGCTTTGAAAAATCAGCCTCTTGCCTCTTCCAACTCCAAGTATTGCAGAATAGTCTGTACAAAGTAATGTAGGCTTTCCAGTTGTTAGCCTTTGTTCTGCTTCCAGAGACTCTTTGGAATTATGCCGTCTTCCTTTTCTGTTATGGAACAGTGTTGACTTGGAGGTTTTTCCAGCGCTGTAGGAGGAAACACAATATTAGCAAATTTCATTCAACTGCAAAAAGTTATGAGAGCTTTATAGCATTTTCAAAGCAGAAGAACTGTACCTCTATATAGCAAAGTTACTAATGCCTAGTTTTCACAGCTTGCTGCAGTAATGCAAAGTTTACATTTGAGATATTAGCATAGATGTTAAAGCCAAATGCTAAATGAATGGTCACATTTTAATGATGATAAGATAGGGTATGAATCCAATAAATCAAATAACAAACCATAATATCAGCTCTGCTAGAATGACACAGAATTTTAAACTTGTAAAAAACTAGGGGACAGTTCGAAGATGTGACAAAAAGTGACACTGCCAAGGAACAGGTAACTGAAACCAGTTTTAAAATTACCAAAGTTATCCCATTTACTTCTGATAGATTGGAAATAAGCTTTAAAGTAGGTTGACTAGCAAATAGTATGTCCATGCCAAATAGCATTTTAGCATCATAAAGGAGCCAATTTTGGAGCTCTCCAAGGAAAATGAGCAGGCTGCATTACTGAAAGTGACAATAGGGCAAAATATGACTTGTATTACAAAGTTTGGGGGTTGGAATCACTCCTTCCTTCAGGGCCTCTGATATTCATCTCCTACATAAAAAATAGTAGACATGAAATGGAAGGGAGCAGTCTTTCACACAACACACAATTTATTTATATAATTCACTGTCCTTTGACATAATGCCATCTGCTGCATGGGTACCTTTAAAGGGAGTGAGAAATATTCATGAAGAATGGAGATACAGAACTTCCATGCCTAGAGTTAGCAAAACAGTGAATTATTGGTTGTTGGCCTGGGTATGGTTAGAGGATTGCAAGAATGGAAAGGAGGATGCTGTTGTCTATAGACTTTTTTCTTGTGTCTGGACTTTCTCTTGTGTACCAATTATTTTGGAAAAATATGCATTTTTATTTAAACAAACAACTTTTAACTTTAAGGCCAGGTTACGTATCACAGCAATATAACTATCATTATCTCTAAATGTAGGTCTGTGCTATCATGTGAAGCTTGAAGCTTCTGGCATGTGTAACTTTATGTCATGGTCTCCGATTCAAAGCTTCTTTGCTTCGTATCGGAGATAATGACACTTTAACCCATTATCTGGGGATTATTCAATTTAATACCAGTAGTAAACCTGCTTGATTGATCACTGGCAAATAGATGGAGAAAAAGTGGAGGCAGTGACAGACTTCGTATTTCTAGGTGCAAAGATTACTGCAGATGCTGACTGCAGCCAGGAAATCAGAAGACGTCTACTTCTTGGGAGGAGAGCAATGGCAAATCTTGATAAAATAGTTAAGAGCAGAGACATCACACTGACAACAAAGGTCCACATAGTTAAAGCAATGGTATTCCCTGTAGTAACCTATGGCTGCGAGAGCTGGACCATAAGGAAGGCTGAGCGAAGGAAGATAGATGCTTTTGAACTGTGGTGTTGGAGGAAAATTCTGAGAGTGCCTTGGGCTGCAAGAAGATCAAACCAGTCCATACTCCAGGAAATAAAGCCAGACTGATCACTTGAGGGAATGATATTAAAGGCAAAAGTGAAGTACTTTGGCCACATAATGAGAAGACAGGATACCCTGGAGAAGATGCTGATGCTAGGGAAAGTGGAAGGCAAAAGGAAGAGGGGCCGACCAAGGGCAAGATGGATGGATGATATTCTGGAGGTGACGGACTCAACTGTGGGGGAGCTGGGGATGGTGACGGCCGACAGGAAGCTCTGGTGTGGGCTGGTCCATGAAGTCACGAAGAGTCGGAAGCGACTGAACGAATAAACAACAAAAGTAAACCTGTGTAGGAACACAGTTCTCTGTGCCCAAGAGAGAATCTTCTAGCTGTGCTCCTGTCCTCTGAAGATGCCAGCCACAGCTACTGGCGAAACGTTAGGAACCAAGTCTGCCAGAACACGGCCACACAGCCCAGAAAACCCACAACAACCATTGGATTCCGGCCATGAAAGCCTTTGACTATACACAGTATAAAATGATTGGGGGTTGAAAGACTGTACAACTGGAGAATACAGGTAATCTGCATGGCTTTTTTACAGTGCACTTTTCAATGTGTATACAAGTGGGACAGCTTTGCATTTAAACAAATGTTGGTCATCCATGGACATAAGAGTACAAGACCTGTAAAAGAAGAAATTAGGATCTGTTACATTCTCACTGTATATATTTGAAGTTCAGAAAATAAATATTTCTTTCAAAAGCAGACAATTCTTTCAAGGATGCATTTGGTGATTTTTATCTGGGGAAAACTTTATAATTTATGGGTAGGCAATGTGGTGGCCATGGGCACCGTTGTGCCTATGAATGCAAGCATGATATGAAGGTAAAGAGTGTCCTATTACTTGTTTTTATTTTGTAAGAGGCCACAGCTATCATTCCATCTGTTCTGAATGCATGATTTTCCCACCTCCCACCAGGCAGCCCCCAAATCTCTGGTGAACTTAATTAGTGGTAACCTCAGCCTGGCTATTTAGTTATTTTTATATAACTAGGAAAAACAGGAGGGTGGATTGCTAAACCATTTACATGGTGTGAATAAATCAGTATTTCATGAAAAGTGTAGATTTACATAAAATACTGTATAAGAAAAGTGCCTTGGTTTGCCCCATGAATGAGGTAAAACTCTAAAATGTTATGTTCTGCCGTAGGATTAATTGCTCCAATGCAACAAACTTCTTTTTTCATTTAAGCCCATTTTGAAAAATAGTTTGCTATTGCTCCCTGCAAAACAAACTAGATAGTTTAAGATAACTTTTATGAGAAAATTCTTAGTTGTTTGTAATCTTGACATATTCCTTTTTATATTTGTTTTGAGCCCAAATAAGCACTAATGAAGATTACTATATATCGGTTAAAAAATGGCCACATCAAACATTACTATGTATTAGTTCTATAGTGTTCATTTTTCTTGTTCCATGTAACTGCTTGTATTTTCCAATCCACTTTCATGTAACTTCTATTTCTGATTCTTATATCCATGTTGGAACTCATGAAGAGGATAAATATTGTTCTATCCATTCTCTGTGTATCTGTAAGCCTGCAAAAAAAAAGCTTCAGGCGTGTGCTAACGAAGTATTGGCCTCAGTATTTCTTTGATTTTATTTTTTTTTAGAAAACAGAAAAACAAATTGGATATGTATTAATGAACCGCCCAGAGTCCCTCCGGAGGAGGGAGATGGGCGGTGATAGAAATCTGATTAATAAATAAATAAATAAATAAGTATTAATAAATATTATGTTTCCAAATACCGGTATACATCATATCAGCCCAGGATAGCTCTATATTCTAGAGTGTTTTTTTGGGAAATGTCAGAAAACATATTCATTTCCTCTAGCTTTAGTAAAAATGTAGATCTGTCCTTATAGAACTATACTTAGGTTCCTTATGTTTTTCTTTCTAAAGTTAATATAATTCATGTCCTTTCAATTCCCCTGAGTAAAAACAGCAATTACTGGAGCCTGTGTAATAATTTTAACAGTATCAGCAAGTTTTAATTGTCTGCATACCTGGTAACACCCTTCACCACTAGTCTCTACCAAGCCTCTGTGTTTAGCTCAGATCTGATATTATGTGTTTCCTTCATTCCACTATAATACCAGATAGTAATTGACCACATTTGGTGAAAAGTCTGGAAACCAGAAAAAAATACAGGGAAATGAAGGTGATTGATGTTTTGAGATTATAGTGTAGTTTGAGTTACCAATATGAATGCACTATATTTTGTGGAAGTGTTGCCTTCCATTTCTTCATGCTTCCTTTTTATGCCCTTCTGTTTTCTGCCTAGTCCTCATAAGCAATTTAAGATAATCCTAATTTGCAGATGGAGTTGGTATATATGCAGGTTTGGTGCTGCCAGCTCGTTTTTATTAGAGATCCAAAACCATCACTTTGTGCTGCCACATTTTTACCTTCTGCTTCTTAAATTAGTGTCTTTAGCCTCCAGTTCTGCTGAATGAGGTGCGTTATGTTTTTGAAGTCAGACTTTGAGATACAAATGCTGCTAAGCTATGTTACACCATTCTATCCTTTCTTTCACTGGCACTTGTGTCTCTATAAAAAGGAACTTTTTTTTCTTTTTGGGGGGAAGTTATGTAATAGTTTGAAAGAACTGACATTCTCTGCTTTTTCTGTGTAATTCTAATGAGGGAAGGATGGTATGTAGCTGCATAAATGAAAAACTTGTGGTGCTTTAGAAGTTAATCTGTTTTCTATTGCTTTTAATGCTTTTGCATTTTATAAGAATTCAGCTATAGCTCAAAAAAATGGAAATAATATAAAAAAGTGAAAGAAAATTAAAGGAGCCTGTCTTACCAGAAGTGAGCCAAGCAGAGCTTGGCAATGACTCATTGAAAACTAATCAAACCCTATTCCAGTGCTTTGACTTTTGGAATATATTCTACCTGTATAAGAATATTTTAGTTATAAAGGGATGGAACAAAAAAGCCCCTAGCTTCAGAAACTTTAATTGTTTGTTTTAGAATTTGACAAATTAATTGATAACTTGCATGTGCTCTGTTTGTAGAGCAATTACAGTAGTATATAGTAAACACCAATTTGCTGGCTAAAGGCCATAATAAATTGAATTGAATAAAGAACAGTGGTGACCATATTAAATAAAAAAGCTATTAACAAATAATACGGTGATTAGGCATAAACTGGTTATTTTAGCTAAAGTCCTTAAGTTTTTGCTTGGCTCAGTACTATGTGACACCTCCTGCTGTTTTCGTGTTAATTCCATTGCCTCTTTCTAATTCAGGCTTTAGCCCTAAGTATGCTTACTAGCAAGGATAAAATTCAGTCTGGACTCAGCTCGGGATCTGATATTTAACACTGTACATCTGTTCAGTTAACAGAAAAGAAACATTTGAAAATGATTTTATGTATTTGTTTGTTTATAAGTTTTTTAAATTGCCTCAATCTTAAAAGATTCTAGGCAGTGCACCAATTGGAGTACTCCTCTGTAAATTCGTATTTTTGGTGATATATCTTCTAAACAAGATAACAAATTGTGCTTGTTATTTGGTAATCTGTGGTTGAGATCATGTAATTTTTGTTGGTGTTTGCTGGATTAGCCTGAACCATGGACATGGATAGTGGTGGCTTCATTATTTATCAAAGTTTACATTCCTGTGAGTTGTTCATTTAAAAAAACCTGAAAACAATACTTTCCAGGATGGTTAACATTAAAAATATTTTTAATGAACAAAAATAATTAAACAGAGCAAAAATTAAAATGGCAGAGGAAGTAAAGCACAGCAAAACCACAAATTTAAATAAAATTCAGTTGAAATTTTAAATTGGCAAATTGAAGTTTCTGAGAAAACCTCAAATCCATCCCCACATATACAGTAATACACTACGATAATAAAATATGAAGCCTGTATGTAATGGAACTCCTCATTTTCATGCTCACATAATATATCCTATGGATGTCCAGAGTATGCAGAACATAATTCAGAATGATTACCTGAGTTTGGGGGAAATCTGAACCATGTCCGACTTCACAGAAACTGTTACTTAAGGCTTTGTCTCTAAACTAGGGTGATGCATACCTCTTCTTTTTTTATAAGAATTTTATTAGATTTAAAGCAAAGATAAAAACTACAAAAAAGAAAAAACTAAAAAAGTGTGAAAACACAAGAGGAAAAAGGTTTTAAAGATTACATAGAGAGGTGACTTCCGACTTTAAACAGCAAGAATATACAGCAATTTCCATAATCAATCCCTTACTCTATATCAAACCAAAGTCATATTATTTCTATAAATCATTCCGTTAGCACATTATAAAAATCACTAAATACAATTGTTCCTTCCCCTTATATTAAAAGAAAAAGAAATGTATAAACCTCCTAATTAACTTCTCCCCCCAAAAAAACATTTATTTCCTTCCTACCACTATACTATACATTTCTGTCCACTATAATAAAGATCAAACTAAAAAACATGTAAATTATCTGCTCTTATAATTAATAAAATTACAATTATAACAATCTTAATTCTATTAAACCCAAAACCAAGCATTTATTGTTTATACCTTATTAATCTTGATCCAAGTCATTAAGAAAGCATATGAAATCAAACAAGCCTTAAAAGCAATCCAAATGAACATTCTTAAATCCTTACCACTTCAAAATATACCAAAGCATTCACATATCTCCACATTACACACACTGCATTTTTCATAAAAAAATCAAACAGCCCAACTGCCCCCCTTAAAAACTCTGACTTCTCAGCAGAAAACCACCCATAGAAAAAACCCTCCTCCTTCCCATAACTTTCTATCAGAAAAACAATTCCATTTATAGTTTGCAAATCGAAGTGTCCCTTTAATTCCTTCAGTTCCACAATCTGGTCGTCGTCAGCAAAAGCTTCGGTCACGCTATCAGTAGAAACATTTATATTGATGTTTAGCCCCTCAACCTCTTCCACAGCATCCCCAGCCAGACGACACATTTTAAAGCTGAAGTTTTCTACAGTGTCCCGAATATCTTGCATAATAGCTTGACAGGAATCGAAAAGAATCTGTTTGAAACTCTGTTTAAGCTTACAACGAAACTCTGAGAAAGTCTGCTTGAGATACTCCATGTTTCAGGCAGTAGATTATGGTGCCCCCTACATTGACTAGGGAAAGTAGGAGTTAATAGGAGTTAATGGAAAATTTCCGAAAGATGTTGACACAAGTGAAAGTATGCTAACAGGCAGCTCCCAGGGAAAGTGGCAACAGAAAGCTGAAGATTCAAAACAGCAGATTCAACGTGTAGGAAAATAGTAAATTCTTCAAATTCAGTACAAAAATAATAGCAGGGAGGCAATTATTTATTCTCAATCCTCCTTAGTATTTAGATGGGAAACAAACCAAAACTTTTTTTAAAATTTTTTTTTAATTAATCCCAAAAATAACGATAAGCACCAAGAGATATTGCTTCTCTTTGCTGTAGAAAGCCTCTCTTAGGGTACATAAACTTTTTTTAAAATAAATTTTTATTAGAATTTTACAATACATAGTTAAAAGTTAGAAATAGAAAAAGAAATAGAAATACATAAGAAAACAAAAGAAAAAGTGTAGTAAAGAAAAAGAAAAGTATGAAACATAGGTAACTTCCAATCTATCCCTGGTCATAAACTTAAAAAAAATATAAATTGGGTGATTTAGAAATGGGGTGGCTCGACTTAGTGTCTCTTTAAGGCTACAGCGCGGCTTGGAAATGGTGACCTCCCGGCCTCCCGGCAGCTCTTACCCAATCGGTGCGAACGCTGTTTGCAATTCTCAGGCTGCAAGTTGCCATTCTGGAGGACAGATGGGATGATTCCGAGCATTTTCTTTTTCTGTGAAAATGCTCCAGGGCTTCAGGAAAAGACCTGCCTGAGCCCAAAAAACTGCCGCGTTGTCAGTTCTGTCTGCGGAGCCCGGGGACACAGCTGTTCAGTCAGCCGTGTCCCCACCAGAAGTCTGCATACTTCTTCTTTAATAAAGGACTGGTAAATGAATTTTGTATTTCAAGTTATGATCTATTATTTGAAACATACATTTCTACCAAAACAGCAATATAAATAGCTGCATTGAAAAGCTAAATGGAGATCACAAAAAAGCTAACCCTCTCATAGTGGAAGTTTAATCTATACTGCAATTCTGTGCTTGTGATGAAAGCAAGCCCTATGAAACTTGGTGGAACTTACTTCCAAGATACATACGATTACATTCTCTGTATATTTTCTGGAAAAATAACATTTTAGATTGAAATATTTGAGCTGATTTGTAAAAAAAAAAAAATAGACCATCTCCTCTTTTGATTGTTGCAAGATGATGAAAGATTGAATGATGAGATGGAAGTAGTTGAAGGAAAGGGTATAGAGAATAGATCATATTTCAAAAATGGAAAGCTTCCAGATTTAAATTCTTCCTTGGATAACCCAAAATAGAAGTCTTGGTGACCTTTTATCATGGAATCAAAATTAATGAAAGGAAGAGGATGATGCAAAATACATTGTTTAGATTGAAAGTTGTAAGATAGAATTATTTCTGTAGCTTTACATTTTCAATACAGTGGTGGAATAAAATAAATAATTGTCATCCAAAAATCTGTGGGAAAGTGCAGTGCTAAAACAAATGGCATCTCTCCCTGAAACCTTTCCCTATCCAAATGCACTTCCATGTCTGCAAAAAACAAATTTGTATATTGGCTTTTACCTATTCTAATTTTCAGTTTAAACGTTAATTTATTCATTTAAAATGTATTCATTTTATTGTGCAATTTCATTGTTTAATGAATCAAAGAGTGGAGATATACTTCATTGAAACATATATGCAATTTACATTAAGATAACAGGAATTACAAATAAATAAAACCTGAAAAACAACATATCCAAGACCATAAGCAAAGCAGCCTCACAGCAGTATGGGACCCTCAAAATCTAAAGCAGTATGAATAATTGGTACAAATCCAAACTGAGAAGTTCAAATCTGATAAGGTGAATTTATTTAAAATATCTAGTCTGGTGTTCATGCATTCCTTCACATTTTTCACGAGAGCTTTCAAACACAAGCCATTAATCTGGTAAAACAGTAGTAAAAATATTTATATAAAACATTAAAAGTATTTTAAAGTCCAGAACAGTGTATGAAATATTGATATACTTTCCCTTTAAATTTTGTTGCTGTGTCTTGATATGTCAGATTTGGACTTCAGGGAACAAGCTTCCTTCTTTTGATGCCTTCAACTCACTCAAGTCCATGCAGTTTTCTTGTCAATGTTTTTGGAAGTGGTTTGCCATTGCCTTCTTCTGAGAGAGAGTGACTGACCCAAAGGCACCCAGTTGGCTTTCGTGGCTAAGGAAGGATTAGAACTCATGGTCTCCCAGCTACTAGTCCAGTGCCTTTAACTGCAGTACAAGTTAGAAAGACATAAAATCATATACAGTGCGTGCCCAGTCTAAAGGCACTGTGAAATGATTCTGTAATTCACAATATAATACTCAATTCTATTCATCTGATTAAAGTTCTAATAATTGGTTTGATACTGCTTCTTTTTTACATAATCCATATTTATTTCAGTTAGAAGTATAAACTTTAATTCTTGGTTCATTGCCTTTGTTCATCGCTTCTGCTGTGGTAGAATTGCCTTTTTTGTTAATAATAGTCAGCATAGAGGAATATTATATATTCTGATTTAATGTTACCATAGAACAGGGGTGGGGAACCTTTTTTCTGCCAAGGGCCATTTGGATATTTATAACTGGGGGGTGGGGTTTCTGGGATTTCCGTGGACCGGGGGCCAGAGTTTGCGGGCGGGAGCCAATCACAAGCACTGGGGGGCAAGGTTTGCGGGTGGGAGCCAATCGCGTGGAAGGGGCAGGGTTTGTGTGTGGGAGCCCCGCGGGCCTTATATGGCCCGCAGGCCTGACGTTGCCCACCCTTGCCATAGAATGAAATGGTTATTTTGAAAATTGTTCAAGCTGAATGTGTTGTAGGAAACTTAAAGCAAACATTGCCTGTTGCCATTCTCAAGAATTCTATGTCTTGCATGATCTTTTAATTAATTAATTAAATTAATTGAAGTCATATAATATTTTTAAATAGTCATATTTTTTAACTTTTTTAATATGACTGCATTTGACATGTTTATTGTTTTATACTTTTTTGCTGTATGCCGCCTCAGTCACTTCTTGTGAGATGGGCAGCCATATAAATTTGATAAATAAACAAATAAATAAAGAAATAATATTATTACATTATAAATGTGATAGCTTTAGACAAAAAAATTAAATGTGCAATGGTTTTTTAAAGGGTAGGTATAAAAACTGGCTGAAAAAGTTCTAAAATATGGTGAAAGTTACTCCAGAACTTGCTGGAGAAAACTGGTTATGATTTAAGGATCTCATAAGAGTTTGGAAAAAAGTATGGGAGTGCAATGAAAAAAAGTATACATTTGAAAGTATTGTGAGGTTCACGATCTTTATGACCCAAAATCAGAATCTACAACACAAGCCACGAGGGATATGTGCAATTCGTTTATTGAATCAGCATCGTGCTCCGTTAAAGCCAGAAGTGGGTTTCTTCCCCCCCAGACCTCTCCTTTAACCATTCGGTTCTTACTTGTCCCGCCCCTCCCTCTCAGTTCTTTCTTTGTTGATTTCATTCTTTGCTTCACATTGATTGCTCTCTTCCGGCCTCGTGGTCGCCGGCATTGGTAGTACTTTTGTCATTGGTTTCTGAGTTTTCCTGATTCGGCAATGCTGCTGCTTTCTCGTAGGCTTGTGTTTCCCCCCTCCCCCATCTTCCTTTTATCCTTATTTCCTGTCTTTATTTACACTGTGTAAGGTTGGAGCATCCAGCCGCAATTACCCATTGCTGCTGGATTCTCCATCCTTACATGCCGCCCCCCTTCGAAATGATAACCTCCCCCCTGCCCCTTGGTGAGGATGCGCCATCTGAAAGATAAAAGGGACAGTTAGTGTATGAAGGTAGTAGTCTATTTCTTGTCAGCTAATTTTGGCTTCTCTGGGTATTTCTTGTGGAATGCCCTTACAAGTTGGGGTGCTCGGACATGTCGGCTCTCCACCCACTCGTTATCTGCTTTTGGAAGGTGTTTCCATTGGATTAGGTACTGCAGCCCCCCTCTTCGCATTCTGGAGTCTAAAATTGTTTGGACCTCGAAGTGTTGTTCTCCCTCAATGAGTGTGGGGGCAGGCGGGGGGGGTTCTGGGTGCCATCTAGCAGAAGAGCGCACTGGTTTGAGTAGGCTACAGTGGAAGACTGGGTGTATTTTGTTCAGGTTCTTAGGTAGTTCTAGTTGTACTGTTACGTCGTTGATGATTTTCACAATTGGGAATGGGCCTACGTACTTGGGGCCTAGTTTTTTCGACGGTTGAGTGGATTTCAGGTATTTCGTGGATAAATAGACCTTTTCTCCTACTTCCATGGGCCATTCTGGGGCTCTTTTGCGATCTGCATATTTTTTGTAGTCTGCTTTGGCGTCTTCTAGTGCTTTTTCGATCACTGGCCAGCTGTTTCTCATTTGGGTGATCCAGTCGTCCAGGGAGATTATTTTTGTCTGTTCTCTTGGTAGTTCTGGAATGGCTACAAAGTCTTGTCCATTCGCTGCTTGGAATGGGGTAAATCCTGTGCTGGTGTGTATCGCGTTGTTATATGCTACCTCTGCGAATGGGAGTAAGTCCGTCCAATTATCTTGTTGGTAGCTGACGTAGCACCTTAAGTATTGTTCTAGTATTTGGTTTCGTCGTTCACTTGCCCCATCTGTCTCTGGGTGGTGGGCGGAGCTTAATGCTTGCTCCACCCCTATTAATTTCAAGAACTGTTTCCAGAATCTGGATGTAAATTGGGCTCCGCGATCGCTTATTATTCTTTCGGGAGCTCCGTGTAGGCGGTATATGTGTTGTATGAACAGCTTGGCTAGTTGGTTGGCCGTGGGTAGCCCTGCACACGGGATGAAGTGGGTCTGTTTCGAGAATAAGTCTGTAACGACCCATATGACCATCTTCTTTTTGCTTTCTGGCAATTCGACTATGAAGTCCATGGCGATTTGTTTCCAGGGGCGGTTAGGGCTCGCTACGTTCTGTAGTAGCCCCCTGGGTTTGCCGCCGGCGTGTTTTGCTGTGGCGCAGATGGGGCATGTTGTGACATACTCTTCCACGTCTTTGCGTAGGGCCGGCCACCAAAATTGCCGTCGTACTAAGTGTAGAGTCTTCACGAATCCAAAGTGTCCCGCCACCTTGGCGTCATGGCATCTTTGTAGGATTTTCTTTTTTAGGGTTTCTGGGATATATATTCTCTCTCCCTTCCACCATAGTCCTTGTCGTTCTACTAGAAAGGTCTTATTCCCTTGCAGCCAATCATCTTGTTGCGATGCAGTCTGCAACTCAGCTTGTAGATCCTGTTCTACTTTTATGGCTGGGGCAGTTTTCCGCTCCCGTGTGGTTGCAGTGAGTCCGAAGTGAGCAGGTGGGATGACCGAGTCCACTATTTCTTCTCTTTGGCTGTTGTGTTGGGGTAGCCGGGAGAGCGCGTCCGCTAGAAAGTTCTTGCCCCCTGGTAGGTACTTTAACGTGAAGTTGAACCTACTGAAAAACTGCGCCCATCTGATTTGCTTGGGGTTTAGTTTTCGTGGTGATTTCAGGGCTTCTAGGTTCTTATGGTCCGTCCAGACTTCGAACGGGTGGGGGGCCCCCTCGAGTAAGTGTCGCCAGGTGACAAGTGCCCATCTCACTGCAAACGCCTCCTTCTCCCAGACGTGCCAGCGCCTCTCCGTGTCTGTGAACTTGCGTGATAGGTAGGCGCATGGTCTCAGTTCCCCCTCCTCATCCTTCTGCAGCAGAATAGCCCCTATGGCCACGTCTGATGCGTCCGCTTGGACAATTAGCGGTCGTGCCGGGTCAGGGTGCCTCAGTATCGGTTCTGATGTGAACAGCGCTTTCAGGCGGTCAAACGCTTCTTGGCATTCTGTAGTCCATTTGAGCGCTGTTCCTGGTCTCATCGCTGTTTTGGGGTTTCCTTTTCCTTTCGTCTTCAGTAGGTCCGTGAGAGGTAGGGCTACTTGTGCAAATTGGGGAATGAACTGTCTGTAGAAGTTTGCAAACCCTAAGAAGCTTTGTAGTTGTTTTCTGGAGCGGGGTGGTTCCCAGGCTACCACGTCATTAACTTTTCCTGGGTCCATTCCCACTCCTTTGTAGGAAATCCTGTACCCTAAGTAATCTAATTGCTTTTTGTGGAATTCGCATTTTGATAGTTTGGCGTATAGCTGGTTTTCTAGTAGTCTTTTCAGCACTTCTCTTACTAGTGTCACATGTTCTTCCATCGTTTCGGAGTAGATAAGTATATCATCCAAATATACTAGCACTCCCCGGTAGAGGAAGTCATGGAGGATTTCGTTAATTAGATGCATGAAGACTCCTGGCGCCCCCTTTAGGCCGAACGGCATTACTAAATATTCAAATGATCCCAGTTGACAGTTGAAGGCGGTCTTCCACTCATCTCCCTCCCTGATTCGTACTCTAAAATACGCTTCCCTTAGGTCTAGTTTCGTGAAGATTTTCCCTTTTGACAGGTGGGTCAGCATGTCTTTCGTCAAGGGGAGGGGGTATTTGTTGGAGGTGCAGACTGCATTTAAGCCCCTATAGTCTGTGCAGAGCCTCAGGGAGCCATCTTTTTTTGTTCTAAAGAGGACAGGTGCAGCCATAGACGATGTAGCAGGTCGGATGAACCCTCGTTGTAAGTTTGTATCTATGAATTCACGTAGCACCTCAAGTTCTTTAGGGGTCATAGGGTACAACTTTGTCTTGGGGAGCTCTGTCCCTGGGATCAACTCTATGGCACAGTCAGACTTCCGGTGGGGTGGGAGTTGATTTGACTCGGCTTCTCCAAACACCTTTTTCAAGTGTCTGTATGGCCTGGGTATGCAGGGGCTCCCTTCCTCTGTTGTCCCACCCTTCCCTTCTTCTAGGGATCCTGTTAGCTCTTCTGCGTCCCTCTCTGTCTGGCCTCCCTCATTGTAGCTTCCATCGGGGAAGTTTATTTGCCCCAACTTCCAATCCACCCTTGGGTTTCTTTCTCTTAGCCAGGCTATCCCTAGGATCATGGAGTGGTTGGCGATTGGGGCTACCAGGAACCTCAGGACCTCCTCATGTGTCCCTACCTGCATGGTGACGGGTTCGGTGTAATGTTCTACAGGGCCCCCTTTCATGTCCCCCCCATCTAGTTGGGTGAATATGATGGGGTCTTTAAGTTTTTCGACTTTCAATTTCAGTTTGGTGACTATTGCGGGGTGTAGTAGGTTGCGTGTGCACCCAGAGTCTAGTAGTCCTGCTAGTCTTGTGTGCCCCCCGCCCCTCAGCGGCCTCAGTTGTGCCCGCACCATCATTACAGGGCATTTCCTACTCACCATAGGGTCCTCGCGCCCGTTTGTCCATGCCTGCCCTTCGGCGCTGTTTAGGGCAGGCTCCCTTCGTTTCCCGACGGCTGGAATTCTTCGTCGGTTGAGTCCTCTGGGTCCTCAAATGTTTCGTGCCGTCTCTTTTCGACGGCTGCCGCTGCTGTTCCTTTAGCCTTTCGGGTCAGGGCCTTTGCACTGCTTTCACCAGTTTTGGTTTTTGCTGGTCCAGTGGGGGGTGCACAGTTGGCTGCTCGGTGGCCTTCCTTCCCGCATTTGAAGCACAAACCCCGTCTTGCCCGTCGCTCTCTCTCTTCCCGTAGTCGGTCTGTTGTCTTCCGGTCGCTGTGGTTCTTTGTGGTTGTTGGGTGCCTCCCTGTAGTGTAGGATCTTAGTTGACGCCTCACTTGAGCCCGTACCTCCTCTACTTCACCTGCTAGGCATATCCAATCTCTCAGCGTTTTGGGATTCCCTCGCGCTAAGGACCATTCCAATATCTCAGGGCGCAGGCCCCCCCTAAAGTATTCTATCTTTAGGGACTCCGGCCAGTCAGTTAGTTTCCCTGCTATAGCTTTAAAGTCCCTGGCATACTCTGAGACTGACCTGCCTCCCTGTCTTATGTTCTGTAAGCTTGTTCGAGCTTTTATTGCCGCTAATGGGTCCTCAAATCGTTCCTTTAATGCTTGCATAAAGGTGTGGAGGTTTTGTAGTTCTGGGGCTGCCACGTCATGTAGTTCCTCTAGCCATTGTGCGGCTTCTGCCCTTAGGCGTTCTGATACATATCTTACTTTGGCGCCCTCCGACCGGAAGGTTCCCTCGAATTCTTCCATGAACCCCCTTACATGTGTGAGGAAGCATGCTAGTTGTTTGGGGTCTCCATTAAATTTGGCTCTCAGGTCTCTGTTCCTGGTGAGTTCTCTTCTATTCCACAGGCTGCTTGGGGCTGGCAGGTTCCAGGGTTGCGGTGCGACATCCTCCCAGGCAGTGGGCTGTTGTGTAGTTTTCCCCCAGGTGGTTGGGTGTTGTGCGGTTTCTTCCCCGGTTGTGGTGAGGTGCAGTACGCTTTCCTCCCAGGTTGTGGGGTGTTGTGCCGCTTTCCCCCAGGTTGTGGTGGGGTGCAGTGCACTTTCCTCCCAGGTGGTGGGGGGTTGTCCTGTTTTCCCCCAGTCAGTGGAGGGCTCTCTCGTCTTGTCCAGCAGTATCGCAGTCTGGCATGCAGGGGGTGCCTGTCTCTCTCTCTCTCTCATACTGGCCTCTGCTGTTTCAGCCTGGGTTGGGATCTTCACTCCCCAGGGGGCTGGCATGTTTCCTCCAATCTGGTATGCAGGCTGTCTCTCTCTCTCTCTTATACTGGCTGCTGCCGGTTCAGCCTGGGCTGGGATCTTCACTCCCCAGGGGGCTGGCATGTTTCCTCCAATCTGGTATGCAGGCTGTCTCTCTCTCTCTCTTATACTGGCTGCTGCCGGTTCAGCCTGGGCTGGGATCTTCACTCCCCAGGGGGCTGGCATGTTTCCCCCCCCAGTCATTGGCCGTCTTGCCGTGGGTTCGTATTGGAGCCATGCTCCCCTCCCCTCGTCCAGGAATTCGGAGTTCCCGCTTCTGGGTAGCTCCTCCCTTCGCCACGCTCCCTTTGCAAGACTTGCTGCTGCTGCAGGGCTTGCTGCTGCTGCATTTCCCCATTTGGGCTGTGCTCCCCTCCCCCTGGCTGCTATATTGTTTGCTGTTGTGCCGGTCTGGGATTCAAAGCTCCCGCTTCTGGGTAGCTCCTCCCTTTGCCACGCTCCAATTGCTGAGCCGGGGCTTGGAGCTTCCATGCTGCAGGGGGCTGGGCCGGGATTTGGATCTGGGAACATGGCCTCTGCGCTCCAGGGGGCCGCTGAGATTCCCTCCCAGGCAGTGGGCCCCCTCACCTTGATCCTGGCTTCTGTTGGCACCGTCGCTCTGTTTTTTGCTGCCTGGATCTGGGCTTCTTGGTCTAGCTTCCCCAGTAGGCTTGTCATGGCTTCTCGCAGGGCACACATATCTTGTTCTAGCCTCCTTACCCGTTCGTCTGGCGCTGCCGGTGAGTATAGCGTGCTGTGGCCGGGCTCTGCCGCTGTTCCTCCGTCTGTGCCTGTCTGCCAGGGAGTCTCAGGGGTCCGCAGGTCATCCTGGATCCACAGTTTGCTCGGTGGGGTAGAGTGTGTGTGTGCGATTTGCCCTTGGAGCTGGGTCGCTGCTGCCACGGATGTTAGAGTCCCTCCTGCAGCTCCCCATTGCTCCCTTTGCTCTCCTGGGGTCTGCTGTGGGGAAATGGCTCTGGGTGCATGGCTTGGCACGTCCTGCTCTTCCGGTGGGTTTGTTGCTTGGCTTTCCAGGTGGTTCACGTTGCCCTCCAGTGTAGTCACCACGTGTGGGCTGCTTCTGGGTTGCTCCGCGTCCTCCGGTAAAGTTGTCATGTTGACTTCTGGCTTTCTGTGAGGTTCACGATCTTTATGACCCAAAATCAGAATCTACAACACAAGCCACGAGGGATATGTGCAATTCGTTTATTGAATCAGCATCGTGCTCCGTTAAAGCCAGAAGTGGGTTTCTTCCCCCCCAGACCTCTCCTTTAACCATTCGGTTCTTACTTGTCCCGCCCCTCCCTCTCAGTTCTTTCTTTGTTGATTTCATTCTTTGCTTCACATTGATTGCTCTCTTCCGGCCTCGTGGTCGCCGGCATTGGTAGTACTTTTGTCATTGGTTTCTGAGTTTTCCTGATTCGGCAATGCTGCTGCTTTCTCGGAGGCTTGTGTTTCCCCCCTCCCCCATCTTCCTTTTATCCTTATTTCCTGTCTTTATTTACACTGTGTAAGGTTGGAGCATCCAGCCGCAATTACCCATTGCTGCTGGATTCTCCATCCTTACAAGTATGTCCATTTTATTTTATATTTATTTCAATTACTTTTATTTTGTATTGGGTTTTTTTTTCTTTTTTTTCAGTTCTTGTTCCTCTTTTAGTGATAAAATCTCAAGTCTAAAAAGTTTTTGCCTGACGGCATATAAATTCACACAGGCGGGTTCTGTGAACTTTATTAATCAACAGCCCAGTCACATGAGTATTGCAGAGATATATCATGTAGAATGCACTTGAAGATATCCTTGTTGTGATTACAGAACTCACTGGCAGGCAAAAAAGGAGCAAGAGCCATTTTTTTCATTGGTTTCAGTGCACCTTTTGTAACTTCAGTGTTTTCCATTTCATTGGCATGGGTTTCTAAGTTTTGCACTAGCCATATGGAGTGTCATACATTTTCAAGCATATCTGACAAAAAGAAGATAAAAACAAAATTTAAGGTTTAGCATTCGTATTTATTTACATTAAAACAGGGTACAATCATTTCATTTTTATTTATTTTTTAATTAATAGAACTTTTGGTAATAATATCATGAGGTTCTTTATGTTTTCATTACAACTGGAAAATTAGCATTAGCTTGTTATTTTTCATTGATATTATAATGTATATGATAACATAGATGCTTCTCCTTCAGCTACTAAGCCTATTGGATGAGCCGGAGCCATTCTCTCAACTAATCTACTAGTTCATTGGTTTTTATAAGAATAAAATGAATAAGAAATAATTATGTCTGTCGCCTTGCACTCTTATACAAATATCACTACTTAAGCATCAACATCATATGTTTATGTTTTATTGTTGCTATTATCCTTATTTTTTCTCAAGGGCTACACTTAAGAGCTGAAATCAATTTGTATCACAAATTATTATTTGCTTATAAAAGATCCAAGCATCCAAATCAACCAGCAATCATACTTTTTTTCAGTTATCCACATGCTACTTTGTTTCACAAACCACAACCCAATGAATCAGAACATAATTACTAAGGCTGTGCAGTACCTTGGATTGAATTCCAAAAAACTATTTTAGAGCATGAATGTAACACTTGCCTGCATTTCTTTAAAGCAGTTGAATTTTTCCCCAGGATCATGCAGCTGCCTTCTATAGCTACTGTGTGACCCCAGGAAAAGGAGTGGCTGCTTTAAAGAGCTGCAGACAGGTACTGTGTTTGCACACTCCAAAACCACATGAATTTTAATCCAAAGCACCTTTCTAATGCAAAATGCTGCACAACCAATATATTCAGATCTCAGAGAAGTGTGGCACTTCTCCCTTCTTTGTTAGGAGACCTCAGCCCAATACAATTCTGATAGTTTAACACTGCTAGAGATGTATTTTGAGAGCTGAAACATTAACCATTATGGTTGAAGTTGTGTTACTATTCCCCTATTTTGTGTAAAATGCATAGGATTGCCAACATTCCTCTACAATGATTGCCAACATGCCTCTACAAGAATGCCAAAGTTCTTCTAAACAAATTCTCTAATTTGTGGAATTTGTCAACATGCCAAAGTTATGAATACATTCTATTTAGAGTATTATAGAGAAAATTACAATATTGGGGGAAAAATCTATACCTGATTGCAGCAGTGAATTATTAATATGTATTTTCTATCAACATTCAGATTGCTTAATTCTTGGAAGAGAGAAATAAGGCTGGGTTTGTAATTCATTAGGACATTTTGTATTATTGTCTGGGATTATATCTCAGCATGATTTTTTTTTAAAAAACCTGCATATTACATATTGTGATGAATGTTATTATATTTTTAACTTAGGTCATATAGGACGATGTTGAGCCTGATAGATAGCCTTAGGAGCAGTTGTCCTTTCATTTTTAAATAAAGTCATATGACATTGGTTGAGGTATGATGTCGATGAAGGTTCTCAGTCATCCAGGTGGAACAGTCTGTAGCTTGAATCATGTCAACTGGATTTCTATTTTCTCAGTGGAAACGTTTCGCTCCTTATCCAAGAAACTTCTTCAGTCTGAGCAAAGTTAGTAAGGGAATCCTTAAATATGTTTCTAGGGTGGCTGTGTGACCTTGCACCTGGGGCTAGGTCATGGTTATTTGAGATGTTTATTTCTAAGTCCCTTTTATCATCCAAAGGAGGATCGTTAAGATTACCATGCTGCTGTTGAGCTTGCGAAATGGTCTTAATCTTCCTAGGCACAGAAGACAAAGCAGGAAGGAAAATAGGGGAACGATTGTGCCTGAGGCCCCCACCTCTATTCAAGGAAGGATTTTCCAAGTTGGCATAAATGGATTCCTTGACCCCTCTCTCAAACCACCTATCTTCTCTGTCTAAAATGTGAACATTAATGTCCTCAAATGAGTGTCCTTTTTCCTTTAGATTAAGATAAACTGCTGACTCTGGTCCTGTGGTGTTACTTCTCCTGTGTTGGGCCATCCTCCTGTACAAAGGTTGTTTGGTTTCTCCAATGTAGAGTTCAGAGCACTCCTCACTGCACTGGACTGCATACACTACATTGCTTTTTTTGTGTTTTGGAGTTTGATCTTTGGGGTGTACAAGCCTCTGTCTCAGTGTGTTGGTGGGTTTGAAATATACAGGTATGTGGTGTTTGCCAAATATCCGTTTTTAGCCTGTACTTCCTGGGCCTTGATTTTGACCCAGGTGCCATCCACATACCTAAACCAGTGGGTGGGCACCGTTCCCTGGAATGTGTTGAGTGCTTTCTTCTCCACTTCTTCCATGTATAAATTGGCCACAATGGGTGACACAGGAGAACCCATGGCACAGCCGTGTTTTTGTCTGTAAAAGTCACCTCTGTATGAGAAATAAGTGGTGTTAAGACATAGGTCCAGAAGATGGCAGTTCTGGTTTGGGTTGAGATGGTTTCTCCTTTCAAGGGTGCTGTCCTCTTCTAGTCTCTTCCTGACAGCGGATAGAGCATGAGTGGTGGGGATGCTGGTGAAAAGGGAGGACACATCGAAGGAGACCATAGTTTCATCTGTATCCAGTTTCAGGATCTTTGCTTTGGAAACAAATTCTTCCGAATTATGGATGTGGTGTTCAGAGTGTCCAACTAGAGGTGCTAGTATGGTAGAGAGGTGTTTGGCAATGTTGTATGTTACCGAATTGATGCTGCTGACTATGGGTCGGAGGGGTGTTCCTTCCTTGTGGATCTTAGGGAGTCCATAGATGCAGGGGATGGCTTCTCCAGGATATAGACGGTGGTAGGTAATCCTATTGATGGAGCCATCATGTTCCAATTGTTTCAAACTGTCTATTACCTTTTTCTTGTAATTGTTGGTGGGGTCTCTTCAGTTTTTCATATGTATGGTGATCCTCCAAAAGTGAGGTAATTTTATTGTGGTAGTCTGCAGAGTTTAGAACCACTGTACACCTTCCTTTGTCTGCAGGTAAAATGGTGATGGTTTCATCTTTGCTGAGGGCTGTCAGGGCTCTCTTCTCTTGGACGGTAAGGTTGGGGGGAGGAGGTTGAGCACTGGACAGAGCTGCAGATATTTTAAGCCGGAGTTGTTCCGCTTCCTCAAAAGGTAGGTGGTTGTTGTGGATGGCCGATTCTGTGGCTGTAATGAGCTCCACAACCGGAACTTGCTTGGGAGTGATGGCGAAATTAAGACCTTTGGCTAGAACATCTCTCTCTGGTTGGGTGAGTTCTCTGTCTGAGATATTTTTCACCCACATGTTCTTTTTGTCCTCTGTGGTCCTGTTGTTGTTCCTCCCAGTGGTTTCTCAGTTCCTTGTTTCTGCTTGCTGCGAGAAAGAAGAATGTCAAATTTCTTAGTTTGCCTCTCCTTGATCTTGTGATGCTGGGCCAGCTGTACTTTATTGCCAAGCTGAATAACTCTATCCAGGACTGGGTCAGGAAGGGTGGCTGTGAGTTCCTGGTGAAGGTTTTCAAAATTGTATTGCAGGGCATCAATGGTGAAGTGGACTTGCCTTATTCTTTCATTTAGAAGATGTCTTTGTGCCTTCTGCAGGATCTGGTCTGCTCTTTGACCCTTAACTGTAGATTGCAGGCGTAGGCTTGTCGGGATGAGTCTCTGTTGTCTGCATCTGAGGTTGAAACGTAGGTGGTTTCTATAGTCTGCCACCTTTCTTGCTGTCTTCTCAAATTTCCTTACCAACTTCAGGGTTTCTTTCCCAAAATGTATGGCAGTATGTCAATGAAGGTTCTCAGTCATCCAGGTGTAGGGTGACCATACGTCCCGTTTTGAACGGGACAGTCCCGTTATTTTAGCATTTTTCAACCGTCCCGTCGTTTTGATCAAAATCTCAATTTTGTCCCTTTTTTAAACCCGGCGGGAAGGAGGACAGGAAGACAGGAAGGAGGACTGGAGCCGGACTTGCCATTGGAGGCAGCCCAGAAGAGGCCCTATCAGCACGGCAACTGGAAGCCCAGTTGCCATGTGCGAGCCCAGCAGCAGACACAGCACCACAGTCCAGGTTCCTGCCTCCTTACCTGATCCTGAGATTGTCTGCCCAGCAGTGGTGAGGCCAGGGAAAGCAGGCACGGGAAGGTTGTGGAAAGAGTGTGTGTGTGTGTGTGTGTGCGCGCGCGCACGCGCAGATTACTTGCTCAGAGTAATCGCGCGCACACACACATGCACCCCACATCCTCTTTCTCCAGCCTCCCCATGACCAAATGCACCCACACCTGTTGCAGGGAGGCTGGAGAAAGAGGGTGTGGTGTGTGTGTGTGTGTGTGTGTGAGTGTGTGTGCGCGTGCATCTGATCAGGCTTGGCCAAGGGAGGAGAGTTGTCGGGCCGCCAAGCAGGAGAAGCTGGCTGCGCTTGGCTGCTTCAGCCACACCACTCCGCCCCTTGCTGCCCGCTGAAGCTCCCCAGGGTGGCCGGCTTCTGCTTCTCCTGCTCGGCAGCCCAACAACTTTCCTCCCTCGGCTAAGCCCGATCAGATGCATACACACACACACACACTCACAGGACAGTCTGCCCTGGAAGGAGCTGGCCATGCTGGGGGGCTTCAGCGGGTGGCGAGGGGCGGAGTGGTGTGGCTGAAGCCTCCCAGCACAGCCGGCTCCTGCCGAGGGCAGTCTGTCCTGTGAGTGTGTGTATGTGCATCTGATCGGGCTTGGCCGAGGGAGGAGAGTTGTTGGGCCGCCGAGCAGGAGAAGCAGGAGCCGGCCACCCTGGGGAGCTTCAGCGGGCAGCAAGGGGCGGAGTGGTGTCGCTGAAGCAGCCAAGCGCAGCCGGCTCCTCCTGCTTCTCCTGCTCTGCGGCGGTTGCAGCAGCAGCAACTCTCCTCCCTCCCTCGGCCAAGCCCGAGTGGGATGGGACAGTGGTGGGCCTCCATCCCCTCCACCCCCAACCCTTGTTCCCCAGCCGATGACAGTGCTGTGTGCACAGTGTGTGTACTCCGGCCTCCCCCAAACACACCAGCTCTGCCGCACCATTTACTGCTAGAAGAAAAAAAAAACCTTTAAAAATCGGGGGAAAAAATTAAAATCCGAGCCAATCACGCTGATGGGGGCGGGGTTTGCAGGCGGGAGCCAATCGCGTGGTCTGGGGGGCGGGGTTCGGAGGCCGGCATGGCGGCATAAGACCCTGTCCCGTTTTGCCATCCCAATGTCCCGTTTTTGTCTCAAGGAAATATGGTCAGCCTATCCAGGTGGAATTGTCTGTAGCTTGAATCATGTCAACTGGATTTCTATTTTCTCAGTGGAAACGTTTCGCTCCTTATCCAAGAAGCTTCTTCAGTCTGAGCAAAGTAGCAGGTGACTACTCGTGTGTAGATTTTCTTAGTAATAACACTCCAGATTTGAAATGACACCATAAGGAAAATATACCTAGGGTTTACTCTATTTTCTGTTCAGCACATTGGCTTTTTAATTTAAAGTAAATCATATATCAGAATTGTTGTTTTATTGAGCAGCTGTCGATTGTTGGAAGTCATTATTTTACCATGTTTTATATGTATTGTAAGCTTTTTTAGATACATCATTCAAGAGCTACCGCAGTAGGGTGACTAATACAGTTTAGGAAAAAAAACACTTTGTCCATAATTTACAGCAATACTGTCTGTACCGCACAAAATCCCTAGTCACATAAATGTAATGGGAAAATGTTGAATGTAACCTAGAAGCATTGATGAATTCTTTCTATAGTAAGATTGAGAAAAAAGCACGAAGAAACACTCCCAAGGATGTTGCTGCACTAGATTCTGTATATGGGGGCGCGGTAGCTCAGCGGGTTAAACCGCTGAGCCGGAAGGACTGCCTGTATAAGATCTGATGGTCGGCAGTTCTAATCCCCGCGTGGCGAGGTGAGCTCTCGTCATTCACCCCAGCTTCTGCCAACCCAGCAATTCGAAAGCTAATTAAGGCGAGTAGATAAATTGGGTACCACCTACGTGGGAAAAATGTGCTGCGTCCTGTCTGGGGAGCCCGTTCCACCGGAGAAATGGAGAAAAGATCAGAGGAAGACTGAAATGCTGCCGGTGAGGACAGACAGACCCGGAAGTGACATCAACAGGACGTCAGCAGCCGGCTCAAGGCATCCTAGGAATTGTAGTCCAGAGCCTTAAGAGCCGGTTCCCTTACCCCCTCTCCTGGTGCGCGGGTAAAATTACACTTGGTGATAAATGTATAAAGATAAATGTATATAAACATGTATGTAAGCCGCCTAGAGTCCTCCGTTAGGGAGGGGATAGGCGGGGTATAAATACCACTATAAATAAATAAATAAAAAATATATCACTTATTCATGTGCAAGCTGCTTAACCTTCCAGTTTAGATTTACAATTTGCTCAGCACTGTGAGGAAAATTATATTCTTAAGTGATGTCAATCCAATTACACCAGAAATCAAAGTACTATACTTCTTTATGTAATGATGGGAAATTTAAGTTCTCATTGGGATTTTTCAGATACTTGAAGAAAAGATACTACTGTATGTACAATAAACATAAAACTTCTTTAATATATTTCAGTTCTGTGACACTATAACCTTCAGTTTCCTTTCCATGCAGATATGGCAATGAATGCCAGTTTATTTCTATTTCAGGATAATGAAAAAGTTGGAAGTGCAGCGGTGTTGCTGGTCAGCCATTCTAATAATTCAATTATCCAAAACAACTTTTTATATATTGCAGTAATTGCAGAATAGATTTTTTTCATGCATGTACAGAAAACATGAATTAGGACACGGGATTTTTTTCCCCTTGTTTTCTTTCTGCACAAATAAAGAAAATGGGAACTTAATAATTAAATATTTACAACACCTTCCATTAGTTATTGTTGGAATTAAAGCAGGTTTCAGGCCCCTAGTGATCAGCTGAAGTTACTTTAAACATTCATTTTGAGATATATGGGGATGTATAGTTTTTTAAATTTCTGCCAGCATTTTATTTTCTTTCCAGTCTATCATCAACAGGATCATATTTAAGTTTGAGATATTAAGCAATCACAGCAGATGGTATTTTAAAGGAAATCAGGGGCAGGAAAATATCTGGCATACATTTAATATATCACTGCATTTTTAAAATATGAAACGGAATCTGTAGTAAATAGGTTAAATAAATGAGACCATCCCAGCATAAAACAGTATTTTTTTGTTTGCTTAATCTTCAGAGACAGTTCTTAAATGTGACTCAATCTACATATGAGAAAAATTGGGGGCTTAGTTATTATTGTTTCACCACTGTGCAATAGGGCATACATAGACATGACAAGGTTGCCATGTTTGTTCCTGGGTCTGCTGAGGTTCACCTCAAATATGGAGGGGGGAGATAGGGTTCTATATTTTACAACAAAAGCATACAAAAGTAGTACTACCTTCCACTTCTTTATCCTTCCCAGCTTCATTTCCCTTAATAGTCTACTTACTTTTAACCTCTACTCTGGAAGGCCTAGGTCGTCCTGGTCCATATTTTTGGACGCATGCTGCTGCTCTCATCTTATGGTGCTACTCTCTTCAGAATGTGGGATATTGCAGGCATGGTAAGAGATTCTTCCCACTTGGCCCAGCATTATCCTGTCACTGCCACTGCGATACCAGATGCAAGCCACAAAGAGGCAGGAAATGTCAGCAACTAACTGACCTTTAGAACTTCCCCAAGGGGGCTCCAAACACCTAGAGTGGGGACTGAAATCAGTTTGATTCTAAAAAGTCAAATTCAGAAGCAGTTTTGAATTCTTTCTTGTTTTCTATAAATATAGAGAGCTAATTATTTCTGTTTACTAAGCTCATTATTTTTGACAGAATTCAATTCAATTCAATTCAATTTGACAGAATTCAATTCAGAATCCAATCACCACCCACGACAAAAGAGAGGCATGATGAAAACCTTGGTGGATCATGCTAATCGAAACTGTGAAACCCAATTTCTCAACAATGAACTTAACCATCTGAATTGGGTCCTACAGGCGAATGTCTATTCCAAAAATGAAATAAAAAGAGCCATCAAACCAAGAAAACAACATCCAACTGAAGAAAAACAGCCCCCCACAAACAAAGTATTCCTGCCCTACATCAAAGGAGTCACTGACCGCATGGGAAAACTGATGGAAAAACCCAACTTTCAAACAGTCTTCAGACCCACCAGGAAAATACAACAAATGCTAAAATCAGCAAAAGACAAAAGGGACCCCCGCACTGCTGCAGGAGTATACCGCATACCATGCAGCTGCGGACAAGTATACATCAGAACCACAAAATGAAGCATTCACACCAGGATAAAACAACACAAAAGACACTGCAGACTACAGCAACCGGAAAAATCTTCAGTAGCTGAACATGCTCTCAAGCAAACGGGACACAAAATCCTATTTGAAAACACAGAAATACTGGACAACACCAAAAGCCACTACACCAGATTATACAGAGAAGCCATTGAAATTTACAAACACCAGCACAGTTACAATAAAAAAGAAGAAAGTCTAAAAATTAGCAAAACCTGGCTAGCAGTCCTGAAAAACACAGCCTGCAAAAGGTCAACGAATTCAGTCCAACCACCAGGACATGGGAATACTTCTCACAATGAACATGCTAATCATGCTCATCAGCCACTCGTTAACATTTCAACACAACAAAAAAACCCACCTAATCTCCTATAACTTAGCTCTATAAATAGAAAACAAACAAAACATTGCCACTCTACCTGGGCACAGAGATTTCGCTTCTTTCTGTGCTCCTGCCCTCTGAAGATGCTGGCCACAGATGCTGGCGAAACGTTAGGAACCACAACTTCCAGAACACGGCCACACAGCCCGGAAGACCCACAACAGCCATCGAACTCTGGCTGTGAAAGCCTTCGACAATACTTTGACAGAATTCTTAACTTCATCGGTTCTCCCTGAAACTTGTTTGCTTTGTCATTTTAATTCTCTGAAATACTTGTCACTGATTTTTATGTATGCTCAGTCTCTTGTATAAATAAACATAAATAATTGTAGACTGGAAAAATAAAACATTAACAACTTTGTGAAGAAAGATGGAAGGCATTTCCAGTCAAGATGTCGTTTTCATGAGTGGTGCAAATAGTTTTGGTTGCTGTAGCTTTTTCATAGAATTAATTCTTATCCAGATAGTTACTTTGTTAAAAACATTATGAGACAAATGGGTTTTTCTATGAATTAAGCTCCAAACATTTTACAAGCACAATCATGTCAAACCAATTCATGTTACCATAAAAATTTTCTTCCCCTTTTAAACAGTAATTCTAATACTTCCCAAGCATAGTCAACATTTCCTTAGGGTTTTTCCAATGAGGTAACACCATATATTTGTGAGCCCCAATCTATTTCTAATGAAGTGGGAGGGAAGAAGCCTTACTAGGTGGTGGTATAGCTCTGCTTTTGTTCTATGGTGGTGGTTTTGTTCTTGTTCCAGACAAGCACTGAAGAGATGGCCTATTGTAAATCCATACAATGGTGAGTCTCAATTGTACACACCAAGAAGAGAATGCTGTCGCTGGAGTATGTTTCTCTAGAGAAGTTATGTTATTTGATGCCTATGTCTATAATATAAGTGCTATTGTACCCCAAAATGGTGAGGAATTATGATGCTACTCAGCATAGGCAACGGGGATAGATGATGAAAATTGTATTTCAACAACATCTTAAAGGCCACTCTTTCCTTAAAGGTTCCCCCCGCACATTTGTGCAGTCGTGTCCAACCCTAGGGGCCGGTGCTAATCTCCGTTTGTTAGCCGAAGAGCCAGCGTTGTCCGAAGACGCTTCCACGATCATGTGGCTGGCATGATGCACACGGAACGCTGTTACCTACCCACCAAAGTGGTACCTATTCATCTACTTGCATTTGCATGCTTTTGAATTGCTAGGTTGGCAAGAGCTGGGGCGAGTGCAGGAGCTCACTCCGTCACACGGGGCTAGGGATTCGAACCTCCGAACTTGCGATCTTCCGATCGACAAGCCTGGCATCTTACCCATTGAGCCACCACACCCCTCTTTCCTTATCCCCCATCTTATACCTTGACTTTTCTAAATGTGTACTAGATAGGATACAAAATGTGTTGCTTGTGGTAGCATTTATATTTATATTTATATTATTTTTATTTATATTTACACTGGGGTGTTTTTCATTAGAATGGCAGTGCAGGAAAAGAGAGCCTTTCCTCCCTTGCATTCATCTCAAAAAACTGCCCACCCCAGCCAACACTCCTGTTAGCTTTGGGAAAGAAACTCCCAACTTGGTGTGACTGATTTTCATTATAATTGATATAGGAAAGCAAACTGCTAACATTATTTCCATTTCAGGATAATGAAAAGTTGGAAGCGCACCAGTGTTGCTGGCCAGCCACTCTAATAATTCAATTATCCAAAACAACTTTTTATATATTGCTCTATTGCAGTAATTGCAGAATAGATTTTTTTATGCATGTATAGAAAACATGAATTTTAATTGATATGCAGTTCATGTGGCCTCCAACAAAATCATACATACCACAGCAATTTGTTTTTCACTACAACCAACAGGTATGGCATCACATCTCACTTCTGCATGGTGCTTGGAAAATAACTAATGATATCTCCTTATAAAGATTGTTCATTTGTAAGTTTATGTGTCGTGAAAATCCACATCTTGCCAAAGTAATGGTACATTCCACATATTGCAACAGGAATGGTACCTACAGTCTTGAATTTCCAGGGAGGGAAGGAAAATTCAGAATTTTAATTGATATGCAGTTGCCAGACAGACTTGAGATAGTCTTTTTCTTGGAGCCTTGCCTCCCTTGTAGATCTATAAGAATATAATATACTGCTGTGCTCTGAGCATCTCACAAGAAGATTAGGATACAGATACAAGATTCAAACATTACAATATTCTTTGCAGTTCTTAGTAAAGCTGTCTTTTCTCCAAGTTACTTGATTAATTTATTGCGGACTTCACTAAATGGGCATAGTATCTGAAATATGTATCATGGTATATGGAATCGGTTTAGCACAAACTCCTATGATAAGGGAAACTGATTGTGTAACAAGTATTATTTGTCTTTCAAATTTCTTGCACAAATGGATGGCTTTGTAAAGAAGTTACTGAACATATGTATGGATGTTCTAACAGTTCTATATCAAAACCCTTAATGTATTCTTTCTGTTCCCTTAACTTTATTTATAACAATGTATATAAAAACCTTACGCATACCTTAATAAAAACAGCACGTTGCCAATAAAATCATAGTTCCTAACCTTTGGATAAATGAGCTCCAAATAATCCATAAAAATGATGCTGCATTTTAACTGCACATAAAGGTAAAACATTTCATAGACACTTTGAAGCTAAATAGGGCATTAAGGGGCAGGTCAGTCAAGTTGCTATTACAAGACTCCTTTCCCTAGCAATACCGGAATTTTTTTTGAGTCCTCTGGTACTGTACACTTCATATTACTTTTGGAAAACTGTCCCAAGACACTTTGTCTGTGGCAAACATCTGGTAAAATCATCCTTTGAAAGACTCAATATGGATTCAAATGTAGCTATATAAGCCCTGAAAATCACTTATGATTGCTCCATAGCCAAGGTTTAATATTTCTAAGCCATTTACTCCTGCAGTCTCTATGCCAGAAAGGAGCAATGCAGCCTCGAAGTCCCCTCTTTTGCAGGCCACAGAAATCCTGTTCCCAAATTTCAGCAACAAACCAGGAAACAAAGGTACACCTTTCTCTTGTTTGAGGGTTACAAAAATCTTGAGCCACCCCTCCCAAAAGCCTGGGTCTACCCACTAAATGATGTCGCCGTAAGATTTCTGACCCTGCTTCATGTAAAAGTTTCCATATAACCATATGGAAGCATGTGGTGATAAAATGTGAATAAATAAAATTAGCTCTGACATTTTTATATCTATGAAATGGTTAATAAAAATTACTGTTGGGTACATGCCCTAAAATGTTGCATGCCTTATTTAATCATAGATGATCTTTTTAAATCCTTGATAGCTGCAGGTCAAGGGATCAACTGTGAGAAAGCTGTAGGGCTGGTAACTCAAATCATACCATGTTCTTCTATATAGAGAAAAAAATCAGAAAGCCTTGTCAAGTTGACCTTGGTGACAAGATTGTAAGAACTTCTTTTCATTCAGTTTAAGGCTAAAGTATTCCAAGCAAGTTGTAATACATTTCTAAAATACATTGTATATCTTTTTCCTTTGTATCAATAAATCAAATAAATTGCCTTTTCTATAATGCACTCACATTGTTATAGTAGACCTTATCTGATTTTTAAGTACCTTTGAAAAGATGGGATGTGAGATGGGGCACCTAGATAAGAAAACAAAACATTATACTTCCTTGTTCAAAAGTCAGGTATAACTTTCAACAGCAAACATCTTTATATGTCACTTGAAAAATAATTGATATAGCAAAAGTTCATAGCATCCCAAAACTTTAATTAATAGTATTTTATTACTGATTTTTTAAAGTACAGAGTTTAGATAATTAGTGAAATAAAATTTGGAAAGCACTGTTCTAAAGAAAGTTGGCTTTTTAGCAGATAAGGCAGGTTTATCTTGGACAGAATGAATATGGATCCCAAATGAATTTATGCAAAGTATCTATTATTGTTGCTGTTTCCTGACAATATTGACTATACAACATACCTGTTTTACATATAGGAAAAAAGCTTAGGCATCAGTTACTCAACCTGATGCAACATTTCTTTTGGTAAGAGAAGGATCAGATGCCATGTTAAATTTTCATTTCATCACCTAGCCTTCATAATGTGGTGAGTATCTAGGAACTTTCTGAAGGGTGATGAGTAATACCAGAAATGAATCACCGTCACAAAGCAGCTGGTCCTGTGTGAAAAAAGCACCAGCCTAAATACTTTGTTTTGTGAATTACCTCCAGATCAATAGATTTCATTGATACTGAGTGTCTTCACATAGGTTGATTCTAACACACATGCTCAAGTATCTTTCAAGAATGGGAGAAAAATAAGACATGATACAATTTAAAGTATTCTCATCACTATTTTCCAGCTTAGATCTGGTACTTCCTTATTGGTTTTAGAGGCCACCCTGGGTCGGAAGAATGTTTACGACAAAAAGTGCCCTTGGCATCAGCCTAATCTTGCTAATAAAATACATTTTTATATTTCCAGGGTGGTCTCCCAAAAACTTGAAGTATCCAAATTGTTTGCTGATTGCCTGGTGTAGTGATGAAAATATTGAACTAGGATTGGGGAGTGGGGAGACTCAAGGTCTTGTCCACCCTAAGCCACAGAAGCTCACGGGTTGATTTTGGACCACTCATTCTTAAAGAACCTCACAGGTTTGTAGTAACATGAATTTGAGTAAACTCCGGGAGCCAGTGGAGGACAGGAAGGCCTGGTGTGCTATGGTCCATGAGGTCACGAAGAGTCGGACATGACTAAATGACTGAACAACAACAACAAACTGCAAGGGTCTACAGTATGTGACAGTCATAAGATCCAGAAGTACTGAACTGGTAATTCTTGACCCGTGTCCCTCCTGGCTGGTGAAATCAGCTCGGAAGGTGACATGTGGTTGGGTCCAGGGGATGATTAATGCATCCTTGGGAGAGGGGGTGTTTCCAGCAGTCTTTAAGGAGGCGCTGGTGCACCCCCTCCTCAAGAAACCTTCCCTGGACCCCACTGTCTTGAACAATTTTTGTCCTGTCTCCCACCTTCCCTTTTTGGGAAAGGTGGTTGAGAAGGTGGTGGCGTTGCAACTCCAGAGGATTCTGGATGAAACGGATTATCTAGACCCCTTTCAGTCAGGTTTTAGGCCGGGATATGGGACAGAGACTGCATTGGTCGCGCTTATGGATAATCTCTGGCGGGAGCAAAATGGAGGGAGTGCATCCATTCTCGCTCTCTTGGACCTCTCAGCAGCTTTCGATACCATTGACCACAGTATCCTTTTGGAGCGACTCGGAGTTGGGGGTGGGCGGCGTAGTTTTGCGCTGGTTCACCTCCTTCCTCCAGGGCCGCTCACAATCGGTGGTAATAGGGGAGGAGAGATCTGACCCTCAACCCCTCCTGTGTGGGGTGCCGCAGGGTTCGGTTCTCTCTCCTCTCCTATTTAACATCTACATGAAGCCGCTGAGCGAGATCATCCGTCATCACGGGATGAGGTATCACCAATATGCTGATGATACTCAATTGTATATCTCCATCCCGGGTGAAGTAAGTGTTGCAGTTGACACCCTATCTCAGTGCCTAGGGGCTGTAGGGGCCTGGATGGGGAACAACAGGCTTCAACTGAACCCTGGTAAGATGGAGTGGCTATGGATTGATGGCCTCTCGGCCTCTAGGAAGCTGTCATCTTTAACTCTGGATGGGGTGGCACTGCCCCGTTCAGATTCAGTCCGGAGCTTGGGGGTCCTCCTCGACTCACGACTCCTGCTCAAAGAGCAGGTGGCATTCGTGGCCAGAAGGGCCTTTGCACAGCTTTGGGTTGTGTGCCAGTTGCGCCCCTTCCTGGATCGAGAGGCCCTCCGAACAGTCACTCATGCCCTTGTCATCTCTCATATAGATTATTGCAACGCGCTCTATATGGGGCTACCCTTGAAGAGTATCCGGAAGCTTCAGCTGGTCCAAAATGCAGCCGCTCGAGCAGTTACGGGTGCTATAAGATCAGGACATGTAACACCACTGCTCTGCGAGCTGCATTGGGTACCAGTTTGCTTCCGGGTCCAATTCAAGGTGTTGGTCATCACCTTTAAAGCCCTACGTGGCATGGGACCAGTGTATCTCATCACCGTCTCATCCCGATTACATCTACCCGCCCCACCCGGTCATGCAGGGAGGGCATGCTACGGACCCCGTCAATAAAAGAATTCCATCTAGCGGGGTCCAGGAGGCGTGCCTTCTCTGCGATAGCGCCCGCCCTGTGGAATATCTTGCCCCCGGAGGTGAGGCAGGCGCCCTCCATCCTGGCTTTCCGGAAGTCTTTAAAAACCTGGTTCTGCCGCCTGGCTTGGGACAAAGGAAGTGATAGTTCCTCCTGGGGGTGGTTAGCTTAGTAATAACCTTCTTTTAAGATCGTACCATCCTCTGGATTTTTTATATTTCTATTTATTATGATATTGTATTTTAATGATTTATAGGGTTTTTTTTAATTTTAATATTTTATTGTAAACCGCCCAGAGTCTACTGCGGTAGAGATGGGCAGTGATAAATTTGATTAATAAATAATAAATAAATTCATGAATGTGATCGCATTTAGAAACTAAAAATTTGAAATTGATGTGAACTTACTATTTTCTTACAGCTCCAACTGGGAAGTTTGGTCAGTTGGCAGATTGGTGTGGGAAAGGGAGAGGCCCTTCATGCTCACAGCTTTCTCCCTCTTTTTTCTTCATAATGTTTATCTTTCATTTGTGTAAGGAGCAGTGGTGGAAGAAACGTATGTAATAATCTAAACATTGAAAACTGATTTACTATCAATACAGAACACTGAAGTTCTACTCAATTTACTATAACATGTGCATTTTTGTCTTCAACTGAGTATTTTTAATAATTTGCACAGAGAACCAGTTTGGTGCAGTGGTTAACGCATCAGGCTAGAAACCAGGAGACCCTGAGTTCTAGTCACACCTTAGGCACAAAGCCAGTTGGGTGACCTTGGGCCAGTCACTTTCTCTCAGCCCTAGGAAGGAGGCAATGGGAAACCACTTCTGAAAAACCTGCCAAGAAAACTGCAATGACTTGTCCAGGCAGTTTTCAAGAATCGGATACAATTGAATGGATTAAAATAAATAAGTAACTTGCACAACATTTCTTCTGTCAACTTTTAAAACCAGAAATGTTCCAAAGTTATTGTGTTATTTTTAGGGTATATGTTTATTAACATCTATTAAGAGTGACAGCATAAGTATTCTTGACTGATCTCACTAATTCTGCAAATTAAAATAAAAACTATAATATATTATCTGTGCTATTAAAGCACACATTTTCGGCTATTACTTTCTACAGCTTTTATGTTTAATTTTGATGCACCTATTGTCAGTTTTCTCATGTAGCTTCACAAAAGAGGTGTAATCATCCAACTGGCATAGCGTCACTGCCACTGAGGAGACCAATAATTCTGATGATAAATCCTGATTCAGAGCAGGGCCATCTTCACTAACCCCCCTGACAATTAACCCACATAATCCAGATCATAAAAGAACAAATGGCGCATTACATCAATGTTGCATAACTTGGAAATACTAAGAAGGCGGAAATGGTATTTCAACTTGACTGGTAGCCTGCTGGAGTTACTCTCTTTAAATAGAAGTAGTCATTATACAGTGGTCCTTGTCCTTCTGTTCTTATCAGTGAGCTGGATAAATATAGGTTTCACTAGATTTTTAAATAGCAGTAGGCACAAGCCTAAAAAGAGTTCAGAATACACCCATCATTTTGTGAAGAGATTTAGAGGAGACGGGAGAGTTGCTGCTTTGAAACTAATGCAAATACAAGCTTTGAAAAATGTTTGGGGTTGGTTGGTTTAATTGTCCCTTGATATTAGGGATTAGAATGTCAACCTTCATTCCTCATTCACTCCCTTCATTTTGTTTGGAATGGTAATGGCCCCAGTTTGGAGACACATGATAAGTTGACCTTACTGAATGCTGTCAATCTTGTCTAGAAGAAAAGCAGAAAAAAATTACCGAGTACTATAACTAGTGAATGCCAGCCTCCAAAGCAAAAGATGTATATAGGAAATAATTTTGATTCAGCTAAGATTCAGTGAGACAAATTAAACCTGCTAACCCTCTTTTATTTACCCCATTAATTTAAAAAACTTAGGTATAACTAATTTAATTAGATTAGGTTTGAAATATGTGCAAATTGTTGCAATTAATTTCACACATGTTCTTTCCTCCATAAAGCAAACTATTTAAAAAGTACTATTTATCTCAGAAGTGTTTGCCAGAGGGAGCCAAAAGCTAATTTTAAAGTTTGGATATTATGTATAGCACAATGTACAAAACAGAAATCCATTCCGTGTGATTCTTGAAAGTTTTTTTTAAGAATTTTACTAAGTTTCAAGACAGATAAAAGCTACAAAAAAAAAAAAACCTACAAGAAAAGAAAAAATAAAATAAAAAAGTAATCCCAAAAATAAGCACCAAGAGAGCAAGCTTCTCCTCACTGTAGAAAGCCTCTCTTAGGGTACGCATACTTAAAAATATATATAAATTTGGTGATTTAGAAATGGGGTGGCCGGTCTTAGTGTCCCTTTAAGGCTACAGCGTGGCTTGGGAAATGATGACGTCCCCGCCTCCCAGCTAGCTCTTACCAGTCGAACACAAAACGCTGTTTGCGATCTTCTGGCTGCAAGCAGCCATCCGGAGGACAGATGGGGTGATTACAGGTGTTTTCCTTATATCTGGAGAACACTCCTGGGCTTCAGGAAAACCTGCCTGAGCCTGAAAAAATTGCTGCGTTGTCAGTTCCGCCTGCTAAGCCCGCGGGCACAGCTACTCAGTCCACCATGTCCCCACTGGAAGCCTGATTCTTGAAAGTTTTTGAACTGGTGGGAATTGTGGAGTCCTTGGTGCTCTCTGAGCCTTGTTGTTTTCTTGCAGACGTTTCATTGCCAGGCTAGGCAACATCTTCAGTGTGAAAAGGGAGTGGGACTTGCTCTCTGTTTATATACCATGGCTTGTCCTGCTTGTGTTGGTGGGGGTGTTGTTTTCTCCTTAGGAGTACTTGATTGGGCTGTTGTTTGCTGCTTGGTTGCTTGACTGACTGAGTTAATAGTTCCTTGATTAGGGTATATTGTGCTGTTTGTTCCTCTGGTGCTAATCTTGGTGTTAATCTTTGCCTATCTGGGTGTTGATTGCTGGGAAGGAGGTGTTCTGGTCTTCTGGCTTTCCTATTGTCTCTTATGAATGGTATGTAAATGTTGTTTACCTCTATGTGTCTGTTGATGGCTGTTTTGTCTGAGTGCCAAGCTTCCAGGAATTCTCTAGCGTTTTTTGGATTTGGCTTGGTTTAAGATGCTCACAGTTTCCCACACAGCTTGGTGGGAACGTTTGGAATTTTGAATAACGGATGTTATCATGAAAGACATGGTGGGTACAGATTTCTAAACTTACTGCTTTGTCATTTGTCTTCAGCCTGTCATAAACACCTATTTCAAAAAATGGCAAATGGTGATGCAAAAAGATAAGTAGAAGTGGAATCTGAGCCTCAAAGACTAATCTAGCCCTTTTAATTAATTTTTTAACCTTCTGTTAATTAATCATTATGAAAATTTGTATGGTTCCTTCAAAATCAAAATGCAGTAAATGCTTTCTCTCCATTCTATCCTAGTTTCCTCACTGTCATCTCTAAATGTTGCTCCTTTTTAAGGCACTCTCAGTGCTACCAGTCTTTTCCTTCCTGCTGCCCCCCAGCTGGCCAGGAGACCTTAAAAGCAAGAGTGTGCCTCCAGCCACTCCTAGCTTTTATTTCTTAAGAATTTCTCTGAGTCTTACCGGACCCAGAGGCGTTCTGTGGAATAAAAATGGCAGACAGCATGGAGGTTAGCTCATTACTTTGAAGTCTTCCCTCACATAAAATAAATTGCAGATAATACCAAAGTACTTTGTAGACAGAACAGAAGGTGCCTGTGGATATCATGTTGCTTATCCCCTCACAGGCATAAGCCTGCTCACATAATAAGAATTTACATTCAAGAGTTTCTGTATTTTTTTGTTATAATATAGTGAAAAGTGATTTCAAGATGAAGGGAAAGAAAAGATATTGCAAATCCTTCTTTTAGCAATCAATTTAGGTTGTTGTTATGTTGCGACCTGTTTTTGATGGATTTGCATTGTACATGCTTTGTTATTTGTATAATGCATAATAATACAGAACTGAGGAGATCTGAAGCTCTCTCATGCTATTGACTAAATGTTTTGGCATCAGAAGATATTGAAGCTTTACAGCGTTAATAGTTTTAAGTTAACTCTTGGCATTACTTTAAAACAATTATGCAAGATCTATCACAAGTACTTCTCTTATCTTATCTGAATTGCCATTCATCCTGTAAATGATTTAAACATACACTATTCCATTATTGTTTAAGAGAGATAGAAGAGGATTCTGTTAAATATTTGTACTATGAGTTATTTTAGTTGCTTTGAATCAGTTCAGAAGTTTTGCACTTTACAAGTTTTGCATTAATGTGTCACAAGCTCCCAAATGAATTACATTCCATATTTGCTGACTTGTCTGTTCTGCATATTTTAATGGAAAATGGATAACAGATCCACAGTATTCACAAGTTTAAGTTAAATTGCAAAATACAGTATATGTAGTTCATTGCAAACTATAATTAATCTTGGGATCTCTTGTTATATGCCCATTTCAGTTTGGCACCTAAGTTATAAAGCAAAGGAAGCTGTCTTATACTGTCAGATAATTGGTCCCGCTGGCCCACTGTTGTCATACAGAAGAAGCAGCAAACATGGGCTCGCAGGAGTTTTTATTATTTTTTTTCTCTCAGCAAACTAATACTGTATGTCTTCTTCTAGCTAATACAATTTCTCTACTGGCTGTGCTGCTGTAGAAAGGAACTGGCTGCTCAGTGAGAGGAAGGAGGATGCTCTTATTACAGTCACGAAGAAACTTAAGAAATCTATGAATTGTGCAACCACAATTTATTTTATTTTGTTTCCTTGTAATTCTGGAAAAAAATACTGCATTTTTTCTTTTCATATTGTTTCAGGGATTACAAAATGAGATTGAGAGTTACTGCAATCAGGTTTGCTCTGCAGAAAAGAAGCTGCAACAGAAATATCTGGAGACACAGGAACAGGTATAGCACTTTTGCCTGAGAGATTTCTGCCTTTTGGAGAAAGGACAATGAAAAGCACACATGCATGCACTTATATATGAAAATAGTTTCTTACTTGAAAATACAGCAGAGGTTTTGCTAATTTTTGTGGGATTTAGATTTATTTTTATTAATAAAAAAGGTGTCTGTATCCTGTGAGTGAGTTTTTACCCAGTGCCCCTTTTTCTGTTTACCTTTTCAACTGTTGAACGAGGCACTTTATTGTAAATGAAAATACTAATTTATATATATATATATATATAGATCAGAGCTTTCCAAACGGTGTGTCGCGACACAAAAGTGTGTCGCCACACACAGCGTGGTGTGTCGCCACACCACCCGGAAGCGGCGGCACGCGCGTGCACGGTGGCAGCGGCAGCCGCTGCCGCCGTACACGCGCGCGCTGCTGCACGCCCCCTCGCGCTGCCGCTGCATGCCCCCTCACGCTGCCGCTGCACGCCCCCTTGTGCTGCCGCCGCGCGCCACCGCACACACCCCTGCGCCGCCGCACGCACCCGTGTCGCCACGCGCGCCGCCGCTCGCCCTCTTGTGTCACCGCCGCGCGCGCCCCCACACCGCCGCCGTGCCGCCACCACCGCACCGCCACTGGCGTGTCGCCAGCGGCGGCACTTTGGAAAGCCCTGATATAGATAGATAGTATATAATTTTTTTTATTTATTTATTCCCAGGTATTTATTTAGGTTGCTAATGTATCAATCTTTTGGCAAGCTATACTTTCTGAGTGAAGTTTTCAAAAGGAGATCTATCTATCTATCTATCTATCTATCTATCTATCTATCTATCTATCTATTATCCCACCTTTATTATTTTTATAAATAACTCAAGGCGGCGAACATACCTAATACTCCTCCCTCCTCCTATTTTCCCCACAACAGCAACCCTGTGAGGTGAGTTGGGTGGAGAGAGAGTGACTGGCCCAAGGTCTCCCAACCGGCTCTCATGCCTAAGGCGGGACTAGAACTCTCAGTCTCCTGGTTTCTAGCCCGTTGCCTTGGTGTGTACTTGGCTTCATATGTACTTAGTTTCATGTTATACGTTTGTTTTAAAAATAAATCATTGTGGGAACATATATTAAGCTATGAATCAGCATTACAAGGTTGAGCAGATCTCTGCCTTAGATTCGCTTGCTCTCCCTTCCTTCTTGCCTGAGAAGTTCTGGTTGGGATATCTGGGGTTGCTCAAAGAAGATTTATGCTGTTGTAGAAGCAGTTGTCTATTTGTATATCTTTAGATATTGATGTAAAGTGAAACCAGAAGCTTTAAACTTCTTCTAGTATACTCATGTAGTAGCTTATATTTTCATTAATCATCTCATTTTTTTATTTCCAGTCATGTTCCTGATCTTTGCCTTGGGGGATTATTTAAATCATAATTCCTTTTATTCTTAATTATCTGTAATAATAATAATCTCCTTTTTATAAGAGTGAAATTGTGATAATAAGAGTTTATACAGATGTATAGCAAACAGGTACTGGTAGTCCTCATTTAAGGATAGTAATTGGGACCGGAACGTCCATCACTAAGCAATGCGGTCATAAAGCACAACATCACATCACTGCGCCGCTTAGCAATAGAAATTCTGGCACTTCCAGTTGCTGTCATTAAGCAAATCATTGGATTGTTAAGCAAGGCGTCACGTGGTCGCCATTTAAGACCACCTACCGGCTTCCCCAGTGCCTTTGCTTACAGGAAGATGGCAAAGAAGGTCATCAATGATGATCACGTGGCCATGGGACACTGCAATGTAATTGCGAGCCAGGTGCTGAGCACCCGGATCGTGATCATGTGACCATGGGGACACTGCGACCAATATAAGTACAAGAACCGGTTGTAACTACCACTCGTTCAGCACCGTCGTAAGTTGAAACGGTCGCTGAACAAGTGGCTGTTAAGCGAGGACTACCTATAGTTGCGATGTTTATGAATTAAACCTAACTTCCCCAACCATTGGTGGTTCACTTCGCTATGCAACACATTCTTTGGCTATCAGATATGATCCCTCTTATCCATCCCTTTATGATGTTCTACAAATTGTGCATTTTAAAAAGCAAAAGTACTGCATGAACTTCAGTGGATTTCTTTCTTACCAGCCACCTTACTTTGTTGTTTGTTCAGAATAATCTGTCAAACATTCTAAGCTGTTTCTAGAAGGGAAAAAGGTTAGCATCACTAGTACACTTGAACTTTATACAGTCAGTTTGTTGTAATGCCCCAAACCATTTTCTCCATGCTGTGTCTTAGAAGAAAATACGGTTATAGGTCAACAACTCAGATAATTTCCTTCTATCATATGGTGACTGTTATCTCCTATGTACATTTATATGCAGCCTGAAGAAAAACTGTATAAATATTTTAAATTCTGCATTTTTTTCTATTATTTACTCTACTACAAAATAGTACTATTTATGTTTGTTTTCTTAATGGATTTGTACTTCAAATCCAATATTTCAGTTACGAGTCAAATATTCGATGTATTCAAAATAGAAAAGGAAGAATGAAATATGGAAAAGAAACTCTTAACTGAACATCAGGTGCTTTCTGGTGTCCCACTTGAATTTCACATTCATGCACATCCATATTACTAGGGGAATTATTTAATGTATTTTAATTCAGTGATGCACAGCTAATATCTGGATTATATACTTTATGCAGCAGCATGATGTGGGAATGAAATGGTAGAATCCTAGGAAAGATTACATTTTTTAGTATTCCCATATGCTTTTTTTATAAAAACATAAATTAACCAATTTCTTCGCTTGTATAATAACAAAGTGATCAGTAAGATTAAAAGCCCAATGAAGGATAACCAGTTCATACTCATTTTATTCAGTGTCAGCTCATTAATATTTATACTTTAAAAGTAATATTCATAGCAAGGCCAGGTTTTGTTTTGTTTTTTTGCTTTTAATTTGAATGAATGAAGAAACTATTTTAGTATTAATATTTAGGACAAGAAAATATTTATATAACAAATGATGAACTATTAGGGAGTGAATAATTAAAGTCACACTATCCTTCTTTCTGAAGTTTCATATCTACCATATCAGCTTAAAGTGCATAGGTTCTCCTTCCAACAAATTAACAGCTTTGAATCCAAAAGGACTCCTAAGATGCATTCATAAATTCAGATATGCAGTCGTATCAGAAGACACCATCTCCATAATTCCTGATCCAGTCAGCACTTCAATCTTACCAGGATCGACCTATTTATTGATGCTTATTCAACCCATCACTACCGCCAGGCAATTATCTAGCACTCCTGATTCAGATGGAATAGGAATACATAAAGTGACACCATGCTCCAAACCTCTGGATAACAGTACCCAGAATATGTTAAGTAGGAGGTGGGAAATAACAGAATCCAGTGAAATAAATAAGATGAACAGGAATCTCCTGTACAGGAATCTCCCCTCGGATTTTTTGTAGCAAGCCTGCAAGTAGAAACAGAATTATTGCAATGCAATGCTGCATTTTTAGTTCTCAGGCCATAAAGCTATTCCATCAAGATTTCATGGTTAAGGGGACCAGATGCTGCTGAACAATCCAGGAGGAACAACAAATGTGACCAAGTCTGTTTCAGTATTGTATCCAAACCTGAAACCAGATTCAAACAAGTCAACACAAGCAGCTTCCTCCAAATGGATCTGTAGCTAACCAGCCATTGCCCAAGAAAGAGATGTCTGTCATTGGGTAGTTGTTTTGTAAAACCTTTCAGGGATGACTTCTTCATGAAAAGTTGAATTACCATTTATCCCATAATGAGACATCAATTACTACCTGGAAAAGTTCACCTTTACCCCACTATATGTTTCCCATCTAAGAAGTAGAACATTGTAGCTTTTAAAAAAAAGGCTCCATTTAGAAAAGTGAGTTAATAATGTACTTACCCAAATATTCACTTGTACTGATACTGTTCTCAAGATTGTTTTCAAGTCTGATAAGGGCTAGGAGAATTAAAAGAATGTTTTGCATGTTTTTATCTGAAGCAACTAATTATTTAATATTAACTATTTCTCAAAGGAAAATGAATGGGAATGGGCCACCTCAAAATGATAGCTCCCCTTCATTGTTCATCCTTATCCAGGCTAGCTACAAATACATCAGTAGAAACCAGCAATGGTAATCAAAAAAACCTATTTGGGACTTTTTCCCTACTTCTATAAGATACTGTCGTCTTGAGACCACATTTTAGAAAGGTTCAAAAATTACTTTGGCGCAGTTACAAAAGGCAGTTTCATGGGGTTTTACAAGTCTGCTTCAAGTAAAAAAAAGCTTATTTAAATGCTTGCTGTTTTTCATTAAAAGGAAAGTCTTGTGTTTTGATTCTATAACAACAACAAACAAATGAATGAGACATGAAAAAATTGTGGTTTTAATTAAAAGCACAAGACTGTTTCTTATTATTTCTTATTGGGTGGTATCTTAGTTTTCCATGTTTGTCTTGTTTTTAGATGAGAACTGTCTCTAAGTTTATGTGCATATCTAACAAATTCACTAGAGAGCAAGCTACATGTTACATTGCAGCCATGTCCAATGAAGTCCTGATGAGTGCATTCCTGATTGCATTAGTGGAGCTAAAGTGTTAGTGTAGGAGGAAAGACTTGGGTTCAGGCTCAGTCTAGTTCAGACTACTTATCTAGTGATTCAACAGGGTTTTAGATAGGAATCTTTTTCAGCCCTACTGAATAACATTTTATACTGAAGCATGGATTTTCTATATGCAACCTGTATACTTTGTCACTAAGTTATGGCTTTTCACCACAACTGTTTAAAACTGGAACCTGCAGATCATCCTTATTTCTAACTGTTAAGGAGCCAGTAACTGTAACCAAAAGCTGAGTCCACAAGAAATTATAGTCTTTCCAATCACAGTCTTAGCTTAGAGTGATTTTATGGCTAAGATCTCAACAATTAATTGATCTTGCAATGCTCTTGATAATTCATTCACACACAGACTTCTATGGAACCAAATAAGAGTGAACCTCTCTGTAGTAAAGATGGAACATGTCACCTCTGTCCCAAACTTGCCTGATTAGAAATATATAGTAGAGTGATGTCTCATGAAGCACAGTATTAAACTCTATTGATTTACTAGCTACATGGAAGTCGCTGGTGAACTGCTGTGTAGAGAATATAAAGTCTCCTCCAACATGATGTTTCTGGTGAAAAAAGAAATATTTACTTTCAAAGTGAAACAATTCGAAATGAACACATCTCATAGCTGAAATTAAAGTAAGCTGTATCTAGAAATTAAAAGTGCTGGTCTGAGGCAATATGTCGATGAAGGTTCTCAGTCATCCAGGTGGAACAGTCTGTGGCTTGAATCATGTCAACTGGATTTCTATTTTCTCAGTAGAAACGTTTCACTCCTTATCCAAGGAGCTTCTTCAGTCTGAGTAAAGTTAGTAAGGGAATCCTTAAATATGTTTCTAGGGTGGCTGTGTGACCTTGCACCTGGGGCTAGGTCATGGTTATTTTGAGATGTTTATTTCTAAGTCCCTTTATTATCTAAAGGAGGATCGTTAAGATTACCCTGCTGCTGTTGAGCTTGCGAAATGGTCTTAATCTTCCTAGGCACAGAAGACAAAGCAGGAAGGAAGATAGGGGAAAGGTTGTGCCTGAGGCCCCCACCTCTATTCAAGGAAGGATTTTCCAAGTTGGCATAAATGGATTCCTTGACCCCTCTCTCAAACCACCTATCTTCTCTGTCTACCAGACCTAAAACAGCGACAGTTAGGGCTGAGACTCAGAGTAAACGGAAGAACCTGGTCATTCCTTACATGGCTGGCGTGTCTGAAAAGATAAAACGGATATTTGGCAAACACCACATACCTGTATATTTCAAACCCACCAACACACTGAGACAGAGGCTTGTACACCCCAAAGATCAAACTCCAAAACACAAGGAAAGCAATGTAGTGTATGCAATCCAGTGCAGTGAGGAGTGCTCTGAACTCTACATTGGAGAAACCAAACAACCTTTGTACAGGAGGATGGCCCAACACAGGAGAAGTAACACCACAGGACCAGAGTCAGCAGTTTATCTTCATCTAAAGGAAAAAGGACACTCATTTGAGGACATTAATGTTCACATTTTAGACAGAGAAGATAGTTGGTTTGAGAGAGGGGTCAAGGAATCCATTTATGCCAACTTGGAAAATCCTTCCTTGAATAGAGGTGGGGGCCTCAGGCACAACCTTTCCCCTATCTTCCTTCCTGCTTTGTCTTCTGTGCCTAGGAAGATTAAGACCATTTCGCAAGCTCAACAGCAGCAGGGTAATCTTAACGATCCTCCTTTAGATGATAAAGGGACTTAGAAATAAACATCTCAAAATAACCATGACCTAGCCCCAGGTGCAAGGTCACACAGCCACCCTAGAAACATATTTAAGGATTCCCTTACTAACTTTACTCAGACTGAAGAAGCTCCTTGGATAAGGAGTGAAACGTTTCTTCTGAGAAAATAGAAATCCAGTTGACATGATTCAAGCCACAGACTGGTCTGAGGCAAGCTCCACAGAGATTAGCTGGAGACAGGTTTTAGAAAAGAGAGTCCAGCCTGAATCCTTTTAGAGCTCCTCCCCAAGTTGTCTGAAGACATTTCCTTGAGAGCAATAAGCCAAGTTCCCAAAGTGCCTTCAGGAAAGGAGAACTAAGCCCATCAGAGAATAAATCATCATTTGAGAATGTTATTGAGAAAGTAAGGATACATTTCAATAACATTTTCTAAGCTTTTAATACTACTTTTGAAGTAAACAAATTAAAAAAGCAAGAAAAGTCTACATTTGTGGGATTATCTAGAAATAAAATTCATTAAATTAAAATTCACTAATTCCTAATTAGATTAAAATTCACTGATGATGTTACCTAGTTGGGTAATGAAATGTCTGCAAGCAAACAACCAAGCTCAGAGAGCACCAAGGACTCCACAAAATTCATTAAAAATATGACATTCCTATTTCATTCCAAAGTGCAAAATGAAAACAGAAATCATAATTGCAAGAGAACAATGATTCAATGGCACATTTAGTTTGCCAGTCGAGTGTTTATTATTCCAGCTTACTCAAGTTGATTTTTTAATAAATGTTGGATGTTTACAATGTTCAGCTTAACTTTTTTGTTTTTATGCCAGTTAAATAAATTTGTTCTAAGATAGCTACAGTATGATGCATCATTTGAAAATTTTGGTTGCTTAACAACTTACATTGCCATGCCTTAAACTCAAAGAAAATTTAATTATCTGCAGTTTATGGACAGAAACATCAAATCTTTAGGACTAATATAAAATATATTGTTGATATCTAATCTTAGGAGTTTAAATATTAGATATCAAATGCCATGAAAATATCTTTGCTTGATTCATAGAGATACCTTGCTGACAATCAGAAAAGCATTCTTAAACATTGTTAGTCATATCAATATCACGTAATTTCCCTGTCGTGCTATAGCATCACACAGCATTCTAGCTGTTCCACTGATTTTCTCTTCGGGAATGACCATGTGTGTATGCAGGGACAGGACAGAGGAGACCTAATAGGGAAGTGTGATAACTATTCTCTGTATTGGACATACTATCTTAGACTTTTAGATTGTTACAAAATCATTGTCGATAGGAACCTTTAGGGTGATTAGCTACTCCGTCATTTGTGATATTGTTTAATTAGAGCCTTACAGATTGCAAAGTTGGACAAACTGCCTAAGATGATTCTGATGAATGGTGATTTGGATATAATTAATTTCTAAGTAGACGGCATTGTTTAAACGGATTATTTAAATTTATATAAGCTAACATAACAATTTGTGTAAAATAAACCCACAAATTTGTGAAAAGTTTCTCATAAAATGTCCATTGATTCTGTAGTCACAATATATAACAATAGACATTAATATTTAGCATAGGATCCACATCCCAAGGCTCAGTTTTCATTTTTAAAATCCAGTATCTAGTCCTTGGGAGGAAAAGTAGACTTGAAATGTGTCTATGTTAAAGGTCAACTAAATTAAGAACTAATCAATTAAGCAACCAAAATTAAGAACTGATTTTAGTTCTGTGAAAAAGGCATTTTTTCACAGGCAGTAAAGCAACTTCTACTTCTATCTGTGGGGTCAGGGGAATTGTTTTCTGTTCTTTGGCTTTAATAAATTTACGTTCCTCATGTGGTTGTGACTTCTTCCTGGTTTTTCTTCTTCCAGGGAATGATCATCTGACTGCCCAATATTGCATGATCACCAGATCAGTGCTGCATAGTCAAATGTTTATTCCCCAGAAAAGGACACAAGACACGAGTTTTCTATTCTAGTGCAACCCACAAGACTTAAACAACAACAACAACAAAAATCAGGTTCTGTTTTTTGTTTGGAAAAACAGAACCTCATGCCACAACTGCTCCCATTATCTCTAGCTAAAATGCAAAAGATAGAATCTTAAACTATGACTCTGCAGGTAAGCTTTGAAAGTATACTATTGTCTTGCCAATTGCCCTTGGCATTCTTTGCTTCCTAGATACTCAGAAGTATTCAGAATAATATATTTTGACATTTGGAAAGAAAAGAATGATCTTGTGTCATTCAATCAAAATACTTATGTAATTGTCCTGTTCTGAATTGCTAAGAGGAACCATGCTTCAATTTGTCTTGAACTGTAATAATGTAGTGCTTTAAATCTACTTACTCAGCTTGAAGCCTCAATCATCTTGGAATCTTCAGGCAGACAAGATCAGACTTTGCAAGGATCACTTTAGCCAATTTAATTACTACCATAAATCACAATTCAAAAATGTGTGGATTAACTTAAAAATATTTGTCTTCCTTGTACCCATTTCCCAAATCTTTTCTTTTGTGCTGGAGATGTTGGGTTCTGAATAGAGATGGTTTTTTTCATGACATTTAGGCAGTCATAGGTGACACTATTGCAGCTAGCAGAACCTTGACAAGCCCTTTAAAAACCTGCAAATGCTCCTGGTGTTCTTTTGAGCAAGGCATTTTTAACATTTGAGTAAGATGGGTGGTGACTAAATTTGAAATATAAATAAAATAAATAAATAAACATGTCATACAGAGAAAGAGAGGCAAAGCCTTCCTGGTTAGCTGGTTGTTAAACCACTACCAGAAGGCTGCTTCATTAGGCTAGGCAGGTTCTCTGTAATATGTAACATACAGATAAAAGCCTACTCCCATCTCGACAAAAGGAGATCTGTTTTAGATGTAGTTCATAGTTATTACTCCAGATTACAACTATGAAAAAGCATCTGATCAAGGACAAAACAGAATGTATTTTATTAGCCTTTCTTGGGAAAGTTCCCATCCTTTTTTAGCTGGACAATTCCTTTCATGTGGAGACATGGGATCATGCTTTAGCTTAATAAAAACATAATGTAATGTTATTTATTGTGTAGTGCCAAAACCTTTGCACCTTAGTGATCAAATTAAGTAGTACTAAAAGTTAGTGTTTTTACAGGGTAGAGTTCAAGTGATGACACCATTTCATATATATTGTCTCAGTAATTCTTAAGACAACCTTATAAGGTCAATATGTAGATGGAATGAATCTGAGTTTAAAAGAAAATAGTGGCTCACTTAGCAGGTTTGTAGCAGTAATTGCTATTTGACATCACAGTTTTAAATAAGTGAACATAATGGAATCATGAAATATGAGAAATTAGTGTGAAATGAAGACTCTGCTCAATTTGCTAGAACTTTTTTTCTGTTCTTTTATTAAGAACAGAAGAATGTCTATTATTAAGGAAAGACACCAAAGTTATAGACAAAAAGAAAATTACCAGGAAAGCCAAGAGAGGGAGACCTTGGGTACAAAGAAGTTAACATTGAAGCATTACTTGGTAATCAGGCTCTGTCTCAGAAATGTGCAAAGGTGAGCACGTAACTGCTGTGGCAAAGACCAGAACATTAAAATGATATGAGCAGCTGGAAACGGGAAGTGGAAAGAAGGATAAGGGAGATAGAAAAGGCACCTAAACAAAGTTGAAAGGCACTAAAGTAACCTTGGTTAAAAGGAAGAGAGTGAATATTTGATAAGAATATTAAATGATTGTGCCAATGTTCCAACAATTATGAAATATTCTGCAATTTTATTTATATTATCCCCATAATGGAATGACACACTGAAAATGAACTTTTCTTTTTACAGAGCTCAATAAATCATCTCTGAGTGTCTGATAGCATAAAACAATTGAAGGATTTGGCTCCTTTCAGATGACAGAAATGCTTGTAACAGTTTAGGGTTGGGGCTGCCAGATTTGGAGCTATTCAGCAAGGCTAATATTAGATAAGTACAACATAAAAATGCAAAAAATTAGTACTGTTAGATGAAATGGCCTAAAGCCAACTCTTTCCAGATAGCTCTTTATCCACATACAGTAGTACTTTAGTTGTCCATTCAGCTAATGCTGACTTTCTTAATCTGTGGCACAAATACCGAAAGCCTTGTGCATATACTTACCCAGCAAGTAAAACTTTTTTGCTGCTATTATTGCATCTGTATGGTTGATTTGAAGGGGCGTGGTGGCTCAGTGGGTAAGATGCCAGTCCTGTCGATCGGAAGATCGCAAGTTTGGAGGTTCGAATCCCTAGCCCCACGTGACGGAGTGAGCTCCCACACTAGCTCCAGCTTTTGCCAACCTAGCAATTCGAAAGCATGCAAATGCAAGTAGATTAATAGGTACCACTTCGGTGGGTAGGTAACAGCGTTCCATGTTCGTCATGCCGGCCACATGACCGTGGAAGCGTCTTCGGACAACGCTGGCTCTTTGGCTAACAAACGGAGATGAGCACCGGCCCCTAGAGTCGGACACGACTGCACAAATGTGCAGGGGGAACCACTCTACCTGGGCACAGAGATTTTGCTTCTATCTGTGCTCCTGCCCTCTGAAGATGCTGGCCACAGATGCTGGCGAAACGTTAGGAACCACAACTTCCAGAACACGGCCACACAGCCCGGAAGACCCACAACAGCCATCGAACTCCGGCCGTGAAAGCCTTCGACAATACACAGGGAACCTTTACCTTTTATGGTTGATTTGCATAGTGGCTACCTATGTTTTAAGTTCAGTTCATTAGCAAAAAATATCTGGAATAGCAGGATACTGAGTAGGTAATTAGAAAAAGTAGGAACCTTTTCCCATATGTCACTAAAATAAACCCTGCAATGCAGGCTGCAAATAGCATGCCAGTCCCAAGTTAGCCATTTCATAAACAGACAAGATGCCACTACTGTGTCTACTTGCAGGTAACTAAATGATTTTTTTATTGCTGAAGAAACATGAAGCAGAGTCAGAGAAGGAGCAAGAAGAAAAATAAGGTTGCTGTCTTGCTGCAATGCATAACAAGCAGTTCAAATTTAACTCCATACTTATAAGTAACACAGGTTTAAATCACATACTCCATTAGTCCATCATCCACTGAACAGCTTTTTTCCCCCCTCAATCATATATTAGTTGGGGTAGGTTGCTGCTTGTTTTGTCTTTGGAAAGATAACTCTTTTCTGGGATATTTATTGTATGTGGAGAACTAAGATACCACATTATAGTTAGACAGAAAAAAGAGGTAGTGAATGGTTAGGGGCTTGCAAAATATTCCCGTCTCTGCTGCTATTAGTTTAGACTGGATGAAGTGATGTGGGGCTGAAATCCTGGGCCTAAAGCAGCAGTTAATTAAGCATATGGCATATGTCTGAAGCAGCAGTGTAGATTCTGTACACATGAGCCTGTCACTGCTTTCCTGTTTGCCTACATGCCCACATGGTAGGTAAGTTTTACTGTTAAAAAAACTTTGCTATTAAGAAGTTATAGTTCAAGTGGAATGGTGGTATGTTATTGTGGTAGTTACTTTTGCAGGCCTGCAAACAATAGAAGGTAAAGGTGATAGAAAAAGGCAGTTGTGTATACTTTGCACCAAAAGTATTGCTAATGCTTTTGTGGTTGTTCAAATTGTAAATGCATATATGACTAGGATAACATTGGAATGCTTGGGTTGGTTTGTTGTGTATATGTTTCATGTCCTCGTGCCCTGTTGAATTTGATCTTTCAAAGTCCGTTTAAATAAAGGTTTTCCTCCTTTGCAGAGCCTAACAAACGCAGTACAGTTTTGCTTTGGTTTTGCTCTTGTTTTTAATGGAAGAATTAAATAGGCAAGTAGGCTGCAAAAAAAAGTTCCATATTGTTGTTTGAACTTGTTACATAGTCGGGGTGGTAATACATGCCAGTATCTAACTTAGAGAAAAATTGACTAAGGAAATTATTTTTAATTTTAAGAAAATGTTTAAAATGCCCATTTCCTGTGGATATTCTTAAACTTTTTAAAACAAAATAAAATAATCCCCATGGATAATTTTTTTCTGTAGGTTGGATAGTTATAGAACTTATATTTGAATCCTACAATTCAAAAGAAGGAAAAGTAGCTACAAGGTGGCTTGGCTTCTTTAATATTTTGTTCCACCAGGATACAGTGAATTTGAGGTTATTTCATTCTGAGCTCAAAACAGAATATGTTTCCTGTTTTTTGCACATCCCCAGCACTAGCAGGGCAGGAATTCCCCTAATGACACATAATAACTACTGATTAACAAACAGTTGCTGCTGTCCTGCATCTTTAAGTGGAGCTGGAAGGAGAAAAGAGCTGTATTGTGGGGAATAGTGTTTGGGAGATCAATTAATTGATACAGAATTAATGGGGAGCTTGGTCTTTCTTTACTTCAAACTAGTATATACCCTTGCTTTCAGTATGTAAACCTGTGTAGGACACCTGTTTTTGTAATTTTGTAATGGCAAGCCTGCTTTGAGGGTGAAGCGCCCAGCTCTTGGGTATGGGCCACGTCCAAAATGCCAGCCCGCCAACCCCATTTGTGTGCAGGACGACTGATTGGCACTTCAGATGTTGCCTTTTGAAGTGGGCACGGTTAGGAATGGAAACATTTTGCACATCTCCGATGGCCTGGACGTAGCGGGCGAGTGAGGTTTGCATGCTGGCTGGGGAATTTTAAGAGTTGAAGTCCACTCATCTTAAAGTTGCCAAGTTTGAAAAACACTGCTCTATGTTCTTCCCTTGTGCCAGGGGTTAAGGCAGTGACATATACTTGGTTGGATTAATCCCCATGAATTTAACCTTTTCCTTTCCATCCCATTAAGCATGAAAAGACTTTGGTAACTTGGAGGGGTGGGCACACAAGATTTTGCGGTGCCACTGTTTGCAAACCTCTCTGAGTGCCAATCTGACCATTGGGTGAAATCTATTAACTGGCACAGAACATCAACGTTAGTGGAGTTGCGGCTAGAGTTGACTTGATCATCAACTTCTTCCATTGTGTCTATGATGAACTTTGGAGGGGGCAAGAGAAAGTAGGGTAATGGGTCTATGGAAGGGGAGTCTTCTCCAAGGCAAGTAGGGAAAGGAGCAGGATGGAATCTGATTTCTCAAAGGAAAGCATCAGGAGAGGGAACACGTGGAGGAAGAGCAAAGGAAATGGGGTGTCAACAGTGGAGGGACTTCAGAAGAGCAGACCTGGGAATTAAACCAGGGGTGGATGGTGGGTAGAGAAGGGATTTTGCCAGTGGAAAGAAAGCGACGAGGCTTCAGAAGATAGACTTGGGGCAGTTTGGAAACCCCGCGGGAGAGAGGAAAAACCGCCAGGGTTCTATTTTCTCCATCGAAAGTCTGCAAGCAGTCGAAGGTGGTGGGAGGGAGGGAAGGAAAGCGAGGCAGGTTAACTCCACAGTCACGGTTCTGATCTCCGTGCCCGCCGTCGACCCCGATCCTCTGGATCCCTCACGCTCTGGAGAGTCGACATGCGCCGGGCGAGCTTGGCGATCTGTGCTCTCCGCGACTGAGGCGCCTGCGAGCTGAGGTTCCAGCAGTGAGCTGGCCGGCCGATTAAAGCTGCTCGCAGCTGGGGGAAGCTTCGCGGGGAAAAGCTGTGGCCAAAGAAGGCAAGGCAAGGCGGGAGAGGAGAGGAGAGAGGAAGGGCGGGGATCTTCAGGGGTTAGGTGGAACCAAAAGTGAGCGTGGGACTAGTTGCGCTGAAAGAGAAAGAGGGGAGCAGGGGAGGGGAATGTGGGGATAGGACTGTCCTACTTCTGGGCTCCTCTTTTGGACTCGGCGCCCCAGGAAAAACTTAGCTGGACTTTAGCACCAGGAGAGGAAAGTGGAAAGATTTCTTCCTCCGCAACCCCGCCCCCCAGTGCTGCGGCCAGCAACGTCCCTGCACCCCCCACCCCAGCACAGCAGCCTAGTGACGTCCCTGCACCCTCCCCCCCCCCCCCAGTTGCAGCCCTACCGGGCTGCTAACTTACCTGGCTTCTGCGGCGAGAGCTGAAGAGCTGGGTTCAGAGCAGGGACCTGTCGACACGGCAAGGGATGGGCGGGGCTCCACGTGGTGCATGGCCTCCTCTTCCGGGTTCCCCTGCGACACACCTGCGCCCTCACCACGACACAGAAATGTGTCACGACACACAGTTTGGAAAGCTCTGGATTACATTGACCTTACTTTTACATGTAGAGGGATAAAAATAATAATAAATAACATAGAATTTATAGAATGTGGTTATTTTTTTAAAATTAAAGTTAATAAATGTTTGTTTTTGAAACTACATTCCTATTTTAATATGAGCAGGGTGTGGCTAATTCATCCCTGAATATATAGTAGTTATAGTCTTCTATTAATGTTATGAAAAAAGCTAACAAAAAGCATATTTATTTATTGTTTTTTAACCTGCCACAATCAAGAGACTCTTGGAAGTTTACAATCTCAACAATTACACATCCACGTTATAAAAGAATGGATGCATGAATTTTCTGTTACATTTCTGTTACTCTTGATATGAAATATTCAGCTAGTACTTCCTACTACCATAAAATTATTCATAACAGGATTAGAAACATACACTATTACAATTTTGGTCCTACCTACTTCCACAAAAAGTAGGCCCCACACAGCCAGGCAAGGTTACAAGAATTATACAGACTTCAGTAAGGTATCTTTAATGCGACTCTTGGGGTAAATACAGAATTTTAGAAACTCAGGAGTAATTTCCAACCTTCATTTATACTGACTTCATTTAAGTGGATTCTCTTTGAATTATTTGGAATGCTTCTTCACAGGTTTCTTGCCACCTTGGCTGAATTGCCGCTACCAACACACTCCCTTTCTATTTTTGGATTATTTATATCTAATCTTCCTTGCATTACTTTCCCAGCCTTCCCATAATCTCTCACAGCATTCTGCATATTGGTGGTGGAGATGCAAAATAAATTATATAATGTTTTTGTTAATAAGCTGTTATCTACATGACCAGTTAATTTGTTTCATTGGTTTATTTACATTGTTTAAAACAAAGTAAACAGTTCGATAATCAGTGACTCATTCCCATTTTGGTTTCTGATAATCTGTCATTGTAAGGAATTCCATGGTTACTAAAGCTATGAGCAGTATCGAAAATATTCCGGTCATACAATAAATAGAAATAAATTTAATATTTTGCCTATACTTAATGAGGTTTCTATGGAAATATCTTAAAATTTGTTTTTGCTTTTTGTTGAGTTTCTATTAAATATTTGGAGATAATAATTCTCAGGAAAATATCCTCTGATAGATAGCTGAAAATGCATATGAGTTTGAGGAAGATTAACTGTTATGAAAATGAGTATTACCTCATTAACAATATATATTTTAAGGGGGATATATATGTTAATTTCTCTTACATGCTTTTAACAAATTGGTAACTTGATTATTACAATTTTATGGGACTTTCGGTTTCCAAGGTTTTCCCTTATAAAGTGAAGAGTTTCATATGAAAATGGGGCTATTAATTTTCCTTATTTTCAGTTATATCACTGGGCATATTTGTTAACTTCTAACTGGAATGAAAATGATATTAACTATTGTGGGCCAAGTTGGAGAGCTATAATTAAGCATATTTAGAGTCTTGGCTATAAGTACTGGTTCTCTTTCCAGCACTGAAGGCAAGTCAGACATACTTAGTCAATGCTGGGACAGAAATTAAAATTTAATCCCTGCTCCCATGAGAAACTAATTCTTTGGACTTCCAGAGGAAGAAATGGTGGACTGAAGATGGCTCCTTGAAAAGCAGAGCGGAGGACCGTGGCAAAGAATGAAGAGCCAGTGAGTACCTCTCCGGATAAGGAGAGGACAGGAGATCACCCACAACTGCTCTAGACAGTTGCTCCTCGCAAGGAGACCACAAGAAAGTGGTCTCTGGTGGGTTTTTAGCACTGGGAGACAAGGGAATAGCCATCTTGCTCAAATCGCAATTGGTGCCTTTAAAAGGACACTGGGTTCGCATACTTCCTTTCCTAATCACTTTCAGAAATTGCTTGTTAGCTGCTTTTCAGCTATTAGGAACCTTTGGATCAACAATTTTTACAGTACTGGGTTATTTTCCCTAAATCCTTAGCGAAAGAAATTTTAAATACAAGTTAAGGACTTTAAAAAAATCTTTTGGAATAAACAGCAAAAGGGCGATTAGAACTTTGATTTTGGAAAGTGACAAATGCACTAAGGGCCCAGATGGACTTGAAATAAGATTTTGGAATGAATTATAAGAATGCTTCCCATGGGAAAAAATATATTTATTTATTTATTTTTCAATTTCTATCACCGCACCATCTCCCCAAAGGGGACTCTGGGCAGTTCAAAACAAATGCTTTTGTTTTGAATTCTCTTTTAAAAACAACTTTAAAGTTTAAACTTTAAAGATTATAATTAAAGAAGAACACTTAAATTTGACTTACTAGTACAGAATGAAGCAAAATATTTTAACGTTGGACATATTGAAGGATATTTTTGAACAATGGACCCAGAAATTAATTTTAAGAGTGTCTGTCTCTATAGATAGACAGTGTTTCAAAGATGTTATGGAAGAGGAACAAGTTTTACCTGACAAGATTGAGACTGATCTGAAAGTGGATTTAAAAATGACAGGCTACAAGAATGATATGGAAAAAGATGCTACACTGGACATACAAAACAAACTAGCTGATGACTTAATAATTAAAAAGGATATACAAATAACAAACCAAGAGAGTGACCTGGATAATTTTCCTATATTGGATTCACAAAAGAGGCTTGTTAAAGCTTTGAAGAATTTTCTGAGAAAGGACAGAAAAAAAGAAAATAAATCAAGTTTCTAGGACATTATTTGAAGGGACCAAGATTGTTAAAAGTAAAAGGAAGGAATATAAAGTTGGTTTATATGATCAAAGTTAAAATAGATATGTTGTTATCTCTGGTAACCCTTAATGGACTTTTGCTGACATCAGGACTGAAATGACGAGACTTTAAAGATTTGTTTATAGATGGGATATGGGAAGAAAAGATCATGTGTTGTATTTTAAGAGAAGGTGATAAGTTACTCAAATTGTTTATACTTGTGATGAAGGGGGAAGTCATTTATATATTTATTTTCTTTTTCTTTACTATATTTTCTTTTTTTCTTTCTTTTCTATTTTTCTTTTTCTTTTCTGCACTTTGTTTTTTCTTTCTTTCTTTTTAATTTGTATCAGTTCATCTTTTTAATTGTAACTTTTAATAAAATTACCATTAAAAAAAATTGGCAACTCTAAGGCAGCGATGCAAACTTTTACCCCAGAGAAGGCCCACTTCTGTTTTGAGTGGTATGGGTGGGGCTACCCTCCCCAAAAGTGGATGCAGCAGGACAAAGTTTAAACTTGCTTTTATTTCATTTACAGTTACAATTAATTAAAAAGGAATATAGCATTTAAAAGGCAATTTTCCCCTTTGAACCCTGATATTGAAATTGGATTGTGATGCACATATGTCATTGGGACAATCTTCACTTCCTCAAAAATTGGTGTAAAAACCTTCAAGACCTGACACATGTCAGTTCTTGAGTACAAGAAATAATAGTCTTGCTGGAAAAAGGTATAGTCTCTTACTCCTGGATTTTTTAGTCTCCAAGCATTTGTCAAAGCCAATGTATCCATATACTGAAAAACTTTTCATGAAAGCTTTCCTCCTTTTTTCCCTTGAGATGGTTTGTCTAAAATCAGATCTAGCACCCCATTCATGTCTCCCAACAATGATTATTACCCATCCACTATTTCTATTAACATTTGGAAAACTCTTTCATAAAACGTATTCTTATTTGAAGCATAAATGGATGCCGAAGTTAAAGTTTTGCATCTTTTCTTAATTTCAAAATTAAAATTCTTCCTTCTTTATCTTTTAATTGTTCCAATATCTCCCAAGGTGATTGATATAAATTGTAATTATTTTCTTTATCTTTCCTGTTGCTAAATATTTCTCTTCTATTTTTTTCTGTTTTAGAAAATTGGGATGGTCTTGTTTTATATGCATTTCTTGTAAACAATCAATATTGGCTTTATTGTTTTTTAAGTTTGTTAAAGTTTTTTTAACGAATGGGGGAATTTAGTCTATTTTCATTTAATGAGATTAATGTTGTCTTGTTAATTTTGATTCTAATTTAATGCTGCTGCTCTAGCTAATTTCCCCTCTTCTTCATCTCAAATGTGTTTTCCGGTGCCAGAAAGGTCTTTGTAGAGTCCTGAGCATTATCTCTTTCATGTAGGCAGGAAGCCTCTGTAGTTGTCTTTATGATTATTCGTTTTGTTTCCTGTAAGAAATGTGAATTCTTTCCTTTTTCTTAGCATGAGAGGTCCTGAAATATTTGTATATGTTTCCTTTCTATAATGAAAGGTCTTTCAATCTGCTGTTTTAAAATAGCATTTCTTGTTCTCATTTGTAAGAATCTGACAAGGATATCTGGAGGCACTTTTTTCTTTTGTGCGAATGTGGAGTTCATGTTAAAAATGTACTCAATATCTGGAAAGCCTCCATCTATTTTTAAATAGTCTTGAATTAACATTTTGAAACATATTTCTGGTTTTACCTTTCCAGAATCTTCAGATACCTCTGAATTTTAGTTTGTGTATTAACCTGAACACTCTTCGTGACATTCATAATCTCAGTTTTTAAGTCTGCTTTCATTTCTTCCATCTTGTTCAGAACCTGATCCTATGTCCCTTGGAGCTTTTCATTGAGCCCTTTTGCCGTGTTGTTAGTTTCTTAAATGATTGAGCATATCTGAATCTGATTCTTCTTCCTTCCCTCCCCTTCCCTCTTCTTCCTCTCCCTCAACATTGCTCTTTGTCTTTTCTTCTTTCTTTATAAGTAGTAAAAAAAATGTTTCCATACACAGTGTGTTCTTGTTGTAGTTCTATAGCCAGCCAGTTTCTTCTATTACTGCCTGATTGCTCCATTTTACAAGTTCCATTCCAAAAGCATTTCACACACCTCTCTCCCCTCTTCCCTTATACCACCAATTTCATTATTTATGTCGATTATAAAATGTTTACCACAATATTAGCTCAATGCAGATGAAGTGCATTTCCAAAAGGGAATGTACAGATCAAACAGGTTACATTCTAAAGAAGAAGTTTAATTACAACAGCGGGTTTATAATAAATGCATTAGAATACATTAATAACAAGAAAAAGAAGGTGACAGTAATATTCTTAGATGCAGAGAAAACCTTTGACAATTTGGATTGGATTCCTACTGGAAGTCCTTGACAAAATGAACCCAGGGGAAGAATTCTAAACTTGAATCGAGAGTATATATCAACAGCCAACAGCAAAAATCAAGTGAAGGGAAGGCACATGACAAGGGTGTCTACTGTCTCCTGTATTGTTTGTAATTTTTCTAGAAGTCCTGGCAGACAAGATCTGAAAAGACAAATAACTGGGATCAAAATTCAAGGAGAGGAATACAAAATGAAATTCTATGCAGATGTTGTAGTACTAACAATTATGCAACCACTAAGCTCTGCAAGGCAGTTGATGACAATCATTTTAAAAATTTGGCCACTTTTCTTGACACAGAGTCAATGAAAAGAAAACAAAGATAATAACTTCTGAAGAAGAAGACTTGGTGAAAGAAGAGACTAGCTGTGAGATAACAAAAGATCCAGTGAAATACTTAGGACTTTATTTGACGACAAGTTCTTGAAAGGTGGAAAAATGTAATACTTTCTTAGTCACTTACTGCAACAATAAAAATGGATATATTAGCTAAAATTAACTTCTTTATTTCAAACGGCACCAATTCCTATTTCAAAAATTGTTTGCAGGATTGGCAAAGAACAATAACAGATTCATATGGAGTGGGGGAAAACCTGAAAGTAAGATTCAAACTTTTACAAGATTCAAAAGAAAGAAGTGGACTTACTTTTCCTAATGTTAAACTATATTATCAAACAAGTATATCATAGATAACAGAATGGATAAATTCTCCAAACAGCAAAATATCAATTTTAGAAGGAGCTGGTTTAGCCAATGGATTTCACAGGTATTTATGGTACAAAGATTTTGCATATATTTTTATGATCCTGAAAAAATATGGGAAACTGGATTTTAAAAGTCAAGCCTCAAAAAGTTTTTTCTTGTGGGCTTCAGGAGAGACCACACGTGTTAGCTCCCCCCCTCAGGAATGTTAATAGCTGTTGCCTGCAAGTCTAGGTTGCTTAGCCAATCACAAAGTTACCTGTTAGTTTTTCCCAAATTGGGAATGCGGTTGCCTAGGTGATTGGTCACATGCCAAGCCCTGTCCACTCAGGTACTGCCAGGTTTAAATTGTAAAAGCTTTAAAATATAAATGTTTCTATTGTGTTTACTCTCCTTTGCTACTATGCTGTTTGGTGAGTGGAGAGGCAAACTGCCTCGGGCTATGTTAATTAAGCTATATGCCTTCTTCGGCTGAAGAAAGCAAGCTTCGTTTCTGTTTCTTTGTTTTTAAAATAAAAGCTGCAAGTTTTTCAGTTCGTTTGTCTCTTAATATTTCTATAACTCTGATCTCACAAATTTTTATAAACAACAAAAAAAAGAAACACTCCCCATCTGGAATTTGGTTATAGACCAAACAAGTTTGTTTCCCAGGCTATAGCCATCTCAACTAGCATAAAATATTCTGGTTAGTAAATACATCAACACACCTATGAAGATCAGCTAAAGATTCGGGGCTTTCCCCTTCTCTGTAGTGCTGAGTATTTTCATAACCTGTTATGACATGGTGAAAGCGTTCATGGTGAGAAATTGGTGTCAATCCAGACTGGAGCTGCATATTAGTTAACACTTTTTAATGATAATTCTTTCAGAAAGGAGCACATAGTTCTACAAGATCTTCTCTGGATATATAATGAAAATATTTTTCCCAACAACATTTTTGTTATTTCCTAATGTAGCAAATTTTATGTCTCTGCAAAGTTACTCTATCCATATCATCAGGATCCTGGATAACTTTCAAATTTGCATATGCTGTGAGAAAAGTACATTGTACTTACTTCATTCTTTATAACTGGCAGAATGCAGAACTGTGGTGTTATTGATTCTGTTCTTTTCTACAGTATCCAACAACAGTTCCCCATATTGACATTTCATGTGTTCTTCATCTTTGCATTGGCCCTATCTTCCCCATCCTATGATAATCTCCCCTTACCTTTTTTTAAATGTATCTTACATATAAAATTTATGATTCAAACACTTCAGGTCAGGATTATACAACATAGTATAATAGATAACCCTCCAGAAATTTTATAGCAGGGGTTCTGCTAAGCACAAGGATACTATGTGCCAGCTACTCATTGATATGTCATGAAAGTGATGTTAGCCATGATGATTGTAGCAACTCTGCTTCATTTTTTAACAATACAAATTATGTGAGGAAAGAACAAGTTCGACTTAATCATCTCTGTGGCTTCTGTTTTCATTCAGGACAAGAGAACAACTTTATTTTTTCTCTGTAGAATCATTATGTTTTGTCATCATATCTTTCCAGCATATCAATCCCTAAGCAAATCAAAGCCACTTTCACTCTGATTGAATTTCAAACATGAGTTTCATAATTTGCACTCATAATCTTCAAAATCTGATTGTAGGAACAAAAATCATGTTCCTGGTATAAAATGTATTGTGTTGCCATTTTTGTTATTTATATAAAAGCCGTATTTTCTTTTTTTTTCTCTCCAAAATGGCAGCTGCTGCCCCAGTTTGGAACATTTAGTATATTGTTAAGGAAATAAAGATGCAATTAGTACGAAATCTCAAATTTCTTTCTAATTTATTTCAGGTCTGCTGCCCTTTTAAAATCAATATGATAGGACTATTCATGATCAGCTACTTCAGTTGCTGAATTGCTTTTTCTTAGAGCAGAGCTTTCCAAACTGTGTGTCGGGACACATTAGTGTGTCGGCTGCAGTGTCTGTGTGTGTCGAGGCTGCTGCTGCTGCCTTCGAGCCCTGCCAGGATTCCACGCAGGTCCTAGTGCCTGCCTTGTGCCCTGCTGTAAGAGTGTATCACTAAATGATGCCCTGCTGTAAGAGTGTGTCACGAAATGATGCATGTCTAAAAAGTGTGTCACCAACATGAAACGTTTGGAAAGTTCTGTCTTAGAGGGAGGACCTTTAGTTCATAAGCAGAATCCTAGAGAAGGAATGAAGGATCCTTTAGGCTGGCAAACTCATCCAGCAGCAAGTATTTTCTGACCATTTCTGCCAGGTTGTTGAGTGAATACTTTTATTTCTGTCCAACTCACGTAATCCCATGAAGTCTGCTGTGTGCAGTATGCTATTTCCGAAGGTTTGCTTTACTTCTTCTCTTTGGCAGTTATGAATTATATAAAACTCTAAGTGTTTAGCTACAAACAAGGGATTTTCCAGGTGGGTGATCTGGGTTTAGAAATAAAATACAAGGAAACACAAGTCACTGAAATAAGTTTATCTAGAGGTAGTATACTGTACATGTTTAGAAAAATTAAATGGAATAGATTTTGGAACTATGCCCCTTCAGAAAACAGCCAGTGAGTTGCTTTGCATCAAATGCAGATGTTCTCTAATACAACTTCTAAGCTAGACAACCTAGGTTTCTATAAATAGAAATAAATAGAATATAGAAATAGAAATAGAAACCTAGTGTTTAAGTGTCCATGGGTCCTTTTTTCGTGGTTGGCTATTTGGGGGAAAGGGACATTTGGGTTGGGTTGGGTTGGGTTGGTGGTCTGCTTCTAATAAAAAGGATACTTCAGTCACATAATTCTCTCCCACCTACATTATAAATAGACACAATCCTGGGACAGTTATGCTACCTTATTCTTATAGTATGTTGCTGACGTTTTAAAATGTGTATGCTGCCAAATTATTTTGCCTCTCAGCATATTACACCAAGATAAAACACAATAAAACATCCATTACTACAGAAGCTAATCTAGCTTCTAGAGAGGGAGGGTATTCCAAAACATAGGCACAATAGTTGAAGAACAATGCCTTATGGCCTCAGGCTTCCTCACTTTATGGAAATAAGGCCCCAGAAGCAGCTTCCCCCAGAAGAACCTCCTTGGATGGGCTTACACTGATTAGAGTAGATGGTCTTGGAATCATCTTGGTGCCAAACCATATAAGGTTTATCAATCAAAACTAGTACTTTGAATTGCATGCAGAAACCTGTTGGTAACCGATGCAGAGCCTGCAAGATAGGTGTAATGTGGTGATAGTAACTAGTGCCAGTCAACAAGCAAGCAGTTGCATTTTGCACCAACTGACCAACTGTACTTTATATGGTCTTCAAAGATAGCTCCATGTACAGGTGGTCCTGATTTAATGACTGTAATTGGGACCAGCAACACCGCTGCTAAGTGAAACATCTTGTGACCGCTTAGCATTAGCAGTCCCGGCAGTCCCAGTTGCGGTCATTAAGCGAGACATCACATGACCGTGACTTGCGACCTCCTGCTAGCTTCCCCATTAACTTTGCTTGTCAGAAGCCGGCTATGAAGGTCACATATGGTAATTATGTGACTGTGGGACTCTACAACGGTCATAAATGTGCAATGGTTGCCAAGCGCCCGAATCACGATTGTGTGACTGCGGGGTCATAAGTGTGAGGACCGGTCATAAGTCACTTTTTTCAGTGCCTACGTAATTTCGAACAGTTGCTAAACAAATGGTTGTTAAGTGAGGACTACCTATAGAACACACTGCGGAACTGTAATCATGTGGTGATGAGGGTGATAATAAAAGAAGTCACTCTAGCCAAAGCTTCCTGCTGCAAGAAGGGCTGCAACTTGCAACTGGTGCAATTTAACAGTTCAGGATACAGTATAGTTACAAGAACATTATATAAGAAACATTTCTTGAGTCCTTATAAGTAATTATTCTTCATGGCATGTGGCAGCCTCAAGTTGGCATGCATCTTGCTAAAACTACAGCATAATTCTGTGCACATTTACTCCAAAAGAAGTTCCAGGGTAGAGCTCAGTCTCAGGTAAGTGTGCTTAGAGTTACAGCTTTAATCAGTTCCATTATAATTCTTGATTTTTTTAATGGGGGTGGTGCACAAGACAAACTGCAGTTTTCTGCCCATCCAAGTGAGAATACTCCAGAATAAATGGTCAGAGGAAAAATGATTGTGTATTTCATCTTATGGTTTCTTTTATTTCTTTGCATGTGAATAGTGCCTGCTATAATTTAATTGCCATTTTCTTTTAACTCACAAAACCAAGATTTACATACTTCATTATTGTTTTAACTGAATTACCTGTCTTATTCTTACTCTGTATGTATTTATAATTTTATTTTATTATGCATAATGCTACAGTATATTTGGCATGACTTTTTCTCCTATTTGAAGAGGTTAATTGGTACCTCAAGTAGATCTAAATATCTGTAGCAGAAATTATGTGGATTTTACAGAGAAGTTGTAAATCATAACTCCGTTTTGTTTTCAAGTAAAACGAATTCTTGGTTTGTAGTCCACATGGCAAAAATATACTAGGACATAGAAATGTTTTACCCAATCTTTTTATCAAATATCTATCAATGGACACTGCTTCTTTATTTTAAAAAGAAGTAACAGTTCTATTTGTTTAAGAGGTTAAAGAAATGTACAGTTTATAAACTCTAGAAGTCAGCAAGTGTCTTGCAGTTTTCATCCTCCAAAGGGGGGGGGGTATCTGTTTTAAGCCTGGAACATTTGAAATTGTATGCTTACATTGCCACCTGGCTGTTTACTATTCTCAGTTTGGTCTTTACATGGTAATATATAATGTTGCCTACTATCTGTCCCATAACCCTTCAAGCCTTCTGGAAAAGCATGTGGTTCTATCCTTTTCCAAGCAGGTGACAGTTACCAGTGTGATGTACCATAACATCAAAACGTTTCTAACTGTGGAAAGACATTGCGTGGAGGGAATACAAAATTAGGTCTTTCTTCCAAAAATGTTAGCTTTGGTGGGAGATTTTCTCATGAGGAACAATTAGTGCAGACCCCTCTGTTTGCACCGTGGTATAGTAAATTTGTCTACAAAAGTTTGATTTGGATGTAGTATGTAGTATAACCATTTGGATAGAGATTCCTTTATTTCTATATGGTACCTGACATTGTTTGGGAGATTAATTAAATGTAAAGAGAAACTGAAACTCTGCTAGGACGTTTTCTAAACAACATTCACAAATTTGGTAATAGTTCCGCATGAACAGGATATATCTACTGTTAATGAAAGGAGTAAAAGCAGAAAGAAGCTTTTGCTTAAAACTGTTTGTTTTGCCTTGACTACCTCAAACAAACTGCTAAACAAACTTCCAAAGTTTCATTTTGTCTTTGAAGTAAACTGCCAAATTACTGTTCAATCCAGAATATAGCGTTTCTTCATCTAGCTGGCAAAAGAACTGTGCAGCTGCTGCAAGTAAACTCATTCAGTTGAACACTGTGACTCAAGTCATCCTATTTATTTAATATCAGCAGAGGTGGAAGGAAGGCAAATACAGTGTGGCTATTTCAAGGCTGTTCTTGAACACATCAAAAAGCACTTTAACATGAGGCATTGCCTAACTAAGTATAATGTCTCTAAGTATAAGATCAGTATTTTTTTTTAAAGTATAAGGTTGGTATTTTAATTTTTGGTCCTGCTTGTTCTTTTCAGATTATTCAATATGGTGTCCAAAATTCTATTCTATTCTATTCTATTCTATTCTATTCTATTCTATTCTATTCTATTCTATTCTATTCTATTCTATTCTATTCTTTTTATTTTATTTTATTTTATTTTATTTTATTATTATTTTATTTTATTTTATTTTATTTTATTTTATTATTATTTTATTTTATTATTTTATTTTTGGTATATACCATTCTTTACGTTGACTCTGAGATTTTACGCTGTGGGCTTATAGTCAATGTCAGTTCAATGAATGGCTCGTATGAATAACTATGTTAAGCTTTGGTGAGGTAGGTACTCTAAGCTACTAATACATTGCCTTGTACTGTGAGAAAGGCTAATTGTAGTTTGTGTGAAATTACTGTTGCAATTTTGATCTACAATCAAAATATTTTTACTGAAAGCATCTATATTGCTATATGTTAGAGTGGAAGGAATAATTATCAGATCAAATAGTTTTCTCTTTTTTTAAGTTTGCAACATTCATGTATACTTTATCATACAGCTCCAGTTCATAATGTAGTAATGCTCTGATATTTTGTTTCACATGTCAGTTTTATGCATTTCCAGCTCTTCAAATCAGAATGTTTTCTCAAACTGATAAAAGTTGGTTTTCCTTGTCAGTGAAATGAGATTGAATGTTGTTTTTTTCATATGTAGGTTGCATTTATTGTCTTATCCAATATTTAAAATGTCTCAAGCATCTTTTCTATGGTTGGGTTAGGTGGTGTCCATTTTAATAGATGGGCTAAATAAATAAATAACTTATGGAAAGGGGGAAATGCTTTATGACAGATTTTAGTATTATGTTTCCTAGGCTTTTTCTAAAAGCGGAGATAGTCCCTCAGAATACAGTAAGCTAGTATAGAATAGTAATTATGCAGTATTTGCTCAGCCACATTTCAGAGGAGCCTAATATTGCCTTGTCTCAGTAGATGGCAGCACCTGGATGGCTTTGTCTGGACTAGGAACCTAAACAGGGCTAGTCCTGGTTAGTACTTGGATGGGAGGCTTCCAGGAAATGTAGGGATGTAGCGTAGACTGTGAAGATTGGGGGGGGGATCCCTGAAAAGACAACAGCAAACAACCTCTGCACTGCTGTCAAGAAAACTACATGGATGTTCCCATGAAGTCACCAGCAGTTGAGCTCAACTTGAAGGAATCTTTTTAACGTTGCATTATTTCTGTGCATCATTTGTGAGCTAGGAAAATCAATCCCCCATCAAAGAAGTAGAAGGCAAAGCTGAGCTAGATGATGACAACAGAAGGCTCCTGGACCACCCTATCTAAAGGAAATAGAAGGTTAAATGCAAAGTGTACAGGCTTGCTTCATCCAACCAAAGAATAATTCAAATAAAGACTAATGTGTAGGAACAATGTTCCACATGTAATGCATAGGAATCATTAATCAAAAGGCAAATTCGTTCCCCTTTCATCTTGATCTGAAAGGAGGGAATTGTATTTGGAAAATATAGACCCACAGCATGTGTTATCCAAGCTATTCAGCTCAAGCCTCCATCTTTATACTATACAGCAGATGTTATGGATGCAGCTCCCACAATTCCTTGTCAGTGGCCATGTGAGTTGGGAACAATGGTGGTTGGTATTAAATATCAGGAAATCACTCTGTTGCAAGGGGATCAACCTTGCTTTAGGGGAAACTCCTGCTTTCCAGCACAAAGGATGTCGTAGGACATTTATCTTTTCTGCCCCTTCACAGAAGTAGACTGTTTGGCGTTAAAACGCAAATCAAATGAACTTCTCCCCCTTCCTACAATAAGTTATGTCTTGATGGATCATGCCTTTGTCCTTGTGTCCTATTTTTGTGCTTCGTTTATTTATTTATTTATTTATTTGTCACATTTATATCATGTGGATTCAGGTTGGCTACTGTAAGAAACAGGTTGCTTAATTTCGTAAGTCTAAAACCAGAAATGTTCTTCTTTGGTTTTTAATCTAATTTGCATTGAGAGGTGCATTCAACCCACATTACTTCAAATACAGGAATTCCACAGATGGCTATTAATTAGGGCACTGATATGAAAGCACATAGTAGTTCAAGTTTATAATTTTGTAATACATAATTAAGATTGCTCATTTTTGATTGCATAAATTTAAAAGATGTTGTAGGTAAGAGAAAAGAGCTATGTGTACCATTATAATCTACATTAATTTTAAAAATCCTTTTCTGAAACAGTAATAAAAGAAAGATAAAAGTTTGGCTGTTATTAGATTTGGGGAGCAGGAACTATTGAAAAGGCTTTTCCAAAGATGACTGTAATAATTATAATATTTTAGCTACATCTATCTTGAAATATGACTTCATTAACAAAAATATATTAGTGATTTTTCCTTAGATCAAACCAAATAAGTTTTATTATTATTATTATTTGTTCAGGAACTTGTTAGAAATTTGAAAGTTCAGGAAAGATAAGAGAATAAACATCAATGTTTATCATATGGAAGTAAAAGGATAAAATAGAAAAGGCAAGTTCTGCAGGACCAACTATTCTATAAAATTTTGGAAACCAAGTTTGGGATAACATGTTTTTGTCAGCTTACGTGGACATAGGAAGTAGGGAGGGTTTGGTTTGGTTTTTAAGAATACAGTGCTGCCAAGTCATAATTATCTGGGAAATAGTTATCTTTTATGTTAAAAAATTGTTCAGTTTGTATAGTGCTTGCTCTCATCATTGCTAGTCAGTCTAATGTCATATCAGCCACACCTTTATTTTGTCTTCTATAGGAATAGCTATTCTTGCAGTTCAGGTTTTGCCTATCCGCAATGCATAATTGGTCAAGAGAGGCGAAACCATGCTGGGGTGGTGGGTTGAGAAGGAATGTAGCTGTCTGTTGCTTTTTCCAATAAAATATATTGTTTGTTTGTTTGTTTGTTTGTTTGTTTTCCATGTTATTCGCTCTTACCTCTGTGCAAAGAAGCTAGAAGCCCCAGAATTTTTTTTCAAATGAAATTCAATTTCATTCATAATCACACACAATCTTAAAAGATTTTGGAGTCTGTGCATGCCATTTGATGTAAAAGAAAAAAAACATCCTCAAAAAAGTGGTTTGTTTGGTATACTTTAAAACATAATTGGGTTGGCGAGTGGGGGAACAAGGCCAGAACCAACTGAGCTGCCATTCATGTGTTTGGAAAATAAAGCTTCAAGAGAAGCAGCAAGAAGTATGAAAGAAATTCTGGGAAATAAGTTTAAAATACTGTGTTGGTTATAGTTGGCCCATTAGCTATTTTAGCTTTATTATTTAGCTGCAGGATGGTAATAGCATTGGAAATTAATCTCAGCATATCTAAGATGTAAATCTAGAAACAAAATTATTATAAATCTGTAGGAAATTTAAAGGCATGTGCTACTTTATCTTTCCTGCCACATCCTTTGCATTCCATGTGGGCAGGAGCTGGCAAAAAAGAACTGATCCAATTCTGAATGAATTAACAGGCAAGAGTGAGTAGGAGCAGGAAGTGACTGCACATGGGTTGACTGAAACTGTTCCTACAATAATCCGTTCAGTCTGGATGTTGCAATGAGGGGAGGATTCATAGAACACTCATAAATATCTAGAGCATAGCTTTCCAAACTCTGTGTCGCGACACTTTAGTGTGTCGCAACACACAGTTTAGTGTGTCATGAAGCGGCGGCGCGCATGACGGCGGGGCAGGGGCGCGCACGGCGGCAGTGTGAACGGCGGCAGCAGAGAAGACGGCAGCAGTGCGCCATCAGCGCTTCTGCATTTTAGCAAGGCCACCGCTGTGCACGCCACCGCCGTGTGCGCCACCGCCACTGCCACCGTTGGTGTGTCACCAACGGCGGCACTTTGGAAAGCACTGATCTAGAGCCAGCATCTGTGATAGAATTCTATGGCCATTATTTAATATTTTGAAAACAAGCAGATACTATCTCAGATCGTTTACATAATAAAAAATGAGGTATTGATAGCCTTATAACAGGAAGAGAACGCGAAGGAATTTCTCAGTTCAATACAACGTAATTTTTCTTGCATATCAACATTTCGCTTCATATAGATTGCCTCAAAAACGTAGGTTGTGACAGCTCCTAAATAACCTTAACTGGGTCACCTTGTGTTTGCTATGTAAATGCTTGCTTTCTACGGTTTCAGGTGACTTCTATACGGCAAGAATATGAAACCAAACTGAAAGGTCTAATGCCAGCATCTTTGCGACAAGAACTTGAAGACACAATTCTCTCACTAAAATCTCAGGTAAAGATTTTATCTCTGTCAGCATCATACAGTACCACCTTGTCTAGAGGATGATGGTTCAAAGAGCTGACAAAAATATTCATAGCATGCTGGTATAAGCAATGGAGTTTGACAATTGATAGTTCATAGTCTTGACTTCTGTTTTTTCCTCAGCTAGTTCCAGCCTATATTTCACTCACAAGAGATAGTTCTATTTTTTTCTCTGCACCAATATAAAGAGGCAGATTTAGCCTTTTTGATACCTTAAATGACGGGGGTTCTAGTAATTTAATATTTAAATATGAACATAACTTTTTAAATTTGGTAGGTTTTGCATAAGCATCTTTTGTTTTTCAAGCATGCATGGTTTCTGTAAAAAGACATTAGTGACTCAGCTGAAAAATAGTGTGTCTCTGCTTACTTTTGTGAGTACAGGCAGCGATAGTGGATACAGACCCAAGAAGGCGTTTGGTCCCAAATTGGGGTTTGTGAAGTTACATTTTTCAGTCTGTTGTTGAACAAGCAAACATTCCAATACCATGATGAACTAATTCCTCTTCAAGAAAGAACATTTAGGAGCCACTTGTTACTTGGAATAATTTTGCTGCCCTTACATTCCTATAATACCAAAGGTTTTCAGAACAAGATCAAGTGGATGAATGGGTATTTGTTAAATAAGTTCACACTCTACAAGGTAATCATCAATAAAGATTTTCTTTTGCAGTAGATGTATTTGGCAACATAATAGTGTGTCATAAGACTATCTGAACTGGTCTCCTGTGACTTCCTGTAATTACTAAGACATTGATAGGAGCCCAGCTAAAACTGAAGATTAGAAAACCTTCAGTACTTACATTTTTCCAATTCACACAGTCTTAAAAAGGTTTGCCATTATTTCATTTTCATCTGGAAAATGGTGCATTTGAGATTGTCATCTTGTAGTGCTACTTCTAAAGGAATTGCCATGGCAAAGGAGTACCATGTTCCCTCTTGATAATCACAGGTGCTTTATGGGTGTTGTTGACACTGCCACTGATTTTGAGAAGGAATTCCTGCTGGCAATCAGCTTCATCCAATGTTGCCATTACAAACAATAAAAGGGAGAAGGGTTTATCTAGGGAACCTATTTTCAGTTAATAATATGTGTGACTTATGACTGGTATACAAACATACCAACATTAACAACTGAAAAATCCCCAGCTTCCAGTGAAGTGAGTTTGGGGTTGAGATTTCATTTCCGTCTTCAAAGCTTCTGTTAGCATACATAACATTTCAAAGGAGTAAAAGTAACTCCAGACTTTTAAAAGTGGGTGCTCATATACAAAGCATAGCTCGCAGCTGCCTGTGCAGTGAACTACGGTATCCAGCTAAAGGCTGTTCTATAACAGCTTCTGAAGCACAGGTGTCTTCTTTGAAAATTGTTGAAATTCCTGTTTCAAAAACATCAGCCAGAAAGAACAGTGGAATCCTTGCACCTGTCAGGGCTATGAATTGTTCCAGAGGAATGAGAGGGCTTGGTTAGGTAAAAGTACCAACCGAGCAGCAGTAACAATGAACAAATAGGAAACATTCACTTCTCAAACAAAGCTTTGCTTATATTTAAAATATGTTGGCTGCCCCCAGCTCTTCGATTCCGAGTCTTTCACTGTATTCTTTGTGTTGTATCCTAGCACTGTACTAATGAACTTTTATAGCATGCTTATAATTTTACTTTTCCAACAAAGACTTTTTGCCCATGCTTTTCAAAAGTAGAATCTGATGCAAAACATGTGTAATTTATTAATGTTGACGCTTAAATTGCAGAACTAAGTATTCTTATGCCAGTGTTCTGTTTTGAAATCATTGAATTTCTTGTAAACAAAATTTAAGGATTGCATTAAAAAAATCAATTCAGTTTCTTTTTTCAAAATGTGTAATATAAAGGTTACTACATGAACATAGAGCATGGAAGGTATTCTTAGAAGACGAAATGCACCTGATCTTTATTTAGGCTGTTTGACATTTGGACATCAATCCTTAGATTATCAGGCCATAAACAGGGTTTAAACAATATATCTGAGGAACCACAAGCAGATGTATTCAAAAGTCTTTTGTATACTAGAAGCTCTTCAGTTATGATAGCTGTATTTTCTAGGTAAATTTTCTACAAAAAAGAGCATCTGTCCTACAAGAGGAACTAAGCACATATCGTACCAGAAGGTAAGCCAGTATCTCCTACTCAGATCGTTAGCTTGTTTTTAGTAAACAGAGCATCTTCAAAAAGTTGCCAATCTATATTTTTGCTGTTTAGTAGCTCTAGAGCAGCTGGCAGGTATAAGACTAACCTCAGTCTTGCCTCAGTATACATGAGACAGTGGCTCAACTCATGGTTGCAGGGCTATGAAATGTCACCATCTTTTGAGATAAAGTGCAGTGATACAGTTTATAACCTTATAGGTCCTATCTTTAAAGCCCAAGATCTTTACCCTGCTTGGCTTTTTTTAGATTGTTCTACTGTTATGCAAAAGTATGCACAAATGTTGCAATAACAGCCCAAAGGTGCTTAGTGCTCTTTGAAAAGAATGACTCACAAGAGTGGTTATGTCACTTCAAAGTGATGTCACTGCTTTTTTCTTTTTGCAAACTGAAGAGAGTCCTGTATTCTGCAACATTTCTGTAAGGTTACAAGATATGTAAATACCACTTAATTAAATTGATAGAAGACATGACTGTAATATAAAGCTAGATCACATCTTCTCAATAGGCCTTTTCATAGACTTTGGCCACATTTCAATTATGTTGCAAGATCTGTGTGTAAGATTCTGGTCCAGTTTAAACTTGAATATTTTATGCACAAATCACTGTAACATATAGCCCTGGGATTTCCTGTTAGTCTCTCATCCAAGTACTAAGAGGTCTGATCAGGATCAGTCGGGGTCACTTACAGTAAGTGCTATGATGAAACTTCAGATGTTAACTCCATAATCTGCTTTCTGGTCTTCAGTTGTTCTCTTCTTGGTAACCATAGTTTCCCAATTGAAACCGTAATTGAAAATTCTTCTGAATTAATCTAAGAAGTCTTCAGCCATGCTGTTGTCTTTCATTTTAATGTTCTGCACTGTAGTACTTAATATCTGTATAGTGGGGACCCTGATTCCAGGAAGTGGGAAAGTATCTAAAAGATGTTAGTATTGTCAGTTATACAAAATAAACGGATGATTGATGAGACCATTTTATTCTTTAGGTAATTACTGGAGGTGACTGTTTTATTCAAGTGTCGAATGGATTTCTTTCAGCAGGTTTGAAGATTTGGATCTTTTGAATTAATCTGGGAGATCAGTGATTGTTCTATAAAAGCAGATTGTGTAATTAAGGAATAAAAGTACATCCCTTATTCATAACAGTATTTTAAGTTACTACACATTTGAATTACTTTATCATTATAAAAAGATTCTATGTTTTTGATATATTCACTACCTGTATCTTATTAATTTACTTATGAAAAACATAATTTTGTTTGCTCACATTGCTTTTGTCACTTGTTTCATAATGCAGTTTTGTTTTTATACATGCTAAAATCAAGTCCTTATTATAATTATTATATTGTCCAAAACATGTTAAAACATATATGGTATTACTTCATGTTCATATGTTAACATTATTAAAATATTTTTGTACATTTTTGTTTCAACATTATTTCTATTTTCAACACCTTATTTGCTGCAAAAAGTATCTGCAAAAAAGTATAAATGTTTACAAAATTCTTTTGTTGTAGTGTGTATGGCAGGATACACCTTTAAGTCTGCTGATTCTGAATATTGTTTTAGATGTTCAGTTTGAATATGAGTACTAAGAATATATCTATTATTCTGGAATGTGTCATTTCTGAATAATTTGGTATAGCATGACATTTAAGTCTGTTTCACAGATTGGACGATGAGGTCTTTCTACTGATCTAGAGACATCGGAAACTTATTTCCCTCTTTAGCGTACAGTATACGTAATTATATAGTTTGTTTCCTTGTGCATTCCCATTTAGTGTACTGTTGATATTTCCAATGTCATGCCTAGTCATTAATTACCTGGTGTGATTCGGGAAATAACAAGCCTAAAAAAAAGTGTTAATATTTCCATTACAAGGGACTAATTGCATGATTGCACACTATCCATGAAGCCCATGCCTCTAATAAGTCTTCTGAAATCATCAAGTGAGAAAAGGCCACATTTAGTAGATTTAAAATCAAATACTTAGGTGAGTGACAGATACCTATACTGAAGAAGAAAATGTTATATTAAAAAACAGCCTGTTTTTGAGTATAAGATACTGGCTATAAGGAGGAATTTATTTAGCCCTCTAAAATATATAGATGCCGTGATTAGACCTTTTTGTCTCTCACAACTGGAGCAGCGCTGTCTACAAGTATCAAAATACAAAACTTTTGATTACAAAGTATTTTGACAAGCTAGAAGAAACATAAGATTTGATGAATAGTTCTTTTTTTCTGGGAAATAGTAATTATAATATTTTTAATGTATATAGCATTTTTACATGTTGAGAGTGCTTCAGATGCCCTGTCTAGTTGTCTTTCTTATGATACTATAAAGTGAATGACAATTATTATCTCCTGTTTGGCAGAAGGAGGGATAGAGAAAAGCTTTCCTAAGGTTACCTCATTTGTTCATGGCAGAAGAGAGTTTCAGATCAGGAACTCCCTGATTTATGTAGTTACAGGATTATTAATATTTTCACATACTAAGACTGCCTAGGCATATGCTAATTTCAGAAAGTACACTGGAAGTTAAAATAGCGGCTGCTTTGCATATTAATTCTTCAGTAGTAGATCCAGTTCTGTTGGTTCTTCCTTCATTGTCATCTGCGACTGAGTTTCCCTTGTTACTGCCAGTCTATACACATTGCAGAATGGAATGAGTATACCGGTGATGCAGAACCAAGGGTCCATGCTTCATGCACTCCCAAACATGAAGGAAAGTACTACTAAGAACATGAGCATCTGCTAAGACTGCAGAATAAGAAATCCAAGCACTATGCACTATGAGCAAGCAAACAAGGAGCATCAAGTTAAAGGTTTTATATGCAATTCAGGCATCCATGGCTATAAATGATAATGATTCATTCTGCACTGCTTTATAGAAAACATGTGTTTCTTTGATTAACAATATTATTGTTATCCTGCCTTTTAATACTCAGACCTTTGAATTAAGGGTGAGCCTACCTCCATATAGATACAGGGTGACATTTTGGAGGAAACAACTTGCAGCTTATAATTCAGAGATTTTTTAAAAGTTCCTTCTCTCTCCAGCCTGAGGAAGCCTGTGTAAACTGAAGCTACGATACAGGCATTCTTGAAGACCAAGGGTATCAGCAAAGACTAATAATCTTAGGATGAATTGAGCAAACCCAAACTAATACTCCATATTAAATGAGAGGCCAAGGCAATTTTTGAGGACTTAGGTAAAGGGAAAGGGAAGGACAATCCCAAGGCCTCCAAATGTGCTAACATTTATTTATTTGTTTGTTTGTTTGTCAGTCATATTTATATCCCGCCCATCTCCCCCGCAAGGAGGGACCCTGGGCGGTTAAAATGCCTTAAAACACCAGTCAAAACTGTATAAACTGGTAGCATGTGGATTCGCTCAGCTAATTTATGCAAACCTCAGTCTGCCACAATCATGTATGCCTACCTCTGCCTTAAGGTACCTCTTATTACTCTTCATATACACATATACACACTTTTCTAATTAGGTATCACGAGTTTAATCCCATTATCTTCACACCCCTAGTAATAGGTCAGATCTTCCATTATATTTCTGGCTGTTGAAGTGTTTCATGAATAGATTATTTAGTTCTGAATATTTTTTCTTTCCTGGAAAGGTAATTGCTGTAGTGGATGTTATCTATGCTTTTAGTGAGCTTAAATACTACTTTTCTGTTAATGATTTGTTTAATTTGCATACATTGATTTTCATTATGGTTGAAATACCCCTACCCCTTTCTTGGATATGTCATATATATTGATGGCTTAATTATAAGATGGTGCTGTGGGTTTATTTTTTGCCTCCTGCAGCAGAACTGATGGGCTGTTCTTGTTAGTTGTCTAACTCTCTTAGAAAAACAACTTTAGTAGTTCATGCTGTGTTCAGACTTGCCCTTGGTAAAGAAGGTTCTAACACTGACAAAAAGAAAATATTTGTGATTGCTTTAATGACTAGGAAAGGTTACACTAAAAAATATAGGGCACTCTTGATATTAAGTAATTCAAACATATCATACAGAAAGAGTATGGATTCTTTTTTAAAATACTGCTCTGCCTTCTAAAATCTCAATATGCCAAAGACACCAGCACCAGATCTGGTTTTAAAAGGGAAAAGGGACTAAGAACACCAAGCAATAGGTGAAAAGATTTTGGAACACCAGGTCATTTTAATTCATACTTCTCTGTTTAAAAAAAGTCTCTTCTTTGCTCAGCTTTGATATTTTTGCTGAGAAAAATAATTCCTCTTTAAATTGTGTCATTAAAGGCAAGTTGCCTCTTTCAAAGCATACTATCAAAGAATGCTGAAATTGCAAGATACGTAAACAAAAATGTATCACTTGTTGTAAGTATGGTAACCAAAAGTAAAGGTAAAGGTTCCCCCCGTACATTTGTGCAGTCGTGTCCGACTCTAGGGGCCGGTGCTCATCTCCGTTTGTTAGCCGAAGAGCCAGCGTTGTCCGAAGACGCTTCCACGGTCATGTGGCCGGCATGACACGCGTGGAACGCTGTTACCTACCCACCGAAGTGGTACCTATTAATCTACTTGCATTTGCATGCTTTCGAATTGCTAGGTTGGCAAGAGCTGGAGCTAGTGCGGGAGCTCACTCCGCACGCAGGGCTAGGGATTCGAACCTCCGAACTTGCAATCTTCCGATCGACAAGCCTGGCGTCTTACCCACTGAGCCACCACGCCCCCTATGGTAACCAAACACTTTCTTAAAATCCTTTTTTTTCTATTTACTCTTTTTTGCTACAGTATTGTAAAAACAAGACATGTCCCATTTACATCTCATAGCTCAAAAGCCATTTAAAATTGTTTGGATTAATTAATAGAACAATTTCCAGCATTGTTCTATTAATTCTGTAACAGAGGGGATCTTTTTACTCCATTTTATAAACATAATCTTTACAACCAAGATTTCTACACTTCATAAGTATGACAAAAACAGAATTGGTTAATTTGTCCAAAGTGCTGTTTCCAGCCAGACCTTTTTGATAACCTTTGGCAATAATTAATTATGAAAATTAATTGGACATCCTTTAGACATTTGTCAATATTTTATCATTTCATTCTTTCCTCTGAATGTGGGTAATCAGTTTAACCAGAAAAACTCAGAATAGAAGCATAAGTTATTTAAAAATGTACATGTTCCATAGTACTTTGATCTCAAATTATTTTTTTTAATATTGTCATGCCATCTTTCCTGCTATCTATTCAGTCCTCTAAGCACATCAATTATTGTAAATATAGATAACATGTTTTTTGCAGCTTGCCTCAAGTTTTCCATTTTTTACATTCAGAGTAGAGGTTATATTTTCTTTTATATGTACAGAGATGAGAAGTCTTCCAGCAAAGTAGCATTCCTTATTTAAAAGTGTGTGTGTGTGTTTCAGGGATGACACTGATCTGAAAAGGAGAAAGTGGTGCATGAAGTAATTCCCAATGTTGTAGTAAAAATGTCCAAACCCTTGCTCCCCTAGGACAATTCTTTTCCACGTTAAGGATGTGCAGGTGTATGAAACTTCTGCATGATGCTTACAGGTGGTGGAATGTTTGGGGAATGAATAGGAGGAGGGCAGAGAGGCTGAGATGGGTAAGACATACTGTATATGTAGGTGCCTGAGTGTCTCCCAGCACAATTCACTCCTGTCATGATCCACTCACTGATATGTATCTATCTATACCTATATCTATATATCTATATATATACACACACACACACACACACACACACACATACATACATACTGTACATACATACATACACATACATACACACACACACACACACACACACTGTATAGTGTTTATTTGCAATAAAATGCTTGATAAAACCAGACTATATTTGTGAGTGCTACATTGCAGTCTTGCTAGCGATAGAAAATGGGAAATCAAGGAATGATATAAAGTGAAAGAAGATTCATATACAGAATGCTTAAGGAATTAGGGGGAAAATCTTTTCTCACAAGCACTATTATCCTAAGTTACAAATTGTGTGTGTTCAAGTGATAAGGTTTATAATTTATTTTTAATATTTATACATTCAGGATATTCAAAATTTTGTAAAGGAATTAAATCTAGGTTTGACCTTGACTCAACTAATCTTGGAATTAAAAGGAATAAATGATAAAGAGCATGAGTGAAATGAAAGCAAAATGAGTGTTTGTGTATCTATGAAACTAAGAGAAAGGGGAAGGATATAATATATCTGAATAAAGATAGCCTGATATTGCAGAGTAGGGCTGATGAGAACATGTAGTGAAATGAGATACAGATTTAATTATGAATGAAAAAGCTAAAATGGCTATCAAAAAGTATGAATTAGGGTCAGCCTATTGTGCGTGCATATGGAAGTGGATATCTATAGGTTGGTGACAGTTGGAAGTTTACACCCCAATTAATGATGATAACGGAAGAGCCAAAAATAGGTTTTGGGGGAAATTCTGAATGCAACATTCTGAATGAATGCAATCCAAGGGAAAATATTCTGTTAGTGCCATATTCACTATTATTTTGAATTTGTAAAATAATTGCAGAAGGAAGGAAGGAAGGAAGGAAGGAAGGAAGGAAGGAAGGAAGGAAGGAAGGAAGGAAGGAAGGAAGGAAGGAAGGAAGGAAGGAAGGAAGGAATGAATTTGATTGTAGTTTACAGAAAGATAACATTTAACTTTGTACCATGTAGAGGTTGTGTTGGCTTCTGTTCACTTAGGGATTCATTGACACACAAAAATTTATTCAGGGTGCCTAAATGTTTGCAAAAGCTGCAAAAATGGCTGTTATAAGAATACGCTGTGACCCTCTTTATTATACAAAAGTAAAAGGTGGGAATGTCAGAAGAAACAAGGTGTTGAACGTAGTTGGAATGGATTAAGTGTGGTGTGGTAAAGCAAGAACAAGCTGGGTCAAGAACAAATGGTTGCTGAAATGCAGATTGAATTCCAAAGTGAGTGACCAGTATGAAAGAATATGTTGAGGTATTTTGGTCATATAAAGAGGATAAATGAGGATCAAATCACAAAACAAATCAATGAAGAATGAGTCAAGAAAAAGAGGAAGACTGAGAAAATTATAGTGAGATGGCATTGATGAGATCCTTAAAAAGGAGGAGGTGAGAATTTTAGAGAAGAATAGATGAAGGAGCATGAACATAGTAGAATGAAGGATAGAAAGGTACTGAGAAATACGGTGTTGGTATAAACGAAATTTAACTATATTTCCTTGTCCTTGACCCATGCCCTAATTTCTTAGGCTTACTATTTCTTATTCCTTTTCAATGCTTTGCATAACCTTGTATACCCTGCAAGGAAACAGCATGATTAGAACATATATATGTATATTCAGCCTTCCCTCTCATAATGGGGTTCCTGACCTATATAGAGCTGGCCCATGAGGACAATGAAATGTTCTGGGATTCCCATTTTTCTACACACATTCCAGAGCTTGACATGGTCAACACAATTGAAGGCCTTTCTATAATCAATGAAGCACCTCTTGACTTATTTTTGGTGTCCTTTGGCTTTCTCAATTATCCCACATCCATCAGCAGTAATGTCTCATGTCCCTCAGCCTTTCTTAAACCCATTTTGAACATCTGACATCTCCCTTTCCATACAGGGCTCTAATACGCATTGGATGATCCTAAGCATTATTTTGCTAGCATGTAAATTAAGAATATTGTGTGATGGTTTGTATGCTCTATTACAGGGCTTTCCAAACTTTTCAGTTGGCGACACACCAACGGCACGCAAAAACCCAGAAGCCCCGTGGCGGCGGCAGGCGAAAACTTGGAAGCACCGCCACTGTGGCACTTCCGGGTTTTAGCCTGCCGCAGTGCTTTTCGGTTTTCGCGCGCCACCGCAGCAGCGGCGCTTCCAGGTTTTCACACGTGGCGGTTTATTTATGCACTTTCAGGTTTTCATGTGCGGCAGTAGCAGCGGCGGTGTCCTGGTGTGCCACACGAAAACCCGGAAGCGCTGATGGCCCGCCGCCGTGCGCACAGCGGCAGTACTGTGTCGCGACACACAGTTTGGAAAGCTATGCTCTATTAAGTCTCCTTTCTTTGGTACTGGCATATAGATTAACTTCTCCCAATCTGTTAGCCAGTGTATCATTCTCCATCAGCTGACATAGCTTGATTAGAACTTTTACTGATTCTTCTGTTGCTTGTCATATTTCTGAAATATGCCATCAATTTCTGTAGCCTTCTGCCTTGGTAATGACTAGAGTACCAATTTAACTTCATTTTCTAGTACTAGAGGTTCTTGCAAGAAGGGAATACCTTCCAAGGTATCTTGGATGTTGAGATCTCTACAGTACAGAATTTCAGTATATTCCTTCCATTTTTCTTTGATCTTCATTGAATCAGTCACTGTCTGTCCATTGGTCTCCTTTAGCATATCAATTTGATGGTGGAACCTCTATTTCAGATTTATTTATTTGTTTGTTTGTTTGTTTGTTTATTTATTTATTTATTTATTTATTTATTTATTTATTTATTTATTTATGTTTCGACTTCTATCACCGCACCATCTCCCCCAAGGGGACTCTGGGCGGTTTACAAACATAGAGATTAAAATTCTGTTATAAAAACACATAAAAATACAATATACAATTAATTATTATTATAAATTAAGTAGAAAATCCAAGAAGGCAGACCATGATCTTTAAAAGGGCTCTATGGCACCAGCCATCCCCACGAGGAACTATTCCTGTTCCCATCCCACATGAGGCGGCAAAACCAGGTCTTTAGGTTCTTCCGGAAGGACAGGAGCGATGGGGCCTGCCTCACCTCCGGGGGCAGGTTGTTCCAAAGGGCAGGCGCCACTGCCAAGAAGGCCCACCTTCTGGACCCCGCCAAATGAAACTCCCTTACCGACGGGGTCCGGAGCATGCCCTCTCTACATAATCGAGTGGGACGGTTTGAAGTTATGGGGATGAGGCGGTCCCTCAGATACCCTGGTCCCATGCCATGTAGGGATTTAAAGATCAAAACCAACACCTTGAATTGCACCTGGAAGCATACCGGCACCCAATGCAGCTGGCGCAGCAGAGGTGTCACATGGGCCAATCTAGGGGCACCAATAACTGCGCGCGCAGCCGCATTCTGGACCAGTTGTAGCTTCCGGATACTCTTCAAGGGTAGCCCCATGTAAAGCGCATTGCAGTAGTCTATGTGGGAGATGACCAGGGCATGAGTGACTGTACGGAGGGACTCCTGATCCAGGAAAGGGCGTAACTGGCGCACAACACGAAGTTGCGCAAAGCCCCTTCTGGCCATGACTGCCACCTGCTCCTCGAGCAGGAGTCGTGAGTCCAGAAGGACCCCCAGATTCCTCACTGATTCTGAACGGGGAAGTGCAACCCCATTCAGAACCAAAGATGATAATTTCCCAGATCCAGAAGAACCATCAATCCACAGCCACTCCGTCTTACCAGGGTTCAGCTGAAGCCTGTTGTTCCCCATCCAGACCCCCACAGCCTCCAGGCACTGAGAAAGGGCGGCCACTGCATCACTTACTTCACCTGGGATGGAGATGTACAACTGTGTATCATCAGCATACTGATGATATCTCATCCCATGGTAACGGATGATCTCACCCAGCGGTTTCATATAGATATTAAATAGGAGAGGTGAGAGAACCGAACCCTGCGGCACCCCACAAACGAGGGGGCGAGAGTTGGATCTCTCATCTCCTATTACTACTGATTGGGACCGGCCCCAGAGGAAGGAGGTGAACCAACGCAGAACTACGCCAGCCACCCCCAACTCCTCGAGCCGTCCCAAAAGGATACCATGGTTGATGGTATCGAAAGCCGCTGAGAGATCAAGGAGAGCCAGGATGGACGCACTCCCTCCATCCCGCCCTCGCCAGAGATCATCCGTAAGCGCGACCAATGCAGTTTCCACCCCATATCCCGGCCTGAAACCCAACTGAAAGGGGTCCAGATAATCTGTTTCATCCAGAATCCTCTGGAGCTGCAGTGCCACCACCTTCTCAACCACCTTCCCCAAAAAGGGGAGGTGGGAGACAGGATGAAAGTTGTCCAATACGGTAGGGTCCAGCGATGGCTTCTTGAGGAGGGGGTGCACCAGCGCCTCCTTAAAAGCATCTGGAAACACCCCCTCCCCCAAGGATGTATTAACCATCGCCTGGACCCAACCTGATGTAACCTCCCTGGCTGCCTGCACTAGCCAGGAAGGACAAGGGTCAAGATGGCATGTGGTGGCCCTTACAGTCCGGAGGATCCTGTCCACTTCCTTAGGCCCAACAGGATCAAACCGATCCCAGATAACCGGGTAATGACGTTCCCTTGGCATCTCCCCAGACTCTGCTTCACGCTTGGAGTCCAACCTAGATCGAATCTGAGCGATTTTATCCTGCAGATGCTCAGAAAATTCTTCCGCACGGCCCTGCAGGTGGGTCCTAGGCTCCACCCTACCCAAAAGAGATCGTGTTATCTTAAACAGGGCCGTCGGGGGGCATTCTGCGGACGCAATAAGAGCGGAAAAATATTGACTTTTCGCCGCTCTTACCGCCACAAGGTAGGCCTTAACTGCGACTCTAGCTTCTGTTCGGTCAGATTCAGTCTTTGTTTTTCTCCAGCGGTGCTCTAGGCGTCTCTTAGCCCTCTTCAAGACCCTTAACTCCTCCGTAAACCACGGGGAGTATCGGGTCAGATGTGGCAAGAGAGGCCGCACAGGTGCGATCCTGTCCAAGGCTCCGGCCGCCTCCCTGTTCCAGGCTGCGGCCAGAACCTCCGCTGGACCGTACAATAGATCCTCGGAAATAACCCCCAGCTCCTTCTGAAACCTCACAGGGTCCATTAGTCGCCGGGGGCGGACCATTCAAATGGGTCCTGCCTCCCTGCGGAGTGGGGCAGCATAGGAAAATCTCAGGGCCACCAGGGCGTGATCTGACCATGACAATGGGGATAGATCTAACTCTCCCTTCAGATCACTTTGCCACTGCTCCGACAAGAAAACTAAGTCCGGAGTGAGGCCACTGTCTCGAGTCGGGTTTCGAATAATCTGAGATAGGCCCATGGCTGCCATGGTAGCCATGAACTCCCGAGCTGTGCCTGAGGCACGTCCCAGGGAAGGCAGATTGAAGTCCCCCAGAACCATAAGTCTAGGGAACTCCACTGCCAACCCTGAGACAGCCTCCAACAGCTCGGGCAGGGAGGTTGCTATGCAGCAGGGAGGCTGGTACAACAGCAACACCCCCAACTTCTCTCAAAGACCCAACTTGAAGAACAAGGTCTCACACCCGGCCACTTGTGGAGCAGGACCCCTGAAGGCCATCAGAGACTCCCGGATTACAACCGCCACCCCTCCTCCCCTGCCCCGAGGTCTCGGCTGATGCCACACCTGAAACCCGGCCGGGCACATCTCCGAGAGTGCTACTCCTCCCTCTGTGCCCAACCAGGTCTCGGTAATACACACCAGGTCCGCCCCCTCTTCCGTGATCAAGTCACATATGAGGGGGGCTTTGTTATTACCGGACCTGGCGTTAAGTAGCAACAGCCGAAAGCCAGGGCATTCGAGGATCTTTTGACCAGGGCCTGGGCCTGAACCCGGAGGGCCGAAACACGCCACCGGTAACAAACATCGGGGGCGTCTTCCCCTTTAGCTTTATTATTAACGTTTTCATGAACCGCCTGGTTTTACTTATCTAATATATTTGTCCTTCTTGCAGTTCAAGGTCTTCTTAGCAATTTTCCAGCAAATGTAAAGGCATCCATTTTTCTTCATTCAGCTATATGTGTTGAACAGGGAAAACCACAAATTTGACAATATGTGCCTTTGTTGTCACTGCAGTGTCTCCGCACTTTTAACATTTTGTCTAGGTCTATCATGGTGTTTCTCCCAAGTAGAAGACCTCTGTATTTCATTATTGCAGTCACCATCTCGAGAAGATAAGGCACGTTACTATGTAAACTTCCTCTTCACCCATTTGCATTGGGTTGGCCATGCCTGTGGACATACAGTAACCATTGGTTCTTTGCTTTTTTAATATTGATCAGCAGACTAGCTTTCAAACTCTCTTCTTTCACCTTCAACAAGAAACTTTGTATTGTGCCTCTTCCTTGCTTTCAGCCGTCAAAGTGATAACATATCAGAGCTTGCTGATGTTTCTCCCATCAGTTTTAATTCTAATTTACATTTCTTTGAGTCTAGCATTTCTCGTGATATATTCTATATATAAGTAAAATAAATAAGTAAACAACCTCGGTGCACTCCTTTTGCAATTTGGAATCATTAGCTGCTCTATATTCTGCTCAAACTGTTGTTCCTGGTCATTGTACAAATTCTTCAATAGGCAGGTTGGGAATTGCAATACCCTCATGGAACTGCTTGCATATGACTTATTCTCACGTGAAGCATCCTTTTTGATAGAAATGAATTGGGAGCTCCTTTGTGTATACGAGTTACATCTGCATATCTCATAGAGCGTCATGTCATGAAAAAGGTATAGGATACAACAATCCATTTTACTGTATCCCTTACTGGACTTGTTTCAGCCCAATTATTTGTAGTCACACTATACATATTTCATTTGGCACAGCAGTGGTAACTTTGCATTTTGTGATTCTGATGGTGGAATTCTAATGCTAGCTTCTGATATCACAACTCTTGAAGTATGAATTATATTATTTATCATATTGGCTAGGAACATTTCTCTCCCTCTAAGTGTGGAAAATAAGTCTTTCCAATATATATTGAATTGATTTCATGAAGTAAGTCAAGCCGTATGAAATACAGAAAAAAATCAAAATATTTAATTCAAATGATAGACATATGGAGGCTTAATCACAATTCCCAAATGTTAGCTTAACCAAATTTGGAAGCACAGCTGTGTTCTTTAAATATAACTGAAAAGTCATATTTATATTATTATATTCATTGACATAATATCAAAACACAGGTGAAATTAAAAAACGGATTCAAGCATCTGTTGGGAAAGAGCCCTGGTGCCCCTTCAGGATTTTTGAGGGAAGGAGAGATTTTGAGGGGGCCATGATTCACATAATTCAAAGGATTATGTATACATTCAAGATTAGCTATGTATTCTGAAAAGATTTGTTGTGGTTAATATTTAGGCCTTATAATAATCAGGGATGGATCATCATGCAACACTTGAAAAAGCAGCTCTACTTCTGTCTGTAATTATTGCCACCCTCGGTGTAGATGCCAGGTTGCTTGTGTTCCCCAAGGCTTTTTCAAGGTGAGCATCCAAAGGTCAGCAGGTGAGGTGTTGGGGAGCTATTAATATGCAAAGACTGCTTGTTTATTCATGTTCCTGCTCCCAAGGAGTTCACATACAGTAACTGAAGACTGGATATTAAAAAACAACATCCTACTTTTATTATTTCTGTCTTTTAGAAAGGAGTCAAGACCTTTCTCTTTAGCCAGGCTTTTCAGTTTTACTTTGTCAATAGTGACTTTTAATTGTTAACTATTATTGAACTTTCAGCCACCTGGGTGGAAATGAAGGGTGTCAATCAAATAAACTGTAATTGCCAATTGCCATCATCCCAGGGTGTTCATTGTTCTGAGGGTGAACTCAGTACAGTGGATAAAGGGTTATTCATTTCATGTGCTGCTACCTTCTGAAGACCATTAGGAAACCAGCTGCTGCTTACATCTTGATCAGTGTTACCTTCCTATCAGTCAAAACAGGTATGATTCTTGGCATCATTCAAGGAGCTAGTCATTTAACAAATGCTTTTTGTTGCATACATGCCTGCGTTGGGAGGCTTTTTTGTGTAGGGCAATGTCTTCTGAGACTTGGAACACATGAAAAGCCTTTTTCGGTAGGGACAGCAGAATGGAAATGATGTGAAAATCTTTGCCTCTCTCTTTGCAAATATTCTGACACCAACTTAAAAATGTTTGTTCCAGCCATTTCTTCCTCCTGATTGTTCAGTTAGTTTAGATTTCTGTTGATCATTAATATGTTGAGTTTTTAATCTGTTACATTTGCACTGTTTTAATTGGATTGATTTTGTTGTTCTTGTTTTGTTGTTGATGATGTTGTTTATTGACAGTATCCATCCAAGGCAACATTATATAGACAGGGGCAAACAAAATAGAACATTTAAATATAAATAAAAGAATTTGGATTTGAATGTGTCTTTGGATTTAAACACAGTGGACCATGTCCAGCTTTATAAATGTTCTAAGAAATGTTCTAACAAATATTGAATTGGGCAAAGAATAAGTAACATTAGTTAAGATTCAATATTCATCACAAGTAATAAGAATGGAATATTTTCTTTTTATATATATAGTAGCTTTATTAAAAATTACAATTGCAACTATAAAAACTGATACAAACTTAAAAGAAAGAAAAAAAGAAAAAATAGAAAGTGCAGAAAATAGAAAAATAGAAAAGAAAAAATAAGAATATAGTAAAGAAAAAGAAAAGAAATATATAAAGAAATGACTTACCCCTTAATCACAAGTATAAACAATTTTAGTAACCTATCACCTCTTAAAATACAGCAAATGATCTTTTCCCATCTAAAAACAATCTTTAAAGCCTCGTCATATCAGTCCTGATGTCAGCAAAAGTCTATTAAGGGTTCCCAGAGATAACAACATATCTATTTTTACCTTCATCAAATAAACCAACTTTATATTCCTTCCTTTTACTTTTAACAATAGCTTGCAATTTCCTCACTGCAAATCCTTCAAGAATTTAATATTTTCAATAGATCCTTCCCTAGATGCTATAATATTATTATATTATGCTATAATATTATTATATTATGCTATAATATTATTATATTATGCTATAATATTATTATATTATGCTATAATATTATTATATTATGCTATAATATTATATTATGCTATAATATTATATTTATTGTATTTATATTTTTATTGTGTTTCTATTGTATTTTAATGATGTTGTTGTGGCTGTGAACCGCCCAGAGTCCCTCCTTGAGGGGGAGATGGGCAGTCATAGAAATTTAATAAATAAATAAATTAAATAAATAAATAATAATAAAGGGCACCAATAATTTGGAGAAATAAAACAGTATTAGATACACTTTACCAAAATTTTACTTATACTATAGGAGTATGATTAGGTTTATGAACTTTTTGAGATACAGTTAGCTTGTTACTACACTTTCCCCATTTCCACAGTTCTATTTATAGCAGCTAATAATAGCACCACACTGATTGATTGATTGATTGATTGATTGATTGATTGAATTTATATCCCACCTTCCCTCCAGGAGGACAAGGTAGCATACATAGCACTCCCTCTTCCAATTCCACAACCACCATCCTGTGAGGTACGTTTGAGTGAGACTGACTGGTCCAGAGTCACCCAGTGAACTTCCATGATTGATGGTACATTTGAACCTGAATTCCCCAATCTTAATCCAGTACTTTAAGGTACATGTTAAGTATACCACTCTGGCTCTGATTAGTAGTTAAGGCAGAGCTTTCCAAACTGTGTGTCGGGACACATTGGTGTGTCGGCTGCAGTGTCTGGGTGTGTCACAGCTGCTGCTGCCACCTGGCTTCCACACAGGTTCTAGTGCCTGCCTTGCTGCCTCCAAACCTGCCCTGCCAGGATTCTGTGCAGGTCCTAGTGCCTGCCTTGTGCTCTGCTGTAAGAGTGTGTCGCGAAATGATGCATGTCTAAAAAGTGTGTCACCAACATGAAAAGTTTGGAAAGCTCTGTTCTAAGAACTTCCAATTATTTTTAATTTGTTTTAGCACTATCCTCAAATGAGAATTGTCCCAGGTGTCTGGTGAAGTCAGACAAGATGCTGAAATGCTGAAATGATAATCCACATTAGAGTTTCTAACATACCACAACATTCTTGTTATTTTTGCTGAAGGAGATTAACATGGCTACTCCTTTGGAAATTTTTCCAGATTATGTGGGCAGAAGAGAAGTTACTTTGAAAAAAAATGCAGTCCTTTGGTTCAGAATTCACACTGCTTTAAAACACAGGAGCACCCTCCCACCCACCACTCACCCCCACAAAGATGTTATTGTTTCATTGGGAGAGCTTGTAGCATCCTTTCAGACTGATTATTTTTCATGGTACAAAGGCTAGATTATAAATTAATCAAACCTTTTTTAAAAAACATACTAAAACTGTTGTTTTAGCCTTTTCACACACAACTAAACCTCAACTACAGTATAAATAAATAAAAGAAGACGATTGATTGATTGATTGATATTTATTTTTGTTATTTTAAGAGCCAACATACATTTATGTAGCTTCATATAACACAGTTTTCCCAATAAATTAATGTACTAGTGCAGTGCTTTCCAAACTGCTGCCGTTGGCGACACACCAACGGTGGCGGCGGCGCAGAGGCGGGGGCGTGCACGCCGGCGCCATGCATGGTGGCGGCCTCGTGTTTTCCGCTAAAACACAGAAGCGCTGATGGTGCGCCGCTGCTGTCGTCGCTGCCGCCACCGTGCACACCACCACCCCCGCACCACCGCCATCCACGTCCACTTCTGGGTTGTGTTGCGACACACTAAACTCTGTGTTGCAGCACACTAAAGTGTCGCAACACACAGTTTGGAAAGCTATGTACTAGTGAATGGCCCCTATGAGCTCCGAAGCACTCATCTATAGATGTTGCAACTTTCTGCATTACAGAGTACTGTGTGGCATGGCAGAGACCATCTTTGGATTTAGATGTGAAAACCCAACAGATGGAAGATAGTGTTATTTTTTTTTAAAGTTAGAAATCGCTAGATGAGACATGCTGTGAGCTTGGTTGCTAGGCCTACTGCTCGTTGCCCTGCTTCAGCCTCCCACTCCATGCCTACTGGACAGTCAACAATTGTAAGACTCTCTTGAAGCACTCACCTGCATTCCTTTCTTCATATTACAGGTATGAAATCAAAAGCTCCAATGTTAACATCTGCTATTAAGATTGAACTTCATTAAGTGCAGAGCAGCTAGGTGGTAATGAAGTATCTTGGATCCCCATATGGACATATGTAAGGGTGTCACTCATCACTAGTCTTGCCCCACCCAACCAGAATAGTCCAGGGTGATGCAACAGTGATTGGCTTCAACCAGTATTTGCTGCCACCACCTTCTCTTCCTTCCTTAAACCAGGTGTATCAAAGCAAGGCCAAAAGAAAGAAAATGTCTTTTCCTTTCTGTTAACTGAAAAACACAAGGGCAGCTTAAGCCCTGTAACCAGTCATCAATCTTTAGAGTGCATTACCAGATTACAAAACACAAAGTAGCATTAAAACGGTCTCTTTAAAATGGTATTTGGAGTTTATTAAATTCACGCAGCAATAAGAGAAACATGAATGGGTATTAGACTTAAGGATGGCTTTAGGATTCAAAGAGCAACTGTAAATAAAAGAACAAAGTATAGGTCCTTCCAAAATGGAGGTTGAACATCAGAGGAAAATAGTTTTGAAAGAAATTGGGGGAAGCTTTGTCCAAAATAAAATTAAAACAGTAAGTTTCGAGGTACCGTCTTCATTGCATCGAGGATTCTACCTAGGTTCACTTCCTTCCTGCATTTCAGGAGATGTTACTCCCAGCCTAGGGGGTGCTTGACATTCTTTTCTTCCCCCATAGTAAACTGCTGCTCCCTGGAAAGATTCGAAGAACAAATGCATCTCTTGGACTCCACCCTTGCTATTTGACCTCAAGGAGTGATACTCACCTTACTAGAGAGGGGGGGGGGGACCAATCTCTTTGTGTGCTGCTGCCCCAACTGGAGTCTCTAAAACCTACACAGCTAGAGGGTCCCATTGTGAAACATCTGATTTCAAGGACATCCTGATTTCCCTAACAGTCAGAGTCAGATAGAGAAGTGGATCAAGCAACATCTCACAACATCAAAGAGTTCCTTGTAATTAAATTTTTGCTTTCATCATTCCACCCTAAAATTCCTTGAGAATATATCCAACTAGGCCAGTGGTACCTTCATTTGCCACCAGTGAGTTTCCAGGACCAATCCAATGTTCTGGCAAATATATATTTTTTAAGACTTTCAACATCACTTTAAAGACCATTTTTTACTGTATGAGTTTCTGTGCTGGTTGTAATTCTCTGTTAGTCAGGCCCTACTCTCTAAACTGTTAGCAGGTGGAAACCAAGTCTTGAAATGACACACTGCTTTGGAGATAGTAGTTCATCTGACACAGCTGGAAGACTCACTCAGTCCAAGTATTTTTGGGGAGGCTGGTTTCCTGGAGTTCTCCATTCTGTAGCAAGTGAAATGTTACTGCTTACTACTTCATCATCCTTTTATAGATTTTATGTGACCTCACCCACCTACCCAATGTATCCATGAATGGTGATGCTAGCATACATATGTTCGTATCACTGGCTGTGCTGTCAAATCCTAAGTGCATTTCAGCTGCATGTTTGGAATTGGTGTGAATCAATCATGTCCCTAGGGGTGTTTCTTACTTAAGGCCTCCAGAATCTTGATGCTCACTTTGTTACTGTATTTTCTTAATTTCCTAAGTTTTTTCCTTGGGAATGCATAGATCTCTCTGCACAGATGAGACAACTGCCACTCAGTATAGTCTAAGATGTTATATTGTTAACGTTAAAATGTTCACAGGTAATCATATAACTCATTTCTAAGGTGTTCTGAAAAGAAATAAGTAAATTTACCCATAAATATGAGTATCTGGCAACTATAAATGATATTCTTCTGGATTTAAAGCAGTCCTTTTTCTTTTGTTTGGGAGAATTCTAGATATATCATGCTAATGAAAACATGCAGTATGTGTTCTCTAATATGTGCTGATACTGATCAACTTTTTTTCTTCCAATTTTTAAATATTTTCTGTAAACAACATGAATGTTGTATAAATATGGCCATTATCTTGCCATATCTACAGTATCTCTACTGAGGAAACATAACAGTTAGCACACCTATTATGTCCTACTCTTTGACAAACATAGAATTTTTTAAGAAAAGCCATTACAGAAAATTAGGGGTTTCTGTGAGTCACAATCCCAAAGGTAAAGGTAAAACAAGCTTGTGTAGTGGTTATAGGTTTGGTGTGGCTCATGTCAATTTACATTAATTCAATCACACTCAAGAAAAAAGTGTAGTGCTTCTTGAAATTCAACAATCAACTTTAACTTGAAATCACATGTAGGTATTTATTAGTCATACCCCATCACTTTCTCAAGAACTAATTTTTGTGAAGTTCTTTAAGCTGAAATATGATGTTATCCAGGCACATTGGCTTTGTTCCTCAGGAATATGCCTCCCTGAATGTTCAGCTTTTAATATAGAGAGATAAACCCATCAATAAACTTTATTCATGGAGAAATTTTAAAAACCTCCATACAAATAAGCTGGTGGCAGAGCTTAACAGGCATTGGCTGATCTCATAAGAGCTAAGCCGGCTTGGACCTGATTCGTACGTGGATGACAGACCACCAGGAAATTCCAGGATTGTAGGCCAGAACGGACTTGTCTGTACAGTCCCCAGGAACCAAGCCTCTCAAGGGAGTGCTTATTTTGAAACTTTCCTTTATCAAAAAGCTCATTAACAAATACAGTAGGCTGGTTCCTTGCTTTCTGCTACTGTGTCATTAGGCTAGATGACAGGACTTCAGCCTTTATTCTTAAACAGTATAGATTAATAAAACAAAAATGTACAAAACCATGCAATAATTTTAAAAAGATGCTAATAAGCAGCCTGAATGCACCCTTTGGCTCTTCTGCAGTGGTCCTCTCCTCCTTGTATCCTATCACCATACCTCATTTAGCATCTGACATGCTAAAGCTAAGTAGGGGCGTGGTGGCTCAGCGGGTAAGACGCCAGGCTTGTCAATCGGAAGATCACAAGTTCGGAGGTTCGAATCCCTAGCCCTGTGTGACGGAGTGAGCTCTGCACTAGCCCCAGCTCTTGCCAACCTAGCAATTTGAAAGCATGCAAATGCACGTAGATGAATAGGTACCACTTCGGTGGGAAGGTAACAGCGTTCCGCGTGCGTCATGCTGGCCACATGACCGCGGAAGCGTCTTCGGAAAGTGCTGGCTCTTCGGCTAAGAAACAGAGATGAGCACCGCCCCCTAGAGTCAGACACAACTGTGCAGGGGAAAACCTTTACCTTTTCCTATGCTAAAGCTATGCATATCTGAGCAGGAGTCACAGATTTCTCAATCCACATCCAACACTTCAGGTCAGCTTTCTCCACCTGTTACCTTTCAGACATACGGGTTCACAGCTCCCAGAATTCTGAATGAAAAGCCTCGGATTATGGTCAAACCCATCTAGAAGGGAGCAGGTTGTGATGCCAGGTTAGCCCCCTTGCCCTTTTGGCTGCTCTCACCCTGAAGGCTGGAAAACAGAGCTGGTGGGTGGAAAGAAGGAGCACCCTCTCCCTACCAGGAGCTTGCCAGTCTGCTTGCCAGTCTCTCGGCTGTCTGGTGATCTTCAGGGTTCCTTCAAGTATCATGTTTTCTTAGGATACAGAAAATCTCTGTATCTTAGGAAGAAGGTAGGAGGTGCCTTGCAAAGGGTTAGCTCTCCACCCACCCCTATTTAACTCCAAAGGCTGCCGAATGCACGTTGGTGCCTCCAAAGCAGTATGAAAAGGTTGCACGCTGTGCTCAAAATATGAGAGTATGCTTAGTTTGTCTCCACAGCCATTGCCCCCTCGTGGGGGAACAGTTTTGTCTAGGGCCTTTTTAGTTCACCCAGGCTGCATTAACGTGTGGTGCATCTTTGAAAGCATCCCTCTGCCTCCCTCTTTCCCTCCAGAGCCTTTGTTAGCAAGCCGATTAGAGACTGGCCTGATTCAAAGTCCAGGTGCCAACCAAGTTAAAGTCCCACCAGGAGGCAATTATTGCCTCTCAGTCTCTTCCTTTGTTCTCATGCGGCCATGAATTCAGATTGAATTAAACACACACTTGCCAATAGTTCCTGCTCATTTGCAGCAGAAATCTCCATGCAGAAATGGCACCAGGGATGGTTCCTGCTTTCCTCTGAATAGAAGGGGGAGTTCTTCAAAATCCAGCACTGATTTCAGCTGCTCAGCATCAGATCAATTGTCCTAAGATGCTCCTCATGCTGTAGACGTTCTCCATGTTTACACCCAGATGTGGGAAAGGCTTGCAAGCATTCTCTGTGCCAAGGAACATTGCTGGCATTTTTTTAAAAAAAAATGTAATTGTTCACTCCCACAAGATATATTGGGGGGGCAGGGAAGGAGGGAAAATTGAATCATCCTACTGAATTAAAGTGGTCAAGTTTCTTAATAACTTTTTTTAAAATATAAAGGAAATTTATGTTCTAGGAAGGGAATCTGTGTGGTCTTGCGCTACTTGATTCTCTGGCTGAAACCCCAGACAACGGCAAACTCATTCATCGAGCTTGTTCCCGACAATGCTGGCAACGGTCCTCTGTCCCAGCTTTCAGGGGCATTAGCAGCAATGCCGCTCAATTGTTGTTCAGAGACTTGTGAGGTGGCTTGAGATCATTTCGTGTCTGGGCACCCTGTTGCTCTTAGGTTGCGCAATCTATAAGTCGCTGCAGTGCAGGTGCAGTCCGCTAACCCCACTTGGCTGCCTGCAATTAAGAATCTGATTCTGTGGGTTGTCTGAAGCTGCTGGGCTGGGAAAGCTGCTCAGACAGCCTTGGTCTGTGCTGTCTCACACCCAGGAGAGCTTCCCCCTTGGCCCAGAGGGAACAGCAGCACAAGAGGCAGCCATTTATCAAGGGGCAACTTAGTCACGGCATGCAGGGAACCAGTCGTCTCCACCCACCCAATTGGAGGCTTTTTTCAAAAATGTACAATTGGGCTGGTTCACTCAAGCATATTTTGTTTTCATTGACAGCATCATCAAGTAGTAACTCGTATGTGTGTGTGTGGGGGGGGGGATTAACACACCACGCTGTGGCAGACCAAACAGCATTTTCACGTCCCATCCCATCCCACACAGTAAAACTGGCTCACATCAAGTAATTACAGGTCTTGTGAATAAGGAAGTAGCTGGTTCAGCCTTTGCCACATATTCATGAGCTGGCCTTAGGCAAAGCACACACAGACATTCTCAGCCTACATCCCCCTTCCATCCACTGTACAATATGAGCAATATTGTCTTAAAGGCATTGCAAGTAGGTGACCCGTTAGTAATGATTCACTGAAATGCTGTTGATTTCAATATGTTTACTCTTATAACTACATTTGAA